>CM065175.1:15882836-20682836 GCA_033026295.1 Channa striata | reverse complement strand
ACTGAGTCTTCAGGTGGAGTTGCTTCATTCTCTTCACCCAAAACACCAGACAGGCTCTCTATTGATGCTATATTTATACGGAGGTAGCTGCAGAGTGAAAAGAGATGATGTGCCTCAGGTCTCCTTACCTGCACTGTGTCAGCCCACAAGTTCCCCTAAGCAGAAGAAACTCGGGTTATCTGATGTGAAATGCTGCTGTGATTCACACTGACAGGCACCGTGTCAGAGCGTGCGACATTAACGATTAACCAGTGCAGGTACCGCGCCTGTTTAGAGACGGAAGAGGAAGCGTGTTGTTCTGACTTTGTCATTTGGAAAATGGAAAATTTTTCGTCTGGTATTATTAAATCAGATGTTAACGGTCTGAGGCAAGGCTCAACCCCCAGTTCAACACGTCTACACAATGAAATTAGTCCATTTACAGTTATTCAGTTATTTATCATAAAATAATATGTGTTAAAGCTGAGGCGGTTCAACAATAACAGCAGCAAGAAGTGAGCAAGGAAGAGGGGACAGCATTCTAATTCACTGAACTTCTCTGTGTCTCTTTGTTGTCTAGCCCGAGGCGATATAAGATGCTCCTGAGGAAACATCTGGCATATCAAGGAGACAGTTTTCACTCTCACTTTCCCACATATCCAAAACACATCCAGTGTGGATGACAGAGCGTCGCCTCTGCACCACAGTTTGTGCCAAAAATAGCTGGAGTCCAATAACAGTGATTGGGCTTCATGTGCAAGTTATTCGTAACTATCACTGTCGTCTTTTTAGAATATTACTACGACCTGTTTTCTCACCCACCAGCCCAGCTGAACGGTCAGTTAGTGTGAGATGTTTTCAACATGCACACAGGCTGTAGGTTTAATGCCTGAGCACATTTCATGACAACAATATTGCTGAAAATTGTTCTAACCTGAAAACATTAACCTGCTCGTTGGCAGGAGCTGGAATCTGTGAACCTCCACTTCGTTTCAGGGGAAGTTTTAGCAGGAGGGATTTCCAGGACGGATCAATATGCTGCCTGCATGCTGAGATAGTGACATGGGAGACAAAGAGAAAAGGCTGGGCCCTTAAAGGAATTGCCTGGAGCACGCTGCGAATGAATTTCAATAATGTCTCAGATGAAACACCAACATATAATTGACTCGCACTATCAATGAAAACATTTTACGCATGGAGGTGCATACACAGCAGAAGTAGGGACATGTGAAGTATGCCCCCGAGAAGGCGTGACACTAATCCCCGTCCTCCAAGTGTGATCTCTCCCCAACCCCTTCACTAAATCCAAGTGCAAAGGTTAATTAAGTGAAGTGTAGACAAATATAAAAACAGATCTTGTGCTGTCATCTGGACAAATGGTACTTCTCACGGTGAAATTAGTTTTAAACTAGATTTAACTTGTAAAAAAAGATTCCCTGACAATAAATATTTTAAAATGATGATGAGTCAGAGGAAAGTTTAAATTATTGCAATAATTTAAATGTCCAACCAAAAACATCAAACTCCTAATGATGAAACAGCTCATGTCATCTGGAGGATAAAAAGCAAGTTGAAAATAATGAAGTCAGAGGAAAGTTTAAAAGCAATAATTTAAATGTCCACCAAAAAACTAAAGCCAGTAGAATAGAAAGCAAGTTGAAAAGTGGTGAAGTCGCCCTTTAAACTTAATCTTTAACTTCAAGTACATTTAATTCCTGCAATTAGTGGAAAGACGTTTTACTTTTATTTTTTAAAAGAAAACCCATTTTCCTCATGTCTGATTGGCATGTGTCCCGTTTTGCAGGTTGAAGACTCGAAAGTGTTGAAGAAACGGCTCTGGAGCCTCTGTGATGTGAACTATTTGAGTCACATTGCTCAGAGAAAAGGATTTAGCAAGGTGCACGTTATCCAGGTCAGCTGTCCAGACAGTTGAGCCGCGGAGTTATCTGCTGCCCTGCTGTGTTATCCCACTGCGTCTGCTCCTTTCTAACCACGAGCGTCTGATGGATCTATCATAACCTTCTAACTGCTTCATCAGCTGTCAGGTGTGATCATCATGTGAACGCCATCAAATCAAAACCTCACAGCAGCATTAGTGCTTGTTCCATCACAACTAAACTTTACATCCAATTATTTCAGTGAGTGTTGGTTAACATGGTGAAATCTGTGGAAACCCATTTTTCTGAATATTCCTGTGATGACAGGAATAACGGAGAAGCCACTGACAGGGCTGATTCTGCCGCGTGCACAGTGAGTGCAGTGCTGCTTGTGCTGAAGGCTACTGGCCATTTGCATGTTCAGATTTAGAGCAGAAGGTGGCACAAGAGCTAAAGGATCACAAACGTGGTTCCGGTTCATCCTGCAGCGAACGTGAACGTGTTTGTCACCATCATTCAGTTTTTGTGAGCTTTTGAACTCAGGAACTGAAATTAGCCTGTGAGTCCAACAGATCAAGACACTGACATTAATATTCCCAGCATGGCTAAAAAAGGAAGGCTTTTGTTGTCAAATGGATGTGACCATTACCACTAATAACAGAACCATTTTATTTAAGTGTAAGCTTCCTGTTAACAGAGACATTTTTCTCTTCGGTGACAAATGAAATCATTTACAGGATATCCCTGTGTTTCAGTTACCAGTGGTCTCCAATTGGCCTAATTTAACTGGAATTCTGTAAGTGTAGGCCCCAAAACATCTTCCCACGGATGCATAATTATTTCAGAAAAGATGTAAAGGTCCTAGAAGGATCCCAAATTTGTAACATTCTAAGTGTGACATTGGTAAAAGTCACAATAAGCCCTGAAGGAATGCTTTTTTTAGATGGGAAAATGAGGACAGGAGCTCCTAGAGCTCCAGTGACCTCTGTAATCATCGGGTGGCAAAATTGAGGTTACATTTGCTTTAGGTGCTGGCAATTAATTCCGACTGGGGCCCACTCCAGACTTTTGTCCCAATTTTTCCTCCAGAATATGGCGCTCTTCACCTCACCTCCGCCACCCACCATCTACCCACTCACCGTCCACACAAATACAGCAAAAACAAAACCAACCACTTGCACTCAAACACCTGCATTTGTACACACTTATGTGCCTCTCACTCTCATGTTCAGAATCCACAAACACAGCAATGCACCAGTGAATATATGCCAGGTTCACACATCCCATAAAGCCGAATTAGTATTAATTATATGGATTATTTTGTTGTGGAAAACCCCGGACATGGTTTCTAATGTTAGTCCAGGCTTGTGATTGTGTTTTTTGCTTTTATTCAGCGAACCAGCTGCACAATGTGAGGGGAAACGCTTCCTCCGTTGCTATTATTCACTTCCATTTCTTTGTCAGTGTTGCCCATGTGCAACTAAACTCATTTCATGCCAAAGGAAACAAATCTTTCTCTAAAATGCCAGCCTCACAGCAGGAACAAAGCACATTTCAGTATTTGGCCTCTTGATTACAAGGAAATATCACTTTGCACTATTTATCATATTTGCTGGGGTTACTTTTGCAGACAGGTGTAATATATACATATGGTGAGTGTATGTGTGAGTGTATATGACACTTAATATTTTCTCAGCTTTTGTATGTACATCTGGTCAAGCAAACTGGCAAATTTTAAGCATAAGAGAACACAAGAACAGCGAGGTTTGACTTTCGTGACAAGGGTGTAGTGAACATGAACAATGTGTGCTCAGTGGGCAGGAAAATTGATGACAGCACATATCTGGAGGCTGTATACCTGCAGTGTTAAAGATGTCACGCTGCTGCCGGGGACAGTTGAGCGCTGGTGATTAAAACAGAAAAGGACAAAGCATTGCTACTCAACAGCAGCCACTTTCAAAAGAGGATGTTTCTGACAGCTCCACCGGCGCCGCACATTTCATGGCTCTCGGTATCTTTGGGTTCCTCGCTCTCTTTGCTTCCTAACAGGCTGGGCCTGCCCTTGCTCTAGTTCTGGTTTGCGTCACATTTTTACCCCCCTCTCAATAGGATCAGCGAGGGATTAGATATGTTGGGAGAACAGAATCAGCAATCACAGTGACATGTTGCCTGCTTTTCACCTGGAGAGGATCAGAGCTCGTGCATGTGCCGGAGACAGATATCACCTCTCACCATCTGATTCTCAGAATGCACACCTGCAGAAATGTGGGTAACACCTGCAAAGGACTCAACTTTGGACGGTTTATCATTTTCCCTCCCTCTCTCTCTCTCTCTCCGCTGTGGCCCGAGGCCCTCTAGATGGCACTGTGCAGCTGCTTGTCAAACGTGGGCCGGAGCGGTGATGCTGCGCTTCTGTCTCCATGGCTTGTCTGCACCATCCACTGCTGTGTTCTGAGAGGCATTTGAATGCCTCATTTAACTCTTATGCTGTCCCTCTCTTTGGTTATTTTTGTTTTTTACAGCCAATTGTGCTTAGAGAAAATGCTACCTCGGTCAGTCAGTGGGTCAATAGCAGATAGGGCTTTGCTCTGTGGGAATTTTCAGCCTGTGCATCTTTCAGTAGCTTGCTTTTATATATTTTGGTAATAACGACTCAAGCTTATCTTGATTTTAGATATCACAGCATCAAACTTCATAATAACTTATAGACGCTTTAGCGAAACGACATTGGTGCAACCCCTGGCGAAACAGCCAACGCTCAGCTCCAAGTCTGGTCAAGGTCATTACATTACTTCTAACAGGGGTGAGCTACTCTTCCTCATCTGTTTCCACTTTCAAAATTTGATCCCATTCTGCTTATTATACAGCCTGCTAGATATGACCCACCTGGATGCATTAGTCACCCCTCTGTCCTGCTCCAAGTGTCACACAAAGGACAAAACAGAGCCATGCAAGCAGAGCAAGGGGAAGCCTGAGTCACCATTTTATCTTTCCTGGTGGAATTAATCATTTAGTATCGCCGGTGCGTGTTATGATTTGGGGGATAAATGTGTGAATGTCTATTTCTTTACAGTGCAGTATAAAAAATGAACGCGTTTCATAAACAAACTGGGAAATGTGTTTTCAGAACAGGTGCCCTCTAACTGTTTGCTCTTCTAACAACTTCTTTAAAGACAATGATGCCATAAGGAGAATCACACGACTCATTTATTGAAAGTGTTCTGTTTGAGTGCAGCTTTTGATTCTTCATAGGTCACAACAGTAACATGTTGGACCAAACTAGTTACTTCACTATACCAACCATATGATAAAATAAATTTATAGAATATGACAAATTATTTCCAACACGCTAAAGTAAACCTCAAGTTTTAAGCCCGTGTGAATGAGAAAACAATAAAATTTCTCCTAATAATCATGTGTTCATGAAGATTTTGTGGAAAGTTTCTGAACAGCTACTCAATGGAACTTGGCAGTCAGGTCAACTGGGCACAAAATGTGTCTGAGCATCAAATTCTATATCCAAGAATTGACAATTCAAAAGAGTCTTTCTCCTACTAATAAAATGTGCATTTTGCTGAATATTACATCAGGAATAAACTTTTGTCTCATTTTCAACATGAGACTTTAACTTAAAGAAGAAGAAATAATAATAGTCTGTCTGAACTGTTTTTTTCAGTCAGTAATTGGAATTATAGCATTTAGATTTTCTTTCAGTTTTAGCAGATTCTGACATTCCCATATCAGCTGTAGATCAGCCTGAACATTGGATCAGCATTGCACTTACACGTGAATATTATCATTTGAATGTTTTCACATTTTCATCACTGTGTGACTCTGCAAGATATAACAAATGGTGTAAAGAAAGTGTTTCACTAGTTGCTAGTTTAAGCGTGAAATGGAGAAATACAGATATTTATTAACAGCGGTCACTCTTTCATTTTGATCTTGACTGTGGCAAAAACCTTCAACCTCAGCTCCCACTTAACTGCCCCTGGAAATGCTGGGAGTTGTACAAAAGAGCGATGGAAATGTAGAACGCCCTTCTGCTGTGTCCGTGTCAATAACACCTGTAAAGTTGAGTGAATGTATTTAAGTTTCGTAGAGTTCTCTCTGACTAAATAAGGGAAGCCAGTGTTTAATACTGGGGCTTGGCAACAGCTGTCATACTTTAAGATCCCACAAATCCATCTGCCAAAAAAGCAAGGGTAAAAAAACATTTGGGTTGTTATTGTCAATTCCCACTGGAGCTGTGGCAGTACTGAGACTGCAGAGGATACTGATAAGACAGCGAAAGACACTCTACACCTTATCTCACTGGCACAGTGCTTGTTCGCTCAGATTCCTTCCTTGCTGTACGTGAAAAAAGCCCAAACAAACAACACACATTTCTCTCTTTTTAATTAATATAACAATTTCTTATTGTAAGACTCCAGACAATCCAGGCAATCCTGTTACCAGTGAAAAAGAGACCACTTTGTTCGACAATCGCGATTACTACAATGTGGGGAAAGATTTCCACGTTCTCCTTTAAAAATATGTTTTTAATGATGTCTCTTGGCGTTTCCCCCTCCCCTCGTTTTCTGAAGCCATGTACACTCCTGGCAATGTCAAATCAACTATCAGACATATAACCAAGTGATGATAAGAGCATCTGCTTTAAGCTGCTAAAATAGACGCCATATTTAGAAATAGATTCTGAAACGTAGCTAAAACAATCTGGCTTTGTTAATTCAGACTAATACAAAATCAGGATTTTATAGGTTTAGACCCTATATTGGTAAGAAGCAGCACCCAAGTTATCATTTGTGAACCAAAGGGCCTCTTCGTGCCAGCGGATCCGACACGCATGCACACACACGATGATGTGATCCACCTGCGCCGTGCTGCACATCCTGTGCCGACAAAAGCAGCTTAAGCAGCCTGATAAATTCAGCTACCAGCCTCCAGAGTGACTCACTGTGTCTGTCCAAGCCCACTATAGCTCATGCGTTCGCCGGGTCCGCTCATGCTAATGATGCATGCACTTGCAGCACTGTAAATCACTTTGGATAAAAGCATCCACAAAACGGCATATATCATGTTTCACTTAGAATCTGCTAAATGCCATGTCGCATAGAGTGAAAAAAAAAAAGATTCTGAATCGATTTCTACTGGCAACAGCATGTCATTTCACTCCCCCTCAACACACTGGAGATAAGAGCAAACAAGTGGGTCAAGCTGAGAAGAGATGATATTTTTGGGAGGCAGCCATCTTTTTGTCGGGATAACAGTGAAGTGTGTGTGTCGTCTGCCCCCTGGGCCTTCCATCAGCAACTCTTTAAGTCTCAAAGGGGATCATCCAAAAGGTGTGTGTTTTCCATCAGTTCGCGTTTACCTGCATGTGGACTTTAGTATAGCTAAAGCACGACAGGCTTCGTTACGGCGTCCAGGTACGGCTGCAAGCATTATTCCCACCGTACCAGGATTAATAAACGCCCGCCCTTGTTGTGCATTAACAACAGCAAAAGCAACTTCCTCTTGTAACAAATCCACAGCTGTCACACGTCTAATAGCGCTGTGCTGGGTGGTGTCGGCGACGTGAAAGGGTTTCACGACGCCTAAGGCTTAATGAACTATAAGCATAGCAATTACTTCACGGCAAAGTTGCAGCTCACACTGCAGGCACTGCCAAGACTCTTATCTACTTATTAATAGATAAACAGATCTGAAAGACGATTGGCTGACGCTTGCTCGAGGGATGTGTCTGCAACATTCATTAGCATCCCCCTGTCTTTATCATTAAAGAAGGATATTGGAAATTTCTGAAGAACACTTTTTATGTGTATGCTTGTTGAACTCCATGAATAATCCTAATTGAATGGCAAATAGCTACCTGCTGCTCCATTTCCCTTCAAGGATAAGGACAATCTTCAAAAGGCGGCGAGCTCAAATGCGTCGACGCTGTGCATGTCATTCCTTACCCCGTCTCTCTCAGCGCAGCCTGAGTTCTGAACAATTACGCCGAGACAACAGCTATTACTGCCTGTTATCCTTTATGATTGGTTTTCACATACAATATGACTTGTTAATAATTGTGCTGGGGACATCAAAAGGACACATGCTCTGTCCTATCATCATCACTGTCCTCAAACATCAGCCCCTAGAGCAGCAGAGTGAAGCAGAAATATTTCATTGTATCATAGATGGCCTGCAGGAGGTCGTGACCCGGGGCCACTTTGCTTCCGTGCAGACAGACAAAACAGCCGACCGGAGCGAACAGACTGATGTGACGGATGAACAGCAGCTTCATGCTTATGAGGCATGTCCTCTGGTTTTTGTGGAACATTCGGATAAGATAAAAATAAATTCCACTTAACAGAATTAATGATGTAATCATAGATGCAGAATAGATACTGCAAATATGAATAACATTGGATGTACTTGGACTCTACCCTAGTTTTTCCATATTCTCACTCTTTGTATGTCAATGAATTTCCAAACTGTAAGTGAGAAAACACCCAGCAGTGAAGCACCAGGTCAATTATTCCGTTCCACTCTAACCTTTAAATAAAATCACATAGAAAACTTTATGTATTTAACAGCAACATAGAAGAAGATATTTTAGTTCCTCTTTTATTTCGCTTCACTCTTGAATAAACAGTTTATTGTTTATTGTGTAACCGTGTGCATCTGCAAATAATCTACAATATTTCTCCTACATCCTGTGGAGGAAATGTGCAATTACTGCTTGAGTTTACAGTATTATTGTACACGATGACACCTCAGTGGTTTATATAGGTGCTCTGCAGCGCCTCTTCCATGTGGAGTGCCTCAAGGGTCCATTATTGGGCCTCTTCTCTTCTCTGTGTTTTCTCTGCCTCTTCGCTCAATTGTCCGAAAACATGGGACTTTGTAACACTTTTATACAGATGACAGTCAAATTTATGTCGCATTAAAAGGAAAAAAGTTCAGGTCCACCTGGAATTCTTAAATATTTTTTTTTTAATTTCAGACAACCGGCCAAAAAGAAATCTTTTTTTTTCTTGGCATCATGACTCATTTAGACTACTCCAACCCACCTAATGTTGGGCTTATTCACCTCAGCTACACTCAGTTCAAAACACTGCTGCCTGTCTTTTACTGGTACATAAAAAAAGAAAAGTTTTTATTAGTCTTTCAACGTTTTCATGGTCTTGCCCCACAATAGCTGTCAGACTTACGCGTGCTGTAAACTCCATCATATCCATAATTTTTATTTTTCTTATTTGTCTTAATGTTGCTGTTAAGCACTTTGGGAAACTGTCCAATTGATTTTAAGGTGCTTAAAATAAAGTTGGATTGGATATAAACCATCAGAGTTTGAACATTAATACGGGTCCAGCACATTTATGCTGAGGCCACAATCAAATCAACAAAAATGAACTTGTGTTGAAATAGGGATAATAATACATTTTTGTTGTGTTAGTGTTTAAAACAGTTAAGTGACGAAATCATTATCCACAGCTAACTGGTTAGTCCTGAGATTAAACCCTCAAGTGTCAGCTCGGATGGGGGTGTTAACCCTGAGGAATGGAGGCTCGATGTGAACTCCAGCCACTGACAGGGTGGAGAAAGTCTCTCTCTTGATTTCCCTGTGCTGCTTTTGAGCCACGAGTTGACAGTTTATTGATCTCCCTCTCGTCTAATCAGTAGCCTTGTCACATTATAACAAAGGGGAGCCCAGCCAAAATGAAAGCAATTTACTTCAGCCCAGTGAAGATTGCAGGGCACGGTGTAGTAGTTTTCTTTCCCGTTCATAGACAATCTGATACAGGCAGTTGTGGAGCTTGTGCTGAAATCAAAACAATGTCTCGGCGCATTCGGGCTGGCAGGGTGAACCTGGGAGCAAACAAACACTCCAAGCAATTGTCCATCTTAAAGTCACCCATTCAGTCAAACCCGGCTGCGAGAAAGAAATGTTAAATGAGTCACAAAGCGTCGCTAAACAAGGAAATGTGAATTAGGAAAGAGGAAAAACACAGGTTACTGTCATTAATCTCTTTATTTATGCCATTTGCAAAGTGGTAACTAAACACGTGGAGCTTCCCGTGAGGTAATGAAGATGCGTTGGTGAGGAGTATCGTCACCAGGTACCAATATAACACCACTGTTACAATCCGCAGCAAAAATAAATAGGCTTGCGATTACCATTTAGATTGTGGGGGCTAGTCTGCAGGCAAGATACATGCACAAATAAGTAATTGAATTTGCACTTTCCCTGTATATGGAGAAGCAAACCTGTCTGGAAACAGCTATTCTTCCCAGTTTGCAGTTTCTTCATCACCCCGTTGTCAGGTTTCCAGGGCCATCGCCGCAGTTCAAGCAGTAATGTAGGTAATAATAAAAAGTTGATGTTTTGACTAAAGAGGCACCCATGTCTCACATTCATGCCTGTTGATAGATTTCTCACTCCGAAATGAACTGTGCTTTCTGAATAAATGGGCCACAGGCTCTACTGTGTTCTAATTGGTGAGAGAAGTGTGCAGAATGGAAGGACGCAGCGTTAAAATCTAACAGATTCGTAAGGTAGATAATCAGAAAACCCAGTGTTTGACTCTAGCGCGAGAAGTCGTCTGTTTCATTGATGATTTTTCGACAATGTGGCGCACGTGGTTTCTATATTAAGGAAGCACGTGTGTGTCATTGTCAATGTTTGTAGCGTTTTGTTTTAATGTCATTTTTTCTTCTACCTTAACCTTATCCTGAAGTTTTTATGCCTAATCCGGACCATGGTTATTTTTTAACGCATCGTTACGCTGAAGTTGTTTTCCCCAACCCTAATGAAGTTATTTGGTGAATATAACGTCGTTCCATGGGCGTCAAATAGTAACGCCAAAGGATGCCTGTGGCGTCAATGTGTTTCGCAGAAGGACGTACAAAGCGGCACAGTTCCCGTCACTATCTGTCGCTGTGAGATTAGTTGTGACGTAGTCCATCACTGTGCTTATATTTTGATTCTAATTATTAACCTGAAGTGATTTACTTTTTCTCCCCTTGGCTCATCATGGATTTACAAGCCTGACTTTCCAAATGTGTGAGGAGGGAAAACCGTGCGCTCCCTTAACCTACAAGGTGACCCAGTCTTTCTGAATGGGGCCGTGCTGACCCTTAAATCACCGGACGAGAGCTGACACCGCACCTTCACGAGCTGAAATAAAAACCCTTCAACACAAAAATCTCCTGCCGCAGCACCGCACGTGTTTGTCCGAGCTTCTCCCGTCACACGCTCCACCATTAATAGTGTTCCCCTGTGAAATGTTTACACCGCATCCCATTCATCACGGCCTCCTCACAGTCGAACAAAAATGCCCTTTAAGGCTTTATTTTCACTCTCTGGATTTAAAAGTGCTTTTGATTTTGATAGTCTGCCCTCGAGTTTCTCTGGAGTCCCTCTCTACTCCCCAGGAACTGAGATCTCTTTGGACTTTGGGTTCAGAGAGCAAATGCTTGGGGAACGCTAGGAACATAATAAAGTTAGTGAGGGGAATAACATAGCGTTAAGCTCCATTGGTCACAAGCTTTTCTGCATGTGCCACAGACGAGGAAGCTCCACTAAGATCATCGTGTCCCACTGTGTGACCACAGTAAACACAGGTTGTACTTTACATGTACCTGCAAATCTGAGCATCAGGGCTCAGTAGTACAGTAGATAAGAAACACCAGTTATTTTTAATATTGTTGAATGAATTGATGCTCTAACTAAAATATGGCTTCTTTTTTTACGTGTTTTAACTGAGCTGCATCTATCACAACTTGAAGCATCTGGTTGTAAAATGTGTTTAAATTAATTAAACAATTTAAATGTGGGTCTTATTGTGATCAAACTGTCTTGACTCTATTCGGATCCACGGCTATAGACACTGGACACAGCTGCTCTGCTAGAAACGCATCGAATGTGGCAACAAAACTTCTTTATGACTAATTTGAACCAACAGCGTGCAATGGACAAACAGCTGTAGGTTTTCACGTTGATTGACGACTCCACCCACCAACGATCTCAGCCTCCAGGAAAGAGAAAAACTCGGCTTCAAATCAAACTGTTGGCCACTGGTCATTTAGATCATCCTTCTTCAGTTTATTCACTTAAGGCTTCCACAAAAAATAAAACCACCTTATTCACATGAACTACAGAGAATTAACACTCCCTTCATTCACAGTAGCTGCTTCAAGTGTTGAGACAGCTGCATATAAAAAATAATGGCCCCGATTCATTTTACATACAAAGGATGACCTGTTGAGTTTTCACACTAAGAATTTTAACAGATCAAATATTACATGTGTTACATCCTGCTCGACTGAACCCCGAAGTAGCTCCACAAAGCAAAAATGAATTTTCCTCTAAGCTGCCAAACAGAGATCCATCCACTGAAAATAACTGCAGTCTGAATTTACAGTCCTGACATGAGGTTATAATCATTTTTTGCTGAAACTGTTTAAGGTGCTAATTCTTCTTAATACTGTTTTGCTGGGAGTGTCTTATGTTTTGCTCAGCAGTTATTCGCACACCACACCGTCATTTTGGGATTCCTTGTCCTTTCTAACCACATGCGGAGGTGAACCCCGAACCCCAAGTTGCCCCTGATGTCCTTACTCAGATAAAAGTACCTGTTAAATAACTGAGTAAAGTTAAATAACTGTAATTGTACATTTTCAGTATCTTTAAACTATCAATCACACCACACATGCACATTTGTTTCTCTCCCTCACGGCATCTGCGAATCCTTTATTCCCTTAACCATGTGTTGTTAAAATCCTGGTACTGCAGAGAGGGTAATGAAGCGTCTGCTCATCCGCCTCTGGGTCACATATAAGTACATCGCTGCCATGCCATAAACATGAGCTGCCTTCACCTCTCTTATCACAAAACAGAGGCTCCTCCAGAGACGTGGGTGTTGAACATCTGTTGAGAAAGACGTGGAGTGACTCCAGGTAACACAAAAACACATGACCCTGAAAAGATGGGAATATTAAACTACAGATGCCTCACACTGCCTGCGAGTGCAGAGGAAATGAAAACTGTTTAAGTGTTGGCCTTAAATCGTGCAGTATCTGGGCTGGCATTAGCTGTTAACTGACAAACAAATGCCGACTCCTTGTTGATAATCCCATGACAAAATGGCGACCACTGGGCCGTGAACAGGTTTCCAAATCAAATGTAATGGAAGGAAGGCCATGGGTTGAGCATTCACAAACACGATGGGATTATCTGCTCGTCAAATGCACATGTTGGATTCTGCGAGGTCCAGGCCTTTAATTAGATGTAACTCACATCTATGCCATGTTTGCCACCTCGTGTTTTAGAACTTTATTGAATATGGATCATTGTTGCTAAGCTGTGGTAACATGAGTTTGAGGGTCAAGAGTCTGACCTCGACATTGTCGGAAGAAATCCGGGAGACTGAACATTTCATTCAGACACCCTAAATGTTTAAACTGACTCTATTAATCTGTGACCGATAAGGCTTTTTGTTACTCTTGATGGCCTTAATCAGCTTGATCTCATTAGAGGCAAAGTAATTGACTGCTTGCATTAAACAATGACCCAGACCCGTCTTTCTGCTCTCTGTTTCACAAATTAACCTAAACGAATCACATTTTCAGCCCCTAAAATCCAACCTGAAATAACAGAAAAATGTATATTTAAAAAAACACCATTATTAAACGTGGATGATGGCTATGAGAAATTGTCGATTCATAGGAAAAAAACACTGTTTCTGTCACTGCAGAAAGACACGGCATCCAGCAGGGGTTGTGAGGAAATCTCCCAACACCTAGTGTAAAGTATAAGCTGCATGTAAATTATGGCAGCATGCAGTAAGTAGGTGAAATAAAACCATCATGTCTTTCCTCGCTGCACCAAATAGATTTTCTTTGTTTTTGGCCTGGAGGCACTGAGATAATCATGGAAATGTGAAGTAGGGAGCATTCAGCTCAATATTCCAAATTGTCCTGTTCCTTCTTGAATTGCATAAACTGACCATTTATTTTTATTTATTATAATCAGACCCTTAACTTTTGATTTATCTTAATTCAAAATACCTTCCTTTTTCAGGCTGAATATGATGATAAGCTCTTCCACATAATAATCTAATCTAAATTTTACATATTTATTTAAATAGAGGGTTACTAAAAAAAAGTGCTGCATAGATGAGGGTGGGAGCATAAAAATCAGCTCTCCTACAATTTCACATCATTTGACATTTCATATCATTTGGTTTGATATTATGGAGCCTGTGGCATTATCTTCAGTTCAATGCCTTTTCCAATTTGAGATTCACTGCCGTTCTGATTTTACCCTAATTTGTAAATGTCACTTAACCAAAAGTGATGGGAATATATATATATATATATATATATATTTATATATATATATGATCTACAGAGTAAAAGGGAGAAGGAGTGAAAGGAACAAAAATATTTGGCGCTTATAAGTTGAAAGGCCACATGTATAGGTTAAAGCAATTTTCTGACCCATTTGATGTTTTCGTTGTTCTTGAAAAAGCTGACGTAAAATACGTTCATACAGAATTTTCATTTTTATTTGACTGTGATTGAAAGGTTTGTCAAAATGCCAACACATTTTACATCGTCTGGTCTACAGGATGTAAATTCAGTCGATGCAGTTGTTCAGTCTCAGGGGAAATTTGTAAGGGTCTGGCAAAGAAACGCCCACCCCCAAAACAAGCAACATGAGGAGAAAATATAATTAAAACACAAAGTTATGATTTCGTTAGACACAGGCCACTGCTTTACTTCATTAGTCTATCATTACATAGATTATAGCAAACGCCGAACCGGCATGTGGCTGTGTCAGTGTGGAGCCAGCGGTTGCCGTGTACCTGGGAGACAGTTGCCTGTGAGCATCTAATGGCAGGCGTGGCCAGAAATCCTGGACGAGCTCGCTCTTCTTGGTGATGTCACCCAGTGGCGTGACCCTCCATTGTTAGTCTATTGTCGCCAGCGTTTTCAGTCAATGTGTCACACACACTCTCCTTGCCAATTCTCCACAGTCGGAGCGTGTCCCGCAGGGTTTTACTTTGCCCTTCGTGTCTTAAACAGGGTTAGGGTTAGAGCTGGCTATTATGCGGCACATAATTGCACTTCGTCATGCTGCAGATTGTCCCTGTAGGGAGACTTGCAGTGAGGGACATTCTTATTTGAAGGGGATATACCAGAGGAATAATACCCAGTCATAGGAAATCCATCTTCCTGTCCCAAGAGCAATGTCATGCATTCAACTAAGCATGTGCTCCACAGTTATTTATTGTATGCACATGCTAGCAGAAGCTAATAAGGGCCTGGTAGTCTCCAGAGAATCATAATTGGTTGGAGATCTCATTAGGGGCGCATTAGATTGCCTGATGGCGATAGTGAAGGAATGTCACACTCCAGGCATGAGGATGTGATGGACAGAGGGATGTGAGCTCCCAGCACCAAGCACAGTCTGCAGCAGCAGGTTTCAGTGGTAAAGCAGGTCAACACGTGGCTCGGTAACTTACCACACTGTCAAAAGTCTAACGATAACCAGCAGCATGTAAGTCGATCATATGGATGGCTCATAATTGCTTCAGAGTAAGTAGAACCTCAGGCGTAATTTTATCTTTACAGATATTTGTGTCTTTCAGTTTAATCCTGTAGTTACTATCCTCGTTATCCAGGATATTTCAGCAATCAAGGATGGATGCTTATTTCCATCTCTGGATTGACAAATCATCATTTCTGCTGAATTTTTTCTGATGACGTAGAACCTGCTGTGACACCGCTGACACCGGGCTGCAGCTGTGTCGTACTTTCTTTAAGGACAAATTTGTGGTGTGCACATATAGAAGGCGTCTTCTGTACTTATAAGCAACTCATTCTTTAAATGTCACTTCTTGTTAACGTCAAACGCATTTTGTCGGAAGTCGCACGTTCGTTTTTCATTGATTTCGGAGAAGGTGGTGTAACGTGTTCATCAAACGAGCGCAGCATTAAAATGAAAGCTGGCATTCAGTTGTAGTCGTCTGTGAGACAACAGATTGTAGGCAGCACAGTTAATTTAGTCGTGTGTCCTGTGAATCAATTTCATACAAAAACTGTCAGTATCATTTTGCAACATTACATTCTCTTCACTGTAAAGCCAAAGCACAGCTTGGCCTGGGACATGACAGCCAACAGTTGCTTGTTAATGCCCATGCATTTTGGCAGAGCATGATCTGAGTTTGCTACAAGAGAGAGATTTGATTGATGGATTGCTAATTGTGTCCTTGGTAAGCAGCAGATGCTCCGTCACAGATGCTGGAAACAAATTAGACTTGCACATGAAGGAGGAGCACAATTGGTAACATTTTGGTTTAGGACGTAAAAGCCATTCGTAAACAATTAATAACTGGTTTGTGTGACCCTATAATGTATTTGTGAGCGCATTAAAAGGCTTAGATTTACATGCCTGAGTGTGTATTGTTGCATTTGAAAATAACTGCATCTCCTCTGAGGAAGCACGCAACTGCCCATTAACCTCACATAGGTCATAGAATTAATATTTTGAACAATTCTAACTATCCAAGAATCGTCCTTCCTGTATGGATGATTCACCGAAGCTTTCCAACACCCGCTGTGACTGTCGTGCAGCATCCATTTCCACCACTTATCTGGGTCAAATCGTGGTAGCAGCAGGCAGCCAAGACATCCTTCAGCCCAGCCGCGTCCTCCAGCTCCTCCGGAGGGATCCCAACACATTTTCAAGCCAGATGGGGTACGTAATTCCACCAGCATGGTGTGCGTCTGCCCTAGGCCCTCCTCCCACTTGGACTAGCCCCTTCACAAGAATGTGACCAGGAGGCATCCAGATCAGATGGCCTGTACACCTCAACTGGTGCGTTTTAATGAAGAGGCAGCAAACCAGTGGCTCTGTTGGACGTACATGCTCCTTTCTAGGTCCTCAAGGGCTTGAACATGTGGCAAGAGGAACAGGGAAACACATTTTAGGCTTCTGCAGTGTTCATCAAATTGAACTTAATATTGGGACATTTATATTTCACAGGCAGGAAGACAAAGAGACACACGACGGCCACAGGGAGAAGATGAAATAACCAGAAAGATTAAATGCTCATAAAGAGAGCCAAAAATAATGTTTGGTTTTGCCAAGAAGCTCAATATCTCATGCTCATGGTTTCTGACAAATAAAATCAGTGTCATTCTGAGAGAGTTTATCTACTACCTCTGACCTCTGCTGTCTGCTTTACAGAGGGGAGCTTGCTCATGTTCAGTATCTCAGAAACTGTTTATTATTTCAGCTCCTGAGATCATTTCTCCTGCTCAGGTGGAGACGATATACTGTAAGTGAGGCTGTGCAGAGGCTCTTTGAGGCTCAGCAACACCAAACTGTGGCACTTCTGGTCTCTCTTTGCCTTTCCTGTCAGCTTCAAAAACATCCTTGTTCCTTTCACCAGTGGATTCAGTGAACCAGCACCGACATTTTCTGGCCGTGACCAAGAGCATCTGCCATTTGTTATTTCCAGCATTTTTCCCACTATGATCAAACTTACCATAAAGTGACGATCATCTGGTGAGTCTTTACCCGCATCTTCATCATGGTTTGGCTTCCCAGCATCCAAACATGGGTCTGCAGGTAGTGCAACAACCACACACACACAAGGGCAGATGGGTAACAGAACAGAAGATGATACATTCTGTAAGAGCCACACCACAGAGAGTGACCTTTCAATTATTCAGATTGCTACTGGTGTCTTATTATTATATTGATTATTAAAATAAACTACAGCAGTTATCTCCCTGCTATCTTCCAAATGTTTCTTTAAAATGTACCAGACACACATGTCACTCAGTGTTGTCCTCATGGTTTGACGTTTTTAGGTGAGTTTCATGATTAGGCATAAGACGTGTCCCAGACATAGTGTATGACTGATTTCATCATACGTGTTATATAATCTGTTTAAATTGTTCAACCTAACTTAAACTAGGAACAAGGCCAAAATCTGATTTATATGGCTCTAATGAGCAGGTCTTCAGGTGGTAATGCATAAAATTAAACTCTGTATTAGAATGTGTATTTGAAATCAGTGCATGGGGCAGGAACTCTGAAACCGTTCTCAGTGAAAAAAGTTAAAACAAGTACAACAGCTCCTTTGAAAAAGAAATTCAAAATCTATGGTGGAAAAGTCTCCTCTGCTTGATGAAATGAAATTTGAAATTGTTTTTCTAAATCATACGTCCTCTGTGCTAAAGAGGACAGGTTTGTTATCAGTGTGCAGTTCAAATAACATACATCAAATATCATCAGTCATAATGTATGGGTACATGACATGAGTCGCTTGCACATCTGTGAAAGCTCCATTAATATTTAATGATATCTACGGGTTTGGCAGCCACATGTACTGTCATTCAGGCAACGTCTTTACAGGAACGTCCTTGATTATTTCCGCAAAACTGTGTCAAACTGTGCATAACAACATGGCTCAGTGGTAAAAGAGTTCGGGGCTAAAGTCGCCTGCCTGAAGTCAAGATCTGCCACCCACTGAAAACATTTAGTGCATTATTACGGTAAAAATACAAACTATTGAGCATCTAAAATCCTATTTCAAGAAAGAACAGGGAAGAAAATGCTTTAAAAAGTGAAAGAACGGGCCTCGTCCGTTCCCAAACAAAGATGATGTAACTCAGTCGAAGAGAAAATCCAAAGAAACTATTGGAAAGTGATTCTGACACAAACGAGCAAATTTCACTGAATTACACGTATTAATAGAACTATCACTGCTTGCTCTCTGCGCACTGTAAAATGCATTAAGTTCCCTTTGTGTGCTGCAGGGCAAGAACCTAAGTTTAAGGGTATTTCAGTGATCTCATTTTAATGAAGTGTCTTTCAAACCAGGCTAGTTTGAATGTTAAAAAAGCGTCTGTCGAGGTGAATATAATGCCATGATTCTCATGCACTATGAGCTGACTATGACTGAGCAACTGTGGAGTGGAGTCATTCCTTCCCCGAGGTTCAAATTAACATCACCATTACTTCTCTTTCCCCCAACAAGAGCATTTGTCTGCAAGGAGAAATTATAGTAAGAGCATAACAGGACTCAGAACTGAAAATGGCCAATTATTACTGTCTCTACTAATTGAAATACACTCATTTCGAAGCTTAGTTTTTCATATTATGTTGAATCCGTGACATAATGTGAAGCAAATTCTGTTTTCTTGAAAATGCACATTTGATGCCCCACTTAAAATATTTGACCATTTTAATTAAATAAAGTGTCATAGTTGTGTGAGGATGCCCCTCGCTGCTCCCCAGTTAGTTTGTGTGAAGCAGAACAGAAGGCGCGAGATAAGGAGTGATGGTGGTGGATGTGCTTTTATGATTCCCTTCAGTTCTTCTCAAAAAAAAGTCTTTCTACTGTACCAACATACAAAGGATTATTTCAAACACTTTCTTTCTTGTGAGTGTGAGATTCACAGGCTTTGACGCTTCATTCTTTGAGGATAATATTTATACAGTTTTTTCCACAGTCCATGATTGGTTTAATTTAGCAGGAAGCCTTCATCGTTGTTGATTTTTGGATTTTTTATCTATAAGGGATGGGGCTTATTTACTTTTTTCTGTTGCTTGCACCATATCTACAGCTGGACATTGTGCAAAATCAACATCATAGTTACAGTTAAATCAAATGTGCTTCCATTTCTATCATTTTTTTATTGCTTTCAACTGCAGCACAACAAAGAATTTTCAAAATTTGCTGCATTTAAGTATTTTAAAACCTAAAGAAATCGCTGAAAACCAAATGCAAGAAACTGAATAAAAAAATTGAAGCAGCCCTGCTTTTATGTTTCACCTATACACAAAAGTAAATACACATTTTATCTCATCTTAAACATTTCATGGGGAGTTACACAGCATAGCAGGAATAAACACAATACTTAATATACCAATTTATGTCACAATAATGTCAGTAATAGTAGAGCAAATATTGCAGATCTGGAGCATCTAAATCAGAGGATGACATTCTCTGCTCTGCACAGCTCACTCAGTGACTTATACGGTTGCATTTCTCATGGAAATATAGCTTTACAAAAAGAACAAAAAAATGAACTTTTTCTTGCCATCATAATCTTGGAAATATGGCTTTTTGTTGGAAATAAAGAGCAGGAAATGAGATGTAAATAGTGAATGCATGCAATCAGTCGGCACCAATGCCACCAGTTCTTGAAAATCACTGATGACTCAATGACGGCTTTTATCACAGGCCATTCAGCTGTCGCCTTCTTTCTGATGAAATGTTCTGATTTCCTCTGTGCTGTGCCAAGCATGTGTCCTCAGCCTTTGGCCGCTCCGAGCTTCCAGACAGCTGGAGATGTCTGCAGCTGCTCTGCCCTCTGCCTTCGCCCCTCTGACAGCCTGACAG
Source organism: Channa striata (assembly GCA_033026295.1). Lineage (NCBI taxonomy): Eukaryota > Metazoa > Chordata > Actinopteri > Anabantiformes > Channidae > Channa > Channa striata. The sequence goes on along the minus strand of CM065175.1, from coordinate 20,662,567 downwards.
CTACTATAGGCTTCGAGTCATTCGTGTCACTCACATTTCCCTCCAAAAGCTAAACAGGACATGCTGTAACACTAACATTAATATTCCATTGCTGACTGTGCTTGGGACCAGTCTTTCAGATAATAACGGATGGTTTTTGGAAATGAACCCGTAGACGGTTACTTAAAACCAGAGCCAGCAGCGCGTCCATGCAGCGAGATGGTACATAAGATGTCGAGAATTTTACATTTTTATATTCCACCATAGATAATACATTTCCATTGCAGTGGACTCAACAGGAAACCAACAGGAAGAAGACAGAGCCAGGTGCAACTTTCCTTCAACACTGGCCAAAATGAAGCAAAGGTGAACAAATGTCATCTTCATATGGCAAACGTCAATACTTTCTTTTCCTCAGGCAAAGAAAGGAGAACTTTCTAAAGTTTATGTTAAAAAAAATTTAATTTGCAGAAGTAAAATGCAGACTTTACCTCTGTGTGTGTTTGTGTGTGTGTGTGTGTGTGGGCAGGTGGGAAGTTGGGGGATGACATTACTCATGTGTTTGACTTTTTAAACAATAAAACTGTGGGCAGTTGCCTTTTGGGGATAAAAAGCAATTCCCCTTAATACAAGGCATAAAATTTTATAGTGAAGACTTGGTAAAAATGGGTTATTACACTTGGGTTAAGGTTAAGGTAGGGTTGTTTTGTGTGTGTGTGTGTGTGTGTGTGTGTGTGTGTGTGTGTGTGTGTGTGTGTGTGTGTGTGTGTGTGTGTGTGGGGCGTATGTGCTTACATGTGCTGTTTCAGGAGGTAAAATGTGGCAGTGAGCCACAGTGTCCTTGGAGTTGCTCCACTTTCTCTGAACACCACACGAGCGAGAGACCAGAAACCTCGTAACGGCAAGTTATGGAAGCCGGAATAATTAGAAGCTGCCGGTCAGTGCGAACTCTCAGCAGATCTCTGGATTACAGTTCATTCACGTACAGTATAAGTGCATCTGAGGATTTCATGTTTAATTCCCAATATACTTGGGCAAACTCCTCATATTGCCCTGATTTCAATCTGGTGACTGCAGTTCAATCTCACTCTAAACATCATTATGACTTATATTAAGGGATGAGAGCATTAAGGTCATTTGTCTCTACCCTCTCATGGACTAACCAGAAATGATTGTTGCCGAAACGTGGAGACGTGATGAATTTGTAAATACATCTCTTGAAACCCAAAAATGACAGTTAATTTAATACAACTGAGTTTTGGTTGGGGTCAGACACACGCACATCAGGGTCAGGTGGGGTTGGAGTTAGACACTAGATGAACATAGTTACCCTGTGTTGTGAGAACCTCCATCACTAAACAGGATAATAATGGATGCATGATGAACAAAGCTAAAAAAACGTTGTTTCAATCTGGATTCAGACTCTGGTCTCCTGAGTTCTGCACTTTCGCGATCCACCAAAAAGCAGCAAACTCTTCTGTTTCTCAGTTACTGTAACAGTTGACTGTAATTTCTGCCACGGCAGCTTTGTGTCATCACATTTTAGAGACGGACAGTCTCTCCACCTGCCGTTACTGTCTCACTGTTACACAGATAAATAATGCACATTGTCTCTGGAGACACACACAATCAAACACACTCATCCAGGAAGTAGCTGCTGCTTGTGCCGTTACTATCCAGGTTGGAGTTTTTGGAGCCTTTTTAACATAATGTCTTGTTAAAGTTGACTGGTATAATTATACATTGTTAATATTAAGGTCATGAATGTCTGGACTTAGCTCCCTGCTATTCATCAAGCGCGATACTTTCTCAAATTTGTTTCAGCACAGTCGAAGAGTGAATTACACTACAGGAGGTTTCCATTGAACTTTTGATGTTTCTGGCCATTAACTGCAGTTCTCTGCCCCAGGATCCGTTCAAGTAATCAGGGGACGAGTATCTGATACTAAAAACATATTTCTTAGGTTGAATGTAACTTTTAATCAAATTATTGGTGTCTGCTTTGCTGAACTTCGGCCGTAATGATTTCAGGGCTGTGGGTTTGTTGCATCATCCAACATCTGACTAATTCTAGTTTTCTAAGAAAAGTTAAAAAACAGAATTTCATAGGCTCAACTGAAGCTAAATGTGCTGCAGCTCAGATTAGAGCATGTGTCATATTCGTGCTGTTTGAAGAAGGTGTGTGTGAAGGGCTTAACACTGTGGGCGATTCTGGGTTAATAAAAACGACAGGACACATTACAGGCTGTTCTAAAAAACGGAGCGTTTCTTTTTTCAAGATGCAGCGTGTTTTTAAAAACTTTTTACAATATGTGAACTGCAGCTACCTGCCAAAACATTGGTGCTGTGCATCCTCTGTTTGTCCTCCAGCTACACAACTGTCAGGAATTAATGGAAAGAAAAACAGAACAACAAAATATTTTGACATGCAGTATATGCAGTTCACGAGAAAAAGTGATCGCCACGGTAACAATACACAACAAAGACGGCAACAGCTGTAGCATCAATATGAATGAAAATCACAGGTCAAATTATCCAGCATTTAGCTTTTTTATTGTTTCTGTATTATACAGTATATTGTTATTGATTATTTTTGTTTATTCTTATATTATTATAACTATTATGATGATTATTATCAGTAGTGGTAGTATTGAATTGCCAACTCAACATTTTGGGGTTTTTTTGAGGACATGACTTGGAGTCTGGGAAACAGTTTAGAGAAATAACCAAATAATGATCAAATCCTTGGCAGATTTAACACAGAGAATTCAACATTTTTAATTGTCTAGTAAGTTTATTTCTTTTTCCTAAGTATTTTGTTGGACTGGGTTTAAAAGTTACAATTTGATTTTCAGTTTTTCATAAGATTTTTAAAATTTAAATTTCAGTTGTTAAATGTGTATATTCTATCTGGAAATGCTTTGAACGTGAGAAAACACACCCAGTAAAGTTCCACGGGGTCCAACGTGCAGCTTCCCTCATTCTACCAGTTTCATTTTAGTATTTCTGTTAAGTGAGTTTTTCATTTCTTGGCTCATAATAACTAATAATGTTGTGTCATTTAAAACTGAGTTGTAGTTTTAGATAATAATTTTAACAGTGGTTCTTCCAATAAACCCTCTGATCTTAAAATGTGAAAATAGTTTGAAATTCTTTGTAATTGTGGGCACGATGTTAATGAGATTTTTTTGTCCAGCAATGACTTCGCGAAACAGACTTTAATTCCCATAATAAAGGACAGAAATATCTACTAAAGGTCAAGGTGTCCACAAGTAGTACTAACAGGCTTTGTGTGGGAGGAGGAGATGTTTGAAACTCATATCACGCTGCTCCATAGCAGACTGCATTCAGAAAAGGCAGCAGACAATACCGTTTCAGAAGATGATTTCCAATTTCCATCAGCCAAGTATGAAATCATTGTGCTGCCAATACTGCCTGCCAAGTGAGAGCGACAGAGAAACACTACGGCTAAATCTTCTGTTTGTAGTACAAGGAACGAAACCATCACCTTCCTGTATAGCTTAATCACAGAGATTAATTTAGAAGTCGATACTGAAACGTCGATGGGCGGAGAAGAGCGCGGTGAGAGGGAAGCAGGCATCAAAGTCGAAAGTCTCTCACTTCGTTTCCTATTCATGAGCGTGGCAGTGCAAAGTGGAACAGCCAGTGTTCGCTCCCATTTAAACTGTGTGCTCAATGAGGTAAACAGACGCTGGCGGCCATCTTTAAACGTCATGGGAACACTTTTGTGGCACGAGTGACAGTTAATTGTATTTCTTGAAATATTTAGTAGATGATGAACGTTGTACATATCGATGCCGAGGCAGCGTGTGACTCCAACGTCAGACGGTGTTAATGCTGTTATTAAATGAAGGTAAAGGAAAATTAAATGGGGCACGATAGAGTGTGTGTGTGTGTGTGTGTGTGTTCATGTGTGCAGAAAGAGGAGAGTCGATGGTTGTACGTATGTGTAACTGTGCACGCGACAGGATGGAGACAGAGAGGCAGGAAGGTGGGAAGAGAGAGCGACTCTCTGTGTGCAACCTTCTGTTAAGATTTGGCAACGGACGATTCGCCTCATCCACTCCTATCTCGTTACTGTGACACTCCAGCCCATTAAATAGGATAGATTATTGATTTTGCTCTCTTCGCCTGCGCCGAGATTTTCCATCAGACTCTCTGTGCAGTAAGAGAAGTGCCGAGGAAAAGCACAAGTCATTATGTGCACTGCCACACAATGATACTTCACTTATACAAATGGCGAGGATCACATGAAATATCTTGTCGTTGCAGTGATATAGTTCTCAGGAGGTTGATAGTTGTCATGGTGCTAATGTAGAAATTAAGTCCATACCCATCATGTGGCATAATGATTTCAATGCAAGCAGGGCTGCTGCAAAGTACACATGCTGTTTTGGTATCGATCTTGCGTCGCCGAAAAGACGGGGCGAGGCTGTTTGATAATCAAGAGAGGAGGCACAGAGAAAAACTCCCTGTTCGTCACCAGACTTGGATATTGAGTGATGACATCACATCCCCGAGTGCCCCTCGCAAGACTGTTCACTTGGCTCAGCTCTCCATGAGAACCAGAATTGATTTATTACTTATATTCCACTGCACTGATGCTCTTGTCACTGAATATCGTGTCATCATCTCTCTCGTGCTTTTGACCCATTGAAACTGAGCTGTTGTTGCAGCCACGGTAGAACGGGGATTTTTTTAGCGTGTGCCACTTTTTTTTTTTTTGTTGAGCTAGTAAACAAACATTTAATGCTTTCACCAATAACTCACTCAATCAGGAACTAAAACTATAGCTTATTTTTAAACACTAAATTATTGTTTCTATCAAAATTTAGTAAAAATCACCAAATATTTGCTGATTATACCTTGAAGAGTGGGAGATATTTGTGACCTTGGGCTTTGAAAAATGATTCCTCCCTTTGTTATTTCTTTTTCAGCCAAACTGATTCATGTTTTATTTTATTAATTTCATTAATGCATGTTCACTGTTTAGATATTCACTGAAACCTGAAATCACTGAATCCTTAGGAGGTTTTCAACTTGCCCTCCATGGCCCTAGTTTGGCGTGTAAATGTACATTAATGCTTTTAAACTTCCCGCTGACATCTTAAAATATATCTCTGCTTCTAGCTGAAAAACTCCTCCGGGTTTTCATCATTAGGAATTCAGGTGATGTCATCCGCACGAGCTCTAGAAAAGCAGTCTGACCATGATTACAACCTCCATAGTATGAACACTGAGCTGGCATAGCCTGGACGGAAGTTTCCTCCAAGTGATGTCGTCTGGAGGCATTTTCCAACTCGATGAAGACAGATATTTGAATATAGGGAAGTCAGAGGGAATTTAAATGCTATTCATTTACATGCACTACACAAACTAGACCCAAAAGAAGCGCGTTCAATGTCAGTGAAGCCGTCCTTTAAATGAATGTAAACACAATGGATTACATGCATTTTTAAAGCGAAAACTGCTTTATTTCACAAAACATCTGTTACTTTGGTAAGTATTGCAGTATTGAGATTTAAGTAAAATAAAATCAAGTGTGATGGCTTTTTCTTTATTAATAGTTACCAGTAAAAGTAAACAGAACGTAGATAAAGCTTTGGAGGTAAAGCCGTCTAATGTGAGATCAGTTATAGCCTGAGTGATGAAATAGAGATGGAGATCATGTTTAATTGAACAGGAGGGTGAAATATTCATTAACGGATCAATAGGTGCTCTGAGCACTGACACCTGGGGATTTAAATGTGCTTCGAGCTCGCTCGTTAAATCAAACGTGTGTGTGTGTGTGTGTGTGTGTGCTCCCTTTAATGTGAGCATCTTCCCAGATGTTGGTGATTAACTCCTGGATGCACGATCCTTTACACTGGATTATATTCCTGTATTCCGAAGCTCCGTGAGCACGTGGCAGCCGCAGGGTCGGATCAAGTGCCGCTGAACCGGCAGGGGCATCGCAGCCACGGTGGAAAAAGGTGTATTATTTGATGCAAAACAAAATAGATTTGAATTTCTACATTGTGGAGGGGCAGGCGTCGGTATCAGTGTGGCATTAGCATGCTGAGAATGAGATCCAGAAAGCAGCAGGTGCAGTGCAGCAGCAGCAGCAGCAGCAAACAAGGACACACAGTGTCATTGATGCAAAGCACCTGAAATCAGGCCCAGCGAATATCATACGGAGCCACAGTGCCAGCAGCTTCGTCCGTGCACGCGGCCAAAACAAAGGGACAAGCGAGTTACACATGTAGGTTAACCGGGTTCAGTGTGATATCAGCTGTTTACAGGTGCAACGGGACTTTTCTCTGACTGCAAGGACCCGGAAGTGTTTAATGTTTCATTTCATTTCATTTCGTGAATCATTTTACAGAATTTGTAGATAAATTACAGCTTGCGTTTGTTTTTGCGTCTCGGTGACTCCATCAACAAGCCTACAACGAAACTGCTGCAGTTGTCACTTTCCTTTCCAGGTGGCACGTGCTGACATGTGTGAAGCTCACAATGAACAAACAGCTTGAAAATCTGCCGCCTGCTAACATGAATGAATGTATTAATGTGCTTCCGAGCCTGTGAGCGAGTTACAAGCCACAATGTGACGCTTTGCATCTCAAACAGTAGTCTTGTTCTCTCCATCACTCCCCCTTTCTCTCTTAGAAACAGGGCAGCCTCAGATTTCTGGAAACTTTTTCTTCCCCTCCAAACCGTCGCGAGTGAATACTTTATAGAAACTTTATGGAGCTGAGGACAAACACACGCCGCTGAGGTACGTGAATGAGAAGAGAATGTGGGTTTTAAAGGTCTCAAAACTCAGCATCAGCCATCTCGCAGGTCACTGCACGTCTCGCTCAACAGCTGATTAAAAAAATCGGCGTCATATCTGTGTCAGACTGTGATGAAGATGTTGAGACTTGCCTGGGTAAAAAAATGTCATCACAATTACCAGCATTGGTCTGTGACAGTCAATTAAAGGAAAGCAACATCATCATCGACACCTATCATTACACTCAAAGAAAAGACAACAGCCCAGACACATTTTATCCCACGATCATATTGTCGTGCTGTTTATGGTAAAGAGGCTCCCACGCTGCTGTTTAGCTCCATCAGAGATTTCAGCGGAGCAGAAAAGTGCGTATTTGATCAATGCTACTCATTAACCTGGCCAGTTGTAATCGGGAGACGCAAGGCGCCCGCTGAGCAGGTTGGCGCTCGCAGCTGCAGTTAGTGGGTAGTTCGGCTCCTGTCTCATTGACGGAGACGATTGCTGCGTTGATTACCCATAATTAAAAAAAAGCTGGCTTCACATTAATGGTACTCGTTAATGACAGGCTGATTTCTGCGTTGCCAAATTGGAATGCACTTTAATGACATTTGGAGGAGAAAGGCCATTTTTTCGCTTCCACCAAACACTTTTTGAATATCGCACGGACTATGAGACTGATCTAACTTTGACCTTGATGATCGTGTTTTTCATCGGCAATGATCTACATTTGTTCCACGAAGAATCCTGTGACCCGACCTCTTTCCTCCTGTCCTCCTGTATCATCCCTTCTCCCTGACTTTTCTTCACCGCATCTGTTGTAAATTGTCTCTGCTCCATTGTGACCTGATTTCTGTTCATTAGCTTTCACTTTCCCTTCCTTCAGCACTGTGACGGTGGACTTCTCTCCCTTCACTGACTTGTCTGATGGGATTTCGCCCGCTCTATGCTGATGCAATCTAGGCAGCTCAGCAGCTGCGATTCTGGCCTGTCTCCTGGCGATACAGCCCGGCCCCTCCGCCCTCTGTGGACGTGCACCGACCAGTCAGCATTTTGGTGGCGATATTGCCGCTGTCATTACCCCGACGTGCAGCATTTAACCGAGGACTGTGCTGCTCGCCACATGCCAGCAACAGCAGCTCCACCAACCGTCATGATCAGTTTTGCAGGAAGCTGGAGCTCGAGAGAATTGAAGAAATAACTTTAAAAAAAAAATAAAGAATAATATTCTTCTAACTGATACTGAAAATAAACATGGCTTTGGAACAGCTTTGGTGTGTGAGGGAGAGAGAGGAGCCAAACTGAATGGAGACTGTGACGAGAGAGAGAAAGAGTGGGGGGATCATTATGCAAGCCGCAAATTCCTGACCGCAAGCAATTTCTGCACAACTGCATGACAAGCATTGCAACATGTAAGGTGATAGATTTCTCATAGCAGCATTTCACTTTTCCTTCTCTGTTCTACCGCCACTTCCAGGGAGCTGCAAACCAGCCTGACTCATTTTTTCCCCCCCGTGCAAATCCCCTAAGGAAAGCCTGTGGTCTGCCTCTGGCTCATAGTGAAATGCCACCAGTAGTGAGTGCTGTAGCCTCACATTCAGCTTCCAGGCATTACAGCCGCAAAGCCCAGCAAAGCATCCCAGAGGCTCGGGATTGAGGAAATAATGTTAGCCACTCACACACTCCACCGCTACTGTACCGGCGTAACCAGCAGGTCACATTTGCGTGTTAGTAATGTGGGAATAGTATTTGCACATTTGCTCCACGGGAGCAGTTTTTTTTTTTTTCTGAGCAGCAGGAAAGGCAACTATTTATCCAATTCATAACACTGAGTGTCCCTAGTTGATTAAATGTCACAGCATTAATGTGACATTATTATGTTCATTCAGATTGGGGTAAATCGGAGGAAAAACATAATAAGCAAATCTGTATTCAGTTCAACAGTAATTGTGTTGGAATATAAATCAGTATTTCATTTAATGCAATCAATTTAACATTCATATGGCTCAAGGCTTCTTTTGTGGTACATGCAGTGCAATCATTTTAATAGGGAATCAGTGCTTTTAGCTAATAACACTACTGCATATATTCCAATTCTTTCTCAATAATTTTTATGAAAACTATTGCTGATTTTCTAATGTAAAACATAAAAAAAAACCCAGAATGCTCCAGAATGGATTTTTTTTAAACAAAGCTCAATCAAAAACATCATCATGAATTATTAATAAAAACAGAGACTCTAAATATATTTTCTTTGCATCTGATTTCGCTGCTTGCTCACGCAGGTTCTGTGGCTTCCACGTTACACATATTGCGACAGCGCTCGCTGTGTCCTGACGGGTTGACAAATGTCCTGGAAACACGTTGATTCAATGATGCGTTTTCTATCTAATTACTGCTGAAACTCAAGAATTACTTTGTCCTTCACGTGCACACACAAAACGAGGATTTATCAACACGGCATGTTTGGAGAAATGACTTTACCAAAATGTACTATATTCTGAATCTATAAGTCTTGATCTTAACACAGAAAGGCAAGGAAGCAACTCTAAACGCGACAAATGTCATAATGTTATTCTCTTCTTTGGACGTAATACATGTAACGGTGGGAGAGCGGCATACAGCGTGCCGTCTTTCCCACTTGCCTGCAGAGTGCCACTCCTGGGAGGCCGAATGGAAATGAGCTAGTGTGTAAGTTTGGCCTGGTCAAATACTTAGAGGTGATGAATAACTGCAACAGTTCAATTAATGAAGAGACACGGGGAAGCTGGAAGTGCGCAGACTGAACTAAAAGCTTTAAATACCTCCGTGAAAAGACTCCCACTCCTGCAGAGAGGGATTTTTATAGCATCCCACCACTTCTCTGTTTTTACAAAGGAGGCCTGTCAAAGGCTTCCGTGTTTAAGCCTAAAACAGTTCCATACTCCGAAGGCACATTCACGCCTGTTCACTTTGCTTTGACTGGTCAAACCTAAAAGCAGTGACGGCTACTTCAGATTTTTCTCCGATTTTCGAATAAAACATAAAGATAGAGACATGTGGTGCTTAAAATGATCCCAGCGTTGCACCAAGGTCAATGTATCGCGGTCGTTTCCACTCCTGTACTTACCCGAGACGATGGGCGACAACCTCGCTGCATTACATACACATATTTTACTGAAGGTAATATATGCAAATACAACCCGGAACTGAGTTCTGTCTCGGAGGGAAAGTCGTTCTCCCCTGACCTTGATGAGGTCATGACGATCCCAACTTCCAATCCCCTCCCCGGCACAAGTGAGAATACACGGCCCACAGAAAGTCACTCTGATGGGAAGAGAAAATGTTTTACTGCTGCCGGTTCACCACACGTCTCCTAACTGCTGGTTTTCAGGCAGAAACGAGGCTGTTGGACCAAGCAACATAATGTCACCATGGAGCTTTTTTACAATTTGAATGCCAATGTTTATCATTATTTATTGCTGTGTCTCCTTCATATTTAGTATTTTCCAATAATATATAAAGTAAAACGTAACAATAACTTGTTACATTTATAATATATGTAATATACCAATGAACTGTTGGTTCAATCAAATAAAATTAAAAATGAACAGATAAAAGCCACGACATAAGATAATGCTTGGTCCTACAAACAGTTTTCTCTGAGACTACACTCCCTGTAAACCCCTCATCATTTCTGTTCTGCTTGCTAATTAAATGATTATGCAAATGAGCTGAAGACATGACAAGGCCTTTTCAAATTAAAAGCTAGATCCTAGCAGGGCATTGCGTTCGCTTCATCTCTACAAAGCTTATGCATAGATGCTAATGTTCGAAAGTAGGTTCGATACGCTCGCACATCACACGCATAATGCAGATAACATTATAGTGGTGTGGTGGCATTGCATATTCCCCGTTGATGAGTAAGATGTCAAGCTGAAAAAAGCATAATTCCCGAGTTTCATTAGGAGTGATGGGCTCTTGACAACACTAATTCTGTAACGCGGGCTCCTGTTTGCATCATGGATGAGGTCATTGGAAGTGTTTTTAGATGCACGTGGAAATATTCACTTACAAGCAGCTTTGTTAGCAAATATCACTGGAATTCAAATTGTGTTATTTAAAGATGAATTACACTGTAACACAGACGCACGCTGCCAGTGAATGAAGCAACATATCTCATAGTGCTGCCTTCCAGACAACTTCCATTTACTGTTGCTGCCATATCCATGGCAGATGTCGTGTTGAGCTGCGACAGAATGCGCTGTGACGGTTGGTCTAAATTCCCTCTCTTCGCGTCTCCCCTCCCTCCCGCGTGCGTCCTCATTGACAGTCGAGTCACATTGGAAACAATCCTCAGGCAATAATTGCCATAAACAAAAAAAAAAAAACTGTTTATCTGGTCGGAACAGCAGTCCCAATGAATACACTCTACCACGGGGAGTGTGGGGAAAAATGTGAAAGAATGGAACCTTGATATTCATACAAAAGAGTGAAATCAATTTGAACCAAATACATATCTCCCTTTTCTCTCCTTCTGTTTAGCTTCTTTGATGCTTTGGGTAAAAATAATGATTCCTGCACTTGTGAGTGTACAAGCAGCACATCCAGTCTGGTTGATAATTATAGATTAGTTTGGCAGTGGCATTATCAGTACCTGGGTAAGCTGCTTCCTAATAATGTGAGAACAGACAGAAACCGGGGACTGGACCCGCTATGGAATAAGGACAGAAATGTTCTTAGGGTGAAAAGTGAGGCCTCTGATGGTCCACAGTGTTTCTTTCCCGGTAATGTATTGCCGTTTAGCCATGGTTAGAGTTAATCTAAAAGAAAGGTGGATAGGACTGCGTGTGGGTGAGGATTTCTGAGTGGTAAGACACTCGGGTTTGTGTTAAGAAATAATGAGTCATGGTCTTGTAGGTCTAGTAGTTGTATTACAGTAGGGAGGCACTGATCTGATTTCTTCCTTATTGTCTTTCATTTGGTGAAGGAACGGTAGGATGCCGGTTCGTTTTTAGTGCCACATGATGCAAAAAGAAGCAGCCCCTCATGGAGACAGAGAAGAGAGAGAAATCAAACCCTCCCATTGTGAATTCACCGACTTTGGGTGTAATGATTGGTAGAAAGAGAGCAATAGTGCATCCTTACTTCCTGAGGTGATATTTTAAATGCATCCATTATGAATTATGTTCCAACAGTTTATCCCTGACCTGTAAGTGTATCATCAAACTAACAGTCAAACATATTCACTCTTGTCATTTTTAAGTGTGAAAATTATTTTGTCTACTATTACTACAGTACAAAGCTGCATCATGCAAAAAAATGCATTAATATGTATATATATACAGTATTGTTACATATAAACATATATTAAATCCGTTGTTCCTTGGCCCTGAAATGGACTAACGAGAAGGGTGAGAGGTTAAAAGCTAGTGGATGGATGATGTTTGTCTTCAAGTAAGAGACACAGGTTTGTTTCATTCTTTGGAAGCGTATTTGCCCCCAAAAATGCTAAATTGTAAATAAATAAGTCAAAAACATTTTATTGAGACTGAAGTGTTCTTTTAATTTCAATTTTATGCATGATTATTTTTCCGAATAAATATGGTTTCATGCTAGTTCACAGATTCGGCCCCAGCGCTGATGCAGAACTAACAAAAGGAGCGTTTTATGTGAAACCTTCATGGAATTGCAACACTGCAACTAACATGCCAGTAGGTAGCAAGAGTGGGAGTCAGGAGAGCCCTTTACATGAGAGACGAAATTACATTTTTGTGACATTTATTTCCCTCTCCAGTGTTGCACAAGCCTCATTTGGTGGTGCCGTGGGGCTTGTTGGTTTCCACGGTTGTGATGTTGGGTCCATTAGAAAAGACTTTCACTTTACTTGTTGAGAAAAAAGCTGCCTTGTCAAAGCCACAGTCGTGAATTGCTGGGTGTTTTAGGGACAAGCCTCGATGGGTGGCTTCAAAGTGCACTTTATCACCCTGGGGAGTCAGAGAAAATCACTTAGTGGGATGATTGCTTTTGCCTTTTAGAGGAGCTCTCCTGGACAGAGATGGTGGTGGGAGAACATGAGATTCCATGACACTGAGCACACTGGCCCGGTTCTGAGGACACTCTGGTATTTTTTTTTTTTTTTTTTTTACACCTGCGAGTCACCACGATGATAACATTTGCGACGGGTGATGCAACTAAGGCTAAGAGGCAGCTAAGACCACAAAGTGTAATTGCTTAACAGGGTTTGTGCAAACCTTGAATGCAGCGACGTGGCACATTGGAATCAGGCCACAGACTTTCTCCTGTCCCTGAAATGAATTCACTGCAGCAACTAGAGGGGAAGAATTGCACAGCTGTATGGGAAAGCTGTGCCATATTGGCCAAATTTCCAACAGCTCCCAGGCGATGGCACCTCATTTGGTGGCATCATTAGACCAAGCCCTCGAAGCCCCCAGAGACGAAGCGAGAGAGACTAGTCCGCTGGACCAGTCCCAGGGTCAGAACACTGCAGAGGGAGCATCTGACTGCAAGACACTGATGAATGTCAGGAGACTGAAGCCCACCAGCCAGCTGGCAGGCTGGAGACACTGATGGGAGAGTATCATCGATCTGTGTCATGTCTACAGGCTTGGAGACCGAGACGTGGCAAATGACAGCGGTTGAATTATAAAATTCTAACAAAAGGGATGATGGTCTGTGGATGCAGCTGATGCTACACTGGCAAATAACAGGGAAGACTATAAATATTGATACTACATATAAATATCAAGGACAATGACGTATTGTCCTTCTATGTGCTGACTTTTTGTTTGAACTCTGCACATTGACATTGTTGACACATGGTTTTTTATTCCCTTCTATGCTCTTGACGGCTTCCGAGAAATATTTACATGCATGCTACATTTGAAACATTACAATCGTAAAATATTTCATTTGACTCACTATTTTTCAGTATGGCGTGTTTCAGCTTGACAACCCAACAAAAGACTTGCCAGCTTCAAAAGAACAAATAACATCCACATTTCTCCAGGTTTCTTGCCTTTCATCGTTTTATGTTCAGTACATGCACTTCAAGGGACGTTCCTTATTTCAACCCCAACAGTACAAAATGCTGCCAAGCGGTTGTTTTATTAATAATTTGCTCTCCATACAATTCATAGGCACACTGTGTTTATTGCTATCTGAAATATTTATTTTTAAAAATCGAGGTTGTGTCTGTGCATAATAAGATCAAAAGTCGGTTTTTTCAGACATTTATGAGGAAACCCACGTTGAAAACTGTCCTTCCTGAGGTGTGATTGGAATCATGCTGTCAGCTTCCTGGTAGTGACTAAGTTTAATTAAAAGATAGATGAAAGGATATTCTCTTATAGATATTAAAACCAAACATCCCATGTACAGACGTGTGGCCTGACAGATACAGCTCAAACACTGGATACTTCAAATTATTTAAAAAAAAAAAGGAAATGCTGATGATATTACAAATCTGCACTCGTAGTAATGGCATTAAAGTGCAAATCACAAAAAGCATCTTATAAATTTAGTGTAATGGCTGTTTTTATGAGAAAAGAATGAGCCTTTTGTTCCTGGTATTGGATCACTGTCATTGTGTCGCTGGATCATTTTGGGCCACATAGAGAGAAGAGGCTTGGAAAGCTGAGAAGAAGACATTAGCCTCTCAGCATGGGTGAGTGGACTGAGGAGGAGAATTCAGCACGAGGAAAATGACTTTTCTTTCCTCCCATGGATCTTTTTTATGCTGTGAAACATCCCTGTTTCTACTGTATGAATGCTGTGGATGAGTGAATAGTGGTCCTGCAAAATGTGCAGTTATGTTAAACATGCAGTAAATCCATTTTCAGCTCACTGGTTTTGTCCCTCCTTCATCTTTGGGAGGGACACGTTGCTTGTCAGCATTAACTGTACCACATGTGAACTGCATTAGAGTGAACAGGAGACGGTAACCGGACATTTACTGGTTGATTGTGTCTTATTGAAACAAGGGATTTTGCTTAACACAATTCACGTCTTGTCTGACTGGCTTGTCCGGAGAGTAACAGTGGCTGCAAGACTTTCAGTGTGAGACAAGAATATTTTGGAAAAAAAAAACCCTGAAAAAATGAATTTATTAATTTAGTTAATCCAGTGGGCATTTTTGTTAATTAATTGGGTTAATTAACTGTAAAATCTTTACATAACTGTATATCTGTGTCTGATATCTGTGATTAGATTTGAATCAGTAATTTACATTTAAGATCTACAATTACATTTTGCCTCTATGTTCAGCCTGAGTGGCAGCCTATTAACTGTGGGGTCATTGGGTCACGGCCCACATGTTGAAGACACTGAACCACCGAACTGGCCAAACCCAGCTGTGCACCGTATATCTGAGCTCTGAGTCCAAGTCCAGTAAAAGTTGAAGAGGCTTCCATAAACATGTGCCAGATCAATGTGCAGTGACCAGTGATCCTCTGTGGCAACTCACGGAACAAGCGAACAGAAAAATGTACTAAACCTAATAATAAACATTTCTTCAACTTGGCTCAAATTTAAAAACTTTCAATTCCAGTTTCCAATATCTATAACTGAACTTTGATTAATAAATAACAGTTTTATATAGGCTGTCCAAAAATATATTGAAGCTTTCGTTAAAAGCCATAAAAAGTCATGAATAACTGGAGTTATAACTAGTAAGAAGTACATTAAAAAGGCAAGTTTTAAAATGATGAATCTTAACTTGTCAGATACCTGGAATTTACATTTCTGAATCTGAATAACTATAAAGTTGATTCTGATTCTGATTCTATAAGCACTTGCCTGTAAGTGGCCAAAGAAACAGCAAGAGACGCTTTTCTCTTTGTTCTTACTCAGTCTGGTGCCTCCTGTTTACCTGTGGATGAAGCTGTAAATTGCTTTTAGTCTGTAATTAGCAAATTATTCTTTACCTCAATTTGAAGCTGGGCTTCACCCCAACCATGAACAGTTGTGTTTTATGGCTTTGAACTTGGCCCTAACCAGCTAGCTGGACCTGCTGAGTAGTTTGTCGCAGATTCATTCATATTCATATTTATATGTTTGTTTTTGCTCTGTGTTGTTGTTTCTCCCTAATCTGAAGAAGGGACACCGTCAGACATAATGATAAAAGCCATTCTTGACAACTGTCAATATGCTTTTGTCCTCCACTCGTTGATGAAATTGAATAGGAATAATGATCCACCGAGGCTTCATCTAAAAGTACAGATATCGATGGGAGACGCAGTAGAGACGTGGCTACAGACATTATAGACGTGTCGCCGCTCTTACTGCTACGGAAAAGGCTGAAACTGGCTAAGGGTTCGTCTAATGGATTTTCAAATCAGCGGGAGCCTCTGACTCCCAGCTGGTAAGACAAACCTGCAGCAAAAACAATGGTAGGAACATCTGTCTGTGGCTAATGTGTTACTGAGTTTAGAGTTTTCATGGGCAGTCATGGAAATAGAACAAACAGAGGGAAATAACAAGCTGATTTCAAAAGCAAGTGCTCCAACCAAAGCTGCACTCTGCAGCACTTGCACAAAGGCTCATAAACACAAACATGCTGTGTGCAATTTACAGATTCAAATTGCATGGATTCTCGGCAACAACGTATTTCATGCGGGGCCGTCATTATCATTATCATTACGTTGGTTTGTACAACGTTGAGAAACCGAATTATTTTACAGCTCGCTTAGACCAACCTGCGCCTAATTAGCTTAGCTCTGGCAAAATATGACAATATACAAACAATAACATGTGCTTTCCATTCAGCAGCGACAAACATCAGAGGCATTTTGAACTGTGGCGCCCTTGCAGGAAGAAGCTAAAAGTAGCAGCAAAGCACTTTTCTTTCTTTTAAGAGTCATTACATACAAGGATTAGAGGACAAATTCCAGGAAAAGCATTAGCAATTAGAAGTCCAGCAGCCGTCAAGGTATGTAATTATAGGCAATGTGTGTGATTAGGGTAAGAGGTTCAATAAATTACATTAACATACTTTTAAAATCACATGGGAGTCTACAAGGACCTTAGAAGAGGCAGAATGCACATATTGATTTTCCTTCCCCCAGTGGAAATTTATTCGGTGGCTGCTGAGCAATGAGGGCCATTGCAGCGCTCAATTTCCTGACACAAACAGTTGAAACTCCGCAGGCCGAGTGAGTGCTCTGCACAGAATGTGACATGGCTTTTTTGTTTTTTAAAAATGGAACGATCCCTTGTGCTCCGGGCTGATTTGCCAACAATTATGGCTGCATTTTTTTCGAATATTCCTGCTTTCACACAGAAGTCTGCAGCGTATGAAAGTCTCTGCCTACAGGTCGTAAAGGAAAACACTTTGTCTCTTGTTTTATTGCCAGATTTCTTACCAACTCCTGAGACCTTCTTACCCCATTTTACTTAACTCTGTTTTATTTCATTTGAAGACCAGAGGGAATCATAAGGTTGAAATACCAAGTGTGGACTGGGTGACCGGCGAGTTTGCTGATCAGCGCCATGTTTACAATTCATTCTCATGAATTTTGTTAATAAAGCAAACATGACTTGCACACAGGAGAACAATAATTGACGGCACAAAGTGAAAAAAACTTAAAGGCTGATTAAGTAAAGTTACCGTCATTTTGAGCCAGACTGGTGCACACAGCAGAACAACTCCAAACACTTCTTGATGTTAAAGTGCGTGCATGTGTGCATGTCTATCGCAGGTTTGCCTGGCAGAGCCTGAAACGCAGCTGTTGGCTTTAATCGACTTTTCGGATAGGGAAGATTTTCCAGTCCAGGGACACACACCTTCAAATCGGCTCAGAAGCTTGCTGGCAGGGAAGGGAGTCCCATCTCCATGGTTAAATGGCACCTTTCAACCCGTCTGCTGACGGGCTGGCTGCAAGAAGGGGCTCGGGGTCCAGGGGAAGGGGTTGGCAGCTCCAGCACGGCAGTCTTTTACGGTGGAGGAGCCTAATTGCACAAGGCATCTCCAAACACCACAGAACTGGCAGCTGTCCACACCTTTCCCTTGAGCTGGCTTAGAGAAGTGCATGACTCGCGTGAAAATCATGCCGGAAACACAAACCAAGGGTTTGCAAAAACTTCACCTGAAGTTTGATTCTGTAAATGGTCTTTTTTTCCCGTCATGCCCACTACAGCTTTGTGTGCAAACTACTTGGCAATGCCAGGACTCCTGCAAAAAGATGAGTAACACTGAAAACAACTGCAGGTCAGACGTGTTGGTTTCCGTTTCACAGTAGCATTAACTGACATTTCTAATTGCAAGAGAATAATATATTCTTCAGATACAGCATAAGCCAATTTAATGAACCGTTTCTGTTGTCCTTAGAATATTATAAACTTTTCAAAAGAAATAAAGGCTTTTTATATTGATTTCCTGTCTTTAAAGCACGTGAAGGCTGAGCTGTTTTACTCTTCAACAATATCAGCCACTTTTGTCCATCTTCCAGCAATCTTGTATGTGGGCCCCAGTGCTTCTGTTAACTTCTGTGAATAGCAGTTTAAGTGGTGCGTCAGAGCCCACAGCAAAACGCTCGCCATTCCTCACGAGCAAAGCATCCGGCACATGGCATCATTAAACGGATGAGACCCTCAAGGTGATGTAGGCAGTCTCCATGATACTCCTTAGCGCCATCAATTCTGCTTATGGAACCACTTACCTCCCAATGGCCCCGTAATCTATTTTTAATATTTGCCAGATAAGTGCACTCACAGACATTCTTCAAGGAAAGGCCGGGTTTTCACCATTAGTCACTACAGAAAAAATAAAAAGAGACATATGTTCTCTGAAGGTAGAAACGTGGTCCCGAAACTACTGCCAATGAAATCAAGGCCTTGGTGCTTCTTATTTATTTCCTCACCCACTCTGCTGTGATGACATGCCTATTGACAGATGGGATAGGTAATAAATGTATATTATAAACACACACAATTATGTTTGAAAATTACAGCTGAGGATCGATCTTGTGTGTTGTTGTGTAATGTGATGCCTTATTTGTTGTGTGGCTATATTTACTGCTTGTAATTTAGCACATTATGACTTTATGTCTGCAATGAATGTCTGTGGAACCTGGCAAAAATAAACATAGACAAATGTTCGATATTTTTACTTGAATCCAGTTATGTATTTAATTTTACTTTTTACATAAACTACTACTACTATTACTACTTTGTTAAAGTAGTAATTTCAACTTAAAGTTCTTCATGTTGCTTCAACAGCTGATTGTAGCATAAGTCACTAAACATGTATAAGAACATATTATATAAAAAATTAGCCTGAGTACTAAGATTCCTTTATTCCTGACAGGGTTTATGGTTTCCACATATCCCTCTGTATCCATCGCTGTAGCTCTGTAGCGTTATTACCGTGAGCTGCGCGGTTGATTGGCAACTTCTAGTGGCCGTAGTAAATATGACAGGAGCAAGAGTGACAGCGGGTGGTGTAATGTAAAGAAGGAGGACACCAGGACGGATGTGTGGGTGTTAAAGCTTCATCAAACAACATCCGAGTGTTTTCCAAAGGCGACCAACACGGTGGTGGAGGGTATTGAATGAAAATGACCCACTGAGCCTGTTAGCGTGTGGAGCAGGTACCTGCCAGCCCGAAGCTATGGTGCTGATTCCGACAGGTAACCGCCACCTTCCAACGCAGGTGAACACAGACTGTCAATGCTAATCACAGAAAATTATGCATTTCAATTGTTTTTCAAACTCTGATTTACTGTTACTACTCTGAAAGTGCAATCACACATCAGCCTGCTGCAGCTGATTTTGTAACAAGTCATTTAAAACCTGGTTTCCAGGTATTATCATAAAAACCGAAAGCAGCATCATGGTAAGAGTAAGGCTAGTAAAAAATTTGTTGGGATGTTTGTGTGCTATATTTCAATTTTTTATTTTAATTTTAAACACTGATATTCACATTTCTTTAAGTCAGGCTTTTTAAAATAACTTTGTCTCACCTTCACCCTCTTTTCATACACCTGCCTCATACAAATCCATACATTTTGTGGAGTATTGTTGTACCCGGAATAAAATAAAATTGTCAGCAAGCAAACTTTGTGAGCACCGCAGTGCTCAGCAAACGAACCAGAGGATGCGACGAAGTTCCCAAACAGCTCGCTGCTCACTATCATCACATGTCTTTGCCTCTCTCCTCCCTCTAATCAGCGCTCTTGACTGAGTGCAGATGTCATCATTATTAATCTGTTCAGACGAGCCTCTGATGATTGATGAGAGGCACATCCTAATCAATGGAGAATGCATGATAAGTGTTTACTGTGAAGATTATGGCAGCGGCACCTCAGGTGGAGTGGCTTTTCTCCTCATTATACCACCAACACAGCACCAGCAAGTAACTCCCTGACACTTAGACCTGATCTTTAATCAGGGATTATAAGGCACTTGACATTATTTTCAAGAATATGTTACTCAGCCAGATTCTTATTTGAAGCTCAGTTAGGAAAACAAATGAGTTGTTTCTCCCTCATTGGCTTTGGTGGAAATGTTTCATCATGTGCAAGTATTTGGATGCCTGCGAGGCTTTGGTTCTCCAAGCTTGTGTGTTTATGGATGCAATTACACCGTTTTTAGTCCAGATTTTAATTGAGATTTCATGCAATTTTGTTTTGGACCATGCTGATAGCACAACCTTCTGTTACATTCTCCCATCGTGGTTAATATCCCATTTCCGCCTAAACTTTCCTTAAGACCTCGGTGCTGTGAAAAAAGAAATAATAAACACTGTCTCCACAAATCTTAGCAAGAGCTTTCAAAGTCTGACATTCCCGGCTAAGGGCTCAGTGCAGAGACTCGCAAAGCACAAGCAAACGCTGGCCACGAATGCAAATACCTTTCGTAAAAACCGGCACTCAAGCTTGTTTGGAACTGCTCAAGACCCTTTGAGGATCAGAGAGAAAGAGGTGGATTTTGGGGCGAGATTGTCTTGGTAAAGCCTCCGTCAATCACTCTCCTGGGAGGAGAGTTGGACAGAGAGTGGCTGTGGCTTTCCGTGCACAATCTGGCGCACAACCGCACACTTTGTCTCAGCCATAACAGCAATGCCGGCAGGACAAAGTCTGGTCATATCCACCAAAACCAACTGTCATAATTAAGCCACACGTTGGCTCACAGCACGACCCCATTTGCTACTGCTAGTGCGAAATGCTGCGAGACTATCCATATGTTACGTGACTTAAATCTGAGCAAGCAGGAATAGAAACAACTGTCAAAGCAGTCATCACATTTGCACGCTTGAATGAGTGTTGAGCAGCTGAGTTTATGATGATTGAAGTCTTTCTATAGACTCATGTCAAGAAACTGAATGTGAATGAGAAATGTCAGAGCAGTTAGCTGCATTATTTGGTAAACTCAGGAAATCTGTGACAGACGAGGACTCCCTGAGGAAGACGCTTGTTGTTTTTTTAACGCTTCTTTTATGTCGTGGGACTGAAATGAAACCCTACACCTACTCCAGCTCTCATACTGCACCTCTCTTAATCTCACACAATTCCTTCTGTTGTACAATTCACATGTTTTCATGCTCAGCAACAAAACAAAGTCGGATCAGGTCTGTCGGCCTGTAGCACACGGAAATCTGGATACGAACAATCCTTAGATGGCAGTGTTCAACCGTTGCACGAGAACAGGAAGCGAGCAAGCTTCTCAGTGTGTCCACTTTGCAAAAGCAGGGGATGGAAATTGTGTTTATATAGTTACAAATGTAGGGGATTTATAGGAGATGATTCTTGTTAGATGCTATTATAGAGGGAGGACACAGTGCTCAGTATAACAGGAAAACATGCAATTCAGTGCCCATCTATGTACAGTATGTGTCCTCGTCACGCCAGGGGCCTGGCTGTCTGGGATGTGGAAAACTGGGTTACGCCTGTTACCAGCAAACCTACTGCAGAAGAGAAATAAAGGCCTTGTAATTTACAGCAGTAGGCTGCCATCTAAATCACTTTAAAATCCATTATCCCTCAGGAATATGACAACAAATGCTTGGTTAATAACGCATTTATTGTTATAGCAACACATATGTGAACTCAAATGTATCACCTGGCTCATAACACAAAAAGAATGAGTAGATCTTCCGCAGCGCGAGGGCAGCTGAGGGAATTCCCTGGCTGACTTCCTGTTTGTAACATTTTACTAATGTGGACAAAGAGCGATGCATGACATCACACAGACAAGCCACAATGTCAGAGAATCAAATGAAATTCAACAAGCTGACACAGACGCTGTGAAAATGTTACAGGGATTTTAGGAAATTCTCCCAGAAAAGGTGCTGCAGCTCAGCAGTCGACTGCCAAGTCAGTGAGATGAGAAGTTCCCACAACACCTGAACACACCATGGCACAAGAATAAATGTCAAACCCTCAGCAGGCCGCCTGCAGCAGACTTTAAAAAACCAAATGTAAATGTGTTAAAGAAGTACAAAGGAAGTCTCCGGTATGGTGAACCTTGATACGTGACGTGCTGTAAGCGCCGTACTCACAGCGCCCGGAGCTAAGACGTTCAACAAACGCTGAAGCACTGTGCTGTACCTGGATGTGGACCAGCGTTGGAGTTTCAGTGCATTCACTTGTGTGGACGTTTCTAAAAATGTCCAGGCGCTTGGTAAAATGCTTTGTTAATTTGTCCTTGTTGTTTTCATTAAAAAATCACTGGAATAAAGGCAAATGTTGGCCTGGAACCAGAACCAGCATGTGGGTGGCTGTTGTTTTGTCGTGTCCTTTTTTAATTCTTTATTTTAGTAGCTGACGTCCAATTGCTTTAACTTTCTGTAGGTTCATATTTTACTAGAATTTAAGGCCTGTATTCTCACATGTTCATCTATAATGCACAAAAGATGTTGGCGATTCATTTCTCTGTCCATGTCATTTTATTAAACTTTGTGTATCATGATATCTGCAGTTATTATAGTCAAAGATCATTTTTAATATTTTGCAACAGATTTTGGATTGTCTCACACGCTTTTGATTCAATCTTTAGTCCACTCTCAAATGCGAGCGCCATCACAGCAGAGACTTGCGATGTGATGTTGTACAGTGGCGGCGGTGGGAGTGGGACACACTGACCCACTAAGCCAAACTGCAATTACATTAAGCCGGACCGCGTCACAACAGAACACAACAAGCACAATCTGAGCAGTGAGCATAAATAACCCATTTGACTTGATGCACCATCCGGGTAATTCCACCATCTCTGCTCTGATGGTGATTGCTTCAGAGAATTGGCAGAGGTAGAGAAGTAAAAATAATTAGATCCGAGAGCCGCATACGCCACGACCCGTACACTTCTTCGCTTGCGTGGGGGCTGTTGTTGCTGTCTGGTTCAGCCGGCAGACAAAGGATTAGATCAGGAACCACTCAAATGTAAATACTGTATTTAAATGATTCGCTGCCATTCTTATGTAATGAATTTTATGTATTGGAGTAGTTTTAAACATTATTTGTTGTATTATCTGAGCGTGTTCGTGGTGGGCTCATCGTGGCTTGAAGCTTGTTCGGACTGTTCTGCCAGGACCAGGAGAAATGGACAAGTATTATAAAACTGGCAAAATGCAGTTTTTAGTGGTTGGAAAGAAATTCAAGATTACTTTGGCTCCATTCGCTTTAAACAAACTTTCATTTTTGACCTTGCATGTCAAGTTACTTTAGAGCCCATAAAAGTGGTGATATCAGTCATAATATAAAACCACATTTTGAGTAGTAAAATGGTAAATGGCCCCTTACTCGGTGCAACAAGTACATGACAATGAATTTGCAAAGCCAGTGGTACATAATTTTGTTTGATACAGCATATTAAAATATAGATCCCAGGTGAATGTATTCCACAGAGGCTTGTACTTTTCTGCGAAAAATCCATGATAAAATAAACAAAATGAAAAGAAAGCCAGGTTAAGAGCACTCATTAGTTTTACCTGGATGTGGACAAAATGGTTTACAATCATGCTTCCTGTTTTCTTTTTCATTTCTCAGTGCACAGGCATAACATGACCTGACCCAAAAGACAAAGACACACATCCGAGCATCATCTGATTTTATGTGACACACGTTAGTATTCACAAATGCTTCCTCTCCGGCAGAGAATAAAGACAAATGTAATCCTGTTGATGTCCCTATCTAGATGAAGGTGTCCCATAAATCATGCAGCATCACCCCTGGCTTACTCCAACTGCTCTTTAATGGAGGACTCCTCACAAGGCCCAATTAAAAGAACCCACACGGCTCATATTGAGAGTTTGATATGTGAATTATTCAACAAAGTGCATACATATGGCTCGTTGCTATTTAACAAGGTGTAAGAACATGAATTATTGGCATAATCTCTTTTTCTTTGTCTGTGGGGGGGGATCAAAAATGGGGAATTGGAAAAATGCTTGAGAATACCAAATTGCTATTGATTTTATTAGTGTAGAGATAGAAAATAGATGGATATGATCAAAAAGCATGTTTGTATCTTTGTATTCAACACATTTAAAATGTGTATTAGGCTCCATGCATGACATGAAATCAGCTGTAAATCAGCTATAGTGCAATCAGTATTTTTTTATTGATCTGTCACACAACTACCTGACTGTGTACACACAAAAAATCTGTCCAGTCAGCTCAATATGAACCTTTATAGCAACTTTCAGCTCATTGTTTTGGTTTTAAGCCTTATAATTTACTTTACTTGTAATTTTCCATGTGAAAGGTAATATTGCTCAGTCAGTAACACACACGTAAAGTTTGCCATAAAGTTTAAGAATGACAAAAATTTCACCCACGTGTTTACAGCTTGTTTCTGCCAACCCCACGTGGCCTTCAATGTTTTCCGACTTCTTAACACAATGTGGAAATTAACTCAACCTGTCAATTTTAAAGTGGACTGATGGTAAATTATTTCTTATTAAACAAAAAGGCACAAATTTGTCAAATAATGCCTCAGCACAATCATGGTGATGTGACAGGCTTTGATATAAATAATGTTTCATAAGATTCTATGTGTATAAAGTAAAAGCTGGTGATTGACTATTATGAAGAAAATAATTATTCTTTTTGATGGCCAACTCCACACACTTACTGTACGTATGTGTGTTAGCCGATGTTTGGGCTCACAAAAGAAACAAAGGTACTTGCAGCTTTTACTATTTCAGATTGTCATTTTTGACTGACAGTCTTCTTTTTTTGGGGGGGTTTCTTTTCTCCAGAGGAAAAAAAACAAATGTTTGAATGTTTGAAACTTCACAGCATGTTTCCTTTTCTAGTCTATTAGACAGGTTTTTCTCTCAACTCCTGCGCAGATGCTCCATTGTGCACTGTACACAAAGGCATCGTGCTTGTTCACTATCAAGGGGGAAAATTCCATCAGCCAAAGCCCGTTTAATCAACCTAAACAAGTGCTACAGTAGGTAAAACCACAACTTACAGAGACATGTCTGTGAATCCAAATACTAGGTGCCCGTGTGGATCTCGCCATCACGTGCTCCTCAGCTTACATTCACCTTCGTGATATAAATAACACAAACATCCCCTTTAATCTCGAACACTGAGCAGAGGAGATGCAGCAGAGTGCCGGGTGGAAAAAAAGCTAGAGCTCAGGAAGTGATCCTTATCATTATCTGCGAGGGAGGCAGTGCTGAGCGTGGCAAGGTCACCAGCATGACAGCGTAAGGTCATCAACACCATGCCAGTCCGCCTGCTGCTCCTCAAGTCTGACCTTGTCAAAGTCAAGTGTTGAGTTGCCAGTGCCCCCTCAACCCAGCGTGCAGCGCTCGAAGCTCTCATGGATGCTATGCGGCTGCGGACATTAATGATGAAGCTTTCGCTCCTAATTCCCGCCACGTGATGCCCATCCATGACCCAAAACCCGGCTGCCACTTCATCTTCTCCTCGTCTGCGTCTCACTCGGGTTTTTGCCGGAGCTGCTTCCATAGTGGGACAGCTGGCCTACATCCAGCAGCATCAAAATATTGTCAGGACCACTCTCTGTGCTCCCTCCACCCTCCTCTCCAAATTAACCTTTAAATCAAAGATGGAGTCCTCTCCTCCCCTCTCCTCCTCTGCTTCTCCCTCATCTTGTCCTCTGGGTGAATTAATAAAACCTTAATTTCCTCATTAGCCCTGTCAATTCATGCAGGGAGTAATAGGCACTACTTGGGGAAGTGCTCTCCTACATACAAAAATGTACCATTGACAATTAGCTTCCTCTGAGCTTTCGGGGGGGGAGGGTGGTCTTTTGTTCTAAGAGGGACGTTTGGCTTCGGTCTGTCTGTGATTGCGTGCATGCATGTGTGCTGAGAGGCTGTTCTCAGTCAGTCAGCGTTCCTCCTGATTACTTTACGGGAACACGCTGCGTAATCCAACAATTACGACAGAAATCTTCACAACAGGATGTTTTGACCCTTGAGCTCATGCAGCGGGTTACAGTCACGCTGTTCACCATCCAAATCAAACTTTGTCTGTCCTCGCGACCACAGCCACAGCTACCACGAGAACTATGAGGTCACGACCTTAATGCCTCTTTCTGGGAAGTGAGAGGCTTTCGCCAAGCGTGGGGAAAATGTCTGCTCGCACTTTTTTCGCAGATACCACTATTTTCAGATCGTTTGAATTTATTTTCGGCCAGCAGAATGATAAAAAAAGACAGCCATGTTCACTCTGGGCTGTGGACGACTTTGGCACAGAATTGCTTTATTGTAAAGGCTAAAGCATGAAGCGACGCTCCCAATATCATACGTGCATTAGCATCCTTAAACCACCCTGTTGCCCAAAATGTCTTTAATTAGACAAAAGTTAAAACGTCACTCTCACAGTGCGTGTGATCTGAGCACATATGATCCTGGCATTGACCTGACGTGGAGATACTGAGTTGTCAGCTCAAACTCCACTTAACATTTACAGCTCAGATCAGGGTGGGTGGGTGGATATTTCAGGGACCCTCAGATAAATACCCCCACGTCAAACCACATAAACTTTCATACTCATGTATTTTTTTAATTTCCTGTCTGTCATCTGCATTTGTTGTACTCGTGCACACAAATAAGATTTGATACTGTTTAAGATCATGTGTGTTTTGTGTTTTTTGTGTTTTCTTCCGCATTCTACATTATTGCTGTTCACTCTCAATTTACATCTTCCACATTTTCAGCGCGTGAAAGCTTTTTGATGTTATGTGTTGTTGTGCGCACACATTTTTGTGGACCTCCTTTGACATCCTCATCCCCCTGAAGGCAGACCAGCTGACAGTGGTACGCTCCACTCTCCCTAAACCTCTTTGACAGGTCACATGGTGACTCACAGTAACCGTGAGTCACATAGGAGAAAAACAATATAGGGTGGAACAACTCGAGCTTTTCGAGCAGCAGTTGGATGTTGGGCTAAAGGTCATGTATTTTTCTCTCAGGTACACTGTCACCAAATGAGCAAGGTGTTGTTTATTTTGAGGAATCTCGGTTTTTACTTTATGTAACACACACTTTAATTTTGTTATTTGTTATGCCCTGCAGTGTAAAAAAAAAGTGCAGTTTTCCAGCAGGGTGAAAGGTTGCCGTGGAGATGTGTTATGGTTTTAAGAGAAATGAAAGTGTGTGAGGAGAGAGTGGTTTCAGGGCGATCTGTGTTTTTCTCCGCAGTAACAGCGTCATGTCCAGGTTTGTTTCAGCGTTCAGAGTTTTTTTTTTTTTGCTTTCTATTTTAATTTTAGTGCAAAACGCACAAAACCAGCTAATGCTATATATTTCACTGGTTGGAATCTTGAAATAATAATAGTATCAGGATGGAGCTAATGTATCAGGCAGCTTTTAAAGGTCTCTTTAGTCCGTATCTCCTTTGACTGGGAGTTCATGTAGCTGATTTTGTAACACTTGTTATAGATATGACTACATTTGACTTTCAAACCACGAGTAATTTCAAAAGCTGATGGTTTAATGATGAAAAATTATGTCATTTTACAGAAAGTCACTTCTGATGTGGGAGGGATCAAAAAAAGCCAATCTGATAATAATTTACTGACGGCCTGACACTGAAAGTCAGAATTTGATGGTTTTTTAACACAGCACATTGACAAAAAGCATGCTTGATTAGAAGGACCCAGCAGAAATCTGTCAGAGTCATTTTTCCAGATAAATATGCGATGTGACGGTTGGCGTTTGCGATTTCATGTGACTTGGGGGACTGATGTGGCTGACGTTCAAACCGGGGGGAATGACAGGGAGCTCGGCGCAGTATATTGGCTGGAGGAAGGTGGCTGTTGATGCTCAGGGAAGATGGTGTTCTTTGTCGGAGGGTGTTTTCTCAGCCTCGGCACAGCAGGACGCGGCAGGCTTGCACTGTCAACTCAGGCCTTTAATGTTGAAAGTTTTAAAAAGAAACATCAAAAGGTTCGACCAACAGTGCTGAGATTTATTTATTTTTATCCCTTGTTGTTACGAATCATTAACCGGGCTCCTAAATCGTCAGAGCTGTTGGAGAAATAAATACGTTATACAGTTCAAAGCCAGACCATCAGGAAGGGTCATCAGCTTTTGTAATTATAAAAATGTGCTCTGACAAAAACACGCAAGAGTAAAGTCATATCAAGGACAGATTTACACAGATGACTATCATGAAAGTCCCTCTGATGCTATTTTTGTGAACCATTATGGACTGAAAAGTGCTTGGAAAATCAGTTTAAAGTTATTTAAGACAATCTTTGCCTTTTGGTGCCTGCCGCCAAAAGGTTCCTATATGATGAAGCTATTTTAAAAACGTGGCTGGGTTAATATGAAAGGTAAGAGAGTTGGTCTGAGACATTCATTCACGTTCATGAAGCTTCTCCTAGTTTATGTCATTGCCTAATTTATCCACTTATTAAAGGTTTTTGAGTGAGGTTCATCCTTCTAACACATCAGATTATTTCAATAATTTCTACTTGATTAGGCTTAATATGCATTGTGCAGATTTGACCATCTGTGGTCTGCTAAAGTAAAAATCAACAACGGTCCATCAATGCTGGAACTTTATGTACGAATGTTTAATAAGTGCAGTAGCTAACTAGCTCTAACCTGCATTATACTGGACAATGACTCTTTGCTAATATCACATATCCCCAGCTTCAGGTTTTTAACATTAAAAACAGTGTGCAGCAATCAAAGTGAAAAACAAGTCACCTGAACACAGAGTAGTGTGAAATTACATGTAAATGATCTAGCAAGCCAGAGGTGAATAATTTGTCATCAACATTAAATTATTAGATGTCAAAAAACAACTAGAAATGACACGCGTGTCTGAATTTAGGATATGAGGCTTCAAAAACTACTGACAACTTGATGACTCAATTGTAAATTGTAAAGGGCGAACTTACCAGGCTCCGTGTTGTGCCCACATTTCCATCTGCAACTTACACGCCTGGAACAGAAAAGTTCCAAACACAAACTTTTTTGAAATCTCAAAGTTTCCCTCTTGATGCCAGTCGTTACCTCTATCTCACTTAATCCTTGTGTTTCCACTAAGCTGAAAAAAATACAAAATCATATTTTGAAGGCAGAGCGCTTTGAAAATGTTTAGCACAGAAACACCTTTTGAGGTACAGGAGTCGAGTGCATATTCACCCCCTCTCTCTCCTTCCTCTCAGTGTTTCAAAGTTGTGATAAGACGTGACAGTCTATCAAACCTCACTGAGGGTTTTATGCCATCCGTGCTGCAGTGTTATCTTGGTGGCATTTTGCTGGCGATATAACAGAGAATCAATTACGAGTACACAGATATGCGAAAGGTTTAGTCGGCAAAAGATGCTTCTTGACAATTTGATGATATGATGGCGGTAAATAAGCGTTATACTGTTTTTTTATGAGCTAAAAATACGACCCCCTTGAGCAAACAGCTGCATGTTAAGATAAAGAGAGGAGAACAGCCTGTACAAAGGCACGGAATGTGGAATTAATCATGAAAAGAAACAACAGTAATTATAGTAATGGTTTGGATAATGTGAACTTTTCATGGTTTATTCCAGAGTACAGTACGTTTTCTCTCCCAACTTTTGTATTTTTTGTCTTAATAGTCTCTGGGTATAATTAAATTTGTTAGTGCCAACCTGGACTTATGTATTTACTGCAATCAACGTAACCAGGAGAATGAGCGTTAGCTGTTTGTTGCTGTTTGTTGTGTAAAAGTTAAAATAGATTCATATCACACTCATCAACATAAGATCCAATTAATGCCCACAAACATGATGCTGAATATTCTGCACAAACCCCAAAATATAGCACAGATGTTTCCACATTTCCACATGCTGCATAGATTATTAATCCGGTGCAAGACACTATTCTATAGGTGCTTTAAAATAATAAATAATACGGAGTTCTGGATTTCTTTAGCTCCTCATGCTCCCAAGCAGGAGGCAGGGGTGCAGTCAAAAGATTTCAAGATGGAACGACACACCTTTTCGAATTCCAAAAGAAAAGACCTCCGAGGCTTCACAGCTGCTGTTGATGCAGTTCCACTGAACTGCAAACACTTCAAACAGCTCAGGAAAAGGCATGTAGGAAGTCCCAAAAGGCTTTCTAATCAAATGTCACAAGACCTTCATGGAAAGACTGAAGCAATTCAGCCTATGGCAATGCCAGTGAAATGGCAAAAGCCAACACATCAAGGGGACTTTGTTAGTTTCTAAACCTCCTTTAGCTGGTTGGCAGTGACCAGGTGGCTCCTGTTCTGACCTGATATGGATCAATTTTTATACAGCATGGAACATTATTATAATAATAAGATAATAATATGGCTCCAACAACAAATCTGATGACAAACCACTGTGTTGAATATTCAGGTACCTTTGAATGACTAAGTCAAATTGCTTGAAATTTGTAGAGGCAAAGTACCAAAAACTTTTTGAAATTCAATTTAACAAGCTAAGGTTATTCTAAGGCCAATGTATAGAAAAGTCACGAAAGGTGACAACAAACACACTGCCGTCCCAAAAGACGTATTGATCGCGTGAGGTCGTCTTCCTCGTTCCTTGTTCCCAGCTGACAAAGCACATCTTCAGATGGAGACAGAGAGGATCCGCACTGAGCGAAGACACCTGCTTTGTTTGCCTTTTCCTCCTTTTGTTGCAGTACGTGTGCCTGTTTATGGAGATTGCTCACACCGGAGGACGAGGAGAAGCACAACGTGTCTTTTGGCCTTTTTTTGGGGGGGAGTTGCTGTTGCATTTAATAGACAATGCTCCGTCTCTACCCACGGGTGCAGAGGACAGCAGCACGTCGTTATGCCACACTTGTATGCTCCTCCAGTTGCGTATGTGCTGGTGATGACAAATGGGAAAGGACACACATTAGCCCTCTGCATACCTCACGCAGCTTCCTATTCGGTAATGGATTCACCTCCATGCCATCATCACCTTCTATTAGGCCCAGGACAGAATCAATAGTTTTCTAAATGCAGCTGAATCATTCATCATAAGAGGCCTCATGTCGTCCACCTCATCTACCGCCTGCTACCTCTCCGACCTGCCTTACTCGTTTTGCCTCCTCACATAGAGAAATTGAGTACCCATTTGTGCAAACCCCCAAAGAGGAAGGTTTGATCAAGCTGTGTAGTGGTGCCATCATTTTCACAGATTTGGTCGTCTAATGGCGCCTTACCCAAATCAAACGTTTTCAGACTTCACAAAAGCAGATAATCTTTACTGACAGGAGATAATCTTTCCTTAGAACCAGCGACATTTCAATGCACACACACACAAAAAAAAAAAAAAACCCACACCACCTGCGACCAAATCTGACCCTTGAAGGCGTGTGTCTGGAGGAGATAAGTTATTAATGCAGCAAGCGGCAAGAAATGTTCAGATAAAAGTGGCATTTGCACGGATTTACGAAATTAATGAAAAAAACATTGTGCAGATGATTAAAGAACTATATTCAAAAGGAGTTTTTCACAATAATTATTAAAATACAGTACAAAGGTTCTGGGAAATCAAATATAGATACCTTTTATCTCTAGTAGAGTTATTGTGGATTAGGAAAAAAAAAGAGTCTCTACGGGGAAGCTGCACATAAATTCCATGCAGTGAGTCCCGTGACAAAACAAACTTTATCTTTGGCTTTATTACTTGCAGACAAACCACTTTATTTATTTTATTGATGAGTTGCTATATATAACATATTTGTGACTAAATGTTTTTAGATTTTTAACAGCATATGCAAAAAAAGTTGAAATTAAAGAGATTTTAAACAAAGAGGACACAGTCATGAATACAGACAGTGCAATAGTTAAGATTTTTTTCATGTATTAATGCCATTCATGTTTATTAAATATATTTAGTCTAGTATGTAATGTCAGCTTTTTAAAATCAAACAGATATCAGCTCTATCAAGAGGTCAGACTAATTCCTACTACAGGATCTCTACACCGCCAAAGGCTTGTGAAGTCATCTGTGGGCAGCACCAGTTGGCCTGGCCTTTATTCTGCCAGCACTCTTCTGGGAGGCTGGGCTTTGGCTGCTAAGACATGATTAATTACTGCAATAAAGCTCATTATGGAGATTAAGTGGGAGTTACAGGAGCATTATTGATCACTGTCCTTTAAATAACCTTAAAGTTGCTTGTTTGCGCATGTTTGTGTGATGCTGGTCAATGCAGAGGGCAAAATGGGAGGACGGGGCTCAACGCAACGTTGCTTTAAGACATTAACATATGACATAAAATCAGTTGTGGATGGTAATTTGGAGCATGTTCGCATGATTATCGTGACACAAGCCCCAACAATTTAGGTTAGGTTACGTTGTGACTGTTGGCCTACACTTACAACAATAGGTGTAATAGGTCATGTCAGAGTACGCAAGTATACAGAGAGAGAAAACCATTCATTCCCACTGGATATGATGTGGTTTCACTCTGCTACTTCTAAAAATGTTTAATTACAATTTTAAGAAAAATTTCAAGTACTATTACAATAATATACATTTTTTAAAAGTGATTGTCATTTGGCTTCAGTTAAAATACTTTCTGTTCCAGGTTTGGATTCATTTGGATACAAAAACACATGACGTTTCTCCTTGAACTCTATTTAAATCAGTGTAAATTAGACTCATCAGAAATTCAATGCAAGGATTTGTCAGTTTTCAGCAACCATATCGCATGTGTATGTATATGTCAGGAAAGCTGTTATATATAGTTACGTATATTATCTCAGAGCTTTTATTTACAGTAGAAAAAGGAATTGTAATTCACTGATTCCATTGTTCTTCTCGCATCCCTTTTCTTTTTTTTTACCAAAATCCCTTTTTAAATCCTCTTATCCCTCCCGGCAACTGAAAACCCCTTGCATTGACGATAAACCCCTGAATTGCTCGGTGCAAAATATGATAGCTTTTGTATTTTCTGAATATTGATCCTATGTTAACTTCTCCCATGTGAAGAGACTGTTGATAATGCCATTCAAACGTCATTATGCTTTCAAGCATTTTATTCATAACTGGTTAACCATAGTCATTCCACAGTATTTGTGTTGGACCGCACAAAAATACTACAGTTAAAAATGCATTTATGGTGGAGGGGATTTTTAAGCCTGTGGTGCTTGTCAAGGTCAGTACTTGTGTTGTGCCTCACACATACATTAGGCTGAAAAAAGGAAGAAAAAAAACAAGTCATCTCCTGAAAACCTGCTAGAGAGCAATGCATGACAATAAAAGGCTGAGATCCACAGCCAGGCTTCGGAGTACAAACACCTGGCAGCTTGCCTTTCTAATATCCAAGTCACCATTTATTTGTCAAAAGCCTAGCCAAGGACAAGTGTAGGTAGTTTGAGACCACTGTGGGCAGGTCCTCAAGAGAAAAAAAAAAAACTGTCTGTAGACCACATCTAGTTATGTCTCCAGGTATTTTTCCAGTAATGACACCAGATGGTCACTTGTTTTAAGAAGACATGGGCAGTGTGTTAATTGCCAGGTCAAACTGTGCAATGACTCCTCCATACTGCATGTAACACAACATTAACCAAAGCACCACTTCTAAGTACATAGGCCCTGCTAAACCTACTGTAGGTAATTTGTATGTGAATAAAGAATAATAAAGATATTTACTGTTATTGTGCTGGAAAACTAATTAGTGCTCTAATCTTCACAACGTGTGTGTGTTGAGGTGCACATTTCCTGCTTTTGGCTGAGAATTATGGACATTCCTGATACAATTCACAAGCCCTTTCCAAGTTTACAGCACTAAAGGTAAATAAATAAATATATTCTGGGGCTTTTTTGTGCATATTTGGGCACATCAGGCCCAATCAGTTCAAGTCAAGCTCCAACACTCTCCATCAGCACCATAAGTTGTCAAATGAGACAGGCCAGGAGATCAGCACCTGCTCCTTCCATGCAGTTGACGGGTGCTAACCTGTCACTCACTCTCCTGTTTGCCTTGCTGCTCACCATTGGCTTCACGTTTCCAGTCAGACCAACCCCAGCACACAGCTTTGCCTCACAGACGGGAAAACTCATTTAGAATGATGACGATGCCGTGGCTCGGGTTTTGCAGCATTTGCCATGTTCATCACGTCCTGGAATAAAAGGACCTATTCCTATCACACTAATAACGCCAGGCTGCACATGTCACGCTCAGCACTGGTATGGGGGCGTGTGAGCATCTCAGAGAGATAAGAGAATAGCAGGGTTCATGTTCACATGCCTTATCAGACTTTGCCAGGAGAGGGCTTTGCCTGCTTTTTTTTTTTTACAATTGTAGAAACTCAAAGATGCAATTGCAGTATATGCATGTGATGCAGTGGGGGCAAGAAAAGAGGGAATAGGAACGAGGTGCCTACACAAAATAGGTCATTTATGACTTAGAGTGATTAATATTGTTGTAATACCTTACAGAAAATAAAGCCTGTGTTTGAGCAACACCTGTTAACCTGTTTTACCATAAAGTGATGTATTTCATAAGCGTATGTACCTAAATGCAGCATCACCACAGTGGATCAGCAACTGGAACAAGACTATAACGCGGGTTTATGATCCTTAGACTGTGCATTTGTTTTATACGGCAACTCCTGCTACTTTCCCTCATGATGCTGTACATCATCTGCTCCAGGCAGTGCAATAAAGTCAAAAAATTATTCCCTAAAATCTTTACCACAACCTCTCGGCACAGAATCTATACGTTTAGACCTGCTTATGAGCGAAAATATCCCTGGCTCTACAGATAAATCAAGGGCACATGCTGAGGCCTTATTTAGTGCTCCTGCAAGCTCTCCAGTTCACTATCAGTAATCTACAGGTGAGTGAGGATGGACTAGTAGACTGGAGTTTGGCAGACAGAGATAAGCAGATTCATTGACATGGGACACTTTGGCATCATTTCATTCCCAGGCCTATTACACCTTATTGATCTCTGCGCCAGCTGCTTTCTAAATCCCACAACATAAATAAGGCAGCTGCTCTGACTCAGAAACTCTCTAAACCCAGCCTCTCCCTACTTCCACACACTCGCTTCCAGCAACAACATCAGCCCAAAAACATCATTTGAAAGTATTTTAGGTTAGTAATTAAACTCCCCCTTGTGTTGTATCCCTATTAACTTGACTTTTGATCACGCGGTGACTTGATATATGAAGTGGGCGGTTTCAGCAAGCATGCAAATAACAATTTTATCTGCCGTCCAGAGATGAAACATTGCTGAACATCAAGGATTCTGACTTGTTTAAGCGCTGCATCTATAAGACTAAGTTAAACTGATAAAAGATGCATACTTAACAAAAATACTGCCTTCACTCTTCTCCAGCTCCAAAAAAACTGAATGGCTTTCACTTTTGAATATACTTTTGATATAACCAAAACACCAAACCACTTCTTGCATGAAATTAAAACAATGGGGCTTGCACAGCTGAACAAATGGTAAATGGAGGGAGAAAAAAGGTAATAGCTGCCTCAGAGGCCCTTTGTCATCACAAGAAAATGACAGAGAAATGAAGAGAAAAACAGGGGGACTATCCAACGTGACAAACTATGTCATGCAAACATCAGAGATTTACACAGAAGACAAATAGATCCCACAGTAAAGGAAAACTAAAAAGAATAAAGTATGTGAGTGTGCAATTCTTCCTTCTACAAGAAAACATGTGTATGAAATCAAAGACTAATCTTAATTATTTACAAGGAGCATGTGTGTGCACAACGTCTGAATTTAAAATGATGCATACTGTGGCCAGGACAGACAGTACAAAGCCTGTGGAGAGCACAGTCATAAGTGGAAACCTTTGACCCATGAATATCTTTCCACACAAATGGTCCTACACAGACATTTCACACACTCTAGTTCCACCAGATAATTCCACCCTATTCACAGTCAAGGGTTATAATTTTCTGCCAGTGCCCTCTGCCCTACAAACCCACTGGTCTGGTGTACGGTTCTGTTTGAAGGTACTTGTAAACAGATGTTAACACACAGATGTGCTCAAACACCTTCTGCCTACTGCAGTAGTATCTGATCACTTGGGTTGTGTGCTGCTGAAATCTGTGTAGCTTCCCACAAATACAGGACCCGACCAATACACTGAATGTGACGGCACGGAAGGTTTTTGTTAGCAAACTATACACTTCCTGCTGCAGTTACAGTGTCTGTATTTACTCAGTCCTTCTCAAAGTTTCTGAATATAATAAAAATCATCAATAACATTTTTAATCAAATTTGCTTGTCCACATGGGAAAACTTGGAGGAAGATTCTTAAGAAAAAGGCTTTTTGTAATTGTGAATTGTACCTCCAGGAGATGCTCCATTACGTTTGAAAGGATGAGCTCTAAAATTTGCCCTTGATTCTGTGTGAGACTTTCTAATTTACTATCTGTCTAAAGGCTAAAGCCACAACGGGGACCCCCAGTGTAATAAAGTCTCAGTTATGTAACAATTGAGTTTACTGACACTTCGGACTGTATGTTCCAAACCTATATCTGCATACTTACATGCAGAGCTGTGTCTGATTAGAGCCATGCTAAGGTTGAGTGTGAGCTGAGTTAGATTAGAAATGACATAACAGTACTAGACTTATGGGCTGTATCCAAAACCATCACATTATTCATTCTAAATATTTACTGTGCAACCTTTGTTTAAATATTCTCACTCTGAGCGTTAAATTTATGCAGTATGTAGTGTCCATACAAAACATCGCAACTCTGCAGTTGGGCGTGAGGCCTATACGGACTGCTATGATGCAGTGAGGCACATTTATAGATGTGAAAATGGTTTGACTCCGCAAAAATGATTTGTTCAATGTCTGAAATCTCAGTTCACTTCTTACTATGCATAAGCAATTGAGAGCCTAATGTATAGCTTACTGCAGGAATAGCGAGTGTGAACAAGTGAGAGATTTCAGAAAGAGCTCATGCAGTTATAAAACGATAAAGGTGTCATTTATCCCGGCGTAACAGGTGGAGGAAAGGTAATAGGAGACTGCGGGAGACATTGTCTTCAGAGGAGCTGTAAGCAAAATCAGAATCACCAGAGTGGGTTTATCATGAGTGTGTACATAAACAAAAGCATTTTTTTCCCAACAGAAAATAATGTCTCATACTTAAAGCCAGTATAAGCTGGACATGTTTCTAAAATAGTATTTGGTAGATGCTACAAGCAGTGACAAAAATTAAGAGTCACTGGTGGTTTAAATTATAGTTTAGTTTTCTGTTATTATTTGTAGTTAACTGCAATGCAGTATCACCACCGATTTTTGTTTCATATGTCAATCAAACTACTGTAGTTTTGATTATTTTTAAAGGTCCATTTTTTCTGGTATGTCACTGGCTGTGACACATATGAAACGCACCCTCACAGAAAAGGCGGGTTATTTAAGCGGTCAAAGCCCCGCCCACTGTTTTCTTCTGTCGCGCTGCTGTTTGCGCTGGACGTGTAACGTTTTCTGACGTTGCAGCTGGACAATTGTGTGTACGTGGATTTATGTGGATTTTCAGGAAATCTCCGTCTTTACATCAAGCTCCTCGCTGCTAAGATCGACACTGAGCCGCTGAGTTCATCCGCCGTTTGTCACCTGTGGAGCGAAAACAAACGCAGCAACACCCGGAAGTGGCGTTTTACCGCAGCTGGTGTCGCAAAACAGCTTCTGCCGGTAGACAGACCAGCTCCACTTAAGAAAGGTAAGATTAGTTTTATTAAAAAAATGTAAAAATTTGTGCGGTTGACTATCACTGTTGTTACTGTTGCTCTTTACTTTCTTAGCATGTCGTTAAGCTAAGGTTAGCTGCTAACTGCCGCCGCTAGCATAAACGCAGGTCCGACTGGAACTTGTGTTTCGCTTTCCTCATTGGCTGCTGCCGTTTTTTGGGTGTGGTCAGTCATGACGTTTTAATGTGTTTTGCTATTTTAAACTATATTCTAGCAAACAACAGCAGAAAAGTTAAATAACAGTGTGATTAATTTCAGCTGTATTTCTCAGCACTGCTCTTGTTTGAGTATTTTGCATGTATTGACTCTTTTTTTTGGTAGAATTTCCTTTTTGTTGTTGCTGCTGCTGTTTGCATCTAAGCTCAATGCAAATGTGGGTCTCCAGGATAATGCAGCAAATTGCCTTTGTGGATGTAAACACGCTGATTGTCTTGCACACAGCCCATTACCATTAGATCCCTGTAATGGGAGCTTTATGGGAAGCTCGGCGCAGGGAATGTCTGTCTGCTGTTGGCCTCACATGTCTAGTTACATTTACATTTACATTAAGTCATTTGGCAGACGCTTTTAAAATCAGGGCAGGACTTTTGCTTCACTTTGCCTAAAAATTAGATTTTGGTATATTATATTCATACCGTCAGAAAGTGCTCGCAGCTGACTTTGATGGGTTTGTGGCTTTGTGCTTGAACTTGTAAAGCCGTTTCATTGCTCTTCCACATCTGCTTGCATCAGATGCCCCCCATGTTTCTGCTTTAATTTTTATTAGCTGTGAAATTCTCTCCTGTCTTAGCTGAGGTATTTGTTTTGTTTTGTTTTGTTTTGCTTGTTGTTTTGCATATGCGTTGAGGGAATAAGAAATCTTGTGTTGGAGCATTGTGTATCTGTTAAGGGCTTGTGCTGTTATTTACTTACTCTGCTGTTTGCTGAAATGCTGGCTCTATCCATTTCATATACTGTAGCATTACATTAATAACATCTGTTTTAAAACTGAACACAACTGGGAGGAGATTTGGGGACTCTGAGGCAGTATTTGGCACAAGTAAATAAAGTACAGTACATGTAAATGTGAACCACTGTATCATAATTAGCCTGACTTGAAAAATTAAATTAGGTTTAACAGTAGAATGGAGACCTGACACTCGATACTAATGGCACTGTCTTAACTTCTTTTGGAACATTATTTTACTAGTTTGAAGCTCCTAAATAGGCTTCATTACTACTTTTTCATCATAAAACTGCAATATATTTTTACTAGTCTGTCACCTTTTATTTAAAGAAATAAACCAAACTGAAACAACAATTTTCTAATGCAAAATTTAAAACCTGTATGTATAGTGTACAGGTTTAAATTCATTTTATTATTAGGTTGTTCTAATAATTATAATTAAACACAATAGCACATGCACATTAAGCTAATACAAATGTTCTCTATCAAAAATAGTCAAGGCATTCATAAGTTCTTGTGCGATAAGTTATTGCAATACAAATAAGTTTATGTAAAATAATTAAAAACATTTAGGCACAAGTTTGCATCACCTTAATATATTAATCAAAAAATTAAGTGTAATTCCTCACAAGAGAATATTTGTTCTAGTTATTTGTGCATTAAATATCGTGTTGATGAGAAAACAAATCTTTGTTTTACTGTTTTTGTCATTTTTAAAATATGGGGATCGGAAATTTTGCACCCAACTTATATTTATTAGAAAGTGGCAGTGGGAGGTTTTATTTAGATTAGCTAAACCATTACAGATGTTTTAGGGCTTTATTTTTCATTTTCAATTGTGCCACAGATAAACAGTAGATGGCCCAGGACCACTGCCTAACTGATGATAGCTCATAATCACATTTAGGCCTCAGTGTTTCTGTCTGTTTCGACTTGTTCCTCTTCACTTGCACTCCCCTCAGTCAAGCTGTTATCAGTCAAAGGCCTGACAGCAGCTTTCTGTTTTCAGGCCGTGTACGTGTCTTTGTCAGTCTACATCACCGCATTCGGACAAGCTGCTATCGGACAAGGGTGCTTCCTAGCCATTACTTCCACCTGTGTGACAACAAGCGGTCTTATCTGCTCCAGTGATGTGAGCCTAGCTGAGTTGCTGATTAATAGACATGGGGTCACATCACCTCTCTCTCCCTGTACTTTTGACTCTGTCTCTTGCTCACGCTGTCTCATTTGCCCGGTCTGTCACACTGGGGGAATGAGGTTGGAGCAGGCACAATGCTCCAGACAAAAACAAGTTTTACAAGATCAAGGTCATTTGGAGGTGATAAACATTACTCTAATTAATTTTTTTAAGTATACATTTTTTGTTTTCTTTTGAGATCATCTCTCCTGGGAACACAAACCAACAATTTTACAGATAAACACCTTCATAAACAGTTTTAATTAAAAGCCTGAGTGACAACATGGCCTATTTTTATGGCTGTTTAAAAAAGAGATGTGTATACAGTAATACTTATTTGTGAGGCCTCATCAAACTTATTCGTTTAACGCTGGCTAACTTTTCTGTTCTTGCCTCACACAAAGCAGAAAAAGTCCTCTGTCCTCTAGGTTTTATGTTTCCCAAGCAAAACTGTGTGTCTTTCTCTCCTTCTCAATCTCCCCTCTGCCCCCGGTGCACGGTGTATGAAAGTGAGAAATAAAGACAATGGATTTTTCCTAACGTGCTTTCCATCTAAGCTCTTACATTGAGTCAGTAGCCTACTGGCCGGACAAATGATTAACACGGCTCTTTCTGCAGTGTGTTCTGGGGCTTTGGTGTTTACTCTGCAGTAGGGCCTGGTCTGATCTCGAAACATTGGCATCTCTGAGTTCAGATCTACAAAGGGTGCATAATGACAGACCAACATTAAATTCTCCACAGCACCAGAGAGTCACTTTCTCCTTGGTCTATTTTTGCATCCCAGTAAGGAGTCACTCGATCCTACCTCCTTCCTGAAAGTTCATCTGCTGGATATCATTTTGTGTCTGCTTGTAAGATTATCATAAAAGCAAAAAAGGAAACAGTTTTACTCTGAGAACCAATAGGAAACATCTATGCTCGGCTTTGATTTGTGTGGCCCGGTTGGTCTTGAGGCAAGGCTTAATCAAAATAGATACGCAGTCCATATTGTTTTGAGTATATTACGCACTATATTCATACAGTGCAATAGATGACTGGACTGCATTTGTAAGCAAATGAGTTTCATTGTTTGTGGTTTTGACCTTGAAGGGCTCCCTGTTACAATGAAGCACTTGTCACAAAGCCAAGACCCTCTGTGAGTGGCCTGGTCCTGTTAATGTGAAATGTGTTGTCACCACTAACATTCTGTCTTCATTAATTCTGGATGGTTGCACAACAGATGCATCTTGGATGATATGCAGGTAGCATGGGTTGATTTTTCAGTGCATTTCAATGAAAGAGATATGTTTTTATTTCTGCATTTCTTGCCCTTTTGCACAATTTTTGTATTTTCCAGACAGAAGATTATTATAAGTCCTAGTATTCCTGGCATTATTTACGTAGTAAATAGTAGTATGATTCAAATTTGGGTTTATTGAACATGTGCTTTGCCTGTTGGCAAAATTTCCCCTATTTTACTTCTCTTCCCCCTAGTTTTATTATTATTATTCATGTAACAGGCTTTTAATATTTACTTGCACTCGTCCCAACTGATGCCAAGTAGAATGACA
Source organism: Channa striata (assembly GCA_033026295.1). Lineage (NCBI taxonomy): Eukaryota > Metazoa > Chordata > Actinopteri > Anabantiformes > Channidae > Channa > Channa striata. The sequence continues at coordinate 20,621,014 of CM065175.1, read as the reverse complement.
AATGTCACCTACAGCAATTTATATAAAAATGTATAATAACTAGAGCTAAATAAAGGCAGGTCTATAGCACTTAATATAAAACTTATTGCTTGTTTTTTGGTTGAACATGCTCTGAAAAGTTGTCTGTACCCAGGCAATGGAAAATACACTTTATAAATATGTGTGTGTGTGCATTGACTTACCTCAGGTCTTGGACAATGTCACTTTTGACATTTGAAACTTATTTAATTAATAGTTTTTATTTAATTCCATTAAATGAATAGTTCTTATTTAGGACTTTTGATAATAAGGCGTCAATAGGCTACTGCTTTCATGTTTCAGGTCACATCTCATATCGTTCGAAGCTCATTTTGTTTTCAGATTGTAGCTGCTGGTTGTAAACATCATACCACTCAAGCCTTGTAGGTATCTGATTGGAAAAAATCACATAACTGATTAATTAATTATCAAAATAGCTATCTTTCAACTCACTAAATGATTAGAAGCCTGTCACTTCTGATTTTACTTTACAGACATTACTTTTAAAGGTTCTGTTGAATGACAGATTAGGGGCAATTCAGTACTTTTTAAGAAGAGTTTAACCCCAGACAACTACAACTTAAAAAAGTTTTCTTTGAATATATAGTTATTGTCTTTTACCCACTTCTCAGTTTCACCACATCAGATCACTGTCTCCAATGATTTGGAGATCTTCGCTCAGTTACAGTGCTGCTATACTATATCTTTGTGTCCTTGAGGTTCTATCCATTTCTCCTCCCTCACTGCCTTTTCCCTGCTCTGTCACCCATTCCCCCCTCCTCACAGTGGGAAGATTTTCTAATATCCATTACTTCCACCAGGGTCAGTGCAATCCCACTGGGTCCGCCAAAGACTTGGCAGGTGCCGATAAGGGCCTTGCTCCAGACACTGTAATAACTTAACAAATCCCTCCATGACCCAGAATCCCCTCGACCAGCATGGCATCCCACTATTTTCCATAAAGCCATTAAAATCTACCTGGTGTCATATTGGGAGAGGTGTATGTGGGGTTGTAGTGCAGTCCGTGCCATGCACATCTCAAAGCCTTTCTGTTAATACAAGGAACTCAAAAGTAAACTATAAATAGAGGAAGGCAACATTATGGTCCAACGCCTGCTATCAGCATGTTGTTCGGACTGAATCATTCAGACTTCGGATTGTGTTTTGGTGTATGGAAGATTCGACCGGGCGTAGTGGCCCTGCAGTTTAGCTCATGTTCTGTCTATCGTGCTTTAATTTCTTTCATCCATTTCTTCTCTCTGTTCTGCCTTGCACTCACACACAGTGGGTCATTTTGGCTGGGCCTCCTGGAGCTCTTATCCGATAATGATACCCGCTTCAGTGGGTATCAGACCACAGCTCCACCCCCCCAACATCCAGCTTCTAACCTGCCAGTCATGCTTTAGCTGCATTCAAGTGGCAATAGTGTTAATGATTCATTTCCCTTGTAATCCCTGCTCAGGCTGATAAGCTCATGACGGCTACCGTTATTTGTGGCTGTTTTCCATTGTTTGCGGTGTTAAATTAAGCCTCAACAATCCATCCGTTGAGCCTCTGTGAGCAGAAGAAAAACCCATAGGCACGCTCAGCTCTAATAGATTAACTAGCCAAAGAAGGTGAACACATCTGTGTGTGACAGTATCCTCTGTTGTTAGATAGATGTGTGTCCTTTCTAGGAGAACAAAGCAGAAAAACGTAGATATGCGTTGCTTTTGGCTCAAGCTCCAGAACCAAATTATTTACGTGCAGTTTCTTAGTTACATGAAGCAAAAGCTAATGCCTTTTAATAATGGTCCTGCAATAAATCACCCTCTCATAATGTTTAGTTTTTGTTTCAACCGCTGGAAGGTGCTGAGTCAACTGTATGATATTTTTGGAGGGTATAGTTTGGGGATCTGTTGAACGGCGTTGAAGTGCACCGACTGGAGTTTTGTTAGTTTGTCTACCCCCACTTATTACGAGTCTAGGCAAAATAACAGAAAACCCTCGCTGTATAATGCAGGATTTCCAACTGAGCCTCACTTCAAACTAGTGAGAAGAGCCAAACAACAAGAAGACACAAAATAAAGAAACCACTCCTACAAAAAAAGATTTCTGACGTTTGTCAGAACAAAGCATTTTCATGTAGGACACCATTTCTTGTAGTAGAAGCTGATTGAGAAAATACCATATGGTAAATTTTATCTCATCCTGATGTGTATTTTCAAAGTCTACAAACATACTTTTCCTTTTCTCACGTGCAGTGAGTCAGATTGAGTCTCTAGCATTCTAATCATCACACAATGTCTGTCAGGGCAAGGTGAACAACGGCCCCCTCATATAGACATCAGGCTAAACATCAGTGGAGCGCGCAGTGGGTAATAACAAGTTTCATGAAGCCATAAATCTGCCTAATCTAATGATTTGGCTCACCTGCTGCACCACTGTGATGTGTCACGCTGCCTACTTGTCATTTCAAGGGGACGTGTCTGCAGGATGTCAATGGTTTCTCTCAACTGGGCAGATTTATTTTTGTTTATGACTGAGCGTCTGGCCGATTTTAATGTACCATGCAAGAAAATAGAGTTGAACAGTACTTGCGTGTGTGTGTGTGTGTGTGTCTCAATGTTAAAGTTAACTTGTGGTGAGCCATTTCGGTCGTCTTCTGGTAGCAGGCCAAAGCATGATGGCAAACAATTGAGTATGATTGATTGCTACACATTATAGTAAAATGATAATGCTTCAATTATGCCTTTTATATTTCGGCCTGTTGGATCCATACCGTTTTTATCCATTGTCATTATTGGAACGTCATCCTTTCTTAGAAATCCCTTCAACACCAATTTCGAAGACAATTGGTACCTTTAAAAATGATTCTCTGAAATATGACTCTGCTGAGAATTTAGAGGATACAAACTGACCCTGGATCACGATGTGCTACTTCGTTCCACTTCCTTTCACAAGACGTTAAGGCTTTTCCTCTAATTGAATGGACGCTGTCACAGGTTTCAAATAAATGACCACTGTGTGTGTATGTGTCCTCAACAATGTAGCCTAATGGTAGTTTGAACAAACAGTTCCCGCCCAATGTCGAGGACACATCCCTCATTGGGTCTCTCCTGCCCTAAGAGCTTCCTTTAAAGGCAGCTTTGCTCCATCATAAAAGCTTGCAATTATGGGAGGTTGCCAAGTGTTCTGAAAGTCACCTTAGTTTCTTGCTGTTTGTGAGATGTGACAGTATTAAAAAAAAGTCTCATAGCCTGAGTTTGTCCCTTTCATTGGCACATACAAACATAAAACCCTAATTTTTAGGTCTGCAATAACAATCAGCACTGCAGTTGTCCAATAATTGGTTTGCAGCACTAAGTTGGTGTCAAACTAATTGCTAGCTGGCATTTCAAGGACCCCAGGTGTAATGAAAAAGCTTTTAAACTTAGATCAAAACCTTTTAATAATATCCTGAAACGATACCATTTGGCCACAGTCTTTTCTCAGATTTGGTGCCCTCATAAGTGAAATAAATGCAGCTTTTTAGTGTAGGAAAATAAGGACAGGAACTTATTTCACTCATAATTTATAAAACTTCATAATATATGCTTAAAATTGACTTCATAGTTCATAATTCTGTCACAGAAGTGACACAAACCTTCATTTTAACAGTGAAATTAAATGTTTAGGCATAAACATAATATTAAGCATAAGCTTAAGCAGGTCAGGTCATAAGCAGTCATCCACGGACCACAGGGTCAGTGGTTTGATCCCTGATCCCTCTTGGCTGCGTGTCGAAGCTGTGGCTGTGGGTCTGTGTAAAGTGCTTTGGATAAAGTGGCCATTTTACCATAAATTTTGTAAAAAAAAATGTAATTGTATTTGATACCTTTCATCTTTTGCAGTATCTTGTGCTCAATGCTACTCAATGTGAAAAGGCAAAAAGATTGTTGAGAAAAGTTAAGAAAAATATCACAGGCTGGTCATGACAGTGTGTTTAAAAAAGCCCTGCTCAACTCTTTTGTTGTAGGGACACTTCTTTTATTGTACAAAATTAACATAAAGGTCAGTGAAAACAGCTGTATAATGTCTTCTGTGACTCAGGAGGTTCAACGAGCCTGAGAAAATGATTCACCTGACACCACTGAATATCTCAGCTCAGAGACTTTTCACAAAAAGCACAATACTCTGGAATAGGAAAGACATTGATGTTAACTAGTCTGGGAGGATCTAATGCAATTCATGGGACAAGAAAAGACGTGGATTTGGCTCTTTAGTTGGACTTTAACTAGCAGCTTTGCCTCCAAACAAGCCTCTGGTACATACATTAGATCAAAACGGCTGTCTTTTCAGTTATGACATATATGATGAGACCTCATAAAGAAGTAAGTGCAATTTTATAGTGAATGATGCAATGCCAGTGAAAATTCTGGGTAAATGTTTAAAACCTAATGGAAAGTTAATATGAGGTTTTAAACACGGCATAAGAGCAGCTTTAGGCATTACAACCGCTACTGACATGTAGTCAAGCAACACAGCAGAACCATAGAAATATAAATATTTTACATTTGGCGGTTCAAAATCATTGCTTATACTCTAATAGACCTAACTAACAACAGTTTACATTCTCGTTAATTGAGTTAAATGTAATCCAATAATTGATACATGTTAAAATACTATGACAAATCTTTGAGTATGTCACCCAAACTCTAATATGGATTTGTTTGTGAGCAAGATATGATTTCTTTAATTTTACTCATGTTTCTTGTGAGTCTGCTAGCCCCTCAATGTTGCCTGCAAAATAGTACAGCCATATGTTAGATAATTCTTTTTAAAAAGTATTTCATTTATTATTCTTTTTGCCAAAATATCTCAGATATAGATCCACTGTTAAAAAATAACTGACCTTCATACTACTCCCATTTAGTTTTTCTCTTGTCCAAACTGCACAGATGGCCCTGACCTCCTCCAGACGATGAACCCACTTTTATTTTTAGGCCTGGAAGAGTGTATCTTTCCATTTTGGGTGTGTGTTGAGCTATTTAATCTTCCCCTGGGGAGAAGTCTAAATTAGAATGCACAGCAACCCATATTACCTCTGATTCGGTCCAAAGGCTGAGTCAAAGGTAATATAACTGTCACATCACAGTGGTTGGCTCTGTTAAATTTCCATCCGTTTTGTTCTGGGTCCTGTTAAGGACTAGGAAAAGCAGCACATTCTTACATTTAAAATGTAATGTTTGGATTAATGACCTTAAGCAATTAATTGATTACCAAGGGCGCTAAATAATTTCGGTTGCCGGATTAATCAGCTAGTTGAAAAATAGTTGCAGCTCTACACAGAAACATGAAACTACAGCCCTTACCTGCTTTGCATGGCTAACTACAAACACTGGAAACCAGGACTTCGAAATCCTGCTCCTTATCAATTTATATCTTTTGTTTAGAGCATATTAAAATTGTAAACCAGAGTATTTGCTGTTTTATGTGCCAGGCTACTTCTTTGCTGGAACCAATAACCTCCCTCTGCCTTTTCTTAGCAGCTGGCTGTATTTTTATACTTACCCAAAGGGAAACGAGAGTGGGGGAGTGTTTAGTGCTGCCACTGAACAACTAGAAGGTCCCTGGTTCACATACCTGGCCGGCTGCAGCCTTTTTGTGTGGAATTGCATGTTTTCCACATGCCTGTCACAGTCCACAGGCATGCGTGTCAGGCTAAGTGGTGACTCTGAATTGTAATTGTGAGAATTGTGAGTCCTGAGACAGACAGCTGAAATAGGCATCAGCTCCTCCTGTGACCCTAAACATGGATAAGTAGGTAAAGATGATGCATAGATTGATGGAGGAATAAGGAACTACACTGATGAATGAGATAACATAATCTGAACTGAAGGTTCCTCCATGTGATGTCATCTGGTGGCATTTTTCAGCGAGAAGTAGAGAGAGATTTTCATGTCGTAAAGTCAAAAATGACTTTAATGGCATTTATGTACATGTACTACCCAAAGTAGAACCAAAAGAAACAATTTCACAATCAGTGAAGACGTTCTTTAATATTTAATTTTTCCCTCTAGTAGAAGGCTAGCAAGCATTTTTCACGAAACATCAATCGTTTGCCTTAGGTACTTAAAGCATATGAAAAATGTGTGCGGAGTATTTATTCAGAGAGTAGAGTGTTTATTTTCCAGTGCAGACACTTTCCACCCAGCTGCGTTGTTTTGCAGTTTCCTGCATTTCACAGAGCTGCTTTCTCTCACCTGAGCTGTATACAGTATGTGCAGACGGAGAAACCAGCGGTATTAAAATGAGTGGGCTTCAGTCACAAAGTACAGGTTATGATGACTCTCCTACCCTCCCATATTTGAGTGGATGGTGATGATATAGTAATAGCTTTGCCATTAAGAAAGGAAGGTAGCACAGTAGGGATAAAAAACTACTCTTTGGTTTTGTCTCAGTTTCTGTTTTGATTTTTTTTCCATCTTACCCTCTAAATACTTGGTTTCCCTTTTATTCCCTCTTCTCTGCCGATTTCACCTTCATTGCATTTCTTTGTTTCCTTCCTCCCTCTTCTGCTAGACTTCCCCTCCCACCTTAACCCCTAAGGATAGTGAGTCTAGTGGAGGTGTAGGACCTGGAGGACACTGATAAGGCCTTTCCTTTAAACCTCAGCTCCACCGGCTGAGTGTGCAAATAGTGGAATGGAGCAGGGTACACTGCACCAACACAGTCACGTGGTCACATCAGAAATCACGATGCTCGGCCAAGGATTTGGCCTTTTGTCTTTAGTTGTAGCTGCAGGTGTGCCCTTGAGCTACAGGTTAGACAATATACAGTAGAATAAGAACCTGTTCCTGTAAAACCACGGTAAGATTGTGGGGCACGTTCATCATTGTGTAACCTGGGGGATTGGTTAAATGTTTGGATAATCTTTGAGAATGAACATTACAGACACATAATCTCTTCTTGGGGCTAAATTGAGAAATGCGTTAGTTAAAACTTCCCGATCTCTATCAATTTAGCCCAAACAAAATCAGATAACACATCTAATGTAGGAACAAAAATGAAATGAGGCAGTGTTCTTAAGCCGTCAGCTGTCACACAGGTAATTTATTTTATCGTGGCCATCTTTTTGCAGGTACTTTTGTAAGCTGTTTGCCACAACAGCTGTCATGGCTCTAATCTCCATGGTTAGTGATGGACAGATATTCTCTCCAAACTGGGATTTCATCCCTTTCTGTACCTCCCAGGCTGGCTGAAGCAGCTTCTCTCTGTGTCTAGAGTAAATCTGGAATATGAGTCACTTATTTTATTAGTTGAATATAATATTTTAAAACCACTAAACCTTTACATGAAATATAACACCAAAACATTTACTATACAGAAATCATTACAAAATGCATCAAATCAATCAAATTTTCACTTTATCCGATACTACACAAAATAAGACTGAAAATGCTCACATATCATAACTCTCATCTTCTGCTCACACAGCCAATGCAAATCCTACATCATTACTGCTGTACATTTGCACTATCAACACTGAGAAATTTGTGCTCGACTTTGCCTCCCAGTGGTATAATTATTATTATGACCAAACTTGTGCAGCAGATTATTATAGGAATGCCGAGCTTTTATTTGCCATCTCTCCTTTATGGCTGAGCTTAATGGTATTCTGTCAGATAGAGTGAAAAATTAACAGTTTATTACACCACCACGCTTCAGCGCAGAGTGCAAACACCCCACTTATGCCTGCGGTAATGGATATAAAAAAAACATAGGATCCAGCCGAGAGAGAAAACATACATTCGTGCATATCATGACTTGCTGAGAGGGATCGTGCTGCAAAAAAACGGGGAAAACAATATACTGTATATTATTAATGCTGTGGTGGGTAGAATGACCTTTTTTCCACCAGGAAGGAAGATATGGATGTTGTAATGTTTAGTTGCAATCCCATATGTTATGGCTGGCAAAATGAATGTTTGTATTTTTATGAAATACCTCAAATGATAGAAAATTAATTTCATATTTGGTGAAGCAGTTTGCAGATTTTTGTTATGCGTAGACATAGACCTACAAGGATTTTATGCAACATTTTTTTCTTATCTTAATATTGGAGACACCTTGGTGAGTAATAGCCATTTCCTTGGTGTTTGTCAGGGACCATTCCATGGATAAAGCTCACATTTTTTAATAAACATAGAACATAATTGAAAAGCCTTTTAAACAAGTTCTTCGTTATTATCTTGAAATCCTTTAATTTCAAAGATCATAGAAAACAAAACCTCTCCTGCATCTACTCATTAGTAGTTTAGATGTGATCAGACTGAACAAATAAGGTAATAAACAACAACTTATAGGCTATTATTTAGATGTTCTTTTATTATTTGACATTTCATTTTACATCATATAACATAAAGGACCACACATCTCATCATGAAATCTTGATTTCTACATTACACCTTATTCTCTTGTTCATTATGTTGGATTTGTAACTTCATATTACTTGTTGCTAGTCAGCCACCAGCAGTATAGACATCACTTACTGTCTTTTTGAGTTTTCAATTTTAACTTTGAGTTACTTTTTATTAGTTGCTTTCAATGGTGATTCTCTGCAGTTATCCAAATGTATGTTACAGGTGTGGAAATCAATCCACTTTTTGGCAGACCTTCCTGTCCCAGCTCCCCTTCAACTCCAACTTTTACACCCCTCTACAGTCTATATGCACAGCCCGAGAAGTATGCATTGTTGTCAAATTAAAATAAATAAAAATGCTACCAAAGTGGCTGGGTGCTACATCGCTTTGCCTGTAGGTTCAGATCAAAGAGAGGGCGTCCTCCCTACCCTCTTTCCAGACATGCACACACTAAAACAAATTTTATGTCATCATGCTTAATATTGAACTTTAATTTAGCAGTTGAATATTCAGCTAGAAAAGATTCTCTTTTTTTGTGGCAAATGGTCTGTTTTACAATGTCTCTTCATATTCAGGCATACACACACACACACACCATGCAAGGTGCTCGCCTGACCCACCGTGAGCAACTTGTGGTTCACTGTCTTCCCCAAGGACACTTCGACGCATGGCCAAGAGTCCAGCTACCCTGTGGATTCGTTGATGACTATCTTACCAACTGAACTACAGCAGCCCCATTATTATGTGATATTCATTATTTTGCGATAATGATTACTGAAATTATTAAAACACATCACGTCTATGGAGTCAACTTACTAGGCTGTGCTGATAACCCTGATTGGTAAATATTTCAAAGCATGTCATTTTAACACATCCAGTGGTGAAAGAGAAGTGGAGGCCATTTTCCCACTTTTAAGGAATTTATATAGACGACATCTCATACAGCTCTTCACAACAAGAGCCAGATATAAAGTCAAGCTCAACAAAATCTTGCAGAGCTGAAGTGCATGAATAAAGGTCTAACCAGGTGCTAAGTGTTCATCAGTAAAGGATCCAGTGAATGTTAATGTAATTTACCTTTATCAAAGAATCAAGTAAATCAGGCTATTTATGCTAAGCAAAGATGCCTGATGGCACCAATTTTAATCAGTTTCCCCAGACATATTTTAATGTCAGTGCAAATCTGTTTGGATATGTAGATTTGGCTTCACTTTTCCTTCTATAAAACCCAGAATAAGGGAATGCATCGTACCCCAGTAGTGAAGTAAAGCGATGTGGGTCTGGTTGTTGGGACATATTAGCCTGAAAAATGCAGTTCTTTTGCTCCCACTGATTTGACATTGACCATTTTAATTGTCTATATTAATACTCGTGTTGACCACAATCTGTGCTATTGCCTGATTTTTTTCAGACAAGAATAACTTGGTGCTTGTTAATGGTATATTCTATACTGCATGTTTCACTGCCTAATGTCATTTTATCCTTCATCTCTTGTACCATAGAGACACTGGTCTCCAATTGTTGCCGTTGGTTCGGACTTTTGTGAGCCTTCTCACCGTTTTGTAAATCTATTTCAGATACATTTCTTCTTTCTCCGCCTGACTAATTGTTTTCAGTGTGGTGTAGGCTTGTGCTGCCCTGTGTCATTAAGAGTTGTACATATGATTTGGTCTGCCACAACTCTAAGGTAACATTGCAAAGGCCACAGCAATTTATATACACAGGTCACACCAGACAGGGTTTTGTGGCCGTGGTGATTTGTTGGTTGGTGATGAAAGCTGGCACCAGTACGTCTCCTGCAACAGACCAGGCCAATAGTTAAAATCAAACTGCAGTCGCTGGGATTTAGCTAGTAGAGGCCCATAAGCATAAGTCCATAAGCAAATTTAAAAAAAAAAAAAAATAGAACTACTGAGAGGTAAGTTTTAGTTTAATACTTTGCAATAAAATGTCAAGATTTGGACCTGAATCAATTTACTCCAATACTAAATACCCATATACATTTGTTTTTAGCTGAAAAGGGGTTAAGGGTTTTAGTTCTGATTTAAGGAACATGCTTTTTTTTATCATATATTCCAACAAGTCTTTCAACCAAAAATAGTAGTACATTTATACCCTACACACAGATCATCTTTGAATGTCCTGAAGTGGGACCATGATAATAGCTGGCAAACCTGAAATGGACAAAATCGTAAACGTCAATTTCGTCATGCTTGGTTGAGCTGACATTGTAAAGTAAATCTATCTTTAGTTTGTATTAAAACAAGTATGTGCATAATGAGACATTTGTCATCACGCTTACATTCATAAACATGGTTAAAGTTGTGGAAATGGTCATGGATAAAATGCAAAACATTATAAAAAGATAAACATGGAAAAATACGGCTTCACGCTGTGTCGTTTAGATAATGTTTGTATTATGAATGTAATATTTTATTGGAACTTTTTGGCCCCTTTGACCTTCATCAAGTATTTACATTTACATTTAGTCATTTGGCAGACGCATGCTATCAAAAGTGTTTCTGAAAATATATTCTTCCACCTACATTATATATCAGCCACCCACAATTATTTATTCAGACAAACACAATAATGAAATTGGTGATCAGGATCACCAAACACAGCCAAACTTCATTTGTCAGTGTTAAGCCATAAAACACAAATGTCAATTTATTGACAAAACAAGGTAATAAATTAAGATCACATTACAAGTAAACAATATATCTCACAAAAAAGATCTATTTGCATGGCATCAACATTTGTTGAATTTGTGTTTTGTATAGATAATGTCTGCATGGGTCTCCAAAAGCCTTTATCAATGTAAGTCCAATTCCTTCTTATTTTGATTGATATTGAATACATTATAGTGTTTTTACTTTCATATTTTAGTAGATGTTAGAAGTTATTAGGCTCTGTAATTGGTAGAAAAACAAACCTTTTTCCTGTGTTCCACCAGTGAGGTCAGAGGTCATCATAACATGTGGCAGGGATCTAGGTCTTGGTTAAGACATTTGAACCTGGGTCACAGAGTTTAATGAAATTTTCCATTTTTTCCTTGGTTCTCTACTTCACAACAGCATTAGTAACATTAAAAACAAAGCTTCCAAATAGCTGACTTTTTGAATATTTAGGTTTGAGTTTAACATGTCATAATTTGAAAAAGTCAAATTCACACTTGTGTGTAAAGAACAACTTTACTGCTAGAGCAACGTGCTTTAGTTTGTGCTTTATGTAACAGTTTGTCTCAGTATTATTATGGAAATAATAAACAATTGAATATTAATATGTAACATTAATGCTAATTCAATATTTATTTATTTATCCAATTGTTTCAGTGTTTACCTTGGCAGTTGGTGAAGTAGTACCAGAAATTCTGATCAATTTACATTTCATCCTTTCAGTTTTTTTAAATATTGTTGCATGTGATATTAAAAATAATAATTACAGAGCTGGAATAACTCTGGAACAGTAATTTCTTTAGAGAAAAACATTGTTCCTGGATTTTTATGCATTTTGACCAACAATTATTAGGACATTATTGTAAAATGCTTATGAATAATCCTTCTGCTACGCTAAAGGTCAGTGCAGTGAAAAAGCTTCACTATCTGTGTACAAAACTCACTGGTATTACATGTATTGATTGTGCATGTTTGTGATAGGGGCAATACTTGGAGTACTGACACAAAAGGAAAACCAGCAGCTTGTGCAGAACAACAGTCTACTTTATATGACAATGTAGGTCGCCGTGATTAAGTTTCCAACTAACAACTGTCAAAAGGGTAAATCAATAGGTAATTCTGAGGCCAGACAAGAGTGGCTGGAGTCAATATCCTGAATCAAGCAGCCCACTGGAAAGCCCGAGGGAGCCTGGTAAAAGGATTACCCTCTGCTACCCTGAAGTTCTCACTCCATAATTGTCTTTGAGCAGTGATGAGCATCAGAGACATGACCATGTCTTCAACCCACACATGCATTTATGTATAAATAAATGTTTTCTTTTCTTCTCTTTGAAAAGAATATCATTATTTTTTTAACTGCGAGCATAAAGCCAATATGACTAACCTCAAACTAATTTTGTGTCACCTGTCCACTGGATGTGCTCACAGTAGCACTTTACTGGAGCTTGTCAACGTGCATTTTAGACTTTCATCGTGGAGGTCAGTTGGTATTGGCTTTGAAACAAGAAGTAGATTGGGCAAGGGTAAAAAAATTAAAGTATCACGACTCTAAGAAAAAATCTAACTTAATCCTTCACTGCAGTGGACAACATGAGCGCTCATACAGGTATGTGTGAGGAGAACGGTCCACAACAAGACAAATTTATTAAAACAAAATAATTTCAGTCTTTCTGTGCAGTCTTTTAGCCACTGTTGTGTGTTAATCGCAACAGGCTTGTTGACAAATTACTTACCTTAAATTACTTAAAATTACTTAAAATATTAGCGTATATAGAGCTTAAACTGTAAGTTATCCAAAGCTGTATGTGAGTTAGGTAATATGCCACATCTTAAAACTGAGCATCTTCTTAATAACAGAGACAGCAGCCCCCATAATCTAAAACCAGGCAGGAACGTGCAGCAGCTGGACCTGTCAGTGGAGAACTCCCTTTTAGCAGCAGACAGAGGAAGACGGGGATCAGTGAGTGATAACGACTGATTTCAAGTTCATTCTTCTTAAACTTCACGCAGCTTCCATTTAATTGGGGGGGTTCACTCTATGTAGTCACTTTGCTGTTGTAGATATGGATGAATGAATTTCCACTCAGTTGCAAGTTTATTAAGCTAAAACTAAGTCAGTCTAATCCAGCAGTCCTGCAGTAAATCCTTCTTCATGAAGGTGATAGCGTTCAGTGTGTTTCCACAGAGGAGCTCGTTAAGGTTTTTGTGCTGCTGTTGAACTGTAGTGCAGACAGGAGATTTTGGTATTTAGCCCTATTTCACTGATACAATTAATAGGGTGAACAAAGTAACAGGAAAAAAAAATCTTTGCATGTACTCATCAGCGTCATGGTATAACCGTTTGTTATGCTCTTGCTGAGATAGCAAACATTCCAGCTCTGCAGATGTAGATACAGAAACATGTTACGAACCAAATATAGCAAACAGAAGATATAATTGTGAGAACAAAGTGATGCTTAATACCAATTAAAAATCACCATAAAATGATGTCATAGTATTTTAACCCTCAGAAGTCTAGGATATATCTGGTCGTATTTAAATACTTTTTACTTTTTATATTTTACTAGTATATTTTACCATACCTGTGTGACAGTTAATTTTTTCGTTTTGACGTTCTGTGATAATACATTAGATCTACAGACACACAAGAAACGTTCTTCCTGTTAAATTCAATGTCAATAGATTTGCTACGAGGGGACTTCGTGTTCTAGAAGAAAAAAAACCCTCCATAATACTGGATACGATGCGTCCTAATTTATGCAATTGAACACACACAAACCATTTATCATAACTCTGGTTTCACCTGGCCTAGTGACAGATTCAAAAACTGCCTAAGAGTTTGACATTGGCACTTTTGACATGCAAAAAAAGAATCAAGCATCTTACTGCTTCTCCATGCTGCTCCCTCATCTTAAAAAGAAGGCGTGAATGGATCACGCCAGTGTGATCACGGGTTCCTGATGGTTAACTGAAGTAAAATTGTGTTTACTGTGTATTCCAACTTTTTTAAGAGTGAAAAGTAAAACTAAAGATTTGTAGCATAATGTAATGGTTTAGGAACATGGATCATAGTCAATATATTGGGTACTGGAACTGGAATCAAAAACTTTTTAACAACACTAATAACATTAGATAAAATTCCCAAATCCATGAATGCAAACCTTGTAATGGAACTTAAAGGACTCCTAAAAGTAAACTTCTGTTTTCAGTTCGCAATGACGGTTTATGAAGTGTTGTTTAATAGACGAAAATGTAATTCTAACTTGTTTCAAATCACATCTGTAAAAAACTGTGCAGATATCGAAGCCCTCTGAATACTTTTCGAACTTTTTGTGTATCCAAACCACATGGCTACACTGCATTGCCATTGTTAGTCTACACACAGAAGCTTAACATCCTGGAAATGGTTCACAAATGTACCAAGGTTAATAGTGCCATTCATATTAGCAGGCTAATCCCTATGATTTGAATGGAGGATAATCATCAGGCTAATCAGGGCCTTTCCTATAAGCTTTTTGTTTGGTGATCTATGCTGTGCATTTGCTCCTGTAGAAAGGATTCTGTTGAAGCGGGATGTAATGCACATAGTAATATTCACTTTATTTCACAGAGGGCTATGAATAGGGACAGTGAATGAATCAAGCCCTAATGTGAGCATTATCCCTCAGACATTTGTGCTTATTGGTCTAATGCTTGTCAGTGGAGCCAGAGTGGACGATGACGTTATTAATGTCCACTTTTATTGTCTGTGCCTTTTCACTAATGCTCATAGTTTAAACTCAGGAGCAAGGAATGCGAGGTATTTTGTACATTTCTTATAATGCATAAAATCATTTACTGCTCTCACAAATGATGCATGAAGTGATAATTGAATAGAGGCTTGTAAGGGCTCTGGTAATGTTGATTCAACCTGTCCAGTGTCATGGAGAGCAAAATCTTGAAACAACAATCCAGAGGTAACAATGCCATGGCATTATTGTAAATAATCCTCTTTGACACAATAAACTGTTATCATTGCGACGGATTTATTCTTTTGTGTTTCTGAGAAACCCCAATGCCAGGGTCTGTGACTTTTTGAAAGAGTAACCGCAGAGGAAATTTGTGCTATCGTTTGAAGGAGAGTCACTTGAAATGGGGTTGACTGACCCAGGATAGCAGTACACAACCAGTTTCAAATGAAAGAAATGAAAAGAAAGAGAAAAGCTTATTGGATGTATTGAATCCATTTTACTTTGTAGCCAACCAAGGGATTGGATGGGGTGCGTGATCTGACTCGGTGCCAGGTCGAAATGTGTTATCGGGAGCACACTTGACCACGGAACCTGAAACGTGCACATAGATCGATCTCCAGACTGTTCAACACGTCTGTGACAGATGCTGAGCTGCAGGAAAAGTTTTTTTTTTTTTTCCACAAATTATTTTTCAAAATAAGACATCAACACGCATCTGTTGTGATAACATGTGAGTTCACGCATCATTGTATTGCTATGTATATCATTTAGTGATTTTATAAAATTACAATGATGGTATAAAAGCAGCTACTGCATTACTGACACAAGATTTTAATGCTTTACCATATAGGGGCTGGCTGATATGACCAAATAATTAAATCAAGTTAAGTTAAATAGTCTTTTTTTCAGTGTTCTATCTGCAATAAAACGTCTAGATAAGACAGGATTTGAGAAATGGATTAAACCTCTATGCTTTTCCATTTACATTTTATAAAGATTGTAAACAACAATACTAATAGCAGTTGTGTGACAATAACAAAAGTAATGCCTAATAAGAATTTTTATATTTTAATAGTACATGTATAATTTATGCTGTGTACTGTCACATATAGTTACG
Organism: Channa striata; assembly: GCA_033026295.1. Taxonomy (NCBI): domain Eukaryota; kingdom Metazoa; phylum Chordata; class Actinopteri; order Anabantiformes; family Channidae; genus Channa; species Channa striata. The sequence goes on along the minus strand of CM065175.1, from coordinate 20,605,086 downwards.
TGCTAAGAGGTGGCTAACGCTAAGACCTACATGCAGTGTAAACCCAGGAACAAACACAAGTGATGATGAGTTGAGGTGGGACACTTTCCATTTCCATACTAATAAAATGAGATTGTGTGGCTTTTTTAAAATATTTTTTTGTCGCATCCTCACCTGCTGTTTCAGCAGTTTCTCCGGCTTGTTGACTGGCAAAGGTCACGGGTACATGCATGTGTCTCTAAGGAATCAATGGCAGTTAACATTACTGTTGTGACAGGTGTTGGTGTTTGAGTGACAGGATAGGAAGTATTCATCACAATTTTACAATTTAGGAATATTTAGGGATCATTTTAAAACAAATTCAAATTAATCTAAATAATTTATCGCCAAGCCCTACTTCCATTATATTGTATCTACGCACGATAAAGTTTAAGACAAGTACCCTGAGTTGGAACATGTGCATAGGATTGATAGGTTTACTTTTCTAATGTTTGTGTTATAGATGGTGAACTAATCAATTTGACTCTGAACAGCTCACCAAACTTTTTTTTTCATTTCTTTTTTATGGATCTGCAAAATAAGTGCTGCTTTCAACATATTACGGTCCATAGCAAATGCGTTTCGCCTGTTTACAAGCAACAACATGGAGAGATACAGTTTTTAGAAAGACCCCTAAACAATATTGCCTCTATTAAACTTGTAAGGTCCTTTTCATAGCCACCTACCTTTCATGTACGCTTTGAAAATACTTAAGCGTCCTTTCAAGGTCTCCACTAAACTTGAGGGTGAACAGCTCCATGCAATCCCAGATCACCTTCTGTTTGCAGGTTACCACAGCCACCGCTGGGGTTGTACCGCAGTCTAATGCACTATTTGTACCAAGAGTAGTTAAATTGTTGAGCTCCCTTTTTCATCTTCCACTGAGTTACAGCCATTCATAAATCAATTCATTGCTACCACACATACGATGGAAAGTACACTGAAACAGAATTTCTTTTTTTACCTATTGTCAAAAAGTGTTTCTTTTTGATTAATTATAGATATCAATCTTTAAATGTGAGGCCACTCTCTATGTTTAATAAGTCATGTAGGAAGAATTTATGTAAAAGACGTGTTTTTTTTTTTTTCATTTGCCTTTGGAAGACGAGTGTTTTCACAGGCTTAATTCATACAGTTCAAATATGTACACCTTCCAGTGTCTTACAACCACAGCCACTTCTCTCCGATCTCTAAAAATAACAACCTGCTGAAGTGAAAGAGGATCGGCACAGATGGTGGTATACTATGAGAGCCACATGGGACAATTAGTATGTGAATTGATGATGATGGCTCAGCACTAATTGGAACCTGGTAAATGAATGTGATTTCTCCCTCTGTCTCAGTGGGCAGCAACATCAGGTAGCACTGTTATAAGTCTATTTCCATAACCAGCCCTGGCAGCTTATAACAGGCTGATCATATGCAACATGCAGCCAGTCTGCACCTCAGCCACCAGCACTAATCGTATACACAGATTGCATTAGCGTTGCGTTATGATCTTGTTTTGAAATAATTGACGTGCATCAGTATCTTAATTTGCTGTGTATGAAGCTCAGGATTTACAAAGAGGTTTGAAGAGTGTGTTCTATTTTTTTTCCCAAAGAGTCTGATGTTTTGAGATTCATTTCGGTTGCAGGCTTAATGAAATCCTTTTCATCCAAATGTTTGGCCGGTGTTTGGATAAAGCCTTGTTCACACCAGAAATGGACAGTTCAGGGCGGGTTTGGAGACATCAAAACATGAATTTTTGTGTGTTTATATATTGGATACTAAAATGTGTGAAAAAAAATTGCTTCTGTTCAAATGCAAGTTAAAGGTACACACTGTATGATTATAATTTAGCGCAACTAGCTCACTGTGGTCCACTTTTTAAAATTTACTGATTATGCTAGTAGGTTAATGAGATAAGTTGTGGATGCATTTACTCCCCCTTTGCAAGATTTTCAAATATTCTGCTAAATGAGCCAAAGTTTGGCACATTTAACTGCGTCTTAAACTGTTTCTTGGTTGCTGTTGGTTATTTAAACCGAGACAGTGCCATAATAAATGACCGTGGTTCAGTTTGTTTTACTTATTTTGCTATTTCATTACATTTTTAAACATACATTTGTGTGTTTATAATTTACTGGTGTTTTCATTAACAGCCATAAACACTTCAACATGTCCAGCTGCTACATTATAGTCAGATGAATCAAGCTGAACAACTCTTTTGCACATCACTGCTGTTGCCTAATCAGCCTCAGACTGGGGCTATATAAGATGTTAACCTACACAACGTGATGTATTAAAATTATGGTATAAAAGTCAGTATTCAAATTGCTAAAGCTGACCCTAATGATTATTTAACTAATTTACACAAATTAACATTAATCTGATCTGACAATGTGACTAATTAATTAAGATTATTTCTGCATTTATGTCTTATTGAATTACAATATAATATTGTGGTAAACAGTATCATTTTCTGTCTTGTTAGCAGCCAATTTATTGACTATAGCTGCTCAAAACTGCAAGGGCAGCTTTGCATCGAGTTAATTTAAGCCACTAATATGATGTGAATGTGCATTATTTTAGGTGTTAGTCATTCCTCCAATATGAATAATACAATGAAAACATATAAATTCCTAAAATTACATGCCATAATTCTTTTAACTGAACATTGTAATGAACAGTAGTCAAAGTTATATCCACTCTGTCAACCTGATGCCTTTTCATGTGATGACACATGTTCAATTAATGTCATCACTTGTGTATTAACTGATCATTTATTCAGACCCTGACGGTGCCAAATGCTGGCAGTTGAGCCTCATGGGAGGTCTGGCCCGGGGAACCTTTCTTTTGATGGAGCATGCAGGTTTTTTTTTTTTTTTTTTAGAGCTTGCAGTCCCCTCCAGGAAACCAGCAGCAAGGAGCAGTAAATCAATAGCTACGCAGTGTGGGCAAATGACAACCCGTTTAGTTTGGCGGCCTACTTCGTTTCACAACATGTGGCCTGGCCTTCTAAGCCGAAGGCAGGGTCTCAGGGAGAAAATATTTCCCTGCACTAAATCAGATTTGGCAGCAGGTGGTCCATGGACTTGTGAGTGAGCTGCCTCTGCACCTGCCAAGGACTGTGGAGCCAGAAGAAAACACTCTATTTTTCTCAACCCAGGTGACTCTGCTGCACCTCCCACAGGTTCAGTATATCACCGGTATCTGGCTGGTTGTCATGCACCATCCATAAGCATTTTCACAGTGTAAACATAACCACGCATTACCAAAAGAGTAAAGAATGTGAGGTTGTTGAAATGACAGACAGGATTCAAATTAAACATGAAAGTTAGTCAGTTTAGTGCTACTTATGAAATTGGGGGGGGGAAACACTTGCAAAAGAATAAAGCTGATTGTGTTCTTAAAGGTTGCTGATACATTTATGACCTTGATCCTTGTGTGGAATAATCCATTTTGCTGTGCGAAGTATTGATGCAATCTAGGTTCAAAGAGAGGATGAAAGAAAGATCTGTGCACAGTAATCCAACTCTCTGGCTTCCACGAGACCGCTGTACCGTTCCTCTGGGTCAAAAGCTGTAGCATGGTTGACAGAAGAAGAATTAATTCCCATCATGTTCCTAAATCCACAACAATTTGTCCTAACCAGCAAAGTCACTCTGAGAGGGAAAAAGATATAAAGCTAAATGTAAGATGAATTATGCATGTGAGAGGCAAAACTCGATTATACTGTTATTTATCTGATTGACTGGTGCTATGGCAGTGAGGTTCAATTTCCGCTCCTTTCGCTCACACTTCATAGCCTCTTACTCTCTGATCTCTAATCTTTACATTTCAAAAAAGTACAGTGTTTTCTCCTCTCACTCTTCTTCCCTCTGCAAAAGCAGGTTGTTTACTTCAGTGTGCTTGAGGAGGACAATTATGAACCTATAAATCTCCTTCTTTGCAATCTTTCACACTTTATTTCTCCCAAGAGGCCAGGATTCCCTAAAACTCATATACATTGGAAAATCTTCCTTTTGCACTATAAAACCCTGACGATGATGATGTAGTAGTTTTCTAAGATCATTAACACCTTTGTTTATTAAACACGAGAATGTAAAATCTTATTGTCAACAAATCCTGTTAATAGACTAAATCTAACGAGCAATTAGTTCCCACCAATGTACTGTTTGCTCCTTCCAGGTCGTTTAAACCCCTCAGACTGTGGATGCAGATCAGGCTGAAGTGTCCCCTGATAATGCTGCTTATTCAGGTTGGGTTGGTCCCCATGGATATTAATCACATGTACACTGATCGGGCGTAACATTTTGACCACATGTGCAATTTACTGCAATCCAATACAGTGGCCCTGCCATAAATTCTGCTTTAGCAGGGTTATAATTTCTCAGTTTTTAGGTTGACGCTGTCAAAAAAAGTGATATTCTTCCAATATGTGTTTATTATTGGGGTCAAAGTGGGTAGTGGAGATGTACTGGAGTGCATTATAAGAAAAGCTCGCTCTAATGTTTTGGCCACCCTCATTTTCTTTAAGTAAGATGAGAAATTATGTTCTTGTAAAAGTAGAATTTTTGGCAGAGCCACTCTATTGAATTGCACAGGTGGTCTAAATGTTATGGCTGATCGGTGTAACTCAAACCAAAAAAATGCAAATTGTCAATTTGTGGTGACCCTTTTGACACCAGCACAAATATAAAACTGAAGAAGTTAGGTAAATATGTGAATTCAGACAAAGCTTTACCCCGTGTTCTTCCATGATTAAAATGCGATCAGCTATAGACTGGGGAAAAAAACACAATCTAACAGACTGCACTAATGAAGAGCAAAATTTATTACAATATTTTTAACAAAAAACGCTGCACTCGTTTTCAAGCAAGAAGTAATGACTTAATTGAATCTTTTCCTTTAAGTTTGGTCTGCACCCATCACGTGGTTTCATAATGTACAGGCAGAACAGCTTTGCATCAAATTTTTGTATCTTAAAGATACATTTAGAATTTGCTACGTACAAGTGATAGAAAAAAAATAATGATTCTGTTAATGTGTTACGGTTAACACACAGAAATAAGTAGTATTATATGAATTTTTGCAAATCTCTACTGTACAACGTTTCCCGTAGGATTTATTCTTTCATGGACACGAGTGTGTGCTGCCGAGCATGTTGACTGTGTTGTGTGTCGTACCATGAGTGGTTTTACAGATGAACAGCTCTGCATATTTTCACTCAGGGTGCAGCCCTACACAACTAGAACATAAGCACAATTTCTTTCTTTACCAGTACAACCAGTACAGTACTGTACAAGCCAATATAGTAATATTACAAATATCTCTCAAATTTGGTGCTATTGTACCTTTTTTTTTCATAATACAATCGCTGTAGCTATGAAGATTTAATCTGTATTAGTCAGGGGAACGTCTTCAGAACTATTCTTCTGCAGCCTCACCGCCCCAGTGTTCAGCTGCTGCTGCCAAATAACTAATTCATATGCAAGTCATTGTTCATAAACAGACTAGTACAGATTGGTTCATACAGTAGTTTCCTAGCTGCTGAGAAATGAAATGTTCTCCCAGTTTTGTTAAAATAAGCATAAAGTGTTAGTGTTGTGTTTTGACAGTGTTGAACTAAAATGTTGAAATTAAAAGTTTAGAAATAAGGAATATATAATGCTTCTACCCCCTGAAAATAGATCTTAAAGGAAAACAAATGCAAATTGCCTCCCTATTTTTAGTATTAGCACCTCTTACTCTGGCTTTGATGACCTCTATAACTGTGAAGTGAAATGAAATGTGGAGTCTAAACACCGTGAAATGTCTAGCAACAGGGTTAGTGATGTCATCGTTCTGTGAGATGTTCTTTAAGAGAACGTGATGTCTCCCCTGTGCATATTTTCTTACATGTGCATTGTATCACACTGTATATATTTGTGCTTTTGCAGGTGTTTAGATTTACAGTTGCCTTGAAGACTTTTTCGTTTAGTAGCTTCAGAATGGTCACATGCACTGACAGCTCTGTCCCTTATATTTCTTCCTCTTTTATCATGGGCGGCTCCTTTAAAAGTGTCTTTTAGACGCTTACACACTGTCTTTTACACACTTTTAAGGCCGGAGGCTTCTACTACTCACGTGGTCCAGGCTGTTTCCTGCTGCAAATGTCAAGTTTTTTTTGCTAATGTTACCAACACTAATTAGCATTACCACCTTGAACTCCTTTACCAACAAAAGTATACTACAAAGTTACTCATGTATTTACCTTCTGGATATTGCAGTAAGACCATATGCAGGTGTCTTTACAATGAACAAGTCCTGCATGCAGCGACCGATCGACCTCTTATGTAGCCAGAACCAGCATGCAGCTTAAGGTAACTACACTTCACGTGGCTTTGACGTTGCAGTGCACACAACAAACTTCACTTATTGGTTGTTTTATTTTCTCGCAAGTGAGGATGTCGGGTAGGAACCTGTTTTTTATTTTGGCATCCTCAACTGACAGTAAAGGCACTTTCCACACTTATTAGAGCGTAGAAGCATTGTCAGAATGCTTTTAAGAGCCTATGGATGCCTGAACTATTGCTCCCCAACCTTCCCCAGATTATTCAATCTCACAGCCCTATTGCTGGCTCAAGATAAGATGGAGAATCCATGCGGTGTAGGCTTATCTCAACGTGGCACACACTCAGGAATATGGGATTTTACTACAAATTCCTGCACCGCACTTCAGGTATGACCCAATTAATGCAAGAATTCACTGCCTTTCCCTTTTACCCCCTGCCACATCAATAAGTGATAAGAATTTTCAATAATAGCAGTGTAGGGGCGTTTAATATTAAATATCAGGTGGGTGTGTTAAATTCATAGAATTTGGCCAGCTTGCTATGTTTCAATGGTTTACTAATAGTTTCTGTTTGAAAAAACAAAACAAAACCACAAACTTTTTTTTCTGGGTTAATGTCACATCCATGTATGTTTGGTTCAAACAACTGGCACAGTCCCGGATTAATAAAATATGCACATTGGGTGACTTGATTAATTCTTTCCTTTATCTGTATTTAAAAAAAAAAAAATAAATAGCTTCTTTCAAATAACTCTTGCAACCTACTTTTTGCTTACAGTAGTTTGAGTAAGACAGGGCTTTATAGAAACAGAATACATTGTTATAGCTGACAGAACTTAAACTGTATGTAACAAAAGGTTATTGTAAAGAAATGTCAAATCTTTTTCAGAAATGTTTCAAAAATTGTGTTGCTATTACATACTTTAACCAAATGTAAAATTTAACTATAAAATATTCCTTGGTTAACAGTTGTAGTATAGGGACCGGACTCTGCAGGCCTCGGACGGTTTACCTTGGCTGTCACCTAGCAGCAGACTGAACGGCACGGTGCAGACCAGGAGAATCTGCTTATTTAAAGAAAGCATCGGGACGGGGTGGCGTTTGAAACGGTGTGACTTCTGCCCAATCATTCAGAACCGCCCATTGCACATAACTCTGCAGTGACTAAATCTAGTTATGATATATTTGATATATAGACCTATACTTTGTAGAATGCTGCATCTGTGTTCTGATGGAACTTTTAGGTGGCTACATCTGCAGATGGAAACACTCAGGTGTATTGTACTGATTGACCTTAAAGTCTGCACTGTAATTAACCACACAAGAGTTAAATGCTGCACCACTAGGTAATACAGCTCCACACATGGCTTAGCATTTACTGTATATCCTCTAGCTTAGAAGATACAAGGCAATTGTTCTCTCCAATTATGGATTTTCTCCTTCCTCTGAGACATGTTAAACAAAGTGGTACTAAAGACTTGGCTGGACCATCTTGGATGTTTTTCTGCACAGTGTGATCATTATTGACATTAGTGCTAATCTGGGGGCAAATGCCGGAGCAGCTGTCTGGGAAAAAAAAGGGAAAGAATTACTGGCACAAAAAGAGTCCCAGAGCGTGGACAAAATGCTCGGAGCCCAAACCAGACCCCAAAAACTTCCTAATTAGCTGAAATACATAATCTTTGGGTCCAAAATTGAAACAATGACAACTGCGTCCCAACCACACCATGCACTTTAGCTGTGACAAACTGAGGAGTAGGAGAGTTGGATGTGGTTTACTGGACACGCTACCTGCTCATTGCCTAATTAAAAGTCCCGTGAATGAGATGGAGACCATTCACCTTCAAGCATTTCTTTTTCTCACACACACATCCAGGGTCATGAGTTCTGTAGCCATAATTGTCATGTCACTGTGTCACATTTGTAAAACTGTATTACATTTAAAACTTTGCATGACTGTCCATGTGACATTCACGTTTTGTCCTCCAGAACATGGTGAAAATGTAGAACTCTCATGACAAAGAGTGAAAGCTCAATGTCAAACTTGACCCTATCTTTTTTTTTTTTTTTTGTGGTTATATATTGTGGTGTTTTTCTGTAAGTGAGTGTGTGTGTGTGTGTGTCTGGGTCTGTGTGTTTGTACCCACAAATAGAAGTTAGCCTAGATGTACCTAGTATCTTGGGTAACAATCAATGCCAAGCAGAGGAGAAGAGCACAAAAGAATTAGACAGCCAAAGGAAATGAACCAAATTCAATTTCAGCCCGGGCCGCTCAAGCTGTCTGCCACATAAAGCCAAGACTTATTATGAGATGGGCACCGACGCCATTATTATTCAGACCTGATGAGGCGCCCTCTATTTAATGGAACCTTTCAATTTAGTTCACCTAATAACAATCCTTGCATTAGGAAACTGGTTTGCATCAGTATTTTGATCACCTGCTATTTGAGACTCATACTCTGCAAATACAGCGATCTTTTGGAGTGTGAGCAGATGGTGCTTATTGATTTATTTAGATAAGAAACATGACATATTTCAAATTCCCCTATTTGTTACTTGTATGCTAAAGAGCCTGATTAAGTAAAGTGATGGGTCACTTGGCTGCCATAGATTCTAGTAATTGGTTTGTCGCAGTCTAACAAAAGACTTGTCTGTGGCACGTAATTGCTCTGGACCTGCAACTTTCACTGCGCACTCACACACACACATTGCACAAACATGTGAGTGTGTGACTGAGGCTCTAGACCAATAGAGGATGTTTGATGATTTGAAAGGTGGTTTGCTTCAGAGCTTTTCTCACTCCTGAGTGTTTGAGGGCTGTTTTGATAGAGGGAATTTTTGTGCAATAATTGCATAAAATTTAAAATACCTTGTCAACACAGCCTCATAGAAACACTACCAAAAAATGTTTTTTTTTCAAACAGATAACATCCAATTAGAAAAACTGACAGACTCAACATCTGGAGACCAGGTGCAAGCAGTTACCATGACAGTATTTCCCCTAGAGTTTTTTTTTCTGAAAGAATATGTATAACTGCTATTTTCATAAGTATTGCTTATTAAAATAACTGAATTACAATAAAAATAAGTTTAACACATTTGTGTTTAAAACTTTCAATGGTTAGTCTGATTTACCAAACTCTAACCAAACACTGCAAAAACAGAATATTTTTTGGTTTATGTGCTGACTTTAAGAACTCAAAATCATATCATCAGACCTAATGTCACCAATCTTTATATTAAACGTCACATGCATCTAGTCTCTGCAAATAATCTCCCCATGGGCCACACACATAAATACCTATAAAGCTGTAGACCACCGAACTATTGTAGGAAATACACTTCATAAGTTATGGGTAGCATAACTTGCATTTTATCATTGATTATTTATTTATTTATTATAATTTTTTTTTTACATATATGATAACACAAAGGAAATTAGGAACCATCCCTGTCTGAGGTTTCATCAAGTTCTCAGGAAGACCAACAGCTCACTAAGTCAGAACATGGGCTTGACACTTACTTCTATAGTTGGAATAGTTTCCTTTCAGGCAGCAGCCTCGATTCACATGCATCATTCCTTCTTTCTGTTCTGCTTCACAGCATTTCAATAAAGTCTGTAACAGAATCCCGCTCCGAGCTTTTGTTCTATGAGCACCAACGTTCCTCAAGGCAATAATGTTGTTCATTTTTTTCCTTCAACACTTACTAGTCTCGATCTTGGTTTGAAAAAGTTGTTTCAACATTGGATGAAGAAAACTGGATGTATAACTTGTACGGTTAATTTTATACTTGGAGTAAGACCTCAACCATAGTTCCAAAGTAACAAATCTTTTGGGGACAAATGTTAGAGAGAAACCTATTTAGTTAACATATTTGCCAAATAGGTAAATGTTCATATTGATCAAACTGTTGTTTCCTGCATATTATAAATTACATTTTCCTTTAATAATTGCACTTCACATACAGTACCTGGAATTATTTAGCTTTTGGGTAAGAAAAGATTCTTGGGCTATAGGGCTGTGCCATAATTTGTGATAATTCATCACTTACAAATTTTGTCACGTTGTTGACATTGACAATATGTAGTGTTGTGATGTGTTTGCGTATTTTCTATAATGTGGGCATCTCTAAAGACCCTAAAGTCAAATAAATGTGGAAAGCTAAGCCAGGAAACACAACGCCAATCCAAACTATTGAGTCGGAGGGATTCAGGACAATAGATTAAAATAGAGAACATTTCACTCTTTTTGTGTTGGTTTAATTTAGAAAAACCCTTAAATAAGGCAAACAGGAGTCATAAACTGGACTGTTTGATGATATTAACACTGAATTAAAACACAACAGTATTAATGATGCCTTTTTTTTTTACCTTTAACTTTGTAAGTGAAAGGTAGTAAACCCTTATCCTGTCCTTTTACCTGTCAGGAAATGCTGAAATGTGTAGCTCTTCTCTCAGCTGATTAATCAAGTTCCCTTCCAAGTGTTTTTGTCAAAACAAATGAGAAGGGTCTTCAAAAAATTAAAAAATGCAGTTTTGACAAATACATTTTGAATGTAATGCACAAAGTGACACAAAGTGTTGCATTTCTCCGGACAGCTCACAAATCACAAAGGGACCTCGTCTGACAGAGCTTGTGTTCCCTCAGTCAGAAGTCTGTAATCTTTAACATGAATGAATAATGAAAAGATCTGTAAAGACCTAATTAAGTGTCCGAGCCCTTGGCTATTCAGGGCCAGTGTCAAACACCCTATTCACTTATGTACTGTACTGTAGATACTCAATGCGCAACGTCATGCCAAGAACCCCGGAAAAGAAACGCTGCCAGAGGAGCTTCCCTAGGGGAAACGACACTTTGAGTTCCATGCCTGTCTGCACGAAGTCATGACAAGGCCTGTAATCTCCCCCCTCCCTCCCGCCTCCCGTTGTAACAATGAGATGCGCAAATTGGAAGTCACAGCAGCAAGTTGAACATCTGACAGGCACAAGAGGTCAGGACTCAGCTCCTGGCACTTGTTTACAGTAAAAGTAGGAACCAGTGCAGAGCGTGTTGGTCTTTGGACATACTGCTAAATAGCTGCTGTTGTTGATCTGTTTTTTTAGTTTATTTTTTTGAGTATATTGTTTTGTGGGTTTATCTGGGATGAATTTTGTCCAGATTATCATACAGTTACAGTTATTATCATTACAGTTTTACTATTTCTTCTTGTTTGAAGTAGCACAGAATTGATGACTGACTTCCGGTTGTTAACCTGAGCTGCCAAGTGCTCACAATGTCATCTTGGGTGTCCGACTTCCAAAGAATCTTATACACTAGTCTACATAAACAGTAGATGTGGCAGATATTATAGTAATGACTGTGCAACGCAGGTTCGTGCGTCACAGGAACTACGAGCATCCCCTTCTTCATCCCCAAACTTTGCATCCCCTTTGTTTGAAACGACAAAACGATTAAAACCAATTTCCAGTGTTTTTCCGTATTCTTTTAAACTGCTAAAACATTCGCTTTATTCTTTTTGAAGCATTCCTGCGATGACCTACTTTGTGCTTTTGATTGTTGAAGAGTCGACTTCATTCTTGGCTTGACTGACGATATGAGGCTTTGCTTTAAAATGTACTTACACTGAGTTTCATGCACGCTTCCTTTTACTTTGCACAGATATCCAGTGCCTGATGTGGACATACACCTCTACAACATCTACCAGCCTCCACCATGTTTGACTGTGGGAATCGTCTTCTTCTCCTCACAGGTAGTTTTTTTTTTCTGCCCTCACATACCTGTGCAAATTAGGAGCAAATAATTTAAATTTAGTCTCATCAAAACTTCAACAAAACTTGTTCACAATTCACAAAACTTATATGGTTTGGAATACTCCAAGAATGCTGTCTTACGTTTAGAATCAAGCAATGGCTTTTCTCTCAAACAATCCAGGCTTGTGTAGACTATGATGACTTTGTCAGGTCCCCTGCAGTTTATTTTGAATACTGGAATAGCTCTTGAGCAACTTTCCTAGCACCTTTTTCACTTGTTTTTCTTGGTCGTCTTCTTTGACGAGTCTTAGTGTGTCCGTGTTACTTCCATTTCTGGAATACGGTCTTCGCAGTTAGAACTGATATATCTAAACGCTATAGCCCCCTTCCAGCTTCATGAAAGTTTAAGTGTTTCATTTTGAGGTCTCTGGAAAGCTGTTTTCTTGATTAACACACAAATTAACACGTGGTTCCACTCATCAAGCATTTAGTGTTGACAGTCTTGTTTTTTGAGAGTAGACACCTGATTTTACATTCTAAGGTTAATGACATAGAGGGTTCATCAAGGTCAATGCAAGTATTAACTGTTATTATTTTTACCATAACTTTCTACAGTTAACAAAATTAAATGTTTTGTTAAGAAATGTTTAACATTTTGTTTTACATTTGACATTTCAAGCATAAGAGGATGAGCTAGAGTTCCATGATTGGTTGCAAAGTTTTTTATGCACAGATTAAAATCAACGTTCCCGTTCATTAACCCTAGAAAATCAGATTTCGTTGAGATACTTGCAAGTTACAGGATGTTCATGGGTTTTGGTGTTGGCATAGGAAACTTGGAGCTCGTGCAACTGATTAGGCAGCATTCAGCTCTTAGCACTTCAAATTGCAAATGGTGTACGCTCTGTATGGCCCCTGAACGCCACAGACGCAAACGAGCGAGTGATGACGGTTAGGTAGGGTCAGGGGAGAGCTAGTGGCTGACCCGTGTGTCTGGATATGCGTGTTAAAGATCCTCGCTTTTGCAAAATGACATGTTCAGATAGCTAAAAAACAAAAAGAAGCACATCCAATGATCAAGTAAAGGTTTTATGGAAACTTGTATGAAATAATGTAGTGTATATCATGCAAAATGCACATTGCTTTTCGTGCGTTCCTAGCGTTCCACTGAGTTTTTAGGGAAAAAAAACAACCATGATTACGACTAAAACATGAGACTAAAACTTTAGTGCGTGGAGTTGGACACAAGCTTATTTATATGCTGTGTAGAACCCAGTCGTACTACAAGCTGGAGGTTTTAGTAATTGCCTTTTTGTTTTTTCCTTCATTTTTCCTCATAACACCAAATATTTTTCTTCATTAAATCTTTTCTTTATCGAAGAACAACAGCCACAACATCTGCTTTTAAACAAAGCTGCAACCAGTAATCCACATTAATATTCATAGCAATTAAATCCTCAAACCCTCACACCATCAAAATTGAAGATGATTTAAATAAAAAAAAAACCCACACAGTTTTCTGCAAGATGTATTGTACTCTGGTATAATTGTTTATAATAGAACAAGTACTGTATAGCACTGAAATAATGAATCAGACAATCAACACAAATTAAGTAGGACAATTTTTGTTATAATCGCTAGACATTTCATGCAATCTTTAGCTGACAACACCTTTTAAAATGTGATGCTATTCTTGGATTCACATCACCGGAAATTTAATACCTGTGGTTGACCACAGTTTGGCCTCTATTAATTTTGTTATTTTATCATTGATTCACTGATTAATCAAATATTATTGCGCGATTCATTGATAATTTTTGAGTACTTGCACATAATTCATTATGCAGACGCTGTAGACCTCATAATAGTGAGCAAATGATAAAGCAGAGTAATATTCTTAACAACCTAACATTAATTAAATTTCAAGCTCCATGATGCTTTATAAAATATATATAAATGTAAAAAAAAATACAAAGAGAAAATACACCAGTGGATGTCAGCCAAAGTACCCAGTCTGGAGGCAGACTCGTTTTTCATTAAGATTAACTGTGTAGCGGGGGCGGCCTATCTTTCCATGCCTCCAGCTGACACTTGTCCCCCTCCAACAGCAGTAGTCTGTGTGTGTGTGTGTGTGTGTGTGTGTGTGTGTGTTTGTGTGCGTGGTGCATCGCTGTGTTCTTGTATACGACTGTGCATTTGTGTGTCCCAATGCTATCAAACAATGGGAGTGTTATCAGACATTGCCAAAGGCATATATGAACGAATCAGAGGGGAATACAGACCCAAAATCAGCACGGACCCAAGGGAACAAAGACTTTCTACTGTGAGCCAAAATATAAGGAAGGAATCTCGTTTCTTGACCCGTTTTCACAAATGAAGTGTCATTGTTTCTAATACACTGAACTTGTGTAGTATCTGCAAAGAAACATCATACAAAAGTTAGAACTATTCATTCAGTTTATAAAAAAAACATATTCACTTACCAGTCTTATAGATGCTAGAATTGATGTCCTGACATTATACGGAATCGGCTTTTTGTTCCATCTACAGTGAAGGAATGCTACAAATTTAATAATGTGTTTTATTCCCTGGTGCATTGCAAATTAAAGCTACAATGAGAACGTTTTGGCCACTTAAAAAACTCTGAACGAAACTCCCTGAAACCTTGTTCTGATGAACCACTATTGTTCCGCCCACCACCTGCTGCAGTCATTGAGTAACATGAGCATCCAAGGGGATTCAAACTTCAAATCAAATCCGCCATGACTTAAGTCCTCTGTCATTTCATGCTGGCCAGGCTAGATACTCTTATATTCTCTGAACTTCTTTAGAAACAAAATAAAATGCAGGTGCTTGGCACAGGTTATATAAGTTTTTGTTTGCTGTCTGGTGTCGTAAACATTCCGTCATAATCTATTTTACCTGTTTTTTTTAACCCAGAAATATTTAATTGCATTTCATTTACATATTTTAAATGTATTAATAGACGAAACACAGAAATTATGCTTACATCAGGGATTCGAATATGAAAAGACACTGACGGAACGTTGTGGCTTGATGCTTCCTGCTGCCTGATACAGTGCTGCGCTTTGGTAGGGTCTGCAGCCTACGATGCCAGCGTTAGAGCTTTGCATGCCTGCAGAGATATGCATACACCTTACGGGGGCCAAAGCAGACATCCAGCAGCCCTGCTGGGGTTTTCCCCATCATGTGAGCACTCACTTCACAAGGGGGAAATCTTGGGGCTTGTGCTTCTTTTGTACCAGGAGTTCAGCTGCAGCTGCAGCTCTCTGTAACCCACAGCCCCAGTCTGAGCTCTCCACACTCTTTTTCATCAGCACACTGTCTAGTGGATAGTGAGATGCGTTGAGCGTTGTGTTTAGTCCACCGGTGAAGCCTACTTGTTAAAAATGTCGATTTGTTCATATCCACGACATTGTCTGCACAAAATTCAAAAGATTTGCATGTCTACCTGCATCGGTGCCTTTGTACCATTGTAAAGTAAAACAGCAAATCAAGCGGGTCGGATTAAAGACAAGACTGGACACAGGTAATTAGTCCCCACTGACTCCACAGGGCCTAATTACTCAAAGTTACAGTAGCTCACCCTCAGTTTTCTAATTTATTCAAATGACTGACTGCCTTCACATATTTTCATCATTGTTGGAAAACATTCAATCTAACAACAATGTGTCGTCATTGTTTAGATGCACATTATAAACACTATGAAGGTCAACTGATTATACTCGGGATGATGTCAGTAATAACTGAGCTATCACCCATAAACCTCACCATGTTTTTGTTTGTCTTTTCCCCTTGGACTGATTATAAATGTGTTTCCTTTGAATTATGGGTTATGCCAGTTTCACCGTTCACCCTGCTAAAAATGTTCGGCAGTTAGTTTTAAAGCTTGTTTGATCGCAACGCTTTAACATTTTCTCTACTTGAGGTTGAAATACTGTTTAGCGTCAAAACAAGTTAAATGCATGTAAAACTTTGTTAAAATTATTTAAAATTTGTTAGCTTGTCTATAATATAAACTAAGGCTTTGTGTTACCTCCCCTTGTAAAAACTCCACACATTGCTCATATAAAATAATTTGTATTTCCTTGAACGATAATATAAAGATGATTGTAGTTTTTGGGTAGAGAGCCTTAAATTCTACATCTCGAATTTTGTGACTTAAATAAAATAGAAAAGTCTGTAAAGATGTGAAATACATAAAATATAGTTTCAGAGTTTTAGAAATGTATATGCGGTTCTAAAATTTCAAACAGATATTTCCAAATGAGATCATTAAAGGATTTATTTTCTTCGACGCAGAAAGAAATATCCCACAGATGGTAGTTTATGCAGGTGTTTTGGTGCTGATTGTCTTTGTTCGTGTGGACCATATGTTGAACATTAGCACCAAACCTGACAGATTTGTTTCCCTTTCTTTCTTTTTTAAAATTGCTGAACTTTGACAGTTTACATTTCCACATGGTTATTTTAAAATCATATAAATCTGTCATTTTATTTAATTTTTTGTCTTTTTTCCATACAGATACTTTTACAGTCACCAGCCACATTCTCAAAATTCTGCTCCTCGCCTGACAAATCTTCCTTCGTACAGTCCCGACCAGCAAAGGCACTCCAGTTAATAAATACTGATGCTCTCCTCGGGATAATTAAGACAAATATTTACTCCTAGGTGACTTTATGTACTTATTGTTGCTACTGTCTGCCAAAGCTGGACTGTATCTTAAATAATGTATCAGAGTAAACAAAGGGACGGGTGCAAAGAGTTCCAACAAAAGCAGCATGCGTCTTCTACTCCCATCAACCTTTTTGGTATAACGTCATCACAAATTAGAGTTAAAACTTTTAAAGAGTGAGTATTGATTTAGAAAAAAACTTTTCAAGATGTCTGGCTTTGCTTTGCCTTTTAAAAACTCATCTTTGTTGGTTTAAATCTCAATTTAATTGCAGGCATGTATTGCTCATCGCTGAAGAAATTGGGCATAAAGAATATTCTGTGTTTTGAAACTTGACAAAAAGGCTTTTTTTTTTCCCCAAGTCTCTTCTAACAAGCTACAATACCACTTCCTGAAGAAAAGAATAAATCTCTCAACTTTTTCGCACGTTTTATCGACGAAGTGGAAGTTGAAACTTGTGCCAGAAACACACAAAGGACCACCCTTTGAAAACAGACGTTTGAAGGCACAGCAGGACAAGCAGACACCCTATTTTGCCACCTCATTGCTGTGAAGCATGCAAAGTATTTATTTATTAATCAAAGATTCTCAGCTTGTAGAAATACTAGCTGGTGCAAATGGTTACCTCTGCAAAGAACGTACAAAGTTTGTTTTTAGCTGTTCTCCTAGCAGTGTGTAGTTAGGGCTGTGTGATATGATGACAAATGTATATGCTGATATAGTTAATTATAAATCCAGATCAGATTATAATATGACTCTAGAAATAGAACAATAGAATGTTTGTCTTGTAATCAGTGAAATTACTAAATAGGCATTGCATTTGTTTTACAATTTCAATTATCTTCCCAAAAAAAATTTATTTACTTTTACTTATTCTTGTACTTATTCTTGGAGCCTTTACACACGTTTCCAGTTAACCGTCTCACAAAATGTACAGTGTACGTTTGTGGCTCCGATCGCAATATAATTTGTGTACTGTTTCTGTAGTAGGTGGGAGTGGGATCAGTCTGTCAAAAAAAAAAACATTGTTTGCACTATGTTTTCATAGATGAGCATAATTCCTGCAACACTGTAACATTTCCGCAGAAGAATGTTTAATGCTGTTCTATTTGCTCAAGTAGGTAAAGAAATCATTCAAATCACAAACTTCATTCACCTTCGCTCTTCTCCATGCGTGTTTGCGTTGCTACCGTGTTGTGGGGAAAAAAAAAGTCATACTGGCTCATACTGTGATTTGCGACAAAACGAAAACAATAGAGCATAATATGAAACATTTTCTAACATTGTATGATCTAGATTGTCAACCCTCTTGTCAACAGAGCAAAAAATTCTGGCTCAGTTGGCTACTGGTTTCCTTGGCTTAGAGAAAGAAACGCAAACGAGAAAATGATATGTAATACACAGTGGAAATATCACCATTAATTAGTTTTTAGGAAAGGAGATGTGATAAGTAGATTATTGTGAAATGTAAATTGTGGGTGGACAAACACGACCTCAAACCTCTTGAATGTGAAGCTTTTTGTTGAACAGGGGCTTTAAGCTAATATTAGCTGCTTGCAGACATAAACATGGATGATTCTCCAGGCAGCAAGCTCCTTTTTACTAGGTTTGTCGAGACACTGACCTCAGACAGGATGTGAGTAAAAGACCATAGCAAAGCAAGGATATAGAGGGTTGCTAGTTTTATGAAAGTCGTTTGGTGCAAGTAATTGCATGGATGCAATCACACACAGAATTAAAAAGCGGATCGATCTGTGTCTGTACTGTAAGAAAAAAAAACAGCTCTTTCAACTCATATCTAAAAGCCCTGTATAATACCTGTCATAGGCCTTGACGGAAACGCTGTTCCGTTCTTTTCTGGAGGGGTAATGTAGTGGAAAATAGGAATCAGGAATTGAAATGTCCTAATACATTGTGCTTTCAAATAAGAGGGGCTGGATGAAAGGTTAATGGTTGTCATTTCTCACCAGTGTTTGGTTATTATTCAAATGCCAAACAGGCAAACTTTAATCAACTCTCAGTGCTGCACAGATGGGTGACGTGCCACTTTCTGAATATCTTCATTAGATTTCTCATGTATTATTAAAGTAATCAGACCACCACGACCTTGCATTTGTGTTGCAAGTGGCTGCTTTGATCCACAAACAAGACAGAGGAGAGGAGTTTGCTATTTGGTAGTAATATGAAGATTCTGTTTTTGTTTTTTTACATTTTCTTTTGCGTTGGCTTGCAAAACAGCTGTAACAGATATAGAGTTACAACTTTCATAGTAAGGTGAAATGTTGCTCATTGCATGATTTTCCTTTGCGAATCACTCCATGCCAGCTGTTATTATTGCTTCTCTCAGATGACACTTTACCGATGGCTGGGTCTTTTAGCACTTTCAAAAATATGAATGAATTTCAGCTGGAAATGTGAATATTTCTCATTTGGAGAAAAATAATGAGGCAGAGCCTGCAGGCTGTTTGCTATTGTGCCGTCAACAGACTAACTCCACTTCCACGTACTCGAGATGAGTATGTGGAGCTAATATTGAAATAAGATTCAAAAAACCATGCTATATATTTTTGTAACATTGTTAATTGAAAATTTGCATCTAAATAAAAAAAAAAATCTCCTTCATGATAAATGTCATTATCGACATAGAACTGTCATATAGCCCAGACCAACAATGTCGTAGTGCAACAAAGTCTGCAAAGGCAATGACTGTCCAAAAGCTCTGTAATACATGTTGTAATGGGAGGCGCAGGTTAGTTTCTTTCATTTATTATTTTAGGAATGTTGGTGTCCTCAATATGCAATTCATTTTCATTTTGGTTTTATTGTTACGCCAACTTCCTGACCCTAACGTCAGGACACCTAACAGCGCGGTACGGAGAGAGACAGTGTTTGTACATTTCTTTCTTAAAGTGAGAGACGTTTGAAGCTTTTCTGTCTGCACGAAGTCGAAAATCACTGCTTTCCCTTTGATGTTTTTGTTTCTCTAAATAACTATTGTATGTAAGATCTCATCTCTTTAGTATCGTCATCTGGTTTTCAACACTCAAGCACTGACGTTCAGAGCCATTATGGCTCTATCACACAATGTTTTTGTATTGAAGAAATATTACAGGAAAACATTTTATGGTAAGTGCTGTCTTAATGAAGACATTTTAACTGCATTTGCAGGAGCATGTGTATGTAATTCGGCAGAGAAAAAATATATTTTGGCTTCTGAAGTTCTTCACTGCACAAGCACAGACGTGGTTCTACTAATACAGAACATGTGAGGCAACACTTAAAAATGACATGACAGTAGTTAAAAATGACACGGTTTATAATGTTTGCAATGAAGAAACATGATAGTAGAGCTGTTCCATATATTATCATCTGTTGTGTATTGTGATAATTTCTCCCTATAATCAGAAATTTGCCATTGTGATATTCACAGTTTGCATTTATATGCTCTAATGTGGACATCTTAGGTCGTAATACAAAATGGCAAACATGGGGGGAAACAACTTGTTCACCGGAAGATTCAAAGAAGTTAATTCTGAAAAAGAAAGATCTGTTGTTTTAAAATGGTTCAACAACAAATATGATGTTATTAACACATCTGTGTTTTTATCTCGGCAGATGTTAGAGCAATAATGGTTAAAGTCCCTTTGTTCAAAAAGGTTAGTCAGCGTCTTTTAGGAAAAAATCAAGAAGATGATGGGCATTGATGTTGACTGATCAGAAAAAATATTATGATTATAATTTTGTTTGATTGTTGCCCAGCCGTAGCACCCAGTGCAGTGGCGCTATTATACTGGTTTGATAGTTTTAGCACAAAAACAGAATTGCATGGCGCACATAAGTAAGACAATCCAAGGATTTTAAGTTAGTTTTATCATCAGTGAGGCGATTTTGGCCCTACAATAAATTATTAAAAAATTCTTAAAAGTGCATAAGGATCAGGGTGAAAACATGATTGTAATTGTCAATTTTGTGTTGTATTTATTCCACACCAGCAACATGCATTTTCAGTTAAAATGTGAATATGTCTAATGACTTTGTCTTAGAGTAATGTATCATTTCTTTATGTCAATATAATCTGTTGTTCTGTGATAAGTGCTGCATCGTTAGGGCAGCGTGATGCCTGGAAACCACCTGCCACAAATGAAGCACGAGATTCTCAGATCTGCACCCGAACAAAAAACCCAGGAGCTGGAATATTTGTCCTATCCTGTGCATCTCTGAGGACATTTTGAAGCACGGAAAATGTAATCAAAGTATTGAATAAGGTGTTACTGCATTCAGGCAGTGGCACATTTCACCAAACATCGTTTACAGATTGGGCACAAAGCATTAGCATTAAAATGAACGTTAAAGACAAACCCTTGCTGAATATGAATTTTGACCAGGGATATATCTGCCGACAGAATCCATCTTCTGTAATTAAGAAAGAATGTGTGGGAAATGTGTGAGGAGAACGGTGAGCTGGAAGTAAAAGACCTGCTCAAAAAGATGAACGCTATTATGGAGTGAGTGAGACGGCTGGTCTGGAATAATAACTTTCTCTGCCAAATTATGTTAGCGCACTTCTGATAAGATCATTGGAAAAATGGCAGCTGTTGGAAATAATGCAATTCATTCCGTGTTGCTGCGGGACACTACGGGGCCCTAAATGAAGCATGTCTTCTATTAGACCCCTAAAGAAACAAACTAATAGCCCTGCAAAGACTTGCCATTTATAATATGACTATAATTCGTATGATTCATTAAGCAGGAACAGAAAACGATAGTATACTCTGATTAAAATAGTCCTCAGGGGAAATTCTTATGTTAATTTATTCTGAAATCTCTCATTGACTAAGCAACTTGTCGTGATGTTGTGTAGATTAACTCCCCAGGTCACATTGTATTGTAGTCTCATATTGTCTCTGAATTATGTATCATAGATTAATGGTGTTTACATATGTTTAATAAGTCTGCTGATTTTTTTCTTTTTGGCATTAAAAAATGAGCTCTTTTCTTAACCACAAGCTATTCTAAGCTCTCAGAATGTTTGTGCTCCTGGAAAACACCCAGCAAATGGTCCTTATGCTCTCAGCTGTTTGTTAAACTACTGTTCAAGACCAAATATCAACTGGACTGTAAATTTTCTAATTATTGGATTAATTGTGGGCAACACAGGACACACAGTAATTTTCAGTCTACGCTCAGTAGTAGATGTCTGAGAACCACTCAGTGCTCTGGTGAGCCACTGCATAAAACTTTAGTAAATAATTCCGGTTATTTTCTCATGTTGGTGATAATATAGATATATTTCTTCTGTTTAATTTGGCTGCAAAGTTTACTTAACATTAAATCTCTTTTGAGTTCCTAATGTGTTAATTCTATGGTGCTACTACTGTAGAAATTAAAGGGAATTCTCATTTTTAAATACCATTTGTTGCCCTCACCGGCATTTAGAATTTTTATTTATTTTTTTTACCTAGTCATTAGACCCCCCCTCCCAAAAAAAGTGTAAAGCAAATAAACGCAGGCTTCTAAGAACTAAACTTCTTAGAATTAATTGTCTACAAATGCTAAGTAGCTTTTTACATATTGCACTATAAAGATTACATTTGCTCAGTAAATGCACTTGAATTCTGTACAGCATGGCATTTTTCTTTTAGCGCTCCATTATCTTTATCGAATTTCTGCAACACAATGTTCATGCATAATTTATTCATGATGATGGGTACAGGTTGAATTATTACAGCTTAACACACTACGATGACCAGTGTGTGTCAAGTCTATAACTATGAATAACATCTGTGCTGTGGCTATAATTACATTTAGTACAGACCATAAAAAACAGCTCCTCTCCTCCAGCTATTCTGTCCTTACCTCTTTGATTTCAGCCCAGCACTGCATGGCGTTTTCTTTTCAATCTCTTTGCACTTAGTTTTTATCTGTTATATCAAAAACCCTTCTCTGTTCGGTGCAGTTTGTTTTTAGATTGTCTCCTCTGCCCAAACACTTAAAAGCAAATTAGTTTTCCTTCCCTGCCACAAAGCACCTCTGCTTTCAGGATATTTTTTCAGAAGTGGAAAGTGACTAACGGCTTTTTTTTAATGTCATATGTAGTGTAATGCTGCCAGTTGTTAGTTGTCCAATAGAGTTCTGATACACGGCACAAACGAAACCAAATTGCCACTGAACCATGATAAATGCCTCGGTTTTAATTCATTTTCTCTGTCGTAACCATAGATGTGTACATCATAGTGTTTTTGCGTTCCCATCAGAAGTCAAACTAGCTACAGTAAATATATCCAAATTCATCTTTGTGAGGACATTTAGCTTAGTGCCAACGTTCCCCTAAACTATTAAGCAGACAGAAAGGGATCACGAGAGAGGTTTTCAACCCAGGATTACCAAACCAGTTTAAATGATCTTATCTAATCATATCTAATCATTGACAGGCAACTGATTTCATTTCTTTTTTGATTTCACTTTTGATCTCCGCACCATCAGGCAGAGAATCGTGCTGGATACATCAGCCTTTGAAGTTGGCACTGCTGCTGTACAGATGCTTGAAGTGCTCTTCTGCAGCTCATTCTATTTTCGGCTTCCTGTTTTCCTCTTATTGTAAATGCTTGTTTCACAGCGGTTATTAACTAATTGACCATTAGCTTTACATGTTGCAAACCATTAAACTGACCCTGTCGTGGCTCGATCCCCGGTCCCTCCTTGCCACATGTTGAGCAAGACGACATCGGCGTGTGAGTGTGTGTGCGAATTGTAAAGCGCTTTGCATAGAAGCGCTGTATACGCGGGCATTTACCATTTACATGCATTTATTTAGCTTTTTTTATTCAGTGTGTTTAAATTCTCCTTCACTAATCTGCATTTCTTTAACATTACGGTAACTTGTTAGGTTGATTTAGTGTGGATCTTTTCTTAAAACTGTACCAAATTCTATTGACACTTTATTCTGTAGCCGTGTGGACATTAGCAGAATTTGTGCCAGACATGGTAAAGACTCGTGGTGGATGTCCTACCTCAAAGCCGTCTGAAAGGTGTCTGTAGCATTCAGTATGGAGAACCGCATGAAAAGGTGCAACTAAATGTCTGATCAGATTTGTCAGTGTAATTACTTCGGGCAGTAAATAGCTGCTGATTCAAATCATATTTTTCCTATTTTAACTGGGCAATTTGACTACTTGTGCTTAGACATTTGTCATGACATTTTGTTGAATAGTTTTATATAAAAAACAAAAAAGATTTTAAGTTTTGGAGTGAGTCACACCGTGCGGATCAGGGCAGAGCAATGATTTCAGCTTGATTAGAAGTTGTCTCTTTAGCATTCTGGTTTATTTTAATTTGTCAAAGACAACTACCTGAAGCCCTGTGCGCAGCATAAACAGTTTAGCAAATCTGTATCGGAGCGGTAGAAGACTAATTCATGTTGGCGCTGCTCTTCAGTAGCATGCTCCAACTTTAAACAGGAAAATGTTCATCACGAATTTTGAACGACCTCTAATGATGCACATCAGCAGCATAGGCATTGTTGTTATTTAGGAAGGTCTTTCAAATTTTGCGTGCCTGTGACTGAGGGAAATATGAAACCTATGAAAATACTGTGAGACGTAAACTAAGCTTTTCTTTTGGGTTTAGAGATAAGAACTACTACTCTGTCGACTTGTGAAGCGAAAGTTCTTTCTCCAGGTTAACAGAACAAAAAAATCCATTTAATCCAAAGTGACACTTTTTTATATTAGATAACACAAAAACTGTTTCTTGCATACATTAGTACAAGGTTCACTGCTTTTTTATTTCACCCAGCACTTTTGATGGCACCAGATATAATTGTGCTGACCTTGCGGTAATATAAAAATGTAATTATAAGGAGAAGGGGAATAATGTTTAATGTTGAAAGTGGAGATGCTTTGTTTTTAAATGGGTTTTTAGCATCATTCTATGATACTTTGACCCTAACTGTGTTCTCACATCTTACAAGAGCACATAGCAGCTGACATTGCAACCCCAACATCCCAACAGGGTGGTGGTAAGTGCTCCTTTAAAGTGGACAGTGCCATAACCAGAGGGCTGGAGAGGAGGAGGCCAATCGTCAGCAGCAGACAGCAGCAGGTTTTCAAACCTCGGCAGGAAAAATGATCAGGCCTCCCACATTCCGAGTCATCTGTCTGAGGGATAATTGGTCTCCTCTTTGCCATGTTTCACCTTGCAGCTGCACACACTCTGCTTTTGAGGAGAATGTGTTTGTGCGCTGGCCCATATGCCTGTTTGTATTTGCGATTGTGTGTTCACGTAGGAGTGTGAATGTGAATCAGTGGGGATCTAGGCTGCGGCAGTGTTGGGTCCACCTGCTCGGTCCAAGCCACAGTCCATCCATCTAACTCTATTAGGCGGCATCCTAGAGTAGCCCAGCTATGGGGCTCCACGAAAGTAATGCCTCCCTATCAAGGCCACGCTTTGTTAGCCAAAACATTTGGTAATTACCTTGAAAGTCTGAACTCGCCAACTCATACATCATCACTTGCTGTAAACCCCATAAGAGATACAACATGAAAGATCAACATAGGGAGTTATGTTAAGCAAGGGCACAAAGTCAAGGATTTGTAATTTTCCGTGCATACTGTTCACAAACAATGAAGTCAGTTTTATACTTAAGCCAGTTAGATTAGTAATATGTATGTGGGAGCACTTATATTGACCTAACTACCTGCTTGACTAGTAAGTTCTGTAACATTCTTGTTCATTGCAAAGCATAAGGAGTGAAGCAAAGCTGTATGAAAGCAAGGAGTGGGAGGATTGGCCGAGCAGAGAGGAGGGATTCCGAGTCTCAGTGTACAGGAGCTCTACCTTAAGGCTCACAGTTAATACTTTATGTACAGAGTATATATTTTACTTAGGCTGAAAAGTCTCTTCACCCATTAAGGAGACTTAGTTTGTGTTGCTTGGATCACCATAAAGTGACAAAAAATAGGAAGGATACAACCACATAAGATAGTCCATTGTGTTGTAAGTACTGGTGCAATTGGCAGAAAGATATTAGAATAACCTCATGTTGGTTAATGGTAATTAGCAATTACACAAACACACATGCATTGAAATGGAGAAACTGCCAAAATCATGAAAGGAGATTAGGGAAATGCCCTTACAGTATTTTTGTAAGCACATTACTGCCATGTAAGACCAAAGACGAGATGTACTATACAAATAGAAGAGGCAATATTCAGCCAGTGAAGGTCTGACTAGTCGCAGGGGGTAAGGTGAGAGGGAGTGCAACATGGGTGGACAAATAAAACGTAGTACTAAGCAGACAGCACAGTGACGCGTGGAGCTGCCAGGAAGTATGTTCCGGGTGTGGATCTCTAATACTGAAGTGCCTGAGTCATAAATCTGATAAGAGTAGCTTTCACATGAATTTCCTGTTTGTGTTGCTCAGAAAAGCAAGGTGACCCTGTAAATTCACAAACCACTGAATAATTCACTTTTATCATAATTCTATTTGTGTATTATCTCACTGCTGCCCCTCATTTTAATTCCTTTCCCCAACACTCGCTCTCCAAAAAAATATTTTATTTTCACAACCGTGATTGGTTTTGTATCAATCATGGAGGTGCAGTGCTCGCCGAAAGCGACTCTCTGGGTCAGCGTCATCTGAGAGTCAAGCGCTCGTATTCAGGTCACTTTAACCTCTCTCTGCAGGAGCGACTGCACCAACATGACAAAAACCGCACGTCATCTGAGGGGCTGCCTGCTGATAAGACAAGTGCAGAGACGCGGAGTGACAGCTATCATATTCACTCTTGCTTCAAGGTGAATTTTGCGTTGCCTGTTTGGCTCTCACCTCTTTTTTGCAGAACATTTTAAACTAGGTCCAAATAACTTTTATTGGAGGTAGGATTTAGAAACGGGAGAAGCCCTGACTGTGGTTTTAAAGCATTGCGTCACTTGTTCTATATCCTTACGACTCTTTTTTTTTAAAGAACCTTTCCCCAATCCATGTAGCGTTACTGTAGAAGTGAACCACAAATCCCCCTCACAGTTACTTCCACTAACAGAGAATCAGATCACTTTAGAAGACTTCCTGTCCCATCTCTCCTTGCGGCAAGAGATGTGGTGTGACAATGACCAGGGCTTTCACAAACAATGGAGTCCTCTTTTTGGGGCCAGGATAACTCCACCTGACACCTGACACTGAGCGTGAGCTCCCACCGGGACACTGAGGGCTCTGTGGCTGTGAAGTCTGACTGGGCGCCAGAGAGGCCTTGGGCACTGAAGCCATGGCAGGACTTCATCCAGTCCCAGGTAGTGCAGTAGTTGCACTGAAATTGCCCTTGACCCAGACACCAGACCTACAGAGCTTAGGCTAAGCATTGTTTACCACAGCCCACATAATGTCTGCCGATCTAATTTCTTCTTTTTGTAGCGATCGCGACGTTGTTAGGGGTAACAGTCAAGGGGTCCTGAATGAGTACAGACCCCTAACCATTAGTGTTTTATGATTTCAAAGTTCATTTAGCTTTAACTGTACTATGAATATCAGATAAATTTGCATTCTTGGCTCCAGGGGGCTCCAAACTTTGCAGTATCATTAACCACCGAGGCAGAAGTAATTTGATAACAGCTAATTTAGTTTTTAGCCTGATTGTGTCCTCTGCCTGACCCAGGCAAGGGGACAGAGATAAATAACAGGACGTATGTTTGGCTACATGCTGCATGGTAAATAAATCAATAAAATAAATAAATAACAACATTTTTCATGGGTCCTAAAATTCAACAAGGTTGTCCACTTTATATGAGCACAGTTGCACAAAAAATGTGCCAAACAAGCTCAGGGGTCTTTATCGTTTGATTAAATCTAAGACAAAAATTACACCAAAGTTTCTACTTTTCTGCAAAAGTGAGAGTTTCTGACCTTTTGGTAATTTTTAGCTAATTTGTAAAACAAACAGAGTTCTTGCAAAATGACGGCAATCACACTCTTTGATTGCCCCTCAGTCACACAGCTGCCTGCGGATCTGAAAGGCTCTAGTACTTCCTCCTGTACAAGTACCTTGATACTAATCAGCCGTTTTGTAATTGAGACTGACAATCCTGCTCTGCTACATAGGATCTCTTGGTAGCCATGGAAACTGGAGAACACTCTTCATCATGAGCCCACATTTTCTGATAACATCTTGACTGAACCAGTCATCTGAGATACACACAAGACAGTCATTCTTCAGTTAAAGTAAAAGCCAAAACAATTGTAGATTGTTAAAATCAGAAATCCACTGAATTACCGTGGGAATAAACGCAAACTGACACTGGTCCGTTCCATGAAAACCTTTAAAAAGTCTAATTTGTTATGTTCAGTAAATGGTCGCATTTAGAGATTATTAATTTTAAAAATGTTTACATCACACTTACTAATCTCATAAATACTCAGTAATACTTTGGCAGTTTGGTTCCTTGGTGTTGACATGTATCTTTATTGGTTTAGTTAGCTTGCTAGCATTAGCCACAGGGGAATTCACATCAGGATATCAATATGTACTTCAAAAAGTTCTCTACCTGCTTGTTAAAATGTAGGTAGCATCTTTAAATGATTAAAATATTATTATTGATGTGTAGTTGGGCTGTTTTTTGAATTGTTTAAATGACAGTAGTATTAGAAAGGAAGATTTTATTACAAAAGATTGCGTACGTTTTGTCATTGCCTACGTGTTATTTATCTTGGTAATTAGTATTAATTATGCATTGGCGTGTGAGCATTATTTTATGCTGCATTTGGTTGAGACAAAGGCGATTTTAATTTAGATATTGTTTTGTAGATGATCCTGTAATAGAGAAATACATTATTTGGGGGCATCGGTGGCTCCATTAGAAGAGTGGTCATATGTCCCTGGGTGAGACACTGAACCCCTAAAAATGGCCCAAACAGATACTATTACATATCCGGCATAAAAAGCACTGCCAGTCAATGTGCTGACCAGTGATTTTCTGCGGTGACAATGAAAGAGAGAGAGAAAAAAAGTATTATTGCATCAAATGTTAAAAACTCAATACTGGTTTTGTTTGTAACTTTATCTGCAAACTGCATAATACCAGCAGATGTTAATTATATGTCATGGAATACATTTTGTGTATCCATGACAGAAATGGACACAATCAGGTGCTTCAAAACCTAAAGTATGGGACTAAAGTAAATATCTGCAGTTACATTCCACCACTAGCCTTGACAGAGCTGGACTGAGCTACACAGCCAATGTAAAGAGTAATGGAGCCTAACCAATTACGACATCAATTATTCAGATGATTTCATCACTTTACTCCGCATAGCGTGGAATGCTGAGGGCTTGCAGAGATTCAGATGCATCTCTAAAAATGCAACAAATCAAACTGAAGAGTTGACTTTTGTTACAGAGTGATAGTGACAGTCCGCTGGCTTAAGGGGAAGTTGGAAGGGCAGCATGCTCTCCTGAGTTCTACCCTACTGCTTCTGCCGCAGCCCTACATATAAAGAATGCATGAAACGTTCACAAAGCCTGGGAACCTCGAGCCATGCATTTCCTTTGCCACCTAACCTAATATGACATGCATCCCTACAGCAATGCTGATTTAATGCTGCATAATCTGACTTCGCTGACTGTAGCAATGTGGGATCCTATTCGGAGTTCGGTACATTTAGCTTCTGAAAGAATAAGTTCCTTATACCAACCCAACAATGCTAAAATTGAATTTTGCATTCTTTTGTATCCTGAAAATGACGGCCCAGCTGAGAGAAAAATCACAGTGAAAACTGCAAGAGATGCATTTTTTTTTATTTACCTATAGTGAGGTGTAACTGCTCCATTTCTGTGTGGCAAGTAAAATGGCACTGCCAGTTTTAAATGCTCAACGGAATGAGATGTCAATCTTGCGTAGGTTTTATTGCAAATCCCACTTTATTGGGAAACCTAATGCTCTATTTGTTTTAGAGAGCTGGTTTACTTCTGTCACTTTCCCTCGGCTTGTAAAGAATGACAAGCATCACACCCTTAATAAAGACGCTGTGGTTCGCCCTGCAGCATACACTGTCCTGATCTCATCTTTGGAGTGTTTTGTTACATATTGGCATCTCATGGAGCCTGTTAAACTCTGCCACACTGTGAATATGCAGTGTCTTGGTGTCCATCAGTGTGGAAACATCTGTTGAGGAGCTAAACGCTTATGTCATAAGGTAATGAAAAGCATGATAATCACTGCACAATAATTAGATCCCGAGGAAGAAATGCATTATAACAACATTGTACGGCAGCCTGTATTCCTATTTCAGTCACTTCATTACCCCTGATGTCGATTTCTCGTATTTGCTGAGACATGCGTAATTCTCCAGGGCTTGTTGTCTCAAGAAAAGCTGCATCAGCAGTGGGATCTTGTGGAAAGAAAAAAAAAAATCATCTGGGAGAGAGAAAAGCCACAGCAAACACATTCAGTTTCTATTTTGATTTATAGCACTTTGTAATTACAACAACCAACGGGCTTTGCTCTGATGTGCAGATATTCAAGTACAAGCTGATTTATTTTCTTGCCACATAGCAAAAGTTGTTATACCCTCATGTAGTTTGCTTATTGGCTTGCGTGTGCAGTGTTTATATGTGCATGCATGCAAACATTTCATTATCCAAAAGCGAACACGGAATGAGTGCTGATGTCTGCATGGTTGTTGCACTGCAGAAAATGAATACAAGCCGAAATATGTGGCTGTGATACTGTTGAGATACCACAAGGAAAAGTCGCTGATCGCCGAGTGCATAAAATACAGCATAAATTGTACTTTATTTGTTGTTGTTTTTTAGAAATTCTTTTTCTTTTTGGAGAAGGCCTTTTTAAAATTAGTTGATCAGATAATTGTATAATCTTGTATACTGTGTATTATGTAACAATAATAGTAATTCACTGTGGAGCATCTGACATCTCTTAACAAAAATGAACGACCAGGACCTGAATAGGGATCAGTGATTTTTACATAGGTGCAGCTACAGCTCATTCATGCTGCTTCTAGGCCATTGATTGGCTGGCTGATTGGTCGACTGATGGTGCCGCCCCATCCATTCCCTTCCAGACATACACACTGAAAAAGTGCATAAGTTTACTGAAAAAGTGCATAAGTTTACTGAAAAACACCATATCAGCACCATCATATCAGCGAGTTACAACAGTCCAGAATTGGGGTTAAAAGCCTTAAATCTAGCAGGAAAGTTGCTAAGTTGAAAACACCGGTGATTGTTTGGGTACATATCAGCTCTCTGTAGGAAAGAAAAGTGCGATTTAAAAAAAATGTTTATACAAGTGCGTGTATTGTAATTGCAGAAAATGAATATCAAGATAATTTTTTTTTAAATCTTCAAACTCAATATGTATTGGAAAAGGGACATTTATGGCAACACTAGTGCTCAAACTGAATGCGTTGTTGTAGTACTGTGTTGCATGCAGCATGTACACTTTTTGTGGTTTGCTTCTCCAGCATGTACTGGAATAACGGTTTGTCGTCATCGTCATAGCAGATACACACAGGTTCATTATCCGCATAGAGATTACGTTTCCATATTTATCTTTAGCGAGTAAAAAGTTCATTTCTGTGTCAGCTTAGTGGCGCAAAAGTAACCCGCTGCCAGTCTTCAACAGTTGGACTGGATCATATTTCTGAAGAACAAATTGCTGTTTGCATAGACATATTAATTTCAACATTAAACATTAGAGACTCAAAACTTGACTCAGACTTATACTCCAGAGACTTGAGTTCTGAATCATGTGAACGTCTCTACAATCCGTCGCCACAATTGTTTAGTTTATGGTAATTTGGCAGTTTGATGCCTTTACAAAAGCTAAACACAGCATCTCTCATATGTTTTTAAAATTCTATCTGAAAAAATTTCAGCCACAACTTAACCCTACAATGAAAGTTAAACATCTAGTTGCAGTTGTCTTTAAATTCATCATCGTTCTCCTGTTGAAAAGTCAGTATTCTTTTAGCGCTGCTTGCCAGGCTGCCACACTCTGTGCCTCAGTTTCCCCGCACTTGGCATCTCTCACGGGCCTCATTACAGGTTCCTCTCAGCGTTCCAGCAGCGCTTTGACAGGCTGTACTTTTCAGCCCTCAAATCAACAGGTCAGTAACGTTAGCTCTAAATCACGCTTTAACATTAATCACTGTGCGCAGTCTCGTGTGTGGGGAGGCATGTCAGTGTCCTTTTCCATTACAGAGCTCCTATATAAATTCCTATGACCAAGATCAGTGGAAAGAAAATAATTGGCGAGGCAGGATGTGCAAGGGCAATGTAAAAGAAATTACTCATCTGCTGACAACTGGGTCGAGACAATATAGTAATGTAAGGTGTCCATGTGCAGAACAAAATTCTCAGTTTCACCATTTGATGTTGTCTTTTTACTGTTTTGGATCAATATGTAGGTTTTAAATTGTTTTCAAATCCTCACATTTAATTTTATATACATGTACATGTTAAACAGCATCCAGTCTTTTTGGGAGTTAATAGTAACAACAAATAAATATTTTTTTCTAATTTACTGTAAATGTGCTGGTGTGGAGTATTCTAGACCTTCATTGTTAAATTTCTCAACTCAAACATACAAACTAGCTTTGTGTTTTCAGCCATAACTACTGTACCATTTCATACCATGACTAGTTTGACAAATAAGCAATGCCAACAATTGTGCCATTTAGTTTGTCTAAATCTGCATCCAATACCAAAAATGTTTCATGCAGACTCTTGGACAGAATGTTGTGTCATTAATAGAGTGGATGCAAATACTGAACTCAGTGTTTTGAGAAAATAAAATCTAAATTGTCAAGTTAGTTTTACCTTTGATAAAAACAAAGAAATTGTTTACTGAGGCAAACAATAGGGATAAGTGCACTCGTCTTTTCATGATTCAACTTAAATGACTGACACTTGGTAGCATCCCTGTGCGGCTCGTACCGTGCACAGGAGCTGCAGAGCTTTGACGGACACAAGCGAAGGTGACTTTAATGTAAAACTCAAGCACAAAGTCAGTGGGAACTGTCCATTTTGACTCCAGGTACCATCCTGAGGTGCAGAGAAATATCCAAACAGCTGTTTGAAGATGAGCATCTGTCACAGGAACTGTTTTCAAAAACTGATTGTTGATTGACTCGTCATGTCTGTCACTGTTTGCATTTGAAGTAAATGCAAATCGTTTTTTTTACCGAGAGATGCTTAGATAAAGCTCTCCATTGTCTTTACCTTCATTCTGACTTGTTTCTGTTTTATGTTATTTTGTCTTGTGCCCTCCGAAATATTTGAACATTTCACCTAAGACTTAATGGCAGAGTACAGTCTACTAGTACTGTCCCATTAACACACGTACATATTTATTTAATAAATATGTGGTCACACAGTTGCACAAGCCGACATTGCGATACCCATCATATTATTCGTGGCGCACTAGTTTGCCAGGTGCTTGTTAGGTTTTTAGTATTTATTGAGCCACTAAAAAAAACTTAATTTGTGTTTCTGTCATTAAATTAAATGTTTTTGTGACATGTTCTGCTTATTGTCACATAACTGAATTGGATATTTGATATTCGCCAAGTCGATCTAGTTTATTATAAGCCCGTGAAGGCACGGCATCACTGGTGCAGGGCACTTAAGCAAATGAATGAATGGAAATGGTTGAATAATTACACGCATTGAAGCAAAATATTCTTATCTTATTGAACTTTTTGCCCTGATGCCCCAGTTTCACTGTAAATATCAGAAGGAACAATTCACAACGGGGGCGACTGTGGTGCACTAGGTAGCGCGGTTGTTGGTTCGATCCTCGGCTCCTCCGTTCACATGTCAAAGTGTCCCTGAGCAAGACGCTGAACGCCCGCCCAGTTTCTCCTGGTGAGTGTCGGCCGGCTGCATAGCAGCTCCCTCATCGATGCATGAATGTGTGAGTGCGAACGGGTAAAAAAGAAGCAGTGTGAAGTCCTTTGAGTGCCAGCAGGTAGAAAAGTGTAATATACATGCAGAGCATTTAACAATGTTTTAATCTAAATTTACTGGTCAAAAAAATCCTGCATAAAATATAAACATTATATGATTTTTTTTTTTTTGAAATGGCTAATGCTTAAATTTGAAATTTAGCTCATTTATAAAATTCACTGGCCTCTTGAGTCTTTTTCACCTCCACTCTGACTCAGTGCATTCACTCCACCACAGATCAATACGACGTCTTCCGAGTTATGCTCCTGCAGAAGAATCTGGATAAAGCCAAGCTTGTTTTAAGCATTAGCTTGCGCTTGACGAATAAAGCACTAACGAGATAGCGATCAGAGAGGGCCTTACTCCAAAGGCAGCCTGCTTGCCTGGCAGCGCTTGATAATCTTTTCGTTGGTTTCACTCAGCTCCCTTTAATCTGACTTCACATAATCCTTTTTTTACCCTCCTGATCAAGTAAATGCTTAATTATGGCTAATGAATTCCATCCAGAGCTTGGGTAAACACGTCTATCAAACAAGATCATGCTGATTTTTAACTGAAGAGAGAAGAGGAGGGTAAAAAAAAAATAAAAAATGAAAAACAAAATGGAAGAGCAATCACTAACTGTGAACGTTTTCTGTGCCAAAATGACTGCGGTCCCACTTAGGACTTGGAAGAGAGACGGTTCTCTATCTCTAATAGCAGTAATTTACTGCTAAAAGGGGAGAAATGCTGTTGTAGTGCTGTTGTTTTGTAAAACTGAATACCCCTATGAATTAATTTGTTAGCATAATATGTTTTCCCAGATATAAAAAGATCAGTCCAGTTATGCAATAAACTGTTCAGTCCTTCGATTTACAAGTTGTAATCAGTTCAGCTGCACATGCCGACAGAGTAATGGTAGATGCGTTCTCTCAGCCATTTAGAATAAGCATCTTAACGGTGTTTGTGTTTGACTTCCTGTATTTTATAAAATACATATTTTAGGACTAGTTTAATATATTCAGCCTGAAGTGAACTTCCATAATCAAATGCAAAAGAACTGCAATGACAATTAGGTGTTTAGTTTAGTCCACAGTTTGAAAAATTAATACTGAACATTTTGCCAATTCTTTAATATGCTGAACATCCCAAAATAAGAATGAAGCCTTTTTATATGGTATTTTAAGGTAAGGTACGGTATATCTTATAAGTAAATTGATCCCAATGCACTGTAATGCACCTACTAATGTAATGCAATGTGCAAAAAAATAAAATAAAATAAAAATCAGTTTACAAATGTACAATGTGTAAAAAAAAAAAAGAACTACAGAATACATACAATATTAGCTGAAGTAGGTTAGACGGTTCACGTGTTTGTCCTCCCTAATTTGAATATATGTTGTTAGAAACGTGGCTTTATGTGGCCTTTGACAGATGGCAGGAAAGCCAAAGAAAAGGAATGAAGCCCTGGCACAGCTCTGCTGGGTCCCTACAAATGTGGCAATTGGCACATTCGGAGGACTTTCTGCTTTTTGCATCATTAGTTGGAACCATGTTGTAAATGGAAGTGGAAACACAGTTATTCCATGGAGTTTACATCGGTAATTATTTATGTCCAGAGCTGGACGATACAAAAACACCTGGATCCTTTTTTAAAATTCTAACCATTCCCGAATCTATTTCTTATCTACATGAACTCCTGACAAAATATTATTTTAAAAATCCATAAGCGTATATAAAAAGATCCTTTTTTCAATCGTAACAATTCACATTGTTAATCTATTTAACATTTAACATCTATTGAACTCCTGGCAAAGTATTATTCAAAAATAGACTGATTCTTTTTCAATATTTTTGTTGTATATATTTTGCTGGAAAATCACTAAAACTTTTCTTTTTACATAGGAAAAAACGTTGTAAAAGAAACGTCAAATTTAATTACTTCAGTCTATGTAGCCCATTAAAAAATAACAAATTTGAGTAGAAACAAATGCAGTGAAATTCTGAAGCATGTTAAATGCAGAACTAGGAGTGTCTGTCCTTGTGTGTTTATGTACATGGTAAATGGTTCACGATTGTTTGGTGCTTTTATACCTTATTGGTACGCAGGTCTTTTTAATGTTTGGTCTTATTCATCTTTCACACACCAGTTGGCCGCTGCCCTGCAGGCTGCCGGCCTGACCCACCAGGAGCAGCAGTGTCTTGCCCAAGGACACTTTGACCTATGGCCAGGAGGAGGTGGGGATGGAACCGCCAACCCTGGGATTGGTGGGCGACCTCTCTACACCCTGAACAAGCCGGCATGTCTCGGCAGCTCGTTTACCAGCTTCCACGCGGCTCCGTTCATGAAGTTATTTAATCTGAGGAGGCGACCACATTGAAGTGATTTACCATGGTGCTACACAGGTTATGATTACGACACACTCCATCAGTTTAGGAAGCTCATTGCTTATCTTGGCTCTGAATGTTGTTTACTGGGGGATTTGCACAATCTACGAGACGCGACTGTTTACTTTGGGTTGCCATTGTTATTCTTTACCCATGCTTGACAGTTGGGCCTGGGCAATTTGTGCTTGGCATCCATGAAAAGGTTTCCCCTAATGAGGCTGATAGAATGACCATTCATCCACAGGGGGGCTCTTGATGTGCCACAGTTCAAATGTTAATCACCCAAGCTACTTTGGCAAATTGACAGAGCTCCATTCACTGCTTGCTCTGTGAATGCGTTCCCTCTAAAAGCCACGCTTGTGTGTCCTCTCATTTCTTGATGTAGGACCAGACACAGGGAGTCCCCACTGACCCTGTTTTACAGTCCTCGGCTTACCTCTCTCTCATTTCTTCTATGTTAACAGACAGATCGGTGGCATCCTCATCCGCTGTGGTGTTGCTCTTGGGGATGTTGCTGTGGCCTGCTGACAAGGTCCCATCCGGACTCTCTCCATCATCATGTCAGCGTTCACTGGGAGTTCAGTCTCCTGAACAAAAGGCCTGTTTACAATTACAACTACAGCTAACCTTCCTGGCCCCGGTGTTTACTGCCCACTTCTCTGAATTTGGATAGTCCCGTCTTTTTAAGCTGCAATAAAGCAAACCTAGAACTGGAAGTTTTGGTGTTCAGCAACTTGTAAATGTTGAAAGTGTTCCTCTTACACATGAGCTTAATATTTTATACCTGATGTTTACATAGTATAGGTATGTGTTTCCCTTTTAAATTCCAGAAGCTATATTAAATAATACAACCAATGTATGTTTAAATTGGAAAAACCTGGTAAAATAACTGACAAAATCCCTTACTATTATTAATAGCATATTGTTATTACATTTTTGGTAGATGAAACACAAATGAGGCATAAACTAGCAGGTACCAATTGGGGTTCAGCGTATTTAGTAGCTCAAGGACACTTCAACATGTGAACTCGAGAACTACTCCCTGAGCCAATTATTATACTCTATCATTCGTCTGAAAGTAAAAAATATATATATAGTTACAGTTGATCACCGAGCCCAATAGTCTGTGGTATAACTCACACTTTAAAGATTTAGGATTTTAACCTTTTCTTTAGTATGTAACAGTTTTAGCTGGAAACACTGGACATTAGGAGATGTCCTCAAGAATAAAGTACAAGTGAAATACACTGTTCACTGAAACCAGAAGTAACCAGGAGAGAAGTCAAACGTGTGTCAGCCAACTTCAGTCTGCTGTGTTGAACACACACAGACTCTCCTCCCTCCACCGAGCCTCCTCAGAAGCACCAGTGTATTTGTTTAATCCATAGAGGTTACGTTTCTTTATAGATTGCCCTGTTTACCTTCAGCAAACAAAACTGGCCTTGGTCATATGTTAGTCCGAGATCAAAGCCTCCCAGGTCCAGGTTATGGATTTTGCCCCAGTGCAAGCAGAACAATCTATATTTATATTGCACTTCAACAGCATGACGTCCAAATGATCCAATGCCGGCCAGCTCAGAGGTTCAGTGAAGTCCGGGTACTCCATTACCCAGTGCAAAACCTGCTCACACAGATCCACGCTATTACACTTTAGTAGTTTATGACTACAACTCATTGCTGGGCTGTGTTTAAACCCTCAGCGGTCCTAATGGCCGGCAGCAGTGCACCTCCCTTGAAACAGGTGATGAATTACAGCAAGTGTTACATTTCCAGCTGGGAATCTGGTAGTAAATGGGCTCTTTTCTTGTCGGAGGCATTTTTGTGACACCAAATTGAGCTGGATATCAAGGAGGACACTTGTTGTGGAGGATGATTCAGTATCTCCTGTAGAAACACATAAAGCCGGGTTGATTTTTATTCACCGAATAATGCATAACAATGAATCCCTTCTCTTGTCATGTTAGTCTGTTGTGACGAGGCAACCTCTGCAACAGCTCCGCGTTTGGCAGGATGCGGATCGCTGCCGTACTGTCACTGACAGTGATGAAACAGCCGTTTAACACGAGGTGACAAGCAACACATGTAAAACCATCACTTTCTCAAGGTGTGGAAGTGG
The DNA here is from genome assembly GCA_033026295.1 of Channa striata. NCBI lineage: Eukaryota > Metazoa > Chordata > Actinopteri > Anabantiformes > Channidae > Channa > Channa striata. Next base: position 20,566,862 of record CM065175.1, on the reverse strand, counting down.
TCTGTCATATTCTTAATCATAATATTCCTCCCCGCTCTGAGGCCAGATTAAACAGCCCATTACCCCGACTCTCATTAAAGTGCAGGGAGGCACCTTCATACGTACAACCCATTGTGCAGTGTGCTGGAATATTTCATGAAATCTTCTAATTGCATTTTCATAATTTGTCAAACATTCGTCAATGAATTTAGTGCCTATCTTTCTCTACAGCTTTATAACCAATACCAATACACAAACAAGGGCTGGGTTTGGTTTTAATTTTAGTTGGGAGACCAGTAAGTGAGAGGCCAAGTGAACACATCCACAAGGAGTAGTTAGTTTACTTTTTAGTTGAGTTTCAATTATTCCTTCTCATTATTTGTTCACTTGAATAACGTACCTAAAACGGGACTTAAATGTTTTTGTTAAATATGGTTCAAATGAAATATATATTGAATATATATATTTGAGAATAACATAGTCTAGACTTTGAAAATAAATGTTCTGATAATAAATTGGTGCATTATGGCATAGACCTTTATACACTGTTGATGGATTTTTGTGCGTGTGTGTGATATATTTTCACTGCTAACGCTGCTAAATATGACGGGTTGTTGGCTGTCTACTTCCTTCAGCAGTGCTTCCACTTCAGAATTACTCAAGTTTTTCTTGTACTTCAAATCTCGTGCCCCAGTGTTTTAGGTTTTGTTTGGATGTTGTTGACTCTCAGTTTCTGTGTGCACACGTCCTCGCAGTTTTATCCCACGGTTGGGCACTTATAAATGTTAAATAGGAACTAGAGTAGGAACTAGAACATGCTTTCAACTTTCAGGGACAACAACTTTTTTCGTAAGAACAAAAGTACACGGAAAATTGAGGTATGAGAGCCCAGCTTGTTCACCAGTGCCTAACGCATAGACAATAGAAGTGCGGTGGCCTTTCTGTTCACACACTGCGTGTGTAGTTTGTGTATGTTTGGAGGATTTAAGGGATTAGCCACAAGATGCAGACTCCTCCTTCCCTCATGAGCTTGAGCATTTCCAGAACATTTGAAGAGGCAAACTTTGAGATCACAGCAGGCAGGACGTCAGTGACGGGAGATGTACCGTAGATGCAGGTATTTGTGGTAAAGTCTGGTTAGTTATTTTCCTCAGGCTTCACATGATTCTTGTTGTGATTTAGAGCTCTTTGATACTTTATTATTATTAATATCTTATTTAATTATTTATTATACAGTGTCAAGCAATTTTAATCTGAGACATTTGGGTGATTCAGACTATAACCATCCACTATGTCTTTCATTCATTTGTCTTCCGATCTCATCCGATTTTTTGTTCTTTATAGAAATAAAATTTGCAAACACCTGGGTGTTCGTGATCCTGCACCTTTGCATGGGTTGGATTCATTTGCTGTTGTTCTCGGTGCAGTTTTGTGCTTTAGCTTCACACTCCTCCTAAATAGGCGACGACTGTCAGTGATGTTATCTCGTTTTGAAGAAACACCTGTTTTGACAGAAAGGTTACTGACATCTTCCTGAACACCGATGTGACGGGCTGAGATATTAGTCTCTGTACAACTGGAGGCAGCACTCTAAATGTAAACATTGTTAGACCTTGGGAAATAACTAAGATTTATTGCTTGACAGCATGTGTCTCCGTAAGTCGGCCTCAGATATACAAGTGTCAAAAGGCAGGGTAGATAACACGCTTTAATCACTGTTGTTTACTCTGCATCCCACCTCAACGGGAATGTTACACTGCTGACATAACATAGGAGGTTATCAACCAAATTATAAGAGTTCATTCAGTACTTTACGTGGGCGGAATATACATGAATAACCAGGCTGTACATGTTCAAGTTGAGTCAAGCTCCAAGCAACAATGGTGCAGAGACCTAAGATGAATATGAAAAATACTTTTGAGTAATGGTTTGGATATCACTTGTAAAAAAAAAAAAATACATGCTTCCCCACGAGGAGTGAATCTGGGGAAAAAAAATCAATATTGTAGCGTGATACAATATATTAATACTCTCCCACACAATTTTGACATCTTGACCCTAAACATCAAACTGAATTATTGTGTAACTATTTCTGTCCACACAGCTGTTTCACTGTACACCACATGCTTAGAATGTTGACTCATATCAACACAGTAAAGCTGAAAGTGTAATGTGAGTATAACTGCTGGCTGTAAACATTGTGCGGAAAAGTATATATTTCTTACCCAAGTAAGGAAGAATATTGATGCCAAAAGACTTCAGGCAGAAGCAGCTCTTTGTTATTTATTACATTATGTGTTTCATTAATCTGCATGCAGTTGTCTGATTGCAGTTAGGAAGATAATTTCCTGCTACTGCAAATGTGCTTTTATTGTGACCATCATGAACCCTATGTGCTGTCTGCACGGCATCTTGCTGTGCTGTGTTCAGGATAATATTCAATATGGAATATTTTACTGCATCAAACCACCAGCGTGACGCTGCATGCATTTTGAATTCTGCACAACATTTATCAAGATAATTATGGGTTTAACCTTAACTGTATAAAAGATGTTTTGGTTTATTGCTGATGTCTATTTGTTAAAGGAAATTTGACCTAGTGGTTTACAGTGTGCTTTTAGTTGAGATTAACAGATTTAGTTTCATTTTTTTCATCACACTTTGAGAAGTAGTTTAATGGCAGGTGTTTAAAAGTGTTATAACACACACACAACACAGATTATTGATTAGAAGAAATTGTTTTTTTTACCTGACATTTAGACTGACTGTCATTGCTTCCCTCCACATCCTAGAGCATTTCATTAAGGTTGACAACACAAGCAATATAAAGGCAATATCCAGCAAATACTCATCAGCTTATAGGTGTGATAACAGGGTCGAGAAGCTTTCACTTCGCCAATAAAATAATGACTAATGACTCAGTAAAGCTCCGTCAAACAGTTCTGCCTCTTCGCCCCCTACAGCCCGTACGTACGTTTTATTGACGGAGCCCCATCCTAACCGGATTTTGCCAAAAATTCTGCCTTTCATTGAAAATACCCAGATTTTTTTTTTTTTTAAGGAGACTATTTGAAGCTAGTTTTTTTTAAGTCTACATGTTTCTACAAGTTTGCTGCTGTAAGTAGAGGATTTGCAGTGTAGATATATCTACTTAAACATGGTCAGCTTAGAATGGGGACAAAAGTTTCCAGTTGTACAAAGTTGGAAGCAAATTGTGGCCCAGTTACTCAGGGGTAATTAAAAAAAAAATTACATTTACATTTGGTTATGAGGCAGACGCTTTTATTCAAAGCGACTTAAAAGTGAGGTACAAGGCAAGGAAAAATCAAAGTCAAGGAGAAAACATTAAAGCAAAGTGCCATGAGAAGAAGTGTTTCTGTTTCATGCGATGCAAGTGCAAAAAAGAACAGATTGGTTTTTTTTTCTTTAAGATCTAAGCACGTAGGAAGTCTTAAAAACATATATTTTTTTGTGGTCTAATCAAAACATTTTTTTTAATAACTTCAGTGCTAAGAATGTTAAAAAATATTAATATTACTATGTGGAGTTAAATTTTAATGAGAGTCAGTTTCACTAAAGAGAGCACCTGGATTGTGAATCCTGGAGAATAAAAAGGAAAACATCAGCTCTTCCAAAGTTTTTACGTTCCCTCGCAGGCACTGAAACTTTTAAGGCAAATCTGCCAGTGGGAGGAGAGGGAGACGATGCTCTTCATGCTAGAGCTCACCTGGGAGACTGACAAGACCTTGCTTTATGGGTCTGCAATTCCCTTCATGTACAACATTTGAGTTAATAGAAGTCTTCATCCCTGACCAACCTCATCAAGAGCTTACTGCCAAGGAAATTATGGGGCTAAAAATGGCCGCACGGCAGCAGCAGGGTAACTGGGGGGAGGAGGGGGGAGCGATGCTGAGGCAGGACAAAGGAATATCATTACAAGGTTAGATGAGATACAGATATCACAAAATAATAATCAGAGCTCACTTCACTCTCATGGTGCAGAGCAGGGGGGGGGGGGTTAGCCCATTGTACCGTAGTACAATTGGCACATTGTAGCACAGTGACATAACATTGGTCTTACTTTGCAACATTAAAGAAAGGCAATTCTAGATTATGATTTCTATTATGACATACAAAAATATTTTGATAGCGTTTTTGACAGCATCATTTTTTTTTTTTACCAAAATTTGCAAAAGCTGCCTGTGGCAACGAAATCAAGGTCAGTTATATTTGGAAATTCCCAGAGTGAATGTGAGAGAAGTTTTATTTTAACATTTGCATAAAAACCTCTTACTTTACACCAAATTTACATGCTAGAGGCTCGTGCCTCTTTGGACGGCTGTGGATCAATCAAGCTAGTTCCCTCATCGCTGTGTCCCGCATTTCACCACATCAATCAATAAAGAAGATCAGGTGTCAGAGTCCTGTGTTGTCTTCACAGGAACATGCATCAAAATCAAAGTAAACTGTAAACTCCGAGTTGTACCTTGATCAGACAGTAGGCGTTCTAACGTCTACAGCCCAACAACGGGAGAAGCTCGGAGCAGATAAATTATTTGTAGTTGTACAAAGTGGATGGATAGCGGTAATATAACAACCAAAAAAAGCCTGTCCCTTTTTTGTATGTGGTATCTTGGAAGTGACTGTCTAAATGAGCTTTCGGATTGATGCATTATGGGAAGGACAAGGGTTGTGCCAAAACTGTGCCATCAGTGCCACTTAGGAAGGGAAAAGCTCCAGATAAACATATGGTGTATTCAATCTTGCTAAGCCTTGGGGGGCCCCAGCAATGAGCGATACAGTGAGGAGTTCCATTAAGGACCGGCTGCTTGTATTTGCACTTTATTATTCCAAATAGATGCCCTCCCCTTCTCCTGCATTGTTTCGTGAGTGCTCAATTTCTCTACTGATGTCCCTTTTGACAAAGCGCTGGTTGGGATCTGCAATTTAGATTTTAGCTCATATTTACTTCCAATTTTTCGTTGAGTGCAAAGCCTAGGCACCGATTGATCAAGTTGTCTCTGCAGAGTGGTCAAGTGCGCTGCGCTTTTTTGTCTCTAGACAAATAGATATGTTTGTACAACATATGCTAATGGTAAGGCCTAAAATCAATCATTCAGGAAGAAGATTAGTGGTAAAAAAACAAATGCGTTCCTTGGAGCGCCATGGGCATTCTTTTTGTCAGGAGCACTCTTAAGCAGCAGGCGGCCATCTTTGTTTATTGGTTTTTTTTTCACACGGTTTTGTACCTAGGACTCTTGCCAAGATTTTTGGTGTATGACACTTCCATTCAACTGGATTATAGATCACACACTTTGCCAAGTTAATGTCCCAACTCTTGTTGAAGATTGCTTAAAAGAGGAAGTAAACATCTCCGCATTCACTCTGACCTGCAAGGAAAGACATCTGTCATAAGCACTGGGGAAATTGGGGTCATAAGTTATGTTTTCTGACAGTTTAGTCACCCTGGTGGATGGCTGGAGAAAGTATTTAATTCTCCTCATGTGGATGGAATTCCTCCAGTGAGCCAGCTGCAATGTGTCAATGGATTATAAATGACACCTGCCATGTTTTTGAGAAAATAAGAAGTGATAACCTTCAACTATACTAGCAGCTGTTGTTCTCCATCTCCTGCAATGTTTCAGGACACAGTGAAAGGCTTTCTAGAAAACGTGGCAGGTGATTGTTTGACAAAAAAAAAAAAAAAAGGTCTGTCTGTGTCACATCTCTCCATGGGAGGAAGGAAGAAGAGTGAATATAACCATAGTGAGAGGGAAAAAGAAAAACATCTTCTGCACCCGATTTGTAAAATATTTGTAGTGACATCCAAAATAGTCGGCACACATGTACGGTGAAGACAGCGCTGGCTGTAAGCGCTGTCACTTTTAGCTACTCTGGGAATCAGCTTGGCAGGCCTGACATGTTGCCATTCCTCAAGATGTATCACATGCGCTCCAGCCAAATGAAATGTTCCCTCAAAATTGAGGTCATTTCTATTCAAATATTTGTTGTCTTGGCAATCCAACAGATGGGAAAAGATATTTTGAGTGTGATAACAATGGAAATAGTCAGTCTAATCATAACCCTGTTAGACAGCAACCGGTGAGGAATACCCGTTTTTTTTTGTTCGTAACTACATGGAAATATGAACACAAATGCATGGGTGCTGGAGTTTTATTTACAGTAATGGCATTTACATTAAAGTAGATGCCGTGGACAGGCCGGTATTTACCGCACTTATCCAAAACAACGGACGTAAGCCGTCTTTCTTTGGCTCAGCCTGCAGCTCAGACAGTTTCTGTAGAGTAATATTTCTGCACATGAACGAAAAACCCTGTGATTTGAAGGATTTGTAATGCAACGTAATTTGGCTGAGCATCATCCTTAATATTTTACTTGCTTAATCGAACTGCAAGAAAGGGTAATGCACACTACTAATTGGATTGTGTCATTTAATTCAATAATGAACAAGAGGGAAAAAAATAAACAAATGAGCTATCCTACTCATTTATGCAATTAATTCCAAAATCATATTGTAAGTGTCAGTACGTGGAGACTTAGTCACATTAAAAGCTTGCATTTTAAATGCGCACAGTGTAGCAAAGTAGCATAAAAAGCGCTGGGTTTGAATACTTTCAGCTGCTCACAAAGAAAGAAAAATAATTCTCAGAGGATATACAGCAGTGCCGGGTTTTTCCGGCTTTTATGTGCCAAATGTATAGATCCCATTCTTCTCCTGCAATTCCCTTCCACATCAAACCAGAGTGAAATGTGTTTCATCTCAAACACTGGTCGACCAACTTTTACTCGTGGACAGATGCAATAATTAACAAGAAAGTTTTTCAAGAAGTATCCACACTCCAAAATGTGAACATTTAAGTAACAGTGTTTCAACAGTTACTCGAATTTTAAACAGAAACATGACACTTTTTTCAGAATAGCAAGCAAAGTACCTCCACCTGATTCATCTTGGCGACACAACATATAGCTGTCAGGTTTCTGCCTGAAACTGACAGAAAACAGGATCTGGGCAGCTGAAGGCATCTTCTCCTGGGAGTCCCGGGACATATGGCTGTTGCAATGCAGAGGCTCGTTATTCTGCAGTAAAGGGGTCCCGCAAGACCAGTTAAGTAGTAATGACAGTAAGGAATGAATTGGTGAGTCACATTTCCACAGGTGCTGTATTCAAGTTGCACTTGTGGTTTTGCTGCCTTTTAAACTGATGCCCCGGCTCATCAAATCAGAATTTCAAAAAAAAAAAAAAAGCAAAACAAAAAATATTTGTTGTAGTTCCTGCATGGTGGGGGCTGTTGTGGTGCTAAAGGCTAGTGTTCATCCTCCCAAGGGTAATAAGACTCTGATCACATTTAGTTCATCCTGATGTGGCAGGTCAACAAGCGTGTAAAAACCAGTGTTCTCATTAGAGCAAGGAACATTGATTAACATTAAAATTAAAATGCACAGCGGCGCAGTGAAGCCCAAGGACCATGCATAAGAACATCAGCAATGTTTAATGCACCACGGCCTGTGTTTCCTCCATGAATTGTCAAGTTGTGCTTTGCCGCTTCTCACCAAGGGGTGTTTTAAGATCCTTTTACTAATCATTGATAAACTACTGTACATGCTAAACTACATTCTAGAATGTAGAATGTTAGAATCATGCTCCGTGAGAAATGTCTGCTCAACCACATTCATCATAGAAACATTCATCACAGTGGGAGATTGTAGAGAAGATGCGTGTCTTTCTTCAGACGTAACCACACGGGATCTGTAGGGCTGTTTCAGAGCTGTAGAGAGGTGAGAGACTTCACCACTGACCTGGGTCCACTGATTAGGATCAGCTGGCGTCAAGCGGCTCCCAGCAGATATCAGCACATTATCGAGGTTTAGTACAGCCTCCTAATCACACAAGGCACAGGAATCCATTAGTCTCTGTCACTTTCTCCCAAACTCGGGAAGCCAGATCTGAGTCTACTATTTGAATGCTATAGTCTCTGTTATGATCCCTTCCTATTCCGCCCCCAGATTTATATTCCATCCATCCACCGAGCCTTTTTCAAATACTGCCTCACTATTGTATTTTCTGCATTTGTTGCATCCTGTATATTTATGTGCGTCTGGACACCTCTCTCCATGTGTTCTGCATCATCTCATAATTTCATCAACTTCATTCCACCAAAAAATAAACTCTTTTTCTTCCCCCTCATGCCATCAGAAACATGCAAAGAACAACACAGCGATCTTGCAGCTGCAGAACACTTTTTCCAGTGTCCCACATATGTGAAGATGTGTGGATTTCCTAGAAACCCGACATCAGAATGTCCGTAATGTTTAATGTTCCTTTGTTTGTATAGTCTAGAAACCTGAATCAGCTGCATATACAGACACTATGTACTACAGTATATAGTTTACAGTGTCCTACACAAATCAAGGAAAAACATTTAAATATTGATCTAAAAAAAGCATGTGGACACAACCAATACTTTTTGTTTATGCCTCTGTGCAGACTATTTTTGCTTATAGAAAAATCGATAGAGCTTGAGTTATCAAATCCAACGTGTGTTGGAAGAGAGTGCCAAAGGGGAGAGCAAGCAGCAGCAAAATCGATTCTGAGATATTGCCTTATTTAACAGGTGCCATAAATAGCATTATGATGTTTAACTATTGTTGAAGTTACAGAGAGGACAAGGGGAGGTCAGACTGCACGTTACTCTCACTTTTTGCCAACTCAAAGGTGTCCAGTGTCATAGTGAGTATACAATATTCTGTCCTGCTGAACTTCTCTCCTTTAGCCAGGCGTCCGGAATGCTCTAACAATTCCGTGCACGTTATACTGCATCCAAATTAACTAATCAGATATTATCAGCATCATTTTATGATGAGGTCATCAAGGCCTGAACTGACTGGACACACATTCTCATAGACGAAATGAAAGTATGGACCATAAGAAAGGAGCCATTTGTGAAAAAATAGTGACAAGACATCAACAAGAACAATGAGGTTCATCCACAATACAATAATTTTGAAGTAATTTTGAAGAGGACTGGTAGAACTAAGTAGGATCCAGTCGGTAAATAACTAACTAAGGTGATTAATTAATATGTTCGGTAGATAATACAAGAAAACATCATCATAAATGTTGGAGATTAGCAAAGACGCTGTGTGTGTTGTGTTATGGACTTAAATAGAATCGAAAACATTTATTTTAAAGTCAGTTTCACTCATTAATTCTTACTTTGGATTGATATTGTGATGAGGCATTTGTCCAACTCCTCTATCAAACCTGTGACGGTGTGGACATACACCAGCAGTGACCCTTACTGTGCCCTACTGCCAGCGAGCCTTAGATAGAACCTCTGCTAATCTTGCCCCCACCTCCCTTTTTGCCCCTGCATGTGAGCTGTCTTGGCAGAACTACAGAGAAAAAGGGGCTTGTAGGAAATTTTATTCATGAAACCCAACATCACAGCAAGGCAGGTGGGTGCAAAAATTTGGATCTCAGTTTAAAATAGTAAAAGGACTTTTTTTTTCTCCAACAACATAATACTTCATGCACAGTTAGCTAATACAAATGTTCCTTAACTCTAATTAAAATAACTTTCTTTATTTATAAAGATTATAAAAAAAGTTTTCATTATTTTACTATACCTTTTTTAAACACTTCTGATGATGAATGAGTATTTGCACCAGCTGAATGTGCATCATTATGATATTAGGGTTACGTTTGCATCCCCTTACATTGAAATGGGATGTAGGGGGAGGCCTCCATTTTCAAATCGAGCTCTGCGGTGTCTGTGGGCGAGAGCCACAAAAGTACATCAGTTGCTCATAAAAGAGCCTAGACTCAGACGCTGCAGAATTATGCCGGGGCACATATATTTTGTTACATCCTTAATTGCTCAGAATTTGCACAGAGGGAGGAAAAATAATCAAATATGCATTAGTTCCTTCTATTTGTTGGCTATATAATTAAAAATGTAATAGGAAGTAGTACTTTTCTTGTTTTATTAAGTATTTTTTCATTTAATTTACAAAAAATGTGCTCTATTGAGCTTTTGTTTGTGATTAGGATAGGAATAAACTACTATAAACTATCAGGATATGAGTTTTTGGTCAAATTGCAAAGCCCTAGACAGGACAAGGATTAAGATTCCCACAAAAAAAAAAAGGTCCACAGGCTTCGTTCTTTTTAAGTAAATATTCAGACATACAAATATACAAATTCTACAGCCTCTCACTACATGTGCTTCTGGCAAGCACATGGATATCGCTGGATGTATTTTGGGTGTCTCGAAGTTCAACCGAGACATTCATAAAACAGTATTCCCCAGAAAGGCCTTCTAAGTAGGCTGGCAGACGTTTTCTTACTGGCAAGCAGAATCGCACCTGTTTTTGTGTCTGAGTGTTGCTTTATCCAAGAATGAACTGTGGGCTAAATCCATAACACACTGCGAGTGAGAGATCTTGTTCTTTTTGCTCATTTTTTTTCGGATGCAGTAAGACGGGTCCGCAGGTTACCAGTGCCATGCTGCAAATGTCACAGAAATAGATGGTTTCATGGAGTTTCCAACGAGGATAAGGAGGAGGAGGAGGAGCTAGGAAGGGGTCAACCATGCAATGATGATGAAAACCAATACAGTAAGGCAGTAGACAGGCCCGGCTTGACACTGCCATGTTTCATGGTGGAAAATTGAGGTTCAGAAGTATTCATCTGGATTTTACCATCAGTAAGCCAGAAGGTCACTATGGCCTTTCCAAGCTAGCAGCAAGAGGCTAGGAACCAGCCGGGTTCTGAAGTCTGGTAGAAATATTCTTCTCTGTGATAAATAATGGCAAAGGTTTTGGATTGGCCTGTGTTCATCCTTCATCTTGTCTGTCTGTGCCAATCCATCAGCATGGAACCGTATCTCGGCTGCTGCTAATCAGATTTTGAACATCTGGGAATGATAAATGTCACCGCCTTAGGAGCACATTTTCAAAACCGTTCTTGACAAGTGAGGGCATTGGCACATTTATTTAAATGTCTTACTTATGTGCCTCAAATGCTTCCAATTGTATTTTTTAAACTGTAAGAAAAAGTGCCTCATTGCTGAGCTTGTGAATGTTTGACTTTCTAGTTCAAATACTGTTCAAACCAACGCGTACGCTCCACTGGTCAGGTGTGTTCATTAAGGGAAACCAATTAAAAGTAAAAAAAAAAAAGCTTATGCACCCTGAAAGATGTCTCTTAATTCTTTTCTTTTTTCAAAGCGTACATGAGCGTCGGGGTTGCAAACAAGGATTAATAACCAAAAGGTTTAATTTAGTCATCTGCATGCGGGTGAGTCCTACAAAGTTTGTTGACTTGATCGCTATTTGCCCAAAGTCGGACTGCATCCTTTATAGGCGATGACATGTTTACCGCCGCCTACTTTTAAGCCGCTGATTCAGTATCTGTATCACAGTGGACAAAGTGACAGTCCCGGAGGGATTGACTTGCAACCTTCTCGTTCACTGACACTGCTGCCACTTTTTCAACTCTGCTGGAGTCCCAGCAATTAATTGGTTCATAGTAAAGTACTGCTGCCTGTTCCATAGAATATGTCTCATTATTTTGAAGTTTGCTTGTTCAGTTACAGCAAAGTCACTGGTGGCTTGAGCTCAACAGATGAGGTCCCTCTCTCTGAGCAGCTGTTGCAAGTTATTGATGACCTCATTAGAATGCTGCCTGCGGCACAACGGCTGACTTTGAAGGACTTCCCATATGCAGTGGCACAAACCGCCAACGAAGTCTGTGCCACTCGCTCGGTGCCAAAAAGTACTTCTTAACCGTCTTCCACACGAAGCCAAAGGCAAGCAATTGGAATGCAGTGGAATTGTTGTGGGGGTCCCAAATCTTTACTTAAAACTGCAGACTCTTTATTGCAAACAGTGAGTTAAGTACTTGGATGAATTCCAGTGAGCAGCTTTCCAAGCCCCTTTCCCCGACACATTAATTCGGATCCCCTTGGTCTAACAAATCGCTAATACCCCCAAAATGTATTTTTCTCATGTAATTTAAGCCAGAGTTATAGAATTCACATTTTATCCCCAAATTCACTGTTGTGAATGAACTCACTTAATTAATTACTCGGTAATTCCATGTTGCTGAAAAAAGGTAGTGCAGCGTCCCATTTATGCTCAGCTACAGGTGCTGTCTCTTTATCTTATATTTGAGACAGTAGCCTACATTAACAAAGCCTCATTGAGCAATAATGCTCTGTAATTAAATATGACTTTCCATTTGGCCTTACTCATAAACACAGGCAATAAGGAGCCACAAAAAGAGAGCACACTGGGAGACATAAATAGTTATTTTCCATGGCTACACATTAACATTTTTGTAGCTTAGAGTGTATATTAAAACCAGTCTTGCAGAACGCGAGTCATCTGCCATAAATTGTGAAAGTTTGACACACATTTTAATTGTTCACTACAGTGTGTGGCTTTGTTCGCAATTGCATGTTTAGTCAGTGGCATAAGTTGATGTTGGTTACCTACAAGAAGAAGGGAAACGCAACCATCTATTAGAGAAGGTGAACCTTAAAGATATTAGAATATCATTAGAGTACTAATTACAAATTCACTTACAACCGTGTGCACATTTATTTTATACAATTCATGTGTACAGAGGAAATGGAAACGAAATTTGCTCAACTGTCTGTGCAACAGATATTTTGCAGGAAATAAGGATTGATGCGATACAGTATGTGCATAACACCTGCAAAAGGCCCAAGAGATGTGAACATTGTGAATTAATAAAAAATACAGACTAAGAGACTGTGAGCAGCAGTTTTTACTTTCAGAAGATAACACACCATTAATACACGTTTTGATTTGTCTAAGCATTTCAATGCAATATTAGATATGCGATAACAATAGAACTTGTTGAGATTGCTCTGGAATTGATATCCTATAATAATATTTCACTGTTTGACTACATGGTCTTGACATTGCCAAGCAGCAAGTTGGTCTTTGAGCTCTAAAAAGCAGCTGTTTATTCACTTAACCACCACGTATTGGGTTCAACAAAGCCCCCAGCCATCACTTGCACTCCCGCTTGAGGTGCCAAGAGTGTATGCCAAGTTCCTCCAACTGTCACTTCCTTATTTAATATTAATGAGCAGTTTACGTTACACAAGTCTACGCTATTACTGCTCAAACTGTCAAATCGTTTTGAACAGGAGCTTTTGTTTCCCTAGATGGTGTTTTTTTTTTTTTTTCAACGTTCTTTTGCAACAGAGGGAGGAAGGTGACATGGCGGTTTTAGACTCTATCTGCCGGCTGCCCAAATTGGCCTTCACAGCCCATAAACCTTCCCCAGCTAGGCAGACACATTTTAGGATCTTCCCTCTGGACAGTCCTCTTACAGAAGAGACAAACGGTCTCACTTCAATCACTGTACAGTAGCTATAGAAGTTTGTCTTTTGCAGGAGATATTTTAGGCAGGTCAAAGAGAGCTTTGCAAAGGACAAACTTTAATTTATCTTCTGGTGTAATGACTTACTGGCTGGAATAAGAAAAGCTAATTAGTCCCATGCTCTTGTTGTTAAAGAAATCCTTCATTAAACTTGTGATGATCAACTAATTATAGTGAATATGCCAAGCCAGGGTAGCAGCCGCTTGCCAATTTTGTATATGTACATTTAGCACACGACTGACAGTCAGCATAAACTCAGCCCTTCATTTTAGTCAAGGCTAAGGCAAACCATTAATGGTAAATATTACCTCTGCACAATCTTGATTTTTTTATTTTTGTAAAAAGTCTTTGTAGGTCTACAATAATAATATTGCGAATGTTAGCAGCTTCAAGCTGAAAGATGGAAATGTGGCACAGGAATATGATAGAGAATAATAAATCATCTGCTGCTGAACTTCTTCCCTCTGGAACTGAAAGGAATCTCATCCTGGGTCTACATCAAACAGCTGTGCTAGGCTCCAGGCAACCTTGGGATAAAACGCTGATGGTATCTTCACAGGTAGACAGAAGCAAAGAGGTTTGGTTTTTCTGTGTGATGATGAAAAAGGTTCATCTTACACAAATTTGAACCATAAGAAGCTGGTAATGCTCAGTGGCCATTGTATGAGATAGACCTAGTCAGAACCCCTTAGGCAAGAACACCTAACTTGTTGTGGATGCAAAGCAGCGCAAGTCATTCTGACTCAAGTTTTCCCCCCAAGACGGAGTTAGACTAGTTTACCTGTTAATATGTGCCACCTACAGGCAAGAAAAGCAACACCAGCTGGAGTCTAATGCTACAGATGTGGTCATTGCAGAAGAACACTCATTCATATGCCCCCTGCGGGCAACAAGCATTACAGCTCTGAATTCCATAACCGGATAATACATTGCTCGGCCTCCTATGTAGTCGTTACACGTCCCGCAGCAGAAATTGCAACGGTTTTGGCATGTGTTTGGATATAGACTATACAATGTGTGCAGAATGCATTGAAATTCTGTGGCCTTCAACAAATCGTGGTTGTTTTGTGAAAGCTGACAAACTGGAAACATTGTGTTATGGGCTGTAGTAGCAAAAGTATGTACACCGGTCAGGCATAACATCACGTCGCAATTTAATGCAATCCAGTACAGTGGCTGTGCCATGAATCGGGCGAGAGCACCTGCACTGGATTGCATTAATTTGCGCAGGTGGTCATAATGTTACACCTGATCTTTGTATGTATATACATCCATAAAATACTTGCACATATAGACACTTTTATGTACCACGATAACTTGACATTAGTATGTGATATGGATATTTACTTTACCATCTCGATCTGCATAATCCTGCAATACTACTTTAAATGTGTAAAGATGATGTACAGCAAAGAGCTTGTACACATAGTGAAATAATACAAAGGTAAATTTGACATTCAAATCAGATTGTGTTGGTGCGACGTGGCGTAGTGAACATTTTCACTACAGCGCGTTTCCCACATTGCAGTTGTGCTGTGACGGTCTGTGTGCACATGTAAATGCGCTTCAATAAGTCTCATCACTCTCTGACACCTCTTATGAACTAGGTGTTTTTGCCTTTAATATTGCAGCTGCCTGCATCAATTTTTTTTTTTTTTGCCCTGCTGCATAATTGGTAATGCCCAAGATGTTAGCACAACCAATCCCTTTTCATTGTCAACAGCATGCAATTATATTGCCATGTATACTCTAACATTTAGTTTAATAGTATGTGTATGATTTTTCACTATGTTCGAAGCTCATTTACATGTGACTCAGCCTCTAGACGAGTGAGTGATTCATGTAAATGAAGAGGTGTACCTGGTAGAGTGGCTACTGAGTGCATAACAGGATGTTAGACCGCAAAAGCACAGAACCTTCTTGACAAAACACTACTCTAAACATTCAAGAGTGTTATTCTATGTACACTGGAGGAAATTGCCTTCCATCCACTTCTATATTTATATTCATGAAAGGCCACTGTTCTAGTCATTATCAGGGTCAAAGACAGACAACAGAGAGAGCAAGTCACTAAGGCATTTCACGGGCAACGTCTCGATCAGGCTACTTCACCTAGAGTCAACTAGGTGATTCATCATGATGGTGCGAGGATAAAGCTCAGATACTGGTTTTGTAATGGGTGGAGATGGGTTTGGTTTAAATAATGGATTTCATAGATAAAATTGACAAGTGTAAAACCAAGCTGATCACTGGAAGTTTGAATATGCATCAGTATTCCCAAAGTGTAAGACTTGTTATACAGTCATTCATTGTTCATCGTTTTTAATGTAATTAGGACGGGCAGCGTTATTGACTTCCATTATTCTCATAGTCCAACTCTGGCATCCCACCCGTAGCTGAAAGTGTCAGATGTCTCCGTGTCAATGCAATCTTCATGTTGAACTTGTATTACTTAAATGCAGTTGATCAGTTTCAGGCTTGTCTCGTGGGCCAGTGGCTCAGTTAGAATTTTAATTTCATCCTGGGATGCAAATTACACAGAATGCTGACTTTAATATATACTTAACTTGCTGAGGAGTAGAAAGTGTGCGGCTTCGTCTAGCAGCCAATATGGTGGTTCTTGTTCCATGACAGTTTCAAACATTAAAAATTATTTGCTGAAAACCAGCTGCAGAAATTGACTGTTGTCTTGCAGATGATTTTCAGGCACAAACAGTGGAGGTTATTAATAAGTTTGGTGACACACAGTTTCCTCTGATCGCTTCACAATAAAATCCAACTCATGCTCAATGCTTTTAAATGTGAAGCAGTAATAAGAAAGTCGATTTGCACCATCGGTTAATTAAACACAGCTCTGAATATTGCGATATGATTAAAAAATGATATCAGTGTGATACACACACACACACACACACACGGTGGCATGGATGAAATGCTGCATTATTTCCTTTACATCCACTGTGTCTGAAGGGTTGAAACAGTTTTATGGTAAACCACGGAAAATATCCAACTGTTAGAACTACTGGCTCAGACTTTAATAATCGTTAAAATACACTTTAAAGAACTCCCCCTCTGAGGGGTCAGTAGCCCACGGCCCAGCACCAACATACTCGCCCTCCTTACCATACCGCCACATGCTGAGCTGCATGGGCTGGCTGCAGACTCGTACATGCCGGGCTGAGAAGGTGCAGGTACCGGCTCTCGCACAGGCGCTCCCTCGTGCAGCTGCACCGTTTTTTTTTTTTTTTAACCGAGAAATTAGCCTGTTAGCGCGGCAGCTTGTTCCGTGTCTTATTAGTATCACCTCTTGTGACTTAACAGGTGTGCAACACTCTGTGCTAAGACAAAGTCAAAACATTAGTACGTTTTAGGAGTGAGAGGAAAAAAGAATCAGTTTCCCCGAAACCATATGTCAGTTTGGGCTCACTGCAGATATTATCATTTGTATTATATTCTCAAATGCAATGACAGTTCTTATCAGTATTTTTTGGGACATGTTCAGCACATTTTAACAATGTGATGCCATGAATAACTTATAATTTTACTCACTATATTTGTGATGTGAAATTTTCATACAGTTTCATCTCTAGTGATTAAAGAATGTAATTGCTTATTTTTGAACATATTTGGCTCAACAGATTTTTTTTTTTTAAGATTTCATTAATAAAAAGTATGTATTGCATGTTAACAACCACTGTGAATCAGAATGTAGAAACTAGATTTTCAGCACCTTCAAAGTCATTTGGAATCATTTTTGAGAGGAAATTGTCGAACGCCCTCAGGAAAAAATGGTTTGGTCACATAAGGGAGTGCATTAAAGCCAGCGCTACTTTAACAAAAGGAAATAGGGATCGCCATGTTTTTTTTACACTTATGTATCACAAATTGATGCATTGTTTGAGGTGCGGGAGCAGTTTAGGAGCAGAGCTCTAAATTCCTCCTGAATTTCTCCCCTTATGTCTTGTAAAATATAAATGATGTGCATTTATTTTTCAAATGGACATTGCCAAGTAACATTATGTGTCCTCTTTGTATTACATTTATATGCAATATGCCCTTTGTGTGTGATAAAAGTCTGTGCCTTATCTGTAGTATCCTGTTATTTTATTTGAAGGTGTTACTTCCTTTCCTTCAGAACAATTTTTATTCAGCTGCATCCTTCACGGCTACAAATCATGCACTTCCTGGAGGGAATTCAGGTTTCTGGGATGATGACTTTGTCTATAATAAGGTTCAGTGCACACTAGCCCTTCTACAACGCCAATCCTCTGGTGCAGCTTCAGCTGAGATGGGTCTCTCACCCAGTGGGCCCACAGAGATGGGCATTGTGTGGGTCGGGCATTCACTCACCCCCAAATGGTTCGATGATGCACAGCCATCAGGCTCCGGCACATCGCCCCGGAGTGTCGAGCAGAACATCGCCGACTGTCGGCCCTGTCAAGGTCATCAAGAACTGCACTGGTCTGGACATGTACTATCAGAGTGAGAAAGCTGCCACGAGCGTGCATGAGCAACGGACTGAAGTTTCCAGAGTGGCAAAGACACTCGAGGTCAGCACCTTACTTTACCGCACACGATACAGTAACGTGAAATATGTGAGCGTTAAACTCCGAATGTGAGATTGAATCTGTAATAGTACAGCAAATTCTTAACATCATTCATGGCCTCAGCTATTCATCACACAAGGAAGACAATGTGTTACAGCCCAATGTGGAACCGTAAACCTTTATCCAGAGCAGTTTTACATAAAGTCAGGCATACATTTATTTATATATATAAATAAATATATATATAATTTCCCTTTTCCTGAAAGCCACTCATAACATAATAAAGCGCTACTATGTGGAGCTGCCTTTGAATTTTACATTAAAATCCACTTAGTTACTGTAGCGTTCAAATTGTCAAAATCCAGCTTATTTCCTAAAAGAGTTTGTATTTATCTACATATTTCCACAGATTGTCCAGTCCAGCTCAGTTTTTATGAAGTACATATAGTTAATCTTCAAATCTATATTTATAGATTAGTGTTCTATCTTCCTGAGCCTCCTCCACGTGTATTTTTAATCACACTGCAGTAGTGGTTTTGCTCATTATATTTCTGTCTCTTCTATTTTTTGCATTGTCTTCCGTTGCTCGTGACTTTTTAGCAGCTTAATTATTTACTCTGTCATTCACCTGTTGTTGTTGTTCTTGTTCTCCTCTGGCCCTGTACGGCATCATCTTCAATTCATTCCTTTATTCTCCTTTTTTTTTTCAAATTCCTTTTCCTACCCCATCTTTCCAAAATTTGCCCCGCTCCTCCCGTTTCCTCCACCTCTCGTGTCCTATCACATATTTCTCTTTCCCATTCTGACTCAGTCTGTCTCGCTCTCTTTTACATACTCCTGATGCACTCCTGCTGGCCCCAGTCTGCCTGAAGGGATTAATTGATAGTGAGAGATAATAAATCTTCCCATTAGGCGCGAGGCCCCTGCTCGTTGCTCATTATGTGCATGCTGCTGCTCAACGCCATGGCCCGGGGTTCCCCTTGTGTTTTTTTCCCCTTTCTCTTTTCTTTAAACATGCATGTCTGCCATCTCAATGACAGCAAGGTTAATCTCTCCTTATTGCAGTCGATTGGCTACCTCAACTGATGATACGTACTTATTCATGCATGCACGTGCGCCTTTTGAAGCAACCGTGTTTATTCCTTCTGTGTATTTTGCAGTACTCTGTTTAAAACAGACCCGAGCCGTCTCACCCTGCAGCTGATCTACCTTCCCTGGGACGGCTTTAATGGAACTATATAATTCCCAAAACAGTGAGACCCTTTGAGATATTTTCTGATCTTCTGCCTTCAAAGGTTGCAGCAGTTTTTTGGCACAGAGAGCTGCCACATGCATTGGCCAGTTAAGGACCTGCATCTTGTTGTCTTTGTATTCGGGCTGGTGCAAACGTGTATATTTCCTTCATGGTGAAACAGGATATACATCTCGGAATATTTCCTCAGATGTTAAAATAGGCTTACATTTTGTGACTCCTTATTTTTCGGTCTAGTTGTCATCTGTGGTCTTTTTCTCTGGCTTTATTCTTGTATTTTTAACATCTATATCTTCATAGAATATTTATATAAGGCATGTTATGGCAACAGCTGTCGGCAGCTTTGTTGTGTACAGTTACCATGGTTGCAGGTGTTGTTCTCTTCTGTCACAAAATGAGTGGCGTCTGATTTTAACTCAGCAGATCTATATTTAAATAAAATGTAGTAAACTGATTAGTGGAAAGTTGCGTAGGCAGACTTATTATAGAAGCGTGGCTCCCAGATTTCATCTGTATAGTGACAGGAAATGCTGCTGCCTCCATTTTTTTTTTTTCCCTTTTGCAGTGTGTGTCTCCAAGTAGTGAGGGAGAGAGACAGCAGAGCTGCACAAAATGAACTATCTGAATGAAACGACGCAGTGGAACGTGACTTATTTAGACTTCTGCAGGCTGCTTTGGGTTAGTTTCAGTTTTAGTCAGACTATGATTTAAAAACAAGCGCGTGCTGCGTGTTATGATCTCCTCCTCTTTCATTCAGTGTTTCATTATGCTGCTTATCCTGTCTGCGGCCTTTTACCATGCAGTAAAAATGCTGATTAGAATCCTTCTTAGAACAGAAACATTGTCAGAAGTTGTTATTCTTCGGGAGAAATCCACCCGAAGGGTTTAGCTGTGGAAACGTTGCCAGTTGCAAGAGAACCTCTGTCACACGGGCAGAGGGGTGGGGGTGGGGGTGTCGCCCATGAGGACAGATGAAAGCTATGGAACACATCAAACTATATCCATGTGAATGGCGTCATCCCATTCTATGGAGAAATCTTAAGTCCATATTACCTCAGCCCTACTTTATAGCTGGATGTATTATTTCCTCCATCCGAAATGTCTTTTGGCAAGTAATATGGCAGTAGCCTGTGTTTAATCTGAATAATAAATGCAAAATACCCTGTATATTTCATCGTTAGTGGTTCATGGTTTGGCACACATGGGTGGGCACAGTCTACTCTGTTCTGGGCCGACATGCCGACGTCACCATCTTTGTGAAAAAGCATTTGAAGTTACTGTCTGAGGGTCTTTATTTTTTCCTTTCACTTCATTTTATTCTTGTACTACTTTTGCATTCACCTGTTCAAAGGAAGAATCCAAATGCTGTATAAACACAAAATATCGTGACTCATTTTACCCTCAAATTTACTGTAGCACCTGAAATTTGGCATCGTTAGATTTTAACATTTTATTTACACTTTAATGCTGTATGTATTGGTAAAAGTCATTAATGTCGAAGTCAGACAAATTGGCCCCCACTCCCCATCACCTGATCCAGAAATGATTCAATGCTTGATTTGTGTGACCCTATTAATCATGCTTATAATAAGAAGGCACTTTGCCACGTTTGGGTTCTTCATGGACGGTTGGTCAGTGAAGCAAGACATTTATATGCATTACCTCGATCTTTGGGAAATTACAACAGTGATTTTTTTTAACTATGTGCGTCATGCATGCATGTCATTTTTTTAAAAGCTTAATCATGAATAGTTTCAATATTATGGTTATTAAATATGACCATTAGAGCCCCACTAGTCCAAAAAAAGGTTACATGTGTTGTCGCACTGCAATACACCAATCTATCAGAAATAGTTTGTATTTTTTATTTAAAACTTCATATAACCCATACAGCAAACTGTACAATTGAATTATTCACAGTGTGTTAAAAAGAAAATAATTCAATATCTTTTCTATATTATTTTGTTGTATTACCCCATGTTTTACTCTGATGTCAGTTATTCTAAGGTTCTCTTAACACATACAGTTACTAGGAAAACAAAATCTTTTTTCCTTTTTTTTTCTTTTACAAAACCTTACAAAAACTATATTCATAGAAATTCTGCATGTCCACAAAGAAAACCCTGGCTGGCACCAACATATTTATCGTATTGTTTGAGAGGTTTTCTGCCAAATCATAGAAGCTGTGCAACTGAAAATAGAGGCATATCGTTGTGACTGCTGGAAAAAACAAAACTCATATCACACACTGCTAATGGAACACAAGTTATGTAGCTTACATTTTGCATTACTTTTCTCTCACATTTCATACAGTTTTGTATAAAATGACATTGTTATTCACATTAATTTATAAAAAAAAGCTGTATGTATTCAGTAACCAAACTGACTGAATCAGCCAAATCACAAACCCTGTTGTAATTCCAACAAATTTGGGATTATGGTGATGTTTTCAACTCTTTTCACATTTTACAGAAGTGAGATACAACCAGACTTGAGTCTGAATCATCTGCATGAACAGCTACAGTACACATGAGGGTAACAGTAATAATGTATAACCACATATCAGCCGTGGCCATACTTCAGACCAGGTCCTATTTGGGTTTTCAAAAAAGTAAAAGGTCCATTTTCTCAAACCCTACGCTAAGGGTGTCCTCTAAATTCATAGGGAAGCTCAACAATTTCATTTTCACTTATATTAGCCATCATAAAAGACGATTTATATAATTCTTTCCACCTGGATGGTAGTTATCCAATATACCGTACTATATTGCATTTCCATTAAATAAATAAACAGGGTTTGGGGCTATGGAACTGGGGTAACGTAAAGAAGCAGGTTAAAGTAACCCCTCTAATGAAATAAATAGCATCTATAACATTTTACTGTGAACAGAATTCATTAATAACAGTATAAATTTAGCAAAATACATTTTCTCCTGCTCATCTTATCTACATACTCTACTTTGCAGAAGGGAATTGATAAACAGTACAGTGAGTGAGTCTCTACCAAACCAACGCTAAGTTTTACAGACTGGAGTTTCCTTGAATCGTAGATTTTATTTTTTTAATTTTTTTTGTCTCAATGTATCGACAACGTAAACCTCACAGAGGTTTGCTGTTTGTTCAGCTCTCAGGTGGCAGCAGCTCACAGACTCCTCGAATCTTCCTACGGCATGACACTTGCTGAAGAAATACACTTATTCAATAGGCATTAAAGTCAACATGAACACACACAAATGATCTTCCGTCTCCTGTTTGCTCATTACTTTTGTCTTCCATCGTGTTCGCGCGCCACAAATATGGACTTATTCCATCGACGGCAGGGAATTAAAATGAAAGAGCGTGTGACTCTCTGGTCTGAGTTAAGCTTCAAATCTTATTTAAAACCAAATCCACTTTCTATAATACAAACATTCCAAAAATCAAGTAACTGCTTAAAAATCTGTACCCAAGGCAGTGATCCTGCAGCCAGGGTCACAAACTGGCTCATAGTTTGATGCGCATGTCGCAATTAAATGCATTTAAGTTTTACATCTGTGAATTGTAATTAAAAATGACAGAAATACTCGATCTAATTCCTTCCATCCAATTTTGTACTGTTACTACCATTTAAATGATAAAAACATGTCTATTCAGTTTATTTCTGTGACTTTCTTTTAAATTACACGAGGCCAAGTTTTTGTTTCTAATAATGTTAATCCTTTTCATTGTTTTAATTTTTCTATTTTTGCCCACACGGCGGCAAACACAGAAGTAGACCTGTGCCAGATTTTCTTTGGAAACGTATTATCTTGGGTGGTTGGAAGAGTAAGATCACGTAATAGTTGAAATGAAACCACTCTGATTTACTTGAACGAGATGAAGCTTCTTTAAAATTAAGCAGTCCTGGCCAATGGTCTATTCTGTAACAATTTAACCGATTTCAAAGCCAAATGTGTATAAAATTAGTTTGAAATAATACTGTATGTACCTTTGCTCACATAAATCTCAACCCATTACAAGCCGATCAAATTGTTATGGATGGAATCCTAGTGTTTAACATGTGAGGCTGCCCGTTATAGCTTAAGTTTGTATCGATGATTAATTGCCTATGTGTAACAATATACTTAATTACACATCACAACTCAGACAAACTTACATTTACTGCTGAACACTTGAATCGCACTATGCGTTTCCACCAATAACAATATTGCAGATACTGAATGAATATTTCCTACTGGTTATCATAGGTGTCCCTGTGAACTACGCTTTCAAAAGATTTTGTCTCATACCCTGCAACTTATGACCCAAAGAATATGCTGAATATGTTTGAGGTAACAATCCTTTCTGCTCTCCAGGGCCAATCAGGAGTTGGGGTCAAATCAGCGGGATAAAGATCTTGTTGCATCTTTTCTGTGGCGAAACTGATAAAAACTTTTTTTTTCTTTGTCTTGTGTTATACATCTGTCATTTATTGCCATTCTTATAAAAACATTTAATCTTGCTTCAGTCCATATTTTCCCAAAACAATGCTCAGTCATTTCACCCATGGAGGACTCCTTGAACATTGTGGATTTTCTGGTATTTTTCTGTCGCGCACGTAAACATCAGACTTGAATCAGGTTATTTGGGTGTCCTGTTTTCACAGAGCCTCGCCCAAATACTTCTTTTACCTCTCGTGGTGTGAAATACAGTGGTGAATGTTGTCATACCTGTGTGGCTGATGCTGCCATTTTGAGTTGCCCGTGTTTTGTTAGTGTCCCCATGTCACTGTGGTTAATGGTGTATCTGGTGATCCCATCTATGCCATTGTCTCTAGTCTCAGGCACTGCTCCTGACACGTTGCTCAGGAGGTTCTTGCCCTGGGGGGAGCACACTGTCATGGAAATACGGGAGTCATCCCAGTGCTGCAGCTCATGTTGTCCTTTCCTGGGAGTCGTCGGTCGTTGTAGGCGTGCATATTGATCACTGCATCCGTCTTCACCATGACTGGAGGCTGAGGCTTGTGTTTCACCCGTCTCTCGCAGGTGAAGGACAGTCTGATCTCGTCCACCATGGCACTGCACAAAGACCTCTGGGCAAAAAGGGAGGATGTGGCACGGGGGAACAAGACGGAGAAGAGGGGAAAGGGGTGGGGGGGTAAATACCTTAGCTTTAAATTGTTCTGACAGCAGAGAGTAGCACAACATGCATTGGAACATAACATTCGTGTTGGCCTAATGCTGGTGTGTGTGCATGTGTGTGTGCATGTGCGTCCGTGGCTGTCAGCAATGTCAAATCCCATCACCACCACCTCCACCACTTGTAGCCGGCTCGTAGTTCATTACTGCTGCTGTGTCAGAAAGCGTGAACTCGCGTGGTGCATGAGCATGTATGCAACTACTCACTTAGCATGACTCAGATTAGTCATTTACTACAGAGCTTCATGCTTTTCTGACATCTCCACTGACTAATAATGGATTAATTCTCTCTGCTCCAATTTGCAATTATGCTTGTTAAAATAAGTAAATGTTGTGGCGTTATAGCCAAGCACTCCTAGGGATTAGCCAAAGGCATGCAAATCCCTTTATAACATGTTTGAACTAAAAGGCATGAATACAGGCCTGCCGTAGGTTAGAAGCTACGTGGCTTCCGAGCGTCATAAAAATAAAAAAGGCATGGCCAGCAACGTCTCTGCTAAAATTGGGGGTGAAATAAACTGCAGCGCTACTGGATAATTAAATTATTGTTTGATTAAATTTCCTATCCGCCCAAACAATAGAATAAAGGCCACAATAAGAAAATATAGCATTCTCCGTGTAATTTATCAAGACATATACCTGCTCACGTTCTGCAGTCTTCCTTAGCTTGTAGATAAATTCAGCTATTGCCACAAAAACGGAGAGCACCAGGCCAGATGCCAGCACAATGAATATACCACCCAGATTCTGGATACCCATGGGGCCTGTCTCTCGACGCTCTTCATCCAAGCAGCTGCTCCCACTCCACCACTTCTCTTTCAGCATGTGGAGGCGCCCGTCCTCCAAGATGCTTAGGATTGCTATGGTGATTTTGTCCCTGTACGGGGAGCCTGGAAGCAACATAAGGCCTGTTTTACTTTGGAAGAAACACCAGCTGGATTCTGTGATAATAAGGTTCATAAACATGTTGTGGCATACTGTCTGATTAGAAGCTAAAAAACACACGTTGTGCTTCTGCGTCGCCCCAGTCTTCAAAAGGCAACACATACCTGACAAAAATGACTAATTATCACTGGCGTTCGCAGGTCTTACCGAGGGGAGTGCCGATGCCGTAGCCTTTGCTGTCGATGATGCCTCCCACCTGCGTCAGGTTACAGTTCCTCCTGGTGATGTAATCGATAGTGGTGGACTCCATAATGAGGGCATAGTCTGACTTCAGCACCCTCTGAATCCCATCCTCAATAGACTTCACCAGCGATGTGCTTGGCCTGCTGCTCATGAAGGCCCACATCTTCTCAAAAGTAGAAACCTTAGATTTCTGTAAGTAAAGGAAGAGACAGTTTTTAAAAAATGCTAATTTATGGTAACTTTGAAAATAATATCAAACATAAGACCGAAATGTTCTGAACATTTAGGAAAACTGCTAACTATGAAACCTTTGTCGTCCCTCCGTATCTTCAATGTCACAAAGACTTTACACCTGTGGGGATTTTCAATGCCTGATCAGAAAGAATCAGCACATTTGTGCATTGACACAATTTAAGAATATGTCAAGATTCTTTAGCCAGTGACCAAATAGATTTTTGTGATTACCCCTACTGCTCGCCATTGTCATAGGATTAAAGGACACGAAAATTGAAGCTTTGTGCACATCTATTCTCATAAGTGCTACTGAAGCAGCAATAATAGAATGCCTCTCCATTAGTCTTGCACCAGGCTATGTGGTATTTCATGCATTTTTATGTGAGGTCACATTTATGCCATGTCTAATCCTGGATAATTACTGTCTAAAGACTATAAGCCATTTCAAATTGTGAAAGATGCTATTATAAAAAGACCTCTGTTATGTGCAACTATGTGGAAGTGCAGATCTCGTTGCCTATAACTGAAATGATCATTTCTTTGTTGCTTTTTTTTTTTTGTTTCCTCCTGGATAAGTCTGTGAGAACAACAATTACTCCAGCTAATGCTGGTTTGCATTACAGCAAAGTCTAATTCACAAAAGCCCCTTGATAAAGAAGGTCTCCTTATGGATCCATTCTCTTTGCTAACAGTGCAAAATGGCACAAAACCACATCCAGCAATTAAGTTTCAACAGCAGGCGAAAGCTGCTTTCCTTGGAAGTGGTTGACTTGCTTATACCCCACTGCTCCTATTACAATGTGGAGTTTAAGAAAACCGCACCTCCTCAGGTGATGTGACAGCGTCATGGCCTACGGTGGCTGCAAAACCCGTTGGTTTGTGATGAAATGCGTTTGTTTCATTGTGCCACTTATTTCTCCATTTCCTGGTCGGCTGAATGAGAAGCACACAACGAGTGGAGAGCCAGGCATCGTTAGGTGTGCGTGCTCTTTCCAGACAGTCGTATAATAGACTGAACATCTGTGACAGTTGTTGGAGACGGTCTTGAAGCGTGAACTGTCCAGTGTTCACCGGTCTCAGCTACCTTAACACCTGAGCGTTTGCTTTCTGGTAAAGTGTTCCCTGTGTCAGTAGCATTATTCTGTCAGACACTTTGGAATAGGAGCATACTTAGAGGTGCACAATATGTCTGCAGACACAACACAAAGAGTTTCATTGGACTTTGTGAGTAAAACAAACTCCCCGTCATCTATCAGCTACAACATTAAAACCATAAACAGGTCGGTTTTCCAAATACACACATTCTCTAGGCAAGGAAATGTCGGTTGTCAGGGTTCAAAAGTTATCTAGGTGGTGTGTTCAAACTGAAATATTGTGTTAAGTTGCTCATTAAAAACAAAGGAGACATGTCTAAACCAATCCAGTGACTTGTGAAATGCTGGAAGAAGTGAATTGTTCAACAATGTGAATAAAACACCACAAAGTGGAACAAAAGCTCAGAAGCAGAGATTTATGATGAGTGTATTTTTTCCCCCCCAAAATTCACAACCACAATATCAACAAGTTGTCTCTAGACATAAATTCCTGTTTTGAGGTCGCAGAACCACATCTGGCTCCTAACTAACCATCTGTTATCTGCCAGCCAGTTATTTAGGTGGACTCCTCAGTCTACAACTCACCGCATTGATTTGAAGGCAAAAAAAAACGAATGTAGTATGTCACCGTGACATACGTCGTGAACCAAATCCATCTAGTTATCTGCAAAGTCTTTACTTACTCGCCGGTCTCCTCCGTATTTATCATGCTTCTCTGCCTCATTGAGTCGACATCATTAGACCTTCTGTAAGAGCAGGAGCGAGCGGAGGGCCGTGGAGCCGCGCAACTCGGAGGTAATTAGACACCTGTGTCTCCTTCTATTTATAATGCGACAATCACAACTACCATTCATCAAAGTGCACGGAGTGATTTGACATAACTTTCTTTTACTTTTAGAAGAACTGAAGGTTGATTTCTTTTCAAAGGGGCAACAAGTTGAATAGTCACAGGTACAGTGGTTTCTTTTTACGTGACATTTACTGTAACATCTGTCGGATGCACTGAAGTAGCACCGCAGTAGAAGCAGTTAGTAACCTTTTTGTCTGGGTTAAGGTTATTCAACGGCGGATAATTCTAAGAGAACGCCATAATTTTTTTTATGATATGATACAAAAGGAGCAAAATTCCTGACTGAAAGCTATGGGATCCAGTGTACACAGCATACACATAAACTCAACTACGAAGTATAAAAACTAGGGCAGACAGATGCCTCCAAAGAAACTATTTTTTCTTTCGTGCTATTAAAAGTCATAAACTTATGGACTGTCTTCAATAGAAATGTGCAGTGTTTTCATTTTTCCTACTCAGAGAAATTGTAACTCTGTTCTGTGTGTTTTTCAGCATCTAAAGCAAAGCTTGAAATAATAAAATAAAGTTAAAGACCCTGCAGGCAAATGCTGAAACTTTGTGATTTAAAAAAAATCATAATGGAGAGACACATCAAGCGCTGTAGAGACGTTGTATTTTGTGATTTGTGCGCTTTACCTTGAAGAAAGACATGGTTGCCCCATCTTTGACCACGCCATACTCAATCTTGGTCTGCTTGGCAATGTCATCAGCCGAATCCACAGGCGAGTCCATTCTCTCCACGGTGAGAAAAGCTGCTAAATTGGCTGTATAGGATGATATGATGATGAGCGTGAAGAACCACCAGATCCCACCGATGATCCTAGTCGACAGGGCTTTGGGCATCAGTTCTGAGCCTGAACGCAGCACAAAGTGAGAGGGAGTGTATTAAGTAATTAACTGGATTAAATACTACCTGCCAACACTATGTGAATTAAACAAATGTCGAAGCATGACCACTTGCATTTTCGTTAATTAGTCCGCAAATGTTCTTGGCAGTGCCGCTGGTGTTGGTTAAGGTATGCTCTCAGAAAGGAAACAGGAAATGCAGCCAGCTTGGCAGTTTAGCTGCACTCTGTGCTAATATTTCAGACCAGACCCGAAAACTCAGTTTTTGCATGTAAACTTTTAAAAGCTGGCAGCAGTAATCATCATAATTATCAATATCATCATTATCTTCAAGCAAACTAAATTAGTTTTATGATTTTATTTTGCTTTGAGATTCAACTTACATCAATAACTGGTTTCCACCAGAAAAACTTTTAAATAATAATCTTCTCAAATGTCTTTATTTTTTATTTTTAACACAAAATAATATGAAAAAATAAATAAACAAATTAGTAAATCAGAAATTTTTGAAAATCAATCAATCAATCAGTAATAATAAATAAAATAATACCACTTATACTAAGTTTGCTGTACAATTAACCCTTCAATAAAAAAGATTCACCTACCTTTTGTTTAATTACAGCAATTTAGATTCATCTAATGAACAAGTTACTGAAACAACAAATAGTTGGTCGGTGGATTGATCTAGTGAACAAGTTACTGAAACAACAAATAGTTGGTCGGTGGATTCAGTGCCAGCGAATGACGGATCGCAGATTAATCACATTAGTTAAACCAATACAATACAAATGATTTACTAGTTATGTTTTGACAATATCACTATAACCGGTTTCCTGTCACGGAAATACCCGGACAGACAGGGCAGCTCAGCGTGGGCCCTGACTTTGACTGGTCCTCTGCTGAATTACACTGTGTTTACACTGGCTCACTGACTGGCGTTAAAGTTACTTTATATCTCATCTCTGACAACCTTTAAAATACCCTTGTGCTTTGTGCACTCTGTTACTTTACTGAGAAGATTTATGAGGCCAATTGTGAAGAGTAACAAGCCCACAGCAGGGGGGCAGCGTGGTCAGCTCTTTAACCTCCTCTACCAAATTTGATTGGATTTGTCCTTTGTGGTTTGACAAAGACTCTACACGGTTACAAACAAGGGAAGACAGTAGCCTTCCTTAATCCACTATGACTTCAGAGAGGGAAGATCCAGACGTATTCTCTGGTTACGCTAGAAATGTAGTGAACGGGCGACTCGATTGAATTCCACACTATAAAGCGCCGTTGTCAGCAGGGAACCGTATATGGCACTGCATCAAAACACTCTAATAAATAAAAAAAGCAGATCACTCATATGGTGCCAGGGAAATAAAATGGTGTCAATATGCCATACATTTCCTTGAAGGAGAACTCGGATGTTGTAAACCAAGAAAATAAAAACGTTCTTTCAGGAAAGACTAAATTGAACCTATTTCAGAAACCAAAACATTTCATCCATCTCCCTGAGTGCTACACTTCTCATTCCCAGAGAGCAGCCGATGTACAAATACATACAAACTGCAAGTTTGCCGCAAACTCCTTGGATTTGCAGTTTGCGTGTCCTTACAGTCGGCAAATGGGTAATTTAAGGTGGATTTGCGCTTGGTCCCTCAGACGACCTCGGGAGGTGGTCTTAGCTCGGTTTGCTTCAGGGTTTACTTCAAGGTTTGCTTAGTCTGTGCACTGTGAGCACAAAGCTCTCTGTGTTCACTTCGCTCTTTGCCACTGCATTTCCAGTTCCAAGTGAAAGCTCCTCAATCCAAAGCAGTAAAGGCCTGAGAGCTCCACAGTGACTGTGGTGTAAACTGAGATCTCTTTCAAATGAACTCACACTGTGAACACACACACACACACACACACACACACACACACACACACACAGTGAGAACCGAGGCCCTTTTCTGTCGGTCCACTTTTGTTGGCCACATAAAAACCGTGCAGCCTAGCAGAATTCTCATTTACTAACATTTTCTAAACTTGCATCAGTAACAAGCAGTGAAGACCGGCGGGGCAAAACTTCACAGATGCAATGGATGTCATTTCACTATCTCCAGCTGAGCGTCAGTGCGGTGAAGCAGAGGCAGCGACTGGAACTTTAATTGTGCTGCAAGTTAAATTAGTTGAACTAGTTGGTGTTGGCATTAATCACTGTTGATTATCTCTCAAACAGACCAAAAACTAAGTAGAGTAACTGTCTGAAATTCATTTAACCTTGTGTAGAGACCAGATAGACTAATTATTATTATTAAAATACCATTTACTGCAATTAAACATGCACTGCGAGATCCTTGTTTTACTCCCTTTGTTTGATATTGTGGGTTTTTTGCTAAAAAAGGAAATGTTAGTTAACTAAAGTGTTTCAAAAAAATTTTCATGTGTTAGTTTGAACAAGTGGAAACTGAATTTTTATGTGAAGTATTGTTTATCACAGGGGTCAAACTGCAAAAGCTCATCTCTTATTATTAAAAGTAGAGATTCAAATATTCTTTCAGTTGAGATCCTTCTCTCTTGTGCATGAATTTTGAGTTAAGCGGCACAAAGGGAAACAACGTTGAATGAGACTGAAACTCAGACTATTCCAGCAGTCCTTGCGTTTCTAGGTAAATACCGAATACAAAAGCAGAGATGGTATGTAGATAAAGTGTCTTAAGCCACCGCTAACACCACACTGCTATTCTTCGAACAAATGAACAGAGTGATTTGCATCTAATGATGCTTTTTGAATCGTCGTTCTGGGGAAAATAAACGCTGTTCTCTTTGCTGTGGTGCCTTGGTGTTTTTCTCCCCACTAGCAATGCCTCACCTCACCAGGAGAGAAGTGTGCTTTCTCCTGAGAATGATTACCTGCACTTAGCGTTCTCTCTGTGGGGTCATCGCACAAAAAAAAAACTCACTTTCAGAGCTGGAGAGTTTTACTAGCTTTTAATTGCCATTAAACACTGATACTTATGAACCGAATTTGTTTGTCTCTATTGCAAGTAAAGCGTGATCTGAATCTCAAGAGGGAGCAAGCGACAAATCCAGTTTCTTGGCCGCAGACAGAATGTCACCACAGATTAGTAACAGCATAAACAACAAAATAAGTAATTTTTAATATAATATTCAGGCTTAAGACTATCTTGCTAATATATAACACTGTTGACATTGAGAATACGAGGATTGACAGTATATCAACGCTCAAATCAAACATAAATTTGCATGGGCAAACTAATTTACGGGAAGTGATCAGACATATGTTTGTTGTGAGCGAAAGCCTACTGAGACCCCCCAGGGATGCATCTGAAGTACACAAAGTGTTTGCTTTTGCACCTCCTCATATTTTGTGTTCTTTGTGTTGTGCATGACACCTCCCTCCCACAGACAAGCTGGCAGATTTTTTTTTTTTTGATCTCGTCAGACACGTCCATTTGCATTTTAAACATGTCAAGCAAATGGCTTCCATCTCAGCCGCTGTGTCTGTGTTTGGCAGACAAGCAGGGGATGTCGGTTTGTGTGACACAGACGAAATATACCTTGCTGCAGATGTGAGCGTGCAGCCTGTGTTGCACTGTAGCACAAATGGGCGTCAATTCTAAACACACACAAACAGGCTTCAGTATCCCTGTCGAAATATTTTTGGCAATATTCAATTTTAAAATTCTGTCTCGTACTGTATACTTCTATTTGTAACATGTCAGAGCCTGCAATGGGGCAGACCTCCTTCTTCAATATGTGAACATTTTTTATTCAGGGAAATATGAATAAGAGCTGATTAGCAGCTGCTGCTTCAGTAAACTACTGTAAATATAAGGAACACTGGAGCTTAGGTATTGACAGAAAACACCATGAGGAGAATTATAATGGTGAAGTCTCCCCTGTTTAGCTTATTAATATAGCCTACCAACTACCTCATTTGGTTTTGATTTTCTCTCGTCTCCCTCCCTCTCGCCCCGCAGATGCTACACTCCTAACCCTCAGCCTGCACCGGCAAATTGGCAGAGCTGCTATGCAGTTTCACAAGAGCGCCGCCGAGCTTCTGTGCTTAATGAATTGCTGAATGTGTTTGCCATCCTTACGGGCACAGATCCACTGCCGGGTCTCACTAAGCCTCCTTGATTTGTCTTGTTACATTGAGGTTAAACATTTTATTACTTGGGTCTTTTTCCTCCACAGTTGACTTTATTATGTTATTTCGGGGTTTTCATTTGCCTACCTGACCCTCTAAGACGCACCTAGCAATGAAAAGCTGCTTGTATCCCCTAGGTGTTTCAGTCAAAAAGTGGAAGACAATCTGCAGGGGGAGGTGAAGTAGCACTACACACCGGGTTCTGGTGCAGAAAGAAGACACGACTTCTTCTGATGCTGTAAATATGACACCTGGCTCCACAATGATGAAAACAATATTGCAGCGACATTTAATTGGTGAGTTACTTGTTGGGACAGTTGTGGGTCAGACATGCGGATCATCTACAGTGGGTCGTTCTCAGCACCAGTCCAACATCACACTAATCACTTCTAGCATGGCTGACAGCTGGCATTTGCAAGACATGTTCCTCAACTTCCCCTTTTGTCCAAACCCTCGAAAGCTCTTGAGCAGGGCCAGCAACTATGTTATGATGAAATAAAATGCAGCAGTGTTTTCTATCCTTACCTGCCAAGTGCCTGACACCTATTCTCCCCCCCCCCCCCCTCACTTTCAAACAGCAGGTAGGTGACAACAGCCTCCCTTTGTCATGTAAGACTGAGCTCCGCGGTTGTTCTTGACAAGTAAATGTCTTATGAAACAGTCGTGGAACGGAAATCATGGAGCTTGTCAGTTAAAGAGGCAGAAAGTGGGAAGTAGCAGTGCACAGGAAACGGGTGGCGTGATGGGATAGTTTCTGACAGGGAAGACGACGTGTGCTCCGCCGTACCTTGCTGCATTAAGGAACCGACTCCAAACCAGAAGCTGTTGAGGAGGGTGAAGTTGTTCTCCACCACGTCTGATCCGGGATTACAAGGGTGGGCGTCGTACCATTCGTATGGGCTGAACCTGGGAAGGACACAGCAAGTTCAGCGGCTTTCGAAACGTCTTATGTTAATGAAAGAGAGTGTTTATATATATATTTCTTGGATGAAGTTTCTTCCCCAAGAAATAAATATCTCAAAATGAAAAACACAACCTTGACTATTACTATTATTATTATTACTATTATCATCATTACCTCCATCCTTGTAGCAAACATGTAAGCTAATAGAGTATTAATACATACAGCGCACATGGAACAATAGCAGTAATCTAGAGCTGCAAACTGCATCCGTCCACTTGATGAATGTTGACTGATTATATGCCATGCGGTGTCGGCTACTCAACCTGGATTTTATGAACCGGAGCCACGTTGCTGAAAACGTGCCGCTAATGTTGGAAACCACAGAGATAAGAGCAGTAATCGTGGGCCAGAACAAGAAGGCTGCAGCCCCCCAGGCCAAAACAATCAGGTGAATGGGTATGAAAGTATTTTTTTTAAATAATTCTCTAGATCATTTTTCACTACAACTTCAAAATATCACATTTTGGAAACAATGCAACAACCTATAAATTTCTACGTGTTTATATGCAGTAGTTTGACCATTTTTATAAGTTTAAAAACACCAATATATTTCTATGAAATGTCACCTTTTTAAGGCGTTACCTTTGGAAAGCCACTAAGCTGTCCCAAATGTGCCTTCTAGTTAAAGGTGACCAGTGAGGCACATAAATCTAATTTTTCAGAGGGTATAAAATGTCATGTTTGAGAATTTAAGGCATAAAAAGGTTCCTCACAAGTCACATGAAACCATAAAACATGAATCTTTCTACATCTCTGCCATTTAGTTTGATACCTGCTAAAAATGCTGCTCATTTTTAGAGTCAGATGCTGAGATAAAGCTTGCTAAATGCCACTACATTCCCCTTTTAAATTTACTCATAAAATGCTGAAAATTCTTTTTGTCTGTCTTTTCATTCTTATGCGGAGAACAATTTCATCCCTTGGACAGCAGATCTCCTTGGAATGAAGCATTTCTGTTTTGATGTAGTAGAAAGTGCTAATGAGAGTTTAAAAAAAAAAAAAAAAAAAAGCAGTTAACTAAAAGGGTCCACAACACTGGAACCCACTTTGGTGAGTCGTCAAGTGCGTATTATCAGTTCTGAGGGACCACAAGATTTAATTGACTGCAATTTACATTGTGCAAGAGATGGGTACACTTCAATCCAATCACATACTGCAGAAATGTTTAGTCATATATTAGCAGTTTATTTTAATCAGACACTGAACAGGACTGATGGTTAATCATGGAGACGTTCCTCAGCCATTATTCAAGTGTTTCTCGTGTTGGTTAAGCAATTAGACATCTGACCTGATGTACAATAAGAGGGTCCTTTAGCCGCTTGCTGACTAACCCAACAAGCATCTATTCTTTTTCATTACAATAACATAACTTCTGTATAGTAAACATACATGTTTTTTTCTATCTCGAGTGTTTATGCCCATAATAACATTTGCACACATCACAGAGGCCTTGGGCAGCTGCTGCACAACAGTAGCACTTCCTGCCATTTTAGTTAATTCCATCAGCCTCGTTTTGTTTTGCTTTAATGTAAAATTGAAAGACATGGTAAAATAATATGCGATCGCGGAGAGGCTTTGTGCACATCCAAACCGCACATAAACTGGATTTAAACACAGCACAAATGAAGGGAAAGAGCGGTGTTTAAGTGCAAAATCTAACCATGCTGATTCAACCCCTAGTTCTCCTCTAATTTCTAAAAAGGTTGTGTTGGCAAAGCGCAGCCATAAGATTCAGTCTGTGTGCTGAACAGCCCTAAACAAAAGTGTCTGCACTGTTAGTTATCTGCCAAGAGCCGACACACACTCAACGTGGGAACCTGGAAACCACTTCATGCATCCAAATATAACATAAAGCAGACATCGCATTTGCATTTACAAACGTATTTAATTTGCTGTTCACTGGATGACTCAGTGCTGCTAATTAAATAAAAAAAAAACTCACTCTAATATCAGGTTTCATTTTTGATTACTTTCCTTACATTATTGATTTTTTCCCAGTGGCACCAGTTTAGATCACACACAAGCCAATTTATAGAAAGATGCAACACAAAGATTTGCCAAGTAGCTATACACTGAAATACAATATGAAAGCAATACCGTATATTTGGATCTAAAAACCAGTGTAAAGTATTTGAACTGGTTAAGAAGCAGCACTTTTAGTTTCCTTTTTGGCCTGACAGTCACAAGAAGTATTGAATCGTGCCAGTGTCATCCTTCAACGTTCTGTATTCCATTAAAGTTAAATATTTGTTAGCATGTTGATTATAATTTCCATCCAGAGAGAAATACATGGAAAATATTGATATTGAGTAAAGGCACACCGTTTTTTTCTCTAGGCTAAACTGTTCTGAGGATTTAGAAACTCTTGGCTCAGCTGCGTCGGCTGTAGTAGTGCATAGGCACTGAACCTAATGAAAAGTGAAGCCCAGATCCTGTTTGACATAAGTATACAGACAGAAACCTCCATCACTGCCTACTTAATGGGACATAAATATTTATCTGAACCAACGGGTTGAAGGAATCTTCCAATCTCTACTCAGCTGCAGATTTATTTCTTAATTTTTCTCTGATTTGTCTCTCCACTTTTTCAGTTATGGGCTGAATGAGGCAGGCAAAATAAATTCTTTCCTCACATCATCTTAAATCATCCTAAGGTTTAAAAGAGTGAGTTGCTCTAAGCAAACACGGAGCAGCAGCCTTTCCCACAGGCGAGTGTTACAGTGCATTTTGCATTTTTATTTACACATTCAGAAGAACATCTTTGCACACGTAAAGACAAGGTTCCTTCCAACATAATTAATTAATCCAACATAAGTTGGAATGCAAGTGTTTTTCCCTGATATTGTTGTTAACGCCTTGACACCTCTGTCCGACATGTTAAAATCACCTACTTGCTCGCTGCTCTCTGTTTGACGCTCACATGGTGCATTTGCTTGGCTGCAGCCTTTCAGCTACTGTAACTAGGCCGGCCTGTGAAAAACCGATGCAACAATTTAGGATGATTTTGTACTCATGCAAAGCCACTCCAGAACTTGTTTGGTCTCACAAGAACGAAGGAGGGTGGAAGAGTGCAGCTGTTTGCTCTCGAGCCCCAGAACTTCTAGAAAAAGCAGGCTGCGTTGAAAGAACTTCCTCAAGCACCACTTTGCATGAGAAGCAGCAGGAAACAGTGACAATGATTCTAACAGGATATTCAGCCTATTTATGGCCCCAAAAAATGTACAAGTGAGATGATTTTCAGCAAATCAAACAGATAATCTCCATCCATAATCATTTTAAGACTGTTACTACCAAGAAGTTCATCAGTAAGTTCATCATGTGGAAACGCTGAGCTTCAACCATGAGGAGCTTTCTTTGGTGTAATTTCTCATCAGGTGTGTATATTTTTTTTTCACCATGCACCGCTGAATATTCTACCTTTTGCTGCGGCAATTATTTCTTCTTTTAAAAGATCTTTTAAATGAGCACCATTTAAAGCTGCAATTCCAAAGACATCAAACAGGAAGCAAGAAATTGCACACTGAATGGGACTTTGCAACTCATTTTTTTGTATTCCTCCTCCCACTGCTGAGCTGTAGAGAGCCCATGCAGACATAACTGCCATGATCACTACCCAGCAGCTAACACAATACCATGAAAAATTGGGTGGTGTACTTGAATCTCAGCTTGCAATGATAACAGAGTAAATTACTCAGTCTATTGTAAGACCTCGTGAAGAAATGGATGAAGGACCAGTGGGTAAAATAGCCCGAAATGTTGGTACTTACCTGGCAATGACAAAAAGGACACAGCTGACGCCCAGGTAGGCCAGGAGGATGTAGACCCAGATGTCAGGCGTCATGGGGTTCAGGAAGGAGAAGAAGCCGTTGCTGGTGGCGTTGGGTTTGCGGTACAGGATGCTGATGCCCATGCTCATGAACGGCTTGGTGAAGTCAATAAACTTTTCTCGCATGTAGGTGATGGTGAGAGGAGCCACTGCCAAGTCTGCTCTCTGTACAGAAAGGACAAAACATACAGCGAAATGTTAATGTGCTTTGACTTCCTTCTCAGCAGAGCTAGAAACGTGGCTGCCCAGTTCGTCCAAAGGTCAGTCACGAAACTGGGATTTCCATCATCAGATTATGTGTAGTGTTAATTACAATGCAGAAATATTACGACTGAAAAGAAAAAATGCACCAAAAATAAGAATGTGAAACATATTCATATCTCTGTGATGGAAAAAGGAAAGAAATGACTTCTGTGTTATTAGATAGTCCATCTATAAACCATTACCTATGCTGGTTTAACTGGAACGAGGCATGACGCTGTCTAGCGTTATGTAACAGGCACAGCCGAGAATAAGTTGCAGTCAGCTCCTACGTGTGTGACTCCATATTCAGAAGGTTACCATTTATATTGGCGGCCCCCACATCTCCCCTGCACCACGGCTGGACAGGAGGTTAATGAAACCAGCTGCTTGGTTTACGCTTGGATACCCCTTTCCTCCAAGAAACGACACAAGTCACAAAGCGAGGCTTTCTTTGCTTCCTACACACTGAGAGGTGGGGAAGAAACGGGCTGTTCATACAATAGTTTGTTGTACAACATTTCCAGCAAGTAAAAGAGAATCTCATGTCCATATCCTACAGAAATTTAATCCTCTGGTTCCAGAAATACAATCTTAAGAATGTCCTGCCATTCTCTTATGAATTGATGTATTTCACTGCATGGTGATTGTTTTCCACCTTTAAACATCAGTAGTTGTGCTTTGTCTTAGATACCTGTTCCCTCAGGTTCCTCACTTCAGAAGCCAAAAGCAAACACTCCACTTTGTGTGTGCCATTGCAGATTACGTGATCCTGTGGTCACGGCTCCCACGGTGGCTAAATAGCTACTCTGTGGTCTCTGAAGAGATGGAAATCCGGTAAAACCGGTGCACCCTGCGGTGCAACTGCTGTCGCACTTAAACCGTTGGAATTTGTACATCACGTGCTGCTCCCTGTGTTCTCCGCCGCCAACTGCAGCTTTGAACCGACCTGCCACTCAGCCAGAAGATCAACCGGCACAGGGTTGCAGACGTCCCTGGGGTGGGTTAATATACGTGCTGCATGTCATGGTCTGCGTACTGCTTAGGCACACAAACCAGGGCACAAGCAAGATAAGCTGATAGTGCCCCGCTGTGTGCTGCATGGCCTGGAGTTATCCAAGTTTGCAGATGGTGGGCTGAGTAGTGTTTCCCTCCGGACCTCCTCACCTGGCGACAGCCCGGAGGGTTCACAAAGTCCCAAACCTGACATGATGCACACATTTTCAATCACCACCCCTCTAATGCTCCACACGACAGACCTGCAGTATCAACAAACAGTGACTCTTTTAAATGAGCATTTTGTTTCAGTGAACTTGCGGCAGTTGCAGAAACAACCTGCTGTACCTACTGCAGACAGACAGACAGCTATTTTGCTAAAAGATTTCAGAAATATCACTGTCACCTTGGTCACAATTTACAAAGAGCATTTACAAAACCCTTGCTAGAAAACAAACACAGCTTGGCATTTAAGTGCAGGTAGAATAAAACAGTGTGTGTATATATATATATGTAGGTTCAGATATATAGATGTGTATATATATATAATGTAGGCTCATGTCAAAATACACAAAGGCTAATGATGAAGAGTACACAGTGTAATCAAGAAATTGCTGCTTTGCATAAGCAGCAGGTTCAGAGTGTGAGGACATGGAGGAATGATTTACTCGAGGGTGCTTTGGCAGGCGAGACAAAAATGTTTGCTGTTGATGCAGATGAACTCGTGCTCCTCCAGCCACGGGTCAGCCCCTCGCACCACCAGGTCACCCTGCTGCCTCCGATAAAAATCACACTCGTCTTTGCGCTTCAAGTCACGAACTGCCAATCAAAAAAAATCCTGAGCTTTGCATAAAAACCAACAAAAACGTGGACTGTAAGCTTTACTTGCACAGAGTAACGTACTATACTGCAGCTTTGCATTTAAAGGATGTGGGCTGGCTGTAACCTTCCAGTTTATCTGTCGCAGCAAAGATTAATTGCCATGACAGAAACAAATGATGTGCTAAGCACGCTATTAACATTTGCAACGCAGCATGATTAAAGTGATCATCTATTGTGACTAAATCAAGTTTAACAAGGCCTGTTGCATCATTTAGCACCTTCCGAACGATGCCCTTTGGCACTGTGGCGAGCTTTGCGACTATACACAGGAAAATAACGGGCTGCATGTCACACTACGCTACATAGTCTCACTGTGCAACCGCACGGGGAGTCAATTGCGGAATAGTATCAGTCACACCAAAACACATTAAACATGCGCTGTCACTATTTTCTGTCACATCACTTCCTCGGTGGTAAAGCTTAACGGGCTGCAGAAATGGATGAAGGCTTACAACTGATTATTAAACCCAAGTCCCGTCCTCTTAAAACGACTGGTGGCGGTTTACTGTCAGTGCTGATGGCACGGAGGCACGAGTGGGTTTTAGTCGGTTTTAGTCAGTTTAGTTTTCTTCACTAAACTGGGATACGGCACCTATTAGTATCTATTTGTATTATAATGAAGGGACGGTGGGTTTTTAAGAGGTTAATAGAAAGTAGTTATGATGACAAATGCTGTGACAGTGGCCACACGACAAACGCAATTCATTCCTACAATGTTTCATAAAAAGCACCTTGTACTGTACAGTTCATGCCATAATTCCTATTATATCTTAAAAATGCAGCTTCAGTGGTTTGCTCTCAAGAAATCTATAGCCATACTTGCCTCTCCTATCATTCCAGCCTCTGATCTCTTGAGCTTTCTTAAAGTTTATGTTTCAGGTCTGCTGAATCACGATCAGCTTATCCATACTGACAGGGGCAAGGAAGGCACTAGACCACAAAATAGAACCAACTAAAAATCCACGAAGACCATGTCACGCATCCTTGGTCATGCGATAAGGTGCAATAACTAACAATATGGATTTTAATCTCCTCTTCTGCTGCTATTTACAAAGAAAATAGACCAAAAAGGCTAAAATATTTCAGGCATGTCTTAAAAACATTTGATTTGTTAAGCTGAATTTTTATGCTACTTTATAATTTCTTACACTCTAAAGCTAGAAGACGAAAGCAATTTGATCCAGACAGTGGCGTGAATACATGTGTCATATTCATATTCATGCAGAGGTCTCAATCACTGCAGTGTACTGTATGTAAACCTCATGGACCAAACACTCATCGGTTTCCTGTTTGACTAACTGTGTGGCCGCCCGTATTATCCCTCTTTAAACCAAAGACCAGGCGAGTACAAAGAGCAAACACTGATGGAATCGTGCATCTCCGTTTCATGCCAGCATTGTCTGCCTTTAGTAATCCATTTGTTCCCCTCAAGGTTATTGTTATCAACATGGATCTAGCAAAAAGCTTGGATGGAGAAATAAAGTGCTGCAGTGGGAGTGCACCTTTCCCAACCCTTTCAGCACCGAGCCATTGACTCCTGCCATATGATTCCCTGCACTAAATGCCACTTAAGCTATTACAAGTTTTCAGCTGAGTATAGCGCTG
This sequence comes from Channa striata, assembly GCA_033026295.1. Taxonomy (NCBI): domain Eukaryota; kingdom Metazoa; phylum Chordata; class Actinopteri; order Anabantiformes; family Channidae; genus Channa; species Channa striata. The sequence continues at coordinate 20,525,687 of CM065175.1, read as the reverse complement.
ACCTGATGGGGCTCAGGACAAAGAGAGAGCACTGACAGGGGCATTTATGAAATGCCAGCGGGGAATTGCCACCATCACTTCAATGTGGGGCTGTTTCGTGACCCCCGAGGCTTTGAGTTTGACACGGACAGCTGCGATTGGCCACCACGCCTCAGTAAGATGATTGCTGCATCCTTACAATATGTGCAATACTGCACGGTCATCCTGGATATCGGGTTTATCCAGCTGAAGGAAGTGCTTTTCTCACCCAATGACATCAGCACACTTGTACCTTTTAGGCAACCTTGACATAATTGTGTCATAAATGTAACTGACAGCTTTGTGGATTCTTTCTGACTTGTACTCGGTCATAACTATATCACTGTCCACATGAAGGACGTAACCTGCAATTCGATTCAGTGGCATGGTTTTGAATTTTTTTCGGACACTATCATGCAAACTTTACACAGTGTGGGGCGCTGCATTATTGTGGAGATATAACACATCAAATGTGAAAGCACCGAGTAATATTTGACTTCTTGCTGAGGTAAAAAGATTAATGCTATTTTTATGTCTGTACAACATGTAGCTTAACACAGCAGTCTGTTATCTTAGACTACAAATACAATGGAATGTGAATTTTCCAACCACCGTTGCAGAAATGTCATACCTCATTTGTTTAAGAGGCCCAAAAAGTGTAAAACAGAACATTTGATGTTTTTAGTGGGTGTGCAGGGAAGTTTCCTGGCTGAAAGCAGTGACTTCCAGCTTCACTTGGTCCACCAACATGAAAGTGCCATCAGTCTTTTCATCTAACGCCGGGCAAGAAAGACGTTTGCCAAGCATGTTTCCCCGAGGTCATGCTATTCCTTAGAGGAAAAAAAATCCGAAGTAAAACTTACATGTTCTATGAGTTCTCTGATCATGCCGTTCCACTGGCCCTTGTCATCCTGAGAGCCGTATTTCCCATCAGGCACCAGGCGGATCTCGTACGTGAAGCCCAGGATGTTGGCGAGCTCTTTTAGCAAGTCGATGCAGAATCCTTCGAAACGGTCGTTCCCGACCAACGCCTTGTCAGATTTCTTAAGCATGACATATGGCTCCTCCTGCACAGACCCAAAAGATCAAATGAAAAGCAATGGCGAGGTCAGCTTTTTCAATTTGTCTCAGCACATGCACCTAATTGAAGCAAAGCGATCGGAGCTGTTGAGTCGCTGTTGCATTTAACATGCAGTGACAGCAGATTCGACTTTAGTGCGAGCTTACGGGGAGCGTTAAAATATGAAAGAAGGCCCAGCTTTTTGCTACACTCATGTATCCGAAAGGAGACCTCAGCTAATTTAACACTGCAATGTGAGTGAATGTGTTCTAACTTCCAAAGCTGTAACCGGTGTTTGCTGTGGTGACGGTGATGCGATTCCACTGCGCCTGCAGCGCTGAGCTAAGTAAACCTGCCGTCTCCCCTACACCGCTGTGCGTTGACCTATATAGCTGGTGCACAGGTTGGTTCATTTTATGGTCAGGGAGCTGACACTCTTTACTGGCCTGTAATATCCTGCCTGGCTGCTCATAATTTTAGTTGTATAAAAGGTTGATTAGGAACAGAGTGCCACAGTGAAACAGTGGAACACGCCCGTGACATTGCCTTCATCAGTTGTCACCAACCTCCGAGGGAGAGCGACTGAGCTGATGCCTGCAGTGACAATGACTAACACAGAATAGCTCATAAATGATTTCCTTTATTTAGTGCCTGTTACCATTTCCCTGCCAGATAGACTTGCATATCCCACTGAGCATTTCCAAACACGTTGGTCCGTTTGTGCAAAGGCTGTGATACAATTTATTGCCTCAATATCCAGATGTATAATTTACAAACTGGGCTCAGAAGCAGAGTAATTGATTCTCTGCTGAAGGTGACCCCTCGCTTTGTGGGTTTTCACAACTGTGGCCTGTGTGGCACGAAGTAAAAAGATACAGTCAAAGAGGAAGGAATAGGCAGCCACAACACTCTGTTCCCTCAGGAAATTGTTTTTCATGTGGGAAAGCAGAGGTGACGGCAACAAAATCCGACGTCAGGAGGCACGTGAACTGTTACACTGTTTGCTGAGAATATTTATTTGTAAGGAATAGTGCAACTCACGGAAATACTGGCAGAGGGCATGGGTTATTTTATTAAGGGAAGGAAAAACTGCCTCGGAAACATTCAGTTCATCAGAAACATATTTGTTTGCTATCAAACGCCGGCGCTTCGAGCGGTCGGGATGGCCTCCGAAACACTCGATGACGGTGCGTTCGCACAGCAAGTGTTTAGCCCCAAACTTTGCTCAAGTTCTTCAATTAACTTGATCAAAAAAGTCTGCAGGTTAAGGGGGGGAATAAAGGAATTACCATCTGCTTCGACACTTCCAGTTCTCGCTATTCCCCAAGGTTTAGACTCAAATCACAGTGTTTGTACCAGTTGTACCCTCACAGTCGCAGCATGGGCGTGCATAACGGAAAGAGGAGGGAGGGAGGCCCGCGCAGAGACATTATAGGCAATGGAGTGCAAACAATTAATGTAAGGGAGAAAACACATTAAGTGCCTTAATCTCTTCCACAAAGTTATCACTATAAAGCTGTCAGACGTCTTGTTCACGCATCGCTGGAATCAGTTTGATGCAATGTCATTATACTAAGAGGGGAGATTGATATTAGCGTTGGAACTCTCTTTAGCAATTTAAAAGAAGGCAGTTTTATGATCTTAAACTAATGATTCCCAACGAAGTAGCAAATCAGGAAACATGTCAAAAATATTAAAATGCACAGAAGTATTAAACAGAACTTGAAACACTTGAGCTGCTGGGTGAGAAACTTATTTGAACTGCAACATTACCACCGACACACACACTGGCACCCGGGTGCAGTAGTTCAACATGACACAACCTACATCCTCCTTCAGTTTCTCCTCTTTGAGAGAGAATTAACATACACTACGTGGCACCTGATTGGCATTAATTATGTCCCACCTTGACCTCACTTGTCATAATTACAGGTTTGTGGTCCAATATAGGCCTAATGATAGTGTTTATCGTGTAACTTGTGTATCTGTCCTGAAGCGGTGCACGGCGGGGACGTCTGTGTCAGCACCTCCCTGATAGCTCCACAAAGACCCCAACATCCAGTGACAGCCTTAAGTACACGCAACCGGGGATCTCCAGATGAATGCAACGTGGAGCTGGGGGACGGATCACCTAGTTCTTTCCGAACGTGTAATTAATTCTATTCTCAAGAACAGTTAATTGTATCTCGGTGCTTCTTTTAGTTCATATTACTCCAGTACTTCTCACTTAACATGATCACGATGTGACCTTAAAATATCATCGAAATCACTGATAGGCTAATTGAATGTTCGCTAATCTCTGGCTATGTCTGCCAAGCTTCCTGTTCTTGCGTGGCACATGCATTATGCTCCAATATAGCAGGACATTTACACACACTGTCAAATGTACGTCTGCATCCAGCTAGAAAATCTGTAGCTTCTAACTTGTAGGACTTATCAGCCGGATGATAAAGCAAACACGAGTGGGATGGGTTGATTAAAAATGCTGTCTTCATTTCTGACTTTCTAGTAAAACAATTCAGTTAAATATGATTTAATTAAAAATAAATAGTAAACCTACTCTACTTTACTCGAAAAGACACCAATTCAACGATCAACCACAACATCAGCACCGTTGGTCTTCATCATTTTAAGAACTAGGGTCAGAAAGGCCACTTTGAGCAGCAACCTGCAGCTGCACAGGCCCACGCACAGCACGATGCTCTGTGTGCAGAGACGCTGGAAGTACATAAACTCAATACTCAAAATTTTATATTAAAACCACCAGGTGGTAATAATGTTATGGTCAATCGGTGTATAATCTAATGCTTTAAAACTAGCTACCCAGGCATAATGTTGGAGCACAGTGTTTTTTTCAATCATTTCAATCTTGCGGTTGTGTTTCTGAATCACTTCAACTGGAACGCCACACATACTGCTTCAGCATGTCCAGTTCATTTATCGTTACACATCTGCTCTACGGCGGTGGGCTTAGCAATAAAATCTATGATTTGTGTTTACTTTACTTTTGTGTTTTGATTAATGTTTATTTTGGCAAATATGTCAGTCATAAAGGAAATAGATTTTATTTCATTTAGAGGAGTGTGGCTGATGTGTGGTTTTCTAGATTGCAATAAATGTCACTGCTGGAAAAAGCCTGAGACCTCATTCCAAAGTTTGAATCCGGGTATGAGCTCGAGGAAAAGCTGAGGAGATGTGAGGAAAAGGACACGAGAGCGCACTTTTACACACCACCACACATGTGACCTACCAGGATGGTGGTGATGATGAGGGAGCGGTTAGCCAGGGAATCGGTGATGTTCATCCCTTTTCGCTTCGGCACTTCTGTGATGTTAAGACCTCCTGACGCACTCCATTTCCCCACCTGCAGAAGATAAAAAGTGTGTAGCTAAGTGTGCGGTGTGTGTTGGTGGGCTGTGACCCCAGCAGACTCCCCCCGCCAACCGGTCTCCCACATTAGTGCTGGGTTGAACACATTTCCGGCAGCATTGGATGATTGGCTGAGTCACCTTTAGAACAGAAACCCTGGGTGGCTTGAAATCCAGGGTAAAATCTTGTCTAGGTCTAGAAATAAATAAAGTGTGATGGAGAAATCAAAGGAACAACAACAACAATTTTTTGATTAATTGTACTGTTTGGTAAAAAAAAAAACTTAAATATTCCTAACGAGGCAAGTAATAAAGTGCAACATTTTTCAAAACCATTTTAACCTGTCACCTGCACCTTCAAATAAAATAATACCAACACTTTTACAATATGTTAATTATGTAAACAAATGCAAAGGAAATTGTCAAATACAACAAGAATAAAACGTTGCTCCAATTTGTGCATTAAAAATAAATGTAAGGCTAAACAATACCTCTAAAACAATCAGATGCAAATTTAAGACATATTAATAATGCAAATGCATGATCTATTAACAAATATTTATCAAATATAATATCAAGGTTACAGCTAATTTGAATGAAGCTGCAGTGTGCGGATGCTGGTTGGTACATTGTGATAGTAATTTTGCTCTGGTGTCTCAGTGAAATAAGCCGAGAGATTTGAACAAATGAAAGGAGTTATACATGCGACAAGCCCTCCGGCAAAAAGCTCTGCATATTGTCGAGACACACTCTGGAACATATCATTAGCACAAATAGTCCTGTGGCTGTCGGTAACAATCTCTATTTGCAAGTCGAGCCCTCCACCAAACCCTCCTCCCATCTTCCCTGCCTCCTCTATCACTACAGACGCAGCTCTTAATATTCACTGGGGTTTGTGCTGGAGGTAGATGCATTTAAAGACCCCTCCTGCACACACACACACACACACACACACACACACACACACACGGAGCATGTAAAACGTCTGTTAATGTCCTCCTTGCCTAATCCAGAGAGGGGCATATGCTCAAATTTGAAAAGCACATTAGTTACAGCTTGTCACATAACCAAAGAGGACTCCAGGAGAGAGATTTAAAAAATATCTGCGAATGCTTTCAGCCTTTGCAAAATTCTTTTTAATTGTACCCAATTACAATTAGTTCAATTCATTAAACATGATTACCAATAGACCTGATTTTAAAGTTATTTACTCATGCAACAAGACGGGGAGCATTGCATTCACCCTCCTGAGCAGGTGCTTAGAGTAGCACTGTGAAAACCTGTTCATAATCCCAACAAAAGCTCAAACTGGAGCTAATATTCAATTACCCTGGATTAGCTGAGAAAAGTCCACATATTAACAGGCTCAATCAGTTTAAGCCGATTCCGTGGATATACCAGAAAGAAAAATCCGGAAATCTGCGGCGCCCCGCCTGATCGTCGCTGACGCGCTCGACTGTAGGATTTGTCAGACACACAATGGGAAGATGCTAATGTGGCATCAAATACTTGTGCGAGATGATTGTGCTTCAACTTAATTGACCACATGCAGGACAAGATATGAGTGAAAGAGAGAAGAATCATTTCAAGAATTGAGCCTGTAAAACTGCTGCTTTGAACAGAAGGGTTACAAGCTGAAAAGCCCCCGCTATTATATAGTCTTGAGCCTTTAGGGAGTACTTGAGGAAGTCATAATGGGACTTATCCCTATTTGATGTATTCATAATGTATGAAAGCCCTCTAGTAGAGAAAAGCTGTTATAGTCCAGAGGGTACTTTGCCTTCCAGGATAATAAAATAAGTTCTACATTACAACCTTTTAGTTCATTTTTTTCTTTTTTGTGAAGCATGTTTATACAGCTCATTACCACCAAACAGCATTTTGGGCATCACCTCAAATTATCATTAAGAGAGGCTGCAATTAACACCCTAATGTGTACCCTAATCCAATTTGCTTTATGATCCACTAACTTATGCTTATGTTGAAACAGCCAATTTGCTTTCTTGTTAGGAGGTAAATGATACTGTCAAATTTGCATTATCTGTTCCACATCAAAAGGAAAATGTGAAACCTGCTTTTTGTCCGTGAGTGCCTGGAATTCTTCTGTTAAAAGGATTTGCAGAAGTTTTTTTGTGTGTTTGTGTTGTGGTTTTAATCCACCACTAGAAAGAAAATGCGATGATAGAAGAGACGTTTGTACCTTTTCCAGTCCGTCCTCCTTTAGGCTGATGATGTCCAGGTCGAAGTCGGTACGTAGACCTGTGGTCTTGTTGAATGACAGTCTCCCCGTCAAACCATCCCAGTGGGACTGAAAAGCAACATCTGCAGGTTTATGCCCATATTCACAGATCCAATCCTACATTGCCAACCTTGTTTGTAAAATGTATAATGCCGTAACGAACATAATTCATAAGGATGTAAAGACATCAGGAGTATGCAGTATATCGGTATAGTACATAAAGTATTTGCTATAATACTATAATACGATGGCAAAATAAACGTAGAAATGTAGAAATCTGTGGACAGAACACCCTCTATCTGTCACCGAGAGTAAATTCACACACCCACAGACCAAAGTACACAAATGTACAGGCGTCATTTCCTTTTTTTAATTACATTTTACATTTCAACACCTCCAACGCAGTTTCCCCGCAGATTATGGAGTTAATTAACAACAACCTGTTATGGTTCCCCGAAGCCCGGCGCCGCCACTACAGACGTTCATAAACAAACAGAGTCTCTGTTAAATAGGTGTTCATCTCGCACGGATGCTGACAGAAGTAGCCATCTTTCAGCACTTACTAAAATAACTTTTCCCATCCTAGTGTCCCTGTATGTTGTTGTTCATTTTTGGTTATTGTTTCACGTGCGTTGCCATTTGAGTGGGTTCATTTCAAGATTTATTTTATTTTAGTCATTAACTTTTTTTGTTGTGTTGTGTGTGCAAAGGCAGATTTCTAATTAGCCGTAGCTGCCACTTTAATTCAGTCACGGTGTGTGATGCAGACATTATATCTTTTATAGGTCCGGGTACAATAGAGTAATCAATCATTTCGTGTCAAGCAGCCGCACTTTTCGGATATTTAAAATCCAAACTGTGACAACCCTATCGGCTACAGCTCCCTCCTGTCTTCTTTGTAGCTTGCCAAAACTTGTCAGAGGATCGAAGCCTCAAGGAGAAATTTGTGGCACCTTCTTTTTACAAACCGCCTCAGACCTCACTCCGTCTGGCCTATTGCCATAAAGGTGGGTGGCATGTTCGAGCACCTCCGATTCAGGGAGCGACATAAATTCCTCAGCGACATCACATCTGAAGGGCCAATTCGACCTTCAGAACATGTCAGACGCTTGTTTTGGAGCGAGTGCAAATCACTGTGTGTTACATACAAACAACTACGTGATAAAAGGTCACTGGATTACTGCAAGGTGCCTACAAACCTGTAATGGTGAGGCTCGGTCGGATGGGCTAACAATGCTCTTTGCTTCAGCTGACCCCAAGTATCTCTCTCTCTCTCAAACACACACACACTAGAGAATGTTTGTTGAGCATGGTAAATAGTGTACGTCTATGCAATTCTGTGTTTGCACATTTGGCAGACAGGCAGAAATTGTTGCTACAACTCAGACAATAGTATTCATGAGTCTTGTGCCAACTGGGGATGTGCAGCTGAGTAACATAATGTGGGGCATCTGATTTCAGAACACACTGCACAAAACTCCGGATGTTGTAGAAATGGCTGAAATGTTCGATCCGTCAATGAAGTAATAATAATATTCTGTAGCAACCACAACAATAATGCAGTACACGAACTGCCAAACTATAGTGGCAAGAAAGTGCAACTCTCGCTAAACACCCCGGCAACCACCTTCCTCACCTTATTTACTACCATTTGTTTAAAAGTCACAGGCAGCTGTTGGTTTGCTGTATTCATACACGTTTGTAATGTTGGTTGTTCTGTTACATCCCCATCCCGTCTGACGTGATGCTAAAAAGTCCGAGTAGGACACATAGAAGAAAAGAATCTCGGAACACTAAAGAGAGACACTACAGGGAATGTGAAGCTGATGTTACGTCGTGTTTAGTCTCTGCATTTGTGTGCCGAGGGTCCCCAGCCTTTTAGTTGGTCTTTCTGTCATTTCTGAAACACACCGTCACAGTAGGTAAGAAGAGGAGTAACATCTAACCTTTGCAAATTAAATCTAGTTTAGTTTTTTGTCAAAATTCGCTTCCTAAATAATTGCACATAGCAACCTTTAATTGCCACACTGGATATTGTATGTCCTGGGCACGTGCACATCGCAGAGACATTCCTGAAACGATGCATTTTGCAGCCCTGCCTTCCGACTCTGTTGAATTTCAATGATTTGAAAAACTGTTGAACCAAACAAATGATACACAGGTAAAATCACTGCAGCAGCCACAGGAAAACAGGCTGCACACCTCACAAGATGGCGGCTGTATCCCCAACACCTGATTCTGTGTGACATAACTTTACATTCCCTACAAAACAAGGTCGCACAGTGTGTCCTGCCTTGGACATAATTACCAACCCTCTGTCACGGGATGATGAAGTTCTTCCCTTACTGCTGATGTCTGACCTGAGTAAAACTGTTCCGTCTTCCAGTGTTATGGACTTTTGCATCAAACTGTCTGTCTCAGTTTGGTACATCCCTTTTATTAGGCCATTCAGAATAGTAGGTTACTTCTTATTAACCTATGGGGACTGAAAATTTAAGATCTGCCAAGTCAAAATGCTGCGTTTGAATACGAGCAGAGAGAAAAAGTCTTGTGGACTGAACTTGGATCTGTCAGGGATGCTGCCTGCTCACAAACACGTAGGGGGGTCCACAGGTGGTGGCCACGTCAAGTTTCCCACCTCCACTTTCTTTCAAAACAGTGTTTAATAGGAGCAACGTGGCAGTTTTACATTTTCTCCCTTTCCGCCCAAGCTTTCCACTGAACTAGGCTGCAGGCTGGGACACTAATGATGTGCAGGACAGGTACCCAGTTCCAAACCAAGTCACAGATATTATCCCATGAGTTCAGTGTCACCCTGCACTGAGCAACACGTCTACTCACCCCTCACTGTACACAGGGGTGAAGATACAGGTCAGTGGACCGGCAGTAGCTGAGAGATATGTTTAAGAAAGAACTGTCTCTGGGCCAGGAAAGGGTTTCATGGTACCAACCATTTGGTGGTCAGAACCAAGAACCACTTCCGTCAGGAGCTGGGGGTGGGGTCATTTTGAATGACAAGACTAAGTAAAGCTTTGTTGCAAAGGTAAAAAAACAAATATGTAATTCTAATACAACTGTTATACCATCAATCGATATGTGGTTGATGCTCGTTAGACAGCTGCTGTTCGACAGTGTGTCCAGGTACCAAACATCGTTGATTTGCACAGCCACAGTCACGTGTTTGACTATTAGTGTCTGGTTGCAAATACGGGCTCACGAAAGCAGGAGCTACATTTGAGAAGAGACACTGAGGTAATGCGCTTCCTGTTGTGCTCAGCATTAGGGATGTTGTGGAAGTGACATGATGATGCGGCTCCACTGTTCCTCTCTAGCCTTTGAAAAGCAAAGTGGTTCTTAACAGGTTTGTAAATTGAACCAGCTCTGAACTGGCTCTAGCATCAGCCCGGCACTGGCACCTCATTTGGTGTTGGCCACACTGGAGGCGACGTGCAGGCCAGGCAATAGTATCTGTCCATCTATCAATCCACCCGTATACGTACACCCCCCACCCCCCACCCCCCCATCTGTCCTTCTGTCCATTAGGTATGTCCACCAGCGTTGCAGGGGTGTTGGATTCCATCCCAGTTGATTTTGGGTAAGACACTGTATGCACCCTGGACCAATGTCCAAAGCTGTTAATGGACAGACAACCTTTTGTGGTTACTTTCACACCCCCAGGACAGGCAATTTTAGAAATGCCAGTAAACTAGCTTGAATAGTTTTGGTCTCTCTCCACAACGAAATGTTCAAACCCAGAACAATGACAATAATATAATGTTATTATCTTTGAATGTGGCCCAGACGTAAAGGCGGCATCCACTGACTTTTGTCCTGGGGCTTTGGTGTTGTAGTAATTTCACTGTTAAGTCAGTGCGAAGATGAAGCTGTATAGGCACACGGTGGCGTCATGATAGAAAACAACACTATGATTCTGTGAATGGATGGGAATATGCAAATTTATGTGACAGTTCCCACAGATGAGGGGATCCTGGTTAGTGCTACTAGCACATGTGAAATACTGTAGATACATGACATTAGTGCTTTCATTTTGCAATAAAGGGAGAGATTATTAGAGGAAAAACCAAATAGAAATCCCTGTCATCTATAACAGTTTAAACCACACCCAGGATAAATTCAAACACACATGTTGTTTGAATACAAACAAATGTTGATTGAACAAATCCAGATACAAATATGAGCATCTCTGCACACCATTAATCAGGCGTTTTTGTGTATTCCGAGGCACTGTCAGACTCTCATGTTAGATGAAATACGAGCAGATTACACAAGCTGTGCTTTCAAAAGGTTACAGTATGTGCTTTCTGGAAAATAAGTTATGAATACAGGGAATTTAGAAAGCTGACAACGACGCTGCTTTGATGTGTCTATCAAGACTTGGTTTGCTTTGTATGTGGATATGATTGATTCGCTGGGTAAATATCGGAGTCCCAGATAACTGCACACTCCCACTCCGCTCCTATTGTCATGTCCACCACTCAATCCCTTTGTCCTTATATAAATAACACTTTAATCAAATAGCAATAGGCTAAAGGTGTGTCATCACCTCCTTGATGAAACTCATGAAGCGACCTCCAAATCTCCAGGGTTTGTGGCGGTGGCACTGCAGCGAGTTCACAGTCATCTGTGGGGCGTGCTGGTATGAGACGGACACAATGTGGACCGCATCATAAGTCAGAGCTGCATCTGTCTGGAATAAGGGGTGAACATTATTTCAGCTGATGTCTGTGGAAAAACAAACACTCGGGTCAGCCATAAAGCTAGTATTTATTGTAATTTACTCATGTTTAAATTTGTATTGGAAGCATTTTTTTTGTGCAGGAGTTGCATTTCCAGACATATACTGTAATGAACGACTATTGCTCCTTTAAACATAAATTCATATAAAGTACATACATAATTAAAGAGCAGATATTATGGATGTCACGAGCATTTACGGTTTCTTAGCAAATTATTCACTATGTTGTGCTGTTTATGACATACACAATAGATCTGCTTTCACCAGCTTTAGACACCATTTAGTTGCTGTATTAACACTTGTTTATCAATTAGAAGATTTTTGCATTTTGATAACAGAGTTAAAACGTAACAATGCAAACTAATGTATGTAAGGATAAGGATTTTGAGGAGCACACTCATCATAAAGTATGAATATCTTGCACCATCTTTACTCAAAAAGGCTGCATGCAGTGTGACTGTGAGGGCCAAAGTTGCCATCGTTTCTATGATAATATGCTGAGACAACTGTGCGTTATGTATTATAAACCACTTGTTTGACAAGGAATGGCTGTAAAGGGATGCACCTGGTCAGAAACAATGTTTAGGCAGACAGCCGCGTTCAAACGATAATTGGAGCCGTTTCATCACCCCGTCCGCACAGTTGAACACACAAACGATAACTCCACGGATCTGTGCCATCACCATGGCAGAACAGAACCGGGAATCTTTCAGACGGGGAGGGTTTTCTCCTCTTCAGTCATTCAGGTTCAGGCAGCTTAACGCACTGTGGATTCAGCTTTTCACGTGGATAATGGGAGTGAAAATGTGTGCGCCGTAGAATCAGGGCTTAAATGGCTCACTGAATTGTCAATTACCCTGCATATCTACGAGGAAGCTTGACAAATTCTTCTCTAATCACGATGACACTTTTGCCCTTGAGAATCACAAGTTAAATAGTAGACGTAGCTTTAGACAAAATAGACCAATACATACTGCAGATGGTTTTCTGAGCGATCATTTTGACAATTGGACATACCGTCATGATGCCCTCCAGGAGACCGGAGTCAGGTTTAGGTGGTATCTGCCGTTCCATCGACCATTTTTCCACAATCGATGCAACCTGGGGATTATCCACGTTGAGGATGCGGAAGCCGGTCATGTTGACCCCACAGAAGCGGTATGGCTCCAGGTCAATGGCCATCAGGTCCTTTTGAGAGACAGCGGCAATGAAGGATGAATTTAGTCTGCCAACAATGACCATCTTTACACTAGCTATTTACTTTTTCTCCTCATATAAAGAGAATGAAGCAGCGGTTGATTAAAGAGACGCTATATTAGGAATATAGAGTAGTTTTCAATGTCAAATCAGGAGATCTGAGGCAGTGTCTGTGTAGAAAATGAGATCTAAAACAGCTCAGTCGGCAGGGTCGCTTTTCTCTTTTTGTATGCACATAATAATGAATTATACTACACCAAAACCGATAATATAGTTTTTGTCTTTCTCAATCATGTTATTTTGAAAAAAAAAAATCTCCACAGGAGCTTTTATTATTTCTAAAGTTTCTAATTGTTGTTTGTGACTCAGAAAATAAAGAAAAGAAAAACTCCAGTTCATATTGTTAATTAATCACTTGCATTCTCTTGGCAACTTCTGAGCAAAAAGGCAATTCAATTTGAGCTGCGTAATTTCTGGGGCAGCCACTGTAGCTGAAGTGTGAAGTCACATGTTGACACATGTCGTGTCGGAATAGGCTGGGGGGCCTGGAAAAGACATTTGGATGAACATAGATATTTCATTAGCACCCTGTGGGGTTAGTGCTGGAGGAACGAGAGCGTGAGAGACACTTGCTAAAGAACAGTCGCTGCCAGTCATTGAAATATTTCTTCTCTTTTTTCCCTTTCCCAACAGGATGCAGTACAGTACTCTCTCTCTCTCTCTCTCTTTTTTGAACACTGATCAAAGTGAGTCACTATTGTTCTATATGACATTCAGAAACACTCTGAAAAGTAGATCAGGTTACAAGTTTCTTAGCTTTGAAGCTAAGAATACAAACTAACTGGGACAGAATATTTTGTAATTATTCATCTTTTGCAACATCCTCTTTTCTATTAGGACATTTTGGGGATGTCAGAAAAACAACTTGATATCCAATTATAAGTTCAATTTTTGCCGTGCTACCTTGCACACACGTCTATAACACGAAAATCAACATAATCCTACGACAGTTTTTACGTTGGGATTTTTATCCGGAGCGCACGCTCTGTATCTGGGAGTGCGTGCCGAAGTGGTGCAGAGGTGGCAAACATTACAAAGTTCTCAGCTTTAGGTTCAGAGATAGATATGGCAAGGCGCGAGCTATGACAGACTCATTTCAAAGGACAAGGAAGTTATTACCCCATACCACTCCGCTGTTGCCTTTTCACGCTCTAATAAGTCGGCATTTCCCTCAACTCAGAAGATAAAACACAGACATCAGTGGATTCCATCAGGAGGAAATTGTATTGCCATGTATACCATGCAAGTATTCATCATTTCAGATCAAATCAAGCCGCCAGGTATAATCTTCTTAATGGTGTGTCTATCAATATGACAGCGTATTGCAGCTTTAGATAGATACTCTGATTTTATAAAGATATCCTCTCTTCATGAGAAAAAATATTGCTGCAGTAAATCCTACCGAGTAAAAGGTTTTAAATTTAACTCAAGTAAATATCGCATTTTTTGGAAACACTATCAAAAAAAAAAAAGGAATTCTGCATTTGCCTATTAAAATAAATAGGCCATAAAAGTGGCCGAACATCGTCACTGCCACGCTGTCAGGCATGAAAGATGACACACATCATGCCTTGGACCTCCGTGTCATCTCGCATTATCACAGCAGACTGGACGAGTCCGGCGAGACGGCGAGTGTGAGCGCGCACGAGGGAGACGGAAACAGAGACAATAACGCGGAGTGATAGGAACAGCACAGAACACGCTGGTGTTCGTTCCCGTTCAGTCTGTCTGTCAGCAGATAGCCGGTGCCGCAGTGAAGAGCGGCGGCGACTCCCTGCTGGCTCTGCTTGTGTTAGTCAGACGATATCATTTTAGCAGAGTGAGAACTTTAAATGCTCAAGATGGGAATGAAACAATTACATTCACAGGTTATGTTAAACATGTTTGACAGTGAAAACATTCGTTTAATATTAAAAGGACAAGGCTTACAATATTCCTCCTGTCACTTTTAACAAATCTCAAGCATGAGTCTCTTCTGGACTTCTCTTCCCTGTCTGTATTATTCAGTAAAGTTATAGTTGTCAATTGATTAACTACAACCAGTCAATTATAACACAACCCCACATCCAAATAAAGATGTGTAAATGTAACATATTTGATGTTGAAACTGAGAAATTTCACCATTTCATGGAAAACCTTTGCTCATTTTCAATTTGATGGCAGCAACACATCTCAAAAAAGTTGGAAACTGGTGATGTTTACCGGTGTGTAGCTTCCCCTCTTCTTTTAAAAACTCTCTGTGAACATCTGGGAAGTGACGAGACCGGTCGTAGAGTTGAGTAGAGGAGACGAATGCTTTCCCATTCTTGTCTGATGCAGTGGATTTTTCATTTTATGATGTGCCAAATGTTTTCTGTTGGTGTACGGTTTGGACTGGAGTCAGGCCAGTTCAGCACCCTGAGTCTTCTCCTGCAAAGCCATACTGTTGTGATGGACGCAGTATGCGGTTTAGCACTGTCTTGCTGAAATATGCAAGGCCTCACCTGAAAGAGACATTGTCTGGATGGAGTATATGTTGCTCTGGAACCTCTTTGTACTGCTCAGCATTCACGGTGCCTTTTCAAATGTGTAAGCCGCCCAAAACCGTGGGCACTAATGCACCCCGGACCATCAGAGATGCAGGCTCTTCAATTGTCCGCTGATAAGAAGCTGAATGGTCCCTCTCTTCCTTAGCTTGCGGAACAGGGTGTCCATGGTTTCCAAAAAGAATTTAAGATTTTGATTCATCGGACCACAGAACAGTTTTCCATTTTGTCTCAGACCAACAAGCTTTGGCCCAGAGAACATGACGGGGATTCCGGATTATGTTCACATATGGTTCACATATGTTTAACATACCTTTTTTTATTTTACAAACAAGAATTTATGGAAGCGTTCCTGAGCCCATGCATTGTATCCAGTTGAGAATCATGGCTGTTTTTAATGCTGCGCCGCCTGAGGACCCAAAGATCACAAGGATCCAGTTTTGACCTTCGGCCTAGTCTCTTGTGCAAAGAGATTCCTCCTGATTCCCTGAATCTTTTGATGATATTATATACTGTAGATGGTGGGATCTTCCAAGTCTTCACAATTTTTTTTTTTTTTAGTTCTCTTGCTGCCATCAAATTCACAATGAGCTAATATTTGTCATGAAATTGTAAGATTTCCCAGTTTCAACATCTGATATGTTGTTTATGTTCAATTGAGAATAAAATATGGCTTTCAAATCAGTGCATTCTGATTTTATTTGCATTTTACATATCCTCCCAATGTTTTCAAAATGTGGGTTGTGTAGGCGCTCTGGTAATGCTCAGGTCTGTGTTATTGTGTTCAGTTTTATGTTTCTGGAGGCTGTAGGGACCTCCCATTTTGTAACCTGCCCTATTGATTTCATTATAATTAACAACAAAAGCACATCAGAATAACCCAATACAGTTTAGCTGCATCACAATGTACAGTCTCCAAAGTCATAATAGTTGGATCAATAACTTTCTAAAACTTCAGAAAAACTTCCTAGGTAATATTACTGCAGCAGGTGTAAATGGTGCATTTGTTAGGGACTGTCTTTAATAGTGAATTAGTCAGCTCACAAAACTGTGAAAGGTATAAGTAATATAACTGTAGTCTGTTGGTCAAACATATATGTAAATATACCTATTTTAATAAAAAAAGGTACTTTAAATGAAAAGTAACTGTAATTACTGAAATAGTTTAAAAGCATCATTTTGCTCGTATTCTTTATTTATTCAAATATTTGTTAACCAAATGAGGAGTGATGACAGAAGAAAATGTGCTCTAATATGGCATTTTATTTAATTAAATATTCCATAAAAGCTCTCAAAGGGTCAATTTTTGTATTTTATCAACTTGGATGTCACATTCAGTTTGAATCTCAAGCAGTTTTGTGACGCTGCCACCTCAGACACTGTGTTGACTTTACTACAAAGGGGCGTGTTAACTACACACCAGCACACTGAAGGCTCCATTATGCCTCCAGCTTGTCAAACAAAACTGATATTATGGACCGGATCCAAAGCCCATTGGCAATTAGCCACTATTCATCAAAATCTCAAGCGGTAGGGAGATGAGAACAAACGAGACTCTATTTGCATTAACAAGCGCAGTACATTACCAGAGTGGTGAAGATGTAGTGGTAATACTCCGTCATCATCCCCATGGTCTGGGCCTGTGAGGAGACAGAGATGAAGGATGCAGTAGGAAGGTGTGAATGAATGGAGGCAGGATAGAAAAAAAAAAATAAAAAAAATCAGCATTTTGTCACGTCAGGGTGTTTTTGAAATCTCCTGCACAATCAGAAGGAACAATGCTAAAGAGAAGACTTTCATCAGCAAGGAAAAAAGAAAAAAAGCCAGATTTTAATGAGCATATTGACTAACACGCTGTTCATTTTGCAGATTTCTGCTATGGCTTGCCGGGATTTCTGCACCATATGTGGTCCAGGGAATTACAGAACGGCGACAGTATTTGATGCATTTAAACGGTTTGCAATGGCTCGGGCGGGTGACGTTCAGTGAGCGCAGAAGAGAGCCTTCAATCAAAAGAGCTCGGTAATCGTTGCCTCACATCCAAACACTCCATCACTGCCACTTGTTTCACTCGATCTACATTCCAAGGCACCACTTTCCCATGGCGCCCGTGCTTCCCATTTAATTGTACCATCTGTTGTGAAAAAAGCCAAGGTTATGTAAATAAGACGCTACGTGACGGCGACTTCACTTCTCCATCTACCAACATCAAGCCCAGTTCACAACGTTGTGAAACTTTGTCATGTTTTGTGTTGTGAGGTGGGATTTTTAATAATTAATGTGTTTTTTTTCCCGCTGCTCCAGGACGAATTTACTGTACGGTACATCATCGTACTGTCAGCATTCCTATTCGGTAAACTCCATATGTCCCTATTCCCAACAGCAGCAGGGCTACATTTTAAAATTAAAAATGAAAACATATGACAACGGAAGGCAAAGGGAGTCTATAAAAGCACCAGGGACACTCTTCCCATTTCTCCCATCCAATCTGAGAGAGAACGTAACCTGACAGATGCACGCTGAGTGCAGATGAGCTTGTCAGAGCAAAGACAGGACGCCGCGTACTGTCGAGAAGCGTGGCATGACAAAGGAAGTAGTTCAAGGGCATAATACCATCCTTCATGGCTGATGTTTAAACCCTTTTAAAATAAAAGTCTCATCAGATCCTCATACACGTGCACCTGCAGAACCAGTCAAGTCACATTACACCTTCATCTGATTGCGACTTATTGTCTTCGATAGCTGAAGCCGTTTTGTAAAGCTGTAAAAGGAGCAGTCAGCAGTGGATGATAAATCTCTATGCTGTGTGCAAATCGCAGGTGATATCCGTTCTAAATTTTACCTTTTGTGCTTTAGCCGTCTATCACTCAGCATTATATTGAGGGATCGTACATTTCTGAATATCTGCTGCAATAGTGGCAGGACTTTTTGGGTCCTTAGACCTACGCGGGCCTCACACTTGCCTGTTTGAGAATCTGCGCAGCCATGTGGTGACTGCAGTCAAAGATGATGCGGAACTCCCGGCTTCTCTTCATTTCTTTGAGGAGGGGTCTCGTGTCCTGCGTGTCAAGAGGAAGTTGACGGATCTTTAGCCTGATGTTGTACCTGGACGGGGCCATGATCAGTTCCTGTAGTCTGATGAGACCTGAAGGGAAGAAAAAGCTGACACAATGAGGCCACGACCAACATTATCACACCAAAGATGACACTGAGGTAGAAGATTAAGATTCACTTTTATTCCCTTAATTCTTTGTTTTTATCATTTATCATTGTTATCACGATTACCTTTACATTGTGTAACAGTGTTAGAGTCGCTTCACCTGTGCTGTCGTCGTACACAACAGTGGCCGTTTTCCATTTGAGAAACTGCACCAGGTCCAGGATAGCATAGCTTAACGATGAGTAATCTGGGTATAAATTGGCATAAAAGGTGTCCCTGTTGTCCATTGGGTGATGTTTCCACCGCACCTGGATGTGCGGCACCTCCAACGCGTTGCAGATGGATTGCACAGCGTTGGACGACGAGCTATGTGAGGGCCCAAATATTGCAACCACACCTAAAGACAGCTGGTCACAGGCTGGGGTAGAGCGAGAGAAGAAAACTTGAGAACAATGTCTGTCTCCTTTAAGTCAGAATGTCGCTACGTTCAATAACAGTAGCCGACAACGTCAAGATTTCTATTTGTGAGCCAAACAAAATCACGGTCATCAAACTACTTCTGACCGACCACATTCTCGTCTCCCCCAATCCGTGTGTAAACAACGGCCGAGTCACTCACCTTTTCTTGATGCCTCAAAGCTGTCGTAGATATTAATCCTCTGTATGTCATATGTTAACGTTGTGTTTGGCAACAAAGTCCTGTTTCGGTTAATGTTATTGACGGCAAATTTAAAGGCAAGCTCCTCGGCACTAACAAGTGAAACGGGTCCGTCTGTGTGTTCGAAAATCCCACCTGAAACAGAAAAACAAAAGAAAATGATACGTGAGATCTCGACCCTACAGGAATCGTAAGCAAAAGGAGAAACACAGACAATCCCATGTAGGACTAAATGGAGAAAAAATATTAACAGGGATTTGCACTTATGAATATCTGTGAGGGACCCGAGCACATTACCTGAGGTTTTACATTTGCTCAGCAAACATGGAGCAACTCTCCCCATTTGCAGGAAATGCTGGAAAACATCAGCTTTGAAGTCTAAAGCCATAATGGATAATGGATTAAGGAGTGCTTGTCGGTCTGTCTGTTCCATCAGGCCAGCAGAATATCTCCGGCTCTTGTCTCTCCATTAGGGCGTCCTTTTATTTCGCCAGAATACGACATCGGTGGAGCAGATAACTGGACTTGGGCACTCGTCTCTTACATAAAATTCAAAGGAAAGTACTTTTTCTGCTTTTCAGATGGACCAGACTAGTGTTCAAAACTTACAAAAACGTGTCACATCAAAGTAGAAGATCGCTCGTGAGGGCGCTGTGCACGAGGCCATCAGTCCTGCACTACATCCCCACTGTGGGAGAAAAACTTCAGGAGTTTGGGACCCACTGAACAAACACAATACAACTTAGAAATTCTGGATATGTAATTAAAATTTACATTACATACATTAAAAAAACTGTATATGTGGTTTGTCGACTACTTGTTACCTGTGGTTTTGTAAAATCATGTCACAGCGACATCTCTGCTTGTTAATGAAGAATACAACTTAATGACGGTGAGGCCGCCTCGTAAGCTGGAGGGACATTTGACAGACACGGGAATGTCAAAGACACGGGAGGAGAGTCAGGGTCTAATGAAGCGATGCCAGCTGACATCTCTCCCTCTCTTACTTCAATTTCCATTCTATCTCTGGTGAAATCACATTGATGGAGTGTCTCATTAAATGCAATAGAAATCTTGTACTATGAATTGAGCCAATAGAGGAACGCCTCCTAATCTGATTGTGATGAAAAGTAACCCACAATAATTCTGCACAATAACAACCAAACCAGCACTTGACCCCGCATCAGTTGGAATATGTATTTACACCACCCATGCGGATTACACACTTTGCAAACAGCTTAAGCACACAGACAATTTACAACCCGCATTTTTAACCACGTACAGTTCGTTTTATTACGTACACGTACAGTTTTATTTCATGGTTGTGTCCTCGGCATCTGACTAGGCTCCACAGTTTGTATGTAATTGGTAAAGTAACAAACATGTCAAGTACTGTCAAATGTGAGACAACAAAGTCCCCGTGTGGCTCGACTGCAGCCTTTACGAAGACAGTTGAGACAGCTTCTCAAAAGACGCCTGTAGGAACATCAGCTTATGGACAGATTGGCTCCCCCACCTCCACTCTCATCATATCACCCATTTCAATAACAAAGCAAAACGTCTCTGCCATCTTCTATCAGCTCTAAAAAAAAAAAAAAAACATTCGCTGGCATCAAAAGTTACAAATCTCTGTATTTAAGTTTAACTTCTGTGGCCACCAGCTATCGAGACAACCTTTTAAAACACGATCACACATTCTAAACACAAAATCACCATGACGCTGTAGATCATTGTAAAGTTATTATCTGCTGCTCATTAAATCTGCGTTTGAGAAAGAGCTTTCGTTAGAAGATGGTAAAGAGTCCAAATCACTTCATTCACTTCTATCATGTGAAAATGATGCCCTTATTATAATCTGATATAATCATAAATATCTGATTGTGTTGGTCAAGCTTCAGTCATTTCTATCTTGACACTCGACTGAACATTCATAAACCACCTGCTATTTGGACCATTTCACAGTATGTTCTTTGACTTGTAGTCATTATAAACAATAACCGCTTTAATTTAATCCCTCGGAATTAAAAAGCCCCTGGTTTTATTTCATTTTATTTCGGTGTGTTGTGTTTCTTTGGATTATCCACACAAACGCTGCCTGCCAGCCTGCTATTATTTCACTAATCCCAGAAATTACCTGCGTGCAGAGAGCCGAGCTCGGAATGACACCTGTGACCTGCTGACGCCCCTGAGCAGACCCCCAGCGCCCGGATCACAGAATCACATGCCTCTGCTGCTGTGGGCAGAGTGGCAAGTCTGGAAGCCAAGCTCATCTTACTATTTATGACTCAAAGCCTCGCTGGATTGTGGGGGGACATGATGCATAAACCGCCTGGTGGAATGCGTCACATTAAAATAAATGAATCCTTCCATTTCATGGGGAAATCTCATTAGAGTACATTAAGTAATTGCTGGAGTATATAGTAATGCGACTGTTAAGAGGATAAAATGGGCATTGCTCAGAAGCACTTTAACAAATTTAATAAACAGGAGGAAACCTGCTCCTTGGGAGGAAAATCCTATAGGTAATTTGCTTCGCCCTTTTCAGATTTCTGCCATAAGCGCAAAAGCTCCCACAACTCCATCAAATAAAGGACAAGCAGTTCTTTTATCACTGCGTACAATTTACTCTAATGATACATATATTACATATTGAAATTGCCATAAGTTATAAAATATGTTCACAATTCCAATGCTTGTTATTGCAGTGGGCGCGGGCAAATTGAGATGAATGAATTTCTGACTTCTTGTTGTGAATCTCACTCACAAAGCTTCAAATTAGCCTGTCTCCAATACACAACAACAGAAAGGGCTTTAATTAGTCTCTGAGGTCCTTCCACAATATATAAATCAGACACTAATTGCAGCGGTTTTCATAATTCGTCCTTTGAGGAAGACGTGGATCAGCTTCATTCAAAAGCCAGAGACGGATGTATGGGAAGAGAGGATGAGTGAAATTCAGCTCTTTAAGGGAAGAAACTGCATTCAACTAGACCCCAAACCAGCCACGATAACAAACATGGGAAACATATACTTACTCTACTCAACTGTTATTTTGTTTAATTATGCACTATACAGGAAGCAAAGCTTGTCAGAATAACCCCCCCCCCTTACTCCAGCTGTCACTGTGTCCAAGTCATTTCCCAAATTCGCTCACATAACTTACAAATCTGTGCGGCTGGTTTTAGCCTTGCAGAAGTGTTAACTAAAATAACTCGTTTTAACATCTACCACGACATACGCCTCTGGTTACGAAGCAAAGGCACCATGAAAGTAAGAAAACGGATATGTGAGCTACACGTTAACAGCCTATAGAATATTACTTAGAGAGACCAAGGTGATGGCTACAAGTGCAGCAAAGAAATTAGAAATGAATAACACATTTGGCCTGCCTGCACTTGAAGGCCGTGGGAAATGTGCTATTTATTGGAAATTAAGCAGAATGTTGTTCTTAAACAGAAGCTGCGGGTGAGGAGGGGTCTGCAGGGCCTAAAGGACCAACGCAGACAAGCCTCGCCAAGTCAAAATCAGAGGTTTCACATTTGAGCAGCAAAAATCCAAGTTAGTGCATGAAAAGCCCCACATGTTCTGTACCAGCAAATACACAATCCACAAATACTAAAGCCACCCTCTGCTGTTGTGTAGTGGCAGACTGCCTGCAAGCTTAGCTGGGTAGGTTGGAATCATCTGGGTACCACAGAAAATACTTATTTTTAACATCCACAGCGTTTTCAGACGTCAGACTTCAAAGGCTGTGATCTGAGTGACAGAATGACAGTCTGCCAAAACAAAGCGCACATTAAAATAGAATGATGCCGAGGGTTGTTTTGCACTATTTATGTCCTTTGATTCGATGACTTCTACCACATTATGTTAAAGTTTTACACGTTCCATTTTAACAGCAACGTTAATCGCTTTCTGCCGTGCTCTGCAAACGCGGATGTTCTGCTTTCCGATAAAGTTGGACAACCTGGAAGAGAAGACGTGTTTCTGTGGCGCTTGTGCCATATTATTTGAAGAAAATAACTGATTTAATTTGATTTCTAAACTGTTGTGTAAAGTGGAATCAATCGGGGAACTGCATATTACGTTGTTGTCGTTCAGTTGTTTGGGCTTCCATCCAAGATTGGAGAAGAGACACTGTGTTTATGGAACCACGTTTCTGCTTGTCCTCAGAACAGAACCAATTACGCCACAAAACACCCTGCAAACTGTCAGATTAGCATCCACAGATTCAAGAAATCACAGGTTTTGATGTTTAAATGATAAACTCCAGTCAACTTCCTCATTTAGTCAGCTTTTTTTTTTTTTTTTTATCCAACAATGCCTGTGTTCAACTTAAATGCAGCACTCTTACTCTAAAAGCAAAGCAAGGTTCTTTTCGGCATCTGCACTTTGTGCGACTAAGGTAGAAACAGCGATATCATTGCCCTTGTGCAGAGGAAAGAGAAGATCAATGACCTTTGCCGTTATTCTCTACAAGACAAGAACCTTGGGCGCAGGTATAACCAGCTTCACAACAGCACTGAGTGCGATTTCATTACAACACGTGTCCTTCTAAACTTGTCAACTGGAGTAACTTTTATTAAAAGCTACAAAATGGGACATATAGTGTATTTTTTTCCATGACTTGATGTAACTACGAATTATGTTCTGCTGTGTTTAAATGCAATGAAATCCTTACAGACAGACAAATGTGTACATACAGGGCACATGCGTCTTTTTTATCCTGGTCCCTATGCATTGCATTATGCCATGAGCTTGTTAAAACAAACTCCTCGCTGCTGGCCAAACCAATGCAGAGGCCCAAACAAAGAAACCAGCTCATTATGCTCTCGGATACATGTGTGCTCGCCCACTGCATTTCTGAGTGTTGCTCTTTTGTACTTTCTTTTCACTGGTGGGATTCCCAATCTCCCTGTGAATAGCTTCCTGTCTCCCTGGACGTGCAACGGCACTCAGTTTCACAATGATGGCAGCAAACAATGACCAGAACAAAGCACACACATAAACCGGCATGAATGTTCGGAAATGCAGCCAATTTCAGGAAGAATATGTTCCTTCATAATTATGGGTAACAGCACAACACTTGGGACTAACTGTTATACAATACTGAGACCAGTGGTTAGCCAATACTGCTTTTTGTTTAATCACACAGAGGAAAAAGAAAAGCCAGACCCGGAATCTGTTACATTTAATTATTGATAAGTATTGTGAAAGGAAATCAAGACTGCTGGTTAATTACGGGCGGCAGCACGTTGGCTCGGCATTTAGCCAAGTCACCTCACAGCAAGAAGGTTCGGAGCTGTGGCTTTCTTTGGTTTCCCACTTCTGCCGGGCTTTTCTCCCGTGGTCCAAATGCAAAGTGAGCTCCAAAAGTCGACTCTCTTATCCGCCCATTCACCACTTAATCGACATAATCGCCACCGACCATAATACACTTTTGTAAAATGTGGATCCAATTTTCCCAAACTCTTAAAAATCATTTTTTCATCATGGCAAGCTTTTCATTTAGTGCCTTGATCACATCTTCTCCATGACCTTTTTTCGATGAAAATTCTAGTTTCATGAAGCTTTCTTCTCCGCTATAAAAACAGTGAAGAATGAGCATTTGTTTGTTCTCACAGAAATTCACTCGTGTTTGTAGCATGATAACCTCCATGTCTTGTCTCCACCGTGGCCTATAATGTGAACATTTGAAGAAAAACTGGAGGATAAATCGTTTTTAACACTGGTTTTAAATTGCCTCTAGGTTTGAATGTGTCTGTGTTTTCAGTGGATCAGTGATCTGTTCAGGGTTTTCCCTGCATTTCTCTATGGCTCTAATAACTCTGTGCAACCCTTTTAAATATACGGGAGCACTTATCCTAATGCTGAGAGGTGTGGTGAAAGCCTCCACTGACACAGTCAATGAACAGCACTAGCAGCCGTGCAGAGATATTCCCGCCCAAAGGGGTTTTGAGCAAGGCCCGCCCTACCGACCAATCAGACACGAGCAACAATTTCTACTCGAAGTTAGTCGCATTCTCATTTATTGTAATTTCATAACTAAGGAGTGTTGAAATAAGCCATTTCAAAGCAGAGACAGGAAGAGGTTAAGGTGAAAGATCATATGTTAGTGGGCTACTGGAGGTTTGCCTCCATCCTCCCTCTAAGCCTGAACCATTAGCAGCTGCATCATGGGTTAAGTTTCTAATTATTTATAATCCCGACGTTAAAATTAGTCCCCGAGCCAAATTATGCATCAGACATTGCAACAGCTTCTGAGAGCAATGTTAGCTTCTTTTTTCGGGACCACACAAACGATTTAGACATCTGAACAATGTAAAATTACTAAGTGACACCAATAACTCAGATGTGTTCCCCCTGTAAAATTATGTATAAAAAAATGATATCAGCTAAAATGTAACTATATACGGGAAATGTAACTATATATATGCAGTACCTCTATTCACAGCGGGTTGACGCACGTGTGCACACAATTTCCTGTAGAAACGTAC
The DNA here is from genome assembly GCA_033026295.1 of Channa striata. Lineage (NCBI taxonomy): Eukaryota > Metazoa > Chordata > Actinopteri > Anabantiformes > Channidae > Channa > Channa striata. The sequence continues at coordinate 20,500,149 of CM065175.1, read as the reverse complement.
AGTAAATACAGCCTGCCTCAGTGACTTGTCTCTCACACACTCTGCCTTTGCTAAGCCGATTTGAATTAGCTTCCATTCGTCATTCCGAGTGATTAATTCCGTCTCCATTGTTGTCTTAATGATGTATTTAACTTAGCATTGTAACCTCCAATAACATGGCACGTAATGGTTTCCTAAAACGCGGTACGTTCCCAGTAATCCATTATGCAGAATGACTGTTTACATTTCTTACTTGGACAGGCTGTGCTTGTAGTGCATGTACTGTACGTTTTGTTGGATTTGGAAAAGTGATTCATTCCAGCCTCTGAAAGCGTTGGCGTAACCCCATCTTGAATCCAAATAAAGATCCTCTTATGATTGCACAGTTACATATCGGCCATTTATAGCAACAGTTCCGCAGCGGTGGGACGTGATGCAGGATCGGCTCCACTAATATCAACTGTTTGTCCGGCAAAAGTGTCCTTCATCCACGCTGACCTTTCGGAAGCTTTACCACATTAGAAACATTATAGAATAATGACTGATACAGCGATACGAGCGACATAGGGAGACGGTAAAATGTCAAACTTCCAAAGTCAACCGTCAAATTAAATTGAACATTCCCTTCAAAATGCGACACGACAGACAGTGACATTGTTCAGAGTGTCACGGCGTTTAGACAAATGTGTCGTAATGTGTGCAGCTTTTAGTGTGAATAATATATTATCATATATATTGAATTTGTGCTTCTAATGTTTGAGTCCATAATGAGAAAGGCAGTTTTAATTATGTTGTTTCTCCCTCCATTTCACTGTCCACGTTGAATCTCCACCGAGCCCCATCACAGCTGAGAGGCATTCTTATTTATTTGATACGATTAGTAGTACTCATGCAGCCCTATAATGTTGTGATATCTCCTCTGTCAGAGGACTGTCAGGTAACAACACATTTGTAAAATCTAATTTTATGCTCAAGTGGTTCTGCTTCTGCAATTTATCGCAGCTATCGCTCACCCTCTCCCCTGCTCGCTCCTGCTCGCTTCGCCTTACTCCCCCCTCCCTCTCCAGTCTCCACCCTCTCTTCCCGGCTTAGTGAGGTGTTTTGATCTCATTATCATTCCCAAACATTCACACCGGATAATCTGTCAGGGTGGGAGCCTGAGCTCGGCACCGTACAGGGCACCCCGGTCATGATTAGGGGTGTCAGGGCGTGCTTGTAATAAAAATACCTTTTTCTCAACTAGAAGTGATGGGTATGTCTTTCTCGGCGAGCGCTGTAAAAGTTGGCCGTCTTATTTAGGACCTTTAGTATGTGGACAATTGTCCACATAGAGGATGCAAGGACACCGAATTGATTAGCCAGGCTAAGCAGCGGGACTCAGATGCCCTTTTACAAACCACAAATCCCTTTCCAGAAACACTGCACAATGCACAGCGAAGCTCCATTAGACAATCCTGTTCCACAATGCATGATACAAACAGCCACCTCCCCCTTCTGTGGCCCATTGTTATCACAGAGGTAAAACCCACCCCATGCCAAATCCTCACCTCACCGCCAGTTCAATCACAGGCTGTGCCAGGAAAACAGGGATGGAGACAATAGTAACTAATGCCAGGTGGATGTGGCATCCAAGCTGTGCCAAGCTACCTGTGTCCATCACCATCCCTGCCCCATCCATCTCCTCTCTGGCTGCCACCTTTCTTTGTTCACATATGGCGGCAGAAAATATGCAGACCTGCAGCCTTGGCACTTTGTCACAGTGGGACACAAATGTGTCCAGCAGCAGGAAAAAAAGCTCCACACTGTGCATAAACAACAGCTTTGGAAGGTGCAACTTCAATAATGTGGGTTTTTGTGTGTTAGTTTAGGGAGCGGACACAAATATAACTACAGGACGCGCTTAAATATTGCATCCTTGGCAGCAATTGTCAATAAGCAATTTGATCATGACCTGAAACAAGCTTACTCACCAGCTAGCTGTAGCTGCCTCCTCCGTCCCTGGTTTGAAAGTACACAGTCAGCTGGGTCTGTTTTGCCTCGTAAAAGGACAAGAAAATGCCGCTCAAACCTGTGTAATACAAAGCTACTTCTACCCAAATAATAACCATAATGCGATTACAGCTTCTCTGGCTTATTTGATGAACATAAACCTTTGACCTCACTGCAAAATGACAACAGTAAAGTTCCTCCCTCAACACTATCGACCACTGTCTCAACATAAATTGATTTCATCAGTGACATTAGTGCAAGTTTGAAAATTCTTAAACACCAAAAAAAAAAAAAAATTGGATTGACCTTGAAAGAATTTCTTTTAAACAGCAATTCCTCATTTAATCACATGGTGCAGAAACCTGCTGGTTGTAAACTGCACGGGCTGAAATTTAGCCCCCTTCCTGTGGCTTCACCCAAAGTGACGTCACAGTTTGTTTTTCCATCAGTAGAATAACAGCATGTTGTTAGAAAGTAGAACAAATTAACTATTTTTTGCAGATAACCCAGTTTCAATACACATCACTTTGGGCTTTCCCCAAAGCCTTAAAAACAGAAACTAATTAAGGCATTAAAAATTAAACGAAATACTTCACCCAATGATAGGAAAGACGAGCATAGACTTTAAGTGCAACAGTAGTATTTAAGGTTTGTGTGACATGTTGTCAGTTTTTTCCAGGCTGAGGACTTTCAGTGTGCGAGGAAGTGAGCTTCATGTGCCAGACAAGCAGGACAGTGATCTCTTTCAGCATCTCAGCACTGATGCAGCGACGGCTGAATTCACTCGGACATTTGCCCTGCTTCAAAACAACACACGGTGGCTGGGGAGACCCCTCACCACATGAGGGGTCTCACTGCTGCTTTCAGTACATTGTCACACTCTGTCCCACAGAAAACACAATTGGTAAACAGTCTCCTCTGTCCCCGTCTTATGTCAGTCCAAGTGACACATAAATGGCCAGAACTGAAAGTTGGCATTCAAAGAAAATACACAACTAATTGTGAGTCGCTCTTTCATTACATTAGATTTTATGTTAGAATCAATACAAAGTGATGAGTGTCAGTTAAACTGCAGCGCTGCAGCGTGAGTGTAACGGCTTTCTACCTCATGGCTTCATTATACAGTTTTATGTTCGCATTATTTGTGCCAGGTCACTCGGGGGCTTTGTTTTCATTAATGGCACTTTGGAGGGACCTTTTAAATTTACTGTCACAAATGTGTTGCAGACCAATTGACTCCACCTCAGGGTTAAAGCACCACAGTTGAATGCATAGTCCCTACAGGGGAAGTTAGAGAACGACAAAAAAAAAAAAAAAAAAAAATACACAAAAGCAGCAACAACAACCAAAAAAAAAAAACGTGCAGCATAATTGACATTGATTTTAAAACTAAAAGGTGCAATTAATATCAAAGCCTTTGTTTATCCCCTGCAAGCTGCTTCAAAGTCCACACTAAAGTGGAGCGGCATTGTTTAATTCAGGCCACCTTAATCCCAGGCAACTTTGACAGCCACTTAGTTGCTTTAATGCTTAACATAATTAGAACAAGAGTTTAAACTCAGCTATGTATAAAACTCTTTGACAGTGCTATTATCGTCCCCCACCCATAGAAATGAGCGTCTTTAGCCACGGGCGTAATGAAAACAAGACATAACTATCGTTTTATGGTCTCTTGTCATACTGTTTGGTCTGCCGTGCAATTTTCTGCAGGGCAGACACGGGAAAGTTTGAAAGCAACCTAAATAAATGGCAGAGCTACAGACTTTGATATTTGTACTAAACCTAATTTATATAAACTTAAAAATGCGGCTCAAGACAAGAAAGGGCCTCGAGGTGAGAGGTTGGGAAGGCTTCTGAAGACAAGGGTCGCCCGCATTTTCAAAGTCATTGCAGGCACTGCTAAATTTACATATGGCCCACTTATTTTGGGGCAGACCACACATGCAAAGTTAATGTAGACAAATGAGGGGGAGGTGCAGGTCAGATCATTTGAGACACCTCTGGCTACTTTCTGGGACAGGAGGCACTCAAATGGAAATTAACTTCGCTGCGACTGCGAGAGTGTTCACATCCTCCGGAGCAGGACCAATTTCCATCCATCTGAATTGAACCCCTGGGTGCTCATTTTTATCCACATTTTTCAACTTTGCTGGTGGTATGAGGAGGGAGATTATTCCCCTCGGGGGCACGCATTGAGGGCCGTGTACTCGTGAGGATTAGCAGGGAGCGCAGAGCGATGAATATGAAGGACCAGTCAACGGAGGGACACTCGCCGATTCCTTCTGAAAGAAAATCGACATTTGCAGAATCCAAATGTAACTTACAGCAGGTAGCTGATTTCGCCGCGCTATAAAATCTATCAAACTACAAGCCCTGGAATGAATCTAAAGCTTATCAGCTTCAAAGCACATTCCCCTCATGACTGTAGGTAAATCATCATGTTAAACTGCAGTGACGTGATTGACAGGTCTCTGGGAAACACCCTCGTGGCTATCGTGAAGTTTGATGAAACAGATGAGGCAACGTTGGTCCATTTTTTGAATCAGACACACATACAAAGAGCTTTTTTCTTTTCCAGACCCCTCGTTTCCAAACCTACTTGTTAAATAAATGCATCAATCTACAGCTTTCACACACATCAGATTTGTCCCGGTGATGATAAGACAAAACAAAAAGGATAAAACACGAGCGACTGCGTGAGAAAACCGTGGCGTACATGTCATGTCCGGAATGAGAGCCATTTGTTCTCAGAGTGGTGAACAAAATGCACACAGCTTATATTTTAGTTCTTTTTCAAACATGGCTTGACTATTGTAGGTTTATAATAAAAGCTGTCTGTTTTATCACAGAGCACAAGCATTATTCCTAAGCACTTTGCACCGTCTTTTCAAAGCCGATTAGAACACGGAGAAGGAGGCCAGCTCATCCTTGCAAAGGCAGGATATTTACATTTCAGTGCCATGTGCAGTGAATTTTAATTTGGCTGCTACGATTTAACACGCTGGCTTCCTAGCAGTTTCACACATGAGTGCTTAATGGCTTCGTTAACATCCTGAGGGACTTTCCTCATTACCTGATCTGGTCAACTCTGACAGGTGCAACGAGTCTCATCACTGATCTTTGTTCATTGTGCCAAGTTCCCTCGCACCAGCGATCGCATTGAAATCGAAATCAAAGAAACACGTGTGAGTCAAAAAGGCAAAGCACGGAAAGAAACGTCAGTCAGTTGCGAAAGGGAATAATTCTAATGAGATCAGTGCCCTTGACAAAAATATACGACCCAAAGTTAAACGTCTAAATTATTCTTGAATTGCCTTTCGTACTATCTTTGGACAAAGACCAAGAACACCATTAGGCCATTTTAAGCAAACCCATTAAGTGTGTGTTTCATTAGACAAGCACGGATAAAGTCCTAAGGCAATGCTGTGGAAAATGCTTAATTTTTGTTTTGTTTTGCCCTAATAAATACAGTAAAAATACATCTTTGAGATGGAGATGCTGTACTTTGCCGTCTGCCAGCTTCCCGACTTATCCCTACCTAAACGCCCTGAGCGGGGAACATTGCAATCGTTACACAACTCGTAACCTGGAGTGACTGAGGCTTTTTTAGAATTGAAGAGGTTTCATCACCCTGAAAAGATTATTGAAAAGCGAGTATCTTTTAAAGCAACCTTGTCTGAAATATTTAAAACATAAATTCTCCAAACGCGCAAAGTTCAAGGTCAAACTGTATTTTTAAGACTTGTTTGCTGTTGGCAGTTTGTATCATAAAACTGCATTGCACTTATCTATTTCTAATTATCTGTTGCACACATAATTGATTTTATTACTATACTTGTTTGAAGGCTTGTTGAAGGAGTTCGAGAGGCATCCTGACAAACAGCACCGTCTTTCTGAGAGCATCATCTGACCACAACAACTTGTTTTCTCACATCACTTCCTCCGCCCTCTCGCTCTCTCTCGCTCTCTCTGAGTGATGGTCACACACGCTGCACAGCATAAATTGTCTTCACTGTTCGCTTTGATCCCTGACATGGATATAGAATCCCGCTAAAGCAGCTCCGCGCGGACCGCTGACAATCAGCCGACACTTTGTTGTGGAAAGAACGCCTAACGCGTGCGCACCTTGTGAATCTCCTACGCGACAGGCAGTGCGTGATGTCTGATCATTCGCCTGAAAAGCACAGAGGAAACGCTGACCTGTCTGTCGTGGAATAATGATGCACAATCGCACTTCAGTCCACAAACTGTAGCACAGACCGACACTTTTGCATTTTAATACAATTTAGAATTTTACATATACACAATTATCAGTGCCTCTGTGATTCTAAAATCATTTTATTGCATTTTCAGCCCATTGAGAAAGACACTGTCTTTATCTACAGTTTCTACTCATGTACATGATCAGGTTTTTTTATGTAGTCAGCTCTGGTTCTTTCTCTACATGAATTTTCGTCTGAGCATCACAGGGCCCTACGAGGTATCATAAAAACTGTGCCCCACCTGCTGCACAGTAATGTATGCTACCTGAGCCGGTGGCGTTTTCCTCTGCCAAATGAAAAGGCAAGAAATCTCAGATGAAGTGAGAAAGGACTGAGGCAAATCCATACCTCATACGAACCTCACCTTCTTGTGCAGTCAAGTCTCAGCGCTTTTATCTAGAAGGCCTAATACTATTGATGGGCTGTTAAAAAAGAACAGAAAATCCTCTCGCTACAACGGCGTTTTGGCTGCTTAGTATTTGTGGGAATACGCAGTAGGAGCATTATGGGAGCAGATTATTTAGTTTGAATGAGAGGCAATTCGATAGCTCGGGTCCAATGGGAGAAGCTAAAATGTGTTCCCGGTGCAAAAAAAGGCAACCTTAGCAGAGGCTTGAGAAATCAGCTGGGGGAGAAGAGCAACCAAAGTGCTGAATTGAAAAATAACAAAAAAAAAATGACAAAGCCAACAAACTCGGAAACCTCAGAGCTGACAAGTTCATTACCCGCCGAAACCACCTGGCTAACAGCTTTTTTTTATGAGCCTTTTACTAATAAAAGGTTTCAAAAATAACTGCACACGCTGCAATTTTCAGTCTGGCCACCACAATGCTGGTGGCTTGGTGTCAAATTGAGGTCATGGTTTTTAATCCCATATTTCCCCTTCGCACACTCAAGCTTTACTATAGCTGCTGCTACGAGCCAAGTGTGTTTTGTTGCATTATTTAAACTGCAGAGGTTGCAGCTTGTTCAGTTCATATAAAATGCATTTTGATTAATACACGGGCAAGATGTTCTTAATGATCAGATTAGACAGAATAAGAAATACTAGTGACTGGGTGAGGTTACTGGCACGTATGCAGATGTGCATTCGCGTGCATACAAACTGGAGAATACACCCCGAGCGGACGCCAACAGAATCTCCTTAGTAGGCTCAGCACAGATCCTCTTATTCAACCCTACGTCTCAAAAATTCCATTTATATGCACAGATATGACGCAATCTACTGAGAGAGCTTCAATTAACATCACTGCCAAATAACAAAACGCTCACTCTGAATGTGCCTCAAATGTTGAATTCTCTGATTGAAGGCTGAAGAAACGTTCTCATCTTTTTGTCTTATTAAATCGCATCATGTCCAACAAACAAATACATTTTTTGCAAAAGTTGAAATTCTACAGTGCTTACAAGCTTCTTCTTTAGTACATCTTACTTTTTTCGGCTCGTCGCTGCCACCAGTTGGTCGTCCGGTTGGTTGAATGAGGCAGTGGCAGGCTGCCAACGTGCCGAGTTTGGGCTTGTTGTTGTTTGTGCATATCACAAAGAAAAATATAATAATTGTACAGACTTGGCAACAAAGCATTTTTTGGGGTCCACAAATTTTAATGAAAATGCTTTTGTCGCCTAAACAGCAGCACGTGGGACTAATATCCACTATCTGGGGTTTTTGGCTTTGTCGGGCGCCACTAACGATCTACGAGCACAACTTCTGGGAACCAGTAGGTCAACGCTGTTTGTTATACTTTGTGGACACCCTTAAAAGTTGGTGGGGTCCTGCCTTGTAGCTTTCGACACAGAAAGGGAAAAGTGCAATTGTTTTCTTCTGCCAATCCAACACAGTTCATAAAGGCCATATGCCAAGAGCTACTAAATCCGCCTGGCCAATCTCAAGGGTGCTTGTGGGATCAAGAGCCCAGAGAAACCATAAACGGTCGGCCTAAAGAGAGCCAGAAGTGTGGCGTGAAGAGAAACAACGGGGGTACACCTGCTTCTCTGAGGACTTTCACACAGCACCAGGTTAGTACCAGTCACTCCGATGGTAGTACTTTAAATGTGGAAGCGCGAAGCCAGTTTGAGACGCCCTACAGAAGAGAAACCTTAATAAGGCGTCCGAAAATGAAGCTGTTCAGCTTCTTAACTGAGACCAGATGGCAAACATCAAGGGAACTTCACTGTCAACTTTGAACGGACACTACATTAAATCCTTTTGGGTGTCTGGAGGAACATTTCATGAGTCATTACATGTGACGCGTAAAATTTCAGGCACTGTCATAATCCGTTAACAGATTGAATTAAAAAGCTGAGTAACTATGTAATCTGCTGCCGAACTAACGTCCTGCTCGTTTATATAACCTGGATTCAAATGGGGACAGTCAGTCAAAATCAAGTCATCACTCGGCAATGCCCTTGCGAATGCGTAGCGTGTCACCAATGACTCATGAAATATGTTACTCTGATCACAGGTTACATCCACGCCATCAATCCTCAAGATTAATTTGGCTTGGGAGATGAGTTATTCAATAATTCATTGGGTAATATTTGCCTGCAAATTAATCCTTATTCATTGTGACAAGGAGAATTAAATGATTGCTTACTAGGTAATTTGGAGATAATTATTCTTCTTTCAAGCTTTGGTGGAAAATATACAGGGTTTATCATGTTTCTGCCAGGTGTTGTTGTGGAGACAAAGCAGCAGTCTGGATGCATTTCCCAAAAGATGAAAAAAAAGCTAAGTTTAGACCTGAGTATATGGGAATGATGCATGTGCTCTAGATGTTGTTTGTCTGCGTAGAAGAGATTTATGATTGGTATGTTACGTTGCATATTAAATTATCATGCTTTTGTTTCATTCTCTACGTCCCGATAAACTGTAATTTTATTGCCTTATCTTAAAGTTTGTCTTTAATAAAGTGTGTCGGGAGGACATTTTTACCTTCTTCCCCTTCAAACCCTAAGAGACAAAGCAATTAAGCTTGCTCAGCACCCACCTCACACTTCTTCTGGTGACCCACATTTAGTCTTAATATCTGTTGTGAACTTAGTGTATGAAATTTGATAATAACAGCAGATTTCATTTGCCTTTGAGAGCTTTCATGTAAACAAAATTAAGACAGGAAAATGCTCAGGTCAGCGTTTGCTTCACACCGTAAGAGCGCGGAGACTCATTACGCGTTCGGCGCGGTTGTTCGAATCAAAGAGCAATTGATTTCGAGATACAACCTAACTGGCGGAGAGTCAACACATAATCCTTTCAGCACGCCTCTTTCAGAATAAACAATATCACATTCTCAAGACTAACCATAAAGTGCTATTTAACACTAAAGCGGCAGCTGCACTTGAATTCAATTCGCACTGAAGGTCAACTTGATTAAGAGTAAAGTTGGACAGGAATTAATTCATGTGAGGCTGTTAACTCCAGAGTGAACTCTAATTATACGAGCCCGCAGAATGGAAACAGTAGCACTTCAATGAAGTGACCTCAAACGCTGTTTTTCATTCATCACCTTTTCCAATGCAGCTGAATGATTGAGGGAGTTATTGCACCAGGACACTACAATTACTATTGAACAACAAACCCTACTCTGACATTTTAAAAGTGCAACTTGAAATCTACAAAGCACACCCCTGGAACGGGAAGAAAGGACGGATTTATTACCTTAAATGAAATGGACCCACAGTCCACCCATCTGAATGCCAGTTTTACAAACAGCCCACTGATGAAAAAACCCCTGATATCAGAAACAGTCGGAGTGATACAGCCCACTCTGCACAGGGAACAAGTATATCCTTTTTACGCACACCTGCTGTCTACCTGTCAAAAGCCTTCACTGTACTGCCGGCTCCCCTCCCTCGCCGAAAGCCCCCCTCGCCAGTCGAGCCTATTCGCAACTGCAGGCCCCCTATTGCGATCTGTCAGATGCCAGCCTCAGACATAGTGCACCACTGCGCTGGAGTCTCCAGAGCTAACTGTCACTTATTTTTCCCTGTGCTTCTCATGAGGAGAAGCAGCGAAAAGCACAGAAACGCACATGGGGAGAAGAGATATGGCCGAAGCTGTCAGCCGGTGCTGGAAATCGTTAAGGCATACACATGTTGGAAAGGCATGTTACATTAGTATTGTCAGTGAAGCTAAGGGAGAATTTGACACCAAAGACAAGGCCCGTGTGTGTGTGTGTGTGTGTGTGTTTTAATGAGCCATTTTCCCTTATATCAGTTATATAATAGCAAAAAATGCCACAATTTAATCTTCGAGATTGAGCTTTGTAATGTCCGATTATCTCTTACTGTAATCAGTATCTAAACAGTATTTGTAATGTGATCGGAACCCGTGTTCAGTCTTTCTGCTCTTTCCTGTGCTGCCTCAGTCTTGTTGCTCTAATAAAGTCCAGTTTCAGCCAGACTGGGCATGTGTTTCTCCGTGAAAACGCTCTGACAAATCCACTGTGCACTGCACTACTCACTGCTCAGTGAAGGTGTGTTCTTCCACTCCACAGAACCCCGACCATTGTGTGATCAATTCAAACCCGAGTTCAAACATGTTTACAACAGAAATCATTATGTGTGTGTCCCACGCTGATCCTAAGCATCAGTATCAGGGCTGATCTGGGCATATTTCAAAGGATCACTATCAACTAGACTAACGCAGATCCAATACAGGATCCTCTTTTACACCTTCCTCTCACAGACACAGAGTAAAGAAGAGCAGATAGGAGGTTAAATTTTGCTGTAATCGTCACAGTTCTCATTAACAACACATTCAACACGATCTGCCAATCGGAACATTTCCCCAAAAGCCTGTTAACCAGGCAGAACACAAACTCTGCCCCAATGTCAGCTGCTAGAGAAACTAGTGAAACTAAACTAGTGTGTTTAACTTGACTGAGGCAACCGTATGGATGGTATTTGACAGCTAACATTTATTTTTTACATTTTGTTAAACATCTTCACACTTAATCAACCCGATATTTCATCTGTGAAATGACAGAAAATATTTAAGTTGTTGATTTTCATGGACGTGTTTTACCGTGATACTTCAGTGTCACGACATCGATGAAGAACAGAACGTCGAGCATCAACTGCCCGCCTCGTCCTCAGCCCCTCGCGTACCTTCTCCCCTCACGTCCACCACTTGAGGTGCTGCTTTTGTTGTACATGATATCGAGCGAGTACAGCCCAGCTGAGTTATCTGTTTTCTGCATCAGTGACTTGCAACAAGTCCACTCTCTTTTTCATTAAGTGACTGAAGGATCCTGGAGGCTGAGCGGAGCAGAGAGCGGAGCTGCTGTCAAAACGTCCTGCCCAGCCATCACACACATTAGCAGGCGCCGCTCTGACAAATAACAGGGCTTTGCTTATGTGCCTATGAACAGGAACACATACAAACACCACGCACGGTCTCTCTGTCCAAAAGGGTTTTATGGTTACGTTTTCCACGGCAAAAGGAATCAGCTCTAAATGTTTTCCCAAGCTGGGTTCTTTATGGGGAAAAGGCAACCAATCAAATGGATTTTCCTGGGGCAAAAATAATTGGCATCTGTTTTTGTTTAGATTTTTCTCTTTGAGAAAACTATTGTTTACAGTTTCTTCTCTGCCATAAGCTAGAGGAAGAGAACAGGAGGGATCAGGCTCCCCGGCCACGAGGTGCCACCATCTCTTCTCTCCATCTGTCTGCCCACTCTTCCGGGGGCTAATTATCCTAATCCCCAGAATCCCGAATGTAGGCTGGTGGCATGCGCCCGAGTCCCAGGACGCTAGCGTTTTGCCTCCCAGTTAAAATGTGGAAATTAATTACCGCCTGCCCTGCTGCCAGTGGGAGGAGGAAAGGGAGAGGCAACCGCAGGAAGGCCTGTCCCTGGCAGGTGTGGGAGGGGGCCGGGGACTTCTCTTAAGAGCTGGATGTGGGGTCCATGGCTGCAGCTCACGTTGTAGAACGCCGCGGTATCACCGGAGCCCTGTTAGCGACAGGCGGTCTCTACATGCCCCCCTACTGGATTCAGCCGCCCGCATAGAAAAGGTTCATTTGACTTATTGTAAAGTACAGCGACAGAAACGGAGAGTTACTGAAATGAGATGGGGAAACAAATTCAGTTCTTCTCAATAATTTATTGTATATCTGACTTAGCCGCACCTGAACCCATGAAAGAGGTGCAGCTACCAGAAGCTGCATGTGCCGGACGGGCCAATAAATGAACAGGTTTTAAAAGACGCCTTCACGGATTTTTAACTTGCTTCTTTTGGTTCTAGTTTGGTTGCACAAGTACATAAATGCCATTAAACTTCCATTTGACTTCCCTAAATTAAAATACCTACTTTTATATTAAAAATGCCTCCAGATGACATCACTCGGAGGATTATGTCACCTTGTCGCTCATACTATGATGTTTGTAATCATGGTCACCTTGATTTTTTCACAGCTCCTCCAGATGGCATCATCTGTCCCTCTAATGATGACATCTCCTCCGGGTGATATCATCCGGAGGATTTTTACAGCTATGGTGAAGTTTAAACGCACAAATACACATTTGCAAGTTGAAAATTGGTCAAATTGGCCAATGTAACTACTGAAACCCAACATCTATTGGGAATCGGTGCTAACATTAGCCCTGCTGGCTGCTTCTCCGAGCGGAGCTTAGTGGCACCGTTGTAAGTTGTAACTAGTGTGATGTGAGCTTGTTGACTGAAGGGACGGAAACACTCCAGTATAAGCTTCCTGAGGCTGGAAAAGCCCAGCACACAACAGGCAGCAGCTGCCACGTATAATACCCAGAAAGAGCCATGAAATTCAGAAGCTGTTTCCATGTGTTCGATGACAAACCTGGTTTAAAAATACTTAGCTTCACTGTCAGCATTTAAATTTCTTAACGCAAAATTCAGGAGGGTTCAATTTCAATTCAACTCCGAGAGCTTTATTAGGGTCAAGAAATGTGTCTGCTCGTATAGCAGTTGCCGCATTATCAGTCCCGGCTTTTAATGCCTTGGTTAATCGGTCATGACTGTGCACGGAGAACGGAATATTCAGATTTATTGTATTGTTTATCATTTGTTAGGAAAAATTAACAACAGACTTATTTATTACCTGTTCTGCTGAAGAACAGGCATGAATGACTATTTTACAGTTCAGGACAAAGGTCTTCTATTGTGAACCACGGACAGACCTTTTTCCAAAATATTTTTTATTATGGCAGAATGATAATAACTGACATACAGCATATGTTTTCACCGTTTCCCCAACACAGTTGAGTGTCTGAAAAAATAACCTGCAAGATATGTGAAAGCTTGCATCCCATTCCAAAACACCCACATGGCCAAATGACACAGACATACTCAGTTACGCTTCTACTTTGCCAAGGGAAACGAGGTGAAAAATACCACTATTAAAATGATATTCATAACTGAGAAATTACAGTTTTTGGCATCCACAAAAATCACACTCTCTGTTTTTCTCCAGGGGGTGGGGGCTGCTCTCATTAACACAAGTACTGGTCTTGAAAATGAAGTGCCTGAAATGATGCCAGTATCTAGACACGGTTTATTATGAATTTACAATCTGCAGCTCAAAGAAGCAGAAAAGTGAGCAACAAAGTTCTGTTGACATGTCAAACTTTGCCCTAGTCTTGCCTGCTGCACATAACAAAGCCTTGCACCAGCGAACGTATTCGGCAGAAAGTGTTCCCTCACAATCTACACAATCGGCTTTTGATCAGCGCCACTGCCCTCCCAGACCTGCCCGGCTACAAGCCGACATGTTGTTGTTCTGAAGCCACAAATAACCATTGTGTCCCTAATGTCACAAGCCGACAGACACTTATGAGTCATGAAGCTTTTCGACGAGGACTCGGCTCTGTATTCTTGGCATTTAGATCATTGTGTTAACCCTGACGATTTCTCCTAGTGGTTGCTGGCGTTTGCTGGGAGCAAAGGCATGCAGCATCAACCTTGAGACCACAAATGTCTTGCAGTTTGTCATCTGCTAGAAAATCTCTGTTTGTACTAGGATAAAAAACACAGCCGTAAATAAACGGGCCGATAATATCTTATTACAAACATCATATATGTCAGGAAATAATGATAAGCTGCAGTGCAGCAGTGCCAACGACATAAACAAGGTAATTTCCAAACAGTGGCACCACCACGTTTTAAAGACAATCCAGAAAAAAACTAACAAATGTATTTTTAAACTGTAAAATGTCTCAGTAATTGCATATTGTTAACTTTTATAAATGATTTGTAATCAGCAATATGTCTGTAAAAAACCTCTGCTCACTTTAAAACCATAACTCATGGTTATGTCCTTTTGTATCAAGACTAATTAAAGATGTGTATTTTTAGAATTCTTAATATGATTTAGGAATATTTAATTCATTCTGTCAACTGGCAGACTAACAATGTGGGACGTGGGGATATTGCTTTATGTTACAGTTACATGAGCATTTGAGGGTATCAGGTGGGTAACGGGGCTCGTCGGTGAACAGGCTGCTACAGCGATAATCAAGTGGCCGTAGGTGCTGAGAGAACGTGTGGTGTCAGTGGTAGCAGGCGTTTTCCTGCCCAAACAATGTTCTGTTTCTGTCTCCAGGACAGAGTTGGCTCAGTGCACGCTGTGCCCACACTGCTCATTTACTAATGTGCTTATTATATTTCAGCAAAGGCAGGGCTTTCTAAAAAAAAACATTTTATTTATGTTTAACTTATTTGTAGATTTATATTATATCCATCTCTCTATAACTATCACTTTACCTACCCTGTCTATATAGAATGAGATAATGTTTATTAAAATCTGCACTTCATGTTTTTTTTTTTTATTAAGAATCATGGTTGACGTGTTTTTAATTATTTGTGGACAAGATCAGAGGTCTATGGCACAGGCAAATAAGCTAATCCAGTTAATCCAATTATTATTATATAATCTGGACGGTGCTGTGTAAGAGATTTTATACAAGGCTGTGTTTGAAATTCATTACAAGCTTTATATGGCCCCAAAGATAAAGAGCAAGTAATCTGAACCTTTATTTTTCATCAGTAGATAACCGGCTGAGGCCAGCTCGCCGTCTCCAACCCTCCGTTATAAGGCAGGAACGAGCGAGCGTGTGACGGGGAATGGCCGAGAGTGTGCAGGTTTTCCTTCCACGCCAACTCCACACAGGCTGATTTCACTGATTAGTGCGTCCTAGCCGACAGAAGGACCTAATTAGTGTAATCACCTGCTGTACCACGCCACACCGTTTCCCGTTGCTGCTTTAAAGTGCAGCAACTTTGTTTCTCGCCGAAACGGTGCAAGCTAAGTTGATCGCGGCGTCTAACGACCTTGAAAGTGTGATGAGTGGGCCTGGGTGCGTTCGTGGCTTTTAGCGCACTGCTGGAATCTTAACAATGCGCTTGACTTCCCGAGATGGGATCCCACCTTCACATTTCCTCATTAGGAACCTTTTGCCGATCATTAGCACCTTAAGTGCTTTAATTGATAGTCATCTCTCACGGATGACTTTCCCATTATTTGCCGACTATCCCTTGCACTCGTCGGCCCTACAATTGTCCACTCTCCCACCTCAGCCCAGCGACGCATTGAAATGTCACGTTTCTTTTCTTGCAAATTGAAGCGTCTCTTACTCTGTACTACAAGGCAGAGCTGAGGGGCCTAGTAGGAAGGTAGTAGGTTTCTTTCTCAACTTCAGAATATCTTTCCCCCACACTGTGGTTTGAGATGCCTCGAGTTGTGAATGTTATTTTGAAGGTGAAACAATTACGTGATATTCTGGGTTTTTAATCCCAAACGAGAGCAGAAGAGCGAGTGAAAAATGACATTTGGTGACTGTTACAGTCACAGCCCTCATCGCTTTTTCTCTCTTTCACCTTATTAACCTCTCCCCGACCATACCCATCTTTGTCTTTCTCCACCGTGATCTACCTCATCTGTTGCCGTGGTTTCCATCCATCTTCCTGTGCATTTCTGCTGAGCTGTCCCGTGATCTAAATCATAAAAAACTCCTGTGCTGTTTCGCAAATTACTGGCAGCCTTACAATATAGATCCCCCACTTCATTATGTTATATTCCACATTATGAGAATATATCAAAACACATGACGGCAATTTACTCCGAGATCTATACTGAACTCTGCATAACCAACTCTCAATATATATGATTTCTTTTTATTGAAGCAAAGAGCACCTTCATGTTCTATAATAAAGTCACATTTCCTGAGCCCTAGGCTGCCTCGTGTAAAAGCGCACCTGCCGTATGTCCCCAGCAGACAGGCCGAGAATAGCTGGAGCTAAAACATATTACTAGTTAAAACTTTGCTACAATACACTTTTCATGACCTAACATTATTTCCAATGCCTTAAACTGATTTTCTTCATATGGAATTTGGTGTTCAGTGGGGCTGGGACATATGCAAACAAAAAAACTCTTTTTCATATCAGTCAATATTGATAGTTATGATTGTTACTCATTTAAAGATGCTGCGAACCACTGATGCTTTATTTCACAATGAACTGTTCCTTAGACTCGTTGAACACGCGAGCTCGGCCTTCCGCCACGTTTGTTGCGTTTGTCGGCTCACGCGAGATGCCAGCAATATGCAAAGCGTCAGTATCACCATATGGCAAAATGTTTATCATGGGAAAACGATAAATAGAAAATTTATGTTCTTATACGGCCCAGCTTTGGTGCTCAGTGTATTTTAAGTCTGACCTAGTTATAGATCTAGACCCTGACTAAGCTGCTAAAGAATCAGCATCGCGTTTGAACATTAGCTTTCCAACGTTTGCGCATTGTCTATTTTTGATGCAATACATGTTAAACGTATTTATTAATCGCCAGCCCTTCTCAATCCTGAAGACATTTTGAAAATCTTGTAGAGACATGGCTGTGTCACGCTTTTATCTGTTCACAACGGAACAAACAGACATCCAGAGCAAGCTCTTTTTTATTAACAGCATCAGGAATTTGGCAGTCAGCGTCTGACCTCCAGGCACGCTAACAGGCTAACGATACGCTAATGTGTCCCATTACGCCAGATTTGCCGGGAGGGGATTCTTTTTGTTGAGCATCGTACTGCTGGTGGATTTCAGATGGGCACTGTATAATGAAGCGGGTCTTTCTTCCTGGCTCATAAAAGATACAAGGGGTAGTCCTGCTGAGAGTCATTAGGAGGGCCATTTACACCGAGCTTTTCTTATTCACACACTTTTTTTGTGGTCTTTGAAGAGAGCCAAAAGGCTACGCAGACATCATGGAAATGAAACGTGAGCAGGCACTCGGGCTGAAAGCAGTTCTCATCAAAGACTACTAAACAGCTGTTCAACGCTCGCAATTATTACCGCAGCCAGTTTTCGCGGTAAAAGCACTGAAAAGTATCCAAATAATTAAATAAATGAAGTACTTACAAAACAAACACACACACACACACACACCAAAAAAATTAAAAAAATGGAATTGTGTACCAGGGTTGAAGGAGAGAAAAATTGCAGTTTGGCGTGCATTTGCAGAGCATGAAACACAAATTAGCATGGTGTGATGCAAGCGAGTGGGGTAAATCACATACCATTTTCTGCCTCCTCTCTCTGGCCTCCCCATTACTATTCCATCGACAAATTGAATCCAAGGCTGATTTGAATTGCACCACTGTATAACCTCTTATTTATTCATTGCTTTTCTCTCCCCTACATACTATTAAATCTAATAATTCTTTTTTGCAGTACAGCGGCCGCCACAAACTGTGAACACCACTGATTCCATGCTTCCCAGTGCATACTTCCAATAAAAAGGGGGGAAAAAAAAAAACGGAGTGAGAGGAAAATCTGAAACGTGCCTATTAACTTTGTTTTCATTTTGGACGTGACCTTGTGCCATTTTCCATCACACTATAAAGACTGATTTTGACCAAAATCCTGACGGCTTTGCCGTGAGGGCTACTCGTTGCTGGCCTGCGGCTCTGCCCAGCAGTGTTTCTTTATAGTAGAAAATCCATCATATATCATATTAACAATATTCTGTGATACGATACAGATATTTTTGGAAAGCAGACTGGAACGGCTGCCTTTGTGTGACCCAGCCGTATTTAGCTAAAATGAAAACAAAATAAAATGACTTATGCTTTACCAAACCAAGCTGCCAATGGATGTCTGTAATTAAAGTTTAATACCTTATTTTATGATTCTTTTTGATTCGGTTGAAGCAGGATGTTGATGAGCAGCACCACTGTGCAGTCCCACACTAAAGGGTAATTACTACATTACAGTGATACATCTAAAACCTGTCCACTGTTTACACTCTGCTTGCCCTCTCACATTACCCTGTCTGCTATGCTTGACAAGAAAATTATGAAAAAGGCTGGGCCAGTGCTGAGCTGTAAGCGCTTGTGTGTGTGTGTGTGTGTGTGTGTGTGGTGATGGTATTAAATTGGGTTGTAATATTGGCCACTACAGCACCAATCAAACTCTTATACTGTAGTGGAGGACATGGCTCATATTCATCCCTGCATGATGTGGTAGAATATGGCCTGGAAATCACAAGTGTCTAGTCTGAATGTGTGTGTGTGTGTGTGTGTGTGTCGGACAGTTGGAAAGATGAATGGAACGTGTAAAATGTGTTTTAAAGTGTCATTTTCTAACAAGTTTCACTTCACATCAACACACTATGATCAGGGCTGATCATGAACTTGCTGGCAAGGAACTTCCAGACGCCCTTTTTCAATTAAACACTGTCAAAGAGCATGACAACCATGAGTTGATATGAGAGTGAATGTAATGCATACCCCTTTGATAATTAGGGGGGGACGAGAGTGAAGAGCAGAAAGGCTTTTCTCTTGTATTTGAACAAACTTTGCACTGATTACATTACACAGAGACACTGACACTGCTCTGGCAGAAATGTAACCGAAGGTCGTATCTCACGACTGTGCGTTTGGTGGAGACATGCAAGTCAAAGCAGTGAGTGCAATGACGCTCTGCGAATAAATGTGTGGTGACGTTTGCTCTCTGCTGGAAATGAGCAGTCGCACTGTGGCAGGAGGCGTCCGACTGAATGAACCTGTAAGGGACAGAGAACACGGCGAAGCTTCTCCCAAATATGATGCATCAGAACAAGCCACAACGCCAACTTCCTGTTTTGTAACCAAACTCAGAGTGGAAAACAAACGGCCTCCCAATTTGCCCGACACATTCACTGGGTGATGGCTCACACTGACCACATGCCAACAGCAAAGGCTATTTTTCTCACATTCCCTGGGCTCCCCCGAGTTTATTAAATGTGAACGCTGTCAGGGAAACACCAGGTGGGAGAACGCCGCGCGCGGATCAGCAGTGACCTTTTGCATAGGAATGGGTAAGGCCATAGTTCAACAACGGGTCCAGCTTATTGCAGTAGTGTCTATTTTTGTGGTAATTATGTAAAAGTTTTTACACCATCTGTCTGGCATATCTTCAGTTCTGCAGTCTGACCCTCTGAAGGTCGTGACCCTCCGTGAGACAGAGATGATCTTTGGTTATTCATAGATAGATCACTTGAATTTATTTTTCAACAGGACAACTGCATGATATTGTATGCTAATAATATTAATACTAATAATGTGAATGCTAACAGCTAGTTTACAGCTGCAACACGCCGAGGTTTACTAAACACACACACACACACACACACACACACACACACACACACACACACACACACTTCTAACCCAACAGAGTGACACAGTGGTTAAGTTGTCAGGGAGAGCAGCTTTTCCCTTCACAAATGCTTCATCCACAACCACTTCACCTGATATTTGTTGCTCTCTGCTGCAGATTTGCCCCTAAAATCACCTCCACATCTTCCTACAAAGGTAGACTTTACATTACCAGGAAACAAAAAGCTGAAAAATGTTAGAAAAAATACCGCTCAAAATTGCAACAAAAACTCCACTCTCTCCAAACACAGTTTCTGATTGTATAAAATTTGGATTATGAACATATACAGAATAGGAAACACCAACCCACCAGGCTAGAAATTATGTTCGCATACAAGTAAGCTGAGAACACAAGCATATTTTTCTGAAAAATGTAATTACTGCCAGATTATGTTTTCTGAGAACATGTTGACAAAACGTAAATGCTAAGTTGCTAATTTGTCAAAACTGAACATATTAATAACATGGTATGAGAATTATATTTGATCTTTCAGTAAAACCTCCTGTTTCTTTTCTGCCAAATTCTGTGATCTTGCAGTGCATCATTCACGTTGACTACACCTGACTAAAACTTTTTCCGCCCGTGTTCAGGCGCTCACAGTGCTGCTTAGGATGAGAGCAGGACTGAGGACTGGCTTAATTGCCAGAATGTAACAGTCGCTTCCCACACAGTCAGTTTAATTGCTTTTAGAAAAATCCACCATCTTTTCC
The DNA here is from genome assembly GCA_033026295.1 of Channa striata. Lineage (NCBI taxonomy): Eukaryota > Metazoa > Chordata > Actinopteri > Anabantiformes > Channidae > Channa > Channa striata. The sequence goes on along the minus strand of CM065175.1, from coordinate 20,479,544 downwards.
AAGCACAAACTGAGAGGTTTTCTTGGCTGAACTTGACCATACATGGGACTGTGGAGTCAAACTGCGTCTGTGGGATGACAGTCCTACACTTTGAATGATCTCCACCCACCCCGGCTCCCTCCGGACAGATCACTTTCCATTTCTACATGGAGCCCTTCATCCATTCACAAAATAAGTTGCATAGAAAAATCATTAAACTCATCACATTTGCAGTTTATTTAAATGTAATTTTTAGAATACCTGGTTGACCAGCAAGGTTAAAATAAGCCCTATAGGATGAAAAATTAACCTGCATTCTGATTGGCTGCTTGTACAGAGCTATTATTTTGGGTGTATGCAAAAAAACTGATTTTATTCCTTAAAAAGGAGACAAACAATAACTAATGATTTTTTTGTTTTTCTATAAATTGTCATACTTAACATTTAAGAATTTACTTTTATGAATAAAAAAATCCATCAAATACTCACCTTTGAGATTCTAAAACTAGTGAGTTTTGGGTATTTTAGCCTAAAAATTCCTAAATTATGTGAATAAATGTCCCGTATTTTGGCACAATTTCATTCAAAGCAATTCACCACAGGAAATCTGTACCAGTGTTCCAGGATCTAAAGACAAAATCATCTTTGCAATTGTTTCATGAGGACAGGAATGTTATCAACATGATAGTCATCACAGATGCTTGATGCATTTTGCTAATTCAAATAAAAACAGCTGCTCATTCACCAGAAAACCCATAAGCTGCCGATACATGGACTGCAGCACATGCATCTCACTGACCAAACCTTTAATGGAATTGCATAGTCAACTATCCATAAATCCGTTTTAACCTTTATATCTTTTTTTACCTGCTTTTCTAAAGCAGCAATGTCCATTTTAAACAACATCAATATGTACTTTGATTCTCAGCCAAAACTAGATGCTCAGGTTAAATGATCTGAGAACACAGCGCTGACAGACTCTCTGTCACAATGCTGTTTTTTTCTGAGCGAAAATACAAAATAACATGACTTCCCGAGCACAAGCATGCTCACAGGCATCCAGCTACAGCTTGTCAACAAAATGACATCCTTACTTTGAACTGAGGTGAGTGCATCTGTCTCCAGCAGTGACATATTACCAGCAAGGTGTGAAACTTTGCAAAGTATTACATATTATTCAGCCCATGAGAGAGGAGCACAACGAGGGCGGACGATGGACTCAACCTATTACATCATTCAGCAAACAACCAAGTATTTGAATATTCTTTACACGCAGTGATGTTTAAAGAATCAGGGATACATTTACATTTAGTCATTTGGCAGAAGCTTTTATACAAAGCGACTTACAGAGCAATTTGGTACACACACACACACACACAAAGACACACGGTGGTGATGGCTGCCATGCTGGGTGATCATCTGCCCACCGGGAGCAACTTGGGGTTCCGTGTCTTGCACAGGGACACTTGGACATGCAGGAAGTAGGGACTGACCCTGTGGTCCGTGGACGACTGCTTTACTGCCCTGATTCTAAAGAAAAGGCGTGTTGGGCTAATTGGTGACTCTGAACTGCCTGTAGGTGTGAGTGTGAACGTGAATGGTCTGTGCACGTCTCTCTGCGCTGGCCCTGAGATAGACTCGCTCCAGGACGGGCTCCAGCCCCCGGTGACCCTGAACAGGATAAGTGGTTAAGATAATGGATGGGGAGGATTTAGAGGGAATAAAAAAAAATCTCACATGCTATAACCAATAGCTCTTGCTTTTCTTATCAGCTTCAGTTTGTTTTAACTCCCGAGTCTTTGGAGTTTTATCTGAGCCATCGATGATACAAAATATGTTCATACTAATAATACACATAAACAGGCAAAAATCCAAGAGGAAGTGGGCTTTTTTTTTTTAGCATCCTATCTGCACAGAGGTGTGATAAGGCTTACTCTGCACACACACAAAAAAAAACATCTGCATAGGAGGAACAGCATCAGCAGCAGACCCCATAATAAACTTATGTATTTATTATGAGTCCTAAAATCATGTTTGATTAAATTAAAGTCTTATTTACAGTCACACAAACTGTTTACTTTCACCTCTCAACCTCACACTGCTCAAAACACAAGCAAAATTCATGTTATTCATTTTCCACAGCCACCTTGTGGCAAAAATGCAACACTAGCACTTAGTTTATCTTCATTATCCGTCTGTTGCACATTCAGACAGACACCTGAGAAGAGGTGGTATAAAACAAGGTGTCATTTTTACCCTGATTACTGCACCCTTCACGGAGTCTTGACAAAGCCAATATTTTCTCTCAGGCTCCCACTTTGACGCACCGAGAAACACCTTGACTCATTTCTTGACTGAACAAATGGTGTAATGTTATGACAAGCCACTCATCTGCTGCAGCCCTGCACTTCTTATGTAAATACATGTGTTGAATATGATGACGGATTTACTCTTCAATGCAATCGCACATCCCCGGCACAGTAAAAGTCTATCACTCTGCACAAGGTTGACAATAAGTCCTTTTTCATTCCAGAGCTGTAACACTCCAATCTCTATCAAAGCAAGGAGGAAGAAAATAGTCGTGTTTTCTGCTCAAAGTCAAGTAAACAAGCAGCAGGTGAAATCACTGCAACTGTTAAACAAATGTGCAAATGTAGATTGAACATTGCACAAGGCCAGAGGAGGAAGAAAAAGCTAGAGCAGGAATGAGACATCGAAGACTATGTTCTCACATTTGGCATGATGGGAATAAAAAGGAAAAAAAGAAAAGACGGTAAACACACCAACAAACAGCAGCGGAGTGTGGGCATGAATTATCCTGTCATTGCAAAGTTCTTTGCTAGAAAATAAGATAAGCTGACGTGCATTTAAATGCAAGCGTGCACCGTGCAAACAAGGGCGCCTTATTAAACAAGAGCTGCAGGCTGTTTTATGAATTTAAAGTCTTACTCCATAGGTGCTGGGAGGGACTTTTTCACAGGTGATGGCTTCTAGTGTCATTAGGGAGAAAGAGGCACGGAGAGTTTGGATCCTGAACTTTCTGACTGCCAGAGCTCAGATGATCAGGTTGGCAGTTGCACCTCCAGCCTCCTCATCCTCAGCACAGGTTCCACCCCTGGTTTGTGTGAAGCCTCTTGCTATGTTCATTGTACAAGAACGACTGCGTGATCAAACAGCTTCAGCTGTAGATATAGGAATTCAAGTGTCACCGGTGGCTGATAACTTCGCCAACAATGGATGTTGTTGGCGATGGATGGTTGTGAATTTTTGGAGGAATGAGCTGAAGAAGAAGCCTTTAAGATCTACTAAACGGAGCTTTGCTCATTCCTGGCTCTCTTCCCAGTCTGAAAGACTTACACCTCATAAGAAAATAAACCCAGGAATGTAAAGGATGCAAACGCTATTCTGCTAAAATAAACCCTGGAGCTATAAACCCGTCATGATGAAAGGATCTTCAGGACTGTAGGATAGTGGACTCTGTATATCTTCAGCATTGTCAAGTTACCTATGCAAATCCATGAGAATGCTATGCTCATTAATGAGCGTATTTTGTTTAAAGATCCGATTTTATTCTTCATTTTACAGTTTACATGTATTCACTTGTGTTTATTTCGGTCCCTGTGTTTTTATTTTTCTGCCTTTTTTTTTGGCACAGCCTTACGTTTGAATGTCTGACGAATAAATCTTTGAATACTTCAATCTGTTGCATGCATTTCAGGTCGTAACCCGTAGCGGTCCAATGCAGAGTCCAAAGACTGGCTTCAAATTAATGTCAGCCAGCGTAGCGCGGGTGTGGGCGCAAGCCTCACCTTTAAGGAATTCAAGTGTCACCGGTGGCTGATGCCAGGACATAAAAATAATTAATACAGTCCATGATTTGATGAGTTCCACACCTCGGGCAGTTCACCCACATGGGCTTCGAGAATCAATAATCCAGGCCAGGGCCCTCAGAGTTCTCCGATCTGACTGCGTTAACTTTCAATCATGTCTACCAACTCAATGATTATAAATGCCACAATGGCAATTCTTTTCCAATTGCCTTACTAAAAAAGACATTACACTGGGCCAATTTGCAGCTGCTGGTGCTGGCAGACAGAGATGAGGGAGAAAGAAAAAGAACTCTTTGACATAAATGTTGTCCTGCCTTTCTCCAGCCACCAATTCGATTCAGGCTTCATTCCACGTAATTCAATATGCATCTTTATGCCTTTCCTTTGACTGGCATCTGTAATGGAGCTTTTCATTTTCCATTCATTATAAACTGTGACAGACATAGGTTTCGGAGAGACGGTATGGTTTAAAAGTAGTTAGATGCTGGATGTGTTAAAAAAAAAGGCAGCATCCTCCTATATGGACGAAACTTCCCTTTGATGTGGAAATGCGTCGAGTTTATGCATTCTGACGAGCAAGAAAAGTCAATAGGTGCATTCTCTGACACGATGAGATGGCAGCACACCGGACACTGAAGCAGAATGGGGGACAATTATGAAGCACTGCGCAATCAAGGGGGTTCCTGACAGGCTGAGCACGGTCTGATGAGCCAGTGTGTCACTCCGGAGCTCCAGGGCTCCACAGCTAATCAACCACCAAGGAGGGGCTCGAGGGGCGTGATCACTCAAGCCCTCCATCAGCACGCGGGAAGGAAGGCAATCACCAGCCTATTTCCATGTGCTGTTATTCCCACCCCCTACCTTCGACTCTGAAATCAAGGTGCACAGATGACCAGGGAAGCACTGGGTGGAAGCGAAGAAGACTGGTGGGTGCAATCAGATGAAGTGTTGAGGTGAGGTGAGAAAGAGAGAAGCGAAAGAAAAAGAACGAAACGAATTCTGTTCCTGCAAGTGCTTTATTCAAGACATTTAATATATTTGAATAATCCTAAATAGATTGGGAACGTACTGAATGAGCGTCACTATCTTTCCATCCAGCAGCTCATGAGATCCCAGTGATTGGGCTTGGAAATTGAAATGCAAGTCTTATAATACATAGAACAGTGAAGAGACAGAAGTGGTCCAGGTCAAGAAAAGTGAGAGAGGGGGGGGTTCTCATTTTAGCATAACAAGAGATTAATACAATGAGCATATTGTAGCAGGGTCACATCTTCTGTCTGCTAAGAAAAATAAGAAGAGCAAGCGAATGAAACCTAAACAAAAGCTTATCTTTTTACCCGCTGAGAGAGAACACGACCTCAAATAAATGGCTACTTCTTTTCTCAAGAAGAGACGGATAGGAAATAGAAAAGGGAGACAAGACATGAGGAACAGGTGGCTTCTTTTCTATCTACGTAATATCTATGATTCAAAACAAAAAAGGATCGAGCTTGATGGTGCTCACAGACGCATAATTGGTGGTAATATCTCCTCCTGTCCTTGGTTTTAAGTTTGACAGTGGCTGGAGAGCCACACACACACACACACACACACACACACACACACACACACACAGGCTCATCCAGTTCTCTCCCTCGTCCTCTGATGCTTAGGCAGACTATTGACAAAGACGGTGAGGTGTCCAATGTGTTTGAGCTGGAGATCATTACAGGCTGGAAATAAAGGATCCTGTCCTGTCTTTTTTAAAGGGTTGTGGATAAATCGGATTTTCCTTCGCTCTCCACACAAGTGATTTACATGTGACTTCTGAAATCTTACAATACTAACTGTGTGTTGAGTTTTTGAGCTGCCAACTGCGCGTCAGATTGATGCTATACTTATGATTCAAATTGAAGCTTTATCATGTTGACTTCTTTCAGGTTGCATGTAATCATTATTTCAAGCGATTGATTTGGTGATTGGGTGAAGATTTGGTGAAAATAGTGAAGAATACTTGAGTCATTTTCCTTAACTTGAAAATGACTAAAGTATTATCACATAAGGCAAAACTGGAAATCCTTTAAACATTTGACTTTTTGTCTTAAAACAAAGATTATGTGATTACAATTCCTGGTATCTGATTTACTGTCTGTTCAATCGAGGCAATCATTTAAGCGTTAAGTCGTTTTATACATGTTTTTTTCTCATAGGACATAAAATTTACTGTCGAATTCCAAATGTAAGACGTAAACTGTGCAGCAACCAAAGAGCAAAAAGGGATTTAAGTTTCAGTGACAGTTAACTGCTTGATATTGTTTACTGAATAATTTTATTGAAGAAAAGCTGTTAGACTAACTGATTGATTATTTAATAAGGATTTCATCGGTCCTTTAAGAGAAACCCCCCCACACACACACACAGTCCGGCGCGTTGTGGCCCGTGTTCTCCATACTGTATGAATGGCGCCGACCACATCTGCAGTAATTACCCCTGTGGCAGACAGGCGATTCATATGTGAGCAGTGCCGAGGGAGGCCGAGCAGGGCATTAACTGAGCATTAATTCTGTGATGCCAGCGTGATGCCAATTATTTTAAATGTGGTCAATGTTCTGATGGTTAGAAATTTCTCCAAGTACCAATCAAGCCAACAAAAGCTCTTTGGTGTAAATGGGAAATAAACTGAAAAGGGCAAATCTACAGGAAAAGACTGAGCTGAATTTTGGTTGTTTAATCCTAAAGAGGAAAAATTATACTGATGGAAATTACAAATATAAGTCACAGTTCCAAGGCCACAATCATAGATATCGTGTAGATGTCTATATTGTCTACTGTTGGAAACCTCACTCCCACTTGCAGCTTTCTTAATGGACCTTTCAAGACATTTAGAAATCTGACATTTCTAAACTGTGTTGGCTTTTAAATAGACATGTAATCAGAGCAAAAGGCTCTTTGCTCTTTGTTTTGAGTCACAGAAAATTCTGTTTGATTTTAGCATAGTGGCCTAAAATTACATTTTCTATTTACTACAACAAGTGAGGCTTGATAGGCAGCGTTTAATACAGATACAGTAGCAAATGTTCTACTTATCAAAAAGGTAGAAACACAGGAACTCCACACTGTGGAAAGTGTTTTGACATGCCCCCACTAATATCTAACGTGAATGGTTTATAGCGTTTGTGACTAAAACGGCAAAGAAGAAGGACATGCATTGTTTGCTTTACCAATGGAAATAATCAGCCTAATACCCTGCAGATGTCTCATTAAATTTGCATATGATTATTGCAGCATTACTTAAATTGATCCCTTTCATCAAACCAGATAATACTTGCTGATTGCAGACTATTTTGGTGCAGGAAAATTTCATGGTATTATGTTCATTCTTGGTGAAAAGCGATTAGGAGCATGGCTCATAGTTTGCCCAGTTTTATTCAGAAATTAGTCGGCTTTCACAGAACTAATTCTCCTTTACTTATCTGGATCAGTAAAAACACAACTCTGAGGTCAAGTGGTTAAAAAAATGTGGAAATTATATTAGGTTGCATTTTGTTCTTCTCTCTGGATTTGCTGATCCTATAGATCAACAACTCATATAGGGATCATATAGTGAATAATGAGGAAAAAGGAAATGACGACGACTGTATGTATTTCTTTGTGTGTAGAAAACAAAGTAGTAACAAAATGAGGTTTAGTAAAATAAAACAATTCAAAAAAATTAAATATGTTAATTAATGGTTAATTGTGAGCATTAGAGTAAGTTAATTGGGGGAGAAGCAAGGCCGTGAAAGTGTCAAAATATCAAGACTGATCGCTAAGAGAAGGACAAAACACTCGAAGCTGGGAAAAAAATTAAAAACAAAAAAGCACTTGAGACTAGAAAACATGATTTAGGCAAAAAACAATCCAAACCCTAATTCTTCATTAACTCTCTGTGATGGGGAATTGATTTGAGGGGAAAAAAAAAAACCTGCTGCTTAGATGAAAGACTAATCACATGCTATAATCTGCACAAATCACATTTTAGTTCGGCAACTACATGAGCTTCGGTTACTATGACAGCCATCTCTCCCTCTCAGAGCTCGTCTGAGAAAACCTGCAGGACAGTTAGTTACTGCCTTTCCTGGCTTTACATTAAAGGCCCTCATTCGAACAAGCGTCACTAATTGCTTTACTAAAATGTACTGCCAGCCTCGAACCACCCACAGTCTCCACTCTTCTCCCTTCCCTGTCAGCGACAATCTGCCTCGCTCCACGTATGTAAAGCCGGTGGCACGCGGGCGAGCTGTCTTCAGACGAGCCACGGGGGAAACATTTTGTGGTTAACCGCGCTGCTCTCTGGGGGCGACCTGGACAGCGGATGGGCAGCTGGTGAAACATTCGCTGAGACAGGAGAGGCTGTCCCGGATTGTCTCGCCTGCACACGTCGTAAGTGCTGAGTGGAATCTTGTGGGTTGTAGATGTGTTAACTAAATTGACATTGGCTTCCAACCTCCTGGCTATCCATCAGCTGGAGGGATGTGCACAGGGGCTGAGAAAGGTTAACCCTCCAGTCTTACGCACTTCCTGCAGCAGAGCCTGCATTTGTTACCGCTGGGATAAAAAGAGAAAGGGGGGGGGGGTGGAAGGACGTAGAGGCAAGGATGTCTGTTTCCCCCCTGATGTTTTGGGTGATAGCCATTCATTTGTAGTGGTTTTGGCCTGAAGAGGTTTGTCTTATCTGTTCCTCCTCTTTCTCTCTGGGGGGAAAATGGAGGGTGAGTCTTCTCTAGCCCACTCTCTCACAGTTGATTAGTAACTCCTGCTCTACCCCTACGCTCCAGGGATTCTACGCCAGCTCCCCTTATACATCCCCCTTGTCATGCACACACTCACGCTTCCTCGGTTTCTCTCCTCGTGCCTAAACACAAACTCATGCACACACACACACACACACACACACTTCTCCCTACAGTCATAGAACAGCAATTTGAGGGAATCACACAACCAAGACCTGACATTTGCGGTGCACCTACAACAATGAGAGCCTGATTAAAAGGGCAGAATGAAACCGTGTCACCCTCCTTTCATTGTCCTTAGCCTGAGTTAAATAGGATTTAAACCTGTGCATTGCGGCTGATACCTCCACTGTCAAATCCCGATTACTTTAAAGCTGCGGGAAGAAAAGGCCTCGTTATTGTAACGCATGTGCATAACTGTATGCAACCGAGGTGTCAGAGGTGACCGAGTTTACACCGAGCGTCTGGGAACAGATAAGGGCGGCGGTAACCCAGGGAGGGAAAGCAAAGCTAATATTGCGCCGGTGAATGCCGTGGCGTTTGAAAGGCACAGGAATAAAGCGGAGTTTTATCTGGCTTGGGGCAACACACAAAAGGTGCCAGCATTGCAATGTGGCGAGTTTTAAAATTGGGATCAAAAGGTTCGAGCTAATTAACAAGCTAAATAAGAGTCCCCCAGCTTCATCTGTGTAACCACCCTTGCTCTTTCTCCCTCCCTCTGTCTCTTTAGCTGCACTGCTTTGTACATCTATGGCGTGTGTGTGTGTGTGTGTGTGTGTGTGTGTGTGCGGTTTGCCAACATATAGAGTGTGTCTTGGAAAGTGAAGACAAATTACTCCCCAGGCTGAAATGTAAAAAAAATAATCACCAAATTACTTCCAACAAGATCATTCTAATTAACTATGTTATATTACTGGCATGACCCAGAGAGCGTAATGCCCCGGGATCAAGCTTTCGTCTCAAACTGTTTTGATGTTATTCGACTTTTCCAGCAGAGCCCCGAGGAGGGCTGAGATGGGAGAGACAAATGAAAAGGACAAGGGCACATAATAAAGACAAATGGCTAGAGCATGGAATTTGATTCATTGCCTTGGTACAGAAACATTTGCAGGGAAATAGCCAACATTGACATGCCATGAATTTCAAAACATTGTCAAACCCATAAAGCACATGTCTCACTATAATAACATTGAGTTTTTGAGGAGCCTGCAGAAGGACTCGGGAGGACTGTGGACTAAATCAGTCAGGCTGTTGTTCCTGATGGACATTTCTCAAATGAAGTTGTCTCAAGATTTGTGAGAAGTTGGTTCATCAAAATGAGAAAATATCACTCAAGTCATGTCCACCCCTGCTGATCAATTTGGTTTTATTTGTAGAAATTATTTAAAGAGGTTTTTATTTTAGTCTCCAATGTGCCCACGACCTTTACTTCAGCCATTTGAACAGAAGATGTAATTCAACCTGCTCCTGACTAACCAGTCATCCTTCGGTTTATTCTAAGAAGGGTGAGCCATCGGTTATTTTGGCCTCAAATTGTGTAATTTCCTTCCAAACAGTGTCAAGGAAGAGGCAATATCTCAAAACCAAATCAAACCAGCATTTCCTGCAGGGCTAAAGGCAGATAAGGATGTTTTGGCTGAAATGACCCAGTTCTACCACCAAACGGTTAAAAACAATCAGGTAATTCTGTACATTAAAATATTGCATGCATCCAAAATCCAAAGCGGCTCCCTCACTTTGTGAATGAAAAAAGATGCAATTTATTGCGGTAACAAATTCGGCCCCGTATTTATTCCGAGAGGCATCAGAAGCATATGCCTGCAGCAGACCTTTCTCTGCAGAGCACCCACTTTGTCGAACGGTATGAAAACACCATCTGGCGTGTGAGCAGCGGCTACTGGGCTAAGCTAACCGGGGCTAGATGGGACCCTGCTGTGTCACAGGATTATCTTACTGGTTGGTGGATCCACTCTATTAGCCCCTAGTGGCTCGGATTAGTGGATGATCATTATTATGTGTGACTGAACAAGGAGCTAAGTACCTGCACTCCTCCGACACAGTTAAGTCTTGTTAGTGTTAGTGATCGTGCACATTATGAGCACATTTCAAAGCATTACGCGCCTATTACACCTTGCCTCGGACATTACCGCACTATTTTAATGCGTCTTGACTTTAATAAAAGTCGACTGGCTCCGATGCCGTAACTTTAAAACGAGCGCTTCAGAAATGACAGACTATGGCAGGCCGGGAGCACATATTTGTTTGTGGAAGGAGAATGTTCCTTTCTAATGCGTCTAAACAGGATCACAGGCGAGCACAGAAGACAGCGCATTCAGAGACGGGGCCCTCTGCTCAACAAAACGAACATCTGCCGTTCCTCATCAGCGAGATTGAAGCTAATGACGAGCCGCGAGTGTGCTGACAGAGAGAATGGAATTGGATTGTGTACAAGAGGCCCAGAGAGACCAGACATATGTTTTGGATGGAAGTATGAGTTTATAGAGAGTGTGTGTGTGTGTGTGTGTGTGTGGAAGCAGAGATGCCCGACAGTTGGGGGGAGGCAGAAACGACGTCAGCTGTTTCTTTTGCAGTGTGTTTGAGCGTCCATTTTTTTATACAAGCGGATGAAGGGGAGCGTTTCAGCTCAGGTACGACAAGCTCCGCGTCGCCCCCCCTTCCGTCTCCGCTTTCACTAACACGTAATGGAATTAGACATTAACAAGGGTTCTCCCTGTATCCAGTTCTTCTGTGACCTCCACCAGCCTTTGTTCACAGTCACCCCAACAACTCTCCGGCCCCACGCCTCCACCAGCAGGCTGCTCCCTGCTTCCCTCTGTCCGTCTAGGGAGAGATTAAATTTAGATGAAAATGAAATATTCATCTCCATTTAACTAACGGCCATCTTAATTGTATACAACATTGTTCCTTTTCTTCAAACACTTCCTTTTAATGTCCTCTTCCCCAACCACACCGTCCTCGTGTGGGCAATTCTCAACACAAGCACCCATTTGGGTTTTACTTTGCTAAAACTAGAATTGCAAAGCACCATTACAGCTTTATGCGGCCTCTTGAAATATGTCTGAGTCATTTCAGATGAGACATTTGTACAAACCCCGGCGAGGAAGATCTCGGGGAGCATGCGAGTGGAGAGAACACTCTGTGTAGCTCGCTAGAAGAGTTAATCACATGAAAACTTCTCAGTCTCTCTCGGCTGCTGGTGCGGGGATAAAGACAAGCCTCTGAAGTGGCTGTGTGTTTGAAGACTTCAACCGCAAGTGGTGACCACAAACCCGATTTATCCCACTGAAGCTTGTGAGTGGTCACAGTGCATACGGCTCCAAGTGCCGCACATTTGTCAGCTTATATTCAAATGTTCAGGCTGTTTCACACACAATAATTAAGTCTGGAGTCATGGCTGCCCGGAGCATTTTAGGGAAGCTAAATGAAAAATGCATATGGCCGAGTGTTGTCGAGGCCGAATGAGGAGCTTGGAAAATGAAATCAACATGAAATCGCGAGGGGAATCGATTAACTGGCACTGATTAAGTGCTTTAAGTATTAGGTAGATAAAGTAATTGATTGTTCAATAAATCCCTGTCAGGTAGTGAATAACCTCACCCAGAGAGAAACGAGACAACAAATGATGAATTAGATTCATCAATACGCCAACGGAAGAGGCGACGTACAATAATCTGTCATTACTGTACGCTTTAACTGTAGCTTTATAAATGTGCACTATTAATACGCTTCATCTCTTTGAATTTCCTAGTTGGCTAATCCCTGTCTGACGGAGAAGAAAGAAGTGCATACATGGAAAATAATTGCACAAACAGCACAAGGACAGAAAGCAACTATATTTAATTTGCTGTTTTAATATGCATCTTATTTCCATGTTGCCAAACAGATGAACTATTTACAGAGAGAAAATTCAAAACCACGTCGTCGAGCACTTTTGCCTTTCTAATAACAGCTCCGCATCATCAACTAAAATGGTTCCTAGATGAGATTCGAGGTTACAAAACACGTCAGGAGGAAGCGAAATGATGAAAGACAGGTGGAGGGAAAGTAAAGAGCGGCACAGCATGTACGAGGACAACTACAGGAGGAGCAGTCTTTTATTCCCTCCAACAAATAGAAGCTGCCGAACGAGACGCAGCGACCATCTGGCCTCAACTTTGAGCAATGCACTGTAAAAGCACTAAAATCAATGGCAACAACTCTACCTTGGATGCCCACCATTACCCAGATGGTGTACTTGGAGAACTGCACAGGCCACCTAACCGAGAGCAGACACGGCACAGACACAGAACGCCACGCTCAAATACCACCGCCCACCTCCATGACTGCACCGGTTTTGTTTGTGTTGGTAACCAGAGCCGAGCGGCGCCGTTAGCCACCGGCGCACCTTCTCTGACAGAGCCCTCTGTTGGTTTTAGCAGGGTGGCTGTGACACCGTGCACACACCCACTTGCACACCAAGTACCACAGAACAAAAAATAAAGGGGGGGGGGGGGGTCCAACACACCCACTCAAAAAAGCACTCATCCCTAAAATTAACAGTGTGAATTTTCACCTCTTTCACACAATACTACAGTACGTCTGCAGTAATACACACACCACAATTACATTTTATAAATACAGCTATTGTAGATTTTATATCGTGTTTGGAAAACACAAATACACACGTGGTTACTGCACATATATTCAAAACAACCTATGATGATATAAGCTTTTTTTTTTGGGCACTGAGGCAAATTCAACAATCTTCTCTTGTATGTTCTTTTTCCTCAGCTTGTCAAAACACAATATCGGGAACACAAAAAATAAAAAACCTGCTCCTGCACCACAAGCAGTGATAGATTCTATAAAAAGCAATAGTGCGACTGTAGCACATTTCAAGGTAAATTTGTCTCAGCACTTTGACATTTATAAAAACAAAGCCTGTCAAGTCTATTTCAGGTCTTCATTTGAGCTACTGCCACACATTTAAAAAAAAAAATAAATAAGAGAGAGGGAAAAAAAAATGTCCTTTTGACCAAACTATTTCACTTCAGATCAGAACAAAGGAAGCTTTAAAGATTCCTGCATTTTCGACCAAATCACCAGAGTCCACAAACAGCAGTGTCAGAGAAGTCAGGGCCCTTCACAGTGCAGCAGTCAGACCCCGGGACGTGCCGGGCCTGCCCGGCAGCTGCACATCACCCCCACAGTCTTGGACTTTTTCATAATTTCCATAAACCGTAGAGAAGGTTTCATTCAAAGTTACAGAGCTGTAACCGCAGTTATACATCATCCCGTGGAAGTCTAATAACTTTAATTTGAATTAATTTAGCTTTTCATTGACCACCCACTGAGCTTGACAGGAATTATAAATGACAAAATCACAATGGGATGTTGGCGATTTGTAGATCTCACGCACCAGACAGCTGGTTGGAAAAGGCCATTTACTAGAAGCCAGTTTTTTTTTTAATAACATTCATCTACTTTTCTCCATCATTTATACCTCGAAGACAAAAAGCCCCACGCCATTAAGATGCTCTCACACTCCCTGCCTGTACTCCGGCTGCTGTGCTGGTATGTTAATGTGGGCCAATGCCATTTGGAGTAATTGTACTCCGTGGCACTCCGCCAAATGTCAAAAACGATTTGCCTTGTGACAAAAACCGTATTGATCTTCATTCTGTTCCTGTCTCTTGGCGGCGCAAAAACTGTTTCATCGCATCGCCAGGCTCCGAATGACACTTCTCACATTGTTCCTCAGTGAGTGATTGGAAAGGAGACGACGCCAGCACAGACCTGGCGGGTCGTTGGGGACGAAGGACACACGGAAACCGGGGTCCGATTCGTGCGTAATGTGCGTAATGTGCCGTTTTTTGGAGGAATCGCACCGTCAACTTCATGAGCCCCTGTGAATAAATGACGGCACCGCTCGAAACTTTCTTCCGCGTGTGCTTTTAATTAAGATGCTGTAGCTTTTAATTTAACAGATTGTGCTTTAAAAAAAAAAAAAAAAAATTAACTCCCAGAAGGCAGAGAGCCTGAATTCAGCTGGTGACTCAACATGCTGGCTGTGGAAAATGGAACAGACCAAACCGAGAGCGCAGAGGTCACACTAACCCTCGGTGGTTCATGGTGCATGTTAAGAGAGACGGGATTCTAGCTTTTATGGGGGGGGGGGGGTCGTCTGCTATGATGCTCTCCTGTTGCTGACTGGTCGAGCCCCCCCGTGTAAGTAGAAGTGAAAATCCACACGTTAGACGCCAGACACTCCAAAAAAAAAAAAAAAAACGCTGTGGACGCACGGACGAGCCGCGTGGAAATGAGCTGAACAGGGAGCAACTTTCAAGGTTACAATGCAAACGTGTGTGTGTGTGTGTGTGTGTGTGTGTGTGGTGCAAATGTAAATGTGAACTCACCTATTCGAATAACATGAGGCATCCCGTAAGAGTAATGAATCCAAAAGAGACAGGCAATCAGCGGCGTCCAGTATTCCCAAATCGCACGCCGGGGGCACAGCCAAGTATTTCGCATGGTTGTAAAGTCGCGGGATCCACTTTTTAAAATTCCAAAGACGACTCAGAACGGCTCATCAAAACTGGAATCGACGAAGCATCTATGGATTTTAGTGCCTGCGACAAATATGCGCTCATTGTACTTGGTGCAACATTCTCCCAGGTCTTTTTTTTTTTTTGTTCCTTCCTCCTCCTTTTCTCTCTCTGTTACTCACAAGCGTGAGAGCGTCGATCAGGACGAAGCCCTCAGCTCCTCACGGGCTGATCAGTGATACACCTGCGAACCGGATCTGCTGCGACCCGCCTGCAGGAGTCTCTGTATCCCCTCCTACCGACGACGCTCTCTGTCTATTGGCAGCGATCGCGGCAACAGCTGAGTCGGTCGGTCTCCCCGCGCCGCTGTGGAAGACGGGAACTGCGCCTGCGGAAGTTTGGGTCGCCTCGGACGAAGCCGCCGTCGCCCCCCCAAAAAAAAAAACTGAGAGGAGCGTTACCCGAACAGATCTGAAGGCTGCACACACACACACACACACACACAGACACACACACACGCGCTGCAGTTTAATCACTCCGGCCCCTCATTCCAGTCCATGCCCACAGTCCGCGTAACGCACAGACACTTTGTGGAGGTTTGCGCATCCGGCGGCGACGCTCGTTACCGAAGAAGAGCGTCCGAACGCGTCCGGAAAAGGCTCTTTGTGACTCGGTGCCGACAGTTTGTGCCGGACGGAAGCGCCGCGCACGAAGCCGTTGGTGTGCGTGCGTCTGACGAGCCTCCTTCTCCACGGAGCCACTAGAGGCACGCGTCGTTACGCACACGTGTCAACTATGTCCAAGAAGGTTTGATGGAGGTGAGAGCCGCCACCGCAGTCACTCACTCCGACACTTTCCAGGTTGTTGCTTAGGACGCGCTTCAAATGTGTTTCCCTCAATATCCTAATGTTGATGATTGAGATTTATGACTTTACGTGTTCTCCGGAATGTTAGAGATGGTTTTTCCTATTTATTTAATGGAAATGGAAATTAATTATTTTTTCTTTGCCTAGAGCAAATAACAAAAAGGAGGAACTGACCCCCCCCCATCCCTGCCTGCAGCTCTGTGAATGGATTATTTGCATGAGGGAAATCAGAGTCAGCTGAGGATTGGTCCAGTGACAGAGCAGGCTTCCAATCAGTGCATTAAAGGAACATATGTAGCTGCTCATTTTTCATGCCACACATGGAGTCCTCAAATACAAGCTGCAGGTTACACGTACATGTGCTGCTCCACTGCAGCAGAGGAGGCAAAGTGTAGAAGGAGCTACCTGTTTGTGCTGCAGATTGCAGGAAATGTGCTCTTCATTTTGCCTAAAACGCATAACTGAGATCCCGAGCATCAAAGGCTGAGTTTGCAAAGATGAAAGCCCTTTTCAAAAACACCTATTGGTCAAGTAATGATATTTTAGATCTATATTTCATATGTACTAATCCCCACAGTGGTATGTGGTATTTCCTAGAAAAACATAAACACATGTTACACCACAAATACAAAGCGGATCTTTTAGACCACAGATTTTTTTTGTACATTAATGATTTGCAGTTATTAAGAACGTTCTGAAAAATGCACGGCTACATTTTTTTGTGCTTAATAGAACACTGTTGATGAGAGAGTGCTGCGGCTCATTGGTTTTATTTTTCTGTTTGCAATGGGGGAGAGGAATAAACTGTGCATCAGGGGGCATGCGAGCAAGAACAAGCCAGACTGACTGCCACTGCATATTCATGTCTCCCGGAGCAGATTTATCGCCTCTTGGCACAATGTAAGGACTATCACCGTGAGTTATGTGGCCCGGCTCTCGCATTATCGAGATTCATTGACTCGCTGCTCTTTCAAATATAAAATGTACACAGCTCGAGCAAACAACACATTCTGGGTGTATGGGTGCCCTCTATAGAGGGATGGTGGCCTGTGCTCTCAATCACCGGGGCTGATAACTGGAGGCAGTCAGGCCCTGGAGCAGGAGAGTTTCCCGCTGTGTCACACACAGAGGAAATGTGAAGCGTCGAGCCGCCATCGGTTTTGTGGCCCTGTCAGTGCCTGTAGTTGTAAAAAGTGCCATATGTTATAATGTATCCTGCCGTTATCACAAGCCAGAACGATTAGGACGACATGATTGAATATGTACAGCAACAATTTATTGTGTTTTTATTTAGGTTTTCTCAAGCGTTTTCTCCAGCTGGGGACAGTATTTGAGGAAATGCACTTACATCACAGGTTGAAGAAATTACAAAAAAAGGAGCCGCTGGTGTTTTCTGTGGGTGTTTGTGCGTCTTAGTGCTCGGGTTTAACAGCAGCTCAGGAGCATTTATCAGTAGAGTGACTTTAACCTGAACAATACGGGCTGAACACTGTGGCAAACACTTTCCCAGTGATGTTACTCGGGAAGGAATTTAATAATTGTTTTTGTGATATGATATGTGGTGCGCGTCTGTGCAAGGCCCCCGTGAAAGAAATAAAAGTTTCACAGAAGCACGTTGTGGACCAGCGTCGAGAAAACCTCATCCAATCTCTTCTTTGAGTAAATTAAAAAGTCAAAGTTGATGCTTTTTGGGCCTGTCACACACCCACAGACGACACCACAGTCAGCTTCATCTTTTTTTTCTCCCCCCCCCCTCGAAATGATTGCTGTCGCATTATGACCGGCCAGCGATCGATGCCTTGTCTGGCGAGTTGGTCATAACTAATGGCTCAAAAAACAACAAGTCTCCTTTGTAAAGCTGGAGACATTGACAAGAGGTGTACTTAGTTGACTGATTGATCAGCACATTTTGTTTGTTTTTTTGGAGATTGTGAGAGAGAAGAAAGAGGACAATCAATTTCCACGCAGAGCTTTTCACTGCTTTCTTATATACCTATGATTGGCTGAAGACGATGTGCGATTCCAGATTGTTCATAATTATTTGGAAAAATTGCTGCACTTCGATTGAGCCTCCAAAATGAATCATGTGAAACATTCTCATTATTGATTTTGCTTTTTTTCTTCGCGAGAAACATAAAGAACTCTGCCACCAGACCGAACATGATGCTGAAGATCGAACACATCCCCTCAACAACAGGTCAATAGGAACTCATCTCTAAGTATAATGTAGTTATAAAGTAGATGCCTTTTTTTTCAGACCTTTGACAAAATTCACTTTTTCAGCTTTAACTTTGTTAAAAGAATAGATAATTGTTTCATCAAAAAGCCACACAGTCAACTTTTCAAAGTATGAATAACCTGCATTGATCTCTTAGAAGAAAAGATAGTGACAAATCAAAAACATGTTTGAAAGCACTGAAGCTTGATTTTAGAGAATAAATATTTCATATTCTGTTTGGAATAAAACTTCTGGGCTGTCCATTTTATATGTCTTTTTTTCTTTGTTTGTTTGTTTGTTTGTTTGTTTGTTTGGTTAATGGCTCCATATCATAGCATTACCAAAAAACCATAACCAAAAAAAGTCAGCCACAGCACAAAATAACTGCATAATTTATGGTTTGCAGTGATTTCTTTACATCAGGTCTACAGTGCCCATGTAGTTTTTGTGGGCAAACGCACATAATCGAATGCTGATTTACCCTCCTCAGCAGTACCGGGCCAGTATAGCTGCTTTTCCAGCAGATTGAATGCTTGCTACAGCCTCACGCTCTTATGATTCAAGGCAAGGTGCCATGTGCAGACAAGGTTATGAGGAATTGGCCCAATTCTGGTGCTGATTGCAACGTTTACTGGGCCTCCAGACTGCTCCAGCTCGGAGTCAGGGACTGCTCAAGATGTATGTACTGCTGCTGACACATGCGGCAGTGGTGTGTCGGGGAGAGGGGAGACAATCACAACCCTGATCAGTCATCCAGACAGTGTGTAAAATGGGAAATGACTGCTAGCAGCTACTGGTTAGAGACGAGAAAGGTACAGAGTAACACTAGATTCTAGAGCTACAGCCGCTGATTGATAAATTGAATTATTAGCATTATCGTCCATGTCATCCCCATCGTGTATCTTCAATACCAGGTAAATGTTTCAGACCTCTAAATCAAAACTTTTATAGTTGAGATGAGTGAATAGATAATTCAGGAAAAATATGAGTAAATGAAATAGAAATGCCATAAATCCCATGGTTAGAAATGTGCAGCCTATCAAAAACAAACAAGCAAATATCACAAACAAATCTCCTATTAAGAACAAATCCAAAGTTGTTCAGCCCTGGAGTGACTGGCCCTCGATGTTCAAGGAGACCTGTGCGGTCAAGGAGGGAAATTAAAATCATACTTCTGCTGGAGGAACTACAGGATAAAGTGCATTCGAGGAGTGATTAATTTTCTCACAAAACTCTCTGTGATTATACTTGACCCCGCGGGTGTGTCACTCGCGTCACCCGCGCTGACCTACGCTCACACTGTCATCACCACGCAGTCACGACCAGGATGTTGTTTTTGTCGTACGCTGATCCACCTTTAATGTTTCGCCACGTCTCGCTCTGTCTGATTACACGGTGCGCACAGGGGGCCTGCTTTACCTAAAGGCGGATCCAGAAACACTTTATGAATACACATGTTCAATCTGCTGCACTTCAATACAATCTGTCCTACACAACATGGAATTCAATCAGGTTTATTATTGAGATCATTATTCAGGAGGTGCAGCACTGCAACTAACGATAACTTTAAACTAATCAATAAATTAATTAGTTGATTGTTTTTTTCAAAAATGTTAGAAAGTGGTGAAAAAAGGCATATGACAGTTTTCCAAAGTGCCAATTGTCATCTTTAAATCTTTATCTAACCAACAATGGACCAAACCAAATATTTTTTACTATAATTTAACAACTAACTGTGGACATATCATTACATAAACTTATAAATACACTGAGCATCAGTGGGAATTTGCTGTAACACACGGGTTACTGAATGAAACCGTTTGTTCCGTGATGCAGTTTGTTTCCGTCTCGCCACATTCACGTCATTCCTTGTTGAAATTGTTGTGAGCCTAATGCAAAGTGTGTGTGAATCTGTATAAAGACATATGGCTAATTATGGATTTTGAGTTTAGAACTCTAAAAAAAAACAACAACAACAACAACAAAAAAAAACAGGCTATTGGTGCGTCTTCCATAAAGCATGTTTACAGTCTCCAGAGAGTCTGTTCAGTTCTTCAAAGTCGTCGGGCAGAGTGAGAGGCCAGTATCATGACATGCCTTGCAAATACTCCAGCAGCCACTACCCACAAGGCTTTGTTTCAGAGGTTATCTTCGCTCTCCACTCAGTTCACTCGAGTAGCCAATCTATCAGCGACTGAAAGAGAGCGCTGGTGACAGCCGCAGCACGATTAGACGCCGCGTCGCCTAATATCGCGCAGGCAGTTGAGCAGGGCCAGCCTTTGTTGTTGTTTACCCAACGTTTGCCCATCATTAGGCCTGGCAACGCTGGCTGACTACTGTTTTTATATTAATTAAAAATGAATATACAGTAAAGACTGCACGTGTGGCTCCCAGCCAGAATTTTGAAGTAAGACTCAATTAACCTCAATGACCCTGTCTAACGCAAACAATGAGATATTAATTATATGCAGCATCCAACCCAGGCAAGCTTAGTGGCTTCAGAACTACTTTATAAATGGCTTCGAATGCATTTCCTCCCTGTTTTTGTTTTGCATCAGCCAAATCAACGATCTTTTAAAAACCATGTACAGCAGCATAAAGTGGGCATCATGAAAGCCCAGGTGTTTGCCGGGCGTGTGAACGCTGGGAGTCAGCGTTTTTGTTTGTAATATTCTCATGAGGGTAATTCATTAATGTTAGACCGACTTGAACTTGTCACACAATAATATTAAGCATAATGTTTTTCTGGGCTTTGTGCCGTTGTGTGATGAATGGGAGCTTAGGGTTTTGTCACATTTGATGTCATCTTCAACATTCTTTGACAGCGTTCGCCGCTTGACATAACAGTACGCAGGCCAGTCTAAGAGAAGGCGTCTTCCTTGCAGCTTGGAAGCTGAATTCACCCTGTGCGTCTTCCTGTACGTGTGCGAGCGCGAACGGGTCCCGCCCCTTCACACACGCTTTCAGACGAACCTGTGAACGAAAGAGTCCTGCTAATTTGAAACGTGTTTGAATTCATGCACAATACACAGATCTGGAGACTTTCATGTTATCACACTGACAGTTATGAGTAATTGCACCCTGCAGCAGTCCCTACCCCTGGACAACTTTTAATTATGTTACAAAGTGCACATGTTCTCCTGCATTAATGTCTCAGCTGGAGTCTTAAACGATTATATTCACTCTGGCGTTTTACAAGCGCTGGCTTCTCTAAATCATGAAAACATGTTTATTGATCTTAGGAGATAAACTCGCAGCATAACATTTGTCGATACAAATCAGGGATTATTCTTTGTGTTATGAAGTGTAAGAAATGTAAAAATAAAGTGCTGCAGAGGTAGAGAATACTTTTAGAAACTGAAAGCAGGGGAGCTGGAGTCCTTTTTTTTTTTGTGTGCAGAAAGAGATGGAGCGCTGACAACACGAAGGAATGAGCCCACGGTAACACACACCTCGGGCACTGAGGATCATTTATAACTTGTGTGGTTTTTGCCTGAATCGTCTCTCCCTGTGGAGGTGGATGTGTGTGTGCTGTCCGTCATCATAGGACCAGATGAGTGTGAAGTGAAGCACAAACCGGCCAACAGCATGTCACTCACAGTTTCATGTTGGGCAAGCCTGTCTTGTCACACTTGAGTCAAGGAAAACATCGAGGCTGTGATTGCTGTGACTGCTTCGCAACCGCACTGGACCAAGACATCACAAACTTTAAAAAAATGTATGCTGTGGACTTCTTTTTTTAAAAGATGAACAACTCTGTGTACTGTACAATGTTATTTTAATCCGTTTTGTTACATTTCGCTTTGTCGTCTTTTGTTAAATTCGTGCAGGAAGAGCTCAGTTATTACAGTAGTTTATAAGATACCTGTGCATAACATAAAGAACACGCACAAAAATGTGAACCATGACACCACTGAGTCTTCTCTTTGCACATTTTACTTTACTTTGTCAGGATTTATTAAAATTCAAAGTCAAATGAGATCTATTGTTCAGAAAAGCCTGGAGATACATTTGCCTCATATTTGAAGGGACTGTGAGTATTTTTTAAAAGGAAGTTTTAAAATTGTTCAACCATTACCCTGCCACTAAAGAGTGAACTATAGAGTTTTGATTTGGCAGGTTACCTGCTACGAACTGGCAACATCTAGTGACCAACATTTGTAGAGTGTCTTTGCTGTGTTAGTTTGATGTAAAGCCTGCGCACAAACGCGAATAATAGCTCCACTTACAAAAAGGAGAGCGGATAAAACCCATCACAGCCACCAGAAAAACATCCAATCAGCTGTTTGATTAGCTTGGCGATCAGCATCTGTAGCACACACACTCAGGTGAATCCTGATGTCTACTTCCTTTTAAATATTATTATAATTACCGTAAATTCTGGACTATAGAGCGCACCTAAATTTAAGCCGCACCCGCTAAAATTGAAAAGAAATATATATTTTTTGTCACATATAAACCACATCGGACTATAAGCCGCCAATATCCAGGCTGAGAAATAAGATATTTACATAGAAAGATTTTGTACCATAAGTGTCTATTCATACACCTGAACCTGAATGGTGCCTGTAACACGGCAGTAAAAGTGTTGATGTTTGCTGTTGTGCGTCTTGGGTTGCATGCGCTAAGAATAAAAAATTGGCGCTTTTTTGTTTGCACTGACTTCCATCTACAGCGCCCATCTGAGGGCTGCAGAAAAATTCATAGAAAAGCCGCATCTCTGTAAAAGCCGCATGGTTCAAAACATCGGAAAAAAGTAGCGGCTTATAGTCCGGAAAATACGGTATTATTATTGGACACAAAACTCATTAAACTTATTTTTTTCCTTTCATTCAACATTCCATAAAACACTTGCACTGTATGTTCAGGAAAAACCCTGAATAGCTTGTCCTGTTATTTCTGGAATTAAACTGCAGTTTTATGCGGTTATACAATCGCACGCGCTGACTTGGCATAGTGATTAGATTAATCGTGCAGCACTGGACGTTATCCTTTAACTAATGCTGATTGCAATGCATGCTCCTGTTTGGGTATGAAACACTTACTGTATTTAATGCTTGACTAACAATGACTGCAGACATTACTTACACTGGAAAATGACCGCCGCAAACTTAAAACTCGAGGAGAGACAGGGGCTGTTGGGAAAAATGTGGTCTTTCAATCAATGTACACTACACCATGCTGGCTTAATCAAAGATCTTGTACACGGATAATCGCTACAAGTGAACCCTGTCTGGCTGGCATTTGCATATATTGAGTTACAGGAGTCAGTTTCACTCAGACGGTATCTCGTGGATAACTGCGTATGATGTTATCTACGGGAGCTGAGAACATCAAAAGTGCTTGACTCAAAAAAAATGTTTAGCACGTCAGTATAGTTAGAGTTTGACACTTTGATTCAATGCAAAACATTTTTTAAAAATCTGTAACGTTTAATCATTAAACGTTGACATTACAGATATTTACATCCCTGATCAGAAGGATGTACAGTAGTTCCATCAGTTTAAAGGACGTGTGACAGTCAAATCGATTCACATGCAGAGGAAGATCTGACTTTTCGGATAAAATACTGAATGAGACTTAAATTAGTAGTTTTTCAATGAGATTTTGACTTGACTTTTGCAAATAAATAAAAGGAAAGAAGGGAAAGCTGCAAGACAAAGTAATCTTATTTTGTGTTGAGGTTGTGTTATTAAAATAGTGAGAACGCTGATTATGGATCAAACTTTTGCTGAATTAGATAATCCTGGCAATAGGAGGTGTTGTTTTTTTTCAATAAACTCACTTTGCTGGGATTTCCTGCCAAATCTACTCGGCCACTTCTGCTTTCCCACGCTGTCAAAGTTCCTTCTCATTCAGTTCTGTCATCAGCACCACCAGCCAATAACCATTCTCCTCACATTCCTTCAGCCAATACTGTTGCTAGGACCAATTTTAAAAGACCTAATGCGACAGTGATCTACCCCCACCAGCATCTATGTTAAAATATTTTTTTTGTCTTTGTTGCCTTTTATAATTGGGGTCAAATGGCCAACGTTCTTTCTTTGTGGTCACTCTATAAACATTCCTACAGGCCAACTCCTTCTATCCATCTCTCCTGACGCTTCTGTTGCTGGAGAACTGGTCCTCATACACTAACTAAGCTTTTCTTGGTGCTTCATAAAACTCTCGAGGCAGGCATCAAGGGATGGTGGTACAAGACACATGGGAATTAATTAACTTGTAATGTTCATAGTGAGGAAAAGTGCTACTCATGCTCATAAGACAGAGTGACTTCATACGAATGTGAATTTTAAATTGGAGTCTTTATGAAGCAAAATGTCGCCCAGTTCTTTTGCATTGTGCTTCTTTTAGTACAGGCAATGGCTTATTGCTATAGAAACAAACAGTACAGCGTGTAGTGATGTGGTTTTTGATCCAGTTTTCCACATTTTACACAATGCATTAATTTTTCTAAACCACGATGTAGTCTCCTTCTCTCCCGTCAGAATGGAGGAGCTTCAGTTCCAAGCGAGCGTTCTCCATTTTGTTAAATAAACCACCAAACTCCTGGCTCCACCAGGGAGCAGTCTCACAGACTGGAGCTTCATCTTCAGCTCAAAGACCAGACGTTTAAGTGTTGCACCGCTGGGAGCTTGCAAAGGTCTAATTAACCAGTGTGTGCTCTGTCAGCGACGGCAGACCTGCACGAGGCCCTTCCTTCCGCCGCCAAGTGAGCTCCACTATACTGTAGCTCCGTATTAGGGTGTCAAGCACAAGTGCACCTGTCTCCTGTGGGCTGTTTGGTTTTCACCATGGGGATGCTTTCGAGGAGAGTACACGGCAATTATCCATGGACTCCAAAGTGAGAGGTGAAAGGATTTGTATTTACCAGTCAGTGAGTGGTTAATGACAATACAATACGCTGGAAGTATGGGGATTACAGGCCAGGGATTTGTGTACAGCCAGCGGAAGCAAAATCAACACGTTAGTGCTACATCAGTAAACGGAAAGATTTTAAGTGGCAGAGGGGATTTACAGTAAGGGCTGTGAGAAAAGTCAAACGAGATAACGGCAAAGGTTTCATCCCGTTCATGGGAAACACGCGATGATTGAAGTTTCTGTCTGTGTACTAACCCTGCCGAGTGTAGGAGGAGAATCTGTTCGGGGTTTTGTCTCTATAGCTCGGCAGAAAAAGCCCAAACAAAAAAGTTACGTTTTATTGTGATTCCAGTCACACTTACATGAGAACAGAACAAAATTAATTACTGAGGCCCAGGTAACACAGCCAGTGAAGCATTACCTAGTAACAGTGTGTGTGTGTGTGTGTGTGTGTGTGTGTGTGTGTATACACACAAATGTCTTGTTCTTGTTCCAGCAGCCCACTTCTCGTCAGGTTGCCCTGGCTCCACAACAGCTGACACAGACCTTGTTGACATCCAAGCCAGTGCAACTCTGGTGTTTCCAGTTCTCATTTGCAACAAGGTGGAGACACAGGGCCCACGCTGAAAACTCCCCTAACTGGGAATCCAACCCACCCACCCTCACCGACCGGACCCTAAAGGTCAGGTGGGGTGGGTCAGGTACAGTAAGCCTAGTACAAACTGACATACTGTACAAACATCACTGGTGTTAACCACTGAGCTGTATGGAACACGAGAAGCTCAAGATATATATATGTTGTGTATATATATATACAGAGAGAGAGAGAGCTGAAGGAGATCAAGGCACAAGTGTATTTGACTTGCTCCAGGAAATTCCAGGAACAACATCTGACGTCTCTGTCCAGAGGAGTGAAGTCCTATAAACAGCACAGAGACTGTGCAAGACCCTCAAGATATGTGTGTGTATATATATGGAAAATGATTGTCTCCACTATTAAACACAGCCTTTCAATACACAATCTTCATCACACAAACAATTCATTGAAACGAGCTACACATCCACATGAAAAGACTGTGCTATCAATTTTAAAAACTTCATCGAATAAGCCACAACACAAAAAGTGCATGAAAAATAAAACATTTAAAAAACAGTCTGCCACGACATTGACAGTGTTTGACAGACAGAGACTGACTGACCAGCAGGCCACTGTTTCACTTTGCAGCTCCACTGTTAGCATGTCATAAATATTAAATTCCAGAGGGAGTGTATCATTTAATATGGGCAGACTTTCACTTTGCATTCTCGTTACAACCCTGAGAGGAGCATTTAATTGTCCCGCTATTATCAGAAGCTTTTTTGACAGGCTACGTCGGCATGTCCATGAACC
The DNA here is from genome assembly GCA_033026295.1 of Channa striata. Taxonomy (NCBI): domain Eukaryota; kingdom Metazoa; phylum Chordata; class Actinopteri; order Anabantiformes; family Channidae; genus Channa; species Channa striata. The sequence continues at coordinate 20,453,104 of CM065175.1, read as the reverse complement.
CAGAGATGATCTGCAGCAGACAGTATTCAAACACAGGTGCAGTGGTACTAATTAACAGCGGGTTGCCTGACGGAGCTCCTTGAACAAATGCATTCTCCCATTACAGGTAAATACATTTCTCTTTGCCTTCCTGTCATTGGTAATCTGCGAAGTTATGTGCAGCCATTGTGTAAGATGCAATGATTCCATTTAAGTGTGGGGAGAGGGAGGGAACACGGCTAAACATTGGTCTCTTCAAGCGACTGTATGTTATTCAGCCTTAATTTGAGGAGGGTGGGCTCAGCTTCACCCAAACGGCACTGACCACTCAACAGAGAGCAATAAAATGACAACACCAGCATTTGGGAAAGCACTCATCGTGGAGACGTCCCACTTGTCATGCATCATACACTCGATTTAAATCATCTGCAGCAGCCACTGAAAAATAAAATCTATTTTAGTATTTATCAGGCTTGTAGTATTAGCCAAGCAGGGTAGTAAAGATGGCCGATTTGCAGAACTTCCTTCTGTTTTCATAGTTTGAGAAGGCTGGGTACTCAAACCAAACAGATAGAAACCATTATGATTTTAACAATAAACAGTAAGATCTAAAGAGGATTTTGTTAGCAGCACTCACACTCCTTCAACAAATCCTCTACTAATGCCGAACTCTGCCGTCGGACAGAAATTGGAAACTCTAGTTTAAAAATGACTAGACGGGTCGTTTGTCCAAGCAGAGAAAAACGACCAAGATACACGATGTGGGCAAAGTCACATTGCGGTAATGAACATAACACAGTTTAGTATTATATTCAGACGTGGAATAGTTCATCAGGACGTGGTTTGGGTGGACGGACGACGCCAGCGATGCCACTGTTAATCTTTACAGACGGGCGCTTCAGTTCTGGACAGTTCTGGAAGTGTTTTCTATGTAATATATATTTACTTAATTATAGTCTTCAATTTTACTAGTAATATTCCACACTGTTGCTTTTGCAAAGATCTGATTATTTCCTCTTTACTGGTCACAAATACGGGGCTGGCAAACCAAATGTTTTCGCCTCCTGTCGCTGTTCATCTGCTGGTTTCGTTCCACATCGAGTCTCTGGGTGAGATCTTTGGCCCTTATTTTGGTTATTACTGGAAACAATTGCAATGTCATATTATTCACCTTTTTAAAGCTTTTATTACAGTTTACAACACTTAGTGAAATAAATTCATGTGAACATTTTCTTTTTTCACACCGTTTTATTGTTGCGTTTATCTCAGTATTTTAGTTTTTTTATTGGTAATACCTAAAGGATACATTTCTGAATAAATTGATTAAAATGAGTGAAATACATGTTATGATGTAGTTCTCTCCTTCAAACAATCAAACTTAACCAAACATATGAACCCTATATTTTGGATTTCTGCATAAACCTTAGTTTTGAAGCACATGTTGTCTGTACAGTAGTTGTGCACCTTCGTCTTATCGTGTTATTTTGACACACAGTTTTTCTTTCTCCGTATCCTGTCAGATTGATGTCCGGAGTCCTTCAGCTTGTCTAAACAATTTAAAGTGGAACTTCTACTTGACAAGCAACTACTTGCACCTTTACTTGAGTATTGCGTTAGTGCACTTCTGCCACTTGTGGTTGTTTTTCACAGCTTTTTTTCCCTCCACCTCAGTCGAAAACAGTTACTGTAGCGTTTCCGGATACAGTGGGATATGTAAGGGGAAAAAAAAAACTCAGAGAAATACGTTTTTTTTTACATCATTTCCAAGTCGAATGGTTTTTACAAAGGTTGACTCTGAGTAGCACGTCAATTGTGACAACGCTATGGTCCAACTGCGCATGTAATTGAAACAATCGATTGCAATTTCATAAACACAAATGTGCATAAAGCACAGGACCGGTAAAGTGATCTTCTTTTGGTTGACTGATCAGAAATGCATGCCTATCAATCTCTCCATCTCCCCCCTCCCCGAGCCCACCCCCCACGAGGCTTGTTTATTGTTTTCCCATTGAATACTGCATGGGGAGCCATTGCACGGGGCTCCCATCATCTCCGCCATTGGCAGTTTCCAAGCCCTGCCCAAGGATCAGTTATCTCACTTCAACAGAACAAAACGTCTTGTATTACAAGCTCGAAACGTGCCCTCAATGAGTTACTGAACTGACAGTTTCATAGAGTAGAGCTATGTTACCGCGGGACGCCGAGAATCCCATTGTAAAGTCCGTGTGACCCCCAGCTCCGAGCAAGACGCCTGTGAAAGGAATGTGAGGAATGTAACTCCAAGCCTTTCACTTGTAGCTTTCAGAATATTTCACAAATATTATAGTGGAAAAATATAGCTCAGGTTGTTTCCTCGGCGGCAATAAAACACCAATGTCGTGTGCTATTCATTAATCTCCTCCCCCAGGCAGTGATCGTCCAATCACAGCTTTACTCAGCATGGCCGGTCTGTCGAGCTGCGGCTCTTTCCACGTGCCACGATGATGTATAGAGGGCACCACAGAAAACTCTGCTCACACAAGTGAACAACTTAAGGTATGGATTTGACAGTGTACTAATATGATCTAAATATTAGTGTGCCTTGCTAAGTGTTATGCCTAATCCAGCAGTTTGAAATAATACAGATATGGTTACAGATATAGAAAAAGGTTCAGGAGCGGAATATCCTCTGTGTGGGAGTCAAGCTAGAATATCTGAGTCTAGAGCAAAGACAGCAGCCCAGTCCTGCTCTCTTCGGGTTTGCGGATGTTTACACTCCAGGCCAAATTTCTTAAAGTCTTAACATTGTCAAACTTGTTTGTTATTCCGCATCCTCCATTTTCAGTTTCCTGTCAAAGGAAAACCTGTCTTGTGAAATTGTGTGTCATTCTAACAAAATACTGCTTCTCCAAAAATGTTTTGAGAGCTTTACCTTTTAAGATATTATTTTTATCTCTTTTTTTCTATCAATTTTATTCTCTTTTCAGCTATACATCCATCACATTTTAATGTGTGATTTCTCCTTATTTTTCTCTCTTGCTTGCTCAATCTATCAGTCTGTGCCTCTCGTTTCCTCCCTCCTCATCTCCTGGTGTTAAATTAGATGGGAATAGGTAATGAGAACATTTCATGCCAGAAGCATTAGTAACAATGATAATTAATGTCCATTGTCTTTTGGATTAGCTAAATATTAGGCATGAGGCAGAATTATCTCCCTGTATCAAATCACATTAATCAACATTTGGGGCCACCTGCTAATCACGCTAATGTGCTCCCTATCCTGAAAATTGGAAAAAGTGGCTGCACGAATGCATAAGGAATTCCTGAAATTAAATGTGATGGTGAGCGTTCGGATTGTGAAAAGCTGCTTTCTGAGAAAAATGTGTCGTACAAGGAACAAACAAGGAATTCTTCCATAGCGGTGGGAGCAGTGTCCACGTCCATTAGTTCCATGAATCTGTGTTTGAACATGTGCTATTTTGGTTCACGGGAGTTTAACTTAATCATTTTTCTGTAGCACTGCTGCAAAACAGTCAGCGATGCCGATCTTTTTGTTTGACTTGGGATAACTGGTCAACTGCGACGCGTGCGTGTCATTCTAAGCGCGGACACATGCATTTGAGATAAAAAAACGTAGATATCTGCAGCATAAACATCTTCTCTTTTGTTATTAAAACCTCAGATTTATAGAGCAATGACCTCTTTGCAGACACACGTGCACCTCCATGCTCAGCGGTCGTACAGGCTTTTGAGTAATGGGTGCAGCTCACCTTTTGGTGACCTGAAAAATTCTCACTTTATTACTTTCACAATTTTACGGTCGCTCTTTTCAAACACACGTATTGAATCAAATTCACGTGTCTTCTGAGGGTATGTAGGAAGTCACAGCAGGACATATGAAATTAATGTGGCTAAAAGAACATTGAGGAAAGTGGAACAAGATACGTTACAAGAACTGTCGCTAAATACTGTGGATAAATACAGTATAACTGAGAGCGTACACTAATTAATGACATATATTTTAGGTTGCAGTTGATGTTGTGATGATCGTGAGGAGGAGCTGTCTTTTTTTTCCCAACATATTGAACTGCTGCCATCTCTCCCTACCAGCAGAAATCCTCCCAGATTTCCACTCTGGAGGTTTTGCCAGCAAGCATATGCATGATTAAAAACAAAACCAAAAAAAAAAAAAAAAAAAAAAAAAAACAGGCCTGCGTCAATCCTGCACAATGTGGTGTGACTGAAGCGGCTCAGGTTGCAGCCAAAAACCCCTGCTCCGCTCCAGGACCCTGATTATAAAAGCCAAATGTCAGCCAGAGAACAATCTGCAGTTATCAACGGCTGGATTTACAGCTGTTTGATTCTATTTGCGTTACAGCGTATTATCGAGCAGCTGTAGGTGAAAGTGATACGCGGTGTGATACAGATGACAATGGACTCCTCCCTGTCCCCAAAAGGAATGCGTCTTCAGTTGTGGGTCATTTCAGACTGTGTGTCAGATTATCGGCGGCAGTGTGGCTAAGGATGGTGTTTGCAGCGGTTATTGGTGACGTGGGAGTAATAATAGAGGATTTGGAGGAACAGCAGTATTATTTTGGACTTATTGATTTTTTGACTGCCACCGGCAATGTTAGACAAGTAAGGCAGGAATTTCAACCCCCAACTGTTTTTTTTCGCAGAGAATAATAGAGCTTCTCCGGCAGCTACAATGGCACACGCATTCAAAATCTGTTCCCTGGTAATACTTTTAGATATTTCAGGGTAACTTCAGACCTCAGTCGCCTTCATTGCCCACTGGCTGTGTTTTGTTGCCAGTTTGATTTACATGTCATGCATCTGGTACACATTTTGACGTGTATAAAAATTGCACGGCCCTGTCAAACCTCGGGCTTCCAGTGGAAAGCTACGCGAGCAGCTCTTATAATTTCTCTCCCTCATCCAATGCCTCCCTTTTCTTGAATCACTGCACACACACACACATACGGTGGCGAATTAAAACCAGTGCCCACTCACAAGCCCCTGCTGCCTCTCTTTCCTATTTTCTGCATCTGATTTCTGAAATAATCCATGCAAATTCTCCCATCGCTCCATCATCGCTTCATGCCCCATTTAACCCCGACACCATTTAAAAATGTCAGTGCAGAGACTCCTGGTCACCTTCAAGGATTTCACCTTTCTGTTCCAGACACTTGAAATAACCTGCAGAGGAAAGTTAAATCATTTGGTGACTCACTGTAAACTCTGTGGTGGGTGATTCTCTCCTCTCACCTTTGCAGTTGTGGATAACTGTTTTCTGTAACCTTATCTGCTGGATCCTTGGCACATCTGAGTGCTGTTGCTGTTCATAATGTAAATGTTTTTGTTTTCCCGTTTATTGAATTATGTAACCTGCTAAAGCTGCCATCCTGCAAGAACCACGTGTACCTATAACCTTTATTTAATGTACCTGATTAAAAAAGGTTAAATAAATAAATGAATGAATAAATACTACAGGACACTGTATTTTTACACTGTTACTGTTCAACTGATGAAAATAAGGTGCTAAATATCTTGTTATGTGACCACTTTATTAGATACACCTGTACAATCTAATGCAATCCAATACAACAGCTGTGCCATGAATTCTACTATTACAATGTTATAATTTCTGATTTTTTAGGTAAAACTATGAGAGTTCACAACAACTTGATCAATGTGACAACACAGGTGCAGCATTAAGAAACACGTGGCAAAAAGCCACAACAACCAACACAACAGAAACGGTTTTGGGAGCAATTGAAAATACATTTACAAATGTAAATGTCCATCACTTCTTAGTTGCTATGACAGTCGTCTACACCGTCGTGTTGTGGCTTTTCAAATTGGCTTTGCTCAATTTGCTCACTGCAAATTGAACCAACCTGTTCTCTTTTAATCACCTCTATCAGAAAGATGATAATTGTACCCTCCGTTTGCCCCCCGATTTAACCTGAATGAGGCGGTGAATGTTTTGGCCACCTCAACTGCAGAACCACCTTTTCTTTTAATGCACCTCATTACAGCTCCACTACCTACTATGAGAATTCACGGGTGTACCTAATAAAGTGGCCTGTGAGTGAACAGTAATAGCTTTTCTAGCTTCATGGTTCTGTGGCAAAATTGTTCATCCTCACAGAGCCACTGGTATAATTGTAAACTCTCAGTCTTATTTGAATATTGTTCAGTAATATCCAAACGTTGCATTCAAAGACTTCTGCTTATACAAACACCGACAGGAAATTAGCCTGGATCAGCAATTCAGCAGGCTCCAGTATCCGAGTAAAAGAATGCAAAACACATAATCATAGTGCTCCAGTCTAGTGGAAGCTGAAATCATCATATTCTTGTGTGCGCTGAGCACAGCTAGCACGGCCGCGTCTCCCTCGCTGGCTGGGAAGGATGGTTCTGAGGTCGTGAATTGTGGAGAAACAATCACTTCCATATCTCGTGATTAGGGTAGAGCTAATCAGCCAGTAATCACTTTAAGAGCCGGTCAAGCCCTGGCAGGAGCGTTGAGGGGGGCTCCAGTCTTCATCAATGTGACCACACAGCTGACACAAGTCTCATCGCTTACATTTGAAGTCCCTCCAGCGTGAATATGCTGACTGAGATATCCATCCTCCAGCCATTGTTCCTCTCCTAATCTCCTCCGACAGAACGTTTTCAATTTGAGTTTTTCATAACCACGACTGTGAGGACAGGACCTCCAGGTTTGATCTAAAATGTCTCAAACAGATTGTGATTTCACATGTATGTAGATCAGGTCTATGAGATGAATATTTCTACTAATGAGCTCAGTATGACAAATCTTGTCTGTCCAGCCAACGGTTGAAAAACCAAAGAATCTGAAGTTAATCATAAAAGCTGAAGCTGACAAACAACAGTTGCGTTTCTTAATCACTAAATGATTCATCAATTATGAAGATTTCATAAATTATTTTTCTGTCAATCAACTAATGCAGACACACCAGCAAATCTTCTCAATCACAGACTCGAGGTCCCTAAAGACCTCCTTTTAGTTTCCATGTCCATCACGTCTGTGAGCTGTTTTCAATGTTGCAGCGCCGAACGCGAGGTAGTTTGATAAACAGACTGATAAGTCAGGCATGAGTGACTCATTTGTCCCAGAAGACTATACGGCATTATGGTAACTGCTCATTTGGTGGAGTCAGCTCGATTGTACGGCCGTGCGTTCTGCTGTTATTCTTTGTAAACATGTTATCTCTTTATTCCAGAGCTGCTGCCATTTTGTGGAAGTAAACAGTTGTGCCACAGCCTATTAAAATAGTCATGAGCGAAATACATTCTCAGTCATTGTCAAGGTGTATTTACTCCTCATTTGTTGAAGAGATGAAGCAAAAATGTTAAATACTTTTATTGAGACAGTGGGTTTGCTGAATATTAAAAAGCACGCCTGCTTCACTTCACCGACTTGTGTAAGTGACTGATTAGTTTGCACTGCCCCTCTACCCTGTCTTCAGCTGTGGCATTGTTCATTAAAATCCCCTGAATTCTGATTTTGGAAAATACTCGAGATGGCATAATGGATTTTGCAGTTTTTATTTGCTTCTTTATTTTCAGACGTGTTTTGTGAATGCACAAATGCATTCAGGTGACTTCACAGGCTCTAATTAGGTGTTCACATAATGTGGTTCTTTTTTTAACGGCAGTTTCTTTTTTAAAAGCAGTTAGAAATCAAACTGCAAATATGACACATGGAGACGGGTTTATTTTTGTGTCATCTGCAGCCCGTGGTGCTGTCTGTTCCTGTGCTCTCTTTTAAATTACTCCTTCTTAGCTCTTTCTAAGGCCAATTTTTCCACCATTAAGCTGACAGATTTACTCTTGTGATTTAATTCAATCATCTGGAAAGGCCGAGAAGATATATTCCAGCTATGGGACAAAGGTCTGCACCATTTGTCGGCACTCAGTCCGACCAAAACAATTATACAAATGACCTTTGAACACATTACCTTATTTAGTTCATTAGGTTAAGTGGTTCCTTTGAGCTGCGTAGCCAAATCATCTCAACTTGCCTCTGACTTGGCCACTTCTGGAATGAGTTTTATTTAAAGAATGCACAGAATATAAAGGCCAAAAGTTCAATGGCATAAATGACAGTCTACGTCTACCCTCAGCTGCCTTATTTTGAAGCCTTACCTTGACGTCAGCAAGAGCTTTTAGTCGCCTCCTTGTTGTGAAGCTCTACAGATGGAAGGAGTGCAGCATTTGGGTTAAAAGTGGTTAGCAGTGAATATAGACTGTCACTGCTGGGAGAGCAAGAGGGAACGAAATGAGAGAAAACAGGTACATCTCCCCCAGGTCTATAATCCTGAGATTACTGTTTGCTCTGGGGCCTGTCTGACTGCACTCCAGGCCGCCTGTGCTTCACTTCTAATCTCCTCGGCCCCAGCTGTCCAAGAATTGATTTGAAGATTCTCTGAATCAATTACTCTCCTGTCCAAGGTCTCATTGCCTGAGAGATATACTCGCACATGCACACACATACACACGAAGACATGAAAAACAAATGCACACACACACACACACAACCTGTCTGTAACCACACAGATGTTTATGGTGCAACCTCTGGGACACCAGTCGTGAACCAGACATTGAGCTTTTCGTGGGACATTAGACTGTTGAGTAGCTGGCTGTCAACTGGCTTCAAAGTAGCTTTTGTTTTTAGTTTGAGTCCATCGTCTTCTCCAAAAAACTGTAGACCAGCCCTGAAGTTGGCATGTTCCTGGTTGCTTGAAAATGAAATTTCTTACATTTATGACACATTTTGATCAGCAATATAATCTGGACATTTTTTTTTTCATTTTTTTAAGCTTAAATGCAATTGCAAATAGTAAATATCTATTGTTACTACTACAGGACTTTGACGTCACCCCCACTCAACTTTTCATTTGTAGTTTGTTTTAAGTGGATTAGTGAGTGTGTAAATTTCCATGTTCAACACAATGACATTTATTGTTTCTTCCATCTTTTTGAGACACATCTAAAGAACTAATTTAAAATTAGGGTGAGTGAAGGTGTTTATTTATGAGATCAGATAATATCAGATAATAATGTGAAAATATCTTGTCTTAACTATGGATCTGATTTCATGCTTTAAAACAAAAGCCCAGTCAGGACAAAACCCACAAACCTCAGGGCCAGTCACCCAGGAGGGAGAATGCTAAAGGATTTTCAACTCTGAGGACTCATTCTTACAGCACTAGTTTACATTTTCCCCTCAAGTACAATTACATCTGAATATTCACTCTACGCATACTGCGCATGCTAAATGTAAAAGTGCTCGTTACCATGGATATTAAGTGTAGCTTTTGTTTTTGAGTTTGGAATTTCAAGTGGTTATAAATATAAGATCAAGTGTATCACACCAAAATATTTACACAACTGTGTATTGTAGGCATACCTTGTGTAATTTATTCTGTGTACAATTTTGTATCATCAGTCATATTCTCTAAAACACACTTGCCTTCCTAAATGTGTGAATAATGCAGGTTTCTGTTTAGGGGAGAAAAAAGCTGGAGCATAAATGTCGACCAAGTGCTTTCAGTTGAGTTCATTAATTATTGGTCTATTTATTTATTATTTTTATTGAGTCGTGGAAATCCACAGACAAGTCCACAAATGTATTATTATAAAAGCAGAGGGGGAAGAAATTGACTCTTTTGGTGCAGGGGAACTTTCAAGATGAACTTGCCTACCCTTCAGCAGTAATTATTATCTCTCCATGCAGCCGCGCACAACGGAGAGAGAGAAATCCAGGGAAGCTGGTGCTGACATTCTTTCCACTCGCTGGTCCAACAGCGTTTGTAGTAGCTTAAAAATACAGTTTGCAGCTGCAAAATAATTGCAGTTTATTGCCAGTTAAACTAATGAGTTCTAAAATAGCCTCAAGTGTGTTGTCAGACAAAGCTGCTTAAAACATGCACAGTGAGAAGAACAGTGGTGTAGCAGAATTAGCAGGAAGAGCGGCTGATGAATAAAGGTGAAAGAAAGTGAAGGTCAATCTAACAGAGCCCCTCAGAACACACACACACCCACACACACACTTGTGCTTCCCTCACACCAGTTAGGACCGACGTCCCCCAACCTGGAAAGAGATGTACTGCACTTTGACAGATGTCATCCCTGGGCTTGGCCTCCAGCTTCTCCCTAAGCGGCGCGTCATTAATAATGCAGCGTGCTTTTGCTCAAACCTGCCTGACAGATGTGCATAGATTGGGCCTGAGGTTCCCCGCTGCTCATCAACAGTCGGCCGTTATTTTTAGGGGAAGGTTGTACTACATCTGTACACGAGGTGGAGGTGACTCAGAAAAAACAATAGCTAACTAATTTGTCACTCCCCACTGAGCTGGGGAGTCAGACAGATATGTAAGTCCAGGCTGAAATATTTATTAGATTAAACATCAGGTGGGACTTTGCAGAGATCACATGGTCATTACAGGACGAGCCGTAAAAGCTCGGGTGACTTTTTTCCCTATAGGGCCAACGTGAGGCTATTGTTTGTGGTTTTAAGTAAAGTGTCTTGACAACAATGTAAGAATTGAATTTTTATGGTCCTTTAACTTTTCATTGCGCACATTATTGTGAGATAAAATTTCAGTTTCTCCAATTCATTTATGATGAAACATCTGCAGAGCTAAAACAGCGTTCCCTTCGGCCTCTCTTGTATAACGCGGTATTGAACGCGCTAAATGTAAACTTTTAAACACCTCAGGATGAATTCAACACTCTGACATGCAGTGTGTATATGGTCCTTTGTTTACAATCTCAGTCTCTCTTTAAAATTAATGCCGAGTTCAGTAGCATTGGCTGAAAATTAATTACCAAACCCTCTGTGTAGTTATACTTCACCCACACTTTTAAACAGTGTTCCCATTAAACTTTAAGAACCTCGTAGCACAGACATTCTGCAGTTTCACATCAAATTGTACTGGAGAGTTATACATTATTTATCAATTGTCAGTCAATAGTCAGTTCTTTTCTCTCGGGCTTCTCCATTTCAGAATGTCTAACTATGCGTGAGTTTTTTGTTTTAAATAGTATCTTTAGCAAAAGTCCTCTGGATTGCTCGATTCCAATCCCTAGAAGCCCATCGCGGCGCCGCAAGCTTGAAGTAGTTGTTGCGGCAGTGATCAGTGAAGTTACAAGTAACCTACAGAGCAGTGAGTCATTGCAGCGATGGTGTGATGAGCTGAGGCAGTGATTCATAATGCTGATGAAAAATAAGCATAAGCGTTGACATTAGAATTCAGTATCATTGTTCGGAGACAAGATCGGTTCACATTAACGCGCTGTGGTCAGTGGAGGCCGTCACAGAGACAGCCAAAGCTGCTTTGCTGAAGCTTGTGAGATGTCAGTCCAGCGGCGGGTACGTCACACGCGTCGAGCTTTGCTACTTAAGATAAATGGCTTTGACCTGACGTTGACTGCATTTATTTGAAGGCTGCGGCACTAGTGAATCGTAAACAGATATGAAAGCCTGCCACACTACATGAACCTCATACAGCTTGAAGGAGCAGCGCATTTTTACCGTGTTCAAATTAGCAAAGCTCAAACAAATGCAAACTTGTGACCTGACATCAAGCAGCTATGCAAATCTGACCACATGTAAAGGAGAAATTAACATTTCAAAGCAAAAGGAAAAAGCTACCATATTGCCATTTTTGCAGCGTTAGAAAAGACATTATCACCTTTGCTGCCTTACAGATGTGAGAGCCAAGAAAGCGCAGCAGTGCGGCGTCCCTCGCTGGCACCCTTGTATCTGGCATCATCGCTGGGCCGTGGTGGCACTGAGGTTATTAAAACGCCAGCCTCTCCATCTGTCAGAGTGCACTGCGGTTCTGGCCTTTTGTTGCTTTGAAGACGCAGCCTGTCAGGCTTTCTTCCCTATGAAGTGATTGGAGCTTAAACCAAAATCCGTTATCAGCATGTCTGTCAACTATCGACAATCCCATCTGTCTTACCGATAAGACTCATCGCGCTTTGTGGCTTCAGAATTTTCCCGAGGCGTGGACGATTCTGACTGATGGTTCGAAAAAAAAAAAAGGAACCGAGATGAAATTCTGGTTCATTTAGGAATTAAATGTGGTAAATGTGGAAGCTTGATGGTTATGGTGCATGCTACATAACCGCTACATCCGTGGTTCAGGTCTGGTTGTCGAGCTTTGCTGGAGGCCGAACCCTCTATCCCATTCCCCACATTTTCTGTCTGAGAGAGGCTAAAACACCGAAATGTGGTAAGCGTTGACCTTAATAGAATTCCCACTGACTCGGCAGTGCAAACGTGAGCAGCTACAGCTGCAACTGTCAGTTTGGGATAGAGTTTAAAAGGCCAAATATGATTTTTCTGATTTTTGTACAAAATTGCTGCAGCTTCAGACCTTAAAAACTCTGAATGCTGAAAAAACTGCCCCATGCAGAAAAACAAGCAAAATACCTTTGACTAGTTCCGTTTCCTTTTTCTCATCCATCCACAATCATAATAGTTTATTCATGGCTTTAGTCATGAATGTAACTTTGATTTGAACATGCACATTTACTACAGTCTCACAACTTGTTTCTAGTTTTCCACATAAGAATATTTGGAGGCATATAAACAGTAAATAAGATTTGTTTGAATGCAAGTAGAAAACAAAGAATTGCTGTAACAAAACACTGCAAGTGTGAAAGTCTGGACACCAGTATGAATTCTGAATTATTAATATATGAAGGCAAATTAGCGCTGCCATTTCAGAAAGCAGATAATCAAATGAGAAAGTGTGGAAATAAAGGTGGGATTAATAATGGATGAATTTGTCCCAGATTCTTCGGCTTGTAAACCCGTCTGCAACCAAAATTCTACATTTTGTCTCAGAAAAAAATAAACTTTAATTTTATCAACACGTGTTATGAGTTATTCAACACATGTTATGAGTTATTCATTCTCATATTGACTTCAGTAATTTAAAAAGTCCAAACCCAAAGTCGTATATCCACTTTAGAGTTTATTTTATATCTTGTAATTTTTGCTCCATGTATTACAAAAATATTACTTTCTTAATTATTTATCCATCCCATATTCTTCTTAGGCTGGAGAATGATACAAAGGTGATTCACATGCTGTAAACTCTTCACTGAGTCCCTGAAGATGAATAATCTGTAAACATAAGTATCATCTCGGATCCACATCGACACATCTTCTTTTCTGTGTCACCTTCATGCAACCAAGGTTGAAGTTTTAAGCTGAAAATAAAGCAAAAATGTTATGTCTGTCATAGCATGCTCCAGTTGGCCTCACTGCTTCTATTTTTACATTCTATACACGTTTGGCATTGGAAAGTATATTGTGGTGTTATTCCATCGACCACAGTACAGTAAAGGTGTGCTCAAAGAGGACGCAGCACGAGTTCGAGCATTAATTTAACCGACACTGTACTGACTCTGGCAAGCTTAGCTGCAAGTTAGCCACAGTAGTTCCAAACATGGCAAACATATATGTTCGGAGCCCAGGAACTCTCTCTTTCCCAAGACAATTGCTAGTTCGAGTTAAACATTTTTAATTTGCACAGTTGGGCCTTTGCCTCTGTTTGCATGCCACCCCTGGCACGGTGACACCAGCAGGTTTTGAGAAATATGCATGGAAAAACTCCTTCTCTTCTCTGATTGGCTAGAAGGGTGAGCCTGCAGAAATATCTTTATGCTGCTGCCAGCGCTGCTGCGTGACTTTATGTCATTGACATCAACCATCGGAGGTATTTGCTGAGCATAAACACTGAGCTTACCATCATCCATGATGACTGCGGGCAGCACTTTCAACGCTGTAGAAGCAGACGGGGCAACCAACCCAACTGGCGCCTACGAAGACAAATAAATACAGCAGAAGTGGCGTCTAAAGTGCCCCTCGTAGTAGAAAAAGTGGCCTCTGCGGTGCCCTTCTAATACAGCAAATGAAATAAAGTGTCCTCGAAGCTGTACCTGCAGGAGAGTAAATATGATAAAATGCCGACTAAGGCGGCCCTGCAATAGAGCAAATGTGCAAAAGTGCCCCTATAAAGGAAAATAAAAAATGGATCAAGTATTCTTGATATTTAATAGCTCCTGCCGCTCCGGCAGCCGGTGTTGAATTTACAACTTCCCCATTTTGTGTGGATACTCTGATTTCCTCCAACAGTTCACAGACATGAATGTTACAGTGGGACAATTGTTGACTCTAATTTGGCCATAGTTATGAATGTGAGCGTGGATTGTTGTCTGTTGTGGTTTGGAAGGTCAACCGCTATCTACTGGTTATAATTATTAAGAGAGAAACGCGCAAAATTAATTACATCTAGTGGCCTGAGTAAACATTAGAGAAAATAGAGTTGCATTTGCTGATCTATTTTAAAGTATTTCCATAAGTCTAAGCTTGTTGTTTTTGTGCCTGAATATGACCGTCCAAAAGGGGGCGTGGTTACAGACGGCAGAGGGATCAAACCCCACCCGACCAGGCGCGGCCCCACCCATCCACCAGGGGCATCACGCCAAACCAACATGTGGGACACAGCCCACTGTGGTGACCCCAAAGTAGGTGTCTGTGATATTGAACAAATATTTAATATTCACACAACACTGGTACAATACATTTGAATCAAATGCTAGAGATCTGCTGCAGTTTTCCTCTTGCTGCAGACGACGCAGAGTTCAGTGCCTACAGTAATTGGTGTTTGACTTTAGCATAGTCTTTTCCACCCCCACATCCCATGAGGTAGGGCAGAGTTTCAATCACAGCCCTCCCACTATTCTACCATTACAGACCCCCACCGTTCGCAGAAAGAGAAGAATGGGCCATTATTTTGATGCACACTAACTATAGCACTTACTACAGGCCTCTAGGGCTAAATAGCAGAGGTGGATTCAATAGTAAAGGGTCGCTGCTTCATGTCATAAGGGATACACAAAGAAAAACCTACATTTCTGAGATCAGACCATTGTTTGCGCTAGTGAGATCTTGATGTTATAATCTTCTTTTTATTGTTTGATGGCCAGTTGTAAGCCCCAGAGGCCTTCAATTAAATGCAGTTAATTGCCGGAATAATGATTCTGACAACAGTCAAATAAGCTGTTTAATATTAACTTCAGATATTATGCGAAAGCAACTTAAGATTCAGAACAGGGGAGAATTATTATGCAGTCGAGGGAAAGTCACAGTAAACTCAGAATGAGAGGAAGGGTGGGATGAGGGGTGGAGAAAGCAAGGGTGCTGGGTAAATGAAAAGGAAGTGAGAGTGAGAGAGGACAGTTACCAACTGACTAAAAACTGGGCTTTTATCATTTATTCATTTGAAATGCAAAAGCAGGGAGGCAGATTCTGAACACAGCCAACTAAGCCCTCCTCTCTTTTCCTCTCTCATTTGCATGGAAAGGACTGCAGGGTTCGTGTGAAGGCTGAGGCTCATGAACTTGGCAGTGCGAGCCCTTGAGCCAGCTCATACTCCCACATGTTGGTGAACACAAGAGCTCTGAGCAAAGGCAAACAGCGCTCGCTGCCCCCGCTCATATTTTTGGCAGCTACGCCATGGACATGGGACTGCAGGTAAATACCCGAGTATAGCATATGTTAACGTGTCACATTGTGTTTTACATGCTAAGTGTTTTACTGCTGCTCGGGTTGACTGATTAAGTGAGTTTAAACACAATATGATGAGATTTAACACCTGTCACTTAAAATAAAACTGCGGCTTCAATTTCCAGTAGAGCCCGCACCGACACTGTTTAAGTTGAAGTGAAATTAATATTTATATGTGCTAAGAAA
This sequence comes from Channa striata, assembly GCA_033026295.1. Classification (NCBI taxonomy): domain Eukaryota; kingdom Metazoa; phylum Chordata; class Actinopteri; order Anabantiformes; family Channidae; genus Channa; species Channa striata. Next base: position 20,437,338 of record CM065175.1, on the reverse strand, counting down.
TCTGCATTAATAGGCCTACAGCATATTCCCTTTGTATGTTTGACTTCCACACTTATCTGCAAAAAAACTGCAAATACCAAAATGCAGAAGTTGGAATTCTACTGGCTTTTCTTCAGCTTAGCTTCCTCGGCATTCCTGTTCTCTTTGGCGCATGATTTTCCAGGTCCGACTGACAATGTCAGACACAGTTATTGCATATGTTTGTAAAATGTGGGCACATCTGCATTTCACTGCCAGCACTGAAATAACATCAACGTGCATGGCAACCGATGCTAACGCTAGTATATTAGACTAACGACAGTGGCTTCTATATGTTCAAAATAACTGAAAAATCCTGACATGTTAACGTGGCCTCCACAGTTTTCTCCTCTTTTTGATCACGGAACGAAATATGCAAATGCTGCTGCGGCTTTAATTGCAGTTTGTGTGTCCTTGAACAAAGAGTGAGGAGGATTCTATTTGAGTTAAACTTGAAAGTTTCAATATGAGGCCTAAAATATATTTATGGTTCTCTACATAACATGAAATCAAAAGCATGGAATTGCCTTACAGACTGGGAAATGTGATTATAATAGTACATTAATTAAATCATTATAGCAGTTTTGGACCAAAGCCCATATTAGAATTTGCCCATGATCTATGAAACATGATCAAACTAAGGAGTCTGTTAATCTTTTCTCATTAATGTAATAAAACTCAAATGAACCCTCAGCAGGAAATTTAATCAGAAAACTTTTGAGTTCACAAGAGCATTATTCATTTGCCTGAGCTATTAAATATGTAAACAGAATAGTTTAGAAACATGAAGAAACATGAATACATTTTACAGTAGTTCACTGCTGTATTTCAAATGTGTTTCATGCAATTCCAATAATCGCTGTCTCATACTCAAATATGAACCTAAATGGCTTTAATTTGGCTTCATCCCGGCACACACATATATGTACCTCCAAACCGATGCGACTGGGCATAACTGCAGCGCTGTGCTGTGATCACCTGCATCCAGCTCCAGCCAGATTCTCCTTTGGCTGCAGAAACCCGACTAACTACAAAGAACTTTGTGCCCCACAGTGAGAAGTGTGTGCACATCTGTGTGTGCCAGCGCATAGTTGCAAGCGCATGCCTATGCGATGGAGGCTATACTGGAGGGAGGGGGCAACATGCTGACCGTCACTTTCCCTTGCTGTCAGGACCAATCTGTGTCTGGCAAGTTAATGGAGAACACAAAACCTATTTAAAAGCTACATTTACCACTTGGCTGATTCCATTACATTGTGTAATTTCCAGGTGTCACATTTCCCCTCCACACGTCTGTCTTAATGCCTTTCCAAGCACCCTCTGATTAGTCAGCCTCGGCTGGCTCCCCCAAATCCACTCTAGCAGAGCACCCCATCCGTTTACATCCTCCTTGAAGGGAAAAACCCCTTACTGCACACTTTATTTGGATGTTCAGCAAGTTACCAGATAATACTCGACACTGGCCTAGCTGTAATATCTAAATGGTGGCCCCCTCTCGGGTTCTTGGTGGGGTTGGTCTGTTTGTGCACGCATACTGATTTTATTTTTTAAAGTCCATTTTAAAAATAAATTAAATTTAAATGCCATCGTAGCGTTCAATAACATTTGTGTTTCAACTTGTTAATTCTTGTCGTGTCAGACTCCCCACAACCAGATTTTGAATGAAATTCTGGCATCACAAGCACCTGTCATGGGCATTTGATGATGATGGGTACAAATACTGTACCTACTGAAGCCCGAATCAAACATTTCCCACTTCTTTCAACTGGTGTTTAATTTGCCTTCAAAGGACAGAGTGTTTAGGACAAAAAGGGCCAAAAGCCTGGGTGGGGAAGCTGGATCTAATCATAGCCTTTATGAAGTGGACCAGCGACGTGCTAGGATTCTGCATTATGTGCATGTGAATATGATGGAAAAATAATTTTTACATCTTATTCAGCCATAAAAGGTTACTTTTTTTTTGAGTCCTTATTCATATGCTTGAAGGGTCTTTTTTTTTTTTTTTTTGATCAGGGACAGTGGTTTAAACTTTAATCTGCAACAGCCTCGTTTTCTTTGAAGCATAAATTAGTGCTCTGTTGGACTTCAGCTCTTTTCTTTTTTGCTTTTGATTGTAATGGTATCGAGATCAGTGGAAGCCCACCATATGTCAGAGGTTGCTCGGTTAATAAGAAGCCACTGAGTGAACTAATCACTTAAAAATCAGCACTGGTTTCCCCGTGGAACTGATGGCGGTCAGGGGGGAAACCTCCACTGCTTTGTCAAACACGCTACTGATGTTTAATCAGGGCCCAGTCGCTGAGTTCTGGTCATCTACAGGCCCAAGAAATCAATGATGATCCGAGGATCCATTTGATTTATAAACCCGAGTCTCGTTCGCTCGTTTTGGAGGCCGTGGAAATGCAACTACCAAATGTTCCCCCCATATAGAGACAGAAGGAGCCGAGGGATTCGTCGGTTCTTTTTCCTATGTTTGGGGTTTTATTTAGCCTGAAGATAGTGCTCTCAGGAAGCATTCAGAAGTCATTTTCTCCATCACTCTGGGGTTATAGTCAGTGAACTGTGAGCACTCTTGTCTCATAAAGGTCACCAGGCTTTTACAGTTTGTTACGCGTGGGGCCACTCACCTTAACGTGACATCTTACTAGGCTGACGATTTGTACACACGTGTCGTTCTTTCTCTGTTTGCACCATAAATACGAGGTCATTTGAAATGCAGAGCCTTGCCACCGCAAGTGCCTTTCACTCCTTTTAATTACACGCAATGCCCTGAAGTTGTCAGATCTATCAAGCTGCCAATACTTACGAGTGGGGAAATAAGAGCCTCATTGATTTCAGGATTGGTGATCATTACTATTGAGCCAACATGGTCCTCGGCGTGACTCACCAGTCATAACAGAACAACAGGCAAATAATAAGACACAGGCCAAAGTGAATAAAAAGCCATGAGGACATTTGATTCATTTAGTGAAGTTTGCATACAAATGCATCCAATCCACCTTCACCTATATGTAAATAACTCATTATAGGTGACATTTATTACTAAATATACTTTACAATATAATTTTGCTAAGCACACTATACACAAGACTAATTATTCTTTTCCAACAACAATTGCAACCAGCTAATATAAAAGCAGTCGGGAAACACTGGGGAGTGTCTCTTTATTTTTAGTGCTGCTGATATCCAGCCCACAGCAAATTACAGGTCAACAAGGTTGATTTGCGGGTTGGGTCCTCCTACTCAAGTCACTGCTGAATTGCCCACTGTTGGAAGAGTATATTAAAAGGACCCAAAGGGCCACTAATGATCTGCTCTCCATCAATGTGCAGCTTGCCAGGAAATGCCCCGTGCTTTAATTAATGATTCTGAAGCTAACAATCAATTCAGGCGTATGTTAAAGGAATTAAATCTGTCCCCTGAAAATGCATCCTTTCGGTGGGTGGACGTGGTAATTGTTAGCATTACTGACAGACAAGCATGTTGTTCGAAAAAAGATAGAGGAAGAATAACAGCGAGGCAGGCTGTCCGTCTTTTGTGGGGCCAAGCGGAGCGTGCGGGTTGGATAGCATTTGTCATGTGAGCTGTGAGCTATTTTCTGTCTGCTGACTGGCCAGAGGCAATTCTTCAGGAATTCATCATTTATCAAACCGGGTGATATCTCCTCTGGCAGGATGGAAGCGGATGAAGTCTGATACCCCCGGGTTTGCTTGAGGAGCAAAAGACCATCGGGAAGCGTCAGCTTGTAGCATAACTATGGGATTACTACCACTTTCATTAGACTGGATTTGCAGACTTACTGGACTCACAAATGAACACGCAGGCGCCCTGAGATCCACCGCTGCAAACACACAGCTTCCTTTTCATACTTTAAAACAGCACTTGAGCACTTCCTGCTGTTCAGCGGTACAGCGACGTGTGTACGAACTTAATCAACCAATGAGATCATCCTGTCCACTTACCTCGAGTCTGATTCTGTTATACCTGATGTGTACAAATGGATTTATTCAATACTAGAAGCAGCGACAGGTTCAAATATTTTGGCCTGTCGCTAGAGAGACAGGCATAGTGTCCGTTTCTCCTTCCATGGAGATTATTATTATAATTATTATTTGACTTATTAGCAGTACTCAAAGTGAGCTCATATTTTTTGAGTAGTTTTGAAATTAAACTGAAAAACAGGAGGTGATGGAACAGCAGGAGACACTGGTCCACTGAAAAGGACAGAAAAAAAACATAGTCAAGCACTTTTACTTTTAATACTTTCATACACATTCATGCTGAAACGCAAACAGGTGGTCAGACGCTACCGTGCTGTTCTCACAGCACAGCCACGGAAGGTCCGGCAATCTCTCTGAACCAACAAAAGCAAAATCATACACTGTCCAGCGACAACACCTTCCATCCAACGGGCAGATCGCGCGGCTTATTTTCTATAAATACATCAGCAGACACTAAATCCTTTTAAACTGCGCTCAAAGTGGAAGAAATTGTCATGCCAGGACCAATCACACAGTGGGTCTCACACTATCCAACAGCTACTGTAAAAGTGAATGAAGGGGCAAGAAAAGCAGAGTCAAATGCAGTTCCCCGGCACTGCGACCATTTCAAAGCCTATCAGTTGACTGCAGTAACCCACGCTGAAAACATCCATTTAGATGAAAGGGTTGTGAAAGCTCGCTGCTGCACGGGACACAAAATATATACGCCGGCCATCTCCCTCTCCGCTGACACCTGTAGTGAACCAGCAAAGGAGACGGTGCCTGCAGCGCCTGACACCGCTCGCTGCTGAAAGGACAGATGTTCTTTGACTCCTCACGCTGCAGTGTGGCTCGCAAAACTCCAAAACTAGATTATTGTTATTAGAAAATGCTGAAGGATTCAGCAGGTGAGTTGTGTTGTTCTTAAAGTGGCTGATCAAAAGTGTGTTCTGGGTTAAAGCGTACATATAGATTCATGTGCAGGGATATTTGGTTCATATTCACTGCTCTCTGGGTGTTTAAGGCCGTAAAATAGAACAACGGAGAAAGAAAAGAACGGTTTTGTTTGTTTGCACTTTGTTAAAAGACCATTTTTACCCAAAACCAATTCAGTATTTCCAAAATGCAAATTGCGCTGCAGGTTCGTTGAAAGAAAAAAAAATATTGACAACATGTTTAAATGCAGGCTGCACCCACTCACACAAATAAACACTTATGTCTGCTGGGTATAAATATAGTACATCGCATATTTGAGCAGGCCAATAAACGCCCAGCAGCATGAAATTATGTTTTTAGTATCACTGTGTGCACTTGGCATGTACTTGTAGGTGTCTAAAATAGAGATGATGTTAATATTTTAAATTATCTAAACGAACTGCGGCTACAGTGCGGCCCATTTGTTTACATATACTATAAATGTAAGGTTAAGTTATTTGCTATGTAAAATCAATATTTAAATGTGAGTACTAATTGGATGATAGTATTGCCAATAGTGAAATGGAAAGACGTCTCAGCGTGGGGACAGTTAATTAGATTAGCTGCATCACTGGGTTAGCAGCAATAGGTGGAAGCTTATAAGACGCATAACACATCTGTCAAGGTGAGCAAAATGTGTTCATAATGCAGCCTGAAACATCATTTATAGTATGAATGATTGTACGATGTTAGACATCCAATGCAGATGGATGGATGGATATGTAGCTTTATTTATGACAGTGCTTGCTTGCACTTAAATGTCATGTAAGAGATCTGGTATCTGTAATCAGGGTGGTGGATTGAAGAAATCTAATTTTCACGGCTAGACTTCTCCCTAAGAACACAGATACATCTGCCATGTTCTACATTCGGGTAAACAGGTTTTTAAGTGGCTGTTTATAACAACGCATACGCATGACAGAAGCCTGCAGAGCGAGAGAGGGGGGATATAACTGTCACACGGAAACCCGTCTAATTCCGAGTCGGAATAAAACTGAAGCTCGCAGAAAAAGTCGACTCTTGACGACTTAGTAATGACGATGATTATGATTAGAAGTGGTTTAAATATGGGTAAGCTGATATAAATAGAGTGATAGATACACGGATAGACGGAGGACTAACACGGAAACCTCCTTTGCGCTTGGAATCTGCTTATGACATTAAAGTGTAAGAGCCCTGCAGACACTCTGAATCTTTCACACCCCTGACAAATGCAGCTGTCTTGCTCTTTATGTCAACCACTGACATCTCTTCTTTCTCACAAGGCTGCCTTTGACTTTGAGTGCCTATTGTACGGTTTTCAGCCAGACAACACCTGACACCACAGCATTGTCACAAGCCTGCACGCAGGGCCCTGCACATAAATATAAAAGCGACATATTGCGGCATTTGTGCACGTGGACGCTCACAGAAGCTGGAACAGGACGGATTCTGTACAGTACATCCACCGTGGAAATGTAGAAAGACGACGTAGGAGACACTGTATGTGCTAAAATAAAAGCGTCGGCTAGGGTCAAACATAAGCTCCTTTGTTTAGAAGAACATTTATCTCCATGTACCGTGCTGGCGAAGGGGCCATGGCTGGATGATGTCAGTTTTGCTCCGCTGACTTGGTACATTAAGCTGACTATTTGCTCAATGTGAGAATCAATAATGGGGCATCTGTAGAGGGCTATTAGAGTCATAATCTTACATGAGGCAGCGTCTTCATGACTCAAAAAGTTTAGAGGAACACCTTGTACAAGGTTAATGTCAAGAGTGTAAAAAATGGAACACTGTAAAACAAGTTTTACAAAGGAGGGAAACATTATGGCATTAAATAGACGGCCAGCGTTACAAATGGTTGCAACATGTTTTAAGTATTGTCATTTAAAACTCTAAGGAATGTCCAGCGAGGCTTGCGGATCACCATCTGTATCTGAGACCTGAATCCTCCGAGGACTTTAGATTGAAATGTCAAAAGGTGTGAGCACAGATTGTTCAATCAGACAAATCACCAGTGATTTTTAGACATATGGGAACTGCTGCTGTAACATCCCAAATGTTTTTTTTTCCCCCTTCTACTTTTTTGTCACATGGAACCTGACTCACTGAGCCATGATTGTACAGTGGCCCATAGCTCTCATCAAGCACTCTTCAGTTCAGGCAATCATCCGTGCCCTTACCTGTGTTCCCCTGGCAGTTGCTATGACAACAGCCTCCGCTTGATCAGCCTCCTATTCATGGAGTGACACTTGAATGACCACTTCATGGATCAGTGAAACGCAGCCATCCTGATATAGAAATAACGTGTAATAATAATGATCACAGAAGCATTGATCACTTTAAACTGTCTAAAAAGTTTCAGCGCTGTCTCATTGCTCCGCACCCGTAAATCAGTATAATAAAGATTCATCTGTTGGCCGAGGAAAGCCCCCGTGTGATCCGCATTAGTACATATACCGAGGCTCAAGGTTAAGCGAGATTGGTGCCTGTCTGTTATATTTGCATATACAATTAGTTTTTAACGTGCTCGACCTTTTGTCATTTGTGCATCATCCTTTAAACCCTATTTTTGTAAAGTATGGTATGCATTCTTTCAACATTGAGCCAATATTTTAAATAAACATTTTAAATAATGTAACAATTACATTTATAATAACAGAAATGGACGTTGTTAACTAATGAAATTTAGTCCCTATACTAAAAACATTAACCTGCTGGGTTTAATCTAAAGCATTTACGGGAAGTGAAATGAAAAGCTGAACTCTGGTGCAGTGTGTGCTACCACTAACTACTAAATCAGGGTTTAACTGTAATTATTTTTCACTAGTTTCTTGACTGTGACAAAGTGAGTTTATTTGGCTGGACGTTGTGTTGTGTTGGGCAGCACGGCAGTAGAGTGGCCGCCGCACAGCGACACAGCATAAGGCCACAATATTTTATTTACTTCATAACATCTGGACTTCAGCAACTGTCAGTATTTAGATCATGATACTTTAAATATGAATAAATGTCTGCCGTTTCAATCTTGCATTGAATTTGTGAGGCAGTTTTGAAGTTGTGTTACTATAACTGACTATTGTTCTGTCATATCCAGCTTCTTACACTAAAGATTCTCATCCTGCTACAACCAGCTGTGATTAACAACAGGTCAGTCAGAGCATTAGCTGTGTCTTCATTTTCATAAAGAGAGCTTCAGCCCTGTAATGGTGCCCATAGTTTTATGATTTATCTTTGATATTCAGCTGTTATACCCCCGACAAAAATAAGGAACTACAATCTAATGGCAGTATTTCCAAATTTATGTACCTGCTACTTCACAAAATGTACATTTTAACGAACCTAAAATACTTCCCATATCTCGAGGTTCACAAAGACAGAATAATTCGACAGCCCTATCGCAGCGGGCATCTTTAAAATGATCCTTCCTAAAGTAACATCCTTTTTTCAATGAATATGGTGGTGTGGAGATTAGAACAGACACACACAAACATCTTCTTCCTCATCCAAAGAGCAAAGATTAAAATTTGACTAATGCTGTCGCAGAGCAAGGATTACACACGCACCTTGCAGCGAGATGAACGCCTAACGTCTGTCAGCGGGCTTGTGTAGGCTGAACGCTGCTAATACAGCTCCCAGCATTGTACTGTAGGTCGCATTTCATGCAGAAGACTGGCTCGCACAAACAAAACGCTCTGAAAATGCTTCTCCGTTTAATCTGTGCATCCCAAAAAAACGGCTCGAGTTAATGGCTTTAAATGCGTCCTACCCTCAGTAAAAGGTTGGGTTTTTTTTTTTTTTACCCCACTATTAGTGCACCCAGCTTGACCACTGTGATTTTATTGAGTGCTTCTTGGTGATAATGTGACACCTTTCGCTCTGAGTGGTTTTAGGAGGACAATGTATTGATTGTCGTGATAAACTTCTCCCGGCTGAGCGGAGCCGCACACATTTCTCACGGGATACAAGCAAACGTGTGTTGCATGTGATTTACCAAGCGCTACAAGCATATTTTAGTTCATCCGGCACAGATACTTCGAGCTCTCTCTTCCCAGCTCAATGCAGAAGGCGCAGATGCATTTGCTGTGTAGCCGTAATGTTGCCGCGGGAGCCGAGATACAGTAATAGACTGTGACAGGGCCTTTTCTCTACCTGCCTTTGGGGCACTTAGTCATGTGCGGTTGAAGTCAAGCTAGGCCTCTCAGGACCTCTCCAATCTGAAGCATATTCTGTCAGCAAGCCCATCTCCTCCACAACATTCTGTTCATGTCACGTATCAGTCTTTACCTTTGCTTATTCACCGAGCCCGCGGACAGGCCGACGGATGACAGCGACTGCTGGTCGCTCTGCGGCTTCACAGCACCTCCCTCCCTGGGCAGAACGGGCCATCGAGCGGTAGACGGCCGATCACATGTGACAGTATGAGGACCGCGGACCTCAGGAGGAGGTTGTTTGTGGCGTAAACAGGCTCTGACAGCACCACTGACTAACAATACACACGGCTGCAGAAAGTGGAGCTATTTATATCCGCTAAAGCCCCCCAACAACCAGGTGACAGTGCAGAGATGAAGCACGCAGGAAACCAAAGGCACTGACGTGAAAAAAAAAAAAGAAACAGGCCGCTTTCCGACATCGCAATGAGCGAACGTGAGCAGTCGACTTTCGTTTGAGCAACACGCGTTTACGCGGCTTCAGTGTCGTTTCAGCTTTATTTGCTGTACGTCCGGCTTCCACAGCCGTAAAACAAGGAGCGGGGGTTAACGAAAGGCGAACAAACACGCACACGACTACACACCGTTTAACTGAAGCTACGGAGCCCAGTGTCCAGTCAATGGAAATTTTTCACATCTGTCACAACAGCTCAACAGTTTGGCAAAAGTGCTGACACAAGTCCCTCTGCACATATATGGTTTTACAATAAATTACCTAGGTCACCTGAAATACAGTAGAAATACAGCCTCTTGCTGCAGCTGTGAAATAAAATGTGTGACATTATGTTTTAAAAAATGACATTTAAAATTGTACCGCATGCCTAAGCTGAACACTGATGCAACTTTGTTTTGTATTTTTACCCTAAATGTCTTATCTCTTTCCTGTGAGACTTGTTTGACTCTTCTGAGAGTCAGCACACTCTCTTAGCTGTACAAATAGTTCGACTCGACTAGATGGATGCCACCTGTTCATGAGTAAGTGCACAGTCATGACAGTAAATACAACTCAAGAAAATGATAAAACAGCTGCCAAACAACACTTTATTATGAAATCAAAGCAAAAAAAATGTAAAGCGCGATTGCCCGTGGCGAAGATGGGAGGAGGCCAACAGATGTGACAGATACAGTTGGTGCTGTAACATAGATGTAACGGGCTCCCGTGTCCAGCAATATGCATGAAGACCCTGAGGCAGCCATCAGAGGGAACATTCCCAGCAATTCCTGGTTTCCATGACAAAATATGCCAATAAAATAATCATGAGAGTGATGGTGGACAGAATAATAATTTAGTAAATAGCATTTTATTGTTTCTTTTGTTGTTGATTTTTCTGTGTCATGTATCACTCATATTCCAGTGTTATAATTAATTTGTTTCATCAAGTGTTTTCCTTCTATCTACAAATGACAGTTCATACCTACTCAAATTTCTTTCCACAAGAAGTTACTGTATCATAAACCACTCATACATGGACAACCTCAACAGTCAGACGTATTGCCTATAGTGACATCATACTGCACAAAAATCCCAAGTTACTTACACCACACTATATCTGGAGCATAACCGAGATTTTCTTTGATATTGCAGGATTCTGAGTCTACATTTGCTCTCATTCACTAGGGTATATTGGAATATCTGGATTCAGGATTTCACAGAATAAAACCAAATCAGCGGTATATCAGTGCTATTCAACATGTATTGTGGAATATGACACATTTTGGTGACTCTTTGGGAAAAGGGACCCTCATATTGGCAACTATAAACCCCCTTAAATCTCCCATAAAGGCACGATACAGTGCACCAATGCTGCTCCAAAAAACTTCAAGTGGGCCCTTTTAAATGAATATATGACAGCTGGATATCATTATTAAATTTAGGGGGGCACAATACGCTTCGATGGCCTAGGGCCCCGCAGAGATATTATCAAGATATGAGATATGACTAAGGAGTATCTAAGTTAATTTCATCATATCTTCAAGTATCTGTGTTTCAATTATGACACATTTCTTGAAGTATGCTTCTGTGCATAATACTGGTGTAAATGTCCAGAGAGTTGAGACATGTCAAGAGTGTAATGAAATACTTGACCCCAGAACTGCCATGTGTATGGGAATCAAAATGTCACGCAAGTCATGTCACAGGAGCCGCAGCTTTCATTAGTATCAAAGTGGTCCTAATAAGATAAGATATGACCCAGATATGGGGTGTGATAATGTGTGATAAGAGAGTTCCCAGCCCAAATTTCATCATATATGGGTCATAATTAAAAAGTTTCTGGACTCAACAATCTCCAAATTCTGGTGTTTTTTTGAGCAGTGTCACTTGCATTTGTTGATGCTGAAGCATGGATGGACTATTGAATGAGCCTAGTGGGCACAGGCCCATAAGTCAGAGAGGTCACGGAGCCCCTGGGACAGAGTGGCTGCTTTGTATGGGAGCTCAGTTAAGAGAGATTAAAAGTGATGAACAGCAAAGACAAAACATGCAAAATGAATCAAAGGCGTTGAACAGCAGGTGCAGAATTCATAAACACAAAAATAACTCAAAAAATAGACAATACAATTACTAAAAACAGACACAAAATGTCCAAAGTAGACAAAAAAAATAGACTGATTGACCATAAACCAGGACAAATGTCCAAAATTGACCCAAATGACCAAAAAACAAAATGCTGAAAAACCAAAAACTCAAAATAACCAACAATAAAGGGCCAGGCTTTTTCAGACTGTGTCCAGGGGCTCGTTTTCTCATAATCCATCCATGGGCTGAAGCGGTTTTACCAGGCCTCTGTATCCCACCCCTCACATTTGCATGAGTCTGTTAGTCTCTCCTACCATGACACGCTCGCAGCTTCTGTTAACAGTTTAGTTGTACTGAAGGCGGCAACGGGCGGTTTTCACGAGGAAAAAGGTACATGGATAAATAGGGAGATTGATTTTATTGTCCTTTATTAGTCCTATGATAAATGTAGGCACATAATGTAGGAGTGCAATGTGTCCCTCACGTAAGACACAAGAAACCTTGAGTGAAACCTTTTGTATTTGCTTGAAAGAATATTCTTTTATATTAAGATGCCCCACATTTAGTGAATAACCAGTTTTATTACCAGTATGACATCTTTTTGTACTTATGTATTTTAATACATGTGAGCATTAGGTAATGAAAGTGTTTCTACATAAGACCTTTGCATTATTTAGATTTCCCTGCATTATTAAATAGTACATTAAGGTAAAATCCATAATGTGATGAGGCTATGAAACTATGTGCATATTATCAAATAACTCAAACAAATTACATGTCTTAACAAAAGCAACAACAAAGTAAAGAAAGAAAGAAAGAAAAATACAAATCCAGCTGGTCACTTTAATAATCTGCCAGAAACAGAAGTGATTAATGATAATAATTTATTATCTGATGTGACTTGTGCTTTATACCTGAATTCATATCCACATAAGCTATTATAGATACACTCTAAAGGAAAGAGAATATAAACCAACAAAAATAAGCACAGATTATTGAAAGTAACAAAGGCTGATGTGTTGTTTTCTGCAAATACAAGAACAAAAAGCTTGCTAATACTCAAGGGTAATAGGGCAATGCGAAATGGGGAATGGATTAAGATATTAACTTGTTTTCATCTTGTTGCAGTTCATTATTTCAAACAGAATAAGACATTAAGATGTTCTTTCGATAAACAAAACCTGATTAATTTCCATGGCAAGCAATTTCTAATGGTTCCTGTCTTGTTTTTGAGATTATTTTGGAATATCTTCATAACATCTGAAGAAGCCTTTCATGCCGCACCCCCCCCCCCCACCCATCCAGCAATTATTCACATCATACAACAAATGATGGTGTAGTTGTCAGAAATAAACAAAGAATCCTGGAAGCAAAAGAGATAAAGTACAAAGACTGTATTTGAAGAGCATGTTTGATCCTGTTCTAACATTTTACTCAACCACAGGCTTGAAACCCAGAATTTAAAACTTTTAATTGTCACTTAAGAGAAGGAGGGTTGGGTTTTTGTGAGAGTCGTTCTCAGCTTGGCAAGTTCTAAATAATCGAGTAAATATTTTAAATAAAGACAGCGGGATTTAGAGGTACAGCTGAGCTGGAACAGGTGGTGTTCCCAGAAGAACGAAATCATCTCCATTACTGACTCCGAGTTTTTCTTAGGCTTTAAAGAGGAATCACAGTTTCTTCCCTTGTCTGAAGGGAAAGGTTTTGGTAATGACCTGGCAAAGTCACCAACAAAGACACCAACTTTGCATTTTATGGACAAATACAAGTACATGAAACGAGTATAAAGTCAGTGATGTCTCAGCCCTCCCACTGAACGGATGCAAATGAGGTATTTATGTAGTACAGACCTGAAGTGGCTGAATTGTTTGAAAGGTTACAATTTTAGTTTGTCCTTTGTGGTTTGTCATTGTTGGTCCTGCAAACGTATAGTTCATCGACAAGTAGATCGATGTCAGCATAGTGATTATGATAATTCCAATAGTAGCTGATTAGCTTAGCACAAAGATGTGTACTGAAACATGTTTTAATCGTCCTCAATTTTTTTCTAAATGAAATGCATTTCCGACAACCCCCATGCTCTTAAACCAACAATAGAATAGGAATGTGTTTTTGAATATTTAATTTCTAAAATAACCACCAGCTGCTGTAAAAAGTTGTGAATTTGTGAGCATGTTTGTTAACGCGTAGCCCACATGTTTCATCGTCTCTGTTTAAGACCTACTAATATCAGGGCGTATGATTGCAATTTATAAGTTTACAGAAAGAAAATCTTGCATCAAATTGTATTTCCCGACTTATTGGACTTTCCATCTTAATGTAACAGCATGGTTGAGGTGAGGATAGACAATTAAAATGTGTGTATGGCAAAAAAAAAAAAAAAAAGGCTTGCTTAGTGGAAAATTTGATATGAATAGATACATAGAGAAATATCTTCTAATGGGTAAAGGTGTTAGTTTTTTCTTACACACTGTGTCCAAGACAAACAAAATGGTGAATCTCAAATAAATGTCATTGCTACATTTGTTAGGCAGTTTTAAATTACTTTCAGATATAGCAGTTTCAGATCGAAACAATCAGCTGCACCTTAAAATCACCCCCCCAAAAAAAAGGGTTTCCAAAAAAGGGGTGTGTCCAGTAAAAGACTGCGTGTCTTCGGCTTCTTGACATCTTTTAAGATGGAGGAGCAGAACAACTTCCTGGGCGAGCAAAGATCGATAATGAAGAATGACCAGTTAATGGAATTGGGATCCACCTGCTCTTGGACTGCCAGGCTGACTCCAGGGAGCTCTGAAGGGGCTTGTAGGCGGCGTTTGTTCCTGCCTATTTATAGTCTTTATTCTGAATTTGAATAATTGACTCCTGGCAGTCACTCCATGTTTCATAAATGGAAAGATTTGACAGTAGTATCGATGTTGATATTATGGACGGTAATTTTCAACAGGGACACCAATTAACACATTACAACAATTTAACAGCTCTACTAGCATTATTATTGTTATTATTTTGGCGTTTTTTTCTAAGGTTGTGTTTTTTATAAGATATCTTTTACAACCAAGCCTTTATTATTTATTATACATATCTCTTGTCTGTCAAGATTAGCTAGACTCACTGAAAAATGCAGGGATTCGAGTCCTCGTCGCCGCATCCACTTCACTGCTCACTCTGCTCCACATAAAAATTCATAATTCAAGTCAGGAGCAGCTTGGTTGGCAAGATATCTTAAGTGAGAACCTTTTCTTCACGGGACATACAGACATCCTCAAACATGTAGCCAATGTTGTAGGTGGAACTAAATGTTGGGGAGTTTAATTTGTTTCATCAATACACCACAGTTTCTAAAGGAGCCACAAGTTTATGTTCAAAACAAAATTTGATCTGCCATGCGAATGTACATTGACAGGAAGTATTTAAATACAAGTATCTCCAAGACACGAAATACCCGAGTAAATGTCCTAAAATGTTTGTCACAGAAGTTAAAGTGACACAAAAAACTACACGCTTCCACAAATCATATTACTTGTTGCAAAGAGAAAAATCACACATGCATTATATACATAATGTTCCCACTTCCTGACAGATGCCATCATTAAGGTAGCACGGGCTGAAATATCAAATATATACTCAGAAGACACATGTTTTGCTGTGCAGCCGCCTTTTTTAATGTAGCATACAACGGCATAAAATCTTAATGAGTGAATGAAAAAGAGCTGGCTGCTGCTCTTCTCTGGCATCCCAGGCGAGCTGCACTTACAAATTGTGATCTATGGTGAGTAAAAGTCGTCACATTGGCTAGTTGCCCTTTCATTTATCATTGTGAGCGTAATCACTGTTTATCTGTTTCGCATCATGGCTCCCACTGTACCTGCACAGCAGTCGCTTTCAGTGTCAACAAGCGCACATGTGGAATTCACTGTGCCTGGGAATATGACATCGAGCACCGTCCCTCATGGACCTCAACCTTAATACATTCAGAATCACTGGCAAGGCGATAGCAGTATTATAAAAATGGTGAGAAATGGGGGAATATATTTTCAACTCAGCCACGTCAGAAGTGCAATAACTAAAATGTAACATTTCTGAGTGCTACCACGAATAATAACTGTAGGCAAGTTTATGGCTTGGGATGGTGAGCCAAACAAGGTGTGAGGAAAAAGCTGGGGGGAGTTAATGATAGAAAGGCTTCCAGAGGAGGTGCATGGTCGTGATTAGATCTCACCACATGGCAGATGAGTAATTCATCTGCTCTTAATGTGCTGCAGCTGCAGTCTAATGAGAGAGACCTCGCGAGGGGACCTGGCCACCAGCTCCCCGTGACGCCATCCGTCACCTCAGCCGTGTTCCCACAGGGTTCTTTTATCGTCCATGTAAGACAAGTGGACAAAGAGGATGCATCGTGTCCACATGGCTCCACAGCCTGTTGTTGAGTGAAGTTACCCGGCAAAAGGTTTCATACATGCACACACACAAATAAAACACATCACACACATCGGAGGACACTGCAGCTAACAGTGGTTTCAAGTCCATGCAAAACAACACAAAATCATAATTTTTTTTAAATTGTAGCAACGATGCATTCCATTCACTAATTACCATTCAAATTCCTGTCAAAAATATTGCTACCTTCTCTATTTGAAGCATTATTGCTGCACTCGAGCTCTGGCGTTCCCTCAAAGTCATTTTGTCTTTTTATCTTAACATGTTCTTTGCATGTTGGAAACATTTACAGCTGCATTGTCAGAAAACTCTCCTCTACATTTCGGCATATCCGCATTACAACTGTGTTTGTCTAGTGTCAGTATTTTTTTAAGGACAAGCGATCTGATGTACATCCATTTCAACAGTAGCCACACAGATTCACTGTGGACTGAGCTGTTGCAGTGCACACAGAAACAACGGATGGGCGAAATTAGGTTTTCTGCAGTAATGTAAACTGCCTTCAGTCTGTACATCATAGCAGAAAGGTGCAGAAATGTTATGCTTTGCAAACATTTCTTTCGATATAAGTGCTCTATAGCATCCTCATTGTTATGTTAAGAGCCTGGATTCACATTTGAAGAGTTTTTGAAATTTAGAGTAACAAAGGGATCCGCAGTCCGTGAATGGGTGAGGGTGCAGGGTGGAAATGGCAGAGTAGGCAGCAAGCAACTACCCAGAGCTGGCAGTTCCTTTGCGGCTTTGCCTTCCAAGAAGCTTCTCATCCGACACAGAGCTGGGCATAAGAACCACTAGCCCAGTGAGGAGAAGCCCTAATAAGGAAAGGCCTTATGAATTATTGATTGGGATGGGCCCCCCTCCTGCAGCCCAGTATCCCTTTAAGATACAGATTCCCTTTAAATCCAACAGGCTTTGCTGGGCTCTCAGCTGTGGCTCTCTGAGCACAGCAGCTCCCCAAAAGAAAGGGAGCAATGGATGTTTTAGAAAGAGAAACCAATTAGAGGTGGCAGGGTGTCCTCTGTACCCTCCCTATTGCCCCCATGCTGCTATCCCATGATCCTTTAACTCTTCTCCATTGGTCGGAGTCAAATCTTTCCCCAAGCAGCGCCCCCCTAATGTTCGGTTGACATTCTTGATCTGAGGTCCAGGTCCTTTTTCTTATTCTCTATGGTCTGCTGCCAAGACCCCCAGTGGTCTCCCCCAACCCCCTAGATTGACAGCTTGCTAGTCTGCGGTAAGACCACACTGTTTCTTATTGAGCAACAAACAAGCCTACAACTCTCTAGATCACTAACCCGATCACTAACCACTCAGTCGGATGCACCGGCAATGAGGAGTTGGTGGGTTTCCATGGGATTTATTGATTCATGTATTTCCCCAATCTCATTATGCATTCTGGAAACATGTCAGTCACCACTCAAGGAGATGGCTCAATGTTTAAGATGCAGGACTACATGTATGAAACCACGACTCTAATAGTAATAGATATTGACTGGTAGGCTTGATGCAGTTCCTGCAGTCTGATATTTCAGTCTGGAACATCTTGCAAAGTATCTACAGTTTCCAGTTCTTAGTCTTCTAGGACATAAAACTGAATAGTTTTGAAATTGTGGCTCCACAAATTAAGACATTTGGAAGGACTAAGGATACTAAAATTAATTATTTGTGAGGGCCCTTTCACAAATTTAGCTTATTCAACTCTATTTTGGATAGAGTTTTATTCATTCCCTCACTCAAATGACCCCTAGCCCACTTCATTAACCAGGGGTGAAATGATTTGTGCTCAACAGAGCACCATGAATGAGACTAACGTGGATTGTGCAGTATTTTATTTCTATATTCTACTCCCTTGTGACCACTGTAATGAAATTCACAAAAAAATAAACCAACTTTTACTCTCATGGCCATTTTCTCGCTTGGCTATTTGAACGGAATCCAGAAAAAATATAAAAATATAAATGAAGACTGGAATTCAGTATCTTTTATGGAATTCAGGACCCGTCTACACAAATGAGAGTGCAGGGAGATCTGGTATTCATGTGCTTGCTCACCTGCAGGCAAGTTCTTCACTTATATATGACTGTGTATAGTATCCATTCCACAGCTCGCCATGCGAATCTCTGCCTCTCCCTCGCTCATCCAGGCAGGTCATAGGGGCTGCCAGATAAGCAGAGCTATATTGAAATATTCAACAGCAGTCAGAGACTAGACCAGGGTGTTAATGCGTGGTGTGCAGGATGGAGAGTGGGACAAGGTTGGAAGAAGGAGAAGAAGGAGATGGGGAAATAGGAAAATGGAAAAGGAAGGAAACAGGAGGAAAGATGATGAAGATGATGGCGGGCCTAACTAATCGGTATTCTGAAGCTTGACATTTCCCACTCTGTAGAAACCTTGTTAGTTTCCTGACATCCAGAGCCCTCTCCTGGCCAGATGGATTCCCTGTTTGCCATTTCGCCTCCCCCCCCGTTTCCACTCCTTCATCAGATCTGCTCCGCCAGACCCCCACACCCCTGCCCTGTCATTACAGATCAGTACAGCTGATCGTTATCGCGGGGCCCTCTCAACGCCGCGAAGCAGCAGCGTGTAAGCTTCAGCAATTTAGTTGGATGAGAGTGTATTATCGAGCCTGACGTGATCACTCAGAGTAACTTTGAGGGTTAAGGGAAAGTGGTAGACACCCACTCAAACCACAGTAGATGGTTGAAGTGTGACAGATTGCTCTGGAAAGACACCTCAACAAAACTAAACTAAAAAAATGAAAAGAAAATGACGCGTGCTGATACAGCATACGGACTTCCTGTTAGGGGCCTAAGCCTGGTGATTCTCCCACTAATCACCGTGAGGAAAACATGTGAATCAGGAAGGAGCGAGCACCTGCCTCATACACTGCAAAGTAAATAAGCACATAATCACCTTGCTCTTTTACCCCAGACAGAACATAGTCTGCGGCTTATCGGGTGAATAATGTGCTTACATCCGACAATCCGTCGTTGGAGTCAGATAGCATAGTGAGGATAAAGGGGGACAAGAGGAATGATGTGGTAAGGTTGGTACAGCGCTGTATTTGGATATCTCTGCGTTTTGTAACTGTCTTAATAAGGTGCCTTTTGGCTTTCTGCAAGGACATGGAATAACTGTACAAACCAGACCATTTTCAAGTGTGGACGCTCTATGGGGAGAAAATCTCAGTTCATCCCCTTTTTTTTAAGACACTTAATAGCACGCAACAGATTCAGTGTCCATTATTAAATATTATATAATATCAATGCATTTTTCAGCCATGCCCACTGAAGACAGTACCTGATGACACTAACAAAGCAGGATTCACCCTCCTTGTAATTATGATTAGATATTAAAGTTAAAGTGCAAATCAGTACTTGTAAATATGCAATTTTATAATCATGACCGGTAGAACGTGCTTCAGGTGCTCACTTGGCTTAGTTGTTAACTGAAATCTGCCCGTTGCGCCTCACTTCATGTGGTCTTTCCATTATTTAGTACAGTGCCCCGACTATTTAGCTCCTTATGCAGTAGATGCAGAATCTCAGAACGTTGTGCTTTTACAGTTTGTGATGTGCTGATTTTAACATAAGGGCAGAAGAGTCCAGTTTATGATGCAGCCTCCCATTTATGCATTCGTTACATCCACACAGCGATATGCTTGGGTGCCCTATGACTTTATATGGATTATAGATAAAAATCTGAATTCACTATGGTGTGACTCCAATGGATCAAAATTTTCCACGAAAATAAACACAATGTTCAAACAAACTCAACCACCAAGTACATTTTTTATACTTTTAGTCTAATTACACCATTTGCGCCTCGTTCACTCAAGCAGCACGACCCTCTTTCTAAAAATGTGGAACATTCCATGTTTTTTGCTTTTTGAAGCCCGTTCTTCTACCATCGACATTGTCAGTGAGCCCAGCAGTGTGCATTAGACATTAAAAGCTCCCTATATCTAAAATAGGCCTCAGAGCATTAAAAGGAGCTGTGCTGCTTTTAACTTGCTCTGGAAAATGGGAGCTTGTGCTCCCTCGCTCCTTTGTTTCCTGATGGTTCCAACTCTACACTGCATCAGCTCTGAGGAGTTTGGGACTTCAGAGGACCCTCTTGAAGCCATAACATCAACCATGCAGAGAGTAACACAGAAAGTGTTACAAACGTGTCCTGGGAATTTGACTGTTTTCAGGATAATAAGTAGAAAGAGCCTGTGTTAACTTAGGAAAAAGTCGCTTTAGAAACCCACTACATCTTACCTTTCCTGCCCGCTCTATGAGACCCCTGTGTGAAAAACGGAATTAATCTGGCAGTATGTGTGTATAAGTTAATCATCAAACTTTTTTCAGTGCCCTTTTATTTTTTATTAAATGTGAACTTAAAATATTATAATTTGGAGACAAGTTGAAGGTGTGTTGCACAGTACAACTGTGTGGTACCTTTGTTCCCACTAAAATGATTGAAATATTTAATTAAAAAAGTGTTGATTGAAAGAAAAGAAGAATCTGACAAACAAAAACCTGTGGAGAGATTCAGAGGTTAAAAAAATGACTTTAGCAGGCCCGACACATGCCTCCTCGCTGTTCCCACGTCCACGATAAAATATTGATGCTGCTGGGAAGGTTTGCTTCCCTGTTCCAGCTGGAGATATGCTGAGCTCACAATTCAAGGTCAGGATGAGTCACGAGCAGTTTGGGAATAGGATGTGAAGAGGTCAAAGTGTTGGGAGCACGGGGGGAGGGAAACCACGCTGAATGTCAAACTGAAGGGAAGACAGTCGACGAGCCGAGGCATCGGCGCAGCTCTGTCCTCAGCCGGCAGCCCCGGCAGTCCGACTGTGGTGTTCTTCACTTTCTCTAACGCACACAAGTCTGAAACAGGTCAGGCTGTCACTGACCGAGAACTGCACACCGGTGCAAATGTCACAGCATCATGGCGTATGAATGCTACTCAGCCGTAACAACAGCTCCCGTCTGTCCTGACAGCTTCTAACGATCAACAACAAGTGACATATTCTGAGATGTTTGCAAGAGGTTTGTTAATTTGGCAGACAGACGGACTCCAAGTGAAGAAACTGTGAATCCGCTCTGGACTTTCTTGAGTGTGTACACAGCTCTCACTTTATCCGATATGAAATCAGTAGCTGTCCATATGTGAACAATAATGGACAGAAAGGCCGGAGTTAACAAATAGACAGAAATAATGTAGGTGCATTTTATTGATGCCAATTTCATTGATGACACCTGGGAGGTAAATGTCAGATACTACAATCGGAATAAAACGTAATGTCAGTGTTTGCAGTGTCCTAGTTTTCTGCATCAATTGATCATTAATGTGATCTGATCTTCACCAAAGTCTCATATATCAAAAAACACAATATCTTTAAGCTGATAAAACACAAACAATCTTTTATTTTTTATTGTCTGTGTCTCCAAAGCCAGTGTGTACAGGATTTGCTTCATGTTTAGGCTCCTTGTACTTTGGTGAACTTCACCTGTCCTACAGGAGCAACGGCTTCATCCATCGTGTATTTAGTTCTTAACAAATGCCAATGAATCCTTCAAAGTTTTAGCTCTTTCACCTTGTTTTTACCTCAGTGATAATTCTGCGTTGTGCTTTTGAACTGATCATCTTCCACAGGAGGAGCCACAGGACCAAATTCATTTGTAGACAATTTTAAACTGTGGACTGATGAATATCTTCCGTCTTTGTGATTTATTCTGTAACCATTTCCAACTAGGTACATGCAAATCCACAACTCTTAATCACAGGTATTTTGAGACTTGTTGCTCATACAGTCACTTAGACTTCCACAGCCTTTCTGTGTGTGTGAGGAGGGGGTGATCTGTCCTTGCAGTTCTCCTGAAGTCTTAAGGATCTGAAGGATCTCTTTGATGCCGGCGGTGTCGGTCTTACATCACACCTCCAGGTGTTCCATTTCGCTCCTGTAGGCTGTGTCACACACAAATATTTATATGGCGTTGGAGGGGTGAGGAGTGTGAAGAGCACTGGGGTCAACTGTTAGGCCGCAGAGCTCCTGTGTTCAGGGTGAGACAAAGGCTTCTACATAAACTCAACTCAGCCTGTTTACCAGAGACGTTCCCTGTTGTTAAATTGAACCAAAGTGCAAAAATGACCCTATGCTGTTTTACTGTGTAAGACCAGGTCTTTGTGAGCTTTGGAGGCACTTGGTGGTGGATTTTGTTACGTTGGTGCAGACACAGTCTGGCTTTTTCTGCCTCGTTCCAGTCATAAACAGCTGAGCTTACTGGCTCCTCCCCAAACTCTCCCCAACAAAGCAAATTTAATAAGCTATTCTAAGATTCCAGAATCATTGCAAGAATCAAAATCATTTGCTGTGATTGTGAACAAGTATAAAGAGCAGTGGCTGCCACACTAGTACCTAAAGCTTTTGGACTATTATTGTAAATCTGGTTTCCGAGTGCAGCCATTTAAAGAAGCAATTTAGGCTCCTTGTAGTTTGTCAGTTTATTTTTAAAATAGGAAATCATATTTTGTTAAAAATAACAACAAACTGTATAAATAGCCCCATGAACCTTTTGCGACCGGCATGTTAAGTGGTTTGTTTCAAGCAGGAAGGCTCATTTTGTAAAGTTCATTTCATTTTGGCGGGACAATTTCATCAATAACATCCATTTTAGATGTAGCTTTGCCTTTGTTTTCATTTACTGCGCTCACACATTTTGTCACCATCACCTGTCTAAATTAAAGTCTTTTTTTTTTTACTGAACCATTTTGCTCAATCCTCTGTAACTATAAAGACATCAGTCACTAAAGCTGTGATGGGCCTTTTTCGTGCCGTATGAATCAAGCCTTTAATTACAGTCAAGTCGTTTTAGAGGAATAAATAAGTGCCACATGGGCACACGTCTCTTTTCATTTTTAAGTATTTAAATTTTCCTTCTTTTATTCCTCATTCTGTTTATTTTGGTCAGTATTTTCGCAGTGATTCCATTTTAACAAAACTATCTTTAAGCTTGACTTTCTGTGGATCTAAGTCTGTATCCAAATAAAAATGCTGCTCCTCACTCTCTTTTGTGAGCCATAAGGACCGACTTTTAACTCGAGTGTTTAAATTCTGAACAGCAGTTTTGTGCTCAGTGAACACGTGTGTTCACGAGTGGAGAAAAGTTTCAAGGCCCTGAAGGTGAAATTTTCCTCCGTTCTGAGTGGGAAATGGGGGTTTATATAAATCACCACAGCAACTGCTCATTTACATCATTGATTGGCTGATTAGCTGGTCATGAAGTCACTGTGCACACTGTGTGCATAGCAATCAGCTCCATATTTTTATCTGCAGCACTCCTCATCTCAAATGGATGCCAGGAAATGGGGGTAGAAGAGAGGAGGGAGGTTTGATCAACTTAATTAAAGCCTATTAGGCATTCTGCGAGGTGGATCGGATCGGCACTGTATTGAATAGAAATGAACGCGGGTGAGAGCAGACCAACGTATAAACAGATCAAATGTGTTTTGTGGGTGGGATAACTATCAAATATAGAAACAATTATGTTTCAATTCGAAATTATAAAATGTGGAATTAGCCTGTCTGCACTCTTCTGTCTGCATGCACGTCGCTGAGCTAAAGTCACTGGTGAGACTCACATTTCTACATAAAACCTCAGCGTTCAGGCCATCAGCTTGTGTGCAACGTTCGTAGCAGCCTTGACACGTGCACCGATACTTGTAGCTCTGAAGAGATTGAGACGACTTAATTCCTCATTGACGTTCTTTGCGCTAATATCTGCCAAATAAATGAGGATGTAAGTCAGTGTTTCTTTTAGGCACGAGTGAAATCCTCAAGCTTTATATGCATAATTCTTTAGACTGTAATAGACACGTCTGATAGGAGACTTGGAAATCCAGGAAAATGACAACTGCAATTACTCCGTAAGCCAAGAATTTACATCATTCAAAAGATGAAAAATGTGCAGGTTTAGAGAATGGAATAACGATTCATGTTCATATCCTCAAAGTGAGTATTCAAAGCGAGGGAGGAATGACATAAGAGCAGTGCCTCTGCATTGATAGGGGCGCTGAAACACCTTCAGACCTGTCATTACTATTCCTCATGAAATGAGCATCAAAAGAGTAGAAGATCCCCCACGGTGACATTTAGAAAGTTGCCGTACCACCGCTTTGATATTTCAAACATTTTGAGGTTTAAACAACGTCTTTGAAGACTCACAGTTTCTAGAGAATGTCAAAAATAATACAGACACTTTGCAGAGGGGAGGATTTGCTTAAGATTTATCAAACAGTTTTCTTGATGAAATCTGATGCTTCTCAACATACAGTACAAGCAACCTAAAGCACAAGAAAATGTTTCAGTTTCCTTCTTGTTGCCTGTCTATGCATCTGTCACCACAAAATCTAAATGTCAAACTACGTTCAGCTAATTATGAGAGGTCGCTTCTGGAAATACATCTGCAAACGTATTTGTAATAATAAAATAACCATCACGCAGCTTCATTATGCAGCCATTCTGCTGATCAATAGTTTGTGGCAGTAATGAAAAACCACATGTGGCAACGGACCAACAAAATAAAGGCGGGAAGAAGCCGCGTGCCAGCTTGCAAACGTGCATGTAAACAAAAAGATTCTGAATAGTCGAACACGCATTCAACACAGAGTTTGCTGGCCACCGGTTTCAGAGAGCTGTGGTGCTGCAGCGTTTAAATTGCCCATAAAACTCTAAAAAGATTAGCATTCCTTAAACGACCTGTAGTTGCTCATAAAACTGAAAAACAGCTGCAGTTGGTTCACATTTTTTTTTATGGAGACCTACAGTAGCTCACAACATTGTAAAACATTTGATTATTCTTAATTTTCGTGCTTTGTGTGCTCAGGAATGCAATAAAAATGACTCCTTGTTGTTTTCTGAACGATTTGAATCCAAATGGAGTTACCCATCCCTGCTGTCCGTGACAAGCGGCCCTGCTAAGATTAGTGCTCCTCCCCACCACCTGCAGCAGCCCAATAATGGTTTGTTATGGCCGTGCCCTGGAAAGTGATGATACACCGCTTTGGCCAGCCATGCTTACTCACCGTTAAATAGGGATATCTCATTTTTTCATGAACACCTTGCTCCACTGCTCTGTCCATCATAATAAGAGCTCTTGTATCCTGGCCCTGCCTGTGAGAGAGTAATCGGTGTGAAGCAGGGAATAACATATCACTCGGTGTGCCTTGAAGCCCCAGCAGAAAGTCCTAGTCCTAATGAAATATTAATCTGCGGCTCCCCGCTAATGATAATGCACTATCAAGCATGAGTTGGCCCAACTTAGGCAGGCAGTTTCCTGTCACACTTGTGTTATGACAGAATGTCCATGCTATTACAGCCCACAAATGAGATTTGAATCTGTGAATTACAAAACGGTTAAATTGGGGGACTGCCGCCTTTATTAATTCTTTACAGCCCCTGATTTCCTCAGACAGTTGTGCCACACACCTTCCACCCAGTATCAATTCAATTCAATTCAACTTTATTTATATAGCAACAATTCACAACAAAGTCATCTCAAGGAACTTTACACACCGAAGACAGGGACAGAAAGAGAGCGACAGAGAGGGAGAAGCACAACTACAGGAGAAAGAAGACACTGATTTAATGTCATGCAGTGAGAGGTGGTGAGAGGAGAGAGGGAAGAGAGGAAGGACGTGGCTCAGTGCATCAGGGGCTGGTCCCCCAGCAGTCTAAGTGTATAGCAGTGGGACTATAACAGGGTGTCTGGACTGGGAGCTGGTTCCACAGCAGAGGAGCTTGATAGCTAAAGGCTCTGCCTCCCATTCTACTTTTGGAAATTCTGGGAACCACAATTAGGCCTGCACTCTGAGACTGAAGTGGTCTATTAGAATCATATGGTAAAAGGACATCTTTCAGGTATGATGGAGCTTGACCGTTTAGAGCTTTATAGGTAAGAAGAAGGTTTTTAAATTCTATTCTACATTTAATGGGAAGCGTATGGAGAGAGGCTAGAGAAGGTGAAATGAAATGTTGTGATCGGTGGTGTCAAATGCAGCACAAAGATCCAACAGAACCAGCATAAAGACTTGTCCATTATCTGAAGCCAAGAGAAGATCATTAGTGACTTTTACCAATTTGTTTTCTGTGCTGTGATGAACTATGACGCAGGTGGTCACATAATTGGTTTGCATCTACTTTTCAAGTATTTTAGAAATAAAGGGGTGATTGGATATTGGTCTGCAGTTGACTAAAGCACCTGGATCAAGCCTTCTTTTTTAGAGGGTCACAATGTTTAGTGTTGAACATAGTGATGCTGCATAATTATCAGTCAGATAATCAACTTGTACAGGATTACAGCTGTTGTTTTGGCACAAGGTGAAGTAAAGGACAAAGGAAACGTTTCCTTAAATTTGTTCACAGCATTTTCAGAAATGCACCTACTGAAGTCGAACTTCTTCTAACTGCTGTACAGTCCATTAGAGTAAATTCAAATGCCGTTAAAAAATATTCAGACAAAACAGAATTATGAGGAAATACTGTCAGATTACCATTTTTAATGCCATATGAAAGGACAAGGTCTAGGGTGTGACTCAGTGAGTGGGTTTATTAGTTTTTATCTGTTACACTATGATACAGACAATTTACACTTGCAGCCTTCTGTCTTTTTTCTGCTCTCTATTTTTTTTGAATTGTTTGAAATACAGTAGCTGTATTACCGGAACATTTAAAACACATTATCCTGTGAAGTACGCCGGTGTTCTGCAACTCCTGTACCCTGTCTAACACTATTCCGAAAACACGACCGCCATCTTTTTCAGACAAGAACAGATTAGACAAGTGGGCCCACACAAAGCAGGAGGATAACCAGTTTTCCACTGTCCTCAAAGCTCTCAAATTAATTGCACCACGCTGAAGTGACACTGTTGAGAAGTCAATACTACGCTTGTATCTTCATATTTTACACATGCTGCCCTAAACACAAAGGTGTCCACCCACACAGCACATGCTTTTGAAATACAAGAGAGCAAATCTGCAGAGAAGGTACGTATACTGATTGACAGGCGGGTTCAAAAAGAGCACTTTATCACTCGGCTTCAAAGGAGAATATGTAGCTTCGCTCCACAATGAGGCAACCAAATGCTCTTTTAACTTGAAATTAATTTCAGTCTGGCAAGGAGGGCAAGTTTTTAGTGTAAGATAATAAGCCACCTTCTATCATTTCTGCGGGAGATGCTATCGAGGCCATCGTAATGAAACTGGAGATCTAATCCCGAGAGAAACTCTGTTGTCAACAGTAATTTAAAACTCACAGCAGAGGCACCTCGCGGAGACAAATCCTCTTAGTCGCTAAAGATGAGACTGAAACGCTTCCCCCTCCGCACGGGATGACAAACAGAGTTTCAGATGTCATCTTTGAATAGAAAACCTTTCCTTGTGTGGGTAAATTACCATTGAGCACCACCTCGGAGCTGCATTAAATACAGAGAGTTGTTCCCCTGTTTGTCGAGAGGCTGAACGTTGCCTGTTGTGCAGAGTCGCAGCGATGCTGTGGGTGCTGAGGTCATGCAGTCAAGGACGAACGGAGGATGGAGCAGGAGAAAAATGAGTTCTTACATTCTCTGACAAGCCACATCCCAAGTGCAATTTTCAATTACAGCTGCAGTTTTTTTTTGTGTGTGTGTGTGTGTGTGTGTGTGTGCTGTAAATCTCTGTTTATGTTTATTTGTGTGGTGTTGCTGTGTATGGCATATATGTGTGAGTGTGTGCGCTCTCCCAGTACAAGAGGCAGCCAGCAGGATCCTGGCACGGGGATTCCTGCCCATCAGGACTTGATGAAGGGAACAGATGGAGCTCTCTGAGGTGTACTCTCAACTCAGTCCCCTCCTAAAGCCGTGCTAGCAAACCCCCACACACTCGCCGCTCTCGCCGCTCCATCCACCACAGCCAGCTGTACACTGCCTCCGCAATTTCATCAAAGCAACTGGTCGATCTTTTTATGGTACGGCCACAGCCCTTGATCCCCGGAGAATCTCCTCCTCGAAGAGCACAGTCTTGTGTCCAGGTAATATGTGGCAATGAAAACTGAGCGGATTATCGGAGAAATATGGAATATTGGTGGCTGGCCAGGCACATTGTCACTGTTGCTGAATGTTTTTAAGTGATATGGCTTTTACCTGGCCTTGGAAATTGTGAGCACCTGGTTTACTCAGTACTGAGGCTTATTTTATTTTATGCAAAAAATCATACTTTATGACAGTTTATGAATGTTTTGTTGCAGTTGCACTTATAAATATTTTTATTAACAATAAAGCCAATTACTATATTTACTGATTGTAAAACAGTAGTTCCAAATCTCACAACCCGACTATTTTAACTCTTTTACTGTTGTCATTAACCTAATTTACAACTGCAGCAACAAATATCAGAAGGACAGTTAGTGACGGGCTGGCAGTTAAAGATCTATATGTCCCCCGGGAGTCTGGAGGTGAAGAAGAACAATAGAGTAAATACAAACACAAACTCATCTTTAAATAAACACTCAATTTCTGCTCAATTCTTTGCCACATGCAACATTTAAAACATGAGACTAAATTTATACTGACACTTTTACAAAAGTCTCCAGAAATTCTATCTTAACTGAATAAATGTGACATACTTTCTGCTAATTTGGAACTTAAATGTATCTTTTTGGAAAAACTACTATTGTTGCCCTATTTCTAACAAATCTCTAATAAAACTCTTTTTAAAATGCTGCATGCTGTAGCATTACGCATATCAGATTTACACCGCGATTTATCTTTGTTGTGTTTTGCTCCCCCTAAACAAATCACCTGATCTTACATTTAATACAACATAAAACATTGATCAAATGATAAAAGTAATGACATGCAATTGTAACACTGTATCAAATCAGGCGATCAATCACTAATTAATTTATTTATTATTTTGAAAGGCTAATGTGATTGATGGTGCCAACGGAAGTTTTAAAAACCATAATCGTAGTGGATTTTTGTCCAGGTCACTGTGTCAACCATGAGATTATTATTCCAGGCACATTCATGGGACCCTGGTGTATCCCGGTCCAAACCTCGTGTTGAGGCTGTTGAATGAAGATTAACTTTCCTTTTTTTCATCTTAGTTCTCACCTGCCTGTTTTATAACTGAGTTTGTTTTTGTCAAAGTGCGAGAGCCTCTTTGACAGGCACCAGCTATCTTCTTATTTGTCAGTGTTCTTCCACAGGCAGATTCTAATCGTTACAGTGGGAGGTTTCAATTAAAGCGCAGACAGCTTTTGTATGTTTTCGTAAAGAAAAAGAAAGGTGGGAAAGAATTGCCTGCTTTCTATTTTCCAAGATTTGTTGTGTCTCTACCAACCAGCAGTGTAAGCATTCAGCAAACTTTCAGATTCGCCAGGTCACACAAGATCTCGCTGCGTTTCAGCCGGTATTGTGATGCTGCTGTTGTTTCCTTAAAAATCTATTTACCCAGACGAGACTGAGCACAGCTACTCACGCGCTCGTCCGTATACACCTGGGAGATTCCCCATATGGTGCATCCCTGAGTAGCTGCACTGGAGCAGTTGGGGGTTAACGACCTTGCTCAAGGGCACCTAATTAGTAGTTGGGGGGCAGGAGATTATGCGCTCCCATCCTGTACCCAGAGAAGTTCAATCTGGTGACCTTCTGCTCACAGTCTTGTGCTGTAGCCTTGAGGCTGCAGCCACCCTCCGTCATAAAGGAAGGAGAAGCAGAGAGCAACCTATAGCACGGCAGATGCAATCCAGAATGAACACATTAAGGTGTTTTCCGAGCTTTGTTCTCCCACTGCACTCCTGTGCGAATTGAAAGGATGAATTGAAAGTATTTTTCCACATCCTAATAACTGCTGTAATCTGCCCAGTTGTTGCTCATTTATTATTCTCCATTGATTTTTATCATCTGTCCTAAACCTCCCCCAATAAATTATTCTGCTCTCTCTCTCTCTCTCTCTCTCTCTCTCTCTCTCTCTCTCACCCACACACATACACACTTTCTGTCTTTAGCTGATGTTGTGACTCCCAATCGATTCGGTGCCCCCAGCACATGAAGTACGAAGCTATTTTATTTCCAGTATAATACATCACAATCATGCATGCTAATGGTTTATTGTTTTGCACACTGAATGCATTGTGTGTCTGGGTTATTGTCAAAAGTGTTCATTGGAGTTTGTTATGCAGAGATAACACAGTGTTTCCCAGCTGGAATGATAATCTTTTTTTTTTTTGACAATATACAGTAGGAATGGAGAAACAAACAGTAAACCTGGACATGTGACATGTTATAAAACCTTGAGCACATGTTTAGTTTATTCATTAAACATGAAAAACAAGATTAGCTTTTTTGAAAAATCGAAAACACTTAAAGCTACATTGGCTGATCGACAAGCTACAACGCACCGACACGTTAGCGATATTAATCTGGACAGAGCAACAAAAAGACTTTGTTTATCATTTATTAATTGGAAACTTTACACTTTACAGCAGCACCGAAACATGTTAAGTAAAAGAAAAAGCACTGCTGAATGAAAAAAATGAATAAAGTAAATTAATATATTTATGAAAAGCAATTTGTCATTGAGTTATACACTCACTGGCCACTTTATTGAGTACACCTGTACAAACTAATTCAATCCAAAGTTTTGAGCACCTCATTCATTTTAAATAGGGTGTTAGAAACCACCTCTTCTTATAATGCGCTCCAGCCAGACACGTCCACTACCTAGTATGACCTCAGTACGAAACAGAGAGTAGAATTATCATCTCTTGACAGTTTTAACTTAAATACTGAGAAATTATAACCCTGCAAAAGTAGAATTGATGGCAGACGTATGGTACTGGATTGTATTAGATTGTATAGATGTACCTAATAAAGTGGCCAGTGAGTGTGTGCAACAACAAATCTATCTAATAATTATTTGCTGTGTTAACATAAGAGGGTGTTCTATTATAGTCTAAATAATTGTTTAATTTTAATGTAAATAAAGTTGAATTAAAAGTGATTTAATAAGACTCAAAAAACCTCATAACCCTGCGTAACACACACAGCACAGGTGTATTGTTGTAAAGTGCTTCTTATAACAGTGGCAGTTAGTCAAATACTGGTCTACAGATGTTGAGCTTTATGAAATCATTATATATTCGAGCTCTAAAGGCTGTACAGGGTTGGGGTGTAAGAGATGAGGAGTCAGTGTGTATGTGTATGATTATTACAATGTTGTACAGTCTAAAGGCAGCAGGCAAAAATTAATCGGAACGAGCTTCCATCTGGCACAGTGCATCACGCTAATCATGGCACTGATCTTCTCCCCCCATCATCCTCTCTGCCACGGGCTTTAAACTGCTGAGTTCCAGTCCGGCAACAGATTTTACCCGGTTTATTCAGTGTACCAGCAACACCAGCCGCCTCCACAGCGCAGCATAGTGCACTCACTGCCACGGACGGATAAAACATCTTCAGCTGCATTCATTTGGAGCTTTGTGTGTGTCTGGTGAATCGAAGTGCAGTGTTCCCTCTCAGCTCTATTTTTGAGCTTTGCCACTGCTGAGGAAAATAAACGGCCTCCCGGGGCCACAAAGGTTTCGCTATATTCACCAGCTAATCACTGACTTTAACAGTCTGCTGTTTGGTGCCGGCCAAGTAGTTCTGGGGTTTATTTTTTAATAGTTTTTCACTGAAAAGTGTCGCCTGCTGCGGGTGGTTATTGTTAGTGAAAATGATGAAGCAGTGACATGTAAAAGTTGCAAGATGCTACAGTTATCAATAAATGTGAATGTCACTGCAGGAACACTTGAAGTTGTCTTTGGGATTGTCACAATACACTGCATGTAGTCAGTCAGCCTATTGTTAATATGGAAATAAATATTTGGTGCAGCTTTAAAGTGTTTATAACTGTATCTGTCTCCATTTGATGCTAGGAAAAATGTCTATAGTGGACTTGTTGAGCTTTTGTGTTGCCTCCTGCATCTCAAAATTGTCCTGTGAATCGAAACCGTACTTTAACAAACCAAAAACCAAAACAATAAGCTGAAAGACGCTAAACAATGTTGATAAAATCAGCCTTAATACAGTTCTGCAGGATCTGATTAAGACAGATGGGTAACCTCTAGTCATTCTAATATGTCGAAGACACGTTATGTGCGTGAGCCTGATGCAGAGGTTTTGTATCCAGCTGTGATGTGACACTAGTGGATCAGATCTATTTACTGAACTTTCCACTATATCTTTTTTAATTTCCTTTGGCCGGAGTCTTGTGCCTTCGTGATCTTTATCTGTGGAAACAACGCCTTAAGGGATTAATAACTTGGGAGATGGAAGTGGTGATAAATGATGCCTCTGTCTGAAACTATACAAATTAACTACAGTTCACTTGCCATCATTCCTCTTGCTCCTTCTCTGGGCTGCACATAGTTGCTCATTATTTTATGGCACCTCCCATTGTGTTTTTAGTTGATCATAAAAAACACACATTTTAGAACAACACGTTTCCTGCAGCTAATCATGCTGCCACCAAAAGACTATATTTCATGTTTCTTGACTGCTGGGGTTTGCTGAAGGCTGAGAACGTAGTAGAATGATCATTATTAATGCTTTGCATCACTCAAGAGTGAAAGGTTTTAATGTGATAATGCGAAGTGATGGTTTGGAAGATATTCAGTGCTTTTCAATTCCTTTCAGATTTGTGGCAAAATGTGTTGACAGTCTGTCAAATGGTCTGTGTTTCTGCCAGGAATAATATCTTGATGTTGTTGGAAGAAGATAAAAACTCTCGGTGTGGCTCATCTGAATGGGAAGGACCAGGGTTTCTCCAGTTGTTTGTGTCCTTTTGACTGCGACACGACGTGGGCCTGGAGTTTTTACCCAGAACGATCCAACATACATCACAATCTAGATCTGTTTACAGCGAAGCTTCATGTCTGTGGAGATTCAAGTTGTTGTACAGTATATCCGCCAGAGTGGGCCTTTGTTCCCCCCTGAGGTGGGATGTGGGAACAGGGTGGAGTCATCAGGATCAGTTATGATGGGGGTCATTAGGTGTGGCCCCTCTTGGTGGGTGTAAAGTGGTCTTAATCTTCCTGGGGATTGGTAAAAGGGCAGCATGAAAAATGGGAGACAGATTGTGCCTGAGACCTCCTCCTCTGTTGAGGGAAGGATTCTCCGTGTGAACATAAATGGCTTCACGTCCGCCTCGCTCACACCATCTGTGTTCTCCGTCCAGAATGTGGACGTCGTCCATGAAGCTAAATGAGTTGATTGGAAGCTCCTTCTTCGCTTGTGCTGATTATTACGCAAACATTACACCATGTTTGAAGAGTGAGGCTAAAGCTACGGCTCCCATCATCTTCACTAGCTGATAACTTAAAAAACTATGTACTGCAAGTCATCCAGGTATTCAATTATATGTTTATATTTTAATAAAAAATACATTATTTGAAATATTGCAAAAGAAAATCATTATAAGACAAGGACTGACCTGTTCATTTACCAAACCTAATGCTGTATTTGATAATGTAAGAGTGCAGGACGGAGCAATAACTTCGCTCTAAATCTGTAGAGCCTCCAAAGCGTGCTGTATCAAATGTGCATTATAAGGGTGTAAAGATAGTAAATATAGCTGTGAATTATGTAACTGTGAATGGGAAAATCAAGAGAATCAGAGATGTGGCCACACCTGTTCAAAACTGCAGATTCCAACCAAATTATGTTGAAAATCAATAAAAAAAAAACGACACAAGCAGCAGGTTGACGCAGTACATTGACGTACTTACGGTTTGTGGTTGATAAACTAAAAAAATATAAAATTTTTTGAGTGGGTAGACCTATCTGTACTTTGCTGCTTTGGCGAATGTACCCAAAGTAAGGTACAAAAATTATAATATTATGTTACTTATTGTTCAACAGTCCACTTCAAGATGATATTAACATTATTGCAGGGCTGTCATTGATGCATTTGTATATGTTACTGTTGTGGTTGTAAAGGGTCGACTGGATTTAAACTACTTTATACACTGACAGGAAATTAATACATAACTATATAAATACATAAAATGATTAATCATAACTTATTAGCTGGTTTAAATTATGTTTAAGAGTTGAAAATTACCAAAAGCTGTCAAATAAATGTAAGGGAGTAAATAATACAATGTTTTCCTGTAAAATGAAAATTACTACAATAATTTCAAGTGTAGCACCGGAAGTTATGTTAAATTAATAGTGTGTAACTTGCATAGACGTTAAATTAAATACAAATGAATATGAATTGTGTTTGTATCAGTTGTGGCCCATGAGTTGAATAACTGAAGATGATTCAAACCCCTAGTCCACTTTATATTTCTGTCATATTATATAATTTCTTTCATAATATATTTACAAAGGGTGCCTCATGAGTCAAAACAACCATACCTGAAATTGCAAGGTCAGTGGTTTGATTCCCAGTTCATCCTGGCCATGTTTTAACATGTCTCTGGATGATTCCCGGGTGTAGCTGTCCACAACTCCTTTAGGTGATGAATAAATAAGTACCCAAAATAAATAAATATGAACATATCCCTAAACCCAACCATTAGTTGTCTGTGTCCAGCTAACCACAGCCGATGTAAACATCTACTACAACCTCTGAGGGCAGGTGGAAACACACTGTGACAAGACCAGAGTCTGCAGAGTCCGCTGCAATACAGCTCGGTAAGTGCTGTGGGGCAGTGGGCTAGTCAGCCAACACGTGCGGATTACACGAGTGCAGGACAAACACACTGTGTAATTCATTAACGCTGCTTTTGCCATTAATGTTTTTTTACACAAAAAAAAAAAACAACACACACACACACACACAGACTTTCATTGTTGATCCAGCTCTCACTGCATACACAACCCCTTCAGCAGATGAAGAAAACCCAAAGCTTGACAAGCCTCCAGTTCCA
Organism: Channa striata; assembly: GCA_033026295.1. Lineage (NCBI taxonomy): Eukaryota > Metazoa > Chordata > Actinopteri > Anabantiformes > Channidae > Channa > Channa striata. Next base: position 20,402,273 of record CM065175.1, on the reverse strand, counting down.
GGTTGCGGTTGCCAAGATATGATGGACAATTGCTGCTTGGGGAGGGGTTTAGCGAGCAGTTAATTTCGAAAACATCCCGAGTTCTTCGGACAGGAAGAACATGCCCCTGGTGCTGCCAGCAGTTTACGTGGCACCGGCATAAATTACTCACCACATTTCTTACCGCCAGTCGCTGCCTCCTTTTGCCATAGTTTAGAATATTCCCTCCTGTCGGCTGATAAATGTAAGTCAAAGATCATAAAGGTGCTTGTCAAAGTTGGAACTTTCCACAGACACCCGTAAAAACCACACCAGACTTATGTGTGTGTGTGTGTGTGTGTGTGTTTACACTTAATGTACTTTCTGTCATACCTACATTCGTTACATCACTGTGCTAAAATTACTAAATTGTCTGTTTTGGTGCTGCAACAACGTGGCAACATGGATTTTCTTATTCTGGCTGATTTGCTGAGACATTTTACAGTTGTGAAGCAGAAAGCATTCCTAAGAGCAAGCATATTTGTCAAGGCAACAATATCGCCGACCTCCTTTACCACCTTGTTTCTCATTCCTTGATCCTTTTGATTCCGTCTGTGATACGCATTCGGGTTTGACAATAAAGTACTCGAAATACAATCTGAGTTGTCAGGTTGAGTTGCAGTTTTAGTGGCGTGAATTGGATGAGATTTAACAACACCTACTGATGTTTCTTTTCTGTGAAGATCAAATTCTCGATCTTTTTTTTTTTTTTTTAGCCTCTTCTAAGACAGTGCGTGTGAGCATCCAACCCAGGCTCAGGCCACAATTGACAAGAAGAAATAAATAAGGCAAAAAGCACAAAGGCAGCGTTGATAAAATGTGCAGTTTGCAGCACATTAAAATGTAATTACATTACTCTTTAAACGATGAACACTAACAGCAAAAGCAAGCATCAAAAGATTGATTAATCCCATTTGTTTGCAGCAAAATGACCCTTTTGTAGCCGCTCTGAAGCTTTCTATCAGAGCACAGGATCGTCATTATCCGGGTTTTTTTTCTGCATTAGTTCTATTTTAGAGCAAAGGCCGAGGTTCAAATTTCATTGTCGACTTTGAAAACGGTTGCTCAGTAAAGCGTTCACTAAAAAAGCTGCTATTGTGCTGCTTTCAAGGTCAAGAGCTTCAAACCTCAGCGAAATATATATTATCTAATTAGAAAAACAGCAGCTAACCCCAAATGTGATCAATAAGGTGTCATGGGAAACGTGTCTATGTGAAGAGTTTGTGCTTATGAAAATCACAATAAAAATCGATTGAAGCCTGTTTGTTTTCTGCGGGATACTGTACATACAGTGAAGACTGGTTGTTTAGTTGGTTGTGCCAGAGTTCTAGAGTTCTACCGGCTCAGTCCCGGCACCACAGGAACCTGGAATGTGTGTTAAGTACTTTCAGTTTTACTCTCTCTCTCTCTGGCTGTAATACATTTATTTAAACAGTCATAATGTTTTATGCACTTGAGCTGCTCCACTGTTTTTGGAAACCTTCCATTAATGGACTTTAAAGTTGCTGAGTTAGGATCTGTAAGTCACAGTTCAAGCGACGGGCTCGCAGAGCATTCCGCTGGACCACTGCTAGACATATTCATGATTTGTCAAATAACGATATTTGCCCAAGAGCAGTCAGCAGATTAGGGAGGCCGAGTGTGTGGGAATGACTCATGATGGGGTTGTAAAACTGCGGCAGGGTACTTACTCGCCACACAGTTTAGTGGATTAAGGTCTGCCACAGTCACACTCGCTTAGACGACTGTGTCAACAAGGGAAGCGTCTCCCAAGTCACTGGCTAAATCAATGCGCCGCACACTCTCCGGGACGCTTTAGAGGTTATGCAAATGAACGAGGCTGCAATGTGACATTTTGAAAGCCCTGAATGGATCACCCCTATTAGCAAAGGCTTTGACAGATCTTAAAAGGTACTACCCCCCCCCCCTCCATGATGGAGGTTTATTCCACGCTCTCACTCCCCATTCAGCATGATTTGTGGTCAGCAGGGTCAGCAGTGAGTTCACATAAAACAAACACCGTCCCTGCTGTAGGGGAGCTCACCTGTGAAATGGAAGCACAGAGCAAAGACGCTGCCAGGACTCAGGAAGCAGGGAGCACAGAACTGATTCGCTGTTGCATCAGACTGTGGTGCAGAAAACCAAGGCTCGCTGAAACCGACACCGCCCTGGCGTTTTTTTACACAGCGGCGGTTCGTGGAAACGAAGTACAATAAGCTGCCCAGCCATCGTTTGTCATCTGCAAAATTACAACAATATAAATGTACATCAGAAAATGAGAACTAAATTTCATATTCACTCCCTCCCATTAAAGTGTGAATATTATTTTCACTGCGATGACACTCCAACCTTTGTATAAATCGGTTGCAGCACTTAACAGATGAGATGACGCTAATTTTTTAAAAAAAGCACATTATGGCAGATGATGCCTCAATTATGTGGTTAAAAGTCCTTAAACAGAGTGGTGGTTATAGGAAGAACAGGAATGTTTATTAAATTCTGACCTACACCGGCAGTCAATTAGTGATGGAATTAAAATGATTGTTACCCGCAGTCACCAGTGTAGTTTCTTCAGTGTCGATTTTTAACACGACAGTGGATGGAAATGAGTTCATTCAAAATTAATAATAAATAGTCAGTTATGTAACGGTTGATCATTTGTGTATTAACAGTGACGTTTGAAAATGTATATATGTGACAGTACAGCTTTTCTATTCTGTGAAATGTTTTCATCAGCCAGTCATCCAAGGCACTCTGACACATTTAAGGGGACGTGTGATCAAATTAAAGATCCCCTAATGCACAGTACGGGCCAGACTCCAGACCTCAGCGAGACGATTCAATCTACTGACTGAAATGATTCTGTAATTTTTTGTTGTTGTTGTGGTTCCAGTAGAAGCAGCAGCGAAGGAATGTGATTCCGTGTGAGTCTCTTCTACATTCATTGCTAAACGAATGGTGTGAAATCGCGAGCAGCACCAACATGCACACTGCAAACATGATTATTCTATTTGCAAAACAGAAACGTTTTAATTTTTGTCAGTACTAGAAGCTAATCTTCATACTCATATACCTTATAATCATTCATTCTTTGAACTTTAAATCTGTTTTGTGATATGTACTTAATGATGAAGTAAAGAATATATCACAATATCATCACTAATAAATGAAGGTAAGGAATAACATGCAATTTCGAGCTCAGTGCTGCTAAACCTTCCCAAGAGCTGAACAGCAATAATGATAAATAATAAACAAGTCATCATTCATCGCTGAGGGCTTTTAGAGATGGCCAGGCCTTTATTATGTTGTAGCTCCTGGTTTAAATATGAAAGGAAGGAAAATTATAGTCCTTGGAGCAAGAAGTTCAGTGATAGAAAATCGCTTAGAAAAGTCTTTCATAAACACCAAGGGACATTATTGTCTCAGCAAAATAAAAAAAAATGGAATCGCTGGGGATTTCCTGGTGACTGTGACAAAAGACCAGAGTCATAAATATTTAAAGTGGGTGCCACCGCATGAAACGTCTAAAGTTGTGGCAGGTAATATCAAAGGTAGATTTGCATGCAGTATTCAGACACTCCTGTTAATAACTCCTGTTAATTCAACAGTTGGCTGAGCATTCATACGACGCCTCAACATTCAGGTGTTTTGACCTATTGCTGCACCTTCCAGCAGTCGTGGAGTCCTATCGCCCGCCCCAGCACAGAGCCCACACTTGGCAGCATGGCTTTCTGAGAAATGCATTTCCAGTCAGCCAGTGGCGAGGATCCCAGCAGATCGGCTCCTCGTTTACCTCAGGTTACCTCAGCTTCTCTCCCACTGCAGCCTCAGTGAGAGAGCGGAGACAGAGACAGAGAGCACTTCCAGGAACTGCAAAGTACTTGGCCAACCACTAACTTCATACTGGGACGGCGTTTGAGCTGTCACTGGTTCAGACCTGCACCAGCAGCGGCTGTAACGTCAGCTGCAGACAACCTGCTCTTCCTAAAAGTTGTGTGCATGTGTATAAAGTGTGTGTGTGTGTGTATTGTCACCCCAACTTAAATATTTACAGCACGAGCCTAAAGGAGAGAGTGACCAAAGTTTACCCGAGTGCCGCCTGGCGTTCGATGACCTTTCACGGCCGAGCAGCTCATTGAAGCAGTTTGGTTCTTTGCTCTGATCAAGGGCACCTGTTTATGAGGAGCGTCTACTTATTATGTTCTAGACTTTAGACTTTCTTCCAGCCAAAATTCAAACCAGTGACCTTGTGGAACGCTCACTTCTATATTCATTAAGCTGCTGCTGTGCCAAAAAAATTATGACTAATGCAACCATTCCACTTAGTTGTGTAACATTATGTGCAGTGGTATGAGAAACTGCACATTTCTCCATTTTGCCGTCACCATTCATAAATAGAGCCTCATGTCTCCATTGCATATTTCACTAGAGGACAATGGAGTCATATCGAGGCATGTCACACAAATCTCCATTGGCAATGTCTGACATCTAATCTCATCTTGTCCCCCCCACTTTTCTTTTCACTGCTGATTTACCAGACTATTATGTTTTTTAGCATTTTTGGCTTGTGGCGCACAGATCCGCCTGTATCTTATAAAGTGACTCCTCATCTAAGCAGGATACTTGGTTTGTCAGGATGCCTCATAAAGCCTAAATGAGTCATTTATTTTGTCTATACAGCTTCTTTCCGAGATCAGAGCTTTCCAAGGACTCACGCAGGTGCAACAGTTTGGTCTTGGGACAACGTGGAAAAAATGGCGATCGCACCATCGGTCAAATCATTATTGATTATAGCAGCTAATCTCATTTCCAAGGTATCATTGTGCACACAGCCAATGAATTGGGTTTCTCTGCATATGGGTGTTTCATTATTCCTTTTTCTGGTGGTGTAAGCATCACAAAAAAAAAAAGTACTGAGTCGTCTCTTTATTCCGATATTCTCCTCTCTTGCTTCAGGCAAAGACAGCAATATGCCGAATGTACACCCACATGCATCATCTCAACAGCTTCCCCTTTGGTGACAAGTCCATTCCCACGAGCAGAATCCAACATTGTATTACACTGCAAAATAGGAAGACAGCTACGGAAATGAGTAACATAAAAATGTTACAGTAAAAATTTAATTGTCCATCATCAGATTCAGTTCAACACATTCAAGTCTTGGTCTCGCGCAACTCGCTTAGAAATATTTATTGTGAAGTGTAATAATTAATATTGCGCCGCCACATAGCGTGATAATTTTAGAACTCCTTATTGATTTCAGTCAGGAGCTCTGGCTCTGGGCAACGTGCGAGTTTGAAAAACCCGTGCTGCAATGCAATACCTGTGGCACGCGGATGATGAAGCCATGCATTCAAAATCACATTAGCATGGCTTAGACCAGTTTTACATAACGTATCCCCGGATACTGTGGCTCCCATGGGGACGTGAATAAAGCATAAGGCCTTATGCGGTATTTTCCGGTGTTCTAAATATCCCCTCTCAACTTTTTATAAATGTGCAGTATTTATCATTTGGAATTCTACCACAAAAAGCCTCTGTGTATCACTGGGGGAAGGAGAGGGAAATGGCAAAGGGAGTACTAGAATAAATTATTCGCAGACAAATCTTTTATTCCAACACTGAGCGTAGAAAACAAGTGTGCCAGCTCCCCCAGTAATTCAAGAGGTACTTTTCTTTTGTTCTTCCCTTTGTTTTCAGCGCGAATGTGGAAATAGAAGTTGCTAAATAAGGCCCCTCCCATCTCCCAACTCCCCCACCAGCTTCGAGTCTGTCGCTCTCGTTCGCTTTGGCAGCCGCTCTTAAGCAATAGATCATTACCTGTTGTCTGTTTACAGTGACTTGTATCTCTGACTCAGGTACATGATTTAAATTGCAAGTGCACACTCAGAGCTGGCAGGAACATCCCCTCCAGTGTTTATTAAGTTTGCCAGTTGAATAAATTACCTGCGGTGGCCACATAATTGATTTGACCTTATGAAATAACAAGAGGGATTGCTCTGATGTGGCGCACTGGGTGTCGCACCTCTTTCCACCCCGTGTGACCCTCTCTTTCATTGTTTGGACCGCATCCCTCTTATTAAGACTTCATTACTGCCACACTATTAATGTCTCATTCTCCATCTCTCCAGATGCATTTGGCCGCGGCGCAGATGATAGCCTGAGAAGGAGGAAAGGCTCGGCCAAAGGAACGAGACAGAGGGAGGAAAGGGAAGGGAGGCTTTTTAATCATCCGTCACACGAGTGTCGACGCAGACGCACCGTAGCTCCGGGAGGGGGCATCGTGTAATGACTCCCGCACCCATATTAATGTGCGTTCTCGTTCGATTGTGCTTAAGAGTTTTGCCCGACGAGCGAAGTTTGCAAACAAGACAATCTGCTTTGAAGGCGTTAGTTGCGTTTGGAAGCCTATAGGCTCAAATTCAGTCACTCCATAAAAAAAAAAAACTCCAATCATCTGTACATCGTGTGAGTATAAAGTGTATTTTCTAGCAGCGCCTTGCTTCTCGGCGTGTATGTCTTCAGTCAGTATCTGACTGGAGTGAAACAATATTTTAACAGAGTTGGAGTTTGTGAAATTTAACAAACACAGTTTCCTTTTCACTCAAGTGCCAACCTCATCTGACCTTTAGCACGCCGCCTGTTTTTCCTGTGAACGCTGAGGCTCGGAAGACCTGGATTATTACATGAGCTGAGTACTGCACCGTGAGCAGCTTCTGGGTGAATGTGTGCTCGTCTTAGAATAACATTCTGTTGTTCTTTAGTAAAGTCTGCTCACTCTGCCAGCTCAGTCTCTTGATCATGTCGAGCGTTGCGTCAATCTTGAGAAGTGCTGCAGTTTCTCCAGGAATGTTTCAAGGCCGGCTTTGTTCCCATACCTGGGGTTCAAGTGCACGCTTGAATTATTGATGCCCCACAGATGTGTACAGTACGGTAAATGATGCATAATCCACAGCTACTCCTCCACACTGAGTTAAGGACTGTATTTAGAAAGTAATATTCACTGCCTGAAGATTTTATTCACTCTGAATGACCAGTGAGCATCATGAATGACCGCTATAGATGATTTAATCATAACATTTAGAGCTAAAATGATCATCCTTGTGGTGCTAAAGGAGGCACAATTGCATCATTTCAGTGCTGCAATGATGCAGATGTTTTCTACAACGTGGGGATGCGTTCGCTTGCCTCTGTGTGTGTGTGTTTTTTCTCCACGCCGTACTGTGTGTATGTATATGTGTTGCATGCACTGCATGCCTGTGTGTGTGTGTGTGTGTGTGTGTGTGAGGGAGAGAGATCTTGAGATACCTGGCATCGCTGTTGCCTCTGTTTGTTTGGCTCCAGGCTTTCAGACTGTCAGTGCGAGGGCTGTGTAGTGAAACAAAACATGCTGTCATCTCCGTAACAAGTCTAGCCGCCGGGACTCAACACATACACCTCACTGAGACAAGATGTTATGGTGCAGCCTCTAACTCTCCACATTTTGGCTCCAGCAATTGACACTTAGGACCACAGTCGCTCTGGGGAAATTGGAAAGCTGTGAAACATTCTTCTGTTTGGTGTGTTTCTTATTAGTGTTTCTTTAAGCTTGATGCAGCTCAATCATTTGTGTACATGACTTGTGCAAAGTGCATTACACGAGGCAGTTATGAGCAGATGTTAATCGTGCATCTACTTAATTTTATTGGTTTGAGAGATAAGGCATCGTGCAGACTGATGCGTGGAAGCAAAAGTGAAAATCCAAGGAGGTGAAAATGCCTTCTCGGAATTTTTTTTTCCCCCCCTGCAAGTCTGAGCCAACTTTCATGTTGTTTGTCTTTGCCCATCTGGTGTCTAAACACCACGCTCCTCGAGGCACATCAGCCGTGGTCTGTAAGCTGTTACAAACGGGAAGTCAAGCGCCTCTTTCAATTACTCTCTTATTGGCTTAGACCTCCCTCCGGACAGGCCAGAGCCAGTGTCAATCCTGCTCGTAATGAGAGGAGATCTCTCCCCACGGAAAAGGTGTCTCTTCGGGTTTGCGTTGTGTATCTTCCCGCTCTAACTCGGCAAATAGGAAGAGCGGGACACGGGGATTGTGTGTTTTTGCGCGTCTGTACTGTACGTGGGTGTTGTCGTCTTAAGATTTTCCAGGATCAAAATCACTCACACTCACACACAGGATATTTCCCCAATCCCCGTCGTCTATCTGAATCAAACCTGTGACTTATTAAGCACCAATTTTTTGGGAGCTTCATTTGACATTTTGTTCAGCGGAGCATGATGCCATTCTGCCTGCCAGCTATTTGTTCACTGTATCTGGGCAGTGCAGTAACACGAACTGCAGCATCAAAACCTCTCTCCAAACTAAACTTTTTGCTCTTCCCCAGGGACTGCAAGTGTGTTATGTAGGTGTGTGTGCGTGTGTATGTGTGTGTGTCACACGTGTAAGTGTGTGTTTGCATTTCTCAGCCAGACAGCTGTATGCCAGCCCAGTGTGAAGGTCACGGTACAGCCCGACTAGCAGCAGGAGATGTCACACCAGTACAGGCCATGGCAGCCATGCACAAAATTGCCTCAACAGATCACAGACCTCCACCCATCTGCCGTGATGCCAGAATGGGGGGGGGGTTGCAGGAGGTTGAATTCACTGGTTGAGCTAATAGCCCTCAGTGAGATTCACCACAGTAGCACGGACCGATTTGTAAATTAAGCGTTTGTTCCCTCCGAGATTTGGGAATTAATGAAATACTGCTTGAAATGACACAGAGGGATCAGATGATGGTGTGTGATCACTAATAACTTCAGTCCAGCATATTTTTGTTTCTTACGTTATTAGGGTTTATTCATTCAAGGTTTATTCAGCTTGTTGACCTACATATTTTTCCAGCTCTGTACCCGTTCACCTGGTGATTAGCCACAACATTAATACCACGTGGTTGTTTGACTAGCCTGCAGCTCTGCCGCGTACACGTGTCGACACGTGGTGACGTCCAGCAGGCGTCTGCCCCCTGTCCACCACAGCAGTAACCCCACCAAGTGGTATCAATGTTGTGGCTGATCCGTGTGCACGTTTCCTGCCAGATGTGACGTTGACATTGACCTGTGTGGTCACCAGGCAGCTTGAGAAAAACATCTGTTGGGACCAGGTTACTGAATGGCCATGATTTCTGCAATTTGTTCACATAAAAATAAGTCCAGCAGGCAGCCCACATCACACAACCAGCTGTGATTTTGTACAACAACAGCCAGAACCATGCAGGTACATGAAAGAAAAAAATCTCTCCCAAGGCTGCTGGATGGCACAAACACAGCCGAAAACCACATACGCGACTGTAGTCGCAGATTGCTGCACAAAAGAGGGATGAAACCGTAATTCAGCGGCACATTATCCACTTTCAGGAACCTGACAAAGTTAGAAATGTGTAAATGCTTCATCATCTGGCACATGAATCACACGCATTTTTTTGGGCTTGATTGAAGATGAGAAGAATGACCTGACAAGTGCAGAGGAGTGACTAGGCTTCTGCATCAAAGTTTAATTACATCCTCAAAGTGTGGAAATTATAAAATTGCTGACCTCTGGGAGAATTCGATGGCTTGCAGTCACACTGCATAGGAGACGTATTATTATTTTATACAGCTTTGAGATTGGTTGGGGGCCTGAACAGAAAGTCTGGGAGCAAGCGTCTTTCTGTTGCTAGTTTCTATTTCTGTTTCCGTTCCTTGTGGCTGATGTGTCCCATCTTGGAGGAGTCAATCTTCCTCACAAAGGAGGAGCTTGCCTTCCCCAGGGACATCGTTTATTCATGTATCAGATTTATTTTTTGCTGCCATGGCCTCCCAGGATTCACACCGCATTTATTACAGGGGGTAATGGAAATTGAATTCATATGGCAAAGCCCCGCATGCATTGTGTGACTTGGGGAAAGTCTCCTCCCTCCACTACGGCTGGCTGTAAGCACAGTTCCAAAGTTGAGGGAGAAATTTGCAGTTTAAAATACATAAAAAACCTTGAAAGTTTTCAAGGAGAATAATGGTGTCAATTTGAAGGGAAAAAATAAGAAGACAAGAAGGATGGAAAGTTTGTTCCTTTTCTTTTTCAGTTTGTTGCAGGGATAAATTCAGCTTCTATAGACGGAAAAAAAATCGCAGCTTCTCTCTTCTCAGGGTAGAATATCCCTGGGAACAATTGATTGCATAGATGCACCTCTCATCTTATATTTATTTTATTCCAAACAAACTATTTGAAGCCTCTAAAAGAAAAACTCACTCTTTAGTTGCCAGAAATAAACTTCACGCTAATTCTTAAAGTTTTTCTAGTGTTTAGGCAACTGTGTTCACACTAGAACTGTGGCAAAGTTAATGGCAGCTGTCGAGTCTAAATTAGCTCGACTTGTGGGCACCTCAACACGTGGAAGTCCGAAAACACGAGGAAACAGAGACGGATCCAAACCAAAACCAAAGCATCTTAGTCTTAGAACTAAAATAAACTTATACAAAATAAGCAATATTCAACACAAATGAGATTAATATCTGTGTCGAGCACTATTCATTTATACTTTGGTTTGATTTGTCTGTTTTTGTGTGACACTGACTGTCACATTAGTTACGTCATTTGTCACGGCGGAAAAAAACTACATTACAGCTACATTATTAATCTAGCAAACCCACAAATGGGCAGTTGTACATGATGCCTAAATGTAATATATTCTGTGTCTGAAAAGCCAGTGCCACACATCCAACACTGGAGTAACTGGAGTCATGCAGTGTTGCTTTGTTCAGAATAAATTAGTGCGAACATGTTTGCTTGTGTGGTGAATTCCGTTAAAGAGCTGTAGCCAGTGTTTCGGATTTTCTGTTGGACTGTCGCGTTTTCTGATGAAGGCAGATGGATTCTTCGGTTCTGAATGAGAAGCAGCAGGACTGAAGACTGACAAATGCCGTCTTTAGCTGTGACACGTTTACTTGAAAACTGTGAATCCAGGTTCTTACCCTCCCTCCCACAGGATGTGAAAGAGATATCAAATTTGCCTCCCATCATGAACTTATCTTAATACCTGTCTTACTCTGACAGGGTTACACAAGTTGCTGGGTTTACTTCAATCTAGCAAATCAATATCAAACTAGAAATCAAGCAAAACAGTTATAAAAAAACACAAACAGTATCTGCTAATAAAAGTTCAAAAAAGTTCAAAAAGAAATAAATGTCACAAGTCAATCCAAGTTTTCACTTGATGCTACTGTAATTGTTCGTACACATTGGTTCCAACACAAATCTTTATTACGTGGAGGTTTTACTGGATGTGTCCAGTGAATTCAGACTCACAGAACAGCACTGAAGAGATATTCATAACTAGAAGTCTTTGAGTGAGGCTTGTTCGTCTAACTAATTTGAAAATTCAAACAAATTCTGCTTTATTCAATGTTTTCCAGAATCATATTTATTGTCATTTGACAATGATTAATACATAAAGGTTTACATCTTTGAATGTGTTAACATATCACTGATTGAACCATGTTGTACTCTGGGCTGTTGTTTAGTTTAATCCTTTCTTTTTCACTCCGTTATAATTTATTAATGGAGAATTAAACGTTTATCTGTAGATGTTAACTGTAGCTATCTGACATATGTAATGAAGGTGCACAGACGTTACAGTAAGTGGGATTGCACGGTGGTGGAGTGGGTGGTGCTGCTGGCTCACAGCTAGAATGTCCCTGGTTCAAATCCTCGACCTTTTCTATGTGGAGTTTGCATGTTGTCCTTGTTCTTGCATTGGATTCTGTCCACATTCCAACCTCTGCACGACCCCAAGCAGCAACAGATATTAAATGGAAGCATTGTACTAGTACTGCAGACTGAATTATATCCCAGTTGTAGGTAAATATAGTATTTGCACAGCGCAGATAATAAGAACAATTTATAATCTTTCTATTGCTAATCCACAGTGTTAAAGACTGACTAACATAAATGACTCAGTTACTCACAGAAAAACTACATTAGGTTTTTATTTTTATTTTTCTCATTTTTGGTGACATTCTGCTTTTTACATCAGAAATTTTGTAGTCTGCTGGGGATCACATGGATGAATGATGGATGATTTACTAGCTAAATTATTCATTTGTTTATTTATGGGCTTAGACGAACACTTTGAAATGATTATTTCTAGTGACGTTCCAGCAACATCAAATTCACAGCAGACTGTCATGCTTAACTTGAGATGTTCAAATATGAAGTGGACTGGTGCAGACTTGCTGATATGAAGTCGGCAGTATGCATAGATTAAAATAAAGTCACTGAAAATATAGAGCGGCTCCACACCGGGACAGAAACTCAGGAGCCTTCAGTCGCATTTCTCCCGCGAGCGTTCATCTCCTCCCTCATCGTCTTCGTCCCGTTACCTTCAGCTCACCCTGGTCGTTTGTCTCCTTTACCTTGAGTATATTTTCCCTCCATCCGTCTCGGCGCTGCCTTTTTGCCGTGCTGTCTGTCTGGCAGCTTGGCCTTTTTAAATGACCGTTTGTCATTGTGAGAAGCATAAAGTTACTTTGGTGAGTTGTCTGCCATCAAACGTGAGGCAAAAAGGACAAGGGTAGGAAGCAGGGGGGTGTGGAGGACTGAAGAGGGAGGAGGAGATAAAGGAAGGAAGGAAAGACGTTAGGGACGGAGGGAAGGTGGGTGAAAAAAAATCCCTCCGAGCATTTTATCGCGCTTGGTGCAACAGCAAATTATGAAAGGTGACGTCTAGTGTGCGTGTGACACGGCGATAACTTGTGCAGGTGGAGAAGGATCCTGCATCCTTCAGGGCAGGAGGAGAGCCGGCTCTTATCAAACATGGCTGCCGAGGCCTGTGCTGTCAGTGCTTTTCACACTCTCTTTCTCTGCCCCCTCCTCATCTTTTCTGTCTCACATGCTCACTGGGCCCGGCCCGCTGACATGCTTCAGCACATCCCCACCGTCGGGTCTGGGGTTCACACTGCTGACAGTGCCAATTCATTAGTGTCCACTGACGCACAGCCAAACTCGAAGTCATAATGCCACAAGGTATTACGTTTGACTTTTTTTTTTTTTTTTTTTAGATCTTCCCATTTCTCCCCAGCTTGGTTTGTAGGAAGGAGCAATTAATAACTAAGAACATAAGAACAGCTAGAACATAAATCAATTAGGAGGAGAGTGAATAAGAATGACAGTGAACACAGCAGAGCATCTGAAACCACAGCCAGGGAAGAAAACACACACACACACACACAGACTCATTTATGTGTGGCTGGCTTCCTCTGAGCCTTTTCAACGCTTTAATTAAATTGGGTCTGCCTCCTAATTATTCTAATTGATAAATTATAACTTGATTATGTCACATTACTGCTCTGTAAATCTAAAATGCTCATTTGCTTGACAAATGCAGCAATGAGAATCGCACATTTGAAGAGAACAAGGGATGGCCTCGCTGCACCGAGGGGAATGTGCAGGGCGGTGAAGATCCCCATTTATTTTTGGTTGCTGCTCAGGGTTGGGTGATTATTTGTCTCTTTTATTCGCTGGAAGCCCAATCAATTAAAGCGCTTTTCTTTTTACCTCAATAACTAATCTGGGAATTAGGGTGTCAGCTTTATAATGCACATGCTGTAATTATATCCAAAGTATATATTACCACTTATTTTTGTCTTTGTGTTCACTTCTGGCTGGAAAATGTTTGAACCCACGGGTTGTATAATGTTTGAATGGCTCCATTTTGAAATATATCAGATCAAACTTGATGATCATAAATTAGTTTCTGAAGAGGGAATTGTTTAATGTGATGAAAATATCAATACATGTGAATAGAAATATTAAAAGTCAGGAGAGTCGCTGCTCACCTTCGAGAGGGGAGAAGTGAACGGGATGATGAGCAGCCGAATCAACAGCCGAGACAGTGTTTTAGAGACAGCGAGTGCAGCCGTCCTCAGTTTTTGTCCTGCGCAAACACCAATTTGAAAATAGAATTGAATGAACAATAAGCTTTCCCAAGATGCCTGCTCATCTCGCAGCAACCTTTGACCTTCGACACGACCCGCTGCGAGAATGTTACTGCCTCCAGCCGTCAGCCACACACGTCGAAAAATATGTGTGGGTAGCAAGTGTGTGTGTGTGTGTGTTTGTGAGAGAGAGAGAGGAAGACAACACACATAAAAAATCATTTTCAGGATTATATGTAAGATTCCCACTTTAGAACCACGACTTAGGAAAAATGCCTGCAGATAAACAAAACAAGAGCAAATTAAGAAAGCATTGTTAGCAATTTGAAAGAACAGGCGCAGCATTTAGACATGAAAATGCCGAGAAGGGAGGAAACGAAACACAGAAACACGATGCAAACACGGGAAACACAGCGCCAATTCAAACAAATTAGCAGAAATCGGCTCTGAGACGTATTTTTTTGAGGAGACGCAGACACATCCAACACCACTGTCAACAACGCATATTCCTATCTACAGGTGTTTTTTTTTTAGCAAAGCTTGGTTTTCTAACCAATCACACAGCAGTGATTACAATTTCATTTTGAATAACACCTGAATAGTGGAGAATAACAGGGCCGAGGGCGACTTCAGGTTTACAGAGTCCTGGGTGAAAGTCTCCTGTTTTCCAGCCTTCACCAACGTTATTCGGTCTCAGTACTGGTGGTTTTATGTTCACTACAATTGTTGGTTGAATACATATGTTATCTAGTCCAACTTTACAGGACAGTCTCATTTAATTCTACCTCCAGCTTCATTCCCAAAAGTTGCACATTGTATCTTTAGAACAATCCTGGTCTTGGTTAAAGGATAATTCCTGTGCTTGTAATTTTGTATTTGGTATCAGCTGTGGTCTGGGTCACATGGCAACATTGCTGTAGTGTAGTCAGCTTCCCTGTTTCCTGAAAATTACTTTCATACACAACAGAACTGCAAACACAGGTATGTTTTTTTATGTAATGACTTAATCACAACATATTTCTTGAATGAATGACATGGTGAACAGGACCGTCACATTAAAACAGCCCTAAAATGCTTTATTAATGCTGTAGTCACACAAACAAAATCTATTGTCTGATAACATTTTATCAGAAATCGACTGTGGTTGAAATTACGTTCTTCTGGAAAACATAATAATATGTTTATGTTCCTAGAAGATGCAGTTTATTGTCTAGGAACACGATATTCAGGAGACAGATACTAAATTAAACATAATCCAACTGTTTGATTGGTGGTTTTGGATGAAGATCTGTAAGTACAGTAGGTGCTCCTGAAATTACAGTGTGTGTGTGTTTGTGTGTGTGTGTGTGTGTCTGTTTTTTTCTTGTCTTAGTTAAAGGAGTTCGACTGGAGTTTGTTTAAAACCTGTCTAATTATCTTACCGCTGATGTTTCCTCTTTTGTTGTGCTTCTATTCCACAATGTCACCATGTTCCAAGCAGCTCGGAAACTGGTGAGTGCACCGCGTATCATTATGCGTTATCATAACCAAAAGAAGCAATGACCAGACATCCAAAAGTGAGCTCAAACGTAATTATCTTTTAAATAGGATACTTACACATGTCTCTTCAAAAGACACATTGTGACTTGAAGCAAAAGACACAATAGGAAATCTAGTCTTCAGTGTTGTGATGATGTGAATTACTATGAAAAGTAGCCTGTTTGCCGGCTTTTCCGCGGCTCGATTCCCTGCTTCATGCCTGAAATGAGCAGCTGAAAATCACCGTGTGCAGTAGATTTCGCAAAGACACGGAGCCGTGTATTTTTGAACAAACAGTGGAAATGCGACTCAGACGTTGTTTAACCTTGGCTGTGTATTTTACGTTGCACAGGCCTTGGAGATGATTAAACCTTCTTAGCATTTAATCATCTGCTATTAGAGGTGGAACAAGAGGGACATTTAGAAACAGTTCATTCGCCAGCACTAGAAGGTTGAAACAGGAAGAAATTCCCAGTGGAATTAATGCCTCCTGTTTTGCTTTTTGCTGTTTGTGTTTTCCTTCATATTAGTAGCGTTAATTTTGAAATATAAGGGGGGAAAAAAGTGGCATTATGCACTCAAACTTTCATGCAGCACAAAACTAACTAAACATTTGTGTGAGTCATCACCGACTGCATCTTCTGTTTCATGTTTGTTCTCTGAGGAAATTGTGTTTTCCTTGTTGCCACAAGCTGTCATTTTTTTTTTTTTTTTTTTTTTTTTTTTGCAGAGATGATGGTTTCATGTTAATTTTTGCAGATTTACTGAACTGCCTATAGTGATGGCGACAGTAAACAAAGTGGCTGCAAAGGATTTTAATGGGACTCACAATTATACCAGTTCCCATTAGCGCTTGTGAAAAAAGGAAAAAACTAGCGGAAAGATGTCGAGATGCAGATTCCATCAGTCAAGTGATGAATTCGAATCAGAAAAATCAAATGCCTCCGCAGCACTTTGAGTTTTGATTGTGTCTGTTCGTACTGACAGCGTACATCTCGCTCGGTGAAGTTTAGGGCAAGGACAACATCGGATAACCAACCGCAGCAGAGTGACAGATTGATCTACTGTGAACATGATACAGATGTAACTAAGCTATTCATCTTCTCACACTGTCAGTGTATTAAGATGCAAGGTGTGTTTGCCGTGTCCCGGTAAATAAGCTTTTATTGCGTCGAAGCCTTGGGGACTCATCTGAATATTTAAAATCTTTGGATGAATACACTGATTTAGTAGCTTTGAACATCCCCCTCAGGGTGCTGACAAGAATTTGTGAAAGTCGGCCTCAGTTGATCGTCATTAATCTTTCAAATGACAGAAAAGACATGTTGGATGAAGGGGGGAAAATGAAGATTTTCCTTCTATTTAGAGTGAAATTATGTTTCATTTTTAAAAGGAAGAACACCATATTAGAAAATCGTTGTTACTAATTTAAATGAACAACAGAGGTTATCATTATGACGTTATCATGGCAGCTTCCTGAAATAGTCAAGTTTACATTTAAGTTTTTTATTTCGGACCCAACGTTGATGTTGTAAACTCCATCTGCTGCACACTAGTGAAATATCAAAAATGAATTTTTCAGGAACGGTGGGTTCAAAGCAATATCAAAACCTCGATCCATCATCAGTACCTTATATCTGTGAAAAACCCACATGAACTGAGGTGGATATTGATCATGATACCAGCACACGCTGAAAAACTGTGTGGGGTCAAGAAAAAAATATCCCACAGAGGCACCTCCAATTCCCACAATCCCCAGTTAACCTGAACATCAGCACAAAGTGAAGCAGCTCTCAAGGTCAGAGGAGACGCGTCTACCTACATAAATCATGAGACGAGTCATCACAAGAAAAACTCCAATGCCCATAAGCGTCACTCAGCCTCAGCGTGTAAGCAGTTTTTTTTTTTTGTTTCCTAACAAAGGCATCCACCAGATTTTTCCTCTCACTTTTCTTTTGCTGTTTTCCATGATTCATCTGTTTCGTCTTCGGATTTGTTGCAGGCTGCCCAGTGAAGGTGGATGCTCGGGCCTTTGTGCGCAGCTGTTCCTGTCGTCTTATCGTCTCTCTTTGCGCTGGATTAAAACCTCTCTGAGTGAATCTTCACCTTGCCTAAGGAGCGAGCCACTGCCATCAGACTCTGGGTGACTCCAAATGGAGAAAACAAGCAAAATAAAAACCCAAAATGCCCTATGGAAAGAAGTTGAAGTGAAATATATTTCGTGATGCATGATTGATGCTTCTTTCAGATCATTTTTATGCTTTTAAATCCTTAAAGTGCCACTTTGTAATATCAACATTTATTGCCGTCATTAGGCAATTACTCCCACTCCAGTCTGGGCTTTAAATGTGATCAGTTGCAAAAGTTTCCTTCAAGGACACAATCGCATCCGTTAGCAGACTATGGAGTAAAATGAAGACGTACATTATGATAAAAGCTTACTGCCCATTTAGGATGAAGATGAAGCTTCATATACTTTTATTATTGTCAGGGACATTTCTCACCACCATTTTAAACTCTTTTTTTTTCTAACCAGCGCAGAACAAAAGGAGGAATGTATAGAGTTGCTGTTGTTGTTTTAAGTCCTTTTTGAATCTTTAGTTCGTTTACGGTCTGAATCTGTGTTTTCCATTTTTGACAAATCCAAATGAACCAAAATTCATCACGGAAAGTCCAAGAATCGTCAGCTTCACTCTCGGGTTTAAGGTGTCTTGTCAGTGTAGATTTAAACTGCAGTCAGCTTATGTTCGGCTTTTTTTTTATGTCAATATTGTCTGCAGTCGTCACTGTCTCAGTCATCCAGGTCGTGCTTATCTCAAAGCCGCAGTTTAGTTGCGACTGGACCTGCTTTAATTTCCGTTTCTGGTTGGGAGTCCCAGCCACTGAAACTCTGTGGAAACGTTAGGCTGTCAACACCTTTGGGTCCTTGTTCCACTCATCTCTCGTGTGTGTTGTTAGGCTGCGGCTGGCTGTGAAACCACGCGGGAAGGAAGGTCAGGACTCCGTTTTCTATGTTTACAGCATGATGAGACTGACAACGCTTCCTCCGTTGGGAGATGACGAAGCAGCTTCTTTGCATCTGAAAGATGAAGACTCTACTTTGAAGGCAGCCATGAGCACGCTCTGGCCAGGGAAGACATATTTTATCCAGATATTTTGGAAGAGGAGGAAACAACATTGGACTCTAACTGACTCATGGAGATTCCGTCATATACATTTACCCCTTACACACAGCATTTTTTTTAAAAAACCATAACTAACAAATTTAATATATACCCAGTTTTACAACCCATTTAATTCATCACACAAGCCTTTCTTGGGGTCCACCCACCAGATCGGGAATCACAGCTCGACTGAGACCTTACAGCTGCGGAACGTGAACTCAAAATATGCTACAGTACAGATGTTAAATATAACGAGACCCAGAGCAACACTGCAGTTCATAAATGTGTTGATGGTTTTTGAGGAATGAGCTGCATCAGGCTTTTGCTGCACAGACGTGTTGCTGAGATCAATTCATCATTCGGTTTTAGTCTTTTCATGTATGCATGTTTACATAAGCGCGTGAAATTCCGACACTTACAGGAGAAACATGATGCATTTCAGAAAACCCGTACTTCTTCTCCAAGTAGGTGGTCTGCTTTAAAGGAGAGCACATTTGACTTTGATGATCCAGGCTCAGCATCTCCTCTCTTTCCTGCAACAAGCATTCGCTCATCTGCACGTCGCAGTCTTTCTCACAAAGCCACATTAGCGTTTCTTTATTATGAGTCTTTGATGCACCTTTTGAGAGAAATGGCTAATTAAATAGTCGATAGCTCTTGCAATTCTTGGAAATTTGCTTATTATCGATCCACCCTCCATCTCTCTTGCTGTGAAACAGATGCATTTCTCTATTGATCCAACATCAGACTGTGCAGTGTACCGGCACAGTATTTTTAAATCTCAGGCTATTACATATTGATTTTGAAAAACTTTTCATTTTTGCTCCAAAATACATTCAAGTTTAGTCAGAAGAGGAGTCATTTTCAGTTCAAAAACAGTATCAAACTCCCCCAAACTCACAGGGGCTTTAATTGGTGCCTTTAAAATGAAAACGCATTTGTTTCTAATAATTGATGTAAAGTATTATCACAATGTCCCCGCGCTCCTTTACAACAAAGGGCTCTCTGGGCTTGCTTGACTTCTTCATCATGAATCCTTTCCTCTGTCATCGCTAACATCATCATTTTTCCGAAGGTGCATGAAATGTTCCGAGTCCACAGCCACCTCGGTGTTAATTCGTGCCTGATTTACATGATTTCTATATATGGCTCCTACTTCAAGGTGCACCCATTGCGGTTTTGATACGGAGCTGCTTTGTTGTTAGGGAACAGGGAAAAGAGACCAAAAAACAAAAACAAAAGTCTATTTCTGTCGAGCGACAACCCTCTGCAGTCTCATGGATGTCAGAAGTCGAATTTACAAGACAAAGGCGGTGAGTGCACTGCTGACACGCTGCACCTCTCTCCTGACAGATGGATGAGATATTAACGGCGGCAGCTCAAAGGAAAGCGCATTCCTTGTAGGATGGAGTAAGACGTTTTGCAAGATGTCCACTATTTCCAAATGGCAGTCGGGGGTCTGTCACTTATTCTTTCTGTAGCATCTGTTAGTCACATGTTTACTGTAGCTCGGGTCTCTGTTTTTTTATATATACTGTATATATATATACTTTATGACCATATCCACTGTGCAGACATCGGTGTCTGCCAGCATCAATCCCTGCTCAGCAACCAAGTCAACAACTCGGACATTTGTTAAACTCACAGTAACATCGTGGACAGAGTTTTTACAAGGTCAACATGTTTAGTCCAAGCTTATTTAGTCCAAAGAAAATGTAGGTAATCATATAAAATCATATCAATCATATCATATAAAGTGTTTTCATTGTAATTAATTATAAATATTTCAATACACACATGCAACATCCCTGACCCACAGCTCATCTGAAGTCTCCTTATCTCTGTTTATTTAGCATACTGCTGAGCTGCAGAGTTCACTTGTGTATATAAGTCGCTGTATATGAAAATGTGATTTTTACAGAGCCTCAACCATGGGTATGGCTGATGCATATGCATAGTTCAAATCTGGGTGCCTTCCAGGATGTTTGGGACTTTTCCAAAGAAAGTGTGCCGAGCACCTTCAGAAGAATTTCCTGAGATGCCGCAGGTACCGTATGGGGGCGTCAGTATCAGCAGGTGGTCACATGATAAGGTCAATATAATATTCAGATAAAGCTGTTGTTGGGAAGCGGATTATTGTCCTCATGTTGTAGCAGAGTGACTTCTCCCGATGTAATTTTTCAGTGTATTAACCATCACAAATTATATGCAATTACTACAGTTTTTATTGGTGTGGAGACAGAAATGTCTCAAGAAAACTGGAGGTATATGATTTGTGTTATTCATGTAATTTTCTTTAATAAACCAGATTAACGTAAGCAGCTGTTAATGTGTCCATACAAAGAAAAAAATATATAAAAATATATATTTGTAACTTCAATCACATGTGATCTGATCTGAATGCATTCAACCTAAATCCTTTTAAATCATTTATTAAAAATCAGTTTAACTAGGTTAGAAACAACATGTGTGCAGCATTTATTTTACTCAGTGCAGTACCGAAACAAATTTAAACTGTTTATCATATTTCTAATGACATCGATAACATAATTGCTCATATAAAACCGTTTAAGCACTGACGCTGACACATGACACACATCTTAATTTACAGTAATTCAATATGAAACCTGAGGTCGGAGGGCTTTCAGCACATACAGTATTTTATCATCGTGTGCAGACATTGTGTTACTCGTGGGGTAGACGGGGTTGACGTGTTGAAGCTGAGCAAATAAAAACAATCACAAATTATTACTGAGTTAAATAAACTGCAGGTTGTTTGCATGTTGCACTTGACAGTGAACTGATTGTTGCATCATGTCCAGTGGTTCACAGAATACAGTGTCGATATCCCATGAAAGGACTTTTTATTTTCTGTGAACATCTTGCATTTGCTTTGCTGACTTTGTCAGAAACGTTTGACTTTGCATTTTGTTCCATGTTGGTGTCTGTAGGTGAGACGGAGGTAGCGAGTGTCAATGAAACATTCAATACGGGGTTCTGATTAAAACAAATGTGGGCCATTTATGAACTTGGAACAAGGAAGTGACTATCGTGGCATCCATACTGACAAAAGAGAAGAACCAATCACCAATAGATGATAAACTGAACTGAATTTGCTCTCTCTCTCTCTCTCTCTGTGTGTGTGTGTCTCTCTCCCTCTGCATATATGACTGAGGCTCTGCGGCTGATACTGTGCCCAGGTGATGAATGACCAGCAGTGGATAAAGTACACAGCAATAACCTCCAGGCAATCCCGAGCACACCCCGGCTATGGGCCAGCAAATTTATCATTCAATTGTCAGAGGATTTTATCAAGTGTGTTTTCTCCTGTGTCTTTTGATTTATTTTACAATTTATAAAAGTCACTCTGAGTCAGCATTTGACGAGCGGCGTTGCAGCCGGCGGGCCGCAGACATATGCAAGGTACAGGAAAAATCCCGTGTAAGGTGACCCATGGACGACACTGGGATGCCGCACTCTGGAAAGTCGTGTAATTTTTGTAAATTGCTGAATTTTCTACTCTGTCCACAACAGAGGAGCGCGAGTGGTTGTGAGGCCAACAGTATGCTAAAACTACACAAACGACCTCCCTCTCTCTTTTTGCTCAGATGAGTGCAGTGCGTGGGTTTGGGCGGCGCAGTGTAGGAGGCACAAACCCTGCTGAGCCCCGTGGGCTACCAACACTCATCAGCACATGAAGTGCACTTCACTATCTTGAACAGAATATACATGCTCCCCCCCATTACACAAATGGGTCTCGAGCAGCGGAAAAGTTGTCTCAGCAAACCGCTTGTTTATTTCTCTCCAGCAGGCTAATTGTTAATCATTTTCTTTTTAATTGTGGTGGCGGGTCTGGCCTCTCAATCTGCGGTGGCAGGCCTCCCGAGGCTCGCCGTGGCGTTAATGTGATGTTCAGTCTCGTGCAGTAGCAGCCTGTACCCCATAGGCCACTGAGCACAGCGTGAAGGCAGCCCTTGAGGGACATCACCGAGCCAACCTCTCGGAGGCGTAATATGTAAGCTGCTTCTCTCCGGAGGCAGGGAGCCTGGTTCTTGTTCTTGCCCGGCTCTCGCATCTCTCTCTGGGGGCTTGGCAGTGCCCGTGTGGGGGTGGCACTGATTGATGATGCCCACTTCGTTTAACACACTGTGAAAACCCGGTGGCAGATGGGGATCTACAGATGCATGCTTCACTGCAAAGCAACACAAACCTTGGTTTTGAGGAAGCTTTGCCACAGTGTGTCAGTGTCAGTGGATCATGTTGTCGTCTTTTTGCACACAGCTTTTACTGTTGAACATGTATTATCAACATGGCACATGCAAGGGGAGGATGACTAATGATTCAAAGTGCTACGTCACACCTAAATTCATACAATAATGACAAGGAACAACTTCAAATATTATTCCTCAGTGGTATTTTTTATTGTTATTTTTTTCTGTCTATTTGAAAATTAAAACGCATTGCTGTAGATATAAAAGCGTGCAATAGTATTCTGCTGGTTATTGAAGCAGTTACACTTTGTGTTCGTGGCATGTGGTGCAGTGCTATGTCTGAGAATGCTGCAGAGTGCTTCTAGAGAATTTTAACACACACACACATCCAAGTTTGATTTGATGTATTAATCTTATCAACTTTACAAGAGTGCAGATGTGAGTATCTTAAACATTCAAAGTTATTTTCATGCACAGGGGAGAAGAGGGTAGGAGGAAGTTATTTGTCGGTCTGGTGAAGTGGGAGGAAGTTCCATTTAATTGGATTTTGATGTGCCCTGTTGTCATGGCACCCAGATTCCATTCTTACACATGAACTTATGTGGATGTGTGGTACCAGCGTGTACATGTATGTGTAGGGCAGAATAGGAGCAAACAAGAGATACGGTGGAGGAGAAATGGCGACAGACAGACTGGGAATAAAAGGGGCGCAGAAAGGGAGCTTTTATGAAGAGCATTTAGTGATGAAGGTGTAACCAGTGATATTGATTTGGAAAATAAATGTGTTTGGCCATTTGTCACAACAGGCTCAGGCTACAGCTGGTTAAGTGGCCACGGAACCCTTCACCAGTGGCAAGTGAAATCACAGCCAAGAGGTTTAGTGCATGTGTAATGAAGAGATACAAAGTCCATCTGCATCCCAGTCTGTTTTGATGCTTTGATGCGCCGTGTGCTCCATCTTGATTTATCTCCAAAGGCGACTCTATGAAACCTCAGATTAGCAGAGACACGCACAACAGTTGTCTGCGGCGGATGTGGAGCGCAAACACACACAAATCCTGAGCGTATTTTAACCCTGAAGTAACTGATGTGGAAAATAAACCTGAATCCACAGCTTGGTGAAGTAACTGTTTACGTGCTCAACGCTTCCCAGACGGTCTGGCCTCATGTCAGTGAAAAGGTTGAACATTGCTCACCGTGAAGCTACAGTAGCTGAGATACGCTCGTGGATTTGGTTTAATGCGGAGAGATGCTGCAAAAGCCTCCAGTGACACAGTTTTATCCAATGAACGAGCCTCGCACTTCCGACCCAGCAGAGAAGGACAAACCCTGCGCGTCACATGCTGACAGTGCTACAGCCAGCTTTGTTCCCCAAAGATACATATTGTAGTTTTATGGCATATTTGTATATTCCAAGGTCAGTTCAAAATTATCATACATTTTTAATTTTTAAAAACATTAAATTTCACTGGAAAGAACATTTTTTGGATGTACAATGAAAAAAACTAATTGAAAAATAAAAAGTAAATGATGTGATTATTAACAATAACTGTAAACACATCCCACAGAGTTGCCCATATACACAAATAAACTTTAGTTTTGGTCTCCACCAACAGATTAGGAAATATCCAACTTGCTGACCAATAAAGCAGGACGTTTCTCCTGCACTTGATGCTGCGAGGGTTTCTGCTCGCCGGGCCTCGGTTGGTAGAGCAGGTTCACCCCAAACTGCAGGGCATTTGGTTTGATCCCATTTCGCCCTGACCACATGCGGAATCGTCCTTGACAACGTGTGAAACCCTTAGGTGGTAGCATTTTAAATGGCAGATGTCCACAACAACTATTTCCCCCCCGAAAGAAAAGTAGGTTTATCAGTGGAAACAGGTTTTTCACCCACAGCGGATGACAGCTTGGAGACTGAACCAAAACAGTAAAATTTTGACAGGCAGTCCATAAAATCAAAATGAGCTACAAGACACTAAAAAGTTTGGCAGAGCTGAGGGGAGCTGCAGGGCTGGGGGATGAGTCACTGTGAGTGGCACATTTCACATCACACATGGGAACTGAATCCATTATTAATACAAATCTATTGATCAGTGCAGTCTTAAATAATAGTAGTAATAGTATTTCAAGATTATGAAAGATATATAATAGGTAAATTAAAAAATACAGCCACATGGACGGTTTCTTCACCCAAATTATTCCAGCCACAGCCGAATGGGAAATTAAATCTATGACCTTCAAGCTGGCTTTCGTTATTTCTTAATTTCGTGTAATAAGGAGTCATTGTAATTAAAACTACTATTTCCGTTATTTCAATCCTCCTTTGCTTGAATGTTTGTGTATCAGCCTCAGCTATAATAAGACACTGACCAGGCCTGAGCGCTGGCCGTAATGGACCTTTAAGCACAAGGTGAGGTGAGCGCTATCATCGCTTAGACGTCCCATAAGTAACTGATACTTGACGGAAACGCTGTTGAATTAATTGCAGCTCCTTGTCCACCGAATCAGATTCATTAGTCCATAAATCTGGCCGGTCGCCAAGGATGTAAAGAGCGACATAAGGCAAGATTAACCATCCATCCTCAGAAGTACCGGGCTGAGTCACGGCTGAGTGTGAATGTGACAAGGGGAGCTCTCGTAGCTCAACTGTGCACAAGAGAGCTCCAGCCAATCCGGTCACACGCGTAAACACACACAAAGACACTTCTTTTGAGGACACCTTCCATCATAGGAAACAAGTACATTCTGCTTTGGAGTGTGAGGCGTGTCATTTGGAGAGGAGCTCCCGCTGCAGACACTCCAAACATAATTCACACAAGTCATAGTTTACACACATTATAAAAACACTGCTCTCTCGTGTATTCCATTGAGTTATTAGGCTGCCGGGGAGATAAATCAAATTTTGTTGTATTATATAATGGAGTGTGACGCCGTTGTGCTCGATATCACTTTCACATCATGTGATTTCTTCTGGTTGGCGCACATCAAAAATAGATAAGGAAGAACCTCGGTGTTGAATGTGAGCACTCAGATCCTACGACAGCGTCTACGAGAATCTGGAGCATCCAAATTTAGCCCGACAAAATCCAGGGTTAATGACACAGGATGCAGTGCAGACAATCAAACATCTGTTAAAGAAGAGAGAGCGCAGTGGCTTGCATGGAAAATTTATTTGCTCCTCGGATAAATAGGGGGCGAATATTGAAACTACTTTCCGAAATGCAGTTGAGTGGAGAAGACACATTAAATCCTTTTTGTGCCAAACTAAAAATAAAGTTGGAGAATGCGTCACAGTGCTGTCCACAGGGCTGCTTACTTTTAAACAGTAATGATCAGAACGTTCTACAGAATAAATCATAACTGCTAGGTTTATCATTACTCAGTTGCTCCTTAGAAGTAATCAGTGTACGTAGAAAGGGTTATAATAGTATTTTATAAAAGTAGACAGGTGAGAACACACATGCCTGCCTAGTCCAGTGGTTCTCGATCCTGCACCTCAAGGGTTCCTGGTCTTTTTGTTTTCCTACTAAACCTACCTTACCTCCTGCTAGTCACCTGCATCAGGTGAGTTCAGTCAATCAGAAGCTGGAAGATACCATCTTCGTCGTAGATGGAGGGGGGTAAAAAGTGACTTACAAAAGTGAACTGGTACCTTCCAACATGCCTGATGCAGGGGGCTTGCAGTGGGTTAGGGTGGTGGGAAACAGGCAGAGCAGGGATCCTTCTGGGTTGGTCTAAACAGGTTCGTGCAAATGTGGACAATATCTCCATGAAAATAACCTACTGGTGAAGTGAACCTACTTATAAAAATCTCAAATATTTGGACAAGAAATGGTTCTGGTTTTTCCTCTAGCTGACTGCTCTGTAAGCCTAAAATCTTTGTTCTGACTCTGGAGAGCCGATGTCTTGTATCCAGGTGTGTCTGAATGTCAGACTCAGACTGTGCTGTTCTAACTTCGAGCTACCTGCACAATTTCATAAAAGTGCAACGAGACGTTTCCCTGGCTGTTGAATGGTGGGTAAAATCTTTTGGCTGGACGCCCGTAAAGTGTCCTGCTAATTGTCGGGGAGCAGGGTTACCTACGTCTAACCAGTACAGAAAAGTGCAGAGAGAACGAAACACACTTAACTCCGGAAAAACTTAAGACAGGATCCTGTGGGAAGATCCGTGCCCATTCATCTTTAATGTATCTCTACTTGTGCTCCGAGGCTCTGAGGACTGACAATGAAGAACAGACAGAACGAAAGAAGAATGGGAACGGGAAAGAGAGAATTTGGAAGGAGAAAAGAGAGGACGAGGGGGCAGCTTACTGGGGAATAGGAGTACACTGTGAATGATTGATGAGCAGACGGAGCTGTTGGGTGCGTTCGCCAAGCAATAAAAATGGACTAATCCATCCTTTTCACTCCCCGAGGATCATATCACCATGGTCATCACTGAGCTGGTGGGATTCGAGGAACTTTTTTTTGTCTGTTCACTGACCACTTTTCAAGAAGCAAAAACAGCGGAGCAGTTTATGTCAAACCGTGTCCGGCCCACTGGAGTCTCTCCGTCGCCTCCTTCACTTTTTTTTTTCATTTCCATCATCCTTTGTCGTGCCCCCGCTGTCCGTGTGTCCATCTGTCTTTTTGTCTTTCTACATGCCTGTCCGTCTGACGATTGTTTGGTTAATTTGCCTGGATCAATCTGTTCTCCCCAAAATGTCCACACTCATCTCCTGTGTCATTTCCCCCTTGACCACCCACTCTCACCAGTGTAATTTTCTCCACAAACTCACCTTCATTCATGCTGCATCCTGATTTCCTTTTTCTCCCTCTTGTTACTGTTTTCCCATCAGCCGCTGGCCTTTTTTTTTTATTTTGCTAAACTCAGAGTGACCCCTGTCGGTGGAGGATAAACTCGCAGGCAGGAAGGCCACATCTTTCTCTTCTCTGGGGGACGTCAACCGTGAAATCAGCCTGGCATTGGCTACGCCGTGACAGTCCCTCTGTCTTGGGGCCATTTTTGCCCCCTGCCCTCCCTCCTCACTTGGGAAGTAGCACCAGTGGACAGGTGGGGTTAGTCTCCAAGCCTCATTTCTGTCAACAGTGTTTTTTTTTATTCTCTTTTATAGGCACTGGACAGCTGACAAAGTCATTAAAAGTCTCATTTCTGTAGCTAGAAGATCATTACCTCATTATGTCTTAAAATGATGAATGCATGAATAAATAAAATGCTGTGTTTTCTAAAGTAGTAGACGAAGTAAAAGTCTTATACTGAAAATATTTTTACACACACACGTATATGTACTGTATATGGAGCAGATAATTGAATTATTATCCGTCCATAAAATGTACATCATAGTCTATAAATTTAAGTAACCACAGCTGTAAAATAAATAATTTGAAATAAAAACCACAGTATTATCAAGTGGCACCACACTCTTCATGAAGGATAAGTAGTTCCAAATACAAAAAAATAACAACAGCACAGATACTTTAACTACTATAGTTCTATAGAACTATAGTTCACTATTTCATATTAAAATGGATCAGAAAACCGTCATGTGACAAACTCAGGGAATTATCTCCTCAGTTCTCCTCAGAGAATCCTCCGGCTCATACTCTAGTTCTGGTTTTCCCACCATATCCAGTCTGAGGGTCCAAAGTAGCACGGGATGTTATTTTGATTTTTAATACTGATCAATTTTTTCATGCTGTTTGTGAAGCACCAAGCCTTTGAATTCTGCAGTATAAATAATACTTTCTTGACTTTATAATTTGTGCAAGAAAAAAACAATTGCGCCACATTTTGAAGCTCTTATGCATATCATATTGATGCCACAGGCTCCTTTTGGCATAATACTGGACTGGATCTGACTCAGTGCGACACTTCAGGTTAGGGAAAACCGCTTCAGGTTAAGGTTACGCTGAGAAACAACAAGGAGCGTGTGTTGTAATAAGTAGGGAACCTACACTAAGTTGTCAGGGAACAAAAAAAGAAGATTCAGAACTACAGACCAACTACTTTGTTCCTGCATGTGTTTGTGTTCAGGGTGCAGAGCGGAAACAGTGACGGTCCCCCCGACCCACCGTCACGTGCTCAGCCTGCATGTCCCTCTGTGCTTTCCTGTCAAAGAAAGTCCTTTAAATCAGCCACATTCGTTCTACTTTACACCGCAGGTCACTGACAGGTAAACACGTGACACAGAAGAAATGTAAAAGGATTTGCTGTTTGCTGCAGGAAATAGCCTGCCACAAAGTGACTCATCCATTTTGAGATACAGTAGCTTCCTGCAAAATAAAGTTAATACCGCTGTATTTATCTGGCGTTTCTCTTTGGACGTCAAAACAGAGAGAAGTGAATCATCTTATATTTAGTAAAATGCTTAAGTTATGACACAGGCAGCAGAGATTTCCTTTGAAATGTGGAGTGCAGTGCGCTGGGCTGTCTACAGTAAGTGAAGTGTAATTGGGTTTCAGCGTAGAAAAATGTCCTGAGTTTGACTTCAAGTTTAATTTGTTCAGGGGTGAAATGAATGAATAAGGCATATGCAGATGGGAACGTCAATATGAACTATGGTTTCTATTTGCTTTCATCATTCACTAAAGACATCATGACATTACCGATTTCATTTGATGAGCGAAACAGATGCGGGCTTGAGAATCAGGTGAGGAGAGGGTTTGTGGAAACCACCTGCTTCCTTTGATGAAAGCATTCGCGTTAGTTCCTGTGTTAGGGAGGGAATTACAGAAATGTTATTTCAGCTCCACAAAGGAAACCTAAGTCATATTTTACACGACGATACTGGATTGAAGTGATGATAACCTTGGAAGTAAATAACGCCCCAGACGTGAAAGCAGTGGCCTTCAGTCGGCTCGGTCGGCAGATTATACCTGATTTCCCTTCAGCCAATCTCCGCTCAAACAACGTACAGTGTGTGGTCACCAGACGAGACTGGCCCCTGTGACACTCTCAATTACCTCACATAATTTATTTCAAATTTCATTTGATGAGACTGACCCCTCGCCCCAGTGCCATAAAAGAGAGTTATGAACATCAACTGCGAGATTTAGATTTCAGAAGATGCGAGTGATTAAACGTTAATTGTCGAAATGTGTCAAGGTGGCTCGTTTAATTACGGCGAGCGAAGCATTCATCTGGGCTCAACCTAAAATAGCACGGCGGGTAAGTGACGCTGCGAAAGCTCGCCCGCGTGGATGCAGTGCTGCTTTATTTACTCTGCCGGAGTCACAGTGATGACCCCTGGGGAAGATAATTAAGGTGGAATCAACATTTCATGCTCGACGTGATGAGCATATCAAGACAATTATGCTCCTCGGAAAAGCGAAGGGGAGCTCGAAGTGGGAGAAAACGCTGATGACCAGTGTTGCGCTGGTTTGAAAATGGCAGCCGTAACAGACAGTTTTGAGCATTCGCATGAGGCTTATCCCCAGGCTGCTGCTTACTCGGGATAATTAGGTCCAGTGTCGTAGCTGGAGGAGTGGGAGCGCACGCATTCACTGAGCCTGTATTTTTCTACTGTATTGTTAAGCACTTGAGCTATTCCCCGCTCTCATCACAGGGGAACTAACAGAATGCTTTACCCATCTCATTTAGATTTGCTGGGCACATATTCATTGCCATTGATTTATCTGCCGGGTCATAGTCCTCCACTGGCATTAATGTATTCCATCATTTCCAGCGTATTCAATAAAAAGAGAAGCCGTGAAGAGCTTTCTCGCCTCCCGCAAAGTTTGAACTGGGTCATGGTAAAGATCCTGCAGGCCATTTTTCTTTGCGAGCGCGTTCCTTTGATGACACGCCAGTTACACGGCAGAGTTCATTTCCATGTAAACTGGTGGCCCCTTTCACTCGGGGTGAATACGAAAAGAGCATATTTCACGATTAGTCATCAAAGACACAAAGTATCGCTGATGTAGAAGTTATCAGCCCTGGTTAGTGTTATCATCCAGCTGCTGTTATTATCATCCAGCTGCTGTTATGCAGCGCCACACTTTTACAGATCTCCAGCTCTGAACGTAGCGCCACCTGCAGGCTGTGATTGGTGTAGAGTAGCTACTGCACGTCTGTCTGTTCATTTGTTATAATATGAAATGGAGAAAAGCTCAATATGTGGAATATTGAAGATGCTGTAGGATATTTTCTTTACTGTTTATCTTTCTGTTAATATTAATATTTTAGTTAATGACAGCTGGAAAAAATATTTTATGTTGAATTCGTTAAGTCATCATCTTTGAATGTGCAACACGCAAGCTGACACATCAACAGTTAAATGATTATTTCTTTTGCTCATTAAAAACATATGCCAAGCTTGTGAATCTCACATTAATTTTTGTGTAAAGGGCAAAAGATTTGTGAAATATGAAGTTCTTTTGTCTAAAGGGCTGTTTAGGATGGGAAGAATATCCTGATGTAGTTTGTTTGTTTGACTTGATGAATTTATTATCGATATTACAAATTCATAGGTGTGTAGCAACAAAATAAACGTTAAATCATAGCACAAAAATAGAAACAGTCCCAAAAGTACAATTTTGTATCTTCCACTGACTTTAAAACACACACTCACATGTGCAATACAATTACAAGAATAAATTACGGTGACCATGGGGAAATATGAATTATTTTATGTGCGCTGTACTCATTTCACGCCTGATGGACTCTCACCTTTAACCAAGAGGTGCGTGTCTTTTGACGCAGACCCAGGCACAGGTATTCTAATAAAAAAATAATGGAAGCGTTCTCCCTTTTTAATTGGACATTGTTAGAATGACATATCAATCCTGCTGCAGAGATGCCCTTTCCATGTACACTGTAATTGAAACATTCCTATTTCCCCCTTCACAATCTCTCCGTGCAGGAGACGGATGCCGCTTATGCCGAGAAAATCTGAAAGGCTTGCGTGCATTTTTAGGGTTGATCCTATTTGACTGAGCGTTGTATGATGGCGTCAGTTCATTTTTTGGTTTTCTTATTAACATCTAGATTTTTTTATGCGTTTCACTCTCTCTCTGGTCATTAATTCGCATCCAGAAACACACTAATGTGCATGTCCCCTTGTCATTATTGATATACGCAGTACTATTACTATTGGTGATTTATCCGCCTTCATATTTGTTTTCAGCAATTTTACAACCCAAAAGCTCTGATTTCCATTTGCATTTTTGCAATTATCCAGAAATTCTATTAAAGTTCTTGGCAATGGAATGACATGAAATAATCACCCTATTAAGTCCTGGAGCAAACAACATAATGTGCACAGTATGGTTTGGTAATAATTTTCATTAGAGAAAAAGCTGTGAATTACTACCTGTGTTTAACCACTCAAACTTCCATTCCAGGTATTCATGGCATGAGGCTGACAAGCGAACTGAAGCCGAGCAAATAAAAAACTGGCAGCTGCCGGCTGCATGTTTGGGTCATGATAAGGAAGAATTACATTTTTACACATCACCGAGGAGAGGAAAACAAAGGCTGGTGTGGGGTTAAAAGCCCCATAAACTGTTTGAAAATAACCCAGAGAAGAAAAAAGGGGGAAAAAAGAGGAAACATTATTCTCTCCTAGAGG
Source organism: Channa striata (assembly GCA_033026295.1). Taxonomy (NCBI): domain Eukaryota; kingdom Metazoa; phylum Chordata; class Actinopteri; order Anabantiformes; family Channidae; genus Channa; species Channa striata. Next base: position 20,369,855 of record CM065175.1, on the reverse strand, counting down.
TTTAAGCCTTTTTCCTCTGGAAGTTGCAAGTGATTTAGAGCTCGTCGAAATCATATAGCATAGGCCCCAAAGTACACGTAGTGAAGAGCATGATAGTAGTCTGCAGGGCTGAAAGGTGCTGTATCAGTCTTTTGGGAGTGTTCCTAATGGAGCTATTACAGAGCCAGTCATATCCAAATGCAAATTCATTAATCATGACAAGAGGGAGAATGCCTCCTCCCCACAGCACAACGTCCAAATGTTCTATATTGTGTATAATCCAGTTTAACCCTTAAAACTCTTTTGTCCGACAAACTATTTGTCCGTCCACTCTTGCTGATTCCCAACCTTGCCCTGTTTGATGTCAACCCGCGTTTACTGTGTATATTTTAGGTATCGTTTGTATATCTTGGAGTTAAGTTGGCAAATTATATGCAAATCATTAAGAAGCAATGTCGTTATGTCACAGTGGTTACAATATAATAAGGAGGGATGATCTGTATATGGTCTCATTCTGTATAAAGAAATAATAATAATAATAATAATGTTGTTTTGATCTATTTTCAGTCCTTTTCCTTTAATCTTTGTCTCATTCTCAACTCAAAAGTGAGCAGACAATTGAGATGTCACAAACTCGCTAATCGTGGTCTCGTTTCGTCTTTACCAAAACCTGTTTGTGTTGCAGCGCTAATTGTCTTATCTGTAAAGTGGGGAGCATTGCATTGTGGGATTGATACCAGAAGTGGGATATTTTGAGTGCGCTGTAGAGTTGATAGATTTACGCACACAACATTTGGACACTACTACAAAATGGTGAACACGCTATATGGTGCACTATATCATATCACCCCCCTGTGATTTCGGACACAGGCTTAGTCTTTAGTCAGTCACTCGGATAATAATTGAAGTTTAGTTTAGAAACTGTCAACATTGAGCAAATTTATGTCAGTATCTATTAATATTGAATCATGTAATTTGAAAACATCACTTTAAAAAAAATAGTGATGAACACTTTACCCATCACTTTCTACTATTGGCTAATATTTTAAAGGCCAAATTATTCTGTCATAATTAAATGGTAAAAATCTTTATCTACTGCTTCCCTAGTGTATTTTGGTCAAATATCCAAAGGACAGGAAGACGCCGTAGATGCATATTCAGTTTAGTCAGCGAGGACAAAGACACACAAGACCTACTATACATTTTCCTGGCCAGTTGGGAGCTTGGCTCCTGATAGTCCACTTCCACTGGGCTTGGATCCGAAATCTAACAGCTAATGGCACTGGTAGCACTACTGACAGCAAACTAATGCCCACACATACTGAGCGGAGCGCAAGAGCTGTCAGATCCCCACCGTGACCCTGTGGGTATAAACTGGCAAAAAGGAAAGAAAAATCACCCACCGACTTGAATTTATGGCTGTTATTTCTCTTCCTAACACCTTTTAAGCACTTTTGAGCTTTTTACCACTGGGGGTGAATTTTCCTTTACAGTGTTTGTCTTACGCTAATCAAAATGTTGAGTCAGATTTATAGGTGGAAGTGGGAGAGTAATGAATGGGCCAGAGGAGGAGAATATTGTTATCAGGTCTGTAAATGTAATTTATTTGAGATTGTCATGAGTCTTATGTGGATGTGCAAGAGAATGGATGAAAAATTAAAGATGGAGCCAAGATTAAGTGTCCCTGTGAGCCAGGAGAAGAGCTTTAATGCCTCTTGACAATAATCCATATTTCTCTGAATATCTTCAGCAGAGTGAACTTTATTCTTCCAAAAGAAATTCCCTTAATTTGATGCTTTGACATCATATAATAAAGCGTCACAGTGATCAACACGTCCCATTAGCGCCCAACTAGCTTTAAATCTGCAAAGGTCATAGCATGCGATTCATATTATTGTCATACTAGTTACACAATTCACTGGCTCCTTATGACCTTCTGTATTTGAAAGCATCATGCGTTACTAATGTTTCCCCATTTATTTAATCAGGTTTATTCTTTCTGATATCACCCATCTGTAGCCTTTAGTGCACGGCATTAAATCTGTCTGACATCCTGAAATCTGACATCTTTCTGTGGTCTTTTTTTGAAAAAGCTCTTACTATCTTTTCTTTTCTGCACTTCATCTCATGAAGTGGAAACAATTCTTCTCTAATGTTTTCTCTGAATTAGATTTTTGCTGCCTTGTACATCACTTCGCTTTCACTATTTTCAGCATCTCTGCTGGTAAGGTCCTGTCCCTACTTAAGTGCTGTGCACATTTTACACCACAGGAGGGCAGCACTCACCACTGGGTTCGGTAGGACTTTCTTAAATACAGCTATTTAATGCACTAATTAAAGTCCACTGATTATTACAATTAGTCATGGTTAGTTTACTCATTGAAAAGACTAGTTTCCAGTGTTTGAAAAGCACGTTTCTTGTCTGCAAAGGGTCTGAAAACAACCTTATGATGCCTTTTTCCACCTGGGAGGCAGCATAAAATTTTAAACACATTTTTTGCATCTGTGTCTTTTGTTGGTCTCCAACTTTAAGGACGTACCATAAAAAAGCCCTGGAGGCCGAGCACCCCTAAATACTAAGTGCCCCTTTTCTAGCACCGCAAAGCAAAAATGCAATGTTGTATTTGTGTGTCATGAGAATAGAGACAATCAGAGCGATTAGAATCTATTAATTAACACCAAACGTATAAGATCTCCCCTCACCAAATCCTGCTGGCTGTCATTAGCCAAGCGTTGAGCGGAGTGAAGCGATCGCGTGTGGTGATAGCAGCTGCACTCACCGAGATGAGCAGTATCTCCAGCATTCAGCACCACCACCAAGAAGAATCGAGTGTGTGTTATCGGCAGACAGGTTAAACCACAATGCTCAGCATGTCAGCGAAGAACAGGAGCCCTGAGGAGAACAGACATCAAGGTAATCAACCACTGAACGCAAGAAGAGAGAACAGATGTCACGCCATGAAACTGTGTTACCTTTTTTATTCCGCACAATGGAAAACTTTTCCCCTATTAACATTCTCACAAGCACCAACATTTATTTTGGGGATTTAACACAATGACGAGCCAATCGCAGTGACACATTGTGATGTTTTATGCTTGCTGTAGCTTTTTTTTTAAGGCTGCGGCGATAAAGACTGGTGCGAGCTCCGAAAACCTCGAATTGGGAGCAGAAAGTGAGAAACGGCAGCTCATTCGCACGGCACAGTTCTCAGGGCAAACAGGCATCAGTTTAATCTTCCTCAAGCTACACAGTAATGCACATATCGACTGTTTATGATTTTTCAATTTTGATGCAGTTATTTTCCAGAGATACTCCACAGTGTGGATACGGTGTGACTGAATGAACACAACAAGAGCGAAGCACTTCAGCAGAAACTCCAGCTTCTTTCCCCGAGATCCCAGCAGAGAGTGCATTAATCATCACAGCCGCCCCTCCTAAGTGAAGACAGAGAGCAACAGCTGGGGGAGAGAAGCTTGGCTTTAAACAGTACAGACTGCAGGAGGTTCAGCCATCACTTCTTGTTGTGGGTTCTGACATCAATAGTAATGAATACCTTGGAGCGTTGCCTGACTGCCTGAGCATGAATTGCTATCACACATGAGGCTATGGGCACTGGAAGCGGTTTTTGTTTGTGCACATTTGTGTGTGCTGGTGACCACGTCTGTGTGTGTGTTTTTGGAAAATACACACTTTTGTGTACCTGAACGTGCATTGCTGCGTCTGTGTCCCTTTGTCGGGGCAGATATGAGTAATATGCAGAATAACAGGTGGACCTAAATGACCTGGGCTGACAGGAACAATTAATCAGAACATTGTTGGTGCTCTTGGATGAGGCCAAGGCTTCATGCTGCGGTTACACCTGCAAGGGCTGGAACTGCACTGGGATATAGTGCGCCTACACACAATGATCTTTAAATGATGTATGGCTGACTGGACCACATTTGTTTCAAGCAAAGAAGCAAGTGTTTGCATGTTTCTTCGACTGATAAAGGCTCAGTTCACCCGAGTACAAAAATATATTTTTATGGAAAAAAAACAAACAGTTTTACCACAAAAGTAAAAGAGAAAATATTCTTTTGTTATTTCATTGAGGGAAATGCAAATATGGACTCACTTGCTTCACAACATTTGGACACATTGGGACAGCAGGGACATATTAGCGCCTCCTCACTAATTAAAATCGCCCTCTGTGTTTCTGGTCACATGATGAATTCAACGCATATATTTATTGACATTTCAGCTCGGGTTTGGTCTCCACCACATCTTGAGCGAAATAACTGGCTCAAGCAGCCAAGATAACGTGAATGTAACAGACCTGAGCTGACTGGCTGTTTGTTGACTCGGTTCGCTTTTCGGAACTGGACTCGATCTATTGACTCTAAAACCAAAATGCTCCGTGGAGCTGAAGGAAACAATAGGATGAAGTGATTTCCATCAGCATGAACAACAAAATACACGTATTAATAAAACTTATTCTAGCACCTTTGAACATACTCCATCTTACTAGCTATTGTGAAATGCAATTTTTTTGGCAGCACTTCATCTGTACAATAGTAGTTAAGAAATACGCACTGATAAGATCTAGCTAAATAGAAATGCTTCCAGCGTATATCTCACTGGGCTGTGCTTTTTTTGTGCAGACGTCTTGTTCGCTGAATTTAGTTGTCACTAATGAAAGTAAATCCAATCAAACACCGACTCGAAACCTGGGCTCTCTTCATTCTGCTGCTCTTTTGTCCGAGTCTTCTATCATTGCCATATCCACCTAACCAGATTTAATGCCTTGCCTCCTTTACACTCACACAATGCCAGGGGGTCTTTGCTTGCTGATCTGTAGGACAAGCGCTGGGGTGTCTGAAGTAATAAATGAGCAAGATGAATGTGGGGGATACGTTCATTTGAAAGCTCTTGTCACTGAGAGTTTGTCGTCCTGCTGCACAAAGGGTGGAGCCTTCCTGTCTGATTTACTTTAAATGCAAACCGTGGCCAAATTGGAACTCGTGAATCACTGACACCATTGGCGTAAGATGGATTACTCCAGTTAAAGGCTGCCTTTTCTTTGCTTTGGTACTTTTTAAAGAAACCATACAAAAAAATTAATTTTTCTGACAGACAGCTGACCCAGGCTGCCGGTGAAAGGAAGCACCAAGGCGCTACAAAGCTGGTTTTATCAGCACAACACTATCCCAGCCACATCCAAAAGCTCTCAGCAGCACAATGAGCCTGGCTGAATATTTGATCTGTCTCAGGTTTAACAACCCTTGCCAAACTGCACCTGCCTGGAGGGAAAAGATATGCCTTCCAGAAGGGCAATGCCTTCCCCAAGATGTTAAGGAAATATGTGTTTGATGTACACAATGGCCAATCTGCATTAATCTCATTCGATCTTGGCCACTCGGGATCTCAGTAAGGTTGAAGATTTGCATTGCTGAACAATGTATTTCTGGATGCCAATAATGTTCGCCAATATAATCTAGTCGTAAATTACAAAAGCAATGCTCTCAATGCAGCCTAAATGGAGCATTTACACATTGATTTCAATAAAATACGAAATAAATGTCCCTCATGCCACGTGTGATGCAGCTGATATTTCTTCGTAATACCCCTGGAAACAATTTCCCATATAACGTCATGGGTGCTAACTCGCTTAGACAAAGGTGAATTTTGGTGTGTGTGCTCTCTGAATCTCGCTGTCTTTCAGTCGGAGCTTTAGTCTGTGTGTGTGTGTGCATGTGTGTGTGTGTGTGTGTGGTACCCCAACTCATCATCACTGGCTGCAGCTCATTGCCCTGCAGTAATATCAGGCCTTGAAGACACCTGGGACCAGTGGTGTGGGCCCTCAGAGGAGGCAACCGCTTGGCAACTGGCCCTGATTACTTTCTCCACTCTCCGGAAACTCAGCTCTGTATGTGCCATTAACCAGCTGCACGCAGTGTGAGCCCAACTCAACCATGCCATTAACCCCGTACACAAAGGCTTGTTTACAGTCGCACACACACAGACACACACAGACACCAGACAGAATGTCACGACTTAACCACCTGGCTACCAAAGTCCTAACTACCTGCAAACCAACAGCTTCCATAATCAGCCTGAGCAAATCCAGCAGAGCCTGAAAGCAGCATGAGATGCAGCAAGGGTGACATCTAGTGGGCAGATTACAGCACAACCAGTCCTGGGCTGTTTCATGTCAACAGTAACCCATGGCAACAGTTTGTGTAGCTGTTGTTACTGTTATTCAGTATAATTCAAAGGTAACAATGAACGAAGGTGCATTCGTCTTCTTCGGTGAGCATTAAAGATACAGTGAATATGTGGACAGCGTGAGCGTCCATAAACAATCCCATTTTGCTGGTGATGGTTGTGTAATGCTAGTTTTATGCTTTTTAAAATGTATTTATTTCCCTAAAGAATACTTTCGAATCAATAGTATCTGACTTTTTCAGTTTGTTACCCATAATAAAATTAATTATAATATCATCTTCATCTTAATAAGAACATAATCCGCAAAAAAAAAAGTTGAGGAAAGCTACATTAAAACACAAAATAGAACAATAAAGCACAAAATGAGGATAGTAAGAGTCAAACAAACACACATTTAAACAAGTGGGTCCTTGGCTGCTTTTATAAGTGTCCACAAATCTTAGATCCGGTGGGAGAGAGTTTCAGATTTAAGTGGGCCAACCTGACCTAAACCTTCTTTTTTTGGAGGACCTCAGTTTTCTGCTGGTCATGTATGGCTGCAGTAGCTTTGTAATGTGGGAAACATAATAACAAGAAGTTTTAACTAGATTCTACATTGGATTGAAGTATGTAAAAAAAAGGGGGGGTAATATGAGAATTTAAAAAAACGATTGAGCGATGTCTTGCTAAAGCAGGTCAAAAGGGGCTCACAACAGTCAAGTTTTGTTGTGAAATGTGGTTGTCGAGCTTGGCAAATTTCCTTAACGGGAAAAAACAGGAATGAACGAAGGAATGAAGGATGGAATTCACGTCGGTCAAGACTCTTTGGTTTTTCCATGTACACGCCCAAGTTCCTGCTTAACAGAAGATAAAAGAAGTGCAAGTCTCTAAAATGTACTGAGGGTTGTACTATAAATTAAGATAATATGTCAAAATTACTCTGTAAGCTGCTTTGGACAAAAGCGTCTGCCAAATGACTAAATGTAAATGTCAAATAAATCAAGTGACTTTACAAGTTTTAAAACTGTACTTAAGTTCAGTTCACCGCCGTGCTACAAATTTTACATTTACATTTACATTTAGGCATTTGGCAGATGCTTTTATTCAAAGTGACTTACAAGTGAGGAACAAACAAGCAATAAAATCTAATTTTAGGAGAAAAACATCAAAGTGCGATCAAACAAGTGTTAAGGTTTCATGAGATGCAAGTAGAGAAAAAAAGAAAAAGCAATTTTTTTTGTTGTTTTGTTTTTTTAAAGGAAGAGACGGAAGAGTTCTGTTTTCAGCAGAACAAATACAACAAACCAACAATATCCGTGTTGTGTGTTGAGACTAAATGCTGCTTTATTCCTCAGCAGATGCTATAATAGTCTCATTTCCCTGAGATTATGGAACTTGTGACCTTGATACATTTACACACATCTAAAACATTCTACATACACATTCTCCGTGTAAAGTAGGTGTGAAACCACCAGGGGGCAGCGTGTCCCAGGCTCGGGCTTTTTAATGCAAAAAGGAGCAGATGTCCATTAAAAGTTAATATTTATGCACAGATTATTAACAATGAGTGAGAAACATCAAAAGAGAATAACGTAAGCTGCGATTTATATTTACTTCCCTGTCAAACCCACAGTGGATCTATTACATATACATTTTTTAATCTATAGTGCCTGAGGCCTTTATGTACAATCAACCTGATTTGACTTTGACTCTGTTACTTCACAGCAACTGAAAGAATGTATTTAATTATTTCTTGTTGATTTGCTCCCTGGAAATGTGGAGAAGCGCCTGAAGGGACGGCGACAACAAAGACGGGTGAAGGGGAAGGAACTGCTTATCTCCTCTATGCAAATGTGCCGGGGCCGTGCGCCCTGCGCCCTGCGTCTGGAGACGTTTTCCAGGAGGGAGGCGCGTAAAGTTGGAACCGTGTCAGCGCTTCTCAACTAGGAAACACGAGCAGGAGTTAAAAGTCGGACAAGTCGAAGGCGACAGGACCCGAGCGTCCGACGACCAGGAGCGGAGCGGAGCGGAGCGGAGCGGTGAGTCGACGCTGCGCTGCGCCGCCGCGGTGACGTTAATGTAGAAACGCCGTAACATTATCTGCCTGTCGGGGGGAGCGGAGACAAACGGCCGGTAGGAACGTGTCACCTGCGGCAGGTAGAACCGCGACGTTCAGGTGACACACGACGGCTGCGTTTCCTGCTGCTGCTGATCTGCTCACTGAAGGAAATCACGGACTTTTTATCCGATTCAATTCTGACTCCCGATGAGTAAAATAACAAGAACTGCAACATTCATGTAAAATAGATGTTGCCTGTTTAACCAAATAGTAATTCAGTTTATAATAAGTTTTCAGAAATAATTTAAAACGACGTTGATTTGCTTCTAAGCGATGACTTTAACAATAATCGATTAACCGCTGCATCTCCGGAGGAATGTGGTATAAGATGTACTGATGCAAACTGATATTGTGTCAGAACTAAATAATACATTTTTTATATACTTAAGAAAACAAATATTGTCAAGCTGAATATTTTATATGTACATATGTATATATGGAATAGTGCTTAAACATGTAGTGTGGTTTATCTTCACGTGAAAACTATAACCATTTTTGTCTGTTGTCATGGATGTAATCTATACGCTTTTTACAATTATGCCAATTCAACCTGCATTCTAATAAAATGCTATTTGTCTGCAGTCATTTCATGACTATCATCCTGAAGTGGATTTAACACGGTGAAGTGGTCCAGATGCTCCAGATGGATCAGACACTTCAGAGACAGAGCCCAGTACCAGACCTGCTGGATTCAGACAGCGATGAGCTCCAGCTCAGCGTGGACTTCTTTAGAAAACTGGGTTACTCCTCAGCAGAGGTGAAGGCGGCTCTGAGCAAGCTGGGCCTCAGCACCGACACCAACGCGGTGCTCGGAGAGCTGGTTCGGAGCAGGACCAGCACTGCACCCTGCGCGTCCAGTTCTGACAGCAACGAGAGGAGCGCAGGCCAAAAAGACCTTCTGCTGCCTACCAGTTGGACCCAGAACGGGCCCTCTGGACCCAGAATGACACCACAACCGGGAAACAGGAAGAATTCAGACCCAGAATTGAGGCCTATTGTTATTGATGGCAGCAACGTTGCCGTGAGGTAATCAAGACTTTTTTTATGGCAGCATAGATCATTAACTGAAATCATAAAGTTGTGTTTTCACGGCTGTTGTGTTTTGATACGGGCACTGACAGAGTAAATCCAGTTCCTGGACACAAAGATTTATTGCCTCCTGCTGTAACTTTACCTGAGGGACGTAAAATACCTGTAAAATAACGTGGTGTTGACCACCATCATTCATCACCATGTTGTTGTTCAACCCTGAAACGTGAATTTTCCTCCATCCAAAACGTGACTCACTACACGTTTCTTTGTAAAAGCCACTGCTACAATATGCAAATTATAGACACACCTCTAAAAATCCCTGCCTCTCAATAGATGTAAAGTATTTTACATGACGTTGACAGAGAATAATAGCTGTAGGAACGATCCCTTCAGAGGGGCCATTCAATGGCATGCGCTTTAAGTAAAGTCAAACAGCTCACTTTCAGATTATTAAGCAAAGTCACCTAAACTTATCTTGTTTCATTTCTTCCACTTATACAGTCACGGCAACAAGGAAGTGTTCTCCTGCAGAGGCATCCAGCTCGCAGTGAATTTCTTCCGGGACAGAGGTCACAATATGATTACTGTGTTTGTTCCCAGCTGGCGCAAAGAGCAGCCCAGAGCCGAAGCGCCTTTAACCGGTGAGGACAGAAACAAATGCATAAAAAGATGGATTCACAGCGCAGCAAGCAATCGTAGACATATTTTACATGATACATGTGACGATTCTAAAAGAAATAGAAAGAAAAATGGCATTGACTTGTTTTTTATCCAGAGTGGCCAGCAGGTCAACAAGGCTCAGCATCATCTTTCTCTGTTTTAAGTTTTAATTTCATATTAAAGGAATAGTTTGACATTTTTCTCAAATTAGTCAGAAGGTACAGAAAGCAGCAGGTTAGCTCAGGACACAAGACTGGAAACAGGGAAACAGCTGGTGGATAAAAAAGCGTATAAACAACAATTATCCTTTTACACGGGAGTTTCTCCTTTCTGAATTCTTTTACTTGGAGCAGTAACTTACTAAAGTCTGCACTGACTGGTCCCTTAAAAGCTTGTCATGACTACACATGTCTTTCGTCAGATTAAACAATAAAGTATTATGCAGGCATTGTGTGATACAGGATTCATATCGATCACCTGATTGCTTGCCACATCGTGTTTCCGTATTTAGTCATGACATAGGGCCTTTGCAGGAACTATTTTCTGTGGGAACAGTGTGATAGTATGATGAATTTGCTTCTACATTTCTGACAGCTGAGTCACTAATGCCTGTGGGTGTGTCTTAAAAAGCAAGATTAATATGCTGTCCCATGTTTCTGAGCAGAGAAGCTGCCTTTCATTTGCTCCTAAAGCATATTGTGTGATACCAAACCAGCTGCATAGCAATGACTACATGAAACAGATGGACCATTCTTTTAAAACCCGTGTATCATCAGCTTGTAGCTCTGGGGATTTGGGTGGAACAATCCAAAGGTTCTATTTTCAATCAGCAAACAAGGAAGTAAAATTCAGCCTGGAGTCATTCCTGGGAAAGCCCCATCAGGAAGTACAGTTGTGTTTTTATTTCCACACCTAGTTTACTTGCAGAGCATAGGTAACTACTGACAATCATCTACAGGAAGATCTTGGCTTTATCAACCACACTAAAAATGCTAACCTTGAGTTATGAAGTGCCCGTAAGCCCATAAACCTATTTAATTTGTGTTCATTCACTCATCTTGCCCTGGCCTTGGAGGTGTTATAGTTAATTTTTTAGATAGTTGTAATTTTTAGAATGACCTTCGTTGATATTTTTTTTTTTTCTGTGAAAAACACTGAAACTTTGGAATTTTGAATTTGCATGTAGTTGAGCAATTCGTAGTTGAGCATTATGGTAATTGTTATGTCACAGAAGTCATGCACTTCTTGTAGAACATACCATACATACACACATACCATAATTCAAAGAGTTCAAATACAATGTAATGATATTATATAAGCACATGCGCTGCGGTCTTTTTCAAAAGCTATTATTCACGCTTTCAGATCAACACATACTGATGGAGCTGGAAAGACAAAAAATCGTCGTCTTCACGCCATCGCGTCGAGTTGGGGGTAAGCGAGTGGTCTGCTACGACGATCGCTTCATCGTCAAGTTGGCGTATGAGTCGGACGGTGTGATCGTGTCCAATGACACCTACCGAGACCTTCAAGGAGAAAGACCCGAGTGGAAGAAGTGCATCGAGGAGAGGCTCCTCATGTACTCGTTTGTGAACGACAAGTAAGAAACCAGTTCATTTCTCGCCCGGAGCCTCTGACGTTTAATTGATTTCCTTTAGTGAACACACTAACTGTAATGTGGCTCCGAGGAATGCGATACACCTTGCGTGAAAACAAAGTTGGCGGCACGTTTGTCACTAGTAAATTAAAAAAACCCAACAGCTGTTTTGTTTTCTGTTTCATTTCAGGTTCATGCCCCCAGATGACCCTCTAGGTCGCCATGGCCCCAGTCTGGACAACTTCCTCAGAAAAAATCCTCTGCCTACAGACCAGAAGAAACAGCTGTGTCCTTATGGTGAGACATCTGTTGCACTGACATCAAAGAGAAGCACTTTTGCTGAGTCATATTTTATACAAATGCATTATTATATACGATATGACCTGTAACGTGTTTGGGTTTGTTTTCCTTTCGGTTTTCCTCAGACAAAAAGTGCACTTATGGCATCAAATGTAAGTTCTACCATCCGGAGCGGGCAAACCAATCCTACCTGTCATTGGCTGATGAATTAAGAGAGAGAGCCCAGATTTCCACAGCAAAAGAAGACAGAAATGCCAGGTTACCATCCAAAAATGTTCATTCTGATCCCGGGTCTGCTCACAATGCCTGCTCCCGCTCACAAGACTCGAACGCAGATTCCTCATATTCTACTCAGGTTTGTGAAAAGAATGTGCTCTACTGGGACGATCCTAGAAACAGTCAGAATCATACGGCCTGCTCCGTAACAGAAGACCATTGTCCGAAAGACTGGCCTGGTCTACACGCGATGCCCAACCATTACTACAGCAACAACTCGTACGACTACCTCGATTCTGGCCTTGGCTCTTTCGAGAGCCAGTACTCTGACTGCCCCAGCAACTCCCACAGGCTCAAGCCCCAGCGGCAAAGTGCTCCGTCTAGGCCCAGGCAAGCGTCGGCGTCCTGTCCGTGCTGCTCCCATGCAGCTCACCAGCAACAGCAGAGAAACCTGGACTCCAGCGGTCAACCTAGCTTCCCTCCAAACATGTTTCTGCCAAGCGTGCGGCAACATCACAGCATCCCCAGCCATATCTATTACGGCGGAGCCCCTCATCCCCAGCAGAATTACTGGTCGGATCCCTTTCAGGGGATGCCCCAAGCCCGGGCGTCCTCCAGCCTCCCCTCGTCGGCCCGTTCCTCACATTCCCACAACTCCTGCTGTTCCTACAAGGGCCATCAGTACCAATCCTGGGGCCAACAACCGTCGTCTCCTGCCACGTTTGACCCCCAGAGGCTGGATCTCCGTAAGAAATTGCAAGCCATCTTCAGCCCGCATCAAGTTGACATAGTCATGGAAATGTTCCCACATCTGACGGATGCAGAGAAACTGGCTGCAGAGATCATCAACCTGAAAGGAGAGGAAAGGGATTTTCTAATGATTTCTATAATCATTTTCTTCCTTTGCAAGGAAGGAAAAATTGCCTTTATTGACATGATAGTTGTACTGAGCTCAGTTGTAACCAGAACTCACACTGGGGATTTTTATCGAAAAGATTTAAAAGTTAATAATAATTATGTTTTGTTAATTCTGTTTTTATTGATATGGCATTTAAATTTGTAATTTATAAGCCTTTGAAATAATCTGTTCTGGGTTATATTTGTATGACATGAGTCAAATGTGACTTTGTTATCCACATTTTGGATGAAAAGTGCCTTCAGAGCAATAATAGTTACAGTGACTTTCTAGAGTTTTGGCTGTTGATGCATATTGTGTCTAACTTGTTCTACCTTATGTTCTCACGCAGTAAGGAATCGCTGGTATTACCTAACGTTCACCTCACTGTAGTTCTCCAGAACAGCCTGCTGCTCAGTATTATCTCTGTGAGGTGTAGCTATTGTATCTTTTAATATAGTGTGAGAAACCAGCGCATTCATTTGCTCTCATGCACAACGTAATCTAATTATAAATCAGAAAAAAATATTTTGACACAAAGAAAGGAATCTGCCGGTGAGTGTCCGACTGTAAGTCAGTATCAGTTTCATGAAATGTTCTCAGAGTAGGTGTTGCTGCAACACTATGCACATGTGACTTACTGTTTGATTGCAAATCTTGTTAAAATGCAATAAATGTATGGAATTTTGTTCTCATGAACATGAATAGTTATGATATATCATACTTAATTAAATCACTTGCTGAATGTATACTTTAGGCTAAGTGTTCTTTTTTTAGCACGTACAGTTGAAAATGTCACTAAAACTAAAGTTATTCTTAACTAACTACCTTTCTGAACTAAATTTTACAAACATTTACTAAAACATTTTTTTAAATAATTCAGGAAGGGCCTGAGGGTTCCAAAAACAAAGAAATGTTTTTCTCAAGCAAATTAATTTTTGTTTCCAGCATGCAAGAGGAAAGGTCAGGTTGTGTGTGTGTGTGTGTCTTCTCATGTGAGACAATATTAAGTGAACATTTCTTGCTTTATGGTGGTTGCTGCTGCTTCATTAAGAAAAAAAAGTGTTTTAAGTGGCTTTGAAATTCTGCCAAAGGTGTTTTTATGGCAGTATCCACTGAAATAAATTGGCCCAGAATAAGAAAAGCTCTACAATAATTTGGCATAGAGGTTTTCTGTAAAAAAGTTTACGCTCCCCAGAAGAGGAATGTTCACTTTGATCCACTGACTTTAGTGTCACCATCAGGCTAATTTAACTTGTATTTTTGGTTTACAAATAAATAACCGACAAAACTATCATTATTCCCATCAGCCTCAGCTAACATATTATAAGAAACATAAGAAACACCTGTTGCACATTTACATTTTTCTATCTGATGGCATGGCTGTGGACTATAGCACATCGTGTGCTTTAGTGACAACAGAATCGTGGTGTTTCACTTACTTTTTCTCCCATCACTTTGTATGTGACTGAGTGAGATGAGTAAAGACATAGACAAAGATCATGACTGAAACCAGGAAGCTGCAAATAGCACACTTCAGTTTCCTTGCCACGGTATAATGGAAACTCGTAGAGTACTGAATGTACACTATGAGATTCTTGGCACAGTTTCCAATATTGTGCAATTACTTCACAAGTGAGTTAAACTGTCAATGTCAGGAGAACTCAGATCTTAATATAATTGGACCTTTGGAACAAGCTGTGTTTGACAGAAACATGAAGTTGTCTTGGAAAGACTGAGACTCATATTTCCTTGGAGAGAACATCCCTTTAGGCTAATATTTCAGTGTCACGTGAAGCAGGAAAAAAGCTTTTGTTCACAATGCTCAACAGGTTTTTAGTACTTGCTGTGAAGTTTGTCATAACTACATAGCATAACTTCTGCTCTTCTTTGTAAGACTGACGCGTCTTTGATTGTTTACATGCAAATAATCCAGCTCAAGACAGACAACAAAAAGCCCCAGCGTTAAAAGCACTTCCCTGGAATCAGCAGTTGGTTAAAGTAGTATCTTTATTGTCCTTAAGAACACGTAACAGCATACATGCAATTTAAAAGCCAAATGTTCCTCATTATTATCAGGTATCCAGGATTATTATTACCAGCATGATCGTTGCAACAAGTCTTTCTTCAATTGGTCGTCGATGTAGCTCAGCAAGTAAGACATTTACCAGGAGTTTCCACGTCTTACTACAAGATCCATGTAATTTTGTTATTCCCAGGCCATCAGAAGTTTGTGGAACGGTACAAAGGCACCATATCCAGGTTTGCTGCAAAGGACAGGAATTAAGTGAAAATTGTGAAGATAATTAAATGTACATAGTTTGCAGAGACCACTAAACTTTTACATTAATATACTGTGTATATCTGCAGTGATTTGTGATTAGAACTATAAGTCAAAGTCTTTAAAAGATAATTCTTCACATTATATATAGCCACTGAATTTCCTTTTGAAAAAAGCAGCATTAGGCCAGTGATCAGTGGAATCAAATACAAATGAAGTTGGGACAAGCTGAGAAGCTAAGTATAGCCTGTGTTCACACAATAAATGGAATCAGTTACCATTCAAAGTAGCTGTGTCCCCTGTGGCTGCCGTCACGCAACCCGTGATCCGGCGTCTGCAGCTCCACCCCAAGGTGAAGATCTGCCTCCCCCTTCAGGTGGCCCAGGAAACGGACTGTTCCTGTGCTGATCCTTCCAGACGGCAGCAGGATCCTGACCCTGTGACCCAGCTGCAGGTCCATGGGGAGTGGGGGACAAAAACTCTGTGAGGTCCAGGAGACGTCCTCCATGATCTCACACTGGAGTTAAAGAGGGTTTGGTCAGTATTGCTGTGGTCATAGTACTGTACCTGACAGACTTACACAGATTTCATTTTAACAGAAAGCAATGATGTAAATTAAACTTTACAGTGCAGACCTCCAGCTTTAGAGGTCGTGTCATATAACATGTAAAATCTGCTCCACTGCTGCCTTTAAAAACAGAAATTGGAATAGATCCAGTTTGTCTGATTTCCCGTTTCTTTTATATTCACCGCACCTCGTGGCTGAGGATGAAGAAGAGTCCAGTCTGGAGCTCAGTGCTGATGATGAGGACAGCTGGCAGCCTGACAAAGCTCTTACAGACACATCAGACGCCCTGAGAGGCTGCATCAGTCTCGAGAAACCACCTGTTCAAAGGGAGCAGCAGTTGAAATCGTTATGGAATTGAACGTCAGGCACGTGTAAACACATACATTATCTCAGCGGTTATTACTTGAGCATTCCTCAAACACTTCTCCATTGTCCACTCCTGTCTCTCCGTGGTCACTGCATCTGCCCACGTTCGTTAACACTCCACCTTTCAGAGGCCAGCTGAGGAAAAAAAGGACAAATTATTGTTAATATAGTTTTTAAAAGAACCCTACCGTGACCAGGCCTACACACAAACAGCAGCACACCTGGTTACACAACTCTTCCTGTTTTCTTTGCAGCTCAGCAAACCTTCTATCCCATGATGCTCTCTCGCAGGCAATCCTGGTTTTGAGTGACAGGATGTCTTTCTCGGTTTTAGTCAGTCTTTTATGGAGAGCGGCCGTACGGTCAGGGCTTCCGGGTATGGCTGCAACCCCTTTACTTTCACAACCTGCCAAACAAAAAGTTCATTATTTTACTGCATCTCCATGCACTTTCTGAACAGATTAAGACAGAAGAAGTAAAGATTTTATTTTGCAATTTTTATCACAGATCCTTACCTACAAGCTGTTTCTGCTGTCTGCTTGTCCGCCTATTACATTTGGTTCCCTTGGCAAGAATTGTATTGCATTGTATGGGCAAATCTACAATGCAAATAAACATGATCTGCTGAACATACACTATGAACATCAAACAGATTCTAATTTCCAGAAGCCTCACTCACCCAAAGGAACCTGCATGTGCACAGTATCCCCTTGAATGTCCATGTGACCATGCTCCACAGGATGTATGTTGTCATATTGAAACATGTTCACTTCACTCTGTGCTTTGACTGTGCAAGAAATTACAGTTATTGCAGAATATAGTTTATTTATAGTATTACAGCTGAAATACTGTTGGTTCTCTGCATTAGAGGGCACTGATTGGACCGCAATTCAGTGGCCCAATAAGTCCAGAGGATCAAGTGTAGGTTGCTGAAAACACATTAAACACATAAGAACCTAAACATAGAAGAAATTTCACTACTGGAAAATCTACAAACAGAGCCACAGACTGACCTTTGCCCTTTGCCAGAGGCTCATCTGTAGGATGTCAGGAAACCATTCTATATCAGGTCCTAAACAAATAGCGGCTCCTAGTCCATGATAAAATGCGGCACGCAGATCTCCCTGACCTGTTGCTGGGTCTGAGTGACAACTGCCGGGTTGGTAAATCTGCTCTAATCTTCTTAATCGTGCAGCTACACGGTCTAGTTGTATCCAGGCTGCTTCATTTGGTCACTCAGCCTTCAATACAAAGCAAAGCGAACAAGACTCCACCCTGCAGGATTCTGCATCAGCTCCATCTTTTGTCTCTATTAAAAAATGTCTATGATAAAAATTAATAAACAAACGTTTCAAGTAAACCCACGACTATGAGAGTACAAGTGCTAATTCTCAGCTTTATCCAGGCTGAACCTGATTTACTTTGTATGTTTAAATGTCTGTTTCCATTGTTTGGGACCTCCAAAACACAAAGATCATAAAACATGGACAGCGGCAGTTGATATCCAGTAACAGATGAGCACAATAGAATAATTGAAGATTTTGACACCGTGTGGGGCGGCACGGTGGTGGAGCGGTTAGTGCTCCAGCCTCACAGCTGGAAGGATGCATCGAAATATTCTGTAAGTCTATATTTTTAACATTAACTTCTTTGGAAAATTTGGGGTCACTGGGCTCTAAAATAATCCTTTCTTGATTTTATTCTGTTGATATTCTATGACCTGACAAGTTACTTTTTTTAAGATTGGCTCAGGGTGGTGTTGCCAAGGGAGGGGACAGACCACTGGCCACTGGTCATCCTGCCATAAATCCAGGTGATCTATTCAGTGTGTTACTGAACCATAATTAGGGCTTTTTGGGGTTATTGTCTAGTTTAATCAGTGTCTCTCCTTTGGATATGGGTTTGTGTCAAAAAGTGGCATTGTTTGACATTGAAAACGAAACTGCAAATAACGGGCGAATTCACATTCGACATGAGTCCTGAAATCACTTTGGCTTTTATAAATGTTACAGTTTGATTATTAATCTATTGAATGCAGGGTGAGGGACAGTTTGCATGGCTTTCGTGGACCACTGGTTAAATACCCTTTCATCTATCCACTGTCTTACCCTCCTATGTGAGAAAATAGCTAGATACTGTAGATAGACGGACACATTCATGCCAATCATTATGTAATAAAGAGATTTAGTTTTGTACAGAATTAGCATTAGAAATTAAATTAAAAGACAATTCCTCTGATTTAAATAATTCATTATCATATACGGTTAAAATAATAAAGTTTGTAGTAAAACTGCTCACACACATGTACGCTTCCTGCAAAGGACGCCATAAATTATCATAATTATAATAATGAAGTGACATTAGAAATGCAATTCCAGAGTATGTTGACCTACTTTTGTATTTTTGTATTTTTGTACCCAATATTTTTAATGATCCAGATGCAGAGGACAAAATATCAAGTTTTTCGTGCACCTGAATTGTGCTAGTCCCTTTTGTGTCATGCCCGGGAATTCTATGTTCTCTGGGCCACAAAGAGATCATTGTAGTCTGTGGGGGCTTCATGGCTGGCAGAGAGAGGGGGTCTGTTCATTGTGTTGAACGGGATGAACAGAGGAGGTCACCGCATAGTGCCGTGAAATCCTACCTACTCTCACCCACTTTAAGTCAAGGCTTTAAGTGCCACGTTGTTTCAGTGGTCAACATCAAACCTAATCAAATGGTAATAGGTGCTTTCACGTTTTTGCAAATGACACTTTACTTTATCCCCCTCCGAATGAATGACATTTTTCCATAAGATCATTACCACATTACTTCTGGGGCATCTTTAGATCCACCCAGCAACAGCAGACCTGTAGTCTCCTCCTCTCACACTCGTAATGCTGTGCAGGTGAGAGTTTCCACTGCCAGAAGGAAGCAGAGGGGGAAGAGGTGACGCCGAAGAGGAACAGAGGGAGAGAGGGAGAGAGCTTGTCCACTTTACCCAAAGGTGAGTAAACATTCAAAGAATCGTTACGGATTGGAAACGATGAAGTTCATGAGCGTGATTCAAATACATTTAAAGAGAGTTTTAGAGACAGAGATACAGGGAATCAGACGGTGAATGTTTTGGTATTCTACTAATTTACACATGCACTTTGAAAAAGTCAGTCAAAGATTTTATTTCTTTTTTTCATTCTCTATTTTTTAATGTTTGTAGTTTTTTCAGTCTCAAAAATTGTTGAGCCACATCCAGTTGTGACTATTTTCATTTTCATATTACTTACAAACACTACAGTTCCGAGAGAAATATTGTGCTTTTAAATGCACCACGTGGATTAATAAGTTTTAATCACTTTGCAGCTACAGAAAAAATGTCATTTGACAAACTGTGATGTCTGTTATTGCCATTGTGTATTAAGATGTGTTAACCACCTGGCAGTACATAAAGTAATTAACCTTAGCTCCACCTTTACCAGCTGTGGTGTTTTTGTTCCACCGAGTTGCCAGGTAACAGATCTTTGGGCCTTATTTTTTATTAATGACTAGAAATATTTCTTTGCCATCGTATTCAATAGTTTTTAATCGAAACTGTTGTTTTGCAAAACAATTATCTTACAGTAACTCGGATGGATGCCCAGTAAATCAGTGTCGTTTTCTTGAAACTAGTTTGTACTAGTACTTCAGATCTTGAAGCAGCACTTTGACTTGTAGTGGACTGTGTGTGTGGCCGAGTACCTTTAATGGGGTTTGTGTTGATGTGCCACATCCGGTCCTGTTTTTATATTATCTATGAAATATTTTATTATTGAATCACAACAGTTTTTGGTTGTTGTCATCTCATATTTTCTCATTCAGACACAACACAGGGAGGGTCATACAGGGAGATTCCTGTGAAGATTATTGACATTAGATTAAACATTAATACTGTTATCATTTAACGAGTCCTTCACTTCAATCATTCACGCTTCACTTTATAACACAATAACAGGCTAATTTGCCACATGGGGATCCATGACCAGATAACTCCTCTTAATGCACTGTACCTCACATTCCTTTTACAATTCTACAAAAACTTTTGAAATTTCACTTTTCAAATGAGGCTCTGCATTTTGACCTGGAACCCCGAAGGGGAAGTGTTGTTACTGGGTTTCCAGGGTGTTGAGCTCTTAGGACGCCATGCCAGGATCCATGGGAGAGGGAAAAAAACAAGCTGTGCTGGTTAGTGCTGCTCCCAAGGGAAGCCAGGAAGGAACAAACATATTTTAATTGTGTTCACTGATAAACCGCTGCAAACCGAGACACTAATAATTGTGTGTTACTACACTTGAGTAATCTTAGCAGGAATGACCTCAGAGGCGGGGGCCTTTTTCCCAAGAAATCGGAGAGTCATTCTTACAATGCTGTTTTCTTAGGTGCCATTAATGTAAATGACTGTGTGAAATAGTGAAAACAGCTCCTAAATTGTTAGATTTACAATCTAACGTTACAATCCGTTTTTCGTATTTGTGACTAAGGCAAAATAATTATGAGATCAGTTTCACCAGAACAACTGGGGATTGTAAGGATTGGAGACCGCAGATAACTTAGCTGTCACAGTTCAAACGAACTGCCCAGCTCGGCGTTAATACAGTGACCTATTAGCATTGACAGGTTTTACCCTTATTCTTTATCATAAATATACATCATCAATAGGGAATTTTTGTTTGTTCAGTTTATTTGTTGAACAGAAAATTCACAATGTTTGTGGATTTTAATAGAATACTGGGGAACTCTGATTCATCATGCACTTTGTGTTTTATCCTTTTCTTCGGCAGGATTTTGATAGTCATCATTTAATTACACGTAGACCTCCACCAATGAAGTACACAGGTATGACTTTATGTTTATTAAACATCAATCTTAGATTTCAATTTGGGAAAAACTTTTCAACCACTACTGCTGCCTCACCGCTAGAAGGTCCCCAGCTCAGACCCACCTGCTACCTGTGGCCTTTCCCTAATACATAGTTTACTTGTTCGCCCTGTGTTTGCAATGCACCTGTACTCTGGTTTCCTCCCACAGTCTTAAAGACATGCATGTTAGATTTATTGGTGGCGTTAAATTGTTCGTGTGAATATGACTGTGAATGATTGGATGTACTGCAGAGTGGGTTCAGGTAAAACAAATTTTACAAACTAAATTTACATGGTTCAGTTTGACAAATAGATAAATGCCCTTGTATTAAATGTCTAGTCAAGCTAAACAACTGTAATTAAATTATTAATTTTACATATTGTGTTTTAACAACAAAATACATAATTTTCCAACGTTTCCCCAGGCTTCACAGGTATCATGCACCTCCTGTTATTAGGACTTCTGACAGTTATGTTAGTTACAAATGAAGCTACAGACCCATCAGCTACATCTGAAACAACTACAGACACACCAACTACATCCCAAACAAATACAAGCACATTCAATACATCAGCTACATCTGAAACAAATACAACCCATCAGCACACTGAAACTACATCCCAAACAAATACAAGCACATTAAATACATCCGAAACAAATACAAGCACATCAAATACATCCCAAACAAATACAAGCACATCAAATACATCCCAAACAAATACAAGCACATCAAATACATCCCAAACAAATACAGGCACAGCAACTACATCCCAAACAACTGCAGTCACATCATCTACATCCGACACACAAGTTGCAGCCACAACAAATGCAGCCCCAGCAACCAGCACCACTTCCTTTGGGATGACAACCAGCAGCAAAGACACCAGCTCCACCCAGTCCACTATGTCTGGAGGTACAACAACAACCAACACACCCATCTCTCTAACAACCATTACAACCTTTCCAAATTCACCCAAAAAAACCCACTCCAGCTCATGCCACTCAGTAATGCACCACCATCATAACCTTTGGTGGTTTAAGCTCCAGAAGCACATTGTTCACTTATTCACCACCACCACAACTGGAACCTCAGTAACCACTACACACACACAATCATTGCCAATTCAGCAGCTTTAACTTTAGTTTTTCTTTTGATTAAATTCTTTTTCAGGCACAACAGTTACAGGCCAGTCCACTGCCAGCATGATGAGCCATTCACCTTACTCAATGACTACATTACATAACCATAATACTGGTATGTTGTTTTGTTGTTGTTGTTGTTGATGATGATGATGATAATGATGACTTGGTTTACCAACAAAGCTTTAAGTAAATCTATTTTTCATTTATGCTCTAATGTTTTTTCTATGTTTTTTCCACAGGGAGTGTGACTGGAAACACTACAACAAATCACACTTTATCAAATATGGTAAGTCCAAAAAGTTTATTGACTTCTCTTATTACTATTATTCTTTACCCCTTTAACCTGTCACATCATCGTGCATGTCTCATCTCTCTCAGACAGAAATATACTGCCCTTCATTCACCTGTAACTACTCAGACTGCTACACAATGTTCATAAGTCATAACTCCACTTTATGTGGCCCTGATGACTACTGTCAGGTATGGAGATATCGACATAACCTCTTTAACAAAACTGTATGATGCAATGAACAAACTATCCTAAAACATATTACAGCTAATGCATTTATAAACAAGTTCATGCAGCACAACATACAGCAAATATAATATTCTATTATTACACAGAAATAGCTGAGGATTCCCAAGATAACGTGGTATCTGTAATTCAGAAACATCAATAAAACTAAAATGTGATAGTCTTTTTTAATGTAAGAAAGAAAACCAAAGACATGTAAAACACTCCTGCTGATGTTTCTTTGTGCATTATATCAGCTGATAAAGGAGATGCATATGTACGACGTCGGCTGCAGCACCAATTGTACCCACAGCTGCACAAATGCCTCTCAAACCAACTGCTCTGTGAAGTGTTGCAATTTTACCGGCTGCCTCAACGACAGCTTTGCCTCCATGATGCAACCAACCACAGGTACAGACCTTCCTTTCACACCATGATCATCCCATCCCATAACTTTTAGAATTTGATTTATTTTATCATCATCATGGCGGTCTCTTTCCAAAAACAGTCAAGTCCTTTGACAGAGTAGCCTGATTTTCTACTCTAACCCAGATTATTTTTTTTAACTTCCAACGTTTTGGGACGAAAATGTGTTGATGTCTTGTAATTCACAGCTGCATGTTTACAGATGTGTGGCTTCAATATTAGGTTTGTAATTTCTTCAATATATAGCTTTTTTTATGTCTTTACCTTAGCAGCAACAACAAGAGCAACAACCACAACAACAACCACAACAGTTGGAGTAACAACCACCACACAACAACAAACAACAGCAAATGTATGAGCAAAAAGCTGAACGTGTTTGTATATAAATGTAATTTTGAACCAGAATGACTGTGAACAGAATGGAGAACCGGGTGTGAGCCTATTATCATCCACTCTTCATCTTTTTTTCTTCTTAGGGAAACAAATGTTATAAGGGAACATGTACTGACACTACTTGCTACACCGCGTTTAAAAAGGCGGAGCTCCAAATATGCACCAGTGCGGAGAAACACTGTCAGGTGAGGTGGAACTACATGAGTTTATCTGCATTTCCCAGCCTGTCTCTACATAATCAGGATGTTTTGTAAATTTTTTCATTAATTGTATTGTCCACAATACCTAAATAGACGGTAAAACCAACTCCGAGTATTGGTCTTGCTTGTCTGTCTGCAGCGAGGATTATCTTGTTTGTCTGGGCCATAGATGTTCATTGTCCAAAAGCTAATACATCACATAAACCAGAAACACTGCTCCAGTGGGTGGTCCGTGTTTCCTCATTCAAATATGTATGGCCACCATAAGTATTTTTCAAATTGATTGATCAGCATATGTTCACGAGTTATTTTGCAAAGTGCAGTAGACCAGCAACACAACAAGAAAATGCTGATTTGGAGCATGTGGGGCAATGTTATATATAAAAATATAATTACCTCATATTTTTGAAATTCACTTCAATTCAATTCAATTCATCTTTATTTATATAGCGCCAATTCAAAACAAAGTCATCTCAAGGCACTTTACATAATAAAGTCAGGAAATTAGAAGCATGTCACCAAGTGCTTTTAATAGTTTTTGGACAACAATGGAGGTCTGTCTCATGTATGAACAAATTAATACATCCAGTATTAATCCAGTCCAACAAACAACCAAACCAAATTAATGAAAATATAGTGAACAATTAGTTTAGACAATGACTAAAATTATTCTTCAAGTTGACATTAGCTCGGTCTTGCACTGTTTTTTTCAGTTGAAAATGGAGACTGTAGATTCCAAGGTGCAGTGGACGGCAGGTTGCACTGCCAACTGCTCTGCCCAAACCCCCTGCAAGACCTCCACACAACCTCCATGTCATCTAGAGTGCTGCAATGCCACTGCGACCTCCTGCCTGTGGCTGAATGGAACGCTCAATTTCCCTTCCTCTGCCACCAGAGGCCCTTCCCTTAACACACAGTTGATCACTTGCTTCCTCTGCCTGTTTTTGATTAGTCTAATGCTGTGAGTGACAGAGTAGGAGCTCACTCAGCTGCTGTGATAGTTATTAGGTAACCAGAGCTTCGAGTAGCTCCCGGTCCATCCAGAAATAAAGTGCAGAGTTGAATGCTACTCCCCAATACGTTATTGTACTGTATGGAATAGGGAATAATGTTCAGCCTGAAATTACAATGTTTATTTATTTTTCTAGTTTGCTAAAACCTCCCCTTCTCTGTTTATATCTTGTTCAAAACCAAGAAAACATGGGGTTGAACAGTATTTACAAAATTAATAATCAATCAAGGATACAAGAAAGCCAAGAGAGTAAATTTTACATTGAAAAGAAACATAGTGGAGTTTTAGGACATGATTATTAAATTGCTCAACATCTTGTAATTTGTCATTGAATAACATTGATCAAATTCAGATGCTTCTTTTAATAGATTGTACTGTAGATACAACCTAGTCTTTACTTGCTGTGTGATTCTAAACACACGGCTGTTCGTGCAGTTTAAATGTTCTATTACCAAAGTGTCTAGATTTTTATTTCCTTGAGCCATTGTAAGAGTGATGCAGCTAAGACATATGCACTTTATGAAACACAAACATTGAGCTGTTACAGGGTGTTGTGAAAGTTTGCTGAAGCATTTCTGCAGCTATAATCATGATAAAATGAGTAATTTGGAACTTTTAGCTACATGTACTTTTTGATTAAATACATTTTTTGTTATTATTGTATTTCCATGTGGTTTATGGTATAATGGTGTCATGTAAATGAAATCAGAATGGTGTATGCTTTTTTTGTTTATGAACTGTACAAAATATGATAATATTTGCCTAAAAATTTTATCTGAGACATTTTTTGTCAATAAACCTTTATTTCTTTACTTCAGTTCAAATAGTGGAGATTCTACAAAGGACCAAGTTCAAATTCCAGTAGGTTTATTTGAAAAGATAAAAACATCTAATATTGTATATAATAAATTACTGCTACTTATATTTATAAAAATATTCTGCATCCTCTTACATGTTTTTTTTTTTCTTTAACATGAAGTAAAAAATATTTCTGTTGATTGGACCATTAGTTTTCAAGATTTTAGCCTGTAGTTTTTTTTATAAAGCATTGTGTAGCTTCAGCCCTTTGTCATGTGTAGATGCTGTATGAGACATACATCCCGTCTGAACGTCTCAGTAGTAAATTTATACAATAGGCGGGTTTAGAAAAATCTGATAACATACTTTGATATTCTGCTGGGTAGCATATCACATTTGTTTTGTGATGCCTTGTGGGAAGGGGGGTAACCTCTACTTACAAACTTCCTGCACTAGTAGCTCAGAAGATTTGATTTTTTTTTCTTTTACAATATATGTCTTCCTGCATGTCTGTGCATTAGATCTATATTAAGTAATATTACTTTTTGGAAATATACTGCTGTCTATCAGCTAACGAATGAGAAGCACTTTGTCCTCAGCAGAGTACTACAGTACATGAGAAGAAATTTTCACACTATAAAATATATGTAAATATAAATGCTTTAAAATAAAACTACAACATATGTCCAAGATTGTTTTGTTACATTTCTTTATTTGTTACTATTAGTATCTATACATATATCAGATCTATCAGTATCAGGTTGCATACTGGGGTCATTAAATAATTAAAAAATATTAAAAATAAAACACAATATATATACAGAAAATAACGTTTGTAAAGAATATAAATAGGCAAAAAGTAGGCTATATCAGAAATACACTTTGGCTACAGTAGCCAAAATATGATGTCGATTCCTCAGTTTTGTTGCAAATGAGAAAATCAGGAAAAAAAATATTCAGAAGTGCAACAAACCCTCGAGATTGGGTTCACAGGGGGCGGGGGTCTGTGGGGACGGGATCCTTTCTGGACCTGAGGCCCACTCCAAACAGAAGGAGCTGACGACAGCCCCGATGTGACGTCACAGAGCCACTCGGAGTCAGTGCGTGGCAGACTGGGTCGGGCAGGGCCAGCAGCGGAGCAACGGGGAAACATCTGGATCAGTAGGGAATCATGCCCCATTTCCGGGGGGCTCATGAAGCCCCGTGCCCCCGTCTTCCACTCGGAGAGGAATAACTGAGCTGCTGCAAACTCGTCCGGGGATTTTCGTCTGCGGGAGTTGGTGTGTTGAGACTATGGATCAGTCCGTCGCAATTCAAGACGCTCTGGAAACGGGGCAAAACTGCATCATAGTATCCTCTGCCAGTCGCACGCGCCGATTTATGGATTATTATCATGGCTGAGATGAAGGATCGCAGTCTGAAACTAAGTTAGACTGTCAGGAAGCGGAGCGAGGCCTGCGAGGCTGAGGCTCTGGCGCTCGGTGGATTTCTCTCTGAATAAACCACCGTGTCCGTTATTTATAATAGGACGGCGGATTTATGAGTATGATTTCAGTTATAGAGCATTTGGACTAGGGTGTGACTTCCGAAGGATCGCTTTAGTCCAGTCTTTGCAGTGCAGCCTTTGTTCCACAAGGTGGCACCTCTGTTTCAGCAGCGAGTGTCCAACTCTTCCATAAATACCAAAATATAAAAACACTGCATGACACGTTAAAGTCCTCATGTGTGCTTGTCAAAAAGGATATATTATCAAGAAAATGTTCTTAAAACTTGTTCTTAAAATGTTACTTTGTGATATAGAGTATTGTATTATTACTAAAATTTTGAATTGTTACAATGCATCTGGTTAAGACAGTGCAAATTTTAATGGTTTTATTCACTAAAAGACAATTGATTTACAATAATTGTTCTCTGTACATATATATTTGAAAAGTAACTTGTATCTACTGCATTTAAACATGTAGTAAGTACAAACTTTAATAGTTCCCTGTACAATTAAAGATATAGTGGTATTAGAATAAAAAGGAATACATGAGGACAAGTACATCAAAATTGTACTTATTGAAATATTGTTATATACACTTGTTACTTGTTAGTTTTTGGAAATAAACTTTTGGTGTGGCTCACGTTAGAATGGCAGGTAGGTCATATTTGCTGATACACATGCACATATGTCCACTATATCCTTAACTGACCTGTAAACATGCTGTGCAGTGTGATGTCCTCTTTAATAATAGTACCGAAAGCCGGCTGCTGGGATTGGTGGAGTCCACACAAGAACATGCGTGAGTCAGAAACAGCTAGTGCACATGATGCTGCTCTGTATTATTGCACACTGTTCATATTCAGCATTATTATTAGTGTGCCACTGCACACAGTATAATTTTGCACATTATAATTTTGTAAAACTAAGGCTCAGCAGCGTCAGTCTAGGGCAACACTGTAAGCCTTGGAATGACTTCAGAGCTTGAGAAACTGTCCTGATGAAATGGCCAAAACTACATATCTTGCAGTAGGGACTGTTGAATTAGATTGTGTTATTGCTTAAAAAACATTTTTTTCTTTGGATTGCTTATTAAAAGCTGCTTTTTAAAGATAATAATTAAAGTGTCAGCAATGTTTTGCAGAATCTTCATTTACACTCATCGAAGAATGGCCATTACTGCTGATGATGTGGCACTGGAGGACATCATACCGATCTCTCTTGACTTTGCTGTCGTGGAAGGTGATTAACTTGTGTTTAACGTCAAAAATAACAGTCTACCAGACTTAATTATGTGCTCAGGATAATTGTTGCTTCTCGAGATAAATGTTCTTAGACGTGCTCTTATACTTCTTATGCTCCTCTCTCTTCAGTTTCCTCACCAGAGGAACTTGCGGTTGTGGGTGAGTTGCCATCATTTTCAATACAGCTCAACGATTTATTGTTAACTGATCAATGTTTAATACTGAAGATCACATTTTCTCTTTGTCTGTGTGTGTGTGTTCTTCGATTGATTTTAGGTGCTGATACCAGGGTAAGAGTAAGCTTCCAGGAAGAAGAGTTGGAGCTCAGACTTCCTTTTGGGTCTCACTCGCGCTGCTTTCTCAGTGAAGTTAACAGAGCATGGAGTGGTAAGCCAGCCCCCAGAAACTTTTGGGACATATTTGCATGATTTCCAGACATTAAGCGTGTGGCAGAACCCTTTTCTATAATTTCCTGTGTTCAGGATTCTCACATTCATTAAAAGTCTAGGTAATTTTTAAGAGCAAATGCCTAGTTGACATTACACTAGCGCCAAATAAATGTAGTAAACATGTGAAACCCTGTGTTTTTCCTTTATACACCACAGTAGAGCAAAAATAGACTCATCTTGTTAACATGTTGTTGAATGCTAATTTTTTACTTGGAGTTTGTAGTTTATACCTTTAGATTCTGTTATCTGAACAAAGTAGAACCTGATTAATGTGTGAAGAAGTGCAAATTGTCAATGCAGCAATCCTTGAGAAAACCTGCTATGCAAGTTTTTAACTGCTTCAAGGTTATATAAATACTGTTTATTATATCACATTTAAAACACACACACATCTGTCTGGCTCTGGTTCACAGCTTACACCAAATTTAGAATTGCAAATTGGTGCTGTCCCGGTTGCCAGTAACTCAATGTACATAGCATGTTGTTGACAGAGAGATAGAGAAAGACAGAGTGAAGGGGTGGGTGGAGTTTAGTGGTGTACGTGTGTTTAGTGTGATTCTTTTTGGTCAGCATTTGCACAAGGACAAGATTAAAGCATTTTAAAAAGGCCTTTCTTCCTCTTCTGTCCTCCTTGTGAACAATGTGGTATTTTCAAATTCTGTTAATTTTCTTTATTTACCAATTTACAAGAAAAGCATCTTTAAGAGAATGTATGTAATAAGTGATGTGGAGGTTATACTGATGTAAAGAGAAAAGACAAAAATCCCCTTGAACAAGCATTAGCTTCTGGTGAAGAGGAAAAACTCCCTTTAAGAGAAGAAACCTCAGACAGAATCAGGGTCAGCGTGGGCGGCCATCTGCCTTAGATGATCTGGCAGGATGATGAAATGAAGTGGTAGAAGTAAGCAAATACAAGTGGGATTCCTTCAAATACTGCAACACTCGTAACTCGATCACATTTAGACTTCTTGATCTAGACATTAAGATCATTATTAAAAAAAGATCCGTATGTAAAAGCAAAAAACAGAAAGCTGTTGTTTAAAAATGCTGTGAAAATGACCACTGAACACGTCAGCAGTCTTGTGCATCATGCTTCTTACCATTAGTGTTGCAACAGCTTCTCCACTTTTGCGTGTAAAAACAGTATCATCAGAATTTATTGTAATTCTCTGGCTCTTTCTGTCTGTCCTTCTTTAGATGTCTGCAAGTCTCCCACACAAGTACCCAAGTTTGAGTGGATCAACAAGTACCTCAAAACCACCAGAGGCCGGGAAGGTGTCAAACATGTGCTTGCACCTCTCAGTGCAACACTCACCAAACTCAGCGAAGAACAGAAAACAGGTTTGATATCTGATTTCTGTTTGTAGGCGCTCACAGTCAGCAATTTTATGCCTAATAAATGTCACACAGATGAAAGAGCAGTTTTGCAACCA
Source organism: Channa striata (assembly GCA_033026295.1). NCBI lineage: Eukaryota > Metazoa > Chordata > Actinopteri > Anabantiformes > Channidae > Channa > Channa striata. The sequence continues at coordinate 20,339,691 of CM065175.1, read as the reverse complement.
ATACTTCCTTTGAATGCAGTTGCCTCAATAGGCTTGACAGCGCTGAAGGAAATGCATTCATTATTAACATTAATAATATGACCTGTGGTTTTGCTGCTCTAATGTGTGAAACTGCCTGTACAGTCAATAAAGTGAGTATTTCTACAGAACTTTACAAGGTGCCTACCACGTGAACAAAAAAACACTGACCCGTCTAAAAATGTGCACGCAATACTAAAACATAAACATACAATTACTGGCGTGAAAGTAGGTAAACAAGTGTCCTGCACATTTAAACTACTAACTTTTGACATTTGGTTGTCAGGTTTTTATGGTACAGTTAAAGATATAACTGTATAAACAAATTGTAACAAAGAAAAACAATTGAGGATCATAAAAGTCGCCTGATGCCTTGAAAAGACATTATAATACCATAAAAAATGTGCAGTGTCTGAGAATCGTGTAGCTTTGGAGTTTGTGCGTAGATAACGTGCGTGACGTCATCGTGCGGCCGTTGTCGCTTCCTGGTGTTTGCTCGGCTCAGACTCCGCCCACCACCGCGTTAGCATGGGCAGGTCTGAGGCGCGCTGGACGTTGCTCCTGTGCACAGAATGCATGAGAGCGGTGCACAGAGATGTCTAGGGCGATGACAGACTCCGGTATGACATTTATTCCCATAATTGTTGACTTTTTGGGGCGGCGGAGCGTCTTTGCGTCAATCAGTGGCTTTCAGTGCACTGCTCCGGTTAGCTCGTTAGCTTCCTGGCAAATGCTAGCGTATCGTAGCAAGATTTTATGTCACATAACTAACTGACTTAGGCTATCTTTAGCAGATTAGCTCGGGGGTCATGTTAAGATAGTCGGAATACGTGCGTAATTTTAGAAGTATTTTAAAAACTGTTGGCTGTGTCTTGGTATCCTCCGTTAATGTTAGGGTTACATATTGGTTACAAATTGGAAACAGCGAGCTAGTGTTCAAGCTAACATTGTTGTGCTCAATGTTTATGTTGCTATGTATGGGACAGAAAACGATGGACTTGTAGTTGCTGGTTTTGAGGATACTGTTTTGTCCCACAATTATGTCAGTTATTGAAATTTCAAATGTCTGTTTTATTCTGTGGCTGTTTCATAGAGACTTTCACTTGTGGCTCATCTCATTAGAGTTTCTGTACAAGCCTCTTCGCTTGTAGATGGTTCTCTGTAACCTTCCTTTCTCTGGTTCTCAGGGAGATCAGTTTGCTTTTCTTCTTCCCACTTGAGGAAAGACTTTATGTAATTCATTGTAATACAGATGGCAAGGCAAGAGGAACTAGTTAATGTTATTTTAATTGATAGAGCTATAGACCTGGTAACAGGTGATCTATAGATCTGGCTAAACAGATAACTAACTTGGTTTATCTGCAAATAATTACTTAGACATCGCGAGGGGAAGTTGTGCAACTTTGAACTTTGTGCAGTCGTAGTCAAAAGCGATGACTTAACGTCATGATCAACACCAGATAAAGAGGCTTAAACATGGGAATTTGCTGTTAGTCTTAACCTTACTCGTAGCTGAAAGTGTAGTTATGCTAGTAAGACGTTTGAGAATACAGGAATTTGAAATATGCCGTGTAAGGAGTGACAGCGTCATTTAGGTGCTGGTTTCAGTCACATTACTGGTTAGGTTAAGATGAAAAAGAGTTGAACAAATGATCAAGAATGTAAGATTATTATTAAGCAGATGCTGTCAGACTGTCATCATAACATTGTAAACTAACACATTTTTGCATAAACAGCCTTTACAGGCTGCAGAATACATAAATATGTTTACTGACAAAAGAGGCTGTTAGATATGTTTTACTTTGTATCTAAGACCTATATATTGTGCATTATAATCAACACTGTGTTGTTTTACTTGTTCTGTGAGCTCACAATATTTTATATATTATATATAATATTTCAAGATGTTCTATACATTCTTTTCTTTTTTTTTCCTATTACTGTGCTACTTTTTTCATATAGATTTTACTTTACTGGAATATTTCTGGTATGTGTCACTCAGGAATCTTGAATGAATACTTGATTGTTGCTATACTTTAAAGTTCTCAGTGCAAACTGTATATTTTGCAATTTATACTAAGAACTTTAGCGTATCATTTCTCTTCTTCTTGAAACCCAACAACTTATCCACAGAATATGAATGTCACAAGCTAACTGTGAATTTCCTACAGACAATTTGACATCTACGTGTGGGTTTACCATGTGCATACATGCAGATTTTCACATTGTTGGTTGTAACATTCCTAAAGCTTAAAAGTTACTTCACAGTTTGCTGAAACGTTTATCAGTCAAACAAGGCCAGCCTAGTAACAAAAACAACAAAGTAATAAGTTCTGTTCTTGCTTAAAATATTTTTTTTGTGTGTTTATTTGTTTTGTTGTTGTTTTTTTTAGAAATGGAAAGTGCAGGCATTTATGACATGTTAATCATTTCTCAGTAAAGTTACACTTTACTGAACATTTACTTTGTAAAACAAAGATGGAGCACAAAGTGTTACAATAGTGATATTAAAACAATAGTTTAATTTTATTTAGTGACTATTTAGTGCTACATTACTGTGGACATAACAGTGACAGAAATTGCGCTGTTACTCGAGTGTATGGTTAATTTTAGTAGCTGTTGAATTCTGCTAGTTAATGCCTGTAAATTTTTTACGATGTGTCCTTTACACAAACCGATTAGAGGGCAAATGCCGTTGGTCAGGTGCACTCTCAGTCTAGCCTGCCTTAGCTTTGTAGAGTTTAATTTCCTGCTCAAAGATTCCAGATTTCCCTTTCAGCACAGCCAGCTGTTGTCCTTGCCAAGCTGCAGGAGACAGGGGCCATGCTGTCTCATACTTCACACTCACCCACTAAAACCAGCTACTTAGGATGCAGTAACTGTAACCAACTCCAAAACACAGCCATAGTCATTTGACTGCAACAACTGAGCCTAGACCTGGTCCTTTTTTTTTTTTTACTGCTCTTTGTGTTAGTGTGCATGTTTGCTTTAATTCTTAGTCACAATTATGTTCATTCAATTTCTTCTCCTTATTAATTATCCAAAAGGTTGACATATGTGTTTGCTCAGGGCTGGGTTTTTTCCCATTAGAACAAGTTCCCTTTGGTTGTTAGGATGTTGAGCACAGAGTGTCGATCCCAGTAGCAGTACACGCGGTTTTACCTAAAACCAGAAACGAGCCTGTGTGTAGTGTATGTAAGTTGTAGGCAGGAGAACTGTGCTGTTGTGATGTCATTTACCTTTAATGTTTTAGTATTGAGGAAAAAAACTATATGAAATTGTATTACTCCTAAAGTTTTTTTTTGTGCTTTTCTCATACAGAGAAACTATCAGACAATAAAGGAACCTTAGAAAGGCACAAAGGTTCCAACGGTGCCACACAGAAGTCCCGACTGTATACGAGCTCGGAGAGGTAAGGATTTTTTTATTTATTCACATGGTGGACCTCTCAGAACCAAAGTCCTTTCAAAACTATAGATTTTTACATCTTTGTTTAAAGAGTAGTTTAAAAGTAATTTATCCTAAACAGATATGTTATATTTTTTGTAAATGCCCTTGATTCTGCTTAGATTCAGTTTTCTATCCTTAAATGCCTTTCTTTTCTCATATCACATGTGCAAAGCTAATTTTTTATGTTACTAACTGCATTGCTTATATTAATGATTACCTGCTTTCAGTCTGGTTTCTTTCTGATATCATTTCTTGGTGTGTGATGCAGAGCAGTAGAAATTGCAAAGTGTGAAACTGTTGGCATCACTGTGCATCTTGTCATCTGTAATCTTGCACAACTGTGCAAGATAGAGACCCTTTCACAAAGATATTGTTCCATAGTGTTGATGATAAAAGATAAAAGAAGCACAGTAGTCAGATTCAAAATTGCATTGCAGACATATACTGTACTATGTTGTTTTGCAAGCACAAATTAAAAAGCCTGACTCACTCACTGCAGCCAGCCACATTGTACAATATGTGGGTTTTTACCACCTGCAAACGAGATTTCAGTGGATTGTGAGGTTACTAAATAGGGCAGCTGTTACATTTACTGTTTGAACAGAAGCAGAGCAGCCTGCTTTAACACAACACCTCTAAAAGACTGTTCCATCTTCGAAAACATGTATTTGCTTATCTTGCAGGGTCTGTTGGTATACTGTACTGAGTTAGAGTTTTACTGCCCTATGTACACATATATGCCTGCGAGCTGTAAGGAGCTCGGTGATGATCATTTCATTTATTGTTATTGAGGTCCAAAATGGTAAATGAACGCTTATATTGTGCTTTTATCCAAAGCGCTTTACAATGTAGTTTCTCATTCACACAATCACTCACATACTGATATTGATGGCTGCCACGCAAGGTGCTCATCTGACACACCTAGAGCAACTTGGAGGACTGCCTTACCAACTAAGCTACAGCCACCCTAAAATAGTGGAAAGATGGAGTTACCCTGCATCTTATCTAAAAAGATTGAGTTACCTTTCAATATATTCCTGGATGATTACAAGGTCCAAACATATTACATTTCCTTCTCTGTCCTCAGCTTTATTCCATATTGACAATATTGAAATAGAGCTTTACTGCATTCCTGTGGTTCTTGCTAACAGTGTGGATATCAAATGTACACTACACTTTTAGTCTGGAGCAGAGTCCAATGTCTCTCTCCGATGCCGTCATCTTATTTCTAGCTTTTAGGAAAATGTTACTCAATGTAGCCATGTTAGTTTGAATAAAAACCTGTAAGCAATCTGGCAACTGTTCATTAGGTATGTACAGAGTGTGGGTTGATACTTTTAACTCCAACATTGCTGTCAGAATGCATGGTGTTCTCTTCTGAAATCACACAAGTGTGACAAAGTTTCCTGTCTACTTCTGTCCCCACTCACTCCCAATTCTTTCCTTCTCCTCTGGTCCGCAGCCTCTCCAGTCGAGAGGACCGAAATGACCTGGTGCGCTCCTCCAGCCACACCCCGTCTAACAAAGCTCAAATACTGACCATGCCACAATTTGGCCTGCGTGACACCCTCATCAAATGCGAGATGCTGAAGAATGAGGAGCTTTACACATACCTAGAGAACTTCAGGTATGTTACTCTCGACTGCTTGTTGTGTCAGTTTTAATTTGTTTGGGAAATGTACATGTGTTTGCCACATTATCTATATCACATCAGTATTATCATTGAAAGTCCTTTTTTAATACCTCCTTGATTTATTGATACTTTGGGTGCGGCAGTATGTGTTTTCATACACTATCTATTCTTATCTGTGGAAGTGCATAGAATCCTTTGCTGTTGTACTTACATGTCATTTAGTATGTTGTAGAATCTCAAAATTCAACTCAAAATCCATTAGTATTCTTCTATAACACAATAACCAAATTCTCTGTAATAACCATTTTATTGCATTACAGCAATTTCATTTGTCATACATGGCCAAGTTTTACTGTTCATGTAATGCAAAGAAATTGCAAAACACAACGCAATAACACATTACCTACATCAAGAAATTTGATACACTAAATTTAAGGCACTGAACATTTTGGTTGAACTATGCTTTCCCATCAAGTTAAGAATATAAAATAGTTTGTAAAACCTTATTCAAAGGATAGTCTGTGCAGGAAATGTTTGTGTTATGTAAAAGAATGAGTCAACATCTGTGGGTTTGTATTTCTCTGTACCTAGCTCTTTTCTAAATTAAGCACCACCATCTCAGACACTGTCTACAATACAATGGCTTACATACTGTACCAGGTTGTGGCTTCCCTTCTTTTTTGTAAATATGAATGTCCCTGTTGACGTGCAGCCATTTCTATTTATTTATTTTAAATAATCAATTGTTTAATTCATTTAACCTCTCTGCTTCTTGATAGTGGATCCGTGAGTTAATATTTAAAGAACAAGTGATCATAAACATGAAACAGTCTGACACAACAAAATGAATAGGAAATGACTTAATAAATATATGTGTGTGTGTGTGTGTGTGTGTGTGTGTGTGTGTGTGTGTGTGTGTGTGTATATATATATATATAAAAAAACAAAGTTGTTCAGTGTAAAATAGAGATTAAAAATAAAAACAACTTTAGGAACACTGTAGGAGTGAGACTGAATGTGTTACTGATATGACTGGTTATATTAGTTATGACGGCCTTACAGCCTCTCCACGGTTTTCCTACCAGTTGCTCAAAGCATGTTGAGAAGGCTCATGTCCCTGCATGACCCTGACTAAAAATATAAAATGAGCAGAATTTGTATAGTCAAATATAAAATCAACATATTGAAAAAAATGTATTCAGCTTTGATGTTATCGTCTTTGATTATTGACTTATTGGCTTATAAGTTAGTTTGTAATTTTGACTATCTACATACCTAACAGGAGATAAACAGATATAGAGGTTACATTGTGCTGAACCACGTGTACTATCTGCTTTTATCTCATATCTCAGGACATACAAAGAATGTTATTGAATACCAATGCGGATTGAGGGGAAAAGGCTTAGAAAAGCAGCGCTCCAAGATTTTATTTTTTTTTTTTTTTACGTAGAAGACATCAGCACCTTTCTAGTTAGCTGGGGCGGTAAGCACTAAAATAATGCACTCTGCACCATTCCTGTGTACGAGTACAAGCAGAACAGCAGCTTCCTGAAGGTCAGCGAAGGGGCTATTGAATGGAAGGAAGCTGGCTTTTAATCTTGACCTGCAGAATGAATCTCAGTGGGAATGTAAATCGGAAGGTCTTGGCTCTCCCACTATTTCTCATGGTTAAGTTGTCCTTCAGTAAACCACTTATATTGCAGAGGGTTGTTCAGTGGTCAGCACATAAGTGTTTTCCCTCTTCTGCCTTTTTTTACATGCTCCTAAATGAACAGCAACATTGCTGATAAAGAGCAGTTTTGGCCATTTAACCTAATGTGAGACATGAGCTACAGAGCGTTGTAGTAAAACAGGAGAGCATCTCACTGATTGACAGTTTGAGGTAAACAAGATATCACAAAAGATCCGGCCATAGGTAAAGCTCAAATGACTCGTTCAATCTCACGGTAACCCTGTATTCCTCCTTTTTGTGCCTACTCTTCATCTCTCCACTTTCTGTTTCAGCTTTTTCCTTGGCACATACAATGTGAATGGACAGGCACCAAAAGAAAGCCTCCGTCCTTGGCTGAGCTGCACTCTCAACCCTCCAGACATGTACTGCGTGGGGTATGTCACATTCGCTCAGCTAGAGAATAGCTGTGCAGTTGTCCATTATTGCCATTATACAGACAGTCATATACTGCTCAGACCTCTGACAGACGTATGTAGCCATTGATCCTGTTTTAAGTAGGAGAACCACCCACAGATTTACCACTGAGTCTATTAATCCTGCCTAGGTTTCATTTTACCGCTTTTAAAGTACAGAGAATAAAGGCCGTATTACAAAAGCTTTCGGTAAAGTGAGAATCAGACTCTCAAGAAGTGTTTTACAGTTTGTCCTTCCTCTTAGCTTCCAGGAACTAGACCTCAGCAAAGAAGCTTTCTTTTTCAATGACACCCCGAAAGAGGTGGAGTGGGCAAAGGCTGTATCTGAGGCCTTGCATCCTGCTGCCAAGTATGCCTTAGTAAGGAAGTTTTTTCATATTTTGCTGTGTATGTGAATGTTGTTGCATAGTCCGTGTTATTCTGCTTTTAAGGGCAAGTTCAGCACATCAATATTCATCATAGTCAGCATAACACTACACTACCACATAGAGTATTGAACAGGATTTTGCTGAGAACAATCAAGATGCTACTCTTAAGTTGATGAGCTTAATCAGGACTTAAATTTACAATAATTTCTTGTCTTTCTCTCTTTCTGCTTCTTATATGCTTTGATCAACTTCCTTTTTCTCTGAGTGCTGATTCTGGCTTTTGCACTTCCTCTTTTGTTGAATTGGCTGCAGTCTTAGTTATCTTGGTTTTTCTGTAATTCACAGGGCCAGTATAACAAAATGGCATTTCTTCAGCAACTGTCACTACTGTGACTAAAGTACACAGGGCTGCTCAGGAACTGATACTCTGTAGCTCAGCAAGCTGTTCTTATATTGATATTTGAATGCTGGCTCTTCTAGGATTGTCAGGGTGGTTTATAAATCTATTTTGTTTCCTCTGCACAACTGCTTCTATTCTGTCATACCCTTTTCTACTTCCATTTTTCTTTAGATAAGATGGTGGATGAGACAAACGGTATCCATCTGTAAATAATATTGTTCCTTTTAGCTGCAGTTAAGATGTTGAAATAAGTAGCAAAATCTGCATGAAAACTTTTGAGCTGGTACCATGTGGGTGGAGGGGCAACTGTATACAGACTACCTATTATAGTGTATGAAAACATTCAGCAAATTAGCATTTCACATTACATTATGCATTGTTATCTTCTTCCGCTGCTGTATGAAATGACATGGTCATCTTCTCATTTAGGTGAAGTTAGTCCGTCTAGTGGGCATCATGCTGATCTTTTATGTAAAGAAGGAGCATGCAGAGTTTATCTCTGAAGTGGAGGCTGAAACCGTGGGCACTGGTATCATGGGAAGGATGGTAAGGACTGTTTCTGCAGGTCTTATTTTTTATGTACATGTTGTTATGTAGGTTTACTGACACTGTAAAGGGAAAGGCCATCTTCTCTGTTTATCGTCTTACTTTCTCTTCTTTATCGTGCTTTGTCAAAAAAAGTCTCTGTTCCTACATGTTCCTACAGTATCCAAAATTATAAAAACAAATAAATACATCAGTAACCTAATGTCATTGTTCCATCATATCAGAATATAGTAATTGTGACTCAAATGCAGGAAGTGTTAAGGTAATTGTGAACACATAAACATTAGTTAAAAAATTGTAATAAAACAGGGTAAGGATAACAGAGGGGTAACAGAGAATGCAGGATCAAATCCCGGTGTGGGAAATCTCATCCTACCTGTAATCCCCATACTCCCCACCAGGTGCGTCCCCACAGCTCCCCAGGTCAGACCCATCCGAGGTGAAAATTTCACTGTAACATGTTTGTGCAAATGTATATGTGATAAAATTGACAAATAAAGGTTCTTCTTCTTCTATCATGCTGAAAAATCAGGATGCAAATAAATGTAATAGACACATTCAAATACTCAACTTAAACTCACTGAAGTGATGTTGTGCCTCTCGGCTTGATCTTTTTCCTCCTGTTCACTTTAGAACTTATTCATCCATTAAGCACTACATCCAGCAGCTCCAACTTTATTCCACATGCACTGTTGCAGAATAGGTTATTCTTGTCTCATATGCAGCTATGCTTACTTAGCATTCCCTGCAGTGTGGAGCAGATGGCTGGTGACCAGTGGGGGCTCCATCTTTCACTGCAGTAATGAGAGACTGGTTTATGTTCTGCACAAGGAAGCATCTGAAACATACTGTCGACCAAAGGAGCACATACAACTGCATATTGTCTTAATCTGATCTTTTTTTTTACCTTCCAGATCTTTTTTCCAGTTGTGTTGCCTAATCACTCTTTTTTTTTCTTCTCTCTTTCGACCACTCATTAATTTGCAGGGAAACAAGGGTGCTGTGGCAATTCGCTTTTGTTTCCACAACTCTGATATCTGTGTGGTCAACTCTCACCTCGCTGCTCACGTTGAAGAATATGAGAGACGTAATCAAGACTACAAGGATATTTGCAGCCGTTTACAGTTTCGACAGCTTGACCCTACCCAGTCTCAACTCACTATCATGAAACATAAGTATGAACTGCATTTTAGAGTTACAGTATGATTCATATGGATTTAATGGCTTCATTATGAAATGCTGATACACACTTTCAAGAAAAAGTTTGGAAACAACAAGAAATTATTTTATGTAATTTTTTTATTTTTAAATTGAAATGTGAAAAAAAAATCCAAAACACAGAAAACCTGTTTAGCGTTTATCTGCAACAATTTAAAACATTTAAAAATTCAGGTATTACCTTTTACAATACAACTACCATTTGCTACAAAACATTGTTAAACTCGCTTAAGGCTTCGCAACTGTTTGTTTTTTTCAAAATTCAGGTGAGCCCTGCTAAACGCTACTAGGGTTGGCAAATTGGGTTGCAATTGACCAAAATATTCACAAAGAGTGGACTTTGGATAACTGTATCCAAGTCTTGTGGACTGATGAGTCGAAGTTTGAGGAACTTTGATCCAAGTGAAGGACATGTCAATTTTCTTTGGATGACACTGACATTTAATATACAGATTTGATTTGGCAATTATTCTGTGTTCAAATATGTTTGCAAATGAATTATTCTTTTTTTTTATGTGATTGTGATCCATTTACGACCATGTGATTGAGTAAAAGCAACAAAAGATTATAAAAATACATACATGTGTTGGTGTTTCCAAACTTTTTCTTGCCAGTGTAAATACTATACCACTGCACTGATGGCACACTCTTATTTGGCTGTATTTTGACAATTCACATACAGTCTCCATGTTTCTTCCTTAAAAATGTTCCCATTACCAGTGTGGTTTTATGGCTGGGGGATCTCAACTACAGAATTAGTGACCTTGATGTCGATGATGTGAAGGAGTATATCAGCAAGAAAGACTTTGAAACACTGCACAGTTATGACCAGGTATTGTCTCCCTTTGCTATTTGTGTAGTCTTTATTAACATTTGAGTTTCTGAGTGATGACACTTACCTGCTGCATGTGGTCCTCAGCTCAAACGGGAGATCGATAAGGAGGCAGTTTTTGATGGCTTTGTGGAGGGAGAGATTGATTTCCAGCCTACATACAAATACGACACTGGCTCGGACAAATGGGATACAAGGTAACTCTATATGGAAACCTGAATGGCAAAATGAAGAATTTCTTCTAAGATCCTTCTTTTAAAATCTCCCAGTCAGATTATTGTTTAAGCAGCTTGCTTTGCATGGTTTGTCTTTCAGACATACAAAGGAGCTTCTACACTTATCTCAATGAATCGTTTAGGACACCTTGTTAGTTAAGGCTGTCAATATACATTTATCAAAGCTGATGTGGCCCTAAATAGCATTATGTAGTGTTTTCTGCTCTCTCAGTTTCATAAGAGAGAGCCTACAAGCATCTTATATTCTTATGTAATTTAGTCTGAAGGCCGGAGTAGTGCCTATTGAATGGAAACGTAAAAGTGGTACAGATGTACTTTAATTTGTTTTGTATAATGACACAAACATACTTGAAAATGACATTTATTTTCTTCTGCATTTAGTGAAAAATGCCGTGTGCCTGCGTGGTGTGACCGGATCCTGTGGAAAGGGAAGAACATTGTACAAAAGCACTACCAGAGTCATATGATTCTGAAGACCAGTGACCACAAACCAGTCAGTTCTTTGCTTATCATTGGGGTAAATATCTAAATTCAGATTTACAACTGTAGATTTTTTTATATTCCTTTCTTTACGTTTAAACAAAAATTATGCAGTCATCCCCCTTTAAAATCCTACACATATGTTTGAAAAGAGGTTAGTGGAAAAAGCAATAAATATTGCATTAGGATTTGATTTATTTGCTCACTTTCTTACAAAGCTCTCATTTCTTTGTGAAGGTTGTATTGTATGTTTATGCCGCATTGTTTCTCTGTCTGTGACTCACTCTTGTCTATTCCTGTAGATCAAGAGAGTAAATGAAGAGGCCTACAAGAAGACTTTTGAAGAGATTGTACGGAATATTGACAAAATGGAGAATGAGTGTATTCCATCCGTAACATTGTCAAAGCAAGAGGTAAAGTTTCCCTTCTCATTCAGTCCTATTAGTGTGAAATGTGTGGTTTAATACTTCGAGTAATAAATAGCCGTCTCATTATGTTCCTTTGAATTCAGTAAGTAAACCACAACTAATGAAGCTCTATATTGATTTTGGGCTTTGAGCTTAATGCCGATATTTAAAGGATACCATTATGTGCTGAAGATGCTTTTTCTGTCTAACATATGATTCCCCTGACTTTCAGTTTCACTTTAATGATGTGAAGTTCATGGAACATCGGGCTCAGACATTGAGCCTTTTAAATGATGGTCAGGTCCCGTGTCAGTTTGAGTTTATCCAGAAGCCAAATGAGCTCACGTACTGCAAGCCTTGGCTCACAGCAAACCCTCCTAAAGGCTTCATCCCTCAGGGTGAGCAGCACATACATTCATAATTTCATCTGTTTTCATTAAGCATCAATATCCTGTCTTTAAGTTTTTACATGTTACAGTTCACTATGAGATATGAAATAACTAGATCACTTTTATTTGTTTTTGTTTTATGTCTTACATTTTGCTTTTGTCTTACAAGATGTAATTTCACAACAGTTTATTGTTGCCTTGGTGTTTTATAAATCCTTGAACACTAAGTACTAATTGGAGCCTCAACCCTAAGTAACACACTGGGGAAGGCATTAGTTCCAAAATTATGTCCCTTCTGACTTTGTGTTCAACTCTCAACATCTAGGTGGTTCTGTGGACATAGATCTTGAGGTTTTTGTAAACCGTTCAACAGCCCCCGAACTTAATTTTGGCAAGCAAAAGTTTGAAGACATCCTGGTACTTCACTTGGAGCGTGGCAAGGACTACTTTATTGCTGTGACCGGAAACTATCTGCCCAGCTGCTACGGCACCCCCATCCATTTGTTGTGTCAGCTGAGGGAGCCTATCCAGGACATGCCGCTAGAGACCCTTTGTGAACTGGTTAGTGCTCCCACATGCAGAGCGGGGAATGTATCCTTAAAATACATCATCTCTATTCAGTGTTGGCTCACAGGCCACGAGTCATGGCTAAACTGCTTCTCATAGCTCTGTTTGCTCTCAAAATTAGGCAGAGATGCCCGGAGACCAAATCGCAGAAAATGCTGAAAAGCCTCTAGACATTCCTAAGGAACTGTGGATGATGGTGGATCACTTATTCCGTAATGCAATCAAACAGGTCAGAAAATCTGAGGGGGAAATTGTCCTTTGGTGCAGTAATAAAACCTTTAAAATATTTAAGGTTTGCTGTTTTCTTTATACAAAGTTTTATATGTTTAGTAAGAAATCTAGATAACTCTTCCTCCCCCTCCCAGTTATTTTTTGTGTTTGTTCCATGGTCTGATATGCAATAGTAGTTCCTTTGAGGCTATGAAGAGAATAGCTAAATCAAAAGGCCTTTTATAGAGCCTGAGAATGGTTTCGTAAAAGTCCAGTAATTTAAATTACCTTGAAGTACAGCATTTTTCCAGTATGCCTCAAACCATAGGAGCATTGTTTAGCTCAAGGGACTCAGAGGACGTGACTGTAATTGAACTGCTTATATTTAAAAAGTGCTCTTTAAGGACACAGAAACTCATTGTGTATTGTCTTCAACTTGCAGGAAGACATATTTCAGCAACCTGGCCTCAGAAGTGAATTGGGAGAAATAAGGGACTGCCTCGACACTGGCATGCCAGATTCTCTTCGTATCCTAAAAACCATCATACTTCCATCATACCCACTGGTGGAAGAAACATATTTTTCAACTTTATAACATTGAAAAAAATAACAAAGTGCAGTTCAAATATATTTTTGTTATTTTGTTTTGCACAGGGTGCACACCAGCTTTTGCCCACTGACGGCTCCACTTAAGCATAATTGCAATTGTTTTTTTTTTTTCATTTTAGATACGCCCAGAAATACATTGAGAGACATTTTAAACCATGTTGACTCTGTTCTAGAATGATGTCCTTAACTCCGCATTGATCCACAGCTGGAAGTAACCACTCAGTGGCAGAGGCCTTGCTTCTCTTCTTAGATGCTCTTCCAGAGCCTGTGGTTCCCTACTGCTATTACCAGCAATGCCTAGAAAGCTGCTCCGATGCCAGTCAATGTGAGAAAGTGAGTGAAAGACGCCACAGTCAATTAGCAATAATCAGTGGGCTCAGGTTTAGAAGTTAATCTGAATTTTTAATGTTAACTTTTTTATCTCCAGATTATTTCCATGCTACCTCAGTGCCATCAAAATGTGTTCAACTATTTAGCTGCCTTCCTCCGTGAGCTGTTAAAAAATTCTGCAAGCAATCGATTAGATGTCAGTATACTGGGTAAGAAAAAGAACAAGATTGTGAAATGTTTGTCATTTATGGCTTTATTAGCTTGAGGCAACATGCAAGTGAAGAGAAACTTCAGTATAAAGTCTTGGAAAGTGAAAATGACTGAAAGTCATTCTGTGCTACATTCTATGCTCTGGTTATGATTCGTGGATTGTTTTCCGGAGTCATTTTATTACTCATAGCTAGCTGGTTCTCTAAAAGAAAATGTGTGGTCACCTAACTTATCCTGTATTAATCAAATTTTTATGCAAACTAAATAATAACAATAAATGGAATCAATATCAAAAGTTTATATTATTATATTAAATGTTTTTGTACTTACCATGTTTATCACATTTCTTAAAGTTACAACTAAATAAAAATGCTAAAGTGTTATTTAACCTAAAAGACCTGACCTTTTCTCACTCTATACTATATGAATAATATATATATTTATAATTTTATTTTGTTTCTCTGTAGTCACCATTTTCGCCTCTTTGCTTCTGAGATCACGTGTGAAGCAGGATTATGCAGAAAAAAGGAAGACTCAGGAGTTCTTCCAGCACTTCCTGAGTCAAGGCCCCTGTTAGATGGAGAACTACACGCTCTTGTTGAAGCTGAACACTAAAAATGTGCAGTCCAGTATTTGGAAAAAATGTTTATGATTTCTTTTTTTCCTAGAAGGCTCTGTGTATAGATTTTAAGCGTAATTATTGTAAGTGACAACTGTTCGTTTTGTTGTGTTTTGTTTTTTCAAAGCAAGGTTCATCTTTTGATGCACAACACATTGTATATCATTGAGCAACTTTATAGAGACATAACATTTTTTAATGTATGTATATTTTATTTAAAAATAATTTGTATTTTCATGTTTCAGATAACAACAGCATATTATTGTTTTATATATAAAACAGCTGGAAACAGAATGTGTGTCAGTGGTGATTTTGAATTGAATTTTACTCCCAGTCCATGTTGTCAATTCATGGACTGTATATACAGTCTGTCAATCACAGGCAAAAAAATTATTAGAAATATTTTCGCATATCCTTTATTTAGTATCTATTGCGTTTTACTCCTGTCGAATTATTACCTAAAAAGTGAATGTGTACATAAATTTGGTGCGATATTTGATGTTATGATTTAGCATCATTTAATTTCCCATGATTCATCACGAATAGCGTTAGCTGAGAGTGTGACGTAGTATGTTATCCTAGGGGAGGGCATAGGAAGAAAGTGCTAAACATCCTAGGAATAAGGCTTGCATTTTAACGCAGGTAAATGGATATAAATGTCATTTCATTTTAGTATAATAACTTAAACGTCCCCGTGTCATTTCATCTCTTGAAAAGATGGAGCTTGTTTCACCTTCTGCAGGGAGCAGTGTTTTTTATCAGCTGTCGACAGAAAACTACCGCTACCAGCTAGCTTCCTAGCTTAGCTGTGATCGAAATGGTTGCTAGCTAGCAGAGCTATGCATGTGTAGAGAAATAAGTAATAACGTTAGTTGATGGGTCTGCTAGCTAGCCAGCTAGCTGGGTTACCTAACGTTCATTTAGACAACCTTTCTGCGGCTTATGGACTAAACACAAAAAGATTGTCTCTGCACACAAGTCACACAGCGGTAAGAAATACGACTAAATAGTGAGGTCATTTTAGAAAAATCTAGTTACATAATGTAGGGAATGTTTGATATGCATTTGTAGCAGTTAGCCATGTTAGTGGCAAACGAAATGATACTGAAATAATGTCAGGCGAGTGATAAACGTGCGGATTGTCTCTCAGGCAGCTTACAGTAGGGCTGCAATAAATTTGGGTAAAATGACTGCATGATATGTCAGTGTAGATGATAAACTGGTTAGTAACTGCGTGCTTATCATACAACTATCTGCCTGTCAACGGCGCAGTAAACGTTAACTAGCTTCGTTAGCCACATCGACGTCTGTAGAAAAGTTGACACGCTTGTGTGAGTGTGACAGTCGGTAGTTACTCCTTGTTAAAGGCGACCAGGCGATTTTGAATCAGTGGGAGATAATCGGTCAAATTTAAACGGTGGCTTGTTGACTGATGTTAGCTGAGTTTGGCCGCTGGTGACCCCGTGACAGAAACTTCCAGATTTCAGTAACGCGGTTTACATTGAACTGATTAACACGCGGAAGTCCGCGTAGATGGACGCGTTTGCGTGTGTGTTTTGTATTGTCCATCGAGCCAGTTTCCAGACGTGACACACACGAGGCTCGTCCTGGCTAGTAAGTGATCTGAACAGGCTTTCCTCTCTAACACATTAGGTGTTGTGATATGCTTGTATCCTCTTCATACGTGTTCAGGGGTATGTAAAATACTGTTGTTTGTGTAATACTAATATTTCAATTCAAGAATTTAATTCCATAGCTAATTTAAAACTCCCAATAAAATTAATATCACCAAATATAGTACTACATTTTTAATTTTCTTTTAATTTCTCATGCAATATGGAAACTCTGAACTCGATTTGACTACCCTGAATGTTTCCTGCTTGTGGTCGTTGCCTAGTTAACCGGGATTGCCTGAGATCGTAGCTGCAGGTACACCTCAATACAAATTTTACATAAGCACCAAAAATAAAGCAGTTTTTTAAAAACTAATTGAAAACAGTCCTTCATTGCACAATGTTCCGCACAATAAAAGTCTAACATCCATGACATTATTGATAACCAAAACATAGGGTGTTAATTTGGCAATAATTTATTTTAAATGGATTGTTGCACATCTGACCTGCTGCTATCTGAAGACCGAATTGAAAAACCCGATTTTTTTTAAAACTACATATTGGTGAAGCAACATTTAGTTTGTTTTGTTTTTTACATCATTAAGATAAAAAAAATGTCCCAGAGAATGTGAAATCTGGTTCCAAACATTTAGACTTTGCATAGATATGCTTGTGTTCTTGAACGGTTCCATACAAATATTCTAAATTTCTAACAAGAGATAGTAAAATTGATCTTTCTTCCTTTTTATCAGGCCTCTACTTTAACAGTCTGAGTGTGCAGTCCTCCTTGCCAGGGAAGGAGAGGCATCAGGGACCATGAGCGAGAATGGCCCTCATACGGAGGCGCCTGTGTACTTTAAGGTAGGGGTGGATCCCCTGGAACGGGACGATGAAGAAGAAGAAGAGGAAGAAAAGATCCACTTTGACAAAGATGATGACCTGATCCCCGAGCCGTCATCATCCTCTGGTCGGGTGTATGACCGCACCACGGTACTCATTGAGCGTGACCCCATCCGGCTGGATGAGGAGGGTGAGGAAGAGGGTCACTGTGGCGCAGATGAAGACGGAGTCACCTTTTTAACTGAAGGAGAAGGTGATGGAGATGAAGAGGAGGGTTCTCTGGCCTTTATGTCTGATCCTGATGGCATGTCGCAGGGTTATGTGCACCATACTATTTCTCCAGACCAGATTCAGTTCACAATAAATCCAGGATCCACTCCAATGCCACGCAATATAGAGGGGGCCACACTCACCCTGCACTCAGAGTGTCCAGAGACCAAGCAGAGAGAGGTAAGCTTCTACAAACGCTGTACGTTTCTTCCCTGTATACTGTGAAAGATAAACAGCTACTACAGACGGGCAGAATTTGATTGTGCCAATGACCTGTTTCATCTAGTTCCTTACAATATGTTTTACCTCAAATGCTCAGTGTGTCCAAGGATGCATTACAGTATGCACTTCATTTGTAAAAGTATAATTGCAATTTTGTTCACATACTGACAAGAGAATTGCAAGTAAAGCTACGCTATATAAGCGTGCTCTATTTGTTTTATTAAAATATGCCCCTTTGGCTTGATGATGCATAATGTTGCCTTGATGTGCTTGGAGGTCTTTCAAATGGCGCTTGGCCAGTGCAACACATGACTTAGCACACTCATCCACTCTGCCTCGTACCCATGTTCCTGTGGTGAAGATTTTAAAAACCTGTTAGTGGAAGGGATACTTCTCATCCAAATTATCTGCGAGTGGGTGTATTTACACATTATCAGTAGTGGTGTTCACCATCTTAATACTCAAGCAGACAGACTTGGTCCACACTGTCTTAGCAAATGCGAGAATTATCTTGGGGCATTGGTGCATATTAATCATACTTCTGACATTTATGTTAGCAAAGCTGAGAGTAGAAATCATTCCGTTTTAGAGCGCATATGGATTTCAGATTTGTCTGATTCCTGCAAGAGGGTGGTAAAACACATTTTAAAGCAGTGGTTTGGGGTTTTTCCAGTAGTTCTTTAAACGATTTTGGCCAATAAAGTTTTTACTTCTGTGCACAGTGGCCATGTCGCCTTTTACCAGGCGCAATTGCACTATGAGAAATTGGTGACAACCTGTTGTTCTGTGCAAAGTTCATTCCAAAGTAAGGCTCTTTTTATTCATAAGATTCTATCCATCTGTTACAGCTTAGAGATGAGCTAATATCAAGAAACAAGAACAGAAAATGGTAAATTTACTTGAATAAACAACTGTGTTCCTGCAATGGTGGTGCTCAGAGTATTTCTAGGAAAATGTGTACCTTGCACTGCATACTTTCTTCACTTTTTGTGTGAGCCAAATGTCATCTCTTTGGACCTTCGCCAGTTTGCACATAATCTTACCAACAAATGTAGAACCTGATTGTTGCAACACTGTTCTGTGGATTCTGAGTAATAAGAAAGGACAGACAACTCTTGGTGCTGGTGATCATGTCCCCATTTAATTGAAAATGATTTAACACAGGACAGTGTTTGGAAGTTCATATGCCTGTGCTTTTTTTTTTTACTGCAGCAGCATAGTGTCATTAAACAAAAAAAATATGAAATATGTTTTTGGCCTTAATGCTGAAAGCCGAGCAGTGTGTGTTTAATCTGTATGTACCTCATCATTGGCTTGGCTTGATCACAACATTGTGGTTGCATTGTTGGCTGGTTAAGGTAATTTATTCTCTTTTGTTGCCATTGTTATGGCATTATGCTTTATTTGTTATGACATTGTAATGATGCCATGGTGCTACAGGCACAGAATGTATTTCAGGAGTGGTTATTTCCTAGAATCAGCAAACAGAAATTTGAAGGCTCCGGTTTAGCAGGTGTCAGAAAAAAAACACTGCCTAGGAATGATTAGTTATTTGCTGTATATACTTACTTACCACTTCATTTGGAGTTATATTTTCAACATGGAGTTGTATTTTCCTCTGTGTATGTGGGAGCCCAATGCACACAAAGCTTACTGGAATGAAAGGATAATGAAGAGAGTCACGATGGTGTGGGAGATGAATACAGCACTGAGCTTGTAAGCTGTAGCAAGCTACCCATAGTAGCTTTCCAGGGATGTTTGCTTAACAAATGATCTCTTCCACATCCTTAGACTTAATGCATTTATTCCACTCAATACTCAGATTGCGTTACATCCCTTTTAGCAGCTAAGCAGGTTTGTTCTTTTCATTGTTAATGTTACTTAATATGCCTGAGTGTGTCGTGATATTAAGCATAGAGACTCTCAGGATGTCTTACTGATGCATTACTTATCTTCCCTAAGGCATCACTTTAGGCACCAAGAGGAATGTTTAATGCTGTGAACCAACTCTCATTTCTGTTATAATTCAGAAACTGATAGATTAGCAGGAACATACATACGTAGTTCACAACATGTTTTTTAAAGGTAGGGTTTTAAAGGTTAGACCTTATTTCAGTTATCTTGGCTCCAGTTAAATTAAAGTCAGATTTGGTCAAAACCTTTCACAAACCTTATACACCTTAGTTACAGTTTTTTTTTTTTTTTATTATTTTGTGTAAACATTTCAGTACAACCTTTTGCTTGAAAGGTGCAGTTTGAATAAATTCTTAGGAAATTCTCAGAGGATCAGGCCAGTAGGTTACAGGAGTAATGTAGTAAGATAACCACCTTTTTCAAGGTGGCCAACCACACGCTTTCATTTTTTGCTGTGTTCAGGACAGGATAACATTTTTTGAAGGAGAAAATGGTCTTTTATTCACTTTGCAGAAGGGATTTCATGTGAAAAGAGAACAGGAGACTGGCATACTGGAGTGGAGATTGATGCTGTGAAATTGAATTGGAAAGGATGTATTGCTTGGGGGTTAGTAATCATTGCTGTCCTTTGTGTTTAACCGGTTCATGTGTTGACGGATGGCTGAGTCATTGAGTTCAAATCCCCCTCTGAAAGGTCACACTGACAGTTACTTCATCGTATGGCAGGACTGCTTATTTCTGAGCTGAAATAACAAATTACTTTCCCACGGTTTATTTGAAATATATATATTAGAGGCTGTTTAATTGATAAATTCAGTTTACTGTCACCCCAACCCCCACCCCTTCTTCTGTCAGGTGAAGCGATACCAGTGCACATTTGAAGGCTGCACAAGGACATACAGCACGGCAGGAAACCTGCGGACACATCAGAAGACACACAGGGGCGAGTACACATTCGTGTGCAATCAGCAAGGCTGTGGAAAGGCCTTTCTCACCTCATATAGCCTCAAGATCCATGTCCGTGTCCACACCAAGGAGAAGCCGTTTGAGTGTGATGTGCAAGGCTGTGAAAAGGCCTTCAACACTCTGTATCGGTTAGTCTGCAACTTTTCTTGCGATACTTTTTAGTTGTTATCTCTGATAGTCTTGATAGCAGCCATGATATCTCTGGTGGCCTTGGTTTTTTTAATATTTTCACCATTTTGGTTTTTCTGTCATCTCAAGCAGTCCAAATTAAAGCCCTCTGGTCTGTATTGGTTCAGTTGCTATGACAACACACCTTGGGCTTGCTGGAGCTATTCCACTGCTATCAACTCCATGTCATAGGCTGTTACTCAGGCCGGTTAACCGACGCCACACAGAGGTGGATTGTCTTTTTTAATAACATTACTTTCCTTTCACCTCTTCCATTCCACCCAGACTATCTTAAATGACCACCCTCGGAGTGTGTTCTTTGTTCAGTTGTTTCTCCTGTCTGATTAGATTTTGTTTTCATCAGAATGTGGATTCTGCTGTTTTTTCATGTGCCTTGTAGACGTTCTCAAATTAAGTGGAACAGGAATCAACACAGGCTGTTTAATACTACAGTGCTTAGTTTGTTTCTCTGCAAGTTTCCCATCGTGGTGTAATGAAACACACTTGATTGTCTCTGCAGACTAAAAGCACACCAGAGACTTCACACAGGCAAGACATTCAACTGTGAATCGGAGGGATGCACAAAGTACTTTACCACACTCAGTGACCTGAGGAAGCACATTCGCACGCACACTGGGGAGAAGCCATTCCGGTGAGCATTTCCATTATCACACAACAGGTTTAACCCCTAGTAGAAGATGGAAAAGCAGTGATACAAATAGATAGTCACACATGACTGTCTTCACTCCATTTTTATGTTTACTTGTGCACACAAAACTAAATTCAAATATTTTCATATTAAATCTTTTGGTATCTTGGAAGCAATGTTTTGGTTAGACAAAGGCCTGAAATAGGTGTGAGATGCACTATTTAGCCGATTAGTTTCCCCTCTGCCTTACATAAAGTACTATGAAAAGTTTTAGGTATGAGAATGCTTTTGAAAACAGTGCTATGAATAGTTTTTAAAGTTATTCTCCTACGTGGTGCAATAAACAGAACAACACTGTCACATTTTATTCATGGCAGATAGGTTGTTCCAAGCATCTTAGACAAGTTGCAACAGTGGCCACGTTCTTTGTTTCTCTGGCTGCAGGTTTGGTTGGCACATTTCAGAACAAATTTAGGATAGATTGCATTATGACTAATAATTCAAAAAGCCTAAAACATTGCTCAATGTGTATACTATCAAGTAAAGTGTCCAAAAAATTATCACAGTATATTTACATCTGTAATGAAGTTCTTTTACTGTCCTTGCCTTCAGGTGTGACCACGATGGCTGCGGCAAAGCGTTTGCAGCAAGTCATCACCTAAAAACACATGTACGGACTCATACAGGTACATAAAATGGTTTGTTTCATCTAACCTTGATTTATCGAGGCTAGCTTGAACAAGGACATTTCCATTTTTCAGCCAAGCTTAATTTGCATCTACACAGCTACCAATGCCTCCCACACGTATTTAATTTGAATATTTAAATCAGATAGATTTTGTCCTGTGGCCAAAAGCATTTTTTGTGTAGTTTTGTCTTTACTATTTCTTCTCTTCAAAATAAATGCTTGTGTACTTGTCCAGGGCAAAGAGATGGTCTTCCCCAGGTGCCAGTTACAAAAAATATAACCAAATCAACGTTTCCCACACATACAATTTACTTGGGTGGACTGCCAAAGTATATTTTGCCACCCATTTTTAACCTATCACAGAGAATGACACCATTTGAGATCAGTTAACTAGAAGACTATTTCTCCTCACTCTACTGCACCTGTACGGTACTTGTTTGCTGCTTAAAATGTCAAGCAACAGCTCAGAACAGTTGTGTCCTCTCTGCATGTTGGTAGAGAAACAGGCTTCAACAAAACACTGCTGTCTATGCCAAAGATTGTATATGTTTAGTATCAGTCTAACAGCTCAGCAAATCAGCAGAGTGACACTGTTCCAAAACCCTCAAACAGAGTCAGACTTCTAGTAAAACACTAAGCTGATCATGTCATCCGTTTTAGGATCTCCTAGTCAAAGCGTCTTGTCAGTAAATCAGTAAAATTGTGATTCAATTCAGAAGGTTCAACATTTGAACCAAGTAGCTGTTGTAAAACAAGATTTACCAAAGTCATCAGGCGGTTAGTGTGTAATGAAAGACAAAATGGCATAGAATCAGTATTTAATTTTCTTCTGCTATAGAAAGGCCTACAGTAGAGTATATTTATTTGTTGTATGAACACTGAGCATCTTTGGCACTGTTATTTGATAAACTCACTGTTTCACTGCAAACTCTCCAAAGTTAAAGAAGCCACTTGCCTGACTTCTTTTCTGCCTAATAGTACACATAAGCTCTTCCTTCTTTCTTTTCATCTTCTGTGCATATTGTTCCTTTGTTTGTAGGGGAGAAGCCGTTCAACTGTCCCAGTGACGGCTGCGAGAAGACCTTTAGCACCCAGTATAGTCTAAAGAGTCACATCCGAGGCCACGACAAAGGGCAACCCTTCAGCGTTACTCTCACCCATCCCCTCTCTGAAGTAAGTCAGCACAGCCGCTTCTCACAATGTTGGCACAGTATTTCTCTGCTCAAACCACAGTCTTCATATTACTGCCGTCTGTTAGAACATGTGATATTTTTACACTTATTATTCTAAAGCAGTGGTTCTCAGCCCTGGTCCCTCAATCCAGCTCAGGTAAAGTCAAACTCCATCTTCAGTGTGGCTGAACAACATCAGTGCTTGTTCGGGAAAAACGCTCATTAGCTAGCAACCAATACAAGTGAATTATTGAAACACAAGTGAATTATTGAAACACGTGTTAAAGCAGCTTTAACACGGCAACACAATTTCCGTATGGGATCAATAAAGTTCTTTGAATCTTGACTCAAAAAACATATACTTGCAGAAAGGCTATAAGTTCAGCTCTGACCGCAGTCTCCCATCCACCGACATGTGTTCACCACAACAAGCTGTAATGTAAATATAACAAGCTTGTTGGCTATTTGCTAATGCTAGGAACACGTTATTGTACTTACAGTTAACCTTTATGTGAGTTCTTAATGCTTGTCACAATTTTTGATGGACACTTAGACCCCACACTCCCAAACCAGGGAGGACCTTGTCCTAGCCACACTACACATTTCCTGTCAGCTCTGCAGACAAGGGTACAGAAACGGGTTTAAATTGGAAGTAGATAATCTATCTTAAGGCTGGATAAAATGTAAGAAAAATAGAATAAAGATTAAGATATAACTGTGACTACAAAGTGATCTAGAAATTTGGTGATAATATGAAAATGAACTAAGAAAAAGCCAAACTGATATTTTAGCTGTTATAGAGTAAATTTCCATCCCAGTATTTGAAAAGTTAGTGATTATGCAAACTACTGAATCAAGATGTTGGACTATTGGTAACGTGAAATGTAAAAAATCTGGAACTTAGTTTGGGACAGTAAACGTGGGATGTGGGGATTAATTTTGAGCCTGATGGGGTTTGAAATAACCACACTCTTCATGCTTGTCTAACAAATTGCAGTGATAGGACCACTGTCATGGAGGGGACTTTAGAGGAAAGATACCACATCAAAAATCAAAAAACAAACATGTCAGCATCACATTGTAAGCAGATAGTTATAAGCCCTAAGTGAATCTAAAGTCCCTTTACTCAATGCTAGTTTAAAGGTTTTAATTTGTCACTCTTCACGTTCGAGTACCAGTACGATTACAATTATCACGCAACAGTTCAAACTGCGCATTTATTAAATGCTCTTGAGGAGATTTCTAAACATTGACATATAGAGTGTGTATCATGATTTGGCTAAAAATATTGATATATTAATAGGCCACATGACCCAGCCCTTTACTGTATTAACTAGGGCAAAGTACTCAACACAAGTTTTGCATGTCTTGTTCAAACTTATTTTTGTCAACATATAGCAGGTGTCACATTCTTTTCCAGTTTAGCTCCTCTATCTTCTTTGTGCGACTCAGCACTTGATCCCATAATAAGTGGCACGTTTAATTAGGACCTGTTCGCTTATTAATTACAGGATGCAAATCACTCGTTGTGCCTCAGTGACTTGAGCCTCATCTCTACAGACTCAGAGCTACGAGAGAACATCCATAATGTAAGTTTTGTCAAACATCAAATTATAGATGCAGACAAGCTGTCAATTTGCATTCAGTGTAGTAAGAATTAAGATGTTGTGTCTGTTGTTGTATGTTTTTGTGCCATTAATGTGTTGATAAAAACTGTTCATTTTACATTTATTACAGGCTCAAAATTTGGACCTCAACAGTGTGACCCCTGTCAAAATCTTTGAGCTTATGTTCCAGAGTCCTGAAAACAGTGTCAGCCAAGACGATTCCCATCCTAACGGTAAGAGAACCTATTCTAGCTTGTGCTAGTGTGTGTGTGCGAGCAAACTTACATTCAGCATCCTGCCAACAAAATTCTGTCGATAGTCAGGATTTTCTTGCCTAACTATGTTCCTTAAAGCAAAGTCATTATAACATATCATCATGACAATTGGCTCAGCATCGGGATGTTACTTAGATGGAGTACTGACTGGTTTTATATTGTTGCCTGTACCACAATACCTCAATGTGCATCTGCTGGCCAGTTTGGAATGTATTGAATGTTTGTCGTTCACTGATTGACATTATTTTTTTATGATGCATTTCCTTCCTCAGACAGCCTTGCTGAACCCTTCAGCCTAGAGACATCCACTCGGCCAGGAGTTGCTGATGCCTCGTCTCTCATTTCTTTCACTATCGGTCCTACCTCCTCATCTTCCTGTTCCCACACAACTGCAGTCATGGAGGCTCCTTCTCAGCTCAGTCAGAGCTCTTCATCTCAGGCCTCCACTTCTGCCTCTATCACAGCTACTGTCAGCTCTGCACCGCCTCCCCCTTTCATGCAACTAAACGGGCCTCAGCAAATCTCCGATGTGCCTGCTCAGGCTTCTATCCAAGCACCAAACCACACCACCTCTCAGCACTATGTGCCACTGCCACCCACATTCCTTCAGTCGGATAGTGCCACCCAGACGCCTGTTCTACCACCACCCATTTCTGCTCCTCCTCCTGTGGCTGCTGCACTGACCGCCACCGCACCAGGCACTGCTACTGTGTCAGTAGTTGCAGCCACCACAACAGATGCACTGACACCTGTGGCCCAACCTGTCAATTTGACCAATAACCCGGCTCCCAACTCCGGCCCTGCTCTGGCTCCCAGCCCCGCCACCATCACCATCGCACCAACCCAGAATCTGCTTCAGCCCAGCTTGATAATGTCGGACCAGAACCTCCAGTGGATCCTCAGCAGTGCTGCCAGTAGCCAACAGAACCCAGAGCAGGCAGTGAGTAATGCCCCCACACAGAGAAATGCTGACTTGATTTGTACTATATTTGTATTTTAATTAAGTAATAAAAATTGGAATTTAAATAAACTTTATGTGAGAGGATTAGCAAACATTACTCTGCACTTAAAAACACAAAAGGCTAAATTATAAACATATATGTAAAGCGAAACAGTACGGAAAGGCCTATCTTTTATAGATAAGTGGAGAGTGTGGACAATGTATATATGCTGTAATTGTCTCAAAGATGTCTTTTTGTTAATATTGACTTAATACAACACTGTACCAATCGCATGCCTTTGTAACGCTGAGACATTATGGTGTATAAATATCGAAATGATGTAGTGTGTCGCGGAATTTTATCCAACCTGAACTGTAATGTTGGGTGTTTGTTTACAGCCACATCAAGGCGCTCCTAAAGTGGAAAAGGTTTTCTTCACCACAGCCATACCAGTTGGAGGAAATGCTGGTAAGTCAGTCTTTAGTGAAATATTACACACTACTGTACATACTGTGGACTTTGAGTCAAATCATGACTTGCCATGCCAAGCAGTGAAGTGACGTTTTTCGTACCGTGTGTCGTGTTGATCAAGATGTCTTTCGTTACGACCCTCTTCTCAGTTGCCAAGTAATAGCTGCCAGCATCTACAAAGTTTCCCCTCTGCATTGACCTCTATCTTTTTTAATTAAAATATTTTTAACTGCAGGACATTTGGGAAGCAAACAATAAAGCTCGCCTGTCACTGTTTTCTGTTTCAGGTAACTCGGTCCAACAGATCGGCCTCAGCCTGCCAGTCATCATCATCAAACAGGAGGAATCCTGCCAGTGCCAGTGTGCCTGCAGGGACTCGGCTAAAGACAAGAGTTCAAAGAGTGCCTCCCCCATTTCAACAGCCCCTGCACAGCCGCCACAATCAGAACCCCCTCCTCCCCCACTTCCACAGCCCTCAGTGCTACCACACCATTCAACCGTTGCATCTTCGTCGTGCTGCCTCCCTCAGTCTTCCTCCAAGGTTGGTGATGCGAGGATGGAGCTGCCCTCTTCTTCCTCCTCCTCAGCTCAGACTTTCTCCACGATAGTGAGCAGCACTGCCGCCACCAACCCCTCCTCGTCTGATGGGTTAGCCAGTATGGACGTCTCTGACTTCCTCTCGCTGCAGAGCCCCGAGACAGCTGCCAACATTGAGGCGCTGCTGCTGGTTGCGGATGACTTCAACATGGCCACTGATAACAATCCTTAAAAGAGCTGCCTTCTGAGTCTGGCACCATGTGTTCGTCTGTTGCACCCACTGATCCACAGGCATCGATTTCACCCACATCTCAAGTCACTCTCCTCTGTGACGCCTCCTCTTTCTCTACATAGTTTGTGAATCAAGCCCCTGTACCTGCAGTGCATTCTGTTCTCTGTGGCATTCTGCAACATATATAAGCAAAGTATGAATAATTTCTGTTTAGTGTCATTGCAGTAGTTTATTTTTTTCCTCAAAACAGAATTAGTTTGCTTTGAAACAAATAGGTGTAGACTAAGCACTGATAACAGAGGAGTTCAATTTTCCTGGTTGAAGGTCACAAACCTGAGCAGGAAACAAAATATGTTTGTGTCCTTGTACTGTAATATGGATCCTAACAAATGTTTAAAGCTGGCATGCAACTGACCAGAGTGCACTGTAGAATTTTATCAAGTGTTGCTCCCAGCAGAAATCTGAAGGGGTTTGTCGCTCATTTGGCTGTCATTACAATATGAAGTGATTTACTCAGTATTTTGGAAAACTAGCGTAGTTTAGAAAATGTGATGATTGTTTTTTTTTTTTTTTTTTTTTGACTGTTATTTACTGAGGGGAAAAAGCCTGTGATCAGATCCGCCTCTTTAAGTGAAATTAAGTCAATACATTAACAAGTTGCCTATAACTTAAACTAATTTAAATTGTATATGTTAATTTATTTAAATCCTTAATTCTTTCAATATACTGATACTTCTTCCTCAAGATAGCAGAAAAATATATTAATTTATTCAAATCGCTTGTAATTTTGAGTTGAGCTGTTTTTGTTACTGAATTCCTTTACTATTAAGCACGTAATGGGTATTGCTAAAAGTGAGTGAGAAGAGAGGCGCCTCTAGTTGACTGCACAGCGAAGCCAATAATGCTGTGGGATTTGCTTAATTGCAAAAATTGGTTATAATGAGGAACTACTGTCAACATCCCATGTTTTATAGGGTTGTGACCCTCTCAGGGATGCATCAAGTCATGACTGATCCTGGTTCCCCTAATTTGTCAGTCACACATTCATTTTCCTGACCAAATGCCCAACACTTGCAGTAGCCCTACGTTTTTGCTGCACTCTTCCCTTTTTATTGCACACTAACTTAAAGAGTGTTGTCTGACAGCTTTTTATCCGAGGTGCAGCACCACTACAGACTTTTTGTATACAACTGCTGTAAAGTAGCATTTAAAAGATTGTGTCCTGGTGACCATGTAAATACAGTACATTTTAGTGTAAACACCTTTGAGAAACTTGTAGATTATTCTAGAATTTGTATTTTTGTATAGACTTTTTGGATTAATAACACTCAGAGTTTGGAGCTAATGTATAGCCCCTCTATCCTTGAATATTCCCCAGCCGCATTTATGCAGAAGAGTTTGAGTTTTTGCTTTGTTGAATAGTTCTTCAAGCAGCTGGGCTTCTGTACAGTCCCCATAGCAACAATATATATGTAAAACATAACTTCCTGCTCAGAGTATAATTTAACAGTATTGTTTCACATGGGACACAATGCAATTATAGTAGAGCAAAGGTATTACGCCCTGTATACTAGACCGTAGAGCTACTTGGCCTTACCACATTCTTCTACGAGCCTCCTTGCCTTTACAGTCTCTACTACAGACTTGCCGTTGACACGTCGGCATGCTCATCTTCAGAGTCTCAGGCAGTCACTTCAAGCTACAGATCACACTGAGGCAAGCGCATCGAGACCCAAAAGCCCAGTTTTCCTTGATCTTTGTATTTTTCCAGCTGTAATTGGAGTCATTAATGAATAGGCAGCATTGCTAAATATATATTTGGCTGCAGGTTATGCTATTCCACGTTTAATTCCAGGTCCTAGAAGATGAAACTAAATTCACTTGCATGTCATTAAATTTAACTTTTTTACTTATTTTTTCATAATTAACAGATTACAAAAAAGCCGTCAGATGTGATGCTCCATTCACATATTTGTACTCCAAAATGTTCCACACACAGTAAGCAATATTTGATATTAGGAATGTCTAAATTTGAAATTGGCTCCTTTGGATAACGAAACATAATTTAATTTTACATAACTGCCCGGATAAAGTAAATGGCCTATATCGTTCATCAGAATATACGTTCTCATACAGTCGTACTATCAGTGAACACAACTATGCAATTTCACGCGAGGCATTCAACTTTAAATATTGACCCAAGAAAACAAAAGGTTTATTTCTCCCTCCATGGCATGACATTCTGCTCAAACTGTACATGCAGAACTCCAGTGGCAGATGTTGCCTTTTCAGTGCATACATATTAAGCATGCTTCTTGAGCGCCAGTATATTGCAGTTCATATTTCACATTTCGTGTGGCGTGAATCTGGACTTTGTATTGTGTCCAAGTACTGTTTCTATGAATGTTGCACCACAGCTATCAGTTTTAAGTGCTGTTTTGCCTCTGTGGTAACCAACTGGATTTGTTTGATAGAGTGCTTAGTGAGTTAATGATTCTGTTTTAAGAATTATTTGTGGTCAAATGTATGCAGCTTTGTTCGTGTTTTTTTTTTTTTTTTTCCCACATGTTGGTACACCTTTTTATTTGGGATCACTCGATTCATGTAGTCATCTCATCATTTCACATTAAAATTTATTATGGATCATTTTCTGGCTCATTTTCACTAGTCAAACTTTACAGCTGCCAATATTTGTTATCACCAAGCAGAGAGATTTTTGTTTTTGGCTTGTGCCCAAAGTTTGTTTTTGAGTTCACCTGAAACGGTAACCTCAGCAAATCACTAATGCTGACATTTATTTGGAAGCAGTGTTTTAACACAAATGTCTGCAAAGGATTTACCTGGATATTATTTAAAGAGAGAGGACACTGTATGCTTCCAAAGAAATGTCTCGACCCTTAAAGCGATAAAGGATTTTTTTTTGAGAGAATGTATAAATGTGAAAATTTTTGCTCATGCTTGTTTCGTTAAAAGGCGAAGAACTTTCTGACTTGAGAGCAATATAATACTAATAAAAATCTTATCCTTGTCAATGAAATGTTTGTTTCCTAGGTCCTTCAAAAGACAAACTGTGATGGAATTTAAACATTTCATATTAAAAGTTTATTTATTAACGACGTTTAAAAGAAAAAAGGAGCATCATTGTCACATGTGGTCACTTCTGCTGTGATAAGGACACATCCTGCAGAGATTTCCCCTGTAAGAAAAGAAAAAACTGAAGTCTGCAATAAATCACAGAAGCTCCATGTGGGGAAATCAGCTCACCTGTAACATGTCACTGAGGCTCTTCAAGTCATCCAGGACTTGGTTACACATGCTTATCTTCTCAGACAGGACCACGAGCCGGTCATCAATGTCCTGCAGCAGCTGTAGAGAAAAGAAGCAGGTTGGTCGTCACCGGTTCGTTTCAGCAGAACAGCTTGAAGAAAGTTGGGCTCACCTGTCGGCTCGCTGCAAGGCCATCACCAGCCCGCCGAGCTGCTGTGTCCTCTGTGCAACCTGCAACTGTTTCACACACACTTAGAAATACTGAGAATGTAGACAAGCAAAAAAAAAAAATAATTTTTTAAAGTTGTGGTTTGTTACCTTTGTCTGAATCCATGGCTACAGACATGTGCATTAAACTTTCCATGTGGGCTGTGCCTCTTTAACTGGTCACTCACAGGTGACTGAAATTTGTCTGATTCACAACCCCCACATGTGCCCAATGATTATATACCACTGCCATTGACGTGGTATTTATTTGGTATATATAAATTATTTGCATTTACATTTGCAAAGTATAATCCTTACTGCTTTCATAGTGTTGATTTTTGTACTTTCAGCTTGGAGCCTGCTATTTTAAAAAGTGCTCTAGCCTATTTTAACTTCAAATTAAAAATGAAGCTCACTCCTTGAGTTGAGAACATCCGAAAAACTACATCTCCCATGGGGTCAAACTACAAGCGTGGCAGCGTGCGTGCTTACGTCATCACAAAATGGTTTCGTCCAAACGTCATGAAACTCACCGCCGCTTAGTGTCAAATTTTATTCCTCCAAAGTTGTGTCTGTAATCAGCTCGGTTTCAAATCATGTAGGTGTTTCCGTTGGAGCAGAACATACAAACAGGTTTATTCAGAGGTTTTTTCATTCGTTTAGTTTTCAGAGCTGTTAGAGTTTTCGGACTTCTGGGAGTTAACCCGGAAGTTCCGGTTTCACTCACGGCGGCTTCACATGCTACAACACGCCGGTGGTGTTAGCTTTAAGTTTATGAAGTCGGCTTGTAATATCGCCGTTGACTTCATCAAATCCAGAGGAGTTCTCGTCCCCGCCGCGGCTCACAGCCTCGGTGCAGATATGTGCAAAGAGCTGAAGACCAAAGTTCTGCGGTTACAGCCTCCGACGGCCAACGGGCCGACAGCTGAGCAGCGGAGCGGCGCAGGTGCGTGTGTCGGTGACACTGTCAACACGGCAGCAACATACACATAACTGCTGTTTGAATTTTTGATTTTTCAATAATCTACACTCGGCGCCCCTGAGTGAGAGACATCTGAGATCCCATTTTCATAAACATAACGTGTCTTTACTCAGAGCTTTGTTGAAGGATCTGTGAACATCTGGGTTGGAAATCCACTCAAGCTCAGTCAGGTTGGATGATGACAGACCATTTTCAGGTCTGTCCAGAGACTTTAGGACGTTTACAGAGCTGTCTGTGCTTAGGACTGTCGTTTCTTTGGAAGGTGAACCCTCGGCCCAGTCCGAGGCCCTGCCTGCTGTGGAACAGGTTTTCACTGAGGACACCTCTGTCCTTCAGTCCATCCAGCTGCCAGGCTGCCAACACGCTGCCACCGCCGTGCTTCACTGTTGGGGCTGGATTCAGGATCTGCAGCTGGTTTCCTCCAAACGTAATGTTTAGAATTGAGTCCAGAAAGTTCAGTCTCGGTTTCGTCAGACCAGAGAATCGTGTTCCTTGGACTTATGGCCACTCCGCCGTTAGGCCCGGCTCGGTGGGCTGCAGTGGTAGTCGTCCTCTTACTAAGACCCTTTGCTCCTGACTGGGTGAGCGGCTCTTGGAAGAAACCTGGTTGAGCCAAACGTCTCTTTGAGGCGACTGTGTTCTGGGGAACCTGGAGTAGTTTGAAAAACTGTAATGTCAAGCTGCAAAATAACAAAATTGAAAAAAAATATAATCTCAATGCACTGTACAAATAAGTAGCATTGCAATTTAAGACTAGAATCTATAATTTTAGTTTATTTATTACTGATTAGTCAAAAATTGTCTATAACCAAAATAGATATGCCAACAATAAGACATGACTTCTGTAAAGTCACACATTTTTTTGTGGGGGACAGCTGCAACCAAGAGTCCTATAATCAAAGATATTCAGTGAGTTCAGTGATATGCACAATTATCACATTTAAAAACTAGAACAGCAAATGTTTTGATATAAATACAACTAAAATGGTGTCAACATATTTGCAAATACATTTTTGTAAACCAAACAACAAAAATCTCAAGTAATTGCAGCACTTCTGTTATTGACAAGCGTTGTTCCGTGTCTATTTTGGACACAGCTGAGATTTTGAACAGAGATTTTTATGTATCTTGTTACTTTGCATTTCAGATTTTCCTTTTATTAAATTGACCCGCAATGGTGAAATTCAAAGGTGAAATTCACAAAAACCCAAAAACCACGGTCTATTATGGTTTTGGCAGCTTGGTAAAGACACAGAACTCTTTGTGGTAAATGTCTTTTTATTTGACTTAAATATTTAGTTTCTTTTTATAACATTGTGTTTTGCATTGCATCTAAGGACAGACAATATTACAGTGTTTACAGCAACATATGTTAATACTGTTTTGTCCGAAAATCATTTATATGCAAATGTTTGCTTTGTGTCGCCTCATGAGATTTGAAAAGTAATTTATAGGTTATCAACACTTGATAAACAGTGACGAAGATCGTGTTGTTATTGTCGCTTTAGGGAAAACAACGTTAACGTGCCCCGGACAGTAGATGTGATGCAAATCAGGGGATTTTTTAATTAAACGTAGTAAGTTCTAATTTATTGGGATTGACATAAACCTCGTATTTCCTATTTGACAACCAGTCCGTTATGATAACATAAGATTTTTGGAAGCGCATTTGATTTTACAGCAGTTCAGGCAAAAGTGCACCATCATTATAATGATCAATATTAAACGTTAAAGCAACACTCCTCACACATTATAATCGTCTAAAATATATAGAATTTGTGACTGATCAGTAGTGTTGGATACATATTAATTCTGTATCTAATAAGGTGAGTGAAAGTGTGTGTGTAAGTATGGGTGGAATAGCGGTCAATGTGTTTAAATATTGGAAGTACTAAATTTAGATCCGTCATCACAACGTGTCATGAGGAGGGATTAATAAATTGTAAATGCAGCCATCAGACAGATGTGGTGTAGTAAACAGCACAATGGAGTTAGTAAATCCCAGTTCTTGATGGATAAATCTCTGTTGCTGGTGTCACTTTAGCTCGTTTATCTGTTGGAGATGTTCACCACCCTCCAAGTTTTCGTTCACAGTATCGTTGAGTTTTACCATATGAAGAATATTGGACATCAGCAAATAATTACACTAGGATGCGGTTTTGGAGGCTCTGGACTGTGGCTCTATTGAGCTGTACTGCATCATACTAATACTGCGTTTACTATAATTAAGGCTAATCGATGTGTCTGTATAAAGCTGTTTAGTTTAATATCACCTTTTTAAAATCAAGCTGACGTATTGGACTGAATGGAGATACTGTACAACAGATTGTCCAGATGAAGTTAACAGATTCACATTCGTCCCTCACTGTCGTTTATTGTCTGTCCGGTGTGAGACTGTTATTAACCACATATGCACTTTGTCCTCTGTGTGTTTCTGTGCTTTGTGTTTGACGGCTGCTGTTTCCTATTTGTCTGTTTATCTGATCAATCTTTCTAAAATAGTAACAGCATTTAACAAAGTGCAGCAACTAGAGCTTAAATGATTATTTTGATTATTTACAGCAATCTGATAATTAGGCAACTTTTTAACAAAATGTCAAGTGTGTCTGTTTTAGCCCCAGATTTGAGTGTTTGCTGATTTATGGGCATTTTGGCTTTTTCTTGCGTTTTAGACCAAACAGTGAATCAACTAATCAAGGAAAATAACTGACGGATTAGTCGATAAGACCAAAGATGGATGGGTGCAGCCCTGGCAGAAACTGAACCAAACAGTGTGTCTTTTTGTTACTGTGGAAACATGAGATATGATTAAAAGCGTTCACTACATTTCCCCTTCAGATATTTCCTGTCTTCAGGTGTTGTGTGCGCATGCTGTCTCATTGGCTCTCTGTGTCTGAACTGCAGATGGTGCTGAAATCCTGAGTTGCACTGTGAAGGCTCTGAAGGACGGCCACGTTGTCGCTGTGCCCACAGACACCATCTATGGCCTGGCCTGCCTGGCCCAGAGCTCCGAAGCCATCAGAAGGACTTACAGCATCAAAGGAAGAAATGGCCAGAAACCCCTGGCGATTTGCGTGGGAGAAATTCAGGATATCTACAAGTAAGTACAAGTGTCTGTCTGTGCAGTTGTACCACGTGAAAGAAAACCTCCATCTGGGCTCAGCCTGCTATTTGGCGAATGATGAGCTGTGCTCACCACAGGCTGACATTTCAAATGGAGCTTCAGTTTGAACGCAGGTTGTTATTTTTTCCCCAACATCAGTGGTAACGGTTGAGTTTTGGTGTCACTTTCTGAGAAGTGTGATGGTTTCTTTCTAGATTTGCTATGTTGCATAAACATATTAGTCATACAGGGATAAGTCACACGGGGAAGAGGCACAGATACAATCTTCACACCAGCAAGACACATTTTACATTTTGAGTGACAAGCACACCTGCTGTCACCGGGATTCATTAATTAATTTGCTAGATAACCATTTTATATCCCAGTGTAGCGATGCTCCATTTCTAATAGTTGGTGGGTATAAATTAACAACATCCTGGACTCAGATTTGCATTAGCAACTGTGATTGTTTATAAAAGTCAACAAATAGTATGTGTGTGCCTGTTTCTGTCACAAACTCAAGAATGTTACACACTGCTAATAAATGCAGGGTGTGAAATATCATTGGTTAGCAGTTTTCAGCTCAGATTAAACATGGAACACCCTGCCTCAACTGTATAATAAGAACATTTTTAGAACTGGCGAGCTAATAAAATGGAGCATAGCTCGGCTTGAACATGGCTGATTTTCCTGCGTCTGTTTTCAGTTACTGTAAGGTGAAGGTAAAGCGAGAGCTGCTGGGCGACCTGCTCCCTGGACCTGTTACTCTGGTGTTTGAACGATCTGAAGAGCTGAACACGGATCTCAACCCCTTTACTTCAGTAAGATCTCTGCTTTGAACTTATAACAATAAGAAAATAACATACTAAGGAATAAATCACAAATAATTGTCACACGTCCCTTAGCTTGTAGGTGTACGTATCCCGGACCATGGATTCATGAGGCGCCTGTGCCAGATGTGCGGCGAGCCGCTCGCACTTACCAGTGCTAACATCAGCTCGAACAGCAGCACTGTGGAAGTACATGTAAGTGGAGAAATGGGAAGGAAAATTTAATACCTGACAAGTCAAGAGATGCTTTTATCATTTTTAAAATGATGTTTCCCTGCTTTAACCTTCGCCACGTAAGTGTTCAGAAATTGTCCTTAATGCTGCTGTGCGTTTTTTCTAAAGGAGTTTCAGGAGCTCTGGCCGAAACTTGCCGTGGTTGTGGATGGTGGACCAATAGGAGACAAGAGCCGCCTTGGATCAACAGTGGTCGACCTGTCAGTTTTGGGCAAATACCGCATCATTAGACCTGGCTGGTAAGTTTAAGCTGTTACCATGGTGCCATTACATTTCCCCCCATTTTAGGACGTCAGGAAAACATGAAATCACCTGATAATTGTTGAATGTTGGTTTCTACAAGATTTCTCAGTAGAAACATAGATTCTAAATAAATAAGGTCACAAAACATTTTCATTCAACAGAATTGCCACAAAAGATTAATTTTTTAATCTGTGTTTCTTTTTTAAAATCCTTGAGGGATTTTAATTTGCTTTTTCACAGCAGTGAAGTGTTGAGCAGTATTTGACCTATGAGTGATGTTCAGCAATGCAAATGTCACTCTGTTCAGATAATATTCACCCTGACTGAGGCTTTTCAGGGAGGTAGAACTATATTAAGTATAAGTGAGTGTAGACCCTGTGAAAGCAGGCAGATAGACTACCACAGGAAAAGCACAGCACTAACCGAGTCTGGCCAAGAGGTTATAGGAAAGCATGATTTCAAATGGAGTGAGGCGACGACAAAACACATATTTGAAGGGCTTTGCAAAAATATAAAAACATCAATGACATGAACGAACGGTTTGACATTCTAGAAAAGAATCAGTACATTGAACAAAAGACGCTATTCTGTTTTCAGTGCCCTCTCATCTACGATTGACGTGCTGGAGCGAAAATATGGACTATCGAGGGACATGGAAGGATGAGCTATGACCTGTCCACCACACACGCGGAGACGCACAGCCAGCACGGAGCTCAGGCTTCCATGGGAGAGACTTTATTTTTCCCAGGAAAGGCAAGAATTCAAGAGCAACACTAATCCCAAATCACCAACGGCCGGAAATTCTCCCAAAGTGGCTGTTTTAAGACGAGGAGCTGTTTTGATGACCACGTTTTTTCTGCCATATTTGTCAACAATGATGGGATTATGTGGAGAATGAAACAGTTGCATTGCTCTATTCAGAAACATTTAACAAGCTCATCTATCTATATATGACGAACATGGGTTGTTTTTTATTTCATCTTAAAGGTGAAGCAGGCACCTAATGTTTGTGATGAAGGGATGGGAGTGATGCGTATTCAAAGCGCATCAATTAGTTTTTAATGAAACGATGAATGCTTTGTATTTATTTTGTCTGTGTGTTAAAAAGGTGAGACTTGGTAACTTAACTTAAACTACAAGCTGGACGACATTGTGTTGTTTGGCTCATGGACCAAGTGGATGTACAATTGGAAAAATCATTCAATTGTTGTTTTTGTTTTTTTTTTTTTATTTCTCATCCCCATGACATGTTTTAAAGGACAGCACAACTTTGGTGTGGTTGCAATAAAAGTTCCCCCCCCTCTGAATTTGTAGTCTTCTTCATGCATATGACTGTGTTTAAGTTATAAGCATCTGGATTTTACCCACAACAGTTTGTGAAGTCAGTCGGGTTCTAGTGTTAGTTAAAAATTATAGAAACAACACGGAAGTGAATAGTTTTGTTCTTTAAAAAAAATCCTATAATATACAGCAAGATATCATAAAGACCAAGAGTAATTTTAATCAAATTAGGTGTAACCTCACTTTAATTACTTGTCTGTCCTGTTTTACTTTCCGAATAGACGGAGATATTCTGACACTAAACTCCTTCATCAGCTCATACGGTGGAAAGTATTAGTGCTAATCCGCATGCTATAAATATGTAGAAGTGTTTTCACTGGTGGCGCTTCTTTGTGAAATTTACAAATATCAAATAGAATAAGACCCTATATTTAAATATGCGTCTATAATTTGAAATAAAACTCAAAATAAACACACTTGCCTTCTTGTCAAGAATTACATAAACCATCTAGCTGAAAAAAGTCCAGCACATAATCCCTCATAAAAGTATTCCCTGTTATTTTCACATTTCCGATTATGTACAGTGTAAACATGAGATTGAACATTTTGTGAGCTGCTAGTAGGTGGATGTTTGTTGCAGTTGGACAGAACGAGGCTCGCTGTTGTTCTAATCAGCTTTTATCAGTCTGTAGTTAACGGGCTGATACAAAGGCTCTCGACAACCTGTCTGTCAAGTGGGAAGTATTTCACACATGCCACCGATGATGGGAGTTCGTGTACAAATACTCAAACGTGCATTAACAGAAACTTGCACGTCCAGTCAAGTTAAAGTTAAATCCAGATGTGTGTGAATCTAAACTGATCAGTTTCTACACTCCCTCGTTCACCACAGCACGCTGTCTTTAGTCACTCTGAAGGCTCACATGAGCCACTGCTCCTTCTCTTTGTTGAACTGCTCAGCCCAGCGGCGGGTCAGTTCCAGGTAGTGATCAGGTCCATGTGGCTGATAGTCCAAATACACACGTGTCACTGTTTTTTTAGGCACCGCCCTCTCTATCTGTGTCCCCTCGTGCCATTCGTTAAAAGACGTGATGGTGACAACCTCTGGACGCACATTCAGTGCGGCCTGCAGCGCCGTCTCGTAGTAACGACCGTTCACCCGGTTGCGTGTGTTGTGGTTGTTCCAAGGCCGGATGCTGGTGTCAATGTAACCGGGTCCCACGCTGGGGATGAACAGGAGATTGTTGCCATCGCAGAAGGCTTTGATGGCCTTCCAGTTCTGGTGAGAAGAGCCAAACGAGAACCCATTGGAGGCAAAGAACGTGTACATGCCATCAAAGCCACCTGCCAGGATGTCGTGCTTGTGGCGCTCCTCCACAATCAGGGCGATGAAGATGGAGTCGTAGGCTGAGCCGCGCACACTGTGGGAGCCAGTGGGAGTCAACAATTCCGACCAGGACTCTGGAGGTGTTAGGTAGGAGTCGTAGATGTAGAACAGAGGGAGACTCTTCCCCGTGCTGGAAGTAAACTTGTAGAAGGCGCCATGGTCACCGTACCTTTAAAGACAATGCAGCGAGGTGGTAAGTTAATGCAGAAACATTCAACAGATTCTCATAAACTGCAGTAATTGTGTGAAGAGCGTGCTATGATCTTTCCAGGGTCATACAGCAAAGGGCCTGACATCATAAACTGTCCTTTGTATTAGTCTGAGACGATAAAATAACCTGAACGTGACACATGCTCCTCAAAGTGAAGAGTTTGAAAAACAGACTTTGTTTCAAAAGCTCGTTCATAAGTCATGAAGCCCGCCTTGTATAATAAAAATGCTTCTAAAAGTATTTCAGTTTCGGAACAACATTTCTTTTAACTATGCATGGAATCTTAATGGTTTTCTCTTTGAGTTGGCGGTGATGGAGAAATGCAGCCAGATGAATGCCTACCTGTCAATGATATACTTCACGTTGTCATGCACGCTCTGGTCGTTTCGTCCTCTGTATTGCTGGATGTGAAATGCAACCTTGAAAAAAAAAAACACAAAAACACACGTCTTGTTAGTTTTTATTCATCATATTACTGCTGTTAGGGGGGAAAAAAAGATGCCAGAGTCAGCATGAGAAGGTGACCTCAGCAGGTATTGACTACAAATCACTAGTTTCTCGGGAGAGATGTCTCACAAAGGGTGGGACAATATCAAGGAAGAAAAGAAATCAATAAGACGCTTGTTTTGTTACAGCGATCGCTTATCTGACCAACGGATGCCTCTTTATAAAACACAGACAAGTTCCACATTTTAACTCTGCAAAAAAAAAAACTTCATCATTCACCATTTTGACCTTGTGGCCTAACATGGAATCATATGCTGGTATAGTTCCACATATTACAGATCATCTAAAAAGCTTTTAAAAAAAGGAGTTTAACGCCAACAGAACAACTGGAACACAGATCCCTTTGGACGTTATGTGGCTGTTAAGAACCACGTTTCATATTCCTGACACATTCGGTCGGCTGTAGACGATGTTCCTCAGCGACTTGTGCCTGGGACACGTTTGTAACGCTCACAGTTAGTAACGGGTACAAGCAATTGATGAGCAATAGCAGCAGCCAAACAAGTGGCATGTACACAAAAAGCTAAATATTTTAAGGCAAGGCCGGAGACTTGAGCGACTTTAAATAATGAATGATGAAATGAAACACTTTTCTTCTCCTGCAGGACGACCAACGTGAGGGAAAATGGCTTTTAGGATGGAGACCAACAGCAACTAAACGGATGCAAGAGGTCATCATTTTGAAAGGACTTAGTAAAAGTCTGTGTCTAGTTTAATATTTCACCGCAAATGATTCCATTTGCATTTTTCTTCGCTGTGGTTAATATTTGTTCAGCGTTGGAACAGTTCAAGTTCCCCAGTTGGCAGCACTGAGTTTGTCACTGTGACATTGACCATAAGTGCGCTAATGGATTAAAGGGATGTTTGGAAAAACTACAGCCCTGCAAGTATCAGCAGGAAACAAGACAAAAATAAATGCTTATATAAATGCTTTTATGTGACATACATTTTGATGGTGTTAGGATGCTGGTAAAATAATCTATTTGAAGAAAGATTATTTTTTTTCTCTGAGTACATTATAGTCTCGAATCAGTGTTTTTAAAGCTAGAACTCCCAGGCCTTCTAGTGAACTATGAACCTATTTTGAAAAAACTGTTGGTTATTAGAAGCAACGTAATTACCGTCCACAGAGGAGGAGGGAGAAAAAGCTGTTACGCTCCCCTGTTCACTGCAGCAGCAGAGTGCAGGTCGCTCGAAAATTCCGCTCATTTTCCAAACCCAGTGACCCATTACTCTGTGATAATTTAGAAGTAAATGAGACAGAGTCAACGCATTTTAATACCTCATAAACATTGACAGCACGAGCCTGGAACAAGCCCGGCATGATTTATGCTGAGCAGAGTGGAATTTAGTGCCACGTCGTGCAGAAAGCGCTGAGGGAGGGCTGTGATCCAACATAAAGATAAAGGTCCAGATCTTTACGACAATTACATCAATTTCAACAAGGCTGTTGAAGAATATCAGTTTCGCCAGTCGAGGCACGTGGCAAACGTCAGGTCACCAAAGCCTGAGCGTTGCTACTCTGTGCATCTGCAAACAACGCTGGGCACCGCTGGGCCACATCCCCCCACTGGGTACACGTTGCTGTATGGCCTAGTTAGTTGGCAGAACTTTTCCAGCCCCTCAGGGTGCAGATTGTCCATTGAGGCAAACTGAGTCACCGAACCCCTGATGCTCATTTCTCCTCTGCTGCTTCCCTCCTGACTATTTCGGCTTCTTTTCAAGCTGAGGTCGAGCAGCAGCACCACTGTGGAGGCTTCGTGCGATCCGCTCTCCAACTCCGCCGCACACAATACACGAGCTGTGTGTGGGTGCTGCTGAATGCTGCTCAACTTGTATAACAAAAGTACATCGCTTTCTTTTGCAGTGTAAGCCAGAAAGAGTGTATCTTTAGCTGCTGGATGTGGGACTGCCAATATGATATATTTGTTTTTGGAAAGCTCATTCTGCTCCTGTAAACATTCATCAATTATTTTGACTGCAAATATGTAATTATGCCC
Organism: Channa striata; assembly: GCA_033026295.1. Taxonomy (NCBI): domain Eukaryota; kingdom Metazoa; phylum Chordata; class Actinopteri; order Anabantiformes; family Channidae; genus Channa; species Channa striata. Next base: position 20,298,207 of record CM065175.1, on the reverse strand, counting down.
AATGCCTCATTTACTGTGAGCCATAGACCGGGGGGTTGCAACTTTTCCTGTAAGGCCACATCACCAACCGGGAAAACAGGCTCCCAACTCCAGATTTCCATGAGACTCACAAACATGTTTTACTTTTAAATCAGCTTTTAACCATCTAAACTAGTCACACCAATTGGCTATTTCCTTTTCTTACAATTTAAAGCCAAAAACTCCATCCAAGGGAAAAAGAAAACTCTACACTAAGTCTTCACTGTTGAAAACCTCAGATGAAATTAGCTGTAAATATGGGACTTTCATGGTAGCATCAGGCAAATCCTCCTCCAGCCTACACTGAATTGGTTTAACAGACTTGGGTTGGATTTGAATCTGAATATTCCTCGAAGCGTTTTACAACTTATGATGCCAATGATAAGAAATCATCCTGAAGAAAAAGCTCTTAGAAAGACATTACTGGAGATAAGATGTTTGAACTTCTCATTCGTTTTAATTTTGCAACAATTGGTTGATTCATTAATTAGCTGACTTACAGACAGTTACAGAAAATAATCAGTAAGCAAAAATATGAAATGCCATTTGTTCAGCTTCCTACATTTGAGGGTTTTAAAGTAGTTTGACGATGTTCCTATTTGCATCACGCATGGCGGGAGAGACCCAAGGCGAAGTTTTGCTGGAGGAGGTAACTGTGGGCAATGAATCGGACCGAGAATCTGGAAAAGTCATTAATGTCACGTTTACGCCCCATCGAGCATAAACCCACTGTAAAGACAGACTAACATCCTGCCGCTGATTGTCTGCTAGTTACATAGCAGGAGCACCGAGCTCGCTGGAATCCTCATTCGCAGGAGGGCTGCTGTAATAACCCAAGTAAGACTTGAATAATAATTTACTGAGAATTACAGTAAGTTCTTCAGGAACATATGTGTAAATTATCCACCAGAATCTTCAGCGGCATGATGCTTCAAAGCCAAACTGCTTTTGTATTCTCTCAAGGCAACATCCCATTGGCCAGAGCCACTGCGGTGCTACAGTGCAACTGCAGATATGTGTGTTTCCTGATACACTTCTGGCTGTTACCATTGCTCCCGTGGAGCCATCTGTCTTCCTCACTCGGGCTTCCCACCCTCCATTTTTTGTGGAAAAGAGCAAAGAAATTATTATAGGTTGTTGCTTAGGAAAATTAGCATTAGATTTCCAAGTCATCGGAGCCAAAGTGCTTTACCTTGTCAGCATTTTGCTGAAATTATGCAAGGAGCGCTCCAAAGATGAACGTCCTTCTGTACCGAGGGAGTGGGAGGAGTTCATCAAAAACCAGGGGAACTGGAAGCGGATGCCTGGAAATACTCGACCTGCTGCTGTTCACATGATTTTATTTTGTGCTGAACACTTTTCTGCTCTGTTGTGGTTGTAATGTTTTAAGTGTATTTTTTAAGACATGAATATAAGTGGTTTTCTTTCAATTTCAGCAAAATTTGGAAATTGTTTAATTGCAAAAATCCCGTCAGTTTTTCCATCATTCCACAACTGAAGTATTAACTTTTTTCCTCACAGCATTACGTGCAGAACCTCATCAGCTCAGCGTTGCATGTCTAATCCCGCTGTTTGTGTTGTGCTGCCATCGTGGAGACGCAGTGTTTCTGTGCCTGGAGCCAAACAGCAGTAGAAACAACTGTAATATCAGATGTGACAGGCTGGCCTGTCTCATCCAAGCTGCTTGCAGAGACAAGGCCAATGTGTGTCACATCGCCGCTGGATAATAAATCATCCATCTTCACATCAGGACACAAACACTGTAATGATGAGTGCCAATGACTCTCCTTACAGTAACGTTGCCTCGTGCGGTAATTAACCTTGGTGATAACTTCAGCAAGTTGGGAATACGACTTGTTACACGAGGCTGGAGCCTATCCCAGCTGAGGGGGAGGCGGGGTAAACCTCGGACAGGTCGCCAGTCTATCCCAGGGACCGTTCATCAACCATTCACTCGTACATTCACACTTACGATTCACAGGCTTTAGACTGTGGGAGAAAACCGGAATTACTCCGAGGAAACACACAAGCACGAGGGAGAACATTCAAACTCCACACAGAAAGGCCACAGCCTGTCAGAAATCTACAGGCAGTTAAATGTTTACCTGCTGACTACAGCACAAATACTCAGTATAAAGGTGATTCTTTCAAACGTGAAATAATTTACATTCTTTCTCCTGGTGCATTATTAATGCCATGGGAACGCTATAACATAGAAAAACAGTTAACAGCCTGTCTTATGTCATTCCAAGTTGCATGCAGAAAGAACGGCCCCCGTGTAGCTATTGTTCAGAACATAAGCACATGAATCTCTCATTCTGGTCTAGCAAAAGCACCTCAAACTCTGATTCAACTCGAATCAGTGTGTAAAAATAAAAATATATCCATGTCATCAAACATAGTGTCATAACTGCATTTTTCTTTCTCCCGCTGCCTTCATTTATTCTCCCTCGCTCTCTATCTGTGGAGCATCTGATGGGAACTGTATCACATTACGAGCGAGCATGCCCTGTTAAAGTTTAATAAGCTGTTGATACAGTGACAGGAGTCAGACGGACCAACCTTGTTTCCACCAACGTGCCATTTTCCAACCTAATTGGCAATTGGTCATTTGGTTTTGCTAACCCCCTCACTTCTCCACCCTGTCAATGTGCTCCCAAGCTTGTTCAGTCCCCACTAAACAACTGATCCGGCAGCAGCAGCAGCTCTTTGACCCGTTTTCTGCACTAATGCTGATGATGTCACTGCGGCTGCAAACATCCTGAGTCACATCCCTGAGTAGCAGAAACAGCTTCATAAAGACACGGCAGAATATGTTGAGCTTCAGCAGCTCTCAATCCTACTCTCCACGGACCACAAGAAAGCTGCATCTTTCACAGATAACACACCGGAGCACAACGGCTGCTTGGAGATGGCTGGTGTGTTAAGTTAATGAGTGGTGTTAAGCTCCTGGTTCAACCCTGTGAAGCATCAATAATCATCTTATAGCTTTTCTGTCACTGCGCTGTTAGAGTGAGTTAAACTGGTGGAAAGATAATGGACAGAATCATATTCCCACTTTAAGCCTAAACCTCATTCCTACTATGGAAAATAAAATCCCTTAAGGCATCAAGGAGATCCCAAAGTAGACAATAATAATAATAATATATTAAATCAACCATATATAATATGCAATGAATAGAATAGATAAGTGTTCAGACATTTGACACTTCAGTTTAACAAGCTGGTATCACACAATTAGCTTATTGTAATGACAATATACAGCACTTTATCAAATCACTTTTGTGCCCCCCCTGGTTGTCACATGCTTCCATAACATAAAAGGCAAAATTACAAGAATTTCATGCATTGGCCTAAAATGGGAAAATTTGGTGGAGTACAGTAAAAATGTCATTTTCTTCTAACTGAAATGCTGACATTACAGAATGCATGGTTGTAAAGTGTAATGGCAGTGAGTTTATAAAATCTGCTTTTAATGGAAGTCAGTGAGGCATTTTTGACCACAAGGGCATCCAGAGGGAGTACGGTAATACATAAAAATACTAATGAAATCAAATGAGTTTTGTTGCTAATCTTTGACATATCCAAGACTCTAATCACCACCAAGTTTTTCTGTTTTTTTAAATAAATAAGTAATGATTCAAATAAGCAAACTGGCATTTAAAGGTTTAAAATCCTGAAAATAATTTAATATTTGTTATATAGTTTTGAGAAGTTCTGAAGATGTTTACGTGATTTATAAAAAAGCAAAAGAAAATATTGATGTATCATGATTTTACATCAGTTTTTTTTGTGTGTACATTTTTGCCACAAGGTGTCCAGGGGTTAGTAACTTTGAAGAGGGCACGAGGGATAAAATCTGAAGTTGCTAGTTGTTTTATTTTACGTTAATAAAAATATGATCAGTTCATAAAATATTATTTATTGCTCCACATTCAGAATCTACTTATGAAATAGATTATCTTCCATCACTATAAGGCTGCTAATAAAATGCATGCAGCAGTCTGCTTTATCCTTTCAAACATTTATAGAAAACTGTTGATTTAAATGTCAGGATTATATTTTGAGTTTTAAACTCATACGGCAAAGTGAATTTCAGCATTATTGGTCAAAAAACAGCTTTTCTGTCAAAAGACTTAAAATTGACAAATCACAAATTAAAAAAATCAAAAACAATTTCCTGTTCCAAGCTGTTCTTTGGGCACTGGACTTATAGCCGGCTTGTTTCCGGTCTCTGTCTCTCACTCACACACACAAAACGTGCTAATGCTAATGAACGTTTACCTTGAGGTTGTGTCTATATGCAGCATCTAGTACGGCTGGTACTAAATCTTCAGCAGGTTCCCCGTTGTCGTCTGCCAGGCCAGGAGGATACCAAGACAGGACCAGAACCCCTGGAGACAGAGAGAAATACGCCAGTGTGATCATCCCGTCTGGAGTAACGACACTGGTTAATACCTAATATCAATACCTAAAATGCATATGAAGCTTAAAAAATGTTATCTTAAGTTTTGTTGAAGTCAGGTGTGACTTTGCTTGTGCTTACGTAAGAAATGCTGACAACACAGGGAGAAAACCGGGTGCTGAAAAACTTGCTTTCAATAATCCACACTGGGGTTTTCGTGCAGCCCTTAACACAATGCAACAGACACACTGGAGGCCGCTGAACAATTACAGTTAGCTGCACTTTTATTGAACGTGCTGTAAAATTTCTGCCCTGGTAATTCATTAGGGTAATTACTCTGCTTTTTTTTTTACAGGTACAGTTTGTGGGGAAGTAGGTGCTCAGGCATAGACACGGAAAAGCCTCCTAACTCCAAGACACCACGACAGATGAACAGCGACTACAGTGTTTTTCATAACTCATAATATAAACTTTGTAGTAAATATATTCTGTTATCTTTTCTCATCTTTCTGCAGTAATTTCATCTCTGCCTCCTTCTACTTCAGCTCAGTAATCCATCCGTGGCTGTGCAGAGGAGGCTTCGTGGTTTTTATGTAAATACCTACCTGCCCATTACCCATATCTGCAGCCAACTGATGCATATGCATCTGTCATCTTTGGACTATTTATTATATCTTGTTTTAACAGCAATCTCTCTGCTCAGTTTGAGCGTGTGACAGCTCATAAATTCCATTAGAGAAATGCTTGTTCATGCTTGGAAGCTGGCTTTATATTGGTCACAGCAGAGGCTGGAACTGGAAAGGATCTGGCACATTGGATGTGCACTCAAAGCTAATTCATTAAAGTCACGTCTGTGTGCTGCGGAGCTACGGGGATTATTGGATAACAATGCCTAACCACATATTTGTGTATTAAGGATATAGCCACGGCCTGTAAAGTGCCAGGGATTGAGTCCTCGAGCAAAGTTGGAACCTTTTAAAGTTTGGCTGGCTGCAATGTAAAAAAAATGGATGGCTTTAACTAAGATGGTCGTCCTGTGGAGCACCTGTCCGGACGGTAACGTTGCCAAGGGTTTGATAGCCGGCTCATCATTTCGCAGGGTGTACAATAACCTATTGAGATGTAGGACAGAGGCATCAGGGCCTATCATGTGTCGGCTGCTGATGGCGGAACACACACAGCTGTTACTTGACACCAGGCCTCAGGCTGCGCTGTCTTTTAGGGAAGCGATCAAATGTTTTAAGAGGCTAACATGCTACATCTGTAAATATGTCATAAACAGATACGTTTGAAAGTTCTCACAATGATCATAAGTGAAAGTGTTGTCTCTTATATTTTAGTTGTTTTTAAATGTTTTACTCTTGTGTCTCGAAAAAGACATTTTAATTTCAATGACACAAGCCAAAAAAATGAACATATAAACAAATATTTACAGACTTTTAGCAAAAATGTTATAGTGTATTAATATTGTTAATTTACACATCCCATGTTTGCAAAGTCTAAACCGAAATGTAACTGTTTTTATTGAGGTTTCTTTTTATCTGTGATGTAAAGTTGATTTGAAGATTTAAATGTGGTCTGCTGGGCTGCTCCTATGGACTAATACCCCAACAGCCAGTTTCGAGCACATCATCGTGCTCCTAGCAGGACATGCAACGTGGATGAAACTGAACCCCACTAAGATGTGACGCCTCAGTACAGACTCAGAAACGGGATTTCATTCAACTTTAGCCCCGTGCTGATCTCCTGGTGACTGTGGTTTTCACTGGGACTGTGTCCTGCAGAATGTGCTGCATTTTCAGGGGGGGGACGTTCAGCTGAGCGTGTGTGGAGCTGTCCACCGGATCTGTGGTGCTGAAGATGTTTAGTTCCCGTCATGAGGGAAAAAATGAGGAGGCTTAATAAAAAACTGATTTGTGTGCAGCTGCTGAGCACAAAAAGCTGCACTCAGCTGTTTCTGAAAACTCTCTCCCAAAATCCAGAGAGCAGCACTCTGCATCTCAGAACTGTACCTGCAGCAGATGCTCCGATCTGCTCCATGTGGGACTCCAACACGTCCGGGTCTCTCGAGCTGTACGGACTGAGTTCGGGGTAGAAACTGGAGGCGATGTCTTCAGGCGGCATGTGTCTCCCTCTCGGGTAGCTGGACGCGATCTTGGGGTCCCAGTGTGGCACCAGGATGTGGTCCCAGTGAATGTACTTCCCGTCCATGTGTGGGTTCCCGTACCAGATGTAGTAGAAAATATGAACATCATAAAAAATAGTCCCCTCGGGGCCGGCGTTGGACAGAATTGCTTTGGTGTTGCTGCCAGCGGGACGAGCCTGACCCGGGGAAGCCGTGGCGTCACGGGACACGGAGCGCCGGTCCATCTTCCCCCCCGTCATCGGAAGCAGCTCCAAGCCGGGAGCCAGATCCGAGAAACCATCACTGGGCTTCAGGGTCCTCAGTCCCATCATGGTCCCAAAGACGAATAGCGTAAAGAGAAACAGAGCAATGCAAGCCTTCCTCCGGAGCCTCGCCATGTCCGGCTGAAGCGGCAGAAGCTGCAAAAACTGCGTGACCGGAACCGGGAGCGCAGAGAAACCTCCGTGGGTTCTTTTTCGGCTCCCAAGCTACGAGCTACTCCAAGCGTCCCGCACGGCAGCCGGAACGATGCATCCTTGTGAATCCATCCCCACAGAGTGGCTCCGTGCTGGCAGTCCAGCCCCTGCGGACCACCGCTCGCCCTCGGCTCGGGGATTTTCAACTTTCCTCTGCAGCTCCATGTTTCGCATTCTGCCGATCTGGGTTCCGCCGCCTGCGAGGCATCACTTCCCAAACTCCGAACGACGGGACCAGCCGAGCAGAGACCGTCCGGCTCCTGAGACCGCGGACAGTTGGTTGTGTCGCCAAACTGTCCGTGTCAGCTGCTTCGCTCCCGATGCTGATCTGTCCACCTGACACCGGGCAGATGACCGGCGTCTCCGGTGATGTCAGAAGGATCTTCCAGCCTCTGTGGTTGGTTGGTTTCTTTTTTTATGATCTAACAGACCGGACGCATCTGATCTCAGCTTTGCCCGTTTGTGCGTGGCTGCAGATCATTGCGCAGGCAGAAAATCTAACGTGTTGTTTCATGCAAAAGACGGAATTGATGATATACTATCACTATTATGTCAAACGCGACGTCAGCAGGGCTGATCGCAGTTTGATTGTTTAATACTTGCGATATAAATTGTCATCGATCTGTATTTAAAGTTCAAATTCCAGTGATTGACGGACTGTGTCTTCTCGTCCTGCCCTGAAATTCATACCGACATCTAGTGGCTAATTTATGGAGCGCACGATAACTTCACTGTGATGCTTTCAGGTACTGCCGGAAATTATGCGATTTGCTGACGCTTAAGTCGACTCTCCCCTTAGTTAAGTGACTGATGCGCAAAAGCGCTTTAAGTTATTTTTTGTTGAATATAAAATTAATCTCTCTTTTTCAAGTATTGTTCAAAACGTTTACAGTCAAACTGACTGCGAGCTTCGATGTCCAATGTGCAGGCTGCCAAAAGTAAATGGACACATAAATTAGCTTTTGTAAGGCCACTTGCATAATGAGCTTCAGGAGTTGCCAAAGTTATAGTCTGAAATTGCGACCCGACCTTATTAAATCGACAGGAGTCGGAGGGAAAACGACTATTACTGTAAATAAAAAGGCTCTTGAAGGGCAGTAGCCAATAAAAAACGCGTGGAGCAGTTTTTAATGGTCATGGTCATTAGTGCAGCCTCCCTCCACCTGCCCCCCCACAAAATAGGTGCTTTGCTTTTCACCCCCGATTGAATAAAACAGAGGATTTCGTGTTATAAAACGACATGAAAGCGTCAGAATATAATAAACGTAACTATATAAATACTGTGAAGAATTACTTTATAGCTTCAAACAGACAAGAATTAGATTATGAGACTGTAAAGATTAATTTTGCAGATTAAAAAACGCACAAATAAAAGCCTCCTATAAATCTCTTGTAATTTTCCCATTTCATCCTTTAAAAATAAAATGTCCAATCAATTAAAATTTATAAAAGAATTTACCACTAAATTAAATTGCCAATGACTTTAAAAAAGGAATAATGGTTAGATTATAATTTAAATATAGTTATGATGGTATTTCGCTTACTATATTAAATGTTTCTTGCGTGTGTTCAGCAATTTCAGGCTTTAGGTGTATGTTTGATTTAGTATCAAAATGATCTTTTTCGAAAAATACACCTGTTTGAAACATGTTTTTTGTTAGGCTCTAACTAATATTTTTTCCCTTGAAATCAACAACTTCATATTGTTGAATTTTGAACGCACTCTTATGCTAATTAGTTTTGTCTGCTGTGTGCTGTTATAGATTTGATTGTGTGTGTTAATGTTCGCAAATTTGCGCGTTTGCTGAGTCCACAAGAGGTCGTTGTGTGGCGATGATATCGACAAGTCACCTTTGAAGAATCCTTCATCTACACTGGAGCTTCCATTCATAACAATAAAAAACGATCAAGAACTTTTAAGTGAGACAAATTTTACTAATTCAGCTAAAACAAATTCTTTGTCACACAGGCTGGTTGTTAGTCTAAACCACGCAGAACATACGTTTTAATTAATTTAATTTATTGAATATCATTTTTATCCTAGTTAGTTTAGAATTCGATTCATTTTCATCTGTATTATATATATATATATGTAACTATTATAGCAAAAAAAATTTAGTAGCTTATTTTTATTCTTTAATTCCAGTTGAAATTTCTACCTTTGTTTTTATGCATAGCAAATTATTTCTCTTATAATCTTCGATTCTTCGGACTGTAATTTTTTCGTAGTAATTTGGGCTTTAAAGCCTTTCGCTCTGGCTCGCTTCCCTCTGTCGTGGATTCATCCATCACTCCACAAGGACACGAGTCAACGTCTTAACGTGATGTGATCAATCACTATCGATCCGCGCGTTCGTTTGAACAGCTCGGCTTGGCGTCGTGTTGCCACCTTGTTTCCGTGGCCTGTTTTTACAAACCCTCTTTAGATCAAGTCCGCTTTCGTTTTTTTGTGACTTTAACGCGGGTCTGACTCACTTTAAACTGCACAGACAGAGGAAGACGCCTTCCTCTTCCACGGTTCATCTGCATCACCGCTCAAACGGTTTCTCTGCAGGTTTAAGACAACAGCTGCTCAACCGTCACGCGGGGACAGATGCGCACAGAACAGAAGAAAACGCGCAGCACTTTAAAGAAACTGTTCACGTGTCTCTTTCATTTTAGTGGCAAAATTCACCAAAGTGAACTCATTCCTGAAAATAAAGCAACTGGTCGTGTTTCTGGACCAAATTACAGTGAATCTAAACTCTTGAGGTCACATTTGGTCAACAGAGGACTGATATCAAGCTTTTGCATTTTTTTATATGTCACTTCTCAGGTTTGGACCCTTCCATCACACAATCTAATCTATCCTTGGGGACTGTACTTATGGATCACGTGGACATGACCGAGTGTGTGTGTGTGTGTGTGTTTTAGAGGGGGTGTTGTAGGATGAGAAATGGTCATTTGTACTGATCATCAGAGCTGGACACTGCAGGGGAGAGAAAGCCCCGGTTGAGTAGGGACAGACAGGCACGGCGGCAGCAGCACTGGGAGTCAACTGGCCCGCAAACATGGCAGAAGGTATGTTGGGATCTTTTGGGGAGTTCTCTCTGGGAACGGCTAAAGTGCTTTCTGAAGGGGCAGGGTTTCCTTGCATTGTCTTTGAGGTTTTTTAGGGGGGCTTCTTCAGCAAAAAGTGACCCCCCCACCCCTCATTGTTTAGGGGGAATAGGTTGCCAGCCCCCTTTTGTTTACCTCCCTCTCCTGCTGTCCCTCTCACTGCGCAGCTTCTGCTTTTCAAAGCATTTTGCATGAAAGTGGCAATCTGTGAGGATTACCCAGCTTGAGGACTAGGAAAGAGGAAAAAAAAAAAGGATACTGTAGCTTGGGTGCTAATTTGGACTCAAGGCTGAACTGAAGACATGGGCTCCGTCTCCAACCAGGATTTCCCAGGTTGAGTTTTAACGAGTTAATGAAGTTGTGTTCCGATGGACCGGCTGTGTGATTGTGATGGCACATTTCCAGGCATTGTTCGCACGTGATGTGCTGCCCGTGTGTCTATCGCATTAAACGCTCTGCGCGGATTCTGACAGCGTGCGAGCTCCACGCTCGCGCGTAACGTCGTTCCGACAGAAAGCTGCTCGGTTCTTTTTGTCAATGATCGTGTAGTTTTCATCGCACAGGCTCGCGGGATTAATGGGGCAACAACGTGTGAGGTGGAGGAAGGAGGGTTTCCAGTTCTCAAACGTGCATGTTTTTTTTTTTTTTGTTTCCATCCGCAGCTGCAGGTATGAAGCTGAAGTTGTGTAACATTACAGACACGTTTTCTTTGCAGGAGTGTGTAAAACCGAGGAGGATGAAGGACCGAGCACCGAGGAGGACTCGCAGTCCTTCCACGGGGTCGGCGTGTGCAAATGGTTCAACGTCCGCATGGGCTTCGGCTTCTTGTCCATGACCAACCGGGAAGGAGTTCCCCTGGACGAGCCGGTGGATGTGTTCGTCCACCAGGTAGGAGGCTCAGTGCCAAAAACGCAACGTTCATGTTCACTTCAAAAACTTATGATTTGCTGTTAAAACTTCTTGCCAAATGGAACGACGTCAACACACCGGTTTCCTATGTGGCCTAATAAATTTAGTTTTTTTAAACCCCGTTTTAGTAAGAATCAACCTAAATACAAATATAAAGTGCATTGAAAATACAGTGAGCAGATATTTTAGTAAGTTTAAATAAGCATATTCAGTGGGTGTAGATGTGTGTTTTAGCGGTGTGGTGTTTGTGCCTGCGGGAGACCGGTCAGAGGAGACCTGCAGGCCTCCCTCCTGGCTTCCGGCTGATATATTAATACACTACATGAATACACTGTTGTTGTTTGACATCCTAATGGATGGAATGGATCAGCTGTCCTCTATATTTGTTCTAATCAGTGTATGGAATATAATGTTACACTAAGGGCCATTTTTATTGCATCGTTTGACACTCTCAAAGTAACAATGAGCACAATTTTTAGATTTAAAACCCCTCATCACAATGTATGTAAATTTGTCCCATGAGGCTGAATACAAAACAACCGCTTATACAAGTTAAGTCTTGAGCAGGGCTGTGAGCCTGATGCGTTTGGATTTGTGTTGCCTCTGTAGGTTTAAATGGGAAGTTCTTCTGATCAGTATTTTATTCTTCACTTCCAGCTTAGTCGTTTAATTTCTCAGAATGATTAAATAAGACACAGCTCCTGAGTTCATCCAGGTTTAATCACAACCTTCATCCACCTTTAGAAGTGGTGATGGTGAAGTGGGAGGTAGAGTCGCGGCAGTGGGGGTGCTGCTCTCCCTCTTCTCACGTGAGTGTTGTCTGATAAGATAAAGGCTTAGCATGTGAATGAGAGGAGTCCCCACTAAGCTGCTCATTCACCTCAGAGTTCCTGTCATAAAGTGAGGCTCTGTGCCGTCTGCTCAACCCCCTCCGTGTGTGTGGCAATGTTTTAAACTGCCTTTAAAGAACAAAGGGGACCTCAGGTTTTATTTTAGGGACATTTCCTTGTCCACAAACCACCATGTCCTCTCTCCTTAAGGCCTCCAAATGAGAAGACATCGGTCTATTACAGAGTAATTATGAAAAGGTTTACCTTTAGTTTCTATATATAGTCTGCCATTCACAGTTTCTTGCGTGTTCTCACATGCATCTCTTACTCGTTTCTGTTCTCCTGATGTGCTTTCTGCTCATGATGATGCATCTAGAGATAAAACTGCACTGCGGAACAGTTGTAACCGAAATATTGTTTGACTATACACAGGAAGCCGATTAGTCATTTCACAAACCAAACATGAGTTTAACTGGAGAAAGAAATGTACAGTTTGGTGCTCCAGTAGTTATTGAGATTTCAAATAATTCAGAAAAAAAGTGGGTGGTGTCAGGTCTAATGCCAACTGTCACCGCATGTTTCTTAAAAATACAATCCAGTGTCTACAACCTTGTGCCTCCTTGTTGTGAAAGAAGCTGATTATTGCGCCAGATACTTTAAGGGCTCAAATTAAGTGGGAAAAGTTGCAACATTCACTGTTTGACTTCAGCAAAAACCTTACACTATAACTAGTCTCATTTTGACCACAACAAATGCATAACTAATGACCTATTTCCCACTCTGTCACTAAAAGAAGTTAAAGACGCGTGTCAGTGATGGATGCGTAGCCGTTATAGCAATGTAAGCGACCTCAGCCCTAAAATTAGTGGCCGCGTGTCAAGGAAAATAACTCCCAGGGTACACTGGCCTTTGTGCAGGTGGACAATAGAGGCATACATCTGAATGAAGCACCCTTCAGCCATGACCGAGCCCCTCTTTGTCTCAGCAACAGTCCTGCTTTTGTCCATCACTCCTCTGATGTCTTTCTCTGCCTCACTTGGCTTCCAGACACATTCTGGACAAAATTTACAGTGGACCCCAATATAAACAGCTTAATCTCAGATCCTTTGCATAAAAAAGCTCAATCATGGTCCCACACCAAGCCCCACCTTGGGTAATTAACACGTACACACACCATACCAATCCTGGTCTTTATGTAGTTCAGGACTTTGCAGCAGATGTTCAACTGTGAGTTAACATTGCAGGATTAGATAGAATTACACTTTGTTTGTTTGTTCTTCAGTGCGGCAGACAATGTGAGGTTCCACCTCATTAGAACCACTGCCTGTTTACAATAATTGCAGTGTTAATTTTTAAGGAAGTGCCCTCATTGCCTGATTAATCTGAAAATTCATCTAGGAGAATTACTACTTGTATCTTTTAAATTATAGCCTGTCTTGCAGGATTTTCCTGTTGGATTTGGTTTAAAGTAGACCCCAAACCTTGATCACAAGGTGGTTTTGGCAAATGACTTTATTCAAAATGAAAGAACAAAGGATTAATGTCTATCAAAACAAACCTGCAACACCATGGATCTTCCCTTCTATGTCAACAGTTTATGGTAGCTGTGACAATTTAATCTCACAGTCCCACCAAGGAATTTTAGACAGGGGTTTCCCATGCAGTCTCGGGGTTTTATCCTTGAAACCACACCACACCTTTCCTTCCTTCATCTCTCCTTTCTTTCCTTTGCTAATCTGAAACTTTTCTGGGAAGATGGTAGTATGAACAGGAGCCCCCACAAGGGTCACTCCAGGTGAACTTGTTTTCAATAAATATGTAGGTAAGAAAAAGGTACATCAATGATTACTCTCAACATACTTGAATTATAAGTTCAATCGATGCGCCATTGCTGATGAATTTAACACATCTTTCCAATGCTGCAACAGAATTGAACCTTTACAAAAAAGATGTTGCACATTCAGGCACTGATGTCAAAGGTAGATATCAATCATTTGTGCCTTTCCACATCTTTTATCTTTCATGTCCTTCTGCCAACCAACTATGCAAAGAATGTCACCCTGACCCCCAACCTCCAAGAGAAGCCATGCTGCCTTCTCACCCTACCCCCAACCTGAGTACTAACCCTTGCATCCTGCAGTTTAGGGTTAGGGATGGTGGTCAGTGTGTTAGTGGAGCTTTGTGATGTGGGTGGGAAGAGGCATGGGGGTTGGGGCAGCAGTGTGGAATGCTGTTCTTCTGGAGGGGGATGGGTTGAAGGTTATCCTCATCAGGTTTACCACTCAAACACAGCAAAAAAAGACAAAGCAGCATTAAGACAACAGTCTATTTTATGCATGCTGTGTGGTGGTAGAGTGGGAATAGCTTAGCAGTGCTGGTTTATTTATACTCACTTCAGAAAGTCCAGATTCCTTTCACTTTTAGCACACATCATTTTGTTGCATATTTAATTTTAGATGGATAAAACTTCTTCTATTTTACACAGCAATGTGCTGAAGTCAAAAGCCAAAATGCTGGGCTTTGATTCGACGTAATATGAAACCATCAATATGTACTCAATACAATTCCCAAACTGGAAAATGTTATTAACAAGTATTTAGAATTTTCTTGGGACTTTCCAAGTAGTTATCAGGTCCCTCATGTTTGCCATATTTATCCTTGAGGTATGTGTAGAACACGAGTTCTTAATTCCAGTCCTCACACACGCCTGATCCAGGTAATAGGCAGCAAATAGTGCAGGGATAGTTTAAAAAAAAATAGGGCACGGGTGCTCGAGGACCAGAATTGAGAATTGCTGATGTAGATTATATAGGGCCCACTTAGCAAACTGACTTATTTGGTTTAAAAAGGCTTTTACTTGTGTATAGAAGATGTCACACTGTAAAAACGTTGCGTATGCTCTCTGGACACTTCGGTGATGAAGGTCATAGAACCATTTCTATAGCTTTGAGTATTCCCGGGAGGATTCCTAATTTTGAAAAAATAGGAACTAGTAGATTTATTTCTCGTGTTTTCTAGAGTTTACTAAACTGAGTAGCTAGGCAAGAAGGGCCTCGGCTACAAGAAGAAAAAGGAGGTGATCATGAACCTAATCTAACAACGCTACAGATGTCTTCTGCAGAGGTGGGAGAACCCGTTGGAATTACAAAAATCTCAGAAACTCTACATCAATCAAACCTTAGGTGATAGTGGCTTGATGAGAGCCTTTAAAGTGTGACAGGCCATGCGGACTTTGCCAAATACAGGATTCTGAGACGACTAGAAAGGGATTCTGTGGTGAAAAGATTCAGAAACTGAACTACTGGGGCAGAACTCTGAGCAGTTTGTCTGGCGTACAGCAGGCACTATTCATCACCTGCTAATGCTATTCCTGTTGCAAAGTATGTTGACGACGGCATTGTGCTGTGAATGTTCTTATTCTCACCAGAACAGCCATACAAGAGTTGAGGGAAAGATGAATGCAGTCAGAGTCAAACTGTGGTTCTAATTAAAACATTCTAACTCGCCAAGTTGTCCTCTGCAGTAAAACCAAAACCTTTCAAACAATGAGACTGTTGATCAGTTATTATAATTATAGTTTATTATTTCTATTCCTTATTGAGCTCACTACCATCACAACATCTGAATGGAGGAGCTCTAATGACCTTCACACAGAAGTGTGAAGAACTCACAAATTGTTTACAGTGTGTCGTTAGCTGTGTTGAGCAAATTTCAAGACCGTGAGTTGTTTTAAATACTGTGAGTATGGAAGAAAGGCATAGCCAGTTTTTTTAGGGTCAGTGTATAAACTGACTAATGGAACTTAAATGCACACAGGAATTTTTTTTACACATTTGTGAAAAACTTTACTTCTATGAATTATTGAGTGTAGATTTATAGGCATAAATAACAATTTATTCAAGGTGAGGGGGTCTGAATACGTTATGAAGCCACTAGAGGACAGAGTGATCACATTAAAATACCAGAAACCTGATAAGTGCCGTGATGGTATAAAAAAATGGGTGGAGGGTTGTTTCTCATGGGTCAAAGTCTCCACAGACTCACTGAGCTTACACCAACAAATTAACTTACTGAGCGTTTGAGATTTTTTTTATTGGTTTACTGCTAAGATGTATCAACTTTAGTGTCAGTCGGAGAAAAGACTGACACATAGACTCATCTCTCTGTCTCGTATAATTGTTATAAGGGGATTACTACACAAAAAAGAAATTCCCCAAATGCTCAACAATTACTCAGAGGCTAAAAGCTCTCCCTGTTCTCCCTTTTCAGAGTAAGTTGCACATGGAGGGCTTCCGCAGCCTAAAGGAGGGTGAGGCAGTCGAGTTTACCTTCAAGAAGTCCTCAAAGGGTCTGGAGTCGCAGCGAGTTACAGGACCAGGTGGAATTCACTGTATGGGCAGCGAGAGGAGACCCAAAGGCAAGAAGGTCCAGAAAAGACGTTCTAAGGGAGACAGGTAAACAGCGATGAAACTGTGGGAGAACAGGAAATTCCTTTCTTGAAAATTCTAACTGGAATTTGTCATTCGAAATACATTTACAGTTAGGTATTTACCTGAATTTCTTTTCTGAGAATGTGATAAAATAATGCACTTCATTGTTATAGTCTCTGTACTTTGAAATCAAATTCATAAATACCAAAATGCAATTTAGAGAAAGGTCAAATAGGAGAACTTTCAAATGGTATAATGGCTACCAATTAATAATTCAGGTAGTAAAACATTTTTCACATTCTAAGATATACACAGATGATGTAAGTACAGTTTGTAGACATGACTAGAGCAAAAACATTTGTATCGAAAAAGGATAACTAAAGTAACAATTCAGACTTTCATTGTCATGTGAAGACAATTAAAATATATTTTATGCATATAACATGTGGGATTTAAATGTCATATTTATCTTAAGTATTCATATTTCTAAACTTGTAAATAAACAGCTGATCTATGAGTTTCTTGAGGGAAAAAAAGAGGAAAGAAAACCAGCATCAACAACAGCTCAGCAAGCCACTACCAGTCATTGCTGAGTCCGGTGTGGATCTGATACACAACAGTGTTTTAGTTTCTCCCCATTTTACTTCCTCTTGCTCAGCCCCCCACCTCAAGCCCTAGCAAAGGGTCACACCAGCAGGCTTGACATGTGACCTTGATCAATAACTGTTTAAATCTGCTGACCCCCAGTGAATTCACACTCACTGACTCTCTCTCTCTCTTCATGAGCCCTCCAAAACGAAACAAAAAACTCAAAAATCCCATTTTAAAAACACAATCTGTTCTTAGTTCAAGTCTGCTCTATAGGAGACATGTTTTGAAAAATTATAACTGCAAAAGCAGCAATTTTCACCCAGCATTTTCATTTGAACTGAATATATTTGATCTTTGAAAAATAATAGTTGATTTCATGAGTCCAGGTCCTTTTTAAATAGAGGAAAAAACTAAACTTGACCATCAACCTGCAAATGTTTCTTCATTCCTTTACCATTTCATTGAAGAATATATTGTTTCACGCAAAGACCATAATCTTTTATCCCCAGTAGTGGTAAAAACAGTTAGGGGGTTTGTTTTGGGGCCTTTCTTTGAATATCAATATAGCACAGGGTTAGAGGTGTATCAACTTCGCCCCCCTGTCAGTTGCGATTAGAGCCAGAGAGTAGTCAGTGTGAGAACAGAAATCATTACCGCCTCAAACAGTCCTGGGAGATTCGCTGTGGTTCAATAACTCTCCCTAGACCAAACTGATCTGTGGACAAGATATTGGTCCCCTCTAGCATATTTCATTATGCAATATGGGATGGTGGCTCATGGATTTTATGTATGATTGATTGTATTTAAAGCCAATAGTCATCTTTTGGACAGGATGGGGTTTCGTGCTGGTTTTTGGTTCTGGGTTTACATTTTGCAACCAGGGTAAACCACTGTTTTTCAGTTGACATTTCATAGACCACCTTTGTGGATATGTGTATATATGACTAAGGGAGAAGAAAAAGCTTCCTATCCATTTAATTGATAACAGATGCAAAAGGCTGGGCAAGGGGGTGAAAGGTCACTGTTGTCATGGCAACACTGTATAGGTAAATGGAGGAAAGCTGGGGGCTGGGATGGGATTGGGGTTAGAGAGCTGAGGAAAGGGTTGTGGGGGTCAGGGTTCAGAGGTCATTACTGCAGGTTTTTTAGACAAAGGGACCACTTCCCCTTCCCTCCTGATGGATGCTGAAGTAGGGAGGTTCTGTGAAGTCACGGTATAGACCTTGACATCGGCCCAACAAAGGCCAACTGACCCCTTGGCAGGCTACAATTGTGGCAGGGGGTCCACAGTGGCACAGCCTGCCCACCCCACGCCCACCACCCATCTGTCTTCCACGCCAGCACGCGTCTCCATTCTTTCGATTTCATATGAAGATGCCACGCCTGATGGGTCCTACTGACCTGTAATGATGGTCATTTCCAAAGTTTAAAGCTGATGAAACAAATGTCTCCGTTTCATACAGTACAGTGCAATAGGAAGTTGTTGGCAGCGTCAAACTGACCAACACGACCGTCCGCTTAAAATTTTTGACAAGTGCCATGGCAACCATACCAGGTGTACTGCACAACAGGAATCTTGGAATTGTGCAGTGTGATACGAAAAGTCTCCTGCTTGAGACCTAGAAGCCAAGAGGTGGCATCCCAATGTTTTGGAGAGAAATAAAATAAAGCAAAGATTTTATTTGTTAACAGGGATGCAAACTTTTTCACTAATGTAATAATTTTTGTTACTTTTGATGATGCATTATTATTATGTTAAATTATGCATGCTTTGCATTCTGTCATTTTAATGTACTTAGAACCAATGTAACCCTGAGCTGAACAAATTAATAATGCACAATTTAGCTAGTACAAATGCTCTTTCATCATTAAAAGGAACAAAATGGTCAAGGGGTGTAAAGAAATACAATAGAATAATAATTTTATTGATGCAAAAGTTTGTATCCCATTGGATTTAATGAACAAATATTTCATTTCTGAAGAAGCTGATTGTAAATTAAAATGATCTACAACATTTCAAAATAAGGGGAGGAAAAGTTTTGCACCCAACTTTAAAATCAAATGCAAACTTAACTCATTCCAGGTAAAATGTTGCCATCTTGTGGCAAACGGGTGCACGTTAAAGTTCGCTTCTATTTAAATCTACTTTTAAAATGTTAAACTTATCTTGATGTTTGAGCTTTACTGTGCAGGATGGTGAATGTGCCGATGTGCACACTAGAAAGTTATTTCCATGTTTATCTACTGATACAGGAAAACTTCTCTGTGGCCACTCTTAAATCTGAGTCAATCTGACATTTTTAAATCTGAGTCTGAGGTGTAATTTGGCCCAAATTACATAATAAGAAATTAGTCTCTAACATACAGTTCTGGTGGAGTTCTCTTAGTAGGTCTAAATTATGTTATTTACAACGGATTTCTACTACTTGTACTTAAAAAAAAAGGCTATACAGCACTTTCTAGTGTCTTTTAGTCAATTTTTTCATTTTCTGTCAAAAATATCAGATATACAAGTCAACATTGCATCTCTTTCTCTTGTAGGTGCTACAACTGTGGAGGCCTGGACCACCACGCCAAAGAGTGCAAGCTACCGCCGCAGCCCAAGAAGTGCCATTTCTGCCAGAGCATCGACCATATGGTTGCCAGCTGCCCAATCAAAGCACAACAGTCTTCACCGGGTTCTCAGGGAAAACCGTCGTCCGTGAAGGGAGATGAGGAAGAGCACATCGACACCAAAACCTCTGACTAAACAAGACACGGGGCAACAGTGACACCAGGGAAGCACAGAGGCCAATCAAACTGCTTTGATGGAGAGATGGGACACACAATCCCCTTCTACCCGTTAGAGCTGCTTTTGGAACTACCTCAGGTTAAAAAAAAATCTCTCATGAAGAATGTTGCTGAAACAGGTTTTTTTCTTTTTTTCTTTTGGTGTAGTACTCAGGAATACTGCTGTATTATTGCACTCAGGACGCTCTCTACATGTATGAATCACTGTTAATTTTTGAGGGTTTTGAAATTGTAGTCAGCAATGCCATAACAGATTATCTTAGTACGTTTTTGTAGAATCTGCATTTTTTTTTAATGTCATACTGTGTCTCTCCTGTGGGCGTTATACCTCAATTTAGCATAATACGCAGTGGGTTTAGGACAGAGCTACACTTTTGCTGCCTTAGCATTTAGATTCCTTTCTTCCTGACTGTTACATCAGAGAGTTAGTTAGTACCTCTGCAATGAGCGTTAGTTTGCATATCACTTTGGGGAGGGCTCATGAAAACACATGGGACGGGTTTTGGGGTATAGCTATAGGCAATTTATTGGCTTTTGCCGATATTGCAATTGACCATCTAGTTTTCCTGGGGCCAAATGAATGTCAGACCAGAAGTGTTTTCCAGCTTTTGGTGAAAGTTATTTTTAGTAATTTCATTCTTTTCATCCAGTCCTTAGTTGGCTGTCTACCTCATTGGGGCATGTTTGGTATGCTGCCCAAACTATCATCTTAACTGATAATAGTAAACAAAATGTTCTCAGTCAGTTTTGCAGATTGTTTTGAATTGGGATTATATCAAATCCTTTTTGCACTACAGTAATATGCAGGATTGACAACAGTTTTATTTCCTTAAAGAGTAACTTAACACTTTGTAAAGATCTGGTTTTGCTGCCCTCTAGTGGTTGAAATCCTCACCTTGCTGCACTGATGTAAAGGTGTTCTCCAGGCACCTGTCACGTCACTTTGGTGAGGTCCCAGAGCACAATTCTCACCACACTAACATTAGTCTCCCAACATTTCAGAAAGTTTCACCTGGAAAAAATATAGCATGGTCTGTACCGTGTTCCTCATTGCTGCTTGAGACTCGCAGTTCAAGGCTGAATAAGTCCTGCTAGTTTTAACACCCAAACCTCAAGTTGAACTGTCAGAGGTGGGGAAGCACTGTGGTTAATGTAGCTATGGGGTTAGAGAAGGAGGAAATCTACATGAAAAAATGAATATCTACTTTGTTCTAATGCATGTATTTGGATTATCTGTTGTTACAGTAAAACAGTGCTAAAGTGGGTAGGTGCCAACTTTGTCACCTGGCACACTTGGCTAATTTCTACATGAAGTGGTTGTGAATGTCACACAGTAGTTTTGTAAGGTTTTCAGACAAGGACTTTGCTATTCCAGGGCTGTGGGCGAAGGGGTTTTTGAAGCCTTTCACTATCTCTCAAGAGCTTGTCATAAAGAGACTAACACCTAGGTGTGGTCAGTGTGCTATATTCTAAGTGGCTGTGAAATGTAGCAGAGTACAAAAAATTCATGCATTGCTGCTGAAAATATAGCGGCAGGTCAATCAAGATTATTAGCATACATGTAATTACTTTCAAAGTTTCAACCAGAAAAGGTAGCAAATTTCTGCTTTTAAACCTGCTGGTGTTAAGTTACTCTTTAATCTTCCCAATTATATTAGTCAACTTTCCATCTGCTGTATATTCTGATTTAATTACATGCTGCGTGAAAAACTGCTGCTTTATAATTACCTCAATTCGGATTTGATAGAGTTCCAACAAATGCAGATGCTAAACGTATTGTATGTGCACATACACTGGTGTGCCACAACATTAATACCACCAGATGGTTTTAAAGCTGAAGCAGAGAAGGGTCAGCGTAGGGAATCTGTGATGCACAACCAGGTCTTAGAACACGGTGCATTGCAGCTTGTTGCGGTCGGGGTGTGTAGCTGCAGCCTGATCAGTGCACATGCTGACGTCTTTCAACCACAACATTACCACAGCCAGGTGGTGTTGATGTTGTAGCTGATCGGTGTAACCTCTAATAAGATACTTGATCTGGACTGAATTACTGAGGGGTCCAGCTAGCTCTCCTCATGATACTTGAATAAGTTAAGGCAGAATCAGACATGATGTTGCCAGTGGTAAGGCTGGTATTTTTGTTTATATCCAGTATGATCCACTTCTAGGTAGTTTATTTAAGACATTGCCTCCCTATAACCCTTAGGGTAATAGTTCAGGAACACCAAGCCTGCATGGAGGAGCTTGTAGAACTAGCTAGCTAATCAGCATTTTACTCCCGTTTTACAGGAGAAGCTGACGAGACTTTTACACCCAATTAATATATATGTAAAATTATTCTAAAGCCTTTAAAAAAAAAAATCAAACTACTTATTTATTTTCATCAGAGTGCTGCAGCTTTTTCTTCTGCTGTTATTGAAGCCTCTCAGCAATGAATGTTCGATTAGACATCATAAAACTGCCAAATGTCATTCAAAGCTACATATGAGTTGAGAACAGTATTTGGATAACACACTGTTAACATTACGTTACTCATATTGCTTTGTACATATGTGGTTGTTAATTATTGTTCTTAATAATCCAATGAATGCAGGATGATTTTAGCAAAACAGTAATATATTCCAACAAAAGAATAACAGTATACAGTGGAATACAGGTACATAGTATTATGAGGACTGATGTAAACAGATTTTTGCCTTTTTTTTTTTTTTTAATTTTTTTGCGCAAAATGAGTCTTTCAGAAGGGAGGCCCAGCATTTTTCTATCTATGCCAGAACCAATGCAATGTTACTCTGCACTAATCATGTGTAAGATGCATTAATTTCTTTTTTAATATTTAGTTTAATCTCTTTTGAATATATGTTCAATGTTTTAGATTATATTTTTAGATCTTCATATACAACCTACTGTCAGTTTCTGTTTCTGGTTTAAAGAATGCTCTTATCTCAGGAATTGCCAATCTGAAACTCAGGGAATAATTCAGATTGATTGGAAAAAGTCGAGGAGTGTTTATTCAAGTTTCAGGTGGGAAGGAACGCTCATCTGCATGATGTGAAGTATAGGACCAAGGAGCTAAAGTAAAGTGGGCTTGGTGGTGAGCGCTTTTAAACGTCGTGGTACAGCTTTCGCTTATTGCTTTTACGAAAATACTAAGATTGTGGTCAAAAAGCGTTGGCTACAAATGGTGTGAAACTGTTGTAATGATTGATATTTAAAAGCTTTTGGAGTCAAGTCTCCATGCAGCAGTGTGGTGATGTTCTTTATATTTCCTTCTCTTTGACATAACTTGCCATATGATATGATTGAAATGTTCCACTATTATTGTATTTTTCCTCTATAATCGTTGTAGATGGGGATGTAGTAGAATGTTGTTAAAGGGACTGGGGCTAGTAGTATATGATCTGGGGTTGTCTCATCTCAAAGACATAGCTGATACTTGGTGTTTCAGACTATCAGTGCTTATGACAAAACGAATGTCATGGAAGATGTAATACTCAAATAGGCAGTGTTAATATATACTTTTCATGTTTAAAGGTTACATATGCAAATTCTGTTTTGATAATTCCACTCAGGATGTGAAATGACAGAAAGTCTGTTGATGTAAGAGCTCTGATTAGGTGGAAAATGTTTACTTTTCGGTGCATTTTTATGTTAAAACTAATACTTAACATTGAAGCGCTAGTATTGCAATCTGCCAACTAAAACACTTTCTCTTGATTGTAAAGGGACACAGATTGACTTTAGTTAGTGAATTTCTCTAATTGTATTTTTTTAATCCCTGAAAACCACTTAATAACTCATTTGTGAAACTCTTAATATTTTGACCCACTTTTTGGATAACATTGAATAAAGTCTTGTCCATGGCAGACCTTTCGACTGCAATATAGCCATTTGACCCCTCAGTGGCGTGTTATTTTGATTTGATTCCCAGATGTTAGATTGGTTAATATACCTTGCAATATCCAAGGACCTGTAAGGGTAACATTTGAAGCACATCAAGATGTTCTGTATCACAATTTGCTCTATATGTGTTTTTCATGATACATGTAATTGTGACCATGAGCCATTAAAGTTGTGTTTTTATCTAATTAGAATTAAAAATGGCTAGAACTACTTCTAAAAGAATGTGCTTTTATTACCGATGAATGTATCAATGTTTACTGCCATAAAGTGTACAACTCTCTTCATCTCTGACAATTTAATGACTAGTTTGTCTATTCTGAGCAGCATGTAGGCTTTTCAAAGTATTATTGTGATTATGTTTCTATATGTAAAGCTCTGCTCCATTTCCTAATAAATATACAAATAGTGATGTGTGTTTTTATGTGTTCTTGCTCTTCAGTTTTCTTTTTACAATCTCAAAACAGCTTACAACGTTGACTACATGACTAGCAAGCTTTCATAAAAGAGAGATTCCGGTCTTTCGCTTTGCAAAAACAGCAATGCCAAAGCAGAGAAATGGTTCTTTACCAGTAAGTGAATTAAAAGGCACACAAGTATTTTAAGCAATGGTCAATACTACCTCCTATGCATCGAAACTGCTCCTTATAAGAGGGGAGACACACAAGTCAAATTTTTATTTAAGTGAAAACCCATTAAAGCCATTCATCACCAAACTTATAGTGAGGAAGTTCTGCAGAGGCGCGCTATTTTAAACAGTGCCGAAAGTATTTGCACTGCCACAGACAAGGGGTGTGAAGACTTCTGTAAATGAGAAATTCCCTTTTCTGCTTATTATTTATCACTTTCTCATTAAGGGCTTATACTGTGTATATTTGTATTAAAATAGCCATTGAAAATTGCAAAGCAGTAAAATGTGCGAAAAGTGAGGAGGAGTGAATACTTTCCAAAGCAACTATGTATAACCTCTGATGCTACTTATTATTAATACCAGCACCCTCTGCTCTTTGCACCGTCGCATTATTTTAGGTGTGTGTTTACACTTACTGAAAGATTCATTTCCTCTTTTTGCCTCCTCTTATCTCTCTGGAAGCCGAAGAAGTGCGCTTCTGTCTTGCAGCGTTGATCCAGTGGTGGCGCTCTTCTCCGTTTGCTGTCGTTGACAAAACATCCGCTGCAATCCAACATGGCTGCGCACTGAGACGACTGCTAGCTAAACGAGCTGTTCGTCTGACACTTGCTGACTTACACCGTTATTCTTTACATATTTTGAATTAAACGTCTGTGTCGCCATGTGGCTGCCACTCTATACAGTCTGTTTGAGAAGACAGACAAGCTGCAGGAAAAGCTTCGCCGCTGCTCTTATCAACTTGTCGAGGCAGAGGGCTAATGCTAACGTCTCCAACTTTAGTCATTCCGCTGGACTTTCTGCACCAACCTGCAAAGCTCTACAGTACAGAAAACACGGAGACCCCTGTAAAGTCGTCCAGTAAGAGTTTAAAAGCCATAACATATCATTTATTTATATGGCTGAGATTAATAGCGAGCTGTCATTGCTAATATTTGGCTAGCTGCGTTCATCTCTGGACTTGTTCCTTGAAAAACTTCAGCTGCTTATCGGAGACAGTACGTCTATTTGCCAAACAAAACAGTTAATCTTCCTAACTTAAGTTATTTTTTTCTAAAAAAACTTTAAAACATAGTTAATAATGTATAGAATAAATTCATATTGTACCTTTGCTCTTCTTCGCTTTATTAATGGCTCAGTGAGCTCATTACTGCCGCTGGCGGGAGGAGGGCGGGGACACTCGCCTCGCAGTGGGCGTGTCCAAAACAAACTCGCCAAACTCTCATATAGATGAGATGTAATGTAAGAGTAAAAGTATTTTAGTGTTTTAATAAAAATTTTCAAGAGTAACTTTTTATCTTGTTTTTTGGTAACTAGACATAAATACATAAAAGTGTGTTGTAGTTACCTCCTGCCAGAGAGTACAAACCGGAATTTACTGTGTAGCATGTGAGTGTCTGATTATTATTTTGCGCTTGTATGTTTAAAGTCAAGTGTACAGAATGTAAACAGACTGTTACCAATGTGATATAATATGTTGAGTGTTGTCTCGTTGCCAGGTTAGAGGATGTAGATCTAGCCCCAGTAGGGGACAAGGATGTCCTGGTCAAAATGCTGGCAGCCCCAATAAACCCATCTGACATTAACATGATTCAAGGTGAGTTACAAAAGGCAGCAGCAGCAGCCTACCAACAAGAACAACATAATACATAGTCATCAAAGTGTGTATTTTTTCCAAGTATGAAGACAATGTATCTAACTCCGTTTTTTTACAGGTACTTATGCAATCTTGCCTGACCTCCCAGCTGTAGGCGGAAATGAGGGGGTGGCACAGGTTGTAGAGGTGGGCAGCCAGGTGAAGTCCCTCAAAACAGGAGACTGGGTCATCCCAAGAGATGCTGGTCTAGGTATTTAATGGTTTGTGTTATACATATACCTGTCAGAAGTGTCTCTCAACTTGAGTTTGTACCTTTGTGTGAGCAGGGACATGGAGGACAGAGGCAGTTCTAGCAGAGAGCGATGTCATAGCAGTACCGAATGACATTCCTTTGCTGTCCGCTGCCACACTGGGGGTAAACCCGTGCACTGCCTTCAGGTTGCTCGCTGACTTTGAAAATCTTAAACCAGGTAAACAGGTCCACACAGGGACATAACATTTTATTTGATTACACATACATATATACATACATAATGTAATAATGATTCGTACCAAGAATGTTGGTTAAATTGTCTTTTTACTAAGAAGACTGATTAAATAATAATTCTCCTGGGTGCAGTAAAAAGAAATTTTAAATAAAAATAAATATAAATCTACTGCCTTGCTCAGTTGTATTGGCTGGTATTTCCAGCATTAACTTCACAGAATGGAATCTTGTGCCTTTTAAAATACCATCAACATTAATTCTTAACCCAAACACAAAATTAAAATCCAAGTAGAGATTTGAGAATTTCATATTTCCACTTAATTTATTTTTCAAAACATGCTCTGCAGTAGTTTTAGCTGTCATTTGACCATTTCTGTCTATCTATGTTCTTTGCAGGTGATTCAGTGATCCAGAATGCAGCCAACAGTGGAGTTGGGCAGGCTGTCATACAGATTGCTGCTGCAAGGGGAATAAAAACTATTAACGTTGTCAGAGACAGGTTAGCTAAGTCACCCTACGCTAACTTAAATGACACCGTTTTACCTGCATGTCTACACTTACCCCTCTGCCTCCTTCTTTGTTACTCACTAGATATATCAAGTTCTTTTAGTAAACGGAGCACGTTTTTAGTCCAAGTTATTGACTCTGCTTATCAATCTGTCCCTGGAGGGACTGTGAGATAGTGGGGTCTTTTTGTTCAAGAGTGACTGAGCTTCTTTTGTGCACTACGATCCATTACTGTAATCAACTTCACTTTTTTTGCCTCCCCTTTCAAAGGCCACAGTTCACACAGCTCAGTGACAGCCTGACGGCCATCGGAGCAGCTTACGTAATCAGAGAAGAGGCACTGAGGCAGCCTACAATTAAGGAACTGTTCAAGGTCTGCGACTCTGCAAAAAGCTTTAAAGATATGTGCAGATATGATCCTAACAGTGTATGAATACAAACCCAATATAAAGTATTTATGTTTTTACAGAGTTGTCCAAAGCCTAAATTGGCATTAAATGGAGTTGGAGGCAAGAGTGCATTAGAAATACTCCGTCACCTACAGTAAGGATATTGAAATATATGTTAATCTGATGTAATATCCTGACGCCGTGCATTTCTATATGTTCATTTCATTCTTTCCAGGGTTGGAGGATCTATGGTGACATATGGAGGAATGGCCAAGCAGCCAGTAACTGTACCTGTGGTAAGATGAGACATACTATGACTTCTCAGATTTATAGAAACATTTCAACATTTTGGAAAACACTCCAGTTGATTTATTGCAAGTTTAATGACAAGACTGACACCACTTTAATATTTATATGGTGAATTCAAAGCTACACCCACCAGTTCATAAGGTTTGCTTAGCATAAAAACTGGAAACTGTAAAAACATTTCAGAGGTGCTAATATGGACAGAATCAGGATAGTCATTTCTATCTGTTTCCAGTCTGTATGGTAAGCTAGGCTAACAGGTTGCTGGTTTAAATTTAATTATGCAGACATGAGTCTCATCAAATGTAAACTTTTTGCTTTAATATTACATTTCATGGACATATGTTTCATACTATGCTTAATAAACTTTCTCCAGAGTGCTCTTATTTTCAAAGATGTGAAGGTTCGAGGATTTTGGGTCACTCAGTGGAAGAGAGATCATTCACATGGTGAGTTCATACCTTTATTTACACAATAATTTCCTTTTACATATAATTTCATGGTTAATTCAGTATGTTTTTTCTTAGATGGAAAGATATTTAGGTCTATGCTGGAAGAACTGTGCTCACTCATCCAGCAGGGAAAGCTGACAGCCCCTGCCTCTGCTGAGGTGGGACTTCAAGACTACCACAAAGCTCTGGACTGTGCTATGCAGCCCTTCATCTCTGCCAAACAGGTCCTAATCATGTGAACTGAATAACAATGAACTGTCATTGTTTTAACCACTGTGTATAAACTAATGCGATTGCAAAACCACAAGTACATTGTAAAGTACTTAACTTAATAAATATGTCTTCATAGCAGGTTCAGAGTCCTATCTGTAATTTTCTGTATTGGCAATTTGAGGGTTTACTGCCAATAATCAAAAACTCATTCAATGTTTAAATACTGATATGAGATGATGGAAATGATCTTTCATTATCTGTTATCTGTTACGTTTAGTTAGAGATTTTATTGCATCCTTGATTACAGTGGAGGGCAATCAGTGTTAACAACATAACTTAAAAAAAATACCAATATTAATGCATGGAATCTTTCTATGATACAAGAAAGATTGATTTCTGGCTTTGTGAAAGGGATATAGACTGGGACAGGGAAACATTTGACAAAAAGTCTGGATTTCATCTGGAATCACACACTTGGTACGTATTTAAACCTTAAACCTCTTGAGCCACATAAGAACCACATAGTTCTTCTTTTGACTAAAGGAAATTAAGTATTAAATAAAAACAATCAAGCAAGGTAAAGAGGCTATATGAGGCTGTAAGATTGGTGAAGTCAAAGGTTGCTTTTTACCCTGCTTTATTGCATAGTCTGTTGATTTAGTTAACTATATATCTTTTGATCAACCCTTGATCTTGAAATTAAAAAACATTTTGTGTCCAATGACTTCCTGCTGATAAGTTTTAAACATCATCTAGCGTAGATGATCATTACCGACTGACCAACATCAGACCTAAAGTCACAGAGAGGACCTGTAGCAATCCTCCATGAATGGCAGCAGCTCCTTCCTTTTCCAAACAGTGTTCATACCTGTTAAAGTCTACCTCTCTGGCGGCACAAACCTGATCAACACGGCAGTCACTGTTACACTCCGTCAGGTCGTAGCTGACTGAGTTTAACTCAAAGAACCTCTGCAGGTAGCATCGGTTATTAGCAATGTGTTCTAGAACCTGGTGCATTGAGGCAGGGGAGGCGTCTGGTACTCTGAAGCTTTCTGTGAGGCGGTACTCCTTCTCCCATTGACCTCGGGCGGCATTAGCACGAGTCAGATTTAGATAGTAGGTCACTAGGTCCTAGTGTTGAGAAACCATAACAGTGAAAGTGTGAAAGAGCTGATGTGGAAGTCGCACCTACTTTTAAAACTTAAATACGCTGTATGCCAACTTACTTTCACCAAAAGTGTTTCAGTGTCATATTCAAAGACACGAATACCAGGGTTGTTTCCTCCGTCCTCCACTCCAGGAAGTGTTGTTTTCCATGGTGTAACCCCGGGGCTAATGAACATTGTACTGATAGGAGAGCCTAAAAACAGACGGGAATCCCTAATGATTTTCCTAACATTACTGTCACTAGAGCAATGTAGCATCATGACATGACAAGTCAGTTAAGAAATAAACAAATAAATAAATAATAATAAAAGTACAAACGGACTAAAACAAATACCAGCCACTACCGTTTCAAATCATAGACTGTTTGGTATAGTAGGGTACAATATTCATATTTGTTTTAATATTCATTTGATCTTACCCCCTGAGTTGTAGAACATGCGGAAGCTGTCTGTATGGTGATGGCCAAAGAACTGCCCGAGTATGACAGAATGGTGCTTCTGAATTATCTCCAAGTATCTCTGGTTAAACTTTGGAGTGAACCACGCTTTACTCCTCTTCTTTTCAAAGATGCCTGGGGGAACATGCCCAATGATGTACACCTGGGAGAGAAAAGCACAGTTTTATTTTAACGTTCGGGATTCAGCTTTTTTAATGTATTAGTCTTTTTGCAGAGCACTAGTTGAACCACGACAAACTAATATCAAGAAGTGTCTGGTTGTGAAAGGGAAACTCTTCCATGAAGTACTGTAATTAGCCAAATAGTGGGAGTAAAACAAGTGTCGTATTGGTTTAACCCAATCTGCAAGGCACAGATAAACAAAATACTTTGCCTTCTC
Source organism: Channa striata (assembly GCA_033026295.1). Classification (NCBI taxonomy): domain Eukaryota; kingdom Metazoa; phylum Chordata; class Actinopteri; order Anabantiformes; family Channidae; genus Channa; species Channa striata. Next base: position 20,268,052 of record CM065175.1, on the reverse strand, counting down.
CTTGTTGGTTGCCGCCTCTGTAAGAACCTTGTCTGCCCACATAAATTGGTCGGCTGGATCATCCACGTCCACAGTGAGTTTGTTCTGGTTATAGTAGAGGTTAGTGTTTAGAACCAGCACTCTGAAACCTGTTCGATCCAGCAGCTTTTCTGTATAATATCCACCTGTCCAAGAGGAACATTGCAGATTAAGTATGACACAAAGTTTACTTTCAAATGTATAACTTTATATGCACAATTTTGTACCATGAATCATACTGTATGCTTATGTATTCTCAGAAGAAAAAACATTTGTGCATGTTTGCGAGTATCAGAGGAGTCTGTTTACCTTTTTTAAATGTTACTTGGGATGGTTGATTCAACCAGTCCTTCCACATTTTGGCTGTTTGGTTATAGATATAATTGGGGCCTGCGGGAAGCTGGCTCTTAGGATGGTAATCATGGTTGCCCAGGGCAGAGTACACTTTAGTGTCTGAGGAAGGCAGTAATAGAAAACTTTATTGGCTACACATGAATCAGTCAATACTAAAACAATAAATTAAATTAGTACATTTTGATCCCTACTGTTTTTGCCCCTAAATAAATATACTGACTTAAGACTTACTTGGGAAGACCTCTTGAATGATGTGAGTGAGGTTGCCTATAATGTGGAGCACTGCCTCTTCCCCTAGTTCTTCATTGGGTACATGTGGTGTGTCATCTCTGGGAATAAAAGCACTAGTTTAAGGATTAAATGCACGGATGGTGCTTAAAAGCAAGGTATGTCTTGACCCTGGCTGAACAGTGGCCAGTATAATAGAAATAGAATTTACACTGGTGACCCATGGCTAAGCTGTAAGATATCTCCTAAAATACATAAGATGATTCATTTCATTTTAGGCCAGCCAGATACTGTACATACCCTGTCCATACGATAAAGTCTGGGTTCGGTAGAATTTCCTTCATTGCGTACACAGAGGAGTTGATGAGATGCCACGGCGAGTCACAAACATAGTCTCCGAACACGCCCGCATTGGCTGCAGGTCGTTTACCGCTCGATGCGCACACAAGCTCGGGGGAACTGGTCAGTTTGTACGTTGGGTCCCAGTGCAGATCCGTGATATGCCAAAAGCTCCCTGGAATAAAAACCATGCGTAATTACGCAGGCGGTGGTGTCCCTGCTCCGAGCCTGGAGTATTCAGAGGGATTTTAAATCACTGGCAACTTACCTGACAGTGCAAGAAGCTCTCTGAAAAACATAGAATATATAAGCAGCTTTAGTACAGCGAACATTTTCAACTATGTCAGGAAAAAAACTAAAATATCCGCAGAAATCAGCTCCAGGATTTAGAGGTAAGTAAAGAAAGGACAAGCAAGATCAGATACAGCTGTTCGCGACGCGTCTTTTGGCCGAAGGTTGTACTCTGCAAGGGTGAGGCTATATTTGGTTTCCCCGGCTGTACTGATAACATTTCAAACATTAACCTTATCAATAAATAACCATCAACACTCTTCCTTAGATAGTATGATACCCTATAATCAATAGGACCAAGCGTCTGAATTAAAGGGCGTGGAAGCAGCTATTGTGACTGATTATAGGCAGCATGACACGATGAGACATTAGACTACTAGATACAATAAGTAATTATAAATATCTGTGACTACAGCTTTGAGAATGTCATATAACGGAATCCGAGTACTTGGAATCCCTCGTTTTGGACTATTTATAAAGGTGACTAAAGATACATGCAGTTGCTGGTTAACTTTTATAGATGCCTACTCTAAGTGCAGTGTACTCCGTGGGATGTCAGTTTCCCATGAGCTTCCCAATTTACCCAGGGTTCACAGCACGAGTGGACGTGTGTGTTTTCTGTTTATGAGCATGTGTGCGTATGCTGCCTTCACGCGTTGCCTGTACTTCTTATAAACCACATAGTGATTTTTAGACTTTGGGCTGTGAAGAAAATATGAATTTAAATTGTTACTGAAAGCTGGTATCTTTGATTTTTCCAACCTATTGATGTCAGGTGTCTACTATGCAGAAAATTTAATACCCCCAAAATTTTAAAGCTTACGTATATTTTGCCTATGTGCAGTAGCTATCACGGATGCTGCGATGGAGTAGATGCAATATTTCCGAGAGGACAATGAAGGCAGCACAGCCTTGTTTCGTGTTATTCGCGGTGTTTTCCCCGAACTGTATCTTCCAGGCACCTAAGAGCGATTATCGCCCACAACGAGCTTTATGGAGCAAACTGTCGCATGAAAATACTATGTGTGCGGTTGGACTAGTAGCGTAAAGTGGGGCCTTGCAGTCATAGCGGTGATGTTAATATATTTATATATACTATAACGGTACAGATAGAGAATCGATTGTCGATCCTGCCAGGTGAAAATCAGGGCTGACGCATCCGAACTACATCCGTTGTAGCGTAAGTTTCGCGGGAGTTCTGTTATGCGCATGCGCCCAACTCCGTTGAGTTTAGCGCGCGGGACCGCAGAGGGAACCGATCAGCAGTTTTGGATGCTCCTCTGTGTCAATAACAGTTCATATTCTATTTCGATCATTTAAATACAAAGTGTTACTATGTGGAATCAGGGTGAGTTTAAACAATATAAAAAAATGTCAGATCGCCTTGTTAACGCCGTATGGCTGCGGCTAACGTTAGCTTGAACACTCAGTTGCTTCTTGTTGTGTCTTGGAAGTTAGCAAACTAGTTATGGAAGCATGAAAGAAAAAACGTCTCCTTACCAACGTTTTTACTGTCTTTGTGTTTTCCACAGGTGGGTACAGTGAGTCTAGTATGGTGGGAGGTTACACTCAGTCCGCAGGGGGCTTCTCATCACCTGCCTTATCCCAGGGAGGAGAGAAAAAAGGGGTTCGTACTGACGCCGAAGTGTCACTATAATTCACAGGAAATGGTTTTAATGCGACACAGCTGCGTGGAACAAAACATCGACACCCGCATTTATGTGACGTCATTCTAACTAGGCTGCATTACCCTGTTCTCCACTTTACATATTTACAAAAACATAGTTGTAGAGCAGTGAGCATGCAAAATATTTGCTAGTTCTTCAAAGTTTTAAAAAGCACTGATTTTGGTTCGATCAAAAATTAAATTACAAGGTATTAAAGGGCCTCAAAATATTAAAACATTTATAGTTCTTATATATGTCTTGTATTGTATGCTGCAGTCAGTAAAAGTTATCATTTAGGAAAATGTATAGTTTAGAAAGCTTATGCACTCATTAGTGTTTCATTTAGCAAAAATTAAACATCTGTGTCTAAACTGTGAAAGAGAGAGATACATATAAATATATACTTATGAACATTAATGAATTTAATTCCCAGCTGTTCCATACACCTGAGAATTGACATCCCGGGTGGCGTTCCATCTTGCAGCCTTCTATATCCCAACCCAATCTTTTAACAACTAACATAATGCCATTAAATTTGTGTAATTACCAACCTGTTATAGTGAGTATTTTCTGTAATTTGATGAGCGCTTACCTATTTGTGTTTGTGTCCATGTGAATCTTTTGCAGAGAACCCGTGCCACACAGATAATCCCCTGCACAGTGTCTCAGTTAATGTCTGCTTCCCAGGCAGATGAGGCCTTCAAAGTAGGAGATGTGGAAGTTGCCCAGGTAAACCTAAGCAAGTAGGGACTCCATGATTACATTTTTTGTTTTCCCTCTGTTTGTTATCGTCTGTATATGGGAGAGGATGCATCGTTTAATGTCACCAGGTTGGGGGGTATTATGGAAAGGGGTTTTTTTTTTGGACCCTGATTTGAAGGACACTCTGACTTATCAGTTCATCATGGAGGTCACTTAAACTTAGGCGGTTGCCATGTTAACTTAGAATTTTTATGAAGCTTTTGTTAAATGATGCAGTTATCGTTTCTCAATTTGTAAATGATTACGAAATTCATGTTGTAGTTGTTATATAATTGTGGAAATATGCAGCTAGGTTGCTGTAACTGGAGTAAATCTACAACATAGTGTAAGTAAAACTAATATTTGTTTCAATCAACATAACATTTAATTAACAATTAGATATAAAAAAAGTTTCTAAATAAAGTGGCACTAACCTTTGCACATGACTGTACATCTTTAAAATATATATATATATTTATAACATTTTTCAGCTAAATTATGTAATCCCGCACTTTCTCATGACAAGTATAAACTGTTGACTGTATAAGGAAAGCTCTTTTTGCTTGGCAACATTTAGTTCTAATTTACACTGAATATGAAAGGTCATCTGGGGTCGCAAAGTCCAGGCCTCGAGGGCCGCAGCTCTGCTTGTTTTCCAACTACCCCTGCATGACCCTCTGCTGATTACCTGGATCGGGTGTGTTCAGTCAGTCAGTCAGTAGCTGCAAGGTGAGGGTTGTACAGGGATAGTTGGAAAACCAGCAGGGCTGCTGTAAAATGAAGGATGTTCCAAATATAAACTCAAATAATTGGTTTTCCTTTCCTTGACGCACATAACTTCTGTGTTTTAAGATGTTTTAATACCTGGGAGGGCATGCATGATCAAACAATAGCATCTGCACTTTAATTTCTGCAAAAGCAGATTAAACACTGATAAGGTATCAAATGGTAGTTTTGTAAAAAGTTATTTTGTATTTTTATTTAAATTTATATTTAAATTTTTGTGGCTGAATGCTAAGCAAGTTTTCTGTGTTTTGGGATTCTTTGTTCAATTTAAATTACTACAATTCAACAGATTTGTCACATAGTTATTGCTGAAAGTTTAACGTACATATTTAAGTTGACCAATACTCTGTGCTCAGATATGCTTAAAAAAAGAAGTGTCCCTTGTGTGTGTGTTTCTGTGACCTTCTTACACCTATTTTGGTAAATAAAACCCACAAGACATATGAACTGTACATTGATGTGTAGGTGTTTTCAGACGATTTATGGGAAGTGCACTAACTCAAGCAATATTACAAAACTGTGGTTGTCTTCTGTGTGATAGGTTACCATTGTTGGGGTCATCAGGAGCACAGATAAATCCATGACCAACATCCAGTACAAGGTTGACGACATGACAGGTGCACCCATGGATGTGAAGCAGTGGGTGGACACAGAGGTCAGTGGGAGTCATTGTACTGTTGTGAAGATTTGGCGTTAATTGTCATTGTCTGTAATTGTGTGCACATGTAAAAAACATTATCTAAAGAGTCATGTTGATGGCGGTTTCCTGTTCAAGCTAACTTCTTCAACCATGTAAAGAATGCTTCATTTTCAGGTGTGAGGTCATCTGATTAGTATGCAGTGTTAGTTCCTATAATCATTTGGCTTATAACTTCAACTGTATTATAAACCCTTAGTTTTGGTTCACAGACATGGAGTCACAGCTATAACTGTGAATACATACAACTGAATTCTTTATCTTTTCAAATAATAGATACACCACCTTGAATTAAACGTTTAAAGCAAAAGGTGAAAAACTGAAATCAAATTGAAAGGAAGATGCAATGAAAAGTAAATTGCCGAGGCATTTATCGCTTACTTTTTGTTACAAGTAAGAGAGAAACAGTTTTTAATTTTTTCTAACTCTACATGAACACAATTTTCAATCCCTAGCTGTTGCAGACTGTTTTGAGACCTTTACCAATGTCAAGCAATGTCTCAGCAATATTATGTGTTTTGAATTTGTTTAGGACCCCAGTGTGGACAGCACTGTCCTGCCTCCTGGCACCTATGTCAAAGTCTCAGGCAACCTACGATCCTTTCAGGTGAGTTTACTGAGTTGCAAATCTTTTCATAGCGAAAAAAAGCAGCTTGGCTTCACGTTGTCATGACATGGCTAAATAATCCCTAGCATGCAAGGAGGCGTGCCTTGCAGTCACAGACATTAAAATTATTGCAAAACAAAATAAGTTTGGAGTGTGTCCTAATAGTGTTAAGACCTAGTTTTCTAGAAATATTAGGGGAAGAAAGTCATGAACAGCCTTTTCACAAACATTTCAGACAGTCATTTATAGTAATTATACTGCTGGGTCCTCCAGTGGGTCATAGGGTTTAAAAGATTAAACTGTTTTCTATTTGTACATGCATTCATATACAGTACATGTTTTCATGTGTTATTGAATTTCAACTCTGTTCCCAGTGTTTTTAAGTGTTTTTAATGACGGAAGGTGTGTGTGTGTGTGTGTGTTTTTGTGTTCAGAACCACAGATCTCTTGTGGCGTTCAGCATCAGGCCACTGGAGGATATGAATGAAATCACCTCACATATGCTGGAGGTTGTCCAAGCACACATGGTGCTCAGCAAACCTCAGACTATGGTGAGAGCGCTGAAAAATAAACCTTACTGAAACTTTCATGGTGGAAGTTTCAATGAATACTGTAAATACCGCAATCATGTCATACTGAAATTTTCTGTACATTTCTCTTTGTACGCTTTCAAAGTTACTGGTAGGCTCAAGAATACACTCATTTGTAACTTAAACAAATTCACATAGTCTTTGTTTTTTTTCTTTTAGTGTACAGCATACTGTACTTGTTTTGTACACATTTCACTGTCTTGATCTGTATTCAATTTTATAAATTCAAATTTCAGTTTGGAACAGGGACAAATTTACTAATGCCATGTTTTTCAGTAGTCTTTTGTGCTGTTACCATAGAACATAATAACCCAGTTTAGTAATTCTTTCTTTTAGTCAGGGGCCGGGGGAGGAATGAGCAGTAACGTCATGGCCATATCGCGGCCGGCCATGGGGAGCATGGTTGGGGTCTATGGTGGCGCCAACGACATGGCTAACAATGGGTTAAGTGCAAACCAGAATCAGGTAGGTTGCAATGACAGATTATGTCTATCTGTAGACAGACAGATAAAATATTTTTGTACGTGTCGTAGACCACTTTGATAGTGTTTCGATTTACTTATATTTATAGTTTGACATCCTCATGGTTTGTTTCTCAAGGTTCTAAGTTTGATAAGAAGCTGCCCAGACCCGCAGGGCATCAGCATTCAAGACCTAAAGCATAGACTCAGTGGCATGAGTCTGACTGTCATCAAGTAAGAGAACTCTGCTCTACATGTCTGTAAATAATAACTTTTATTTTGGCAGATGTGGTATTATAGCTGTGGAAAAACATCTTAAGTTAAAAAATAGAAGAGTATTTAAGGTATGATCAGGTGACTTCCTTGGCATGTCATGATAAGTAAGTGTGATTTGCATGTTTTCTAATGGAACTTGTTGGTTGTCTAATCTTAGCAAAAGCAACAAAACTCACTTTGTAAGATCTTAAACTGGTAATTTAATTCATTTAAATGTTTATTTCTCTTTATATAGCACCGTGGTGCAGTGTTAGTGTTATCTTTAATAAACAGATATGATTTTTGCACTTTAACACTTAAGTTTGTCAGTGTTATATTACATTCACACACACTTTACAGTAATACTTGATGTATTTTCACCAAGTTTCTATGCTAGGATTAATAGTGAACATAATTAGTGAGGGCTCTGGTTTGGTTGTCTTAAACTTTAGACATTAGACTTGATCTCATTAATGCTCTTTTTCTTTAGTTGTTCTTTGTATCCAAAAACAACAACTAAACTTTACTTTATCTTTACCAAATGTATAGGATGCATCTTTTAAAAAAATCTTTTTTTAAAAGATGCATTTTATAAGATTTTTTATAAGATTCCTTATAAAATTTTCTTTTGTGCATTTTTGTAAAAACTTCTATTCTTATTTCTCTTTTTGCTTAAACAGGCAAGCAGTGGAATTCTTGAGCAACGAAGGCCACATTTTTTCCACCATCGATGAAGACCACTACAAATCAACTGACAATGATGACTAGTCGCCTACACCTTTTCACAGTAGCCCCAGTGGTGTTACTTATGTCTATCTAATCTGATATTAGTCATTAGTATCTGTAAAAATAAATCACAACCTTTTAACCTCTTCAGTGTCTCAGACCTGTGTCAGATTCAGAGAACAGAACACGTCTTTATTAAGGTACAGCTGTTGGTATTAGTTAAAGAACATGTGGTTTAGTGAGATCTTTGCGCTAGACATCTTTTGTCCCTGAGGTCGCTGCTGCTCTTTTGCAAACTCTTAAAGTGTTGTTGAATAAGCCATTATTAGCAGTTATACTATTTTCATTTATTTCCCTGCAATCCATATTGTAAAGAGGTTTGTAATTTTAAGAATTTGGAAAAAATTGCTGAAAGTATTTTTCTGTGTGTTACTTTTGTCAGAATTAAAAATGATTACATTGGTTATCTACATCAGGATGGTTTGTGTTTCTTAAATTACACAACTTTTTGTGTTATTTGAAAATATAATCTAGTCTGTACACTTTACTTGGACATTCACATGCGTATTCATCCCCTTAGCTGTGACACCACAAACAAATTTTTGAGTGTTGTAAAGTTGACGTTTGTCCTTGAGCGATTGCACCTGTCACAGATTCAGTTGACTGAGCATGATGGAGAAATATAGATGGACACATCCATTTACATCATACCACATGTAACACCAAATAAATCAAACAGGCATCAGTGCACTATCACCAGTTTTTTTTATTATTAATATCTTAGTTTGTTAAGTGAAATAATGTTTTCAACTTTGACAACAAAATAAACATTGAATAAAAATATACTTCTTTGTAGCCAGTATAGTTTGATAGACTATTAGTGAAGTTGCAAAATGTACATAGTTTTACGGGGGATAAGAATAATCTCAGTTCACGGAATAATGAAACATCAGTTTGAGTCCACAATAAAGCCTTTCAATGGAAAAAATATGTTGAGTAGCATCTTTAGGTATTTTCAGATTTGTATATTATTGTATGTGGTGGGAGGTAGGGCTTCGGACCATGACTGCATGAGAAAATGCAGAGGTACTTCCCAGCAATGACGGACTTTGTTGTTCTGCTTAGAGTTTGCATATGTTTAGGGGTTGATGTATTTTTCTTTTGAATCAAATCATTACAGATAGAGGTATTGATTCAAAATGAGCTATTTTAAAGTTGTTTTATGTATTGTTGCGTTTGGCAGTGTGATGAATGATGTTGCTAAAGTCTTTTAGGCTAAATAATATAACTACTTCATATTGCACATTACATGCCATTATATACAAAACTACAAGCTATGTACTCTTAAAAATCATCACTTAGTTATGACTCATAAGATAAGTTTGAATGAATATTTTAAAGCAATGCCATATTGAAAAAAAAACCAACTGCAATAAAAGTAATATTTGTTTGAATGTGGGTAGTCTTTAAATGACAAAGCCACTCACAAGCGTGAAGAGGATGGAGGAGGCTTTGCACGACCACATGAAAGACACAGATGGTAGGTTTTCTTTTCGTGCTGTATGACATCAAACACTTGTTTTTACTCAAGTGTCCACGCTTGTACTATACTCCCACATGGTGACCCCAGTCTGTTTATCAGGTCTGATTGGGTGCTTAAAGTCTCGCAAACTGTCTCAGAGTTCTTAACAGATGTAGTATACCGTCATGAATTTACAGCTGAACAATAATAAACTGAAGTATCCAACCTTAGTAAGGTAAAACAACTGATTTCAGCATAAAGTTCAATAGTCTGAGTTCAACACAGCAACTGGGGAATTAATGGAGAGGTTTCCCCACACAGCACCTTGACAAAACATTTAAGAGCTTCAAAACTGCAAAGACATTTTCCTTCAGTCACTCTTAAATTCAGTCCCTGCCGCTCATACATACGTGAAGCAGCACTGCGGAAGCACAGGATATTTTAGTAGAACAGGATATTCTCTTGGGCTGTTTTCATCAATGCTGCTAAAGTATCGTCCACGATTTCATAGTCGTGATCACTGTCCACATCTGCTACAACCTCACACTGTGACACTGAGGGGAAAAAGCACAGAGTTTATCAATCAGTGAGATTTTGTAATGCAAAAAATTGTGTTTTTCCTCACGTGAACAAATGCAAAGACTCAAACCAACGATGACTTGATGGTGTTGACACTTACTGTCTGAGTCTGATGTAGCTCTGTCAAAAAGCTACTAGCTATTTTTGTCCATTAAAAATACATATATGTGCAGCTCAGTGAGTCACAGTGTCTCACTTGGTGAAATGTTTGTTCCCCCAAACAGAAGTACTTTGGTTTATTTTAGGTAAATTGTACATGCATTGAAGTTACTTTTGTTTTAATGCGTAACTCCAAAAAGTTCCCAGCATGAGTAAAATTTGATTAAAATCCATGTCACTGTGGTTAAAGTGGTGAATCAGCCTTTCAAAAAAATCTAAAAACACATAGCCTAAGTATTGCCGGTTTTGGTCTGATGATGACATTGTAATATGTTGCAGAATTTCATCAAGATATTCCCATAAATGTAACCAGCATGGCTGTGAGGGAGCTTCACCGTTTTTTGCAGATTCCTCCATTTTCACGTAAGTGTTTGGCAGAGCCTTCCCAGTTGCCACTTCAGCTGTCGAGTGCTTTCGGGGTACAATTGGGGGCGGTACATCATCTGATATAGCCTGCACAACAAGAGGAAGTCAGAGTTTTGTCACGGTCTATGCATGACTTCGCCACAGCAAAATGTGGAAGTATATAGTCTTTTCTGTTTCTAAATATTTTGAGATTTCCTGGAAATCATGCATCAAATTTTTACAAAATAGTTCTCAGTGTACTGTGAGACAGATGATAAGACAATATTCCGAAAAAGATTAGTGAATGTAAAAAGAAACGTGACATGTCCGATATGTACAAAGTGTCATACTCACTGGCGGTGGGGGAGCTGGGGGCCTTCTTTTGCTATTTAAAGTCAAGTCTGCAAACTCTGTAGTTGGGGCTTTGTTTGTGTGATGTTTGGATTTGTCTGCCTTAGACGACTTCTTAGAGGCTTTTGATGATTTTTTAGGAGGCTTTGAAGATGACAGGTTTCGCTTTGGCGGTCGGGGAGGAGGAGCAGCATCTGAGTTGCCCTGTTTTTGAAATTCATAAAAGAATGAATCTGTCACTTCGGTAACTTTATCCACTTGTAATGTGGGGGGTTGACCCCTGGGCCATGGCAGGGGGTCCTTGGTGAAGGAGACTGACATAGAGAGCCACTGGGTGGGGATCTCAAAACAGTGGTCTGGCCTGTGCAGAAAGCTTGCCTGGATGACGGGCTCTAACATAGCCCCCTCTATTCTTAGACATGCGAAGCCAGACAGAGGATCGTTCTCGAGTTCTGTGTCACGGCTCACTACTTTAACATCCAAAGGCAAGCTGTATTCTTTTCCCAAGTCCTTGAGTTTGTACTTTTTGTTATCGCCGAGCACTTCCACAAAGTGAGCCTGCATGTACAAAGGCAATAAAATGTCCTCTCTCTCATTTGCCTGCTTAACGTCTTCGTCATCATCGTCGTCCTCGTCATCTGGATCTTGCAGACGCTGACACAACAGAGCCTCGACAGACTGCTTCTGTCCATCACTGCCTCCACAAGGCAACTCCATCCTTTCGCAGCGTACCACCTCCAGCTGTTCCCCCACGCTGAGAGTGGGCAGGCCCTCCTCCTCGACTTCATCGCAGTTCCTCGTTACACTGACCCTCAAACCTGGCGTCTGCATCAAAGCAACGTACAGCTCGTACACTGAACTGAATTCTCTCGGCCGCCTCCGAAATCGTCCACCGTATTGTTGAGATACGAGGAAGAACTGCTGCGTCTTCCGGCTCTTCAAGCTGGATATTAAAACCATAGCCGAGGTTCCTTTCCTGTGAAAAACCAGGTGCTCGTTCTGGTTTAGTTCTGGCAGCCAGCTGCACTTGAACAATGAGTGGACCTCTGGCTTTTCCAGTATCTCCACCACTGTAGGGAAGGACTTGTCTGGCTGGGAAAGGACCTCTGTCAGACTGAGCGGGGTCATAAATTCCACATCCTTACACAGCTCAGTGACATCGACCACATCAACCTCCAAGCTGGACGGGAACTTCAACACGTTCTTTCTCACTGTAAAAATATTAGAAAAACAACATGTCGTAGGAGTTCTTAATAAAATCAAATGATCTGATACAGGAATGTAGTTTGTTTTACCTGTACAACAAGAAGTATTCAAAAAACTTTACTAGAATAAATGTTCTGAACACTTCTTGTTGTACAGGTAAAACAAGAAGTATTCAGAATATTAAACTTCTTGTTGTACAGGTAAAACAAGAAGTATTTAGAAGCATTTGCTAGAATAAATGTAGCATTACAGTGAAAAGATTTAACTTAAGTACAAAAACATTATCAGTAAATCTTTTAAATATCGCTCATGTTAAATTACTGATTGCTTGTACTATTGCTGAATTATTTTCATGTTTGCATGTTATTTTTCTAGGCTAGTTTAATCTATGGTGTAAACCTATTTTATTAATATTAACTGTTATAGCAGTAGTAGTAGTATTGTTGTTGTTGTTTATCATCACAATCATTATTATTATTATTTGTAATATTATTAGGCTAAACTATGACATATTAACAGCTAATTACGACAAATGAATACAGGGAAATAAAGTGAAAAATACAAGTATGGAGCAGTAGAATGGCATCTAATTACTAGATTACTTGTACTTGAGTTTATAAAACGTTAAATCATTTTCCATTTATCATTAAAACACAAGATATGAATATGTTCTGATCAATAGATTAACTACAAGTGTAAATAACCACCAGATTATATGATACTTTTTATGTTTGTTTTTTTGTGTGTAAATGCAAAAAATACTTATTCTCACAGTTCATGATGGCACGGACTTGGTACGTTGGAGTCAGGACAAGGGGACGTTCATATTTGGTGGCATTTAGGAAACGGAACCTTCGACTGCGCAGAAAGGGTGAGGACATTATCTCCTGCAGAGTGAAGCACTCCTTACTCTCACACTCGTAAAACTCTCCACGGGATGAAAGAGGGATACACACTTCGGCTGAGGTTTCCTGTTGCCCTTGAACATGGCAGCGAACCTTATTCTCCTCTCCCTCGGTCTGCTCAATGGAGATCATAGTAAAAACTTTCCCAGTCCCCAGTGTGAAGTTGCCAAAAGTCATGGAGGAATGGTTCGTAAAGGTAAAGGGAAGGCAGGAATCCAGGCCTACAGGCCTAAGGATGACCATCTCCTCTATCGTACTGTACGGCATCTCCTCAGGAACCACCTTGAACAAGCCTGATGAACAAACAAGTGTTACTGGTTGGCCGCAAAATACTTTACGGGTCTCCAGAGAAGCCTGTTTAAAAACAGACTAACCTTTGTGATTAATAGGCAGCTCAAACTTCTCATCGGTGCTGATGTCCTCACAGGAAACAGACTGAAGCTCAATGTCAATGACCTTTATGAGATCGCCTGTAGAAAAGCACACTTCACTCCCAGAAATTTCATAAATAGACCCTGAAACAGAAAGTGGGGACAAAGAGGATCTGATCACCAGCAAGCAGATATACTACCATAATATTTTTCATAAAGAATATGGGAAAGAATATGAAATGTTTCTAGCAATTAATCACGAACAATGTAAAGTTTGCAACTAAGACACATGCTCTCTGCCTTGATTAGCTGCGGTGCTGTAAAGACAGGGAACAATGCCCAAAAAACATACATAATGACTGCAAAAGACACAAACATACAGAGAGAGCACCGAAACCAAACATGTTGCCACTTGATACAATCAAATATGAACAAATAGTCTATTATCTCTTCATCATTTTGTCCACGTACAGTTTCCGTTCACAATGAATAAAACAACAAAAGGCCTACCTTGGAAATAGACTCCAGAGCAAACCTGTAAAATCTTTGGCAGACAAGCACTGTCCAGGGAGGCGATTAATTGTTGAAGCGGCAAAGCAGTTGTGTCTGCCATCACTGTTGCCTCAGGGTGCTAAACTAAAAAATGAAGTAGACAGCAAGTGACAAGCGCAGCATAAAACGGGGATTGCTCTCTCAGTGAAAAACCACAAAAGCGAATGAGGAAGTCAGACGAGCTCATTGCACTGCAGCTCTTTGCTTGCATTCACACACGTAGCCAAGTGATATGACTTACATTTTACAGAGAAGTGGTGTTATAAATAACAACCTGCGCTAGCCTAATCATAATACATTCTGAAACGAATTATTATATAAGGAAGGTTTTTAAAAAGTATTTGTTTGTGAGTGTGTGTGTGTGTGTGTATTTGTGGTGGTGGTGGTGGGGGGACAGCAATTACTGCAATGTGCACCACAACATGCTACACGTTAACACACCCACACAAGGTCAGAAGGATACGACATATCTTTGTCTTGTTTATGTATGCTATGCAGTATTAGATGTTACATTATTGGTTTATGCTTTATATATACATGAGCAAAGCATGAGCAGGGTCTCCCGAGCTACTTGGATATATTGTTCCAGTCATGAACTGCCCCTAACTCCCAGTATGTGTATTTCTACTCAAACTACGTCATGAGCCTAGGACTTTATCCTCACTTCCTTCTGCTAAATTGCACTAAAGTAAGCAAAGCATCCTCCCACCCCTGTGACATAACAAGGCAGTTCCTCACTGCTTCTGAAAAAAACCCACAGCATTTTCCACATGCGCCCTCAAAGATCAGCCTGGTCCTCGCCAAGGGGTTTCCCCAATTTCCATTATCCAGACAGGCAGTGCCATCTCTGTTCAGACCTGCACTTGATGAAAAAAAACGGAAGTAGGCTCTTCTCTGTAACCATACAGTAAGTTTTACATGATGCACGGTCACTGCAAGAAATGTCAACCTTGGAGAGACGTGGTGTTTCTACATACTCTACACATACGACATAATTCATAGAATGTTTCAATATGCCCTTTCTGCAGCTCACCCAATTTTAAATAGAAAGTTGGGGTCTGAGGATATTCAGGACTCACAGAAAGACAGTTTGAAAATTGTTTAACAGTTTAACAATATTAATCTGGGTGTTTATTACCGTTTAGTGTAAGGAATGCGGAACTACAACTCCCAACATTCTACGACCACGTTTACCCGTCATGCACCTCGTCCCTGAGGCGATGAAGCAAGATGGCGACTAAAACAAGTAAAGACAGTGCTCCCCCCTTTGATTGCCCATCATGGTGAGAAAATACACATGCTAAAGTTTGTGCTGTTTGTTTGTAATGCAATATCAGACACCACTGAGCAAAACGACGTCCTCTCATTTATACAACCTCAGTTCATTCAGAGAAAATCTTACATCTATAGCAGCTAACGTTAGCATCCAGGCAAAGCTAGTAGCCTAACGTTAACCCGTTAACGCTGGCATTCATTTAGAAATGGCGTTGGGATTTTTTTCCTCTTTGCAGAAATATATTTTACGTTGTTAGTGATTTAAGGGTTGCCACGGATTAATACAGAAAACTGTGATATGTCTTAGTTTTTGTCTGTGTTATGGCTCTTGCAATATAGTTAACGTTAGCATTAAATGAATAACGCAACGTTAGCTACCGCCGAAACGTTAACTAGTTAGTGCAATATAACTGACAAGACAAACAAATGCATGATATTCAATCATCGCGTGTAATACACAGCATATGTTGCATATTTGGGTGTAATAGATGTCTAAAGTCAAACGTATAAGAATATCCACCACTTGTTTTCTTGCAGGGCAGGCAAGCCGCCTCCGGGGCTCCATCTAGACGTGATGAAGGGAGACAAATTAATAGAGGTAACTGGGAGCTTGAAATTCACTTCGGGCCTCGTCTTCTCAAGTTAAAACCATGTCATGGATAACGTTGTGATAATGTTGTAGTTGAATGCATCAGATACGGGCCTGACAGTCCGTCTTGTCCTGGATGTGTTGCACACTGGGATTTTCTATGGCTGCATGGCTTCAAATGGTGCAAGAGCAACATCAGCCCTGAGATTTTAGCTTTTCAGTGAAAGGATCCCTGTTAAGTTATGACTCAGAGGCACAGAGATATTGTAGAGTGTTTCTAGACATGTTCACCAGTTGCTATGACTGTGACATACTAAACTCTCTTTCTGTAGAAACTGATCATAGATGAAAAGAAGTACTATCTGTTTGGGAGGAATCCTGACTGGTGCGACTTCACCATTGACCACCAGTCATGCTCGCGTGTCCATGCTGCCCTGGTCTACCACAAACACCTGAAAAGGGTCTTTCTCATAGACCTCAACAGCAGTAAGACATCATTCACAGTCACACATTTTTCCAAGCAAAAATACCAAATGTTATCTAGTTCCAGCTTTGCAAATGTGAGGTTTTTCACGTTTCACTTTTCATTGTATGTGACTATACTTGTAGCATTATACATTAGGTTAAACCTTTGACCTGCTCTTTTTTCTTTAAGTTGCCTCATTCCTGTGTTATCACATGGGGAAAAACATTTTACTGACTAATAGATAGAAATTTTGATGAAATTATGTACTCTATCATGTATTGTGTGATGAATGAAGCACAGGTTATCACTTCCATGGCTGTTTATTTTGGTAACAACAGGATTATTATATCCCCCTCAATGATAGACCAGACTGTTAACATTTGAGGTTTTCTCCTAAGGATGCTCTTGTTTGAAACAAAGTCGCATTTGATGTTTGTTCTTTGATTATTGCTCCGTCTTACAAGCTTCTGCACTAGTACTGAATCCAATCGGGTTCTATGCTGAAGTAATGTTCAGAACTATGAAATAGTTGCTCTAACATACTAATTTTATATTTTCACCATTTCAGCACATGGTACTTTCCTTGGCCACATCCGTCTGGAAGCACACAAGCCTCAGCAGGTTCCTATTGATTCTACAATATCTTTTGGGGCCTCAACACGGACCTATACCATTAGAGAGAAACCCCAAACCCAAGGAACCAGCGGGACAGGAGATAGCAAGACAGGAGAGGACGAGGAGCTCAAAGGACTGCTAGGGCTTCCGGAAGAAGAAACAGAGCTCGAGGTACGTTTAGTTTCTTGATATTAACACTATTAATACTACTCTAATGCTCTTATACATGGCTCCATCCTCTTTTTAGTAAGTACCTTTTTTTTACCGCAAATAATTGTGTAAGATACACTGCTAATACATTTAAAAAAAAGTACGTATCCGTTTTCATTTTATATTAATACAATGGATTATAAAATGTATCTTTTTTTACCCTGATATCAATACAATCATATTTTCTTCTTGCCAGAACCTCACAGAGTTCAACACAGCTCACAATAAGCGCATTTCTCTCCTGACCATTGAGGAGGGTAACCTAGAAATTCAGAGGCCTAAGAGAAAACGCAGGAACTCCAGAGTTACCTTCAGTGAGGAGGACTCCATTATTAACCCAGGTACAAATAGGTGAAGGTGGGATTAGGGTAACCCAAAGAAACACACACAATATGGAGCAGTTCATGTTTAAGTTACTTTTTTCCACAAAACCTAGTAGTAGATTGTTAGATATAATTTTTAGAGTCATGTTATAAATGTTTTCAATAATTTACTGTGTAGTAAGAGAATTTTTTTAAATTTGGAATTTAGGTGTTTTCATTATTTCTAATTTTATCCTTTAAGGCAGTGACACACCAGAGACCTAGTGCAAATGAAGACCAACCGCTGTGTTGGTCATTTCGGCTTAATCTAAACCTCTAAGTGGTGGTCTCTGATTCACTAAGCTGAACAGTCAGTCAGCCCAAATGAACTTACTGATGGAGAGACAGTGACCGACACTGAATCGACATGTTGAATCGAATGAAAAGTTGCCAACACAGGTCCAACTGTCGTCATTGTTGTGGTGCACACTACCTGACAGCTTGATTCTGGCTGATGGTTAGCTTGGTGTGTCCTGGCCCTTAATCCTAATTTAAATATACTTTCTCAATTTTTGTTCAAGGCCTTTACGGCCTAATTTATAAGCTTTATGGTTTTGGTTGGAAGGTTTAGCATTGAAATGGCTCCTGTCATATAATCCAGCAATAGCCTTGATCTAAACTGCACATTTTTACTTTTCATGGGAAAAATGCACTTTGTAATTTGTGTTGTAACACATATATTTATTCATTCCAGAGGATATTGACCCATCAGTGGGGCGATTTAGAAATATGGTACAGACGGCTGTCATCCCCATTAAGGTAAGTAAGGTTGGTTTTGTTATTTTAAATGCTTAAGTCAATTCCATTTCAGAAAAAATGCTACAAAGCCAAAGTGTTGAACTGTTGGCTTACTTAAAAAATAGTGTTCCAGTCAGCTTAAATTAATAACGTGTCAAGTGAAAGGCAGTAATGTCATGTGTAACAACAGGGGCTAAATGTGTGACTCTGGGAATTAATAATGTCATCCCTGCTGTAGAAACGGAGATCAGATGGACAAAATACCTTGGGTCTTGATGATCTGGCTTCCAAACGCATCCATGGCTACAGTTTGGGCGGTGGCCTCTATGGGGACTTGCCTCCCACCAGTCATGAGAACCAGCCAATAGGAGCTCCAGGAGGTGCTGCCATGCAGGGAGGGCTTCCGCTGCCCTTCCCTAACCCAGCACCAGAGGTCGACCTTGCCCCGGAGGCTCCTCAGCCACCAGTCACTCTTAACCCCACCCCAGTCACAGCCCCCTATCTACCAGAGACCCACAACGAGCCACGGAAAAAGAAGTATGCCAAAGAAGCTTGGCCGGGGAAGAAGCCCACCCCTTCACTACTCATCTAACCAGTTTCTTAAAGCTGCTGACTCTCAGGTTACATCAGGGACTGTGGCCTGGTGGAGGTGGAGTCATTCAGTTCTGTTTTCCTTTATTTGTTGTGTTACTCATTGTCACCATACAAAGACAGCACATAGTTACCCTGTCATCTGTTAAATGATATCAATTACAGTTAATATTTTTGCTGGAAAATGGCTCAATATTAATTGCAAACAAAACTAACATAAATTGACAGGACTTGGCTGTGAACATTTGAGCCACAGACAGGTTAGATGTGTTTGTCAAAGCGACAGGCTTTGTGGATATAATGGGTCACTGTTTTTATTATGTTAGATGTAAAGTTATTTTTTTTTTCTACTTAACATGTTTCAACATGTTTTTCACTCTTCTCATTTTGATAATGCTAATAAACAAATGGCTTAAAAAGTACTTTTATATGAGATATTTTACAGTGAGAAGTGAAAGTCACAAAATGCAGACAATGTATATCAAAAGAAAAGGATGCTTTTTATCTAGAAATCCTATTCATATAATTGATTTTTTTCACTGAAACAATTCCATTACCAGTGACAGCAGACGTCTTGCACTTGTCATACAGGCCACTGGATGGTGATTTGTCCACAAAGAGTTGATTTTGCTTTGATTTTGCAAGTACAGTTATGGTCAGTAACCCTAAACTCATTTTAAATCTAAATCCAGTATGACATGAAAGTGGTGTTGCAAACTTATAGTAATTAATTTCAATCCTTGTGCAAATAAGTCATTTGTCCAGTCCAAACAATACATTTCTTTTTTCAGTATATTTAATTTTACTGGTTTGTTGCCCATTTTTCTCAGCATTTAGGTAATAGTTGTAGGGTTGTTTGTCAAAATGACTTTTAGCGCAGTGATTTTACTACAAATTTCTGAGAAGAGCTTTGAAATAGAGAACAGTGCAATTTGTGCAGTAAACTGTTCATATTTTGATTTCTGGAACTGACAAATTTCCATTGTAAACAGTGTCATACATGTTGTGAACTGGTGGCAGCTTGTGTAAGTGGTTAATTGAGTGTATATCTGATTGCCAAGGTTTCATAAAATTGTATTAAGCCTTATGGGGATTTTTGTTAAGATGGACAGCAGGTGGTAAAGACAAAGAGAATTGAAGCACATTGTAACCAGGGACCCCAGCTGTAATCACACCCCAGTCGCTGTGGTCACAGTATAAAGACATGCAGCTTAACCACAAAGTCACCACAAGTCACCATTTTGTGAGCAAGAGTTTGTTAGGCGAGATACTGTAGGTATGGAGCTGTGTGTAAACTGTACTAGCAGTTAGGTGAGAAAAGCATGTTGAGTGGACAGGATGACCTGGATGGTTGGAGTATTATTTTTTTTATTGAATCCAACAGTAAAGAATGAGATCTGTTTTTTAAGACTTTCCGTGGTCATTTCATGGGAACTTTAAACAAGTAAGAGGTTGCATGTTAAAGACAGTGTTTCATTTTTGCAAGCTGTCCTGTAAAGTAAGTGCAAAGTCCTGTTAGAACAAGTGCTTCAAACACAGTCAGCAAACGGCACAAAGGGAGAACAAAGGTGGCCCAGTCTATTGTGGTTCAGCCACACCTTCCCAACGGTGTGTGTTTTTCTATAAGTGAACTTGTCTCAGGGATACTTTGGACCTCAGATAGCTAAATGTGGCACAGACAAATCCGTTTTATGTCAGTGTGAATCTTGACACAGTGACAGTAAACCTAAAAACACAATACACTAACAGTATTGTAGATGAAAGAGTGTGATTTTATAAACATCCTTTTAGTTATGTTTATTTGACCTGATCCTGACTCAGCAAAAAAATATATATACTGAGAACCCCTAAAAATATGTAATTGAGTAACACATTTACAAATAAAAGATACATATTTCTCACACTTGATACAAACTGATTAGTTACTAATGCAGCAATTCCAATTTTACATAACATTTCTTAAAAAGCGTTTTAATGTAATTAAGTGCAATTTTTTCAGAAATGTCAGTTAAAAGTTTAACAAAATAGGAGAAATAAAGACAAATTAACTCTACCCCTCTATTAAACAATATAAATGTGAAGTTTACAGTATTTCTTGTCATTTTGCTTTACATTTGTGGGTCTACGGGCTTTATCTTAATGTGGATGCCATTGAGTGAACGGAGCACCAGCCTAGGAATTATCTTGGGTTTCCAAGCTGGGTCTTCTATCAGCTGGTATCTCTTCAGTGTCATGGCTACCACTACTTTCATCTCATTCATGGCAAAGTTCTGACCAATGCAGTTTCTGTGGGAAAATAGCAAACGTAGCAATGTGTGTGAATAAGGAGCAGCCCGATGAAAGGTAAGCAACATGCTGACATGGGAGAAGACACGAAGCAGAAGGACCGGACGTTTTTCAGTGAGACTGTTGTCTATAGGGAGGCATGACCGGAGTGACAGTATATGTGTTTGATAAAACTTGTGATGATCAGACGTGTTTAGAGTTTTATAAGACTGCTATATTTAATGGTGTCTTTTGAAGTTAATTATAAGCTTGAACTTGCAAGGTCCTCACTAAATTGGGGCTATATAGTAATTCCCCCCAGGTTCATGACTCCTGCAAAAAGAATTTTATCTGGCCAATCTAACTCGACATTGTACATTCAAAGGAATCTATAGAGATTGTATATCCTCCTGAGACCCAGCCAATTCATTTAAGTCTTCTGTGGTGGACTTTTGTTTTTATATTGTATGACTCATTTGAGCTATCTTACTAAGTCTTGATTTGCGTATAAGAGGACTTTCTTGCCTTGTCAGTGATATCTCCTGTTCGGGTGGGGTTTCATGCTGAAACTACTAGGGAAAAGGGCATTGGTACTACGATTACTACTACTACTACTGTCAACAGGATATCCTAACACAGCACTTGGACAATGTCTCTGGATAAATGATTAAAGAAAATTCTTGAGCAAACAAACAGTTTAAAGAGATGTAAACGTAATTCCTTGTTTTCAAAGTTTGGAAGCTTAGTTAAAATGACATCTTGTTTGTTGTCTCAGATTTTTTTTGCATTGCTGAGTCAGCAAAGAGACACAGAAAATGGAAAAAAAAAATATAGCCTACACATTTATGGTCAGTTTTTCATTCCCAATAGCCTTCTCAGTAGTATTTCCATGGCATGTGTGATTCCCCTCAGTTTAATCCTTGGTTACACTAATATTTTTATTCTGTTGGTTAAAAGGGGAATGGCTCCACGTACCAACAGCCTTTGTTAGGTAAATGAGTAGACCGCATAAAACGAGAACCTCTTTCCTAGTTTTAAGTGAGAGACAAACCTTGGCCCAGCTGCAAAAGGCACAAATGCATGAGGTGACCTCTTGGAAACATTCTCTGGTAGGAAACGCAGTGGGTCAAATACCTGTGATAAACCACAATAAAAATGTTTTTTAGTATGGGAAACAAGACGCACTTAAGTTGCAGAGCATCACATCTGGATATTTGACACATTTTATGCTGAAACTGAATTCTAGGTTCAATCAGACTTATTTTAATTGAGACCTGCCCAGGGTATATGCTGCCTCTCACCCAATGACAGCTGATTTAGGATCCAGTCCCTCCCTACATCCTGGACAAGGTAAGCAAATACAGGTAACTGATGGATAGGTGTGAGGCTGCTGAGTGTGCTTATGCGTGTACGCAACTGCACAAGGAGCTGGCGTGTACAGGGTCAAAATAGGCTCTAATCTTTCTGATGTCTCTCAGGGAGAGAACTTGTGGAAAGGAAAGGAGCAGTTTTCAAAATTGCAGTGATAGGAAATGCCTTGTGAATGTATTAGAGAACCTGCAGATCAGGTATAGACGGAGAAAAGAGGACCAGCGACTGAGCCCTGCAGCCCACCAGCATAATGGTAGTGAGAGTTTGAGTATTGCCCCTGGCGAGACATGTGGAAGATTTGTCCTGACAGGTAAGACCTGAGCCAGGTCAGAGCTGCACCAGAGATAACAAAGTCAGAGTGCAGACAGGGGGATCTGATGGCTCACAGTGTCAAAGGCTGCAGAGTAGAACTGGAATGGAAGACTGAGCTGCAGCTTTTTCATGACTGTCCTGTTGTTTCTGTAGAATTGCCACTCCTAAAGCTGGACTGGTTGACATCAAGCAAGTTTTTTTAAAGAAAGAAAATCTCAGACTGAGCAAAGACCAATTATCTGTGAATTACGAGCATCAGGTGTCTTCAATTAGAAGCTGGAAGATACCAATTCACGTTGTCTTCTCCACTCCACCTTTATCTAAAATAACATCTTCCAACTCCAACTCTTCCAACGAATTGACTGAACACAACAGTTCAGACAATTAGCAGTGAGTAAGATAGGGACAGTGGAAAAAAAAAATGCAGAGCAGGGGTCCTTGAGGACCAGGATTGAGAACTATAGTGCTAAGTACAAAGTGATATGCTGGGTTGTATCACCAAGTATCCGGCAACTTACGTCAGGTTTTTCCCAGACTGTTGCATTCCTGTGAACCCCATACACGCTTGTTCCAACACGAGCACCTAGAAAAAAAAACTATTGATTTAAGTGGAGGCTTGTGCAATGACTGACAGCATGTTTGGTGCACACACAAAATGCATGTGTATAAAAAATATGAAAATACACATTTGACACAACCTATCCAATAATCCGACCACTCTGTGACCTAAACTGAATTATTAGCCATAACTCACAGTGTAGCAAAACACTGACCAAACCTATAAAACATTATATGAAATTCTAGTGTTTATCCAGAAATTTCCAAAGATTTCCTGTATGTCTAAATTTTGGGTGTATATATGATGTTGCTGTATGAAGAGTGGCGCAGCCATAAAAAATTAAAGACTGACAAGTAAATATTTCACTTGTATTAAGTCAAAATTAATTTAATAACTTTAAAGATATGTGAAGGAAGACAAAAAATCTGTAGGTTATAGTGTTAATGTGTATGTTGTGCTGAATCTGTAAAACCAAAAGTAGAGCCAAAGGTCCTTTGCGGGGAAACAAAAGCAACATGAGTTAATAATTTATCTTTGACAAGTACCAGAAGAGGTATTACACAAGTAAAGCTGTGCCATCTGTGAACGTTTCAAACATCAACTCTGACAACATAGAAATTAATGGTGCACTGCAGACCTGCTGGCAAAGTTCGTCCATCGAAAAATGTCATGGGTTTGGAGATTCTCCTGGAAATTCCTGGTACAGGAGGGTAAAGCCGGAGGGATTCCTTTATGCACATTGTAGTGTATGGAATTTTACTAAGATCCTCCCTAAAGAAAGACAGACACACAGTGTTAGGGATCAATAACACTGAAAAGTGGCTGGACTGCATCTGTTAATGTTTTTAATGCTTAACCCTACCACCCGAGAGTGTCCTTGTCACCCAGAACTTCAAGAATCTCATCCCTGCACATCTTTTGGTGCTCTGGGTGGCTGGCCAGGCAGTAGAAGATGAAGGAAACACCACTGGCTGTGGTGTCATGTCCCTCAAACATGAATGTGTCCACTTCCGCTCGCAAGTCCTCGTCTGACAGACCCTGCTGATTCTCATCCTGAAGGTGTGATAGAAACAACTATTAGTTCAAGTACACTACACAGTGCATTACATTTTGCTGTATTAGGGATGTTTAGCAGCAGACTGCAGTGAGTAGCTAGTTAAACCTTGTCCTCCATGACATTATTAACATTGACAGCATCAATGTTAATGAGTGTAAAGCCAGTCTTTTTCTGTAAATCAAAGGTTGAACTTTATGTTATGCAACATACTCTTGCTAAGAGAAGGATGTCGAGAAAGTCCAAGTTTCTCTTGGCCTGTATGCGGTCCAGCTCCTTTTCTTCCTTCAGTGCTTCTTTTCTCTTTCTAATAACTTCAGCTTCAAAAGACAAGATAATAAATATTTGCAGAGTGTATATGGTAGACTGATAATGTTTGTGTATTAAACAACTGTCACAATTGCTTGTAGGTTTTACCGGTTTGATTGTAGGCCACCTTGCGTGCCTTCCTATACCTAAATCCATGTGGGCTGAGGTGGAATATTATGTCACTGTGGTATGGAAAAACCCTGAACCGTAAATTGATAAAAGAACTGAGCTCATAGACAGCTTTGATGTATGTATTTGTTCCACTGAAAAGAGAACACAGGAGAAATTAAAAGCTAGATTTTCTCCACTCGTGAATCAGACAGCTGAAGCATCAAATGAAATAAAACTGAAATTGTAATTGGCAGGAAGACAGTTGTGATGAACTCACCCCACAGTCTGACAATTGCTGCTGTAGCTGAACGCACACTTCAAGATGCTGTCCAGTGTCATGAGGCTCACATGTTCGAACAGTTCAAACGTTTCATTGGTCTTTGCATATTGCTCCCATTTGTCCTGCAATCGGAAAGGTAACAAGTGACATCTGTGTCAAAAATAGAAAAACTGCCCACATAACCAGCTTAGTGATCTAGACTACCTGGTTTTGCTATTTTTAAATTGTTATGATTTGCAAAAACGGTCAGTTACATACCAACATTGTTTTAGCAGAGTCTGACATCAATTTGACGTATGGTTTCAAAATGTCATAATGGAAACCTGGTGTCAGGAGTCTTCTGTGCCGAAACCATTTCTGACCTTCTGACACCAATAAACCTTCTCCTGCAGACAGAAGCATATTGCATTTGTCACTCTGTAACAAGAAAAATAAACTGCAGAAGAAATGTAAGTCAGTCTTACCGATCCAAGACTTGATAAACGTATATGCAACATCATCTTTTGGCTCTAATAAAAACAAACACAAAACGTGTTAAATTGTGTTCTGGTTGCAAACCCATGCAGCTCATAGCATTTAAAAAGACTGTATAAATCATTATTGTGCTGTCGTAACTGTGATTTATTTCATTAAGGATGGAAAATAATAGCTGATGCACCTGTTGTTGTCAGTAACGTTTTCACATAATCCGGGTGATGAAGGTTGAGAAAACAAACAAATGGACCGAACCATAACGGAAAAGCATAAGGGTAGTTCTGGGCCCATTTCACAAACGTATCCAAGTCTGTCCCATCTTGTTTCATCTGAAAGAAAAAAAAAACACAATGGGAGATTTAAGTAACATGCCAGTCACGTGGCAGGTTTTCTAACTCTCTTCATTTATTCATGAAGGGGGAAATGAAACGTCAATCTGCTTAAATTAGTCTTCACCAAGTGCGTGTCTTTAATGTGTCACGCACTGCAAAAACCGGCGATAAAACAGACATTTGTTAAAGGTTGTAAACAATAACGTACATGAAATGAGCATTTAAAGTGCCGCCGTAACCCCGGTAACGTAACGCCACGTCCTGACGTAAACGGACGGTTCTGTCGGAATTACCTGCAAAACATGTCCGAAGAGCCAGTGTCCCGGGGGACCGGGGAAAGCCGCCATGTCCCGGAGCGTGGCCTTCCGCTTGTCCAGCAAGACGCTGAGTTTGTAGACAACGACCGCGACACACAGCAGGGCGAGCAGGTGGTGCATGTGAAGCCCGCCCAGCTGCAGACCCAGGACGGACTCGGCCAACGCCATCGTGCCGCCCGCCGCGCTGCGAACCTTCGCACAATTAAACACACCGAGGCGAGCGCGCCGACCTTTGTTTTGCTTGTGGGTGTGACGTAATCGCACGGTGGGCGGGGAATCTGCCCAGGACTGTCAGTCAATCAATCAACAGTGATTTATTTTGATATGCTTCTTTAATAATTTATATTTACGTTTACGTTTAGAGTGATGGGATACGTTTACATATATTTCATTTGTGTAAGAAACTATAAAACTACTCCAAAGTCCAGTATAATTTTAATTTTATGATTCAAAGTAGCCTTTGAGAAGCCAGAAGTATTTGTCCTCTTTTTGCATAATGGTCCCGGTCTCTCTATTTATGGTCAAAACTAGACTAGTAGTGGGTTCAGGTGGAGCCAGTTGTAATTGTCTCATGCAGCCAAACAGCAGCCGCTAGTACTGATGGCTGTTAAAGGTTGTAGTAGAGTAGAAAAAATGTTTCCCCCTTTAAAGTTGAAAAGAATCCTTCAATTTCGCACCTCAGTACATGAGACTGGGTTGAATTTAGATGATCATTGACAGCCAATGTACTTTCCACAATGAAGCTGACGGTTGCCGAGATGTGACATTGACAGTATAAAATTAATTAATACCAGTGTGTTCTTATTGTGTAGCCTATCCTTATTTTAAACTGCAGCTTCCCAAATTTCAATACTTTCATTCAAAAATTTTGACCTTTATTAATTCAAATCAAATATATTGAACATATTTGCTCTACAAATGTTAACTAATAAACTAATAACTAATAAACTAACTAATAAAATCATTATATTGTGGGACCAGATTACAGGGAGTAACCAACAATATACTAACCAACCAAACAATATATCATGTGTTTCATAAATCATCATGGATTTATCAAAATGAGTCAAAAGTACATCAACAGCTTACCAGCAGACGACTCAAGACTGGGGCCGGGCAGAGGTGTGAAATGGGAAAAGCCAGTTTATACGTAGAGATAAAGTGCTGTTTATCTAGAAATCCTGATATGATAGATTTTCTCGGTGAAGCATTTCCAGTTACAGTGTTAGACACAATAGACGTCTTGCACTTATCCTGCAGGCCACTAGATGGTGATTTGTGCACAAAGATGAGAGAGTTGATTGTACTTGCCGATTTGCATTTACAGATATCAAAGGTCAGTTGCATCAACTCTAAACTCATCTTACATCTACTATATACAGAATTCAAAGTGAAATTGATGTAGCAGACTTGTGGTAATTTCAATCCTTGTGCAAATAAGTGCCTTTGCCCAGTCCAAACAGTTTGTTGATCATTTATTTTTTCCCAATCTATTTATTTTTATAGGGTTTTTGCCCATTTTTCTCAGCAGCTTTATACAGTGATTTTTTCTACATTTGGTAATAATTATAGGACTGTAAGTTAAGATGGACTTTTAGCACAGTAACTAATTTTACGGGTTTGGATTCACGTTAAACATTTTCACATGCAATAGAGAACAGTGCAATATGTGCAGTGAACCGTTCCTATTTTAATTTCTGGACCTGACCTGATACATATGAACTTGGTCTTTACTATTAAATTAAGCTATTG
The DNA here is from genome assembly GCA_033026295.1 of Channa striata. Taxonomy (NCBI): domain Eukaryota; kingdom Metazoa; phylum Chordata; class Actinopteri; order Anabantiformes; family Channidae; genus Channa; species Channa striata. The sequence continues at coordinate 20,240,320 of CM065175.1, read as the reverse complement.
TACGCAAACAGCGTCATACATGTTGTGAAATGGGGGCAGCTTGTGTAATTGGTTATTTGAGCATGTTTCCAGTTGCCAAGGTTTCATGAAATTGTATTTAAGATGGACAGTAGCTGGTAAAAGCAGAGAGAGGAGGCACATTGAAACCAGGTACCCCGGCTATTGTCACACCACAGTCACTGTGGTCACAGAACATCACATGCAGCTTAGCCACAAAATCACCACAAGCCCATTTCGTGAGCAATTGTTTGTTACAGTAGGTGAGATACTACACTCCTGGGTATCAAGCTTTGTGTAACTTTACTAGTAGTTGGGTGAGAAAAATCATGTTGAGTTAAAAAAAAATCACAAATCTAGATGTGATAGCAAGAATTTTCTTGCGGATTTTAATACACTGAGCTTCTGTTTGTTTCGGTATTAGTCTAGATGTTAAGTTTCGAAGTATCCAAAGGTCACACATCCTCTGCATGTAACTGACTTATGTGGTAACAGCCCAGTAGTTCCCTATACTCATCTCTTGTCCATAAATATATTTATCCTGACGTAATCTGAGCTGGTGTTACTCTTGTATTTAGCAACAGGGTAGTGAGGCAGCATTAATGGTTTTGCCGAAGTGCCCACACTGGATATGGATCATGCCCGAGAGATACTTTGGGTACTATGGCTACTCTCCATAGCAATGAATGCCGGACTAATATCACACTAAAGGGACAACAATGAATGCTTAAAAAAAGTAACCCTACAGCAACAGCTATAAATTCAGAAGATTTACTGGAGTTTGTTAACGTCATGTTCTTGTGTCAACCATACACAAACCATTGAACAGGCATGGATCCATAGCAGAAGGTGTTATTCCTCATTATTAATAGCAAAAACAACAACAACAACAGCCTCGCAGTGCACAATGTTTGTCAGAAAACCCCAAATTACTACAAGGAGGTGTTGTGGAGCGATTAAATGAATGTAGCATAAAAAGAAAACTACAAACCAACGTGGAATCATCATCCCAAAGGTAAGATACAGGGGAGACAGGTAAGATAGAATTTGGGGCTGAATTATTAAAATGCTTTTGCCATTACTTTTTTTTTTAACAAACTCACACATCAAACTTATAAAAGATCAAAACATTTTACCATGTTAGGAATATTGTGTATGACCAACCATTACCACTCCATCAATAACTAAATATACAATTGCATTGTAGCGGGTTATCGCTGCTGCCTCACAGCTTTTAATAAGCACATAAGCACAGCTCTTCCTGGCTTTCCGTTAGGGCCACCAAATGATAATAATGCTCCTTATATCCATGACTAACCTGACTTTTGTCCCAGTTTAGAGCTTGTAATGTTTTGAAGTGTATTCTCACTATTTGATTTTATATCTCATGATATAATGCATGCTTTATTTATATTTGGTAATTTATTGATGACTATTAAGAGATAGGAAATGATCAATGATTAACAATATTATTACTCTGAAGAGTAATCATATAATTGTTGTTTGAACGCTCATGTTTATAGATGTTGATGTGCTGCTTAATGTCATTAGACAATTTCCGATTCTCTTACATGCTGATGATTACTCATATCTCCCTTTGAGAACATGGTCATAAGAAAATCAGCATAATGCATATGCAGAATATGTGGAACCAGCTCCCAGTCCAGATTTGGGAAGTAGACACCCTGGGGGACCAACGCCTGATCCCCTGAGACACTTTCCTCCTCTCACCCCACATTTATATGTTCCCGCTGTATTATATTAACTCTGTGTCTTCTTTGTCCCGTAGTCGTCTTTCTCCCTCACCATCTCCCTCTCTTTGTCCCTGTATTCAGGTGTCCCCGGCTTTGGAGCTGTGAGTGTCTGATGTGCAGCTACCAACCTGCCCAATGTTTTCCACTCACCTCAGCAGGTCCTGGTTCTGCTGGAGGTTTCTTCTGTTAAAGGGAGTTTTTCCTCTCCACTGTTGCCTGTAGCTGCTCAAGGGGGATTTGTTGGGTTTTCTCTAAATTTTTATTGGGTTGGGTCTATAATATTTTCTCACAAAGGTGCGAAAGAAGCTTTAACGGTTCAGAGAGTTCAGAGTGCAGCAATCCAGCTCAAGCTGTGAGTCTAAGATGGACTTGAATTCCCCAAATAATTATTTTGCTCTTTTGTAACTTTAAAATATGGTGCGTAACCACGATTTTGATATGGTCACTTTTGGTAAAGTTCTGGCTTACTTATGCTCAAGTAATAGATTGAACCAACTTTGACCTTAGACTAAGTCATATGATTTTTATTAGATCCTTGAATTACATCGTGGCCAATTATTCAACTTGATTGCGGTTATACATCTTGAGGACATTGATCCAGAAGTTCAGTACCCTGCCAACATGATGAGACAGAGCTTCTCATCATCTGTTGCTGAACGCCACGTGCTGTGTTGACCGGGTGAGGATTCTCTCTCTGACAGTGTCAGACACGGTCGGCCCCCTTCTGGTCCTGGAAACCTTCAGAGACCCTCAGCAACTCTCAAGTAGGCGAAACTAAACTCCATGTTACGTTTTATAAAGACTGATGTCCTAAGAGTAACCACAGGTTTATTTCCTAAATTTAACCCTAAATTTCACTCCCAATTCCCCTGTCTTCTCCAAACGAGGATAAAGGATTGATACGTGAATGTTTGCGTCATTATTGTGATGCAACTGTGAGGCTTGGTAACAGTATTCATATTGATAACTCGGTATTGCTACACATTAAATTGGTATTGCATGAATCTATGAATAAAAACAAGGACTTTTATTTGTTACAAATTTAATAGGTGCCATCACACAAATTTCCTTTTTACAGCACATACACAATAAAAGCATCTCATTTAAAAAAGTGATCTAATGTGAGGAAATTTTAAAACACAACTTTTACAGAAAGACCTCTTCTCCAAACATATCAAGTTGTGAAATAATATTTTACACTGTGTTTTATTATTAGGTAGATTCAATGGTAGTGTTAAAGTTTAATGTCATAGATTTAACTTTCCGCATTACCAAATGGACGATTCTCCATGTTTAGGGTATTTCTTGCTCTTATTTTGCTTTACATTTGTGGGTCTACGGGCTTTATCTTAATGTGGATGCCATTGAGTGAACGAAGCACCAGTCTAGGAACTACCTTTGGTTTCCGAGCTGGGTCTTCTATCAGCTGGTATCTCTTCAGCGTCGTGGCTACCACTACTTTCAGCTCATTCATGGCAAACTTCTGACCAATGCAGTTTCTGTGGGAAAATATTAAACATAGTAATGTGTGTGAAATAATATTCATATAATTTACCTTGGTACCACTGAGTTTACCTCCCCTCTTCCCTTTCTGCTAATAATTGTGTTGGTTAAAGGGGAAAGATTCCACATAAAAACAACCTTTTGTCAGATAAATTATTAGACACCATAAAGAACCTTTTACGTAGTTGTCTGCTAAGCCCTTTTCAGACATGCACTACAATCCTGACTTTGTCTAGATATTATCCAGAGGGGCTCTCTGAGTCAGTTGACTTTGACATTACACAAATGTTACGCAGCCACCTCCCTAGTACAAAGTGTGGATAATATCCAATTGTGCGCCTGTTTGAATAGATCTGGAAATTATCCATAAAATTCTGTCTGATTCTTTCTTGTGATTGCTGTGAACAGATACAATCACCCAACAGTCTGGCCAGGCACCATCCCTTGCCCAGATTAAATTTTGTATTTCCTCACATGTGAGAACACATTTCACATGGACTATTTCCTGATGTGCATTACAGTTGTGAAAGAGCAACTTCTGAGAAAGCCACAACCTGATTCTCCTGATTTTCTCTCAAGTTCATATGTGAAAGAGGTTTGAGAAAGTCACATTGTCTCTGGTGTGGACAAACCTTGGCCCAGCTGCAAAAGGCACAAATGCATGAGGTGACCTCTTGAAACATTCTCTGGTAGGAAACGCAGTGGGTCAAATACCTGTGATAATTATAATAATATATATACATTATATATTTAAATATTTACTTTGTATAAAATCATCACCTTATAATGACATACATGGATGTATTGTATCACTTACATCAGGGTTTTCCCAGACAGATGCATTCTTGTGACACAAGAAGACACTCACCCCAACAACACGACCTACAAATAAGACACAGAAGAGGTTTATTTAGGTTGTGCCTTGTACATACACTTCCTGCTTCACATACAAAATGTATAGGTATTAAAAAAAATGTTGTTGCTGCTTTTCCTGTTGAACTTTAATCAAACTGTACTGATGGTTGATGATTCACTGTTTAGCCAAACACTGACTAAAGCCATAAATGTACTACTATAATTCTAGTGATAATCCTATATTTGTGAGATTTCATATTTTGGAATTTGGAGAAAACGGGTGTGAAATGTTGCTATTTGAAAAGTGGTGCAGCCATAAAACATGTTAAGGACTAGCAAATTAATACTTGACTTGGAATGGAATAAAATACTTTTAATAATCCTATACTACAGTGTTAACATCTGTTTGATGTTGTGCAGACTTTGCATAACCAACAGTAGAGCCAAAGGTCCTTTGTGGGGAAATAAAAGCAACATGGGTTAATAATTTATCTTTGACAAGTACCTAAATAGGTATTACATGAGTTAATGTGTGCCATCCGTGAACGTTTCAAACATCAACTCTGACATCATATAAATTAATGGTGCATGCACCGCAGACCTGCTGGCAAAGTCCGTCCATCGAAAAATGTCATGGGTTTGGAGAGTTTTCTGGAAATTGCTGGTACAGGAGGGTAAAGCCGGAGACATTCCTTTATGCACATTGTAGTGTATGGAATTTTACCAAGATCATCCCTAAAGAAAAGGCAGACACACAGTGTTAGGGATCAATAACACTGAGAAGTGGCTGCACTGCATCTGATAATGTTTTTAATGCTCAACCCTACCACCCGAGGGTGTCCTTGTCGCCCAGAACTTCAAGAATCTCATCCCTGCACATCTTCTGGTGCTCTGGGTGGCAGGCCAGGCAGTAGAAGATGAAGGAAACACCACTGGCTGTGGTGTCATGGCCTGCAAACATGAATGTGTCCACTTCCGCTTGTATGTCCTCATCTGACAGACTCTGCTGATTCTCATCCTAAATGTGTGATAGAAACAAACTGTTAGTTCAAGTACCACTACTAGTACAATAACTTCAAATCATTTGATCAAATACTTTATTTGTTAACCCTGTTGAAAGAATATGTTGAAGATGACCAGATACAATGATCCATGCTGTATCTGTGTTACAGTAATTGATATTTGTGTTTGTTTGTTTTCATATAATAAGAATTTTTAAAGATATAGCCAGTTTATTTGTGTAAAATGTTACATAACATACTTTTGCTAAGAGAAGGATGTCGAGAAAGTCCAAATTTCTCTTGGCCTGTATGCGGTCCAGCTCCTTTTCTTCCTTCAGTGCTTCTTTCCTCTTCCTTATAACTTCAGCTTCAAAAGACGAGATAATAAATATTTGCAGACTGACTTTAGCCTCACTGGCCAACTCTACAAACTAAATCAATCTTATACAGCAGCTCTGCCATGAATTCTACTTTTACGAGTTAATAACCGATTGGTTTTAAAAACTTACAAACTTTGACCACCAAAAACTGTGACCAGTGCATATGACAAACTGTTCAATTTAATTGTGGTTAACCACTGCCATTATACTTTTATTTCAGATTGTTTTAGATTCTCAATAATCACATTATTTACCTGTAACATTGTAGGCCACCTTGCGTGCCTTCCTATATCTATATCCATGTGGGCTGAGGTAGAATATTAAGTCATTGTGGTATAGAATTGTCCTAATTCGCAGATTGACCAAAGAAATGATCTGATATACAGCTTTGATGTATGTGTTAGAGCCACTGAAACATAGGCAGACATTAAAATCAGACAGCTGAAGCACTAAACAAAATAAAGCTGAAACTGTATTTGCAGGAAGAACGTTTTGGTGAACTCACCCCACAGTCTGACAATTGCTGTTGTAGCTGAACGCACACTTCAAGATGCTGTCCAGTGTCATGAGGCTCACATGTTCGGACAGTTCAAAAGACTCATTTGTTTTTGCATATCGCTCCCATTTGTCCTGCAATCAGAAAAGGTAACAAGTGACACCTGTGTCAAAAATTAAAACAACTGCCTGCTCAACCAGCTTAGAGATCTAGACTACCTGGTTTTGTTATGTTTCAATCATTAAATTTGCACATACATTCATTTACATACCATCATGGTTTTAGCAGAATCTGCCATTAGTTGGATGTATGGTTTCAGAACGTCATAATGGAAACCTGGTGTCAGGAGTCTTCTGTGCCGAATCCACTTCTGACCTTCTGACACCAATAAACCTTCTCCTGCAGACAGAAGCATATCGCATTTGTCAGTCTGTAACAAGAAAAAATAAACTGCAGAAGAAATTTAAATGATTCTTACCAATCCAAGGCTTAATAAGACTGTATACAAAGTCATCTTTTGGCTCTATTAGAAAACAAAACAAAACAAAACAAAACAAAACAAAACAAAACAAAAACTTGGTTAATTTGATTTGTGGATGTAAGCAAACTATGTTCATTGTATTTAAAAATATCATAAACAATGCATCAGTGACGTACAGTGAGGTTCATGGCTGGTGAAACACGTTACACACATACAGTTGTTGACAAAAAACACAGTACATTATACACATCCATTTAATCTATCTACCAAAAGAGTTTGAACATATTAATAGCGACATACAGAGAGGCACCAATACAGTCTCACTGAAGAGTAAATGTAACAATTCAGCTATTTTGAATAAAAAAATAATCTAAAACTGTCGAAGTTAGATAAAAAATAACTTTAAAGTGCAAATCAATGGATAAATAAACCATTTAATTATTCTTTTATTTTACATTTTTTCTTTCCATGATGACAGAGAGGCACGGCTTCTCCTGCCTCCCCTGACCACACGTCACTGCAATGCATCGACCTTCAAAATTTTATTTGGCCCTTCAGTTCAGTGCAAATTCCTTGTTTCCCCTCATTAATCTACACTTGGTGCCTTATAATGACAAGTGAAAACTGATTTTTAGTTTGGAATTGAATGAAAAAGGAAAAACAAATTGGCATAAGTATTTAGACCCCTTGCTTTCTTTTGGAATTTAGTTCAGATCCCTCCCATACCCTTGATCTTTGCCGAGATGTTTCTACAGCAAAGGGTCTGAATTCTTGGGCCAATGTGATAATTCAGTTTTTTCTTTTTTCACTTTGTCATGATGGGGTACTGAGTGAAGATTATTAAGAAATAGATAAAAATGAAAACGTTGTTAATCATTATCACACTTATGTAACTCTGTATTATTTTAATGGGGACGGAAAGTAACAGCTCACATACCTGTTGATGTCAATAAGGTTTTCACATAATCTGGATGATGAATTTTAAGCAAACAGACAAATGGACCGTACCAAACTGGGAAAGCATAGGGGTAGTGCTGTGCCCATTTTAAATTCTTCACTATGTCTCTCTCATCATTTTTAAACTGAAACAGAAAATGCAAGCAAAAAATAAAACACAGGAAAATTTAAATAAGCTGTAAATATAATGGTAAATTTAATACCACATATCGAACGTATAAATTATTTTATTAAAGGTCAAGGTATTTTTACATTTTGTTTTAAAACATAAAATCCATCACTAAACACCCCCCATCATACTATGTATGAGGTGTTTTGTTTCTTTAAAAAATGCTGCTGCTAACCATCGGCTAATGAAAACCACAGAGGTCGTCTGGATTATTAAACATCATCATGCCAAACACAGGAGACTCTTCTACTCAGTAGCCAGACTTAAACCAACTATATTTTTGTATGAAAAAACAATTTTCTAGATAAGGTATAGGCATTAAATCAAACTGCAAATTTCAAGGTAATTGGTGATGACTTCGAAGTCATGTGACCATGGGTTAGTTTATTTATAGCCCAACAATATTTTTTTTATTTCTACAAAATGTATTAAATCTAAAGTAAAATCAAGAGTGGTCTAAGTATCATAAACATCTCTTTGTCTCAATTCAATTCATTTCAATTAGCGCCAAAATCACACGTTATCTCAAGGCACTTTACATAATAAAGTCAAGACTATACAGACATTTAAAGAAAACCCAACAAATCCCCCTTGAGCAGCTATTGGCAACAGTGGACAGGAGAAACTCCCTTTAATGGAAGAAACCTCCAGCAGAACCAGGCTCAGGGTGGGCGGCCATCTGCCTTGACCGATTGGGGTGAGAAGAAAGTGGAGAGAGAAAAGAACAGAGCAACAAAAGCAACAACAGGACATTGGACAGGTTGGTGGGACCAGTAGCTGAACACTGGAAGAAACACAGCTACAAAGAGACCGAAGTGGTCTATTAGGATGATAAAGAAAGGAAAACATACAATGGTCACTGACTTGAAAGTGACAAAAGTAAAATTAAATATTAAATTTACTTAGAATTGCGGTTCAACACAAGGATTATAAAAAACAAACTAATGAAACTGTCCTGGACTAAAATGATGACCCCCTAGAAAAGACTGAAAATAATTTGACCATTGGGGCTAAAATATATCTTGTAATTACCATCACAATTGTCTTTAAACTTGCTTATTTAGAGAGAGAAAAGTCGTTTACTGTCCACACTGAACACAGACCACAGACAACTACAGACAGACCTGCTGGCAGCTATGTTAATTTTTGCTTCTGTTGAAACCCAAAAATTAATGTTGGATGTGAATTAGTTAATCTTTAGTACTTTTTTATTTATTATTACTTTTGTCAGTTCCAAGTTATTTCAGTGACCTTTGTGGGCTTTTCTTTCTTTAACGGAAGGTTACCAACAATTTCCTTTATGTCTGTATTATTCCGAGGGAAATAACTTTGCCTTATTACTGCTGTTCTCTGCAAAGGAAAAAAAGCACTACATTCAGAAAACGAACCTCACATTCATAATTAAATGCACTTTATGTTTTTTTCTTTCATCCTCACAGACATGCAGTCTGCAGGCATCGAGACATGCAGAAAGTTTCTCATTAACTAGCAAACCCCACAGCCAAATCAGTAGCACAAAAGATAATTTCTAATAACAAATCATAGTAGTATTAGTAGAAATAGTATTTCACACACACACACACACTTGTTAATCAGAATCAGTGTTTAAATTAAATGTCCAATTCTTAACCAAAGTTTTATCGGAATTACCTCCAAAGCATGTCCAAAGAGCCAGTGTGTCGGGGGTCCGGGGAAAGCTGCCATGGCGTGAAACGCCACATTTCGTTTGTGCAGTAAAACGCTGAGTTTGTAGACAACGGCCGAGACACACAGCAGGGCGATCAGCTGATGCATGGGAAGCCCGGACAGCTGCAGACTCAGGGCGGACTCAGCTACCGCCATTGTGCCGCCCGCCGCGCTCCGCTCCGCTGGTGCACAGACTGTGTCCGGGACTAAACGCACCCACGTAATAAACCGCAGAGAGGTCAGAGGTTTTTATCCCTCCCCAAAAACTTTATTAACAGTAAATTTACATGTCAGAATGTGAAGGGCATGACGCATAATAAGAACAGGAGCGTTCAGCAGAGCAAAGAAAAGACATATTTATAAATTGTGGCAAAAAACAAAATCGTAACGTCAAACGTATTTCTGTAATATTCAAAAAAAAAAAAAAAGGTGCGGTGGCGACCCGGTCGGCAAACGAAAGGAAGCACGAACGTCTGTAGTGTGCAGGAGAGAGAGAAATAGGTGATTAAAGTGATCATAATCTGTACAGACATGTTAAATATTCAGACATGCTGTTAAAATACAGCCTGAATAAATGTCCTGCTTTATGAACGTCTTCCATTGTAACTATATTGTAGCGACGCGGCCCGTGGGCCAGGGGCGGGGTCACTGGGGACGGTGGGGATTGTCCATGGTTCTGTGTGTTTAAAGTGTGACCACCTGCAACACCTGGTTGTCGGGGGTCCTGCGGTCGGAGGTCCTCCGGTGGGTCCATTCACGCTGAGACAGTAGCGCTGCTACTGGCCCGTCCGCCGTCAGGTTGCTGCACGTCCACTGCTGCCATGACAATGCGCGACCTGACAAATGTTTTATTGTTGCTTTAGTTGCACTTTTATTTTCTCTCTCCACTTTCCTCTCACCACATCCGGTCAAGGCAGATGGCCGCCCACCCTGAGCCTCGTTTTGCTGGAGGTTTCTTCCGTTTTTTTCCTCTCCACTGTTGCCTATGGCTCCTCAAGGGGGGCTTGTTGCGTTTTCTCTACATATATTTATATTCTGACTTTATTAAAATACTGTAGCACCGGACACACCGTGGCAGGGTGTGCGGCAGCCACTGCGGGTGGTGGAGCTTGAGCTACGCTAGTCTAGCCTTACTGGTGCAGCTAACTAGCGGCTAGCTTGGGCGCTAGCAGGCTAACCTGAACATGTCGCCTTTCCTGCCCCACCCGGGCTGGAGAGCAGCAATCTCGCAGGAACTTTTGCGGCTCCCACAGCGTCTCTCTCTGTGGTGCCGTCGCTTCTCCGGCCTCTCCTGTGTCAGAGAATGGCCGCCAAACACTCGAGCTGGAGAGCGCCTGTCGAATGCGGGGTTGATAGCCTGGAGCTCTCACTGCTCCTCCGAGGACAGGTCACCGAGCACCTGCAGAGCGGAGCCCTCCACGGCCAGAGCCAGATAGGTTGCTGTCCCCTCTTCATGCCATCCCCAGTGGAAAGCGGCTAGCTCCACCTGGGCGAGGTATGGCTGCATTGGAGTCGGCCCGTTATAGACTGGCATAACAGGCCGCAGCCGGTGTCTCTCTGGGTCTGGGGAGCAGCAGGTCGGCTGAGACACTCTAGTGCCCTCAGGCTGGCACGGATCCCTGGTTTCACTCCTGGCCTCCTGTGCATCCCATCAGCACTCTGCTTTCCAAGATCGCTCGCTCTAGTTCGCCTAGACTCTGCTCCATGTCGTCTTCTATACGGCCCCGATACCACTTCTGACACCGTGGCAGGGTGTGCAGCAGCCACGGCGGGTGGTGGAGCTTGAGCTACGCTTGCCTAGCCTCACTGGTGCAGCTAACTAGCGGCTAGCTTGGGCGCTAGCAGGCTAACCTGACCCTAAAGCTACCCCAGGTGGAGGGAGGTCACTCGTGCCCCGTACACCGCACGACCCCGAGTGCCTCATACTGGCAGACAGACAACTGGGTGACGCAGTTCTTGTCTTTTACTGCAGCTTTATTTAAAACAGTAACAGGAACAAACGCAAATACATAGGCCGGTCACCGTTAGGGTCACTCCCACACACAGCGCTTTCCCCAAGTACCCATACCACCGGCCAGGGGTGGGGTCGCTTTTGCCTCTCACTTCTGCCTCCACAGTTCATAGTTCGCTGCTAGCAACCCTGCTAGCCACTGGTTAGCTGCATCCGTTTAGCTCAGGTTAGCTCACTCTAGCTCCCCCACCCACTGTAGCTGCCACTCATCATTAACTACAATATAAATACAGTAATTTTATTCATCATCAGTGTTGATATATGACAAATTACACTTGCCTAAAGGCCACTAGATGTTGATTTGTTCACAAAGAAGAGAGAATTGATTGTACTTGCATATTTGCAAATACATTTATCAAAGGTCAGTTTCCTCAACCCTAAAGTCATCTTACATCTACTATATGCAGACTGCCATGAAACTCAGGTCGCAAACTTCTAGTAATTGATTTGAATCCTGTACAAATAAGTTCTTTGCCCAGTCCAAACAGATTATTTGTCTTTTTCCAGTATATTTAGTTTTATTGGTTTGATGCCCATTTTTCTCAGCATATTTATAGAGTGATGGTTCCTGTATTTGGTTAATAATTGTAAGCTTATTGGTTAGGAGAGATTTTTAGCACAATAAATATTTTACTGGAAATTTCTGAAAACACGTTTGTGTGTAAACATTTTCACGTGGAACAGAGTAAAGGGCAACTTGTGCAGTGAAAAAAAACAGTGTGCAAACAGTATCACACATGTTGTGAAATGGCATTTGCTCAGTGTAATTGGTTAAAAAGGTTTTATAAAATTTTTATGTCTTATGGGGATTTTTGTTAAGATGGACAGCAGGTGGTAAAGACAAAGAGAATTGAGGCACATTGTAACCAGGGACCCCAGCTGTAATCACACCCCAGTCGCTGTGGTCACAGTATAAAGACATGCAGCTTAACCACAAAGTCACCACAAGTCACCATTTTGTGAGCAAGAGTTTGTTAGGCGAGATACTGTAGGTATGGAGCTTTGTGTAAACTGTACTAGCAGTTAGGTGAGAAAAGCATGTTGAGTGGTCAGGATGACCTGGATGGTTGGAGTATTCTTGTTGCTTCCAGAAGTATAGCATCAAAGCAGATTCCCAAGACTTTAAGACTTGTGGATGTTTAGATTTTAGCATGTGACTATAAATTAAAATTTAATAACTTTTCACTCAAGGTTACAGTGTTTTCAGCTGTTTCATTGCATTTGCTCTGTTTGTTACCAAATTGCAAGAACCAAGTGCAGTTAGGACAAATATATGAGAAAACACTATGAAATGAATCGGCGTACTTACAGTCTATTGAGTTTCAGACCACACCTTCCCAAGAGCGATACTTTGGGTGCTATGGCTACTCTCCACAGAAATGGGAGTCCAACCAAGATCCCACCAAAGGCACAACCATGAAACCTGAATGATGTCAAACAAAAATCAATCTTGGAGGATTCATTAGAGTTTGGTAACATCGTTGCTCATAAGTCAAACATACACAAACCATTAAACAGGCATGGTATCCATGGAGAAAGGTATTGTTCTCCATAAATCAACGTTGCACTGCACGACCTGTAAACTCCACATCGCTACAAGGACGTCTTGTGGAGAGATTAAATGAGGATTGTCAGTACTTTTTTGACCATTACATAGTGTATTTGATGGGTGTGTTCAATAAAATCATAAAAGATCACGACTTTTTACCAGCTAACAAATATCATGATTGACATAGCTCTGACCAACCATTAGCACTCCACCAATAACTAATAATACAGCTGCACTGTAGCGGTTTATCGCTGCTGCCTCACAGCTGGAAGGTCTTTGTTTGACTATGACCTGCCGGCCTTTTTGTGGGAGTTTGCTCATACTTTCTGTGCTTATGTGAGTTACCTCTCACAGTCCAAAGACTTGCAGTTAGGGGTCAATTATCCACGTGAATAGTTGTCTGTGCATGCAAGTGTATGCTGTGTGTATGACATACACCTATGATTTATTTTTCACCATATGTTTGAATTGTTGTGCATGTTTTCTGTGTTGGCCCTGAAATGGACTGGTGACCCAGCTCTTGCCCAATGTTAGCTGAGATAGACTCCAGTCACCCACGAGGATCAGGTCCCATTTCATGGCCAACCTTTGCAGAAAACTGCAAACAATGTCATTACTTTTCCTTGCAAATGTACATAAACTGTGAACCACTAAACACGTGGTTGTGGAGTTTTATGTATTTATGCAAAAAAGAAAGGACTTTTTTCCCCATCAGAAATATATATAGGTGCCATCACAACAATTCTATTTTTACATTACATAAAATAATAAAATCATCTCATTGAAAATAGTGATCTAGTGTGAGGAAATTATAAAAAAAACTTTTACAGAAATATCAAGCCACGAAATAAAAGATTACACTGTATGTCATTATTTGGTAGACAGGTCTGGACAGGTCACTAGTCCATTCACACTCACATTCACACCTAATAATTTATATTTATTATATGCCTATAATAAAAGCACATAAAAGATACAATCAAGATTAACTAAGATACTGCAGCATTTGTATTTGCTCCTTTACGAGGTCAAATGTGAAATTAACAAGGACAAGGGGACTGGGCCTTTCAAAAACAGCTGAGAATCAGCAGGGTCTGTCAGATGAGGACATACAAGCAGAAGTGGACACATTCATGTTTGAGGGCCATGACACCACAGCCAGTGATGTTTCTTTCATCTTTTACACCAGAAGATTTGCAGGGATGAGATTCTTGAAGTTCTGGGCAACAAGGACACCCTCAGGTGGTAGGGTTGAGCATTAAAAACATTAACAGATGCAGTGCAGCAACTTTTCAGTGTTATTGATCCCTAACACTGTGTGTCTGTCTTTTTTTAGGGAGGATCTTCGTATATTTACCCTCCTGTACCAGCAATTTCCAGGAGAATCTCCAAACCCAGGACATTTTCTGATGGACAGACTTTGCCAGCAGGTCTGTGGTGCATGTGTCAGTAATCATACTCTTACTAAGATTATGTTATGTATCTTGGTCTGTATATGGTCCAGCTTTCCTCTTCCTTATAACTTCAGCTTCAAAAGACAAGATAATAAATATTTGCAGACTGACTTTAGCCTCACCGGCCAACTCTACAGACTAAATCAATATTATACAGCAGCTATGCCATGAATTGTACTTTTACAAGTTTATAACCTATTAGTTTTAAAAACTTAAAAACTGAGAAATTATAACTTTTGAAAAGTGCCAATAATACCAGAGCTGCTGTTTAGGATCGCATTAGATTGTATGGGTGTACCTAATAAAGTGACCAGTGTATATGACAAACTGTTCAATTTCTGTGCGGTTAACCACTGCCATTATAATTTTGTTTCAGATTGTTTCAGATTCTCAATAATCACATAATTTACCAGTGTGAATGTAGGCCACCTTGCGTGCCTTCCTATATCTAAATCCATGTGGGCCGAGGTAGAATATTAAGTTGTTGTGGTATAGAATTGTCCTATTTTGCAGATTGACCAAAAAAATGGAGAACATTAAAAGCTAGATTTTGCTCACTCGTGATTCAGACAGCTGAAGCACTAAACAAAATAAAACTGAAACTGTGATGGCAGGAAGAACGTTTTGATGAACTCACCCCATCTGTGTCAAAAATAGAAAAACTTCCCGCTCAACCAGCTTAGTAATCTAGACTACTGGATTTTGTTATGTTTAAACTGTTATTTACCTTTATAAATTATGATTTGCACAAACTAACTGTCAGTTATAATACCAACATCAGTTTGACGCGTGGTTTCAAAATGTCACAATGGAAACTTGGTGCCAGGAGTTTTCTGTGCCGAAACCCCTTCTGACCTTGTAACACCAATAAACCAGACGGAAGCATATCGCATTTGTCAGTCTGTAACGAGACCACATAAACTGCAGAAGAAATGTAAGTCAGTCTTAACAATCCAAGACTTGATAAACATATATACAAAGTCATCTTTTGGCTTTATTGGGAAACAAACAAACAAAAAAACATGGTTAAATTGATTTGTGGTTGTAAGCCCATGTAGCATATAAATGGTATATACAAATATTATATACAATGAATGCAAAATCTACAAGCAGTACACAGAAAACAGATTTTTAGAAATGTTTAAAAGTTTTCTTTTAAACCTTTTTACCTAACCTGATACAGAAAATGTTCAAAAATTAATTAGAACTTATTAATTAATTAATTAATTTTAGAGAATAAAGCAGTTTCTGTGTGTCATTATTGTTGATATGACTTAACCTAACCTCTTGGGTTTTGGTTAAATACCTGAAAGAACGTTAGCATAGATCTGGTTAACAAGGATCAAGATGTTTTTACCTATTAGTAAAAGATAACATCCATCACTAAACACTCCACTTCCGCTATTTATGAGCTGTTGCGTTTAAAACAAAATAAAAAAAAACATGGCTGCTAACAAGTGGCTAATGAAGTCGGGAATTTTAAACGTCACCATATCAAACACACCGACTCATCTACTCAGGAGTCAATATTTCCAGCTGACTGACTTCTGAACTCGCGCACACCGACTATATCCAATGTTTGTATTAATAAAGACATTTCTAGAAGAGGTATGTGTTAATCAAACTGCAAAATTCAAGGTTATTGGTGATGACGTTGAAGTCATGCCACCGTGATGTGGTCTGTTTATCGCCCACCAAGTTTTTTTAGTTCCTCCAAATGAGCTCTGATTTAAACAGAGGATTATGATTATAACACATTTTCTCAGCAAAAATATCTACTTAAATTACCCGCTAATTATACGACCACTAGGTTTTTGTTGTTCCAAAACGTCAGTGGAAAAACCCTTTGGTGGTTTTGTTGAGGGACACAGGAAGATGCTAAAAAAAAACCAACCACCCAACCAACAAACAAACAAACAAACAAAGTTTAATGTGAGAACTTGTTGTGGTGTGAATGCAACACTGCATCAACATCCACATAGACAGGACAGAGAAAGTGGAATCTGTTTGCCGATTCTAAATGTGTGACTGTAATTTTAACTGTTCTTATTAAAGACCCTGAGAGCTACTTGATATTTAATGGAAGCTAAAGAAGTATTGTGATACATTAAATTAACAAATTCCACCTAATACTAACGTGGTCTAACTTACTAATGCCAATATATAAGTAATAATAATAATAATAATAAAATAAACACTCGTTTATGAAAAAGCAGACTGTCTAACATGTCGGAGACAAGACTGAAGCGTAAACATCTCCATTATTGCCTGAGCAAAAATACTTTGCCTTTTTATTGCTGTTCCCTGTTTCAAAAAATGAAAAGGACCACACCCCGAAAAAGAACCTCACATCATGATTACAATTAATGCACCTTCTGATTTTTCCTTCATCCTCCAGCAGTTGAAATCGTCATGTACTTTACACGATGGTCTTTTCATAAGCAGTTAGGACATTATGAGGTTTGGGGAGCGATGTTTGACAGAAAGACACGCAGAAGGTTATTTCGATAAATTTATCGAATCTCAGACGCACAAAATATAATTTATAAAAAGAAATGATAAAAGTTGTATCACACACACTTGTAAATCAAAACCAATGTTTAAATGTTCAATTCTTAACTAATATTTCATCGTTCAGTCTGTCGGAATCGCCCCGGAGAACACAGCAGCTCGAACAGCCGAAGTTGCCGATCTACATCACTGAAGTGGGACGTTTTTATTCACAGGGACTTTACACACGTGCATGACGGTTTCCACAAACGTATTTATGTAATATCTTAAAAGATGTTGTTTTTCTATTATACGTAAAAACAACGAAAGTGATCAATAAATTATAATCAATAGTTTAGAAAAGTAATAGGCTGCCAATAGTTTATAAAAATGTGATTTTGTGATAATGGAATTAATGTTGTCTCTATGTTGTGAACATATTGCTCTCTGATCACTACATTCTTTATACTTACAAAATTTTAGTTATTCAAAATACGATTTTATTAATAGCCCAACAATGAAGGTGTCGGGTGCGAAGCGAACACTTCATTCAAGACGTGGGCACTGGTGGCGGTGGGCGGGGCTGTCTATCGAATGACATTAAAGGAAATATCGTCCAACGGCAATAAACTGCTAAATGTTATTTTAATACGTCTTTGATAATCAGTCATGGCGTAGTCTTTATATAATCTACTTGTAAAGTAACAGTAAAAAAACTATAAAAATGCTTCAAAGCATTGTGTTTGTTGTGTAGTCTATCCTTATTTTAAAATGGACAAAATAGAAACACTAGAAAGATTAAAGCAAAACAATCCAGTAGCAACACAAACTGCAGCCTCCCAATATCTATGCAGCTAAAATTCATTTAAAAGTGCTGATTATTAATTTAACGTGGTCAGTCTTTGCTAATATATTAAAGATATTTGTTCTAAAACTCTAAGCAAGCAAGTAATCACATTATATTAAAATAACGCTTAAACAATAGTCTTAAACTTGAGTCATTTATTAAAATTAAAACCACAACAACATTGCAAAGGATGCATGAATGAAAAACAGCAACATCATTAATATTAGTAATTACAATGTCCCAGTCTTTGCTGTTTTTTTTAAGTTATTGTTTAGCAATAATCATGAAGTTTTTTGTAAATTTGCTGTTTTTTAAGTGCTTTATAAATCAAGTTGACTTGAAGTTGACAAGTGAAGCGACGCCAAGAAACTCTAATTACCTTTAAGCTAAAAGTGAGTGTCATGTTTTGATTTTGATAATTCACACAGTTGAACAAACACCATAACCAAAATGTAAAAACTGTTTAACACCTTGAAAGCACAAATTTCTTACTCATGCCCACCCTGTGTCTTTACACCTATTCAGAAACAGAAAGCTGAAAACATGCTGCACCATCAGAAAAGTTTGTGGTTAAACTTTCCTCTGCATGGCTGTTGGACCACTTCCGATGCGTCATGTAGTCATTATGCGACGTTTAGCCCTTCTGATGTGATGCACAGTCTCTGAGCTGAGCTTTGAACAGCAGTTATTGTGTGGCCACAGGAGCTGGAGTGTTGTTATGTGTTGAGTGTTTTTATTTCTTTAGACAGCTTCAAACACAATGAAAATTATTTTCATTTTTGGAATTATTATCTGGGATGTATACACCTTTGCTTCAAAGAACGGTAAGTAACTAAATCATAACTATTACCGTTTAATACTATTACCGAGTATTGCTGTTCCGTGACGATACAATATAGATATGACAGATAGATTTCCTTTTTAAAGGTACTATTGTGTGATAACTGAGAAATCTGATATTTTAGCAGGCTCTAACCACCTTCAATTCTTCCTGGGATGTCGAGCTGTAATACCTTGTGGACACAGGAGAAGGGACTCAAACGCTTTCAAATGGTTTTACAAGAATAATAAAAATAGTGAGAAAATGCTGATCTTTTTCGAAGACAAAAAAGGAGTAAAACGCCGGCATGCCTTTCATCGCAGACACGATGTCACATCAGATCGATCTTTAGTCATCAGTGACTTTACAGAGGATGATCAAGGCCTGTACTGGTGTGTAAACTGTTATGAAGACGACTGCTATGACGAAATGTCCACGGTTATCAGAGTGACAAAAGGTTTGAGTTATTGCAACTGTCATAATTTTCTAAGATTGTAATATACCAACTGGTCGTGTACATGTCCTTAACAATTTGATAAAGTCCATCATCATACTCAAAGATCTTTGCTTTTTTTTTTTTTTTTAGAAATTTCACGTGAAACCCAGCAGACAGTTTATGTGGCTGCAGGCACCAGTTTTATGCATCAATGTCCAGGTGAATTTACTAACCTTAAATGGACGTTTAATGCAAGTGAAACAACTGCTGTCAAGAACTCGAAATTGAGAACAGAAACCGATTTTGTGAGTTTCAACAAGTCTCTACACATCGTAAATGTCCGAAGAGCAGATGTCGGAAAATATACCTGCTGGACAAGTGGATGTGATGGACACGCACAGAAGCTGCTTACTATTAACCTGTGTGTTGTCACAGGTATGCGATAAACGCACAGATACAGTACACTGTCTTGGTAAATTGGATTGACTTCAGTGAAAAAATTTTAATTTTCTACCAATTTTCAGTACGCCAGAACGGGAATACATCTGCTTTTTGTGCTGTAATATGTGACGCAGAATTCAGTAACAACAAACACAACGAAATGTCAAATGAGGAGACAGACCTGAGGAAAATATTGGTGCATGTAAAGCCATACGGGTCTTTGAATTGCATTGCAAACCAGATGTTCGATGCTTCTGGTACAATTAAGAGCACTCCGCCACCATCAAATGCTTCAAGCAAAACAACAGGTGGGTGTTTTGCTGCTTCTCTGTAAGAAATTCATGACAAATATTGAAAGAATATAAATTTTTATATCTTATGTTTTTGGTCTCACAGATACAAATACAGAGACTGAATATCTGACACCCGTCATTTATGGAACATCAGGGGCCCTCACATGTCTTATTTTATCAGCCCTTTTAATTTTCTTCTTCAGAACAAGATTGCGAGCAGGTAGAATATGCTACATTTTTCAGAAACTTCCTGTTTATTGCATGTTTACTGGTCTACTGCTTTGATGCGCAACATTGACAGTTACTGGGGTTAGGGTACTGAGTCTGTTTCTCTTCCTGTGTTTCTAAAGATATTTCTTCTTGCGCTGACATTCATGGCCAGGTAAGAGTTTTATAAAAATGATGATGATGATGATGATGATGATAATGGAGATGATGATGATGATCTTGTAACTCAGTATTATGTATTATGCAGCACTGAATTAGTGTATTGTTTTGTTTAGATAATGTAATTTCTTATTTTTCACTGCAGGAGGAGGAGGAGGAGCCTTCAGTGGTTTATGCATCAGTTATCATCGGGAGACCTGCAAAAACAACAAATAATCCTACAAACTACAGCCGCTGTGTGTACAGTGAAATACAATTCTAGAAACAAAGTCCCAAAACAAGGCAATTCATATTATATTGTTATGATGATAGTTGCCACTCCTCTTTTTTTATGGACTGAAGAACTGGATTTTATAGTTTTATGAAAGGCTTCCTAACTGACTGTTACAACGGACAACATAATAAGATATGCCTGAATTCTATCTGTTTCTGTGTTAATAATTCCAAAGAAGAAATATTACAGGATATTGTACAATTTAACTTCACTACATTTATTTAACTTCGGCAATGCAAATAATAAAAAAAAAACTGTGAAGACATTGCAACCAGCTACAACAGTAAAATGCCTTTACACATACTGTCTGAAACTGCAGTGCATTTACTCAGGCTGTCTGTTGCCCACAATAAATTTTAAAGCACTTTACTAAGAACTCTTTTCATGCTTTGCACTATAATAAGATAATTGGGTTTGGTATTTTCATTTGCATGTGTTTTGAATCAAATTTTACACAAACCATAAGCTTAAAAATATCATTGTTGCTATAAACACAGAAACCTTTCAAAACTAAAGTAGGCTGGATTAAATTAGCTCCACTGTAAAAATCATTAACAATAAGAGAACGATCAAGTCTATTTTAAGACAATCAAGACAGTTATTTTCACTTTCATTTTACTCGTATAATATCTAAAACAATTTTTTTGATGAAGCACTTTTACTTGCAATGACAATTTTATAGCGGTAATGTCCCAGTTCGATAATAAAACTTTCACATAAAGCGAGCAATTCGTCGACATGAATCATTGCAGTCAACAATCCTAATAAATGACAGATTAATATGTGAAGATTTTGACATGAACCTTTTCTCCGGTAGGTGGCAGTAATGCGCCTCAAAGCTGCATGAGAAGCTGCGAAGCTAAATTCAAACAAGAAACAAAGCGACTCGGCCGCCACCCGTGTGTTTATTCTCTCTAATAAATCATTTAATTGGGCACTTGGGCTATAATGATTGAAACCTATGGAAATATTTCTGTCGTCCTACGATAACTAGATAAAACCATTATTTTTTTTTACCTTATCTTGGGGCTAACGTTGGATCAGCAGTTTAGTTAGCTGGGAGCTAGCCTGCTAGCTGCACAGTTATCCGTGTTGATCGAGCGAACCTGGAGGCCTGCGCGATCACCGGCCTTTCCTGTGGAGGCTCTGGAGAGCACTGACCCGCTGTTTCTTTTCAGGTGAATAGTAAGTTAGCTATGAAACTCACAGCATAACCCCGCCGGCTAAATTCAGTCAGTTGTTGTTGGAAGAGTTAAAGTTGCTACGCTAACAACACGCTCCTCCCTCAGGTAGAAAAGCCGACAGTTCCTGAGAGAAGATGGAAGCTCCTCCGGTCACCGTGATGCCTGTTACTGGGGGCACGATTAACATGATGGAATACCTGCTGCAAGGTAAGAGGCGTCAGGCCCAGCACGGCTGACATGCTGGCAGCTGACTGTGCTGCAGAGCTGCAAATCTGCAAATCAGTTAGTTTCCTTATTCATATGTAAATATGTCAGGCAGCTACAACATCAAAGTGCTGAAATGTAAGTAGGACTCGGCCTATAACATGTTATTCTTACTGTCAACGTAAAGAAAGCTGAAGTAAAATGAATGCAGGTATTTGCAGTCCACTCGAAAAAGTTTTTGGTTTAGTAGAAATGGTGCACAGATTTTTTTTCATGTCTGACTTACCTGTATAATATGAACCCCAAATATTCCTAAACAGGCCCTGAGACATTTTTACGTCTCTTTGCCGTCTTCGTATAACTTAAGACCTAAAATGTGTTAATGCTTGAGCTATTGTGCACCATGATGCATGTTCGTTCAGCGTGCTTGTATTAATGTATCATGAATTTAAAATGAATTTGAGTGTAGTTTTCGAAGGGACCGTAACACTTTGATGCCACCCATGCCAAGTAACTACTATCAGTGAAAGCAGTTTTATGATATATAATGTGTGATTCATCTTAAAAAGCCTTAATAAGGTGTTCAGATGCAACAGAAAGTAATTTTGATAATAGTCATTCTTGCAAAACATACCTTCTTATGTGATGTTTGGACAGTAGTGGTGAATTGCCCTCTTAAACATGCCATTATCAAATATTTGAAATTAAATTGTTAATTTCGTTGATAAGGGTTG
The DNA here is from genome assembly GCA_033026295.1 of Channa striata. Lineage (NCBI taxonomy): Eukaryota > Metazoa > Chordata > Actinopteri > Anabantiformes > Channidae > Channa > Channa striata. The sequence continues at coordinate 20,217,917 of CM065175.1, read as the reverse complement.
GACAAAAAAGAAATGGAGTAAAATTGTGATAGTAAGCACATTATTGGAAACTAAACCTTGACAATGACACTAATTTACAACCTGTCAAAACAGGTTTATCAAAACGTAATATTCATAGTCTTCATGAATTTGGAAGTCATAGCAACACTGTTGCGTAGTACTGTTGAAGAGTACAATCAGCAAGTCCACTCTTTAAACCTAAAGCTGTGTTAAGGTCTCCTTCCATTTTATCATAGCTCTGTGTGTTTTCGTGAATCTTGGCTATTGTTGTCTTTTTGCAGCGCATATTGTGGAAATGTATGATTGTGCAGACCAAGTCATCAGTCCAGATAATCAATATTTGTTTACCGTTTCTCTCTATTCAGGAAGTGTGTTAGACCAGGCTCTGGAAAGCCTCTTACATCGCCTCAGAGGTCTGTGCGACAACATGGAACCCGAGACCTTTACAGACCATGAACTGGTTTATCTTCTAAAAGGCCAGCAAGGCAACCCTTTTATTCTGCGTGCCAGGCGCTCCCTCTCTCATCCTACAGCTCCATGGCACCTGCGCTACCTGGGCCAACCCGAAGTGGGAGACAAGAGCCGCCACGCTCTTGTGCGCAACTGTGTTGATGTGGCTGCCTCTCACAGCCTGCCAGAATTCCTCAATGAGATGGGCTTCCGCATGGACCATGAGTTTGTGGCCAATGGACATATATTCCGCAAAGGCGCACTGAAAGTTGTGGTCAGCAAGCTGTCACGCATTCTACTACCAGGGAACACAGACAGTACAGAGCGTCTATCACTTTCGTACCTGGTGGAGTTGAGTGTGTTGGCTCCAGCTGGCCAGGACAACGTGTCAGAGGACATGCGAAGTTTTGCTGAGCAACTCAAACCCCTTGTCCACCTGGAGAAGATTGACCCAAGCAAACAGAGACATTAAATTACACAAGTACTACGGTCAAGTTCTCTTTGACCATCATGGACAAATTATCTTGTCTATTTTTTATAATTTTTTAACATTACTTAAAATTAAACTCATTGCAACCTTGATGGAAAAGTCACCATTTTGGTTCATTTGTCATGTGGGACGAAAAAAGTCTCAGGTGTCACCACAAAATAAGTTTTCCATCAGTTTTCACCAAAGCATGATAATAGACATTTTTATATAATCATTTTCATACACATTTGTGTTCTTCTTATTCTTCCAGGAAGTAATACCATAGTGTAGTTCTTTTCTTTGGTTTATATATTGCATATATTCTTTAGGTTTTTCTGGCAGAAAACATGTTTTTTTAATAGAAGTATAAAATAGTCTCTTTGCGCTGAAGTAGACTGTTGTACAGAAGCAACAATAGCTTTATGCTAGGAATAAATAGAAAATATAAGAAATGGAAGGAGGCAGTGAAATTGATACTTTTCACTTGTCACACATACCCTATAAATACAAGATATGTGTTATGGTTCATAATGAGGCTACTAGAAATGAAAGTTCTTTAAGTGGGTTTCTGTTTAAATCTAACTTATTTTTTTAAATCCTACTTTTGTGATTATGCTTGACATATGTGAAGTTACACAGTTACAACTCCCTAAAAAAAAGACTTTACAAATAACCTCACAATTTGTGATGACAGTGTGAGCTGTTGTTACATTATGCTTTCATGCTGCACACATTCTTTAGCAATAATATATATATATATTGTTTTATTTAATATGATTTTTGTTACAGAAGTTTACTCGATACTTGAGTAAGCATCAACTCGTTTGCCGCCATTTTATACCACTAGGGGTCTCTCTTGCTCTTCATGTAATTCTTGATTGGAGCAAACTGAACTACCTCAGATCATCTACAGGAGCTGTGGTTGCCATGGAAATAATTAGCTGTGAGATCTGCACATCTTTTCCCCCCACTCTAATTAGCTTTCTCAATTGCTTAATGATACATAGACCTGTGAAAGCCTTTCTTTCTTCCTCTCAACAAAAGCATTGATTTTCCCTCTCTTCCCCTCTCATTTCTACTGTTAACCCATTAGTGCCTCTTTCATGGGAACTTGAGCTGGGACTATTACACATGAAAGCACTACAGCTGCTTCAGGTTCTTCACTCTTCATGCTGAAATCTAAAATTGCCTGTATACCAGTGTGGCAACATAGCCAATATGATGTGGAGACTGAGGTAACTAATGCACATCCTGTCAGTTATGATAATAATATGGATAATAAGACATGAGTGCTTCTAATAATACCACTACAGGAAGATACATTTGCAGGGGTTGTGATATAAAGTGACCATGTGCATGTCTGGAGGAAAAGCTCGAGGGTAGGTGGCTGTCTCAGCATGTTGACCTACCTGCACATCAAGGCTGATGAGGAGGAGCACGCCGGGTGTAAAGGTGAGATGACTTTGGTGGAGCTCGGAACCCCTTTCAACATTGTATTCTACTCTGTAATGCTTCTAACAAATTATTTCATATGCTGTGAAGGCAAATCAGCTTTTGCTAAAATTGATCCAAACTTTGTAATGTGATACTTGGTACGTGACGTCCCTCAACGAGACAGGATTATCTGATGAAGACAGTTTTCTGTTCCAGCAACCAGAAGCAGGCCACCGGCCCTCAGGAGTCGAGCATGATGTTTCAGCTCTGAGTGAATTATGTATTGAAGAGGCAGATGCCTCCTTGCCCAAGGCTTTATGTGTCCAGCATGGATACGCTACAATCGGCTGGCTTTCTTCCACTTAAACTTGTGTTTAGCACAGTGCTCTTTGGTGATGAGCTGGGCTCCCACTGCACCTCCACTCCACGCTGCCTGGAGAACAGAGGCATAGCTAGGCTAATCAGTGTCTTGGCATCAGGCCTACTTGGCTATTGTGGACGTAGTAACCACTGACTTGGGCGAGTGAGGATTCAAGTCGTTGCCAAAAGTAATATGATACACTCTATGGTTTACTTGAAGAAACTGAGACCAGAATTACATCCTCTCTTGTCATACAGAAATGATAGGTCTGTGAATGAGGTTTCATGAAGTGTTACATAAGTGATCATTAATCTAGTCATTAGTTTTTGTGGTTGGATTGTTGAGCTGTGAGCTCTAAAATTGTGTCTGTGAGATCATAGGCTGCTCTTTTCATGATTTATTCAAGCTACAATTAACCTGGGTTGCACATACTGTATTTTGACTTTGATCGAATAATGATGTTATTGAATTACTTAGATTAATGTAAGTTTGTGAAGAAACAAAATAAAAACCAAGAGCCGTAGGCTAAAGTTCTTGAAGTTTTATTAATAACTGTATGCTTACCAGGGGCTGCAGCCAAAATTTTTTTTTCTTAAATTATCAGTCAATCAGCTTTTTCTTTTGATTCACTGATAGTCCACACAACAGCTAATAAGAAAATACCCACTTTAGATTCTGCTTTGGGTGTTCGGTTTAAATTGATATAATTCAGAAGAATGCAGGAAACATTTACAGCAACGCTCCTCATTACTGATAATGGACATAAATGATTGGCTCTGCTGTAGACACCTGTTGTGAAAGAAAATCCATAGTACAATCTAATTCCGCTGTGTCACATGTTTGAATATGGAGTGCACAATTTCAGTTCAGTGTTGCTACACTGTCCTCTTTACCATCTTTAAACATACTTGACATTATCAGTTAATCTTAATACAATTAGGCTTGCTGCACTTTTGTATATGAGAACAGCTCACACTGATTTTCCTCTTTGGACCAGTTGGTTGTTCAGGGTCTTTAATATAATTAATTGGCTGAGGCAGATAGTGTTAATCATATTTTGTTAGACCTCTGAAACTGGGATAGAAGCTATTACCTGTACATGGCTTTGCTTTCAATTCGACAACACAGACTTAATTAAAAGTCTTGGCTCCAATTGTATCTGCTGCCTCTGAACATAATGTTCATAGTTGGCAGCGCGGATGCCAAGATGCCACAGAAAGCTGGCTCTTGCCCGGGGCAGAACATTTTAAAATCAGCCTACTTTGGGCCGGTGCCACAGAGGGTGAAATCCAAGTTTTGCCTACTCAGAAACATTCCCAATACTTGGATTTGGGCCCTCTCCTTCCTGTGTCATTGGGAGCCCATATGCTTGTTAGAGAGTGTGGGTTGTTTGCTGAGAGGGGAGGAGAATCAGGGAGGTGTTTTCTCAGACAGGCATTGATCTCCCCAGCGTGTTCTTGCGGCTTCTCCAGCTTCCTCTCATCCTAATCCCTCTGGGTTGAATGGGGTGCGGGGATAAATTGCACAACATCATGAGGCTGCCAGGGATGGCTAAAGTGGCAGGGCCTTGTAGAAATGGATGGAAAAATGTGTGCTCTTCCTCATGTGAATGAAATTCCACAGAACTTTGTCAGAGTGCAAATTGACAGGCACAAAGCTTTGCCTTGTTGACGTGCTGCTCTGCCTCGCTTGTGGCTGGCTGAGGTGATTACTGCTGTGCATAACGTGCTGTTCCAGGATCAGCCATTCAGAGCCTGAAGCCAGCCACGCTGCCTCTGGAATGTCTGGTATGGGGACAGCGTAGCAGTCAGCCTGGAAGGGACCAAACGCATACGTAGTTTTTAAACTCGTGCTTCCTCTTCACTGTGAAGTCCTCTCCGCTTCCTCTGAGTTTTGCCTTTCTGGAGATTCTAACCTGCTAGAAGCCTCTGGATCTGGTCATTTGTCGTCTTGTGTGAAGACAAATGACCAGAAGAGAGACTGGGACTATAGTCACTCTTCAATTTATGTGTCATCAAGGCACATTATGCAAAATTGTGTTTTACACAAAACGATGGCACCACTTAACAAGAATCACAAGTAGACCTGTATTTGAAAACCAGGAAATGTAGAAATCCAGCTTTTGATAATTGTTACTCTTTGCACATAAAAAGAAGTCAAATATATAATTAGAATTATTCACACAACTACTAGCAACATGGCATTTTAATCATGTGATACCACTGATGTTCAATGTTAAGTCATCCCATGACACACTATATGACACATCCTCCCCCATTTAAAAGTGTGCTATTTTTGACACAATTTGTTTGGCATCATTAATGTCGGCTCAGTGTGGCCAGGTTGTGCAACCTTTAAGTACAGCTTCAGTGCATGCAGCCTCTGCATGAAAAGGGTGGAGTCTTCAGAGGATTTCAGCCACCTTGCTGCCGAGGAGCTTGTTTTGTTTTACTCATGAACTGTTCATATTTTCCTCTAAAATATGAGGGTGTTGTATTTCATTGAAAAGTGAAATATGTTGAGTAGAATCCTCTCAGCTTCATGAATTTAGGGTTCCACACACTGCGGAGAAATTATGCCCCAACACTGAGGGACAATTATTCAGCTATTGAATATTTTGACTGCAGCAACATGGCCCCATAGGTCACCCTGATTACCCATGGGTTGGTTAAAAAGCTCACATGGAATGGCTGCCTCCCTTCCAAATATTATCAGCAATTGTTGCCGCATGTGAGAGTACAAAAGTGTGTGTGTCTGTAAAAGTCCATGAATAAATAATATTATAACATCATAACAGGTGTGAATGGGCATGAAAACGTGAAGCAGAGTTGCTGTAGAACAGCCTCTTAGCTGAGCCAATCTTCTCTGAATGGAAATGGACGAAAATGTGAGGTCCAGCGTGAAGCCACCAACACAAATCTCTACTCTAATAGTATTCATAAGGAAAACTTATGAGCAGCCAATGGCAGGGGAACACCTGTGACTGGGTGGGTGCCCCGTTGTCTGATTTTAGGATGGGGGGGGCGCTGACGGGCGGAATCCCCCCTCCGGTCAGTCCATGAGAATTACGCACAAGGAGCTGACCAGGACTGTGTCTGCCAAAGCGGAGTCTCTGTGGCTTTTGTAGCTTGGCAAATACGATTAGAGATGATAATATGCGTGTTATTTTGGAGTGTGGAGCAGAGATGATTTGTCATCCTGGTCCCTGAAAAAGCCCCATTTCACCTCACTCCTCTCGGATTAAAATCTAGGGTTACCTAATCTCTCCTAATCTGCACTAAATCTGTCTAATCGGCATAGAAAATTACACTCACTGAGATCTGGCCCTCACATAATCAGCAGAGGTAAAACCTCCGGAGTTCTCCCTGGAGGGAATTTGGACGCTGCCAAGTCGGTGCACGGGACAATTGGTTCCACACAAAGACAAACACTGTATTTTTAAAAGACAACCCCCCCCCCACCCCCCACCCCAGGTCCAGATCGTGCAGGAATTTCCCAATCTGTGCGTTCCACACTGACTCACGGCTGGACGTGGAGGCTGGCGCACAGAAACCCGTTTACGCAGAGTTTTAAATACGAATTTGGGGCTTGTTCCTCTCACTTCACTACAGATATGGTGGCGGGAGAGAGAAAAGGAGGGAGAGGAGGAGGGTTCCGGGGTTGGGGGGGGGTGGGCAGAGTTCGGGATTTCGCTGTAATCATGTTCGGAGAGTAGCCTATTGATTTCGTGCGCACACTCCAATTGGCAGCATCTTCACTACAGCGCCGGCGCGTCATCGTCGGTTCACGTCGACGGAGCGAGTTGTAAGCAAATGAGAACATGTGTGGGATCTGAGAGAGTGAGAAAAGGCAGAGAGGGGATCGAGAGGAGCGACAAGGGGGTGTGATAAAAAGCCAATTCTATCACCCTCACGAGTGGATCCGAGGTTTGATCGCTGGACTATATATATATATTTTTTTCTGTCTTTCTGTTACTCAGACTGGGAATTTATCGATCGGTCACACGCGCTGTAATTGCAGACAGTTGGGTTCTGTTCAGCCTGAATGGACTTGAATGTGCCGCTGCCCGCTTAATCCGCGCAGACTGGAAGATTTAATAATTCACGGTAATCACGCATTATCGCCTCACTGGATGCTCTCCACACACCCCTGGTGATTTACCCCCCCCCCTCCTCCTCCTCCCATCTCTCTTTTTCTTTATTCTTCCTGTTGTCTTCTGGAGGATTTATCGACGACTGCTTGGCAAATGTGCTTCTTATCTGAAATATCATCTGTTGCTGCAACTGGATTGAAAAGCCCCGATGACTGGCTCTGACACGCTTCTCAGACTGACTGTCTAGAGGTAACGTGGACTGTTAGATAAGAAGCGCCTCATTCATCATTTGATATTTCACTCCAGGTAAAATGGGCGAGAAAATATTATTACTTTTATTACTTCTCTTATCTCTACACGCGAGGCTGTGATTTGGCTCCTGTTCACCATGATCCTTCTACTCCTCTGAATTGCCTCCCATTGATTCCGACTGTGAGCCCAACAGCCGTATTACAAGTCGAATTTGAACGTGAAGAAATATTGAGGACAGTGGGATCCGGGATCCGGGATCCGTGGAGGTATTTCCTTCCCTCGCTCTCCCTTTTGATCGATTCCATTTTCGACTGAAGGGTAAATGCTGATGATGGAGGACGACGAACTGGACGCTCATCAGGTTGATTCGGATTTCGAGCCGCAAAGCCGGCCTCGCTCTTGCACCTGGCCGCTGCCCTGTCCGGAGGATTTCCCCGGCGGACACGAGGTCAGCGGGGGTCTTCTGCTGGCCAACATCAAGGTGGAACCGGAGGACGTGCCCGCTTGCAGAGCGGGGCTCGGGGGCGGAACGCCGGCAGAGCTGAAGCATCCGGCCGGCGCCCCGGCACCCACAGGTGCGACGCACCCATGCCTGGCCGGCGCGGCTCTCGATGTGACCGGACCGCTGCGCAAAGCCAAGTCGTCGCGGCGCAACGCGTGGGGGAACCAGTCGTACGCGGATCTCATTACCCGCGCCATCGAGAGCACCCCAGAGAAGAGGCTCACGCTGTCACAGATCTACGACTGGATGGTCCGTTACGTCCCCTATTTCAAGGATAAAGGCGACAGCAACAGCTCGGCTGGCTGGAAGGTAAGAAACCAAAGCACCCGGGCCAGCGCCACGGTGCACGGACGTGCCCGCATTCGCCCCAGCGTCATCCCTTCACCCCCGGTGCCACACACATGTCACCGTGGGATCCCGTGTCGGTTACGCATGAATGGCGCCGTGCCTTATCTTGTCTTAGTTCATTACTGCCGTCAGTCATTCTAATGGATCATCGGTGGCCGCATGTGATAGACCGGAGCGGAGTCACCTCCTGCGTGTGTGTGTGTGTGTGTGTGTGGAACGAGGCTTCGCTCGTCCCAGCTGCAGAGAGCAGCTCACGATGGGCAGCGTGAATCCGCTCCCCAGGAGCAGGGCCACAGTGATTTATCTTTATCTATCTGTGCACAGAATCACAAAACCATTTTCTTCCACTTGTATGTTTGAAGCACATGTATGAATCAACAGCGTGACACTTGTAGGAGATCACAGGTCAACTGTCCACGATGTAAATATTCAGAGTGGTGTTCTGAGCTGACCACAGTCCTCCACCGCTGCCTGTCTGGCTGGAAGCCTAGAGCAACTTCCTGGACATCTGCCCATGTTATCAGCCTCTGCTCCCAACCTCATCTTGTTTCTATTCATTATGCCCATCTGAGGACAGGGGGGGAAGAGGCAGGGGGGATCACCGGGGCAGCTGTGCTTGTCCTGATAGTGCACCTTTGCTGAGCTGAGACCTTGAGACGGTTTCATTCTGAAAAGACATTTTCTCAGTCACGTGTGAGAAGGTAAAGGAGTTAGAGTGTGTACTGTAGCTCTTCCTGCATTGTCAGATTTCCAAATCTTCTTTAGTTTTTAGTGGATTTAGTGATGTCAGCCAGGCCACATTTCCATGAATGCTTTTTGCAAAATTTGATCTCATCAAGTATTTACAGGAAGAATTATTGACTTAGCAAAGCCGTATTCGTCTATCTCGGTGTGTCATTCACCTGATCTTATACAATACAACGCGTATTGGCATGTGAACTGCAACATTCACTTATCTTGGATTTTCAGAAGAATCAGTCGTTGTTGTGTTGCTGTTGCACAGCAGAAACAGTCTCCGCACTTGGCCTCAGCTGTAATGACCAGCACCTGACTGATACCTTGAGCCTGTCCCATTAAACTGAACTCTGCTTAGGTGTGTTTCCAGGTAGGCTTTGTTTCATTAACCTCGCACACTCGCGCTGAGTCTCCAGCCACAGGGCCTCTTTATCTTTAGTACCAAAGTCCTAGTCTGCTATTTATGAACCTACAAATTAAGGGGTTTGACAGAGGCAGTCTATGGTCCTGGGCTATTTCAGGCCACAGGCGAGACATGGGGCCCATTCCAGGTAATGACGGGGGATTAGGTAAGTCGTTTAAAGCAGGCAGCCATAATGTCAGTAACATGGCTGACCTGGTTTTAGTCCGAGACAGAGTCGAAATGTAAACATACACTTAGAAGTCACATGTGCAGCTACAGGAACCAAACAAGCAGCTGATGGATGGATGAAATAATCACTCAGCAGCATACATGTATGTACAGTAAAACAATAATTTCTGACGCAACTGGCAATTTTGGCCGTTGCAATAAATGTTTTCATCTATTAGGTGAACTTAGCTCATCAAGTAGGTCTCCTGTTTGAACTAGCAGTATTTGGAATACAGGAGTATGACAGAAGCTCCATAAATCTTCATTTTTGCATACTGCGGTTGAGCTTTGCACTACATGACAAGAAATGTAAATGCAAATTATTTTATTGAAGTAGTCAGGTAATTTAAAGGGTCTGGACACATGAAATATTATTTGTTTCATGAGAGATTAACATTAGGATTGCATGTAAAGTCAGCTTGTAAGACCTAGTTTGACAAGGTTAATAAGAAGTCACATGATCAGATTTAGTCCATGAACACAGGACCACAAATCCTTTTACCTCCCCCTCACTTGCACATAAAGCAGGTGCACTCTCATACATGTAATTTTACAATCACATCGGGCAATTATATTTGACAGAGCAGCATTTGCGAGTTGGAAAACAATACTTGTATCATCTACTGCATTTTCATCTCAATCAACAATATGCACGAGCAAAGCATTTGATGCAGAAAAGCCTGTTTTAAATTTTTTTTTGTTATGGCAGGCAAAGGAAATAAAAGATAAAAGAATTTATGGTAAGCTGCTGATGAAACAAATTGAAATTAAGTGGTATAGCTTGGCAGTTTGCATAGAAGCTTTGCAGATAGGGGGTTGGGTTTGGGTTAGAGGTGTCGGTGGGCGGAGGAAAACCGACTGAAAGCACAGGAACCTCTCCAGATCGTGGAACGTGGACCACAGCTTGCAGTTCTAGGACAAGCACCGTCAAAAGCCGTCTGCGTAGTAATTTATACAGCCAAGACTCCTCTTGAGAAGGATGTGATGCGGGATTGATGATGGCTACTACGCCTAGGCGGTACCATTAAGCCCCTATAAATACCTAATGTCTTCTGACTTCTAGGAAGGCTGCAGCACTCTGAGGTCATGGCTTCTTAAACAGCTTCTTACTGGATGGGGGTTACGTAGAATTGTATTTGTGAACCTTGTTAGACTTTCCACTGAAGTGCATGTCACCGGTGCAGTGTGGATTAGTGGCGACTTCACTGGCCTTCATTTCACTGCGTTCTGTAACTAATCTGATCCAGCCCACAAATTTGCAGAACTGCTAAAGTTAGCAGTTGACGCTGAATATGTATGGTTGTATTTTATATGAGTGTAGCTAATTATATCACAGCACAAGCATCCATGGTTACATGTGGATGCTTTCTGCATTTGTGCGTGGGAGAAGCACATGTCAGTTGCAACAAAGCATCAGGGTTTGTAGCGCTACGTGCATCTTTGTGGGGGCTAGTGCAGGGGGGAGGGGCTGTCTACTTCCATAGGCGTGTGCGTTTGGGCTCCCTGATTGGTCTGACAGCGTGTCAGTGCAGAGAATGGTGCATAGTCTGGCTCTTGACTTCGTAATGCCTCTGAAGGTGGCTTTTAAGGAAGGGGGACTTGGTTTTGGGATTGCCCTGCAGGCACCCAGAAGTTCATTAAGTTCAAGGAGGTGATAACATTTTTATGCTGAGGGGTGCTTTATTGTGCCTGTCAGCATGCGTAGTCATGGGACACACAGATCTGTAATACTTTTAATGTGTAAAGTATGCTAAAATGGAAATGTGTGCCATGTGCCTCTTAGTTATCATCTACTCTGGCTGTATAAAATTGCAAAACTACAGTGCATGCGGTTATGGCCGCCATCATGTACATCGTAGTTCTCTTTGCATGTGTTTACGGTGGAACACCTTTTCCAGCACTTAGGGTTTGTCAGATGCCAGGGCATTGCACAGCAGGTTGGCAAAGGTGCCAGTCAGTCACTCAGACACTTTAATCCAAAGTGACTAGACTGTTATTTATAAAGTGTCTTAAGGTAAAGGGCTGGGCAGGGTCAGCAGGTCAAAAGGTCACGGGACTTCTGTCCTTGGGAGAAGAAAGAGAAACCAGAAAGAGAAGGAGAAAGAAATGTGGCAGCGGTTGAGACAGCAGAAAGACAAACTGCACGTGGGAAAGGAATAAAAAAGAAAGAAAAATGTCTCAAAGTACACATATTTAACGTTATCTTCTGTAACACATAACCCCTGTCTTCACAGACAGTAGTGTTTATAACAGGGCTGGATCATATCACTTTATCTAATTGATTTATAGGTGAAAAGACAGACAGACTCTCATAATCCTGTCACTATGCACAGGCTCTGGCAGCTGCAGTAGAGAGACACTTGGCAAATATGAGGGATATGAATGTCAAATGTGCAGCAGAGAGTGTGTTTGACAGAAGCTTAGGATGAAGTGGAGAGACTTCAAACTTTTAGAGTGTGCGGAGTTGCATGCGTGTCTGTATGTGTGTGTGTGTGTGTGTGTATAGGAATGCATGCTCATGTCGCTTGACGATGGTTGGGGAGTCTGGAGAGACTGGAAACTATCCTAGACTTCAGCTGATTCATATTTTATCCTCCGTTTTGGCTCAGGGGAGCAGAGTAATTTGAGAGTGCAACAGACACACACACACGCTCACACACACACACACACTTACACCCTCACGAAATGAGAGCATATGATGCATGCTGGACAGATTTATAGTGTAGGATTATGAACACCTTACATCTCCTCTTGGCTCTTGCAGCCAGAGCCAGGTTGGGTTCAGGCAGTATATTCAGGTTGAGCAGGATATCTGATGCCAAGAAGCCTGTTCTCACCGCCTTTCCCCCTGCAGCTTTCAGGCGGCCATGGCAGTTCATTTCTCACTGAAAATGATTAATGTACATGCAAATTACCAAAGCATGGGCATGCATTCAAATATGGGAGACAGCAATCAGGAGACAGTGATATAAAAAAAACAATATAATTCCGTCTTTAATATTACCTCGCTGTCTCTTATCACTCCATCTAGCAGACACCTGCGTTATCGCCTCTTTTATCTCCCAGCCTTTCTCTTTTGCTCCGTCCATCCATACGTCCGCTAGACATTCTCTACATTCTTTCGGTCTTAGTGGTTTTGGCACAAGGGCCAGTTGAGCCATTGGAGGTGAGGAGCCTTTCTCCAGGGAGACGGAGGGCGTCGGGATTTGGAGCTTTACTAGACTTCTGCCAGTGATCCAGACTGCCTTAAGCAGCGTGCCTCTTCTTATCTAAGAGAAATCTCATATCTCACATTATCTCAGAGATAATAGGATAACATTGCTGGATTTTCCCCAGCTCGGCTCCTCTCAGCTACTGGGTCTTTGGGAGCAGAATACGAGAGGATGAGACCATCAAGTTCCCAATTCGACAGGGTTGAACTAATTTGGATGTTCTTCTTAGCTGAACTGAACTTCAGCTGTTCGAGCTTTTCTTACCAAGCCTATTACCATGGCGCTCCGTTTTTAAGGCCATTTGGTGACGTTTTTCACAATATTACATACTCTTCTCAGTTTGTTTTTTCCCCTAAACTGAAGGAGCGTAGAGAAATTGTCATTCTTTCCCCATTGCACTATTTATGGCGATGGTTTCCACTATTCCCTCTGGCTTAGGCACACACATTTGCACGAAAACACACAACATACTTGTGCCTCCTCAAACCACCCATGGAGGAACACTCTGTTCTTGGGTGGGGTGAACCATTTTTAGGAGAGGAGGGGGCTGAGCAAGAGCGGAAGCGGACTTTCTGTGGTGCTGTTTTGCTGTCTGATTTGTTTTGAAACCTGTCTGACTCGCGGCGATTGGCTCATATAGAAGGTGTGGCTCTATTTGGTAAGCGCCCGCGGATTTTTTGGCAAAAATATTCACAGCTGCAGGGACAGAATGTGGTGTGTGTTTCTCTCTCTGAGGCTGTGTAAGTTTGATGTCATGGAGATTTGATGGAGGGGGGGGGGTGGATTGGGGGGTCAGCCTTGAGGGATACACCAGTGCTGGGTGATTAGAACACATCGCCTTTTATTTGCTCGGAATGGGTTGTGAAACTGGGGTGGAGAGAGGTCTTCTTCTGCGCGGAGGTCTGCATGTCAGTGTATTGCTGCCAGACACAATATCTGCATTTCAATAAAAGCCACTGCGTTCCTGCTCAACTGCCCCCTTAAGATTCCACTATCCCATCCCTGTGACTTGTAGTCCCGGTTATATTTAGCTAGTTTAGAGAGTTTCCTCTAATTTTGAGAGGGCTTGCAGATATTTGTCAGCTGAGCTGATAGAGAGTGATATTAATCCCAAAATACACTTTGCAGAATACACCCGTTTTCATTCATGCCCATAAATACTTTCCTAAATGACTAATACACAATAAATGACTCATCATGTAGTGACTGGCTTACCTCTCATAAATGAAATACTTGAAATACCTATGTGGTTAAGAAAATGTCCACTGTTATTGCTCACGGTGGATTCAGTAGAGAAGGCACAATGGACAGGAATCGCACATCAAAAGCATTTTCTAATATGTGAGACATTTGGCAGTTTTCTCATTCAGTCAAGTGCTATGTTGAAGACGCTTATTCTAATACGGAGAAAAAGTCTGTCAGTTCAATCTGACGCCAGTGATTGAAGTTATTCTGTCCCAGAGAAACGTTTGTATTACAAATGTTAAAAATGGCTTTGGGTATTTACTTCAGCATGAGAATAAAATGTGTTAGCCCTCATGGTGCTCGAAATTTTGGGGCTCTGTGTGCGTAGCAGCATACTTGTTACTCATCTGTGTTAATATGCACAATGTGTGATTGTCGTTGTGTGTATGGATGCTTCTAAATGTATTTCTCCTTCTTCTTCTGTGTGTGTGTGTGTGTGTGTGCGCGTGTGTGTGTGTGAGTGCATGTGGGTGTGTTGGGGGGGTTGATGGGCTCAGTGGGAGCCCGGGTCCTGAGGGAACTGCTCTCGTTAATAATTCAGACGAGGCTCATTATCAAGGCAGCGCAGATTTCTCCCTGATTCCACCTTAATTGCAGGCAGGCTGCTCCACTCAGGCAGGCGGTAGTCACGCTGGGTCGACTCTCTGTCTTTTTCTCTACCACTACAGGGCCTGCTCTGCATCGCTCCGTTCTGCTCCATATCCAGTACTCAAACCTATCGCAGTAAGACGCCCTCGGGCCGAGCCTACTCCATATTAGTGTGCACCTTAAAAGCCGTAACGAACTTTGAACACGCTATTTTTATTTGCTCTGAATGGGCAACGCTGTGGCATGTTTCGCTTCGTTTTGTTAGCTGGCAAAGTTGAAATCTGCAGGATGGAGTGGTAGGCTGTGTATCTGAAACAATAAGTTAAACATTCTATTGAAAACGAATTTTGATAACCAATTAATCATTTCCACCATTAAACAACCGCTGTTCCCAGCTTCTCAAATGCCATAAATTTTATGCCATAAATTGGTATAATGTCATTTTGGGCTCCTTTGCAGTTTTTTGGACATTTTGTTACTAAATGAATGATTAATATTTATTCTACATTTATTTTTACAAGTAAAGTAATCGATTGGTGCAGCCCCTGTAGTCTGCATGATTTACGGTTCATTATGATTGAAGCACCAGTTGTATGCACTCACAGATCCATCATAAACACAACCCGTAACATGCATTATGATGCACACTACACAAAGCCTAATGTGCTTTCCTTTAGTTTTATGCTTTGTGAAATATTATAATGGTGGGTTTATCCTTGAAATAGCCTATAGCATATTATTATACTGATGACACTATAGAATGTGTGTTGCTCTGATTGATATTGGGCTACTATAATAGGCCTCTTCATGCCCATCTATAGGCTTATGTAATGTATCTTGTCTTCATAATTTACACTGACTGATGGGTTTCCATTCAGTCCATTCAGTGAAGCCCCGCTGAGAGAGCAACATAATGGGCCTAATCTTGTCATACATGTATATGAATATTTCAAATCAAGCCACAGTAACTCGATGGGGGCTTTAGATAAACAACACAGATGCTTCTTCCTCTTCGCTCTCGCTGCAAGATGAAGTGTGCTCCAAGCTGTATTTCTCTCGCAGCCACAAAACTGGCTTCCCACAAATCACGGTGTCCATATTTCCTAATTCAATTTTTCTCTGTTCGTCAGATATCTCTTCCTGTATGCACGGGATTGATGGCCACGTGCATGTGTGTAAATGTGCGTGTTTACGTGCGCCCATATTGCCGCGTCTGGCCCTGAGAAAGAGGTGATGTATGCTGAGCTAAACGGTGTATTTCACAACGCTCCATCTTTGGACCCTTCCTGGCAGCCACGTGCCGGTTTTCTCGCTTCGCTCTTCCTGTCCATCAAGCCCCTGTCATGAGCCAAAGGATTGTGGGAGGGGGAAGAGGAGTTTATAAGGGCTGTCGATCAGTTTACCTGAGCTCGGCGGTCCCAGCGAGTGATGGAGGGAGCCGCCGAACAAAGGGAAATGTAGTTAACGTTGACTGATCGGAGCAGGTGGATAGGAAAAAAGACGGCAGCGGGGAGGAGGTGCAGCGAGAGTTATGTTTGAGAAAGATGCTTGTTATGCTAATAGATGGTGGATATGCCGCGGCTGAGCCCGCGGCTGATGGATGGAGCCGCCGAGGTCACCTCGGGTAGTGGCTGGTCAGGAACCGCCGCAGCAGCCTGAGCTGTAACGTCGGCTCATCTGGGCTGAAAACTGGCCTTGCACAGAAGTTGCCTCCCACGGGGCTTCCGTTTGGGCCTGTCCATTTGTATTTGTGAGCAAAATCTGTGTGGGAACCAGCATATGTCAGGGGAGGTTACAGGACTCGGGTGAGGTTGTTGGATTAGGAGGTGACTGTGAGACCAGCTGGGGTTGATGGGGAAAGAGGCGTGTGTTTTTGTGTGTTTTAGGGGAAATCTGGCAGGGGGACGACATTCTTCCCTTCCCAGTTGGATTTGTATGTCAGTAGCATGAATCTGGGTCAGGACACTGGGTCCAGTGTTTAGTATGCCGGCCGTGTGAAGTCTGAACTCCGAGTCTGCTCATAGCCCTGAATGAACCCGGCACGTTTGCCTCACTCTGTCTCCTCTCGCCCTTTCACTCCTTTTTTTTCCCTCTGTGTCTCTTCCCCCTCTTTCTCCTTCATTTTCTCTGTGTGCCGAGAGCCTTTTTCTATTCCGTCTCCTCTGTCTCGCTGCCTTTTTTCTTTCCGTACCCCAGGCTTTTTTTTCCCCCCCTACCCTTCTTTCTCGTGCTCTCGTTTTCACTGTCAGTCACTCACGGCCTTCTCTTCTCTCCTCACTTGTTCTACTTCACACTCTCAGTCCTCCCCACAAAGTAGCCTTTTTATCACTCATTTCCCTCTTCCCTCGCTCATTTCTCCTGCTCCTTTCATGTGCTTTTGAAATCCCCTTTTCATCTTTAACTCTCTCTCTCTCTCTCGGTTGCTTTCTCCCTCCCTCACACACACACACACACACACTCACACACACGCTGCCTCATTCAGTCATTCTTTTATTATCCCAAAACTAAAGTGATAAATGGCTCTCTTTCTTCTCCGTAAATGTCACTCTGGGAATTGTCTCTGCTCATTGATTGACTGGAGTAGAGGGATGGCCACACATGCACGTGCACCAGTTGCGCACACGTGCACACAGGCAAAAGAGAGACAGAGAAAGAGTGACAGGGAAATGATCTATGATTAGAAGTACAGCTTGGATGGGACTGCAATCGTCAGGGTTAACATCTGGTCCTCGCAGGTCCAGCTTTCTCTCGGAGACTGATGCGTCATTTGTAGAACGCGTGTGGTTGGTTTATAATAAAGCATCAATTCTCAACAGGACTTGGCATTCGCAGGAGTGCTGGGAAGAGGGAGCTCGACAAGGGATCAATCACAGTTAAACAATCCGAGCTGGCAGGCCAGGCTGGTCTTGCCATCCTTTGCTTTCTAAAGTGGCGTGTCGCAGAATGCATAAGTGTTATTCCTAGTTTGATCGTTTGTCTTTAGCATATCCTTAACTGTCAGAGAAGTGCAGGGCAAGGAAAAGGCACATTGTTAAGGACAGACAGTGTGCGAATGTGTGTGTAAGTAAGTAGGGGTTAATAATGCTCAGTCATTTTCTTAATGTCTCATTCACCCTGCCTCAGGCGCTGGAGCTTGATAAAGGTCAAGACTACTGGTGGTTATATGTCGTCTTCCCTTATTTTTTCTCTTGGCTGCACAGCGGGGGGGGAGGGGGGCGGGACTAAGAAGGAAGCAAAATCCTCGCCCAGCCAGTGACGATGCTGATTCCCGTGTCTTCATTCTCAGAACCGGGATAAAAAGATTTAACAGGGAGACAGTGGGGAGACGGGGGTGGCTGGGCTCAGTCAATGAAGAGGGGATGAAAATATTAAATTGATAAAGAGATGGATAGAGAGACAAGCAGTGAAGAAAATGGAGAGAGAGAGAGCGAGAGAGCGAGCGAGAGAGAGCTAGAATAGTAGAGTAGATTATAGGGCTTCCAAGCAGGACTAGAAGCCAGACTTGGCTGCACTTCAGCTACACTCTGCACACTTCAGCTCAAGTGTGCGTCCATTAGTGCACTCCCACTGCACTCAGAAGCCATGCACTCGGAGATGCAACACACACACACACACAAAGCGCACAGTAAATGTCCTGTATGTATATGTATATACAGCTCAAAGCCCCGCTGAGATTTTCACAGTACAGTTACAGTAGCTCTGCCCTCACACACACACACACACACACACACACCCCAAAAGCTACATTGTGACCCAGTGTGTGTTGCTCCACCTCTGCCTCCTTCTCACTTTTTCACTCTCTGTCTCTCTCATACACACACACACACACATTCACGATCTCTTCACTAGCCACCAGATTGCTTCCCGTCAAAATAAATAATTAAATGCTTGCAATAAAGGCTTCCGAAAAAAGATCCCTCAATTAGTGCAAAATGGGTAAATGGCGTGGGGTAGGGGCTGCGGGGGTGGAGTGGTATTTCGGGAACACACACACATGCACACATACACATACACATACACACAATCTATTACATAAGGCAAATCACGACCCAAGAAGGTTTTTACTCATTTGTGCAATGGTAATTTGCCCCCCTCTCCACTAGCAATCAGCTTAGCAAAGTCTTTTCTCAAATCCTTACAAGTGATCCATGCTCAAAGACCGGCCGGGGAGAGATCTAGACGAGTGCCAAGGAGGTGCAAGAGGGACAGCGGAGGGGACGCAGGGGTCAAAGCTGGCGTGTGAATGTGAATGTGTGTGAACGAGCTGTTTCTCTTCCTTTCCAGGGGCGTGTCAGGAATCGCGATTAGGGAAAGGTTGTAAAGGTGTGTGAGAGAGAAACACTGTTCTTCACGGGCATCTCGAATGAAAACGTGATTCCGATTTTTAAGGGCCTTCAAATAACAGTTGTTTTCACCGTTGCTCAGTACAGGGAGTCCACGCAGTCCTGTGCACCTGGTCAGTCACATGGCTCTTCTGCAAATGTTCACATGCCAGCTTCTTTTCTGACTCAGTCCAAAAACCTTCAATCTTTCTGCAGAACTGGCATCTGGCCCGACTGCATCGCTTAACTTCATGATATCGCTGCACTGTTGTAATCAGCATGGCTATAACGCTGAACTACACTCACAGCAGGTGCCAGCAACAAGCTCACAAATGTTTCACTGGGACAAATTTATTACGGAATAGGCCTAATCTGCGTGTGATAAATGCTATGCCAGTAAAGCAAACAGATGGATCCTTGAACCTGAAAACCCACTGAGTAAGCAAACAAAGTGAGAATTAGCACTTATGCTAACACAGCTAGCTTTGTGGAAGCCGGTCTGTTTGTTTAAATGTCAGGCATGTTGATTCTGGTATTCAGCGTAGGGCAGCGCAGCACAGGTCACAAACCCGGAGGGATATAGGGAGATCAGAGGGATCGCGCTGACTAAAGAAAGAGAGCGAGTGAAGGGCAGGATGGCGAGGGAGTGGGACACGGTGGAGTACAACCGAACCTCTTTGGACACGAAGCGTATTGACAGGAAGCGTCAAATGAGTGGATGAAATGGTGGGTGGATGTACAAATGAAAAAGATGATGGTGAAGGGAGTGAAAGGATGAAGAGATGGGATGCGCTGAGTGGTGAAAGCAAAAGAGGAGAAAAGAGCCTCACGTGTGTTGAACAGTTGTTCCAACTTGCCGCGGTTAAGAGTGGGTCAAGTAGCGACGATGCCTACTGCAAGGAGAAGATCGGCCGTGTGCGGAGTGGGAGAAAATGGGAGCAATGGGCTGAAATGGAAAGATGTTAGTGAAGAGGGGAAGAAGGATGGATGGGGAAATGACATGCACCATGCCAAAGTGAGGGTAAGGCTTGTGAGATGTGGTGGGGGGGGGGCAGAGGGGTTCAATCAGAGATGCAGGGTGAAGATGGATCTAGGCATGTGGGGAGTGACAGAGCAGAGGAAATGACAGAGGAGGGGAGCCACGCTGGGGTTTTTGCAGTGGGGCGTTTGCGTGACTGAGAGGAAAGTGCACTGCCGTATGTGTAATGCTCTCAAGACAGATATTAAGACGTGCTGCCCAACTCAGACAGTCACTGCCCCTTTCTCCCCCTTTCTGCTTTACTCTCTTCCATTCTTCTCCCACTTCTGCTGCCTCCATCTTCACTAATGATCCTCACGTCCTGCCACACTGCCGGGCTGAGTGATGCCCCCTGACAGTCGCACTCAGGCGGAAACGCCACAGCCCCCTCCCATGACTGCTGTGACACACACACACACACATATAACATACAGAGGTGTAGCACATTCATTTTTCACCGTATATGTATCAGCTCATGCAAAGCAGCTGACAGATGTGTGTGTGTGTGCAGACAGAACCCCTCGGTGGTTCTCACAATCATGCATTTACTGTAAATATGCTGCCATCCAGCTGCATCTGCCTTTAGGAATTTGTATATGATGAGTAGACACAAAGAATAGAGCTAATCAGCTTGTTAATTCTGCCACCAATGTTTTCTTTGGCCTTTGAGCTTGATTAGAAATATGAATTTGTAAATATGGTCATAATGAAAATGTGAGTACAACACAAATACACAATACAGTACATGATAAATTTGGAGTATTGTTGACTGAGAAATACATTGAAAATTTGGGTTTGTTTCTCTCAGTACATAAGTATTAGCTGTGTGATATACTGAGAATGTAATCCACTTTATTTTGCAATTTAGATGACAGAAATAGACAAAAAGTGATAAATGCACTGAAGTTCTCTGTGGATCTCTTTCGAACTCAGTCTCTTAAAGCTTTGCCCCTGCATTTCCTTCTTTGTGTGTTCAAAGGTTAACTCCTCTCTCAGCACCTCTGCTGTTGTGCCCACTGTGTCATGGGAAAGGAGAGACAGATACAGGAAAGTAGGTTGTGGTGCTGCCAGTTTTTAAGTTACAGTCTGTGTCCCAAAGGCATGGGAGCATCCAACTGAGCAGGCATTTTTAGGTGCGAGACTTCAGTAGGTAGCAGGGCTAAAATGTGTGCACACCTTGTATTACATGGTGCACACTAGTGTCACACATAAAATGTAAATGCAGTCACGTGACGGTGTCTTTGCTGTTTCAGCTCTGTCTCCAGTGCAACTAAAATGCGACACAGTCACATGCTGAAAAAGAAGCGCCTTGTTTGACACGATGCAAAACATGGCAGAAAGTCTTTGTTCGCCTATAAATAGAAATTACTTCTAAATGACAGATAATTTTTCACGCTATGCTCCGTCCTGTCCTTCATCATTCCCATGCTTCTTATTATGTGGCACCTTCTATTTTCCCGCCGTAATCCAGCGGATCCAAGCAGATTCAGATTTCCGAGGAGAGGCTAGTAATTAGGTCACAGCATCTCACTAATTAGATGCTGTGAGTGTGTGCGTGTTGGTGCATGTGTGTGGGTCTCTATATGCGTCTGCACAATTGGTGCTCTTAATCCGTAGGTGGCCTCTATGGTAATTGAGACTTCTGGGAAGATGCGTTACCCTGCACTTATGTTACCCTGCATGTTATTGAAATGTTGTCTGACGTAACGACAAAAAAATGACGCTGCGAAGAACATTCGGTAATTAAGATGTAGGTGCAAACGAATCCTGGGGGTGAGAGAACAGGTTGGATTCAACGCCGACATTCCCACAAAACCCCCAGTTGAGTAGATGCTTTGGCTTTTAGGTCCTGTGTTGCTACCAGGTTAGGAATTAGGATTCGGCCCATCAGTGAGACGTAAGTCTACCTTCTTTGTGGAAGTAAATGGTACTCTGAGATGAAACCGCCTCCCCCGTGCTCTTCAGAGCCTTGTGGATTTGTTCCATCCTCTTCCTGAGATGCGCCCATGTACAGTAGGGAGTGAGGAAAGACATATCTGCTCCTGCAGTTTTAATGCGTGCTGTACTACTATGTGTTTTTTTTTTTTCATCTTGAGATGTTAACATGAGCAAGAATCGACCTGTGCATAAAAAGCCTGCATGAGTCATTTTGAAGTTTTATCCCCAGAAATCTATTGTACATAAGCTCAACAGGGTGTGTGTGAAAAGGCCAAGCCGAAAATAAGGAGTGAGGATGAGAATGAGAGATCGTAGAGTAGAGAATGAGTATGTGTGTGTCTGTGCGTGTGTGTTGTCTCCTCTGTGGGCTTTACCGTGGTGGCGGACGGTGGTCTGAATGAGTAACGCTGACGCTGGCCGTAATCGACAGGTGTCAGAACACGCAGTGCATCGCAGCTCACAACTAGCCGCAGAGCAGCTGAGTGTCCGTGCTGGACTCTGTCCGCCACAGCACCGAAACCATTAAGTGGATGCAATGTTGTGGCTGATCAGTACATGTGGGAAAGAGAAAAAGCGAGAGAGTGTCACGGGGGCTAGTCTTAATTAAGTTTTCAGGAGGCTCTTAAAAGGTCGTGGCATGCCGCTGCACCCCTTTCTCACCACAAAATTTCCCTTTCCCCCTGCACTCCCTTCCTCTGCTCCCTCCCTCACCTCCCCATTGCGATCTATCCAGTCATCAGCCCCCATCTGTGCACATTAGCCATTCATGAACACACTCATTAGGGTGGGAGTTTGAAGCGATTGTGTTCACTAGTCTGCGGCTGGAGCGTGGCGATTAATATTTCAGCGTCTCCCGTCGTGGAGCTGAGAGCAAGTTTGGCCCTCTTAGGCTAGAGAGAGAGAGAGGGAGGGTGGGGGGGCAGAGAGCCTCACCCCTCATTTTCTCCCCCGAACTCCAACAAACCCTCCTTCCCCCTCTCAGAACGCCTCCACGGCTTACAGTACATTGCACCCCTGTTTCCCTTTATTGCACACACATTCATGACTTGGATACATACTTTTGCCCACACACGGAGAAACACACACACACACACACACTCACAAACACGTAGACTCTAACTTAAACTGACTTAATTGGGTTCTTTTTGTTTCAGGAAATGGAAAGAGGATGGGGGAGGGATAAGGAGAGAGGGGGGTAAATCCTGTCTTTCAGCCCCCCATCTCCTCAGTCCTTTCAGTTGGACCGGAGTGTCTTTCTCTGCTAGTCGTTATTTTTTTCTCTTTATCAGCTTGCTTTGAATTAGTCAAGCTTGTGGTAGGGGTGGTATTTTTCACTGTACACACACACACACACACACACACACACACAGAGAGTTCATTCAGACCAAATCAATACCCTCACTCATTCATACTGTACACTGACACTTAAATACGAGAATCTGAGGCAGCTACGAGTATCAAGGGTTATCAGGCTGTCAATATTTGAAGCACTACTCCTGAATACAGAAATCGCTTTGACCCTACAGACACTGAGCTCTTTTCACCTTGATTTCACAAGCATCCCAGTTCTGAAGCAATGTCCACAATAACGCGGATTAATTTGATAGCAGTCTTTTTCCCTCTGTTTGGCTTTCCAGTGATTTTTAAGCACTACCATCTTTTTGAAAAAGGGTGTAGATTTGAAATTCCTTGTCTTTCTGTGATGTGGACAGAGAAAAGGCGGGTTTTGTTGTTTACGTATTTGCATGCATGTGATGTCATCTATTTTTGTTAATCCTAATGACATGCTATCGTTTATTCTAGCCATGTTCGCAAAGGCTTGAAAAGTTATTTATAGGCATCATTCACAATCAAATCATTGTTTTACCCTTGTACAGTTTGACAAACACAAACTGAAATCCATGTCAATGAAAACCTCCTCAGTACGTATTTTACTGGATTAAGTGTTGTCACCACGAGTATCTGACTATTATTATTCAGCTACGTTACCCCCCAATAAATTAGCTTTTTTCAACGTATTTCAATGTGGCAAACTTTTAAAAAAATGCAAAGTAACATTTCACATTTATCACATACGTAGCATTTTCAAATTTCTGCGGTTTACCAAGGACATGACATAGGAGAATGATGTAATCACAAACGTAAAACAGGAATCAATGTGCTTATGGCAAAGGAATGTTTGCAGTTGTCCACTTACGTACATTCACAGTTTGTATGTGCAAAAAAAAAAAGGATATGCACCATACTGTATGTGTGTTGGGCTGTATGATGCTGTAGTTTGGTTTGAAGGATGGAGGCTGGAGCTGAAGGTCAAGGTTAGTTAGGGGGAGGCACAGTTACAGAGAGAAGCCGCTATGCAGCCTTTAAACACTTAAGCTTGTGTGATTCAGACCCCCGCCACTCTTCTAAGTGGGCCCCTACATATAAGACCCTCTTTGACTCTCCTTTGTTCACCCATCCTCTTTTTGTTCTTCATCCACCTCTGCCCTCTCAACCCCTCCCCCCGCAAATGCACTCGACCCCCCCGCGAACTCCCTGCTTTTCATTCTAAGCATGCCATTCTCCATCTTCTTCTCCGTATAGGTGTGTGAATGAGAGGGAGTCTAGGGGCTGTGCGTGAGTAAGTGGAAATCTGCAGGCTGAAGTGTTGCATGTGGGTAGGCATTCATGGGGAGCAGTGGTTGGTGTGGCACACACTGATGGCTAATGAAGTTCCTCTGCACCTCATAGCCCTATTAAACTGCTGCCCCCTACCTCTACCCACTTCACCCCCCACCTCTTGCCTTGTTTCTCCCCGAGGGAGAGAGTTGGCAGGGAGCGAGCTGGCTGCTATGGCAACAACAAGGAACCCTCCCTCTCCCACAGGTCTCCTTAGCAACTGGTAGCTTGGCATTGCGGTAATGAGTGTGCCCGGTGTGCCAGGCTTTGTGTCATGTTGGCATGTGTGTGCAATGTACGTGTGGGAGACAGTGAGCGAGCGTGTGCATAGGTGTGTGTGTGTGTGTGTGTGTGTGTGTGTTGTTTGTTTGGTACAGTTTGCCAGTTTAGGTGAGAGTTAAAATGTGTGATAACAAAAAGATGTGGAGGCACTACTTGGTGCTGGTCCAAGAAAACTGTGAAGCTTATTTTAATAAAATGAATCCAAAACTGGCACTTCACTGACTCAACTTATCTTCTCTCTGTCTCCGAGCGTGTGTGCGTTCGTGGTTCTGCAGATGTGTGCCTTTGTTTCTGTATATTTGCGCCTGATTTGTTTCTTCGCCGTGATTGTGGTCATTCTTCTCTGTACTGTGAAATTGAAGCAATTAAAGGGACGATCCGATGAATTTGCGTGCCACGTGCATGGCTGCCTATGAGTTTCCTGCTCTGCTAAAATTAAATTAAACTCTGAGAATGATGTTTATTAAAGTGTGATCAGAGGTGTGCACTGACCTTTAGAATGTGGGAAATGAGATTCTCATTGTTATGAATGAGATTATGTGAAGGCCGAGTGTGAAAAAAGCCCGCATTGATTCCATTGTCGGCCGACAGTTTATTTGTATATAGCAGAGGGAGCTTTCAATATAATCAAATCCACACTGCGCCTTTTGGCTATTAAATGAACTGATATACAAATATAGACACACAGCCCCTCATATAAATGCAGACTGACTCATGTACGCTCGCACACATGCATACCTTGCCTATATTGTAAAAAGAGCTGTAAAAGCCTTTTCCAGAGACGTGTAGGTCTTTAACAAAAGCATGGCAAGCCCAGTGGAAAATGTTAGTTTGCTCCCCAGAAGAGGTGTGAAGTGCGAGCAGGGCACCAGCCCCACAGGTGGCCCAGCCCAAGCACCTGTTGTGTGAATCCTCAGTGGGAGGGTGCGAGCTCTGCCTACGTTGCAGGTCTCAGTGGAAAAACCACACCCATGCTATACTGGCACGTGTTCATTCACATACCCACTCCCACTATGAGGCTCCCCTGTTTTGTGCGTGGGCGTCAGACGTGATGCCCAGATTGTGTCCCCTTTGTGCCCACCGGAAACACTCAGCTGTCCCTGGCATCAGGCTAGCGGATTTTCCGATCCCCTGTCCGGGTCTCAGATGCTCCACTAATCTGTCCGCATCTATTTTTACCCACCGAAGCTACAGCAGCCCATCTCTATCCTAGAACCTGCCACCCTGATGCCAATCCCTCTCTTGGCGCCAGGGTGGGCACGGCCGATGAGTCGCCAGCCATTGGCTGCAATTAGTGCACAGTCAGGCAGGAATCCCCTACCAACTCCATTACACCCCTCTCCATAGCCACTTCCTGCTCTGAGGCTACCAGACACACTACCACACACTTGCTTTCCATTTTAAGCCTTTTTATAATGGCACTCCTGCAGTGTTGTGGAATAATGGGGTCGGATACAGAGCACCTTTCACAGTGCTTGAATCACTCTACTGTGCAAACTCAGTCTATTCAAGTACAATGGCAGCCAAGGGAATGCACATTTGAATTGTACCTGTTCAGATTTGGCATTGAGATTAAGTAAACGTTCTATCTCTAATAGGATAGCTATTGGTGAAAAGTCCTTGAATAGCTACTCGGGCTCACTTTAGTTTTTGACTTTTACAGTGCATTTATTCAACGAGGAATTACAAATGCTGCGAATCTTCAGGGACCTCGCAGTGATACACTGAGATAGATGCAATTCGTAATTCCAGGTTTATTTCTTCCCCAACAAGGGCTGTAATGTGCCTTGCATGCCAATGCTGTCGTGACCACTGCTGTGGAGGCGATGATGGCATGTGGCAGAGAAGTAACTGTTTCTCACCTCCTAATAAAAGAGACTCCTTTTTAATCTTTTCAATTTGATTGCATTCCAAAAACAGGCCTGTCTGCCCATCTGTCTCTCTTAAAGAAGCCTCCTAAAGGGATTTTAATCATCTGACTCTGGGCTTCTCAGGCAAATAGCTACATCTCTCTCTTTCTCTCCCGCACACACACTCTCTCTTTCCCTCTGTCTCTCTCACACACATACACACACAATTTCCAATTTTCCTTCTTGTACTCACTGTCATAGTCTCACTTGTCTTCTCTCACTCTCTGATACACCATATCATCTCGGCTCCATTGTGCCATATCTGTGCAGCTATTAGGCCCTTCAGTCCCTCTTCATGTCCCCCTCAGACACATAAAATTCCCCCAACCCTGTCCCTATTAATCCACATGGCTCCAAATTCTTTATTTCCCTTCAAAGGGACAACGCGAGCCGTGACATCAATCACGGAAAGTGAATATTTAGCCGGCGCTAATTTCCACCAATAGCCTGGAGACAGGCTTAGCTGACAAAACTCATTCCTGCGCCGAACAAAACTGCTTGTGTTGAAGCCTCCCCTCCCCCTCCGACCCTCCTGCCTTCTGCACAGGCAAAAACAGCATCACAATAAATAGCACTTCTGTTACTCCCCCTTGATTTGGGCTTATCAAATGAATGTGCACCATAGAGGGATACCCTTTGACAATACATAATGGCTCCATTCTGCATGAAATGGTTTGGTAATACCAGTCGAGTGTGGCAAACGGCTTTACCCGGTGCCACTACAAGAACAGCTGCTGTGTTCTTAGCTGGGCGAGCGCACCACGCTGCTTCACCCTTGAGGTTGTTTGAATCGGGTGAGTGGTTTCTTTTTGCCAGTTCCCAGACCCCACTCACAGTTCTTAGTCCCTCGCTCACTTCTGTTTGAATGCGCGCACATTTGCCACAAGATGAATCCTATAAACCTTTTGACCTGTTTCAACGCCCCCGTGTATGTGAGCTTGTGCGTGGGTGTGTGAGCGGGACAAACTGTGAGTGGTTTCTGATGGGGCGCCGATGAAGGGGGATGGGGCAAGTGGGGGGCATATTCAGGGCACTCCTTTGTGTGGCTTGGAGGGGCCCCTTGTGGTATCTCTATCTTCCCACAACTTACCCGAGGCACCTCCAGCTCCTGTTGTACCACCTAGAATAGCTGCTCCTGTGCAAATCAGTCCGGTTATTCCAGGCCAACTATTGCACCCAACATAACAATCCTCACTACATCTTTTAAATGGTGGAGTGTCAGCAGAAGGGCGTTAATGGCCACTAAGGTAATTTGAGAAACTGGACAGAGTTACTAATCTTACCAGTTTGCGGTTGTGTGCACATTGCTGTGTGCACAGTGGGAATATGGTATATCGAACACCCACGTTTGCCTCATAACGCAGGCGGATTGTGTAATTAGTCAGACCTTGACGTGTGCTAAGCCTCAGCACCGATAGTTGTTAAAGTTCATTGATTCCCAAACAAGCTTCTCAACTCCCTGAATAACATTGAGTTTTACAAGAAAGGAGGATAGAAGAGCAACTGATCAGTGCAAATGAATGGCTCCTAAAGAGGTCACTGTGGATGGATACCTGGAACCTAATCCTTCCAGCCAGTGAAAAACCTTTTACTTTTTGGTCCACCCACGGAAAAATGTGTCAACGCGTCCGAAAAGAGCCTAATCTTACATGGTCTGAGAGGTCTTTCCTGTGATTAGGTGTCTTTTGTCTAATCATTTAAATCTATCTAAATAAGCGATCAGGATTTTTGGACTTTAATGAGAGCTGTGAACTCAATCTGAACCTAGAGAGCTGTGTTCACCTTAATTGGCTTTGATTGGTTCATAAACTATTACCCTTATCCTCTTTCTCTTCATGCCAAATTAACCCACTTCAGCCTGATTTAGCGGTGTTGGTGGATTGATGAAGGTTGATGTCCCTGGTAACAAAACACAAAGTCATACTACTACTTATGACTCTGTCTGTTCTTTTCAGTATTATGCGACCAGGCAGTGCATCTCTCTGCATAAGCCCAGCCGCTGCTTCATTCATTATTTAGACCCTTCTCCACTAGGCCCATTGTATTAAAGGGGTATGATTTGAATAGGAAGTAGCTTCCTGGACCCAGGCGTGTGATGTGTGTGTTCCTCTGTCATTGTATGTTTCTGTGGGCTTCATCCGTCTGCCTCAGCAAGCCAGGGGGCTGAAAGAGAATTTCCATTTTATGAATATTTAATACATAATAAAGTTTTCAATTTTATTCTATTCAACCCGTAGGGGTAAAAATGTGGCAAAGCCAACCCTCAAGGACAGAACACAGAGTAAAGGTGGTTGATTCGATGGAGGCATCAAAAATACGATTACATCAGCTCACCACTAAAATACACACATATGAACATTTGGAACAGTCTAACACTACGTCCTACAAAGATTTTACAGTATCTCTGTTTGCCACATCTCAAACCACCCTTATGCTGTATTACTATTGGATCATAACAAATCCGAGCTGCCTGCTATGTCCGTGGTGGCCTGGCATGGCTCTGTGTGAGACACCCAGCTGGGAGTGCCCCTGAATCAACTTGGGATTAGCCCAGGATTGTCTGGGATTACTTGGGGATGGAGAGGGATTAGCAGTGACTGCCTGTTTCGGGGGCGTGAGGGCCATAGGCTGGCCAAATTGCCCCTGACTCAGACTCGCTGAACAAGAGGTGGGCAGCACCACACCCACAGATGAACCACCTGCAACCTGAGCTATTCTTAGATCCTAACAGGCAGATACAAACAGGATGACTGAGAAAAACATGTGGTGAAAAAATGACGCGACAGGAAGCCGGCAGCTAGTGATGATGATGATGATGATGATACCATGGCTGGCCACCATCTGAAATCTCTCAAATCTCTCTAGCAGGTGGATTCATCAGATAAAGAGGGTTTGGGATGATGACAAATCCCTTCAAGTTCAATGAGGCTGCTCTTCCCTCATACGGGGATAAATCGAGATTTGAATCAGACAGGTCACACAGAGTTGCAGCATGAAGTGGTTCAGCTCTCTGAAAGACGCCACATTTACACCCGCCTGTGGTGGAATGGCATGAAAGCTTACATATGTTTTAATTCAGGCATGCACAGGACTTGATGGGGATGAGTTGGAGTGGTATGATACGTGGATGATCCAGCCAGGGTGAGACGGGGAGTTGGCGCGGCACGTAGAGAAGCCGTCAGAAGCAGGGTGCAGGCATCCCCTGCGGACCTGCACTGCCGAGATGAAAGGCTGTTTAGTGTTGGAGCAGCAGCATCAAACAACCGCCTCCTCTTGCATCCTTTTCCCCCATCCCCCACTCTCCCTCCACCTTTCTCTCTCTCTCCCTCTCTCTCGTTCTCTCCCTCTCTCTCACACTCTCTTGACTCTCACCACAATATGATATAGTTCTGCCTTTGCACGTTTACCCGGTTGCTATGGTTACCCAATGCTGGCGGTGTCACAGCAAGATAACCCAAGGAGGCATTCACAGATCACCTGAATTCAGTCCGCCTCCCATGTATGTATTCTTCACTGCAATTTGATTTATTTGTTTTCCTTCTGTGCAATTCAGGGCGAATACAAATAATCCACAATATAATGGAGACGGTGGGCGTGAATACTCCTCAATCTGGAACAATCTACTGTACCAGTGTATTCCTAGACCGCAGGAGGTGCCTTGGATTGGATATTTTCCTGTGTGAGCGTCAAAATGCCTCACACATAACAAAGAGCAGAATTGCAACGACATACTCTGTTGCACATGAGGAACCTTCAACATTCAGCAACCCTTGAGATGTAAATGATAATGAACAAAACTACAGTATATTCCATGAATTACCGAGTCAGTGACTGTATGTGCCAGCGTTGAGGATAATGGGAAAGTAATTGGTGACAATTGAAAGCACAGAGATTGAAAGCAGATGTAGGAAATGACTCTTGTGTGCAGAAGTGTGTGAAGAAATAAGAAAAAGGACCAACCGAACAAGCAGAATTATGTTGCACTCGGTGGCAAAAGAAAAAGATAGGCCACGATGAAGACAAAACAAGGGAGGGAAAGGGAGATAGGGAGTGAAGGTAGAAGTCGGAGGGTGGAATACATCCATTAGCCTTCCTTGCTCCCGGCTCAATCTTGCGATACATCCTCCCATTCAAGCTACGAGAGCGAAAGAGACAGGGCTGGCACTCTGCCAGGCTGGCACAGACTTCAAACATACAGTACGCCCAACCACAGCA
The DNA here is from genome assembly GCA_033026295.1 of Channa striata. Taxonomy (NCBI): domain Eukaryota; kingdom Metazoa; phylum Chordata; class Actinopteri; order Anabantiformes; family Channidae; genus Channa; species Channa striata. Next base: position 20,187,254 of record CM065175.1, on the reverse strand, counting down.
GCTTACATCAACCCAGCTGAAAGGGGAAGTAGAGGAGGACAGATGGATTGATGGTAATGAAAGTGGGAGGATTGACGTACATAAGGAGAGAGTCTCGGGTCGTTTCAGGTTGGTTCAAGCTGACAGGGTCTTGCTCGGTGCCAGCTGTAGCTGTCCTTCGACCATGATTGTGTTCTTGAATGTGCTCTCAATTTTCTGACTTTGGCTGACAGTGATTGCACAGAGGGCTGAATTTCTACTTGTGCGTGTTTTGTATATCTAATAATAGATGTGGAAGCGGCCTGATAGCTTGGCACAATTTCTTTATGACAGAATACGTATAGACTGAATGATTTATAAGCAGTGCTGACAGCTCTGGCTGGGATTAGTTTCATCTGCACTTTTGATTTTTATGATTGATGTAAAACAATTTGTACAGAACAATATTTGAGACGTTAATACAAATGTTGCTTATGTGTATGTTGACTTCAGAAAAGCAGTTTGTACAGTAATTGCTATGACAGACAGTAGTCTGAAAGACGACCTAATGATCTCTCTGACAGTGTCTCTCGTGTTTTTTTTTGCAGAACTCCATCCGGCACAACCTGTCTCTCCACACACGCTTTATCCGAGTGCAGAATGAGGGAACTGGGAAGAGTTCCTGGTGGATGTTGAACCCAGATGGAGGGAAGATGGGAAAGGCCCCACGCAGGCGAGCTGTCTCCATGGACAACGGCACGAAATACCTAAAGAGCAAAGGCCGCATCAGAGGCAAGAGAGTTGGTCGTCCTGGGATAGGAGCAGGATCTGCTGCGGTGGGGCTCCAGGGCTCCCCTGACCATGGCAGCCCACCACGGAAAGGCCTCCCAGGAGCTGGAGGTGCACCTGGGACAGATGGAGAATTTGACGCTTGGACGGATCTCCATTCCAGGGCTAGTTCATCAGCATCCACTCTGAGTGGGCGTCTGTCACCCATTCTTGCAGAGGGAGAACCAGAGGAATCAGAGGAGGGTGGAATGTCCTGTTCCACCTCCCCCCACCTCTATCCCTCACCGACCAGTGCCCGTTCTCCATCCATGGGGACAGGAAATCGCTGTCCTCCCCTGGAACAACTGCCTCAGCTGGCTAATCTGACAGGTGCCATCAGTCTAGATGAGCCACTGATGGAGGATAGTTATCATCACCATCACTCACAGCAGCAGCAACACCAACAGCATGCGGCTGTTGGAAGACATAAGCACCAAACCCCTGTTTACCACTACAGCTCAGGGGTGAAGGGGCAAAGCTCCTATGGTGCAGGTGTCTATGGTGGGGCAGGCATGGGGATGCTGCGCCACCATTCCCCCATGCAAACCATTCAGGAGAACAAGCCAGCCAGTTTTACTGGAACCATGCGGACATACTCCAGCACCAATGCCCTCCAGAGTCTGCTAACTGGGGGTCCAGCTGGACAGCAATACTGCTCTAAGGACATGATGCTGGGACAGGAGAGAGAAAGCCATCCAATGATGGGTCAAGCTACTAATGGGGTAGGCTCCAACCATCACAGCCACCACCCTGGCCACCGTAATGGCCACAGTCACAATGGACCTCACAGTCACAGCTCAGCTCATAGCCATAACAGAACTCGTACTCCTAGTCATAATCACAACAATGTAACCAACCACAACCACAGTTCACCACACAGCCTCGCTCACAACAGTCACAACCTCAGCCAGAGCCATAACCACACACCTCCTCGGTCTGCAGCCCTGACTCCCCGCGTTAGCAGCAATCAGATTCAAACCTACAACCACAAAACTCCCTACTTGTACAGCCCGCCATCACATGCCCACCTTCCTGCCTCCACCACCCTCCCACCAAACCCAGCAGGTATGCTCGGCATGCCCCAGGACTCCTGCCATGTGGCCACTGCCCCCCACCCCCACCCTCGCCACAACCATTACCCCGACCCACAACACCAAGTCATGTCTAATGGACCTTACCACCATGGCCAGGGCATGGGGAATGGTAGCATTGGTAGCGACTACCATGGCTACCACCAACCACACCCCCACGAAAGACTACCGGCCGATCTGGATATTGACATGTTTCACGGTAGCTTGGACTGCGATGTGGAGTCAATTCTCCTTCATGACATTATGGACTCGGCGGAGGAGATGGACTTTAACTTTGACTGCTCCTTAGCCCAGGGTGTGGGCATCGGCATGGGTATGGGCATGGGTGTGACCATGGGTATGGGGATGGGAATGGGCGGTCTGGCCGGTCCACAACAAGCCCACAGCAACCAGAGCTGGGTGCCTGGCTGAAGTTCAGGACAATAACACCCTTCCCCATCAAAAATAACTACCCTACCCATGAAGCACTGTGCTCAACTGTGACATTCCTGACTTGACACAGAGACTATAGGACCAACACTCCAATCTCTCTTTGTTGTCTTGACACTTCTTCTGTCACCCCTTTCTCTTTAGATCCTCCTACCCCTTGAGAGATCTAGTTCATGTCACATTAGGTTTTTTCTCATATCTGCTATACTGTGATGACAATCTCTCAGCTGTGCTTGCCCAACATTGCTTCTCATATAACCGTGAGAACTGAACTTTTAATGCACTTTACTGCAAGTGGGTCACATCTCGCAGTGTAACACATTCACAGAGCAGCTCAGGCAGAGCCCGGCATGTTTTGTAAGGTGGCTGCATGATTTGACAGGAACAAATGAGGAAATCACGAGCTTTGTTGATAAAATGTCATGTCTTGACATTGAATTAAAAATTGACTCATTTTCTTTCTTTATGCTGTCTTTGTCAGTGGTGCGGACAGTTTGAAAAGGAAAATGTTCAGAAGCTTTTCCATTAGGTTTAGACATTGTCTGATCTTCATCACTCACCTTTCCAAATTTAAAATATGAATTCCTTTAACATTGCTACGTTTAGCCTTGATTTGAAACTGGTTTGAATCTTTACAGTATAACAGCTCTGATCATTTAGCATTCCCATTTTAATGATAATGGCAATCAAATATTCATCAGTACCAATTAATTTCCCTTTATCAGCAGGCCCATTATTTTCACCTTCATGCATTTAGTCCTTGGCACTTTGACTTTTCTCTTGGATCTAACATTTAGTCAATGCCCTTTTGCCATTGGTTAGAGTATACTGTCACTACATCATTAAATGGATTCTATCATTACTGGCTAGCATGCAATTTGGTGAATTAAAATGTCATATTGCCTTGTCTCACCTGTGCTTCTTGTGCAGTTTCTCTCTCTCTCCTCCCTTCTCTAAATCTCCCTCCCTCCGTCTGCCAGTGGAGACAAAGTGACCATTCCTCAAACCAAGCCATTAATGTGGCTTGATTGAAATTCAGCATCTTGCTTTTAATCTCCAAAGTGATGCAGCAGCGATGCGTCATTATTGAGAATCTAACACGTTGTCCTCTCATCTCTCACCCCGTCCGGGCCACCGCTTGCCTCACCAACTTAATGTGCCAAGAAAGTGAGACAAAACTGTGATTAACGCCAAGTCACTCTGCCTGCTGTCCTGCTCTGAGAAGGGCCAATGTCACTGTCTGCTTGCCTGCTCACAGAGGTTACAGAAAAGAAGAGATGGGGATAGAACACAAGTTAGTTGTTACAGTGGGATCAATCATCGGCCTCTTTGGGCGTGTGTCTAAAAAAACAGATGGTGTATTTGTATTGTAAATCATCTCCATTATCCGTATCATGTGTTCCCTTGTTCCCACGTTTTCAGTGCTCATGCCCTGAGCGTAAAACAAAATAGGTGCAAGCAGAGAGATTTAGGGATAAAACAATCAGCCAATCTGAGTGGCGTGAGTCAGTGTCAGACAGGGTTGTGATGCCCCCACAGCCATCCACGTCCACCTTTTGTGTGTTTATTCTGTTGTCTTGTAGCTGTTGTTATTGTATTGTTGAAATTCTAAGGACCAACAAGGACAGTGCTGAAATACCCACGGTGGAAGGATGGAATCCGACGGTGAAATGATGTTGGTAGTGCATTATGACCTTCCCGTGCTCCAATAATGTGCACTCCTCCCACATGTTCTCTGCTCAGTTGTCTCTGTGTTTGTGAGTGGGGGAGTCTTGTAGCTTGTTTCTCGCTGGCCTTGGGAGAGAAAAAAAGAGGACACCCCTATTCTCTAGTTCCCTCAAGGAGACTCTCTGCACTTGGTCTTCACCGAGTACGGCACACAAAGGAAACGAGGGGGGTAAGGGTGGGGTGAGGGTTATTGTTACAGCCAAAGGTCAAGCACGGCACAGACTATCAGGCGCATTATTGAGGTAGATAACTTTATTCCAGGGCATTTAGCCGCACTGGTTCCAGTTAATCTCTGGGAAGAAAATGCCTGGAATTTTCCAAGCAAATGGGCCTCACAAAGCAGTTACGTCCTAACCAATGCTATAGACGTTGAGTGATGCCCTGCTAGTGGAAAGAGATCTATATATGATGTCTAATTTTCCTATATTTATTTATGAAAGAGATTGGTCTTTGTCACTCCTAAATGTGGTAGTTGTTTGAGTCAACTCCCATCCCCTTCCTCTTTTTTTCTCTGTTTTTTAAGATGTCATTCTCTCTCTATCCCTTTTACTGACTTTTATTTTGTACAAAATCTATATATTAAGAATATTGTATAATAGTTTTTAAAATCTCAAAAGAATATCAGTTTTGTTGTCTATTTCTTTTTTAAGAGAATGTATCTCATCATCTGGTGACTGTTAAATAAATGAAACTAAAACAAAGAACGTCTGTTGTTGTGTTTGTGTTGCTTGGACTATGAGGATAGATTTGAGCCGTTTTAGATTTCACGTGTGCATTTTGTATGCTGTATGGAAGCTCAATGTATGTGGCTTGTTAATGTATTTCTTTATCGTGTAGTAACTCAGTTCACAATTGAAGACGACCCCTCCAGTCTTGTTTGACCAGGTCACCAAGTTCTTGTGTGGAAGGCAGAAGAGTGGGCTAAATGAAATAAAAATAATGGGGCAATTTACTTTTACACACTGTGTGTCAGTAAGCATCGCTTGTGAAAGGGAAATAAAAAGAGGTAAAAAAAGAGTGTGTGTGTGCATGTGTGTGTGTGTGTGTGATAGAGAGAGACACAGATAGTACCTGACAGACAGACAAAACAAGGGGACGCCCAGACAGCCAGACAAAGTTAGCAGGATTGGAGTAATAGGTGTGTGTGTGTGTGTGTGTGTGTCATAAGACTTGTTATGGCCCATGAAGCGATATAGGTTGGCCACAGCTGTCCCGCTCCCACTGGAGGCGTTTTCACAGGAGGAGTGTGCAGTGCTACAGCGCCATAATGCCAGGCCCCAGGGGAGCCCCCGCCTCTACACTCACTCAGACATTTACCCACACACACACACACACACACACACACGCATGCACAGAGACACAGACTCACACCACAGATGCACGTTCACGCACATACATTTAAAAATATCACAAATTCACACATTTACACAAAGAAGCACACAATTCGGTTATGAAACCATACGCACTGCCCAGCAACACTCAAACCGACATGTCTCACTTAGATGTACACTTTTAATTGACTCCACTTGGCAAATCCTCCCTGCAGGGAGACAAGTGAGAAGAAGAGGGCTAGAGAAATATATAGGTGTGGAGGGAACCAGACAGCATATATTTAAAGCTAAAACTGCTTGATGATAAAAATAATAAAAAAATAAAGTGTTTGGCTGAACATGTTTGGGACATGTGATGAGCTCAATCATGGCTCAGTAACTTTATAAGATGCTTCCTCATTTCATTTTGGAAGCCTGACAAATGACCAAGGTCTAGGTCTTTGCACGCAGGTTGAGGTCGGGAGCAAGGAAGTCCAGTCCCGCTGTTGAGCCTTGGGGAGGGAGCGCTAATCTGCTCCTTATTATCAGCGAACGAGAGAGAAGCCGTGTTATAGTGTCATTATTCATCCACTCAAGCATATGGGAGCAGGTCCTTCCTCTCTCTACCAGTGATATTGGTGTAGAGACCGCCCTCGGAGCTAAAGGCTAACTGGGGACACTGCTAACTGCTAAAAGACAGACCCACCCAGGCACGGCTCCAGGGTACAGATGTCCTTGAGTGCTTATGGGGCTTATGAGGATTCAGCACTTCCCACTTTCTAGTCGAGCTACAAAGTGAGTAACTGCTGTATTCAATTGTTCAAAGACATGATTCATTTACCAACGTTGAAGGGTGGAGCTAGATTTAATGTGTCCACAGTGAGTGTCCAGAATTATTATGCAGCCACTGCAGTCACCACAAACACATATTTTAATATCGTCATCGACCTTTATTGGTATTGGTGAGTTTTCAAAATATAATTACAAAGACAAAGGGAGAAAACCAGTTCTCACCACGTCACACACAGTGAATCCCCAAAAACCTCAGGTTGCTCTTGAACAACAACAACAACAAGGAATCATAGTAGACAAGACAAAAGACAAATGTGGATTTGATGTCCTGCCATGTGTTGGGGGATTTTGTGAAATATTCTCCTGCCTCTCTGTGAGTTGGAGGCTGTGTTTTCACTTTGTGTCACGATTCTGAAAAGCATGTCCACGGCAGGTCAGGAGACGAGTGCCGCCTTACCTTTGCAAATACTGCAAGTTAGCAGACCTTGCACAGAGCCACTCGAAAATTGTTCATGTATTTATCATAATTAGTTTTTCCAAAAACACTTTTGCTTTCTTTCACAATTTAATTTGTCCAGGTAGGGACCCTTTTCATCACTATCTTCACTTTCCATCTTTGCTAAATTGGAATCATTTAAACAACTTTTTAACCAAAATTAAACAAATCGTGCTGGTAACCCATTTTAACCACCGTGGCAGGCACAGGCAAACAAACCTAATGGACCACAAGGCGTCTGCGTCCACCAGCGGGTAACTTGACCTTACTTCACATTTTCTATGAAACTTTATTCAGGAACAAAAACAATAAATAAACAGCAAACATTGTTTAGATGCTTTGCGAAAAGAACGACTTGCTGTTCAAAAATAAAATCAAACATTTTGCATAATTTAATGATGCGATGTGATAGGATCTGCCCTTAAACCAGTCTCATAATCCCTTCTGAACTGTCAAACGGAAAAAAAACGTTTTCTCAATACCACCTGGATTTTAGACTTATAGAGTTTAAGTAATCTCATAAAGGAGGCATTAAAAAGCGGATGACTCGTTGTAGACCTGTGGCAGCTAAAAACATTGTGAAAACAACATTTATGAATTTTAAAAGCATTAAAGACGCTCATCTATCAAGTTTTACCAAGACTTTAAAAATGAAAGCGTTCTCTCAAGACAACGCCCACAAAATTGACAAATGAGGGATCATAAGAGAATTTGGTAAAGAGCACAACAAATTCTGCCTAATTTTAATGAAACAAGTGAAGAACAAGTGAATAATATGAAAGGATTTTTTTTTTCAGTGTTAGCTATCCCTTGTTCTTTCATCTTTTTTATCCTCTGAAAAGCAGCAGCACCAGCAGCATTAAAAGTATAGTTAAAGAGGGAGTTTTTAAAAAGGTGTGTAAGAATTTGTGGTGCACAGAGGTGTAGAAAGTATGAAAAACTGGACAGGCACTTTTTTGAATATAGCAAATGACGTTTCTAGTATATTCTTTAGTGTGAACACGTTATATTAAGTATCATTTAATCCAGTAATACTGATATCTCATGAAAAAATGCACCAGTTTCAAACCTCTATAAACGACACCACAGAGAGGTCTTTGTATCTTTTCAGATGGCTTGAACTTTCTTCACGTCGACGTAAACAAACCTTTACAGCATTAGCAAACATTAATAACTTGGATTCACTTGTTGTCTAGTGTTTGTCCCTGTATTAAAAGACCTGTCAGTTAATGTGGGAGTGATAGGAGTTTTCTTGTCTGTCTTTTTGTTGTGAGGTTCTTTTACTTTTGCAGCTTAGAAACAAAACATTTATTGGCATAGCTCAAGAACTTTTTATCTATTTCGTGATCCCATAATAGATGATTTTAAATCAGCTATGTAATGAACTCTTTTTCTTGTTAGCACTTGTGGAAAAAATGGTGGAACATCATACTAAAATAAATCAAGGTCAAATGAAGACCACTCTTTGGAAGAAAAGTCTGAAAAATCTCTAAACAGTATTTATTTTAATAAGACAACGAAAGAGACCTAATCTATCGAGCAGGGTTTACCTGCGGTGGTAGACAGGCTTCGGTCCCATGCTGTACATTGCAACACGGAGGGAGAATAGAGTTGGACAGGTAAAGGTGTGATGTGTGGCCTACAGAGCTGGGAACCTGTGCTAAACCAGGAGGCACATGTTCAAGAACCAAGTCTCCGTCCTCTCGGAGTGTCCCTGAACAAGACAATAAAGTTCTACATGCTGCAGGGTCCCTCCAGCTCAGACTAATCTCTGCAGGGGTGTTGTGACAGATGGATGCGCTCTCTGTTCAGTGATCGATAGAGGATACGCTGAAATCAGTTACAAGAGATGCCCAACAGTCACTTTATGTCCAAGAGATACTGTAAAAAATACAACCTTATGAAATTTGCCTCAGGTCTGGGCTACATTTGTAAATCCATCACTAACTTTCTGTGAAAAGTCCTTCCAAAGTTTTTCTTGGTACCAAACATTTATTCTCATAATATTGATTTAAGAAACCAGCTCGCACATCAAAGCATAGTTATTATCCGGTATGTAGTAAAGACCAGTAATCAGTGACTAAGACATCTGACATGCATTTAAAGATCACCAAGCTGTAACTCCTGAAAGTATTCAAAGACAAAGCAAAACATTGATGTATGAGGGTGTATGATAAAAATATGTTTTCAGAGTTAATCGTGTTTGATTATGGGACAATATCCAACCAAAATGTTTTTAATTTGGATTAGGTTACTCCCTCAATATAAGTATATTGTCTATTTTTGTAAACACAATCTTCCTTTTTACTTTATTTCAGTAGTTTGAATCAAGCTTTCTCCAAATTTATTTGGTCAGTACTGTTTTTGGCTGTAAATATTTAGTAATATTCTCCTTGAGAAATACAGCAATTTGTCATGGGAAAGGCTATTTTTAATATTAGCAATGGGCTGAATTCAGTTAATGCTAAGCTGCTAATCTATCACCGGTAGATGGTTTCATTTGAGCATCTTGTTGCCAGTAGCAACCACTACCAAGGCAGGACCATAGCTGTTTATGGCCTATTTCACACTCTACGCCTGTAGATGCAGCAATAAACACAACAGGCGACATGAGTATTTTGTATAAAACACGTGTCATTCAGTGTTTTGTGTCCTTGCAGATGTCCTATTGTTGCATTCAGGTCAGGTGACATGTCCACAGAAGCAAACATGGCTTCAGAAAAGGACTAAAACTCTCTCTCATCATTCGGAAACATCCTCCAGAGGTTGAATTTTAAGACAAAATGTGTCACACTGTCAGAACACGGCCGTCACATGTCAAAAGCTCCTTTAAATGCAGCCAACTGGTGAACAAGGCTCCAAGGCCTGACAGATCCCACAGTCCTTTGCATATGTTCATAATGTGACATTGGTGGTGAGCTAGTGCGTTTAACTGTCTCAGACTAATCGTATTCTGTCACTGTTAATTTACTCTTTGGTAAGCTGTTATGTATTTTACACATTTTGCTTTTAAATTGTGTGGATGTTGTTTGTGTTCACTAGATTTTTTAGTGTAACGTACCTCCTATTGCACCTTGAAATTAATATTATTTGCACAATTAAATGTAGTAAGTAACTGGACAATCAGTCTTTACTTTTGAGTACAGATTTGAGATAAAAGAACAAATTCATGAGTCTCTTCATTAAACCACAATTCTGACAATTAAAAAATTTGGAAAGAAGTATACTGAAATGAAAGAACTTGAACTTAAAGCTACAGTATGCAAAGGGTTTCTTAATATTTTTAGCACAAAATATGTTTCAAACCCTTTCTTATCATAACTTCTAGTTACTGTTGGCTCACTCTTTTAAACCAGTCAGAGAATTTCAGCTTTTTTTGCTTGATATTTTACAAGGACCTTTACCTAAAGTTAACTGGTTTAATGCGGGTTTATAAAGAGTTGGTTCACCATCCTTAGTAATTTCTATAATAAACAAACCCTCCACACTGCTTGTAAGTATAAAACCAACTACATAATCAAGTCAAATATCTCTTGAGTCTGCAGTAATAAAGTTTTTCCTGATTAAACGAAAATGACCTAGCAGGAGTTTCTTCCATCAGTCGTTCTCCTTTGCGTGTCATAATACCAATTACTGACCACAATACCACAAAATACCCTCCCTCTTGTCCCCATTTCACCCTCTTCCAGTGCGGGCAGGTCTAATCAGATCTTTTTTCTTCTCCTCTGCCACGGATCCATTCATCAGGGGTGGGAGTGGAGGAGAGGTGTGCATGTGTGTGTGTGTGTGTGTGTGTGTGTGTGTGTGTGTGTGCAGTGGAAGGGGTTGACCTGAAACAATGATGACACAATTAATGTCAAATTAATGCTCCTCTTGAGCACTGACATCACCTCACCTCCCTCTTGTATTTCTCCCTGCCCTCACCTCACTACCCCTGTCTTTCCCTCCTCTCTGCCTCCTTTATTTCCTCCTAACACACACCCATCACCCCCCCCCCCCCCCCACCTCTCCCAGCTCCTATCTAACCGCACGCGGCCTAATCTCACACACGGGGGAGCTCATCTCAGAACGGTACTACTGTGCACCAACTAGCTTAGCTCACTAGCACTGAGGGTTCGGTGTGGAGTGCTAATAGGGGCTGGGGGGGGCGGGTGGCGAGGGGAAGCAGAGCGGAGGCCTGATTGGTGTCTCTAATTACAGCTTGATACTAAAGAGTAATTAATGAGTTTGTGGCTGATGGCAGCAGCTTTGGAGCTTCAGACTCGATCGCAGGAGATAAGAGCTGTTTGTGCCGAGGCCATGCAGGATCCCGTGGGACAGGCATACACGTACACACATGCATACGCTGAATGCGAAATGTATGATTAATTTCCGTGACTTTTCTAATAGTGTGGAAACACAGCTACAGTTCTGCTTATTAAAGATCCCAATTTTGTGTTTATTTAATACTGAACTTTTCTACATTATCATTGCTACTTTAAACTTTGTCCAGTAGTTTGTTTCACTAATGGATTTTCTGCAGTTGCAGTCATTCTACAACATACACCACGAGTCAGGGCCAGCATACAACCACATATGTCAAAACACATACATAACCTGCCCACATATGGTTTAATCTACTGCTGGGTGCAAAAGTTTGCATCCTGCTATTTTAAAATGACAAAAATATCAAACATAGTTTCCTAATTAGCATTTCACATGATACACATTTAATTGTTCCTTATTTAGAAATAAGTTTATTCAAAAAGTTTATTTAATACATTTATCAAGGGGCATCATATTTTATATGTTTGCACATATAAAATTGTCATTTTTTAACTATAATTGTGTTATTTACTCTTTGATCAGTTGTGTTTATTTTTGTCACTGATGATGAAAGAACATCAATTCTAGCTGAATGTGCATCATTATTATGTTTATTAGATTTAGTGTTACACTGGCATCCTCCCACATGCCACTTCATAATAAACGGGTGCTAACTTTACCCAAATGTAGCGACAGTACAACACAGGAAATCCTATCTACCAAATGCAAAAACCTTTCTAAACCCCATATTAACACATAAAATCTTTATATGGCTTTCTAATGAGTGTAATATTTATGAAAAAGATTATAGCTGTTTTAGATCTGCTGCTTCAGAGCTGCTTCGTATAACACCTGTTGAGAAACTTCTCTGGGTCTCTTTGGTTTATTAAGTATTTTCCTTTTTTCCCTTTTGTTGTGTCAGCAGAGTTGAAGGTTTTACTGTTTACTTGTTAAATTGTTTTAAGGGAAACAGAATTTGCTGCCGGTTATGAAAATCAAAGTTAGAATCGTATTTTAGAACATTACAAGAACTAATTTGTGATTACAGGATTCTGTGCCTGTTTGAGACAGGTAAAGAAAAAAAACATACTAAAAGAGAAGTGGGCAAAGAGAAATACAAAGCTTGAGGGATAATATGTGTGTTTCTGTCTGACTGTTTGAGAAAGAGTGAGAGGAAGCTTTAATGTGTGTGTGTGTGTGTGTGTGTGTGTGTGTGTGTGTGTGTGAGAGAGAGAGGGTATAGAGAGAGTGACAGCGTGCTGAGGAGAGTCTCTAAAACAAGGGCAGCTGTAGTGCAGTTAATGAGGCCTGCAGTCGAAAGCCCAGTGTGAGCACATCGTGTGTGTTTGTGTGCGTGCGTGTCTGCATTAGTGTGCGTGTCTGGAGACAGTAAATGTGTGTGTTTTCGTGCGAGCGAGGTGAGTTACCCAGTGTGCATTCTTGCTTGACCCTCAGTAAGCCTGTCACCTGGAACCAATGGGCCTCAGAGAGGGGAGAGCAGAAGGGAGGGCATGGGGATGAAACAGAGACAGTGAGGAAGAGTTTAAAAAAAAAAAAAAAAGGCGGCGTCTCTCACTCAACCGAATAACTGGAGCAGACTTTCTGTGTGGCTGTTAACAAGCTCTCCGTCTCTCGCTCACTCTCCCTCTTTCTCACTCTCCCTGCCTCCTTTCATTCCTCTCTCTCTCTCTCTCTCTCACTCGTTACCCCTCCACGTCTTCGCCCTCTCTCTCTCTCTCTCTCTCCAGAGTGGCACTTTAATGAACAGTGTGTGTGCGTGCGGCGGCCAGGTTACCATAAGAGATGCCTCACAAGAGCTCCTGATTATAAAACCCATGTAGAGAGACAAAGACGGACAAAGGAAGAAAGAGGCCTCTGGTGAGACAAGCTCCACTTTTCACAGCTCACCCCCACAGGGAACGGAGCTGACAGGCGATATGAAGTCCACGGCCTTCGTAGCAGCATGCTAGGCTAGTCGCTAACAGCGGCTCCCTAATGGATTTTTTTTTTTTTGTTAAAGGACGGTCGCCATGACAACAAAGCAGCGCTTGAAAAACTACCTCTTATTGAGTTATTTTTGGCTGAAATTGAGTCCTTAAAATTTGTTTTCCCTTCAATGAATTGTTATGAATAACTCTTAAAGGAAATGTGCATATTAAAGTTCTCACCGAGACTGAAAGTAGGAGATCAATAGCAATCCCGTGTCTGTGTTTCTCTCATTAAGCAACCAAAAACTATTCAAACTCTGACAGAAAATGTGGTGTTTATGTACAGTAGGTTGCCACTGTGCGGAGTAAAAGCCTCATTAAGATATCTGTTTTGTTTCCTATTTTCACAGCCATAAGGTCAAAACTAAAAAGCATGTGAGGCCTATTTAAACATCAAGAAACACCCACCTTGCAGCTGCCAATCGAAAAGTATCTCCCCATATTCTACACCGCATGCAATATATAGCTTTTTCTGATTACAACAAATTGTGAATGCATGCAGATGGGCATTGTCGACTCTAATAAAAGCCAATATATCAGCCGTTTCAGCAGCATGGTGGGAATCTGAAAAATTACTGTTTAGAGATGAATTTGTATGCAACACACAACATTAGCATGATGTTTGTCTGCTGCATAAGATAAGAGACACAGACACACTTATTCTGGTTATTATCTTTGTAACAGTGATATATTTGAAACTCCTGCTCTTTCCCCAATACATACACTGGATATATGCCAGATGTGGTATATTAATGCAAAAACTCATATTGGAGATGTCTGCAGTGTAAAAAGGCAAAGCTTCACCTCTTGACAAACTGAGTCAATGCAGAATTTAATCAGTATTATTGATCAACCACACGCGCCTGTTAATTTTTTTTTGCTCTCTGGAAAATTATAGGCCTAACAATGTGATGCATTTTCCGTCCAAAGCCATCAGTCTGCTCCTCTATCAGGTGTCACTCTAACCCGCACTGAAACTCTTAACACACGTTAAACGCAGAGCCTGACAAACAATAGCAATATTCATTAAAACAGCCCGAACGCACAGTAACAGTGGGAGCTTCGTGACCTTACATCTGTAGTTTCAACTTTTTAGCTCTGACCACTGGAAAATATCCTCTTTGGGATGATGAATATTTCCTGCTTAGTTCTTTCGCAGTATCACTTATGCACTTTTGCTTGTTATACCTGGAAGCCACGACTATGTGGCTCGAGAAACAGCATAGAGGTACTAGTTTTATTAAATTGTTGTTCATTAAGAAAATGCATAAAAATGAGTATAACAATAAGTACGATCAGTACAGTTTGATATGTTGAGAGCTGTGTTTGAAATTTTGGACCACTCAGTTAATTGCGCTAGTTGGTTCTTTCACAATGTTTTTAACAATGTTAGAATTTTCCATGTGGCATAACAAGAGTTTAGGCATCAGTCTCCATCAGAGGATTTAGTGGCAGTACTGTATGTTTATTTATTTATGAAATATAGAAGCAGCCTAGTGGGCAGGCAGAGACATGAGAGGAGACGGATGCGAGGAAACAAGTGTGACTGAGTACTTCTGGTGACTTTGCCAATGGAAAGGTCTCTCCAGAACAACAGAGGTCCCTGTGGTGTAAGCAGAGGTCCCTGTGTTGGAGATCTGCCATGGGCCTGCCTATCAGGATATAAAAGGGGGCCTCTGCAAGTCGAGTGTGTATGCGGGTGGGATTTGCAGGGCAGGATTTTTTTTTTTTTTTTGTCAGCCTCTGAGAGTAGAGCCCTAACAGGCAATCACAGTGGAGGAGGGTGTATGTGAGGGCATCCATCATAATATTGTCTGTCCAAGGGCCAGTTTCTCACACACTCGAATTATAGAGATAGCACTGACAGTCTACACACACTGTCACTCAGAAATGTCTGCGCACAATATATACACAAACAAGACAAATACACACTCGTCCTGCACGAAATGCAGCTCTGCCAGTGTATCCCTCAGACACACACACACACACACACACGCACGCACACACGGGCCATGGCAGTGCCTTCACACAGTACTTCTACACACCTCCTAGACACACACCCTTCACACTCACTCTCTCCACACACACGCAAACCTTGCCTCTCGCTACTCCCTCAGCAGCAGCAGTGGCAAGCAGACAGGGAACAGTGTGTAGTACAGTGAAATGTGCTATGGCGGTGGTGGTGCTGATTCTTTGCTGAGAGGAGCGGTCCAGTCTAGACCGAGGCGATAGACATCTCATTAGGCTCTCGCTCGCTCTCCCTCCTCTACAGCACCTGCCGGCTAGCAGCCTGTCCTCACTCTGAGGGCCGGTATGGAAAGGAAAGGAAAGGAAAGGAGGGGAAAAAAGACAATGGAGGCGAGGAAAAGTATGGGAGAAATAAGCAAGAGACAAGGAGAAAGAAACTCGCAGAGAGTGAAAGAGAAGAGAGAGGCAAATGAATTCAGAAAGACGGGGAGGGAGTGAAGGAGGGAAAATTAGACAATGATAATAGCAATAATAGTCTTGATCCTCCAGGAGGCCCAGCGCCAGAGGCTCCTTCATTTACTCTCTCATGCTCCTTCTCTCCTTCAGTCCCTCTGCCACCCCCTCCCACCCTCCCTCCTGCTGCTGTTTCACTCTTAATTAATTTCTCACTACTCACCAGAGCCCAGAGCTGCAGCTCTCCTCAGCCAGCCTCTGAGACTGCTCTCAGATCAGCGCTCCCGTTGCCTCTCAGCCACGGCAGCTCGTCTCTGCTCGCACAGCATTTGGCGTCAAATCAGCGCTGAAGGTATGCCCACGCCTTGACATTGCCACGAGGTTCAGCTCCACGCTTAGATCCGTTTCACTTGCATAAGTCACATTTAGGCTATGTGTTCTGTCACTCTATTAGACTTGAAGAGGGTCAGATGACATGCTCGTCGGTGTGCGGCAAAGTCAAACGGCCAGCACTAAAATCCGGTTCTTTTCCTCCGCACAGCCAACCATGGAGTTACTTTTACTGTGGCGCTCATGTCAAGAAATCCGAATACAACCATACTTTTACAAACTTTTGCAAAGTTTACCATAGTAACACACACAAACCAAAATAATTTTTGTTTGCTACAATTTGGACCTTAGTTGCATAGTTCAACCATAATACAGATTTTTATTTAAATTAAATGCAAAAATGTAGGAATGTCGTATGTTTTTTTTTATCTTGTGGTGTCCTAACCCACAAAACTGTTCACAAGTGTTAATTAGATAGTTATATAGATATAGATATAAAAAAATTAACCTCACGTATTATGACCAATAAGTTCCAGACTGTAACACCAGTGACTGCAAAGTGCATAAACCAGCTCAGCTTTACGCTTGTGAAAACTGATCTAATAATATTTTCACAGCCAGCACGTATACATCAAATTCCGTATAGTGGCTGCACCAACACTGGCAAACATATGGCTTGTGCTTCAGCTTCCAGGGACTTTGAGCACCAGTCTCGTACTATCATTATAAGCCACAGTAAGTCTCTGTAAACTGCTTTTCCTATATCGGCACCACAGGTCGGCAGAACACAAGTGGCACAAAAGGCCTTAAACAACTTCACATTGACAGAAAGTGACTGTACGAAGCTGTGTTGGCTTGTGCATTTAACTTTCGACACTGTCTGTAAATGTCCCTATAATGGGATATGTCATTGATTACAGAATGACCTAAATATTTAATCTCAATACACTCCTTAGAAAATGACCAAGTATACAGCCTGTACCATAAAAATTATTTTTTGTGTGCAATGCTAAATTGTCAAAGGCATTTAGGGTGTTCCCAATTTCTGCTCTTCGTACATTTGAAGTGATTAGGATAACCTGATAACCTTGTAAGATGAACTATTTAAAACCTGTCTGATCATCTGCCTGTTTGCGTTTCTTGCTCTAAGACCTTAGAGCAATATCAGTGTGTCCTAGATCTCTGCAGATATTTTCTAAGTACAATCAATTGAAGTGTAGAAAAAAAAAAAGAGGATCCTCCATTTCTAAGCTTTATATAGATAATAGTAATATTAATAGTTGTTCAGTGGGTTAGGGTGGTCATTCTAGGACAAAAGAAAAAGACCAAGGCAAATCTCAGCAGACATTCTCAAGGTCACCTAAAGAAGAACAGACACACATAGAGGGAATGCATTGATTGGATGAGCCCAAGGCCAGTTTTGTATTGTGATCTTTCTCAGGGGAGCCAATCACTTTGGCCCTTTGGTTTGACAATTGACCTCCCGTGACCACCAAATGGGCCACAGTGTGAATCCTATGTCATCCCAGCCCTCGCACTCACACTGTTTTTCAGTCGGCCTCTCTCTGTCATTCAGTGCATTTGAGTTACCGGTATTCGCAGTTCTGTGCAGCAACCTGATTTTCTTGAATGCCACATCACAAAAAACGGCCGTGCAAAGTTGGGATAAAGAATGAAGACAAAGATGTTAACACTGATAGATTTAGGCTGAAGAAGCCTGAATTTGTTCCTATTATGTTGATGTATGTTTATGAAAGAGCTCAGATTGGGAGAAAAGCACTGTGGAGCAGAATGGGGCGATAAAAGGACTCATTACTCATCGTGATGTGTTCTTGGAAGTGATTAAGTCCAAACTCTGACAAAACTTAAAACAACAATAATAACATTTGTGAAAGACACATGCGCGCAGTTCCCGAATTTCAGCTAATATTATTAGGATTTTGTCTATTGGTCAAAAACCCGGGCACCTTGAGGTCATCCCAAATATATAACATCTCAGAAGACTGTGGCTCTTTCTTCTAACCTGTACAATAATTCTATCATAAACATATACATGTACAAAATTCAGAAAATAATTTCAAGTACAAACAAAACACTGTCATGGGTAAAGACAGATTAAAAAAAGAACATTAATTCATAACAATTTACAAACAATCTAAGACTTGACAGTTGGAAAGGTAACGGCTCCACGATACGAGATACGAACACGATGAGACATGAACCTTATGGTACAGTTGGCGACAGATCATTAAAATGTTTAGCGACTGGAAACCAGCATGTGTTGCACGTCAGCTCCCATCTTATTAAAATGTCTCCAATTGGGGCCTTCTCTGAAGTAGCTGCAGTAACTGTGAGTTACTAATACTCGCATTAACTCCTGCTAACAAGCGTGAACTGGGTGATTAGCATTAGCTTGCAAGCTGCCTCGTTAAGTACGGCAGCTAACGGTAAAAAGAAGCCGATCCCCGAAGATCAAACGACATAAAACATTCGCTCATCTTACCTTGTAGTTCCAGCAGCATCACGCACAATGTCATTGATGAAGTCACCAACTTTGAAGTTTCTTAAAACCCTCTGATTGCAGGTTATTTCATAATCTTTTCTGCTTCGTTACCCCTGGGGCCAGTGACACAGCAGTGAGGTGGAACCGTTTAAGGAAGTGATTGCCACTGGTTTTCAAAATTTACTCTGTGGCAACAACTTAGAGGACGGCTTGGGATTTTTTTTCTGCAATAACATAATGCACGACATATACTGGGTCAAAACATTAATAAAGAATAGTATTAATAACGCCTTTTAATCCAACTGACAGATAGAACGTTTGAGTCACTTTTTTTTCCGTTCCATCTGCATCTATAATATCTCTTCCACGTCCTCCCTCTCCTTTCCTCTCCTCTCCTTTGCTTCTCTGCACTGTTAAATGAGCCACGGGGGAGCATCAGACAACCCATAACCCAGCAGCTGAGCTTCCAGCTGGGTTAAGGAAGAGGAGGAAAGAGAAGGAGTAGCGTCTCCTTATGGCAATGGCAAAAAAGCAGAGCTCACAGAGGAAAGGAGCCTGCAGGATGTTACTCGAATGTTTGAATATGTGTTATGGAAAATGTCTGTTCCTACTATATGTTCCTTCCCTGGTTTATTTTGTTTTAGTTTGCTATTGGGATCAAAGTATGACTGTTTATGTCCTTGTGGCTGTAATAATGCATCACATCTTGATATGAAGTGAATGTGAGCCTGTGAAAATATGGTGCATATGTTAATATCACATGTACAATACATTGCACAGTGTCTTTTTTCATCATTAGTGATAAGATAGAGGAGGTGATTCCAGCAGACAGAAACCACAGTGTGCTCAGCTGTTAAGAAGTTATAATAATTTGATTTTTCCACCACCAAAGTGAATTTAATATCTCACAGTAACATTCGACTTTAGGCATGGTTGGATTTGAAAAATCACAAAACCCGTGAACTTTTTCATGATAGTGCTTTATTCTTGCCAATACAGCCTCAGCTGTCACTTCCAATATATAATTGTTTGTATGAATCAGATAATTAGTAGCAATAATATAATATGTAATTCATAAGGTCTAATAGGATCAGACAAGATTGAACCAATAAATCAGTCAAGCAGTCTGTCTTTGGTGGTGAATCACAGCCCCCATGGGTGGGATGGTGACACAAAAGTATACTTAGCAAGGTAGTGGTGGGGGGTGCTAATCCAGATCATTTGGCCTATTCTATATCACCCAAAAATGTGGGGCTTTTCATACCCAGAACTACAAATTTAAACATCACTTAAGCCTTAAGATAATGAGATTTGAAATGAATAATGAGATTTGACAACATGCAGCGGGGCTAATCTGGGATCGTTATTTATGATGCAGTTTTGCACATTTTTGCTGCCATTTAATGTTTTATGACAAGTCAATCTTACCATCTGTGCATCACGAAAAACCATGATAAATGTAAATTTCTGACTTGTACGTGGCATCCCGTGGGATTATTATTTATCCTTTATGTTCTCACATTTAGAGGAACGCCATTAAAACATTTAGCAAATTAAATCAGATCAAACTGCAGTCTGCAATCCCTGATGGCATCTCGTTCATTATGATTCGAAAAGCCCCTAAGTGAAACTAAATCAGGCCTCCTATTGTGTCCTGGGTAAGGGAGGGGGGGGAAGGTAAGGGGGGGGCAATGGTATAGGCCAGGCATAAGCAGAATGAGCAGGCCAAGCAGACGGGGACTGTATCCCCACCTACCACCCCTGAACACTGACACTAATTGAGAGGTCTATGAAATATAGATGAACTCGGAGGTGGGTCCCCCCCTTTACTTTCCCTCTCCTCTCTACTGTTCCTCACGTCCTCTGCCTCCCTGCTTGAGTGACTCGAGATCGAGATTGCATGCAGACGCCGTGTTGGCATGTGCATGCCCCGCTGCACACTAGGTGTATCAGGGATGGTCCAGTGGAGATGATCGGTTAGCACAGTCGGTCACTGTGTTTGTGTGTGTGAGACAGAAAGGGATGAAGAGGAGGGAAATGTGTAGGATTTTTAAACGTGCTGTGGCTTTGTGATCCCACAAATGACCTCAGAGGCACGTAGAAGTGAACCATGGAAAGATTTAGTTGTTGTTTTTTGTGTTTAACATTGTCCATAACAGAGGGAGCGTCTTAGTGGTGAGGAGTTACCGTGGGCAACCATGTGATGGAAGAAGTGGTAAACTGGAAACAAATTCCCACGAGGAGGCTCGTAAAATTTTCACATCATGGATGACCAATTTAGGTGGCAGTGTAGTGGGAGGCAAACAAGACTGAGGGAAAATGTCGACCACTTCCATCCTCCAACAACAACTCAGATGCTCCCTATTGTTTTAGTTGACATTGTGCATGTAGAGTACAGTACAAACTGGTCCAAACTCATGTCCAATGCTTGAGCTCATGGTCAATACAAGAAGTCGTACACCTGTTTTGTTTCGAGGTGAAAACGGCCTTGTACATAGAGTTAGGGTAAGGGGTGGGGTGGGCAACCAATGGTCCTGGTTTGCCAAAGTCCTGCTTTTTAACAGTCTAACCCACAGCTGATTACCTGGATCAGGTGTGTTCAGTGAATCAGAAGCATTGGGTTTGAAAACAGGGCTTCAACACCTTAAGAGATTATGGGTTGCCCCACCCTGACGTAGACTCCCATCTCTTTACATTAGTCTAACTCGTCTCAAGAAGGTAAGTCAAATCGTCAGAACAGGAATGTTGGCTGGCCACAGCGACAGAAATGAATCGAACCCCATGTAAGAGCATCATCAGACAGTCTGAGCAGCAGCTTTTAAATCACCACCACCGAAAAAAAAAAATTTTTTCATCACTGCCATGTTCTCTAATAAACTTTCATAGCATAGCAAAAAGCAGAAAGATTAGGCCCAGATCTGCCCCCTACTGGATCACATTTTATCCTCTAACGTTTCTGCTCGCACACACTGGGAGACGGCAAACGGGTTAAGAAGCGTTTTTGTATCCGATCAGTAGCATTTATAGCTTCTTACTGACCCATTCGCTGACATTGATGGCAGGAGCTGCCGTGCACGGTGCTGGTGTGATCCACAGGAAAACCTGGAGTTCAGGGCCTTGCCCAAGCTCACCTCACCATACAGACACGTGTTTGAAGCTCCACTCCCACGTTTTTACACAGTCCTGTTTTCATGTGTGTGTCTTTGTCTGCAAAGGATGCACAAAGATGGGTGAGGTCACCAAATCGTCCCACAGCAATGGAGGAGGTGTTTAAAGGCCAAGGGTAGAGGGCGGACGAAGACTCATTACCACAGTGATTCTTTTTACAGACTCAAAACCATAAATACCATGACGACAATCAATGATGTACACACACTCGAAGCACCACTGCATTTCTTTCTTCCTCTTTCTACATTCTATTCGTTTTCTCCTCTTGTGGCCTCATTTGCATTAATTTTTTTTGCTTAACTCCCTCCAGTTAAATTCAATTCCTTTCAAATAAAGTCTGTCCAGTTCATTTAATTCCATTCAAATGGGCATTAACTTTACATGAACGCCATAAAAGAAAGATGTCCAAACATTTGTCTTCTGAACGAGTAAAAAAAAATAGTGTTAGAGTTGGGAAGCTCTTCCTGTCTGTATGTCTGACAAACACACACACACACACACACACACACACACACACACACACACACACACACACACATTCCCTCCTTTCCTGGCTTTCGAGAATTCCAGGAGAATGCTGCTTACCATCAGCACTTTGCCTTGGCTGTCAGTCGTCTCCCTGCTCTCTCCAGTGGCTGCCTCACACACGAGTGGGAACTGTTGCCTCAGTGCGAATGCGTGTGAGCGCACGTTGTGTGTGTGTGTGTGCTCTAATGTGCAGATGCACTTTGCTGCTAGAGTATGTGTGTGCGTGCATGATCAGCTGAAAGGCCTGACATCGTTCTCAAACTGAACGTCGGAACAATACTGGGTGTAGCTCGGCAGAAGGAACTTGCTCCATCTAGGAATAAGAGATCTTCGTTTCGGAATACCCGTGCTCAGTTTTGCCTCTTTCCAGACGAAACGTGACACAAGCCGTCATCAGGGTCAACCACGCAGTCAGTGGAGCTGCCCACTCCAGCGCTGTTAGGCCCCTTTAACTCTCATTATCTCCCTCATCAGGATCTGCAACACATTTTCCACCAAATGTCACACTTTAATTTGTAAATTCCAAATATGCTACACTTTTCATTACAGGCGCACGTGAGAAAACCAGTGATGTGAGCTACAGGACAAAGTCAGGGGAATGAAGAAGGCGACTGTGGGGAATAAAAAAGACAAAGGAAACACACGCTGTTAATGTGCTTTGTTGTTTTAACTGTAATTTCCTCGTCTTTGTCTGGTCTCTGTTTTGAGCCTTTCATCGTTTCTTCTCCGTACGTTAACACATGTAGACATGTGAACAGCTGACTAATCTCTGCGCTCTCTATTTCTCTGTCTTCTGCTATGTGACATGCAGTAAATATTTCTTTCTTTCAGCAGGTTGTATCTGTTGCAATGATGCAAAGCTAATTTCACAGGTAATTTTTGTATCTTTTATCCGTATTGATTTGCCTATGATGGAAAATACCTTAAATATACAAAAGGGCTATTTGTTGAAGATTGTTGGGTCTGTGTTGTGAATGACAAAACTGTGGCATTGATATTATAGTAAGGTGGCAAGAAGGGGGGACAAGTGTTGGCCATTTGTATGAGAGAAGGGAGCTTGGGGGCTATGCTTCGATCACCAGACTTGCACAATGAAGGCTTGCGTGGTCCACTTTGGTGAACTACGGGAATTTAAAACTTAGGTGACACTGATGATTTTAATCCACAAGGACAATCAAAATGTGTTCATATATTGAATTAATCATGTTGCCCCCCCCCCCCACCGCCCACTTCCCCATTTTGTACAGTGTTGAATTATTAAAGAAAAGACCAACCAGACAGCAGAATAAAATGTGAGAAAGCCAAAGTGTAAAAATAAATTAATCCCTGAGATGCTAAATATAAACAGTGTTTATCATAGTTAGCTTGGAATCCCTGAGGAGCACATAGTTGCAGTTATAATTTCTCACCCTGAAAGTGACATACACAGTCCTTCCAAACGCCACTTCTTCCCACTTTCCTCCTTTTCCCGGACTTCTTCTCCAGACCCCAGATTCCTTTCTTCGCACTCTCACCTCCCTTGTGGGTTCATTTCTAAAGGGCCACAGTCGCTCCTTCCATCTCTCAAATCATCAGCCTCTTTCCTCACTGGTCCTCCCTTCTCTCTCCACCTTCCCTTCCTGTCCTGCGATTCCCTCCCCTCCTCGCCCGGGTTTGTCGTCTGCCACTGTAGCATGCTAACACTCTGACAATGCAGGTCTCTGAATAATTGATGTGTGGATGTGAAAGTTTGATGCCTGACTCGCGGGCAGATTGAACCTGCAGGCAGCGTGCCTTTGCCCATCAGCCAGCTCCCTGCTTTCTGCGCCAATCAACACTGTCTCTCTTTTACACACACACACACACACACACACATCTTAGCATACAGTACACATATCTCCCAATGGACCTCTCCACTTCTTCTCTCAAAATTCATTGTAAAAGCTCCCAGATATTTGCTGCAAGATTCTCTGTTACACACAGAAACTGACCAACAGTAAAATGTGTTGTGCTTTTACCAGTATTTGGCCTTTTGCTTTTATGATACGGATAGAATTTGGGAAATGCAATATGTTCTGGAATAACTCCAGTGATTGCAAGTTGAAAATACCACATATTCATTTCTGCATTGGTTTTATTTTCTCTAATTGCAAAACTTTGAGCAAATTTTGTTCCTGTGTTGGTAAGTTGGTGAAGTTGCTTTGTTAATTTGTTCATGTTTTAACCCTATAAGATAGTCGGTTAATTCATATTCGGTGCAGATTTGAATTTGTCTGTAGGCCCGATCCTGGACCCGTGAACTAACCATTATATACTGTGCTCATTTACTGGAAAAGGTGGAGGTGAAACTTTAAGTTGATATTGTTGGACAGGTGGGAGATTTGGTGTAAAAGCAAATTTAAATTGCTGAGTCAACCACAGCCACAAATTCATTTTTATCACTTATCTCTACGACAAAATAAAAATAGATCATACGAGACGTATGCTACCCCACTTCTAGTATGCAAATTATTTAAAGGTTTTGCTTGCTTCAGCACAAACAATCTCAGGAAGTGGGCACCATATAAATAAAAAGACATACACCAATGAGCCACAACAACAATACAACCACGGTGTATTTTAATATAAAAACATGATGCTTTCATAACAATATTAGGGACTAATAGATGCTGATGTATCATTATGGTTTAACCACCTGTCAGCACGTAAAGCGGTTAAATTCAGTTCCACCTTTACCAACAATGATATTTGACCTTTATTTTCTTGCAATAATTGTTGTACATGTTTTGCCAACACAAGCGTCGTAGGTATTGTTTAAAACACACTGAACAGATTTCTTAGTTGAGCACGTTTACTTTTGTACCTCACATAAAATGGAGATCATTTTCTTACTGCCTTTACTCGAGCAAAAGGTTTGAAGTGGTACTTCACTTGAGTATCGAGTATTTCTGCCACCTCTGCAAACACCGTGTCTCATTTTGCTTGGTACGGTTCTGCTCAGAGTGACCATGTTGACCCGCGACCTTATTAAGACCACGAGTGGTAATGATATGGCTGATTGGGGTGTATATACCCGACCAGTCGAAAAGTCAGCAACACTTGGCTTAAGCATTAATACGAAGCCTAATGTACCCGTGTAGGTCCCTGGGACTATTTGCCCATAAGGTGTTTTAAAAACATTTTACTAATCACACTTGGAAGCATTAGTGGCACATACATGCAAAAATTAAAAATGTCCTGATTTAAGCACTTTTTTGCTTTAATCTTCGAGCTCTCCTACGTGTGCTCTGTTAAATGCATTGTAGAAATTACTGTTTATAGCCTCGGGATTTGCGTCTCATATTTCCCCCTCCGGTCAGGAATGAAATGAGCCAAAAGCACCTCCACAAACTTCATTTTAATGGAACCTAAATGGCTTACAGCAGCATGCCCTGTCTCTAGGTGAGTTTAACCTGTCAGCGAAGAACCATGTGCCCGACTCAAACACCCAGCTCTCCTGACTTTATTCAGTTAAGATTTAAGCTGGTTTGACTCCTACATTGTAAACTTTAACAGTGTGTGCGTTTAATAGTGGACTACTGTCAGCTGGCACATGTCTTCTGCGTATAGCATCTTAGTTTCCTGCATTTCTTCTGCAATTGATCAATACTGTACAATTAATATATTAAAATCCACAGTCTTACCAGTGTGTACCAGTGTGTCTGTTAAAGCAGCATAGAACACTGCGTGCATGAAGGGGTGTGGCCAAAACTGAAATGTCCACTGTTAATTCACTATTTCCATAATTGAGCCACTGATTAATAGATTCTTGAAGAAATTTGTGAAAATGTCATTGTTTTCTTTTTCTCTCATCAGAGAATTTGCTGCTTTCGCTTTTGTCTATGTGACACTGAACCGAAAACCGTTGGATTTATCATGTTGTACTTTAAGAAACCCCGATAGGCTTTTCTGTCGAAATACTTCTTAGTTGCAGCCCCAGTCCGAGCACAGTTTGTGTGTCTGCGTGTGCGTCCGTGGGCATTGTCCTCTACATGATGGAATCTTTGTCACTCTCTCTCTGTCTCCATCTCCCTCCACTCTCCACTGTACGTGAATGTGTCATGGTGGAGACATTAGTGCCCTGCCTGCTGATTTATTCATGATATGACTTTTAATATCATTTACTGGGACATGGGAGTCTGCATCTCAAATAGGCCTGTGGGCACCTTTGTGCGCCCATGTGCATGTGTGACAGAGAAAGAAAGAAAGACAAAGCGGAGGAAAGAAACAGAGTGCACTGTACGCGTGTGACTCTGTGTGGTATTGGCATATGCATGTGCAATTATATTCGCGTGTGAGCAGTTATTGTTTGTCAGGGAAGAAATCGTGGCAAATTGTGTTTGTGACAAAGTGTGTTTGGGCCAGGGAAGGTGGACCTCCCGATGATTGCCTGTAATAGGGTTGTGATTGAGTTATCGGACAACAATAGGAAGTCATTGTGTAATGGGCGAAAGCAAGCGATGGGGGCCGATACCAATCTGTTTAGCAGCATAGGGTGTGGAGAGGAATGTAGGAGGAGGTGTCTAGTTTCTGTGGCTGTGATCGTTTTGCTAGCCAACGTGCGTGCTCGCTTGCGTGTGTTTTTGTTTGATTTATTGCAACGTACTTGTCGCCACACGTTTGACAGTTACAGTAGCAAAGCCGCCGATTGTTGCCAAGGCAGACGTAAAAACACGCAGCCAATGTGAAATTCTTTTCGCCGTCTGTGTGTCAAAATCCAGTTTCCATGTTTTAATCTCACTAGACGGATGGATGTGTTCAATTTAACAGCCTCAAAGACACATTACATATATATATTTTTCTGTCAATTAGCTCCATATGTGTGCAGAGGGTTTTTTTTTTTGTCTATAACCATACGTGTTAGTGACTATAATTAAATGATGAGGAATAGGTGGGTGGATGGAACAGGAGGCAGACAGAGAAGGGGGCGGCTGGAAAGCGTGATTTAATTTGGTTATGATCTAATTTGCTTTGATTAAAAATGTATGCAAATCCCTCTTAGCATAAGGGATCAGTGAGGAGAGGCGACACCTCTCCTGCTCTCCCTCTTCCTCTCTCACTCCCGCTGTCACCCTCTCCTTCTCCTCTACTTTCGGTCCTCCTCCTCCCTCTGTCTGTGTCCACTAAAAGTGAGATGTGTGAATTGGAGAGCGCAGCGAGTGTGTGTGTGTGTGTGTGTGTGTGTGCATGTGTCGTCGGTGGTGTGTTCTTTTTTTTCGAAGCGATGAGAGGAACCCACTCACGTTGGGTGTGTTATTGCGCCTCACATCTATTGGCTGGGTTGTGGGGCGGTTCTGCGAGTGTGTGAGCGTTTGTTTTGGCCTGACCCCGTCTGACAGTGAACCCTGTGTAGGAGCGACTTTGCCGAGCCACCCGTGTCTCCCAGAGGTCGATCTCCCCCCACAGTCCAGCACTTCAAGGTCATGCTGTTAAACGGAATCTTCTCGTCACGATTCCTCGCTCTTTCGCCTTTCTTTCTCTACCACTCATTCCATCACATCCATGGTGTCCCTCCACCTTTGTCCAGTCCGTCCTTTGTGCTCCTGGCTATGACCACCTTCGCTCATGTGAACTTGCACTATGTCTGTGTGTGTGTGTGATTTTATTCCATTGTGTGTGCATAAGAAACAGGCCATCTAGGTGACTGCATCTATTTGCATGGGGGCTCTGAGTATTCATGTCACACTCAATTTCGAACCGTCTCTGCACTCTCTCTCAGCCTGTCACGACTGCCTCTCCACGTTTACTGTAATGAACTCCGGTTTGCCTCTGTGCTCTCCCTCTTCCCTCCTTCTCTGTCTCCCTCTCTCTCTCTCTCTGTCTGACTCCAGCCAGTCAGCCCGATCGCCGGCGTACCCTTCCTCCATCTAGCTCCAGTCAGCTGTCCAGTTTGCTGCTGAGTCAATTAGCCTGACAGCTGTCATGTCTTGGGGATGACTAGCTAGTTGGTCAGCATCACCAATCTGGTGAGTCAACTACACGGGGAGGAACAAATATTACAGCAGCGATTAATCAGTTATAGTTAGACTCAGATGCGTGGACCGAGTTTGACCAGGTCCGTATCAGTCTTGACCTGCAGGTGTCGACCAGTTGGACATGAAAACTTCCACTTTGTGCTGTTTAAACACTACTTTTTTCAATAATTGTCCTCATTAATTTTATTTTAAACATGTTTAATTTTGCTACTAGAACGGGAACACCACAGCTGGGGAAGAAATCCCAAAAGAAAACTGTAAAATAATGTGCCTCTTCATGAGGCAGAGGATATTATTTTATAATCCAGTTAGGGCTTCAGTGCAGAATCATGGCTCGCTGTACCTGGAGTCCATCTCTCCTCCTCTGCCATTGTACAATTTTTGTGTTTTTTTTAATGGATGTCTGTTTCTGTTTCGTTACAGGCACACGGGATTCTCACGAGATTTCTGCAGTAGTCTTTTTATTTTACCCTTTTTTTTTTTGCCTTTTATATTTGATAGCTGACAGCGTGGCAATAGACAAGAAAAGTAGGAGCTGACAAAGAGCAGAGTATAACACTGTGCCGCTGCAAAGGTGTGCTCACACAGGATGTGAATTGCATTTGTGACTTGTGTCATTTATGCATATTTGTCAGTTTTCTGTTTATTCTCCCCAAACCGCGAGCGTAACACCTGTACAGATGTGAGCTGTGAGCTTGATAGCAATACACTGTGTGGGTTCGTGCCCTATTCTGTCCTCAGTTCATCCTCTGATTGAAAGCTGAACTCACCAGAAACTCCTGATTTTTCCTTTCCTCTTATGCATTCATATACTTATAAAGCAGCGTCTTAAAGCTCGGGATAAACACGGTTGTTGCGCTGAAGTGAAAACATTTTCAACTCACCTGGACTCATCTTTCCATCACTTCACAGCACCACAGGTAGTTAGCGTCTAATCTCGTCCTTCCCTCGACTTTCTGGCACTTAAAATTTTTTGAACCATTTGGAATATTTTTTGTTTGTGTATAATTATAGACCGATGGACCTACAATATGATTAAAGTTCCTGCAGGTCCTAAAACTGTATAAGGGGAACCCAATTCAAAAAACAAAAAAAATTTGAATAATTATTTTTAGATTCCTGTAAATGATCCGCTCCTGAATAATTTTTGTAACTGTCTGCCGTGCCTTCAAAGATTACGCAACCCCCTCTTGCAGCAATATCTTCATCTGAATGTACTGTTTACCAGACCTGTACATTGGCTTTAGGGGATTTGGGCTCATTTCTCCTTACAGGACAGATTTAGCTCAGGGATGTCGGTTGGCTTCCCTGTATGAACCGCTTGCTTCATGTCCTTCCACAGCATTTCACCGGGATTAAGGTCAGTAACAATGGTGTTGAATGTTCTCCATTTGTACACAGTCTGCCTGATCCAGACTCTTTAGAAATTCTTTTGAGACCCCTTTCAGCCTGGTGAGCATCAACAATTCTTCTTCTAAGGTTTTTCTGTGTTGTTTGAGCCTGACACGCTGCTACAAACCTGCGTTGTCAAGATCAGACGCTGACAGTGAAGACCTAGATTTGTGTTCTTTAAATAAGGCAGGGCCTCCCAGACTGAACAATCAAACCTCCAGCAACATTTGGAGATCATCAAGCTTTGAAGCACGTTGGGCTAATAATAAAGTTGTTTCAGTTGCAGTTTCCGTGCTCCCTGATTGTGGAGGAAGTTGTGCCAGAAATTCCTGCCCTGACACACACCTGATTGTCATGGCGTTGATTGAAACACCTGACCCCAATTTCCTTTGCAACATACAATTGGATTATTTTCTTAATAAAGGAAATCTGATGATGTTTTAGGTCATATTTATTGACTATTTATTTTCATAAACAGAGGAAATTCCAAAGGATCCTGAAACTTTAAAGAACCACTCTGCTGAGACGCCACCAGCATTGTTTTCTCTTACAGTTGTTGTCTTGTGCACTACTTTATTGTCATTCATTATGATAGTAAATATTTTAAAAAATGCGAGTGAGTGGGTCTTAATAACTCAGCTTTTCATCAGTCAGTCAGTCAGTCAGTCAGTCAGTCAGTCAGTCAGCCATCCAGGCTCTGCTCTCTTACATAAGCGGGGCGACAGATGCTGAATCATCAGCTGCCCGCTGGAATGCTCTCGCTACCCAGAGGGTGCCAGGAGGGAAGACAACACACACACACGCACACACACGCTCACAAACTCCCTCAAACACACACACACAGCCTCAGCTAACTGTATGCATTCATGCAAGCGCTGTGCACACACCGGCGTCCACGTCCACACACACGCACACTTTGCATGTCATGCACTATTTCACACGAGACTCACTCCTCACGATTGAACTCCAGAGGGGAGATGGAAGACGGGAGTGCGAGGGAAAAGAGGGAGACGGCAGGAGAGGCTGAGTGTCAGACAGACACACAGAGACGGAGACGGAGACAGAGGGGCTCGCAGATTGAGCTCAAGAGAAATCGAGAGAAGAAAGGAGAGTGAGATCTTCCCTCAGCTGTCTGCGAGGGTTTTGATGTTGTTTAAAAGGGTTTTCATGTTACGCAACTTTGAAGACGATGTGTTTGATGTTTAGTTTGGTAGTTTGTTAGCTATTGGATTAATCTCTCTACCTTCTACCTCTTTTTCTCTTCAATTTATCTGATTAGTGCGGGGAGCTTGCATCACCCTCTTTCTCTTGCCTTTGTCTAGAACGATACTCAGAAGAGTGTTTTTCACCGTCTCCTCAGAAACTTGGCACCTATCATCTATTTATGGGAAAAGAAATTGAAACTGGAATAACGGTCCTATTTGCCTGCCTGTCTAGCCTTTCAAAAACACAACCGAAATGCTGATGGAACAATGACAACTATTTCTCCCTTTTCTCCCTCTCATCTCCTCGTTTCTCTCACTACCTCTTCCAATTTTGCCTCTCCACGTCCCCTCAGCATGGGTGATTCATTTGTCTCCAACACAATATAGCACAACAGGGGCTCGCCACCGTCCATATTGCCACAATGCTTATTTGTCGAACGCCAGGGATTTCATAAATGTATTTCCACACTCTCTCCTTCGAGCGTTTTCCTTCCGTGCCCTTCGTTTTTTCCCCTCTTTCACTTTTTCCCTTTCTAGCAGCAACACACGCTTTCCCAGCTTCTCCCCCTTCTCTCCAGCTCTGTCTCGTTTCCATCCCACTCTCTCTCTCTCTCTCTCTCTCTCTCATCAGACGAACGTAAGAATAGAACAGGGGAAGCCCTCTCACCTCTCCCTACATGCCGACTAATTAGCATATTCATGAGCGGCACATAAATTATACATGAGATCCGGAGGGGAAGCAGAGGCAGGAGAATGAGACGCGGACCCACATCTTCTCGCGCGCGCACACACACGCATGAGCATGCACTTCCATATGCAGGTACGCTGGCAACCTACAAATAAACACACACACACACACACACACACACACACACACACACACACACAGGCACAGCCTCACTTCTCTTCCTTTCACCCCCTCTCTCCATCACACAACACAGATGGAGAGATACAGACAGGTAATTGGTGAGAAAGTGTGTGGTACAGTGTATTGGCAATGTGCAGGAGAGGCAGCGTACACAACATTGAAAGAGAAAGCTCGAACAGAAAATGCAGTGCACACACTAAGCTCAGGGTGGCTATATTTTTCTTCACACTCAAAGGTGAGAAGGTTTAGGCGCTAAGTAAGGTTAATGCAGATGGAGCTCATACTAAAAGGACACTGGAGAAAGGCAAGTGTCACATTTCCAGGCCCTTGGTTTGTATTTTAACCCGCGAGAAAAGGCTAGAAGGTTCCTGGGGTTGTTCGAAAATGTGACATTCACAAAATCGCAACTCGAATAGCTGGAACGAGATCGAAACAACACGACCTCAGCTTGTTGCTGCCTTTTGCTTCAGCTCGAACTCAGAAGTTATCCACGGTCCTTCAAAGCTCACAGTATTTGTTTTAAATCCAATTAATGTGTTTTCCTTTTCCACATGATGGATATCCCAATTTAGAGGCAGACTCTGACTCAGCAAGCTGACGGATGACTCGACGTCTTCGTCCACATATATCATATTTACATATAGTGTAAAAAAAAAAACCGCAATTGGATAAAAGCTGACAGGAGACTGGAACGCCTCCAAGATTGGTGCTGTTTTGGATGAAGCAGATCTTTTTTAGTTGTGAGGATGAAGTCGCGTCCACGGCAGCGTCACTTTAAAAGCCCTTCATTGCCCTGAACAGTGTAAAACCAGTGGACACATTCATTAAAGGAACTTATCAAATGGTTCTAAAGGCTCCTGAAAGTTTTTTCTTACAAGCTTATTTACCAAGTTGCTGAACAGCTTTTAGTGAAAAACAAGGGAACGACTGAGTGATGAGGGGCAGTGGATCAAACAAATTGTCTTAATATCATGCGTAAATTCTGCATATAAGCACCAACTTTATTGGATAATCTAGTGATGATCATAAATTCACCTTTATTTAAGTACTGATTGCAGCTGCTGATTATTTAATGTGTACTTAATGAACTGTCGAGCAAACTGGGGTCTGAGAAGCGCTTTTTTTTTTTTCCTTTAATGAATAATTCTGACAGATGGCTGAGGCCGAGATCGTTCGCGCTGCTAACCGTGTTTTACTGGTGTCCAAGAAGCTTAGAGTTGTGCGTACTGCCGTCTCCAGTGGACGGATTCGGTTTGTTGGTGAGGTGGTTGAATCGTAAGGTTGTAAAAATTCCATAATCATTTTTATTTATGATTAAACCCGGCCCGTTAAGACACACTACCTGAAGGGCAAAACGGTGATGTAGGAGTCCTCTGGACCACCTCTGTCTTTTCACACACTTGGGGCCAACTTGTAGCAATAAAAAGCTTTTGGAATTTTGGGGTCATGTATGACAAGCTGATTAGACCAGGCTGTGGTCAGTGCAATTTTTTTTTATCAGCTCTACAAAGTTTGTTGTTGGGAAAAAATACAGAGGGCAGAGAAAGCAGCAGATCCCTACATTTAAAACAAACAAATCATTATTTGACTATCAAAGTAGTTTAATTACTTTCTTGTCAATTGGCTTTAATGGACCAGTTGAATCGCTTCAGCTTCACACATTTTGTCGTGCATTTTTGGGGCCAGTCTGGCAACGCGTCTTATAAAGGAACAAATCCCATCACACTTTTAGAGAAAGAGAGGGAGCTCTCAGCGCCGTCAGATGCTGTTGGATCTATGTTCAGGTGTGACCAGCTCTTCATCAACAGCAAAGAAATAACAGATGGGGGCCCTGGCTTTTTTATACAGGTTACAGGCAAAAGGTACATGAAGAATTTTAACTGCACAAAAGAATATAGATTTAAATTTAAAGTATGCAAAACACAACTCCTCCACCCTTTGCACACACTAGTTTCTTGCATTTCTGCATTTAAAAGCCACAGACTTGCCTCAGTACTTCAACACTGCAGTAATTTATACTGAATCATAATTGAATTGCATATTTGTTGGTGACGGTATGTTGAATAAAAGTAAATCATACTTGCACATTCATATGACATGACTGTCCATACACCCATTTGCATTAAGACAAAGATGTTTTGAAGGCAAAGTGTGTAGATGAGCTGTTAGTCCACGATTATGTGCAGTGTGGTACTTTTAACAAAGTGCTCGGGCGTGACCGGGTGCTAAAGGTTCTATTAAAATCATGTGAAGTGTTACCACAGCCTATAGCTGGCATATGCGATTCTTAAGTATGTGTTGAGTGTGTAATTCTGCCGCTAAAGGTTCCCCCCCTCTCGACTGCATAATGGCCTGTCGCAGTCGTAGTCAAAGCCCAGATCCAAGTCTGTGGTTAGGCGGCAGAAATCCTGCTATTTCTGGGGGGTGTGGATCTGGTAGAAATGCAAGAATCTAGTAGTTTGTCTCTCCTGTGCAGATGGAATATTCATAACCATATTGAGTTGTCTTGTTCAGCCGAGTTCTTTCATCTTTGCTTGACACAATCTGTATTATTTCCTGGATCCATTAGTTTTTTGACAGAAGAAGGATCTGCTAATGATGAGTTTCCTCATGGCGTATGGACCTTTAGCATTCATACATAAAACAAGACATCTTTACTTTAAAGCCTGATGGAAAGGAGAGTCGGTTCTCTGTGCGATACCTCAGACAGTTAGGACATCACAACAGAGCATGGGTTTTATGGGAAAGCTTCACCTATGCCGGCAAAGGAAAAGGAGCTGGAAAGGTAAAAGTCCTGCATTGCTCAGTTTTCCCTTTAAAGTTGTTCCTCACACGGCAAATGTTGCTGGAACTTTTTACCTTGACAGTCAGTAATTGATCTGTAAGATATCAATAAAAATTATTAAATGACAAAAAACATTCTGTTGTTTCTGTTCTGACAGCATCTTCAGATTTTGATTGGTTGTCACAGCTTTTAGTAAATTGATTTAATGCTTCATTGGTGATTTTAAATGAGAAATCGAAACATTGGGTCACTGCTCTCACTTAAAAAAAATAGGCTGTGCCACAATTCTTATTTTTTAATTTCAGTTGAAGTTCTTTACATTGTTCTGCGTGGTTGTGACTCTTTTAAAAGCCTACAAAAATGATGTACCCTTACACTAAAAGCCTTTTTATCTAGGAACATTTATAACTTGTAAATACAGTAAATGTTCTAATATAGCACAAAAACATAGTTTATTTAGGAATTAATGTAATAAAATTAAGGAAAGACACTACAAACCTATTCTCATAGAATCTGTTTGTGGGGGTTGGGGCAGAGGTTGAAGTGGGAGCAGGTTAACATATATATGGCATAGATATATATGGTGTAGTTGCATGTAAATGAATGATAATTTGCTAGTTAGTGAATTCATATCTACTACAACTCTCATCTCCAACTAAGTTTACCAGCTGTCGTCTGTGCAGTGCGACTTCTGCTCTTTGGAGCACATTTGCTTTGTTCTCAGGGAGCATCGTACTTTTCACCCCAAAGCAGTTCTGCTCTTTTTTATGAATATGAATATCTCATTTCAAACGGGTAAGAGTGTGTGTTTATGGCTGCCTGCCTGTGCGCACGCCTGTCTACATCTGTGTGTACGTGCTCTTTTAGTGCGGGTGGCAGGAGCTAATATCAGATTACGGATGTAAATTGGCAGAGTGGCTCTCTCTCATTATCACTAATAAGACTATGGCCTCGCTCTGTGCGCCCTTTTTCTCTCTCTCTCTGTATGGTCGCTTAGAAGAGAGAGAGATGAGCTGATAGAGAGAGAGAGAGGAGAGAAGACGACTGCTGCAGCCCTGTTCCTGAAAGCAAACGATTTCAAAATGGACCACATGTGCATTTGAGGACACGCTAATGTAACGCACACACCCCACAAATCTCGCACATTACACACCAATGGCAAACCAGGACTCCGGAGTAACTTTTGTTTACTAAGAACAAGCCAAAAATGGCTCAAAAGGCGACTAATGGTCCCAGTTTTGGGCTCAGGAAATTGTATTTATGAATAAAACACTCTCGGCACTAAAGCCTCTCATTCGTCTTTCTCTCTCTCTCTGTCGTACTGCTCTGTCTTCCATCTTCCAACACCCACTCAATGTCACCGTCTCCTCCCTTGTTGTTGTCTCGTATGTAGTTACACATGTATGCACAGAGCCATTCCTTACACATCAGTACAAGGACATTACACTCAAGGAGAGATTTATTTATAGTCACTGAAAATTTCTGAGGCAGAAGTAATGCTCAACATACAAAGCAACACAATTATCCCCACTACTTATTGTCACAAATGCGCTCCAGTCGCTAATCTGTGTTGCAAATCTCTGTAGACTGTAGATGGGTTTCACCAAAAATATGCATTAAGATTAAAGATGACAGGAAGACACACAAGCAATTCTAATGTCTCTGTGGAGTCACAGTCAATCATGAAGCTGATTGGATACATGGAGCAATTCAGTGATATCGCTGTGAACGTATGTGTAATGCACAAAATATGTGTGGGTGTGTGTGTGTGTGTGCATACATAAATGTTACAGCTATTATTTATGGACACATAAATGTAATTATTGTAGCACACAAACTTCAGCCCATGCACAGATGTGCAAACATTTGTGTTTTATCATGTGCTCATAACATTTTGCTAACTAAAGGACGTAGCGTACGGTATACACGCCGTCAGAACCAAACAACCACAATCTCACGATTTTTTTTGTTCACCAAGTCTCTCTCCTTTCCTCTGTGTCTTACTCGTCTCTCCGCGGACCGCATTTGTTCAGTAATTACATTTCAGCCATTATTCTCAGCTGACATTTCTGTACAGTTAATAATGCCCATTTTGCCATCATGCACAGGTCAAAGAGTGTGTGAATGAGACGGGGGTAAGTGCGTGAGAGGGGTGGGAGACAACCTAAAAGGATGAAATTACACGTGAATCACGCATGCCTGGCAGGATGTCTGCTGTGAGCACCCTCCGGACTATATGTTTGTGTTCGCTGTGCGTTTGCATGTAGTATAACGTGTAATTAAATTTGTCTGTTTATTGCTGCATATGTACACGTGTGTGTCTCTCCACTTTGTCTTAGTGCAAAATACAACCAGGGTAATGATGTGTAAAGAGATGATGTGCCGCCACCCACTCTCGCCAGGAGGGTCACAACCCTTGGCCTTGGATGCACCCTTGCATACGCTTGTGTGTGTGCGTGTGTGAGTGTTTCAAGCCAATCTGGCTGGCGTCTGCTCACTCCACTATCCACTGCAGGCCGTCTGCTGTCTTTTATTTCTGCTTTAATGACCTATAAAGGGACTGTTACTTTTTAAATAAACCATAAAGCAAGGGTCATAAAAGGGGAGTGCAATGCTGGGCGCAGGCCAAGCTCTGAGAGAAGTGTGTGTCTCAGCGTGCGTGTGCACGCTTGGGTGTGTGCATGGGAGTCAGTGTGTTTACATATGTTGCCAAAGTGTCACAGCGCACCAAACGCAACCTGCAGCCGGAGCAGCTATCTCCGTCGGAGAAAGCTCCGTGGCTGCGAATCTCCAGCGTGTCAAATGCAAGTCTGTGAAATGATAAAGCTACATAAGTGGTGACCTTGCTTCACATAGCGATGAGTGGGTGGGTGAGGAGCAGGTCCAAGGCTAGAGCTCTTTTTTTCAAGCCACTGCCTCGGAGCTGCTGTAGTGGGTGTAGAAAGACGCAAGCCTGGGGCAGTTTCAGCAGCTCTTCGAACAACGAATAAACCCCTTTACAGCAACTTGTATCACGGAGGACTCTTTTATATTCCCACGACAGACACAGGAAGCTTATGAAAGTGCTTAGAGGTGCTGAGAGGTGTTTGAGGCAGGTTCAACCAAGCACTACTGACACTAATATATGGGTCCTAATAGATGCATGCTGGTGAAATCTGCAGGAGGTGTAATTTCGGTAATGCTTGTGACAGAAATAAAGAAAAAAGTTTAGGAAACAGTAAAGCGCCTGTCTCAGAAGAAAGGTCTTTGCACCATGCATATTTACGTCTTAGTTAGAGAAATGTGTGGGTGCAAGTCATCGCTCTCTGTCTCTCTCCTCTACCTCCTCCTTATGTGCTGCGATTCCAAAGCCGAACATAAAAAAGGGGGAAAAAAATAATTGCCCGGTTTAGCAGAGTTCGCTCATGCAGAGCTTCAAACGGGCTCAGCGAGGAACAGAGAGCAAATCTTAGCACGCCGCGTTTAGGACATCAAACGGGCCGCAATCAAGCGCTTCGAAGGGTGGAGGAGGGAGGAAAGGAGGGAGGAAAGGAGGGGCTCGGAGGTAGCGGCGGCAGGGAGGGGGTGTGGGGTGGGGGGCTCATTTTCTTTGACGTTCCTGCAGTTCTTCTTCTCCCATAAGAAGAAGTTTAGCTACTTCAAGCATCCAGTGAGAGGAAAAGCACTGAATGTTAGACAAGGCATTGGGTGACACAGACATGTGTAAATGGAACAAAAGATGCAGGTTATGTAGAAGGATTTATGGCTCCTGCCAAGAGGTGACGCAGAAGGACAGAAAAATGGACGCTGCAAGGCGGCGAAATGAAATGAAATCCCCAACTTTTCAAGATATTTCCCTGAGATGTCATCATCTGTTTGCAGTCTTTTCATAATTGGGAGGCAATCTTATTTTCTACGCAACTGACAAAATAGACTGATCTGGCTTTTACTTATAAACATTTTTTGTTGCAGGGCTCCTTCGCTGTTGCTCACCCCTCAAGAGAAGCTGTTTGCCGGAGAAAAAAAAAAAAGGCTAATTCAGAGTAGACACGGCTGGAAATGTCTGTGAAGAACAGACATTTCGTACACTGAGAGAAAATGATTCAAAGTTTGACTCGATGGTCATTGGATGGAGAGGTTTGATCATTTTCATTATTGATTATTCAAACTAGTATTATTTTTTATTAACCAATAAAACTAGTAATTTTACAGAACCCAAGGCGACATGCTCAGATCAGGTCATAGACTCAGTTTACAAAGGCCTCGAAAAAGGGTAAATTCTCCATATTCACAGCACTGGAACCAGCTGTCAGCTGTCAATATTGCTCATTTCTCAACCTGGTCCAGGTTTTAATATCTGACTTATGTCCAAATATCACACATGTGTGTATATACCTCATTCATTAACAGGTGTACTTTGCGTTAAGGCTTCAAGCAACTCTTAACATGCCAACACAAAGAATACAAAGCAAACAAGAGAAAGCGTGCGACACATTACACCGAACACTGTTAAAAAGCACTTAGTCTATAAAATGTCACAAAATAGTTCTAAGTAAATAAGCTGAGAATCACCCAGGATGACATGTTGAGATTATGTCTGACACAAGCAGTGAAGGATGCTCAAAAGCCACATCATCAATAAGGACCAGAGACAAGAAGAAAATCCAGCATTACGGCCAGTAAAGTTTGTCTTTTACTTGATATATCCAACTATATCCATGCTTGTCTTTTTTAATAGGTTATGAATGTGTTTATATTCGTTTATAAAACTGACAAGCTCAATTTGGTGAATAAAATCTATCTCTAATTCCTAATCACTGATTGTATCCTCGTATTGGGCTCTGTAGAATATTCTGAATGTTGCTGCGTGTCTGTCACTGTTGTGGTTTCTTCGTTAGTGACACATAATGTCCCTCAAGTGACAGTTTGTACCTTTGAAGAACGAAATGACATAGTCTGACACTGGCATTTTAAATTGCCATTTTTGTCAACGCTTGTCACAACGTGGGGAAAATGTTTCTTGTCCTTCACAATCCCTAAAACACACAGTTTGAGTGCATTTGTTGCGAGGAACGTTAACAACGTGAGCACTATTTACTGAAACCGCCGAAAAGATGCTTTTTTTTTTTCCCCATCGCGTGACAAATATCTGCTGACAAAAAAATAAACAAATATATTCCAAATGTCAAGGTATGCCTTTAATTCCTTTGAAATGTACCTTTTTCAAATGCTACAAATTTGCCCTTTTATGGGCACCGCCACAGTGACAAGCTATTTGTTGCAAGTTGTTCTTTAAACTGCAGACAAAACATGCAGGGAGACACCTTTCCTCTGCACGAGCAGCCTGTCATTTCACGGAGCTGC
Organism: Channa striata; assembly: GCA_033026295.1. Taxonomy (NCBI): domain Eukaryota; kingdom Metazoa; phylum Chordata; class Actinopteri; order Anabantiformes; family Channidae; genus Channa; species Channa striata. The sequence continues at coordinate 20,147,793 of CM065175.1, read as the reverse complement.
AGTAGATTGACGGGCTGACAAGCTGCAATAATGTTCTCTGATCCTTCTCGCACTCCAAGCTGGTCGCTGCTTATTCCAGTCTTCAAAATAACTTGTAAGTTTTATATTACAAAGATCACTGCCTGTAATACGTCATCTCCAAATTAGCTGCACTAAATTCCACTTCTTCTTCCTTCCCTTCCTGCTGCCAAGTCGCTTTGTGCCTTTCATTCTCAACATTAATTCACCTGTGATTTTAACTGCTCTCTCCACTCGTCTCTCTCTCTTTCTTCCCCCGTTTTCTTTTTTTATTTTTTTTTCCGCATCTCTCCTGCACTTCTTTTGTCCTTGATTACCTAGTAGTGAGCTCCTGGCTGTGTCTCCCTGCCACTGGGTAATGGACTATTTGCATGCAAATGGCAGTGCCTGGAAAGATTAGACAGGGTGGAGTGGATGGTGGAGGGAGCAAGGGAGGAGGAGAATGAGGAAAGCAAGGAGACAGACTTTATTGAAGGAGGGAAAGGAGGTGGAAAAGAAGCTCGAAACCAGATGAAAGGCAGGGATGAGCGCGTTCTGCTTTTTTATCGTTGGGCTGTCTGCACGTCGAGATGATTGTCTTCGTTAGGACGCAACTATTGACAGTTATTTCAGTGTGCGCGTGTGCGTGTGCGTCTCGGTGCGGCAGCGTGTTTGTGTGTGTAAGTGTGTGAGCTCAAAGACCGAGAAAGGAAAAGTTTGAACGTCTCTGCCTTCGTATTTGCATGTTTATGTGCGCCTAACTAGCTTAGCTCCGAACTTTGGGAAGATAGGGCACCGCAGCATCTCTATTTCTGAAAAATTAAAGCTGGAGACCAAAGGTTTTTTGTCTGGAGAGAGAAGCTCAGGCCTCGCTACCTCCTCCCCCTTCTCCAGCTCCTCCAAATAAATAAGAATTTTTGATTACAGTAATCAGAGCCATTAATAATGCAGACACTGTGATGATGCAGAGGAGATGAAAGATGGCTCTTTTCAACCTTTCTGTGTTAGGAGCGAGGGGAGATAGCTGCTAGCTAGCCACGCACACATTTGCACACACACACACACACACACACACACACTCACACACACACTCAAACACTCCCACCCACAAGTATTCAGCATCAGTGGAGACTTGAGACCCAAAACACAGCCTGAAAAGAGATATGAAGTTTTAGGGCTATTTTTGTCCGACTCCCAATTAAATTATGGTTGCGACTGGTTTTACAGCTCAGACCAACGCTTACCTGCACGCGGTTTTACGAGTTGTGATAGACGTTATAGATATAAGACGTCGGTGTAAGTAGCTCTTTATTTCACCAGGAGATTTGCAGAAAGGAGTCGTGAATTGGATTTGCAGCATCTGATTGTTCTCTTTAGCACTTTTTAAATGCACCTTCTCACACCTACTTCTCCTTCCCTCTCTCTCTCTCTCTCTCTCACACACACACACACACACACACACACACACACACACACACACACACACACATATCTCAACATATTAGATAGCTCACCTTCTTCACACACTCTGTCGTGCACACACTCTCTCCTCACATCATGTATACCTCTCCTTCCCTGAGGGTGAGTTGGCAGCCGACCAGCAGTGGGGAGAGAATTCATAAAGAGCTATTGTGTCTGTTGTCGTTAATCAGGCCCGTATGCTTTCTGACAGCAGCATGTGAAGAAAGAAGACTGTCTCTCCTATAGCCTCTCCACACACTCGCTCTTCTCCATTAACCTACACCAGCCAGACAGACGGTCTCCAGTTACAAAATGCTGGGGTAATGGCACACAATATCGAAGGAGAAAAGGAGGTGGAGGGAGGGTGAGACGTGGGAGAGCGGCGTATAGCACCAGGGTGGCACAAACTGGGTGGATGCCCCACGACCCCACCAGAGTCCTCACGTCAAGCTGAGTGTGAGTGTGTGGTGATAAACGAGGGGTTAAAGATGGAGGTGTGTGTGTTCGTGTGTGTGGTTGTCTACATGTTGGGTCAGGCCTGCTCATCCATCTGTTGACATATTCGTGAGCATGCACGTCTGTACTGGATGTACATCTGCAAACGTGCACGGCCATGTGTGCGTGTGCGTGTGTGTGTGTGTGTGTGTGTGTGTGTGTGTGTGTGTGTGTGTGTGTGTGTGTGCAGATCCACGGAGACCATGTCAAAGATTGTGTCTCCTACAGGTGTAAGCCCTGAACATCTGGCTGACACATTTCAAACGCTCAGGAAAGCAGGAGGGGTGGGGCAAAGCCACAGTGGAGGGCTTTACCACAGTCATTAAACTGTGGAGGACTGGGGGGTGGGGACCAGGACTGCACCACCACGGCATACACCTGCTCCTTGCACGTCTGTCTGGCCACAAACTAGTATTCTTCCATGATGTCTTCATGCAGCGCAGTGGCCACCCATAGAAAATGACAACGAGGCCAAAAAACTGACATCTGGAACCGATCAAGACCACAATGGCTTGTCAGCAGTGAAAGGGGAATACCAGCTTATGAATTTAGATTCAGTTTTTCAGGGCATGGGCCAATCAATGATGATGACACAATAACTCTTTTTATACGTGGAGTTCCAAAAACTCTGATGTTTTGTCAGTATTGATCCACTGACCCAGCAAAAGCGAAGGCAATTTAAGGACAATATAGTCCCCAAAAGTCTAATTTAAAGTGGCTGCCTTCCAGAAAACACATGCCACCTGCAAAAAATAAAGTTGCTGTTGCTCATGTGTCTCGCTTGAATCAATCTGTTCTGAGCATCTCTTTCCCGTAGTGAGGGGTGTTTAAAGATCTGCATTAGGGTTTTGTCCAATTTTGTGTACTTGTCTCCAGTTGTGCAGTGATTTCGAAATGATTTTACCTATTTTTAGAGCACTTAATAGCCTCGCATCAGCCCACTTGTCTGATTTGTAGATGTTCTGTGATGGCTAGAGGTCCATATAAAAATTTGTTTCTACCATTAACCATAAACAGTGGATGATGTACACGCTAATTCAAACCTACATGCAACAATAAACCTGCACTTGTATAATGCTAAATATTAAAAACGTGCACTCTGCTCCACCCGGCCCTCCCTTGTCCTGCTTTGCTAGTGTCTTCTCTGTGCTCTCGGCACTGCAGGTAGTCGTCATTATGAAATACAATAAATGAGAATTCTCCAAAACTTACTAATCAAGCAGAAATAATTAAATGTTGGTTTGAAGGGGCCGGCCTCTCTCAGTATTTGGAAGTGATTATTTCTGCACTGCTGCCAATGCAGCTCATAAGTAACAGCTCCATACATTTAGAAATTTCTGAGCTTCTAATGAAAAAATGTCAAAACATACATAATGTGTCAACTATGTACAGTACGTTATGCAGAATTAATGAGATGCTATGAAGTCTGTGATATGATGATGTAACTAATCCCATCATTAGATTATGTGAAGTCCAGAAGTTACTGAAGCTATGGACAGCTCTTGACCTTTGTTGAATCCAAGTTACATCATCTCGGGTTGGGATTAATCCACTGTACACACACACAGGATGGAGTTCACACATGGATGAGGGAAGTGCGGTGCCACGTTTAACATTCACACTGAGGGCGTTTGCATGTCAGCGCACATCAGCAGGAATCAAATATGCTCATTCTGCACAGGACACAGTGGAGAATTGGGCTCGGAAAGAAAGAGTCTCAGCGGGGTCCCCACACTGTCAGTCACATCAGCTTTAATCGAATGTGGGTGAGCCGGGTCGAGAGGGTGAAGCAGAACAAGCCCCTTTCAGCCGCCTGTTCTGACTGATCTCTCAATGAGCCTGTGTAGGTTTCGCCTCAAAGTTGGGCCCGTTTTACAGCGGCGCCTGCCCGGATTGGGTTCGTAGTTGTGATTCAGACTGATTCAGACTGGACGTCAACTCGGTTTATCGTCTCTTTTTCCTTTGACGCAGAGTCACTTCATGTGACGGCGGACTCTGTCCGCCGCGACTCAGCATGAACGTGCTGGTCCAATCAGCTTCAGTCACAGGCTGTGAGTTGTGTAGCATGTCATCGGATGTCTGCTGTGCCTACAGATGCCAGGGCCACTTCCTCTGTAGTGGGACAGGCCACAGGTCACCACCCTCCTGTCTTTTATTTCCCTTATTTATCTCCCTCTTCTTCCTCACCCTCGCCTTTTACACTCCTCTGCACTGATGCGTCAGTCAAATCGGCCCATCACGCGTTTCATTGGCCATGCGGAGCTTTTTATAAGTGGCATAAAGCAGCCAGTGACACTGGAAAGAGAGAGAGAGAGCGCACGAAGGAAACGGAGTCTCATGGTTTGGTAGCCTTCAAATGCGAGCGACTAGAGGCAGGCATCAGTCATCAGTGTCGCTGTTTGTTTTTCTGAATGCTTCCTCATCATTGGTGTATACAGGATAAGACAGAAGGCTTGTTACAATAATTATACACGCTGCAGTATGGCCTATCATTTTGGCACAAAAGGCAAGAGCGTGCGTCTCAATAAGAGTAGGCAGAACTGGTTTACATGGAAAAATGATTTTTGAAGTATTGCTTTAGCTGTGTACCTAGATGCACACTGACCCACAGTATTAACATTTATATCATGATATATAATATGTTTATGGCTCCTTATACCATACCAGGGGTTTCACCACCAGCAAATACTTTTTCTGTACCTTAAGTTGCCTGCAAACTCATTTCGGCTGCCCACAAACAGTTTAAAACTGGCACAACTTTGGTTTAAATCAGAACAGGTACGTGATGCACACAAACGCTGAGGCACCCGCCCCTTGACGGTGCCCTTGTGGTGCTTGACACATTCTTAATGGCTGGTCAAAGGCATCTCTCAGAGACCAAAATGTAGCACAGAAATTAAGGCTGAAATAATCTGTCCCATGATTTGAACGTGCTGCGCTCAGCCCTGTCATTAAGCCATTTAATTCGCACAGGTCCCATTAGGCCTGAATGCTCTATTTTTATGCCAAGCAGTTGGACAGTGTGGCTTCTAAATTTCGTTTCGGGAAGCCAACGGCCGAACTGCTGGAGGCATAAAAGCAATTCTGGATCCTGCACTGTGTTGCAACTTTTTGAAATATAGGGCTTTGGCTGTGGCTATAGTTGCCTGTGATGGGAGTGAGCTGTGAAGACTATAATCAGTGTCAGCTCACACAGCCAGACCTGACACCGCACACTGTGAGATGCAATATCTCTCTCTCTCTTTTCCTCACACACATACAAACACACATATGCACATCATGCACTCACACTCTCTTTCTCAATCTGTCTGTCTTTCTCTGCGTCTCTCTCTGTCTCAGCCTCACACCCACGCCTTCTCTCCCTCTTTCTGTCTCTCTCACACACACAGATGGATGCTGGGTACCATTACACTGAGTGACCAAGCACACAGGCATATGGGTGAGGGTGTGTGTGTGTGTTGGGGGGGGGGGACTGGACAAAGAGATTGTCACTCCACATTCAGTGTGTGGAGTGTGTATTGCTCTCACCAACACAGGAAAGGCAGGACCTCTGTCTGTCCGTGTGACAGTGGATGTGATTCCCGATGAAGTGTGTGTGTGTATCTGTGTGTGTGTGTGTCTGTGTGTGTACTTATGTGCATTCCTTGCCTTTTATCTGGGTATAGCCTCAGAGCAATTCACAGCCTGTCACTCACTCGCCAGGACTGGCAGTAAGAGTGAGAGGGAGAGGTGGGGAAAGAAAGAGAGACTGAGCAGCAGGAGAAAGAGGAGCGATTTGGGAGACGGAGAAGGACAGTGAGAGGCTGAGAGGGAGGACAAGAAAAGGAGAGGGAGAGACGGTGATAGAGAGAGCGGTGGAGGCTGTGTGCTCCCTTGGGTGCACGGGTTAGGGCAGCCCGCAGGCGCAGTTGGCATGCAGCTGGGCACACTGTCGCTCAGTCCCCACGGCAGGCTGTGTGCTAGCACTGCCTTCCCTCGGAGAGCAGAGGTCGGAGGAAGAGAGGAGCGCGCTGCGCGTATGTGTGTGCGTGCGTGCACGCGAGTGTGTGTGTGTGTAGCTGCCGCCTCGTCATAAATGCCAACACTGCTACACATATCTGTTTATAGGCTCATTGCTCAGTTCTCGTGTTGCTTAGGGGGACCATTTGCAGTCACACTTGCATAATGATAATAATAGGGTGACTTGAAGTGGTTGTGAATGTGATTGTGCTTGTTCACGTCCGGACGCATGTGTTTATGTGCACGTTGGCTCCTTCCATTTCCTCCCTTAATTTATCTGTCCATCCTTGTCGCCTCAGCTCTCCTCATCACACCTGCTCTCATACTTACCTCAATCAACAACCCAACCCCCACCCCCCGCCTTCCCGCCGCAAACGCCACAGCTACCACCGTTTTTTTCCCTCTTCTCCTCCTCCTCATCCTCATCTCCCTAAATTCTCTCCGCCCTGTTCCTGCCCCGTCCTGTTTCCATTGACCGAGCACCCACACACGTGCCCTGGCATGACCCTGTGGTCGCGCCACAAACTGCCGGGGCGCGGCCTGTTTTAACCATACGTTGGGCGAAAGGTGATGATTGCATCACACGCATCGCTGATCTCCTCACTCCTCCGCCGTAACCAACACCCCACCAGCCAATCATTAGTTCACATGCCACATTGGGTGCGCTCATTTTTCTTCCTCCTCTTTTTCTAATTTTACAGGGATCATTTTACACCCAGTGTTTTTTTTTTCTTTCTTAACCGCAGGGTGGTTCAGGCCTGCAAAGTATTTCACAGCGAGAGGGAGGAGAGAAAAAAAACAGAGACAGTGAGTGAGGAGGCCCTGTTTGTGCAGCAACGGCATTACTGTCCCGTATGAAAGAAATACAAAAACAAAACGAAATAATAGATGAAATAAGCCAAGAAAATAGGAAAAACTCAAATAAAAACATTAAAAATAGCATTAGGTGAAACCAAGTAAAAGACGTAGCAGCAGTAAAAGTGTTAGCTGAGCTTATTCCACGAGCTGGAGCTTGTAAATGAATGCCATTGACTGCTAGATAAAAAATGCCTCCAGATGACATCACACTTCAGTTCAGATTATGTCGTCTCATTGCTCCCATTATGAAGATTGTAATCGTGATTACATCATCTGAAAACTCCCTTCGGTGATGTCATCTGGAGGAGTTTTTCAGCTAGAAGCAGAGAAATATTTTAATATACAGACATCAGCATTTGGGCACATTTTCTCTGTCTTACTTAAATATTTGTTACACATTTCAATGCATTGTGCAAGTGTTCTACAAGATAAATTTACATTTAATAATGAAATTAGTGAGAAGATTGCGATGGAGGGACTTTACACAGGAACAATTCTTATTTCTAATCCTTGTTAACACAAACACAGACATTTGCACTTTGTGATTTGCACACCGAACGTTGCAAAGGTGAACCACAATGCTGCTGAACACTCGCTGTACAGGTGTCATTTAGACCTGCGCAGACTAAATTTCTCACTTGCGGTGCCATCACTTGGTCTCAAGGCCGTGTGTTCAAATGCCTGCCAGCGTAATGAACGGCAGTGCTGCTCAGCCTTCTAATTCAAATTCCTACTCTTGAACACAAAGGACAGGTTTTAAGTGAAATATGGGTTTAATCACATTCAGAAGCCGAATGTACAGTGCACCTACAGTAGACTTTTCCAATGTAATCCGTCAGTTACCTAACATAACCTATTACCTCACATGTTTTCCTGGAGCACTTGTTTTGGTATGAATATGCGGTGCCCATAGTGTTCGAGCACTGTGCCCACAGAAATGTCTGAAAGGCAGAAGAATATGTCTCCGCCATGCCACATTCCTGCCTTCTGACTAACCACATTCCTGCCATAGCCTGGCAATTAAAGGCCTTTACCTCCAAAGCCCCACCACATAACCTAGCCCAGCAGTGAACTAAGAGCACAGAAAGCCTATTAAAATTGGGAAGTGCATGCCAGCTTCTTAATCGAAACACATGTAAGCCATTAAGAGTACACTTAGATTTCTTCTCCCTGAGCTAAAGGGGGGAACAAGACACAGAGGGAGAGAGAGGGTCAGGGACAGACGTCGACTGAGAGAGAAAATTGGGGATTCTGGTCTCACTTTAAACAACTTCAAAGTTGAAAACAGAAGGAAAGAAATAGAGATGGTGGAGAAAGAGACACGGACAAAAATACAGGGAAAGTAAAGAGAAACTGGGGCTTTGATTAGTGGGCCGGATGACGGCAGTGTACGGGGTGTTTAAGTACTGAATCCACACTCTTGCTGGGTCTTTGCATATTTAAATCCCCCCCCTTCCACATCTTTCAGATGGTGTGGCTGGGGGTTCTTTGAATCGGGTCCCTATGGCGACAGCCCGGCTGGCGGCCAGAGCAACGCTCTTTCCTGATGCTGTTTGGAAGTGGCAGGGATCACAGAAGGCCACTTCTGAGCACAGACTCTCAGCGAGGCTCGTCTGTCCGCGTGTCCGTCTCGCTGCACGTCTGTCTGCCGGGTGAATCCACCTCTTGTACTTCGGCTCAATTACCGCAGGCAGTGCCACCGATTCCTTCTTGTGTTTTGGGACTAAATTACATTATCTTTTATGTGTAGTCAGTAGTAGTCATTAAAAAACATTCAAAAGGTGGCCTGTCTCTGCGCGTTCTCTCATTTATGCTATCTCGGTACAAAATGCTCTGTCTGTGGCTCCCTTCTGTCTCATTGTCTCTTCCTCGATTTGTAATTCCTAATTCACCCTCCCACTGTCTGTGTCTTGTGGCTATTACATAAGTGAACCCATCATCATCACACATGCATGCTCCCGTATTCACAAAATCCATTCATAGATCATTCTCTCTCTTGTCAGACAAACACATTCACAGCGTCTCTCCTCAGGTTTTAACTGTTATGTGATGTTGGGAAAGCAATAATTTATGGATTTAGGCTTATGGCATCATCTCAATAGTCAGTATTTAGAGTCCATTTTCTAATAATATGCTAATAAACTAACAGCGAGGATTCTGTGGTTTTACTCTGCATGGTTGAAAAGTACAACAGAGTTTAAACGATCACTAAAATTAATGCATTTGCAAATGATGAATTGATGACAGAGATAGTGTCTCCCTTCATGCATAAGCTGTATTTGTGTTATTTACTGTAATTCAATACACTTTTGAGTAGATTCAATGAATGTTAAGATTTCCATACTGTATATTGCATAAAACACACTGCAGGGTTTCCTCCAAGATATTGAGGTGCTAAGCCAACTGGATCCTGATTGTTTCATCTCCTAATTAATTTAGTGGATGGCAGCCTAAACAACAGCTACGCTGAATATATAAATGCATAGATTATACTGTGCAGTTTTTCCTGTAAAACATATTGCTTCTGCTATTTTCCCTTCAATATTGTTGTATTATCTCATAAAAATGTATTATCTTTACACAGTTTGCTTCTGGGCTAATTTATGACAAGGTGGCCCCTCTTCTGCTTTAAAAACACGGTGGGAAACGCTGCTTTACATTGGATTTGGGTAAAAAAAAAGAATCCGTTCCCCCAGATTTTCGGTAAAGTGACATGTAAATCTGCTTCTGATCTGTACTTATCTCTCAGTGTCCTCTAGACGTGTCCAGGGCGCAGAGGAAGGATCACGAGCGGCAGCTGGATGGGACGTACGCCACTGAGAGGAAGTCACACGCGCGCGCGCGCACGCATTTTTTTTTTTTTATGGGCCATTTCCAAAGTTCTCTTCATCCTCTTTGCTTTGCTTCCTTAAGGTGTCCCTCTGTCTCTTTTCTCCCTTTTGTTGTTTTGATGCCACTGACGTTTTCATATTCCCTCTTTTTTCCTCTGTCTTTCTTATTGTCAAATCCCTCATGCACCGTCTTTGAACATGACACACACTCACATTGCAAACCAACCCAACAGAAACACTTTCTAGTCCTGACCGTCTCATGAATCTCTCTTCTCCCATGTCCCTTCCCCCCCATCTTCACCTCATCTTCATCACATCATCTTTTTTCTCTTTGAAAATCTCCACTGCTGATAAAACAACTCTTTAGATGCTCTTATTGCCTCTACGTCCAGCTTCGTCTCATCACTTCCCCTTCTCTTTTCCTTCCTTCCTTCCTCATTCTTCTTCGTAGCCTTCCCTCCTCCCTCTTTAATCCCATTGGCCTCTTTTATTGACCGGTCTGGTAGACTGCTGTGGGTTCTTTGACCGGGGTACAGAAGAGGAATCCCGATTAAGCCCCTCCTCTGCGCAACACGGCCATGTGTGGCCTTTTTCATACTTAATGCCGACAATAAAGGCCTGACTGTTTCTAGTCTGTGACATCCTTAAACATCCACCGTGCACATGTGACAGTGTAGTATTGGATTTTCTGTCTGCTTACATTTTTGCAGCATGTGTTTGTGACAGTGTGCATGTATACACACACTGTATTTAGTTCTTACTAATATGATTTTTACTAATATGAAGTGTTTTTACATACGTTTCACAGGTGTTGACAGTGCTTGCAGCTGAAAGCCAACAGTCAACACATGTCAGACATTTGCAGGTAAATTTAATTTGTATCCGCATCCCGGACTCTTTTTAAACAAACAAACATGCACAGGCCATTTTCCACTTGACAGGAAGTAGATCTGCTAATAAGGTTGTTTTCACACAGCTCTAAAGGAGACTCGAAATCTGGGAAATATACCTGCTCTTGCAGCTCTTCTGCAAGCCTCTGAAATACGCTGGATTCTGCATGGAGTGAATTTTGGTTACGTTCACCGGCGGTTAAATGCTTTGAGTTGAGGTTGTAGTGTGTCTGCACGTATGGGTCAGGTGGACAACCGAGATAATGACAGTCTAGGATGAAGAGACAGAAACAGAAGGAGGTGGGAAAAGAGGATAAAGACAAAAGCAGGAGCAGATGTTAACTGGTCAATGACATAGCAGAGGAGTAATTGTACAGTGACTGAGCGCCCCATATGTGCACACATACACTTGTGTTTGCACAGTATATGTGAGCGCGTTGGGGTGTGCGTGTGTGCGTGTGTGTACGTTGCAGCCACAGGCAGACACATAGGAGCCTGAGGAGCGGTGAATATTACAGAGGAGTGGACCACAGAGGGACCGGGCCCGTAGCCAACAGACAGGCCCCGCTCATAAATCCTCTCCACACTGACGCCTTTCCTTTCTGTCTCTCTTTCTCTGTCGGTCTTTTCTTTACTTCATCCACAGTGTCTTTCTCCGTTTTGTCTCTCACACTCACATTGCGTGTCTTTGTCTCCTCTGCTTGAAAAAGGGACTTTTCACTTCTTGTGTCTCTCTTTCAGCCGTGGTGCTGTTGTCCACGCGTCCATAAGCATTTGATGCATGTTTATGCACGTTTGGTGGAGGAAAAGCTTTTTATATTATTTAAATTATTTTATTCCTTCATAGACATGGATTATTAATGTATTTGCACATTAACTGATTTAGGTAACTTCAGGTCCTTCCTGGTAAGCGTGATAAAGAGGCAGGAGCATCATTTTTCATCTAATATAATTTCACAAAGTGTATAAGAAACAGTTAAACCACTTTACCTCTTTTTCATTCGTCTGTTGAAGTAAAATTTCTGTTGACACCCCTTTTGAGGAGCATAATAATATCACTTCATTACTGTCCAAATGACTCCACACTACTGACTCATTTCTTTGCACAACATTGTGCACATTTGTGCCAGCAGAACACACATCTGTACTTCCTTATTTCTCAAGTTATTACAATTTATTTATCAGACATTTAATGCTAGTAATAATGTCCTGCTGTGCACCACTGCTGAAGCATATGGTGGAAACACTGACGTGCAAATAAGGTGTCAGTTAAAGATATTTCACTGCAACTGATTGACTGTGACAAGGAAGTAACGCTGAAATTTGCTGTCGTTTGCAGACGCTCTACCATGGTAGGTGTGGGAGGCCAAAGCTTTGGAGACTCCCCACCAACACATTTGTGGATCACAGCATTGTTAGATATGACTTTGAACATTTGTGCTGTGGCATCTTTTAAATGTCGGTCTGCCGTGACCTCTGCTAATGAAGAAAACAACACAAGCGCATGACATAGCGAATCAAGTTTCCATCTAGGCTCCGGAAAACGACAGAAGCGCCACCATCTCTGCCTTACAGTTCACCGAACAGACGCTTTGCGAAAAAGCACAACACCGTGGAAACGCAGAAAAATGCCGCAGCGATCTAACTCCACCGCCGATGTTTGTCTAAATTTCTGCCCATCTGTCCACCTTGACTTCCTCCATTTTCTTTCGCCCGGCTGAGGTGTCGGAGCAGCAGAGATCTTTTCAGCAGGCAAAATGTGTTGTGAGTGGCAGAAATGAGATTGATTTTAATCAGAGAGCCTATAATTACATTGCTGCTGTTGTTGTCACCGATGCTGACAACAGCCAGCCTTCCTATCTGCCTGTCCTTCAGTATGACTATATCTCTTTGTCTCCCTGCCCAAAGCCCGTCTCACTGTCAGTCTGCCAGTGTCTCACTCTGCTTCTCTGTGCTGCTCCTTGTTAACCTGCTACCTGCCTCAATGTCCCGCCTGGCTGTAAGTCTGGCTCCGCTTGCCGTCTTAAAACATGTTCTTTTGCCCGTGTTTCATTTAATCACTATCTAATTACTTGTTTCGTTGCATGTCTGCCTGACACACAATGCTTGCCAGAAGGGACAAAGAGTATGGCAGCCTTGGAATGGCAGCACAGAACAAATGACCTTGGTGCGATTCTCAACCTTCTGCTGGAGTCTGTTTGTCTTGTTTCCTGTCACTTCAGTTGAGTGCCTTACCTTGTGTATGTACATGCATGTATGTACCGTGTTTTGTAATATGGCCTTGTGCATCACAAGAACTTTCTCCTCTGGGTATGTATTTGGGTTCAGAAATTTACATAAGAATAAAAAAAATGCACATACATTTAATATGACTGTACTTTTTTGTTCAGATTTAAACACAGTGTAATTGTAAACTTAGATCAGACACAGCTAAAACTAAATATTAATGAATAAAGGTGAAAAGCATGATAAGAAATATTTTTCTGTTGACATGAAGAATAGCATTTTCTGATCAGATTTGTAAAACCTCTTTCTGCCTCACAGAAGCAATGACAAAGATGGGATGAGGTTCTCAAAATGGTCAGAACAATGGCATTTAAAAAAACCATGCACACACACAAATTATCCCACGTTGCGGTGCTGACGACGGTTAACCCAAAATGTATTCTGTGTTTGTGGCTGTTGTACTGTGCACCCTGCTTAATCACTGCAACAAGTGTTACCGCAGCGTCGCTTTAGAAAATTTGGATGACTTAAGCGTGGAACTCATGTGTGAGATCGCAGCTCAACAACAGCTGACCATTCAAAGCTCCTGAAGCCACTCGCAGAGACCCAAAGTGCTAAAAATTAAACGATTTGGTATTTTAGTGTGAAATAAAAACTCACATGAATAAATACATACAAAAACGGTGACAACAGCCTTTTGACAGAGAATATTTAAATCTGCTGGAACAATATAAAAATGACTTGTGATAAATGCTGTTGTGAAAGGAAGAAAATTAAGTTTAAAGAATATTTTTGGACTATTTCAGTAACTTCATTGCCTGGTGTTGTATGTATTTTTCATTCATGGGTTTTTTTTTCCTCTGTTTTGTAAGACATTGAGTTTTCTCGGTAAGTAGGTTGAAATTAAAGACACGGATTTAGGTTTAAAATGTCTGCACTGTCAAAACCTTGAATTCAACATCGAATTGAACATCATCCTCCGTAGTGGTCGGGCCAAAAGGTCCTGTAGCCCTCCTTGTTCGGGAACCATTGCATCCATCAGCTTGTTGGCCAAGTTTGTGTCTGACACGGCAGGGTGCAGCGTGGTGAACTCTTGCTGCCTGGTGGCGCAGAGACACTGTGACACTGCTTATCCCCATGCAGAGAGCTGCCATCACCGCAAGCATGACAGAATGGCACAGGTCAACTCCTCTCTTCTCCCCCTATCACTCGGAGCACCAGTGGGCATCGGAGACTCCCAGTTAAATGAGCCTGGTTCTCTTATAAACAAGGTCAACGAGACTGGAATCGGGAGAGTCCGCACAAGAGTTTGGACCAAATAAGGGAAGGGAGACGGGACAAGCAGTGGAAGAGGAGGGATAGAGGCTGTGAGAATGATGGTGGAGGGAGAGAAGTTCTGGGAGGAAAAAAAGGAGAAACAGAAAGAAGAGGAAAAAGAGACGGAGATTTGAGAGACAGAAGGAAAAGGCAGTATTAATATTCACAGACTCCCAGCGCTTCCTAAATATTTTATTACTTCCAGCTGTTTGATGTTAAGGAGACTCACCAGAGAGCCCCTCACTCACACACACACACACACACAGTCACACTAATAAAAATGCACACTGCCATCACAAAGCCACGTTCACATGCCCACATGTGAGTAAATACCAACACACACAAACAAAAGCTCACAATCATATGAACACGAAGAAGCGCACACACATGCACTCACACAGGCAAAAAAATTATTTCAACACACGCTCATAAACATGCAACTGCATGCATGTGCACGGCAGGAAGTGCGCAATAAAAACATGAATGTTTACAGCCCCAAACTAGCAAACGCCAAATATTGTTGTCTGTGGTTGCGTACAGTATCTGCAACCGGTCTCATGCAAATACGCACACGACTGCCTGTACATCGATAATAATCTGTCTTTCAGGAGTTCTGTCACACTGAGTCATTTATTTATTTGTGTAATCAGTATTCGCTGGAATGACTTTCTTTTTATTTGTGAACTTGGTTCCGAGGGGAGAGCAGGAGAACATTCATCTTCTGATGAGGGCAGTCATTAATTCAGAACAGGCCCATCCCTCTTCTTCTGTCAGTCTGTCTCTTTGTCTCTGTCCATCAGACGGGCTCTCGCGCTCTCTGTCTCTGCCCATCAGCCTGACTTTCTGCCACTGTCTCTCCCTCTGTGTCAGTCTGTCTTTCCTTCTCTGTGCTCTCCAGTCTCTTCCAGTCTCAGTCAATGTCTCCCTTTTCCCCTCATTTAGCTCATTTAGCTCAATACATTTCTGGCAGAAATCTGGTTGAATCTCTGACTATCCCTCTTGGCAGAATTTGTCTTGTATCCTAAAAATCACACGAAGACGGATTTTATGACTCCGGAAAGAATTATAGAGACATATTTTTAATAAGCCGTCTCAACGAATGCTGCAGCATTTGTGCGTTAGCCTAATAGAAGTGTGTGCTTGTATGCGCAGACACTGATTGGTCACTGGATGACATTGCCGGTCTGCGTTGCCTTGTATTGTATTAAAAATTGATGATTGGCTTCCGCACGCTTTCTGTGGAACGTCTGTGGATTAGCCAGAGTCATCTCATTTAAATGAATAAAGTGTGTATTTCCTCACGTGGTGCCACGTTGGTCTGAACATACACTCAACTTGTGTCCCCCTTTCATTCTGTCTCTCCATCTCTGTTTTTCTCTCCTCCCTCCGTTTCTTCTCCTCTGATCCGTCTACCCCCCGTGTTCCCAAGCCTGTTAATCAGCAGATTGTTAATGAAGGCCCAAGTTCAAAGACACAGAGAGAGGGGGATTGAGGGAGAGAAGGCACAGAGCGCTAAGATAGGGAGGAGTTCTGGACCAACTGTCTGTTTGTCAAAACATGTCCACCCGTCTGTCTCCTTGCCTGTCTTCTCTTCTGATGTGAGTCCCTTAGTAAGCTCCCCACAAGGACCACAACACAGCATTTGCTCTTTGGGTTTCCCTTTCATGTTCTATTAAATATGAGCGAGAAGGAGACAGAGAGACAGGCAGAGAGGGTAAGAGATAGATTAATTACATGTTTCAATAATGGAAATTAATTAGTCTTATTTAAACTTTGACAGGATCAACTAGTTGTCGAACATTTTTTCAGAGAACACACTAGAGTTCTCACTTTAATGGATAAATTCATGTCTCTCCGTGGCAGCTCGCCCTCCTTTCGCTGCTCCTTCAACACTGTACATCAACTCCGCTGGCATCTGAAATTGTTGTTTTCATGCATATCATTTCATGTTTATTCCTATCTATATTAAGTTTCCCAGGCTTGAAATATCTTCCTGACATTCATCTATTGCTTTTTTTGCAGTACATAGACAAAACACGGCTTTTATGGGAGACAGTGGCACAGAGAAAACTCTAATGGTCAAGTTAGAAGCATTAACTAATCAAACTCATCCCCTCCTTTTCCCCCCGCGGATGCCGACACAAAAGTGAAAATATGGAAATAATTAAGACAAAGTGGCTGTAAGTGTCAGATGTTTCCGATAAAAAGGAAAAAATAAAAAGCCACAGTGTTTTCGAGCTTTGGCCCCAGATTGAGCAAGTGTCGCATCCACTGCTGATTACCTGGATCAGGTGTGTTTAGTCAGTCAAATGTAGGAAGATCCTAATTCACAAATTTCTCTAATGATGTTAGCTGACTGATATCTAAAAATAACACACAAATAAAAAAAGTCACAATATATAGTATTTAATCTGAATATTGATCAATTTGTGATGTTCCTCTCAATCAGACGGTTATTCATTTTAACAAGCCACAAAAGTCAAAAGGTTTGAGACGACTGCTGCAGTTATCAGACATTACTAATAATAATGAATCTATCGACCAATGCTAAAAAAAAAACTTTTCTGTTATCAATATCAGTTAATGATACAATATATTCCATACGTTAATGCCGGTTTAGGGCCCCCTGGGCCTGGAGGTTCTCTGTATTAGTTCATACATTAACAACATTTTTCTGCTTTTAACTAAGATGAATTAATCCTGAAAAGTGCGGGGTACAGATCACACAAAGTGATGAGAGTGGAGTTGCATACAGTGGTGAATGTTCCTGTGAGCGCAGCCTGTAATTGAGACATACCTGTCTTGAAACCTGGAATATCCATTGATTTGTTTTTCTAACTTTTGCTCATCCGCAGAGGGTAGATGTGTGTTTTTTTCTGCACTAACCATCTTCACATATGTTTCCATACCCTCACACCTGGGAGTTTGCTGGTATTAAGCTAAGGTCTACCTGAGGTTTACTGTTGAGCAACTCCAGCATGAAAGTATGAAGTTGTACTCCATCTATGCCACTATAGGTTGATTTGAGGGTTTGAGATATATACTGAAGCAACAAGATCTTCGGTTGAACTCTCACAAGACGGAGACGAGGGAAGTGAAGAAAAACCAAACAGCAGGGCATCCGTCTTGTACACAGCTCTACATACAAATGCACCCTGCATTTGTGTGCGTGCGTGCATGCATGTATGTTTGTGTGTGTGTGTGTGTGTGTGTGTGTTGTGGGTGTTTATGTATCCTTTCTCCAGCAGGACCCCCAGATCAAAACCGCAACCCACTCTCCCTCCCCATTCCTCTTTCTCTCTCTCTCTTTCTCCATCTCTCCACCCCCTCTCTCATTAAAAACTGCAGGCCCTGGCTTCTAATTAAATCCCACTTGAACAGTCTTAAAGTCAGCCTCAGATTGATTCAATTTGCATTTCTGAACAGAGAACATTGCCTAAAAGGATTAATAAATTGGACAAAAAAATTCCTTCTTTCTGCGCCATGCTGTCAGAGCTTGTAAGACAACATCCAAAGAGAAATATCCCCCCCTCAACAAACGTCTATCCAACATATGCTCATGCTCTCTCTTGCACGTCCCTCCCAGGATGCCAACAGAGATGGGAAGTGTGTATCTGGACTCTATGTGTGTGTGTGCACACGCATGTCCTCGTCTGTGGAACAAGCGCAGAGTCCTCTGAGGCACAGTCGGGAAGGAACACACTCAGCCTGACTCTCACTGTGTGTGTGTGTGTGTGTGTGTGTGCATGTATGTGTATGCTTGTCTATTTATGTCTCTCTCTTTGTGTGTGTGTGTGTGTGTGTGTGTGTGGGAATTTGTGTGAGAGGGGCGACTTTGTTGGAGCGTGCCAGAGTGCTGAAAGTGACAAGGCAGCACAGTGGGACAAGATCCTTGCTATACTGTCTGTATGTGCAGAAACAGACCACGACGGTGGAGCCATGCCATTGGCTAGTGGACACCTACAGCAACATATTTGGAAATCCAAAAACACATTGCCAGCTCAGAGAGCCAGATTCAATTAGTGCGATAAAATGAAAAGAGCAAGTAACATATTCCAAAAACTGATACTACTGCCAAAAATAAAAAAGCGACGGCTAACATGAGATTCTACATTTAACGAAGGTTTATTTAGGTTACGTTGTGTCAGAGAAGAACATTGTGGTGGATACTGTTTAAATTTGTACTTAAATTTATCATCAGCCAAGCCAAGGTTTTCTTATATAAAAACATTTTCCAACATACTTACAGAATTGTAGCTACTGACGTGTCTTGTGTGTATTTGACTGAACAATGGAAAACTTTATATTGAAATGGACTGTGGGATGGGCCAAATTGTCATCGCTATTATTCAACTAAAAACGGCTTGTAAAATGGCTCAAGGACTTTCATAGGCTGCTGGTAGCTCATGATTGCAGCCTTATTAATAAAAAAGGAGAACCACATGGAGACCCCGACAAACACATGATGATGTACAAGTAGGCATGACTTAACCGCATGACACTTGTTTTGCCTGTAATTAAAGCAGCACAGGCAGAGAAACTAGGCTGCGATCAGATCTCAAATATATCCAATACAGAACTGGAAATAAAAGCAAAAATGTAATGTTGTTACGTAATAAAAGAAAAAAGTGAAAATGCCATAAACATTATTAGAATAAGAATTGGAGAGTTTGTTTAGTGAGTGTGCTGTGCTCAGAGGATGAACGTGTCGGGCCCTGCTTTGTGTAAAACAACACTGACCCCTAGTGAAATTATTCAGAATCATCCAGACTGTGGGCGCTCACAAATGTAAATACATTCATGTCTCTGCATGGGGATGGTGAATACTTAAACATGATAACAATATCTCTGTGTGAGCGTGTTCCTGTTCATTCTCTTATATAGTTTTTTCTGTGCATCTCTGCATGTCTAGCCTGTGGCCATTACAGTACGTGCGTGTGTGTGTGTTTCTCCACAAACTGTATGTACAATTGTGCCAGCAAAGGATTTAGGTACAGAATCTCTGTACAATGCATGTCCCCGAGGTGTGTGTGTGTGTGTGTGTGTGTGTGTGTGTGTATAGGTTTGTGTGTGTTCTCATAATGGTGCCTGGTGGACTGGGGCTTCCTTTGATGCGATGAAGGCCGACAGGCGTGAAACAGGTCCAATCAGGCGCGTGGGCGCTGCCAATTAACCCTTTTCACAGTGTGAAACCAAACATAATTGCCTGGGGTGCAGGGGGCCACTGGGCCATGGCCTGCCCAGCGTAGGCTGAAATGGGCATTAACAGTGCTGCCAGGTGACCATTACACACAATTGAACTGCTGGGTGTTTCTCCAAATCACATAGTTACAGTTGCTACACAGACCTAATTGGCATGCCATTACCAAATGGCTCCTATTTCTAATTTTCACACCTACACAATTTATCTGGAATATCTTTTTGAGATATTGTACTGTGCCAGGTTTATTACACCACTGCAGGCACTAAGTATTACAGCGATATTTTGCCACATTTTCACTCTGAGAATGTGGATTATGCTATGTTTGAAATTCAAATGTCTCTGTATTACACTGTGATGTTGCCATTATTCTGTCTCATACCATTTGAATAATCTTAACTGGAACAAATAGTGGTTAATAACTTAAGCTTTGTGTGCACTGATAATCAATTTTTAGTCATGTTATGCTCAAGGCAAATACCCTACATTTTTAGTCAAACACCCAAAACTAGAGCACAGCTTAAATGCAACTAGAGCAGAGCTTTGTACGGGAAAAGTGCATTTTCATTGTTTTTCTTCCCTTAAATTAATGATCACAGCATTGTGCAGAAAAATGACAGCCTATTAATAATTGAAGACTTCATTTCAAATAAAAGAGTTGCATATGAAATGAAAAACTCAGTTTCTGTAGCATTCTTAGAAGCAATTCATGCAGTGCTTGCGGCAATGTGGCATTTTCTGTGGTACAATGTCTAAAAATGTATTACACTATATTATTTCTTGTTAAGAACATTTTAGTAAGAGAGTTACAGATTGTGTCCTAAGAAAATCCTAAATAATAAAATATTTGTTATCTGATGTCCATAAATATTTTTTCCTGACTTTATAAATATAGATGTAAACTTATCTTTCCATAAACATCTTTTTCAACATTTGGTAATGTCTATAGTCTTTAGGGGCGGGTTATATTGAAGCATTATATGATATTTTGATTATGGCTCTGGTTTCCAATAGTTCTCATTGTATTTGTACTCAGATATCAACAACAACAAGGATTAGCAAGCACTGACATAGACTACACCAGTGCTATATGTGAAGACATACGTAGGTCTAGGTTGTTGATACATAAATATGTATACGTACACTCACTGACCACTTTATTAGGTACACCTGTACATTCTAATACAATCCAATACAGCAGCTCTGCCATGAATTCAGATTTTACAAAGTTCTAATTTGACAGTTTTTAAGTTGCAACTTAATCTCATCTCTTCAGATAATGCCCTCCAGTAGAACTCCACTAAGCACTTTGACCTCAGTCATAAACACATATTAGGGTTATCACATTTGTGAGAGTTTATGTGAATGTAAGTAGCAACACAAAGTTGCAGTAACTTGAAAAAAAAAGGGCAAGAATATGTTGAATACAAATAGGGATGCAAATAAAAAAAGAATCAGAGCAAAAATTGTGTTCAAAACTCTTATTATCTTTACTATAGATACTATACTTTATTAGATTAGATTAAACTTTATTTGGATTACACATGTACAAGTAAAAGGCAATGAAATGCAGTTTATATCTCACCAGAAGTGCAATAAGCAGCAAGTGCAGTATATAGGTAGTAAGTTACCTCTAGAAAATATGTACAGGAGAAGATATGGCTATATAGTGGTTGCTATAGAAATCAGGAATATACAAGTAGATATGAATATAATATGCAGTTTGCTATTTGCTGTGGTCAGGTATTTGCTATTATATTCATATCCAATATGTCCAAACCCCTGATCCACAATGGCTCGTTTTTTATCAGCCAAAATGGACACATGAACTCTTCAGATCTCTGCACTGGCTTCCTGTCTCCACCAGCATCAGGTTCAAAGCTCTGCCTCCTGCCTACAGAGTGATGAACTCAGCACCTGGTAGACATTCAGGTCTACAGTCTGTCCTGCCCACGGTCGCTTGTCCCTTCGACACACACGAGATCCCAAGCAAAACTCCTCAGCTCAGGGGTCCCACGGTGGTGGGCCGAGGCATAAACTCAGCCGCATTCAAGCAGCTGCTAAATACAGAACTCTTCTGCAATACCATCTAAAATTAAAAAAAAATAAATAAAATAAAATATGTCTTTCTTGCACTTGCAAGAATAACTCACGAATTGGAAACACATCTTATCACAGCACTTTGATGTTTTCTTGTTTGTGCTTGTCTTGTACCTCACTTTGCATAAAGTCGTCTCCCTAATGAATAAATGCAAATGTAAATATATAAGATGTTTTAAAATGAGGATATTTGCTAGATTTATGTTTTCCTGGGGTAAAACTGGAAAAAGATCCAAATTTCCCTTTCGAACATGAGGTGCCGGCGTCCGGCCGCCAGGCGGCGCTGATTCGCCGTCTCCGTCCTCCGACTTGCCCGCCTGACTAACTGGCTGCCTGCCCAACAAGAAATGTTGGCAAAACACCCCCTCCTCATCGTGTAGGGGGGGAAAAATGGCGGACAAGCGCTAAATCCGCACCAGAAACAAACACACACGTTACAAAGCAAAGGTAAACACCCTCGGGTTGCGGCGAGCAGCGACTCCGTCCATGCTCGGCTTCAGCGTTGAGTCCAGATTAGCGCTGGTTAGCCCCAGCGCGCGGGTACGCTCCCGTTTTTGCTAATGCTAATATTTGTATTCAGGTCAACGAGCTAGCGAGCCACCTTAGCATGCTAGGCTAGCCTCCTGGGCTGTGGGCATGTGTGCGTGCGTGCGTGCGTGTGTGTGTGTAGCCGCGCGTAACGTAGCATGCTGGATGTGGCGTCTCCGCTAATCGTCCAGCGGCACCTTCGTCGGATAAACACCCTGCGCTCCATCGGAAAACGCAGTCTGAATAACTACATGAGCATCTACGCTAGCGCCTGTGCAAACGTAGCTAGCGCGGGGGAGGGCGGGGGGGGTCCCATGTGTCGGCTTTGTGTTTTGAATCGGGCGCAACAACGTTTGGACACGACGAGCCGGACGATGAGCCGCTAACGGCAGCACGAAGACGGCGGCTGAACCTGCTGATCTGTGTCACTCCTGTCACTCTCCCCGACGGAAAAAACAGGGAGGCGGTCGCTTTAATTTGGACGCCATCCCCCTTGGCGGAGGAAAAAAGGCGCACTTCTATTGAAATCGGCCTGAGAGTGGGGACGCCGCTAAACGGTTATGAAGGTTTAAGGTGGGTACGTTCGAATCCGCAGCCGCAGCCTGAAGTGACTTTGTAGTTTCTGTGTCAGCGCCATCGTGCTAGTTCGCGTGAGGCTAATGTAGAAGTTTCACGTGAAAGCTAAAAGTCGTTTTCCGGCAGAAACTAATGTTTGGCAGACGGTCACCGAGTGTCTGGAGTTTTCATGTTACTGCTCAAAATATGGGTTTTGAAACTTCACCCAAAAAGTTTTCTGCCGAAGTCCTGTATTGTTGTAATCCATCTAAGTGTTTGATTATTGCATTTTGGTTTTAACTGTTAGTGTTAACACGCTGTATTCTGTTGTCTGTGTCTTTGACCTGTTGACCCGTGTGTTGTGTCTGGTGATGTTCGGGTGACGCGGGTCACTGAGGCTCAAAACGCCCTTGAAACTGATAAAGAGACTTTTTTAGCACAACCTTTGCATAATTGGCAGTTCTAGGTTTTAATCAAGGGGGGATAGACTTAATTGTGTGTGTGTATAATATTGTTACAGCCCCGTGGAACAACGATATGAGTAATTCATGATTCATGACTCATGATATGAGTGATACTAGCAAAAGCAAACTACATTATTTTTACAGTTACTAACTGAATTTTATGTTGATTTTGGAGGATGTTTGAGTTTGAATGTGTTACACTGAGAGAAGTTTGTAATCATATGTCCACTTCATTAAGTTATTTTCTGCCATCATACACCAAGGATCTCAAAAACAAAATCAGTTGAGGATGAAAATGTAAATGAAATCCATATGTAGGCTACAGTAGGTCACAATAGTTTTTGTTTGTGTTATTTTTAATGGTGAGTAGTTTAGGTTAACGAAAACTCTTCAATTGCCGATTTTAAGATTTAAGGTTAGAAAAATCTTTTCTATCTTTTGTCTTTGTGTTTGTTATGGCTGCTATTCTGTTAAAAGGGAAAACTATTTTGTGTTTAATTTTAAACACAGTTCCTTCAAATTCCGCGTTTCTGGAAACTTTGGGATGACCTAAATTGGAACTTAAATAAAGAATGTCTGGCTCCACATTATGAATGTTTAAAGTTTATGGCGGTATTGTCCTTGGAATTTATTGTTCTAATTACCTGACTTGCACTCTTGTATTATTTTTAGATATTACATTTACATGTAGTAGATGCTAAGGGTCATTTATGTACATTTCTTCAGTCCTCAGGGTGACATATTTTATCTGGTGTCTTTAAAATGTTTTGGGTTATACTAAAATATTAAATAAACTTGAAAAAGTTGATGATGTGAGATTAATATTTAACTTCCCCAGCCACTGGAACAACAAATGAATTACAAGCTCTCCCGTCTTTCTCGCACACAGGTGTATAGTTCACACAGTTACTCTTTTGTGTATTTTTTTCTTGTGTTTCTAGTGAAAGCTGGTGTTGCATTGTGAGCTTGGTCAGTACTGCTGGAGCATGAGGAAACCTGCGCCGCAGAAAGGCAAGAATACATTTATAGTATTATAACAACAAGAATTCTAGTAGTTTAAAGTGTGTAATTACATTTTTTTTGTTTATTCTTTCCTAACCAGTTTTCTGAGTAAAAATCATATTTTATCACGTAGTAGCCTTGTAATCCTGTGTGTTGGAGCAAAGGCTGAGGTAGCTTTTGCAAGGTAATGAGTCGTGAGGAAGGGACATATCCATGAGTGATCATTTAGTCTCTGTTGGCTCCCTCAGCTATAGAGTGGAAAGATGCCAGAAGGATCAAGCATGCCCGAAGTGGACGGCCCTCGCGGGTTCCCTCCCAGTACCAAGGTAGTTTCCTTCAGGAATGTCATTAATGTTCATGGGACAATTTGCTTCAGGTGTATTTTTGTCGCTTTTTGTTGGGGCTCACAAAAGATAATGGCAGGGAATGTAACTTTTTGTGTGCGTGTCATTTTTTTTATTAATGTTTTTAAAACGTTACATGACTGAGTAAATACTAACACTTGTATTGTATGATATGAATTGTATGGTGTGCTTTTTGCAGGGCACTTCAGTTGGGATAAATACCTGAAAGAGACAGGTGCCACTGCTGCACCTGCTTCATGCTTCAAACAGGTGAGCGAGTTGACAGGTCCCTGCTGAATGTCCACTTAAACGTTGTTTGTCCTATATAGAGAATTTTCCTTCTCTGATGATGTTATTTTGATGCCTCTTTCCAACCAACATTGTCATCATCGTCCTCATCTAGAGTCTCACACCACCAGTTAATGAGTTCAAGGCTGGGATGAAGCTGGAGGCCCAGGATCCACGGAACACCACATCAACCTGCATTGCCACGGTGGTGGGCCTGACAGGCTCACGGCTAAGGCTGCGTTTGGACGGGTCTGACAACAAGAACGACTTCTGGCGTCTGGTGGACTCTTCTGAGATCCAACCTATTGGCAATTGTGAGAAAAACGGAGGCATGCTGCAGCCACCACTTGGTGAGAATCCTCATTATTCATTACACACTGTCGCTTATCAATGTATCCAGAAAAAATTTGACTTTTTTAAGTGTCTGTTTTGTTCTTTATAATTCTGTCCACTAGATGTCAGTGACGTTAGGCAGGTTGTGTTAATGCATTATTTTCTGTCCTATAAATAATATCCTGACTCAGCCTAAACTTAAAAGCCACCTACCCAGTACGTCCATCTACTGAACACCTCTTTTAAAAGACACATGCTTGTTATGAGCACACAAGCTAACAAACCTTCTTATTATTAATCCAATAAACTTCCTAATTGACCTCTTAAAATGTCCAACAAATATTCAACAACTCCAAAGATATTCAGTTTATTTGAACACAAAAAGGATTTAATATTAACATTTCCGCTGGAATCACAGAAAGATACGTTTTTTATTATGATGGGTTATCAAAAAGATCACTTAGATGACATCAATTAATCATTGCAGTTCTCTACCTAAAGTGAGTTGAAGGTTTAACAGTTGTTGTCTTTGTCAGGTTTCCGTCTCAATGCGTCCTCCTGGCCCATGTTCCTTCTGAAAACATTAAATGGAGCTGAGATGGCGCCCTCCCGCATCTTTCACAAGGTACCTGTACAAGGCTCACTAGCTGTTTTATGTTTAAACAAGCGTGTTTATTTCCTATTCAGTTACTCACGGTTACTGGATTTCACACATCTATTTGACTTTCATAATGTCCAATTGATTAAGAAAATTAGTTTAACTTAATTTTAAAAAATCAGCAGCATTTGAATGATTTTACTGGACTCCCCTGCTACAAATGATTGCCCAGCATGCAGACTTCCATACATGACCCCCCCCTCCTCCTTTCTCTCCATGCTTCCCAGCAGGAGCCTCCTGCCCCGGAGCAGAACTCGTTCCAGGTGGGCATGAAGCTGGAGGCAGTTGACCGGAAAAACCCTCACTTTATTTGTCCAGCGACAGTGGGTGCGCTGCGCGGTGTAGAGGTGCTGGTCACCTTTGATGGCTGGCGAGGGGCCTTTGACTACTACTGCCGCTACGACTCTCGGGACATCTTCCCCGTTGGTTGGTGTGCCCTCACTGGAGACAACCTTCAGCCACCTGGCACCAAAGGTATGAAGACAAACTGTAATATAGTTCTCCCAGATTAAAACTATATTACATCTCCCCTTTTCAGCAACAGCCACCGTTTCTCCCAAGCTTTTGGCCTACAACCAGAAACACTGCAGATTTCTGACATAGTTGGAGAGATTGTCCCAACAGTCATATCTCAACAACAGTGTCTGTGGGTGTGGATAATTTACAGAGCACATTGTGAACACAACAGTTTAGATTGGAAATGTGGTTCCAGTGAAAACTTTTCGAGGTTCAAGGTTCTTTGGCAACAGAGTGTCCATATTATATTTTTTTATCCCGTAGTCCTGAGCAAAGCTGACTGGAGACAGATGGGGTTTGTTTCCATGAATATGTTCTTTCGTTTGTTTTTCATTATATTTGTGAGTTAGGTGGTGCATTGTGATCTGTAGTTTGATGTAGCCACATCATTTGCGAGGAGTCATCATTAGATGACCAAAAAAAGATGAGCAGGTCATTAGCGCAGATGCTGCAGATAAGCTCTTTTGAATTGTATTTTAAAAGTTCACTTATTAATATCCAGTAATTTCTAGTCCACTTTGTAAAATGTTAAAGTATTGTTACCTCAGTTTTTTTCTGGATTTCCAATGTACTACTTTTTATAATTGCTGTCATTGTTTGAAATAAGACAGAACCAGAGTAGGGTTTTCAGTTTGGTCTACAGGAAACATTAAAGGATACTGGGGATACAAGGGTTACCAGCCGCTAGTTCCACTGTGCTCCTCAGTTAGAAGCCGTGGAATGTGAAGGAGAGAAGCAGGGAGGCAGGACATGTCTTTGTAGCCTGCTAGTGTTTTATGAAGGCCTGGCACTCAACCAGTTGGCAGAGTCGGGCCATGACGTGGTTGAAACGAGCCTGGGTGCCCCCTCAACGGGCCTCTCACTGGCATCCTGTTTGATGAGACACCTCAGAGAGAAATGAGTTAAGCAAGGGGATCGAAATAAAGGAAAAAAGACATGCTCTGAAAGGTGGAGTGTTTACATTGTCAGCAGATGGTGGGAGGAGAGAAGAAGAGAAGGGAGGAAAGAGACATAAAGGAGGAGCAACAGAGAGGAAGAGTGGGAGAGGACAGGGCAGGAGGAGAGGGTGAATCTGAGGACAGCTGTGCAGACAGTCCCACACTTTTAACTTTCCTTTTGAGCAAAAGAGGTGAGTAAAGATGAATGAAATGATAGAAGAGCAGTAAGAGCGACAGATTGAGGATCCTGACACAATATCTTGCTGTAATACGAAGCTGGCAGCGGTGGCTTTGTGAACTCAGTGAACTCCGTGCACTCTGGGGAGAGAAGGGAGAAAAAACTTGTTGCGTGTTTGTATGGCTGTATTCACAGGCACCGCCACTGATCAATGAACGTATGGCTTCAAATTCGGAACAGTAAACACATGTAGGATCCGTCCTGTTTGTTTAGGACCAGTTAGGTGCCGTGTTTTTCTTTGGCTTCGCAGTGACACCTCTAAGGAAATTTGCAGCAGGCAGCAGACTGAGCTGTGCATTGATTGGTGCCAGCGTAAAAGTGTGTTTAATAAACGCAGCCCCGTGGGCAAGTCGTGTTAATGAATGTGGCCGCTCCTCTCATAAATCTGTCCTGGTTTGATCATGGGTGAATAACACTATAGTGTGTGTGTGTGTGTGTGTGTGTGTGTGTGTGACTTGCAGGTGCACGTGAAGCCAGCTATTCTTGCTATACTGTGGTTCTTTTTCCTGAGTGGTTTCTTTTGCATGCACAAATTCTTGATGCTTTGCCAGCTGCAGTGGCTTATGTGCAGTACACAGCATATATTTGGCAGGGTTTTTTTCTCGTATTTATGGTCTCTGTTAGAGTTGTTCTTGTTCCCTCAGTGGTTCATGTGATTTCTTTTTTTTTTTTTTTTTTTTTTTTTTTTTTTGAAACGGTCCCCATCAAGAAAGGAAAGGGTGTGTGTTCATGGGTGGAAGCTTGAGAGATAAATTTTAAGCCCGTCTCACGGCTGTCAGCTGCTTGCTTCTTTATTAAGGTTTATTCCTTAGGCTTTTAAAGTGTTCACACATATCTTTTTAAAATTATTATTCGAGGCAGAAGGGACTTGATGGTAGGCCAGACTTTTTTTTCTGTCCCTTCCTCCACAGTGACTCATTTTTCCCTTCACCTCTTTCTTGACATCCGTTAGTACTTGTTTCTTTACTTCATCTTCATCTTTTGTCGGTTTGTTATGGATTGCATTTTATCCAGGCCTGTGAGACTGCCTTAGGCCTGTTTGTCTGCTTTCAAAATACAATACTTTAGTGATCTCTACTTTCCACCACGATGACATACATTTTCCCACTTACTTTTGATCTTGCCTGGTCACAAACATGGTTTAGCTGTGTTTGCTCTATTTTTGAGAAATTCACCTATGATGTTACGTCTATTATCTCAACAAATTGTAAGTGAATTAAATGTTGCATGTTAAAACAACACCAGCAGCCCTGTTTTTAGATCCACATATCTGGCTGTCATAGAAAGTGGGTCTTTAACTGACTCACTAAGTACACTTCACTAAGTAGTCAATAGTACAAAGAAACCTGTAACGCAAAATCCTGTTCTTCATAGTAATACTGGTGGTACCCCAGAATCTCATGGGTGAGCCTAAACTTCATGCTTAAATCAACTGCCACGTAAAGAAACGTTGTCACAATTATTTCTCAACGTGGAATGGCCAACTGAGTTCACTAAAAGGTTTAAATCCACAGAGTGAGCAATCGTACAGAGTGAAATGAAGCATGTACTTGTTCGTGTAACCCCTCACCCTCTTTTCTTCTCTCTACCTGCTCGCTCTCACTGTGAAGTGCACTTCAGTTGGAGGGTTGCAGTGTGGCATCGGCAGGGTTAAAGCTTAGGAAGGAAGTTGAAGTGAGGAAAATGGTTTCAGTGCTTAGGATGTTTGACTTTGCCTGCTGCTGTGAGAACCTGTGCATTGAACAAAGCAAAAGATTTGACATTTTAAGATGTTTGATTCTACAAGTGGAGATGATTGCATCACACATGCTATAATATGTACCAATGATCCATATATCCATATATATCATCCATATGCAAGGAGAGTGTGTGTATGACATTTCACATTTTCTGGGTTAGGTGCAGTTTAGAGTGTGATGGGGAAGTTCTTGAAACCTTTTTGAATGTGTGTTTTTATGAGCACATCGCTCACTTGTCGGTGTGTGTTATGTGCCTTTTACAGGTGTGTGGTGAAGTTGATTGCTGAGTAAAGACATTTTATACATGCGAAATGTCCTTTTCAACTCACAAATTCAATTCACAACCATTCTGATTGTTGTAAATTAGTGCACAAATTAGTGCATATTTAACCTTCTGTGATTTAATGGACAGACCTGTTTTTTGTGTTCTTTTTCCACTGCTGTCCTACAGCTTTATACTAAAGTCTTCTTTTATTGTGTTTCTGTCCATCTTTTCCCATCCAGTAGTGTTGCCAAAGAGCCTCGGCACACTAACAGACGGGAGTGTGGAGAATCCAGCCATGCACCCAACGCCCACAGTGGGCAGACCGCCAGGGCAGAGAGGCCGTAAACCAGGACGTAGGAAAACCAAGGTGACAGGGCCCTGGGGTCAAAAGGCCTCAGTGTTGGGTCCACAGAGCATCCAGCCAGGCAAAGACTTGGGCCCCATTAAGATCCCCAAGAAACGAGGGCCCAAGCCTGGCAGTAAGGTAGGGAAGATGTGGTTTTGACATAAACTACCCATAAATTGCGAGGCCAGTTCGACCACAAATCTGTATACAACAATATTCACGTTTTTGACCTTTTGTTTTCTGGTTGAAGAAGAATTATTATTTAGAGGAATCACAGTAGGGAAGACTAGCACCTGTTGACTCTGTTTTATCTTTGTGCTCCCTTTACAGTTGGGTTGGGCAAAGAAAGCTGGTTGGCTGGAAGATGCCATGGCTGGCCCAGGTAGGCCAGTGTCAGGCCCAGGGCGAACAAGGGGCAGATTGCCCGCCAACTGGGCTCAGAGGATAGCTCTACAGCAGGCCCAGAATCAGGCAGAACCTATCAAGATCCCAAAGAAAAGAGGGCCCAAGCCTGGCAGCAAGGTACGTCATACTTTATCACAGGCACTAAATGTGCCACAATATATAACGTTAGAGGAACTGGCTCCACAAAGAGCTGTTGTATGACAGTTTGAGCTGCTTTCGCTTCCAAAGTCACCAACAATTACAGAAACACTGCAGTTGTCCACAACAATTGCTGGCAGCAATTCTGTTTGTATGCTGGCAAAGCAGGTAGCGGCAGTCATTGGGCACTATTATTGTAATGATGAAAGATTAATAGAAGTACTTGGCAGAGGAAAGAAGTGGCCTTTTTTTCTGAGGTTACCTTGTTACATTTACTGTCCAGCAATTTTATGAGAACCAATATACCATAATATCTAAGTGCGTCATAAGAGTCAAATTTGATGTTGTATTATGTTCCCTGATGCCATCAAATATACTGATGGTAATAAACTAGTAAAGATAAACATGATTTATGTCTTAATGTGGGCTTTATTAACAGAGAAAACCACGGGTGGTTCCTAATCCAGTCCCCACGTCTCCCACCAGCAGCACCCCAGAGCCTGACACCAGCACTGTGCCTCTGGACAACGCAACCATCCCAAACTCTGCACTGCAGGCTCCCACAGGTACAAGGCAAACTGCACGACTGTTACCTGACTGGATGTCCCGTAAACATTTAAGACCGTAGCTCATTCTGTCATGTTCATGTTGCCTCACACACACACACACAGTTTCGTGTTAACAGCAGCAAGTATTGACAAAAGTTGGTCGTACTCTTGTTTAAGGTATGAGCACAAAAAATAGATCAAGTAAGTCCTATAACCTTCAGTATTGATTTTGCTGCTTGTTTTTTTTTTCTAGTTTGTGTTTATATGAACAAGTACGGCAAGGTTGGACCCCATTTGGACCAGCGTCGTATCCAGCAGCTCCCGGACCACTTTGGGCCGGGCCGGGCCTCGTCAGTGCTTCAGCAGTGTGTCCAGGCTTGCGTGGACTCTGCCCACAACCAGGGCACAGTATTCTCCTGCCTCAAGTCTGGACAAGGCGGTGAAGTCATTTCTGGTAAGAAATACACTAAATGTTCAACTGTAATATGATTTAATTCTTTTTCCATGCCCTGGGGGTCGTTTTTATTAAAAAGCTTCTGATTAGTTTATTTAAATGGCTTTACATGTTCATTGTAGTGATGATTCAATTGTTGACAAAATCGTAGAGCATATCGAGCATTCCTGTCTGTCTGTCTGTCTGTCTCTGCCTGTTTAGCCTACTTTGACCAGCAGCAGCACACCCTGACCCTGCCTACAGTCAGCAGCGTCACCTATGTGCTCCGCTTTCTGGAAAAACTCTGCCACAACCTTCACTGTGACCCTCTGTTTGGCAGCCAGCCCGTAGCCAGAGGGGGTCTCCACTACGACAGTAACACCTACACGTCAGGTCAGTGCTTTTGTTCTCTCACTCTTTTGTTAATGTTTTCACTTTGATAATATTCAGGAAAGTCTAATACTTTGTTGAGGGAATCCAAATGCAGAAAATGAAGATATAGACTCAAAAATAACAGCTGCCAATGAGATATGTCTGTATTGAACATATTTAGAAAGACAACAGTGGATTGACAATATGCACTATCCATATGGCAGTCAGATTAGATGGGAACATTTTTTTTCAGCAGAGAATATAAAGTTGCATTATGCTGTGTTACATGTTGGGAATTCTGTGCCATCTTGTGATGTATGCACCTGCTGCAGTGGTAATAATTGGTTACCTGCATGTTTTGTTTGGTTGAAAAGTTGTTAAAATCTTTCACGTTTGATAGTGATGGGAAGAAAGGAATAGGAAGTAAATGGACCCTATAGATTAAATCACAGTAGCGAACAATGTTAGAGGGGTTTCTCACACGATGGCGCTCATGTCCCCCAACAGCTAACAAGGCGCAACCTCAAATTCACATTCTCTACATGAGAATAAAAGAGCCTCACATTTTATAAATTCATATGATGATGAACTAAGCTTTGTTGTTCCAGCTGTATTGTATGTACTTTAAAAAACAAGAAAAGCTATAAAGTGGAAGAGTCGGCACTAGGTCTTTATGAGGCAGGTACACTATGGGCTTCCCCTCAGTATTTATTGGGTTTTACTGTATAAAAACAAGTAACTTGGGAATAATGCGGGAAATGTCAGCTTTTATTGTGAGGTTTTATTTTTGTTGGACACAAAAAAAAATGACATAAAGAGCAACATTGAGACTACCAACTGCCACAGAGGAGGCTCGCTGCATTGTGTTGCTGATGCTTTTCCAGCCTCCAGCTCATTATTAATTGATTTTTCGAGGTATAAACAGCACTGACACAAATAATAATTCTTTGTTTGAATGTTGAATGTGCCTGTTTTTATAAAACTATTTCCAGCAATGCAAAACTGTCCTTTTCTCTGTGACAGTTTGAGTTTGGTTTCTGTGCCATTTATTGTCTTTGACCAACAGTGGAATTAATTGTATCCAAATGATTCCTATGTATGTCCAAATGTATCCTATTTTATTGCTTCTACCGACCTCAGTTGTTGTTTTGTCCTGTAAATGTGCTGGTTTTTAGAGAGGCGAGGTTTCGGTGACAGCCTGACGACAGGACCGGGGCGAGGCACCAAGAGGTTTCTCCATGATTACAAAAGTACCCTGCCTCAAAAACTGTCCAAGATCTCCAGGCACTCCATTGATGGTTTGTTACGCTTGGTGTATTTTAAATCTGTTGCAGACATCAATTGTCACCTCAAAATAAATGACGAGGAGGCATATTTTTTGGATGTTGGCTCATTAGCGATCATATAGCAATGTCAGAATGATATCTGCGTTTTTGGACTTCTCCTCTCTACTAGAATAGTAATAGTACATTTGTCATATTTTAAATATTAAATAAATGTGTATAAAATTCTAAAACTGCTTAACAGCTTTCCTTTTGTGTTACTAAGTGTAATAAAATAAAGTAGTATTATAGTAATGTTATTGAACGTTTGTTAAAGCAAATTGCATTTATTCATATAATCAGCAAGTTTTGACTTTAAAGGTACTAAATATTAGATAAGACACTTAATTATAACAATTGACTGCTCTGTCTTGTTCAGCAAAGCTTTATGTAATTATATAAATGGTCCTCCTGTAGTAAGGCAGCAGCTCAGAGCCAAGTAAAGCAGGAGGTTAATCATGTAATCATCTTTTAGTTTCCTTAAGATTGTAATTAATTTAATGGACAATGTGAGGTTTTGTGTGAAAGGATAATATCCCCTTTACAAGGACCTTCCACTTTTACAGAAGGCCAGACCACATCACTGTACTTACATGCACAGTAACGTGAAATGAATCACAACAATAATTCCTGTTGTCCTATTATGATACCTTTAACCTTTCTATTTATGCTATGTTTGATTGTTTTTATTTTGATGGTTTTAGATATGTTTAAGTTCAGTGTGCTGATTTATCTCACTGTGAATGTTTCTACAGGCGAGTCCTTTGTAGAGAATAGTGTTGCTGGATCAGAGCACTTAAAGAAGAGTCCGCTCTCAGCAAACTCTATGGGACTGACTCCCGGCCTGAGGTCTCCGTCTAAGCTGCTGCATCACAACTCCACAGGTAGCAGGAGGCACTGATTCAGTAAACTGTCACTATCTACTTTATGTCACGTTGCTTGTGGTAACAATAACATTTATCATTCTGGAAAATGATCTTAGTCATTTTATTTCTTATGGTGAAGAAGATAAACAGGAACACAGCATACACGGTACAAAGAAATCTCCCAGGCATGAGCGTTTGACAGATGATTCTGAATTTTTCTTCTTGCCTGAGCCCTCTGCATTGGCAGTATTGCTGCATGACAAATATTTTGTTCTTTGCATATTTGATTGTTGCCTACATTCTAGAATCAGATGTAATGAATTGTAACTAGGCTTTAAACCAATGCAGTTTTTAAGATGTGCTCGTCCTACATTGTTTCAACATTTGTGTTCTGTCATGTAGAAATTCAGTTTATTGTAAGAGTTTATATCTTTAAAAGATGAATGTTGACAGATTCAAAGCTCATAGACAGTTACATGGACGTGTTCATGTTTTTCTTCATATACAGTGAACAGGTTAAACATTTTGGACTCTATCTAGGCCCCTCACATTTGCTGGTTAGAAGATTCACGTTCTCACTTTGTGATTGTGGTTTCTCACGCTCAGGCAGTTTCCGAGAGAGTCCAAAGCCCAGTGGCCAGGACCCCAACCTGTGGACAGTGGAGGACGTCATGCAGTACATTAGAGAAATCGACCCAGTTCTGGCTCCACATGCTGACCTTTTTAGAAAACATGTATGTATTCATTGAAAATAGTGAAGATGCTTAAAATAACTATATAACTACCGCATTAGAAGAAAAAAAATTTACAAAGTACTGTTTATAGATTTGTTTTTTCAAATACATCTTTACATTTACAAAGTTTTTCCCTGCGTTTTCATTTTCCCTCCCTCCTTCTGCTGTAGGAAATTGATGGGAAAGCGCTCCTGTTGCTGCGGAGCGACATGATGATGAAATACATGGGCTTGAAGCTTGGTCCGGCCCTCAAGCTCACCTTCCACATCGACAAGCTCAAACGGGCTTGACAAGGTCAGCCAACCAGCTGCAGACTTTCAAAGGACTAATCTCCATCCCCAACTCCCTGGTCTAGGATCAGTATATCATGCACTACATATTGGACACTATATACTGACCATTTACATGTAGCAGCTTCCATCAGACCTCCATATCTGGTATTATTGTCCTCTGTCCTGACCTCATCCAATGAGAACGGTTTATTTTGTGTAGCACAATCCAGCCCTAAGGCAGCATGGGATACGTAGGTTCATCCACTTGTCCGTCATCTACTTTGCATTTCAGTATAATTTGAAAAGTAATTTGTGGCCATTTTAACTGTATGAGGCTTTTTGGGCCCGCTTTTAATATGTTACATTTAATCTGTACATTTCATATTTTGTACTTTGTGGATACATGGATTTGTATTTTTGCCTTTTTTAACAGTTTGTGTTGGACACACTAAGAGTAGGAAAACCTAAAAGAAGACAAGAAAACAGTATACTCATCCCAGCAGATGGGAATGTTTCTGATTAACGTCTCTGTTTGAGGCACAATTTTGCAACTACAGCAATGTTAATTATCTGGTGGGAGGAAACATTTTGTGAGAGAACAGAAAATATTCTGGTAATACTGCCATGAGAAAAATACTTTTGTCCTATTCCTGATGTTGTTTACAATACCTTAAGTCTTGTCCTTGTTATTTGTACTTTTTTTATTTTTTATACTATATTATTAGAGTTCCTACGTGGAGAGCCCTATCATACTTAACATTGTTCAATAAATATATAATAATTCGTTGATTCAGTGTTGTTTTGTATTACCGGCCTTTTAAGCCGAGTATTTTCTCATTTGTTATTTTTTTAAGGCAGAACACCAAATTGCGTTGGCATTCATAATTTATTTGAATGAATGTTATTTCACACTAATTTATTGCTTTTTATATTTTGAGGAACACTGAGCCGCCTCCATTGGCAGAGATTCGCCAACAGGGGGCAGCAGAGCTTGGCCTACTTGTGTGCTCTCATTTCTCCTTGCTTTTTCTCCTTGGGAGCCACTGACATGCACTTCCCTGGGTGGCCATATCTCCATCTGGTAGACTCAGCATGATAATCTGTGATATATTTACAGCAGGTGAAAACTGCTTATGGTTTTACCTTGTTTCTTCATTGTCAGTATTTCTCCTGTGTTGCTTTGTCGTCATTCACTCTACATTATCTAAAGACCCGCGGCCGCTTCTGGTAAATATTGTCATTATTTTTCTGCCAGTACATGAGTGGGCTATTTAGCTTGTGGGTGAAAGACCTTGCGTCTCAGCACAAGACAGACAAATCTCACCACATCCTGCTAGTAAAAACAGGAAAAGCAATCGGTTGAAAACGGTGACCAAATCCACAGATTTTAACTGACATGGATGAGTATGAAAGCACGTCTCTGTGGGCAAGGAGCATATGACACATGCACGCAATCCGTGCTGTTTCTGTGTTATGCTCAGGCGCATGTGACAGACTCGGCTTGTGGATGAAGCCCATGCTTGTTGATGTGTAATTGTAGCCCAAGTGTTGAAGCCAGTGCTATTTATAGAAAGAACAGCCCCTTGTTGCTCATATTGTCTTTGTAAAGAGTGATTTTATTATTTTTTTAAGGTGCAATTGTTGTTGTACAGATGCCACATGATGGCTAGGTCCTCTGAAAACCTACATGCAAGGTAGATAATCTTGACTGTTATGATATGCCGTGGTTTTAGATACTTTGGGGAAAATCCTGCATTTAATATTTACCAACAATGTTGTGCTGATCCGCTGAGTCATTAATTTTCTATGCTTCAACAGTCACATACCATATTGAGTAGCGAGACAGTTTCACTATGCACGAGAGGAAGTTTTGCGGGTGTGCAGATAAGTCAGAACTGTGTAGGGGGGGTGGGGACCACTTTCTCAGATTTTTACTTTAGGTCTCAAGTTGTAGCATACTCTTTTTATTTTTTTTATTTTTTTTATTTTTTCTTTGCAAAACCAGTCTGGCATGTTGCAAACAAGTGTGGGCACAGTTAGAGAGAAGCAATACGAAAAGAAGGTGCTCAGTCCACCACCTTCTCTCCAGATGATTCCTGGATTCCCAGCATGCCTTTGGGCTTTCAGTTGAGATGCACTCCGTGTCATGAAGGTCCTAGTGGCCCCGAGGCCACAGTTAGAAATACAGCTACTTGAATTTCTTTGTCAGCTTGATCTTTAGATTTCCAGTTTGTGCAAAGATTTGGTTTGTATTGCAGGATTTGCTTTCTATAGTTGGTAATAAATTATTGTACAGGATGAGATTTTGAGTATCATCTGTCTCCGCTCACTGGTTTACAATTTAATTTTTCATGCTGAGAGTTATTTTTTTCGAAATAATACTGCGAAATTATCATGTTGAACAGGAACTATGACATTTAGACAGCAAGGTCCAAAGTTTTTAGTCCCCAGTGTCAAATGTTTCAAAATGTAGATTTTACCACCTTCTGTAAATGAGGCCGCAGACCTGCGTGAATTGCCTGTGAATTTTAATTTGGGAGATAATATCTGCTCGGTCTTGGCAGCCCTCACTCAGTCAGGCTCCTGCCTACAGATGGTGTAGGCCAGCTTGTGTCAGGATTTTCTTGAATATGTTGGTCACTTGGCAGAGTGGCTATTATCCATTCATGAGTGCAAAAAAAGCTCAGCACAAATACAGTTTAATATACCTGTACGCTGAAAATTGGTCTCCGCAGTGACATAATCAACATGCACACTTGAACGTGGTTTTCCTTGACATTTACATAGAGCTTCCGCAGTGTATGTAGGCTTCACCAGCAGGATAACACTTGTAAACCCTGACAAGAACTGCTCTCTTGTATTAATTCCACCCCCAGCCTATAGCCTGTTACTCCGTGTTTGCTCGCCACTGTCACCAGATTAGTGTGCAGGCTTAAAGCCCTGCTCACAAAGACGCAATATACAGAACAGCGCTTGCTTATACTCTTCCTCTCCTTTTCTAACCTACGAACCTGTATCTTGCAGGCTGAGTCAAGCAATTTTTCTGCTCGCATTAAACAAGTCTGAGTCAAATAAAATTGCCAAAAGTATGAGAGGTGAACACAATAACATATTCCTCTCTACAAGACTTCCAGCTGAAAGCTTTACAACTAAAAATGTATATTTGTGAAGCTTAAACTCTTAAATGGTTTGGTTGCAGAACAAATTATAATATTTCTACACTAAAACATAACAGGAACATCTTGTTGATTTAGTTTCTGTCAGGATCAACAGTTTATGCTTGAATAGGCTGATAATATTTATTTGAGATTGTATTACATTAAAGTGTTGCCGTTACTGTGTCGTCGTCTGGTTAAATGTCAGCGCCTCTTTTTTTAATCTGCTTGGCAGGTTGTGACACATTAGCATGCCAAGCAATAAAGCAGTTTGAAAATTTATATTGTATTATCACCGTCTGAATTTGTTTGCAGCGCATGATAAAATCCCTCACATCTTGTAACCCATGCTGTTGAAGGACTATCAGATTTAAAAATCTCTACTCAGAACTTTCTACCACCGTTGTGAAACCGCAGCTCTGCCTGGTTTTGGCTCAATTGTGGAAATCGCACAAGCCTTAAATATTTACCACCTTTAGACGTTGTTGGGACACCTTGATGTGTTTGAGTCGGCTCGGCACTGTACTGTCAGCTGTGTGCAGGAACATAAATTATTTACACCCCTTCCCTTTGCTTCAAAGAGTTGGCAAACCATTCAACCCCAGATTTGGGGAGGGGGGTTTGGAGGAGGCGTTGCTAGTCACTAGGCAACCCCTGTGTCGCCCGCCCCGACATGCCAGAATCAGCCGCTACAGTGCCTCTGCAGACTGCGCGCGCAAGGTACTTAGCTGTGTTGAAAAGCTTCCTCAGCAGAATTTAGATAGAAAACAAAACACTTACTGAGACCCAGCTAAACTACGGGCTTCAAGGAAGGAAAGTGTGATGTTATTATATTGTTTTCCCCTCGTGTGGGAAAGAGGAAGGGTTTAAGTGCTTAGAAGATGCTGAGCTTTACCAAAAAGCCCAGGAGCAGAATCCAACAGTGCAACAACTGCTGTTTTTCCAGACGATGCTTATTGAAATATCTGTGATGTGTTAGTTTGGTTTTTATGAGGGGGGAGTTTAGGCAGTGGGAAGGAAGAGCAACGTCCAACAGCACTACATGTCAGGCGGAGATGCAAGATGACTGTTCAGCTAGAAAACGAGGCCGTTTGGCTTGGGCAACGTGTCCACAGACTGAACCCTGCCCCCAGGGATCGGCTGTTTATTTACCCCCTGCCAGCACACACAAGTTTAACACAAAACTTCCAAAGTCTCCTGTAAAGCCAACAAGTTCAAACACGTGCCCTCTTCACACAAATATCATACACACACACACACACACACACACACACACACAGATAGAAACATGCCCCTTATTGTCAATAAATAACTCATCCACCCATCTGGGAAACTCATGTTCTCTTCTCGCTTAGTTTCTCACTTTCACTGTGTATTTCACTCTTTGCTTTACAGTTATTCACTCTGGGGGTTTCTCGAAGTGACTTTACATCAAAATTAGCACTGCAACGAGAGGTAACACACAGTTTAGTCATGCTGTTTCAAGCTTACACAGTTGTCAGAGCTCAGTGTTTATGTTGCATTTTCTGGATTTTCTTTTGCTAATGGGATTTTTTTTTTTTCCCCATCATACTGTGGGTGGAAGTAACGACCACAATGAACAGAGCTCATACATAAACCCTTTATCTTCCTCTGGCTCCACACTAGTATTGAGCTATCCTTATTAGCCTGTTTGATCAGGTTGTGTGCTGACGCTTACGGTGTGTACATATGAAGACCTGGCCATGTGTGACAACAGCA
Organism: Channa striata; assembly: GCA_033026295.1. Classification (NCBI taxonomy): domain Eukaryota; kingdom Metazoa; phylum Chordata; class Actinopteri; order Anabantiformes; family Channidae; genus Channa; species Channa striata. Next base: position 20,108,220 of record CM065175.1, on the reverse strand, counting down.
AAATGACCATTTATCTGTAGCTGGACGTAGGTGCTGAGATTATCATGAGCTCAAGCTTAGCACCAGTTGGACCGAATCCCAGGAAAAGGGAAACAGGTAGATACGAAATGCACAGCCACATGCATATAATTCATACACTATAGAGATATGGGGGCAGAGGGGAGGAATGTAGTCTGGATGCAACTTAACATACCTTGTGTGATATTTGTTTAAAGGTTTTCAATGGAATCATCAAAGTGTTATGGGAAAACCCAGCTAAGAAATCCCCGAAGACGAGAACAAAAAAAAATCCCTCCATCTGATTTCTAATTGTAAACTGGAGCTATCCTTACATTTTTTTCTCCCCTTTCTTATCATTTCTTTCATTTCGCCTGTCATCCCGTCTATCAGAATGTGGCTTTTGGTCTCTGACTTAAATTGAGAAAACAGCAAGCAGCCACAGGAAGACAGTCTTGCGTTGATCAGTTGCTGTGGGTGGGCCGAAAACGAGAGAGTAAGAAGAAAAAAAAAAAAAGAGAGAAGTAACTGTAAACGTCTGAGTGTCCCACCCTGCTTAGCCTGCGTCTAGACTGGCCTCTGTGAGGAAGGCAGCAGTCATAACAAGGGATTGCAAGAGCAAACAAGGCTGTTTAGCACAGTTAGCCGTGGGTCTATGGTCACAATCAAGAAACAAAACCTCTGCATTTAATTGGGGCCCAACAAGCAGCTCACGGTGCACCATACAATTATGAGATATGTGAGGAGACAGAGTGCTGACAGCGTGCCAGCGTGCCCCATGTGCCACACAGCACAGGACCATCTCACCAGATTGGCAATGGGCAAGGGACCTGCAACCGTTACCAAGCACTGTGCCAAGGCTGTTGGCCTATTTAATGAGCCATTCTCTTGACAGTGTCACGCCAAGAAAATCCTGAGACACACACACACACACACACCCTTAAGCGAGTCGTCGTCACTTGAAGCAAGGCTGCAGTTAGGCAAAGATACGCGTTTGGATCATCCATTACACCGTGTCTCAGATTAAACACATTCATGCGACTGGACAGATGGAAACAGATGGGTCTGCTTTAAAGAGGGGCGCTTGCTTGAAAATGAGCAATAGGCAAACTCAATTCCTGGTTTCGAGCAGCTACAGCGCTCTCGCTTTCCCCTCCCCGTTACTCATGATGCGGCTAAAGATCCTTCTGTTGACAATATGAAAAGCTAAATGTGGTGATGACATTCCCAACATGACCTCAATCAAGCGTTTTCACAGCCCCGAGGCACAGAACAATCCAACAAACTCAGCCACTGCAGAGAATCTCTTTACCCTCATTTCATAATGAATACAATTATGAGGAAAACTGGTTTACTCTTCCAGCTGGCTCAGGCATAGACTGAAGGGGGTTGTTTTGAATTTGCATAAGTCATTTGTTCAATGTTATTGTTTAAAGGCTATTGTCAGTGTCTCTGACCATCCACTGGGTGAGCTGGGAAAAGGCAGCACAGTCTGTAAGAGTCAGGGCTTACAAGCTTAAAGTCACTTAAATCCCATGAAGGTAAGCATTCTTCGCTTATTTCCACCTCCCCCATCCACACACACACACACACACAGCAAAAACAAAGGCTGCAGGAAATAAGTGCTAGTCAAACACTGCTTTTCTAAAACAAAGCTTTGTCTAAATATTGTGCCATTATGATTTCATCACATCGTGACATTTGTAACCAACTGTAATGTCAGTGTATGGCATTTGTTCAGCTAATCATAAAGAAAAATAAAGTTAAATCGTAAATCCTATTTGGATAAGAGATACCTGTGTTGACATATCGGAGGTTCGCTGACATAATACGGCAATAATTTTGGTAACCAGCAGAGAAACTTGTAATTATCACCGCACGCCAATCACGATCCTATCAGTGACATTGTGCCTCTTCAGCAAATAAGAAAAAAAAAAAGGTTGGTTGCTGAAAGCATAAATATTGCATCTGTTTAAACATTTCCATCCCAGATCTCAGAGAAACGGAGGCTTCCCTTCACCCACAGGTTAACCTAAACACTTAGCCGGCTCTCCACTGCCTGGGGGTGGGAGTGCTGTGTAATGAATGGAAAAGCAGGCCACACTTCTATCCAGGCCATCTTTATTGATCCTCAAAAACCCCTTTCACAAAGACCATCCCCCCCCATCTTGACCACAAAAAAAGGGGACAATATAAACAACAAATAAATAAAAATCTGCATGAATAAGGCGGTTCTACATCTCCAATAGAAGACAGCAGTGTGGACATGTTGGAGTTATAAGCTTCATACAGTACAAGCAGTAGATTTTTTTTTTGAGAACATCACATCTAAAAAAAGGCAGCACTTACCAAAAGTGAACCATTTTAAAAATCTGGATGAGACTCAAATGAGATAACATTGTACTTCATCTCATGTCATAATTTAATGATAAAAAAAAAACAGGCTCTTTTTATATGACTTTGTCATCCGAGCTCATTTTTAAATACTAGGCCAAATAGAAAAAAAAATGGGGGGGGGGGGGTTGGAATCACAAGCAGAGAACCAAAATTTAATCTTCTCCTCATCCTCCACCCTCTCACAAAAAAAAAAAAACAACCAAAAACGAAAACAAGAAACAAAACCTTAAAACCACTTTGTTCCCAAAATGGAGAATGTGGGTGTTATATAGCAGTTTTCTCAGGTAGGAATAAATAAATACACCTTTCAACTGGTACATTGTCTTGGAGTCCAGGCTTGGAGGCTACACAGTGTCATAGCATTGTTCAGAGTGGCTTTGAAGAATTTCAGCATTTCTTTTTTTACATTCATGTCCAGAAAATGGGCAAAGTGGAACTAGGCCCCAAAGCAAGCCACCCCGTAGCCACAAGCCCGCGTGGGACGTGAGCCGTGTGCCTTCACTGTTGATATCCAGCGTTCTCTTGTTTGCCCCCCGTGCCGTAAATTGGCAGAGTCGTACAGGTAGGCGCCCACAAAATGAAACGTGGGAGGTTCACACGCTTCAGCCATCCCAGACAATTCTCGCTCTTCTCCGTCCGTCGTTTGTTTGAAAATCAGGTCCTCAGCAACTAACAGTACTCGGCTGCTGTTTACTGACAAAGTCTGAGATGAAGTCAAACTCATTCTGGCCCAGGAAGAGTTCTGGCAGCTCTTGGACCCGATCCAACCCTAGCTCCATTACCAGCGAGGTCAAGACGTCCTCGTCAATCATATCCGCGTCCATGCCGTTCAGGGCCAGGGTTGGCCCAGCCATGTGCTGCATGTTTGCCAGTTGGGCCGGGTTCATGCGGTACTGGGTCGTTGGCCCCATGTGATTCCCAGCCATGGGCCCCAGCGGGTGTCCGTGGTACTGGGTGTTGAGTTTCTGCAGCTGCATGCTGGCCATGAGCTGCTGTGACGTTAACCCTCCGTTCATGAACTGCTGTTGCTGTTGAGGGTGCTGGGCTTGTTGCTGGTGTTGCTGTTGGTGCTGCTGTGGATGCATGTGATGCTGCTGCTGCTGAGGGTGGTGCTGTTGCTGCTGGGGCTGGCCATTGTACATCATGTTACCAGAGGTCATCTGGTGGTGACCCATCTGGGCTCCGTTCAGCTGTCCGTTCATAGGTCCGCCCACCATGGCCTGCCGCTGCCTCATGGCGCTTTCCATGTTGGCCTGGGCGCCACCATAGTGCATCATCTGGCCGTTGGGCAGAGCTCGCATGCCCTGCTGGTTGGCATGCTGCTGGTGACCTGCCTGCAGGCCGCCGTTCATGCCCATCCTGTAACCGTGGAGACTGGCGCCTGCCGAGTTGTGATTCATGGGCATCATCAGATGGTCTGCCATACCTCCTGTCTATGAGGACAAAAACACACACACAGTCAGGACAATGCAAGAAGCAAACAAGCCATGTGAGAGCAGTGCCACATTTCAGAAGACGTGCCACAGCACAGATTTCCACAGCAAATGCACGTTTGTCTAATGTTTAACGTGAACCAGTATCAGCCCGGTGTTGGAAATATGCAGGTTTTACATTTCTGAGATCCAAACCAATTCACACTCTCACTGATAAGGAACAAAGATTCGTTTTCCATTAAAGTGTCACAATTGCACCTCAAGTTAAACCACAAAAAACGCTTCCGGAAAAATATATATAATATATAAATATATATCTATGTGCAAGGTTGATTTGCGTGTCGGCAGAGAGTGAAAACCCTGGTGGTGTGCTGAGTCCTCCTAAAACCTCCCCTCTTTGTGCCAAGGAATGAACGCCCAGGTTGAAATCCCAGGTTCACATACATTGTTGGGATATAATATTCAGCTGCATATTATATGCACGATCGGATGGTGAAAACCTGGAGGGGGGTGGTGGTGTGGTGGGGGGGTGTAAATGTGCCTGCACCTCGTAACGCTTTGCCCAAATCCCATATGTTGCATGTCAGCTGAGGCAGGAAAATCGCTCGGATTTTACGCACGTAAGGTTGCAACAAAGAACACTGACATCATGCAACATCTCCCCATCAGCTGAATCACCACATTTCCAACGCGGCGTGCGGCTCAACAAAGGCTCCAGTCTTCGACCCGCTCCAACTCGTTTCCCCCCCGTTCGTCCCATTTCGCCCGTTTTTTTTCGCGATTGTCGAGTTTGGAAACGCGGACGCAAACAATGGAGCAGCAGCGGCAGCGGCGGCGGCGGCGGCGGCAGAAACCACCACCACAGCCCGGAGCCCCCCAGTGTCTCCAGCCCCACAGACCCGATGAAAACCACTTACCCGTGTCCGCTGCCGTCTCACAAAGTTGCACGACTTCGCCTCCGCGCCGTCTTTCCCTCGGCACTTTCCCGCAGCGCAGCGCAGCGAAGCTCCTCCGGATCACAGCAGATATTCCGCGGGGTTACGCGTCATGCTCCAGCGGGGCCGGTGTGCACAAAGACTGCCGCATCAGATCTTGAAACGACTGCCTGTTTTCTGGGTCAACTCCGGGATTATGTACATCTGAAAAGCTCCGAGGAAGGCAGTCGGTGAGAGGTGGAGCCTCGGTCCTGCCTCTTCTTTGTTCCTATTGGCCCCACTTCATATAATTGTGCATGGGCGTAGAGAGAAACGGGCTATGGGAGCGCGCAGACACAGTGGCCAATTTAAATAACCCCCCCCCCACTGTGGTGTTTGAAAAAGAATATTAGCACATCTTGTTTGTCCTAAGCAACTGATGCTGAAGATGAATACATAGATGGATGGGTCTGTGCATGCTTTTATTTTCTATCTGACTGGGGAAAGATGTGTGTTCTTAACTAGTCGGCACCTACTTACCAGTTTGACCTGTGTGTGTGTGTGTGTGTGTGTGGCATCTCCAAGATTCCTGGGATCACTGCTGGGCCGTGTGACCCACCCTGTCTGCTGTGTATCCACCTCAGCGAGGCAGTGGAGGGCGGACGGGGGAAGTGTGTTATTCTAGGCCAACGCTGGCTGCCGTGCTGCCGTGCGTGGACGTGTGCGTGCACCTCATTTACATGGAGCCGTGGACTAATGATGCAGCCGTGTGTGTGCACGTTCCCGTGCGCGCAGGTTTTTCCTGCTGTCCTCAGGTGGACGCGTCTCTTGATTGCCCACTTCACCACAACGACCTTTTGCCTGCTATTGAGAATGAATGGAGGCACTTGGGGAGAGCAAGCCAATATATTGTGCGGGGAATTTGTCTATTAATGGGAAACCCCTGCAAGGCGTTTGTCATTGTTTGACATTGCTTGGCCACTTGCAGCAAGTGTTCAAAAGCCACTCCCAGGTAAAAACCGTACCCAGCCTGTCAGTCCATGCGCAGAATCATCATAAATTTCTATTGCACTTGCGATGGACGTTCTTTGAGCAGAGCATGTCTCAGTGCAAGGTTTCTGGAGTATGTGACAAAAGAACAAACAAGCATTTCTAAATGCATTAGTACACTTTGTTTTTATCCCAGGGCCAAAGGCTCCTAATGGTGTCATTTGCATTAAAGAGGAAAAACAATGTGTGAAAACATTCTCGAGCTCACCAGTCTCATCACAGTGTCTGTTTAAACCCAACGCATTAGCACAAAATACACAAGGACAAAGACTGTGGTAGGAAATAAGCCTTTCGTGGTCTTACGTCTATGGAACGGGCTGGCGTTGTTGTTCTAATTAGGAGGAGAATATATTGCAGTCCCATTGTCTAAAGTCGGTTTTATCTGTATGTTGTGTGTTTCACATCCACATCTCTGACTGTTTGAGGGAAAGGCCTCCACACTTTTTGCCTTAAGCAATATATTGATTTATGTGCTTGTGTGTGTGTGTGTTTGCATTCGCAAAAGAAAGAAAAAGATAAACTTTATGCAACTGTGTTTATAGGAGCAATATGCCGTGAGTGTTGCTTCCATTCCCAGTGTGGACACACCCCTGTGCCGCACTGTAGGACAGGCCGTGAAAAATGCTGCACTTGCATGATGGCATGTTTTCACACAGGTTTCACCTTCTAATTGGTTAGGTAATTAGTCAGTGGGTTTCACATACCGGAGGAGAGTTTAAATATTCGATGCAAAGTTGCGTGTATTGGTTTGGATCACTTCCCCCTATAAGGCTTGAATGTTTTCAACTCTGGAACAAGGGCTTCATCAGAAATTTGTTCTCTTCCACGCCTAACCGAGTTGCTTGTCGTGCTCCCACTGATTTTCTGGGGTGACTTCACTTGTCGGGGGAGCCCCGTCGGTGCAAAGGCGCCCGCTGGAGTGCACTGTAGCGGAAGACTTGCCGTTTTGCACCGAGGAATCACCTGCTACACGGTGCATTGAGTACGGCTTTCTCACTCTGCAAAATGTTTGAGAAGAAGCATAAAGAAATGTAACACCCACAACCAGAGAACAAGGAAATGATGGAGCAAGATATTCTGTGAGGCAGCACGTCAGCAAGCAGGCTAACAGTTTTTGGCGTGTCCTTGTTCCACACACCGCAGATAGTGACAAACAAGTTTCGGCTCACCTTGCATTATAAATGAACTAATTACAACATTAGTTATTTCTGCATTGCTTTCTTCACAATCTTGTATCAGTGGCATGGCATTGCTACATTTTTAATGATGAAATTCGTGACTAACGTTTACAGAACTAGTAGATTTTTTTATTTTTTTTTACCACAGCCCAATGATGAGCTCTGTATCAGATTATAAACTCATGATCAACTGGTGCATAATCAGATTGTCACTCAAGTCATCTTTAATTTCTGTCACCATTTACTAATAGCCACTGATCTAAGACCAGCTGACTCAATCCTGCCTTCCTGACTAATCCTCCTTGCACTGTCTCTGCCAGTAATGATGGCCTCATGCTGGGTCGAGACGTGTAGGTTTATAAGGTGTGGCCATATGACTGACTGCTGAGAACATGCTGCCACATCCTAAAATCAAATGGTTTCATTCACATTAGGGCTTTGCCAATATTTCTTGGGAACTCTTCCTGCTACGTGATGTGCTGCACCAGCTCAGATCTGTTCTGTTCTTGTACTTGAATTTTCAACAAGTGAAAGAAAGTTTTCATGTTTTTGTTCTGATAATAAATTGTATGTGTTGTAATACACAAATTATTTACATTCACTGGGGGCAACCAAACCAAGATAATGGGTGTGGAACTGTTTTTTAAACTGCTTTCTAAATTAAAATTCAAGAAATGCATAATATTCAGCTTGCTGCTTTAACATTGCCCCACAATATCAACATGAATGGACAGAGCTTATTCAACAAGACAAAGTGTGTCCTAGTCTGCACATTTCCCCTGAGATGCGAAACCAGAAGTCAGTTTGACTCTCTCTCTGTCTCATGGTGTGGGGGAGGGTTGTTATTGTTCTGGTAAATGAGAGAGTCTCTATAAATACTCCCAAGACTTCCTTCTCTGTCTCAACCACCAATCAAGAGTCACTGTTCAGCTGAGCAGCTGAGCACGGGCAATAAGCCTTAGTCAAGGCTAACGGGGGAGAGGTGTGGGGGAGGGTCTGACTCAAACATACCACGGTGGAGAAGTGGGTGATGGACTTTGGAGAGAGAGTGGTAACTGCCACTCACAGACCTGAGGCCACAAGCGGGGGTGAGGCCTGAGTGAAAGTAGTGATTTGGTGAGGCGTTGGGTATTCAGAATGCGCCACATTAAAGGAACTTCCCAACACCTTTTATGATTGTTCCATGTAAACTCAAACAAACTCTTTTTTTTTTCCCTTCTCGTGAACTTTGGTCTAGCACTTGTGCCACTTCAAAGTAGGACAGTACAACTTAGTTAGACGCAGGAAAGAAAGACATGCAAGAATTAATTTGTAAGAAATTCTTTTTAATTTTTCTGTGTAAAGAAATTAATGCTGGCTGGGCAATATCACTAAAATCAAAGCAGCTTATAAGAATAATGCCATTGTATGCAAATTCTTTGTCAAAGAAGTTACTGTAACAGAACTAGCACATGCTGGGTTGACATATTAGAAAGTGAAAGTGCTTACAGTTGATTTCAACTGCCGTATCTATAGATAACGTAATACGCTTGCTGTCCTAAACTGTTTCGAGACCCTGATGCATGTCAACTTTGCCCAGTGGGGCTGAATGCAAAAAAAATAAATGTCCAAAGCAGTTGGATCACGCAGTAAGGATGTTTTTACTGTTTAATTTCTTTATTGCAAAATTCCCTGAACAAAGTCCATGTGACCTCCGATGGAGCCTCTGTGTAAATAGAGGAGGTCATTTTCACAGTGAGCAAGTGGGCGTGTTGACAACATTTCTTTTATGCAGCTGCTACGATGTGCTGTAAGCAAAACCCTGCAATTTCTGCTGCATCCATTTTGTGTTATGCCGTGCCTCTTGCACACTCCACCCAGGTGCAACCCCTCATTTCATGTTAACTGATTTATCTCTCGTTGCAGCAATTGTAAGGAGAGGTAAAACACCATTCATGCCGCAAACAATCCAGCAGGAATGTGCAGTTGCATGAATCTGTCGGCCAAACGCAGTCACTTGTCCAGTGATCTTGCTGTGGCAGCAAGATTTGATCCCTGCTTCTTCCAAAAAAAGTGGCACAAATCTCATCTCATAATTACATAATTGTAGTGCCAGGGCACCGTGCAGGCCTGGCACGTCCCTCTTCACCGGCTCATTGGCTTATTTATCTTCCATTTTCCAACCCCTTCAATCTATCAGTGTGTTTACATGGACTCCAGCACCCTGATTGCTTATGTGCATGTAAACACATACAGGCACTTAAGTAACCAGGTTACAGTTGGATTTCTCAGGAAAGCTCATTCCCTAAGTGTCATGTAAACGGGAAAGCTTGCTTCCAAAATCAGGGTAGGTGATGAGGGAAACTTGGTTTTCCTTGATAAATTTCTGAGATGAACGATTTCCTTGTCATGCATACACATGACCAGGTTTCTCATCAGCTTCCTCCAACTGTGCATGTGTGTAACAAAAGGCTGCAGACAGCTGAGTGAAAGAATGAATGAAAGGTCATTGATCCTGATCATTAAACAGGGTGATGACACTTCATTTTAAAAACAAAATCTCAAACTCCGACAGAAAATTTAATTAACACAAAGTGGCTTGTGGAAGTCTAAATCACTAAATCACATCCCTTTCCCCCATGGATTTTTAAAATTCAGACAGTTCCCGCTGTATATCAGCTGGGTGTGTTTCCCCTTTTTATAAACCTGCACTGTCCTTTTGACACAAAGACAGAAAAAAAGAATTCAGGAAGCAGTTTCTGTAACTATACAGTTAAAATCTGTGCAGCACGATTCCAAAATAAATCAGACGTGGAGGAGAAATCAGGTTACTCCTCTGCTGCATGTTTACGTGTATTTCCTGTAACCAGGCTTCTTAAGTGCATGTAAATGCCGTGTCCCTATTACCCGAGAAAGCTAATTTCTCAGAATAGTCCATGTAAATGAAGTCATCACAACACAAAGAGCAGGTGTAAATACTTTTGCCTTCAGACGTTGTAAAATGGCATGTTGTCAACTTTGACAGAACACAGTGGGGCCTTGAATAGTAAAATCAAAAGGACTCATAATGTGTCCAACAATGCAAAATTCCTTTTGACTGAATAGTTGTCTGAGACACTAAATAACCAATGAAACAACTTTACCACGGCGGCTGAGAATTCCCAGCATACTTATCATGATAGAAAGACATGATAACTAGTGCTAGTGTCAGCAGGTATTCACACTCGTCGGTGACGGCTTAATGCTGCCTATACGAATGGGGCTGGAGTGACTTCCTTGTCCTAAGTGTCGTGTATCTTGGCTCTTGAACTTGGTCTTGAATGTTGGCTCTTTACCAAGCAATGGCAGTCATCTACAGTCAGTGCCACAAACCCGCTGCCTGCATTTCCAGGCAACACTATTCTACAGTGTTTACTAGCCTGAGGGACCATCGTCAACACAATCACTAATCATGGCCCCTCTCTGCATTTCCTGCCATAGAGCCGCTGATGACGTCTCTTGTTACCTCCAGGAACATGCACATGCACATGCACATGCACATGCACAGCGAGAGTGTAGGGGGATGCACGGGCTAAGTGGATGAAAAGAGCTGGAACAACCTGTCAAACAAGTAGCTTGGAAGGAGGAAGCTGAAAAGAGTGGGAAGAACACAGCCACGACGTGAAGAATGACCTATTAATCATTCATTATCTCGCAGCACTGTTAATGAGGTGACGACTCTTAAATAATTAGCAATGTGACTGAAGCATATTTCCATTGCAGTAGCCGGAGGATGTGGAGGGCATTGGGGACGAACAGGGAAGGGAATATGGGATACACCAGGCACAAAAAAAAAAAAGAACAGCCCCCACACCAGCTTAGCAAACAAAAACCGTCCTGATGGGGGGTTCACGGGAGGTAAGGACAGAGAGACTGCAGTGGACAAAATTAAGCTATTTGCAAAACCGAGAAAAGAAAGAACCACAAAGAATTAAGACATGGAAATAGTTATGTCTATGAGTAGTGGGCGTTTTAGCAGCCTTCATTATCAGTGTGTGTCATTTTAAGAGGGGCAGGCCAGGGCCTTCAGGCTTTCTAAGTCAACGGCTAGCACCCCAGCCTGCCATGGGCCTATTCATCCTGCACAAAACACACAAAAGAGCAGACCATGAGCCACATTCTTGACATCCAACCTCATCACCCCCGCCGCCCTCCCACCCTCAGTCCTGCCTGGTGCCCCTCCCCCAGTGCCTCACACCAGCCAGGGCAGACAGGAGCTGCTGTGCTGCTCTACCTAACGGGCTGGCTGACTGGCTGGCTGCTTGGGGTTGTTTGGTGGAGGAAGGGATGCACGGAGGGAGGGGAGGGTGTGGGAGAGAGGGGGGAGGCCAGGGATGTTTTCCCTTCAGTCAGCTAATTGACTCACAGATGTCAGGAGGAGCTGGGTTTGTGCAGGGGCTAAAGCACCGTGTGACACTCCACAAATAAACATTACACCTATGCACGCGCATGCAGGTGGGCACGGTGCAAACACCCAGGCACATGCGTGCACGTGTACTCGTGGCCTCACTGTCTGCTCCTCACACACACACACACACACACACACCTCTTCACTAAACAGACATGTCTCCTTGTCAGGCTTGGGAATTGGGGGTGGGCTTTGTTCACTTCTCCAAAATAAATCTCAAGGCATATATTTGAAAATTGAATAGTAAGGCAGCTCTGACTGTAGTTCAACTGGAAACTGGATTGTTGTGGGCAAAATTTATTTCTTCTGTTCACCTCCTGGAAAGGCTGTGAAGCTAAAGCAGGTCTCATCTACCGATGCATTGGTGCAATAACAAGTGAGGCAGTTCAAATGCTGTACAGTCTATTAAATGACCTATTTTTAAGGCAATGTTTCATGTCACGCCATACTTGCGTTTGGAAAAACCGTCTCCTACAGTACATGTGCGCGGCGCAGAATTCAGACGTCTTCTCTGAACACTCAAGCCACTGACAGCTGTGTATGTGTGTGTGCATCTGTCATCATGTTCATGTGTTTGTGTGTTCCAACTAGACTGCTAAACAGCTGAGCCCAAATTGAAAGTCAGTGCTGTCATTCCCTATATTTACCAAATGACTCACGCACAGCAGAAATCTGTTTGGACATACAGTTAGTATTCAAGCAGTTGGTTACAACATCTTTGACAGCAGCAAAATAAATAGGAGGGAAAGTGTGAGTGAAAGAGGAAAATATTGCAGAATTCCAGTGCTGGTCAGCTCATATGCATATAACAGTGGTAGCATAGGCCACCTTTGGTGTCTGGAGTGATGATGAAAGTGCAACCATGCTGGGAAAAGCTCAATGTTTATGTCTTTTAAAGTCTATTTGATGACAATTGGGGGTCCACGCATTTTCAGAGATCCTCCAGAGGGACATTCACGAGAGCAATCACGCTATGCTACCATGAGAACTCAAATCATGCATTATTGAGTTTCCCCAAAAAGCTCTGGGCCTGGGTGAAGCGCCGTGTCAATTGGCCTTCCCATCGTGAGATCTATTAATGGTAGAGCCGCGTCCCACTTGGGCCCACAAGTGCTGAAAGCAAGACATCCTCATCCGCCCCCCCCCCCCAGGAAACGCCTAGTTCTTCTTCTTGCAAACACCACACTCGCTGCTAAATGTTGAGCAATGTCCTGGTGAGCACATGTCTTGTCGGGTTAACACATATGCTACATATACGCATGCACACACTTTAGCAAAGCAACATGCAAACACACACACACACACACACACACACACACACACACGCCAATCCACTGCCCACTAGAGCTGTCTGTCCTCTTCCTGTTTTTCCACTCACCCACACTGTTGTCACTCTGGCCAGGAAGCTGTGGGAGAGATACGCATGACAAAGTCTCTCTTTATTAAATTGGCAAAGAGTGTCTGTAGTACTTTTGGAGTCCCAGCATGTGTGTGTGTGTGTGTGTAGAGAGAGAGAGAGAGAGAGAGAGAGATAGAAGGAAAGTGAGCACTAGTGAGATGGGGGTGGGGACCTAAGCCAAGGGCTAGAGGCTTATCCAAGACTCACTCTAGGCTCATCCCTGGATATTGCTGTTTGAAACCATTAATCAAGAACATACAGAAGAGGATACAGACTAAAACAAAAAGGCTGCTGTCATATATTCATAACAATATGTATTCACTACAGGAAACGGTCGAATAACATGGCTTTTCAGTGAATACCCGGACTGCATGTTTAAACATAAGGTTACCCAGTGAAAACTGTTTGCATAGTGCGATTATATACTAGACATCAAATCTTCAGACACTAGCAGTCACAAGCACAAAAAAGTGTAATGGAGAAATGTGGAAAGTGAATTTTTGAGAAACTGCTGTGATCATTGGATTTGCCGAGGCAAAGTAAATTGGTGCTGATCTTTTAGAGAGTTCAATTTTAGCAAATGTGTAGTGTTGAGCAAACAGAGTTGACAGTGCTGACCTTTCAGAGAACAAAATTGATGAAGCTACTGTATGTGCAATTTTATAAAAACTCTGTTTAGCCAGAGTATAAACCATTGTGGAAAAGAGTCAACAGTCAGCCATGAGTGGACAAACACATTTTCTCAAACCGCTAAGTTGCACGTTTGAATGTCACTACTAGGCTCAGCAGACTTGTTAGGCTCATCCACGTGCAAACAATGTGCACCGGGTTCTAATAAGAGCAATAACCCGCTTTGTATGTACAGTGCTTGGAGGCTGGCACCTCAATAATTATACACCTAATTTACCCCGATGACTCATTGTCCATTTCATTTGTGGCATTTTCAACCATGTTGTTCGTTTGCTCTAAATCGGTTGACAAGTTTGTGAACTTGATCTTTTTTCCCCTGGGTTTCCGTTCACACAATAATAAATCCAAGAGAGCCAACAAGCGTCATGAGAAGTCACATGAGAACTGTCCTGTCTGCTTATTGGTTTAGCGGATTTGGGCCGGGACCACGAAAGCAAACACAGGAAGTACATTCTGTTTTGTATCAGTGAATATTACTATTACTGCTGGCAAACATGAAACAACTGCACAACCAGCACTAGTGCATAAAGTTGGTGATTATCTGAGCAATAACTCAGGAAGGAAAACAGTTGCAGATGCTGAAATGTGCTTAAAAACATACAGATAAATGCACCATTGCCTAACATGGTAAAGAGGACGAGTTGTCAGCCAGCTGTTGAGCTGAGCCCTGCTGTTTGGGGCTGGACCCAGGTTGGATCACGTCCTCCCTGTAGGCAAACTGCGATAAAGCTTGTTTGGGACTGGATCAGTGCTGAGTTGAATGAAGGGTCGCAGTGCGGTTGTCTTGGTCTGCACCTGGGTGCAATTGCTGCCTTTAGTCCTTTGCAAACAAACTGCACCAAGGAGAAAAATTAACCCGAGTTCAACACAACCGGGCCAAACACCAGCACTGGGCATTAGGGCTGAGCGTTTTTTTATGCTTTAGCTGGATAACAACTTTCTTTAGACCAATTAGGCTTTATCTGTACAATTAGATTGCCCTCAAAAAATAATAAATAATAACCTTACGTAATAATTCTTACATAAGAGCAACCACATGCACATACAGCATCTGTTGCCTGAACTGTATAATGTTTTTTTCTACACACCAACTCTGTCTGTGTAAGAATTAAGGATATGTCTGATACGATGCCTTTAAACGTTTTATATTTTAGCTGGCGGCAAACAGCTGTGTACAGTCTCCATGTCCATGTGCGGCAGATAACGACAGGGAGGACACAGGAACAAGATAAGACATTGTGCTCTGTGGTCAGGGAGCACGCCCTCTCCTCCTTTATTCTCCCTCGGCTCCTCTGTCCCTCTTATCTTCTGCTTCTGTCTTGACCTCCACCCTCTTGCATGGTGTTTAGTCAAGGGGAAAAACAGCATGGGACTGGAACAAGTACCAGTGAACCCTTTTAAAAACAGGGCGCTCATAATATAGAAAAATAAGGTTCCTAATCTGTTACTGTTGCGCCTAAAAAAAGAGCTATAAGGCTATTCATAACAGATAAGTTTCAATGCCGGGCAAAGCAATGGTCAGGCTGTTTGAACTGCAAGCTGAATTTTTTTTATTGAAGACGTATGTGGACATTTTGTGGACACGTTCATAAAAAAAAGTGCGATGAAGTACAATTTACTAGCAAAGGGTAGCTGTTAATCTTGGATCATGGCAGTGTTACTGCAGCAATACGCTCCTAAATAAATTGAAACTGTCCTGTTTAAATATTAAAAATGCTTGATTTATGAGCAAAATAACATTTCATTGGACAGGTTGGTGGTTGGATCCATCTTTCAATACATTTTTCGGTACTTTCAGTGCAGTACAACCATTTCATTACAAATGGACTTTGATACCAAAAGCAATAGATTTTAGGCACCTGCATAACTTGTGTAATTTTTGACTTGGTGGCAACACGAATGTGGAGTGGTTAGCCTCACAGGTAGAGGGTCCCTAGTTCGAATCCCTGGCCTTTCTGTGTGGAGTACATTTTTCACCCTCCACCTGTAAGGGTTAGCCGAGTGGTGGAAGACACACACACGCAGAGAGGCAGGGACACCCATCAATCCGCAGTTCAAAGTGGTTTTGTGAATAAGTGGGAAAAATTATATACAAAAATAAAACAAAACAAACCTCAAACTGGACAAAATAAATAATAAAATGAAAAATAAACAAAAGAAAAACTATGCTAGGCTCATTGCTAATGAGCAAGCTAGCAGCAGATCCCCATCTGAACTGCAATGAACAAAATACCTGAAGCCCCTCCTATGAAGACAAACCATTACTGATTAACACAACCAATTATTACCAATTAACATACACTATAATATCTCTTCCATCAAAACAGTATAAATGTCTTAAATATATTATTCTATTTTACCCCACATAGGAAGGTTAACATGAAATGTTATCTAGGGGACTTTTAAGACAATTTCCTCCCACAATTGTAAAACCCCCCTTTACTTCCTACCTGGATGGTACAACCCAATTCTCCCCTGCTATAAAGACCCTTCACCCCTCACACTTCCTGTTTGATAGTGTCACCTGAGACCTGTTGGCAGATGGAGTGGAGCACACACAACATTGGGTAAGTATCACAGTGACGTTGGTTTTTGGAGGATGTGAGAACAGGGTGCATTGTCTATACAACTAAATCAACAACTCTACTCTGCCGGCTAGTTGGTAAAATAAATAGAATTGTCAATTTGAGTATGATAACACATCTGCACCTACTCTCTACAGGGCGTGGGCGAGCCCCATGACACCACCCATTTACAAAAAGCAATCAAAATCGAGAAACTTTCTGCAGTTGCGAGAATCTTAAATTGCGTAAACAGGGACACCGATTCTCCTGGTATGTTCCAATAAACCCTGATGTCTTTGTGGATTGTTATTACCGGAATCGACCTGTACTGTAATATTGCCGGTGTGTTTGCTGTGCTGTGTTTTTTTGTTCAGGTTTGATTTGGTACAATCAACTTTAATGTGTATGTGCTGCCCATTGAATTTTTCGAGGTCTGTATGGGGGGAACCAATTAAAGTTTTCATATTATTGTGCTTCTAGCAGGATGATGCAAACTTGCATAAAACATTTGTTTATACGGAAATTTTTGCCAACACTTATTCATGCCCTTACATGTTAATCTTTCATTAACCAATAGCAAAGGTCTTCTGCCATATTAAATATGGAGGTATTTCCTGGTATTGCAACTATAAAGATTGTGACAGGCTGAGTCAACCTTTTGCCAAAAACTGGCCCCAAGTGAAGTAAATAAAAGGGAACCATATAGTTAAAATAACTTTTACTGATGTTGCAATGTGACAGCGCTTGTAATGAGTCACAGTTTGTTGTAGAATTACCATCTTATCTGGAAGAATGAATCTCTGAATGCATTAAGGTTTGAGTATGCCTGCAGTAAAATATCCCTCTTTAGTATTATTGAACCAAAGGCAAAAGTGTAACAACCGCCCTGAATGGCCAGTCACTCTTGCCTCCCACAAATCTCTCAGGATTTATCTCTAAATTTGCGATTGTTAGTGTTGAGGCAGTGAATCATATGGGTCAGTGGTCAAGCTTTGGTTATGTTTATGCACAATACTAAAATCACTGGTTTAGATTTAGGTAAACATGGAAAGGTCACCCGAGGTAGACTCGTGACATGTCCAGGTTGTATACGTGGTTAAGATATTAGATAAATGGTCTGAGTTAAAAATAAGCAGTTTATTAACGTTATGGAAGCACTGCAGCTTGTGTAAAATCGTCGGCTGTCTATGAACGTGGACGTCCCTACCAATATCAACCATTGGTTGGTGCTGAAGCCCAAAGTTGTCCCGTACAGTCAGCACCATCATTTTTCACTTGTAGCCTGAAACTTCTAAATAAAGAATTATGAATGTAGGGTTGTTGTCCTACTACCTCAGCTTGGATCAAACGCAAGCTACTGAAAACTTAATTTTTGCTACAACAAAATAACAGCATGTTATTTCACACACTGCCCTGATTTCAGCCCCTTTAGACACAAAATTGTGTGTAATAACAGTTAATCCTGCTGTTAAAAAAAGCACAAAAAGGGCCATTTATTGATGAACAAATTATTAATAAACAAATATAGAACATTGTGTGAAAACATGGATTAGTCTAATGTTTAATTAGTGTAACTCCTTGACCACAGACTTCAACTGTGATATATCTGTGTTTAGCCTTCAGCTGTACAGCGCCAATAAAATATATTCAACTCCTTTGGAAGTTTTACTTTTTAAAATATATTTAATTTAATTTTTTTTTTTTTATGACAAAAGTATCATGTCAAAGGGAAAACTCTACAAAATAATCCAATTAAAAACAAAACTGAAAATAAGTTACTGTATTAGTATTCACCCCTTTTAAAGTAATTCACCCAAATCATCACTGGTGCATGCTGGTCATGCACTGGTCATGCTTTCAAATGGGAAACACTTTGTGCTTTCCCACGTTTAAGTCTGATTTTTTTATTGACCCTTTGATTAATTTTGACCTCCTTCCTACACAAACCGCTCTATATTAATGTCCCCAGATTTCTTTCTTTGCTTACATTACAATTAATTTGGCTGCTAGAGGAGATTCATCTCTACAATGACTTCTGCTGTCGTTCTCAAGCGGTTAAACTGCTTGAAGTGGGTTTAAATGTTCCATGCTGGATTTTGGTTTCAGATTGTTGGAAAATTACTAAACTGTCAAACGTCACCACCCACCAAAATAAGTTGTTGTATTTGGCATTTTATCTATAGCAAACTAAATGTTCAGTAAGTTAAACACTCATCTCTCCATGTCTGCAGTGAAAGTCTGAAAAGAAAGCGACACGTGGATTTATTTTGATTCCTGGTTATCACAATTCTCATTTTAAGGGAAGATAAAAGGCGTCTTACATCTGGTTTTACAGGCATAACTCAAAGTAAAAGTTTGCAGAATGAGCAGCAATCAGCGACAGACTAGACTTTCCAGTTAACAATTTTCTGGTTTTAGCTTTTGTTCCAGCTGGCTCAGTGAAAAATGTCTGCAAAAGGTGAAATGAATTCGCACCGCCCTGTGCATTTTGGGAGGTGTGAAGTTTATTCTGAAACGGCAACACAAGGTCAGATTGCCATTTCTGCCGTGAGGAGAAGCCATTCCCAAGTCGGCTTTCGTAACTCCACTTCCTTGTGAAAAACTGCGATCACCCTGTTGTGATGTGCCATTTAGCCACGAGGAACTGAAACACCTACACAAAGCAAACAACACTGTTGATGTGTTAGTGATTTGCAACAAAATGGTTTCTAGTAATAGTTTGCAGTTTAGAGCTGTGAAAAAATTACTGCCACAATGCTGCTGTTCTCTTGTGATGTTTTGTAAAACACGCTTCCATGACAAAATGATTATGCATCCACGATAAGAAGAGGGAAATCTACTGTGGGCATGGCGATCCAGGTTAGACAAAGACACCCTGATTTGACTAAAGAGCACAGCTCATTTCCATGTATTACAAAGAGGCATGAGGACACGACTGTTTGACTTCTGATGCATATGAGTCACGAACAAACTCACAGGATGGCAAAGGCATCTCATAATCAGTCATACCAGACACAGGACACAGGCTGTCCATTAACTATTCTCTCGCTCAGACATCCAGCATTACAGAGTGACAGTTTCAGTGCTCAGTTGGAAGATGGCAAATCTGCAGCATTTGACACAAAGCAATACTGTATATAGTGTGTATCTGTAAAACACCTACCTGTGCAGGAGTCATTACAGACAAGAATGTTTTTCACTCTGTCAAACAACCTCATCTTCAAAACAGGCAGATGATTCAGTTTCTATAAGTGATTTTGCAGCAGTGAGACAGTGGAGGAGTTTACCATTATGAGCAGCATTTTTAGTTGAAGTGAAAAAACAGTTATTCACCGCATTATGGTCTGCTTATGAATAACATCTTTGTTCCCTGTCATAGTACAGCCAAACCTAGACAGCAAAGCATGTATATATAGGGGAAGCGGTGGAAATCTCTAAGCTTGAAGTGCCAAATTTACAATCTACATTTCTGTAATTCAATCTGCCTAATAACAACCAATTATTGTTTCCCCAGCTTCACTTCCCATAGTTCAGATCCCAGGGTGCACATAGTCTTGATTCTAAAGAGACAAATCAATATATATTGACGCCTCACTTGTTTTTCTTTGCTGACCTTTACAGGTGTGAGGTTGAATACATAACCACGTTTAAATGTGTGTGAACTGCATTTACCAACAACCGCGTTGGCGTTTCTGAGCGTCGACAGTTGTAAGTGTCCCTGCGACAGTCGAGATGAACCAGCGCGTCGTTCCAGTGAATGAACTTTATTCTGCGTGGCGTGACACGACCTTTACATGGGCCACTCTCAATGCATCTATACATGCTAAAACCATCGGTCCGTGGCTGGTAAAATGGCGGCTGGTCATTGAGCACGCATTTGAAAGATGTTGTTCTGTTCAACAAGGACAGCTAATTGCGAAAGGCTTCGACAGCTTTAAATGAAACGTGCGTTGTACAGTATCGTAAAATCTCACATTTATGTGTTATTAGAAGCGGGGGGGCATCTCCTTCACGGAGTGATATAACAAGTGAGCTATTGCATGTTAATTATAGTGATTTAAAGATGCTGGTAGGCATTTTTTTTCACATGTTGTCAGTCAGTCCATCTATTTCTACATCCAGTTTTCTTTATGCTAAACTGAGCTAATTGGCTGCTGGGGCTCTGGACCTGGATCGAATTCTGACAAGTGGAGGGGTGAAGGTGAGTTGAGCCAATCAAATACAAAAATAATACGTGACAACAAGTGCGAGACAAAAATCAAACTGCAACAAGTTGCCTGGTAAAATACTGTTTGATAAACAAGTGAAAAAACACCAAGAAATATGAAAACTCTGTTGATTTTAGTTATCTACACATATTTAACAACGTAACACGAAACAAGCCAATGTGTAATCTGGAATAGGTTTGTACTTGAGTGCTAGTGTTACAAAATCGGATGCAGTCTTCCATACGGGTTGGGGTTATGTGCGGAGTTCAACAATAAAGTGAGAAAAACGTGTCCCCCCGTGTACCGGAGGATAGTTATTGCCTTATCAATATTTGAGGGGCAAGATGGGTAATTTATGGGATCACCGACCCTGCTACTGTGTAGCCAGGTGGGACCATGCTGCAGTCTCTCCAGCGTCGGGGGCTTTAACTGTGAATGTGGGAGAATCAGGAGGCTCGGGGCATTGATCAGCACGTGCGTGCATATTGTGGGACTCTGCATTATATATGCACGCCGTGTGTGATTGTGCACACATGGTATATTGTATTACAGGCTGGAGCGTCCAATCGTTCTCCCTTCTCTTCTTCTATCCAGTGAGACCCCCACTCTGTTTCTCCACAAGGCTTATCTCGCCCGTCCGCTCATTCTAGCGAGAAGCAGCATTCAGCAGAAAGAGACATCTGCTCAGTGAGAGAATGCCCTAATTATTCATGACTATTTAACCATTCAGGATTTGGTCTGTGCAGCATATGTGGTGTTTCTCATAAGTGTATGACAGCCACACTTGTTAATAGCAGTTTCATTACTGTTGTTTTGTATTCTGTACCTCAGAATTAGCACAACATGGCACGCAATTATTCGCTTCTATTGACCAGCTGCTGGTTATTCTGATGCAAGACAAAATGTATTTGTGTTTTTTGACAGAGAAAAAAAACACATTGGGATGGTTCGTCTCTCTCATCTTGTTTTTGTTTGGTTTTGATTTCTTATAATCTCTTGCAGTTTTGGACGCGTGGTCTCAAACTTGTGCGACATCACACTAATGTCCTTTTTGTTAGGCGGTGCGTTTGTTCTCAGGTGTGTTCGAGAAGTGCTCTCCGGAGCGGATCTCAGAACGACACAAGCCCAAACAAATGCCCAAACTGCTCTCGAAAATGTGTGCTTTTATTCCTCTCCTCTAAATTAACTTCTCATGTTCTCTCTGTCTGCCTTTCTCCTCTGCCTGCCTCTCCCCTCGACTGTTTGTCCCTGCCATAACAAAGCCTTGTCACTACGGTAGCTGTGGTCACCTAAATCAGCCCGGCCAGCATCATCTGTTCCCAGCTGTTTACCTCCAGCCAAACAAAGGAGTCTGCCTTTTTGTTGTCGCTGGGGTGGAGTGCTGTGTCGGCCAGGGGCTATTATTCAGCAGCACATGCTGCTATCAGCCCCCCTCTCTGAAAAGGCCAATTCAACACAGGGAATCAATGCAATAGGAGAGGAAACAAGAAGGGAAAACGTCAATGTGGGGGTTATTGGACACTTAGAAACTATGAGGAATCCTTCTTTCCCAGAGGAGCTGCGACAGACAGAGCACAAAGGAGGCACATCACAAGCAAACGTGAAAGGCAAATAAATAGCTGCGCATCGTCTCTTTTCTCAGCCCAGGTGTATGCAAGAGCTCTTCTCTGGGGACGGCGGAGGGGGTGCAGTTTGTGTTTCCAGAGGAGGCGAGCATCAGCAGGAGCTCCGAGGTCTCGTTTGCATCTGCAAATGAGACAGAACCCGGCTGGCCTGTGTCACCTTGGCAACAGGCCATCAGCACCTCCCTCCCAGCTATATTAGCAGCCACGGTTGTCTGTCTGCTTGTCAGTCTGCACCCGGCGTCCCTCCATCCCTCCACTGCAGGTCTCGTCAGCGCAACTGTAGCAGTATCGGTCTACCTGACTAGACCCGTAGGATTAAGCATTTCCCTAAATCTTTCATTGAGACTGTCAAACAGAGACAAAACCAGCATTATAAAAAATGAATGCCCTAGGCTTTTGTTGGTGTCCCAGCGATTGTGACTCAGAGCAAAGAATTGGCAGCTGTAACATGCAGTGGTCATGAAATTTACATGGTACGCCGGTGCCAAGTTAAATTGGCAGCGCGGATTCTTACGGTTGTTTTTTGTAATTTCCTCACAATTTACATGCTGTTGATCAAATAAAAGCTGATCAACGCAACGCAAACCGATAGCAGGCACACGTGTAACCCTGCCGACGAAGCGCACAAAGCCTTGTTAACTCATCTCTGTGAGGTCGGTAATGTTCCGTCCACGCTGCTCAAAGTTCGCTGCTATTTCTGTGTCATTTGTCACCCCAGTGACAAATCATGTTTCTCTCTTCCTCTTTGCAGCATTATTTTTAAAACGCACAACAATGTCAAACGCTGTCTTGGTTTGTGGTCGTGAAGTATTGTTGCACGGCCCCGTTTCCACCTCAGTCTTTGTCTTTTCTTCTGTTCAAGCGTTCAATGAAACACAACAAGTCACTCACTAAATACTATACATAACTCTGTCTTTCTTTCTTTCTGTCTGTCTTTCTTTCTTTTTTGAACATGCCACAAGCTTCCTGTTTACTCTTGACACAATTGGAATAGTAGGGAAAAGACTATTTGGCCAAAATCAAAAGTAGCCAATAGCCTGTTAAAAAATCCTCTTAAATCACCTCACATCACCTCCACATTAGTCCCAGTGAAATGCTTGATTACTGGTAAGTTAAAGTAATTATACCAATCAAGCTGTTATATTTCAGTAAATGTCAAGATTTGAGTCAAACTAAGTGAGCTTACAGTATTGCACACAGACTGTCAGAAAGTGCCAGCCCTTCCATTCAAGTGATGCAAATATGATTTCAGTGGAAGGGAGCCAAACAGCTCATGCTGAAAGCAATTAAGCTCAACTGATGCAACTCTGCTTGACTGGAATTCAGCGCAGGATTACATCATCTCATCCAAAGTGATTCTCCATCGATAAAAAAGCGACTAAGACAACTAAACAAATCACGTTGATAGAAATATTTATATTCTAAACATTTATGTTTTAACGTAGCATAAGACTGTATTCATACATACTTTGTGGGGCAGAAAAATTCTGCACCTCTTCATTTAATTTCGCTTTAGGTCATTTGAAAGGAGGAAGTGCAGTAACATAAGCCTTTTTTAGACACCGGATATGTAACGCTGCTGACCTCATCAATGTGTAAACGCCGTTTAATGTCATTCAGACATCAGTCATTTCATTAGGACATACCCATGACAGTGACTGAGAAGATTATTGTGTGGTTTTGATATTTGCCATAAATGGGAATTTTTTTTCTTGCAACAGATTTAGTCATATTAGTTAACCAAAAAAAAACACTGCCATTTAAAGTAATCTACTGCTCGTCAAAATTCAATATTTTCAAACAGAACCCCACAAAAAAACATCTTATTACACATACTGCAAAATGCAGGACAGTGATTGGACATTTAAGCAAATATTCCAGGGCATTTACTGCACAGGCGTCAGCATTATAACAGATTTTCATCTTCATCCCTGTGTGTTTAATTAATAACTTTAATAACAGTAGCTGGGCTGCTCTTTGCATTTTTTAGCTTAATAAATTAAGTGATGTGCATTGCCTGCAGAGTTTTGAATTAGAAATCGAGTCCGGCATTAAATTGTTTGAAATTCTAAGTAGTATCACGCTGAAATCTTGAGTAGTACCACAGAGGATAATCTGGTTGACACATCAGTTTCAATAAATAGATTGATGACTGTATTTTACTTTTTTTTTCTTTTTGTTTTTGCATTTGTTGGAGTTCGTCATTCCTTTAATATTTGAGCCTCTGCTGCTGCCTGGATGCTGGGGTTTCCCGTCTGTGGTCACCCTCTGCATTTGCTTTCATTTTATGAAAATATTTCAAAAACTGTAGTTTTGTGTTTTCACTTTAGTTTAGTAAGGTATATTCCCAAGTCTCTTTATTGACATATAACCAGAAGATATATGAAAAAACTACAGGATACTAAACAGTGTTTTACAAAAACAATTTCAAAAACAGTTTCTACAGGCGAAGTCAGTCTTTAGCATGACCTTTCTGCACATCTTGAATTCTTTTGAAGAGACTGTCTTGAAGTTTTCTTAAATAAACTTCGGGTAGATAATACCTGGCTTCCTTCCCAGAGTTCTTCTTTATACTTAGGCCGTCTTTTATGTCTGTCCAGGTGATCCCACACTTTATGATATTCTGATCTGGACTCTGTGAAGGCCAGTCCGTGATTGTCACTGTTTTATCGACAGTTTATAGTTCTTTTTTTTTTTATAACGCTGCTTTAGCTGTGTGCCTGGGACCATTGTCTTGCAAAAAAACCCAACACTTTCCAGAAGCTGTTCGTGTTTTATTTAGTATTTATGATTCCATCAATTTGAACAGTACCACTGGCAGAAGTGTAGCCCCGAACTATGATAGACCCTCCACCACGCTTCACTCATTATTCCACGTTTCTCCAAGTTTTCTTCTCACATGTTGTAGTCGATTGGACCCCAAACTTTAAAACTTAAATTCATCATTTTAGACCCTTTTCTGCTGATCTTTAATCTTTGTGATCTTTTGCATATCTCAGCCTTTTCACCTATTTCTCTTCTGATAATAGTGGTTTCTTGGCTGCTATCCTTCCTCAAAAGGCCATTTCTGATCAAACTTCTTCGGACTGTGGGAGGATCAGCTGAAGCTGCCAGATGCTGAGCCTTGCCGCATGACTTCTGCTCTCGCAAAGAAAAGAAACTCTGAGAATTTCGCTGAATTAAACTTGAGATAACTCGCATCCAGTGAATCAACTCCCCAAGAGAGTCCAAGATATGTGCAAGGTGAGGCCACACGAAATACTTGTCACATCAGCCTGACACATTTTTCTGTTTCTTAATACTTCATGTTTCCGACACATCAGAGTCTGGTCCGTGGGTGATGCCATCGCAGACGTTGAGTCTCCGATATGATTTAACCCCACCCTCGCCCACATGTCCACACACACTGGGGTTTATAATAGAAACACCGTTGGAATTAGTATTAACTGTTTGCAAACACAGATCCACGCTGCGGCTCCATGCTGGCACAAACACTATGCCGTATTAGCAACCGATGAAACACGCATAAAAACAGGTATTGAAGACGACACCCCCTCTATGACAACATCAGCCACCCCTATGGTTCGCTGCAGACATTGTCATATGTCAGTTTGATACACGTAAATCATATTCATTTGTCTCGGCTACTGGAGTTTCTGGATAATGTCAGTGTCTGACATGTCGATACAAGAAAGAACACAGCACCTCGATTTGCTTTAACAAAGGACAAATGTTTCTGTGAATTAAGCCAAAGGTCTCTGCAAATAAAACATAGTTTCATTTGTAGGATATTTGATAATAAACTCATCCATGTGACATATTCTCTTTAGATATTATCACAGTAGGTCACTTAGAAACTCATTGCTCAGGTATTTTTCCACAACCTATGAGTTGTGGAACTTTCACTAATAATAGCACGCAATTACCGAGCTCTTCCGCCGACTGGCTTCACCTTTTAACTTGGTCGCGATACTTAAATGATAATTTACACTGCATACTTAGAAGGTAATGTGACCTGTTTGGATATTGATGTAAAAACAGAGCCCTGCACCTTTTGACCTTTGAGCCTGTGAGCGCGGTGTGCTAATGTTTGCTTTGGCGGCCAGTGTAACATTATCCCCGGCGCTGCGGCCACAAGGTGCGTAACTTAATCACGTCCAGTGTGATTGGCAGCGCTGATGAATGTCCAGTTTGTTTGCACAGCACATTCACCCCCAACCTGGCAACCCCCCGTTGGATGCAAGCAAGACTAAATCTAATTAAATAAAAGGCCACCAGTGGTCCCTGCCCCCAGTGCTATCCCATCATCCCCTGTGTCTCCTGTTGCAAGCTTCAGTCCTTTTGTTTTCTCCAGCTCAGACTCAAGGATCAGTCCTCTCACACGTATGACCCATTTTTCTGACATCCTGTAGGCGATGAGCCACACCTCTGGCTGTCGTCCCTGATTTTTATCTCCGTTCACTGCACTTTTTTTATGGGTCCTGTTCAGCTCCTCACTGTCATGTTAGTCACATTGTCTTGAGTTATGAAGATGAACTGAAAGCGGATCAGTAACGAGTGAAGCAGTGTGTTCTTTTCCTTTGAGCTGTAATAAGAGATATTTTTATTGGGACACTTGTCATTATTGATACATAGTATTTGGGTAATTACGCAGAACAATCAACAGTTAGGTTCATAAATGTTTGTACATTTTAAAAAGAATTTAGAAAAACGCTAGAAATGTGAGAAGAAGTTCAGCTTTAATTTAAGGGGTTTGATAAAAGTGTGACATTAACCTTCTGGGAATTACAGTCATTTCTGTACAGACACCCTCATTTTTGTTGACTCAGAAATAATGAAACAGACTGATGATGCTTTAGATCATGAGCTGTTCCTTTGTCTCTCCATACTTTTCTCTTCGCATCATTCGTTTCATCATTCGCATCGCAAGTCCACAGAATTTTGTTCCCGTCATAAGCAGGACTTTCTCTTCCTGTCCTTGAGTGTTACCAGTGGTTTGCACCTCGTTGGGAAGCCTGTGTATTTTTTCCCAAAGCCTTCTTCTCCTGACTCCAGACTTTGACAATAACAAACTTCTCTCCTCAAAAGTGTGTTGACTTGATGTTATCAATGACTCTTCTTCAACATGGACAGAATTCTTTTTTTTTTTTAATCTTTCAAACTGTTGTATTGTCCTCTCCCAGTGTTTTCGATGATGTCCTCCTTTACTTGCAAAGACATGTCATTGGACCTCATGTTGGGAATTCCACTGACTGGCTAACAGATGCAAATGTACCACTCAGAATCACCTACAGCCTTTTACTACTTGATTAGTCATTGACTGATGAGGTAACAGATTACATCTAATAATGAAACTACATGTTACTTATTGAACTTATTATTTATGAGCCATCAGAAATGGGGTGTTTTACTAAATGTTGTTGTGGAATGAGAAGCATTATAGGCAATAAATTACAACACAGGTTCCCAAACGTTTCTTGTCATGTACCACATTTAGTCGAGTCCTCTCCTGACACTTGCCTTTGAAGGGCCAAATCTCAACAACATGAGGTGAATTTTTAATAAACCTGGTCCTTTATGAGTCAAAATGGCTTCACTGTGGTCAGTGGTCTTCCCTGATCAATAAATGTTCATATCCCAAACAAAAATCACTCCCATGAAAGAATTCTTTGCCCTTTCGGCTCGCTCTCTCCTTCCTCTCTTCCTCTTGTTGACTGTCCCTGCTGTCTGTGGATTGCAAAAACTGGGGCAATTGAATTAAGGTCAAAACTGTTATTTACAACCGTGACATGAAAGTGATGTGGCGTAGCTGGATGTCTTTTTGCCTGTAAAGCTCCTCTGCTCTGTTTCACTGTATGGACGGTGCGGCACCTATATGTGCACCTGCGTCGGACAACAGATAGTTACTGTCCGTGGTCCTGAAGCGAGCTAACGTTATTAGTCATGGGTAACTGGGAGACACCCCTTTTGTGCATGTGGTTTACGTTAAGGAAACCCGTGTATCATCTGCTTCTGTCAAAAGATGCGTCTCCTGTTCAGGGGTACTACACAGTCTAGGTCCCCCCCCGTTGACAAGCCACTTCTTTGACCCGATCATCACAAGCAAACAGCAGCAGGAAAACATACAAATGGGGCAGCGTGATGGTCCAGCACAAAGAGTTTGTTTGTCAAGGTAATTATGTAAAAAGAAAAAAAAAAACTTTAGATTTAAAGTTTGTTTCTGGCATAATTCATACCACAAACTGTCCTTGAAAGACTGCAGTAAGCCTGGATGACAAAAACAAAGTAATGTGTGCTGATAAGGAGCAGCGAAGAAGTGAAAGCCTGAAGGTCAGTCCTGGTTGTGCTGGGAGCTCCCAGAGCGCTGAGGATTCTGCTGACATCCACCGTCTTTGTTCTGCGTAATTGGCTAAAAGACTGAGCAACTATATTTACACATCCCCCCAAAGAACATTAATTACAGACAGTGAAGAGAAAGTGCTTCTCTAGTAGGGGCAGATCTGAATGCTTATTAAGGATGGTAGGTTACATACTGAACCGGGTACCGTTTAATAATGCACAGCACATCTGGTTAAAGTAAGCATGAATGTTAAATTGTGAATGTGTGGTTGGGAAAGATTAAATATCATAGATGGCAGCTGTTATGTCCATTAGAACGCATAGCGAAGTGATACAATACACATGAAAGGGGAATTATAACGTTTTAGTCTTCTTCTGCTACTTCAGGTGGAGACTCCCATCTTTTCTAAATTGCCTCTTGACAGTCCTTCAAAAGAAAAGGTCTAAGCTGTGGCACAAATAGCAGCATGAAGAAAAAGAGCAATCAAAAATCATGCTCCCACTCTAACACAACATGTCCTTTGGTCATATTATGTCATGGTCTATTGCGGCTTTTTGCCAGGAAAAAAAAAAAAAAAAAAAAAAAGTTGGTATCTCTGGATTTTTTCCCAGTGCAGCTCTGTATTCGGAGAAAAATATGTGTGTCGCCTACCACTAATTTGCAACAGAATAGAAAAACTAATTGCTGCCTGAAGTACTTTTTATCAACATAATTAGGAGACATTTTTAATGAATGTGTCACACTGTGTATCAGCTAAATGTTCACTGACAACATATTTAGATTGCTTTCCACACCATATCTGTATTTTTTTTGTACAACACGTTTAGCATCACCCCACGGCAGTGCAGTGGCCACATAAACACACACATTCCTGGTGGAATGTTGTAATATAAGGTTGCATTTATGCATTTCATAATGCCTCGAGATCTAAGCACAGATCTAAGCTGTGAAACTTCTATATTATAAATCACTTTAGTAATACATAAAAGTAAACAATAACCTTTAAACAATAAATCTGTTGTTCTTGGATCATTTTTCATTGTCTTACTGGTACATGAAACAGCAATGCAGCAATTTAGCCCTGCGGTTTCTACAACATTTTCAAAATCACCCTGAACGCCTCGCTGTGATTTTTTTTTTTTTTTTTTTTACAAAATGTTGGTTGTATAAATATAATTCCAGTGAGAAATCCAGTCTTGCTATGGTCACAGCTCTATGGAAGGCAATGACTGTTCAAAGGTCAGTCAACTACTTTGCTCCAGACTAAAATATCTCAACAGCTACTCGATGGAACTCTTGTGCAATCATCACTCTCATAATTCCCAGAATGACTGATGATGATGTATCCCAATTAAGTGGTGAATAATATAACTCCGCCATAAATAGAACATTTCACATGGTTCAGTAGTTTGGTTGAGGACCATATTTCTACAAAACTCATGTCGTTTCCATCCTGTCCTGAGAAAGTAAATATTATACCTGCATCAACAGGACATGGTTGTCACTGTGAGCATATTAGCACATTGATATTAACGTTCAGCTCAAGCACTGTTGTGCCTGTAAAGCCTCACAGATATATATATGTCTATACGGTATCAGCAGATTGTTGTGTCAATACCAACCTGTTGACATTAAGACTAATGGTGTGAAAATTTGAACCGTGACTATCCTAAAAACATACAGTGATAGATTGTGTTTATAGGATTAAACCATCTAGCAACACAAATAAAACCATAATGTATGAATCAGTAAGATTATTTAGGTTTTGTTATATTTTAGCAGTAACTACATAACATATTTTACTATGTGTTTGTACATGGTTTGCTCGCATGGATGACTCAGTCAAATGAGTGGCTCCACCATTTCCTGCTGCTCAGAATTTGTATCCTGTATTTTTTTTGTGAACAAAATAAATAGTATAGGTGTGTCCAGCAGTTTTCACATTTCCACCACTAGGGAAGCTTGTCAGGGATCTTGTTAACCACTTCCTGTTATTGTCTGTCACAGGAAGTGGATTCAGGCACTACTTTGCAGAACTTCAGTGGCAGACTTTCAATTTTCCTGCGTGTATATGTGTGTGTGTGTGTGTGTGTGTGTGTTTGTGTGTGTGGGTGTATACTTTCCAACACATTCAGGAAACAGGAAAAAAATATATAACAAATAACAAGACCAAAAAGCAAGCAAACAAAATGTGTCCACTGTCATTGTAAACAATAACTGCAACTATTTACTGTGTGGAATCGGGGCCAATTTACCAAAGTGCCCGTCTCAGTAAGCGATGGACTAATCATCTGTGCACAAAAGCAGCGCAGAGGGATAATGGACGACGCAGCTCACTGCAGCTTTAATCATTATCAGGGTTTATTTTACTACTACATATTTAGAAAAAGACTCTTCGGAGGTTGTTTTCAAAAGGTAGTTGAGAAAGTATAAATCTGTGTGGGATATACAATAGAAAGTACTTGACCACAGAGCAAGGGAAGTAACAAGGGAACCACGATACAAGGCAACAGGGGTGTGAACAACCCGGATCATCAAGCTATTTGTCAGATATTTGACACCAGACGTCTGATGGAATATTACAGAATAATACACAGAAGGGGTTAGCAATTTAACCGTTTGGATGATGTGACAATATTGTTTGCAGCAGGAGGACAACAGTGACGTAGAAATGTGGCTGAAAAAGATGTTGAGAGTGTAAAACCTTAGCTGCTATAGGGACTTCAAATCAAATCGGTAAAAGTGATTTATGACACACCCAGACCCTAATCCTTCACTTTATGGCTCTCCTGCCAGAGAAAATGAGATATCTCAGCAGGTAAGGAATATTTAGGATTTTCCTGGGCTTTAGAAATGATGTCTGAAATGGTGAAAAGGGGAAATGTGTAATTACAGGCGCACATAACCATGAACACAAGAGCATCAGTAATAAATCACATTTCACAGGCATTGTTGCGTCTTGCCTGATGTTTGTCAAATTACATCATGCTTTGCTTTTCAAATCTTTGAGTTTATAATGTGTGACCAGTACGGCTTGTTATGTGGAGTTGCCAAGGGTGGTGATGCAATTGGATGCAACCGCCTAATCATTTCCCATAGTGCATATTTTTGTGCCCCTCTTTGATTTGTCTTAAATCCACATTGTTCCTGTTTTGTTTCGTAAACCATCAAACTCACTCCCAAAACCCACCAACACAGGTGCCAATCACGGCGTTCGTGATTCTCTTTATTTCATATTTTACGAATAGATAAATACGACCATTCTGATACTGGTTGTAAGGAAGCCAAACCGAAGGTACAAGTGCAAACGTAAGGGAAGAGGAAAACAGTTCTTGCTGAAGAGGACGGGGAGTTGGCTGATGAAACTGAGATAAAATGAGATGGTATCAGCACTGGGGTTGCCACGAATCGAGGGGGGGGAGGCTAGGGGGAGGTGTGTGAAGGAGAGAGACCCTGGGCATGTGTGTGTGTGTGAAACATTCTCACATATGCCTACGGGTGTACAGTGTGTGTGTAGCTTGCATGCATGCCCATGTCCGCAAGTGGGTGAGGATCATTGTTGTGTTGGGGGAGGGGAAGTCTTTGCATTAAATCCTGAAACTAACTGACTGGTGCTTTCCCCCGCGAAGCGCTGGCTGTGTTTGTGCAGCACGGAATAAAGACCTCGCTGGCGGGAAATACCCAGGGGACCGTCACCTACACAGAACACCATCGCACACAGAAAAATCGTCCTCTCTTTGTCGTGCCCACACGTCTGTCTCCCAAATGTATTTACTTAAACTTCACGCGCTAATGCACACACTCATCAACTCATGCACGCAGCACAAACTGACAGCTGAAGGGGATGATCATGAGAGATCCACAGCTGATCATCAAGTATTTGCAAATCATTTCTAGCATTTTAAACATGGAGTAAGTTTTCAATGTAAACGTTGCGTAAGTCACTAAACAGACTGAGATCATTCTTCTGTGCAGCACATTATTAGGCTTTAAGATCACAATTACTGTATGTCACAGATGCACGTGTGACTTTAGAGAAAAAAAATCATAACATATGGCCTTGATTGAATCAGGGATTTCTGAATTAGGACGTGTGGGACCACTGCCAGGCTCTTGCAGTGAATATTTCGTTACTGTTCCCTTCCCCCAGTTGGTAAGACTGGGCTAAGACAGACTTTCACCATGCGTGCGACAACACAGACCGTCTCAATCATTTCAACGGGGGAAGTGCGCTAATGCAGCAGGGCGGTCGACGGGCCAAAACACGAGGCGAAGTCACATCATTGGGCGATGTGCTCCAGCGGGCGGTGGCACACAGTCCGTCCACTCCCGGTTTTTTTGACTGATCCTCACAATTAAAACACTTTAAACTGATAACTTTTGTGGGGCAGGTGTTAGAGGCCACACTCGTCCTGCTTGGCGATGCTCCAGACCCCCACTGCCTCTCATGCTCATTCTGCTTTTCCTTTTTGTTATTAGTTATTGATATTTTTGGACATTTCTGAGCCAACTTGTTGGAGGTGGCGGGGCATGATGTCATCATCTGTGCCATGGTCTCCTCCTGGTCTTTACCTGTCAGCTCCACCTTGTTCTTTGTTTGGTTTTTCCTCTGGTTCAGCCACACACACCCGTATCCGGGTGTAACTAAAATGTCATGGTCCAAAGTCAGTGGCTTTTCGTTCACTCGTTGCTGGTTCATCTGTTCTCTTTGGCCGATTAACACATGGTGTCATTTGTTGGATATTTTTCTTTGACTGGAACAATATGAAAGACAAAGCTTTTTTCAGACTCTTAGAATTGAGCATTGTGTTTTTTACAGTCCGAGTCTTGCCTGGATTTGGCGGGTGTTTAATAAACCTGTTTTGCATGAACTGCATTTATGCCTCCTGGATTGGGGCCCTTCTAAAAACCCATTAATTACAAATTTAGTCAACATATTCTGGGTAACATTAATCTCTTACTATGTTGACTTATTGCAATATGCTTTAATTCTAAGAAATAGAACGGGTAATAAAATACACATTGATGCTGAGTGTTCAGAGGAAGCCTAAACCCAGGAGCACTTTTATTTCAAGGTCGACGTGTGTCCAGGGGGCAGCGTGAGATGAATACCTGTGTGCACCGGAGCCTCTGCATCAGCTGTCAGTGTGACATGGTCCTGGATTTGACATAAACTTATCATAAACTCAGAAATTAAATGGTCGGGAATGTAATTCCCTCGAATTAAATGAGCAGTGTACAGGACCATGTGCCATTACAGAGAGGGCAGAGAAGCCTTTTCGTTACTCGCAGGCATGAGATGTTGCTCCATTCCAGCTCCTCCAGTTAGCAAAACTGGGTGTGTGAAACACGCACAATTCCAGTGAAATACAAAGTAAATCCAATAACTAAAGCTCCTTTTATATGTGCGCTACGACCCCGCACTTCTGTAGACATCATCCCGAATGTGATAAGCCCGGACATTAGCTGGAATTTATCCTACGAGCCACCTACGAACGTGGAGATAAAGCAGTAAACTGTCTGGAGCATCTAAAAAGAGTGTGTTGTGTTTGTCTGGCTTGCCATGGCTTCAATGTGCTTCAGACAAAACACGTACCTCTCCGAGCCGCTTCTCCCCATGTGAGATTGTGTCTGATGATCTCCCGCTGTGTGCCAGACACGTGGAATCACATTGTCCAGAGTTCATGTGGGGAAATGGCATAAGTTTTACCTGCTCAGGCTTATCATCATTTATTACTTTACAACAGGCTTTGACAGAGTCTCTTATATGATGTAATTCATCAATCACGTTTTAAGTGAAATGTACAGTTACTAAAAAGGAAAAGTTGGAAAATGATGGAAAGGTTGGCAATTTGATGGTTTTGAACATAAGTTGCTAAAGGAGCGAGATCTGATTTTCATCAAAGTCACTAACATCCACGGAGACAATATTTCTAAGCTAATAAAAACACCAGATACACTGTGGTATTTACGGCAGAACATTATTATGAGTTTTCACTGAATTATATAAGGTATTACAGGAAGGGTCCATTGACAGCACAAATAATATTTATCAACAACAACAAATAAAAACCTTCACAAACTGACAACGATCATGAGGAGAAAATGTAGTTCGTCAGCATGTTCAGTTTGGAGGCGAACGTTAAGGGCGAGATGGTCTCAGTCTCACAGGACAGATTACACGGTTCATCCCCAGCAAAGCAATTGGCTAACGGGCTTGTGGCAGATCATAATCCATATTGGCTCCCAGTGTGTTGACCAGTTGAGTGTAGTGACAAGTCACGATAGCTGTCAATACCACCCCCACACACCTTCGTACACACTGGACAGTAGAAGTACTAGGCTTCACATGTGCACGTTCATTAGATGCGAAACTCTAGGTCTCTGTAACCCAGTAGTCATCAAAGGCAGTTGGAAAAGGTCATTCTGATATATGAGCACACATAGTGCATTCAAAATAAATCTCGCAAAGACGAAACATTTTTTTTATTTGGAACACACTACAACCCCTAAACTGCAGTTGCAGGTACATTCTCGGGGGAAATGCATCCCGGAAAATGTTGGATTAAGTGAATCATTAACTGGGTCAGTGAAGATGAGGCAGGCTGAGGAAAAGTTGGTATGAAAAAGTTGAATAAACATATTTATTAATTTAACAGGGATCGTTCAGATTAACAAAAGTACGCACTAATGAGCAATGCCGGAAAATATAATACACACTGTATCTGTCCTTTGGAATAAGGTCACCTGAAACATTCTCTGAGACCCCCACTCGAAACTAGACCTGAGGGGGGAACCTGCCATTAAATGTCCATGAGCTGCATGAAGCTGGTAAAAAAAACATTAGGTTAAAAAGTGTGAAGAAAAACGAACAATGACAGTCAGTGACATCAGCAACAAACTCCACAGAACAGGGCTGAAGGTATTAGCATCCACCAGAAGGACCTCAGTGGCAGAACAGGAAACTTTACATGAGATGTAAGTACATGACAGAGCAGAAAGGAAGGCGTAGGAAGACGCGGAAGAGGACATGACGCAAAAACAACGTTGGGAAATTGACAGTATTTTACCTTTACATTTAGTCATTCATTGATGGCGATGTGGACGACACTCACTAGTATTGTTGGCAGTTGTTGCGTTGATATCACGAGTAAATGTAAAAGTATCCGCACCATTAGTATGATTTCTTCAGCTTCGGTGTATGTGTTTGGCAGGAAATGGACGTTGTCCACACTCTCAGTAACCCGGTCACCAATGTGAAGGGGTTTGGGGTAGAGACACTGACCCTGTGAATTAAAAGCAGCCGCCTGAGACACTTCTGCATCTGATCACGACGACTTGAGGTCATCCTCCATTGGGGCCTTTTTGGATGGAATATATTGCTGAGAATACAATATGTGCCTCATTCAGCCTTGGGTTCCGCAGTAGGAGAGAAACGTGTTGCTCAGGCCTGCACCAGTTAACCTGACGCCACCGTGACCCGACTGAGCAGCAGAATATTGATAGATGAATGGATGGATCTATAAAAGTCAGCGACAGCATTAAGAATGATTCAGTTAATCGTTTGATTATCAGCCCCCCACGAAGGCTTCAAAGGCGCGTGTGAGAAGCTCTGACACGCGTGTGCTCAGTCTTTTGGTGTTCACTCACTCTGTGAACAAAAAATCTCCCACTATGCAACAAAGCAGAACAAAGTTCAGCACTGAAAAAAATCAGTTTTAGCTGCTCCCATGTGCACGTATATGAGCATGTGTGCATACAGATGCACACTAGCGCATAAGCCCTTCCAAAACAGACACAGACACGTTTGCCTGGATGTAAGCATGTCCTGGCTGGTTTCCCTGGAAGCAGCCCACTGAGAGACTGGAGCCTGAAAGAGGCCTTTTGAGTCATGCCTGGTGAGGGGCAGGTCCATTGTTAAGGACAGCTGGGCCTCTTGTTTCTTGCTTTCCCTCTGGGGGCATTGGGCACCCAATACGAGGAGATTGGGTTTCTACCACCCACTCTCTCCCAGCCCCCCACCCAACTCTAGCAGCAGGGACTGTCTATGCTCCTGTCTGAAGCCACTTTGGAACTCTGCTATCTAGAAAATGTTGCTGTTTTGTTGCACAACAGGACACATGTAGCCACAAACTAGTTCATAAATTAATTTAAGAACATATAGTACAGATGCAAAAACACTGCAGTGCAGAAAATAATACAACTTAGGCGGTACATTTTATCTGTTAACTTTAAAATAATGTTCCATTTTAAGACGCCTGCTGCAGTGTCACCCTCATATCTGTACATTAGATGACGATAAGGGAGTCAGCGCTTAAATATTGGTGCTTATTTGGAGGATCATTCCTAAATAGCTTCTCAAACAACAACCGCTTTAGCTTTGAGCTCATTCTTGTTGCCACATCTTGTCCTTCTATATCTCCACCCCCCCCATTCCTCCACCCCTCTCCTATTTTCCCACACTCTCCTCCTTCCTTGCCTGCCCGAGGGAGCACTGTGATTGGGCGAAAAGAGCTGCTCTCTGCGGAGTGCGCTCCGTCTGTCACTATCCTTGTGGCAGGAGAGTGGAATGGAATAAAGCTCCCAAACTGGGCTATTAAAGGCTATTTTCATCCGTGCACGTCTGTTTCTGTGGGCTCATGCTCCAAATATAGATCTAGCACCAGTGACACTAATGAAACATGTCCCCCTTTTTCTGGTTTATTTCTACTTATGTAATCTCTTCCTCGCATCAGCAGGAGCTGGCCATACCTTGCCATCTGGGTCTGATCCTGCAATTATCTCTACGCTGCATTACTGTTTCCCAAAGTCAGGCCTGTGTATTTTCTCATGCAGGTCTTACCATTAAGACCCCATGAGCGTGGTGCGAAGTGCTGCGAATGTCAATCCTATTCATTTCCTCTCTGACATGTGCAAATCACTTTGCAAGGCATTGTGGGATTCTGAGAAATGTGGGACAAACTTATGTAGTGACCAGAGAGTCAAGTCAATGTCCCATGCCAGTGGGATGACAGGTAAAAAGGAACTGCTGCTTAGCAAAACATCACTTCAAATGCAGGTAAAAGTTGCTTATTTTCGCACAGACTGCAAAAAATTAATCTTGAAGCTAAGTTGTAACGCTGATACGCCCCGGAAGAGGCGGAGGGGGCGCTGCGTGATTTGTTTGCTTTCAGCGGGTCTGCATGATTAGAGGTGCAAGTAGGAGTACAAGTGTGGAAGCAACGTGTTTCCATTCAAGTGTCAAGCACGAATCCAGGAAAAACATGCTGGGTGTGACCTACAAGTTCCAGCCAGTATCCTGTCATTACAGTGCACAATGCAGGGGAGGAAGGTGACAAATCCCTAAACCACTTTCTGTCAGATGCAGACACGAATAGTGTGACGTTCCATGTGGCAGACGCAGCACGCACGACGCCGTGTAAAATCAACGGCACTTCAGTTCACCCCGTGTTCTATGATTTGTTTCTCTAAAAAATAAATAAGTGTTATAAATAAATAAAGCCGTTGAAACAGAAAAGACTGCTTACGCTGGAAATCATCTGTGAGCCGTAATGTCACCGACACCCCAAAGACACAACCGTGGGACACTGTGTTTGTGTGACCTGTTTTTGCAGTAAAAGCCCTTTGGTATTTGGGCAAAGAATAAATCCAGCAAACTACTTCTTAACAATGAAGATGCAAATTCAGCCCATAAATGCAGTTTTGTTTGGAGAACATGTGCATGATGGTCTTAAAATATTCAACGATGTTTAATTTTGGAGCTAAATCTACTGATCCCACTGTGTTTCTGCAGCATGGGCTAATAATGAAACAATTATGTAGGCAAATAATAATAAAGCACCAATCTCTGTGTCCCCACAGTTGCACGCGAGTGTGGGCAACATTCCCCTCGCTCTCTCCTGTGTGCGTTTGGTGAATAGGAGAACTATGGATTCACTGGAGCAGCTGGCGACTAGGAGGAAGAACTTAACCAGGCTTCCTTTGTGGATCAGCTGTCTCTGCCTGAGCTTTGTCATTCCAAATTGGGTCCCTTACATCCAGAGCCTGGGGAGGTTTTGACATGTAAATGGAGGACTGAGAGCTCCAAAGCCTTACGATTACTCAATAAAATGCTACAGGGGCCAACAACAGTTCCCTCAGATGTACCAATGGGGGTGAGGAAACACAAACAGGCTCACCACAGACTGGAGTGTGCCTCACAGTCTGGACTTATGTTAATGATTGAGCTTCCGTCTGGACACCAAACAGTCTCCATCCTAATAGAATTATTTATGGCTGATATCGGCAGCCACTAAGTGGGGAGTCACTCGAGACATGTAAGCACAGTAAAACCCACAAACTCTGTACGCGGTGTTAGGCTAGACATTAATAAGTCTGACTTGCCATAATATTTTAATATCTGATCATGAATTTAACACAGCTGTACTGATAACCGGTGCTACACTGAAAAATGTCTAAATTATTTCAGCATACGTATTGTGTATTTTATGTGCAGTAGCTGTGTATACACATATACAAGTGGAAAGTGAGTGTGACATGTGAACAAAACATATGTATATGACGAGTGGATTTATTTAAAGCATTTCCATTATTCATGTTTGTTGTTTTGGTCATTGCTTTACCGAAAATTGGTTGATTCCTGATTATTCTTGTAATTCAAGTGTTGTGTTGTCTTCAACTTCAAACTGTTGAGATTCACACATAATTAATAGATTTATCCAGACGGATGTGGTGAGCAACACACCGGCCAGCTGAAGTGTCTGACAGGAAAAACAAGTGGAAAATAAACTACACGGAAAACTGTCTTACGCAAGCCTAACCTTTGATCACTTCAGTAGCTCTATAAACTGAAGCTATGACCACGCAGCAACGCCCCAGTGAGCTGATGTTCGGCACGTCTG
This sequence comes from Channa striata, assembly GCA_033026295.1. Classification (NCBI taxonomy): domain Eukaryota; kingdom Metazoa; phylum Chordata; class Actinopteri; order Anabantiformes; family Channidae; genus Channa; species Channa striata. The sequence goes on along the minus strand of CM065175.1, from coordinate 20,069,098 downwards.
TGTGCCACATGTGTGCCCGCCTGTAAAACGACCAACAGCTCCAACATGCTCGCTGGCAGGAGACGCTGCCCGCGTGTGTAGTTAAATAGTTACGACGCTGCTTTACCGGGAGAGCAAGCAAACGAAAATAACTCAGCACAAAATTTGGACAGGCACCAGAGCTGCAAACATCGCTGCAAAAACAAAATACTCCGTGGCCTCAATAATCCCCAACATCACACATCTGGAGTGTGTGTCTATTTCAGATTTGTAAGGAGGGAGAAAACCAACAGCAGAGAGCTGCCGAGCAGCAGGAGCAGTGGGCAGGAAGTGAAATTTGCTCAATATACCATAGCCTGCAGCAGTTTGAGGGATAATTACTGCCACTCTCCCAGCTCCTCTCCCAGCCCGCTGTATTGCCGTTCCATGATGCTGCAATGGTCAGGGAAACCCCGTGTAACTGACAGCTGTCTGGCACACGGCACACAGAAAGGACATGACATGGAGCATGTAAACATGGATTTACCCATGTCCTCCATACTGCCCGTGCAGCTTATTATAGAAGGATTCTGGCAGCATAGCAAACCAGGAATTGCTGCCTGCTGTGGCAGAGCACTGTTTTCCAGATCGCCCTATTTTTCTGCCTGTACTTGTTGACTTGGTTTATTTGTTCTAAATAACCAATTATCGGTGTTTTCTGGTTATGAGATAATTGAGTTGTTCCACAACTGAGTGACAAAACGTTTAGTATCAGGACTGAGATGCTGGGAATCTGTATCCACATCCACAAAAGGTGGTGATAATGAGCTTTAACTGACATCAGGACACACAGTTTAAGTTTTCTAATGTGTTTGCATGATGTAAAGCAGCTACTAAAGTGTTTACACTCAATAGCAGTCGCACAGTAACTGATCTGATGTTGCTTTGCAGTACAATGATGCAGTGAGGGAGGCATAGGGGTGTGTGGGGGGTAAGGAGATGAACACAGCAGCAGATAATGACCTCAGCTTCCATCTGCTGGGCACTGCGGGGCGGAGACACCTTCAACCTGCCACCGGTCGGTCGCCACGGCAATCTGCCGCTCCCCATCGTCCTGGTGACATCTGCTTTTGGGTGACTGAAAGATGAATGCAGCACCAGCCACACAGGCACGCAACAGACGTCACACAGACCAGCAGACACACACACACACACTGACACTGCGACACAGATGGCCACAGACACACTACTGAGGAGATTACAGCCCAGCCATTCTCCACTGCCTCCAACCTCTCCGTAAAGTGCATGTAATGTAATCACAGATTTGTAGCGCTGTTAGCTGTGACTATGTTCTCCTGAAGTGCGGGCACTGGACTGCCACAGGCTGCCATGTCCAAAACCCTATAGTTTATTTAGATGATCTAATATGCAATAACAGCCTCCTGTTACACAAGCCGTTACCTGTCTAAGGAATCAGGCTTTGTATAAAGCCACGCTTGTTCGAAATCCGAATTCCAATTTGTTTGTTTTCAGAGTGTGGGAAATGCGTGTCGTCGTTTAACAGTACTTTGTATCTATAGCAATATCGTTTTGCTTGACTAGAGTCCCCAGCCACAGCTGTCACAGTTATTTAGTGCCTCTGCGGTAACCTTGGAAACACCCACCCTGCATACAAGTGTTTTCACAAAGTGAGATCCTGATAAACAGGCGAAGAGCTGGGAATATGGTGAATATACTCAGGACAGCTTTAGAAAAAGTAGCAAAACCACCTTATGTGTTAGGTTCACGTTGAGGAGAAGGGCAGCTGGGGGTGTGGACAGACGGGGAGAGAGACCGAGAGGAAATTAAGGGGTGGGGCGGCGGTGGAAAGAAGAAAACAAATGAAAAAAATGGAATTCAGGTTAGTGTTTTGTGGATTATACATGCTGGACTGGGCATTTTATTCCACCTGTGGTTTAAAGGGAAGCGCTGGGTGAGAGACAGGGCAGTTGAGTAACACCCCGATAAAAAAAGAATGAGAGAGGAACGGCAGAGCGATGACGCCACCAATTGTAATTGACTTTCACAATTTCTCAGGGAGCAGGGCTGGAACTTTGTCGCAATCATCTCATGAGAAATTCGGTTTAGATTTATTGGGAGTTCTGACAGGTTATGCCAAGCCTGAAGTATTTTTCAGTGCTTACATTTTTACTTTTTTAGTCATTTGGCAGACGCTTTTATCCAGAGCGACTTACAGAGCAGCGCTCGGTTGGATGAATGTGAGGAAAACAACACGACCGCTGTGAGAAACTAGAAACAGGAATTTGGAGCAAGACAACAGTTCTACACCTATATATGAAAAGAAAACCAGACAAGGTTAGTTATAAACTAAAATTCCAGGAAATACACAGTTTCCTTGTGCTTAGTAAAGCAGCTCAGAGTCCATAACAGTCCTTTTATGGGTGTTTGAAAAACAGAGTATCTGTCCTCAGTGTTTCCTGGGTCAAAATGGAGATGGTTCAACCTGTCCACAGATTTTTGTGCTTGTCTAATTCAGCTTAAAGTGTCAGAATAAACCCTACAATCATCTGGATTAGTGTTTGATAAATAGGCAGCCGGTATAATGTATCCCACTAACCCACACTTAATTGAGTTACAACCCACATACGACGAATCCCCCTCACTGGCATTTTAAAGGCCCGTCTCATCAATTTTTAACCTGAATTCTCTGCTTTTTTCTGATGTGGGTGGCGATGTGAAAGTCAGTATTAACATTAGCCGAGTTTTTGTGCTGTGCCCCCACATCTCCTCAGCTTTATCTCTGCTGTAGACAGGTGACTTGAACTGTAAGTTGTTTTTATCAAACCCACGTCTGAGAGAGGACGCGTGCGTCCCAAATGCTGTGTGATCAGAAACACTGAAGGAAATAAACCACGAGAAACAAGCCCGTTGCATAACTTGTCAGATATTGTTTTAAATATGGAAACACTTAGTAGTGAACTACCCTCTTGTTCTTATTGGCATTAATTGTTTCTCTCATCTTATCTTTGAGTCAGCTGACTGCTGCGTTATCTAGCTCGCTTTGCCCACACAGTACAACCCAGAATGTGACAGTACGTACCGATCACTAAATCTTCTCTCGACCGGTGGTAACTGGTCTGCAGGATCAGTTGATCTGACATCAAAGTGTTTCTGAAATACTGCTTATGACTTGCACTGTAAGTTGCCAAATCCACAACTGAAGCATGAGTTGTTAGTGGTAAAGGGCACGGGTCACAAAGCGTCTTCCCCATTTCTTATACTCAGTTTTCTTTTTTTTTCATTTTCTTTAAGTGGAATCATGAATGTTGCTGTGTTTAGATACAAGGGACCGCCTTGGAAAATAAAACAATCATATTTGTCCACTTTATTCGTGAGAATCCATGTCTTGCCATCATTTTGTCATAGCAGACAAGAGTAAATTCTACAGTCCTAAAATCCTTAGACACAGTTGAAGCCAGTGAGAGGAACAAATCAAAGCAGTAGTGCCTGTAACAGAATTATAAGCTCGCTGATGGTATGTTTCTTTTTTTGAAATGCATCTTCATAGACCTAGTAAACTTTACCCTTGGAGCTTTAGAACCTCAAAACCCCAGGCTGAGCAGACCAACATACAGCCGAAGGCATTTTAGCAAGACGTTGCCCACACGGAGAAACACGTTTATACGGTCAAGTCTCTGGTGCTGTAAAAAGTCCAGTTTTCACTCTCTATACGGAATTCTCCTCCGACCGTTGCAGAAAACCATGTTTACGAGAGAAATAAAGTCGAACTATAGAAGAAAGTGCAAAACAGGCAGATTTCGGACATATCAAATGTCATACACTCAGAACAGCAAGGTACAATATCTGGGATGTACAAGCTGCCAAAGCCCAGATAGTGATAGCAATTCGTTTTTGTGAAGAGCTGAGCTGAATTCTCTGTGGCTCCGTCTCCTCTGTGACTTGATCTGACGATTTGAGTCCTCGTGTTATTATTCAGCATCATAATAAGCTTCAAAATGTTAATAAAATGCAAACACTGATAAACACATTTTACCTGTAGCAGGAACATCACAGTTACTGATTTGTGGAAGACTTACTAGTCTGCTTCTGGCTCTGAAAATTTAACATCACACTCCGAAGATTCCACTCACTACCCCCAGCCAACTGTGGAGGCCCATAACACACACACACACACATGCACCTACACACACATACTAACATTTTTAACACACGCAAACATACATGTGACCACGCTGACTTTTACATATACACACTGAAGCACACACACGCACACACACACAAATCCCTGCTGCGCCTGTAAAATCAGCATAGCTCTCAGAAATTCCACTAACACCTCCCACCCCATGTGGACGCACACATACACACACGCACACGCACACTCCTGTGAACCCACACAATTAATGTGAAATCACATCCATCTTCCACCCCTCTGCCCCTCCCCTGTTCTCCATTACAAATAGCTGAGGATTGCATTCTCTCCCTCTGGCCTTGCCTGATGTTTTTACATGTCTTGTTTTGTGCAATACTCTCCCTTATGTAAGACAAAATTACCCAACATGAGTGTTATTCTCCGTGGGGGTGTTTGCACTGGTGCATTCCAAACTCAGTGAGAGATGGATGGAGATTGAGGGAGAGGTGAAAAGAAGATAATCTTTCCTTAATGATTATTTTTATGGCAGCCATGCTTCATTACATGGTCTAGAGTGAAGATCGGGGGAAACGTGGCAGAGGGAGGTACGCTGCGAAAGTAATGTGTCAGATTCAGACTCACAAGCACCTGCTGAGCTACCACAATGCTTCAGAGTCAACAGTCTTAAGTGGATTATTTCTTTGTAGATTTTAACCCCCCCCCTCGACCCCATGCATGAGTACTGAGGATTCCTTGATAAACATTGACAAAGAGAGATGGGGGCAGTGTGCGCAGTTAAGACCCTGTTTACCCTGTACAGAGCCACCAGAGGCTGGACTCTAGTTGGTATGTGATATAGTTCGTACAGGAGCACGACATCGTGCATCCACACATGGAACGCCACAACAGACGAGAGGATCCGCCACAGAGAACTGACAAAAGGACAGTAATAGCTTCAATAGCTTTTTTGTTTCTGATGCTTCATGCTTTACAGATAACAACTGACACATTGACTGTTTTCGCCTGGAATGACCCGCCCGCGTCTTTGAAGCCCAGTCTCGTGCTGGACGTCGAAGAACCTTTGATCTCGGCAGTAAGTCAGCGTGACATCCACGCTTGTTTCCAAACGACATTGTTTCTGGACAGATCATGTTCCTGCAATCTTCCATACATGTGATCCACATTTTGTATCCTCCGATCAAGTCGTCTATTATCCCTGCACTCCTTCGTGATGACTTCTCACAGACGACAAAAGGGAGCTGAGATACTGACAGAGACAGATCCTCTATTGATAAGGAATCCAAAATAGAGCACTTCATTGTATAACACTGTGGCTCCTTTGTGGGCAAGATGCACTGGCAAGCACACATGAGGTACACAGGCAGCCATTTAACTGCTGATGGGTTCTTGTTGGCAAAACAAAACATATTAAATTGGTTTCAATTTTAGAGATTGTGGTGGCCCAGTGGTCTTGTTATGAGCACTGTTGCCTCCTAGAAAGGAGGTCCAGTGTTTACGTCTGTGTGGGTTTTTTTCTTCCATAATCCAAACACGTGCATATGTTAAATGACGATTTGCTCGTACAATGTGTGTGAATTGTAGTTTGTCACAATGTGACTATTGCAGTTGTTTAGTCAGTATTTACAGGTTGTTTCGCACCTTTTTGCCCAATGACAGCTGGGATTGGCTCCAGTCCCTGAGTCCCTGAAACAAGACAAACATTGTAAAGGAAAGAATTTAAAGCTTGAAGCTATAATTGATATTTTTGCCTGAATGAGGGGTGAAAGACGACCTTTTCACCATCTGTCAGCTTATCTAATTGCTCTAATCAACCATTAATTTGAAGACATATTCTAAATGAAATGGCTCTAAAATCCAGTGTATAGAACTAACTTGGCATCACACAGCAGAAACACAAAGTTAGCAACTAGTGACCCAATTCTGCAGGAGCTAAAGGAGCTTAAATGAACAGATGACAATTTAAATATTTTAGCATGATCATTGGGTAAGTCTAAAAGGTGCAGTACTGTGTCAGCTAACACTCAATTTAACAATGCTAGTAAATAATATTAGGTCTATAGTAGAAGGAAATCCCCTTTATGGCTTAATTTGCTGCAAACTTTATGATATGAATTTTGGACTTGATGCCATCTAAAGGATCAGCAGGCAGTCACACCTCTCCTGTCTGTAAAAGATGATGCCACAGCGACGTTGTGTAAGTAAGTCTTCAAATAGTCTCACGGCATGAGGGGGTTGAAATAAGTGAATTACTTAGTTAGTGATAAAAGGTCTATTTGTTCGGGCCAGCCAGCATCTGACTTGAGAATGACATGTGGTCTAAAAGTGCGTATTCACAAGGCAGAAGGGAACATATTTTTCCTATCTTTGGTAAGATCTGTTACCAGACTGAATACTCTGTGTTCAGGACACTGTGAATGGCACGAGTAATTCTAAGGAGGAACACTGAGAATGTTACTAATTTAAGATAGAAAAAGTGGAATTATCCTTGAGTGTATTTTGATTCGAAAGAAAAACATATTACACCACTGAATGGAATAATCATAGAAATAAAAGCCATTGCCTGTGTAGTAAAAGAACATTTATGAGACTATGTGACAATCATCCTGCTTGCCTTTTTTATTAGAAACCATCATTGTGCTTAAACACAGTGAGAGCTCAGTTTTTTTATAGTGCCACAATAACAACTGCAACAACTATCTTATCACTACTCCACCACCATAAAAAAATTAAAAGAACTTATAATATCAATCCTGGTCAAAAGTCAACATCCATAATTAGCAGTGCTTGTTTTAACACCACATGCATTTTATAATAATGCTATGCATGGATTGATGGATGAGCTTCCACGATCTTCTTCTCAATCTCTCTATTGAGTAGACATGTCCTCCTGAAGGGAGGCTCAGCAGAGAAAAAAGGGGAGAGCATGCGTTTTAAATTAATCAATCCTTCTCATTTCCCCCTCTCCTCCCAGGCAGACAGACCTCTCCTGGAGGGGGTCTGCGGCAGTGGGGAGGAGAAGAAACAAAACACTGTCATCTGTTTTCACGGAGGTGGCAGAGACCCAGCCGCTAGCTGTGATTTGGCGAGGGGGAAGAAGAAAGCGACGGAGAAAGGCAGACTGGGATGAGTGTGAGGAGGGGGGAAAGATAGAGGCGAGTGGGGTAAAGGGAAAAGTGCAGAAGGAAGTAGGTCAAAGGAAGCAGGAAGAAAAGGGAGAGTGAAGAGAGAGCAGGCTGGGAACGTGGACTGCAGAGGATCATGGGATATGCTGGCCTCCGTACGTGTACAAAGACAGCTCACAGACGACACACCGGCCACATATCCCCAATCTGACCCCCACGGGAAAAGCCTCTTTTATTCTATGTGAGCGACTCTCTCCAAAATCACTCGATTTCTATTCGTCTCCACATTAGTCCCTCTCGTCTGCCCATTGTCGTCCTCGGTCCCATGTTTTACAATAAACTCTCCCTCAGTGTCTCTCCCGACTGGTGCCCATAATCGAATTAGATTTGCTCCCAGTAGTGGGAGGAAGGACTAACTCTCAGACGCCAAACAGACAACGCCCTCCAACTGACATTTGTTTTCTCAATAACTTGTGGCTTAAGCAATAAGAAGAGAATGGCAAACATCACACACCCACACACGCACGCACACACACGCACGCACACACACGCAAGCATGTATGCACGTAGCATAAACAGAGTATTAACTAGGTTTAGAGACAGTGACAACAAACTCAGAGTGTGGGTTTCCCCAGAGATGTATGAGCTGGATTTCTCAGAGACACTATTGTTCGCCTTGGGCTCCTGTTTACAACCGCACATGACCTTGTTGTCCAATGTGTGTCACTGTGGCTGTCAGAGAATTTATATAAGAGTGTGAGGTCGTGTGTGTGTGTGTGTTTGGGGGGTGTCACTTAAAAACCTTCAATAAGATCATATATTGGAAAAATGCTAGTTTATGTTAATCGTTCTATATTAGTGCTAAGGTAATTATCATTTGTTTGATTAGCTGATAAACAGAAAATTAATAAACTATTGTTAGCAAAGTAATTTCATGCTTAATTAAGCAGATAAGGCAATTTACTGGTTCACTTTCTGAGACATGACTATTTGTTTTGTTCCATTGTTTGTCGTACTTTGGATTATGGACTGTTGGCCAGAAACCAACAACAGCTCGTTCGATGATGAGCATTTTTCAGTATCATCTGACATTTCATCACTAGAGTTGAGACCATAAAAGTAGAAATCATGTAATGAATAAGGCGGTTGGTTAATTGATTAGTGAAATTCCAGAAAAAATGATTTGCTACAGTTCGTGTCATTCTTACATCACAAAATGACAAAAACTCCCTTTTTCTTGTGTATTAGTAAACTGATTATTGGGGTTTGGGGCCTTTGATTGGACGACAAAAGACTTTAGAAGGCAAACCTTTGTATTCTGCCATTTGGCTTATTAAACTTGTTCGGGGTGAGTTTCAGCTCTGCTGCTGTTAGGCACTGATCATTATTCATGTTACCCATATGTCTAACCCTTCGCCACCACAGCCACTGTTTATCCAGTCCACCAGGCAAACGAGCAAGCGTAATGACACTAATTGCCAAAGAGCTCTCTTAAGTGGTTGTGTACTGCATTGTGTCCTAAGAGCCATCTGTGTTCCCATCTTAAATCAATCTATCCTGCACATTCCAAAAGTACAAGATGACAGGGAAAGGCATTATTGATAATTAATGTGCATGGAGTGCGGGGGATGAGGGCTACCGTGTCTTTGTGTGTCTGTGGGGAGTTGGACCTCTTCAGCCCACCACAGGTCCGTGAGAGAAAAGCAGCGCGTGACATCTGACCCTAGAGCTTTCAAGCTTCACAGGGTGGAGGTAAAGAGAAAACACGGCAAACTTTTGTTATATTATTTCATTTTGTATTTAAATTATTGGGAATGACACAGTTTTTTTCTTATACCGCTGCAAATATGCAGTGTTGGGTTGGAAGATGAGTTGTAATGTAAGTGAAAAAGGCCAAGGTATGTCTGAGTTGTTTAATAGAGCATGTAAGATCTGGTAAACATTAGATTTTTTTTTCTGCCGATATTCCATATGAAACAATACTGGCCCATAAAAAGAGAAACTGAGGTTGTATTTTGAAAGAAAATCAGATAAAAGTGGAAATGAATTACACAAAGCTGTAAATAAAAATTTTATTATAAATTAATCTGCTCATTTGGTCTATTACAAATATTACCAAGTGTTATTGTTCCTTGTTATTGTGTTATTATTCCTAACTTAAGATTTTATTCTTAATGTCCAGTGTCTTGCTCAAGGACATTTCGGTAGGAGGGATAGGAATTCGAACCACTATTCTTTTGCTACTAACTTGCTTACACATTTAGGAACATATGCTAATTTTCTTTCTTCTCAACACTTGAGATCCAACTTTAATATCTCTGTCGTAGGTATAGAGAGCCAGGAGGCAATTAGCTTGGCTTAGTTTAGGATAAAGGCTGGAGGAGAGGAAAGCTACAGCCTGGCTGTCTACAACGTTTAAAGTAGATATCTGTAGATGTAAAGCTTCTTAATGAACAAAATATGGCAGTAATGCTTTAGATTACATATATTCATAGGTACTATTGTTACTAATAAGTACTCCAGTAAGTGCGCTGTAATTACCCTGTATTACGAGGGCTGTTAAATGACAGTGTTTCAGTGAATGCTGAGCTGTAGCTCTTTGTTGGAAAACCGGGACTGAATAAAGTAGCTTCCTATCAAACTGGGTACATAACACACAGTCATCAGGGACAGTTCACTATAAATAAAAGTGAAGCTCATCAACCAAACTCAAATTAGACTCCAACAATCTGTCTCACTTTTCCTTCACAGGAAATAGTGTCAGTATAGCTGACAGTGCTATATATGATGGTATGTCCATTCTAATAGTAGAAAAGTCAATCAATTTTGTATGAACTCTAATATGCTCTAGGTGGATAAATCAGGTCAGGTCCACTTCCCCCCCCACTGAAAGACATACACCCTGAGGTTATTTTGAGGAAAGTTTTATTTGGCAATCAGGTCTCACTGCAGTTATTGGCCTCTTTCTAGCATTTCTGACAATTACATTTATAGACATAGTCATTAACAAACCAGAATGAGCCATTTCAGCTGACAGACATTCAACCAAAACACACTGAAAAACACGGCATGGCAGTAGCTTGTCATCTGTATGACATGGGGCATATTGTGGGCTATCATCCATTGACATGTTTTCCAAAAAAAAGGTGAATTCAAAGAAGTGGCATTGGCTTTGAATTGCCTTCTCTGTCATTTCATGATTGCAGAGAGATGAGGGGAGCACAGTACCTCTTCATGCAGGAGGTTAATGTGTGTCTGTGCTCACTTGTCAGATGTAATTGAAGGGAACAGCTTATGAAAATGAGGTGGCAGGGATGAGGTCTTTAATTAGATCAAGATCATGGACAGAAATGAATTAGAATCACCACTCTCATTACCCATGCCAAAACTGGAGCAGCACGACAGCGAATGCATGAAGGAAAACTTTAATATTGCAGAGATAGTGTTGCTCCATATGATTTGAGGGACCAATGCACTAATTTGTCGCGCCTCGCTTTCCCAACCAGAATGTGTTGTTTCCCTCCATTCCTGTGTCGCCATATTGGAAGCCTCACGCCATAAATCCACTGGGTTCATTATCTGTAAACAACTTTTGGTGTTAAAAGCTCAATTTAGCCCAGATTTATGCTGAACAATGCAACATAGAGTTCAAATGCCACCTACTGGTGGGATGGTTTGCAGGGAGAAATTAAAGAACAGCAGGTGAATGAATTAGATCATAGGAACAGAACAATATGGTTATTTTGAATATAAATAAAAATAACATTTATATATATATATATATATAACAATTAGTAATGAGCCAATATATCTTATTTTATCCCCAACAACTGCTCATAAAAAAACGTGGTCACAACCCAATACAACGTGATTTAAGTGGTTAGTTTGAATAAACATGTTTAAATGATTTTTAAAGACTTTCACTGTTTTTCCAAGAGAAAGTTGCACATACGTTGACCTTGAAATCCTTAATTCGCTCCTTTGAATATGACGACATACGTGACGTGTTGGTAATTTGTTTCCCGCGGTTTCTCCTCTCAGACAGAGTGTCAGCGCAACCTACCGCTGAAATCCTCCACGCGATTGGCTGATCGGCGCTGGACGCTGGCTAACTTCAAGCCTGCAAGGCCGCGACGAGGGTAAAAAGCCCCAGTGGATTCCTTGAGGCGGAAGTTAACATGTTGTTCTTCTGTGGACGGTCCAGTTTCTCTCACACGTGTCTTCACGTCGAGCCCCGCACTCGGTAAGCAGGACGATTATTAAAATTCATAAGGTAAAGATCAGCTGTCAGCACAGGCATGAAGAGCAGTGTTATTTGTGAGATGAGTGTGAGCGGGTTTGGTGGTGGTGGCCATGTAGTGTGATACAGGAAAAATGTAATATTCATAATACAGCTCGGTGGAAATGAGCCACAGTTAAAGCGAACACTTTAATAAACTGTTTGTTTATCATTTTACATCCATATTGTTTACTAAATGACCTAAACTATTTGTGTCGTGATGTTAAATGAGGAGCCAACAAAGCAAGTTAAACTTCATCAAATAATTCTGTGTCAATACATGTTGGTTCTAACTCTGGCATCATATTTTGAAAATTGAAATAACCTAGAAAAGTCGTTAATCACCGCGCCTGTTCTGGCAGTTATTCCCGCCATTTACTTTCCCATAACATGGCTGTTAAATTCTAATAATTTAAAGTTATGAACAGCTTTAAACTCACTTTCAGTTAGAGTGTTACTTTTTATCGAAGTCACTGGATCCATTTAATCATTTTCTAGTTCAAATAAAACTATAATATATGAGATCCACATGTAAACAAATGGTTAAGTAGCTCCACCCTGAAATTTAATACACATAATTTTTTAATATGAGTCTCACCCTCCAGCATATTGGCTGATGTTTTCTGCCTTTGTTACATTGATGCGTGAGTTAAACAGATCAGTAATATTATGTAAAATGCTTCTATATGTAAATCAAGTTTTCTGTGTTATAATTAATAGACTCCTAAATCAAAGAGATGCTGACATTTAATGTTTGTCAATTTGAATAATAGCAGACATGCACGGCTCATGTGATACAATGCATCAGCTCATATTCTTGTATGGACAATGCAAAGTATTTCTGCAGGTGATTTAATAAAGTCTATGTCTTTTTTTTATTTATTGGTGTGTGTATTTAGTCTTCGCATATCAACATGAAGTACATCTTGGTTACGGGTGGTGTCATATCTGGTATCGGTAAGGGCATCATTGCCAGCAGCGTGGGAACAATCCTCAAGTCCTGTGGCCTTCATGTTACAGCCATCAAAATCGACCCATATATCAATATTGATGCCGGCACCTTTTCACCTTATGAACATGGTGAGTAATTGATGTGTTTTTTTTTTTATTGTCTTTGTATCATCCGCTGTTTATGTTTTGTGTGTGAATGAGTTAATATTTACAAGGATGCAGTGTGGGAACTCTCAGCTGAGAGGTACAGCCTTTTACTGCCTTTGGATCTGCTGAATCAATAACTTTATGCGACGTCTGCCTTGCCTAGGTGAGGTATACGTCCTTGACGATGGTGGGGAGGTGGACCTGGACTTGGGGAACTATGAGCGTTTCCTCGACATCCGTCTTACCAAAAACAACAACCTCACCACCGGAAAGATCTACCAGTCTGTAATCAACAAGGAAAGGAGAGGAGACTACCTCGGCAAGACCGTACAAGGTTAAAAGCTAACATGTTTGGTTTGGGGGTTATTGGATAAAACTCCTTTATGTGTTTTTGACGGGTGATTGCATAGACAGAAACATCATTACAGGTTATTCTTGTTTCTGTTTACGAAAAACACAACACTCTATTGTGTGTTTGTTTTTAATATTCATATTTATATTCATTTATTTTAAGGACAAAGAGTCATGCAATTCTGGCAGTTAACTTTTTCTGTTTTAATTGCATTTACCTGTTTTTCAGTGGTGCCTCACATCACAGATGCCATCCAGGAGTGGGTAATGACGCAAGCCAAGATTTCAGTGGACAATGACAACATGGAGCCTGAAGTTTGTGTCATAGAGGTAAAGATGTTCTCAGCAAGCGAGGATTTATGTAGCTGATGTTGCTGGCCAAGCAAAAGGGCACTGAAAAGCTATTTGTCAAATCAGAAGTTCCATATTCCAGCAACTCCCGTGTACCACTCGCCAATGATTTGTGACCAGTTATTCTACTGCATGCATGAGAAATTGTGGAGGTTTTTTTTTTTTTTATCAGAAATGAATTCAAGCATGATGCCTCAAGCAATGGAAAATATTGGCAATGAGGAGAAATTGCTGAACCTACATGAATGAGCGCGTCAGCGGAGCAGAAAAATGTTATTTTGAAAAAATGAAAAATTGATGGGTTTAAAAATGAGTTTGTTGAGGTGAGTCTGTGAAATTATCCTCTTGTGTAAGCCTGCCTCTGTTTGATGTCATGTGAGGGAAAGCATACAGCGTGTTTAACTTAGTCAAAAAGCAAAAAAACTAATCTCAGTGGTTTAAATCATGCGTCTGTTTGACAATCTGTACTGCAGAAGTGTTTAATCTTCAGTACAGTTTCAGCTGAAAACTGCCAAATCCTCATAAAACAAGTAAAATGATTACTCTGCCCCCAGCAGTTCTTTTCATGCAGCATTCATCAAAAGCAGCCCTGACAGTGTTATAGGCTCAGTGCAGCCGATGACGTTCTGTATTTTCCGAGCTTGTGTCAGCCATCCAGTGTGTTCATGTATGCAGTTCTGTGTCCTAAGCTGGTGTTTTGTGTCAACAGCTGGGAGGGACAGTGGGGGACATTGAGAGCATGCCCTTTGTGGAGGCCTTCAGGCAATTCCAGTTCAAGGTGAAGAGGGAAAATTTCTGCAACATCCATGTGAGCTTGATACCACAGGTACGATACGCTGCTGTAATCATCTCTGAATAACACGCGGAGAGCTTTTTATTTGCAATATCTACGTTATTGTTTTCAACTGTTTTGCTTCATATATTAAAATGCCTGTTTTTGTGCTGGGTTTTCGATTGGAGGAATGAAATGGCGAGGAAAAAAGTACCATAAATTTACATACATATGCTACAATTATGAGGTGAATTTGCATTTGTGTCTGCAGCCCAATACTACAGGAGAGCAGAAAACCAAACCAACACAGAACAGTGTCAGAGAGCTCAGAGGCCTGGGCTTGTGTCCAGATTTGGTGAGTCACATTAACAATTAAGTTCCTTCCTGCACAATATCTATAGAGAATATGAAGTCATGTCACAATGGTCAACTGTTTGGGAATGCATGTGCATCTTATTTTCATATAGAGCTCATCTAAATTTAAGCCGTAAAATTTAAAAGAAATATATATTTTGTCACATATAAACCGTGATCGGACTATAAGAGCGCAGGCTGAGAAATAAGATATTTACAAATTTAAGTGTTTATTCATACACCTGAACCTGAATGGTGCCTGTAAATTTAAAAGCTTTTTGTTTGTGCACTTGACTAAGAATAAAAACTGGCGCTTTTTGTTTGCACTGACTTCCATCTACAGCGCCCATCTGAGGGCTGCAGAAAAATTCATAGAAAAGCCGCATCTCTGTAAAAGCCGCATGGTTCAAAACGTCGGAAAAAAGTAGCGGCTTATAGTCTGGAAAATACGGTATGTAGTCTGGATTAATTAGAAAGGGTTACATGCATATCTTTTAGGTTGTTTAAATTTGATGGAGATGGGTTGGAGGAGGAAGAAGAGGAGGAAGAAAACGGACTTTAAATTTAATCACAAATGCAAGCAACAGTATTTGGCTAAGCAAATATCAAAAAATGCTTGAATAGTTTTTCTGTGGCTTGGTGCAAGATCTGCAAACTTTAATTCAGTCCTACTTGCAAAGGTCTGACCTACTTTTGCAGCAGCACTGACCTACTGTGGCTTTTCACAATCATGATAGAAATCAGAAAACCTCTTCTAACTCACTTACAAAAAGACAAGAGAAAGATGGTTACGGCGTCTCCAACAGTTGAGTGTGACATTGACTTCACATTTTCTATAAACAACTCCTGCCACTTTTCCATATGTGTGTAGCTAAATCAATATTTGTTAAGCATTTATTTCATATTCCCCTGATACGATATGACAGAATACAAGTTTTGAAAACTATTTCAGTTTTTATTTATCTATTTCTTTGTTTGTCAGATTATGTGCCGCTGTACAACACCCCTAGAAACATCTGTCAAGGAAAAAATCTCCATGTTTTGTCATGTGGAGCCCACACAGGTGAAGTGTTCAGTTTTTCTTCCTACAGTGAACAGTATCGCTGCTGATCGTCTGTTGAGCACATTACCAACATTGAGTAAATTAAGAACTAGTGCAGTTCCTCACATATGTAGTTGTGGTGTGATGAAAATAATTTGAAATACAAAGGGCATAAGGTTTTAAAACAAAGACTGTATCATTATCAAATAAGTTAGCTAATATTTAATAAAATCATTATCCGATATGTGAACTGGGTTATTCCTTGATCAGTTTATGTTGGGATATAAAAGCAACAAGAATAGAGATCGTTTCACTGTCCACTATATATAAACATTCAGAATATATTGAGAAATTCAAATTTTAAAGCTTAAGAAATTTAATGAAGAAATCAAAGATCCACCAAAACTCAACTGCTAAATACTTTTTAATGTTTAGTAATTTTCTGAAAATGTTTTTGACCCATTTATTAATGAAACATACGTCATCAAATGTTTAGACAATGTAAAAATGTGGATATTACCGTGAGTAACAACTGACATACTGTGTTTCAGGTGATCTGTGTCCCTGATGTATCCTCAGTCTACAAAGTTCCCCTGCTGCTGGAGGACCAGGGTGTCGTGAGCTACCTGTGTCAGAGGCTTAGCCTGCCTGTAGAGATGAGGCCCACAAGGATGCTCACAAAGTGGAAGGAGATGGCTGACAGGTAAGGAAATATGTCTCAGAATCTGACTTTTTGTGTCACTAAAAAAAAAAATCAAGATATAGTCACAATTTATTTACATTTCAAATATTGAACCGTTGGTGTAAACAGATACTCCTCTGATTATTATAGATGGAGGGAAAAAATCTATTGAATATTGTTGTTTGAAACAGTTCAGCGTTTGAGTAATTGTGATGCGATGATTAAAAATGCTCTGGGTCTGTTCTTTTAATTGTCTTCCTTTCTTCTCAGATCCGACCGTCTCCTGGAGCATGTTTCCATCGCACTGGTGGGAAAGTACACAAAGTTATCTGACTCCTACACCTCAGTTATTAAGGCCTTAGAGCACTCAGCTCTTGCTATTAATCACAAACTAGAAGTCAAGGTATGGAAAGATGCATGCGGTTATGAGTTTTATTTACTGTTGTTATGTAACACTTGAAGAACTGCAAGAATCCCTTCCAAGCCTGTATTTACATTTATTTGCCTGACGACACTGACTAATCTTCTTCCAAATGCTTTGTTTGCTGTTATCGTAGTACATAGATTCTGCAGACCTAGAGACGACTACTCTGCAGGCTGAGCCAGTGAAATATCACGAGGCCTGGCAAAAGCTCTGCAGTTCTGAGTGAGTAGACCCTGGGAAAACACAGCTGTCAGTAAATGTGATGATCCTTTAAATGTATTACCTATGAATATTACTATTGCCACATGATGGCAGTGGAGTGCTGTCATGTCCAGTCGTAACTGTCGGTAGTTATTTATACCGATCAGTAACCGGTGGTGTTGGTGACCAGACTTTTGTATGTCTACCAAGTGGGAGTTCATAACATTTAGTTTCAATAGAGAAACACGCTTTTGGATGATGTCGTTTTAAATCTATGGAGAAAGACGCCGTGTGTTGATTTGTTTTTAATTATTGTATGTCACAATAAGTCCCACACAATAAGTATTCCGCTATTCTGTGACAGCTATTACTTCTTTGTTTTGCAGTAGATGTCTTTGGAGTTGTGAAGGCCTTGTACAAAATTTAAAATTCGAGCCCCAGAATATCTTTATACAGGTATTTATATTGGGGGGGTCATTGTCCCCCCATCAAAAGAACACTGGGTCGACATCATTGATGAACTCAGGAACCTTTCTTTCTGTCTCTCCACAGTGGAGTGTTGGTACCTGGAGGGTTTGGTGTCAAGAGGAACAGAAGGCAAAATTCATGCCATTAACTGGGCGAGGAAACAGAAAAAGCCTTTTCTGGGTAAGAACTACATTGTCTTAAATTTTCAATCTAACCCTTTACTTTAGATATGATAGATCCCATGCTGTGAGATAAGGATGAAGCCAACACATAAAACACATTGTTCTTTTTGTGTGTTGAGTGATGTTTAACATTTATGTAATAATGTAATAATGCAGTATCCCGAGTCATATTTGCATTTCAAGCTCAGTGTTTTTGAATAAAACAAAATTATTAACAGCTGCAAGGTCTTTAAAAAGCATTTGCTGTGTTGGCCTTTGTCTTGTTTTACTGTTTTTATGAAGACAGTTTAACAGTTGAAACAGTGCTCCATTTCTGACACTCACAACAGAAAAGGGAAAGTGAAAACATACTAGGGTTTAACAATTAATCTGTGTTTTTAGTCAATATTGCAATTTAAACAGAACGCAATTTTCAAAGAGCTGCAATTAAAATGTTTGTTACGCTACAATAATAAGAGAAGTGTTATGCAGACTTCAGTTGCAGAGATCTGCTCATTCTTCGTCTGCAGAAGAAGTGAGTGAGAGTGAATGAAGAAAGTTTAAGACCCAAACGGGTTTAACTGCAGTGCTTCTAACCGTAGTGAAAATGACCCCTACAGAGGCACATCTCAGTGTCAATGAGACCATGAACGGTGAAGTCACACTGGCCCTTTGGACATATTCTGAATTTAAATGAGAGAATATACGGCAGGTACCAAGGTTATGCTGAATGTGTCTGTTTAGGGAAGCAGCCACACAAGGTCACCCAACAAATTTCATAGATGACAATTAAAAGCAGGTGTGCCGGTCCAACCTCCAAACTGAGCTGACCCTCCAACACTGGGTCAGCTGAGACTAGAATCACCTGACAGGCATCAGTGAGTGACGTTTGTGAGAGCATCACTACATACAAAGTTGGACAAAACTTAGTGTAGATCATTGTCAAAGTTTCCTGTCTGTCTTCTCTTGAAGATTACTGACAGTGTGAGAGAGGAGCTAGTCAGCTTGAATCTTGATTACTGTTTGTATCTTGCTGCTAGTTGATATTTTCAGTTATGGAAACGCCTGCAAACTGTGTGTGAGGCATCGAGGGAGTTGGAGGGCGGGAGAGAGAAAAAGACTTGGTATTAAAAAATATAAAAGCAGACTAATTAAGAACAGAATGGCTGATGGTGTTTTCTAATGCATGTTTGTGCAATCAAATGTGCACATCCAAGAAAGTAGTTTATATAATGATGGGATTCTGTTTGTTTTTCCTTTTTTATCATATCTCATTTCCATTGAGGAATATAAAAGAAAAGAAACTAATGAAAGAAAATTACATTGCAATATTATTAAAAAAAGAATTCAAAATTTTTCCGCTATCGCTCAGTCCGAAAATCTCATTATATATGTGTGTGTGTGTGTGTGTGTGTGTGTGTGTGTACTAATTACATTTTTAGAAGATTGTTCTTGTTAGATAAAAAATACAATTCATTACATACACATTTAGCCACATTAACACTAAATGGACACTTGTGCAGTCAAGAGTATTTGAAGGGCCATAAAATGGTCTAATGCTTGTCACCTGTGTGGAATCATTATGCATTATTACGGCTGTTTCTGTGACACAAAAAAACAAACTCAGAATGCAAATACTAAAGTCAAATCTGTTGGTCTACCAGAAAACACTGTGCCAGATTTTCAAAATGTCAATATATGTAGCCAGAGCTAGATCAAATGACCAGTGTTCAATCTCGAGATTCAAGCCACTTAAAGTGTGTCAGGATAGTTTCAGCAACTATCCAAAGACAAAGGAGATAAAATGTTCAAATGGACTCACTATCCAAATATAGCAACATGAAGGAGCTGCACGCTTGTGTAATCAGTTACTTTATGTAGATGCACTTTTAGAGCATGTTCTCACTAGAACAATGAAGCATCTCTTTTCTGTTGATTAAAAAACTTAATTGACCTTAAATAACTTAACAGCTTTTGAGGTTGTTAATAAAACATGTCCACAGAGAGGTAAATATTTTTTGTAGGCACAGTATAATCATAATGCAAAGTCTGAAGTGTTAGCTATTTAAGTGATTTGCGCAATGGGGATCTTGTTCCGTCTTTATTTATGACTCCTCCAAGTAGTTCTCATTATGCAAGAATCCCGCTGGTCTTGTTTTGTGCAGGAGTATGTTTGGGCATGCAGCTGGCGGTGTGCGAGTTTGCCCGCAATGTTCTCGGATGGGCAGGTGAGTAATTGCAAAATTCAGGTGGGGGCAGAGCTAAGAAACACTTTTAATTTGTGTTGTTTATAATTTAATTATAAAGGAACCTTAGACCTACTGGGGAGATGATTTGAGCTTAGATAAGTCTCACTTATCTTTATTTTTCAGATGCCAACTCCACAGAATTTGACCCAGAAACCGAGCACCCTGTGGTGAGTGTTTTTGTTGATGCATCACTTGGTATCAGCAGTGTTTTACCAAGATGGTTTAACAGCCTCTTTGGATCTCAACAGGTGATTGACATGCCAGAGCACAACCCCGGGCAGATGGGTGGGACTATGAGGTTGGGGAAGAGACGGACCCTTTTTAAATCCGGCACCAGTGTACTGAGTATGTGTCCTCCTGATATAAATGATGGGCTAAGAGCTTTTAGTCTTTGCAGCTGTTGTGTTGCTAATGACTGTTGTTTCATTGTTGCAGGAAAACTGTACGGAAATGTGGAATATGTTGAGGAAAGGCACAGACACAGATTTGAGGTAGAAACAAAAGCAACATTTTTAATTAATGCAATTGTTTTTTTTTTTTTTTCAGTAAAACATTTACACTTCTTATTGAGGGCATCGTGTTTTTTAATATTTCTGTTTTTCACTTCTCTGGATCCAGATCGAGCTTTAAAGTGTTCGAAAATAAGCCCTCAATCCCAAACAACTGAAACTCTGCTCGTTTTAGGTGAATCCTGTGTTGAAGCACCACTTTGAAGAGAAAGGACTTCAGTTCACTGGTCAAGATGTGGAAGGAGAGAGAATGGAGATCGTTGAATTGGAGGGTGAGTGAATAGGGCTGCTGAAAACGAGTATTCACACGCTGGTGCAAAAACACAAGCTTTCTCCTATGCATGATTTCGCTTTTTTTGTTATTTATAGTATTAATTGTTTATCCATGCATACTGTGGGTTATAAGGTTATGAAGTTAGTTAAGGTCAGTATCTGTACCAGCCCATTTGTGCTTTTTGTTTCAGAACACTGTTACTTTGTTGGAGTTCAGTACCATCCAGAGTTCACGTCCAGACCCATCAAACCTTCTCCTCCTTACTTTGGCCTCCTGCTGGCTGCTGCAGGGAAGCTGCAGAGCTACCTGACCAAGGGCTGTCGTCTCTCCCCACGGTAGGCTTGCACACCGCAGCGTGTTATCCTTCAAATATTATTTGGCGGAACATCAAAATGCTGTTGAAATGCTCATAGGATTAGCTCCAAGCCTTTTTACATTCTTGGATATTAACTCATTCCACTCTAGATTTTCATGTCTAGTGTTCAGTGTGTTTTGATCAGGTAGGGGTTTTTTTTTATACACAATTAAATCCATCTATGAATATGAATTCACGGTTTGTTGGGGCGCTTGAATTTTGGATAAAGGACTTGAAAATGCTTGGAACTAGCAGTGCGACACTTTGCTCAGTAGTCGGATAAATGAACTAGTCTAAATTAAACTAAACTGGCTCTGTTTGACACTGTGATTGGTCAGTCTGATTTCACGTGCGACTCTGCCCCGCCCCCGACGCACTGAGTCGGACTGGACTGCGCCGACTTACCCGCAGGTTTTTTTGTTTGTTTTTATGAATTTAATAAAAACGTTTGATGGAAAACGAAAAACCACAAAGCAGCGATAAAAAGCCGGAGCAGCTGCACGAGTAGCCGTCTGCAGAAAAGACGTGCAGCTGTCGCTTTCCAGTCCCAGGTGTGTTGGAGTTCAGAAGTTTTCAGGAACGTCCGAGCAGCGTCACGCGAAACTGTTAACGTGTTTGTGCTAAATGCTAAGTGGCGAATTCTCGGGCTAAGTATCAGAGAGTGGCTGTGTGTGTGTGTGTTTGTGTGTGTCTGTGCTAATATTGCATATCACTTATGACCTCACCTGCTTATTGATTAGCTGCAGTTACTTAATGGTAACGGTAACGATAGTAACGTTCTGCAGCTGAATGTTATAACGAGCGGACTGAGGAAAGCTGTTAGCATTTCTGTGGGAACACATGCTAAGTGGGTTTGTTTACATTAGCACAAAATCTTAAATGAAATATGCAAAGATGCAAACAGGTCAACATTTTTTCTGACGGTAGTAGTTTGTGCCGTTTTGGAGCCTTTTTTTTCATTATTTGTATATGCACATGATTGTGGCGAAACATTATGACCATCTGTACAATCAAATGCAGTTCAATGCAGCAACTCTGTCATGAATTCTACTTTTACGTGGTTATAGTTTTTCAGTTTGTAGGATTAAAATGTCATAAGTGATAATTCTGTGTGTTTTATTATTGAGGTCACAGCTGATGGTGGAGTGGTTCTGTGGCACACATTATAATTCTCTCCAGAAACACTCAATCACTAGTTATGACCTCAATACTAAAATACACAGTAGAATTATTACCTTTTTTGAAAGTAAAAAATGAGAAATCATAAGCTTGTAAATTAAGAACTCGTTGCAGAGTCTGTGTATTGGACTGCATTAGATTGTACAGGTGGTCCTATTAATCAAGTTTAGCTTTGATTTGCCAATACAAAGACAAATGTTCTTACTTTTTACTTTTTCATTAAGTCAGTGTGTATTTAAATTTCTTCTTTTATTATAAAATTAATTTTGGGTGTTTATATCAGAATGCTGTCTTTTTTTAACATGATTTTAAAAGTAATAATTATTTTCAGTATTTATCTCTTTGTACAAATATCAAACTTACTACAGCTGCAAAGTGCTGGAAAAGCTTGGAAATTGACTTTGAAAGTGCTTAATTTGAGATTTTTTAAAAAAGTGTAGGAACCCTGGAATTACAAGTCACGGATATTTCTGTTCTGTTTCATAACTGTGTCTACTCTTCTATTTGGTCATGCATATTGATATAAAACAAAATTAATACAGTTTATAGTGACTGTTTAAACCCATCCGTGCTTCCATAATTACACTAATACTTGCCATGTTCTGCTGTTTGTTTGAATTGCAGGGATACTTACAGTGACTGCAGTGGCAGCAGCTCCCCTGAAGTAGAGATCTCTGATCTGAAGTTCCTCACTTTGTAGGTGTAGTTTTTGTTTGTGCCCCACATGGCCCAGAAAAAAATTCTGGCCCATCCTGAACTGACCAAAATATGAGCTAAACTGTTTTTATTCTCTGCTTGGTTGTTAATTTGAACATGTTAATAATTTTTACTCTAAAGTTAATATAGCTTCATCGATTCTATACAAGGAAAGAGATGGTTTGCTGTTGTTTCTGGAGCTTTAAAGCTGCTTTATTAAGCAAAACTAGAACAAAAGGTTTATGGGACAACTCTAAGAAAAGATGTGGACACTACTGAAGACCTGTAGGGAAAAGGTGGGTCAGGATGAAAAATTAAGGAGACATAACTGTCAGTATAATTGGGCAAGAAATTTAGGAGATGGACAGTGTTTTCTAAGTAATTGTTTATAACTCAGGGTCAGGCTCTGTGCAATCAGGTTTCCTGTTTGGGGAAGATATCCTGCAGCCTAAAATAGTAAGATGTATGAAAAGTGACAAACATGAGTTTTATTCAGATTTAATCAGGGCTTTTTTAGCCCTTAAACATAATCTTATTAACTCTGGTTGCATAACTCTTATATCTGAGACAACAAACAAGGTTTTGAACTCATTGTCTGATCCAGAATGTCTAAAAAATAAAATGTACGAATGCATAGTTATGAGAATCTGGCCGGCTTCAAATGAACCATAGTCAACAGCACTTTCTAAAAATGAAAGCTTGGTCTATGAAAACAAAGGTCATAAAACTGAAACATAAATATGATCCCCAAACGTGTTCCAGTGAATTGTAGATGATAAGCATCAAGCTTCTAAGTTACATTTTCGCTTCGAGTGTTGACAAATTAACTGACACCAATTCATAAGTCAACCTGTCGGACTGATATTTGCTGCTAATACCTCCGTTATTCACTGAGACCCAAATGTATAAAATGCATGCGTTATTTTTATGTGTGTAGTTCATGTATAATACGATATCTTCATTTCTAATAAATAAATGCATTGTCATGACAGCCTGGCCCTTTACTCTAGTTAAGTCATGAATCATAATAAGTTCTGCTTTTCATCAGTGACAGCAAAGTCATGCGTAGATAACCACACAACTTTTACATACACTGTAAACATTGATGTTTATTGGTGGCATTTTTTCTGCAGCTCTTTTGAGCAGTTTACACCATAACTGCCTGTCTTATGTTTCTGTCATTTATTTAAAGAAGGTCTAAAGCCAGTTTGATGCAAATAAAACTTAACCAGCATCTAAAAACCTTTGGCTTATTACTGATTATTTTGATGGCTATCATTAAACTCTCAGTCAATCTGGAGTAACCTCTTTGGCCAAAGTGTGTGTTTTTAAATTACATCTAAATTTTATATTTGAACGAGAGATTGTGCCTTAAAACCAGGCACCTATGTTTGATGCTTATAGGAATATGTGCAGTCAATCGTCCATCCGTTATCTCAAACACTCCTGTTCAGGGGTGTTGGGGGTTGGACCTGATCCAGATGTCATTGGGGAAGGGGCAGAGTCCATCACAGAGACTGTGGACTGGGAGGAAACCCCCGGGCTTACAGGGAGAATATGCAAACTCCATACAGGTGGCAGGTGGATTTGAATTGGGGACTTTCTAGCCGTGAGGCGGCGGCCTGAGTCGCTACCACCATGCTGCCCGAAATACACGTAAAAACAGCAAACCCCCGACGGACCGATTACATCCTGAGCCTCTCCCAGTGTCTTCCAGGGGATGTAAGGCTGGATTGTTTCTGACTTCCCTTTTCAGGCGGGGACGTTCATATCACAGACTACATCAAAAAGAAAATAAAAGCTGCTGTAAATCGTATGGACAAATGATTGCCATTGCTCACCTTCACTTTATATATATATATATATAAATTTATAAAAAGGTAGTCATGAGTAAGTGCGAGTAGAAAACTAAAAGCTCTCCCAGGGTGGGAAACCTAGCTGCTACTTCCTTCTACTTCTCCCCCTCTGTCCCGCCCTCGCTGCAACAACCCTCCCCATGTCCTCATGCTCTTGCCCCTCCTTTTGTCAAGTATCAACAGGCAAAGTTAAAACTTCACAACCCTGCACAATTACACACACATGCTCAACTGCAGTGTCACTGGAATTTATCCTGTGGGGGGAACTTTTCAACATAACGTGGTTGAGGAGCTGCTACAGGAACGAGACTAAGAAAGTCGGGCGTCAACTAAAAATGCACAGAAGTGTGGGATGACCGTGGTAGCAGATTGCACTACTTGTTGGGAGATTAGTAAGGAGTGGCTGCTGTGGTTGTTTCTCAACTTTTGGAGCGTCAGATATATGGAGTCAACTGTTTGGAAGCTGGTATGGGATTGCTGGTTTCCTCTCTTTCATGGCACTCTGTGGGCAGCTCACCTTTTCTTGCTTTGCAATTTAGTTTTAACTTCATTTAACAACCTAATTTTATACATTTCTTTTTCCAGAAATTCCCTACAATCCTTAAAAGCCGTTTACCCTCTCTTTCTCCCTCCTTTCCTACTACTAGCAAAAATGGACCTGACTTTGTGGCAGTACCAGTTCAGGATCATCATGCTGGGGGACTCTACAGTGGGCAAGTCCTCCTTGTTGAAGCGCTACACTGAGGACTTGTTCCTGGACTCCATCAACCAGACTGTGGGAGTAGACTTTTACGTTCACTTCCTGGAGGTGGAGCCAGGAGTTCGTGTCAAGCTCCAGTTCTGGGACACCGCTGGACAGGAGAGGTTCAGGTGAGAATGAACTTCCCTAGTTGGGACAAGGTGTCCGTCTTCTGCTTTGGCCGTAGCTGAACACCTCTCAAACACTAGACTCGTCGTGTATCGGGTCTGAACTTCCAGTTTGGCGCATTTTTGAGAAAAAAAGGTCAAATGTATCATGAAAAACAAAACTACTGCTTTCATGCAAATTCTATTTAAATAAACCACCAATGCTCATTTCATTCACACCAGAGCTATAATCGAATATATAAGCAGCCTGTCGCCCTCATAAGATCACTGTACAGTGTTTATAAAGATGCAATATGTGTACTGCTTCAAACGGCTAATGCCGATCCTTGAAAAGGCATTCTCCTTGCTCAGCATATTTAATGGAAAAACAAACTAGGAGTAACATGTTTCACTCTGCCTCGAAATTCATTATTTCAGTTCTCCAGTTGAATGAACTGTAGCAAATTGCAAACTGCGCCTGCTTGTGTTTACCCCTTCTCTCGCTGGTATCAGTAGCCTGCTAATCCCACGAGTCAGCTAAAAGCTCTGGCAGGTTTGTTTTCATAAAGAAGTATTCTAATGAAGAAGCAAGTTTTTACCAACTGGCATCAGGGAGGATTCTTTGCAAGCCTTTCCTTCGTGCCTTTTGAATGTTTCATAATTCGGGTGTGAAGACGGTGGTTATCTGTTTCCTACAAAGAGGCAGACTTTGTCAATCTGCATATCTGTAACAGCTCAACTCAAACAGCACAGAGTATCAGCTGATGACATGCTCACTCGAACAGGAAATAAGTTAGTAGTATGTATGAACTCTGCACCGCATAGTTCTGTTTTTGAGTAGTTCTGTTTTTTAAAAAAATAAATATCCTTTTTTTCTTTGTTTTTTCCTTTCATCAGATCAGTGACCCGCTCTTATTACCGGAACTCAGTCGGAGGCCTGTTGGTGTTTGACATTACCAGTCGATCCTCTTTCGAACATATTAAGGGCTGGCATGCTGAAGTGTGTGAACATGTGAAGCCACATAAGGTCCTGTTCGTCCTGGTGGGCCACAAAAGTGACCAGGAAGCTAACGGGGAGAAAATGGTGAGCCGAGAGGAGGCTGAGAAACTGGCCGGACAGTTGGGGGTGCCCTACGTGGAGGCCTCTGCCAAGACAGGCCAGAATGTAAAACAGGCCTTTGAGCTTCTCGCTCAACGGGTCTACCAAGGTCTTTTGAGTGGAGAGATAGAGCTGCAAGAAGGATGGGATGGAGTCAAGTGTGCGGCCCCACAGGCGCTGCAGTTACACAGAGCCAGTCTGACTCAGCCCAGCACAGCCCCTAAGAACAACAAGAAGTGCTGCGGTTAGGCTGTGGATTGGACGCGGTCACACGTATGCACTTGTCATGCTGTAGACACAAAACTGGGCCCGGGGGAGTTGAATCTTACTGCTGCATGGGACCATTGTGAAGCATAGTTATCTTAAATGCAGTTTTTGCACCTTTGTGAAGTTACGTCTTCCCCCACTTAACAACGTAAATGACTGATGTATTCAAACAGGTCCCAAAGATGTAATCTTGACAAAATTGAATTCTATCTACTGCATCTTTACTACTGATTTGAACAGATCTACTGGTAGAGTGCTTCTCTTGATCTTTGAAAACACTAAAGTCAGAACTTGGATCAAAGGAATGCAAGTGGACTTTAATCAAAGAAGCTGAACGCCGCTGTTTTCTACTGAACCCATTCTGGATTTAAATTTGTGATTGTTGGTCCTGTCTAAAATTCTTACCAGTTTAAACTAGTAAATTCCCTATTTAGGATTCAAGACAGGCCCTTATGTAAATGAATCTTTTGGGTGTTACCAGTTGTCTGGAAAAGGCTTTGTTACATCACCAGTAATTGCACAGCATTCTGCGAGGGACTGATTGTTTTCAGGTACTGTTGCTGTTGAAATTAATTAAATGAAAACTCTGGGGTGCCTTTGGATATTGTTCTTTTAAACTGTTGAGAGGTTTTTATGGCCAGATCAGTCTCCTCTCTTCCTGCAACTAAAATGCTGATTTTCTGCTGAAAGACACTCAGATTAAAGATTCACTGACACATGCTGTGCCTGTATATTAGTTTGTCTGCTAGGTTCATACTGAGCATATAGCAAGTTAATGTCTTGGAAATGTTTTGCCTCTTCAGAAATGGTTACTAACATTACTGAGTTTCAGTCATCAATATGAACAATTTGCCAGCATGAATAGTGAATCATTTGTAAACTACGAGTGAATTTAAATACAGCTCTTTGAAATTATGTAGAGCCAGAGGGACAAGCCATATTCCAAAACAATGTTTGGTGAAAAATTAACATTCTGCAATACAAAACATGTCTTAATGTTTTACTTTATTAAAGGTCATAAATCAACAGAAGTATTCCAGTAAATGTTTATTGGCAAAAAAGACAAAAATGCAATTAACAATTCTGCCAGGTTTATTAGCTTAATGGCAACAAAACAGAATCAAGATAAGAATGACATTATTGTGTGATGCTGCTGGCAAAACATTCAAAAGTTATGGAGACATGACAATGAAAGACTAATTCAAAAAAAAGGATGTCCCCACCCAAACCCTCTTTTTTCCCATTTGTCCAAAATGAAAAACAAACAAACAACAACAACACAGGAAATACAGAGTAGGTACAGTATTCATGTAAAGTCTTGTTATTTTTTGGTCGTTTTTCGGATCAGTGCCATTCTCTGGAAAAAAAAAAGAAAAAAACAAAACGTTGGACTCTCCAAGCTGATCGGACATACAAATCAATAACATTGATGGATTCAAGATTAATAATCAACAGCTGTCGTGTTTCTCAATCTTTGCACAAATATGTCTACCATCGTCTGGACACGTCCAGCAGAAACAAGTTCCTTTATGACTCACCTGTTTGTGAGCCTCTGTGGTGCAAGCTTTCTTAAATGGCCGAATCTCATCTGAGCCATAACCAGGAATCCACATGTTCCACTGGCGCTCTGAGAAAAGCATTACACAATCTCAGCAATGCAGAAGCTTTATGAACTATTCAGGCCTCTCAGCACATTCAAAGACATTAAACACTTTAGAACAAGAACATTTGCTATCAGGACTATGACCAAAGTGTCACGCTCTGACTATTTAATTTCCATCTTGTTTCCAAAAGTTGTCAAATGTTGAGCTAAAAAAGAAGCCACGGCAACTTTTAACAAAGTGTTGACCATCCAAAGTTTTGTAACATTCTATTTATGCTTTAAAATGAACACAGGAAAAGCTACAGAGAGAGCAACATACTTCTATGTTATCCACAGCAGAGAAATCCACAGCTTCCTTTTAATATTCTGTCTGATGTTGTGTATAAAAATCAAAGGAACAAATGTGTTCTCTTCAACTATTACTTTTTAATGCACTTTAGAAAACAAACATACTTCAATGTAATTATCCTATATGGCTTAGGATTATGAAATTAATGATTTTACACATATCCTCATGGGCGGAATTTGGATCCAAGAATGAATAGCATCAAGTAATTACTACCCAATAATTACAGGATCATTATATTGTGCTAATATTTTGTGTATGACTTAAAAGATTGCAAAAACAGTATGTGGTGCAACCTTAATTTTATTTTTAAAAATCCACTAGAAACTTACCAAGATGTAATTGAACATCCTTCACCTCCAAGGTGTTGGACTTGCGATGGCGTGCCAGTTGACAGGCCGCTGTCACTACGCTCTCTATAAAGTCATCTGCAATTTGAAGCAACATCTGAGAAGACACAGGCATTTCGAAAATCCATCAATCATGTTTAGGAAAGGAAAACAACATTTTACAACAGATGTAAAATTCCCTCATGTTTTCAGCTACTCACACCATTTATCATGCAGCCAGGCCTTAGATAGAATAATGTTTCCAAATGATGGATGTGGAAGCAAACTACAAATGCTTTAGAGCAAAAACAGCATGCAAGATGGAAGTGATTGCAACTTGGCAAAGAGATCCCAATTAAGACTGCTCTGTTTATAAAGTACAGTGTTAATTTGAAACTGCAGTTAAAACCAAACACAGACCTCCTCAACATCTTCATCCAGCTGCTCATTTGGGTCAATCTCTCTCACCAGATCCTGCAGCTTTTTCTTAGTGAGCACCTAGAAAGAAATGACATGTATCCGTTAATACTCACAGGTGTGTGGGTGCTGTAGGCTCCGAAGAGCAGCAATAAAAAATAAAAACTGTATGCCCAACATTTCTCTATAAACTATATTTTGATGATAAAAAATAAATGAATTCAAGTAAAAATAAAAAATTATGATAACACAGTCTCACATTAGCTCTAATGCTAAGTAATTATAGTTTTTTGAAATTAGTAAAAGGTGAATGTCACAATGAATGTGGGATAAATGTACGATTATACCTAAGCTGTCTGTTTGGCAGAACACTGTGCAATCTAAGTTATGACCAAATTGCTGCTATGAGTCAAAGACGATATTCAACATATGTAATTATACGAAGATAGTGTCTGTGCCTGTAGTTTTCCAGACTGCAAGCTCATGGAGAATATGTACAAATATTCTGTTAGGTGAATAAAATTGACTGACCTGAGATCCTTCAGGGCTACTTCTGCCAGCAGGGCCAGGGGCCCCAATAACCTTGATAGCTGTTGTGGTGCTGTTAGCCATACTGGTGGCCACAGGAGAAGTGATGGACCTCTGAAGTTTGAACTGGTGGTACCGCCTTTATCTGTCCAAGCCGGCCAGAAATGTGGATGACTTTTACAGGTACCAGACTGCAAATCTGGGTTAAACGTGGAAAAATAATACAGTTGGCAGAGTAAAATGAATCGTTTCAAAAAAGCCTCCTAAAAAACACTTCATTTAACTACCTTAGCTTTCTATTTCAACCAATAATATTAATGTTACCTCCTGGCTTTAATTACAGCGTGGTTTTAATCTTTCTCCTTTCAGCACTTTGTAAATGGGTTCCAAAAGGTTTCGAAAACAACATTTAATTTGAAAGTGCATAGCAGATGCTGCAAGACACAAGCAGAAACCTGGCTCCAGTTTTTGCTGTATCAGCATTCCTTGGGTGCACATGGTTAACTATTATCTTCTCTGAACAATAATAATGAAAACGTAATGTTTAAAAGCAAAACAGTCGGTTACTGAAAATCAATGAACGTTATCGCGGGCATCACCAGACTCTCTTCTAACAAACTGGATTTAACATGATAAATAAACCCGTGATCGAGCCTTTCACTCTATTTACCGTAACCAAACAAAGAAGGCAATCAACTTTATTTTTTTTTCATGTTGCAGCGGACATTTTTGTAATCGCCTGGTTAAACCCGTAAAGTAATCTTTAAAATTAATAATTATTAACTAAATGTAGAAGGTTGTATCTTTTAAACTCACTTGTTTGTCTAAACATTGAGGCTTAACTAACTTTTAAACATA
This sequence comes from Channa striata, assembly GCA_033026295.1. Lineage (NCBI taxonomy): Eukaryota > Metazoa > Chordata > Actinopteri > Anabantiformes > Channidae > Channa > Channa striata. The sequence goes on along the minus strand of CM065175.1, from coordinate 20,038,253 downwards.
CTAGGTTAATGACTAATGCTTACTTCTGTAAATCGAATGTATGCTAATAAACGAGCTACAAATCGGGGCTAGCAGGCAATGAGCCGCAGAACAACGCTGAGGTACCTTATGTAAGTATCATCCGATTTAGCAAAATACCTGATGTTCCCAAGATAAAAACACCACATACGTAGCTGTTCTGTGGTTGTGTCGCTTTATGAAATCGCCAACATTATATATTAAGCTAACATAACATTAGCGTTACGTGCTAAAAACAATAGCAACTATCAAGCTTTTACGTTAGCCGGGCAGGCTAGCATTAGCGGCTAGTCCGGTCTCACTGATTCATGTGCTCGAATTCACGTGTTTAATTGCCAACTTACCCAATTAAATGCACACTATCTATCCATGTTTTCGCACCGTTGTGACGACAATGTGCGAGTTAAATACAACAAAAATGTTTCAGATTGTTTCTGCACAGCTGGAAGAAAAGAGCGAGAAAAATTTTCCCACTTCCGCTTTGCTTCTATCTATTTCCTATGGCAACATGTGGCGTTTCCGGTGCCACCTGCTGGACACTCTGCAGAACAACGCCTCACTTCCACCAAACCGATTCGCTCTGGCTTGTATCCATCCGCCCATCCGGACTCGCTGTGAGCAGGGTCTATTTTCTGATCCCTAGACACCGGCTGTTTTATTAATTTGTTTTAAAGTTGTAGTTTGTCAAATTGCTTTAGAATTTTCCACCTATAAGTGCCAAGTCATTGAAACACAGAAAACCTTTAGTTTACGCAATAAAACAAGGACAGATAGGGAATCTTCCAGACTTTCTTTGTGCAATATATTGTAAAACCAAACAAATTAATCTGTTTGAAAAGTGTATTAGCACACAAACAAACAAACAAACAATGGTAATATGTGTTTTTTGATGACTTACCCTATTAATTAAATAGCCAACACATAATCTGACAAATGTTTGTTCAAGATTATATTTGTGTTATTTAAATTAATTGTTAGCAGTGGTATAATAGGCTCTGTGTCAAAATGAGACTTTATGACTGAAAATGAAAATCTCCGTCTTAGCTATAGAAGCTTGCGTGAAGTAAACAATCTCAAGCTCTTGAGTCTCTGTCACTCCTCTAGCTAAAACATAAAAATTTGCATCAAACGAAGCGTAAAATGTTTGCTTATTTGGTATTACATATCACGCCAGAAACTGCTAAGCTAAGCAGTGACATGACAAGTTTTTTTTTTTCCAAACTGGGTTGAACTCTAGAGAAACTGTGACCTCAACAACAACAACAAGCTTAAAGTGAAAACACGAAAGGCCCAATTCCCCCTGGAGACAAATGACACACACATGCTCATTTGGTTGCTGGAGAAGCACTATGTCCCTTGTTTACTTTCCTCATAAACCATATTCACCTCACCAGTAAAAATTAACCTTTACACCGTCAACATGCAATAACGCTTACATGGAAATTGGATAGTTTCCTTTTTTTGTGCTTTTACAATGTCACACTTTGAAGAGTCCACTTCCTGAAAAACAAACACGAAAGCCACACCTCCACCCTGTTACTGATAAATTGCGAGCATACTTTCATTTCAGGTTAGAAGCTGCGCAGAATAACACGCCGTGTTTTTTCTGGTTTTAAAAGGATTTTCACAGCCATGAAAGTGCTTCTTGTTGTTTTGCTGGGTGCCCTCTTTCAGGGCAGTTATGGTAAGTATATGTATATTTTGTTTCTTTTGTTATTGATATTTTAATACAATCTCTTCTAAAAGCTTGTTATTCTTAATATATGTTAACCTGTTAGTTTCATCTTCTAACCTGTTCCATTTAGTTTTGAACTGAATTAGTATGTTTTCATACTGTTGATGCTCCTGGGATTTGTATTGCTCCTGGGATTTGAGTGCATGTGTGTGTCTAGTTTTCTGCTTCTTTGTTTGCTTGCCTGTCTGTCTCTGAATTTATAGCTATGTCCTCATGAGGAAACACTTTATTTTCTTCTCTGTCACACTGATGGGTTTCCCCTGGTGGTTACAACTCACCGACTAAAACAGAAAATGTTGTCAGAATCATAGAGAGACTGTCACGAAGGACAGTTTTTTATTGCTATACTTTATGCTGGGCGACGCTTACCTCATGTTTACCTTTCGTTTGTGTTGTACGCTGGAAGTGGAAAAAAATTTGCCTGCGTTATCATCAGTGTCAGTAAAGCGGACAAACCTGTTGCTGGTCATGAGGCCATGGTGATTTTGAAAGAAGTGTCAAAATATTGTCGCCCAGAATCGGCACTAGATCCCCAGTGCATGTCAACACTCCTTTAGTCCTTGTCCCCTTCATGTTTTGCTGTTTTGATCAATAACCTCCATCTTTATTCTGTCTCCACTCGCAGCCACGTTGCTCATTAAAGGACCAATCGAGCCAGTTCTGGAGGGAGACACTGTCACACTGGAGTGCCTGTTCACAGACTCCGAAGTCAACATCAGCCAAGTCCGGTTTGAGGTCTTCTCCAAGGTGAGCCATGGGAACAAATGGGTGGCTGCGAGAACAGAGTAAAGAAGTGGTTTCAAAAGCTCAGGATCCTTGTCTTTCCATCATTTGACCATATTATAACCCTGCAGTGGTGGCCGAAAGTACATAGTATTCCTTGGACGATTTAACAACTTGTATCACTTGTAGAATTTTATTGTAATGTTTCTGTATTTGCAGACTGTTACTGTATGTAAGCAGAATATGTTAAATAACATTTATACCCCAAATTAATTTTCCCTAGATGGCTGACGGCTTTATGTAAATATCACATAAAGAAGCTGGCTGCTGTTCTTCCTGTATGGTTTAACACTGGGGAATTGTATTACATGCAATGTAATTTATCCTCCGTGTGATTGTGTCACTTTCTGTTGTTTTTTTTAAGCTTTTTTGAACTTTTCCCTTATTCTTACATTTTTTTCCACTATAAACTCATCTTCGTTTTTTTTTATATTTAAATAAATAACTAAATAATTTGTCTTCCTCTTTACTTGAAACTTAATAGCCTTGTATCTAACATATGTGTGTATGTGTCATCTTTCAAGTGCAAAACAATAAGTGAAATTATGCCTTTGTTCTTTCTTCTCTCTTGCTTTTTTACTTTACCAGTATGTGCAAGGCTGGCATGAAGTTTACGAGCGATCTTGGTGCTTCTATTCGATGGTGATTGAGCAGACGGCCAACAGTCTATTCCTGACAATCCCCCGTGCAGGAAGGTACTTTGAGGGGCCCTACCGCTGTGTGTCTGATGCCGAAAATGTGACTGCGCCAGACAACGCGTCCACGCCTCTGGGATTCAAAGTAAATTGTGAGTACCTGTGTTGATCTGAGCTGCGATGGGTCTATCTGCTAAAACTTTGTGGAACAATGTCTCCGTGACAGTGTCTTTCCCTTTTCCCAGATGAAAAAGACTTAGGTTTTTCGTGTGGTCTGTCCTGCAGACGTCTAACAGATGCAAAAATTTAGTCGTAAGTTAGATAAAAAAGTGAATGAGTTTCACTTCCCGCTGTGGAAATGAAGGGTGCACCTGAGAATACTGACTTTACAAAGAAAAAGCCCTTTATTTACATTGGTAAACAGTTTAGGTGAAGAAAGTGAACAGAGAAACTCTTGAAATCTTACAGTTTCACTCATAATTCCAACCAGCAGGAGGTAAAGACAATCCTTCAGACACTGTGGACACCACTTTATTCACAGTGAGGGATAGAAAAACACATTAATAGTTAATAACACAAGACGTATCTGTGCAATGCATGCAGCAGAGTGTACACAGGAAAACAACTGCGGAAGAAGCACAGATCTGATGCAAAAAGCCGTGCTACACGGAATAGGTTGACTAAAGCCATTTCAAAATTCCTTCTGCCGTCATATCAGTTTAGAATACACAGTTGCGTGAAACGGCATCCGTGGCATAGCTTCAGATTATCACTGTCCTCTATCTTCTCAGTGGCCATCAAATCGACCGTAATGCTGTTTGATAGGCTCCTCAGCCTCATGGGGGGAATCAATAAGAAGCAAAGATTAGAATGGACTAAAGGACTGAAGGAGACAGAAGGGGAGGGAAGCCAGGAGCTGGATGGACGTGGGCCATCTATTGAGATGGAAGAGAAAATGAGTCATTATTCACAACACTGCCTCTCTAAAGACTTCGATAAGATGAAGCCTATTATCATTATTATTGATTGCTTGGTACTGTCTGTACCACTGGGAGGCATTCAAAGTTAAGCCTATACACTCAAATAAACCTAAAAGATGTGAGTGTTTACCAGCTGCTACCAAGGGAAACAGATGTTCAGTCATGACCCAAACTCTCGCAGAGGAAGCTTCAGCAGGTTGTAAATTCCTTGCTTCATTAAAGCCGGATCATGCGCCTCATTCCAACTACATTTCAGACATGGGAGATGTGATGCTGTCCAGGGAAGGCTACACCAGCTACCTGGGTGTCCCACAGGAGCTGAGGGTGCGGCTGGGGGAAGATGTGGTGTTGACGTGCTCTGCCAGCTCCTCAGAGGAGCCAGACTTCTTCTGGAACAAAGAGGTGAGAAAGTCTCGGAATGAAGAATGTGTGTGTGTGTGTGTGTGTGTGTGTGCGATGCTGTTAGAAATGGGCCATTGTCTCACCAGCTCTCTCCCTCCACTTTTTCTTGTGACCTAATTTTCCTGTCTTCTTTCAAGCTCTGCCGGCTTCACTTGTGCATTGTTTTAATGTCCTCCCCTCTCCTTAACATGTCTCCATTTGTCTCTCTAACTTTCCCAAGCCACTTGTTTCCCCTCACCTGTCATCTTTTGATCCCCTCGACAGAAGAAGTGCTCTGTGTTTAAGTGACCGGTTGGCTTAGGCCCACCACTCGCTGGGGATTCCAGCTTGCCCACTTACAGAGGATTAATAGTTTAATGAGGTCTAGACAAGAGCCAGTCAACCTGAAACCAATTATGTGGATAGATTTCTATTTTTTTTTTTTTTTAGTGTTTGGTTAACCAACATTGAATTATTCAGCTGGGCTCTTTGCTGAGCTAAGAAGCCCTCGCCTTAGGGAAATTAGGACATCTCAATGTAAAACGCCTTTGTGACAAAACGCATGTAAAACAAGGAAACATTCAGTCCTGCGGTAAGAACTGGGTACTGCACTTTGAGACTGTTTCCACTGCCACCAGCTGGTAAGAGGTGTAATGAAGCTGTGCTATTCAGATATCTGGGGAACAGACTGGCATAATTGCTGAGTGTCCCCTTTTGTTATTTGTCTTGATAAGTTGGCTGAAGGTTAATATGCTTGTTAAAAGGGTTACAGTTAATCCAGGTTTTAAATTGGCTTACAAGTCCAAATCCAATAAAGTGAACATTTTATACCGTTGATACTTTTTTGTCCTCTACATGATCATTTGAAATGTTTTAGGTTTTTGTCATTATTCGTAGACTAAAACTCTCTCTTTGATGAATAATAAAAGCTGGTGTAAGCCTGGCTGACAGCTCTGCGACTGTGTGCAGGGGCGATCGTTTAGCATACCTGCCGATCTGTTTGCGCACAATTCACCAGTCACAAGACCTTTGGAAAGTGAAATGACACGTTCAAGGAAATGATGAGATGAGATGGAATGTTTAGTGGGAGAGTTAGTGTGTGTGTGTGTGTGTGTGTGTGTGGCCAGTGCATGCATGACAGAACTGGATATGGGGCAAAAAGTGGCATCAGAATGGCCCGCTTTGACAGACAGGTGCCGTGGGCACATTGGCCCCCCGGTAATGACAGCAGGACAGAGGCAGAAACGGGCCACTGCTTTGGGAGCCAGTGGATTTGCATACAAAATGCTGCTTTGGCCAGACCTGGCCTTTATGGGAAATCCTCTTAATTCAGATCCATTCAAATTGAAATGGACTTTCTTGGCAGGAGCTGCAGCTCCCAGGAGCCAAATCATTTGCATGGTGTAATGTCTTTTTTTTTTTTTACCCCCTCCTCCACGTTCGTTTGTTTTTCAATCCTTGTGTTTGGCCTATTATTTGTTTCCTCCCATGTCAGGCTCTATCTCATAATAGTGCTGCTATTTTTGTGTCAACAATTCGTCCTGCTCCCTTGCCATCTCATTATGTGTTGTGTTAACCGTGCGCTGGTGCAGCATCATTCTTTGCGGATGATGGTGTTATCTGGGTTATTGACTTGTGTTGATGTGTGTTCATTCATTGGGATTACCGCTCAGGTAAATACACTTCATTTGGGACTTTGGGGACCGCTCTCTGAGGGCCACACACACAAATATCTGCTGCATTCTCGTCCTTCTGTCTCTGATCCATTACCATTTCCAGCCTCTCTGTTTCTCGCTATCTTGCTCTATTTTACTTTCTTTGTCCTTTTCACACATCGGCCAAAATAACACTTTCAACCGTTATTGTTTATTGTCTGCCTCTTGTTCTCTTTGTAAAGCACAATTATAATAAGAACAATTTGTCAAATCTCTGGAGGCTGCTAACAATGTGACCAACAACACATTTTCCACGTTCTGCTGATAGATTGGTTTATGCACTCCCTTGTATGTTTCTGGCTTTCCTTCTCAGGGTAGCGACTGGATCCTGCCTTCCCCTAAACTGACGCTGAATAAGGTGACTGCGATGGACCAAGGACAGTACACTTGCATGGCTAAGCATTCTGTGCAGTCACTCAGCAAGAAACGCACCATCAGCATCACTGTGCTGCCTGGTAAGAAAAAAAAATATTTGATCTACCTGGACAAGGCAGTTGTCCAGGTAGATCAAACATTTTGTCGTTTGTATTTTATGAGTCTAGAGCAGCTGTTTGCCCTTGTTTCTTTTTAAAACCGACTTGTGCTTTCTTTGTAACTGCTGGGAAATCCACCTGCCAACGTTCCCCTTAGCAAAAACAAGAAATATTGCCTTCCACTTCCTCTTTAATCAGCCACTGAGAGCTGATCAGAAAGGTCAGACTCTTATGTGCAATTACACCATCAGGAGCATTTGCAGATGTTGTCAATACTGTGAAACCATTAATGACGTAAAATTCTCAAGAAGGAGTACAGCATTGAGGTTTCACATATGAAACTGCTTTAACAAAGACAGGTTGTGAAATTTACAGAAACAAGTCACATTAAAAAGGTGACATAAAAATTCCACATGAATTGAGACCTCTAAAATGTCAAATAACAAAAGGTTTGATTAAGCAAATTACACCCAATAAAGTTTCAGTAAGATACATAAATAGCATTAACAGAGTTACATTAAGTTTAAACGTCAAGAGGATCGGTAGAAGTTGAAACAGCTGAGGGAAATATCAATAGACACATTTGTGAAATAATTGCACGGTAAATGAATTGAACATGATGCAAACTAGAAAAAACTTGCAGTCAGTTTTGTGTTTTTGTAGATGTCAGCTTGTCTCTGAAACTGTATATGTGACGAGCTCTTTTTATTTCTCGTGAAACATGACGATTGTACTTAAGTGGAGAACTAATTTCATTACAAATTCATTATTGCTAATCCCATTTACAGCACTTCATCTGTCTTCATCATTTTATCAGTGACCTGTGAGATGACTGCACTGTGTTAATGCACTGTGGTTTTTAAACACCATCCTCTCACCCAGTGGAATTCATAAGCCTTGTGATTTCAATCGTCGAAATTACGCAACCTCTAAAAATGCAATTAAGCCAATGCATGTTATTTATTATGGTAGAGTTATCTTGTTACTGCTGCAATTGACTCATTGGTCACTGTGCTCCACAGTGTCTCTAGTATCTTCTCTGAAGCACTTGTACTAATTAAAAAGGTAATAATTTCTAGATGCCGGAATAATGTTTGCTCATCCCTAAAGGTATGGTGAGAATATGTTGCACGTCCCTGCTGTTGCTTTGAAGTTGTACTACAATAGTAATACACACCTTCAGCAAACATTGCTAGTCAAACCTGTGTGACTCCAGCTGCCCAGAAATCCTCTTTACATAAGGAATTACATAAATGGGAACCGCCAATGCGTGTGTTTGTAGCTGCGTCAAATACTCATAACCTTCAATTTCAACGTTTACTTTGTCCAGGGCTCTGCAAAAGGGTCTCAGAACCTAAGGTCTGAAACTCTGCTTTGCCAAATGTTCTGTTTAATTTGAGGTAATTTTGCACATGAAGGGGAAACATGAATCAGTCTGGTTTTAAAATTCTAACAGGCAGACTTCTTGAAGATCAGTGCTGCATACAGGACTGTAACCATCTGAACTCCAGGCAGACATTTTTTCTTCCACAAACAAACAGGAGGTTGCCTTTAGAAGCTTTGCCTTGAGGCAGAAAGCTCATAGTTTTGCTGATTTCAGATTCTGTGTGATGCATGTTTCCCTTCATGTCTGACTGATCTGTCCTACAGAGAATGCCCCATGGTACGAGTCTAGTAATGGCCGCCTCATTTTGATGACCTCAGCGGCGGGCACGGCTATCATGGTGTTCATCCTCTCCGTGACTGTGTTCCTGTGCCGCAGGGCCAAGCAGAGCAAGACCAGCAAGGGACCCATGTAAGAAACAACTGTCTCAGTCTTTATGTGTGCTCCTCTTTCATGATAAGCAAGCACCTTTGTCTTTGGCGGGGTTCGTCATCTTAAATCATGTTCAAAATCTGATGGATAATATGCCTGCGAATGCGAGTGCATGCATATTTGTGTTTGTGCTGCATGTTTGTTTGATTTCTTCACACTTTATCCACGCTCCCTTTCCTTTTTTCCTTAACTCAGCCTCCGTCTCTCTCCTCCTGCAGTTTGACTTTACATTACAGATATGGCTATTGCTGCAATATTTCACTCTGTCTTTTGATAGAACCAAGGCCATTTTAGATATAGCGTGTTTGTTTTTTTTTGTTTTTTACGTCAGTGTGCACCTTCACATTGTGTGGGCTATGTATACCAAGTGTCCTTGCAAAAAATCCTTTCCACACATGTGCAAACAAGTCTCTGTGTGCTTTTATGAGTGTTAGAAGCCATTATCCGCTCTGAATATTGAAGTCTGTCTCAGCGATTTTGACCTACTTGACCCCGTCCTCAATCTCCTTTGTGCTCCCTCCTCTCCCATGGGTTTCCACACATTCTGCTTGTGAAATCACTGGGCTAATAGCTTTCATTTTAATTTGGTAATAATTTATTAGGTATAAAAAAAGGCTACAGCAATGTTAAGAACATTAGTGGAAGTCCCATTAAACTCATGTGCCATCAGCATGTTAATATGTACAATGATCCCATCCAGCTTCACTCATTAACTCCTTTCACGTGTAGGCTGGAAAGTAACATTCTTAAAAGAGAGATTCGCACAAGAGTCCGATTCAGATATGATTTCTGTGGCTTTGCGATGGTATACAAGTTTAATCCCTAGCATTTGTGTGGAGAGATGGAGAGCAAAGAGAGACAAATAGACTTTCACATCAACAGCCAGGTGTGAGTCCATTGCTCGCTTCTTGTCTATAATTTCCTCACTTATAATTTTCTTGTGCCTACTGGGAGGTCGATACACTGATAATCATGCTCCTATGTCTTTCTTTTCCTTTCTCTCCCTCTCCTCAGTGATGACCGGTCACAGACAAAACCCATCTACAGAGCCAGTGTGGAGTCCCTAACTTCCACTACTGCAGACAAACAGCCTCTGGTGTGACTGCATAAGCCAATGGAAGGATGAGCAGGGGCAGAGAGATGGAGCGAGAGACAAGGAAGATGGAGTGGGTGGCCAGAAAATGAGGGATGGCGTAGATGGGATACTTAAGGAGGGAGGAGATGGGATAGGGTTATGGATGTTTTTTTTTTTTTTTTTTTTTGGGGGAAATTGAGAAAAAGAGGAATTCTAGGAGGCTCTAGCATGAGTGAAATCACAACTGGCTACAGGCTGGTTTAAAAAAACTTAAGGGCAAATGATTGCTTTAGAAGTGTAGAGGCTGCTTTGCTTGTGGGTGTAGGCTGTAGTTATGAATCTTGGACACAAAGGTGGACAAATTTCTCTACATTTATTCTGCAAGTAGGAAAAGAGCTCCATTTATAGCAAAACAATGCCAAATGAATCTTATGTATTGTAAGAGCAGTAAAGACTCCACGTGCAATTCTCTCCTTTCTGTCGGAAGCATAATTGCTCAGCTGTGTGCGAGCAATGAACCATTTGGGTGATAGGACAAGGTTTTATTTTGGTGATTTGTTTCCCTTAAAGCCTTTTCTCCAAAGCTGAAGCAGCTCTGAGCATCTGTGAAAATGTTATTATAATCTCTTTACTGTGACAGCTCTCAAGCACATTGCACTCTACGATTTAATTTACTGTACTTTGGATTTCTTTGATATTAAACGGCTTTCAGAAAATGTTATTTACTGTCCTCCTGTGTGCCATTGATTTTGTTCCAGTTTAGAGATACGACCGAGGTTGTGGAGTATTGACAACATGCTGAAAGCCGGACATGCGTGCTCGCCTGGCTGCACATCTTCTCGATCCAATGCCATCTTGGGCTTGCATCAGCTTGTTTACCAACCTTCCCCTTCAGCCTGTAAGACCTTGCTCTGAAGCAGTGACCTTTACTCAAAGTACTGTGCCTGTGCATGATAGCTTTTTTCCCATCTGCCTTTAAGCACAAAACCTCAGTTCGGCTCACAAATACACACATGAACTAAAGACTCACACTTAGAATAATTGTAAAGTCAGGTAACCTTGAAACTTTGCCAGTAACAGCAGGCAGGGCTAGCGACTGCTAATTCTGGTTTAACCGGACAAGATCTCGCCTATTCTGACTCGCTCCCAAAACAACTATAAGCGACTACGACTTCATCTTTTTAATTTTCTCCTCTGTTGCCTTGTAACCCTTAACGCCATGCCATAGCACCATCGCTTATTACCATAACCGTGCTCATAATGCTGAGAATTTCATTACACTTGTCTGTTGAAGTTATGTTGGGTTTTATGTGGTTTTATTATCGGTGTGTGGTTGACCGTAGGCCGTCGTTAATAATGGGAGAAGCGGCAGTTTAACAATGACACTCCATTAACGGGTGCATGCGCCACAGAGCACAGCCAGGATAATGTTATTAAACTGATTATTCAAACTCCCTGTACAGCCTGCCTCTGCTGCGGCCATCTTTTGTCAAGCGTTTTACAGACTCCTAGTATTTCTTCTCCAACTCTACAAACTTCTGCTTAGTTTATGTATTTGGTCAAGTCCAAGAAAATCGAGACAACAGATAGGAAGTCAGCGACCAAACCAAAACAGAGAGACTACTTAAAAAAAGGTCATGCTCTGTAGAACAAAATACAATGTTGGAAATTTAAAGTGCCCTCTTGCATGTGAAATGCCAGTGAGCACCATTTTGTTTTGGCCTTTGAGTCAGTCATGAGTGAAAAGCTGCATGCTCCCTAGTGGGCTTTGGTCCTGGGGCTTCATCCGGTTGGCAAGAAAAGACAAGATTATGTATCAGAAATTTCACACAGTGGAGCTGTCCCAGAGGTACAAGGCTCTGGTTGGGAGGGGGAGAAGCGTGGTTTACAGTGACATTTTGACCTTGATGGTGCCTCGCAGATAAACCACCGGACAACAGCTTAGGGCAATGCAAAATCTGTGCAAGGAATACAGAGAAGCCACACTTTTGATGATGTGCAGGCAGTGTCCCGATAGGGCAAAGATGCAGATTTGTGACATAAAAGTCGATTCATCAAGCATCCCCAACAGCCGTCCGTACAATACCTCACACGTAAAGGTGAGTTATGTCAAACACGACACCTCATTGAGTGACACATCGAATGCCAGGCGTTTGTAACTGCGTGCCATCACCCACTGCTGTTCTCGTCACGGTCACTTGGTTTTGTATGTGCATCCTGCATATGTTGTGTCAAATGGCTGAAAATGAAGGAGTGGAGTTCGCTGGAGAAGCAGGTGTTTTTCCCTCATTACTTCCTGACAATGTCCCATCTGGTGCGGGGGAGCGGCTGCCACTGACTCCCTGCCAACTGGGGAACAAACGCACGCAGAGAGGCTGACAGGGAAAAATGGGATGGGATGGGATGGGAGCCGGGGAATGAGCGGGGCAGATATCATCCTCGCCAAAACAAGGTTAAAACTTGCGCGGGGAAAATGAAGAGAGCCTGAAGCTAGAACTTTTAAGATTTCACAAAGATCCACGAGTCGAGGTCAGATGTGAGGCAAGAGTTCAAAGCAACTTTATGAAAGTCATGGCTCGAAGTATTAATATTAATGCTAATAGCCCACTTTGATGCTTTACTGCCTGTTGGAACTTTCCTGACTGTTTGAATCAAGTTGGCCAAAGTATCTGGAGGATTTGTGACTGATGAGAGAGAGGCCAAAGCAGATTGGAGAGCCATGACGCGCTGTTCCCGATCCCACCTGTGGGTGGCGCTAAAGACACAGCTTCAAAGAGCTGCCTTCAAAAGTTGTGGGACGCAAGCCCGTGATATGACACTGCTGTAGATTAGAGAGAGGGGGAAAAAAGATTTGTGGAAAGAGAAACAATTTTCATAATGGAGCAGCGCTCTCTGACTGGAAAACACAATTATGGGCTAACTGTGTCCACAGCATGGGAGTACATTTAAACTCCCCCCTCAGCAGGACCTAATAGGCCCTGACTACAGATGAGCAGAAACACTGGTTTGTCCGGAGAACAAGTTTTTGTTCCAGGCCGTTAGCGTCATTGTGAACAGTGATTTAAATGAACACGCTCAGGTCTGGTCCCTGCCCTCGGCGACTTGATGAGCTTCTGCAAACAAAATGTCCCGTGATCTTATCTTGAGGATGCTACACTTATGAGCTCACAGCAGCGGCTTTCATCTGGCCTTTATCACCGAACAGAGAAACAATCACTCAAAGACTAAATAATTCCTGCAATCACAAGATCCGGTTCCTTGCCCCCCAAAAGGTGAGTCCGCCCGATTATTGGCATCCAGACCGATCTGCACGCACCAAACATGATTAATCTGAAAAACTCCGTCCCCATTGTCTTCAGAATACAATGAACGGCTGCAACATCATTGTCTCCTCAACACTAAACATCTGTTTCATTTCTGTCTTCTTAATCATTACGCACCCCCCACCCCCACCCCTCTCTGTTAGTCCGCGGAACTGTATTTGAAACAAATTGGTTATTTGCTTCGGAAAATTAATGTTAGTTATCAATCACATTTAGAGCGAATTGATTTCAATTAATTGGAAGATGCGGCGTCTCCTCCTGTACGCTCAGTCTCCTTTCCAAAGCCCCGCCCCTCGCTCTCCTCCGCGCAGCCCTCCACCTGCTCCTGGTCTACAATTGGCCACCGGCATCCCACGGGCCCGCCCTCTTCACGCGCTTTCAAATATCTTTACAGTGTGAAATAACCAAGAACAACCGGACAATCCATCATATTCTGTCATTCAGGGAGACACAAAGTAGCTGCGTGTATGTGTGTGTGTGTGTCTATAAGGGAACCGCTGTCACGCACTGAGCGCTTCGCTGAAACACACACTGTCGTTCACGAACGGTGCCACGCGCGCACGCACGCACGCTCGCAGAGAGACTCTCTCACACACACACACACACAGAGACGCCGAAGGTGCCGTCGGAGAGTGAATCTGCGGGTTCGCGTCCCTCTGGTTTCTCCGAGGAAGAGGAATTACTAACAGGAGGACATCAGAGGGCGGGAATAAGCAACCAGCGCCATGGCTCTCGCTACCGTGTGGAACTACTGCGTCCCCGTTGCCGTCCTCGCCGTCGCCTTCCTGCTGCGCACCGGTAAGGGCTCGGACGGCGTGAGTGTGACGTGAATGAGAAGAGTGTGAGGCGGCTCGGCGGGCTGACGGGTCCGCGTGCAAGTTTAGCAAGTCTTCAAAGACGCAGCCGAATAATGATTGTATTAAAAAAAATAAAAAACGGCTCTATTGTGACTCGCAGAAAACACGTGCCCATTTGCCGTTCGAGTTTCCTGTCCTGCTGCGGACGGTTAGTATTCACCGCGGGGTGACGTCTGAGCGACATCCGTGGCTGTGAGTCAGTTTGTCAACTGGAAAGACCCCAAACGCCAACAAATAAAAACAAAAGTGAAAGAGGTCACTTTTTGTTTTTTTTAATGTTGGGAAATTACCCAGTTAACCCTAGTGTGTGTGTGTGTGTGTCAGAATTCGGACTGCTGCTGCTGCTGCTGCTGCTGTGTGTGACAGGACGGGAGCAGGGAGCTCCGGGCTGGGCATCCTCACAGCCACATGAGAGCCCCTAACAAATGCCCGCAGTGGACCATGCGTGTGTCACACACCAGCAGTGGTGACTGCTTTTATATTCCGCAGCGCTGTGAAGGACCGAGAAAGACCTTTGAGACCTCAGCTTATCAGACACAACACCATTTAACAATCCATTCCAAAGCCTTGTAAATACACCTGCGCTGCCTTTGGTTGCTTTCATTCTCCTGCACTGGAAGATCTCAGCCCGGGATAGTCCAGCATTACTCCCTCCCTCGTAGGCACAATGTCTTTCATGGTCACTACTCTATAACAAGTGCATCTGCTGCAATAGGGTTTTGGATTAGGTTCAGTCATGACTCTGAACAACTTCGGCGTCGTATTCCTCGCCATCTGCTTCGATGTGGACAGAAATACTCGTTAATTTCGCCCCCAAAGCGTCTGTGTGGTGACAGAGCAGGAACGGTGAATGAGGAAGTATAAAGTAATGTCCCTTTAGTTTCTGTGTCCTGCAGTGGTTGTTCTTTTGTTAACATTGTCCTGAGGCCGTGCTGAGGTTGAGCGCTCGGTTGGACATTGTCAGAGACCTGCACTTTGCTATTTTGATGATAATTCCTGCATATAGGAAGCACTACGTTGCTTATTGGGCCATTCTCTCAGCTGCACTGAGTCCAACCTCACTGTGGCCTGTGTATTGATTTCTTCCCCTCTCTCTCTCTCTCTCTCTCTTTGTGTGTGTGTGTGTGTGTGTGTCTGCCCCTGGAACAGCGAAAGGTTCATTTATATGCATGTGAGAGTAGGCGTTTGTATGTTAGTGTACTGTAAGTGAAGTACTGTGTAAGAGGTTTGTGTGCGTGTGTGAGTCAGTGTGTGTCTGAATATGCGTGTGTGTTGCATGTAAATGGGGTTTACGTCTGTGTGCCTGTGCTCCTTACTGTGTCGGGTTTTGCTTGAGCTGCAGGCAACCTCTGCTGGGGGCTGCTCACTGATCACTGACATTAATCTAGCCACTGACAGGGGCTGGGAGAGACATCGGGGGGAGTGTGGTGGTTTCGGCATAGGGTGAATGGAAGGAGGAGGAGGAGGAGAAGTAGATGGCTTGGTGTAAACATCCTGCGAATGTGCACATATATGTTGCATAAGCTACAAGAATGAAATGTTTTTCCGGTAAATCTTGTTCATAATGCTTACAAAAAGAAACATGTCAGAATCAACCTAGGGCAAAGGAAAGGAGTGAGGAAAAAGTGCGAGGGGATGGCAGTTGTTATTATGCCAAGATAAAGATGGACGAATTGATTGGGCGGATAGATGGATGAGTGGACAGATAGATTGAGAGGGTGCTGTGAAGATGGCGAGGCTGGGAGTCTTGGCTCCACTTTGTAGAACGAATGAGAGACAGAGCAAAGAAAAGATGGAGAGAGCAAGAAAGGCAGAAAGACTTCACAGTGTGTCTGACGGGCAGGCCTGAGGGACACATGCACACATACACACCATCACACACACAGACTCTGTGCTGTGAGTTTGTGCGGCGAGTGCATGGCTTTGTGGGGGTGGTTGAACCACAGCAGATGTGGACCAAACTTGCACAGTAACAAACGCTGTTAACTCCACCTCTGCCGCTTGCCCGACCTCAGTTGCTACCACACATTCCTCCATCACTTCCATTCACCCACCGCCCCTCCATTTCCTCCCATATCCCTCCATTACCACCTGCCTTATCGCCGTGTGCATTAAATCACCTCCATTTGTTTATTTGAATGTGTGCAATGAGAGCCATCCGTTTGAGCTTGTTCCCCATCATGCTGTTTGGGCCTTGGCTGGAGCTCTGGCAGTTGAAAAACGGCAGCAGTTGGACGTACTTGTGGGAGGAGATTTGAATACCAATTATAGCTGGTACATGTGTGGAAGTACACACACAGAGGCCACGCATAAATCAATGTCGCTGTAAGACACAGAAGGGAGCCCTGGTGTGGAAACAAACATCAAGGGAAATGCTTTCCACACGACGAAAAAATGATGATGCATGAGCGCGCACATAGGTGCCGAGGCAAACATGTACACAAACATACGCTGATATAGTTCGATCGAGTTTCTTTTGAACATAGGACCAGGACCGCTTATGCAAGCATTTGTCTGAGCCCAATTGCAGTTTTTGATGCTTGTCAGAGGCAGTTTGCATCATGCCACAGTTAAGATTGCCTTTTTGCTTTTTTTCCACATTCACATTGTGCTGGGCTTGCTATTTCAGCGTCTTTCTTTGTTCTCTAATGCGCTGAAAAAGTCTTTACCGTAAGCCAGGGTTTATTCTATGATCCAAACCTTGGAGGAGAATTCACCCCAAAATAAAATAAATTTGTTGTCAATTAAGAAAAGTTAATTAAGGAAAGAGCGAGACCTGCCCTCCTTGCTCTCTGTCCTGGCATCGCTTGGCTCACAGTGCACACATCACACTTCAGATTTTTTTTTTCTAATTCCTTGTCCTTTGTAGGTCTAAATAATTGGACAACCTGAACTTGAAAGACAGCACAGGTATGCCCATAACTTCCAGAGAAGCTGAAACAAGCCGTAAAACACACACACACACACACACACAAAAGCTGCAGCCTGCTGTCATGCACGTTCTCGTTTGATCAGCTGATGCAGTTTTAGAGGGTCCTGACGGGGTGGGCCACTATCTCCGCTGAGCAACTGTCTCGGCATAAGCTTCATAAACAGATTGGACTGTGTCGCTTCTTGGGCAAGTCACGACTGAAAGAGTTACAGAGCTTAGTGTGGGCTGGTTTTATTCTCCCCTGGGCTTTTATAGGTCCATTACTCAGAAGCTGAAGAAGTACCTAGGCTCACCGTTTAGTGCAGGTGATGTATTTTACAGTAATTATTTCCTAATCTGCCCCCCGGTCTTCAATACAATCCATAACTCCTTGTTTTGAATTGCTGTTGTTTCACACAATGACTGCATCTCAATAAGCCCCTCAAGCATTATAGACCTCATCCAGAGCGGATTTTATTTTTCAATTGACTTAAATAGAAATAAAAGGAATTAAGACACGTCATTTCGCTTCCACTGCAAGGACACATTACATGACAAGGCCATCACATATCCCTTTTTACATCCTGTTTAGAGCTGCGTGTGTTCTAATGGATAAGTTCCTCTAAACGTGTACATGAAGCGCAGTGATTGAGAGGGGCACACTAAGACACCAATTGGTAATTGAAGTCTTATATCTCATTTGACCATTTGTTTAATTGTCCATTAGTGAAACTTTCTGTCAATCTAATCAGGCCAGTGCTAATGTAGAAACACTCTTTATGGCTGCCACCTCATCTCCTTCCCATTAATATTCCCCAGACAGTGCCGCTTGTGATTATCATAATTGTGATCTATGTCGTCCTTATGTGTCGCTCTCCGAGAACAACTGGCATTTCACCAACTTTGCCGCTGAAGTTTTTTAATGCTCGGTAGGATGACAAGGACATCTCCTTTCTTTGCTGGCATCCGAAGCCTGCCAATCAATCCGGCGCGCTTGACTCCATCTGATCTGATTGGCTCTGTACAAAAGCGAAACACCTCCCCGTGGGTGCATCTTTGCACACCCAGACCCGGTGTCCCCTGAGCCAGCAGCTTTTCCTCAACCACTGACCTCTCTTGCTGTATATTTGTCTTTGCCATGGGAGTGTGAAATCAGTAAAAAGCCATTCCATTTGCACTGCTTCTTGGCACTGCACACAAAGGCAGTTGCTATGTTTCCTTTTCTGCTGGGCTGCGAGGTGTACTGATGTTTAAAGCCAAAGTTGAATTACAGTTTGGGAACAAAGGCGGGATCGTGAGTCTGAAAAAACATTCAAACACTTACACCATGGGGTGAGCATTCCTGGATATTGGTGACACGGTTTCCATGACTAAGAGTAAACGTTTGTACCTCCCGGTTGGCCCTGGGCTTGTTTAACACCCTCCCTTGCTGCTGTGACACCTGTCTCCACAGCTCCCGCAGGGCACAGCGCTAACGTGGCCAGACAGCGGCCTCCGGTAACGCCGGTAACCAAGGTGATTATCCCCGCTCAGGCGCTGTGACGGAGCTCTCACTTGCTGTGATTGGATGAGAGAGGCTGATTGAGCTGAAAAGGGCAAATGCCTAAAATTGAAGAGCTGGAAACTGTGTACTCTGCCAGTGTAGAGGCTAATACGCATCTAATCTGGAAGACCTGATGTAGAGACAAGAGCGGGGTGGGTTGCTGGTAATGAGGTGCTCATCCAGGGCCAGGAGGCTCAGTAAAGGTGAAACTGTCAAGTCTAGGGACAGAGTTTGCCAACAAGACCCCCATTCCCTTTACCCCAGGGAGGTCTGGGTGTCCAGTGGAGGCTAGCTGATTAAGAGTGACCAGGCTTAGTTGGAGCACTGAGGGACCAGTCAGTAAAGGAGACTGAGAGAGAGAAGGGAAAAGATGGCTGGCTGCACTGTGTATAAAAGAGTGGTGGGGGGGCGGGCGCCAGGGGCATGCGTCACAGATCAGTGAAGCAGGGAGGAGTGGAGCAGAGGAGAAAGTCAGGCAGAGAGGAGTCCAACAAATGAGTGAATGATTGCAGACTTTCAACTCTAAAATAGAGGGGTGTAAAAAAAAAAAAAGACAAGAGGGGAAAAAGAACAAAACCCCCGCTGCGCCAAATGACAGATTGAGAAGACCAAAAAAAAGTGGGGAAGGAAGGAAGAGTGAGATTAAGAAGGTGGGACCAGAGCAGAAAAGTACACTGTGCTGGTGCGAGAGGAGAGCAGGGGTGAGGGGGAGGAGGGGAGACACAGAGATGGATGGTGATACACAGAGATAAAGACAGAGAGAGGGCAAGCACTGTGTAGGTGACCACACCAGAGAGACGAGGAGTCATGATCGATGAGGTCACAGCACGCGCACGCTCACGGTCACACGCAAACGCACCCATACACAGCACGCACAAATGGTTTCCCTAGCAGCTTCACGGCCAGTCCTCCCACTTTCACCGAAGCTACGCGGCACTTCGGCTCGGAGAATTAAACACCCACACACGCACAGGGCTATTCATCTGTCTGCCATTTAGAATCCTACTTCATATCATCACCATTAATAGGTTTGCTTTGATGAGATTGTCGGATGCTGAAAATTGCCAGTCAAAGCAGTGCACTATCTACTGGGAAATCAGATGGAGATTTTCAGAAGGCGGACACAACAATGCTGAAGAGGTCTCAGATGAGTTATCTATCTTTTGAAAACTCCGAAAATGTCTATCCCATGAGTGGCAAATCCATTTGGGCTATGACCATGTCTGGCATAGATAAAAAGGTGAGTGTGAGTTTCAGTTGTTACGGAAACCTCAGTAATGACTTTTTCTTAAAATGAAATCCGATCTTAATCGCATTAATGAATGTTTAAAGCATTTGAAGTTGAGAGAACGAAAAGACGATGTTGTCTTAAAACGAATCCATTGAGTAAGCGGAAGATTATCACAGATTCTTTGCAAATGTAACAGAAAACCACACATTATGGTTTCCCCGCACTTTCAAACAGAAAGCTGTCTCTCAACAAAACACAACTGATAACAGCAGCTGCCAATAGATCAAACTCAGATTTCCTCCCTCCCTTTCTGGACACACTCCAAGTAGTTGTTGACAAAAAAAAAGTCAGCTGCAGCTTCCGGTATGCTTGATTTAACTTTTATTAGTTAAAACCCCTACACACTCCTTGCCTTTTGTTTCTGTCTTAGCGTTCTTCTCTTTATCTATTTCTCTGGTCTAAGACAGGAGCCTCAACATCAGGAGTAGTAAGCTTTGATCCACTTCATTAGCAAACCGTAAACAACCATTAATTAGAGCCATTTAATTAGCGGCACATGAAAACAATCCTCGAAAAGTTGGCCCCTCTCAAAGACCCCCAAGTGCTCGTAGGAAGGAAAGAGTTAGAGAGAGAGAGACGGACAAAGAAAGAAGGAAGAAAAGGAAAAAATTGAGGGGAAAAAGCCTGCGGTCATGCTTAATGTGCTGGGGCGAGATTTACCGCAATGATTTGCCGGGCTCTTCTGAGATTCATAAGGTCATCAATTCATGCTCTGCTTTCAGCAGGGCAAAACAAAACTAAGGCTACGCAGTCGTCTGCACTGAAGTAAAGAGAGAAGAATGGAAGCCCAGCCAAATTGGATTGGTGCTGCGATTGTTTCTGCAGAGATTGTTACAGTTGGCACAGCCACTTAAAAAGTGGCCAAGCACCAACGACCTTGAGGAAAGCTCTGGCTGATTCTCTCGCAGGATTCATTTTCTCCCGAGCAGCTGAAGGGGCATTCAAGTGCACAGCTGCTGATTCACCTTATGGCCATTAACAGGTACATCCCCATCCCTCTCACCTCACATAAAGCGCACCAGCAGATTGAGCAGCACTTTGACTCATGTCTACAGACGTGTTCCTATCTCCGTGTCCATCTGCCGGACAAATAATGTTATCGTGGACCGCAGAAGGGCTACCTTCGCATCCTGGCCATCGCAATAGAGAAGTGGAACAGGAGTAAGGTCTGAGAGACCGAATGAGTTTGACACAGGCCTTGGGCATTTGGGCAAAGTCGCGGAGGTGCTCGGTTTGTAGGAATTGCCACCTGCCGGGGCGCACCGGTGAACGGAGAGTGAAGCAGCTTGCAGAGGCCAGTGGGGTTCTGTGATCGGTACCAAAGTATTTTCAGTGGATTCTGTAGCCATGGACAGCAAGTGGCTTTTGTGTCTGCAATATAGATCTTAGAGTCTGCAGAGCCACAGAGTACGCGCAGCACGACACCGTCGCCTCTTGACTGCATATACAGTAACGCGTTTTATTGCAAGAGAAACTCATAAAAGAAAGCTGTGGGAGAATGTCCTTTCATTCATGATTATTTTTTCTCTTCCCACGGGGGAAAATGGCTGTCATCTGTCTTTCCCTTATCAGACCAACTGTGGCTGCAGTTTTTTTTCCCCCCCAACAAGCCTCCAGGTTTTTTTTTTTTTGAAAATGACTCATCATAGATTACTTTTCCTTTTTAAAAAATTAGCTTTCTCCATCATTAAAATTTCATTGTAGGAATGCATCTTATTTTATTATTAAGTGCATAAGAAATATAAAATGTCAAACATGATTACAAGTGCAAGATGCTGCCCCGAGTCTTGCACTTTAGTGTAAATTCAAATTGCATGACTCCGTGGTTTTCTCAGGTCACTGTGAAAGAAAAACTCTTTGAACTGTACTCTGTAAAACAGGAAACTGAGGTTGACAAGCCGTGTCAAGTAAGTTTGAGTCTGCAACAATTTGAAGACAAAGTACATTTCTTTTTTTATTCTCAGGATCGGATCACCTGAAAAAATTTCCATTCTTAGTTAATTTGTCACCGCTGGTTGGATAAAACTCCCAACTGTGGGAGCATAATTTGACATTTTGAGTGATTTTCTCGGATAAATGTGACTCAGGATACCTACTAGTTTTGCACACAGTCAAAACACTGAAAAAAACGAAAAAAAAACCTTGTGCTACCAGATCTGCTATTACTTGATTTTTCATTCTTTTGCTTTTAACTTGGATAAAAATTCAGCTCACTTAAGACTAATTCAGTGGAAAAAATAATATGATGTGCTGTGTTGGTGGTATGAGTCAGGGAAGTTATACCGGAGAAAAAGATTGTTAAAAAATGCTTCAAAAACCCATCAACAGCATTTAGAACATTGAATTCATAATTGATTGGCTGTGTGTTTTGTATTCACGTTGACATTATCATATACTTATCATTACTTATTTATTCACATTCTTCAGCTTCTAAAGCCAATCAATCAAAACCATGACATTATTGGCAGTGAGGTCACATTAGGTTTGTGACAGCTCTACTTGTATATGCAATTATAACTGATGCTTATTTACCATGGAGATGAGTTTGAGTTGTGCTGTGGGGAAAGCGATTTATGAGCTTATGGGGAAAATTAAAAACAAACATAAACCATTTGTAATTAAAAAGCAGGTTGATCCCGAATGATGACTGATGTACGTATAAATCATGGGCCTGGCTACAGAAGTGCACAAATCTGCAGCAGAGCCGACAGGCAGATTGGCCCGTACAGTATTCAGCCATACAAACAGATACTACAGAGTCCATTATGTGGTTAATTTCGGGCACGAACGGCACTTTGGTTAAGGTTTTAGGGAAACTGTGGCTTTGTTTAATGCTTAAAATATATGTCTGGGAAGTAATTGTGTTATTTGTCTCTGTTAAACCAGACCAACATCTCTTTCTCTAACCTCAAGCAATGGCTAGAAGTGTCACATAGAAAGCCATCATACATTTCACTAAAGCTGCTGACAAGTTGACAGGATGTTGTACTTGAAGATCAGATATTTTGACAGACAAATTTGCAACTTGCCATTTACTTGAAATCTCAACATGTCCTCATTACTGCTATAACAAACCTTGTACAGTTGCAGGAAAGTAAAAAAAAAAAATGCATTTGTTTGTGCCGTTTAGTTGCATGCAATTGTACGTTTTGGGAGACTGGGTCGGCACAGGAGATTGCAGAGACCTTTTTGTGTTCCCTAGACTTATTTACTGCAGCGTGTAGTATCCTGGCGCTCTGTGCTTTTTAAATGTCATGTTCTCTCTCTGGCCTCCTTTTTCATGAGCTTCCCCAGGATACTGTAGACAAACAGGACGACACACCTGGCGATTGTATTCCAAGCACACAAAGAAATTCACAAATGCACACGCTGTTTTGTCCACGTACTGTATCACTTTCTATTGCCTTTTGTTCTCCAACAAAAACAATTTTTTTCGTTCTTAATCACTGTATTGCTTCTCCTTTTCCTGACTTTTTAATGCCCCCCCCCGTTACCCCCCATCTGTCTTACTTTCCTGCAACCCATCCTTTCTTTCTGATGCTTCACTCGCAGGGTGAAGCCAGTTCAAGGGCCTCAGCACTTAGTGTCTTTTTGTTTGAACTCTCCATGATCACTCAAAAGCTTTTTTATCCCTCCCTGCGTGTCTGTCTTTTTACATCTAGTCTCGTTGTTAGTTAAATGCCAGTGTCCATGCCCATCCACACCCTCTAGTTGCATGTCTACATGCATCTTCTCCAGTTCTTACTGGGATTTTGTATTGAGAGAATGTGGACATAAGTAACCGGGTTACTCAGACAAACCAGGCTTCTTTGGTAGCTGAGGAACGAGTTTACATGCACATAAAGCCACAATATACACAACGGCAGCACTAGTATGAGACTCGAAATCAACCGCCTCTGCTCCTTCCCTTCCTGTCCTTGCTCCGACACGCCTCCGGAGCTTCAGCTAGTTGTCGTTATGAATTACAATAAATGAGAATGCATCAAAATTTGCTAATCAAGCAGAGGTAATTGAAATTCTCTGGTTGGAAGGGCGAGCCTCGCTCAGAACACCTTTAGAAGTAAATATCTCTGTACTTCTGGCAACGCTGTTTAATGAGTCTGGGCCAAGGAGGCTCCTCTCCACAAATACGAATTTTGTGGAGCATATGTCTAGTTTTAAAACAATCTTGAAAAGTAGAAAACTGCAACTTTTGGTAACCTGGTCACTCTGAATCCCCTGTATACATACAGCAGACTCTGATTTCTCCTCTACCTCTGACTTGTCTTGGAAGCTCACAGATTTCAACTGCAAAGTGACAGAAGATGCTGCTTCAGGCCTTTTGTGTGTGTTTGTGAGTGTGTGTGTGTGTGTGTGTGTGTGTGTGTGTGTCAGTGCAGACTGACAGCGGAGTGAGACTAAGATGGGCAGGCAGACACAATGGGGCTCCTTTTTTTTTAACACTGCAAACTGATCGAAGAAAAAAATGCAGCGGAGAGCAACTTACTCAGACCTCTGCATTCCACTTTGTGTTAGTCGAAGTTTTAATTGGACTTAGGGCAAGTTAATTTAAAAACAAGCAGGCATTGCTCTGAGTTGTGATCTCTCTTTCATTCAGCCGCTCTACTGCTTTTCTTGTCTTTAGCCTTTTGTCTTGTGCTTGCGCTCTGGTAAAAAGCAGATTATAAACCAGCTTCCACGTACACAAGGCAGAGAAACCCAAGTTCCCTCACTTGGGGAAATCTGGTTTCTTTTACACCCTTTCTCGATTTCTCGTTTAGCGTGCATGAATCAGCTTTCTCAAGAAAAGCCAACTCTAACTTGGTTCAAGTGCATGCGCACACACTGACAGATAGTTGGAAATACATATTTTGGTGAAGGCGAGACGAGGACTTTTCACTGCCAGGATCACTTGCTGATAGATCTTTTGGCTAATAGTGTCTTCGGCCTCCCCGCTGCCTGCACCCCCTTCCTGCCTCCTTTGCCTTTCTGTTGCTTACACTTTAGCTGCAGGCTATAGGGATGCCAGGGCCAGGTGTGGAGAGGTAGACAGTTAGAGGATTGGAGAGGAAGAGAAAAGTAGAGAGGGAGGATTGACAGGGCCCAGGTGGCCAGATTGAACGCCTGTGCTCCTGCTTTCCCCAAACTCATTTGCATAAACAAAATGGCTTTTCCCTCTGTCTGACTCTTTATTTTCCTTCCATTTACACACACCACTTCAATTCATTTCCAATATTATTTTTGTTTTCTCCCGGCTGCTGTTGCCGCTTCTCAGAATAAGTTCTCCTTGCACTTCCTTTCTTTTCCTTCAGCTTTGTGTTTTCTTTTTATAGTCAGATAGATCCTTTCTACTGGATCTCCAGATTTACCTTGTTTTTCCATCTTTCTTCTCTGGGTTTGCTGAACTGTGCATTTTACTTATATGCTGCACTGCAATATTCTGGAGGTGGAGACTTATTTTCACCTTAAGTGCAGTTCAGAGACTTCAGAGTCCCCCAACCATCCCCATTTATCTCCCACCCACTTCCTCTTGCTCCCTTGACTGTTTTAACTAACCCGTATCTTTCCTTTGCCTCTTCGCTCCCCCTTCACTGCTCTTCTTCTTTTTTCCTGATGCCTGGGTAAAACTTTCTGTTCTTGATATTTGCACCAACGCAGAGTTTATCTCCTTCCTTTTTAATTCCCTCATCTGTGTTCCATCATTCTCTCATGATCATCACACACACACTGACACACACACACACACACAAACACTTCATCACTCTTTTCTTCCCTCTGCTACGTTTTCCATCTCTCTTCCTTAACCTCTGTGGCACTTTATCATGATTCACCTCTTCTACTTGGCCTGTTCTTGGCATATTGGCCATTTTACAGTTGTGTGTCCTGTGGTGTATGTGTGTGTTCAGAGGAGACTAAGTAGTATTCTGCTCACACGTGCGCGGGGCACATACACATACATCATTGTCCCTGCATTTTTGTCATGCCAAACACACCCCTGACTGGCTGAGCCAGACACATGATAAATGGTACATCACTCAGCGTGTGCTCATAGATAAATAAATATGTATTAATAGCAAAAAATACAGTAGAATAAACTCTTAGTGTCATTTATGTGTCTAAATGTAATAAACAAATTTTTACAGACATATAAACACATCTTCGTTGAAGACGGGAAGTGAGTTTCCATCTGTAAAATTCCACAGCTACATAACATAGGGGCCCACGCATATGTATATAACTGCACAAAGATTTGCATACACAAACGCACAAACACATGGGCCTCGGATTCCCTCAGAATTGCTGAATTGAGTTATGTTGCCTGTCAGTCAAGTCCCAGCTCCTACATATACACCCCAATGATTCCTTCCACACACACATCCGCCCGTCTGATGGTGCATATTTCGCATGGGGAAGGGACTAAATTACAGCGAAGGTGAAAGAGGCAATAAACACGGTAGAGATACAGTGGCGCTCGCTCAGCAGCACTGCAGTCAATCACAGAGTTAGGTGCTGCTGCTTTGCTCATCCAGTTGTGAAGTGCTGGGAATGGCCAGAGGTGGAGAATGGACAGAGCGAGCGAAGGGGTGGAAGGGTACAAAATGCCACCATCCAGCCCTCCCCAAAATTATCTAGCTGTGACCAGCTTACACACACCTGCCACTTAGGGGACAAAGGGTGGGATGGATGGTGGGAGGGAGGGAGGCAGCGGGAGATGACAACAGCTCACACTTATATATCACAGCCCTTTAGATACACACAACTTGTTACAACACATACTCTGCACACATAACACGTGTAATGAATCTACGCTACGCCAATCTACATTAAGGACCAACCACCAAATAATCCTGTGTGTGTGTGTGTGTGTGTGCGTGTGCCTAGAATAAATAAATAAAAATGGCAAAAGTTGTAATAAATAAAAAGGATCCTTTACGTACCAGCTCCCGCCTGCAGATATCGCTGAGCTATAGACAGAAATGTGTTAGTGATTCTAATAGTTAGCAGCCTTGGGCATGTTCACAAACTGACAGTTAGTGGGTTACACTTGGCAGGTTAGCCCAAAAAAATGTAATTCAATAAAGAGCGAGACAGCTGACAAAATCTCAGCTGTAACAGGAAGCCTGTCTGCGTGCCACCGGTGAGATTTCCTTACCTGGGTGTCAAAGAAAGTACACAACCTCTGTAGATATTTAGTCTAAATCCTGCAGGTAGGACGATTTACCTACAGTGTTTTTGAATAAAGCATTTAAACTCAATCTGCGGCTGTTGGCGGATCCAACAGACTTTCACATATTTGTAGTTGGCACGTTCTCCCGTACACCCACAGACCCACCAACACAGTTCCCGAGCACGCAGAGAATTCAGGTCTCAACAGACTGCGCATATAGGTTGTACCTGTATATGCAAAGCACACAGGTGTGGAAGGATGGACGGGCGCTTCCTTCCCGTACCCGCACATACTGTGATAGTTTAGTAGCTACATTAACAACATTACACAAAGCTAGACTTGATAACTGCGGCTGAGGCAGAGCGAGTGACTGCCTGCTGAGAATCTAATAGCACCGGCAGCTCTCCCTCACTCACCTCGGCTACCTTTCGATCCTATCTGTCTCCCTTCATCATTTATTCATTTCTGTTCCCTTCAGCACATCCGTATTTCTCTCTGTCTCCCTCTCTCTCCACCTTGTCCGCCTCTGAATTTACCACTAAGGCTTGCCTTTTGGCAGTTCTTCCCACATTTCTCCCACCTCTCTCCTTTCTCCCCGTCTTTTTTTTTCACTCGTTCTTCTTGGCCTCCCTTTCTTTCCGTCATAGTCTCTTTTGCTCAGTCTCGGTATCAAATCCCATTCTTTTGTACTTGGCCCAAACCTCTGCTCCTCTCTTTCTGTTTCTCACTCTGCACCTACTTTCGCAAGTTTGACTTGGCAGAGAGTTATGACGGGAAAGCCTGGAGGAGAGCAGAGGAAAAAAGCGAAAGGGGTAGAGGATGAGGTCAGACGTACAGTCAGGCAGAGACTGTAAACACACATCTACCAGCTTTAGATTAATCTTATTAATTACTCATGTGAAACTCAGGGCTGTGACACACTTGTTATTGCTTTGTGTTATTAATAAAAAGAGTTACGGAATGGAGGCGCTGGAATCAATAAACCGGCTTGAAGGGAAATTAAACAAGCGGGAGAAGGGGACAGGCCACAGGAACAAGCTTGGTGCAGCTTGGACATTGTCATTAGTTGCTGCTGCTCTTTAATGGGGGTTATTTAACGGGCCAGAAAACAGGCTCACATTGAAGCCAGCATTGCTGATTTGCAACTGCAAGTACAAGCCGAACTCTTACAAAACTCCTTTTTAAATCAAACTGAAAACAATGGGAGTGAAATATGAAGGTGCCGGAAAGAGGAAAGAACTTGGCCGAAACCCTCCGGCCTGCTCGCCCTGAAGTCCCCCGCTCTCACTTTGGCCTGCGTGTATCGTTTGTTCCACTTTTATCCTCATTTACCTCTCTCTGCTCTGGGTCCCTCTTTTATCTCTCTTCCTCCCTCTCTCCGCTTTTCCCACAGCGCCTTTTCTTTTATGAGAAATTCATTACAGGACAATAAAGGTCTGATTGGAAAGAGTGGACCATCTTTCAGAGAAACGTGTTTGAAAGCTGAGGCTTAGAGAGTGTGTGTGATGGCATTCCACACCTGATGTCTTCACTCACAGGCCGAGTTGATTTTCTTCGCACTGCTGCTTACACCTCATCATATCAGAGCTCCTGTGATAGAACATTGTTTTTTACACTATTATAGATGAGGAGGGTTCCAGGAAATCAGCTGAGCTGAACTGCCGCACACAGCCTGCAGTAGAAATATAGAGCTTTTCGTGGAGGGGTGTGAATGCGACATGGGTTTCAGAGCCACTATAATGATACTATATTTACACTGAACAGTTGTCTGGATCCAAGTGTGACACTCGTTCAATTATGTGACATATCTCCCCTGTGTAAACACAGCACAGCGATGTAATGTGATTCAAGGCAATAAAGACATCTCCATGCTGGATGACAGATATGGATAAAGCAAAGCAGCAACAGAGCCTCATCTGCATTGTATTGGTTCAGCCTGGGTTATTGCTCCCAACTTTTTTTTTCATTTTTTCCCTCCTCTCTCCTTGTCTCTTCTACTTTTAAAACAGTGGGGAACCCCGTATTTGAGGTGCACAGAATTTGTTAAGTTGCTGTTGTTAATTGATGGGTTTTTATGGCGCAATGACAAAATGTCGCAATCCCGTACCTACACAAACAGAAATATGTTGGATGTGTTTAGTATTTTCAATACAAGGTCTTTACTTGACACTTGTACTTATGTAAAGGATTTGAATAGTTTCTCCATCACTCACTGAGCCTGAAAGGCTCTTTGTGACTGATAATAACTGTGTAATACTATGATATTTTCTGAGACAGTTATTACACATACAAAAACGATGAAACCCCAAAAATCTGGCAGAACTATTTTTGAAGCTAATCGTTGTCTTTGTCTTCCAACGCGCAGTTCAAGGAGGTATTTTCTCCTTGTTCAGAAAGATTGTTCTCACAAAGCACCACCAACAGAAACACCTGATTTCAGGAGTAAATGCCTGTCAAGAAGACTAGTCTAACCTCAGGCTTAATAGCAGAATGTGTCAGGCACAACTGAGAACACTTTACACATGTTCATTCCCCAAATGTGGGTACGGGCTGTCCATTTGCACATAGTCTTTATAGCAGATGTAGAAAAAAAAAATGCTGTCAGCACTGATGAGTCTAGCCTGCAGGTGTTTACAGGTGTAGACAAGTGTGGTGTCAAAGCTTTGGGGACTAGATGATTCAGACTAAAAGTCTGTGAAAACACAAGCTCAGAAAAATAGGTTTGTGAATTCCCTGCTAGAATTATTGCACTCCGTGTATGTATTATTCTGACAAATTAATCTCAACTCAGTGTGAAATTTTGCACATGGGCAAATGCGTAATGCCTGTTCACACAATTAACCAATAATAGCTGTCAACAAATCCCTGTTTGACCTTATTTGGACATAAACCAGACTTGTTTTGTTCTTAATCTGGCACCAGAAACATCCTGTGACAGCTCCACAGGAGGCATTTTTGGAATTCCACACGTCCTTAGAACACTGACAGGTTGTGAGCCATGAAAGCCCATTGATGGCACACCGTCGTATGATCTCACGCACTCACATTACTCTCGCATTACAGGAAGATTTGTGTGAACATTTGGTGTGTTAAGCTAAGAGCAAAATCATGTTGAAATTAAGATGTGAGCCCGCTCATCTGTTAAAGTTATGCAGACCGACAGCATGATGTGCTGGAAAGATTAAGGCTCCAAATAAAATGTCGCCCAAAGCTCAAATTCCCTTTTTGATGTTATCTATCTTTTGCCACATTGCTGTTTCACACACGGCTCAGCGCATTCATGAAGGTCACTGTGAGCATGGTGAGGAGCATGTGTGAAGGCTGGTGATTCACACGTGTTTGCAGGCAGTGCTTCCGAACCCCGGTCCTCACGTACCCCTGCCCATCTCGTTTTCCCTCCTACACGCTACTGATTACCTGTTTCAGTTCTGCTCAACCAATCAGAAGCTGAAAGATTATAGATGAGGCCGAGAACCAGTGTACTACACCCCTGATTAATCAAGTGGTTGATCATTTTTATTTTGTTCATTAATAAGCGGTTTGAATATAAACTCCTGTCTTATGCGTCGGTAAAGGGAAAAGACTCCCATAAGTTCAGGCCAACACACTGACTTTTACTTTCAGTTTGTAAAACAAGCAGTTTTTTAGCCAAGATAAACGTGATGACATTATTACGACATAACCTGGGGTTCTCAGATAACAGAGGTCTTCGAAAGCCCCGAAGACATTCTTTAACTGCTACGAAAGCGACAAGTCTGTGCATGCGCTAGAAAAGCAACAAGTCCTCCAACTTAAATGCTCTTATGGTTTGTTTGTACCTACCCTCTTATTTCAGCCAATGAATAGTTTAAGGCGTCACACATCTGTTGAAATTGTGAAATTGTGTTGGTTGGTGTTAGGCACATTAAACACCAGGGGTATTTTATATTATAATTCGGCACTAAACACTGAACTTTTTAAATTCACAGCTCACACGACGTTTGTCATGTGACTAGTTGCATCAACAACAATAGCATCATCGGCATCATCAGTTGTTTGACACTGGACGTGGACTCTGGCGTCCTGAGTGAAATTCCTGTGTTTTGTTCCCAACCTGCCTTCTTACATATGTTGCAGAATATGAATTACGGTGTAATAGTCCAATGTTACTACAGCTGGTAGATGTCACCAAGTGGTCACAGGAATCTGTTGGTGGTTTTAAACAGCTGGTACAAAATTATATTATGAATATTTCACGGTCTCAAGACGAAGGAAACTTAAAATAGTAATCAAGTAAAAGTAGAGTAAATACTCCACTACACGATGACATACCACTTTAAATTCTTTAATCAACTGAAGTACACAGGTACTAATAGCTGAATAGCATGAATGGAAGTGTGTGTGCAAGGCAAATTATATAAAGTACGAATTGGCCTTCACCATGATGAACACAATTGATGCCTCTTTAGTTCATTTATTGATGCAGTTTCAGCTTTTCAAACACGATAACCTCGTTTTGTATTTTCTATAATTTGAGTTTTAAGCTGTTTCAAAACAAGGCATGTATACGTACAGGATATTTGTGTTGCAGTAGTCGAAAATTGCAGGTGCATTCTTTCTTTACAGATTTTTGTTAATGTCATTGTCATCTCTTTTGTGGTGTAAAGAGTTAAAATCCGATCAAATATACTAAATGAGTGCAACAGCAAGGCACGCATATGCATCTGTACAATAAATGAAGTACGCAGCACGTGTGCATACAAATATCACTTCCTCTTCTTGGTAGAAACTCATTACTATAGATCTCACACTAAAAGGATTTACCTTGGCCGGACAGAAATTACTCATTTTTCTTGCAGGTGAAATGCATCAGTTCTCACCTCTAATTGTTAATACAGGAGCATTATGCGCCACCTGGAAGGGAGAGGGAGAGAGATTCTCGCTATAAATCAGATGAAAGCTATTTTTACCTGTGCATCTTTACTTTCGCTTTTTCATTTGAGTGTGTTAATGTGTTTCAAGAGATTTGTATGCGTGTGTGTGTGTGTGTGTGTGTGTGTGTGTGTGTTTTGGGTTTTATTTACGTGCTTAGACTTATGTTTATTGCTGTTTCTGTTTTGAAAGACTACAAAGAGCCTGCAGTGGGAGTGAAAGCTCAGCCTCTAGTGCTATAGGCCTCTGATGGAGAGATTAGCAGTGAGAGATGCGAAATAAAGAGTGTTAATTAAAAGCAGAGAGTGGGGGTGTGGGAAAATCAGGTGAGATAACATGGTGTCAGAGAGCTGAATAAAAAATTATTTACCTGCCCACACACACACTCACACACGCACACACACAGAGAGAGAGAAATACCCATTTTAACTTGAGAAGATAGGGGTTGCAGGCTAATATGGGCGAGTTAGTGATGTGGAAAGTGTGCAAGAAAGGAAGCATCGCTGAGTGGGAGGCAATAGGATTAATTGAATCTGATTTAATCCTGCTGTTTGCGTCTTCTAGATGAATATGTTTTATAGTTACATTTTAAGAACGAGGTGTATGTGTTTTCTCGTTGCAGGAGTCAAATAAGGTAAAGTTGAAAGTGGAAGACATGTGGGCACTAATGGCAGATTAGGAGCTTGGGAGGAAACTGGCTCACTTCCTTCGCATGTCTAACGTTTAGAAAGGAGATAACGTTTGAGCCAGACATCGGAAATTATTAAAGTTTTTAACCATAACATAATTACAGCGAGGAATAATGTTTATGCGTGCGGAAAGGAGGAAAAGAGACTAAAAAGGGCGAAGAGGAACGGGAATGAGGAAGACGGTTCTGAAAAACAATTTTAAAGTAAAAAGGTAGTGGAAGATCAGTGGGAAAAAAAACAGAGAAGCAGTGAGTTGTTTATTGAAATGGATCTTAATCCCACCGGTGATATTAGGTTGAGTTATACTTGGGGGGTGCCAGGGGGTGGGAACTTAGAGAGAGAAAGGGGGAGGAGAGACTACGGAGGGTGGGGGTTACATCTGTAAATCATTTTAATAACATCTCTCCTCTGCATTAGGGGGCAGCCAGGAGGCCAAACAAACAGTGTGTAATTAGACCAGGGGAATGGGAAATAGTGATGACGAGAGAGCTGGGGCAAGGAAAGTCATTTGGTAAAGTAAAGAATTGGAACACGAGACCTTTGGACAATAATGGTTATGACTCTCATTATGTGCTGCTGCTGCTGTTAAGAAATGAGACCTGACAAGGTCTGAGAAACCACAGAGGAAGAGGATGAAGAAGCTTCACGACAGACGGACGTGGGTTATGCTTGAGTTGTTGATGATTATGCTGTTTAAGGTGATAATGTAAGATATCATCCTCCTGGGTGACAGATGATGGTGATGAAGATACTGGTGTAATGGTGATTATGATGGTTGGAATTCTGATTACAGTAATGGAGATGATGATAAATGTGGTGACAGTGTCATGGCTGCCACTGCTGTCAGTTCTGCTAATTATCCGTCCAATTTCTCTGCCCGCTTATCTGGTGCGGGGTCACAGGAGGGCCGAAGCCTATCGTAGCACGTAGTTAGGTGAGGAGTATATCACGTGCATTTTAAAGTCTCAGCTTCCTATTACCTTTGGAGTTTTCGATTCGCTTGAACTCTCTGTCTCTGGACTGTTGGGAGTAGATGGGAGTCTCTGTGCAGCCAGCAGTGAGAAATATTATGCAAAAAAAAAAGTTCAGCTGTTCCCCATAATTGTGTCTGAGATGTCAGTATGCTCTGCGGGTTCATTACAAACTAGTACAGAATGCAGAATGTAAGCTCTTCTTTTCACCCGCACAGAACCAAAGAAGGAAACAAAAGGTTAAAGGTTTCCTACCATAGTGTATTTGTACCACAGCTCGAGTAATTTAATATTTATTTACATTAGAATCATATTAGGAAGGGATGTCTCCGGGCAGCAGGGCTAATTTCAGGGTCTGAAAAAGTTTTCCTGGATTAATTTGAACAACATTACACATCATCAGTCCGCACAGATCCGTCTTCATCTGTCACTGTTTTTATTTTCAGAGAACATTAAGGTCACGTGATTTATGCCTGTAGCTCAGACCATTTTCAACTAATTACATTTTGCAGAGGTCACAGGTCAGCTCGGATACGAAGGTAGTTTTCTCTATATGTCGTCAGCGACACTGTAAGCGTGTTTATCATTGCCACAAAGCTAACATTGATAATGGTGGAAATGAACTGTTATATTTGCTGTCATCAATCATCTAACAAGGCCCGAGGGACTGCCCTTTGTCGTTCCTGTCTGACCTCCTCCTCACACGTACGCCAATACATAATTCATAAGGTATGTAGTGGCTGCTGGATGATGATACTGTGATACTATCTGCTGTACACGGGCGACTGTTTGTTTTGCTGGAGAGCTGCATATAAATAAATGCGGCGAGAAGGGAAACTATAAGCTTATCTTAAGGTGCAATGGATGCTGGCTCTGCGGTGAATGAAGGGAACGATGAACCGAGGGATGGGAAGGAGCCAAGTTGAGGCGTACTGAGCTGATGCACAGGTGTGTGTGCGCTCTGTGTGCGAGCGTGTGCGAGTGCAGATGTGTTTAGCAGAGTGGATAATATAGGGAGGGTTGTGTAAAAAGAGAAAGCAGATGAGGAGAGCGGAGCTGATTAAGGTGTATGAATGTTTGCGTGTGTATTTTTGTGTCCCATGACTATAAGCATGTCTGCGTGTTATTACTCTCTGACCTGTCGCTCCTGGCTCAGTCTTCATGGACTGTCTCATTTGCGCCACACACACACACACGCACAGACACACTTATAAATCTAGTGTGTAAATCCAGCCAAGGGCCACGGGGCAGGAGGGAGAAGTACCTAAGAGACACAGAATCTCTCTCAGGCTTCCTCCCTTTCACTCTCTGATCTTCTCCTCCTCCTCACTTTTTTTTTTTTTTCCTCCTCTTCCTCTTTTCCCAAATCCTCATCTCCATATTTATAGACAGAGGGGCCTCTTTAAGAGGCCGCTATCTGAAATGGGCTGGCAGCACCTCTTGTTTGTGGTTCTCCAAATGGAGAAAAGCCATTTCCTCTTCCTGTCAAGCATGGAAGTATACTTGTGTGTTACGCGTATGTGTTTGTGCACACACGTCTGTGGTATGTGCCTGTGTTTGGATGGGGAGTTGCAATGTCAGGCAGTTTCACAGCCTTATAGGTTGAGAGCTGGCCAAGTGTTGGAAGCTAAACCTTACTTCCACTTTCACAATCACACTTCTCGTAAAACCCTTAAACTGCAGCAGTGCTGGAAGAAGTGGGAAAGTACAGAATTGCTGCATCAAACACAGCATCAGAAGGAGAAAGGGGGAAAGTATAGGAGCGTTAGGCTTTGTAAATGTTTCCAATTTTTCCAATGATTGCCTGGATGCTCACGTTAATATGAAACAGCAAGCTGTACTGTATTTCAAGTTTAAAACCTCATATTTTATACAGAACATGATTGATGGCCTTGTGTCCGGTGACGGATTATCTGTACACACTGAATGAAATTGTTTCCCGAGTCGTTTGTGTGCTGTTTGGATATGAATCAGAGTATATGACATTGTATTAAAAAAAAGTTTCAAATGTTGTAAAAGAGCAAAGCTCATATCCCTGTAGGTTGTTCTTTAAAAGACAGAAACACAGAAGCTGCTCCAATGAACACACATACACATGTGTCTCAAACATTCACGGAAAAAATATTAGAAATGTATTTCGTTAATGCTGCAATATTCCAATAATGAAAACACTATAAATACGACTTGATTATCACTGTGCATAATTGCATTAATGGAATAAATCAAATTCATGTAACACTGCCAGTGTAACACTGATGCAACACCAGTGCATTTTCTAATTTCGAGTGAGTGAACATATGAACATCAGACTAGAGAGCAGCTCAACACAATATCGGTGCCTGAGGGATGGGGAAGAGCGAGAGAGGTGAGTGAAACAACAAGGTGATGGGTAAACCTGAAAATGAAACCGTGCGGGGTTGAGCAGTGGTGAAGAATTAAGAGTCTTCTTCATCTGCACTCACCTTCCTCCCTTTTGTTTTATTTCTTTCTCATCTTTGCTGTATCCATGATGCAACTGAGGGCAATGGCTGCTTTACTTGGAGATTCAATGAGTCGTCAGCAGAAAAACAATAAAAGCTGATGAAGGAGGTGACGGAGGCTGGCTTTCTGTCTTGTTCTTGGCATTTTTTTTTTCTGTTCTCCTTGTTTCTACCTCCTACTTTGCGAGGACTGAATCTACCTCTGTGGGATCAAAGGCGTGATGTTGCATTAATGGTACGTCACACGTTGACTTGTGTCTAACCATCCCAGAAACACTTGCATGTCTGGCTCAGAATCAGGCTCCTGCTGCACAGAGTCAAATGTTCAAAGCCTTTGTCTCATGCATCCTAAATCCCACAGAGCTTTGACTGGAATATGGGTGGCAGTGGCCTGCTCTTGAATTTGGAGAGATTTTCATACACGTCTTTTGAACAATTGCATTTGCATTAGCAATTAGTAGTTTTGGTGGAAATTTCACTCATTATGTTTATATTGCTTTTTATGATTTTGGTTTAGAGTAAATGTGGATTCATGCTTTAAAACTTCTCTCTGGCTTCGCTCTGCTCTTAACTGAAAAACTCCTCCAGATGACATCACCCGGAGGGTTTTTTTTTATCTGGAGGAACTCTGAAAAATCAGGTTGAGCACGATTACAAACTTCATACTGTGAGCAACAAGATGACATAATCTCAACTGAAGGCTCCTCCACATGATGTCATTTAAAGGCATTTTTCAGCTAAAGAAGACAGATATTTGAATATAGAAAAGTCAGAGGGACGTTTGGTAGCATTCATATACATGCACTACTTAAACTAGATCCACAAGAAGCAAGTTAAACATCAGTGAAGACAGCTCAAAGGACTTAGTTAAGATGAGCGACTACTTGTGAATATGAAAGACATAACAGTTGAGCCAGGGATGGGAATCACATTAGTTTTGCAATTTTGATTTAATCTGCTAAAAGACATGTCTTTCAATTTGTTTGGACATTTTAGTCTGGCGGCAGCATGGTGTGTGAGTGGTTAGTGCTGCTGCTGGCTCAGACTCGGTGGTGGAGTTGCATGTTTTTGCCCGTGCTTGCATGGTGTCCCCCGGGTACTTGGGTTAGGTTCACTTATGACTATAAATGGCCTGTAGGTGTGGATGTGAGTGTCAGGGATTGTCTGTCTCTATTCGTCAGCCTTGAGGTAGACTTGTGGCCTGTCCAGAGTGTCCACCACCTTTTGCCCAATGACAGCTGGGATCGGCTCCTGCACACCTGCGGCCCTTAACGGAATAACAGATGGATGGACTTTAGTCTGGACCTCAGCAGTGGACAGAATGACCAACCCATGTCCTCATGTCTCATATTGCCTTCCTGTAGCCATGCCACCGAAGAGCCTGGAAAATTACGAGACGTGAGGCATTTTTTTCCTTTTAGATACTGATGCACAGCCTAAAATGAATATCACTTGCAGGATGCAAAGTCCAGTTTCTAGCTTGTAGGCCAGGCACTAAGCAAATTTGTGGCATTTATCATGTTAACGAGTTTGTGCAAAAGGTCAGATCTCTTTGGGTCCATCTCTTCCATTAAAGGATGTGTTCAGATTTTTAGAGGTTTGTTATGAAATTATGAAAATTAAAATGGTCTGACAACATTTACTTGTATCAGGAGAGGGTTGAGACACGGGAGTTGGAAACAAAAGCGTCCGTTTTTACCTTTGGTCACAAATACATCCATGTTTTGTGATGTTAGTGATGATGCGGCGCTTGTGACGCCCGAGCCAATCTGCAGGCTGCTGCATTTTCTAAGCCGTGTGTCAGGATTTGATTGC
Organism: Channa striata; assembly: GCA_033026295.1. Classification (NCBI taxonomy): domain Eukaryota; kingdom Metazoa; phylum Chordata; class Actinopteri; order Anabantiformes; family Channidae; genus Channa; species Channa striata. The sequence continues at coordinate 20,000,704 of CM065175.1, read as the reverse complement.
AACTGTTGCTGAAAATTGGTATGTATCCACGGGTGGACAACAATGTGGCCTTGGTCGGCCGTGATTTAGACTTTTAATGTGCGCGTGTGTTGTTAGTGTCTCAAGTTGACTGGCAGTTGCACAAAACGTAAATACTTTGGATCTGTTATTTTAGCAGATGTCATTAAGACATGTTCTTAATGACAGACACTTTTCATACGACTACACACACACACACACACACACACACACAAACGAGGGTGTGTGAGAACTTGCCTTGCTGCCTAAAAACAGAAACAAAAGAAACGAGTGTAAGTGCACACACACTCTCTCTCTCTCGCAAACACCATGCTGTACATTTATCCTCATTTACTCCTCCTGACTCCCCCTCCTCCTTTCTTCACTAATCCTTTTTTCCCCCTCAGCATTCTCTGTGGCGTTCTCCTGCTTTCTCCCCGTTCTTTTCATTTTTCACTTTTCCCTTGTTTATTTCCCCTGCCTTGTTCCCTTTTCCTCCCGATCCCTCCCTGTCTGCCTCCTGTCTTTTCTCCATCCACCTGCTCTCATTTCTCTCCCTGGCTCATTTTCTCCCTCTCTCCCTGTCTCCTAGTGTATCGCTGCAGACTCTTGTAGTCAATTATCCCTTCTGTTAATGAGCAGATAAATCTAATTGCTCTCTCCTTCAGTGCCTGACAGCGTCTCTCTTCCGTGCCTTCCTAAGCCTGCAGGACGTGCATCATTCTCTCCCCGCACAAATTTTTCAACCGTTCCTCCAGAAAGTGGCATCATACCTCTTTTCCACCCTTCTCCTGTGGCTTCCTGGGCCGTACAAGCATTTGAATTGATCTTCCTATTGGTTACCCGCCTACATCTTTCATGTCTTAATTTCTTTCCGCTGCCTTGACCTTCCCTTTCACCTCACCACATTACTTTTTCATCAAAGCCGACTCTTCACCTTCACCCCGACTCCACCTGTGCTCTCTTTATCACTTCCCCTCTTTGCTTCAGTGTGACCAGAGGTCTAAGGCGGATGATGGGCTGTGGAGGCTGGTGGCCATACAGATTAATGGTGACAGAGGGAAGAGTGTGGTTTCCTCTTGTGTGGTCAGCCCTCCCTCCGATAGTCTTTCCACTATTGATAGATTTTTATAGTCTTACCCACTTCGCAGTCACAGACTGCAAAAGAAACTAATTAGCAAGTCGGGCTGGTGTTAGGCAACCGTATTGACAGCTGAGGCACAAAGTTTACTATGGAAGAAATTATGTGGCTAATATTTGCATTTTTAACTTTAGGCTTGTTGGTTTTGAGAAGTCAGTCAGTTTTACATTGATTAGTGTCTTCTGATTATCTGCCAGCTAAACGCATAATAAGAATATATTGTTCAAGGTGCAAAACGAGCTGTTCTAGAGGCTATTTTTGGATGACTCCTGTGATTTGTTCCATCTCGTCTGTTTTGCATTTTAAGCATCAGCTTTTTGATGAGGAATAATTGATGTTATAACAAGTATAAACAAGCCACAGCATGTGGTCAAGCCACCAACACAGATCCTTGACCACGCTCTTCTAATCTGCACGAGGTTCGTTCCGTAGCCTTGTTTCCCTGTCTGTGTGAAGATCAGCACACCTTCACAATGGGGTGAAACCTGATGTGTCAACACTCCTTAATGTGTGCGAACTCTTGGCAGAGGAGGCATCTTATTGACATAATTGATGTGGCCGGATGACAGGGTGACTGTAATAACAGACATTACACAGAAGTAGCAAACAGCATGGAGATAGCCCTGAATCAGCTTGCTGTGCCATGCATGGGTCAGCATGAATTATCAGCTCCTGTCTCAGTTGAAACAAAGTTGGCCAGGCGAGTGTGTTAATAGTGAAGGATGCTCATGCCATGATTCAAACAGAGCACTTCCACCCAAAAGTGATTGATAGGTCAGCATTTCACAGGAAGATTGTATTTCAGTACAGCCACACAGACTGGTCCGGCGAGTCGAGCAGCAGAGCAGTTGGTATTTAGAATGTTGATGCTGAGTCGGTTCTATTAATAAAGTTATTATCAAGATATAAAATAAGATGGGTCAGCATAGCTAAATTAGCCACATATCACAAATATATGTAGGTCATTATTTATTTAGTTTGATTTCTATATTTATTTATTTTTTTGTCTGATCTTTTAAAAATTTGCTGTAGACCATGCTACAAAAATAATATCAAGAAAGTGGAAAATAACTCCCTTTTAATCTTCTTTTTTGCCAATTGGCCGAACTTCAATACGTCCCTTCAGAAAACTCATTAATGGCATGTCTGTGTTTTTTACATTTTATAGGTTCCCCCACTGCAGATGAGTAGCTGCGAGCATTTCTTGCAGTGCTGGGGGGAAAAAATGATTCTGCCATTGGAGTAACCATAGGGGAGACATAACAAAAACCTCCTCCAACCCCCTCCAGATTTTCTCTCCGTGAAAGAAATCTCTGATCCAAGATTGCATTAAGTATGAAAGTATAGGCAGAGTAAACCAACTATTTAACTTGCACACTGGCTCCACATAAATCATAAGCCATTACATAAAGGGCTGAAATAATCTTTTAAGTGTAACGTGCCTTAGCCATACTGTCAAAGCAATGTATGAGTTTCATTACACATTGTGCAGTTGTGTTTTGTGCAGGCACACTGGAATAGCACTGGCAAGGTACCCAAATTTCTTTTATGCTGGCAGGGATTTTGTCTTGGTGATGAAAGTGATATGCATGTCGTCAGAAGATTTGTAAAGCCAAAGGGTGCTAAATATATTTTGTCATGCCTAAGGAACACATGTGAGGGATTCAGGAAAGCATAAACGTACATGCACAGTACAGTGCGCTAAAACACGGACAGAAATAATGTTTTCCGAATTCATACTCATGCATATGTAAACATCAAAGCTTTCTATTATCAGCAGCTGAAAGACTGATGCAAAAAATGGCCACAGACCGTACACAGTAGGACATGGAGGAATAAAACCCCTCTCACACACATATGCATGGAATCGCCAGAAAACGTAAATTGATAACTAAATGTGAACCTGCTGTGCACATACACAGTAGGAGGCAGAAAATTAAGATGTAGAATATCGCACACAAACATACGCACAGAAAGGTTGAGGGAACACAAACGAGAGTGATGAGCCATCGTGTGGTGTCATCAAGCTGTGGGATACGTCTATGTACAGTGGAAAAGAAATGGGTCTATGTGCATTTAATTTAAGTGTAAATGAAATGTTATATCAAAGCACATCCGAGAGGCTTTTATCTGTGCAAGCGTTGCGCATATGTGTCAGCACTTGTGTATTAAAAATACGGCTATAGTGTGTGTGTGTGTGTGTGCGAGGGTGAGTGTGCGCACTTGCACTGCAGGTCAGGTTTAGTTCATTTCCACCTCATCTACCTCAAGCTCATCGTCCCCCACTGAGCCAATCAGTGTCCTCCGAGACAACCTATGTCTCCAGCAGTGCCCTGAGAGCTGAGCTCGGTAATGAACGGAAGCCCGGTCTACTCAAACGCACACCTGCATGCATTCAAACATACACAGCTACCGCTCGTAGAAATACACACTTTAGACATGCTCGAGTCTCCCAGTGTGGCCGGGCTCTTTTCTCATCACAGGAGAACCCAGTGGGAAGTGAGATGAGGGGATAAGGATGGCTGGGTATTGATAAAAGAGGTAGTTGTAGCATAATTTAGGGCTGCACTCATTTAGTGGGGCTGCTGATATCAAACGAAGCTCCCATCAAGAATCAGCCAATCTTGGCCTCCCGACACACGGCACAGGTCAATGGGAATGCTTGTTACTGGCTGCATCAAACATGGTCATTCTTTCAAAGGGGTGGTCATGCTGTTGGAGCTGCCATCCCAGGCTTTGGGACTCATTTGCCACCTGCTGGTACATTAGATGCCAAATTAGAAAGCCTGTTGTTTCATCAGAAGCCTGCAAGTGTGATATTTGTTCAGTGAGGAAGAAAACTTGGAGCTGATTACAGACAGCAATCAAAACCCTTAGGTGTTCCTTTTCGGGACACGAGTGAAGCATTACTGTAGCTCCTTAAGGATCTCTTCATGAATATGTGCATTTCTGTGATATTTTAAATGAGAATTGTGTCAAAAATGAAATATTATTTGTAATGAGGGTTAAGTTGGATAAAAGCGCACTATATATTTAATTTAGAGTAAAATTCATGAAAAGATAATTACAGATTATTCTAATTAGAGCAAACCGTTTCAGTAGTCTGTGTAATTTTATATTAACCACAAGAATAAATTCACACAAAACTTGGGATGAAGTCTAAACCAGTGACCTGAAAAGCAACTGACATAGACACATTAGTGACCACAGGAGACAGGCACATTTCATTTCTGCTCCTCTATCGGAAAGCCGTCAGATGTGATTGATTCCATTGGAAGATACACCTTGATAATATTGATCAGCTGCCTTGCCTTGGGCAACATTCCCTCCACTAACAGTGAGATGAAATCTGCTGCAAACAGCTCAAAGCCAATTTTATCCAAGCCAAGTCCTGTTTGTCTTGTGAGGAACAAGAAGCAGCAGATGTGACAACAGCAGAGGAGGTTTTATGGATTTTTAAATTTTAATATTGATAGTACAGCAAAAAAAATGTTGCGTAAAGATGAATTTTTAGGGATTTAATTTATAGATAAAGTGTGGGTGTTATCTCTGATGTAAGACTTCTTCCCTCTCTAGATTGTGCACCAAGTCGTCCTTTGTGTGATCGGTAATGTGTTATTATGCAGTAGGTGAGAATGAAGGAGTCCATTTATAATGAAAAGGATGAAAGTGCTACTGGACATTCAAATGTGCAAATGTGATTTATAAATAGCAACTGCAAAAAGATGACATGCAGTTCAAAGTCAGCTATTTCAGATGTAGTCGCTGCAGTGAGAGGCAGATGAGTTAAGTGGCTCTGACCATTGCCAAGTGAATATATCCATAGGATGACTTTGATTTAAAATTCCTGTTATTGCAGCTGATCTGATCTGGCAGCACAAGGGAGAAAACAATTCATTATATGTCTGGCTATTCTTAGTTTTTGCTTTCACTTTTATGCGATGTGATGAAATATAGCAGAACATAAAATATAATGAAAAGGCTTGATCTGTGAGAACCAGAAAACGCACAGTAGCTCATGCACAATGGAGATCGTGAAAGGGATTTGGAAGGGGAAAATGAGGCACTTGAGGAGCGGAGAAGAGCTGATTAATGGTAGGGAACAAGTGTGATTGATTATACAATGAAGTTAATCTTTTATTCCCCCCCCCCCGTCCCCCCACGTCAGCCCCCTTTTTCATATTAAAAGCCCCCCTTCGCTGACCTCAGCACCCCTGCGAATGTTTGAAGTTTTTTTTGAACTCGCTCTATTTCGCAGAAGGACGTGTGATTAGCTCCACTCTCTGCACTCCAAATCAAATGCAGCTCATCACGTGCAGCTGATCAGTGCGGAGATGCACAGCTGTGTCTGTTCCTCTTAGCAGAAATCAGCATTTCTCTAATTATGCCTTGCAAGAAAAAAAAAAAAAGAGAAGGAAAAAAGACAGTAAAATCTCACGAGCTAACTTTAAAAAATAGAGTTTCAAACAAAGAAAATGCTTATGTTGCAAATTTACATTACAAGCTCTGGCTTTGACTCCGCAAATGAGTTCTGAAAAGCATGTGCTCCCAAACTAAGTCTGTTTTATTCCGCCTTCGACGCTGCAGGTACCTGTTGAGCACACAAAGAAGATGCAGAATGAGAGATGTCAGATTTTAGATAAAATAATGAAATTCCTACATGACTTGAAAAGTGATTCTGCAGACGGAGCTCCATCTGGCAAAAAGTGTTTTTTTTTTTTTTTCCTCGCATCAACAAATCTAATTTCAAGATATTGAAGTTGTCCAATTCAGTATTCTTTTTGATCCAAACGCACGGCTTATGCCAGCAAACAGTCATGACGTTACACGCTGAACATTGTTACACGTTCATTCATCACTTTTAAAAGAATATAAATCGGTCAACGTTATTGCTGATTATTTGTAGTATGGATCTCTATTGTGGCTCGAGCCTGTTAAACAGACAGTTTACCATCTTACCAACAATCTAGTTAAATCTGTCGAAATGTGAGGTCAGAAAATGCAGTTGTGCAGCAATTGTGTGGATCAGCGTTAACAAATTCCAAATGTGTTCCTCTACATGTTTGCAAAAATGGACTCGTCACTTGTCTGGGGAATAGAAACAAGGTCCAGGTTAAGGAAACACTGATTGGTCGGTGTGGAGAGTCCCCAGACGGTTCCCGAGCTCTGACTGAAGACAGAGCTTGTACTCCTCTAACTCCACCGCCTCGACAGTCTCATGTGGGCCCACATCAGTTTTCTCCGGCACGTCTTACCCGGCTCTGATTGATTATGACGACATGTCTTCTCATGCGCGTCTCTTCTGTGTGGTTACATTGTGCTTTATGGCAGCTGCAGTCAGAGTCAAAGGGTGCGTTCTTGCATCATAGCAGGGGATTTTTTTTTTATTTTTTTTTTTGCCTTGTAAAACCCAGTATTCCTGGAAATAGCTCCAGCAAGGTAAGGTTTATTTCAGCAAATAAATCTGACAAAGCACAGGGAACAAAGTGGTAAAAGAATTGTGGGGGTAACATTAATAGAAAAAGAAAATAATAAAAGGAAAGAGTCTTATAAAACAACACACTTCAAAAGTAATAGAGCAAAAAGCCAAATGACAAAAGGGCTACTGAGCTGGATAGAGGAAACTAAAAGACGACAAAAGCTAACCAAAAAGAAATTATTTACACAATAAAAGTCTCTTCATGAATTAAACAACGCCGCTAAAAAGAAAGGAAGTAAAAGACAAGAAAAACATCAGCGCTTTGCTCATTTTCCGTTACATTTTTATGAACAGCGGAGCCTGTTCTACATTGTTATGCATTATCCATGAGTAGATTAAAGGGAGTTAGTTGGATTCGTGCTGGAGAAACACATCAATAAGACGCGTGGCAGTTGATCGACACCTCAGATGTTGCGGTGACTGAACCTGTGGACTTTGTGTTGGTGGTACAGTCTCTCAGAGCGTCGTCTTTTTTCCCCTGAAATAGCCACGCTGCTTTAAACACAGATACCAAATGTGATTGAATGGTGAAAGAGCAGGAAACGACAGGCGCTATGCAAGGAAAAACTAAACACTCTACACCACTGTGAATGAATTGCATAGATGTCCTGCTGAGCACATTGTTTCAAACTATACTAATCCGGGAACTCGCTGCCAGTTATCAAAGTGGTTGCCTGAAATGAACGATTGAAAAAAGGAAGCTTTTCCGTACCAAATAAATTGAACATACTGCATTTACACTGATGGATTGCAGCCGTAGATTGACAAGATTGTCTGTCAGCAGGATATTTGATGGAGTTCCACGTTCGGTTTATTCCCGGGAGACTTTGAATCACACGCTCATGCTCTCGCACGCACAGTTCTAGACGAGCTCACCTTGGAAGGCGGAAAAATTGGCAGGCCTAAGGATCTGCACAGCTGCTGAACAGCAGCTCGTGTGATGTGTTTCCTGGTAGGCAGGAGTCAGTACTGACCAGTGCTTCATAGAAGGACAACGAAGGAAGTGATGGGTTCATGGGCACCATGGAGACACGGATGAAGGTCTGATGAATCCCACTTTCTACGATATTACGTGGATTGCTGGGTGTGCGTGTATAAGTCGGAAAAGGGAGAATGCAAGCTGATGGTCCGGCAAGGTTTTTCTGCTGGTATTGAAGCGGATGCTGTTTGACTCACATCACCTATCCAAACATTGGTCAGGTACATCCTCGGGTACAGTATTCCCTGTTGGTAGCAGGATAATGTTTCCTGTCACAGTGCAAACAGTTTTCACGAACGGTTTGAGAGACATTGCAAAGAGTTCAAGGTCTTGGCTTGTGAATTCCCCAGATCTCAAGCCAAAGAGTCCTCTGTGGCATGTGCTGGAAAAACAAGTCAGATCCAAGGAGACCCCACCTTGAAACTTACTGCGACAGGATGCATTGGTACGGGATACTTTAAACGGGGACTGTGGGGTTCACACCTCAACAGTTGATGGGGACCTGCACAATGTCTAGCAGGTGCAAATTTTAATCAGCTTTGGCCTCAATGACGATGTAGGTGGATCGAAAGCAATGACACCTTTTTTATTTTGGTTAGTTAATGTTTTGTAGTGGAAACTTCTCAGTGACTCTGAAGTTTTCTGTAGGAATTCTAATCAGCAGCGGGAGCAACACAGTTTGTAAATGCTGGGAACCTCTGCTGAATTACAGGGGCTGTTAAGACTGTTAGTCTGCCATTTCAAGTCGGCAATGGAGCCTCCTGCACTGCTTATAGGCTAAGCTGGGCTATGACAGGTAATCACTATTATGCCTGCGTTTCCATTTGGGTTACTGATCACAGTATAAAGGCTCATAGCCCTGATTTGTGTGCACTATAAAGCCCACGGAGTGAAATGAGAGAAAAAGTGAAGTGGAATGTGGGAATGGTGTTGAGAAGGGTGGAGATATGGAGAGATGTATGTGTCAGAGGAGGTGTGATAATGAAAAAATGGAGGTCGGGATATAAGGAGGTGGAAAGAGAACTATTCTCATATGGAGATGTGGAGATTGGACAGGAGGGTGAGAGACTGGAAGAATGACAAGTGTGTGGGCCAATCAATAAGATCCTGTCAGGCAGATGGCAAATTGGAGAGTGGTGTGACACTGAGACAAATTGACACAATCAGATCTACGAAGATGAACAGTCATTGAAGAGTGTGTGTGTGTGTGTGTGTGTGTGAACATTCACGTGTGTGACATGCACAAGACAAATAGCCGAAGCACAGCAAACACGCGTGGAGAAAGTAAGAGGGTGAGGAGGACGTGAGGAATGGGACTGGAAAGGGAGAACGAGGAAGAAGAGAGACAGCAGTCAGAGCCGGAAAAGGGAAATGAGAAGAGAATGAGTGGGAGAAAGTAAAGATGTATGTGTGTGGCTGAGAAGTGCATAGACCATAACCTTAAATCTGTCAGCACTGGGACCAATATTCTCCTCCTCCGTCCTCGTGTCACTCACACATTCTTTTTCCATCTCCGTCTTACACACATTCCTCTTTTGCAATTGCGCATTAATTTTTCAGTGTCAATCTGGCTTGTGCCCTTAGCCCTACTATCTTCTGCGCTCGCAGCTTTGCTCATTTCTTTGCCACTTTTCTCACTTCCCATATTTTTCTTCTCGCTCTCAGTATTACTTCCCCTTGGATTTGCTTCCTTGTTGTTGCTGCATGCCTTTGGTTAATATGTGTGTTTGTGTTCATGTATTTGAGTGCCTGTTTGTACCCATTCAGCTTTAGTTTATTTAGTCAGCACCATTTGTCTCTTTTGTTTGTTTGTGAGCAAGAGATAGATAAATATAATTAGACAAATGAAATAGTGCCTTCCCTCTTTTATCTCTCTTTGCTCTTCCTCTGTTGTGCATAATCCATCTCTGGTTCCTTCCCTCCATTGCCCCCTTTACCCTTCCCTGTCTTCTCCCCCTTGTTTCTCCCCCCCCCACCCCTCCCTGTCTCTCGCTCTCTCCATCCCTCCATCTCTTGCCCTAACGTATTTTCATTTGGGCTGTGAAAGTTGCTGTTTGAATAGGCATATTTGTCCTGCTTAATAGCATACCTCCTCGCTCACTATGTGATTTAGCTCCTTGGCCTTATCTCGTGCAAACACAACCACTTCTTCCTATATCTGGGGGCTTCTCATGCTCTCTCTCTCTCTTTCTCGCCCTGTCCCCCACCCCCCCCTGCGTGGCTCTCTCTTTTTTACGCCCACACCTCTGGCCGTTGCAACGCCCCAAGGCTTTATCGAAACAGCGTAAAAAGCAACAACCTCGCGTTTTGTATGAGTCGATTTGATAACTGTGCGGTACCATTTTGCCATTACACCAGTGTGGACCACGGTTAACTCTTTATTTAATGAACAGCAGGAAGCCTAATCCAAAGATTCATAAATCTTTTTATTGTTTGAACAGCCAGGCAGCTAAACTGCTTGACTTCTGTCGTTGAAGTGATGAGACAGTCATTGTCATTTCAAACATTTTACAGGAAATAAATCAGGAACCTGTGCCTGTAAAAAATGCTTATGTAGGGACTGGTTGAACCCACAGGTGTTTTGAGGATTTTCTATATTCAACCTCACGTCCAAGTTACCACAGCTTTTTTTTCTCCTTCGGGATACTTGTGCCCCCGTTTGAGCTTATTTTACTTTTAAAAATAATAAAATGCAATGCAGTGCATTATGAGATGTTTGAGTCTGAACAAAGATTTTGATCATAGATCCATCTGTAACCGCTTATCACATTCAGGGTCGCAGGGGAGGGGTGGAGTCTATCCCAGCTGTTACTGGATGAGAGGTGGGACAGGTCACCAGTCTATCTTAGAGGCAACGCAGAGACACACTCACAGTCATACCTATGACACCTATGATGCATATTTTGAATTGCGTGTTTTACAGACATTTTTCGGTGGGCAGCTCTGACACGTTCCTCTTTCTTGCCTCACAAGCAGAAGCAGTGGCCAGGGTCTTCTGGGCGCTCACCGCATTTGGCCCTGCAAACACCTTTCACAATTGCTGTGGAGTTACCAGCACCTTTCCCAGCAGCTCCAGGAAGACCCTCCTCTTGTTGCACTCATGGTGCAGCCAGCTGGAGTTGACCTCTCGCCATATCACAAAAGCGTTGTAGGAGAACACGTCGCTTGGGCTTGTTCTTTCGAACATTGCGGGGGTGGTATTACTAGCCAAATAAAGGCATCCCAGTGGGTATTGTTTGTGTTAATGATGCACAAAGTTGTAACTTCCTAACTTTCACAGCAGAGCGTGTATGAATCCAGGAGAGCGATGTCATGAGATACAGCACAGGGGGTCATTTGGACCCTCAGGGCAACCATAGGGTTAGGACAGCAGTTAACCTAACATGCATGTGTTTGGGGGGAAAACCAGAGTACATGGAGGAAACCCATCCAAGCACAGGGACAACATGCACGACTCCACTCCCAAAAGCCCCAGTCCGCTGGGATTCGAACTGGGAAACCTCTACCTGTGAGGCGGCAGAGCTAACCGCTCCACCACAGTGCTGCCCAGATTTTGATCATAGGGGTGAAAAAAACCAGACTGTCCTCACCTGTTAAAAATCATCACGGCGGTTACATTCCCTCAGCTGCTCCACTGGAGCTGCTTGGTGTTCAGTACCAGAAGATTGCAGTTGTACAGGGAGCTCCCTGGTGTGGCTGTGGGTAACTGTGTGAATGTGAATGAACATGAGCTTCACTGACAAAGAATGTCCATGTCTCTGCAGCGTTCAAAGGATAATTTTGGAAGCGGCATTTAGGAAACGATAAGCCTAAATTGTAGTAGGTAGCATCAAGGTGACATAATGTATGCGATAAAATGTAAATAAAATATAGAATTTACATTTCCCTGGAAACAGTGTATTAATTTCCTTTCTACTAATGAGTGGATGACAGCGTACCCATTTTTTATCCACCACAGAGCTGATTACTGCATGCCTTTGACAGTAATCACAGTATGTGTTGTTTTTCTCATCTCAAATGTCAGTGGTTGTGCAACAAAAAACTCTTTCTGTGTCACAAATATCACAGAGGCAAACATAGTGCCATTCCCCAGGAGAGAGACACTTCCAAAACCCAATTACATTGTCCTTCCAAGCCATCAGTCAGCCATTGCGTGCATGGACTGAGGGAAACAAGCCAGACTGTTGTTCTGTAAATCGAAAGAGCGCTGTGTTTTTTTTCTCCGTGTGTGGTTTCGAGAAAGAAAGAAAGAAAGAAAATTCATTTGGAGATTCTTTTGTTGTTTGTTGTTCAACATTTTCAAAAACGTATCTGAGTGACCTTTGCCACCCCTCCAGTTTCGGCACCTCATGTCATTTATTGGATCGACGCTTGAGATGCAGCTGTGTGCGCTTGGGGATTTACAGATATAAGACAGACAGACGTGCACAGTGTCGAAACACACAGACTTCTTTGCAATAATTTGACTCTCGTGCATGCACACCCACATTCCACACACAAATAAACACTTATCCCCGTAGAATTCTTACGTAAGGAGATTTACGTAATCGACGTGTAAGACTGTGCCTGTATTGTCAGTCTTTCTCTGACTTGTAGATGTGGAGAAGTGGGAGTTGTAGCAGCATTGTGGTTCTCAAAAGGCACGGAGAAGTGGGACCTGACCCCCTTTAAGCCTAATTGGTCTGACTGTGGTTGTATGTGTGTGTGTGTCTGTGTATGTCCATTCATATGAGGTTATGTGTAAGATATTTTGTCCTTTGACATATTAAAGATGCGCTGGGACTTGAGGTTAAATTTCATTTTCCCACCACTTTCTTCAGAGTGGCAGTGAAAACACTTTTTTCATGTCCTTTATCTTAGTTATTTTCTAAAGGAAATATCTGGAGACAACTGTCACTCTAAGTAAAGAGAAAGGCAGTGGGTTAAGGCCGCAACTGTAACATCAAGCATCAGTTTTGTTTAATTCCACAGAAAAGTAGCTGGTGAAAATGCTTTCTGTTTCTGCTTTTTATGTGAGGCAGGTTCCGACAGATATAAGATGCCTGATTATACAGAACTGGCGTAGTCCTTGTTATGATTGCCTGAGATATCTGGAAATATTAAGCTCCAGAAGCACACGGAAAAGTGACATGATTATGCAACACAATCTCCAACCAGTCAAAGAAAAGAGAAAAAAAAAACCCTGAATGCACAGTGCACACTGTACAGCTTAACAATATATTAACTTGTAACATTTTTAAACAATAAAAACCAATAGGCAAATATGAAATATTCATGAGAATTCTTGGTGATTTTCTTATTATGGCCTCTCTAAGGTAGAAACTGGCTATTAGGTAACAGCATCTCTCTCCATATATCCATAAAAACATCAGAGGGTCATTTGTTGCAGTCGTTTCAGCTTCTCACAGTAAAGCACCGTGCTCATTTGTATGAATACCAAGGCCTGCGTTTTCAGCGCACTTATTCAGGAGCAAGCAAAGTTAAAGCGGCTTTGTTGTCACCTACACAGGTGGATCAAAGCAAAGTAATGTTGCAGAGTCTGAATAAAACACTCGCATGCGAACATGATCCTTATGGGAAGGGCTTGGAGAAAGCCATTCATACTGTACAGTAAGTGAGGGATGGTGGAGGAGGATTGAAAAGGAAAAATCAAAAGGTTGTGACGTGCCGATGAAGCCAGTCAACTAATAATTATATCGTGTGTGTTCCAGCACTTTCAGCTTCCGAAATCTTAAGTCTTAACTGTTGTCAGCAGTTGCTTATTCACGACCAGCGTTCTCCACTTCCCACCGCCCTAAATTTGCATGTTCATGTCACTGTGCTGCAGGTATGGTGTGTGCGTGTGTGTGTGTGTGTGTGCGTGTGTGCGTGTGTGTGTGTGGGTGGGTGTCCACGTTTGGCACCGAGCTGTTTCACTGTATGCCAGCTCACCAGTGTGATTTTTCTCGGGGACAAGGCTAGGTCATGTTTGTACTTGTTAGTTTCGGGAAGCCAGCTGCGAGAGTGTGCCAAGGTGCGACTCTGGGTAATTTAGTACGTGAGCCTGTCTCTCTTATTGACAAAATGTGTCTGTCTTTCTGTCTGCCTCTATCTGTAAATGCAGGGAAATTACATTTTCCCACACGGTATAGCCGCATTCGATAAGTTGTTTGGTTTGGAAACTGCGTATGACATTTTAGAGTGCCAACACACAGAATGATGATGTGAGAGTTTAATGTTATCAGCACCGCCATCAGTCCCCGCGAATCCTTGCTGGCGAAAATAACACAGTAAATCACACTTTGGCAAAATATGCTGTTCATGCTCCATATCATCATGACATGTGACAGCAGCGCAATGCTATTGGTCAAGCTACAAGAGCTGTTCATTAATGCAGCTTTAAAATAAGAATATGTTATTTACAGTTTTGTGAACCATTTAAAAGCAATTACGTTCTTGATTTCTGACACTGTTAAATGGACTATGAAGGAAATTTGTTATTTTGATAATGAAGGATTCATTTCAAAATTGCTGAAAACAAAAATAATGATACAAATCAACAGATTCCCAGTTTCCAGCTTGTAACATGGCAGGATTTACAGCTTCTTTTATCACACTGTCATAACAGAATGAATAACAACTGGCATTTTTCACAGTTCGTTTGACATTTCTGACCAAACGATTAACCAATTAATTACAGAAAAATGTGCACACGGCAAAAAAAAAAAATGAACATAATTGTTAGTTGCAGCTCTACTATCAACACATGGCATTATGCTTTCACACATCCAGTGGAGGCTGAATGTGTGATGCTTGTGTTTATTTGTAGTGCCATGTATGTGTGTCTCCTTATTTGTGTATTTCTGTGTGTGTGTGTGTGTGTGTGTGTGTGTGTCCTACTTGTGGAGTCAAGGAGAGGGTGTGATGTGTGTCTCTGTGTCAGACTGTCTGCTTGTATCAGTGCCAGAGGAGGTGTTGTGCTGCTTGTGCGATGTGTTGTGGACGTATGTTTATTTATATTGCTCTGCATTGGTGTCAGAATGTCAACCAGGATTAGTGTCACTGAGTTAGCGAGTGTTGAAGCGCACTCGGGGTGAGCGCGTTCACTTACACGGCCTTGAGTGTCAGTGGAGCTATTTGTCAAAATGTTTATTTGGATTCATATACTCGAGCAAGTCTCTCTTTAAAAGCGAGTGCGCGGCGATGGTGGTGTTTGTCAGTGTATTCGTCTGTTTGTCCTTGTCTCTTTGTCTCAGTCTTTCCGTGTGTGTGAGTAGGTAGAGCGCACGTGAGGGTGCGTTTGTTGCACGCGTCCCCTCGGTGACTCGGTGCATCACTTCACGGGGCTCTGTGAGCAGGCTCGCGGCCACGTGTCTCCCTGCTGTTCACTAGACTGTCTCTCCGTCTGGCTGCCTGTCTGTCTGTCTGCTTGGCTAATAGGCTTTATGGCTTGTTGGCTGCTCGGGTTCACGGTATCTGTTGGTGCTCGAGAGGCTGAAAACGTCCTAAATTGTTTATAAATGAAAATGTTCTCAGTACAGTTCAGAGACCTCGTTTTTTTTTTCACTCTGCCGTTTCTTTAATAAGGAAAATGAACAGGAAGGGACTAGAAGTACAATGAGCATCTTTGTTTTATTGCATCTGCATTACTAAACACTGTTGCACTTAATGTTCCTTAGCAATTCCCTGATGTCCTTTTGTTTATACTGCTAATGTACAGTTTCAAATTTTAATTTGCCTGTGTTATAAGGAAATCGCTTTTTTGTTTTTAAGCTTTGATTGGTATCATTTAAAACGCCTTGCATTAAATGTTTCTAGGTCTTTTGGAAACCAGGAAATGGCTGATGGCACGGCGTCCTTTTATAATTGTGTCTTGGTTTTTTTTGCAATCTTGGACATTCAGTTTGAGTGGACGGGGTGAATGAAATCGTCTCTTCCTGTCTGTGCCGCTGTCCCAGGAGTTTCAGGACTGGCCAGCAGGCCAGGCCGCCTGTCTGCCACTTGCCCATAAGCATTACTCTTCCGACCTAGTTTCCTGTGTGAATATTTAATGAGGACGGCGTGCATGCTAATAGGCCCGTTGTAATTACCTTTTCCCCGGCTCTCCCCCCATTTCTCACGCCACGGCAGCTAAATGCCGTGTTATTTTTAGATGGCAGTAATGATAATGCTCCCGTGTCACAAACACTCCCCACACCGCCGATTAGCGGAATCGCCCTCATGCCCGTTTCTCTTCATCCTGCGCGTCTTTTCTGAACCTCCCTTCCCTTCTTTCGGTCTGAACCCCGTCGTTTTTTCCATATTACCAGCTCATTCCTCTTCTCTGCCCACTCTTTCTAATCCCCTCTTTCTCTCTTTCATCTCCTCAGTGGAAAATGGGATATTGCCAAACATTTATTCTGCTTTGCTTTCGTTTCTCTCCCGCTTCCGTCACCCTCCCATTCCTACTTTTATCCTCTTTTCCTGTAACCCTCCGCACTTTCCCATTACTCACTTTTCCCCCCTCGTCAGTTCTCGTTCCTCCCTTATCCTTCCGTATCCTTCTTTCTCACTTCCTTGGTAATGACCTGTTCCTTCTATTTCTGAGGAAGTTTTAGCAGCTGTGTGAATGTATCAGCCTGAGCGATGACATTTTTTTTCCCCCTCCATTCGCTCCATCTTTCTTGCTCACCTTTCTTCTCTTCTCCATCTCTCTTATCTTTCTTCCCTCCATTCTTCTTTGCCTCCTGTTGTTCTTCATCTCACAGACTGAACCTCAATATCCGACTGGGCTTTATTAGTATGACATTCATGGCTGCAAAGCCCTTTATCCCGGTGGGCCCCCCCCCCTCCTCTTCCTCCCCTGTAGCTGTCCTGTCTGCACACACACATGCCGGCAGTGATCAGTAGCAGCCAAACACCTACACAGACACCTCCTTTCCAATCGCACTAGTGATTTTTGGACCTTCTGATCTTTTTTTTTCCTTCTCCATCATCTTTTTGCTGGACTCGCCTTTCCTCTCACTCCACGCCCTTTCTCATTCGCACCATTCGAGCAGTCATTCATTCCACTTTTGAATCTGTCTGTTTCCCCCCATCTGTCTTTTATGTCCCCTTTCTCTTTCTTCTTTTTCTCTTAGCAAGCGCTCAGGTTCCATTAGGTTTCCAGTCAAAATAAAGACAGCCCTGTGTAATTCAAAAGAGGAAGCATAGAAAAACGAAATAAAGACAGATCGAGGGAGTAAAAAGGGGGGAAAAGACTTGGCAGTAACTGGAGTAGAGCAAAGTATCTTGTTCCTTATTTTCTCCATTATTCTCGCTTTCTATCTGTTTCTCAATTTTCTCTGTGTTCTCCATCCCTGTCCCTCTCTCCTCTCTCAAATTATCCGGGCCTCCAGAGGGATCTGCTTCAGAGCTGCGTGAAAATCAATCACTCCATCCGTCCCGTCCACCCCTCTTTCATCTTGTTGTGATGTGCTTTTTTCTGCACAGACTGGTGGGGTGGTTCTTTCAACCTTTTTCTTTCGTGCTCCTGTGTTCTTTTTGGGAGGCCCAAATCCATCCACTTTAAAAACAAATCACTTAAGGTGGTAGAGAGGGGGGAGATAAACACAGAGCAACCCCAGTTTGCCCCCCCCCTCCTCCGGGAACGCTTGGCTTCATGATCTGCATAGCGATTGGACTGTAAGAGGGTGGGAGTCTAATTCGGCTTGCCCGTGTTTTTGAGGTGTGTCCTTTTTAATTCTAAGAGTGGCTGCCTGGTCCGCTGCACCGGTAATCCAATCGGTCGTCCTGTTTAAAAGACTAAATTAACCCCCATCTAACCTCCAGCCTTCGTCTGTCTGCCTCAGTCTGTCTTGATCCCTCAAGCAATGAAGGGGAGGAAGAGTAGGGGAGGAAAAGACTGAGAGCGAGACACATACACCAAGGATTTTAAACCATGTGATTGTGTTTTGCTCAATACACACACACACACACACACAGACAAACTCGCAAAGGCAAAACAATCAGCAGCAGTTTCAGTTCAGTGTCTTGCTCAAGGACACTTGGATTTGTGGAGAGGACAGAAGAAGCATGGGATCAAACCGCCAAACCTGTGATTAATGGATGACCTGCTCTCCCTCCTGAATTTTTTAAATGTCATTTTTCAATGATGTGAGAACCACATAGAAAGTCTGCTCACCTCTGTTGTAAAGGGTAGCAAGCGGAAACTTCACTGATGAATATTTTAAAGCATGAGAAAATAAAGCCAATGATATATGCCACTATAGGAGTAAGTTAAATGCAGCCTCATTTGGGACAGACACGTTGACCTGTTAAAGGAGAACTCCACAGATTTTTCTCTCCCGGGTCTTGGGAAGCACTGCTGCATATATATAATAAAAAAATAAATAATAAAAGTTTATAAAGCCCTTTGTGGCTCCAGAGGGAGCTGTTTGAAATCTGATAAACCGCCTTCTAGTGCCTTCATCTCAGTGGGTCAGTGTCTGTTGGGTCTGAGGAGAGTCTGAAGAGTCAGAACAGAAGTGAGCTCACAGAACGTACCACAGCTCTACCAAGTTGACAGTAGGTGTGTTTTATTGATAATGTAAAGATATTTCCTGAGATCCCATAGACTCTAGCTCTTTGGATTAAAAAATAATCCAGTTAGGTTTAGTGAAGATATATTTTTCATCAGGCTCTCATATGAAAACAAGAAATTATATATAATTAACATGGGAATTTGTGTTGTTACATGGGTTAGGGTTAGGAGCCGCTCCGTGCAGCCTGGTGTAAAACTGAAATCATTTGGCGATGAGGCCTAGTAGGTCGGTTTTTAGGGAACTCTTCAATCAACAGTGAGCTGTCACAAGATTAGAAATAGGATGACAAGATGTTTTTGTGCGTCACTCCATCTCCCAAAAATCACACAACAAATACACACAGGGATACAAAACGATTCATTTTTTTTTCCTTTAGGAAATGAAAGTGTAGGCAAAATCCACTCCCATAAATGCTCGAGGCGATGGAAGATTTATTTGTAAGACACAGCGCCAAACCCCCCGGAGCTTTCATCATATTAGAATTCTATAATATGTTTTGTTGTATTCGCCAAAACCTCCCCAGCACACACACACACACACACACACACACACTGTTTAATTTGTTATCCTAAAAATTCAGCCCAATATCTGCTTTTTTGTTTACTGTTTTTTCTTTTTCTCTGCTATTAAAAAGAATTTCTCTCCTCCTTTTATTCATTTCTTCCTTTCCTCTTCCCACCTCTTTTTTTTTCCCGTCATTGCTCCCCGGGAGTCGTATCTAAATTGTCCGGTGGGGATTCAGAAGTTTCATTAAAGTCATTACGCAGTCTGCATGCCTTATTCTTTCCTCCGTGTTTTTTTCTTTTCCTTTGCACCCCCGTCTTGTTCTACTCTTTTGCTCACTGCAGTCTGTCACATGTTATAAGAAAAATACAGGAGATTACTATATTTACTCCATCCTCTGTAGCCACAGTGTTTCTGCTTTACCTTTTATTATCTTGCTGGAGTTTCTGCCTCTCATCTTGTTCCATCTCTGTTCATATTTCAATCTGTTTCCATCAGACTCATCTCCCTTTACTTTTCTACCTTTCTCTTTCCTCTCCTTCTGCTTCGTGTTATAATCTCTCCATCTTCTCGGTTATCTACCTTTCCCTCCTGGTGCACAGCTTTCTCTCATAACATCGGATGTACATGAAAATCCTTTGCTATTCTCCACAGATTAAGCTGCGACGCTGCATCCCCACCTCTGTTTTTTTGTTATCCATACCTCTTTTGATCTCACTATGAATTGCTTCTCTCTCTGTCTGTCTTTCTTCCCATTTTCACTCTCCATACCTGCTACTTTGCTGATTTTTTTTTTTTTTTTTTTTTTTGCTGTGTTCTGCTTCACCCCGTCTCTCATCTGCTTCCTCCTTCCTCTGAACTAACTTTGTTTCTCATCATCTCCTAATCCCCCTCTTCTTCCCCTTGGTTTCTTTTCCTCTTTTAATCCCTCACCCTCTTCTGTCATTCTCTCAGTTTCTCCAGGCTGCATCAACACTTCCCTTCATCTTCCTGTTAACCAGCCCCCTCTTCCAAAAAAATCTATAAAAAGCAAGCGTATAGGAACAGTTGAGTTTTCCTTTCATTTTCTCGTTTTGCTTCCTCTTCACCCCGACTCCCCTTACACTGTAACCGTATGTGTACTGTGTGAATGTATAGTATATCATCGTGCCCTTGGTGTTGTTCCAGATTTGAATGTGGCCCCTGGGGGACAACACCTCCTTACAGCCTAATAAATTTAGGCCCAAGCATGAATATTTCAAACTCTGGCTTGTTCCTGTTTACTTAATGACAGAGCTAATTCAAATGGGTCCACTGATTAAAAATTCATTTTATTTGTTAGATGCTTGCCTTTTATTTATTCCTAACCCTGCCTACATAAACAGCCAGAGTCTGTGTGTGTGCGTGTGTGCGCGCGCGCGCGCGTGTGTGTGTGTGAGGCGAGAGAGTGGAGATACTCGCAGACAAGTGAGGGCTTGCTTTGTAGTTCATGTGATCCCCTTTTAGTGGGTAGCATGTGTTGTGTGGAGGGAAAGAGCAAATGTGCATGTGTTTGTACCGAATGTGCGAGTCGTGGTGTGTTTGCGTGGCCTAATTTTCACATTGTTTAGATTTTCACATCTTTCCTCCAGAGGCCTCACTATCACAGCAGAACAACTTCCTTTATCACAGGGAGAGAACACAGAAACTATACTGCTCTAATGCGTTCAGACCTACTTTATTCCATCTTTTCGTGCCTTTTCATTTATTTGAATGACTGCTGCTGTTCCATCTTTTCATCCTGCTGTCTCTTTATGGCTTTACTCTTTGCTGTAGCCCATAAAAACAAGCCTGTATTTATTTCTCGTGTCTATTTTGGTGCGTTCATCTCTTCGGTCAGCACCGACCTGCCACCGTTGCTTTCACTTAAAAGGTTCTGGTCATGATGGGAATGATTACCGTACCGTATGAGAGCTTTCTTTTTAGTGTGTGTGTGTGTGTGTGCTTCTGCCCACACACACACGCTTGCCCAACAGATCCCGAGTGACGGCTGATCACAGGCCTTCTGCATTGACGCATGTCTTCCTTTAAGTCCTCTTCTTCATCTCCTCACTGATCTCCCCTTCTCCGACTCTCTGCGCGTACCTCCGCTCTGATCCTCCTCTTTGTGTCGTTTACACTCTCCATCTCACCTGCTTCTCCCAATTCTCTATCCCGCTCTACCTCTTCCAGATGTCAGCAAAGAAATCTCTCTTTCATTTCACCCCCCCCTCCATCTAATCTTGTCACAAGGCCCTGGGAGCGTGCTTGAAAATGGAAAAATGGCTCTTTATTCATGTAGTTCTCCCTTTTCTTCTCCTTCTTATATGCTGCTTTTTTTGCCGGAAGGACAAGTTTGTCGCACATATCTGAGGCGAGAAATGGGAAAAAAAAAAAAAAAAAAGACGCAGCGGAGGAGTGAGAGATGGTAAAGAACAGCAGGGAACAGAGAGGGAGTCAGAAAATGATTTTATATTTTTATTTTTTATTTATTTATTTATTTATTTTTGAAGGGTTGTCAGGCCGTGTTGAGTCAAAGAAAAGAAAGGGACAAGAGGAGAGAGGAAGAATGCGGAGGTGTCAAATCTGTTTATCTCCCTAAAGAAAGTGACAGTCGTTTACCAGCTAACAATCCATTCTGGCTGCTGCATTTCTCTTCGACTCCCTAGCCTCTGCCTCTTATTCTGTCTTTCACTCTATTTCCCTCCCTCCCTCCCTTCCTCTCCCCTAGAGCGTGCTTTCAGAAGCGGCCTTGCCAATTTACTGTAACTCTCCATCATCTTTTCTCTCTTTTCCTCGTTTTCCCTTTTCATCTCTCTGCATTTCCTTTCTCAATCAAAGATACATGGGTTTTGCCGGCCTCCCCTCTTTTCCTCTCCTTTCTCTCACTTTCAAACATTCTCTCATGTTTTCTTCTACCACTGTCACGGCATTTTATCTTGACATTTCAAAACTGAGGCCCTCTCTCTCTCTCTCCAGGAAAAATGTCTCAATTGTACACATGACGTTTTTCGTGTGTGTGTGTGTGTGTGTGTGTGTGTGTGTGTTACTCTGCCTTTATTCAAGAATGTGTGTAGGCCTTCCATTTCGTGAAGTATTCTGATGCCCTAAGGCATTGCTCAGAATCACACCATTCATATTGTCTGCACGCTGTTTTCAACTTTGACAACCGTCACTTTTTTTGTGTGTGCATGTCTGCGTGTGTTTACGCGCGGACGCGGCATTTCCAGATTGCCCATGTGTCGACAAGGATAAATAATTGATTACGCTGCAAGTATAGCCACCATTGTCTCCAACATGACGTGTGATAGATGCTGCGCTGGGGGGCGTGTGTCTCTCTGTGTGTATGTATATTTATGTGTGTGTGTGTGTGTTCTCTCAAAGAGTAATTATCACTGGAAGGTGGCTGCCCTATTGGCAAATGCCAAATGCTTTGTTCTGCTCTGCTCCAGGTTAATTGGCTGATTGAAGTACAAGACTCCTACTAATGCTTTATTCTGCTGTAATGCACGTGTGTGAATGGCTGTGTGTGTTTGTCTGGATGTGAGTTTTCTTGCACTTTGGGTTAGAAAAAGGCATAGAAAAACTGCACTCGAGGTGATAAAATGTGAGTGTGAGAAGACACGGTTATGTTCAGAAGGGATAATTCATGTTTCTTATAGTTTGGGCATTAGATTTCCACCTGTTAGGAGGACATACTATAGAGTACATAAGAACACCAGTATTGATTAGACGGGTTTGTAAGCATGAAACACGTTTCTTATAAAATATATATGCTATTTGAGGCAAAGCATGAAGTAGTTTCAGATAAAATGCTTCTAATCCTCCATGGCTGCAAGTATAGCGCCAGTACGTATGTCAAAGTTGAAACATGGTTATTTAAAATGGACCGTTTGTTTTACTGCAACCAGCGTCGGTCATATTCTTACTGTTCACTAATGTTTTTCTACAAAATAAGTTTGACTAAAACCATCTGACTGCTTGTGTTTCTTGACCTGTCAGAAATCTTTTCCGGGGATATCAGCAATTCACTTGGTGAGCAGTGTTTAATATCCAGAGGAACAGCTGCCAAAACTGCCTCAACCAGGCATGTCCTTTAAGAACGCAACTCCTCTCCAACACAAGTAACTGGTAGCAGCGAGACTCGTACACACTTGGCTCTGAGGAGCCTCGTTAAAGAGCGCCGTAGCTGACCGGAGGGCTGCAAACGCTGTGGGCAACGACACAGTTATAAAGCTGAAATTTCACTTTTGAATCCAAAGGAGGCACGAAAAGCTTTAGACGTTTGTGCGTCTGTGTATGCAGGAGTGTTCAAGAGCAGAATGAAGATAAAGTGTTCCCCTTCAAGTGTGTGTGCGCTCGTCTTTTTAGTCTTCTGTGGACAAAATTAGTTTCAGTACCATTGCTGTGAGGACATTTTAGCTGGTCCACACAACTTCAAAAGGCCTTTTGAGGGTAAAGACTGTGTTTTAGGGTCAGGGTCAGGATTAGGGTTAGGGTTAGGCATTCATTTGTGATGGTTAGTGTAAGGGGCTAGGGATTGTATAATGTCAACCTGTGTCCTCACAAATATAGAAAGACGTGTGTGTGTGTGTGTGTGTGTGTGTGTGTGTGTGTGTGTGTGTGTATGTAAGCCTGTGGATCAGAGTGCTGGTTAAATGAGAGGGGTAATGCTTTAGCTTTGTCAGAGCGACGAGGGGCCTAACTCAGCATTAGTACGACTGATCTCCATTTGTTCCACACATGCAGAGCGAGTCAGACGGAGAGCAATAGTGCGAAAGTGACGGAAACAGGGGAAAAGGAGAAAGCGTGATGAACTACATAACCATTCGAGAGCTGTGATGGAGCAGGGAAAAAGCACAGAGACGAACTGCGCTGACTTACAGCTACATGTGAAAATACAGTTTGTGTGTGCGAACATGCGTCCACGCTGGTGTTTACATGTTGTTTTGGTGAATGTCCTCATCCACAATCGGAGGCATAAAAGCTCTGCTAGAGTAATTATTGTCCAAAACATGTTATGGATAGGTTAAGGTTGCACCAGCTTTCCAAAATCCCATCAGTCAGTGGGTGCGAAACACATAAATCCCACCATGAGACAGCTGTTCAAGTGTCTCCTGAAGCCCCCTATGGAGTTTTTTTGTTTCTTTCCATAGGCATGTTTAAATCCAAAACAAGAGGCCAATTTCCTGATTTGTACACTCCGGGGACTGTCACATGTGAAACGCTCTCAAACAAAGAGAATAAGAAAAGCTGGCTTACTGTGAACACACTGTGCTCCAAGAGAAAGGGACAAGGAAACTTTAAAGGACAGAAAAATCACAGTAAAGAAAATAGAGGGGGGTGATGGTTCCTCAGGTATCATTCCCCTCGCCTCTTTCTCTGCCATCACACTGCTTTGATCTGAGCTCATGCCAAATTTAGAGATGTGGTTTAGCCCTAACCTTTCGTCATCTCCCTCTCTCTCCAACATATGAAAAAAGGGAGACACACACACATATCTCGACACACCTCGTCTCTCTCTCTCTCTCTCTCTCTCTCGCTTACACACACTCTGCACAAATCCATGCATTCACATGGCTTCATGCTGTTATAATTTGGGTTCCGCGTGAGTGGGTGCATGACGATGACAGCTAGGGGACAGCATGAAAGAGCTGCCACCCGGTCCTCGGGTTGGAGACAAGCTCCTAGACCCAAACCCTGCCTGTCTGCCTAACCAGCTCATCACATTATGACCTTACAAGTCTCAAAAGTCCAACACAGATGCCTGGGGGCTTTTTTTCAGATGTAATTACCACACACTAGAAACTCCTCTCACTCCTGCACTCACTATGGCACCGAAATGAATTCTTTGAAAAATTACCCATTTATTTTTCTTTTCAACAGTCACTAGGCTCAAAGACTGTAATCTGTTTTCTGGAATGAAGAGATGTTATGCATAGTCAAAAACCAAGAATGCATGAATGGTGGTAATTAAGAAATGAAAAAGGACTTGTGAAGTTGTATGGCATATGATGTTATCAACAGACCAAGGTTATTACCGTAAGAGAAAATAAAATTAGCAGTTGAATAACACTCGCGATTTAAGGTACAAATAAAAACGTACATTATGAACAAACAAAAAAGGCTCTTCAGATGCAAAAAGGGATGAGATTCCAAGATCTATCTCTTACTATCTTTCTTTTTGAATTCTTTTTGGATGACTATAGCTATAGCGTCCCAGTGACAATGGGACTCATTCACCAACCATCCTTCTTTAAAAAACACACAATTTTAACAAAGGTTTTGATTTTCAACCATTTTTTCCTTTTTGGGGGTATTTGTTCTAAGGTAGAAGGCACTGGAGTGCACATGTGAGACATCCATTCATTATCTGTAACCACCTGTTCAGGGTCTCGGGGGCTGGAGCCTATCCCAGCTGTCACTGGGTGAGAGGTGGGCTGCACCCTGGACGGGTCACCAGTCTATGTCAGGGAGAGACAGAGACAGAGAGACAACCACGCATACGGACAGTTTAGAGTCACATAACATGGAAGACTTTGGCTAGTGGTAAAAAAATGGGAGCACCAGGATGAAACCCATGGATAACATGTGATCTCCACACAGTCAGTCATGGATTCAAACCAGGGACCTTCTAGCTGTGAGGCAGCAGTGTGAACCACTCCACCACCAAGCTGCTTCGCTTTTATTGCTCCGCAGTCTTTCTGGCATTTCCCACTTTCTTGAATTTCCTTCTAACTTTCTGTTCGGAACACGACCCTGCACTTGCTTTAATGGGCACTGGCCTGTACCATTTTTACGTATTATGTTAAAAAGGAGCAACTAGAACGTACAAGGACACTGAGGGAACAGTTAAACAATTTCTGCAGTTTGAAAAGGCATCACAAATATTAGACTTCATACTTTTCCTATTAACAATTTTAAGAAAACACACTGGTGAATGAGGCCCATGTTGTCCGCATGTCACTTTTTGCCTGGAATGAATGTCTGACTTTTTTGGGTCTGAAAAGCCTTTTACAGGTTTTTATCAGAGAGTTTTTAATATACTGTATGATGGGAGTGTTTACTTTGACTATATGCAGCTAATTCCAGCTCTTAATAAACTGTGTCTGAAGAGCTGAAACTGTCAAACTGTTAATATTTGGATTATTATTGTTTCTTTGTGAAACACTTTTTGTATTTTTGCTTGGGGCAAGTGAAGCAGTAAAAGCAATCTTTGAGTGAAAATCCAAAAACTGACTACACAATTCGAGATGGTCTGGTAGAAGGAGCCTTTCTTGCTCTGAGAGATTGTCAGCATTGTCAATCTTCATTTTCACAGTTAATGTGGAAAAAGAAATTCCAGTCGAATCTAACATGAATTATTTAAATTCAGATTGGTGTTAAATCAGCCAGTGCATTTATCTGCCTCTCATATTTTAACTGATGTAATCTACTTTTTGGATGTATTTTAAAACGCACAAACATTCTACTGGCATTTCACTTAACGGCATATAGTGTATCAGATGTAACGCCGCATTTGAAGGAGAGTGCGTTCACTATTTGATCGCCCCTCAGTGTGATTTATTTGTTTAGATAAAAGTCTAGCTGGGATTAAAATCTCATTTTCCAACAGAGACCTGGCAGAGAGGGCAAATAACATTGTGACATCAATAAATACAAACAAGTTAAGACCGCACACACGCTACAAAAGAAGCACAGACAATATCCAGTTGAAGAGTTTCCTGAACTGATGATTGATTTCGCAGCAGCGACATTAATCAGGAGTGCTGTTGTTTCCATTCTTTAAAACTGATGTTCCGGCACCCGCAATTTAAAGTCCCGGACAAAAAGGGCAAAATATTTAAAGCCCTTTTTCACCAAATGGAAATTTTAAAAAAAGTCCCTGATCTGGGGAATCAAACCAGCAACCTTTGCTTGCCGGGGAGCTTCTCAAGAGCCGATCTCACAGTTGCAGAGCCACAGGCAGGTGGACACTAATCGTGTCCCTAATCGTCCCATGACCTTTAAAATCTTTACAGTGTCGTAGACAAGGGTTCATTTAAGGAACACAGACCTAAAATGAAGTTTAAGAAAAAAAGTTAAGGGTCGGCTGGCTGTAATGGGTCGATATGGTGTTTATGTTACACCTGTGTAACCACCGCACACCCACCATCACCTTGCTGCTGGCAGGCTTTCAATTTGTGTCGGCGGCCCAAAGTGAGAGTGTATGAGGTGAGAGGCAGGAGAGGCTGAATCCGGGACCAGGTTTTCAGAAGCAGCTTGTTGGTGGTGCACTGTCTAAGGGGGTCGAGCATTAGCTGTGGTTACAGGGTGTATGGAGAGATTTTGTGTTTGTTTGTGCGGAGAGTGGTTTGCACACGTGTATGGGATCCTGGATGAGTGGTCTCTTCATGTGCAATTTACTCTGTGTGTGTGTGTGTGTGTGTGTGTGTTGGTGATGCAGCTGGGTTGTGTGATGTGTTATCTGAACCTTAGAGTTCAACCAGCAGTTTTATTAGATGAATTATGAGCAGGCTCTGTGGGTTTGGGACCATCATATACATCGTTATACACGGGTATCGGTGTGTGTGTGAGTGTGTGTGTGCGTGAGTTTGTGTGTGCGTGAGTGTGTGTGTGCGTGAGTGTGTGTGTGTGTGTGAGAGTGTGGGTGTGCATCTGGAAGTCTTGTAGGCAATGCAGTGCGTGTTGTTTGTGCAGTGTTTTCTCTCACCTGCAGGTGAGAGGTCAGAACATAATAGAACAAGGGAGTGAGAGAGAAATAGAAACAGCAAGTGAGCTCTGGCCTTGTGTCTTGCCAACACTTTCTGAGACGTGGCACCTGTCGTGCAGTGAGGAGGGAGAAGGCGACTCCTGCGTAGAGAAATAACAAACAGCGGTGGCATATTTGATTATGCAATCCCGCTAAATAAATAAGTTTCTCTGTTTTTGTTCTACATTTCTTTCTTGCATCCCTTTACAGTTTGATGTTGCTGCAAATTTTCTTTTAATTTACTAAGTCATTTTTTATTTTCCCGTGAGAATAATTTAAATCTTCAACATCATCATCTTTATCTGTCAATGCCGGAGAGGGAGTGCAGCGAAAGAAGGAAAGTCAGCGGTACGGTTACAAATGGGGAGAAAAAAAATGGCTCAAGGCTAGAAGTTGATTGAGAGAGAGCAGGAGAAAATGAAATGATGAGAGCGAGGTATAATGAGCGAGAGGGAGAAAGAGATTGATGAATGGCAGAATGAGAAAAGCAAGAAGAAAATAAAGACGAAGAGGCATGTAAACGAGTGATCTCTTTGAGGCACAAACAGAACGAGAACAAATGAGATTACTCATGAGGATAAGAGGTAGAGGAGAGAAAAAAAAATTAAAAGGAACATGATTAAACGACAAAAGTCAAGTCGAGTGGTGGGGAAAGAGCGCGAGCTGGAAGACGGGTCACCGAGAGAAGAGCAAGTTCAGAGTCTAGTATCAAAACATCTCTCCATATGACTTTTCTCATTCAACCTCCGGTCTTATTACCAGCGCCATATTCAGCGAGCCGGGTCAAGTGATGTTGACCTGAATCCTAAGTATCTTGTAGCACCTCTGGACCCATCTCCCAAAGTCATTTATTAACAAGCACAACGGAAGCTCAGGGGCGACTGAGAGCAATTGGACGCCCTCGGCTAAGTGTATATTAAGTCATACAGTATATTTGATCTTTATAGAACATACTACAAGATATTCTGCAAGATGGTCAGAAAAAAAAAAAAACGATGGCGCTTGTGGAAAGATGCAACACTTTGCAGAGTTACTGTAAATCTCCAGGCTGGTGAGCGAGCTCTTTCATGCCAGCAGGGTCAAACATCCGTTTGGACATTGATTGTTGGTACAATTGTGTGTGTGTGTGTGTGTGTGTGTGTGTGTGTGTGTGTGTTTTTTCTTCCTGCTGCTGAGTGAGCGCTTCTGAGGCAGCACAGTCAGCCACTAGTAGCACAGAGATTCATGATGTTTATGCTCAAAAATGTCTTTTGCAATCCAGTGGGCTGAGGCGCAGGTAAGTGCTGACTGAGGAAAGATAAAGAGTGTTTAGTGAATATTGGAATTACGTGCTTGTTCAGGAGGTGTGGAAATAGATGTAATGGGCGACGGCGTGACAGCGTGAAAACTGGCATGGCTTCGCTTTTATTTTGTCACCTAAGCCAGATTGCTGTGTAAACGCTTGGCTTGGATAATGACATAAGGAGGTGTTAGGCTACATTACATCCTGCGTATTGTAATTAGCACATCATTTCTGTTACACAAATTCAACAAAAAAAAATTTTTTCGCTGCGGATAAAAGCTCGGAGCCGAAATGAGGAGCTGGCCATTAACAGGTGTTTGTATAAATTAACGGAGAGAAATATATACTCGCTCTACAAAGCAAAACAGTGGAATAATATCACAGGGTAATGAAGGGGATAATTGTAGTATTGATATGGCGCGTTTGTGCCCAGGAAGCTATTTACCTGACTGCATCGGCACACCAGCTCCTTTAATGTAAACAGAATTACAGTGAACACTAAAAGTACCGTGCAAATGAGCATAATTTGCAGCCACTTGTTACATGATGATGTAAATGCAAGCAACCATGCAGGTTGTATTTGTATAATTGGAATATGGTTGTGTTATTTTCAAATGCACATACAGTAGGCATGCAGTTAAAAACAGTCCTCGAAGAGAGGATTAAGATTTTTGTACGCTCGCCATTCTTTTATTAGCAACACAAGCTCTCGGCCCGCCTCCTCCTTCCCGGGCTCCTCCATTAATTACAGTTTTCGTTCTCTTCTCTGCCTCCGACCTATCATCGCTCCATCATGGAAGGGAGGTAAAAATATCACACCATAAGGCCTCGTCACCCCGACTCCCCCCGACACCTTTATCCCGTCTTTTTGGACTTCTGCTCGCTATTACCTTTCACCTCAGTTCCTCTTTCCTTCTCTTCTGCCTTCTTTGCTTCCACGTCACCGTCGCGTTTTTTTTTTCCCTCCACTATCTTCCTATCTATCTTTCCCTCCAGAATAGCCGTCCCTCCATAATTTTCCTCGCTGTTACTCAATTGGTTTAGCTCCCAGCTTTACTCGCCTCTCGCTTCTTCGTCATCCAATCGTCTTTCTTTCTCTCAAGTGCAGCCTCCTCTTTCCTTTTGCTGTCAGTGGAATGAACGATAAAGATCTTTAATTAATCAATCCACATACTGTTGCAGACACTGTCTGTCTGCCTTATGTCTCTGGCTCTGCTAGTGAAAAAAATGACCTTTTTCACCTTTTCAATAATTCATCTTTGCTCCAAGAATACAAGAATATCATTTTTTTCATAATATGTGAGGTCCGTGTGGTTCTGACCCTTGCACTCCTGACTGAGCTTTCAAACAGGAAGTAGGGATAAAGCTTTGCTTGCATTATGAATCGAAATTTAAATAGTCAAGTTAATTATGACTTTAAATTAGGGCTCAGATATGCTATGGCAAATCTCCATCAAAAATCTCTTTTCTCAAGAAATAGTTTTGTCAAACGTCTTTTGATTTAATGATTAAATAATGACATCAAACAGACCCTCATCTCGACAATATGCAAACACGGACACATTTTGCGCTTAACGCCTTGTACACCACAGCCGGTGTCCCAAAGGCCTAATTGATAAACCGTCATTGAGCAGCAACCGTGTACAAACTTTGTGCCGAACGTATCGGGAGTCAGACACTGTTATCTCCTCAGTTAAAATGAAGCACCAATATAGGGCAAAATCATATCTTTGTTCCTCCTCATCTTTAATATTTAAAGGATGCCTTCTATGATTTTAAATTTGCTTCTCTTGTATCTAGTTTGCCATTCAACTTTAAACCCTTTAACTTCCCTTTTATTAAAATATCTTTCTTCTTCTAGCTGAAAAATGCCTCCAGATGACATCACTTGGACGAACCTACAGTTCAGATTATGTCATCTTGTTGCTCATACAATGGAAGTTTTAATTATGGTCAACTTGCTTTTCCAAGATGACATCATCTGAACTCCTAATGATAAAAACGTCTCTGGGTGATGTCAGCTAGAAGTTTTTCAGCTAGAAGCAGAGAAATATTTCAATATTGGGAAGTCAGATGTTTAAAAGTATGGATGTATAATTTGAACCTAAACTACTTTCAACTACAAAGTTGAAAATTTGGTGAAATCGCCCTTTAAACATGAAAATGAATTTTGCAATATAGAAAAAAGTAACAAAAATGATCTTGATTGGGAATCGCCCTGTAAAATTCAGTCTACTTGGGGACCTTGGTCTTTTTTAAGGGATCCGGCTGCCTTTGACTGTGGAACCTCGACTGCAGTCACAGAAAGCCGCTAAAGAGAAAGTGAGAAAGGGATGATTCTCTGTGTTTTATTGTACTGGACAGAAATACAGCCGGAGATGAAACTTTTACCAAATTTGATGCTCTCAGCTGGCCTCCTTCCATTGTGCTATTCTTGGATGTTTTGAAATTTGGCATATGTGTGTGCTCTTACTGTAATTTATTCTGAACAAGACCCTTGATCATATGCCTAAAATGTAAATGTCTCTCTCTGTATGTCTCTGTGATTCACAGTTGATCTGTGATTTACATGGTTTCTTAGCCTTTCCCTTCTGCCGCACGCCTACTGTTCCTTGTAGCGAGAGCGGAGCTGTCAGCGCAGACACACGTTCGCGCTGATCTTTACCCATTACACCATCACACATACAGACTCACTGTGAGCCATGATTGTCTTCTGCAGACAATAAGAGCGAAGTGTGACCTCTTGCAGCATTTCGCACACTCTCTCTCTCTGTAATCCCTCATCTACACCTGCTTTCCCTCACAGTCCTCCCATCCACGGCTCCCGTCTTCTCGCTTCCCCACAGTCGATTTCTTTGTTTGCTCTCTTCTCGTTGCTTTGGTTTGTTTTCTTATTGTTTCTTTCCTTTGGCCTCGTTCTTCCTTTCTTCTTTGTGGCTTCTGTCTCCATGATGTTCTCATTATTATTCTCTCGTTTTCCCTTTAACAAACGCGCTGCCTTCTTCCCCCAACATCACTGCCTGTAGTCAGCTACTGTACATCTCTAACCCCATCACACCGTCCCTCTATCCTTCTCTTTCTTCTCCGCCGTCCTTGTACCTTTCACTATCTACTCCTGGCTGTGTGTTTTCCTCTCCAATTAAATTAAATTAATCAAAATTACTGCTAATTATTCTTCCTTTACTAGCAAGCATGGAAAATGTCTTCATGTTAGAAGGGCATATTTCACTCGTGTAACAAAAAACCAAGACACTCAGGCAATGTGTCTAAATGGATAAACACTAATTAAATAGTGTAATTAAAAGGCACTGCAAAGCCAGGGAGATGGTCATGCACAATTTAGCACAGCTCAGCATGCCACAAACTCCAGTTTGACAGGTCTGTTCTCAGTGTATGTGAATGACATTGATCTAAACAAGTTCATTTAGTATGATCTTAAGAGTTTTCAGTTGACGAGACGCAAAGTATAAATAAGATGTGTTTTAAGATCAGAGTTTGCATTGACTTGTTGATTACCTTTATTATAAGTTTCACACCTAAAACGTGTTACACACTTAGGAATGGGTTGTACTTATTTTATGGTATACTATACTCATATCTACACCGTTGGGGTGGAGAAAATATCTTGCGATTACAATTAGACATTTTATTCAAAGGCACTTAAAACTAAGCAGCAGACACTGGGGATAATCAGCGTCTTGCCCTTGTAGCCAGGAGGACCGAGGTCCGATCGAGTCGATCCACCGACCCTGTGGTTCATGGATAACTGCTCCACTAACTGCTCTACAGCCACCGCCTTATAGCCATCATCGTACTGTAGATTTAGTCTGTTCGGTAGCTGTTTTGGAGCGTGAGCTTCCTCAGCAAATGACGTTTGGCCAGTTGCGAGATCTTAAAAGCTTAAGTGCAGAATTAAACTTGATTCTTGACCATAAGATTACTCTTGAGCATAGATTATGCTGATGAAGTTCATGGAAAGCTCTAAAATGCTGACTCAATGGACCCTGTGGATGGTGATGACTCAGTGCTGATTACTTTGAACCTTTCATAGTTTGAAAGCAGAAGAAACACGTGTCGCCGTGTCATGCCGACACTGCACAGACACAGCCACGGCGGGACGTGAACGCGCTAAGCACAGCGTCGCTTAAATTCTTCACTTAGTGTTACATTACGCTCCGTCACGGTTTAGACGTTCAATTGATATTCACAGAAATGTAGGTTTCATTTGGCAGTTGCATAACCATTGGTCACATCAGGTACATCTACTTGACAAGCAAAAAAACCTTTACGCTACGAGTCTCCGCCTGACAAAAAAGATTGCAAAGAAGTGCCCACAAGGTTGTAAAAATAAAACGCTTATTAAGTACTGAAAAGATCGACAGCAGAGGAGAATTTTTGTTCCTCCAAACCTTGAGTCATTGTCAATCAGTGCACTCCTGTCTCAGCAACAAGAAATTGCTTTTCAAATTTAAGCATTTTTGAATGTCTTATTTCACCAACAGCTCTACAAAATATATTGGCTGCCACTCTATTAAACAATGAATGTCAAAACGAAGGCATAGTGTATATTAAAATGTGGACTTCATGTTTAATGCATCAATCTCTGATTAATTATACCTCCTGAGACTGTGACGTGTTGAAGCAGATTTGGCAGCCAGCAACTGCACAACTTCCACTCCTCCTCACCAAGCTCTGCTTGAGTTTCTGAATATTATTCAAAAAGAACAAAATTTATGGGCTTACATTTACACATGAGCAGCAGACTTCTGATGTAGGAACAGAAGTTGGGTGTCTCTTGTGTCTCCGTTTGTCTATATAGCCTCTGCGCTGCCTTCCGCCCCCCTCCTCTCAGCTCTTGCTTTCTCTGGATGTGTGTCCACTGTCTGTGGTGAGAGAGAATTATTTGAAAGATTAATTGCAACCCACTGTACTGTGGTTACTGTCAGTAGCCCCGCTGGATTGTGCAGAAAGGAAAAAGAGTGCGCGAGAAAGAGAGTAAATGCAACAAGGGAGCTGTTAACAGACTGGGATTGAGGGCGAAAAAAGAAAATAAGAGGTGGCCTGTGAGACGGGAGGAGACAGAGGGAATACAGAGGTGGAGGCAGATATGTAGAGAGGGAAAGGGAGAGAAAGTGGAAATGAGTGAGAGACGGGGACGGCGTGCAGAAGGGAGAGTCAGTGCAGAAAATGGAATTGGAGGCTACTGTAGCATTACTCTATCTAGATGGAAAAATAAGGATATAGGTGGATTCAACACTGTGTGAGAGAGAGGCTTAGGCAGTGAGTTATATGTGTTTGAGATGAGTTTGTGGGCTCCTGTGTGGATGCACCTCTTCTTGCGTGCGTGTGGTGTAAACAAGTGACTGCACGATCACTGCGCTTCTCTGCGGGGAGGCATCACGGGCTGGTTTTCAGATTTGACTCGATGTGTATTAGTCACACGCCGAGATTCGGTGCGGACAGTGGGAACGTGTGAGCACCCGAAGCTCCCGTCATTACGTAGACTAAGCCAATTCACCGTTATCTCCAACTTAAGAGAAAAGCACACGTATCCTCCATTATCCACCTCCTGTAAAGAATTCAAAGAGAATCCCTAGCTGATGTACAGTACACCTCCGCCAAAGACTGAGCATGACTCTGTGTTATTAATGTTCCTTAGTGATTTCCTCTTCCCCTGCATTTGAAATCTGTTAATAAAAACAAAATGTGTAGCGCTACAATTTGCGTGCAGCTTAACACAGGGCACCACTGTAGCTGTCAGAGTCCTCAAGGATCCTCCTGGCACTGCCTCATCAATTGCTTTTCTGCTCAATAACTAGTGGCAGACTCAAGTACAAGACTAAATGAGCCTTACATAATACGACATGGGGCAGTAATGCCTTTGGAAACCTACAGCACGCTTGGGTTTGATGGTCAGGTATCGTTCAGTTCTGCACTTAAAATGTGCAGTGAATCAGTTTTTTTTTTAAACCACATATAACTATTAATGTTATGCAGTGTGTTTAATTCCGTGTGTCGTGGTTTTGACTCCTCTGATATCTCTTTAGCATCATCCGCATCATCATTTAACATCTAGCGGCTCTTGCGTTCTGTACATGATGCAGGTTAACTCATTTATTCTTGGCAAAAAACCGTGCCAGGCAATTTCGGGAGGTGTAACCTTAACACTCCTTGTTCCTGGATAGATTTTGTTCTTCTCATGGCCTGACAGTAGGGTGCCAGATAAAACAACCGATTTCATTTTTTACGGAGCTGTGGGCAGATGTATCCAACTTTTCTAATCAACGTAACAGACACAGTCGCTCCTGTGAGATGACCGGTTCCCTGTACAGGTGCAGACCTTACAAAGAGCACCGAGCCGTTGTGGGCACCTGTGATTAGAGCCAAGGCTGCAGCAGCACTGCCCTCTCTGCCCCTCCTGTCTGCAGGATTGATGCAGGAGGTAAAAGGTCTGGTCATAGTAACACTTAATGTTTTGATATATCTCCACCGCAACAGACCTCATCTATATTTAAATAAATATTTGGTAAAGCTAGTTTGCTTTAAGCGCTAGCATCAACCCGTGTCAATATTTTAAGAGTCTTCCGCCGCACTCATGTGAATTTGTCGGGTGGCACATAATGGAAGTGTTGAATTTGTACCAAAAGTAACATTTGCTTACCGCGACAAATGCAGCGAGCAAAACAGAAAACAGGGCTCCTGCTGTGACAATTTGAGTGACAGCTCGAAAATAGTGATACATAAAGCAATATTATGCACCGCAGATTGCTATGATGTTGAAAATTCAGGTGCAGCGGGTCGTTCCAACTCAATAAATGTAGCAGAAACACTGAAATGTATGAAATCCAGTGCAATGACCACGTAATATACTTACCTTTGTGAGGGCAGCAGGGTTGGATCTTCAAGAAGTGTCTGTCAGAGCAGTCTCCATCTGGCTGTTTCGAATCTCTTCGGCGCTTCATAACGTGTATGAGTGTAGTGCGTTAAAAATGGAGGTTCAAAACTGCACAGCATCTACAAAAGCAGTAGTAAAAAACATAGTGATTATTAGTAGATGATGACGATGATAATAATAATAATAATCTGACACACAAACACGGTGCAAGGGCTGGTGAAATCACACAGATGGTCAGCAGTTGGTTAATCTTAGTGAGTCGTGTTGGTCAGTTTATAAAGCTGTTAAATTCTGATGCCCCGACCAGCCCACACACTGGGCAACCCACCAGGATTCGTCCTACGTCAGTCTGTCGACATGGTAAATATGTATATGTGTGGGTTTGGTTACATGTGTCTACTTTTATTTATTTTTGTGTTATCTTCATGTCTTTATTTGAGTCCATTTAACTGGTGTTCTGATAGTTCTGATAGTTTGTGTGTGTGTGTGTGTGTGTGTGTGTGTGTGTGTGTGTGTTCTTGTCTGCATACAGTATGTGTGCATTCCTGTCGGTGGAGCTTGTCTTTGTGTATTTGTGCCTGTCTGCGTGTGGCCTTTGAAATGTGCAGAGGGAGTTGTCTGTCATTGTGCATCCATCAGTCTTCCTGTCAGGAACGCGTCAGACAGAAAAGTAACGGAAGGCGAGGAGACGGAGAAAAGGATGGATAAGAACGGGGAGAAAGGAAGGCAGCAAGTCAGTTGTAGGAGAGGAGCCAGAGTTGAATTGTTTTACTGAGATTGTGTGTGTGTGTGTGTGTGTCAGATTTACATTGAAACTCACTTTTAAGCTACACTGAAGTCCAGGGGGAAAAAACGTATTTTTAAAAAGATTGATTCATTAATTCTAGAAAGGACGTGCACACCTGAAGGCACATGGAGGCTCGAGTGAGGGCACAAAGTTCAACCAATCATAAATAATGGAACTCTCAAATGTACAGTAGACATATGTGTAGGTGCTGTGTGTGTGTGTGTGTGTGTCTATACATGTATAGACACACACACACACACACACACACATCCCAGGCAGACAGGAACACCCTTTTAGAGAGAGTTGGATTCACACAAATACAGTAATGAGCTCTTCAAGCCTTGCCTACACACAGGGTGGTCGCTCCCATGTGTATTCACCCACCTCAAACATTAACAGGCGAAAAGATTAAGTGCACACACACACACACACAGACCCTCTCTCTCCACCTCTCTCTCTCTCTCTCACGCCCACCTAGATAAGCCCACACTCATACACCAGAACTGCTAAACATACCCATGTATCTCCAGTGAAGTGTCAACTGTACTGTAATTAGAATGCCCTGGCTAGGTGTGCTGTTAAATGTATGTGTGTGTGTGTGCGTGCGTGCGTGTGTGTGTGTTTTATGCCGAGCCTGGTGTATGTGTGTGTGTGCTCAGTCAACTATCTCCCTCTCTGTGTTTGACCACAGTAGATGGATGGGTTGCCCCTGGTCTCTCAGTCCCTCGGTCATACTCCCTGTGAGACTTCACAGTACAACAAACCATGAAGTTCTGACCCACACATCGACCTTCAGGCCAGACGAAGACAGGGCTAAATAATGTCCACACTTAGACCCATTTTTTTCATTTCCACCATAAAGCGGCATTTTCACATCCCTCAAAAACGGAGCTTTTAAAAATGCTCTCCCACGTGGACGGATATAAAAATGCCACCCTCAGGTTTCCGTGTGGTCGGGGAAAATGTTGCTCCCTTTGAACCTGCTGTGACATACGTATTTTTGGGGCTGTATGGTAGTAAGACTTTCTATTGCCTCCAGCCTTCTCTGCAATCACCCACTTTAAATGTCAACATATCCTAAATCACAAGCAAGTATTTATTCTATATTTATGTTTATTTCCACAACTTATCCACTGTACGGTAAAATAGTAAGCTAGTGGTGGTCTCAGTGCAGCAGAGCAGGAATTACTTTTATAGATCTTCAACAAGTCAGATATTTTCTTGTGTTTTTTGACACAACAAATAAAAAAAGATATAGACGGTAAAATGTTTGTTTAGTTTTACTGAAACGGTATAGATGGCCACGAAGAACCGGAGGTGACAGAATGATCCTGTTGAGCTTGTGTATTTTATGGGAGAGGAGAAGGAAAAATTTGAGAGACTGAAAACCCAAATATGTGGACACACATCGCATGCACCATCATGTAAACCACATTTTCCAATTTAGCTTAGTGTGGATCATGTCTGAGAGCAAAAAACAAAGCAATAGGAGAAGGTTGTACGTGCCAGAATCAATCTACTGTTTGTGTTTCATGGGGATGACATATGTGACAAATATGAGCCTATGGGATATTTGTTTATGTGCTTTGGTCTGTATTTCTGCATTTGCACCTGATTGTGTGGACCCTTATCTACATGTAACCAGTGTTGGTGATGGGAAGCAATCAATCGTCCAACTATCCCATTAGGAGCAGAGCAGCATAGAGAATGGATGTGTGTGTGTGAGCGTGTGTGTGTGTGTGTGTGTTGGGTTCTCTCTGTTAATTTCTGTTAGGCTATTTGCATTCACAACAGAGCCAGAAGAGGAGAGAGAGAGAGAGAGAGAGAGAGAGGGAGAGGAGATGAACGTGAGGACTTACCGGAAGGGACAGAAAACAAATGGAGTGGAAGAAAAACAAGACCCATGGCAGTGAGAAAGAGGGACAAATTAGATGGGAGGGGGCGGAGAATATGGGATGTGAAGAGTGAAAGAAGTCGAAGTTAGCATTTAATCCCCGAGGGCTCACATGTGAGCCAGAAAACAGCTTTTTCTACAAGTTCCTGGAAACACACACACACACACACACACACACACCCTTCGCAGTAACGCATGTTCAGGTTCACCTTTAAATCCACTCATTGCCATGGTGCTCTCTTGCTGGCATGTCCGTCATGTTGTGGCGTAAAACCATGGGTGATGACGGCTGCAGCATGGAAAAGACTTTAGGGGAGCTGCACTGGTCCTGCTATAGTCGACTAACACCCCCCCCCCCCAAAAAAAACCTCCTTAACAATAAAGAGACAATCAACCGTTGAATGGATTTGATGTCGGTGGTTGTTGGGTTGGTAGCCTTCAATGACTAGCAGGCTGAGATTTGATTAAGATTTGTTAGCTGGCAGCTGAAGTAGCAGCGTCGATGAGGAAAGATTAATGAGAAAAGAAGGGCCCCTGGATCTGGTTTGGTCGCACCCAAGATTGAAAGGAGAGTGCTTTGGAAGTTAGGCTGTGTGCAACGCGGTGAAGGTTTTTACGCCTATTAAAACGGAACCTTAAATAACCGCTGATTTGGTTTAAGTATTTACTGAGCAACTAAACACTTTTAATAGATTTAAGGTCAAAACTGCATCCTGGGTGTAGAAATAATGGTGTATATTTCGTGTTAACCGAGTTATAAATAAATGCAGCATCGATTGAATGTATTGCTGCATATATCTGGTGAGACAAACATGCTGCTCTGTTCTATAGCAGCAACCTGTGGCAGGTAATGAAACTTTAAAATACTGTTGAGGCAAAATAGTAAAAAAAGAGTGTAAATGGGCTGTAAATAGTTGTCTGTCTGTGCGTGTCGCTCTGTGTTGGCCCTGAAATAGACGGGGAACCTGTCTGGGGTGCACCCTGCCTTTTGCCCAGCGGTGGCTGGGACGGGCTCCAACTCGTTGCGACCCTGAACGGGGATGCGAGGTTAAGATGATGGATGGATGGTTGCTTATTGCTGGTAATTTAAATCACTGCTCAGAAAGCTGAGGGTGACTCGAACATTCTGGGGACGTGTGTGTGCAAAAAAAAAGAAAAAAAAAGAAGTCATTTAAGACAGGAAGGGAAATGCTTGAGGCCTTCGTGAAGCGATCTCCATACGATATATTCCAGTGTATTTCCCCACCTCAACAATCGCACACCTGGTGACATTTAGGAACAAGAACACAGAGCCGTATCCAGGATTACGACGGATTTTAATATCAGTGTCATATAATCCAAACTTCCCCAGAGCAGCCCCAGAGCACTATTTGACTCAGACAAAAAAAATATAGAAGACTTATTATGTAACAATTCAACTAGTTCATTGTATTTCCTTTAGATTCTATTTCCCAGTGGCTTCTACTCTGTTTCAACTAATTCAGCACACTGTCAAAATACCGGAGCCACATGAAAATCACGTCATTTTATTTTGCCATTTCTGCTTCTTCGTGGGATTTTACATATACAGTATAACGTATACTGCATGAGTCCTGCTGTGTATTAACCCAGGAGAGATTGGCTGGTGTGTGTTTTTTCCAGCCGCTCGTCTACTGCAGCCAACAAGGACATTAGTTACTCCAGAGCAAATTACTTGAATCACAAGCCGTTTAGCACATGGATCTTCCACCCCAGTAACTAGATACTACTGTCTGCAGCACTTCCACTAGCATTAGCTTCTGTGTTCCTTTTTTTTCATTGCTTTTAGCATTAGCTTAGCTATAGGCACAGCAACACCCTGTTAATTAAGTCTGGTTTAAGCGTGGAGCATTTCAGCTCACGTTAGCGCCCTAAGTGAAGCAGGACCATTCTGTCTTGCCTTGTTGCCTCCCTCATCACATGCCTGTTTCTTTTCTAGGGCTCCACTTCTTTGAATCCCCGCCTTACCCTGCTCTCCGTTTCTCCCTTTTCTCCTGGGGTCACTGACCAACCACAACTATAAGAACTGTCTGTGTTTGTGTGTTGCACGTGTGCTTTATTTCTATCCTTGTGAGAGTCTTTTTTTTTGTTAGATTTCATTTATTTATTCTGTAGGAACATTTGTTCAGGTTATGAGGGTTTAGGTTCGAGATCGGGCTCAGGTTGAGGTTAAGTTGAGACATGTACCAGTGGAGGGTTAATAACAAGGTTTAATGTTCCGTTGTGCATGCACATCCAGAGAGACTGTCATTATCTGCAGGGTTTACGTCTGAAAGTTGAATTTTTCATTCTAGCCCAGTTTATGTATGTCTGCATGCTCATGTGCAGGGAATAAGATGCGGTTCGGCTGGTGACTCAATTTTGACTGGAACAAGGGACGAATACAGGGGAGGCAAGTGGGGGAGAGGGGGGCAGTGGATGACAAGATAAAGCTTCGGCTGGGATGGGAACAGTGAGTCAGAGTGTAGGACAGCTGTCCAACAGAGGAGAGAGATGGGTGGCAGTGCCGCCTGTGACAAGGAAAAAAGGTGAATACAGTGTGGGAGGAAGCAAACAACCACAGATGTGTTTTATGGTGCGGCTTTCTACAGTGGAAGCAGGAAAAACAGAAAAGTCGGGTTTTGGCTTTGCCGTCTTTCACTGAGTGTGTGTCATTACAAGTTTTCCAGATGATTTGACAAATGTCCTCTGCAGGTGTACATGACATTACTGGTTAATGCATTTGGTCACAAATTTGGGGCATGAAAGGCCCTTTGTGCTCAAACCTTTTACCTCGGGTTGGGAAATCTCAGGAGCTTTTGCATCGAATTTGTGCTACTTGTTAAACTGCCACTCTGCAACATGTAAAATCACCGAGCGTTAGAAACCGTTTCACCGTGGCAGGATATGGATAAACAATCAGAAGTTAAGACAACTTCACACCTAACTTTTTGCATGGCAGATCCAAGGAGGGTCAATTCATTGTCAGTGGAAAAAGAACTTTTCTGCAGTGCTCCCCTTGCAGAGTTAGACAGTTCCAACTGGAGCCCAGATACACCTCAGGGGACTGTGGCACGCTTTGGAGCTTGGCAGGCACACACGTAAACAAGTACACACAGTGATATTCGGTGTTATTAGCTGGTAATATGAAAAGCTTCAATGCCAATGGCAACTAACAGAGGTCAACCACTTTTAGCATATATTCAATGGAGGCAGTCACAGATGCTTACGTGGTTGTGTGGATGCAATTTCATGGTTA
Source organism: Channa striata (assembly GCA_033026295.1). NCBI lineage: Eukaryota > Metazoa > Chordata > Actinopteri > Anabantiformes > Channidae > Channa > Channa striata. The sequence goes on along the minus strand of CM065175.1, from coordinate 19,959,200 downwards.
TGTAGCCAAACACGTGTGTCACACGATTATGTTCACATTTTTTGGAACTATGCAGTAAATACTGTATGTTCATTAATTGTATTGAGGAAGTTCAAGATAATATATATTTGTAATGCAAAGTAGAAAGTATATCATGATAATTTATTCAGGGTTTTCCTATTTGTCACCTTTACTAGCACACGCGTACAGCTGGAAAAGTTTCATTCTGCATCAGTTCAAACTTGAAATATACCAAATAACAAGTACATTTACTTTCTTTGAATGTGTTGAGAAACTATAATGTGTTGACAGTTTATATTTTATGCTAAAATGTCTGCATCATTACTTTAATTTAAATGTAGAAAACACAAATCATTACATTACAAAATGCTTTGATCAATTTAAAAATAAAATGTATTGTTATGGAAAATATTGAAGTCATATAGTACTAAGGTCTAAATCTGCTTTTGACTCAAGATGCTGCTTATACAATATGTTAATTTATCAATAAGAATAATCCCTTAATCAAATGTGATTAACCTAACTCTCTTAAAGGAACTATTCCACACAGTGAGTGAGGATTATTTTTCATAATTAAACTTATTGTGTTAATAATTATCAGATTTTGTCTTCAAATTCTTAAAATCAATACATTTAAGTAAATTTCATTTGAACTGAATGTAGCTGAATTCAGTGCAAGTTTGTGAATTGCATTTTACAGCCTTTTTTTGTTAAGTTAGGGATAAGAATACGAAGATGTTTTCTACCTAAACTCAACACTGTTCATTCCTATTAAAATTATTCAGCATTAATGTTTTATACGTACACTATGCACTCATCTTTTAGCCCATGAAGGACAAATTAAGCAAACGTCGCTGTGCTTTTATGTGTTTGCCTAATGGTGATTTTATAATGCGAGACACGGTTGTCTGTTTTAAGCTAAATGGAGATGCAAGTTGTTTTGCTTTTTTTTTTTTTTTTGAGGGGGGGGGGGTAATGTTAACAGGCCATTAAAGCTTCTTAAGGTGAACTAAAAGGAAAGAAGTAAAGTGGGACAAAGAAGCGACTAAGTAGGAAAACAGAGACAACAGGACAGAACAGAAGATTAAGGGAGTGAAACAGGAAGAGAGCGAGAGACTCGGAATGAGAAGCAGAGAGGGAGAGATGAACAAAGACAGCACAGAAACACCTCTAATGAAGACGAACAACAGAGAGAATCTGTCACTGAAGAGGAGTGATGGCTGATAGATGGCAGCTATAAAGGAGAAGACGAGGGTTTAGCTCTCACAGCGCTCATCATCTGCTGGCCTGCCTGTAATAGCCTGCCCGTCCTGGCCACCCAGTGACATTACTGCTCCTTACTGAGAGGGACGTTTGGGCGTTAGTGTCGCCGAGGCAACTGGCTCTCCTCCAGCTGTTGCCAGGCGGCAGTCTCCATGGAGATGTATATGGTGGGGGCATGGGTGGAGCTGGGAGAGGGAGGGAATGGCAAGCGGGCTAAGGGGGCTACCGTGTGTGTGTGTGAGAGAGAGAGAGAGAGAGAGGTCGTAGCTGTAAGACTTCTGTCTTTCTGTCTGACATGATATACGATCCACTACCTGTAGCTATAAGACAATGGAACACATCGTCTGAACACGCTGACTTTTTCTTCCTCTGTGTTCTTTTATTGTATTCCCTCTTTCCCACCTCACCTCTTCATTTCTCTAACTCCCTCTGTGCTCGCTCGCTCTCTCTCTCTCTTATAATCAGATGTGAGTAATACACACTGTCACCACTAAGCAAAGTCACTACTTTTATTCTGTTTTTCCTGTCACAACACACACACACACACGCGCACACACACACACACACACGGTAGCCCCCTCAGCTTGCTTGCAAACACACTCACACACAGCGCTTCAGTACACGTTACCAACTTTGCTATATGCAACACATTTGGCTCTCTGCACCGACAATCCTTATGTTCTCTTGTTCAGTGCCCAACACAGTGTAAGTCAGTTTTGTACAGTATTAGGTAACTAGCCAATAGAGCTTTTAGCATTGTCTCATATATGCAGTAAGTTTGTCACACAGCCCTTGATGACTGGGACTAATTTCAATATTTTTTTTTTTTTCTGTTTTTGTGATGTGTTTTTTTTTTAAATAATTATCAGTAATAATAAATCCAAACCTGCTTAATCACTGTCACATATCGAGCTGAGTCTTTTGGATCCTAATGGCATCTTGTCTTATGTGATCAATTTAGTTGCCAGAGAAAGTCGGAACAATATCCTCACTCATTAAATATGTTGTCTTTCTGTGTGAACTATCTGCTTGTCTTCTGTGTGTTATTTTTTTCTCTCTTGAGGCTTCTGGTTTTATTTTATAACAGTGTTTTAATTTCCTCTAACTTTAGCTGTTAGTAATTCAGTGGAGGTGGTTTCTGTACTTAGCAAACCAAAGTCTCAGTTGCAGCATATGGCGTTTCACATTCTTTGTGCTATGCTTGTTTTTTCCAGCACTTGTTGTATGTCTTCGCAGCCTTTTTACATGTAGTACTGCTTCGAACAACACAATATCTATGTCTGCACCTATATCTTATACTGCTTCTAGCCTTGAAACAAAACAACAAATACATAATTTTCCTTTACACACCATTACTTTTGTATATTCATCCTGTACCACCTGTGGAATGGAGTTTGCCTTCAGAACAGGTGCCTCAGGTGTGCAAGTTATTTCATTATTTCCGGAAATTGTTAAGCCTTTAATAAGGACGGTCAGGTAGATAACGGGGTTTTTTTTTTTTTGCGCCGTTTAAAACGAGTTAATCATTCAAATGGCTCCAGAACTGTTGACGTTAAAACGTTATTTTAGAACCGCGGTAAAGGCGCAAGCTGTTAAGACACACTATTTGTGCCTGCAGGGATTAGTATTGTTACTGTGCGATCTGAGACTCCCTGGCCAGCCCTGATCTGTGTCTAGTCGCAGCTCTGCCAGTTTTTCTGCTCGGCACTTTAATCAGCTCCTCACTGCTGTATGAATTCCCTGTGTAGGCCTGGCCTTCCTCCCCTTGTGCCTGGCAGCCTGTTATTTTTTCCTGCCACATCCACAGCACATCAACCTGTAAGTGTCATTTAGCTATCAACACACAGCTCCCCAGAGCTTTTTTGTTATTAAAAAATGGGACATGGACATGCTTCCCACGCTACCAGGGTGCCACGTGTTTTTGTGTCTGTGCCCGTTGATGTTCATTTTGGCTACAGCGAGACAGTGCTATTACGAAGAGTAACCCCGCGTTACCCTGGAGAAATCGATGAAGCAAGAATTATTCGTGTGTCTCCGTGTGTGTGTGTGTGTGTGCGTACGTGCCTTTCTCACATGCATCAGTCTGCGTGTTTGTGGTTATATGTTCTTGTTATGCGTGGGTTAAATGCTGCAAAATGGTCAAACTGTAATGGAAGTATAATCCTGGAAATTGGATTTTCCCTCATTGCTGTATTTCAGGTCCCACATTCACTTTTTGAATTTCCTTTTTTTTTTTTTTTGCTTGTGAATTTTTCGGACCTCAGCCCAGATAGGTAAGGTGATTACCTACTTAAATGCATTTGATTTACCAGCATGTAGAAGAGCCCCCCCCCCGCCGGGTGAGAAGTTAGCCTTGTCGTTGGGAGACCAACCTGTGTTGGAGTTGGTATGTAGCTGTTTGCAACTGCAGCTTCGCATCGATTCATTTCATTTTTTTGTCTTAGAGTGTAGAATGAAAGAAAGAGTGTTTATGTCAGTAAATCATTAAAAATTAGAAGTGTGACACAGCAGCCTGTCATGATTGGCTTTGTGTTTCAACAGCCCTGCAAGTGGAGCAAAATAAGCTGTCACACACTGTACGTCGGCCACTCTGTCTGTGTGTGTGTCAGTGTACACACTTCATATATGATCAGGATGAAGCTGGCAGAGATGTGCATGTGTTTGGCACGCACAATTTTGATCGACCCTCTGTTCAATGTGTATCGGCATGCGTGGCGCTTAAGTGCCGTTTTTTTAGGAGGCACACTAACAGCCTAAATCTGTGCCATATTGTATTTATATATTCAGATTCATTTTCCACTCATTTACACGCAAGCACGAGCAAATAGGTGCACAGTGTACACAAACACACACACACACACACACACACACATTCACTCACCAAATGCTTTATTTATTTGTGGGAGTTTTAAGCTAATTAGTTTGAGTCCAGGGGAAAACAGTAATTGCCTCCCAGGAGTAAAGGGGGATGACAAAGGGAAAGCGGGAGGAGGGAGGCGTAGAGGGATAGAAAGAAACTCTAAAAGAGTGAGACAAAGACACAGAGAGAAAGTTGTGGAGTAGGTGGAGCTTTGCCAGCAGTTTGAACGTGTTGAAGTAGGCATGTTTTGACACGTACTGTCTTGAAACATGCATCTGTGCATGAGCGTGTCTTTGAGAGCGTGTCAAGACAGTGTGACAGACCACTGTTGATGGTGATTGAAACAGTGTCTTCACTGAGACGTCACCTCGTTGTGTGTGTGTGTGTGCGTGTGTGTGTGCGTGTAAGCGCGCATCAGTCCACGCTCGCTTAGCTAATGGTGTGTTTGCAAGCGTGGGTGGTGAGCGAGACATCCCTAACTGACACCGACAATACTGTATAATTTGAATGACGGAGAGACTGGGAGAGGAACGGCGTGACGCAGAGACACGCTGAGGGAAAAGAGAAGGGAAAATCGAAGAGGAATTTGATGTTTAAGGAGGTACAGTAAGACCGAAGGAGAGGCAGAAAGACGCGCGGTGACAAAGTTAGACAAACAAGAAAGAGAAATGTGAGGAGCCCCAATGGCAACAGGATGCAACGACTGAAAGATGGAAGGCAGAGAGACGAATGAAATGCAATGAGAAGAAAGATGACGATGATGAAAAATAGGCCACCTCTGAGGGTTTTTTGGGGCCCAGGCAATCAGTCATTCTATTAATCTCAATCTTTTCACTATCTTTCTATAAATTTAATCCTGAATCGCTGCCGTCTGCCTCCCGACACGCACACATATCATGCCTTCATTTTTGTTCCTCCCTGCTTGTATTTTTCATTATTGTTCAGCTGTGAGAAATCACATTGTAAACAACGGATAGTGACATTACTTCACTGCTCGGCACAAGTGCAGTTTCATTTCTCTTCCCAGCTCTGGCAAAAAGTAACGTTACCTCCGAAGGGGCCACACCACGAGTAGCAGCCTGCACACGGCTGGCAGGTATTTACTGATGGTCAACAGATTGTCCAGCCCCAGGATTAACAGCGGATAGTTAATCAGCTAACGCCGTTAATGAGACACCTCTGGGGCTGCTGGAGGACATACACTCCTCTATTTGTGGATTCTAGCTACTTCCTGTCATTTTCCATGCCCAATGGCAAACCGATGCATTCTGGATTTCCAATGAATCCACAGAGGGGAAAAAAACCCACAACTCTTCCAACTGTTAGAAAAACCGGCACAAGTAGATCCTGTCCTCTCTTCCTTTGTCCTTCAACGATGAGGAAAGTTTATACTGTACATGCACGTGTCAGAATATGAGACAAAATACAACTAAATAGTGTAAAACTGTGTCCTACAGTGCAGCACTGAATGTGATCCACCGTCTCCCACGGTGCCAAGTGTGCAAAGCTTCATCTCTGCTTACACCGAACAGAGCAGATGCGTCTTTATGCTGGAAAGTATGTTGCCTCTTTGCAGTAAAGCAACGAAGCAGCGTTGCCAAAGTCGGACCTGCCGGTTCCGTTCTTTCTTTCTTTCTTTTACAAGCGATTCATGTGGCACATTTAAGCTGCCTCAAACATCGGGTAACGAGACGCCTCTGCTCGTCTCTCCCCTGCACCATGGCGGTACAGTAAGCGAAGCCAACTCCAAGCGGCGCGGTAGTTTTATTTCCTCTATCCCTTCCTTTCTCACTCTGCTAAAATCTCTTTTTCTATTTTTTTTCCTTCACCGCATGTTGTCTACGTGCTTCCATCAGTGCTTGCTCTCCTGGTCCTTGTATGTTTCTAAGCCATTAGTCACATTGTCAAAGGGTCACCGCAGGTCACGGCAGAGTGCAGCCTGGGCTTGTTTACTCCTCGGTGCCCTGAGCTCATCTGTTCATCTCTCTGTCTGTCTTTGTCTCCACTTAGCTACAGTATCTGACCTCCTCCTCCCTCCTTTCTTTGTAGCTCTGGTTGTCTGATTACCTTGTTTATTGTCAGCGGCCTATGTACAACAGCTAGACGCCCTCGGCATGGCACAGACCACCGTGTGGACGTATTCCTTAACTGTCTTAATCAGCGGGAAAACAGACAACGCAGCCAAAACAATTAATTGCACGAAGAAATCAATGCAAAAGATAACTAGCACTATCTTTTAACACTTTTCCATTTTTTGGTTTTAATTATTTTCTTTCAACACATTTGTTAACACTCCCCGTATTCTGCCGCACCTCAGTTCAAATAAATTCAAGGTGTTTGTAGGTGTGATCAAAACCTCCCCTCGTTGCTATTGTGCAAATTGCATTACCAGTACACCTCGACTTAGATTAGGCAAACATGCAGCACACCTTCACAAATCCTGTACTTATATAAGACTGTGAATGCCTCGTCCATTTTATTATGAGCCATAAATCTTTAAAAACATAGTACAAAGATATATATATTTTTTATTTTTTTTTTGTTTGTTTTAAAATGTGAATAATTCATTACAACAGCTGGAAATGGTTCATTTTCTGTTGGCATCAAACAGAATAAAACATAAAAAGTGGCCAATGTCATGGTAACGAGGTCACATGTCACCCAGCGCAACAGCTCGCTGATGCGTTTTTAATAGTTTTTAAACAACAATGTCACAGAGGAATAAGCCACAGAATATCAGACTTTGACAAACACTGGAAACACTAAATTCATTCCAGGTTTTGTAATTTATCAATAAGAAAAATGTAGAATTTGGTAAATCGACACAATGTTTATTGCTCTGTGATCTCTTTTCTCATTTTGTCTTTCTAACCCACCACTAATCTCTGTCCCTGCCACTCACCTCAGCTCAAATCAATTCAAGGGCTTTGTTATCGTGACCAAATTCTTCTCGCACTACTTACACTCAAGTGCAAATCACATTAGAGTTACAGCTCAATTTATAGTAAATAAATAAATGAGCGCGTGAAGCCTTTACAAATCATATAAAGGCATGATGCACGGCTATATTAACTTTCTCATTTTCGGCTGAAATATCAGAAAGCTTCGCTGACCTTTAGCGAGAGGGATGATAGTTTATTGATTCTTGTGGGGGCACCGTGAGTGTAAACCAATAAATGTGCTGTTGACAATTACGACATTAATTAGACATCATGAGTGGGAGGTATGAAGTGTTTGAAAGACTACAGCTTGCTAATTTCGAGGTAGTTGTCACTCGGAGATGTTAATGACACTTACAGCTGTTTACACAAATGTGCATCCCAAAATTTGAAAAGTCCAATATATATAAATATGAAAATGAATGCTCTCCATCTGTCTGGCTTGTTCCTTTCTCTTCCCTTGACTTCTCCGCTGTTCGTCTGTCCGTCTTACGCGCTGCTCTTTAACTGTATTATAAAGTCGTTTTCCTACAGTGGCCGCTCTGTCTCCGAGCCGCCCCGCATCCGCTCTTTCCCCTCCTACGGCTTCTAATCAATGAAACTGCGCAGGCCCTTCCTCTCCCCCTCACGCTTTGAATACAGTTTCCTCTCTCTCTCTCTCTCTCTTTCTTGTACTAATGCTTAATACTTTTCTCTCCCGCTGCGTCTTCCCCCTCTCTGCTCTTCACTTACTCTCGCCCCCCCTTCCCTCAGCGCGTCGGCCTGTCTGTCTCTCGCTGTCATCTCCGCTGGACGGACGTGGGTTTTCATCAAAACTTTCTGTCCTCTGCTGATTGGCTTTTAAAATGCAAGACGAGAGCCAAAGAGCAGTGATTTTTCGCTTTTTTCTTTGACGTGTACAATGTCCCTCTTTCTGTCGCTGACAAACACGCATATGCAGGTTGAAGCGCTAATGAATGCTTCATTCACTTCTCCGCACAGATACATGCGCATCCTCCCTTTGCTCACACATACATTTGGTGACTCACACTAATAGGTAATGCTCTGTCTTTTTATGTGTGCACACAAACACATTTGGTTCTCACTAAGGCAGCGAAACACACTCTTGCAACATATACACACGGCGTGATGACTGGTGATGGCGTCTAATTTTTACCTCGTTGACATGCCACATGTAGACTTGCCAGTAATGAAGTGAACAGCTCTGCTCTTCAGCAACACAGCCAATTACAGCAGGGCTCCTGAGCAAGGCTTTTTAAATTCTCCTCGGCGGAGGATGTGAGCAGACAGAATCGTACAACAGTCATGTTCTGTCAAGCTCACGCATCATTTTAAGTTTGCCTTTCCTCTTGCACAATATGCAGAAGGAGAGGTGGCTTTTCCATATTGTTGACGCTGGCGTGCAATTTGTTGTGGGATGGAGAAAGCAAATTAGTGATGCTAATCTACGTTATGGAGAATTTGTTTAATTGGAAATTCCCATAATGAAAAAAGGGAAATGAATTAGAGAAAAAAGGCAAGTGCTTTTGTGTCTGTTTAACCACTCAAAAGATTTTGCAACATGTCAGATTTAGAAAAAAAAGTTTAATTTCACAGCTACTTGGGGACGACTTTGTGCGTGTGGGTGTGTGCAGGAGTGTGAATAGCATTTAGTTGTGTGTATGCTTGTGTTATTTGTGTCGATTTACCGCTTCTGGTACGATGTGTGCGGCTGTGTTGGATGTCTCTCTGGACTCTCTGGGGATGTGTGCATGTATGTCTTTTTGTGCACTTTTTTTTTTTTTGCCTGTACAGTATGTTTTTTGTTGTAGACTGTCAATAAATGTGTGTGTGTGTGTGTGTGTGTGTTGTTCAGTATGATGCACTGTCAATAGCGGCATGTGTGCACGCGTGTTCAGCAGCAGCTGTGTTTGTATGCAAGGGAAATAGATGGAAAGCTCTTTGTCCAAACAAATAGGCTGCAAGTGTGACTCTTATTCAGAGGAGGAATGAAAGACTTACAGTTGCAACTTCTTTCAGATGGGTGTTAGGGAAAGAGAAGGATGGAAAACGATGGAAGAAAAGTGTTTACAAATGAGAGAAACAGAGAGGGAGGAGGTAACATTGCCGTTTGGCAAAGTGAAAGTGATGTGTTTTCACAACAGCAGCTAAGGAAGGATGCCGAGAGAGGAAAAATGCCATTCTGACTGACACTATTATGGGAACCAACAGTGAAAGGGAAAAAGCAAAGAGTGATGAGCGGAGATTGAGTTGAGAGGTTAAACGACAAAACGCTGGGTGAAGCAAGATAGAAACACACACGATGAAAGGGAGAGAGGAATAGACAGGGTCATGCCAGTTTCCCCGCCATTGTCAAAGTCAAATGCCGCCGGTCGCTCAGGAAACATGCAAATGAAATGCAAATGAGCGGAACCTCGGGAGGAGGGGTTCGTGTTGACGTTGTCATGGAAATACCCAGTCACACACACATGCAGACGCGCACACACACACACACACACGCCCAGTATACAAGGGCACGTGTGTGAGGGCATGTGGTTGGACGGATGGATCGGTCAAGGGACGAGAGAGGCAAATAAAAGGGGGGTGGACGCACGGTTAATGAAGATGAAAGAGTGAAGGACTGTTTACCTCGGAGTAAACGAGGGAGAGTTTGCGGGAAAGGACGGAGAAGCGTGTCTGGCCAGAAAATGCTAAATACTGTAAAACTGTGGAACAACTTTAATAGAGGTGAACTAAATAATAGGCGAGGGTAAACAATTGGCAATAGTGGCGGAAAATGAGACAAGTGGACAGGAAGGAAGTAATACGAAGCAGACGAGGCTGAGAGAAGAGAATCTGTCTGTGTCTGTTCATCACTCTCTTGTCCCCTGTCCTTCAGGTTATTCTTCCTCTCCTCCATTTATGCATCAGTCATTATCCTTCGTGGTCTTTCCGTCTACACTTAGCAACCCTCAGCCATTCCTCATTCAATTTTCAAGGTTCACCCTCTGTGACAGCCGCTGTGTCTGACTCCGTTGAAGCACCATTAAGCAAGACAGGTGCCGTAACTGTTAAGTGAAACGCATGCACGAACACTGGTAGCCATGTACACGTCCCTCATCGTGGATTTTTTTCAAATCTCGGATCAGTGATACTGCAGGCAGTATTTTTATCCTCTGAGTGCTTCTTTCAAATAAGGCCAACGAATTATACTGACAACAACTCAACCAACCATTCTGCAGGTTGTTCCTTTTAACTTTGAGTGACAGTGAAAGCAGTGCAAAACACTTATTGTTCCCAACCACTTTCTCTTGGGAACAGAGTAAGCAGCAGTTCATAAAGTATGCGGTTTAAAGTGGGGATTTAACAGCGGCTGCATTTTTATGTGCATATCAATATGTTAGTGTATGCAGAGAAACAAACTCTTAATTACATTATGTGTAAGATGCTGATTGATACCAAAAAAAAAAAAAAAGAAATCATAAAATAACTACAGGAGGAGTTAATGAGAGTGCAGCAGCAGCGATGGACGGAGGCAAAGAGGCAGAGATAATGAAGAAGGAAAAAAATCACACCGACGAAAGAAGGGCAAACGAGAGAGCGAGCGAGACAAAGGACGGCACAGCGAGATAAACAGGCAGAGAGAAACAGATAGCCCAGGATGCCGAGTATACAGGGGGTATGGAAATGAGAGGAGAGACGTGGAGAAGGGGGGAAAAGCGAGGGACGGAAGTAAAACGAGCGATGCGAAGAGGAGAGAGGGAGGACAGATGGGGGGGGGGCAAAGGGAGCGGTGGGGGAGAAGGGCTGCGAGGCGAGGGAGAGGGCTAACGCAGGGCCGTGTTTTACAAATTGCCATTTGAGAGGAGCCAGTGGAGGGATGAGGGAGGGGAAAAATACAACAACTATAGACTGGCTCCAGATTGCACCCAGCGAGAGATGTACTCAGGCACCTCCAAACACTGCGTCAAGCACACACGGGCGAACACACACACACACACACACACGGAAACACAAATGATACAGCTACAGGTAGACAGAAAACAACAGCACACACATCCGTGATTTGATGGGTAAATTGGAGTAGAGCATTCGTCTGTGTATCTATGAACTCCTCCTCGCCCCTCGGTGATTACTCTCATTCGCTGAACCTCAAACATGCAGAATGTCAAGAGGCAGATTTTCATTCCAGGTCCGAGTCCTAGTCCACCCTTAACCCTAAACAATTAAAGTTGAGTTTTGAGTGTCTTATACAAAACGTGCAAGTTTACGTTCGACGACAGTAGAGGAGAAACATGTTAAGGTGAACTTGAGTTTCCAAAAAACAGCGAGTGAACATGTGCGACGGACACAGACGTGTCTTGACAGAAATGACCCTTTTAAGACGGGCAAAAAAAGTGTTGCAGGGCCTCCTTTGCAGAATTTCGTAATGCAACGGCAATGTCAAGGACTGCTGCACAGTGTGATTGGATAGTTTGTCACCATTGTAATAATGGCCACTTCCTTAAACGAAAAGAAATGAGAAACTATCATGACTTAAGTGACTCATTTACATGAATATAAAACTGTACATTTTATTTCTATTTATTTCTATTCTCATCCATGAGTGAAATGAAGCAGTCGTTCAGGAGGGCAGAGGAAGTTAACGATCTCTTCACCCTTGATCATTTCTCTGTCTCTGAGCTTTAAATGCAGCGCGAGGCGTGTGACACGCCGCGCCCCGTTTTGTCAAGACACAACTGTCGACAGAGTGTCAAAGAGCGCCGAAGCATGACCGCGTTTGCCAATGCGCAAATAGGTGGCTTGAATTTATTGTAATGTATGGGAAGTCAATTTCATGCTGTTTTGAGATTTTTTCCTTTTTTTTTTTTTTGTTCTGTGCTCATTACTGCCTGATGTTCATGCCCAGACATCTGTTTATGCTAGAACACCAGTGAATTACTTACTGAAATGCTTTTCCCTTTTGACTCCGAGCAGAACTTTATACATAACTAACCTGGTCCAACTAATCAAAAGCCGAGACCCAAGTCAAACTTTTGAAGAAAATATTTTGCAAAAGTTTGTACTCTGCATTTCTAAAAAACTGCAGAAATGCATAAAGGAGCAACAACACACACACACACACGCACAATCACACACAGGCTCTCAAACGCTCTTAAGCCCTCCAGACCCACCAGGTGCCCACTCTGAAGCGCATCCTTCCAGAGGCCCTGCTGATACTCTTCTCTCTTGGCCCTTATCCCTCCTCTCCCACCTCCACGCTCCAACAACACAGGACGTCATAAAAGTCCCATCAGCCCAGCGCCACCTTTCTTCCCCGTCTCACAGCCGCACAGCGGTTTGCTGCGGCCATCAGCAGCAAACGAGGAAGGAGATTCAAAACGTAAGAGGAAAATTTCCTCCTCCAAAGCAATTTTACTCCAATAAGATTAAGAAATGGGTTATTAAGCTCAAGTTAATTTGTCGAGCCACATTAAATAGCGAAAGTGGTGGTTTATTATTTATCTATTCTTTTTTTCACATCGTTTTGGCCTGTGCATATATTCTGGCACTTTATTTACATTTACACTGAGTGAACTAAGTGTAGATTGTGAATATTTGTCAGATCTAATGTAGCAAACATTTTGAATTTATGTCCCTTGTGATACATTATGCACTTTTGGAATGTTTAAAGCCAGCATAGTTTTTTCAGTTTTTATTCACTATGTAACATTTTGCAGCTATTGTTGCTGCTGTAAATTCTTGCACATTAGCACCGACACTGGGAGGGTGGAACAATAGGAAAATGCTGGCAGTGTGCGTCCATATCCGTCTCGTAGACAGGGGCAGAAAGACCTAGACTTTTTTTGGGGGTGTTACACGCTATAATGGTGGGGCACATTTGGAAAATAATTTTTAAAAGTTTTAGACTAAACTGTCATACTTTGTTCAGACAAAGTTGCATCACCCCGTACCAGTGGTCAACTGTTTGTAGCACACGTTCAGAATACATAAACATATTATCATAACTTGTTTCAGCCTCAGATGTTGTAAGTTGTGCTGAATGTTTTACAGCTCAGGGTTGTCCATCATGTGTCTCTGATCCCTGGGTACAGGACATTATAGCAGGTGATTTGGGAGTAAAGAATTCATCACTATTTCTGATCAGATAGTGCTGAGCCTAGAACTGGAGCTCTGGAATAATACTGGAGAAACTTAGGTGTTGTTTTCTAGTCTCTTCTGTGCTGCTCTTTCTTTCTTTCATCCTAGAAATAATTCCAAATTACAGCTTATTGTGCTTCAAAACAACTACTAGAATTGATTGTATACGCTTCGGTTTCTCTCGGCTGTCGGCGCTGCTGAAATTACAGCTCCTTTCAGAATGCCACAGCAAGACTTATTAAGTAGAATCAGCCGCAGGGCTCATATCAGCCCTATTGTTGATTTTTGTGTCACAATGCTGCTGAAGGAAAATGTTGATTTTTAAGATGATATTTAAATTTGTAAACGTCTTTGCAATCAAGCTCCTGCTTGTGAACCCTTGACCCTTCGTCTTACACGATACGGTTTTCTGGTCAATCCTCCGTCAAGTTTAAGGATCAAGGCTTTTCTGTTGTAGCCCTCGGGGTCTGGAAGAGCTTCTCATTGGTTTAAGTTGGTCCAACTCTTGTAAAGTGTGTCTGAGCACCTATTTGCAGCAGAAAACATTTTATTGATGGATGTCTTTTACTGCATAAAGTGTGTCTGTGTCGTTTGTTTTGCTTTATTGATTTTGAGAGGCACTTTCTATATAGAGGCGCTATGCAAATACCGTACATTTTATTTTTTACAATAATCATCCAGAACAGCAAATGTAAACTTCTTCATGAAATGGGAATAGTTCAAACAGTGTTTTATCAGTAAGTAGGGACGGCAAAACAGACTTTTATTTATTTAAAAATACACACATTCAGACACGCATACATCGTGTATAGCTCTCAAGGTTGACAAGTTAGATAAAAGCCTGTGGTAAGAATAATACTTCACTGCTTCTGCTTTTTTTTCATTTTCACTGTGTTATCTGCATTGATTTTGTTGTCAAACCGCATCCATATTTCAGACATTGCTTCATTCCCTCAGAATATAGCCTGTTTATTTACCTTTGGAGAGTTTTAAATGCAGCCTCACATCGGCGTCGTACACAGTGAGATCATTGCCACAATCGAGTGAAAATGTGAGGACGTGCTGTTGTTATTTGGCGTGTCATTCAGGTAGAGTGAGAACTGTGTCACACTGTTCTGTCTCATACTTCGGCGGGGCCTTCGCTATTCTGCTCTGTCAATATAGGGCACATCCACTGGGGGACCGAGCTGAATACATGAGCCAGTTGGAGAAGAGCCTTTCATGCACTGTCTATCTCTGGGGTTTTCTGAATTCTGTTTGTGTAATGGAGACATGCGGTGTCTGTGTGTGTGTCTCTCTCTCTCTCTGTATGTGTGGGTGTGTTTCTAAGGGTCAACACACACACACACACACACACACACACACATTAGTGATGATAGGCTGACGTAACAAGGCACAATAATGAGAATAAACAAAGTGTTGGCCTGACTGTCAAACTGGCTTCGATTAATGGACAGAAGCTCTTTTGATTTTTCTGTGGTGGTTAGCGGTGGCGTGCACATGCGCATCCATGCGCCTCCCTATGTGTGTGCAGAATATGTAAGAGACGTGTAAATTAACTGGTCCTGCAGAAAGATTTGCTTTTCCAAATCACTGGGATTTGATAGGTCTTCAGTTTAGTAATTGTGATATGTAAATATATCATATCTTTATTGTATAAACTAGTGTATGTCTTCAAAATAGAAATTAGAAACATGCTCCACCACCCATGGTGATGTGCAGAGGTGCTCCTGAATCCTCCTGTGACCCAGACTCATGAATAGCACTTGCAGCAGTACGGAGATGCTTGCCCTTAGAACCAATTTAAACCAGAATGCTTATTATTCCTGCTTGATTGGGAAATTTGAAAATTTTCTCATTTGTTGGGTTTTCATCTGCTACCTGAAGCTCTAGGCAGAGCATGGCAACAGTTGCCGGGCAGAGTAGAGCGGATCGATTTTTGAGCTTCATTGCAGTGTTAGCTTAAGTTGCATACTGAAGATTTGAGAATTTAAACATTAATAATCTCAAACCTGGTAAACATAAAGTGGTAAAATTTCCATGTGCTGCTCTGGTCTGGTTATTGCCGTTGGACTGTGGATGGACAGCGGGGCTGTAAAATACAGAGCATCTGTGTAAAGTCACAAGACGATTTTACATTGGGAGAGGAAAATAACAAAAAGGCCTCCTGACAAAGTGTGGAAATAGCCCAAAAATTCTCTTTGAAGTCGCCAAAAGAAAGAAATCATTGTGACACCTTCAAAGGGTCAGTGTGTGTTTGTCCCCTCTGGTGTTCTGTAGGACGGTTAAGTCTTGGCCTCTGTAGTGACACCACAGGATGTGCACTTCAACTCTGCAGAGAGAAATAAAAGTCGACACCTGTGCGCTCACCTGATCGCCAAAGTTGGTGAAGGTAGCACCTTTATCACGTCCATCCCCCGGGAACCATTATCTCATAATTTATCCACGACTAAGAGAGACTCTGGTGCATAATCAGCAGCTTATTTGCATTTTATTCCCATTTGTCTCTTTGCTTTTTATTACTGGAACATTCTGAGCTGTCACTTTGCAAAAAAAAAAACTCATTGGCTGTAAACAGCAGTGATTAGAGACTTCTTGCTGCAGGACCTTCGACAGCTTTTGCAAATGTGTGTTTTTTTTCTGAGAAAACTGGCAAAAAAGAAAAAAACAGACAAGGATCCTTTACACATCTCGGATTTTATCATGGAAGTGTGTGAAACATTGGAGCTACAGACGTAACAAGCTGAAGCTTTACAAAAGATCCAAGTGTTAAAATGGACGAACAACTCTGCAGGGTGTTTGTATTTTTTATTGGTGACCGTATTAGCTCAGTGCTGTTATCTCTGCCTGTTGGGGCCAGAAGCTGAAAGGAGAAATGAGGTGATTTAGCTTCATATTTGGCCTCTGTTATCCCACAAATTTAGATGACTCTGGAAGCCAGGAGTATGGAAGAGGGAGACGGCGTAGGACTTAAAAGATGACAGACAGAATGAACGCTTTTGTCTACTTCCACAATGACCTCAGTGTTTGACAAGACGAGATGAGATGAGAGGGAGGGAAAGAGACGTTGGCAGGCGACAGAAGTGACAGATGATCCAAGCGCCTACTGTAAATGGTAAATAATCCCAGCAGAGGGAGACGCGAGGAGGGAAGGACGGAGGAGGCGTGGATAGGCAGCTATGCAGGATTCGAGGTATGTCAGCAATGCGCGTCCTCCCGAAAATGCAGCGTGATGGCCTCCTCTGCATGTGAACAAAGAGCAACATCCCAAGATGACATTTGAACATGACTTTCTAAGGACTAAAGTGCATGTAATTATTTAGATTTCTCTCCTTTTCTCATCATGCTCACTTTCCTTCCACTTGTTTAATTCGCCCTCAACACACACACACACACACACACACACACACACACACACACACACACACAGTGCCACTCTTTGCATGAATACACTTGCAAACTTACATACTCGTGCACGTATTTACACAAAGGCACCCTTATCCTCCCCGCCTCCCTCGGTGTCTGTGCGGGCGAACAAACAATAAGTCGTCTTTGTGACGATAAACGTTGACACCCTACCCTTCCCATGAGCATCTACTCACAACAAATGGCCCTCAACACAGTGAAGAAGTGCCACACACTTGGCCCGTCCCTCCACTTCACTCCTTCCCCAAATGTATCTCTGCCATCACTCAGACTCGCCTCAACCCTTTCTCCATCCCCGTCTCCCTTCCTGGAGTTAAATTCAAATTGTGCAGGCTGCTTGATGAATCCATTGTTACCAAAGCACTTCACATAGAGAGCTAAATGCGGGCTGAATTAATGGGGGCTCAGGACCAAATAGCTTTCAAAAGGCAGCTCTTCTTCAGCCTTTCTTGTTGCTCGTGCTCATCCCTTGCTCTTTTTTTTTTTTTTTGCTTTCTTTCTTGTGTACTCTGTCTCCTGCTCACTGTTTTTTTCCTCCTCCCCTCGGGGCTTAGATAAATACTCTTTCTACCCCTTCCTCCTCTGTGATGAAGCTTCTCTCCATCTCCTTCTGATGTCTTTCATCTTTCCTTGTTTCTGTGTTTTTATCTATCACATTGCATATCTCTCCTGCTTCCTACCTCTCTCTGTCTCTTGCAAGCTCTTTGTTTTCCCTTTCTTATTCTGTCATCGCATATTACTTCTCCTCTCAGTCTCACGCTCCCTCCATTTGTATGTCTTCATTGGCCTCCACCTCCTATTTGCGTTCCCTTCTCTTCTTCTTTCCTTCCTCTGTCTGTCACCGCGTTCCTCTTCGTCACTGCTACGTGAGCCACATGGTGCCCTCCAGGGTGTGTTTGGTGTCATGGTGAAGCCCGTCTTGTTGCCGCAGGCAGCTTTCATCACCGTCAGCCCTAAACGAGCACGTATACAATTGCACGCACACACAGATTTTAAGATGCTGACTTGAAGCAGCCGCGGGGGGGTGGGGGGTGTGTCGGTCCTTTAGGGATAGTTTCAATCTATGGGCTGTGACATTATCAAAGTGTGTGAGTGTGTGTGACAGAGAGAGAGGAAGAGAGAGTGAGTGACCACAGTTTGACTCTACGCAGGGATATTAGCCATTTTAATTTGCATTTGTTTGCTCCCTGTGCATGCATGAATGCAGTTCCCCATGCTCAGATAAAGTGTAGGGTACCATCAGCCACTACTTTACATTTCATCTGTGTGTGGCTGCAATTTGTGTGTGTGTGTGTGTGTGTGTGTCCATGTGCCAGTATTCTACAAGAACCATCCCTGTGAATTGCCATTCCTCTGTTCCTTTGTGTATAACATATTCAGCTCCTCCCTTCTGCTGTCCTCTCTTTGAACTCTGCTCCAGTGTTCACACACACACACACACACACACACACACACACACGGCAACATATGAGCCTAATCAGTTTCAGTTCTTAATGATTTTCACCCAAAAAACACCCAGAGTTTCATTGAAAGAAACACAGCAGATCTATTGAAACTGATTTTCACTTGAATTTTGTGCTCCCACGCACCAGAATGTTGCTCTGTTTCCTCCTGCCAGAGAAAGCTGTTCATTACAGTTTACAGCTAACCAAAGTCGTCCCGTGGCAAAACAACTCAGGATCTGCTTCTGCTAATAGATGAAGAAGTGAAAATGAGGAGAACATGTGAAAGAGCTGCCATTATGCTGCAGATCAGCCCTTTAACAGCTCGTGAAAGTAATAATAATATAATAAGAATATTAATGCTGCAAAAAAAGCTTTTTCATGTAATTCAGTATTACAGAGTAAGAGTTCTGCATTTGTAAATTTCTTTCTACTTTTAACAAAAAATAAACATGGGAAATAATGAGACCTCACTCAGACAACAGTCAGTGTGTTAGATTTGGACAAATACACACTTGTCATGTAGAAGAGAAGAAAATGCAGCACAACAAGAAAGACAAATATGCTGTAGTGTTACAGATGTTATCCAGCGGACACCGAATGCGACAAACAGATAAAAATGGTCATGATCCATGTTGACATGTAGATAAATAAGAGGGAGTGAAGAAGGAAATGATGGTAGGAGAAAAGAGCAGAGTCAAGGAGAAGTAGCAGAAAGGAGGCAGGGGGTGCAGGAAGTGGATGTAGAGGAATCGAATGAAAGCAACAGAGGCAAGAGAAAGAGGGGGACCAGGGAGGAAGGGGGCTGGTGAAGCGATGAGGCGAAAAAGCACAGCACACCAGGGAGTGATAGAGATGATGGAGGGATCACAGCTGAGGCACAGGGACAGCCGGATGGAGGCACGGTGATGGAGGAGGGCAGAGGGAGAGATGTGGTGAGACAAGAAGCAGGAGGTTCCCATGTAAGTGGTGACTCCTGTTGCCTTAAAAATAATGCCATGGTAACGTAACGTAGTGTTTGACAGATGTTTGCAAGCTGAGCCGCTCACGCTTGGGCACATATTTGCGTCAGCGTGAGTAGCCACAGTGGGGATGGAGCCCCCGACCCATAAGAAATGCAAGGAGCAGCGAGATCAAGACAGATTTTGGCCACTCAAATTTTGCTCTTAATGATATTTCCAGTATTTCTCAATGGCTGTTTTCTGGGTAAATTATAGATAACTAAAAGTTGATGTTATGGCTAAAGTCTTAATTATTTATTTGTTGATATTTACTGATTAATATGAGAATTAGCCTCAGCTTCAAGGAAGGAAACAGCAGTTGTGGTCTGAGCCACAACAACTGTTTATCACTGGCATTGCATTGTTGAACAAAACATGTGACATAGTTGCTTAATTCCTCAAAAACTTGTAAACGTGTCATTTTAAACATAATTAGGTACAATAATTATATATGTCTTTTATGCAATCCAGGATCAATTGATGCCCATGTGATCCGAGGAGGTTCGCCTACCATTGCCTAATCCGTGAAATAGGTGCAGTGCGGAATAAGACAGAGAGATCGGGACTCAGAAAAGGTCGTAGCTCCAAAAGTCGGAGACGGAGTGAGGCTGGTGGTATGCCAGAGGATTATCAGGCTGATTTACAGCAGATTTGCTCACCCAGACAATTGGATCAAAGGCTTGATCAGGACCAGTGGTCAGCCTACACTTATCTGGTGGAGCGAGCGGTTTAGGTTTCAATTTAATCTCACCTTCTGAACTTGCAGATTGATCTGAGCTATCCCAGCAATGTCAAACATGTCTGATAATTATAACCTAACATCTGTAAAGATCCTGACCAAATCCTGCACCACATGGGGATCACGGACTCGGTTCACTACAGCAGCTCTGACAATAACCAGCGAGAGCAACGTTTATTACACTGTGAGGTGAGGCTGAGCGAGCTGAGACGGATCCACTGCCTTCATTGTTGTTTTGATGGTCCTCAAACAACACAATCATTTTGGTTTTATTGTTTATTATATTGTTGTTTGTTTAAGTTTGTGCCTTTGCCCTTCTTTATATTTTTCTCAGTGGTGCATTAAAAGAGCTGGAGACAAGATGGCTAATTTTTTTTCATTTCACCATCATAAGAAAACTTAATTTGCTGCTATTTTAAGTTTGCTTGAAAAAAAAAAACAACTTGCACAAATTTGAAACTTGCCTAAGACAGAAGAATTATCATAGTAAAAAGTTGATACGTGATTTAGTTTCGTTAGAGTTTGGTTTTATCATTATCTCTTTGTGCCAGAGTTCCCAGGTTGAGTGCTTTCATATCGTTGCGTTACATTGTGCGCTGCTTACTGTCAATCACCTGACAGCTAAAGAAGAAGTGAATTCTCTGGCGGGACATAATCCCTCTCAGACACGTTGCTTTACAAACGCTGTCACAGTCTAATATAATGCCACAGCCACGTCTTGTTACCTGAGGTGTTTTTGTTAGCTGGGCTAGCAGTACATTTCTAACTCTTTCAGTGAGTAGAGTGATATTTTAAAGAAGCCCTGAGATTTGGCATTGCACCAGTGTGTGTAACCTGTAACCTGTGACCAATCACTTTTGAGTGAGTGGCGCCGCATTTTTGTCTAATCCTGATGTGTTTATGAGTGATAATCTGCAGGCACAGTTTTACTATATGTATCTGATGTGCTGTATTTACAAAATAGGCTTGGGTGTAAAGTCGTGGAGTGCCTCCCACACACAGGGAGAGGGCGAGAGAGAGAAGTGGAGCTGAAGAGAAACAGGTTCGAGTGCTTTGACATCAATAACTGTGTCAAAAGAACATAAAAACAAAGTGAAAGGCCTGACAGAAAAAAGAAAAGACTGAGGTTTGTGCTGGTGACACTGAAGCCTTATTGACTAACCCTCCACCGTTCCCCTCCCCACCTCTTCTTGATATCAGTAGTTTGTCCCAGGAGAGCAACTCACCTGATTGGTTGCCTTTCAGGGGCAGGCAGCTCAGGTCCAGAGATGAGCATGTTTCCTGATAGGTGGTTGCTAGGCGATGGATGTTAGTATGAGGAGCTGGGTGTGGAGGATGACTGCAATGGATGATTGTGTGTGAGTCTGTTTGTGTGTGAGTGTGTTTGTGTGTGAGACGCTGGTGGGGGGTGGGAGGTGTTGTGTGTGTTTTTGTGTCTTTGCATGCATGAGCGCATTTGCATGGATTACCGTGTTGGTTTCTTCCAAAATAACTCCCTGATTGAACTGCACAATTGCACATGTATCAATTAAATGGCTAGTAAGTGTGTGTGTGTGTGTGTGTGCGTGTGTGTGTGTGTGTGTGTGTGTGTGAGACAGCGTGCATGTCAGTGGGATAGTCTCCTGCAGGCAGAGCAATGTAATAACTATCATTACAAACCATGGACTGAAGCTCTCATTTAATACTGAAAGGATATTAAAGAAGGGCCGCTGTCAGAGCTGTAGCAGCCATACGAGTGTGTGTGTGTGTGTGTTGGGGGATAAATAGCTATAGAATGCTTATGCCAACATGATTTCAGGTATAAGTCCTTTCCTCTGGTCATATAATAAAACTGGACCCTCTCCATCTTTCTCTCTCTCATATACCCACACACACACACACACGTCTGTTTTGGTGTGTGAGCCCCACGTAGTGCCTTATTAGGGCTGTTTGTGAATGCTGCAGCTTAATTTAGTCCCCTGCTGGGGGTGTTATTCTCTTCATTAGAATTATCAACAGGTGTACTGGGGCCTCACAGATAAAACACTGCCTGATAGCACGAGTGTTACAAGTGTTGGCTGTGTTGGGGTCTACAGTAATTTTCCTCCTTGTTGTTAGTCTCTAAATGGTCCCAAATTCCCCAAGTTTCCTCGAGCAAGTTAACCAACCATGCTGTTGATCATGCTGATGACTTGTGAAATCTGGAAATTTTAAGAGTCGAGTGGTATATAAAATTTAGCCTTGTTAATTACTGTGAGGCACTACAGCTCATTTGATGGATCCCTCTGCTGTGGCTTGGCAGACTCTCGGTCCACTCAAAGTTGTTCAGGAGTAAATAGAGGAATGCGCCTGTGTGAGCATGTTGTGTGTGTGGAATTCACCGTGTGGTGTTCGACGAAAGGTGGGCCATCAGCTCGTTAAAGCGGCTTGAACAAGTATTTGCTTGTTAAAGCCAAACAGCGCCTCGCAGCCCGTTGCACAATAAATGAGGAAAAGAAAATCTCTTAGATGAATTGATATTTTTTTTTCTCTCACTTGGCTCAAGAGGAATGGAGGCTGACCCGGCTTTTGTGTCTGTTAGATCTGGCCGTGAGCAACCGAGTGGCGTGTGTGATTGACAGCCCTTATAAAAGGTAGGGTGAAGCAGAACAGTACATAATTTTATTTTTCCGCGCGAACCTCGTCATAATCAGTCGAAAGTTCAGCTGTAAAATAATTAGCAGATTGGAGACGGGAGCCTTTGTTAGGGTCTGCACTGTGTGAGTGGATCAATTTGGCCCATAAGACGATGAATACATTGTACATGTGTCAGCCTCATATACTGTAGATATGTCAACTTTATTATTCCCACACAGTAGTCGCTGATTGGCGTATGTGTGCGTTCATTGTTTAGTCCAGTGCAGGAGAGCACTAATGCTTAGAGAGGTTAAAAAAACACCGGTGGTGCATTATACATGAATAAACGCAGCCCGAGGGCAGAGAGAGCTGGAGGATGTGAAGAAGAGGAGGAAAGGGCAGATGAATAACAACACTGCTGTGTCAGGTTCGCTCGTGTGGAGGCAGTGATAGGTGCCTTGAACATGCCGACCGGTAGTTTAGTGCGGTACTGATGCATGTGGGCAGCATGTGGAGTGCGAGCGAGGGAGGGACAGAGCGGAGAAACGTGCCGCATTCGACACCTTCAGCGATCTGATGTCGAGAAGAGAGGCGAACTTTGAGCACAGCGAATGTCACCTTTATTGTCTCCTCGGAGCGACAAAATTAAAACAGAAAAATAACAAAGTCTCCACAAAATGACGAGAACAACAAAGGGCTGAAATAAATCAAATCAAAAGCCCGAAGACATTTTTAAGACTTGAGACAGCAGTGGTAGAACGACAGATGGTAAAAATGAGAGAGAAGTTATAGCCTGAAGAAAGTTGGAAACAGGTTCTGATCCAATAAATTGCGCTTGATTTTTCAGTAATGATGACTTTACTCCATTTATCCACGTTTTCCTTTTAAACATCAATTATTATCTTCACTGTGGCACAGTATTGCTCACAGTTTGTTTCATATGATCATTTCAGTGATGTAAGAAGACAAAATGTGCTGTAGCAGCTCAAGCACTGAAGTTTTGCTTGCTTCATTTTAGAGCAGTCTCATACAAATACTAATACTATTCATTTAAAACATTTACAATAAACACACACACCCTACAGTTTGTTGCCCTTCATAATGGTATTAGACAGAAATATATCCTTAGAAAAAATCGGATTATTCTTGCATTATTAACTTTTAGTCCAAAAGATAAACCACTCCTATATAATAGCAACATATAAAAGACATTTACTTTATATAGTTCAAAGATAAACCTTGGTTTATGAAGATGAACAAGGTCTGACCTGCAAATAAAAACCTCACATTATTGTAATAATTGTTATAGTGAAAGAGTCGACACAAAGACACAGTCATATTGAAAAAGAGTGGGCAGGGTAATAACGGTAAACTCAAAGAAGCGAAATCAGGAAGACTTCTGTCAGAGTCACCTTGTAGGAACAGGAAGTGAGTGTCCCAGTGAAAGATGTTTTTTGTACGAGTCGAACTACAGAGAGGACATACTGATGAAAGAGGAGGAGTAGTTAGAGAAGAGCTCTGACAGATTGTCATTAAGAAGGACAGCTGCCTTTTTCCATGGTGACTCTAACAATCTACAAACACACACACACGCACAGACAAGGTGTGTGTTCACTAACACACACACAAAGACGTGCTCTTATGTTTTCCCTTTATGCTTTCAGGTGATGTGGTCTCGCAAGAATTTGGATTTCTGTTTTAAGAGCAACATCCGCGAATACAAGTGACAATGGAAATGCACAATTTCATTTAATAATATGTTCAGTCAACTTACCCCTCAAAAGATAATTATTAAAATTCCTAAAAAATATGAGAGGATGGGCGATTTTAATTTCACAGTGCTTTACAGCTAGTTTTGTTGACAAGGTGCAGAAACCAGTCATGTTTAGAATTTATGCACAATGTAGTGTATTTAATTATAACGGGATCTGTGAACTGTTACCATAGTTATTGGATGCTGAAAAGACAGCGGTGATGTGAACTACACGGGCAGCGCTAAGAGAAAAGTTCAAAACTAGATAAATAAAAAGCATTGTGCTTTTTTTCTCCTTACCCTTGCGTTACAGAGGCTTTTATTGGAACGCAGAGACACCCACGAAACATTTGCCGGCACGCAAGTAGGCAAACATCACACAGCTTTGGCTGCCTGTATGTCGGAGGTAATTCCGTGCTTACATGCACGCTGGAAAAAGCCATTTCAAACTCACCTCTCCGTAGGTGCTGTTAGCTCTTCAGACCAGGGCCGCTTCTGTACATTGTGCTGCCCAGTCGAGGTATTCTCTCCGGTGCCATTAGTATTTTTCTGTGCACGCAACTCTGTCTGCTAAAAAGGATTTCTCTATTTAACTCAACTGCGAATGCGAAAATGTTTTTCCGAGGAACATAATTACAACCAGATTACATTTTCTGTAAACATAATGAGTATATGTTAACATTGAACGTAAATGGCGAGTTGCAAAACTATTGATACTGAACATGTCAAATACAGTGTTGCCAGATTTTTTCTGCCAAAATAGGGGATTTTGCAGCAAAACATCCTGTTTATTTTTTTTTACATAAAATATGGCATATTGCAGTTAAATATGTAGTTTGTCTGACTGTTGCGTTATCAAACAGTTTTTCTGGTTGTGTTTAGCCACTCACAGCAGCTGGTCAACAATCACTTCACAAACATGTTTAATTGCTTTTAAACACATTCGTGATCTTTAACCTGAGTGTTTTTTTTACTTCACCACGCACAGGAGACTGGAGTCAAACTCTGGTCTGTGCAATGAGGGTCCACCGTCCACCAACACAATCATTAACCGAGCAGGTGCATGCAAGTCTCGGTTTCCTCCAAATGTAATCACAAATGCAATTTAGTTTAGCTTTGGGAGGCAGGGCTGCTGTAGCCCCTGTTTGGTACGGACTTGTTGTAACTGTTGCATCTGAAATGACAGACTTCCTTCATTGCAAGAACATCAGAACAAAACACATAATCTGGTTTCTTACATGAGATTCTCACATTCTCTCACATTCTCATCAGAAAGGTCAAATAAAAAAAAAACAGCAGTTTTGAAGAAAGTCCCACCACTTTCTGTCATTTGTCTCCTCTGGTATTTGCTGCAGCGCTTTTTAACAATATGAAGGATGCACTGGACTGGATGTGAGTTGCAGACTTTTAAAAAATAAATCAGGAGGAAATGCAAAACGTGTCTGTCGTGCCTCTCCAGCTGGTAGCACTTTATGCGACCACCTATGCAGAATTTTAGTGAAGATGTTTGCATAGAGAGTGAATGCAAAGATGGGACCAGGCATGGTTAGACAGAAATATGCTTGTGGCAACGTAAACGGCAAAAGCAAAGGCGTGTTCACGCAGCGTGAAAATGTTTTAACTTGAGTAAAAACTTTGCGCCTTATCGATCTGCTTCATGACTGCACAAAGATGAGAGTAAAAATGAGAGGAATTGAAGAGGAAGGATTACAGTTGTCTTGTTGCAAATGTTACCATTTGAACAATTGGTGGTGTTCAGCTGTGTATGGGAAAAAAAAACAAAACATGGGCAACAAGTTAAATTTGGGTGCAAAAACAGTAGATAGAGCCAAACATTCACAGCACTCTGCGTAAAATCCATGTATTTTGAAATCCAGCCTAGTATTATGAGGTGTAAGCAGTCTGAGCTCGTGAAATCATGTTATCTTCATCCCGATAGTAAGTTTATTTTTAGTATTTTTGTTCTGGCAACAAACTTACATGTCAAGATGTATCCTTCTGCTGTGGCTCAGCAAGGAAACGGTGCCTGAAACAAAACTAGGAAAGTTCTGCTTAAAAAGTCTGTAAATTTGGAAGGCACCCAATACGTTTGGATGCCTTACACTGCTACAGTAAAACCTTAAAAAGGAGCAGGGGGGGTTGGATCTTTACAGTGTGGACGGCAGCTATTGATTGTGTTAATGTTTTAGGGATCAGTAGCTGTAGCACGTGAGTATTGTAATAAAATGGACTTGAAATAATCTGAATTTTGTTATTATGCAGAGAGAGAAATTGGAGTAGAAAGCAGGACAGTGAGAAAATGGCAGAGCAAGGGGGATAAAAAAAAGAGAGAGAGAGAGAGTGAGAGAGCGGAATGGGAACAGATGAGAAGGAAAGAATGGGAGAAAGGAAGTGGGAGCGATAGAAGAGGGAGAGTGATAGGGAAGCAGTGGAGCAAATCAAAGTAAAATTAAGTGCATTTACATATTTAGATGAGCGCTTCTAGTCAGCCTGTCTAATTATTTCATCTCCATTTTTCATTTGCACGCTGTTCAATCCAAAAGCAGCAGGCCATGAGGAAAGTTTCTCCCTCTCCCCTCTCAGCATTACTTTATCACACTTACGCTTGCTCTCGCTCGCTCTCGCTCTCTCTGACTCGCCGCCCCTTGCGGCCATCTTTCGTTATCCGGGTCATTACCAAATGCTTTTTGTCCATTCGCACTTGTTCTCCCTATCACCCTTGCGCCCTCTGCTCCTGCTGCCTCTTGCCATGTTTTATGCATACAAGGATACTGCCCCGCGTATCCAGAAATCTCTGCGTGTGTGTGCGTGCGCGTGTGTGTGTGTGTGTGTGTGTGTGTGTGTGTGTACACTCACCCACTATTAAACACTTCAAATTAGCATGAACCATGTCAGGAGCAGCCAAGCCGAGTTAACCTTCTATCACTGATTTTCCCCTTTTTTATGCCTCTCTTCACACTCCATAAATCTGTCTTTCACCTCGCTCTCGCAATCTCTCCCTTCCTCACTCTCGCGTCTGCCCCCTTTTCTCCCTCTCTACCTCCGCGGTGCTCATCGCTCTGTTTGTTTCTACTTTCTCTCCATATTGCTTCCCTTTGCTCCTTTCCACGTCCCCCTCCTTCTACACCCACACTCATCAGCACAATCTAACAGTGTGTGTATGCATACATATCTGCATGCTTGTGATAGCTTAGTCTATCTTTGCTTTGAGGCCTGTACAGTATGTGTGTTTATGTGATCCTCTTTGGTAGGATGTGTTTAGGTTGAATTGTGTGTTTCTGCGTATGTGTAGGATGCACGAATGTGCGTGCGTGCAAGTATGCTGGGCATAAAAGGTTGTTATGTGCTTTAGGTGTTAATTGGCTGAGGAGCTTCGTTAATATTCTCCTTGCGAGCCTGTTCGTCAGGAACAGAGCCGGCAAACTGATGAGTGTGTGATTTTCCTCCAGAGAGAGAGAGAGAGAGAGAGAGACAGACAGAAAGAGAAAGAGTAACGAGAGTGACTTCAGCGCAAAAGACCCTCTGTAAGGTCAGAGTGAGAGAAGAGTGGAGCAAGAAAAGTCTCGGGGAGAGAAAAAAAAAAAAAACAGCGGCAAAGAGCTGGAAGAGAGACGCACGAGAAGAAAGAGGAAAGGGATCTACAAAGTGAGAGAGAGGGGGAGAGAGAGAGGGAGGGAAAAAGAGAGAGATGTGATTAAAAAAACGGTCACAAAGGGTTCCATTGAGGCACTGGGTGAAAGGAAAGATTATATCATGCGAAGGAGAAATTATCCCTTTGTTAGGCATTTGTAAATTGGCGGAATGGGGGCAAAGCAGTTGGCAGTGAACCCCCCCGGAGAACGGGTGCATTGGTTGCACATTTCTAATCATTCACACTGTGCTACAACAGGGCACGGCTAACCTGGTCCAGACCCCGCCGCTGCCCGCCACCCCAAACACAGCGACACACACAAGCCGTCCTCCTACACGACACACACGCGAAAGAAGCATCGCAGGCTTCAGCCCCGACAGGCTGATATGCACATCAATAAGCCATTACACACATAGACCCAGACAGTAAGGAGCAAGATCATGAACTGGTACACGCTCGCACAGGCACAGTGACAACTTATCTGTCTCGCGTGCATCCGGGAACAAAGGCGAGTTCTATACAAGTAAGACGCGAATGTTAGCACATGCGCCGCGAACACAAAAGAGGGAGAGACTGACACATGCACTGCGGGAGGAAAAGCAGCAAGCAAAGAGTCTTAGCCTGTCACTGGGAGGGATGATGCCACATGGATAATGAGCATCACCCTCAGCAGGTAGCTGTGTAGCATGTGGCTCACGGTGCCCACAGAAACAATCGTTAAAAAGCTCTGACAGCACGGTGTCAACTTGGCAGGTAACACTGTTTGCATTTACTTTACTGAATAAAGGAAGACGGAGCTTCGTGTTCTGTTGCATTCCAATTATGTGTGTGTGTGTGTGTGTGTGTGTGTGTGTGGGTGTCTCGGGTGGGGGGGTGCTTTAAATATTCCCGTAATGCCACATCGCACTTGACTGTGTGTCTTCCATTAATGTACTGTACATATGAAAACAGCTTGGACCGAGGCCATATTTATGTTTCATATCTGTTTACAGTCAACCTATATTCTACTCCAACACCTGCAGGTTTTTATCTGAGCAAATGAGAAAACCTGCGGCTACCTTGAACACTGCTACTGTTTCATTCAGATGATTTATGCTATTTTTCTCCCAGACAGGAGCTTTGACATGATTTAATTCTTAGCTTGTTGTGCACTTGCTTGATTTCCAGAAATTGTATATAGTAGCTGTGAACAACACGACATCTGACTTACCTAAAGTTAACAAATGCTAATGTTAATCACACTTGTAGGATATAATAGACAAACAAAAGCAATGCAATTACAGTGAATTTAAGTTGTGCGTTCAGATGTGTTAAGTCAACATTTTGTTTGCAGACGGATTCAGGATGTAAATGCTTCTCTGTTATAAGATATTATTTGAGCGTATAATTGTACAGTTGTATGGGACAGCACTTGGTGCAGGTACTGTAAGTATTGTAAGGATTTCAGTTCTCAGTTACGAAAATATAGTCAAAGAAAAGGAATCAGATCTTCTGCATCGAGGGCAAGAATTCGCTTTGTTTATCTTATGTTGAGACAAGATCATAAGAATCATTTCCATGTTTTTAACCTGAGATTCATCTGGCTTTTGTCTGCACTGGCATTAACAATACGGAGGATTCCCCCGGATTTGTTGTGGAGATAATTACAAAGACAGAAACTCTGCAGTTGTCTTCGGGATGAAAACAAGTGCAGTTCTGAAATCTGGGTTTGTTAAATTACTGATTAAAGTGATTTCAACACAACCGGAGCATTTCTACTAAAGCAGTGAGCTTCAGCCGGCTTCTCTAGCTACACCAGCACCATCCTTCAATAGCATCCGTCTTCAGTTCTAGCAGTATGTCATTGGAGAGCGTTTTGCTTTAAAACGCCTGCTCATTTCTTTTCCAGACTCGATAAGTATACGCTAAAATTGCTTTCTTTAATG
The DNA here is from genome assembly GCA_033026295.1 of Channa striata. Lineage (NCBI taxonomy): Eukaryota > Metazoa > Chordata > Actinopteri > Anabantiformes > Channidae > Channa > Channa striata. The sequence continues at coordinate 19,929,506 of CM065175.1, read as the reverse complement.
CACAGTTGATGCATGATAAACACATAATGGGATGAGACTAATAATAGGATGTCTTCAGTGGCTACCACGCTGCCTTTAAGTCTTTACTTCCACCCTATAAAACCAGTGAGGAGACAGTGCTAAGTTTATTTTCTGCCAGAATTGAAGTTTATTCCCTGGATTTATTGTATACATAAAAAAGCAGAGTAAAAATATATGGAATAAAAAAGCAAATTTCCCTGCTCACTGTCATTTCAACCAGTGATTCAAACCCATACCTGCTTTATATTCTTGTTAGCCTGTCATGGTGTGAAACATATTAACTGTTTTTTTCCTCCTGACTTCACTATCAACAGACTGCAACAATAAAAAAGAAATCAAAACTTCGGGAGCGTAAGTTTAGTGAAGAAAGACAGGTGGCGTCACTGGAAATGTACCCAGATGATTGGTCCGTATTGATCCCCTTGCCCAGGAGCATGAGGTGAGCGGGAAGCAGTCAGAGCCGCGCCTCCAGAAACTGCAGTCACTGATAGTGTCCATAGATCGAGGAGCTGTGACTTTTCTAATTAGAGAGTTCAGAGAACTCAAACCCAGTTGGATTAGCTAGTGCATGGCTCTAGGCTGGCTATTAACAGCGAGTCAGCCAGACAAACAAGAACTCGGAGAGACAAGAGGAGAGCAGGGGGGCCAGGGGAGGGGCTGATGTGAGTTTATTCACGCTTGGATCAAAATGTTTGTTCTCACTGGAAAAACGCCTTAGCGTTTGGCATTTCTGAAGTTCTCTTTGTAAAAGTTAAGGATATTAAAAAAGAATCAAGCTTATTGGTTTTGCTGTATCTCAAATTGTAGTTGCAAATAATTTTGTGCATTTTGTTTACAGTGGAGCGCGTCCCAGAGGAGGCTGCTCAATCAGTGCGGCTCTGATAATGTGTTCCTGTGAGTGGTTCAACTTTATAGTAGTCTGGGACTTTGTGGCAGCTTCATAAAACAAACTTAAAAAAAAAAAAAAAGCTCTTTGGATTGCATTCAGAATAGAAATAATCTTTAATCATGAACATCCATATAGTATGTTTGATTTCACATACCTACAATAAAGTAACCGCATTAATTTTTGGGATGTTCACTTATATTGAAACAGCCCTGAGGGACACATTCATTTGATTTATCTTTACCTTTCAGGAATACATGTCCTCATTCCCATTTTGCCAGCTAATAAACCCTCAAGATCCACACCCACACACACACACACATACATGTAACACCACCACACACACACACACGCACACACATACATGCTCTCAACCCACTCGCCCGCACAACCTCAAGGGAGACATAAGAAATAAATTCGACACTTCCGCTTACCCAAGAAGCGCCTTAAGGACAAAGAGAAATTTAATCTTGGATAAGCCTCCTGATAGAATCTCTGCATTAGTCCTCGACTGCTGGTTCACAGCTATCCCATCAACCCTTACCTCCCACACCTTGGCCCAATTCCCTCGCATCTCTCCTCCTCTACACCGCTTGCTTTTCTTTCCCTCTCCACTCCTCCTTTCCCTTTTTCCAAATGCCTCTTCTCTTCCTCCTAATTTCCATTTCTCGGTTTTGTCGTTAGTCGCACTCCTTTCTCCTCCTCTCTTGAACATCCCCCTTTTTGTCTCCCCATGCCTTTGACTCTCCTGTGCTTCCTACCTCGTGCCTCCACCACCTCCTTTGATTCCTCTCTCCAGCCTCCATCTCTCCATCTAGTCCCAGTTGTGGTACATACTGTACAGTATATATCTATATTTCTGTTCCTCTCCCTTGTTGGAACGCTTTAATACCATTGGTATTAAATGCTGGCACGACCTCCCCGGCATACTTAAGCAGGCAGGGATCCTTGTAAGGCTGTTAGAGTGCTTAATATTTTCAGCACGCCGCTGACTTAAGCCCCTTAAGTGCTTTGGCAACACTTATTCCACGGTGGCACCAATGAAGCCCATTAAAAATTTGATTTGGATGAGAGAGAGATAGGGAGAGGAAAAAAAAGGGATGGGGAGGATAGGGGACACAATTTGCCATTACCTCCCTTCCCTTCTGCACACACTGCAACAAAAACAAACACACCCATCAGGGGGTTGCCCACACAGGGACTTTACAGACACACAAATGCACGCGCACACTCACCAGCCGTGCCATGATTTGCAACGTGTTCTTCTTTCCTGGCCGTAATTATGTCCTTTGTTGCTTTATAAAGCTCTTTGTGATGACCCTATTTTGTTAAAAGCACTTGATAAATAAATTTGACTTTATTTGACTTGATAATAGGGAACAGCATGTTTCAAATTGAATGCATAAAGATGTTGGTAAATAGCTTGTGGCGGAAGAGAACTGATAGTTTATGATCAGTTGATTAAGAGCAAATAGAGGTGCTATTATTATAGCAAAACAGTGTTGCCTTTCGCATTTTACAAGACAATGAAAGTCATACACGCAGAGTCTAGTGTAGTTAGCTTCCACCGTTGGCGTTGTATTGCCATTTTTATTGCCGGCAGCGGTAATGATAGTACACGTGGCAATGAACTTGAACAAAGGAATTGCATTATGCATGTAATGTTGATGCAAAATATACCGACAGGTTGAACTAGCTGGTAGCAATAATTCTGTTTCATCAGTATAAAAATATGGAACAGATATATTAACTGGACCAGGTTCACAACAACAACAACATAGCTCATAAAACAGTCGTAGTCGCATTCGTTTCTGCTTTATCCATATCTGCTCGGAATTATAAACGCCACACACAAAAAATGAACACAGTTCTTGTTCGTAGACAGTCGTGCACATCCCAGTGGCCATAAAAACCGCCATTTAACATAAAGAGGCACTATGGTGCCTCTGTGTGCGCCTGCATGGGTAAATTAATGGGTAATAGATAGTGAAAGGTCCAAACAGACAGCCAAATGTACACTCTGCTTCAGTCAACACTGGACAGTCGAGCACATTCACACACACACGCCGGTACTGTTTGTTGACGTGAAAGACATCCATTGTCACTGTGTCCGTCCACACATACACCCTCCCTCTCTAACCTTCACAAAATAGTATGCAAAAATGCAGACACTGATCCCACATTGACACACACACACACACACACACACACACACATTCTTAGGAAGAGGAGGGAGGCCAGGGTTATATAAACAAGTGGAGACCAGTAAACACACAGACAGATGGATGTGATCAACAATGATAGCACCCTGGGATTATAGCAATTTTCATAGAGCAACGGGAAGGAAGTAAAGCTAAAAAGGGGACAAACTTCTGGGAACTACATTACGGCTGCAGACCGACTGGAGGATTAATGGAATGGATAAACAAGACACAATTTGAGGAGATCAATTTGAAGAAGTGCATAGACTTTGTTTTATGTCCGTCTGCTGCCAGGGCCCAGACCCTCCGGACCAGAGCCGCGGGCGCACACCAAGACAGAGTAATTTTCTCAGTGTCAGCCGTTTGACCGGTGAAGTCGGCGCCATAGGGAAGATTGGCCATGATCCTCTTTCATCTTTGCCAGGAGTGTCAGGGCCATCGCCATTAGACCTCATTGTGTTTGCAGTGGCACGGAGAGCGAGCGAGAGGACAGTGTGTAGTAATCTTATGATGATACCCGCACATTTTTCCCATCAGATAGTGCTCGATGAGGTGTGTGGTGCGGCTCGTCACGCCTAGTCTCTACCCTACAAACACACATACGCTTCGAAAACACGCGCGGTTACACAAAAAAACACGCCGCAGCTACACACTTCCAGAGGCCTACAGCGCATCGGGTCGTGAAAATCAGCGGAACCCTGTCCGGAGCTTAAACGCAGCAGGCGCTCACGTCAGTGTGTGTGTGTGTGCGTGAGTGTGTATCTGGAGTGCATCCAGGCGTTGACTGCACCCAGTGGAGCATGTTGGAAAGAAGAGTTAGGCAAGTCGAAGCTGCACGATTATGCCGTCTGATAACCTGTGATTATATTGAGGAGACTAAAATTACCATGTAAAATCACTGTCCATTTGCTCCTCGGTGTATACATGATAGCATATCAGAAGAGCTCCAGCATTCGAGCGAATAATGGCAGATACCTTGTGAGAATAATGCGTGAGTCTCTGGGGGTAAGACATCAGACCAAAAAGTGTAATATGTGAAGCTAAAGGGTCTTACGGCAGTTTGCTCAGTCACTTGCAAGTTGGTTATTCTACACAGGGCAAGTACTTCTCCTCTCTGTCTTTATAGAGCAGCACTCGAGCTCAATGGATTTTATTTAACCTCAGCTATCTCCAGATGAGTTGCTGCGAGATAGTGTCTTCATTTCTCTAGAGGCCTGGCCGGTCTGGTTATAGCTCAAAGGAACACTGACTTCTGGCTGCTGATTTGTGGCTGAGAAGAGCTGAAAACCCTGTTTGATTCATTTAAATACGTCGTGGTAAAGAATGAACATTGTTGCCCCAGATTTCTCTGCCCTTGAGGGCACAGCAATGTAGGTAGCTTTATTACAAAAGTTAGGATTCAGTCAACATCAATAGAGATAAAACTTGACTTGCTTTGTGAGAGACAGTTTCCCGGCCCACATCTGACTGAAAAATAGCATTATCGATGTTTTCCGTCCCTGCAAGCCGCGCGGTTTGACCTGGAGGAGACGAGTAGCCTGTTTGCTGTTGTGGTTAATTGTGTGGCTGATTGTTAGGACGCTCGCTGCTCGGTGCTGAGTTTGATGCGAGCGTCCACAGTTTGTGATCAGCTAATTAAGTCGCCCCTCATTTGGTTAATTGCGTAGCTGCCGTTGCCGAATACCTTGGGTCGGTAAAGAGCACAGTCACACAGGTCTGCTTTGGTCACTTTTGTTATTGGTCTGTCTGGTTCGTTGATCTGGGGCCCGGGCACCCGTCTCGGGAGGCTCAGAGCGCTCTGGCAGAAAATAGCCAGCCTAGCGCTGTTTGCTTTGTTGGTGTTTTCCCTAAATGGGCCTGAGCGCCTGTGCCGCTCTGTGGTGGATGGGTTCAGGACAGCGCACGGTATGAATTCTTTTTAAGCACTACAAGGTGCTAAAGTCAACAGTCGCTCTGAGCTCATCTCTGTCGGCCTTGTGATACAGTATCTGAATCACTTGCTCTGTTAGCACCCTGAGCTCTGGCCAAACATCTGCGTATTGTGCGCAGGCCCCGGTTACAACTCAGTCCTATGGGACTTTGCCGTTAAAGGAGTTTCTTTGCGTGTGATTTTGAGTGTTATCCTTAAACAACAACTTCTGTTTGATTGCACAGAAGTAAAGCTGTGCAGTTGGCGTGCGTGCACGTGTCCGCAGCATTGCAGAGAACAAATCCGAGTGTGTGTGGACTAGTTTGTAGCAGTGCAAGCAGGGTGACAGAGGAGCCATTGATCAAACTTGGGCGCGCAAACACACACTCACACACACACACACACACACTCAACACTGCTCCTCAATACACAATGAGGCCTGTCCGGAGCTCTCCTCTCTGCTGCCTCCTCCCTGCCCGTCTCTCTCTGGCCCTGTGCAGCCTGGTCCTGGTCCTGCTCTGCATCGCTCGTAAGTCATGCACACATGAACACCCGTGTAGGTACAAGTACATCCACATTAAACGAGGGGGGTGTCATTAAACACCGAATAATTCAGGGAAACAAGCACATAATATCCAAACATACACACTATTATAGCCAGGATATGGCAATTTAGTGCAAGTGCGAGCTCTTTGTTCTTTTAATTTAAACTCCCTGCAGATATACCTCTAAACGCTGTAATGCGTTGACTCTGTTATATAAAAAGAGAACACAATTGTGGATATGATACTAATTGCTGTAAAGTGATACAGACTGAAATCCAGTGCAGTGCCCGGCACATGATCAAGGGAGAAATAGCTTGTGGTGGAATCATAAAATAAGAGATTGTTCAAAATGGTGGTAATTAAGTTAGAATTGGTAATTAAGATTAAGAAGAGAGAGAGAGAGAGAGTGTGAAGACAGGAGCTTATGCCCGGGAGGTGAAAGGACTGGGGAATGAGACGAGGCAGAGAAAGAGAAGGCCTGGTTGGACCAAAGGACTTAAAAGAGAAGAGTCAAAAATGAAAACAGAAAAAAAAAAAGAAGAGATTCTGTATGAGCGTGGCTCAAGCTTTTTTCTTAGCTTTCCTCTGAAGAGACTAATAAAAGAAATGTGGATCCCAGAGTGGGAGAGATATAGCGAGCCAAATGGAGAGGTTGTCGAATAGAAAGAGAATGGGAGGAGAAGTGCAGAGCAAGAGACCAATATATATTGAGAGAGGGAGAGACAGACTGACACAAGGAAAAAGACCTGGCGAGGCAGAAAGTTGTACTGTATGCGAGGGAGCGAGGAAGCAGGGAGACAGAGATGGAGAACAGCACCGTCTGTGTGTCTGCAGACGGAGATGGAAGAGAGGGATTCACAGATGAAATGAGCGACACGGCCTCAAACGGAGCCGCGTCAGGTCGAGATTTCGAAACAAGAGGCGCGAGCTTGTTTGAACATGAGGCGGAGATGGTGGGAAAAAGCAGTTCGTGGAGTGGAATTGGTTCAGTTGCAAAGTTGCTAGGTGCTATTTATAACTCCTGTCATTATTATTATGCATTAAATACAGAGAGATGTTCTTTCCCTGCTGCTCATTGGTAAACAAGCATAGTGCTGCTGTGCACAGTACCTTCTCCTGTGTGTGCCAACCTAAATCTCAATTCAGTTCTCTCTCTCTTTTTTTTTTTTGCATATTAGAGCAACAGAAGGACATTGTGTTTTGTGGGATGTTGTGGGGGATGCTGAATGGGGGTGACAATGGGGGAGTGATGGATACAGAGGGAGAACGAGTTTGTGTCTTGGCAGTCAGCATGGTTATGTAATTGATGCCAGTAGGGCAGTTTTGTGTTTGGCCTTGGATGTGCGCACACACACACACACACGTATATATTGTCTCGTACACATTTAACGCGAGTGGACTTCCTTTTAAACGCATGCACACACCCGTACACTCCTTTCTCCAACATGCACACACACACACACATTCATCAACATCACACACACACGCAAAGTGCACAACAGACACACAGCATAGGGCACGCAGCCATGGGGTGGATTTTGAAGGGTTGTGTAAAGACCAGCACTTTTGGCTGTGGTGAATCTCCAGTGTGGTAACCATCGCGTAATAGCCCTGTAAATTTTCTTTAAGCCGCTGTTGGGGTGTGTCTGGTGGCCATTGTCACAGGCTTGTTGGGGCTGTGACAGAGCCGGGCCATAAAATTTTGCACAGTAGATACAGCTAACCAGCTTCAGAAAACAGGAGTAAATAGAAGGAACAGAAAGAGAAAGGAATATGGTGGTTTGTGAAGTGTGAGAAGAGGTGAATAAGGGAGCAAAAGAGAGTAATAGCATGGGTGGACAAGAGGAGAGGAGAGGGCTCAGCGAGATGCGATGCCGCGGGAGGAAGACGAAGAAGGTGGGGGACGAGAGAGGGAAGAGGTGATTGAAATCTGCTGAAGGGCTGGAGAGGCATAAAGATACGAAGGTCAAAGCAAGAGCTATGGGAGCGCGGAGAAGAGGGGAGTAGGCGCACGAAAAGAAGAGTGTAGGTGATGAGAGAGAAGGAAGACAACACATTTCAGTGCAGAGGGGGGAAGCAGCGTGATTGGGAAGCAAAGTCAGAGTGTTAAAAGCGGGACGTGAAATATATAAATAAATGAGAGTAAATGTTTTTAATGAGAGGCCGAGAGTGAAAAAGAGACAATTTTATGCTGATTTTGCTGATTAGCAGTGCAGTGCTCACAGCACACCAGTAGGTGATGGAGAGGAAGTCAGATGAGAGAAGGTCTGAAGCTCCTGCCAAAGAGAGAGAGCGATTAAGAAAATCAGACGGAGAGAGAGAAAAATGGAGGGGTGGAAAGTGGAGTGAGGACTAAGGTCTATGACAGGCAATTAAAAGAAGACAAAGTAGGGGAAAAGATGAAAGAGGGAGGAAAAACTCTACTCATTTGTTTTGTCCCATTCACTCATCTCAGTTTTTTTTTTCCTCCTTCTCTTGCTCCCTCTCCTCCACCCTCCCAGCACACTATAAAAACAGCGTGATTTTGCTGCAGACTTGAGCTGCAGAACAACTCGCATTTAGCAAAGGAGAGAGTGGAGATAGAACCAGCAGAGAGGCAGGAAAAGATTCCCACTGAGTCACCAAAGGAGAAAGAAAGGGAGGGAGATTGCAATGGGAATGAAAGCGTATTGCAGCTTGGAAGGAAACTATTGTGGTGGGGGGGTGGGGGGGAAAGGGTATACAAAGAAAAGAAAAAGAAGAGGGGGAAAGAAAGAATTGACACAATTCTCCTGAGGCCATGAAGAAGAAGAGAGGCCATCTTTAGGAAAGCGCCGATGAAGAAGATTCATGATGAACGATGCAATAAAAGATAAGGGTGAAGAGAAGGAGGGAGAAGACGGGAAGAAAAGGAGAAGGAAGTGATGGAGGGAGGAGGAATCGATGATTGGATGAGGCAGAAGGTGGAGAAGAGAGAAGGGAGAAACGGCAAGCTTAAATAAAAGGAGATTGGGGTAGTAAAAATGAGATTAGACACGAAGGAGAGAATTATGAGTCGTGGACTAAATGAAAGTGAGACAGGTTGGGGGGGGACGGGGGGGTTGCAGTGAAGGAAATGAGAAGAAAAGGCTGAGCTAACGCGGGAAGAGAAGGAGGACAGGAAAAAGTGAAAGAAGGAAGGTAATGAGAGAGACGGGAGCAAGATTTGTAAAGGATTATGTATTATTTATAGAGGGAGGCTTTTTTTTCCCTTCTACACTGGATTTGATTGGCAGAGTTCTGGCGCCCTGAGAGAGATAAAGTGATAATTTTAGACTGGGAGGAGAAAGGGAAGAGAGGGAACGGGGGGAGAGTTGTAGGTCTGCAGAGGAGAAGAAGAACCTCAAAGTCAGCTATTTCATAGAGTCAGTACACCGCAAAACTCAGTGATTAACCTGGAGCAAGTGTTCACACACACACACACACACACACACACACACACATGTGCTCACACACGTAAACACTGTAAACTGCATTTGCATACACACCGCGGAACCCGACTCGCCTCGCAAACTCTGGGGATAAAGGGAAGAACGCACATCCAGATGGGAGGCGATGGAGAAGATGCCGACGGACGACCCCGCAAGAGCGGAAACTGCGAGCTGCCGCTATTGTTTTAATTTCAGCAGTAATAACATAAGGGCTTGTGCATTGTGGTCTCCTGCATCGATTCCCTTGTAAATCCGTGGCCGGCATGCAAAGGAATACAAGCTCTTGGCCCACTTCCAATTGAAAGATAATGAGAGATAATGAATAGGCAGACAGTGACTGCACTGCTTCAAGGATACATGAGGGCTTGTTTGGGGCAAATGGAGACAGCTCATCTCTTATGTGCCTGGCTTTTTTTTGTTTTTGTTCTGTCGTTTCCTCGCTTCAGTCCCGGACACGTGGGGAGGGAGAAATAAGAGGAGAGCTGAAAGCGTGGAGGGGGGGGGACGCAGCAAGGCGGTAATTCAGCCCACTAACCCTGCGCCGCGGCGGCAGTTTCTAGAATTTACCGTGACCGAGGGTGAGGCAGCGGTCCACCTGGCTGCCTCCTAAATCCCCCTCTTTTAACTCCCCGCACACCTCCCTTCATCCTCTCCCTCTGTCCCTCTATCCCCTGCCTCCCTTGGCTTATAACTCAACCCCATTGCGGGACCATTAGGACAGGCCCCTGTACAGCCTTGTCTTATGAATTTGCACGCCTATTATTTATTTATTTGTTTATGTATTTGGAAATGATGGCCCTTCTCTCGTCGCTATTGCCATAGTAAATAACGGGCCCCTGTTTTTTTTTTTTGTTTTTTTTTTTTTTTCCGGGGCCATGACAGCAGGGGTAGAGGCATTTGAAATGATGAGAAGCACCAATTCACAGTTATGAAATACTGCCCCCGCTTGGCTGGAGAGAGAAGTGGTTGTTTTTTTTTCCCCCCCTCGCTTTTATTTGTCCTTTGATCATAGCCGTCAGTGCACTACCACGATATTGATTGCTCTCAGCATTCTCTTCCTTAATATGATTTGATGCTTGTGGAGTATTTTATTATAGGCACAGATTTTAATGGGGGCCAGATTAATACCTCTGTCACAGAGGTTGATTCCCTCCCCCTCTTTCTCATTTCCTTTCTGTACTGTACGGTGCTGGTGATCAGAAGCACAGGCACATGGTCTTGATGTGAATGGCCTATAAAACCTACAGTCAAACTAAAGTGCTGTACCCAGCTGCGTTATGAGCGCGGTGGAAGAAAATATGCGTCATCTCTCGTATATTTCGTCCAGCCCCCGCCAGCTGCATTATTATTCCCCAAACCATCACTTCCTAACTCCCTGCTATCATTTCCTGGTTAGAGCCCTCACTTCCCCGCTGTCTCTCCATCCCTCTGTTCCCTTTGCCCATATTGATCAGCCAGCAGGTGTTTCTGGGTAACATCTCTCAGCAGGCGACAGCGGATGGCACTCATCCTGCTCAAAACTACTGTTAATTTTTTTTTTTTCTCTTTTCCCCGTGTCACTTCTCCGCGCACTGTGCCGCTACAGCACTGCAGCTAATTTCCTTAGAAGGGGTGACAGCTGTCCAGAGAAGCGTTTGTACAATTGGACAGCTAATTACTTTTCCTGGCCTCCTCCCAGACGCAAACTTTTGACCACGCTCCTACTCTGGAGTTGCTCTGCTTTCTCTGGGGGTTTCGATGGGTCACTAATCACACGGATCCGACGCTGACTTTGTCAGGCTGCACAACACAACTATTACAATTAACGCTGTTTAAAACAATGGCGGGCTGGCCTGGTTGCTATGGTGATGAGTAATAACAGCCATTAGAAAAATAATTGGGATGGCGGTGGCAGGCCCTGATGGCCCCCGATATGAATCACAATATTGATGCAGAGAATGGGAGCAATAATGACTACAATTAGTGGTAATTGTCAAGATTTTTTTCTCTGTTCCATAGAGTATTAGAGTCCCCTTTGTCTTTATCCCCTCTTGGTTTCTTTCTGTCTTCCGTTCAATATCCACTGTGTCTCTCTGTTCCCTCTGATGTGATGAATATGTAGGCTTTGAGTATTTCATTAAAGGAGATTAAAATCGAGAGGAGAATTAAATTTGGATGAAGTTGGCAGGATCAGATGATGTCAAAGTAGTTTAATTGCAATGCCAACCCCTGCATATGCACACCCCGTGCACATGCCCACCTAATATACATTGCACGCAGACACACACACACACAAAGAAACCTGGGACATGCTCGGTTGCAGATATAGACATTTATTTTGGCCCAAAGCAGCCAAGTCAGCAACTCCTGCTATGGCAGCCACCATCTGTTTGTCTCACAACATTTCCTGCTTTCGGAAGGTGTTTTACAGAGCTCAGAGACACTGCCAGACCCAGCAGTGAAATATATATATGGTCCCGCCGTCTTTATCGGCACTTCTTATTGCCTGCTTCATCATCATGCTTCAGTACTGATGTCGAGCTTTCTCTAAATCCTCCCCATGGCCAACACTTTGCCAGGGAGAGAGGGAATGCAAATAAGGATGCAAATTGGTAAATATCAGTTTGGGGAGCCCAGAAAGATGGTACTCTCTTCAAGGCAATCACTTTCTGCTGCTGGCTCGAGCCATATGACTAATTGCTCTGCAAATCATTTGAATTCAAACAGCAAAGCTCAGTGTCCATTGTGCTCAGCGGGAGGCGTAACTCAGCCGAACCATGTCAACAGCCTGACCCACAAGCACGAAGGGTGCTCCAATCAGAGCATAATCAACCTCCTCATTACTGACTCTTGGGCTGTCAGCGGCATCAAAGAGGCTCCCTGCTGTTTAGAAAAATTTGGGGTTTAGGGCCCAGATAAGTTTGTTTGAAATGTTCTGCGTGAAAGTTTGTCTGTGTGTGCACGTCACATGCAAATTTCCGAGCGTCTCCGGAACCTCATTTGTCAGCGTGCGCTCGTCGGAGCGCACGTATTCACAAGAGTGTCCGTGTGCACGCATTTATTCATTCACAAAGAGCCGAAGCTGGTGCATGATACCCTGTAGCACTTTCCAAATACCTGTAATAAGAAGCATTACATCAGCATAATGGAGCGTAATCAATTGGTTTACCCCGCACCTGGATGAGAAATAGCATTAAGAATGTGTGAAGCGCTTTCAAGGCTGCCAACATAGTCTCACTGCTCTGCACTTCGTCCGGCTTTTTCCACGCCGAGCCATTCCCAGTCTCATACTGCTGCGGTCGAAAATATTAATATACACACAGGTGGCGGCAGGGCCACAGTCCAGCCTGTGATCAGACCGTGTGGCCTGGTGTGAGTGTGTTAGTGCAAATATCGTAATGTTCATGTTTATGTGTGTGTGTGCGATTCAAGACTGGCAGCCACTTAGAGATTTAATAAGGCATTATGTATTCAAATGTGTGTGTTGATGCATTCTGTTAGGCCAGAGGCAACAGGGCTGTGCATGCGCACGCGTGTGTGTGTGTGTGTGTGTGTGCGCGCGTGTTTGTGTGTGTAAAAAGATGAATGGCAGTAATTATAATCATCCTTATTATAATCATAAGAACACATTGTTCATAAGGACCCTCTTTTACTTGTTGAGGCCTTTAGTGTCTTTTCCCTCTCTCTCAATCTTTTTATCTCTATCACTCTGTCTCCTCCTCTCTTTTCCTCACTGTCTCCATTTCTCCCTTGGGTCCATATGATGAATAGTGAGTAAATGAAGGATGCTCTAAGTACCTTATTTTGAAAGGTTATATCTCAATTGAGGTGCAAATTGAACATCTTTTTCTCTCTGCATCTGTTCCTCCTATTTATCCCTCTTCTGTCCCTCTTCTTCTTCCTCTCCACCATCCACCCTCTGTATAACTATATTAATGTCCACCTTTCTCTCCCTCAGCCCGTTGTCAGGCGGTACAGGCAGAGAATGTGACAGTCTTGGAGGGAGGCACGGCCCAGATCTCCTGCCGCCTGCAGAACTACGACGGATCGATCGTGGTCATCCAGAATCCCCGCCGGCAGACCCTCTTCTTCAACGGCACGCGAGGTGCGCATCTCCGCAAACATTTGTCTCAGCGGACAAACTTAATCTATCTGTGTCTAAGCATATGCCCTTAGTGACATTTGGAGTCAGCCATTTAAACGCATTAGGAATGACTCACCAACACTCGCATTTTTCTTATTGCAAATGTCCTCACGTTGCCTTTGAAGCGATTCCACATTAAAAAGTCAGATAACCGCAGAGTTAATTTGCAAGATGGTTTTACTGTCTGCCCTAGCGGTGCGACTGTTTTAACTGTTTTGAAAGCATAGTTTCAAGCTCTTTGCATAATCCGATGTTAACCCTCGTGATGAAATCAGAGGTTATTACAGCTCCTCATTAGAGCATGGCCTTGGCAATTGCATGTTTTTAAAATGCAGCTTTGTGGCAAATTATCATTGTAAGCAATATTATATTATGTAGACAGATTTCACTGAGGGCCTGTGGATAGGAAAACGTCTTTCTCTCCAACCTATTCAGGGTCATGTCGCCAACTTAGCCAGATTTGTTTCTCTTCGTGCTGTTCAGACAATTCGGATCCAAAAACAGTGATCAGTGTTGTTGAGCACTGCCCATCTTTGGGTTTTAAATAGTTTCCACACTATGTGAAATCAGTAACATGTCAGTAGCTGCCTGTAAATCTAAAGCCACATGCAAGCAAGCGTAGACACGGCGATTTAGCTCAATAAAAACCCACACTTTTAGCAAATAGTTGGATTAAATAGACTGACTTTATGTGAAAGCCACTGCCACTAAAACTAAACCAAACCAAACAATGAAACTAAACTAGTTATATGCTTAAAGCAATTTGGGGCTATTCAATAACCAAGAAACAGAACAGATCTTCTCACAGGTGCAGAATTTTTAGTCACTCATTATGATGCTGTGCTTTTTTTTTTTTTTTCCCCTCAAATCATTTCAAAAACTATCCAACACTGAATCAGGCTGGCAGAAAAGAACTCACCAAGCCTTTATCCAAGGAGACGGGCATTGTGCAAACTTCTCAGTAGTGTATAGGTCCCGTTCAGTCTCCTCTGCGCCTTGCTACTCTAAAAATAATTTTCATTAGTTCTGATTTGGAAGAGAATTGTTCCACTGCGGTAATTGTGTGACAGGTGTTAATTTTCCCAGCTTGCTATAAACTCAGGCCGTGAGCAGCTAAAATTACTCAAGCTGCTCCAAAATAGTTTATGGGATATTTGTATTAATTATGGTAATCTCAATCTGCTACTGTTACACAATTTATTTGAACAGTCATTCAAGTATCCACAAATTTAATTCAATTTCATTTAATTTAGTTAAAAGCATCAGACACCAAATTATACTTCAAAATATCCCAGCTTTTGTATTTTCTAACCCTCCATCTGATCATCTGACACAATTTCGTTGTACACCTTGCATGTACAGTACCAGTCAAAAATTTGGACACATCTTTTCATTAATTGTTTAATCCTTTATTTTCATGACTATTAACATTAAAGATTCTCACCGAAGGCATCACAGCTATGAGCGAACACATGGAATTACGTAGTAAAGGAAAAAGAGTAAATTAACTCCCGATGAGCTTCGTGAGGTCGTTTCCTGAAATGGTTTTCATCTCACAGGTGTGGCCTCGTCAGGGTTCGTTTGTGGAATTTAATAAAGGAAAACCATTAGACAGACAAGGTGTCTCCAAGCTTTTGACTGGTAGTGTATAATGACAAATAAAGAACTTTACCTTATTGCTTTCATGACTTTGATATTGTGATAGAAGAACACATCAGCTGCAAAAACCACAGCGTGCCAGTTTCACACTGACACACGTCATAAAATGGTATTTATCATCTTTCCAGCATGTAAAATGGCAAATAAATTTAACTTCAACTTCAACGGTAGCGCTGTGGTTAAAGAAGGAGCGTGTGGAACTATCAAGAAAATGAATGGCTGCCAGATCCAGAGGTGATTTTCTGCAGCTGACCTTGCAGCTAAACCTTCACATGATGACGAGCGATTAAAACGTAACTTTGCAGCAATACTTTCACATCATTAACCTATATGAAGGTAAAAAATCACGGCCAGAACAGACTGGAATCTGGATTCTTTATAACTCATAACCAGGCCGTGTCGTGCCGAGGTTCATTTGCAAACATATGGCGTAGTATTTTTGTATGGTAAAATTTGCTCTCGAGTGCATTTTTTTTATTTTCAGCGGTTACTTCTTCCAGCATGTGTAATTACATTGATTTGACAAAGAGGAATTGCACCCCGATGTGAAACCATCTCTGTCAATGTGGTAGTTTTTGAATTGATTAAAACAGTGAAGATAAAAGAGCCGCTTTGACTGCTCACCGCTACAGCTTTCAGATACCTTTTGTTCTGCACACCTTTTCTTCACTTGTTAGTCACCTCGATCACGGAGTGCCCTTAATTGGGTAGGGGAGGTCGCTGCTTTGAGAAACCTCAGTTTCAACTCTCCCCCCAATTCCATCAGATCAGCACCACCGGTAAGTTCCATTAAGTATTTAAACAGAGCCGCCCTTTCTGCACTCCCCGGAGACACGGACTTGCACACTTCAGAAAGCAAAATGAAGCTTACGGGGAAAAAAAAGGGTGTGAAAGTTGGAACTGAAGGGAAAATGAGAGAGAATTAAGAAAAGAGCTGGGGCAGAATGATACAAAAGGTGGCAGGTTAAGGAAAACAGTAACGGAGAGAATAAAGAGAGGGAGTGTCAGGCGCTGGAAACGACAGAGCTGGGAACTGATCCAAAGGTTAGCCAGGGTATAAAGTATAGATGGCTTCCTGTAACTAATTTGGCTGCCGTAAGCCCAGAAAGGCCTCATTCCGGACATTTTCTCGGAGAGGAAATTGCATCTCACTCCGGCTACTCTCTACCTGCGTGTTTGCTCCATCGCTCGCCGTAGGGCCCTTCCATATCTGCCTATTGCCCATCTGCCACCCCGATATCAGCCTAACAAACGAAGGCCTTTCTGAGCAGAGCCATTCCACGCTAACTGCCCAAATAGAGTCGCTGCTGTAAGTGCTGTGAATTAGGCCGCCTGTTTTGCAAGCGAGCAACCAGTCAGGGGTGTGTTTTATGAGATTGTGGGGACTGATAGCTATAATAGAGCGGTGGAACTAACCAAATGGACCCTTTCTCCTCAGTGGTCCATATCTCTCTTTCTGTTCGCTGTTACCAGCTCTCCTCGGCATGCAAATGAGACAGGACAATAAAGGTGAACTTGGACTCGAACAGAAGTCTGACATTTAGTTGCCATTTAGTGAAGAGAGGGGGGAAAAAGGATTTACCTATCTGTGGGGAATAGCTCTCTAACAATGCCCTTGCCGCCATTGGGTGGAGGGGACATTTACGGGGTGGGCTTGAGATATTAGTGTGGTGTACTTCCAGGAAGAGTGGACTAACTCCATCACTCTTGGCTTGTCGCTCTCCGATACATTACGTAGGCGCATTAGTCTATTTCTCTCGTCTTTCGCTCCTCGGCTTTGCCTCGCGCGCACGCGCAAAGTCAATATCGATACTGTCGCGTGTGTACCGGGATGAATTAGGCTGCGGGATGGCAGCGTCCTACATCAGGCAACTTTCTGCCAAAGCCAACACAAAGAGGCCGAGAGAAAGACGGAATAATACGGAGCTGGAGATCTAGGTAGTGGTTTCAGTCAAGTCGATACAAAGTGAGTCTCAAAGGTATTTATGAGAATCTATGGACATCGAGCTACTGTCACCAACAGACTGTTATTAGTGTTATTTGTTATTATCAGCATTTTTCTCGACATTGATTCTATTATTTCTTCAGTAACAAAAGGAAAATTGTTACTTGTTCACTTCTTCTCATCCTCCCCGTCACTCTCCCTCCTCTTGTGAATTTCAAGGTGAGCAATTGTAACTCAGGAGTGGCTCTACAATTAAGCGTTCAGTCACTATTTCTTTTCAATATCCTGTTATTTTTTTATCGCCCGGTTTGCACTTTTATCAAGTGCACAACAGTCTCTCACTAACTCAAGGGTCAATGGGAGATGACACTCCATTGAGTAGCTTTCCAACAATAATTGTTTGTTTGTGCAAGAAGCTTTATTTGCATAGTAGTTTTTTTCCAAAAGAGATAGTAAGTGCAAAGCGAGCAGCACAGTAATGATTAAAACTTAATAAAACAAACAGTAAAAATGTCAAACACTAATTAGAAAATAGGCTTAGAGAGAAATAAAACAAGCAGTTACAAAGGGAATGAATGAATATATTGTAGTTTACTGTAGCCTAATCAGCGCTTGAGAAAGTGAACAACACTTCTCAGAGCTGGAAATGAGAGAACCAACACATCTCTTACGTCGTATCAATGTACAGCCCGGAGCTGCTGCAGCCAGACAAACTTTTGAAACTCTCTCTAAACTTTTTTTATATCAGTCCAAGCTCAAGATTCGGAGGCGCTATCAATTCCACAGCAGAAAATTGTTTGCTGTGCTGTCATAGCCATTATTTCTCCCATGTTTTGCAATTTTTCCTTTGCAAGCTGTCACGGGAGTGACATCACAAATTAGAGGGCCGTGAAAAGTCTACCATCATTCCCGAGTGTGTGGGGGACAGAAGTGATGTTTACGAATACAGAGCAAACTACTAGGGGCTAGATGGTGATGAATTATTCCCCAGCTAATGTAATGCCAAATGTAATGCCACTCAATTAAAGCAGCGCTTGCTCCTCTTTTACCTTTTTATGGACTAAATGCAGTGGATTTTCAAAGGTACACATCCGTCACCAGCAGTTATTCAACCACAACCACGTGCAACTCCTGCAGTTCCAGTCCACATCAGTAGCTGGTACGAGGGACCCTTGATTTGCACATTTTGCCTCATTTTACATAGATAAATATTATATATACAATGACTATTAATATCATTATAAGCGTCATGCACTGCACTGCTCTGCTGTTACCCTGTGAACCCTCCTGACACTGCTTGGCTCTAATGAAAGATTTGTTTTTCCAGAAATCAAACAGAGGTCTAGTGTTGTGGGTACTAATGTAGTAGCTATTACTTTGTTTGGCAAAGAACAAGACTATTAAAGCTTTTAAGTCTATTAGACCTTTTCTTTGCTTTGTTGTGATCATAGCTTGGCTGCCACAATCACTAACCCAGGAAATGAACCATTCTGTAGCTGCTACCACTTTCCATGTTAACATCAGCTTACTTTACTATTTAGAATTATGGCTATTATTTAGGGTGAAATGCTGCCTACCCCGAGAAACGCAAAGTGACTCACACGATGTCAGATACCAAAAAAACGAAATAATGAAGCAAAGCAGTGAACAGTGAAAATCAGCAGCCTGCTAAACACGAGTGAGGTAAAAGCAGCTCCCTTGGGTTCTTCTCATCTAAAAACAAATTCAAACTCAAGCCTCCAAGTGAAATGTGTTAAAGCAAATTCTTTAGAATATGACACTTACTTTGGCAGTACAGTGTGTGTGTGTGTGTGTGTGTGTGTATTGTATTTAAAATAACCAAAGCGCCATGAAAACAACAATTCTCAACACTCTGCATCTTTATCTGAAGCATTTAAGGACACGAATCAATTACACTGACCCGCTGTGAATGTGTGTTTTATGCTGTTTTATTTCATAAAGGAAAGTTTTTTCGGATATTACAGATATTTTCTTTCACCCCTCCCCGTTGTTTTTGCTGTCTCCCCTTTCCTCTTCTCCCACGTCTCCTTTTCCTCTTTGCATCGCTTTCTCCAACCAATGCTCTCACGTTTCCACCTCTCCTTCCTTTTTGCCCGCTTCCAGCCCTGAAAGACGATCGCTTCCAGATGGTCCTCTTCACGACGCAGCTGGTGCGCATCACGTTGACCAACGTCAGCGTGTCGGATGAGGGTGGCTACTTCTGCCAGCTCTACACGGACGCCACACACCATCAGGTGGCAACACTCTCTGTTTTGGTGCCCCCGGAGACGCCGACGGTGGATGTGAAACAGGAGGCCGTGGAGGGCGGCGAGGCAGAGCTCACCTGCGTGTCGCCACGCAGCAAGCCGGCTGCCACCCTACGCTGGATACGTAATGGCAGAGAGATTTCAGGTAGCAGGATATGGCTGACAGATGGACTGATGGATGGTTAGATCACGATGATGACATATAAACAGGGAAATTAATGAGGGAACGTAGAACAGGTGAAGTCAAATGGGAGAATGATATCGCCGAGTGAGTGCTGATTGCTGAACTAAAGAAGCATAAATGGATGGGTGGTTGATGGGTTGACATGGCAGATGGATCAGCTGATGGGAGCAGGTGAAGATGGATGGAAAGACAAATGGATAGAGAGTGATGATTTTGCCTTCAGGGCTCCCAAAACTCTCCTCTGGTTTCCCTCATTTGATACGAGTGTCCTTTGCAATATTCATGGGCGAGGATCAGGTTCAAATGATGGAAACGTCGTTTGAGGAATGATACTTTTCCTGTTTCCATACTTTGAGCGTACACTGTGTGTCGGTCAGTTTGTTGACATTGACGGCAACTGTTACAGAGATTTCCGTGCTTTTTTGTCTTCCTCCCTCTGAACAGGTGCGCTCCTCCTCCACACTCGCCTTATGCTGTCTCTTGAAAATTCCCTTTCAAATGAGCTTGATTTGCACATAATCTGACAAGTACATCTTTACATGAGAGCACAGATGCTACATACAAGCCACATTTTCTACCGTTTTTCCTCTGCCTCCTAACACGCGCACACACACACACAGACACACACACACTTTTTTTTTTTAATTTACAATCCTCTACGATCTCCCTACTTTGCTTCTGATAAATCTGTGAGCCATCCATCAGTCTGTTACCTTGATCTATCTTTCTTTCTTACTCCCTGTCTCCCTCGGCGTCTTCCTGTTAAAGGGGCACTTCACTCAATAATAGATCTGACACCTCGCTTTCGGTTGCCTTCGGTCTGTTTAACCCCGACTTTATTTTTCCGGCTCTCAGCCATTAACACAGCGTTGGGGTTTTGAATTGTGGTTTGAATTCGTCATAAACCTTGTTCAGTTGACTAAACACGAACGAACAAAACTAGACTAAGTTGCTCCATTATTTAATAAATGCACACAGCATTTTTGGGAAACTACAAATCGCTGTCAAATGTGTGCCGTTATTGTTATTCATTAATTCATAGCGGGAGCCTTCAAATGATTCGCACAGACCAAAAGAAATAATGTGAGATAATCTGGTGTCAACAGTTTTGGGGACATGCATCAAGTAATGTTTTGCCCTTTCAGACTACGTGTCAGCCATTGTCTCTCTTCCTTTCTATTTTTGTCTGACACTCAGTGTCTCTTTCATCCAGTCTCTTCCCGGTTTCTCTGTCAGAACGCGCCCATCACCGTCATTCTGTCTCTCCTCTCCATGTCCTTCGCCCGTACTCCTTCCTTTTCCTTTCATCTCAGCTCCCTCTCTTTCTTTTCTTGAAAAATTCCACTCGTGACGAAGACGTGACACTTCCCGGCTTAGTTGTTGGCTGCAAAGAGCTCCAACACACAGGGGCCACACTTTCCTTTCCTCTTCTCATGTTTCCTTTCCTCTTCACTTCTCTCCTTTTTTTTCTTGCCCTTTCCTCCTGTTTCCTGCCCTATCTGTTGGCGCTGAGTTAAATGAACTGTGACACTAAAGGTTAGAGGAAGATCCCAAAAGATATAGGAAAGCACTCTTTAATTAAGACACTATCTTCCTATGCGGCTCCTTTATTCCTTCTCATCTGCACTCAGCGCCGTCCTTCCTCACGCTTCGATTGGACCTGCTTTCATTTGCTCTCCAGCAATAATTGAAAACTCTGTGTGATAGAAGTAATATTATTGTATTCTGCCTCAACAAGCACAAAGTCCCAGTACGTGACCATGTCAAGTCCTGTTAGTTTGGCCCTTCTCTTCCTCCTCCCTCCTTCTGTCTTTGCTCCTCTTCCTCCTCTCCACTCGCATCTCGCTTTCCCCTCTGCATCTGGCTTGGCACTCTTATCGTCCTCTTTCATGTCTGGGCTCGTCTCGCCATCATGCCCATTTTGTTGCCCTCTCTTCTGTCCGTCTCTCCGTTGCTTTTATTCTGTCACCCTGTTTATTTGACGCCCCTCTCTCCCTGTCTGGCTCAGTTAAAATCTCAATTCGGTTATGCATATCCTCTCTTTTATCTCGCTGCCTTTCTTTCGCACGCACAAAGCGCTCAGTTGATTTACCATCTGCAAACAAACAGTTCTGCTGCTCATAATTGCCATGAAATATAGATGCAAATTGCTTTCACTTCTCTCTCACTCGTACCCTGTCCTCCAAGCACTCACCCTCCCCTCTACAGATACCTGCTCTGAAAAGCTCATTCTTCAATCACCAGCTTCGTCTCCCTCTTGGTCCTCTCACTTCTTCTATTCTCCCAAAAGTCCCTCTCCTTCCTCCCACTTCTCTTTCCCCCTCCAATCACAGAGTAGGTGTGATGTCTCGTAAGGGAAAATGGAAGGACATGTGTGCTTTGGCAACCAACTTGGTTTCTTGGCCACCCCGCCGCTGCTGTTCCCTTTCATTGTCTCATCCTCTCTGTTCCACCTGCTTCTCTCCAGGTGTGGTCTCCCAGCAGGACAACGGGAAGACGTTCAGCGTGTCCAGCACCATCCGCATCCCAGTAGAAAGGAAAGACAATGGAGCTGCGCTGAGCTGTGAGGCAGTTCACCCGGCACTGAGTGGGCAGAAGAGGGTTCGACATTACCGCCTGGATGTGTATTGTAAGTCTCCCTCTCTCAGTGTGTGAGTGTGTGTGTGTGTGTGTGTGTGTGTACACTTCACATCAAAGCGCTTTCTGTCCATCTAGGGAACAAATGATGTAACACAATATTCATTGCCACATATTTCAAAACCGCAGATTATTCCATCTGTATTGCTGTCACTTAAGTTGCTACTTCAGTGCTATTCATTATAGTGTTTTACTTTAATGCCAGCAATAATTTTGTCAGGGTGGCCGTCTCATTTTTCAAACGGTGGATATCTCATTTTAGAACGAAGCTCATTTACACACAGTCCAGGATTTTAACATAGTGATGCTCAAAGCTGCCCTGTGTGAGACCTGCTCTCATTAAAACCTAATACATACAAATCTTGTCATGCAGGGAGTTGGCAGAAACAGGCCTGCAGCCAGGTTAGGATCCTGGGCTCTGGTTTAAGGAGCAAACCAACATCAGCCATGAAAACCTAGATCACATTAGTATGTGCAATGATCCCACTACTTTTCTGGGATGGATTGATCTTTGCTAGCTGATTTGCATACGTTTTTATGCACTGAAATCTCCTTACTACGTCCATTCAAGGGAGGTGAAGGCGAACTGTACAAATACCGAAAGAATTTTACATTTATTTTTGGCTTTAGCCTATTATTTGCTCAGGGCAATATGTTCAGAAATTTGATTATTTTTAGCTGAATTAAGTATTTGACAAGTTGATATGACTGTTCAGTAGGATTAATGTTGAAAATGTCACACAGCTGTAATCTATATCTAGTCTAAAATTCTTAATTTAATTTAATTTATGAAATTACTTTGCTTAAAATCCTATGATATCCTCATAACTCTCTCTCTTTTTAGGATGTGTAAACTCAGTAGCTCTATTTAGTTTTTTTACAACTATCTGTTTATTTATCATTTATACAAACAAAAAAATATAAGAAATGCGTCAGCTGACTGCACCAGCAAGTAGTTGATACATGAACACAAAATGTTTTCTATGCTAACAGATCCTAAAAAAAACTTCTAACCAATATTAGTTGGGTTAACAATATTGAATTATGGTGTTTGTTCTACTTTAACATCTTCTCTTCCTATGATGTAGCTACAGTTTCTGATGAGTCAAATATTCCACAGGTGTGTGTAAATACTGGTGATATGATTAATATTCAACAAGTACTTCTGCAAGTAATTTGCCACATGTATATTAATGTCTGTTGATCGATCGAAATGATTAATATTCAACACTTTTTCCATCTGCGTACTGGTGTTTCTTCCACCAAGAGAACTGGCAATAATAACCAACTGTCAGTGTGGATTTGGCGTCCCATCGCTCTGTTACTGAAGTAAGTGCAGTACAGCAGCTGCTGGAGCGGTGGGCTGCTTATGATAACAGGTGTCTCAACCGTAGGATTGTCTGCTGGTTACCTTGGAAACAGATGTTCAAGACCCTTCTTCACGCCACTTTCTCGTGTTTCTCTTGTTCCTCCTTTTTGTCTCCTCTTTTGCTGTCTGTCTCATTCCTGTTTTTTGTCCTCTGTGATTGTCACTTCATTTTGATCATTTTGGGCCATTTTGTTTTCTATTGTGCTCCTCTCTCATACAAACTCATCTGTCTACCTCCTCCTTTCTTTCTCTACAGTTGCGCCCACAGTGAGAATTGTTCCTCCTCCTGGCATTTTGCGAGAGGGCGACTCTCTTAGTCTCACCTGCTCCGTCACTGGGAACCCTCTGTAAGTCCGAATCTGTTTACACGTGCTAAATAACTTTGTGTTGGGTTGTGTGTTATGTGTCCCACCTTTGACATAAACTAGAGACAAAAACCTTGTTGACTGACAAGGACATGCAGAAGCATGCCAAGTCCAAGATCAGCTCATATAATCTGTGTAGTTATTCCAGGACCTCGTGGGATGCAGCGCTACCTGTTTTTCAGCTGTCCCTTCACCACCCACTGCTGATTGACTGAACTCACCTGACCCAGGTTATCAGTGGTGGGTAGGACAGGAATAGCTGGAAAACAAGCGAGGCTGCAGCCCTCGAGGACCTGGAATGAATGTCCCTGCGTACATGCAGGCACAAAACGATGTGATGGAAGAAAAACGACTCACATTAAAACAGCTGACAACTAATTGTTTTCTGCCACTATGAGAATGACATTTAGGTTCTAAGTAGATGCAGCTACAAGCGAACAGGGATTATTGTTCATTCTGGCAGTTTGCGTAGAGGGTGAACATTTTGTCACCTTCAGTATTTACATCTTTGGGAATTTTTTGGGAAAGATTTTTAAAATGTTTTAGATTAGAAAAGTGTATATATATACATCTATCTATATCTTTAAGTGAATCCATTCAGATTTAGCAGTCCGGGGGTTAATTGTGCTGCAAAATGCTGCTAAATAGTTGTTTGCCTGAAATATGACTTGGGGGACACAGGCGTGAATCAGGTAGGTGATCTGTGAATATCACACAGACACTTTTACTGAAATAAATTACAGTTTGTTTTCCAAGATATCGCTATCCACCTTACATGCACAAACACACAGACACACACACACACACACAGAACTCGAGCGGCCTTGAGTAACCTCTACCTGCTCCAGTGGAGCTTCTCACTGGCTGCAGCAGAAAACAATGGTTTTCCTGGACGGCTACCAAATGTGTGAGAGTAAAGCGAGGCTTCGCTGAAAGGAGAACACACTGAATGTGCTGTAACAGGCCTCAGTGCTGTTTTCGAAAAGCCAAACTAAAATAGAAGAAAAATGACGGTGAACTTTTCCAGTAGGTAGCTTTAAATAGATCCTAGTCCCTGTGTTATACTTTTGTCTCATTATTATAAAGTTATTATATAAGTACACTTTTCTACATAACTACTATCCCACATAATCCAAGGGTTCTTTCAGTGAAACTTACTACTTACAAAAGATTTCCACCACTTTTTCTACCAACTTCAGTACACACTCCCTTCTAAAAGTATTGGAACAGTGAGGCGGATTTTTGCATTTTACCTGGTAAAGAGGAGACTGACGGGAGTAAGGCCCCAAAACAAACAACGACTGAAAGAGGCTGCAGTGAAATCCTGGAAAAGCATCACAAAATAAGAAAAGTTTGGTGATGTCAGTGGGCGACAGGATTCATGCAGTTATTGCAAGCAAAAGATGTGCGACTTAATATCAGTGAATAAACCTATTCACTGTTCCAGATGTAAATACCTGGAAATAAAAACTAAAATGTTGATCTCTAGTCTCATATTTGTCTTTTGATGTCAAACTTAAATCTTTCAGTCCACATAAAATGTAAAGGGCTTGTCCTCACTGTTCCAATACTTTTATGGCCACATGTCCCCCACCCCGTCTACTTCACATGCATGATCCAGTGAACTGTAGTTATCACTGACATCCATCCATCCATTATCTGTCACCACTTATCCTGCTCAGGGTTGCGGGGGGCCGGAGCCTGTCCCAGCTGTCATTGGGCGAGAGGCGACATAACTAATATATGACATGCAAATGACATTATAATGTTACCACTGTCATTGAAGCAATCAGCATATTTTACAAATTGTCGACGAAGCACTGCGCTTTTATTTCCGTCCAAAACTCGAGGACTGGAGGCACCTGACATTTACTAGTAATTACTAGTAATATTGGAGGGACGGATTAAAAAAAAAACACATGATCCATATTTAATTGCACGAAGGAGAAAAATAGGTCAAGGCTCGAGACAGAGGGGCTTTTAGAAGTGTATGGACACTGGAAACTGAGTGCAAATGTGGACGTACGTTGAACCTGCGTGTGACTGTGTGTTTAAGAGCGACTGAACCCAATCAGCAGTGAAAACACTTTTAAGAGCCAGATTTTAAACAGGGCTTTTTTTACTGTGTTCACAGCCCTCTGTGCACTTTCCAGTAGACTATTGGGTCCTAAGCTCTTAAACCCTCCCCTAGATGGTCCGTCTGTCTGTGGGCGTCAAGTCCTAAAGCTCCCCAGTAAAGCTTCACGCAGCCAAATTGTGTGCATGCGGTGCTTGTGTGTGTGATGCCTTTGGCTGAGAAGCGCATTGGCCGTAGCCCCACTGAAGCTTTGGAATGGCTCGTTGGGGACGCTGTGTGTTATTGCGTGTGTGTGACGCGTGCTCGTGTATATGACAGTGAGGAATGGGACAGCGGGCCACTCCGCTCTCTGACCCTCATCCCACGCTGGGCTGCACACACACACTTAAACACACTGTAGTCCCCTTGTCACCCTCACGCCCGCTCCTCGGCTCCGGTAAATGCCTGTTGAGCATTAATAACCAATTATGTGCCACTTTCCTTTGGTGGCGGGGCGCACACTCATTGTGTTGATGTCTTGTCATTGCGCTTGATTGCGTGTATTTTTTTGCATGTCAGCGTCTGAAAGAATTACTCCGTGTGTGTGTGTGTGTGTTAGAGAGGAGCAGAAGGAGATTTGGTTTGTGCACGTTTAGTGTGTGTATGAGTGAGAGGGACTGTGTGTGTGTGTGTGTGTGTTTAAGCAAGAAAGAGGTTTAATTAGACTTCCTGAGGGATTAGAACCCAGATGAGTCAGGATTGTAATCTGGCCAGGGTGGCATGAGCCATGACACTCACACACACACACACACACACACACACACACACACACACTGCCTCGTTCGCCAGGATGTCTCTGTAATCCTCGCACCTCCTGTCTGCTTTGCCTGCCTGTCTTTCATGACCAATTCATTTTGTCTGCCTGCACTTTTCCTTCATCTTCCACCGCACCATCTTTTCTTCTCCCTGCCCTTCCTCGATCTGTAGTAACACATTCTTTCTGTCTCTGTCTTTCCTTTTTTTGCCAGTCTGCACATCTGACACCCCTATTCCCTCTCATCTGCCCTCCTCTCCCTCCTGCCAACCCTTTCACACCATTGTTGGCCTCTGACCATCCGTCTCCTCATTATTTGTCACGATGCAGCCCTCTTTTGCCATTGGCTCCTTCTCCAAGCCCCTTTTATACTTTCATCTCATGTCATCCTCCCCCTGTGGGCTTCTTTACCCTCCTTTTTCACCTCTCTTTTTATAGCATCTCTTGGTGTCTGTGCCTCGATATCTTGTCTCCTTTCACTCTCTCATTTTTAAAACCCTTTAGCACTTCAGGTGTTGTGAAATGTGTTCAAGACAGCTATAAGTCTAAAAGTAGCATTACTTAGTAACAGCAGAAGGTAATTAACATTGCGTTACTTGGTGTTATTGTATTGGTGTTACTAGCCAGCACTGGTGGTTGTAGACGTAACAGGAAAATCTTGCAAAACCAATTATGTTTTTACAACTTGAAAGGATTCAGATAACGTGTAGTAGAGGATCATGCTGTTCTTGTTTAGCCTGTGTGTGCATACATTTGTGAAATAATGAAGAGATGAAAAGCATGGGTTTTTACAGTTTTAGTTTTACGTTTCGTCGCAACAATGATTTTAGTTACACGCATTTATTTATTTAGTTAGTTAGTTAGTAAATGTAAAATAATTTGTCAAATTATGTCAAATTTATTTATACAGTTTAGCCCTTTAAAACAATTTGCAATTACTTAACGTACACAAAGTAAAATGAATTATCCAATAATAAAACCTAAAACTTATGTCATTATCGCCCAGCCCAGATTGTAGGTCATGTGTGTTTTTGTCCAAAGTGCCCAGAACACAAAGTTCAGTTAACTTGAATGTATGAAAAAATTAACAATAAATCCTCCTGTTTAAGAAGCTAACATCAAGTCCCCGTCAGATAAACAACATTGTTCCAGCCTCAAACCTTCTCGCTCTTTCCCGTAAGGCCCAGGAACATTCAGTGGTCGAAGATCAACGACACCTTACCTGAAAGGGCAGAGATTTCTGGCCCCAACCTTCAGATTTCCCGTCTCAGCCAATCACACAACGGGACGTACTTGTGCCAGGCCCAGAACAACTACGGACGCGCTGCTGATCATTACACCTTATTAGTGTATGGTGAGTAATCACAAATAATACTTCATTATTTGTTGCAAGTTTCCACAAGCACTTTTAAAAGTTTGTTCCATTTATTCTTTTATCTTATTTTCATTTCCAGACCTAGGCAATTGTTAACTGTTCTGAATAATTTTTTGTTCAATGGAACTCGTGTTTGGTACATTTCTTGTTCTTCTGTTTCATGTTTATTTTTTTATTTTTTTATATCTTGAATTTTATTGATCCTTTTATCTTCCCAGTGTCTTTGGAGTCTGGCTATTCTGGCACCGAGCAACAAATCCATTAAATCTTGATGCTTGTCTCATCTATCTTTCAGCTTTATTTGTTTTCCTGATTCGGTACACAGCAGGAAACCTCTGCTAAACCTCCTGTGCAATTGATTCAACAGAGATATTGATTCCAAAAGAAGACATTGGCTACTCTGCTCTGATGCTAGTCACCAACATCATTATTCAGGCTGCCTCTTGTAAGGAACCAATTTAACTTGGCTCCTCTGACCCACTCCTCTCTTGAAGGAATTCACAATAACTTTTTGACAACTAAATAGGTTCCACAATACAAGCTGACACGTACAGGATGAAGACAACAAAAGTAAACACACAGTGCAAAGTATTAATACAATGCTGAATCTGCACAGTTGCACTTGGCAAGAAACAACTGTGAAACATCTGTTGCATTTAAAATTCCAGCGAATAAAGATTGCTTCTTGCATGAGGAGAGGTATCGGAGGGGGTAAGGAGAATGTGGGTTAAGGGCTTTTGTTGTTTTACAAGTTTCCCTAGATGCTGCACCTACTGGTGGTGGCTAAATTCCTAATGAATGTTGACCCAGTTAGACTGCACACAGTGGATCAAGGAGGGAGAGTGATGCTTTTCCGAGGAAATGGGACAAATTGGCCAACTTCCTCTCTGAGTTTCAGGAACATTTGAAAAGCCGGCATTGATGTGCATTAGTGCTGTGTAATCTGCACATGCAGCGACAGAGTAAACTTGCAGTCAATTAGGTGCAAAATTTGGAATTGTTTTGGTAGCACAGCAGCGATTTGCAAAGCTGGCTCATCATTAGGTGTTTCAGTGGTTTCCCATCAAATATGTTTGTGGTTTGGCCCAATTGTGTGCACACTACTGTCACTCAGCGGGTTGCTCCGTCTCCTCCCCCAAACCTGGTGGCAGCTCCTGTCTGTTGCGTCCCAGCGCCTGATGCGGAGATCAGAAGCAGAGGGATGGATAGGCGGAATATCGGCGGGATATCTTACATAACATTTTAAAGCTGCTTTCGGTTATCACCCCCTCAACCGTCACACTTCTCTCCTACACGTGCAAACACACACACACACACACACACACACACTCCTGTACAAGCATGTCTACCATCAAACAGCTGTAATGGCAGTTTGAAACAGTGGTAAGATGAAAGGTGACACCCCGCCTCTTCCCTCTCCTTTCACTTCCTCTCCCTTTCACCCTCTCTCCCTCTCTGTCTATCCTAGAAGGTTAGACATGTTGAGCTTTGATGTGTGTTGCCCCCTCTGTAAAAAACGATGTTCCGTCTTTCTCCCACCTCCTCAGCTTCCTCCCTCAACATTCTTTCAGCTGTTGACTTCATTTTTTTTCTCCTGTGGCATTCCCTTTTCCTTACATTTCATCATTCATCTTCTTTATTTCACGCGGTTGCTCTGTGCTGGCCATTAATTTGATGTATCTTTTTTTTCCCCCATACTGTACGCTCTTATTTTGAAATAAAAGAACATTTAAAGTAAGGAATGATTCCTCAACCAAAATCCACAAAAGACCAGAAATCCACATAACCAACATAAGCCAAGCATCAGCTCCTCTGCTCTGCACCTCGGCTTTCCAGCAATCAGCTTCCTAAATCCTCCTGCTGTAGTCCTGTATCTGTGTTGGTTTGCTGCACTTTAACAAAATGTGTTCTCTCCCACCAGGCAGATTGTTCCAAACCTTATCTCACAGAGCTCAGAGTTGTTGATCCAGGCATCGTATTTATCTGTTAAAGACTGAAAGCGACTTTTGATTTTCCTGTATGTCACAACTAATAATCCGATTAACGTGGTGTTAATTTCTCAAGTAAAGTCAAATGAACCCCTCGCATTCAGCCTGTAAAGTTTCCAGGAATATGTGTGTCGTTGCAAATAAACCATAACTAGATAAGACCGTGTTTGCTATACATCATTTGCCAATGCATGCGAACTACCATGCATGACTTAATATGGTGTAAGAGAAGTGCAATATTTTGATGATTAAATATGAAGTTCATCAGTCAATAATGCAAAAATATGATTCCGTGCTGTAAAATATGCTAAGATGACTCATAACTCCAACACTTATCCACAGTGCCTTTTTCTTTCCAGCACCCACGTTGTAATAGTAGGTGTCTTAGTGTTTTTCTTTGCACGTAGTGAAAATCACATTTTGTAACAAAGCGCTTTGCTTATATCTAGAGATACAGGCTCATTCCACTCAGGCTTCTCTTTACTTTTTCGTCCCTGGTGAGCGTTTTTTCTCTTTCATCCTTTGCTCTTTTTCTTACCACACCTTTTCCATCTCTTCCCTACAATTGCTCCTTTTCTCTTCTGCTACCCAGTCTGTCCTTCCTCGGCCCGCTGTTCTCACCTCTTTTACACCTCCTGTCCACCTCCTCTCCCTCTGTCCGCTCCTCCCACACCCTTTCATCCTTTTCTCACCTTGCCACTGGTTTGCCCTCCAGTCTCAATTCGGCTGCGGTTCAGTGTCCTTAGTCAAAGAGGGTCTCGCTTTCTTGAATAGGGAATATAGAGATGTTGGTAAAAAAGTTGGGGAAAGATGGACGGAGCGAGGGAGGGAGGGATGAAACGAAATAGAAGGACGATGGAGGTCGAACCCAGGTTAACATTCAATACCACGGCCTGTCAGATAAACGGGATGTCAGTTTACTTGGCTTCCAGCCTTCCCAGAGGAAAACCCACAGTGCACCGTGGGAGGAAGCGGGGCCAAGGAGGGAGCGCTGGAGGATACGTTGTAAAGGATGAGTCAGCAGGAAAGAAACCATTTCATTTCAGGTGCAGAAAAACCACCAGTGCTCTGTCTTGTCTCTCTCCTTCGTATTTCGTGTCAACCTTCCCTCTGTGAGAGTTATCTGGCATCAGGGTCTGTACACTGAGCGCAGACTTAGGCGAAAGTGGCTGCCAATTTGTCGTAGGTGCTCCAGGCTCTGTCACTTTACGAAGGCAGACGGGCTTAATGTGGGCGAAAGAGAACAGAAAGCGAGGAGTGGGAAACTCTCTAGGGAGTCCGCGCGGCGGCAGAGACGTGATGCATTGAAGTTGAGCTTCATTTGACTGGCCTCACTTGTGAATGTGTGTGCGTGTGTGCATGGGACTTAATGCCTTCGTGATATAGAGGAAGATATGTGTCCTGCTAGTTTTCATGTGTGCGCAAATTACGGTCAAGTTATAACAACTAATAATATAAATGTGAGAAATTGTTTTGAATGAACAGATTATTCACGCGGACTTACAGCAAAAAATTTGCAGGACGTGAAAAGGATGTGTTCTCTTGTGTCATTTCTTTGGCACCATTGTTAAAGAGAAATTGGATTTTTTTTATGTGCATGTACTATATATGCACAGATGTACGTGAAAGGACGCGCATGTGACTGGGGAAGGAATGTTGCTGATTGTCTAGTGAAAACCCAGCAGGCTCCCTTATGTACAGTAATTGAACTGAGCTGCTGCACCCAGATGAATCACCAAGCCAATAAAACCCATTACAATTGCATGAGAGAGTGCGGAAGATGGAGAGGCAAAGAGAGAGAGAGGGAAAGATGGAGAGATGGAGATATAAGAATTGTTAATGTTAGCATATACGGTGTGTAACTCACTTATATGCACACAGTCGGTGTGAGAGTGTGTATGTGCGTGTATTTGGAAACAGAAATTAAGCAAAGGTAAGAAACAGTTTCATAGAAAGTTTCATCAAAGGCAGAGTGATAGAAAGTCAAAACAAGTGGTGCATAGTAAGATGAAGAGGGATAGTAGGTGACCAAGGATTAGTGTGTGTCTTCTCAGCTATTGTAATGAGCTGTCAGGATAATTGGAATGAAAAACATAGACCTCTGTTTAATGAAGTGAGACTTTCAAAAAACATAGAATTAGAATGAAAATGGGAAAAGGTTGGGGGCTAGTGGCAGAGGAAGCCAGACAGAGATAACACAGAGTCAGTTTTGTCCGGAAAAAAATTTTTTCTTCCGTGCCGTCTTCCCCCCCGCACTTGACAACACACCTCTTCTGCTATCTGAGTACATTCTGAATGACTCTTCAGCCAATCTGTGTTGGCCTCAGCAGTCGACCTCTGACCGGCGTCTTCATTCAAAGCGCTGATTTAACAGCTGGAGCCACCGCTGCTTTGGGCAAGGCCCTTATAATCAGGAAGACTAAACTTGAAAGAATAACAGGGTTCAACCGAAATAGCGGCGCAGTATCCTCAGGCACACTTCTGCAAGAATGAGATACAAGGAGAAGCGTCATTATCACAAGTGCCACCACATCCATCCCTGCAAATAACACGGGCTGTGTGCCTGATTGGCAGCCATATAGTGTTAATGAATAACAATATGATGTAGGAAAAAAAGGACGCTATCGGCCAAGGGAACGACAGCTGTATGGCATTCTACTTAATTAAGTTGAAGAGAGGCAGTGAGGGAACCAAGGAATGAAACCAGAGAGGCAGCAGAGTGAAAGAAAGGGAAGTGGGGGGGGGATGGTGCAAGTGAGGGGAAAGAGGAAAATAAAGTGAGCGACACTGGGAGGAAGATAAGGAGAAAAGTTGGAAATGGTGAGAAACAATTATTGTAGGTCATTTGTGATAGTCAAGAGAAATGAATCAGAGTCTGTTTAATTAGTGCAGCAACCCCAGCCATTAATCGTTCGCCCTGTGACACATGCTCACATCCACTCACACGTCCAACACATCTGCACACATCTGCACACACAAAGGGGAGAGTTAACAGGCGTGCACACACACACTGCGGGGATTGTAGGGCAATTTGTCTTTACCTTTATATATCCCCTCGCTCTCACTTTTCTTTCACAAAAAACTTATTTTTGCTAAATACACTATGCATCATCTACATTTCTCTGCATAGAAAAAAGACCAGGGCTGGGCTTGGGGGGGAAAAAAAAGAGAAAATGTAGGAGGGGGGGGATGGCATAGTGCTGACATAAGAAGAGTGCAAAAAGAGATTGATGATCTCAGGGCCAGTGGGAGAAAGGGATAGAAGAGACAGAGGAATACTTACCAATAAATTACTCCTGAGCAGAAAGGGCAGTGCGTGTGTGTGTGCGTGTGTTTATGGCTTTGTGAATATTTCATACTGTACACGTACTGTATGTGCACGTGCATCTGTGTGCGCGTTATTGCCCAAAAATGCACAAACTTGTGCAGGTGTGTGCACATTTCCTAACAAGCTGTGTTTCTACGTGTGTGTGTGTGTGTGTCCTGAGACTTGGAGAACACAGATGATCTTGCATGTTGCGGTTCGGTGGGATTGTTTGATGCAGCGACGTGAAAGTGCTGATTTTCACACACAGACGTGCGTGCTTCCACACCTTGTCTTCCGTCTCCCTTTTAGTTGGTGTCAGCCATTATTTTTGTCTTTAACAGCAATATGAACTTGTCTCTTTCTACCTCTCTACCCACCATTGTGCCTCAGCCATTGATCTGGAGAATGTGTCAAGATCCAAGCTATTGTTCAACATTGAATGAGACTGTCCCTGCATGGCACTACTCCACTGGGAATGCATCTGTCACAGACAATGTCTCTGTCTCTCCTGCCATTGTACCATAGAAAATGTGTCAGTGATAGAAAATGTGTTTCTATATATTCCAGTTGCCTCGTAGATGAATGTCAGTCTGCCAGGTGTAATTCTCTTCAGCCCCTGCTCTAAAGCATGTGTTTCCCATTGTAAATGTCTCGTTTAACCCCCTCTGCTGGTCTAGAGGTCCGCCAGGGAGCGTCATTTGTCTGTGTCCTTATCGCTTGTCGGGGGTCGAGATCGATTCCATTTTACACACACGGTCAATTTAGAAAAATAATTAGTTAGATTTGTCTCTGGCGCCAAAATGGCATCGGCCTTAACTGCTGATTAGCGTGTTAGAAATAAGTCTGTTCTCCGTTTCTTGTTATAATACGTGTGTCTCCCAACCTAAACTGGTTGGATAAAAGATGTGTCTCTGAGACCCCCCATCCAATAATTGTCGCACAAAATGCTGAGGCACAGCAGCCATGAAACTCAATTAATATTCAGCCTCGATAAAGCACGTGTCATGTTTTATGTCCAGTAGTAACTTTGCTATAAACCCTGTTACATCAAAATGTCACTGCATGTTGTAGATAATAGCATTTGTGTCTGTGTCATCCCATTTCCTGTCTGTCTGTAGAGAATGTGTCAGTCACTACCACGGTCCCTCCCACTCCTACTACATCCCAACCAATCATCTCCTATCCCGCCACCCCAACCCTCCTAACACCCAGCTTCTACCCGGACCCAGAAGGTAACAAACACACCTTTGAATTCTGCCTCTGCTACCCCATTTCTCTACTCGTCCTTTCCTGTTGTCCTTTGGTGTCTCCCACTGCCCTGCTCGTTTGATGGCTCTCAGGTGACCCCTCCCACGCACACACACACACACACACATCCTTTTACTGCTGCAACCTTCCTTTGCCCTGCATGTACATGAGCGTACGTGCCTGCGCTTGTGTATGCGCTGTGCGCAGCCGCCCACTCTTGCTCTTTCTTATCACAGGCTGTTTAATGTCACACCCCCCCACACACCACACACACACACACACACACACACACTGCCTAGTCAGCATTTGTGTATGCGTGTGTGTTGTCTGGTGGGTCTCTCGGCGGTTGGTAGGTATTGTTAATGAATCTGCATTAAGGGTTTAAGGAACTGGCAGCGCATCCAGCCTTGAACTGACTGGCACTGGCCAAGAATGGCCGAGAAGAGGCTGCTCAAATGTTATTTACTTGCACACACACACACACACACACACACAGACACACACACATATACTGAAGGGAGATGAGGGATTCAGGTGGTTGTCTAACCGTATTCTCCAGATGAGTGTTTCACAGCAGGGGAAAGAAAGACTTCTTGGCACTACTCTACTACCTCTTTTTTGTGTGTGCGTGTAAAACTACACACTCTCTTTAGTTTCCCTCTCGTTTTATCCACACACTCAGTTCATCTCACACACACTCTTTCACAAACACATGCTCAGTGGTATCTGCTCTTCCTTTCCTTACCTTCAGCTGCTGTCTGTCTCTTCTCTGCTGCTCAAAAGGAAAGATGAAGCAAGGAGAGCGGGAGCATCCTTCTTGTTCCTCTGTTAACACTGCCACGGTCTGTGGCAGGTGGAGGTTGTTCACCTGCTGGGCATGTGTGGAGACGTCATAAGGAGTCATAAGAAAAACTGGGACTCCAACAGTTTGGTGAACATTTAGTCGATGTTGTTGCATCATTTGGGGGGGGTGGGGTGGGGGGGCTCCTCTGAGAACTACCACACCTTTAAAATTCCGTCAGTCACTTTCCGTTGAGCTTTGGGCTGCTGTGGATTAAGAGCCAAGTGGTGTGAGGTAAAGGTAGAGCACTTGAGTGCTCGCTCTTTCATCCCCTGTGAATGTCTTGGGCTGACAGCTTGATCCTGTTATACATCCACACAAATGTATCGCGCACACATGCCAATACTTGACCACGCACATAAACAGGAATGTGGTGCATTTTGTCACGCATTCTGAAAAAATACACGAAGTTGTCAATGCTCTTGCATCTTCCTTTCCTTTGCCCCCCCCCTTCATTTTTTCCTTCTCTTCTGATCTCTATGTGATAGCACTATATTAATGATTCATGTTTTAATTCCACTTTGTCAAGGTCCACGAGCTGCATCAATAACTCTCTGCCCTTGCCTGCTATTGACCTTAGACTACACCTCTTCCGCCTCATCAATAAAAAGAAGCGTGTTGGTACTATCAGCAACTCAGGCACCGTCTCAGTATTTGAGCCCAGACACAAAGATTTATTTTTGATGCACAGATCACTTTAATTGGCACCATACTAACATTGTCTTTCTTTCACTTTACCTTCCCTGCACTTCAATCCGCTGCTTTAAGTGTCGTCAGCTTGTTTTTTATTCACATACTGTTTTTCTGCACACATGAAGAAAAGCATTTTTCTAAGTGCACGATTAGGGCTGCAACTGACAGTTAAGATGTTAAACTCAGATAACTTTTAATTTTCTGCCTATTAATCAGAATTTAAAGAAAGTACAGATATTGTTTTATTGTAAATAATACAATACAAAAAGTAGTGAACCCTCAAATGTGACGACAAAAAAATTAACCATTAATAAACTAAAGTGACTAATTGCTTAAGCAGCTAACAGTTCCATTGCTAACCAGCAGTTTTATTCATTATTCCTGTTTTGGTTTTGTCTTGTTTTGTCCTTCAAATCAGTGTGTAAAGTTGACATGAATAATTCCTTACTACTAATGCATTTTCATACTACATCATGTCACAGAAGTTAACTTGCCTTTCTTATGTTTTTATCTTTCCTCACTCATCTTGTGGTGAAGTGTTTGATTTCATTTCCCAGGGCTGCGAATACTCTGGGTGTAAACACACTCAAAGTTTTCCTGATTCCAAATGCATTGTGCACTTGACAGATGCTTGGCTGGAGTGGGTTTTTAAAAGCTGACATACTTATTTCTTTATTCTCTCTCCTCATTTCTCCACCTCTTTCTTACCTTTTCCTTACTCTCACTGCCTGGCATTCTGTACAGTGGGGGATGATAAAAGGTGATAATGCAAGTTGGGAGGAAGATATCGACTTTTCTTTTCTCCTGTCTCGCTCTCGCCCACACTGGTGTTTTAATGTGCCTTCTTTCTCTCACTTATTTCTTCCAACACCCCCCCCTCCGACATCTCTCCTGTTTTCAATTTTGATCCGTCTCACTCTTTGTCTCCATTTGTTTGCCTGCACTGCTCTCTCCCCTTTATCTCCATATTATCCTTTATACCCCACACTCCGCCCACGCACACATATTTGTCTTTCTTGTTCTTTCTCAGATCCTGGTGCAGTGGTAGAGACCCACAGTGCAGTACCATACGCAGTGATAGGTGGTGTTCTGGCACTTCTGGTTTTTACTGTCATCTGTGTCCTCATTGTCACCATCTGGTGCTCCGTCCGACAGAAAGGTAACACGCGCTCACAAACACACACAAGTTTCTCGCACAAGCAGGCCACTCAATGTATTTTACTACATTTTAATAGCCCCTGTTTTCTAATTTCCCTACTTTCTGGCCTAACATTTGAAAAAAATAATTACTGCGGGCCAGTTTCACCCAGGTGTAAAATGGTCAATGCAAAGCGGGCGGGATGGGATGCTCCTCTCCAGTCAGACACTGTCCATGATGGACGACCTTGGCCAGGACAGCAGAAGAGTTAGAGCAGGGTGGGAAATGTAGGTGTGGTCCCCATGTTTTATGACTATATGTTAGTATCAAGGCTCATCTATTAAAAGCAGCCTTCCTGCATTCCCTAAGTGCCCCCTCGTTGGCTGTCTTTGACTGTGCACCACGGCTGCCAAGAAATGATCCAGGAACAGTGTAACAGGCTGCAAGCCGCCATCACTTCCCTTATGACTAGACAAGCTGTCATTCAGCATTCAGAATGGCTTGACCGCCAATCAGCACAGAGACAGGAGCTTTACATCCAATCAGTGTAGAGACAGAGCCATTAGGTGTTTGTCTTCGGCCCACCGTGACTGTCAGCGTGCCAGTCATCCTCTGCAGTAAAGACAACCGGAGTGTCACTCACCCCTGGAGTGAAGGGACACTCCAGCCGGAGGGTGACTTGAGCAGCCGTCGCTCTCGGCAACCTGTACTTCACTGAATCATTAATCATACCGACCTGAAGGGTCTAAAAATATGTTTGATGGGTTTTCTGAGTGATGCAAACATGCCATTGTTCTCTTGCACCTAACCCCCCTCCACCCTTTTCTGCCAATCTCTCCCCCCCCCGTCTTTTACTCTCCACTATCTTATTCCACCTCCTCCTCCTCCTCCTCCTCCTCCACTTTTGCCTTTTCTATTCACACATTCACTCCCTACCCTTAATTTCCGCTGGTAGGCTCGTACCGCACCCGAGAGCCTATTCTTGCTTGGTACTGACCTAACAATCAGTTAACTAATGAATTAATCAGTCACAGGTATGGTACTCAATAATATTAGCGCTGATTTGTCTGACAATGCTGCATGACGCTGCAGATATCATGACGCTTTGCCTCCTAACCTTCCCCCCTCAAATCTCCCTGTATGTCTCTCTCTTTCTGTCTCTCTCTGTCTCTCTCTCTCTGTCTCTGTCTTTTCACACAGGTTCCTATCTTACTCATGAGGCCAGTGGGTTGGACGAGCATGGCGAAGTGCAGGAGGCCTTCCTCAATGGGAACGACGCAAGCCAGGGCAAGAAGGAGTACCTACTGTAGCCCCATCGCTTCCCCATTCCCTCCTCTTCTGACCTCATCCTTCTATCCCTTCCTCTCCCTGTCTCCCTTCTTATATACAGTATATACACACTTGCGCACACACACCCACAAACACACACACTAATACAATTCTATACAAAACGCCATAACAGGCGGCCTTCTGAGAACGACTGTATACAGATACTGCACACAGCCAGTCCATCCCGCTCCATTTCATCCCATGTCCTCCATAAAGACGCACATAAACCCAGAGACAGACGGAGAAAAAGAAAGCCTATAGACCCACCAGCCATTAACAACTGTGCCATATACTGTAAGTCGGAGAAACTGTGGAAAATGGAGAGAGCACGACAGAGCGGGGAGAGGTGAGGTGAATGTAGACAATAACGAAATGATGCCATAATTATTTTGATCGAGTGGGAAGCAGGGAGCACAAAGAAAACTGGCACTCTGCCCGTATAGCCACCAAAGTGGAAGGGAAATTAGAGGCAGATGACTGCTATAATTCCATGCCTGGAGAAAACCATCCATTTCGCAAAGCTGAGTCTTTAACCGGCAGAGACAGTGGGAGCAGCGTGTTCGAGGGGAGGGGGGCCGAGGAGAGGAGTAGCGCTGACCAGGAGCTATTGAGGGCTCAACGCTAGAAAATTTTAATTTTTTAAAACTGCCAAACTTTTGTGCCTACAGAGCATAACTTCTATTAAATTTCCTAACACGGGAGTGTGTAAACCCATAGTCCCAGGAAGTATTCATACTTTACGAACAAGATAACTGTCCTGTTTTGCTTTCCCTGTTGGGCGGCCGACGAATAATTTGTCCGAAAAAAACACAGGTTTTAGTAATTTATTTTCTCCTCTCGCTGCAAGATGGTTCTCTTTCCTTTTAATTGACTCTCCATCTCCTCTTCTCCGTTCACCTCTTGCCATCGCCTCCCCTCACCCTTACATCTCTCTTTCTCTCTGTCTGCCCCCCTCTATCACTCCTCCTTTGTTGGCTCCTAATAATGAAAGGATTAGTGTTGGGCTGAGTTCTTCACACAGAAGAAAGAAATATGACTTGTTAGGCATTAAAGAAAAGCTTAATTATTTTAGAATGTCATTAAGAGGATAAAAAGGTTTAAAAGTCTTAATAAGAAGGGCAAGGGGAGTGATAGCAAAAGGAATGAATGAGAAAATAAAATGGATGGATGTTTTCTTCTGAATGCTACCACACATATGCAGATACATGCAAACATTCATACGTACCGTAAACATGTTGACAGAACAGTATACATATCTCTGAATTCCTTATTTGTATAAAACAGAGCAGCAGCATAAATTAAATGAAAATTTTAAGAAACAAGAAAACAGTTTACTATTGAAACGCATTATGAAGCAACTATATACTAACACAGAATATTAGCCTATAGAGGTGCAAAGCCGAACAAACTACTGTCCAGTGATCTTTAAAGAAAAATAAAAAAGAATAAAAAAAATATATTAATTTGTCTTTATGAGAAACCAGAGGTCTTATTGATTTTTTTATTGTTATGATTTGATCAATTATGATTGTTGTTACTGTTATTATTATTATTATTGGCGTTGTTATTATTAAAATTGTAAATGTTAAAGAAATGTAGACTTCCCATGGTTTGTTTTTGGTTCTACTGTAGAGAAATTGCTGTCTTTCTTCTACTCTTTTCCTCTTTCCTTCCTCTCTTTCCCAGTCTCTTTCTCTCTCTCTTTGTCTCCTGTGCCTAGTTGTCTTTTCTCCTGTCTTTCATTCTTGTTTATTTTAGAGTCCATGTGTCA
Source organism: Channa striata (assembly GCA_033026295.1). Lineage (NCBI taxonomy): Eukaryota > Metazoa > Chordata > Actinopteri > Anabantiformes > Channidae > Channa > Channa striata. Next base: position 19,889,386 of record CM065175.1, on the reverse strand, counting down.
TTGTTGATATATAGCTAACTATTTCTTTATAGGGGAAAGATACAAAGCACGACAAAATAAAAAAGAATCCAAAAACAACCTCGGGGATCAGACTGGTTTTTGGATGTATTTACTGTGTAATTAGCAGGCTTTATTTTTGAATTCCTGTGAAAAGAGAACAGGAGATGGAGCATATGATTAGATCAATGGGGAATAGTGGAGTTATAGGTGGGAAGATAAAGACGAAGGCTGTGGAGCCGGTTACAACTGGCAGCTCGTTCAGCATAAATACAATAAACAAAACAGAAGGTTCTGTGGCGCCGCTAATGAATCAGAAGAACAGATAGCGGGGAAGAAAGGCTGACAGGAGAGTCGAGTCAGATGCACACAGAAAAATATGACTCTGCCATTAACTTCCATGCAATCAATACGCGATTCTGTCGAGGAGCACTCAACATGTCCATCTGTGTGCAGGGCTAGATTTGAAAGCTGCCGGAGGTCGCAGGGTGATAGATCGATGTGTTTCTCTTCCATCGATGGCAAGGCTCCATGGTCGCCTGTCATAAAGACAGATTGTCAAACGGCAATCAAAGTAATGGACTTGCCAGGCGCTACCAGCATGAGTTGACACTCTGGCCAACAAACAATTCACATACACACATACACAAGTCCACCCCAGACATATCTTCAGTTTATGATGACTCAGAGGTAGCGCATGCAGCTCCTGTTATCAGACCCACTGTGGTCGATGAGTAATAAAACAGAGAATATTGTCCGCTTATATGTCTTCCAAACAGAAGTGCATGTCCTTCAAACAAAGGTTTCATCTGTTATTTTGCTGCGAGGTTCACAGCACTCAGTCTGGCTGTGTTTGTCTGAGTCATCTCTGCATAATCATAAAGTAAACGTTAACTCAGCTTTACATGTTTTCCACAGGGAAGGATTTGAAACCCATTCAAATTTGCACCACTTACTGTTGGGTGAGTTTCTAATGCTGTTACCATTTGCTCTGATGCATCCTGGGAAATTGGCCATTATCTACTGTAACTATAATAATGCAGTTTGGCTGCTGAACTTGATGACAAGCAGTGCACCACTGTGGTCATAGAGGATGATTGCTGAATCAATAGACATAAGCAAAAATGAGACACGGACAAGCCAGACAACAGTCAGTTGCATTCATCCCTACATTTATGACATGCAGTGAATGAACCATAATCCGCCCAATAATAACACCAAGAAGTCTATGAATTACATTCACATTTCTCCGTAAATGAACGTTTTAGTTTCCCAATTAAAGTTCACATCAGAGAATGTTCGGTTGTAATATTTCTATTCCGTGAGATGCAGTGAATATCTCAGCCCATTCGAAAATCATTTCTTATATTTGTGGTTTATATTTCTATTCCATTATATTCTAGTGGCTACAAGCTGGATTAGAAACTGTTTTCTCCACCTTCAGAGCCAACCCCAGTGACCCCGGTGTGGTGAACACAGTTTACGTTCATTGGTTTTCCGGTGTAACCAGTAAAGCACGGATGTGTGCACGGAACAGCAGCATAGTGTGAGGCATTGATTGAGGTGACTGACTGTGTCGAAGCCTGGCATAATCAGGAAGCTTTCAGCCAGACAGAACAATTGAATGGGCAGTGCCATAGAAGCTGGGGAAATCGCTTTTATTCCCACCCCTGCCAGATTTCTCTATCGATAATGTGTTCCCTGGGAACATTATAACACATTATTGACATACTGTAGTCTGTTTTTCTTTTTTTACGTGAAGAGGAAATGGAAAGCAGGGACAGACATGAGTGTGAAAATAAACGGAAAAATGACACAAAATCAGTAGAAAGAGCTGGAATATGACAAACTAGCAGAAAGGGTTAAAAATCTAAGAGACGGACGAGAAAGAGAAGGTCTACGATTACAAGAAACAAAAAAGAAAGTGTATATGCTCTCATGCCCATGTTCCATGCAGAAGGAGATGGATTTCTTTTTTCAACATCGGTGATTTCTTATACCAGCACAGTTCAAGATGAACAATCTAATTAGTGCGAGCAAGGTCTTTTTTATTACAAGAGAGCTTCACATTGTATTTACAAGTTTAATCAAAACAGCCATGAAGATTGTGTCATAACCAGGTTAATTATGTTTTCTCTACAATGCTGCATCCTCTCTGGACCACTATGTTATTAATGAATGTTTAATTAAATGCCGTCACTCATATATCTACATTATTGTGGTGGGTTTAACGAAGACTTAAAACAGACTTAGAATAAGGCCCATAGGAAGAGCAGTCAAAGAAAACCGACATCTGTGATCAGGATAGTAGTCATCATCTGGAGACTTCATTTTCTCACTGACATTTGGTGTGGGACCTGATAATTAACTGGCCTTTTCATTTGCAAGTTATTCATAGTGTTTGTGCACAAGGTTGCTGATTAGTTAAAAAGCAAATAACAAACAGGAATAATGTGCATTTATTCTTTTATAGCCCACAGGCCATTTGTTTCAAATGCTAGCTATTAGTTATGCAACCAAAACACGGAGATGACAGGAATGTTATTTAGCTTTAGCTGCTTTTAGCTGATAAAAACTGTCTAGTCTCACTTTGTCAGGAAGTCAGACCTCTGGGCACACTTTGGCTTTAAGCGAGTGTTTAGCTGAAGACCATGGAGCCGCCTGAACTGCCTCACACAGGACCATGCGGACAGATTTTATTCTGGATGGGGCTCTTATAGGTGGAAGGTTGGGAATTGAAAGAGGGAAGGAAGCTTGTTCTTCCTTCACCTGTTTCTGAGGAGGAGTGAATAGGAGCTGGGGCACAAGGCTGTACATCTGGAAGAGGAACAGGCAAACTGCATGACCCCAAGCAGGAATATTGGTTTTGGGAGTGAAATGCATGAGAGCATGAATGATGTGGACAGGCAGGCACAACAGAACTAAAAGGGAAAGGGACTTAGCCACAGAACGTACACGGGAGGAGTCGGGCTTTGGGGGGTCCGTATGACTAAAAGGAGACTTCTTAGGCTTCATGCATAGCAGGTCAAGGTAAATGGCCAGCAGGCAAAGCAAGGGGAGCATGAACATGGTCATTCCATGAACATAGACCAGAAACTGGGGACTGAGAATAGTGTCAGATGCACAAACTCCCCTGTGGCTGCTGTGAATCTCAGCGTAGGTAAAGTTGTGCATGTCCTCAACATAAAACTTGGACAAAAATCCTCCATATGGAAGGTTCTTCCCGATGACCTTGCGGTCATTGTGGTACCTAGAGGGCGGGGAAGGGGTAAGATCGGGTATAGAGGTTGTCCAGTTGCCACCCAGGCCAAGACCAGCTGTGCCAGGACCCGTCTCCCTGCCTCTCCAGGTGTCGAGAACATCCAAGGCGATGAACTGGGCAAAGGACAACAGAACAGAGCCCATCCAGCACAACAGAACCACACACAGAGCCCGCTGACGAGTCACTACTGAGGAATATCTGGCACACAGAGAAGAAAGAAGCTGTTACTGCTGTCATACTGTAAATGGCTTTAACACGTACACACTCACTCACTCCAACACATACACACAGAGGTAATAAAGCAATGTAAAGCAAGGAGAATTAGTTTATGTCTCAGAAAAATATGTTGCATAATATATAACTTTTTTCCACTTAAATCTACTGAGGATGTGAATTTTTATTGTTCTCGACTCACCTGTCTGCCAAGACATACTGCAGGTGGGTGTCCAGCGTGAGCAGGATTAACAGAAACATGGCAAACTGCCTGACCAGCAGGGGGCAGCACACCAGGGTTATGCAGGTGTACAGGCACTGGGTGGTTCGCAGGTTGAGCAACACAGACACTGGGATTTCCACTGCCCCCCCTATGACCCCCACCAAGCCCAGGCACAGGCGAAGGCAGCCCGACACACTCCCAGGCTGGGGCCTGGCACCCTGGGATCCCGTCTTAGTATCAGCCATGGTGCCACTGTAACTAACCGCCATACATAACCTCACACTGACCACAATTACAGACACAGATAGGATGCACTGGCACAGGGAGTAAAGCCACATCAATTCCATGTCTGGGGAACACACAAAAAGAAAGACAATGATTTAAGAATGTAAAGATTTCATGTAAAAGAGAACAACATTTTATAAAAAATGTATCAGTGCTTATGTAAATACGGTCTCATTCAATCCTGCACAAGTTGCCACCGCTGCCCTACTGTATGTTCCCATGAAGCTCTTTAAGCTAAAAACAGCCCCTGCAGCCTTTCCTTGCCCTGTCAAAAGAATGACGGAGGATTCAGAAAGGCAAAGAGTATGGGCAATACAAGAAATAATGGAGTGACAAAGGTGGTGGAGATTTTAAGAGCAGGCACAGTGTATAGGTCAGAATAATAAAAGCAGTCAGCAACAGACGGAGAAAGTACAGATGTGGAAGGATGGAGAATATGATGCAAGTTTGTGCTATAGGGCAGAGAGATGGGCAGGGAAAGAGTAGATATTTTGATAGGTATTGGAGAGCTGCAAACGTGCCTGGAGAGTGAAAAGGTCAAGCCAGACTTGACAGAACCTCTCCGCTGAGGATGTGAGCACCATGCAAACACAGAGCAGCTTGCACCAAGGTGGGTGGCGACATACTGTTAACACTCTTTTCTCTCTCCTCTTTGTTTTGCCTCTTGTCCTTCTGGCCCACCATGCATCACAAAACACAAATAGGCCCAGACATTTATGAGTAAATGCATGAACACTGACACTCAATCAAATGAACGCACACTCCCCCGATGAGTAATTTTCAACAAATGTATTCAAAAATGATTGGCAGCTAATTTTAGAGCATTTTCAAACAACGGTCCCTCATAAAGCAGAGTGGATGAATATTGAAATAGCAGATTTGCCGCCACAATATGCCACCTGTCCATTTCACATAATTAGTTTGACCTTTATAGAACATTTGGTGTTAGTCGTCACTTTTCCATAATAATCACGACTGGCTGAAATAACCTTTTTATACCGCTTCATAATCACTTTACACAGTTGTCTCCTGTCTCACTACTTGAAGGGCCTCAGCAAAATTGATTTACTGAAGTAATTAATGGAGTTTAATCCACCTTGTGTGAGTTTTCAATTCAAGCTGATGTCTAGTTACTCATAGTGTAATTAATTGCCTAAATTAATAAATTAACCTCTTTGAAGTAACATTCAAATTATTGGGCCAAATCTGTCAGCACTGGTAGTGCAACTTAGAGTGATGCTGCCTGGATGCTGATATAATGTTAAAGAAGTAAATTAGGATAAAAAAAGGTACAGTTACCTGTTGTGAAGCCCTGCGATGGCACAGATAGTGTATACAAAGCTTTGCTATCTCCTGTATAACTTGCCTGCCTTTTTATTCCCCTCCAAGATGTCTATCTCTTCCTTTTACCTCTCAGTCTTAACTGTCTGCCCCACTGACAGAGTGAACCTGATTCATAAACCTCTGCTTATCCACCTACTGTCGATCTCTCTCTCCCGGCTCTGCAAACATATCAATTGTGTCAATGTTGGGGCATGCTTGCCCTTTCCATCTTAGATGTCCAAAGGGTAACACGACCTCTACCAGCAGGGAAACTAGTGAACAAATATGATACAAATGCATATACCGTACGTATATACAGTGTCACTCCTTCTTAATCAGATTTCCTTTGATTTATTTGGCTTTCTCTAAATTTGAGAAAGACGCATGGTAATAGGCAGTGGTTGTGCTTTCTGGTGGTGTGAGCATGAGTGGGATGTGATAAAGTTGACCAGAGATTATCTAAAAGTTCCATGAAACAAAATAAGCATACAAGAGTATACTGGCCTTTAATTCTACTTGCCCCAAATAAATAATAACCTTATACCCAACATTATTAATGATATAGTTTCAATTTTAGACAGTTCATTTATTAATGCTTTCCAGAAAATGGAGAAGTTATATAAAGCTCTAATGACAAGAGACAAAGCCTGGAGTTATTAAAACTGAGTTGTATGTACTTATTTATTTATTTATTGAGATTCAAATGAGTTCAGTTCTACTGTAGAGGTTACAGTCATGGCCTATATTTCCCAAAAAATTACCAAAGTATATCCGTGTGCCTGCAAATAAGTCTCTCACTGTCTGCCAAAAGGGCAGAGCTCCAGGCTGGGGGCACACGGAGCCCATTTGATGGCTCTTTATTTCACAAAAACACCCACGATACAAATCAAGATCAGATAATTACAAAGTCTGTTTATACGAGTCGAATTCACTGAGGAAACAATGCTTCCTCCAAACGCAATCTGAATAATCTTTTTTTATTTTGCCTCTATAAATTATGACACATGGCACATATTGCGCGCTGTGCCCCTGCCACTATTTTGACAGATCTCTGTGAAAAAAAAAAAAAGACTCTGAGATCTCGCGTTACTTAACGAGAATAGCCCGTTTTAACACGGGTTGGAAACCCCGTTCCACCCTCTTCCCTTCGCTGTCCACAAGCAAGGTAAAGCGCTATATTTCTTCCGCGCGCATATAGTGGCATATTAGCTAAAATATTTACCATTTATCCTTCAAACGTGGTTACAGTTTACATAACGGTCTTATTATTTAAAACACTTGGGTTTATTGGCGCTCGTTAGACGTGTTTTCTATATTTGATAGGTTTTTACTTGAATGTTGGACCGATAGTGTAGATCTGTTAGTAATGGCCGCCCCCATGCTGCCTCGTTGGGGCCTGCTAGTGGCTAGCTGACACGATTTAGCTTTACATTTATTGTTGGAAAATAAAGATTATTTTGAGTATTGTCACAATAGTTATTTTTAATATGTTATGACGAGTTTAGTTAGGTCTTCATATATGATGTGGTTGTCTGACTTGTGGGATGGCCGGTAAGTAGCGTTAACATGGAGTTGATGCTAAGCGTGTACCCTCCTGAAGCGGAGTGGCTAATGCCGGTTGTTCGTCGAGAACCGCTGCATATTTACTTAAGGCGAATTATTGTAAATTAATTTATTGTTGGATTAGTAGAATGTCATGCCCTTGTTGGTAATAATCACCTCGTCGTCAACACGATCAATAATGCCCACATATAATAGTCTGTTAGCCACTCAGCGTCTGCTGCCGTTAGCCACATGTTCAGTGTGGCATCCTTTTTTTTTTTAAACAGTGAACAGCGTCTGAATGAAGCATACCCTTATAAATTATGTGTATAATTCAAATGTACGATAATACATAAAATGTAACGCTCATGTGTCTTCCAATTTTGATAGATGCCAGGTGTCACAGTGAAAGACGTAAACCAGCAGGAGTTTGTCCGTGCCCTGGCGGCCTTCCTGAAGAAGTAAGTGTAATGTTTTCGCCACATGAATCCTATATTTATAATTTTTATTTAAAAAATGTCCATGGATGGTCTCATAGTAAGTATAATTTGCTGGGCACATCCTGTTTAATTGCATGAATTGATAATATGTAATTGTATGGTTCATGTTAAGGAAGTGTTTATAACATGTTGGGATGTAGGTCATGCTGATCTTTCTCTCCTGTCCCCAGGTCAGGAAAGCTGAAGGTGCCTGACTGGGTGGACCTTGTGAAGCTGGGTAAGCACAAGGAGCTGGCCCCCAGTGATGAGAACTGGTTCTATATCAGAGCTGGTAAGTCCCAGTATTTAATCCTTTCGCATTCAAAAATGTTTCAATACGACAAAGCCAATCTATTTTTAATAATTATCAGAGGCCTTTCATTCTGAAAGGCAATGCCACGGAAGGTTAATGGAGACCTGCATTTAAACCCAAAGCCTCCCCCAAACAGCTTGCACACTGGTGAATTAACAGTAGCAGATCTTGCATCCAGCCACAGGAAAACTGTTCATTAATATTTATATCTCTTACCAAGTTTATGCATACAGTCCAGAAATAAGAATATCTGACAGACTGTCAGTTGAGGTAGAGCATCGGTGTCTGTAATCCACTCATGGGCTGCCAAGTCACATGGATGTATTACGTTGTCTGAATACTGATGCCTGTATCCTGATTTACTTTTTCCTGTTAGGGTCTCATTTTCTCCCTCCGTCATTAGATTTGACAAAGTTAAGCATGTTCCTATATACTAAAGAGAAAATAACTTAGACCCTCATGTATTTTGCTCCATCAGCATCCACAGTCCGCCACCTGTATCTCCGCGGAGGTGCTGGTGTTGGCTCCATGACCAAGATCTATGGAGGTCGCCAGAGGAACGGTGTGTGCCCTGCCCACTACAGTGTAGGATCAAAGAATGTGGCTCGTAAGGTGCTGCAGGCCCTCGAGTTGCTAAAGATGATTGAGAAGGATCCCAATGGGTGAGTCTTAATTTGCTCAACGACTAGGCCTTGCGTATAGACTAGACACTTTGTAACCGGTTTGAATGGGAATGAAGATGTTGTCTTTGAATACTGTTTGTGCGCACTTGCACTGAATATTTCACACCCCCATCTATACTTTCTTGTACCTATGTGAAGCTATTATGTGGAATTGACCCATCAGTGTGATGCTGGGTGACTTTTATGTGCATAAGCTAGAATTTTGTTGTGAGTCTGCAGTAAAGATGTAATCGCTCTGTAACAAGAGGACTAATTGATTGGCTTGGTTTTTATTCAAGTGGGCAGGAAAATGAAATTCTATTTTAAATTGGCCTTTGTTTCAGAGTTGATAATGAGTGATTTTGCCAACGCGTGTGGATGGAGAATTGATCAGTGGCTTTCCCTGACTGTAATACTGTGGCCAATGAGGCGTGAAGAAGCAGTTATTGAAGGCTTAAGCATTTTGTGTATTGATTTCTTTTTTTTCCTAAATGGCTAAGTTAGCTAGCTTTGTCTATTTCTATTGTGCTCTGTCATTTTGTTTATGTTTTTGCTTAACTTTTTAATGTTTACTTTTTTTTTTTTACCCCAGTGGTCGCAGACTTACCGCCCAGGGAACCAGAGACCTGGACAGAATTGCTGGCCAGGTGAGAACCTAACCTGTTACTGATGATGTACTCTGATAATTTTTAATTGTTGTTAAACTTATGAAAGTGTCAGAGCTGTGTGTTGTGTAATTGTAACACACTATTGTGCAGTGATATGTTTTTATGTTTGAGGGAGACCTTGCTGTAGAGTGCAGTGTCCTTTTGTAACTGTAACATCAGAATCCCATTGAATGACCTGCATGAAAACTGTTGGCCATGCTCGCCTTGCCTCTTACGTGACTAAATAAGCAACATAAAAAGGATTTGCTGCCACCCCTTTTAATAACCTTACTCTGCCTCATTACATATTTGCTATCAGCTTGCCTGCTATTTTTTTTTAATCTGCCAAATGACTAAATGTACATACACTGCTTTAAAGCTGTCTTAACTCTTGAGTAGTGTGTACTAAATCATTAGATAAACTAGCAATGTGCAAAGTATATTTTGTCACAACTTTGGTCTGTCATATGGTTTTAATATAGTGTGATTCCAGCCTATGATTGGTGCAGTGAAAATATTTCCAGAGGTCTGAGGTGAACTCTGTATCTGTAGCTGCCATTAACAATGCTGCTGACTGAGGACTCCCACCAGCCCTCTCACCTGTACCTGTACTTGTTTCCTAATTTTTGGAGGGATAAAATGTCAGCCATTATACTGAAGTGGTAATATATTGGTTAAAGCCTAGTCTGACCCACTGCTAGATTTCAAATGCTTCAGTATGATCCATCCCAACTACTGCAGTGGTTTCATCGCAACCTCTTGATGTCCAGGCAAAGGTTTTAGTGACAGTATGTGATAACATCATTTTATGTGACATAAAGTAGCAGAAAACCACCCTAGTATCACTTCCTCACAAAGCTTTTTAAAGCCCTTGTCCGTAGGCAAATTCTTCTCTGCCAGCTGAGTGAGTTATGTGTCTTGTGTCACACACTACTGGAATTGTTTGTTCGTCTTGACTAAGGGAAAGAAAAAAAGGAAATCACAGTTGGGCCTTGTCAAAAATGAGAGGAGATGCAGCAGCGTTGTGATAATCCAAGGGTAAAAGGGGTAAACATGAGGAGGGAATTTCATGCTTGGCAAGTCTGCCATATGGCACCGGTTTTCTCCTTGTTTACCCATGCTAATGAGCAGTATGCAGATGAGTAGACCTGGTCCCGGCCCCGCCTGCCTGCTGCACAAAACTAGCAGGAAGCATGTTGGTGTGACTCTACCTGTTCATGAGTATCCCTCGTGTGTTGTAGCGTCTGATGGCTTAAAGAGATTTGAGCGACAATTCTGCTGTACTCTGTCAGCAGAGTTCTCGTGTTAGTTTTTTTTTTTTTCAATACCAAAAAAAATTTTCTTCTGAACTGTGTTCACCCAAGTCTCCATGAAATTGCATTTTGATAGCATCTTACTCCTTAAGTGGCACATATCCTATTGAAACTCAATATTGCAGTAGGTCTTAATGTGAGAATTTTTTAGATGAAACAAACCCAGTAGAATATTAAGACGATGCAAAGTTTTGTTTGATCACAATGGAATATAATGAGTTTAGGTGGTTGAGATCATAGTGCTAATTAATCGTCCCTCCCTCCAGATTTCTCTGCCCTTTTTTGTGGGGGGGTTATGGCACAGTCCAAATTTAATCAAAAATACATAAATTCATTTAGTATTTGAAAGATCCTAATTCAAAAGCCTTAATCAATGATTTGACTTGTCTATTATGCTCACATTTAGTTTGTTTTATAGCATCAAACTGTTTGTGCTCCCCAATGTTATGTGTATTCTTCCCCACTTTGGTAGAGAATATCAAGCCACTGCCACGTCTTGTGGAACATTCTGTATTCTCTTGCATATCAAGAGTGATTTCCTGAGTCCTGCAAATTGTATACCATGTTCTGAAATATGATAATGGATATTGTCATTTACCTTTGTTCTCTGGTTGTCATTAAGAAAGTAAAACTGCTCGGTTTTAAAGCGGCCCCTCGTTGAGTCTGCCAGGTGTGAGGCAGTGATGTGAGGGACACGGAAGTTCGAATTACTTTAAAGTTGGTTATTTGACAAACTTGCGAGGTAGGGTGCATAGAATTCAGAGGGGTTAGTTGAATTTGCATTGCTGCAACTGCGAAAATCTGAATGAACGGACTAATTAAAAACAGGGTTTTGTTTTTCCAATTCTTCAAGTAATTGTTTTTTGATTTGATAACATTGCTTGTTAAAGACGCTACAGCTATTTGTCTACTGCATCATTTGTGAATATGCTTCATGCTTTCCTTTGTTTTTGTTTTTCCCCAGGTTGCTGCTGCCAACAAGAAATCTGTTTAATAAATGTTTTTTGGAGAAACTCAAATGCTGTGTCTTTTCATTATTAACATTGAAGACAAAAACTGATGTGTGAATAGCCTTGACTATTTTAAAGTGCTATGCTCATCATTATCTAATGTCCAAGAGATTCCTTAAATTGGCCTTTGGGTTCAAATACCCTTCGTTCGATGGCTTTGTTCACGTCAATATTGTATGCAGTAAAGATAATTTTAATGACCAACATACAGTAGTTGACCTGATCTGTACAAAGCCTACGAGCTGGGTGTGCCAGAGCTCTGTATGTTGCTGTCAGGTATCTGTATCACATTTGTGACTTGTTTTAAATGTGGCCTGCTCTTCAGGTCCACGTATGTGCAAACTGGAGGCAGTTGAAGAGCTGTTCATCAACGGCCAAACACACTCCACTGTCATATTACTCGGGCTTCCATAATATTCTCTAGTTCTTTTTATGTTGTATGTGCATCAGATACAGTTTGTACTGTGATACCATGACAACCAAGGGAAAAAATGGCCCACTCAACAAAGGGTGATGATTACATTTCCATAAGTAACAGTTGACTGTTCAATAGCTGTTAAAGAGTGATGTCATGATTTAACAGCTTCGTTTGGGGCCACAGTGACACCTAGAGGTTAAACTAACAAGAACAGGCGCTTTCAGTTAAATCTAATCATTTTTTTTAAAGGCGTTTAGTATTTGAAAGTTTGGCCAAAGCAAAACTTTTTTTCTCTTAAAATATTTACTTTTTATATTTCATTTTTTAAAATTTCTGCCCAGTGTATAGTCTTGTTCTCTTGAGCTGAGTGTGTTCAGCTGCACCAAGCTCAGATCGGTGAGACCCCTTGACTGGTTTAATTTAGCGGTGCTTCTGAAATCCTGCAGAGGGTGCCAAAGCCTATACAATATCCATCATTCATATGCATGCAGTTCAGGACAATAGTTTATTGTTGGAGGTGCCTCCGCCAGCAAGTGTTTCTTAGCAGAAGCAATTCTTAATCCAGTGGCGTCAGCCAGTTTCCAATTTGAAAGCATTCAGCACTTCCAAATTGAATCCAGAATTGGGTTTTCATTTTTAAACTATGCTCTATAGAAAACCTTGTTTTATCTGCATTGTTTTTGTTTCATTGTATAGAACATGCAGTATTGCTAAAGGTTTGTTCACAACAGCTTCAGGAGCTTTTTCTATGAAGTTCATAGTGAGGCTGAATTGACTCTAAACATCCCATCTCTGTTTTCAATTTGGGGCAGTGGAGCTTGATGTGCTGGCGTTTTTCATTCCTCCGCTGGCCTTGAGGCTATAAACTACAAGTCCAACTGAAGGAGAAGGGCTGAAATTCTGTGGTGTGTTCAAATATCCGTTTGTCCTTTGAAATGATACAGATTACTTTTATGTTAACTCGATTCATGTACAGATTTGAAGACAAACAGAAGGCATTGTTTCTGACAGAGCTGTGGTCCACAGCCAGCTGTGCTTGCTCTGTGTGTGTGTGTGTAAGAGAGCTTATATTTGGTCCTGTGTTTGCAAGATATTGTGCTGCTGATCCCTGGACAGTGAGCCTGCGGTGTTTGCCAGTCAGTCATCACTGTGTGTGTGTGTGTGTACTGTGCACACAGTGCAGTAAACATAAAGCTACGTGTGCCGTCCATCCAGCTGAGCACATTGCTGTCTTCTCCTTTCTATGTCACTCATCATAAACAGTCACCATCAATTATTGTGCACATCTCTCAGGAAATATTAATATCCAGTCTTTTTATAATACGCCGCCGTTCTCTCTCACTCATCCCGTCTCTGTTCTCCATCCGCCGCCTTTTTTTCATTTGGAGACCAGCTGTTCCTGAACACCTGAACCCACCACTGTACCTCCCCACCCCCACCCCTTTCCACCTCTTCACAATCCCCCTTTTTTTTCCCCCCTCTCCACCCTGTAATTTGGAAAACAGAGAAGGATAAACATGTCCTTGAGTGAAAGAAAGAAATGTGCGGAATCCACCAGTGGTGGTCTGCTGTGTTTGTTCACTTGCTACTGTTCGACTGCAAGTGTGTGCTCGCTAACGTTTGTGCTTTGCGGAACCATATTCTGGTGTGATGTGTGCATTTTTTTAAGGCTTTTTCAGCTCCAGTCAATTTGTTTGTGCACTGATTTGTCACTGTGTGCAGTGTAATTATCAGTAGACTTCTCTTTAGCAATTACTGCTGTGGACCAATTACCACTCTAACAAATGCACATTCAAGTGGTTTGCTGTGCTGTGTGTGTGTGTGTGTGGAGGTGGTTGCACCTACTCACTCTCCCAATTCTTTGGCAGCTCAGCTTGATCACACTGAGAATGGATGCAGACCTGCCTCTCACCTCCTCAGGGCTGGAAGCAGCAGATAACTAAGAAATGTCTCAGCAGCACAAGTTGTTCTAAAATAGCAGCACTATCAGGAGGGCTGCTACACATACATTGTCAACCTGCAGCTTTATGCCCTGTGGCATGTTTTCCTGAGAAGACGAGATGTACCTCAGAAAGTATCCCAGCATTCCCAGTCTCTGGCACATTGAGCCAGTGGAGCTGACTGAGATCTCATTCTATACTACTTACTTGTCCTTATCTTATAAACTACATTTTTTAACAAAAAAAAAAAAAATACAGCTTTTGTTAGACTTTAAAGTCATTTGTGTTTGCTTAAAAATCTTATTCTAATACAAGAAAAGGAGAAATTGAAGAAACTTCAGTCGCATACCAGCAAGCTGCTTAACCGCTGCAGAAAACACAGTGTAGAGGCCATGAACAGTTTGTTGGTGCTGTGTAGCGAAGGTCAGCCCTAAAGTGTATGAGCGTGTTTATAGAAATTAGTATGAGGCCAAGAGGTTGCTGTTGTTTTAGTAGAAAGCCGTGCTCGCTGCCCTCTGCACTGAGGAAGTCTGCGGAGTGAGACAACTCCTCAGTTACAAGAAGCCTGCTGCACACTTCTATCAGCTCCAGCGGGTGGATGAAAACTGATTGATGCGTTTGGTGTTTTTTTTTTTTTATGTATGTATGAGAATAAGTTTGACCTCGTTGACTCCGTGGATAGTTTAACAGTTTTATATACATCTGTCTGATGCTGCTCTTCTGTTTGCTGCCAGCTCTAATCCCTCATCCTGTGTTTGGCCTTAGAGCAGGTGGTGTAAACATGCAAGGCGCTGCTCCGCCTGCCTGGCACCACAGGGCACTGAAGCGCTGTCCCACAGCAGGTGTGTATATATGTGAGTGTGTGTGCAAAACACTAACCATGTGTCAGTGACTTTGGGGTGTGTGTTTTCTCTGAGTCTCAATCCCCTCCACCTGTCACAGAGGGTGGGGTGCAGTGGGAGGACGATGGGGAGCAGAACAGATGCCGTCTACAAAGCCAGCTGAACCGACTCGATTGCACAGTGTGCGCACTGTATGTGCATGTGTGCAGACCATATCATTTCTACGTCGCGCTCGTGCTTGTGTGCGCACACATTCAGATTAGAGCTTTCAAGTCGCTCATACTTTGATGCTGCGGCCCTGCGCTTTCTTCAGCACTGAACAAGGGGGACGGAGGGAGACAGCTAGACACCAGTGTGACACAGAATGGCTGTGGAGACAGTGACAGACTGAGATAGGAGGAAGTGTGCGAGTTTCTAACTGCTTCATCATTTCTCTATCTCTCTCAGTGTCTCCCCTATCGCTGTGTGTCTGTGGGGGAGAAGGAGAATCTCCAAAGACATGCCAAGCAGAGGTGTCAGAAACTGACCAAGCCTTGTATGAATATAACCAACAGAGCAGCTCCAACTAGCTTCCCAGATTCAGTATCTAAAAACCTCGATTTCTCATCATCCACAGTCCTGACAACTCTATTTTTTTGTGTGTGTTACTCTTGAGAAAACTTTTTGAGGTTTGGTGGATGCATGAGATGTTAGTTGAGTTCCGCTTGTCATGCTCTGTTTACAGATATTGGACGTTGGATTTTCTATAAACACAAGCACTTGACTGGAAAACTGACAAAAACTGAAAAACTAAAGGCTCAGAAATCTTCTAAATGTAGGAGAATATTCTGAGATAATACTTGTGGTCATAAATGTCTTCTGTATTTCACTCTGAATGCTCAGTTTGTTTCCAACTGCAGTCACACATGAATTCTCTCCCTGACCTCTTGGCCTTTTCCTTCCCGTGTTTTCCCTCAGTTCATGCACCTTTTTCCTCCAACTTCCTTTTTCCACACAAACAATCCCTCACTTTCACTTGTTGCTGTTTGAACCTTTACCATTGTGTGCCCATGTACCCACTCCTATTGTTGTCTTCTTCCCTTTGTTCTCCTTTATCCCTCATTCTTATAGCACCATTACTACAGTATTAGTGCGTCCCCCAGCCATGCAATTCCTTATCAGGGCTTAAAAACCCGCAGCCTCTTGCATTGCCTTTGTGTCATGCTTTGATTTCTACTAAAAAACATAGTTTTCTATTTCCTATTTCTAGGGAATATGTAAGTGTTTATGTGAAGATTTTTAAGGAGTATAATTAGGAGAATCCTTTCATTTTGATGGAAATTAGATTAGTTGTAGAATGGTCATTAGTAAAAATGTAATTCAGGACCAGGGTCAGTCATTACATTGTACATATAATAACTAATGGAAGAGGAGGTCAGATACTGTATAACACAAAGTCCGTCTTTGAACTAACACGATTGGCAGTTTGATGGGTCGTTTTAACATTTGCATGTTTTTTGTTTTCTGTTTTTGAACTTTTTGTCTTATGTCTCATGACCTCTTGCAATTGTTTTTCTTGGCAATAATTTTCCACATAATTCCACATCAAGATATCAAAACAATTTTCTCCCACGCAGTTTCTGTGCGCATTTGTGTATCTGCTGTAGCTTCATTGTGATTGTTTTGTGACTTTGTATCATGTTTCTTGATTTCAAACTTTTGAGCAGTGGACCAGATGAACACAGAGTTGCACTGATTTAGCAGGTTGTCGTCACGTTGTACGGTGCCTGAAGTCCAGTACTCCCTTTTTTTCCTCAACCCTACTCACTCTCTCATCATCTTATCCCCGTTGTCCTTTATACTTCATACCAGACTCAGCTACTTTGTGTCTCTCTGTCCTCCCTGCATGTCTCCATCTCTTTCTATTTTCCATTCATCCCATGCACACAATTATATAAAAACTGTGTCCTTGGACTCGAACAACCTTCGGTCTATCACTGGGCTTTTGTTTATGTATCTTACCTCCCTGAATAGACAGACAGTTAACCTGTCTATCTTTCACTGATGTCAGTGGGACACTTGTGTATGTGTGTCACAGAAGGAAAGTGCGTGTGGGAGAAAATTGTAGGCACCGACTGCGTAAATGTGTGCGTGCAAAAACAGTGTGACAGAGAAGTAAGATTGTGTTAGCGAAAATCGTGTTAACTGCTGAGCTGCTATCAAAGCTTCCTCTGCTCTTTGCTCAGTTATGTCAAAACATCTCCTGAGAAACTTGGGTTTTCTTAACCAGTCCAAATAAAAAAGAAACGCCGTG
The DNA here is from genome assembly GCA_033026295.1 of Channa striata. Lineage (NCBI taxonomy): Eukaryota > Metazoa > Chordata > Actinopteri > Anabantiformes > Channidae > Channa > Channa striata. The sequence goes on along the minus strand of CM065175.1, from coordinate 19,872,624 downwards.
GTTACAAGCAATGTCAGACCTGCTGGTGTCATGACGTCAGGGTGAGAAAGTCGCTGAGACCAAACACTACGTTTGACTGAGATGATCACAGGATCATACATGGAAATCCAGACACGCCACAGGGACCCATCCTCTGAGAGAACAATTAATTTCCTGGCTGGGTCCTGCTGTGGCAGTGGTTCGGTACAACATTAGACTAACATTATGCACTAGCCTGCAGGCCTGCTGAATACAGGCAGGCAGCAAAGCAGAGGGTCACGCTCCTCTGGGTCGTGATAGAGAAATTGTCCTCCTGGTTTTCTCACTGTCCCATTTTCTCTTCTCATTATTTCATTTTCCATTTTACAATTTTTTTCTTCTCACCCTCTCTCTCCCTTTCCATCTTTCTCCCATCTGGCTGTTCCGGCTGAGGTCAATACTCGCCGCCCCACAGTAGCATCAGGACACAGGAATCTCATGAATAGCAATGTAGTGAAGTGGCACACTCCCTGACATTTGGAAAGTGTGTGTAAAACTCAGTCAGTTTCTATATTTTGATTGCAGTGCATCCATCTTGTGTATTTTTTTTTTAGGAAAATGAATGTTTTTCTGCATTATCATTTCCTCCATGACACAAGACAGTTCACTGTCCCAGAAAGAGCACAATGCAGTTATTGTCTGTAAACTTTGCTGATATCATCCGGACATATCTTGCATGCTTATCAAAGGCCTGGTGTATCTCTTAGCTTTGTGTAGCACAGTGTATAATGTTACACATGCCGTTTATCATCGGCTTCAGCCACTGTCTGTCTGTCTGTCTGTCCAAACTGCTCAAACTCAAGGTCAGCATTAGTTTGTTCACATGCATCTTGTCTGGTCCATTAGCGTTTGTGTGTGTGGGCACCTTTGTGTCTGTGCGAGAACACTTGGTGCTTTTCACACAGTCCTGATCTAGTTTTACAGCCCCCCCCCCCCCCCCCCGCCCGGAGCAGATTACTCGACATCTTACTTTAAAGACTTTCTTTTTGGTCTGCAACTTTTGCCCAAAATTGCTTTAGTGACCTTTTTTTTTCCCCTTTCCCTCATTTCTTCCCACATTTTCTGTCACTCTTCACACTTTGTTGCTATCTAACTCTGTTTCCAACACTTTCCCTCTAACCCCCCATCACCCACCCACCCATATTCCCTTTTCTCTCTCGCTCTCTCTCTCTCTACTCAGCTGGTGGGCCGGCCAGGAGGCAGTGCATGCATTTGAGGGCCATAATCTGCTCTTTCTCTCCTTCCTATTTCCATTTCAATCCTCCAGTCACAGCTGGAACCAAGGCACTCTGCATGTAGACGAGCAGTTGACTTCTTCTGAAATGTACATTCAGACAAGAGATGGGCAGGAGAGGGGGAGGGGGGGTATGAAGGAGAAGAATGCAAGATGGAGCGAAGCAACAGATGCTGACAGAAGGAAATCATTCAGTTTAACTTCATTGTCATTCAAGCTTACAGGAGTGCACAGTGGAAGAGCATTTTTGGGGATCACACCATCCAAAAAACAAAAGAAAAACAAGAGAGTGATGACAAGAAAACCCAGTCTATCAATCAAATGAAAGTTGTTGGCTTAGGCTAGGTAAATTACAAAAAAAAATGGTGTAACAACAGCAAGGCTGGTTGTGTTTCAGTCACAGTTGGGATTGTGACTCTTTTTAATGTAAGTAAAACTAATGTGATTATTCCTGTGATATATTTTTGGCCTTTTAAGGTACTAATACTCCAAATCTGCATTAAAGTAGACATGAAGTTTTCAGAAGGAGTTTAAAGTTCTGATGATCTCATAGGATTTCAAACCATTTTTCACTGTGACCTTGTGTGAATTGACTATCTGCCTGTAATGTAGCTTAAATTTAAAAAAAGGAAGAGAAAAGATTCTGCGGAAACCATGGAGGATATCACCCACACGTTCTTGGCAATCCCAATTTTTTTGGGGTCAGATTTCTTCAGCATGACTTCTTTCAAATGGTCATTGCTGCGCAGAATTACCCAAAGCTGATTCACACACTGTTTTCACTTTCACTGCACTTCATGTGCTCATTGTGACGGTCTCTGTCCGTCTCTGCTTGCGGTCAAGTGCCGCGTCACCCTCCTCTCGTGTCCCGACAGCGATGACAGGTGACCACGAGGTCATCAGTGAGTGTTTGACTTGACACCCGGGCTGACGTTGTGAGAGTGTCAGAGCTCTGTTGAGTAGATGAAGCAAAATGGACTGATGAATATGGAGGATTGTTTTTGAATGACGGGACGTACAAGGTCTGCGAGCAGTCATGTGATCTTTCTAGCAGCATCCATTATAAGGTCTGCAGATCCAAACACACCCACCAGCGTGTGCCCTAATTGAAGTTATTGTTGTGGGATAGAGCCCCTAATGCGCACCTCTCAAGTGCTGCACAGCCGGGCACTCAGGTTTCAGTCGAATCGCATTTATGGCAAAACCCATCTGCTGCCAATACATTACAATAACAGATATTGATTTGAACGAGCAAGCGCAGAAGCAGAAGTAATTCACTCATAAGGAAGTAATGAAGGGTGATAAAATGTGTTGCCCACTTAATCTGGCTATTTAATCTTTAATGCCACAGTCACTGTCCACCCTGAAGTAAGAATATGTTACAAATTTTCTTTTTTTCTTAAATCACTAATAATAAAATAGTATGTTCGCTTGACAGCTCACTACTGAAGTGCACTAAATCTCCCCGTGTCAAGCGGTCCTCCCAGCCCAACAGATCGAGTTTAGACGAACTGAATGACAAGTCAGAGGAGCCGCACAGACTTGCAAATGCTCATTGTTGGTGGTATCGATAGAAACGTTGTCTTTCGTCGGTTCTTCTTCCTCCTTTCCTGTCCTTCCTTCTCCATCTCCTGCCTCAAATCGATTCACTGCACTCTGAAACACATCAGTCTCCCCCCGTTTTCCCTGCACTCGCTTTCTTTCGGTCTTGGCTCTACTCACACTCTCCCCTCTGTCTTTTATTCTGCGGCTGCCCTTAAAACATTTGAGAAACCTACATCTCCTCCCTTGTCCTTTTTTCCTTCTTTTGTACTAATTGTCTCTCTCCACACCCCTGACAGCCACCCACTGCTGACTGTCTTTGCAATCTATCTTATTTTTTCCCCCTCCATCCCTCATTTGGCTCCTTCTTCTCTTCACCCATTTTCCCTCCAAATGCCCACCCGCAGAGTCACAAAAGTCTGTATTGATGGCAAACCTTGGCCACGGTGCATGAGCGTGTGTCACGGTTCTTCAGCCCGTCATTGTGGCTGTAATGCCATAATTACCCCCCTGTTTTGAGCACACGAGGGGGAGAGAGAGAGACATAGTTTTAAAGTGAGAGAGACAGGAAGGATGTGAGGACACGGGTTGGGGGAGATGGCAGAGAGGCAAGGTGATGGTGGAGTGTGACAGAGTGTGTGTACGGGAGAGAGAGACAGAAAGGAGACTGGCTGGACCAGTGGCAATGTAATGGTTCATACCTCATTGGACACACAAATGTCCCCTCACACACAAGCACAGACGTGTAAAAACAGATCAGACGTAGGCAGACATGGAGTCGAATACAAATAAATATAGCTCAACTTACTCAAATAATGAGCTGTTGTTTCAGTTCTGAGATAAACAAGCTGCAGTTTTGAATCTCATTTTGGATAGAAACTTTTCTCAATTTTTGCTGGTCTCAAACTGTAGAAGTGGTCGTACAAGTATTTGTGTGGATAACGTTGCTTTGGGTCACGTCAAGAAGACCACCAGGACAGTGTAAACATGCAAATAGAAATGTGATCACATATATAACTACACCATTTAGGTTTGACAGAAGTGGTAATGCTTCTGCATTTTTATCATAACCCCCAGGGCAGACACAGAGAAAAATGCAATTGCCTGCACTTCATTCAGTGTCGAATGATGATTAATATTCTATAAAATGGTTTGTGTATTCATATTAAAAGCCAGAGGGTTTGAGAGCAGAGACGACACCGGCGTAGAGTTGGTGTAGGCACGATGAAGTCCACACAGCCCAGCAGGCATCCTCTGTGTGTGTGTGTGCGTGTGTGTGTGTGTGTTTGTAAGCAAGTGAAAAGTGCAGTATGGAGACGTTGGAGACTTTGAAGGCAAAGAGCTGATTCCTAATTAATTTTCCTCTGAAAGCTACATTTACATGTTTTACAGAAAAAGATGTCTGTGAAAAAGCCAACTGTAGTTCAAGAGTATCAAAGAGTTAGCTGCATAAAAACAGTAACGGAGGAAAATATATTAATTTAGAGTTTCATAGGGAAAGGGCGAGTACAGGGTTTGTTCATGGAGCTCATTAAACTGTTCATCCTTATCCTTTCTAAAGTAAATAAGATTTGTAAATGTATATCAGATTTTCACTGGAACAATATTCAGAATGGATTAGAGAACACTAATGGGGAATTAAAAATAGGGACATGTGGTTCAATATCTACATCTGGTGGTGCATGAAATTAAATGATAATAAACTGTGGACTAATTGTGTGCCATGGATTTAGTTTTAATTCATGAAAGCCACTCAAGTTAAAATCGGGCATGATGTCTGTCTCTCCTTCATTGTTAGTGCAAATACAATTTCAGGGTCTTTAAACTCGTCCATAAAATGGACTTTACATAATTCTTATGCGGTGATTTTGCAGCCAAAAAGCTTGTGTTTACATTTATTATTAACCTGCATAGAAATGGTTTGACACTGATGGAAAACGCTGAATTAGTGTGTGAGGAAAAGCAAAAGCAGAAGTGATAACTGTTCTCATGGGCCTCGCGGTACAAACAGTATGGAACAAATTTTAATAGAACAAATAGAATTATTTGTGCTCTGCTGAAAATTATATTCAGATAAGTTTGGGAACATCTCTGTGACAAAGAATTAGTGACAGACATGAGGGAATCAGACCACTTTTGTTTGTTATATTACATTAGTTGTATTTGAATTCAGGGGTTTACAGCTGTAAATTAGAAAATGTCTCCATATCCCAGTATAATAACAGTGGCTTTTGTCATATTGTAGTAGGAATTAAATCTGTTTTCACAGCTCTAGGATTTGACAGTAGATTCTCTCGTTGCTGATGAGTTATATCAGGCTCACAAATTCAAACTGAACTGTTGCATACTAAAACTAGTCCGTGTGGGGGAGGGTTGTCCCCTTTAAAACCATGAAAACTGACTTGGGTTTTCATGGCCGCGGTCTGCGTTCGTCACCGCTGACCACGCAGATGACCTTTATGATGCGCTGACCTCATCTATAGGCAAAGAGGTGGGCATGTGACTTTCGTATTGTTCGGCACCGTTTCCTGTAGCGTGGCCCCGTCCATGGTGAGCATGACGGATTTTCCTCCCACAGAGTTACTGTCAGAGTGGGTGGTATTGTGCATGGCTCCCAGTCAGACAGAAGCCCTGTGATAGACACACAATAAAAGACACGGTCCCAGGCGAGCGTCACAGGGGACATAAACAAGGAGCGGCGACTCATTTGATCCTGTTAGACCCGGCACTGCAAACACACACACTGCCTGAGGAGCAGTGAGTTTGGTGTCGCATAGTGTTGTTTGGCCCACGGAGTGACACTAAACGGCTAAGGCAGGTAGAATGGAAAGTGATGTTAGGATGAATCACAATGGTGCATTACTTTTAATGACTCCGTCGTTGGGCGTATCGATCATCAGAGCCAAATGTGAGCGATTACATTACATACAGTGAATTCTCAGAAAGTGGCTTCATCACTGCACAAATCCTGCACTGACTCACGCTCACTGCCTGAAAAACAGCTTTGTGATCGCCTGGCACCCCAGCCAAGAAAAGAGCGGCTGAGAAAGAGGAGGAGACAGAATGAGGCCTGGAGAGGACTGGCAACCGGGGGTAATAAAGACATACAGAGAAATTAGAGTGGACAGAGATGAAGAGCGCAGATACAGAGAAAGAGAGACTAAAAGAGCGAAATAAAGGGATTGATCAAAGCATCGTGGGGTGAAGGGTGAAGCCTCAGCACATCTTTCATTCATTCTTCCCTGCAATGCCGACACCAGTGAATTCATACAAGATTACAGCTACCTTCACTTTCTCCCGCCCCCCGCCCGCTTTTTTTTCTGCCTATACTTTGCTATTAATCCCCCGGGCTATACGCATCCCCTGACTTTAGAATTAAAGTTCTCCCCTTCTTCTCCACTTCTAATCTGCTCTCTTCATTATTCTTTCATTACGCATCTCAGTTCTCTTTGTAGTGCCTCTGTGTCCCTGTTTCTCTTTATCCCCTTGCTTAAGGCTGATGTGTCAACTTTTCTCCCTGTCAGGTAACCTAATTTTTGACATGGGGCGGGGGAGGTAAATCACATAAAACAAGGGACTATAAAGTTGGCTGATTTATGTTTTGCATGGGATGACAATTTGCCTATAAGTGCCTTTCAGTGAGTGCCATGTAGCAGCATGAATTGATTTCCCTTGAAGACTTAAAATGCTGACAAGCCTGTGCTGGCAGACCTGCTTTGCTTGCTGGGGAAAGTATCAAAGCATCACTAAAGTTATGTTGTGTTGGACATCGTGTTTATGTTTTTGACAGTCATACAAGGTCTACACATGCAGAATTGTGGCTCTCTGGAGGGTAATGACTCTCTTTGTCCATTTTTGGTTTCTGAAAACCTGTATCTCAACTTCACTTGGATGAATGAACATGAGACATCCACCATCCAATTACATTAGAAAAGTCCCGAAGGCTTTCCACTAAAATGTCTTAACATGTTTGTACTCAAGTGGCATCAAATATTCTGCAAGTATTTCCAAATCACATATTATGGTCACGTTGTTTATGTCATGTTTGTTTTTATCCAGCGAAAGTTTTGTCTTGGCACCAATTGTGTTGTTAATGAAACTAACCTCTTAAGTGTGACAGAAGATGGGAAATTGTCCTGGTTGATGATCAAAGTGGGTTTTATTGGACATTAATCTAAACAAAGGCTTTGTTGCACTTTTTTAAAAACTCTAAATGTTGTTGGGAATTAGAGCGGTTTGCCTTCTGGGTGCCTCCTTGTGGAGGCATGCCGGGCATGTCCTGGACCCGACCTTAGAACATGCTGGAGGGATTATATCTCACCTGGCCTGCGACCATATCAGGCCCGTAGTGGAGGACATGAGGACATGGCTGAGGACGGGGGACATGTGGCCTACCTTGGTTAGCTGGCTAACACTGCTCTTTAACCAGACACAGTCAGCTGCAGAAGTGAGATGAGCCATGGGTGGATGCAAACAGCTGACAAATCTAAGAATGTCTTGTTCTTGTGGAGAGTGGGACTTACTGGTGTTATTTAGAAGTTTGAATACTATGATATAATAACGGTGTGATTACTTATTGTTGACACAGTGAGTATCCACTCCAATATACGTACCGGCTCTAAAATAATAGTGTTTGAACGGTGCTCTACACTCAGCGGCTTATGTTAAAGTACGCACAACACAACGTGTCTGAAGAACGATGACTACCCTGTCATCTGTTGTCTGACACCACTTTTACAAATTGGACACAGGTCTTCCTCCTCGTGAAGTTCAGTCCCACCTTTGCTGCACCTTTGTTTGCTATGGTGAAACTAAGCCGAACACCGTGAGCAGCCGATTGTCGGCCGAACTGAATTCAATAATTACTTTGGAGTTTACAGTTTGGGGAGCAATAGTGCTCCTGTCACCGTCTTCACTAATCCATATTGTAGTAATCTGTGTCTTCCCTGTCTGTCCAAGTGCTCCTGTCAACCCTCCTTTCCTTTACCTTTCACCATCCTCGTCTGTGTCCTCCTTTGTCCTCTTCCATCCTTATTCTCTTCCGCTCTCTCCTCTCCATTAGGTAATGAGCCAATATAGTAAATCGCAACCGCAGCTACTGTATGTGTGACTAAAGGCCTTACGTAAGAATATCCAGTACTTGGATAAATCAGCAATGCGGCATGATACGGGTCTTATGTAAGGCAGTGTGAGGGTAACGCCACGCGAAGTCCTTCACCACAGGACAGAGGACTTGTTAGTGGATCTCATGTCTCCACTGCACTGAGAGATGATTATGACTAGGTCGATATCAGGGATGAGTGGCTCTATTGATGCTCGTCAGTGGGAAGGATTTCTTTCCCTCCCGCTGTCATAGGCAGAAATACAGAGTGAGAGTGTGTGAGGGTAAACTTGCTGCATCAGTCGATCGAGCTCTGTACAAACTCTTCGCAGTGACGTCTTTATGCTTAAAGCAGCTGTGTGTGTGTGTGTGTGTGTGTGTGTGTGTGTGTGTATTTCAAGCAGCTCAACTATCAGGGCCCCCATCCATAGGGATGACTGTTCCATATGCTGCAGTGGAGCAGGTTGCAAGTACACTGTAAAATCCAACAGTAATCTTAACTTTTTTTTGGTAACTTTACTCAGTTTCCAAAAAAAATGGAAATCTTACAAGTTTTTACCAAGTTAGAGGTAATTGTGGAGTGAAAAAAAACTCTTTACTCATTGTTTTCGAGTGAAGCTAAGTACACTCACAGTGTACACTTGAGATGACTTGGCTTGAAATAATAATTCTGAGGACTCTTTACTGAGTTATGAGTAAACCATAAGTCCATTTTTAAGTTGTGCACACTATTGTTGTAGCTGTGTAAACTAAATTGTAAGTGTATTACACCTAATAAGCGATCGTAAGTGGAAAAACAATTCCTGTTTCAGTTCACTTGTTTTTTTTTCAAGGCAATCGGTTTGCATGCTTTTTTCAAGTAAGCTCACCTAATCAGAATTCACGGTGTATCATTTTTCTTCCAGCGGGGCTGAGAAAATATTAACCAGCTGTTTTGAACCAACAGTGTTTGGAATGTGTGTCTTTAAGTGCAATTGCTCTGCAAGGGGCTACTGTTACACCGAGGGAATGCCAGTTTTTCGTGCCGCTTCACAGTCAACCAGTCTCAGGCAGAAAGGAACTGCAGGAAGCTAAGAGACAGAGAGTCATAATGTCCGCATACTGGTTAGCTGATTTGACCTAAATCAACCTCATAGGTCTTGGAAAGACAACTTCTGCCATTCTGATTGGTATTACAGCTTTGTTAATAATCCACACAGCTCCCCATAACAACTGTATATATGAACTGTGAATACCCAAACAGATCTTGAAGGGATTACATGTCTAGGAATGAATGGTATGTCGATGACACTCATCTTAGCCCACTCCCAAGAAATAGCCTCTGGTAGTCTGAAAATGAAAATCGTCATATGAAACATGTATGTTTGGTATGGATCAAGCAGAAGGTCTGGACTGCATAAAGTTTGTCTGTGGAACAAAATAATTAGAGAAAGCTGATTGTTTTTTTTTCTGTATAACTAGTGGGTGAGATAATGATCTATGAAAATGATTAATAACCTTCTGGATTCATTTACTGGCAGCTTTTAGCTAAAGTGGGTGTTACAGATGCACAATGTGTATTTTGCAATTTCCCACTCCATCAAATGGTAATTTCTCCACAGCCTATTTTATTACAGGTAACATAGTTTTTTTAATGCTGTGCCTCTATGATTTCTTTAGAAGCTGTAAAGTCAAGCAAGTATAAAAACACCAGTAATATTTCACACTAACAGGGACATAAGACGAGGCGCTGAAAAAACAATTTGTTGCTATAGGGAAGGACAGAAAGCCCTAATGATAAAATCACTTTTAAGTTGCTTGAAAGAAATCCTGCGGGGCCCAGTGGACCTGCTGCACGATTATTCCAGCAGCCTTTTCACTGCAAGTGGGGGAGAGAGGGGGAGGAGGGGGCCGGGGAGAGGGAGGGGGCTGTTGGGGATTGGAGGGGGTCACCTTTTGTGCAAATATATCAACCAAGAAGACTGCCAGCAGCATCAGATTTCTCTGTGTGTGTGTGTGTGTGTGTGAGGGAGAGAGAGAGAGAGAGAGCGGCACTGCTTCTGCACAGAGAGAGAGAGAGAGAGAGTGAGAGGAAGCTTTAGAGCATTGGAAGGAGAAAGGAGACTTCGCGCTGCCAGATTTCCACTCTCCGAAAGCCCGAACTAAGTGAATACGTCTCCGCGAAAAAGTTCGAGAAGCGGCCATGGACGGAAGCGCGCTGGGACGCACGTCGCTTTTCTGCACCTTGCTGCTGTGGACTGCGCAAGGTGAGTGAGCCGGACACTTTCCTCCGCCGCCGCCGCCGCCGCTGCGGGACGCGGCTGCGGGTTAGTTCTGTTTTTGTGGTTTCAGGCCACAGATTTCTGCTGGGCTCTTTGAAGGACTTTCCAAAGTCCGGGGAACCTGTGCGCACCCGCCCCGGGCTCCGAAGTGGCCCGTTGGGTCGTTTTCCTCCGTCGAACCTGTTACAGTTCGGCTGTAACGTTACATCCCGCCGACTGCAGGTGGATCTTTCTCCGGAAGTCGAGGTGACGTTAAAACCACTTTGAAAAGCGCAGCTCGAACCGAATCCGCATCCGGATCCGCGGGGGCTCGTAGTTGTAACGCGCACAGAACTGCGGCACCATTAGGTCCGATTCTAAAGCAGCTGCGCCCCGCCGAGTTAAACCCGGAATAAAAAAAAATAAAAAAAATCATTTTCGTAAAGTAAAACTCTAGAGTTTCGGTCCCTTCACTTCATATTCATAACGGTGCTTTCTAGTTTCCATCTCGTCCATGCGGCTGTGCGGCAGTTTCCCTTTGATGCCTGATCCGCGGATTCTCGTCTCTCGCCCTGAGCGGCCCTGGAGACACGGAGCTCATTCAAACACGACTTGACTTTGGCCTTATATGATCTTTATCCAAACAAAAAAAGTTTGCAGTTATGAACCAAAGTCATGTAGCCTTCATGTGCTGCTTGGAAATGGTTGTACAAGTTTGTTGCAAGTTTCTGTTTATCACTTTACATGTTTGTCTGTCCACCAGAGATTAGCCAAAAATTATAGTGGAGTTATGCCATGCCTTAATATTTCAACAAGTAAAACAGCTAATTGTTTGATGCTAAAATGTCTGTTGGATGTCAAAAATATAGTGTTGTATTCTGACATTGCTCCTTTGTGATGTGTGTGTGTGTGCGCGCTATAATTACATTTACAAAAAGACTTTTGAAAAGTTATTTATATAATTCCTCGTGTGCAGTCAGTCAGTGATGGTTTGGAGCAGTATAAGCTGAAGGGTGGGGCTGGTTTTCTCTCTCTCACTGTCTCTATCAGCACGTTTGCAGGATCTTTTACTCTCGAAGAAAACCTTCATTCACCCACCAGCACTGACCCCTCTGGGTTCAGCAGGTTTAGGTTTGCTTCGTCTCTCTCCCTCCCTGTCCGGCCTCTGAGACAGTCGTCTGTCCTCCCTGTAGCCTTTTAACAGGTGCCTACCCCAAAGTCCCCTGTAATTAAAGAATCCATTGCAGATGATCACAGATCCCCGTGTACAGCAGTGGGACACTGAGTTAAAGGCTTGTTCCCAGGTGTTTGCCCCCCCCCAAGACTTAAGGCTGCAGAGGCCAGAGGGGAAGAAAAGAATCTTCTCACATTGGTGCTATAAATGCCAGTTTCCTCTAAGAAAACCTTTGCCACTGAAACCGTATTTCCAAGCCCACTCTGTTTTTCTCTCTCTAACATAGTTGTGTCTAATAGTGGCAATTGTTGTTTGCTCTCGGTGGGCTTCTGTCACACAGACCCACATTTCCACAATTACTGGTCACACATACAGCACATGAGGCGAAGTGAACTAAATGGAGCCACAGGATACGTGACGTCTGCAAACTCTCCTGTCAGTGTGTCTACATATGAGCATGTCTGCTGTATTTGTGTATGCATTTATGACATATAGAAACTGTATGGGCTGCGTGGCATCCTGGGGTGCCCCAAGCTGTTTGACATGCCTGCGCCCAGGACTTTGCTGACCCTTTGACCCGCTCACCCGGACATGTTGGCAAATGACTCCAGTTCAACGCTCCTGAGATTCCATTAGGTTCTACTTTACAATACAAATATTTAACATAAATCAGAAACCATGTTGAAATATAGCTTAATTTTAGGTGTTTAACATTTGTATTTGGTAAGGAAATTGCGTGTTTGTTTGTGTAAATTTGCTCTCTCTAAAATCGATTTTTTGCAATTTTTTGGAGAAATAAAGAACAAAGTGACATTAAGGTGAAGAGAAAAAAGTAAAGTCGAGGGATCAGATGAATTTGAGATAAACTGTAGCGACTCCAAAGTGGCAAGGAACCGGTGGAAAGAATCATTGTGACAAGCATCAGCTGAGTTCAAGGTGTTAGCCACTGACATGCAGCATCAGCCTCTTTGTCTATTGCTGCCTTAATTCCCACAGTCATTTCCTCACTTTTAATTTCCATCCCTCCTGCTAGCTAAGAATCAAAAGTGCACCCCCTGCAGCCACGTGTAATTATTATGGTATTAAGCCAGAAAAAGACCCATTTAGCCATGAGGAGATAAAAGCTGGGGGACCTCTGTTACAGCTGTCCTAGGGCACTTGGTTCTAGTATTACTGTGTTCTTGAAAGCGTGAATACAGAAATGCAGAGGCAACATATTAACAGTGTAATCACACACAACAAACCTAATGTAAACTGAATATGTAAGGACATAATGTACATAACTGCAGGATTTATACAACACTAGAAACCTTAGCTCATACAGCAGTGATTGACAGATTGATAGCGGTTGCTTTCCAAGAGCAGGTCCAAGTTTGCCCCCCTTGTCATTTAGGCATCTGGAGAAGTGGGCCCTGGAAAGGTGGGTCCATAATTATTGAGGTGATTCATTCCTCTCGGTGTGTTTGTGTAGATCTGTGTGTGACAGTGACTGACATGGAATTAGTAGAATTCCTATGGACACGTTGAAGCTCGCTTTGTCGTGTGTGTTTGTTTGTCATCACTTTAGACTCTATAGAAAAGGGCCTCGCTTTTCTCCCCCACCTCACCACAAGCCAGAGACATTAATCCGCGTAAAAACACATGGACAATGTGGCTTCCATCTCGCCGTCTGGAGGCTGTGTCATAGGTGAAAAGCCGGTGTTTGTGCACAGGCGGGGTGTGTTGTTATGGTTTGACTAAGTTTCACGCAGCAGAACAACCACGGAACACCAGTTAAACATTAGTCAGTCAAAATACCAGCCGTGTTCAGGTAGGCTATTGTGCAGAAGTCCATTTAGTGATCAGTGAGCTGTGACCAGGGGATTTGAGCTCATCAGCCTTCCTTATACCCACAAGTGTTGTTTGCAGTGAATGGCGCATTAAAGTCAATTACAGCAGTGTGATTGTGCGCTGATGTTAGCTGGTGAGCTGGCAGTCGGCGTTGGTATGCAGCTGGGCATCGGCAGATGGTAGGTTGCATGCACGTGGTTAATCCTGGTTTGAAGTCAGTTAGCAGGAATAATTTGTTCACAGAGGAGATGGAAAAGTTTATCCCTCTGTTTTTTTTTCTTTTTTATCCTGGTATCCCTACGGGTTTTAAAAGAGCCGCAACCGAAGCTGTGAGGACACGCACACGTACACACACTTCCATGGGTTCTCATGCATTAAGCAAAAGGTGTATTTCTCCCCATTAGCTTTGTCTACCTGCCTGTCTCAGTCCTTCTTTGTGTGTCTGCTTCTCGCTCTGACTTACCAAACATTCCTTGACACTAGGGAGGAGGTCATTTATTGTCCTGTTGGCCAGTTGTGTGTGTGTGTGTGTGTGTGTGTGTGCATGCACAGGCTTGCTGTGATTTCCAGTTAATGGCCCTACATAGCTTCAGGAAGACTGTGGGAGAAGACTCTCAGTTTGCGCTGATGCTCATCCCTGGAGCTGTTCTTTGGCAGATTTATGGTCACTATTAATGAGTTTAAAATAGGAATGACCATCCTCCCTCACTTGGCATGTTCACTATTGTTTTTCACTATCCAAAGCAAACACTGGAGTCTGACTTGCCCACTGTGTGTGATTAAATCCTAATTTAACGTAGTTTCACCTAGGTAAAATTTACCAAGACTATTAAGAAAAAGAATAGAAAGGTGAAAAAGGAAACTGATCATTATTTGTTTTGCTTTGGTCTGTTGCTTTGATGTCTAGTCATCAGTGGGAGCTGTAGGGAGGTAAGGAAGGAAGCAGACAGGAAGGGAAGGGATGGCACGAGAGAATATTACCGCCAACTACTGTGCTGCCACCATTCAGTCTTGTTATTCTTGTGTCAAGGGCCATGATGGTGATGATGAAAATTTTTAATGCAGCCTTGAAAAGAGGCTCTGTGATTGTGTGTGTGTGTGTGTGTGTGTCCTTGTCTCTACGTCTGTGTATGTGGTAGCGTTGAAGGTTCTGGGGGAGGAGGAAGGTTGGAGCAAGAATGAAAACTCACAAAGCTCATTTAGGAGACGAGGTTAAGTGATACCAAATCATTTAGCGTGAGAGTGCTATAGCAAGATATGAGTATAGGCATATTTATTTCTCAACGTGTTTGCTGTAGGAATATACAGGAATATAAGGACCAAAAAAGGTTTGCGCAGTTTTAGCCGTGTGCCTCACAAATCTGTCTCATAAAACAACAAAGGGCAGACATAAGACATGTCTGCTGCAGAAAATTACTTTTACAATACTCCTCTTGTGTCCTGCCCAGCTGTTTTAATCTGTCATATATAGCGTGCAAGTGGGGATAACACGAACACAAGTAAAAATTGCAGAAATTGCAGAATTAAGGATCAGACAGGCAGAGGACGTCGGGATTGAGGGATACCAATTAGGAATGGGGGGAATGTCACGGAAAAGCCTGGATCTGTGGCCAAGGAGATCATTTTCCTGGCAAGAGAGAAGAAATCCTAACCCCTGCGCCCCACCAACCCTAAACCCTCCATCTGACTGTTGGCTGGCAGAGTGTCCGCCGGGAGACCTGCAAGCTGTTGCTTTTCAGACTTCAACAGTTGCCTCAGCAGCAGTTGTTGAATTCACCCTTCAGAAAAAAAACAGAGATACCCCCCTTTGTTCACACTCACACACACACACTTGTGTTCCATTATCACCTTGTGTCTTTCTACACCAGTGGTTTGTCCTGTTGCAGAAAAGAGACACTTAAACTGTATGTTTAAAGTAAATGAACTATATATATATGTATATTTGCTAGTTATTTTTGGCGTATTTATCTGACATTGCAAAAAATGCTAGTGTGAAATTACTTTACATATACTTTAAAACATTTTGCATTCAACTGAGGCCTAATTCAGCTCCTTTGGACAGATTTTTTTTGTATTCTTAGAGGAAGCAGTTTCAGAAATATGCAAAGAGGAAGTGTCAAAGAATTCTTGTCCTCTCAAGGGATGGGGGTGACTTGAAGTTTATCAGGCTGCAGAACGTTCCATGTTTACATACAGTATGTGCATACAAGTGTAGGTGTGCAAATTTACTCAAACCACTGCCACAAAGATCGAGAGGATTTGCTCTCTGCAACCACTTTTCACGTCCAATCTCCGTTTTCCATCTGTCAGAAAACATTCCTCACATTGCCCCTCTGACTTTAATCTAGTTAATGGTTAAGCGGCGGTGGTTAACCTCGTCAGTGAGGCCGGTCACTGTTTGACAATGAGATCTTATTGCTTTAACTGGGCCTTGGGGACCTTGGAGACAGGAGTGAGAACATTAATCGTGGGCATCGGGAAGGAAGAGGAGGAGCAGAGGATGGCGAGGTGAATGCGGGGTTTGTTGTGTGAGATTCAGAGGTCGTGTTTTGCTGTGACGTCATATTTGTGAGTGTGACAAAAAAAAAGAGGGTTCTCCATGTTACCTGAGAGCTAGTGTCATCACTGCACAGATCCAGTGTCAGTATTATAAGCCTTCCGCCTTCTGAGTTAGGGAACAGCCCTGAGGACATAACTCGTCTTTGTTTTATTGAGGTTTTGCTTACAAGAGCCCCTCTGAAACAGCGACCACAGCACTAAAGTTCCCTTTGCTCCTCTCTGCCTGTGTGAACTTGACTTTGAAACAGAAAAGTAGAGGGGTAAAGTTACCACGCTTTGACTATTAATGTTCTCCTCCAGTCACGTCCTGTTCTAAACTTCACTTTGAGTCTCTTTTTCTCTGTTAGTTACATTTCTCCTTGGAATTTGCTCGTCAGTCTCTTTACCACACCCCGAATATTTGCTCAGCTCTGTAAAGTATCTCATCACTATGACTTTCTTATCTTCACATCGCTCACATCTCTCTTCTCAACAAGCCTTGTGTCATATCAGTTAGAGGTCGGTAAAAAACACACTCACCTACTTGACCGTGTGTTGTCAAATCATCACCACAATCTGAACAGAAGGAGCCAAAAAGACACAGGGTGTCTCAAATCCCCGGTGATTCATAACTGTAGGGGAAGGTAGACTTTTTTTTTTGACTGACAGTTCAACTAATGACAATAATCAAGCAAAAAGGGGTTGATTTAGTCACATCCCGTTAGTTTGACTGTATTTGTAATGTTGCATCAGCTTAGTGCAACAGTGGTGGAAAGCGGTCCATTAAGGAAAGTGCATTTGTTTCAGATTTGTTTTCGACAGCAATTTCAAAGTGAAATTTGGTGTGTTGTTCAGTGGTTATGCCCATATTCCCGTAATGCAGGGAGGGTCAAGTTTCAAAGCATCTTTTTGGATTCAGTCGAGCAGGAAAAAAGTCCAAGCCAGTTTGTATGAATATTTAATCCAAAATCAATAGCATTCAATTGGGTTATGACTCCATCAGGCTAAATGATTCCCAATTACATGTCTGTGCAATCAGAAGAACAACAAATGTGATCGATAGTTAGTGTAGGGATAATGCTTAACTTACAGAGTACCTAACTGGTTTAGACTCTTGTTATTAGGGGCTAAAGTAATTTTAACCCTTGTGTTTTGCCTTGAGAGGCATGTTGACTGAAATTAGATAACACCGATTCAAAATGAATGATCATCACACTGAACGTACGGTGTGTGTTCATGTTGTAGTACATGTAATTGATAAGTACAGTGGGTATTTGGCCTTCCCTGGCTGCCGGATGGAGTGTTCAAAAAGAAACGGAGAGGTCTAGGACAGGAGGCTCGGAGGGACCCCTTTGATCCCAGTGCCCGCTCACATCACCCATACACGCTTCAAGATTTGTCTCTGTGGGGAATGATGAAAGTGGACCGACTCCCCGTGTCAATTAGCAGTTTGGGTGTGTGCGCTACGCACAGTGTGTGTGTGTGTGTTCATTGAAAGTAGTGTGTGAGGGTGGGGTTGGTTAATGGCAGAGGCAGAGAGGACACATGTTCAATAATAAGGCCTGACAAAGGGGGACAGGCAGAGGGAGGGATGGAGGGAGGATGGGATGGGAGGGTGATGGAGCATTCAATATGTCACTGCTTTTGATTATCTCTCTTCTGCTTAGGCCTGGAAAGGAATTATATTATTAAGAATATTTTTCCACATTAAAATATACCCACAAATGATGTTTAATGTGTAAAATAATTAAATCTATGTTCAATGGAACAAATTTGCTTGTAATAATGAGCTGGGCTGGACTATGGTTCATTATCTGCTGATTTTTTATGTAAAATGTAGAATAAATATTGAAAAAATATCATTACAGTTTACTAAGATGCAAAATGTTTTTTGTTTTAATGTTGGGATAGTAGTAAATAGGACATTTCTGCATTTTGGCTTAAAAATGACTGAAACAATGGAATGGATTTTAAAAACTACAATAAAACGGACTAATCGCTGCAGCTTATTGAAGAGCATTTGGGACATGACACAATCTGTCATTACAATTTCATTGAGTTGAAAACAAAACAGAAAATCAATTCTAATCCTGAATTATCAGTCCCTGATGAAGCAGCATAACTCAGCTATATTGTGATCAGTCCTGAGCATCCTGGGCTTTTTGGACTCGTACATATGAAAGAGAGTGTTAACAAGTGGTGCACTTGACTGATACACACTGTACAGTGTGACTTTGTTTTCATAGATTAGCCTCGAGTGTTAGAGGCAGTACGAGAGTCGAGTGAATTGCACTCAGCTGGTTCATCTCGACTCCGAACGTTTCTTGGTTCATATCGTACATGCTGCAGCTCTGGGACTCCTCGCTGCACCACTTTTTAATGTATATTTCATAGGGGTCTTTCTCTTTCTGCACCTGAACAAGGCTACATTGTTAAGACATGCCTGTGGGCCGTTGGAATGCAGGTATTAAAAGCGGGCTGATTGCACACAGAGAAGAATGAGAGACAAGGAGAGAGGGAAGGATAGGAAGGAGAGAGGAATGGAGGAGAGAAGTGTGGAGTGAAGCAGGGCGTCACGCTGAGGCAGAGCGAGAGGGTGAGGCTGACAAATGCTGGTACGTGTGGATGTTTTAACAGTGCACACACGCTTTAATACATGTATGTATGTATGCAAGTGTTTAAGTGTGTGCGTGAGCGTCTACACACTTGTCAGAGGGGGTGTCTGGGTTTGAATGTGTGTCAGGAATGCATGTTCCATTAACTACATCAACACTGCAGTAAATGTGTGTGTGTGTGACCAAAAGGAGTTAGCACTGGGTGTGGGACAGGCTGCAGCCGTGTGTGTGGGCACCCGTCACTCGGAGCAGTGAGGGCTGTTAGGAGCATGTGAGCAGTCCTGCAATCGCAATGTGAACTGGAATCCCGACTTAACTAAAGTTATAAATAGGTGTGTGTGTGTGTGTGTGTGTGTCCAATCCCACAGTATCAGTTGGTGATGGGACTGCAATGTAAAGCCCACCAATGCACCGAAGTGCCTCCCAAGGCTAAAACTACCGTTCTTTCCCCCTTCATTCCCTTTTTCTTTTATCTTTCCTTATTCATCGTAGACATTTCTCCACCAAAGTCCGTTTTTTGTTCCTCACTTTCTGTCCTTTCTTTTACTTTTTCTAAAATATTCACTTTGCTTCTCCTTCTCTTACACGGGGTTGCATTGTGTCATTTTGTGCCGCCATCCCTGGGTCTCCTGGATTGCCAGCTGGTGATATATGATCCAGGCTGTCAGCGTCAGAGCTGGCTTTCTTGGCACGGAAGTTTGCAAAGCAAAGCTGGCCAAAAAATCAGCCATTCACCTCCTACACCCTTTTCTCTAGCCCCTCACCCACACACACACACCCCACCTCGCCCCATCTGTCTCTATGTCATTGTGTGTGTGTGGGTTTGGCGCTGGTTTAGGGGGCAGTTGGTGTAACGGTTCACTAGAGCATCAAAGCGGCGCGCACCGTCGGCACGACATGGGAAACAAAGTCAAAGCACAGTATGCAACACTGACCCCAAGCTAATGCTAGCTCTTCATTCACATTTGCTGAGAGATGCTAAATGCTAGGAGCAGTACGAGTAGACTTGGACCCGATGACGAGCCAACTGTGGCATATTTGTCTCCCTGTTGTTACACACCTGTTCTCTCCTCCTTCACTTTAGGTGAATGGGAGTATCAGCACAGGACCTCCTGTCCTTCGCTGCTCACTTTCTCCTTCCTCCACCACCGCTGCGCTGCTTTCTTCACCTCTTCCTTTCTCTATTCCTTTGCCATCCCCACTATATTTACCGTGACAAAGCAAGTAGCGGCAGGGACAGAGATGGAGGAGGGACAGCTGGACGCTCATAGACACAACATTGCGTTGCATGTGTCCACTTACAGCGCCGTCTGCACCTCGTTCTCTTTATGGCCTCACCCTTCCCTCTTTTTTGATCTTCTTTCGGTTCCTCCCGTGTTGGTTTCTCCTCTCACTACTGCTATTACAACCAAAGCTCTCACATTTCGGTCTTTGTCTCGTTCACTTTCTTATATCACATCGCCCCGTCTCTCTCTCTCTTTCTTTTCTGTTTTTTTTTTTCTGTCTGTTCCCACTCTGCTATGTGGTCAGAGCCTCTGCAGTGGATTATCAGTCAGTTGACTCACAGAGGGCAGCCAAAGCCTCCAGAACAAACATGAGAGAATATCCAAATGATTGGCTGCTTGGCTGTGGAGCGTGGAAACAAGCCTCCATATCAGCTCGAGCCAGGCTCGGTCCACAGGTCTGCCCATACGCCATATTAGCCAGTAACAGTGACACACTGCAGTGCTTGTGTTTGTTTGCAGCAGCTGGCGTCAGTGTAGTACAATCCAAAATGAAACGAATTATCAGATAAATACAGAAATTGTTATTGGTTGTTTTCACATAAGGCTTTTATGCATGTGGGTGGGCAGAGGCGTTTGTTTTCCAGAAATCGTGTTAGGTAATGCCAATAACTGTGTGTGTGTTTTTTTTTATGCCTCCTGGACATATTCTTTTCTTAGTTGCTGGTAGGGGAATGTTCAGTCATCACCAAGTCCAACAAGTTTTGTTATTGCTCAAGCTTTAAGTTTTCACTTCCTACATCTGTGCTTAACAGAAAACTAGCAGGAAACGGTGCAACTCTGGGGCTTAGTTAAAGTTAAATTCCATATTCTTGTGATACAGCTCAAATATGTGGTCAGGAATTTGATTTGGACAAAACGCTCAGGTGGTGTTAGGGGTGTGTATCTCATACATGGCCCATGATCCCACACAAAAATGATACAGCTAAATTTGTAATGATACAGTAGGATTCATAGATAATTCAAGCCAATTCTTTACATTTTTTGACATCTCTCAGTTATTCTTTACAATCCCACTTATTCGATGGACTTGGACTTGTATGGCTTGGTTCTCCGATGTCTCTCTGCCTTCATATAAACTCAGCCTGTGCTTCCCTGCTCTCTACTGAGAGGGTTGGGGGTTGGCCTTTCTGCCCCTGAGCTACATTTCTGCTTGGAGATGGAGAGCTGGATTCATGGAGAATTCTGCAGATGATTGACAGCTTCCATGTCTCCTGCCCATCAACTTTGATTACGTCGCCTCCACATTCCTTAGCTCACGCTCCTCACCTCTTCCAGGATTTGACAGCCATCTCGCAGCTCCTCGTTCCCTCCTGTTCATTGCCTTCTTCCCTCACTCTACCCCTTAAAGCCACATACCTGTACGAACACGCCGACTCCGTGCAAACCCCCTCTCAAACCTCCTCCAACCCATGATAAATGTCAGAATTCGCCTAGGGGACCCCAACCCCGCTGCAGAGGGTGTGTAATTTTACACTCTGCTTTAGGGAGAGGACGTTCTCCGAGAAAAAGTCACATTGATGACTCACATCCTAACAACGAAAGAAATTCGACAGTGTAAATGAGTAAATGCTCTAAATCATATCTGCCCTGTGGTTAAAAACATCTGTAATGAACAGGCCTATGATTCTGGACACAGTGTTATGAATAATGAATGAATGATGCTGATGGGAGGTCCAGCAACGCAGCGCCACCGCTTTTAAGTTCATTTAATTGAAACAAGTTCAATAGCGTCATGAAGGCTTTTATCTCGATCTTGTTTCGCTCTCCCCAATCTTGTCATGCATGAGGCTGATAGTTATGAATACATAGTTACAAGATCACAAATGTCAGGCCACACAGGGAGGGTTTTATTTTGTCACTTTTTTATTTTTATAGACATGATATATACAAAAGTTATTTTTTAAAGGTTTTTCCCTTTTTATCTCACTTGACTAAATGTGACTGAATGACTAAATGAAACATAAAAGTGCATTCAGGCCCTTTTATGTTTCCCATTTTTGTCCTGCTTACAGTCGTCTCCGGCTCAGTACCCTCCATCGAAACCCACCTTTTTTCCTCACAATTCCTCTAACCACCCATCTCTGCTCTCTCCCCCACACGCCCTCCCTCCCTCCCTCCCTCCCTCCCTCCCTCCCTCATCATGTGCTGTAACATTTCTACAATATAGCAGATGCTTGAGGATGGAGGAGGTGGTGCCAGGGTGGCAGAGGTGCTGATAGTTAAGCTTCAGTAACCTGTGAACTTCCAGAAGCCTCCTCCTCACACACACACGTTCAGCCTGCATAATTTCCCTCCATATGACTTTTAATTTCCGCCATTATTATAAACAACCAGCACTCACAACGCCTACCTGCACCATCTGCTACTGTAAATACCTTCAACAAGATTGATCTACTTGGACAGAAACCAAAGGCTCTTTCAGGCTAAAGCGGAACATTTGGAGCCCTAATTCTATGACACCACAAAAATGAAAAAAAGTGTAACATGAAAAAGCACACGTGGACATATAAGAACATATAAAAATGCTTGTCTTCAGCACTGTGCAGGATTATTAAGGTAAATCAGTGACGCCACCGAGTTACTGGTTCACTACTTTTGGGGAAGGCACTATTTCTGCAGGATACACTCTATTAATTATGAGGGGAACAAATCACTCTCCACACTCGCTGCCTCTGAGCTATGCAGCAGCCATGATTAAAGAGATACAAGGACACCTTGACACACTCCTTTCTTGTGCTTCGTTTTCCCTTTGATCTCGCTATGCTGGCGATTAGCATTGCGTCCTCATGCCAGTTTTGCCACAGTGAGCTTTGTCTCTTTCCTCCCTCTGTTCCTATCAGTGTCAGTCAGGCCTCTCATCTCTTCTTGTCAGGGTCCATCTCGTGTGCTGGAGTCATCCAGACTTCATCAGTCTGTTGTTTTCCGTGATATGGCATCGTGATTGAACCTGAGGTGCGTGTTTGTGTTAGGCACAAAGATGCTGCTTTTATCAAAGAGCTGTAAGGGAAAGAAATGTGTTCGATAAAGTTGTGTTCAAGTGGTAGCACAAAAGAAATCAGTCAAACATGAAGAAGAATGCTGATCACAAGTATTCAGAGCCCATGGTAGCATCATTACAACATTTGTTTGCTTAAAACCTGTTTTATGGTGTAAGGCTAAGATGAGAAGCAAATCAGCACATTGGGAAATCTGTAAAATTACTCACTGTCAAAATCAATAAAGTCTCATTTAATCCAATCAGCTTCACCCTTTTCTGACCTGGCCTTCATGATATATAACAAGTCTTATGATCTTCTTGCCACACTCTTGCCTTATTAACCAGGCGTGTCCTTGATTTTCAATGGCAAGTGAAAGAGGAAGGTGTCAGTAACCTATAGAGGAGAGGCTGATATATTGATGAAGTGTCAGTGGGCAACACAAACCTTACAGAAGTGTAAATTTGTTTTATTTAAATTAGAATAAATGATTGATGAATCATTGTGTGCGGGTGCAATAGGACGCATAACCCATAGGGTCACGGGCCCATCTGGTGTGAGATCTCCTGGGGGGCCCACAGCGTGACGCCTCGCTGTATGACCTTGGGTAGGTACCGTATTCAAGAACGTTAAAGTAGAGCTGGCGATATTTTTGTTCTGTGATTCAGTTTTTCCTGTGAAGCAGGACATTCGCTTTGAGTGAGCCGACTCGCACGTTAGTTTGTTTTTGAGTCCACTGTTTCAAAACCTTGCGGAGGAAGTAGAATGTGTCTGAGACATATTTCATAATCAGAGTCTCTCATTCCTTTCAGCCTTCACTTGTTACTCACTGGCTCCTGTTTGTCTTTGTCTTACTGTTTTTGTCTGTGTGTTTTTAACTTTACAGATTCTCCCGGCAAACCCACCAACACCCCCACACACACACGCACACACACACACATCCTCCCCTTACTCACACTGTCTAATCTTTCATCTCCAAGAGCTGCAGGTCTGCGCAGGTTGGGACGTGTGTTGTTTTGTCTTTCTCAGGTTTCGCACATTCCAGATGTTATCACCAGCCTCTGGTTAGCTTAGATGATAGTCATCTAGACAGGGCGGTCAGTCACTTTGCAGACAATGATAGATGGTGTCCTCTGTGTCAGGCCTGATGCCCAGAGATGAAAGCAGGCACAAGGCATCAGGGTAATAGGTAGGACATGCTGGACAGAAGATTTCTTTTGTCCTGACAGGTGATTGACTCACCAGAAAACTGTCTCTGGAATCAGTCAAAATTAGATTAAATGTTGAATATTTAAACCCCATCTTCATTTCCCTAATTATTTTGTCTGTTGCCTCCCATTTCTATTCTAATCACATCATCATCCAAGCTATGAATAATAATTTAATGAAGCGTTATGAATATGAAAAACGTTCTGGGTAGCAGATTGGACTGTTATGAGGACTAGAATAATGCACCTTATGAAAATCTCTGGTGGGCCTTGATGTGTAAATGAATAAGACATTTTTGGTGTCTTATTCAGAAAAACGTCCAATTTGTGAGAAGTGGCTTCATAGAAAGTCAGAGCTTGGAATCGAAATTATGCATGGTTGACATTTCCTCTTAATTCATTCTGTCATTTTCGTTTTTAAGCTCTCCCCAAACAACCTTAATTTTATCAGGTAGCTGATAAACAGTGCGCTCGTAGTGTGTGTTCATTTCTGTGTCCACACGTGCCCGTGTGTATCATCTAATCCAGCCTTGGGCAGCTTCTGTCCCCTGCAGGCTCCGTGTCAGCAGCTTGACTTTGATGTCAAGCCACAATTTATTCGTCTGTCTCCGTGAACTCCCCTGCTGTCCACATAATGTCAGGCAATCAATAATAATATTGTGACCTACCTACCTACCCCGCCTGCCCACTGCTTTAGTTATTTACCCCCTGGCCTGCACTGTTACAATCTCTGACCTGCCCCTGCCCTTGGTAGAAACCCCTCTTGTGCCCCTTCCTTCCCACTTTCACCACTATAACATGTCTAGCTATAACAATACCTCTATGTCTGTTACCTTGGTAACGTGCAGCCCCCCCTAAAGCCAAAGACAAACCCCCGAATGGAAACAGATGAAGAGAAGGGAGGGTTGAAGTTGGATAGAGGGATGAATAAAGAAAGAGAAAATTAAAAGAGATGATGGATCAGCTGTTCATAAATATGCTAAGTGAGCTCCCTCTTTGCACCCCCCAAAATTTCCACTGTATGTGTGTGGAGGTAACAGAGAGTGGGAGCAGACAGGTGTGCCATTATGTTGAAGATTACCGATGAAAGCTGGAAGACACAGAGAGTTGGCTCCCTTAAAAGTGTGGGTTTACGTTAAAGTGTGTGTGCACAATACGTGATGTCCGTGCCACCTATAGGTGCGCTTGCTCTGTCCATATGCTGCATGGTATTCGAAATCCGCTCTGTGGGTGTGTAAACATGTGTGCGCGCATACCACAGCTTTCTTCCATCTCTGTGCCCTACCAATGGCTGAGTGTCCGCCCTTCGCTATCTTCTTGTCTCCAGCTTATCTGCTGGCCTGTCTTGAAGTGTTGATGCAGAAAATAGAAACTACTCTGCAGGAATGCATGTTTCCATGTTTCTTCTTCCCCCCCTGCAAAATATGCCGCTCACATGCAACAAAATATCCCGAGACACAAATGATAATGCGGTGTGACGTGGGCAATGATCTAGGATGCTTTCAAGCGTTTACAACACAGGAATTTTATCTTTTTATAATGAGTTTATGCGTGAGATGAAAGGTATTTGAGGAGGCTGTCTGCAACAAATTGTTATGCAGCTAGTGTCTATAACTATAAATATACAGTGGTTGCACACATCCTCTTACAGCGTAGTTGTTAGTGGGTCTCCCGGCCTCTCAGCTAGTCTTTCACCAGCCAGTCAGCCAGCCATGTGGTCCCTCTCCACTCTAATTAAACTCGCTGTGGTTCCAAACCCCAACCAGAAAGACACAACCTCAATGCCAGACACTCCATCAGCTGCTGCCAAGACCTGTTTGTGTGAGTGTGTGTGTGTGTGTGTCAGTGAGAAAAATGGAGAGGGATAGAGCCCTCATAACCATATTTACCTCTCTTTTCACTCCATCAAGACATGGTGTAGTGGATTCTGCCAAAGCACACGAGGAGCAGTGGGGGAAAACAAATAGAAATGTGGAAGAGGAGACAAAGAAGGATCTACAGTAGTCAGTATATTCAAATGTTTGCCTTAGTGGGGGGAAATGGGGGAGTTTAGTGGATTTAGAAATCAAGGGAAAGAAAGAGAGGAATGCAGGAGAATAGTAATTAAGTCTGAATTATTCTATCTCTGAGGGATCAGGGGGATTAATAGTAGCTTTGGTTTGGATTGTGCACCTTTCATTCAGTTTCAGCATGGGAGTCTTCCTGTATGTAAACGTGTGTTTGTTATGTGTGCGCATAAATATGTGTGTGTGTGTGTGTGTGTCCTCATGTGTCTAGCTGCTCTCCAGAAGGCTCCATGTGTCTGTGCCAAGGGGCTTGTGACCGTATCTGCCAGCCAGCCAGCCAGCGATTGTGTGTGTATGCTGATGTGTGACTTTGTACCCCCCACTTACTGAAGTTCATCCAAGCATTATAAGTTAATCCGCCATAATAGGCAAAAAGACAGAAAGTAGGGGAAAAGGAACAGGGGGTGCGAGGTGGGGCATCAAAAGGTAGTGTGTGTTTCCCTGTGAGTGTGTATTTCAGTCGGCTGTGTGTGAGGTATGAGTACAGATTTAGAGCTCGACAGACCGTTCTAAATCTCTAGCTTATACGCTGTTTTGGGACAGTAAGTGTTGATAGCCCAGGCGGGCAGACAGCTCATGTCTCTGAGATGAAATCATAGCTTTGGCTGTCCCACTATCACAACTATAAATCTAGCTAAATACTTTTGAAAACACTGATTTAGGAGCTAGACGGAAAACAACATGTCTTTTTTTTTTAACCCATTGATTAATATGAAGAGGAGGGAAAGATGCGTTGGAATGAAGTGGTTAAGGTGACACACGGAGGTCAGGGGTGGTAATGAATTAGTCCTGGCAATAAAAAAAAACACCGAAACCACGTGGCTTTGGGAGGCTTTTGTTGAGGGTGATTTGCCGGGTTAAAAGTCATGTATTCCTAACTCACAGTGGATGTGTTCACCTTCTAGCTGGGATGTCCTGTGTCTCTCAACCTCCCACTGTGTTGCTATTGTCAACACTGTAGATTGTTTGTGCAGGGAGGGGTGTGGGTGGGGGTGGGGGTGGGAGTGGGGGCAGGTGCAGCGGTAGGTTTATGATGGTGGCGGAGTGGAGGTGGGCTTTGCCCTGCCTGTCTGGAGGCACTGACCCATGCTGCGAACACCCAGTCTCTCTATGTCTTGATTACGCTCTGCCTTCTATCTCTTAAGTGTGATGTTTTTTTTCACCGTGGCCATGTTTGAATTTAAGATTTCCAAGATCCTGCTACCTCGCCGTCAGATATGTTTTCAGGAACGCACACAAAGAGACACGCTCCTTTTTAAGCCTTCATTTCCACCCTCGTGTCGCCTTTTCTTTTTGATTCGCCCTATCTCCCTGCCAGAGTGCTTACCCGTTCCTCTCTATCCCTCTATCTGTCCCTGACACACGGGTTTTTCCAGCCTGCTGAGCATGATGGCCTGCTTTTTAAAAAACAGAGCAATGGGTGGATAAGAAAACAGCAAGAGGATAAGGGATGTAGCGAAAAGAAAGAAACGAGGAACGAATCAACGCGTACTCCAGTGGCCTGTTATCTCATTACAGCGGCACCGTCTTGTCACGCCCGGCTGACTGGCCCCCTAAGGAGTGCCCTCGCCCCCTGTAAGACCCCCTTTATTCAGCAACTGCTCTCGTATTTCAGCTCGGGCACAAAGAAGGCCAATTCTGTCTGGTTTCTGAGCTGTCCGCGCCAGATTTGTGGATCCTTGCTCAGCCGAGGCACATATTCAAGCACACAACAGAGGCATGGCTGGATACACAGACGCCTTGTCAGTTGCTAGTTATGAAATGATGCTTGCAGATAATGGAGGCTAATAGTGAGAGTAGATATCCATTTGTTCCACCATTTTCTCCCTATTCCAACCCTCTTGTATAGTCCCATGTGGGTATTAGAAGAGGGCTTCAAGTGGAAGCTGCTGTCAGCTGAAGTAGTGAAAATGGTGTTCCTCTCTCTGGCTTCTCTCCCTCTTCTGCCAAAATGAAGGCTCATTAGAAGTGAAGGGAGGGCTGTTTCTAAATGAGATGGGCAGAGTGCTACTCAGCACTCCTACAGAGACAGAGTGAGAGACAAGAGAGAGGAGGAGAAAGAAATGGAAAGAGGAAGCATCAGAGAGATAATGCAGGCAAAATATTCTGTTAATGTGGAGGAAAACTGAAATGGAAAATATATAAGCAGGAACACTGTCACAATTTTAATGAATGCGTCAGACAAAGGGTCTGGCAAAGTAGAAAACTGTGAAATGTGCATGGAAATGTGAATCCATGGTAACGTTTTCTGGTTTGCAAAGATCCCCTCTGAAACAATTAAAAAAAGCTAAATCTCATCTGCACCATGTGGTAAAAATGGGATAATTTGTCTCAGCAACAGCTGTTTAGAATGTGTTTTTTCTGTGCCCTGGTTCCAATGACGTATTGTGTTGTTTTAATACCATTAAACTCCTAATTTTGCTGTTCTCTAATACTTTCTTTTGTCAAACGACTGAGCAAACGAATTATATTCATGAAACATTATTAAAAAGCTCCGATTTTGTTTCACGGGGAAAAAAGTCAGGAAGCAACGTGCTGTAGCATCTCAGTGTTATTTCCTGTTCCCTTTCTCGTCGTTTACTCCAGCTTGTGCGCTGTGTGTTTAACCCTTCTGCCGGGGAACAAATTTCTTTGTCATGACAACAAAACACCTTGGTGCTACAGTTTATTGTGGTGATGACTGCTAGAAAAAGGTGAGAGAAAACGCAGCAACTTTGAGGAACTGAGCCGCTGACACATGAGGGTGTGGATGTGTTTCGCTCTGTTTGTGGATGTGACAGTAATCATGCTGTAAATAGGTTACTGTACTGTAAGTAGAACCTATGGCATTCATCAGTATTAAAATACACATGCACTGGCAGGACAGCCTAATACAGCATACAGCCGCACTGTGTGTGTGTGTGTGTGTGTGTGTGTGTGTGTGTGTGTGTGTGTGTGTGTGTGTGTGTGTGTGTTGTAGAGTCCAGAGTGGAAACCTGAAACTCACACAGAGACACACTGGCCTGCTTTCACCTTTTCCTCACCCTACAACTTATCCCAAATGTTATTTCCCCTCTACAACACAGGTGTCTGGGTCAGTTTTGTTGTTAATCTTAGTCAAACACACACTGTGTCAGGGCGCCCTCAATGACACACACACACACACGTGTACAAACACTGGACATAATGGACACACTCCGGCGTTTTTTTTCTCTTGCACAAACCGGCACCTTACACGGAGTATTTATCTGCACAGCATGCTAGGAAATGACTTGCAGAAGGAAATGATTCGAGGGTGGAAATGGAGGGAATGGAAGAGAGACTGCAGCGGTCGCAGCACTTTGTCCGAACCCTTTTAGTGAGATTAGCTGTGGTCTTAACGTCCCCCCCGCCCCTTATTTATACTCTGAGTCACCCTTTCTTTCCCCCCTCTCCCTCCACACTCTGACAGATTGTCCCATCTATAAAAGACATAGGTGTCAATACATTTTCATTTCAAAAATATAAAACAATTAGAGTAACAAACAGCTGTAAGAAAAAAATAAATCTCACGACCATATCTCGCCTACCATGTCTTAGAGGAGCTGCATTGCTATTTTTTTATTTCTTAGGAGATAATCCAAGTCCTTGTCTGTCCTCTGGTAAATAATATCCATTGACTTAACAGCAGTGAACCTGTTCTCCACTGCTTTGTTGGCACTAATCTATAACAACACGGAGCCGTGTGAGTTTTGTCTTTGGTATAAGGACAGTGCATCCAGAGGACAATCTCCAGACAATGTTTCTGCGGAATTTTAACACTTTGTCTCTCCCGTCAGTGCAGTCCCCAAACACCCTGCAAAGTGATGGACCACGAGGATCTTTAAATTAAAGTCAGCCATGCAGCGCTGCTCAGGGAAATGCAGCAATGCTTGCTGAAGAGCACAACCTGCCACCTTTGACATCTGCAACCCCATTTAGATAGAAGTTTAGTAAAAATATGAATGAATATGACGCTTAAAAAAACGATGTAATGTCACAATCATGTAGTGTGAATGTCATTGATTGCAGCAAAATTCATAAATTGTTGTTACGTGATGTTACACGTAGAAGGCTAAGGCAAACACTCCAGGACCTGTTCTGCTTCAATTTTTTACTTTTTAAAAAAAAAACCTGATTTTTGCAGGTTTATTAATTCTGTGAATGCATGTTAAAATGATTAGGTGTGAGACACTGTAACATTAATCCCCCTTTAAAAATCTAGTAAATCACGTAGAAACGTTACTGAAAGCAAGATTTAGGATCTCCGTTTCATCACGTCAGTTGTCAGTCTTTTTCCATCCGTCCATCATCTTCCTGTGGCCGGCCCTTCGCTTATTGGGTCCTGAGAGGGATTTATAATGTTTTCTGCCTCCCTCACCATTCAGTGCACCTCATTAGGACAGCCCATTATGGAAACCAACTACATCAGTGGCAACAAATGCAAGCAGATTGCTTCTGCCAAACACTGCATATCATTCTGGCCCATTAAAGCAAGTCATTTACCTTGATAAATAGGTTGAGGCGAGGGGGAATTGAAAACGCATTGGGGAGCCTCTGCTTCGCTCGCTTCATCTTTCTCCGTCTCTATTGCTCCAGTTTTACCTCTTCTATTAACAGGAGCTTCTCTGTACACTTTCTGCTCGTGCTCACATTTGCATCAGCCTACGTGCGTCTGCTCGTTCTCTCTAACTAGTTCTCATCCAAACTTTGCAGCACACTGCCTAGCACCATCCCAGTCAAACTCTCCTTCTCATTTCTTCTCCTCCATCCCCGACTTCTCTCTTCTCCTGTTTCTAAATTTTATTTTTCGCCAGAGGCCATGTTTCAAGGAAGGAGTGAACAGCGAGAAAGACAGGGAGAGAGGGGGAAGAAGAGGACAGGCAGTGTTAATTGGAGGGCCTGCGGCAAGAAGGACGGAAGGAAGAGAGAGAAGAAGGAATGGAGGCACAGATTTGGGGGCCCCAAAACATTAAATATTAACACCTTTTCTCATCTCTGGCCCTTTAGTGACATCCACTGATTGGGTTTTCTCTCAGTCGATCAGCACACACACGCACACACACACGTTCTTTCCCCAAAATTGAGATCCTCCTGAAAATGAAAGTCAGCCAGGAGTAGACATACTGCGGTAATCTGCAGACCCTCTCTGTTTTGTGCCCTTTGATTTGTAAAGTAATGAAATTCCACTTGATATTTTTATCCAGTCTTTCATGTCAGTCAGTGCTATGGCCTTACCCGCCCTTTTTTTTTTTTTTTTTTTTACCACCAATGCATTAAGAGCCAAATGTGAGCTCTAATATAGAGGCACTATTAGAAGACACTGGCTATTGTCAGACTAACTCTTTGTTAATGGACTCATATATAATGGCACCAGATTATGCCAGCTAAAAGATGTTAGCTTCATAAAAGGCCCAGATATCCTGTATGACTTTGGTTTTCTTCAGCTTACTCTAATGGGGAAGGGCACTCAGAGAACATTTTGGATTACAGTGAGACCATATATCAGCCTACTTTTGTAGAAGCACTTACACAGCACTAAAACTCATAAGACTCATGTATTCATAGCTCCATTTATAATCTCTTTTAAAAAACATCACGGCTTTGTTTTAGTTTTTCAAATGCTGCAGAATGGGATGCAGGACTGCAATGTCAGCTCCACAAATTCATATTCTATTTGTGCGCTCCATTTCCATTTGTCCTTTTTTTTTTTTTTGTACTTCTTGTTCCTACCATCTATCCTTGTCCTCTTTTTCTTCTCCTGTTCGAGGAGGATAAACACACCTCATTCTCGCCACCCACCTCATCCATCCGCACAAACACACTCATTGATCACACAGCTCCAAACTCTTATGTTTGAATGGAGTTGACTTCTCCAGCCGTTGCCAGAACAACAGGACGGGTGAGAGGGAATCTCCGGGAAGACAAAAACGTGTGTGAGGTGTTGACCTTGCAACCCACTTCACACTGTTTACATTGAGCCCTGAACTGCCATAAAATGACACTACACACACACACACACACACACACACACACACACACACCAATAAACCTGTGATTTATCTGTCCTAACTGCACACACTGATGTTACCCCTCTATCTTCCAGTAAAAGGCAACACACAACTTTTGAACTACACACATCCAGCTTGACTGCAGACATCATTTGCCGAGTCATTGAACTTTGCAATGACTTGGGGCTCTGCCTTTTATTGCGTTGAGTAGGATTCACAGATGCTTATATTGTTGTGTTTATGCCGCTGGAAAGGACTGACGCATACCCAGTCTAATTGTTAATAGCTTTATGTGTAACTCTGCAGCATTACATCAATATCAGGTCCCCGGGAAATCAGACCTCCTCCACACTTCTGTCCTCGTTCCCTTCTTTCGAGTCCGTCCTCTCTCTTTTTACTCCGAATGAATCCAAATGAAGTTAAACCTCTTTTAGTGCTTTGTAAAGCCCTAATCATTTTCCGGGCTTTACACATTGGTCCAGGAAAGAAATCAGACTTCATGCAACAAGGTGGATATAAGATCCGTAAAACTGCAGCCTGACAGAAGTGACAAATGGAGCTAATACAAAAACTTCTGAGGCCTGAGAACACAACAGTAAAAGGTTACAAGATTCTTGTCTAATAAGATTTTCCCCTTACAGTCCGCGCTTTGCGTCATCTCCGCAGCTGGTAGGTTTGGTCCTGATAAATAAAGAGTAAAACTCTTCTCAGACGACCTCTACAACCAGCTGCAACCCGAGGGTTTGTGTCAGGATCCCAGGTGTGACTCTTTCCTCCACTCAGGTGGTTTATCGGCACAAGCCCAGACAGGAAATCACACAGGCCCCTCCATATCCTGTAATTGTGGTGCGAGGGCTTAAATGTGACATCTGCGGATGGGATCTCACCGTTAATCAAGACTCACCTTGCAAACGCAGGCAGATATCACACGTAGCCCTCATTACACGCTTAGGCCTTAAAAGCAGCGGATGCAGCCAGTTCCACCAAGCATTGAAATATGAGCGCTGAAGATTTTATTGTGTCTGGCTCCAATTAGAAGCCTAGATATCATCTCCGAAGCACAATAGACCTTGGCTGTTCACTGGGACTCGTGATTACAGAGGCTTTAGAACTGTCTCTGCGCATAGATGCCAGATTTACAGGACTCCGTAAGATGATATTCTGATTGCTGTAATTGGTATGTTGGAGCGCTGCCGTCCATGAAATACTGTCCAAAAAATAATAATTAAAAGTTTTTCGGGAGCTAACTGATTGGCAACACGTGTTCATTAGAAGCGCTGAAGTAATTCAACTTTGGGTCACAAAGTTAACAATAAAACAGGTGTGACCAGGTAAAACTAGTCAGTCCCACTTACCATGTAACATTATAAGATGTCGTTGCAAACACAAAGGAACATGAAACTGCTTTGTTATGATAAGTCACAATGGTTTGAACATTTTGTAAAGAATAACTTAATTACTAAATTAGTTTCTGTGTGGAGTCAGTACACGCTGATGAGCATAATTTGTATTGTTCCAGCTATTTTATTGGTATTTGTAGCTAATGTATTAATGTCTCTGCACAGATCCACCAGTTGTACTGTTCAAGTTCAGATCATTTGATGCTTTAGGTTTAAACGTTTCTTCAGGCTTCTAGCGAAATGGGTAAAGTATCTAAGTGACAATTTGCAAGTTAAAATAGGGATTTGTGGCTATTATTTGCATATAATAGGTATATTCTTACTTTTGTGTTTTCAGCTTGTTATCCTGCTCGTACGACATAATCCCTGCCTGTGAAGATAGTAAATTGCAATGAGAATCTAGTTAGCATCAAATACCTTTGTTTCGTTGTCAAAGGTCAGTACGTAGCAGGGCTCTGCCAATTATTGTAGCATTTTATCAGCTCGTACAGTATGGATACACACAGCATTCCATGTTTCCAAGGAGACAGACAGTGGAAGAATGAATGCAGCATCTGTTTCTGCACCTTTTCACTGAATGTCTGTTTTTACTTATTGTCTCCCTGGTTGCCCAAAGTATTGTCAGGAGTTTGGAAACTTCTTCCTGTCCGTCATCTGTGTAGGTCTTTGTGCCTCACTGTGCCTGTCTGTCTCACTCTCTCCTTTGGCCTCTTTATGTAGCATTCATTGTTGGTATGCGTGTGTGTGTGTGTGTGTGCGTGTGTGTGTGTGCTTGTGCGGGTGGGTCTGCAGCAGCTGCTGATCCTGTGCTGCACCTGTTCTGGTCTCATCAGTCATGCGTTGACGGACTCCATGCCTTACATGGACCCACCCTGACAGTGGCAGCGTGACCCAGTGTCCCCTCTACCACACACATACCTCATGCTGCAGACAGTGAACAGTATATATACATCAAGTAGGTTCAATGACAGCCACTACAGGACCTTCTGTAGACTTTACAGTTAGTAAATCTCTCAGGTTGACTGAGTTTGTCTGCCAGAAAGAAACCGAACAACAATATTTGCTGAAAAGAACAAACTGTTCCCACATAAGAGGACAAGCTGACCAAAATTGCTTGCAAATACAGTTGTCGTTGTATCCATGGAGTATCTCCATAGATGTTATGACCCTGAGTTTGATTTTTTTTTATATTTGCTAAAAATAAATATATGCAACTTAGCTGGTAGCTCTATTTAATTTATGACATGCAGTATATGACGAAGAAAAGCAGAAAGTCCTGTATTTTTTAGGCTTTTCAAATCTGCAAATATTTAGCATGTATAAATTCAGCTTGACATGTCAGCAGTGTTTATTACAACAGAGAAGGCGACTGGCGAATAATTCTCAGCCGTTTGAAAGGAGCTAATCACTGGCAAGTGATAAATAAAAGAGTGGAACTTATTTTTACGACCTTGTGCTGTAGGTGACTCAGTCCTCGTGACATTGAGGCTGTGTCTTCTGTTTGCTTTGCCAACAGTGAAACACACTAATCTTATTAGAGGCAATGGATGTTTTGGACCACACACACACACACACACACACACAGAGAGCCACATAAACAGGAACTCACACATACACACACACACTTACAGATATTCCTCCAACGGGCACGTTGCACTCGTTGCACACGTTCCTTCTTAGCTTTGCACTCATTTCCCAGATAAAGGCGTCCGTACCCTCTTTTTGACAGTGGTTCAAGTCTTTTATACTTTTCCAGGCATGCTGACTGTAAACTAAGACTCTTCCTGAATCCCCAACACCACCATGCAGGTGTATACGGTCGACTTAGATAAAGCCGCAAAACACAGAACATCCATCTCTTGAAAGCTGAGCACCAGCAGGTGAAGAGGTTTGTGGTGGCGTCACGCAGAAGCTTTAGTTGGGTTGCACTTATGCAGGCTACGTAATGCCGGGTTTGCGCAAGACGTTGCCTTTTGAACCCTTTCTTTCTCACTCTACCCCTTCTCTTCCCTTTCTTTATTAATTATATTTCCGCCTTTCTTTTGCAATCTCTCCCATTCTCTTCATTTTCATTCAGAAACACACATGCGCAGACAACACACACACTCGCAAGTTTGTGCCCTGGGTATTCAAAGATGCTCTTTGAGAATGAGGGATAAAAGGAAGAGAGTCAGAGAGAGAAAGGGGCTCCTGGTTTGATGTCCAGAATGTGACAGTAGGTGAGGGGGGACGGGGGCGGGGGGGAGGAGGAAGGGAGGAAAGGAAGGCAGGAAGGCAAGGATCTTTTTTTTTTTTCATAATGAGGAGTACTCACTTGTGTGTATGTGTGTGAGAAAGAGAGTGAAAGGAAGGTATATGCAGGGAGAGAGTAAAGTCAAAGGAAAGTAAAGGGAGATAGACAGAGAGAGTATTAAAGATGGTTTCACATTAACTTTTCAGTAGATGTGGGACTGGCACAACTCTCTGGGTTCTCCTCCACTCTGCCACGCTGCTTTGAATGTAGACTTGAATCTTTATGTTTCTGACACACACTGTATTTAATAGCTTTTTCAGGGAGGTTCAGTTCTCTCATAAATATCACATGCATTATAGATATACTGTATGTACGTGTGTGTGTGTGTGTGTGTGTGTGTTGGCCACAATCTGACC
The DNA here is from genome assembly GCA_033026295.1 of Channa striata. Lineage (NCBI taxonomy): Eukaryota > Metazoa > Chordata > Actinopteri > Anabantiformes > Channidae > Channa > Channa striata. Next base: position 19,836,740 of record CM065175.1, on the reverse strand, counting down.
GTCTCATTCCCATCTGTCTGTCTACCCGGTCATGCACCACCTCACACACACTTTAGCTCTCTTTGGCTAAATCCGATTATCTGGCCTGCACCAGCTAACGAGACCCCCATGTAGATAGTCTCAAACCGCCGTTCCCTCAGTAGCACCCAGCCCCCCCCCTTTGGTTAATTTTCTCTCAACAACACACACACACAGTCACAGGGCAGCAGTCTGTGTCTAAATACACAAACACACACACACACTTGCATGGACAGAGGACTCTCTAATTATGCTCCCTAATTGCCTGTGTCTCTCTGTCCAGCTGCCTGGTGTGTACAACACAGCGCAGTCGCCTGATTGATCACTATGGCTCTAAAACATATTGTACATATAAAAAGGAAAAAGGGTTGAGAGTAAAACAGACAATGACATCAAATGAGAGATAAGGAGGCAGAGGAGGGCGGAGAAGGAAAGATGTTGCTGCAGACATCCGGTTGATATCCTGTCAGTTTGCTGTTCATCTGCAGGCATTGAAATGCACCAAACCCCAGTTAAACACAAAAAAGGACATTAAAGCCGAGATAAGCAGGGGGAGGTTAAAGGATCTGATATAGATCATGTTATTGCCATTCAAAGGAAAATAAGTGTGAGTAAGTAAGTAATAAGAACAGACACCAAAGCCAAACACACATTGTCAATAGATTGATTTTTAGGTTGAACTAGAGACTGTGACTGTATCATAATCTAATGAAACAGATTAGGATGTTTTCCTAAAATGATTTAGATAATCTATTTTAAAAAAACTGCATTGTGCATCAGTCAGCTTTACAAACCTCCTTTTCTAAGATTCTGAGTCTAGATGTGTTTTTTAAAAGCCAAATTATTTGTCAAACCTGCGGGTTAAGACTTGGACTTCCTAAGCTACTCCCTTGATTTACTGTGGTATGTGTGTGAGTGTGTGTGTTTCACATGCACCACTTAACAGGACTCCACTTAAATCCTGAGTGCTGCCTAAAAAGCACAGCACTTGGTTTACTCACACATTCTTGCACACTTGCTCGTCTGGCTCGCTGTTTGTGTTGGCGCAGAAACAGAAGGGGGGATTTTCTTTTGGGCTACATCCTTCTTACAGACTCTGGAACATGAGAATCAGTTTGTAAAACTAATGTTGGTTCACTCGAGAGAGCTTCAGAGCTGAGAGAACAAAATGTTGAGGGACAGAGAGAGACAGGAGTGCAGGATGGGGACGAAGGGAGCAGAAAATGAAGTAGGAAAGGAAAGAGAGAGGAAATAAAGAAAATAAAGAGGAAGTGAATAGAATAGAACAGTAGAATAACGCATGAGATATTTTCATCAAATGTCAGCTGTGAGTGTCACTAAGAAACTGGTTCCTCTTCTGCTCATCTTAAAGCAAACATCTACATCTTCTCTCTCCTCTTATTAAAATTAGCCTGTCAAACAACTCGATTCCCCAGATGTCTATCTTGCCCACTCCTGGCAATATCTCACAACACATAAATTATTTAACTGGAATTTTGTAGTCCAGAAATTGATGTTGTTAATAATTAATGTGATCATACACAATATGAGGCTGGTTTGTTGGTTTTTCAACATGTATATTATTTTGAGTGTGTCTATCTGGATTTTTAATGACATTAAAAGTTTGGATTTTGTGCAGCATATTGGATTTTTGGAATGTTGTCGAGCGGTTGTTTACTGTAGCTTTGCTGATGCATCTATTATTTATGGAAACATTTTCTGCTTGCAGATTATTTCTGAGTGTAGTATCTTACAGTAAACATTGCTCCACTTCCTTAAGTCTGTGCGTTTTCTCCGCCGGCGTATCATTTAATTTTCTCTAAGTGTGCCCGTCAAGGGTTTTCGTAACCCTTTCATGTGTGACTGTACGGTGCGACTGATGACACTGTAGACACTGCAGTGACTTCATTAGCAGGCGTGGAGCTCCTTCCCTTCCTCGTCTCCAGCAGCTCGTCTCCTGTGCCGATGCCGCATCGTAATGGGACATTGAATGCAGCACACTGACCGTGCCAGTCACGAGGACCTTCTACGGTAGCTTTCCTGATTTGGGAGGTTTGGAGATTGGATCCGTATCCAATTCAAAGGTGTGCGTGGTACAGATGTTGAAGCACTCGGATGGATGTCGTGGTCAGTTGGGAATCACAGTGTTTGCTTTAGTGGTAACTGAGAACCTGGGTCTTGACATATTTTATGTTCACGTTCATGCTCCAGCCCTTTAAATCGATGCATGGTCAGTAGCACAACATGAAAGTAGTGAATACGAGGATGAGGATGGGTTATGCTGCAGGCCTGGTTTGAGAAGTTTCTCTGGAAGTTTCAGAGAAAGTTTTTGCTTTTTTTTTGCACTTTGTGCTGACATTGAAAATACTAGAATTGTTTGTTTTTTACTGGACTATTTACTTTAAATTCCAAGTATTAGATATATGTTCTACACTGAAAATAACAAATCTTTTCTCTTGAGGATTTGTGTTGTTCTGTGCTAAAGGTGACGTACACTGTGGCTCTGTTTGTGTTAGTGTGTGTGTGTGGTCCTTCCCTCTGACTTTGCTCTGGTGTCGGTTGTCATCTCTGGGGCTTCACTGTTTTGTGTGTGTTTGTGTACACTGCACACAATGAATGTGTGTTTCTCTGCACACATTCATTGTGTTTGAACAATCTGGAGCTTCTGAAACCGAAACTTTAATATCTTTTACATGTAATTCATGTCGAATCTGTGAATGTGTTGTCATACTTGTATCTTTGATAAATTTCTACCCGTCCTTCTGGTTTGGTCCTGACATTTCTTTCCTTGTGTTTGCTTTGTCCTCAGTATGCAGCGGCTCTGTGGTTGTGAAGGTGTCTCCGAAAGTGGAGGTGTTGAAAGGACAGACCGCCAAACTGCCCTGCACATACACTGGCTCAGCATCGTCAAGCAACACGATTGTCGAATGGTACATTGTAAGTAATTTTGAAATATAAGTTTGTTCCCCTTTAAAATCTTATTGGAAGAAACACATGGCAACACAAGGTATTATTACTACTGAAGAACATTTTAAAAAGAAAACCTATGACAGGTTTTAACTTTAGTTGTGATTTTTATGTGATCTTGTTATCTTGCTTTATTCCTGACCCTCCTCCCATTGTACTTACTTCATTTCACTGTCTGTCCGACCATTCAGGAGGAGCAGGGAACCAGGAAGCGCGTGGCTTTCCGCTCCCAGGGTGGCGAGGGGAAAAGCGACGAGGGCACCCCTCTGGCAAGCCGGGCGACTATCGAACAGGATTTCACGTTGACCATCGTCTCTGTGCAACCCTCTGATGAGTTCAGCTTCTTCTGTGTGGTCAATGCCGGTTCCGCGGGGATTACAGATGCTGTCACTTTGCTTAAAGTCTTCTGTGAGTGCACGTTGGTCTTCATGTGACCTCATTGTGATCCCTCCTAACTGCCCCATCATTCGTTTAACTGTAGCAGAATTTATGACTTAGTTTGTCACTAAAGGGTTATGGATTTAATTCGATTTTTGTGTGCAATTTTAAAAAACACATGTATTTTGCTGATTGCATTTTGCACCTTTTTGCATATAAATATAAAGTATGAATGTTTTCATTGAGCTACATCTGTCACGAATTAACCATGAGTCAGATTCACATTTTTTCATCGTGTGTGGGACTTTGGAGTCTTTTCCAATGCTTGGGGTTACCAGTTTCCCTTGATCAGTTCCCCAGGGGTCAATTAACCACAGTCTAATCACTCTTGACATAACTGATGAAGAGTTCAATCACACCTGTCATGTCTCATATATCTCACCTTAATAATAGTCCAAATTTGTCACCAAGACTGTGACTGGTGACCCTGCAGCCTGCTGTGCCCTTGCCCTTCTCCATAGCAACTTCCAAGCCATTAATCATGCTTTTAGCATTTAGCCGTCCCGGCAAAATGAATAGAATTCATTTGCATTTTGGATTGGACTGATCAATCACTTCAAAGAGGGACAATATGTATTAAGAGACCAGCAAAACAACCCTTTCTTTAGTTAAACTGCTACTTGACTAAGAGTTTACAAGTTTTCCATTAACATTTATTTACTCAGAGCCACTGAATGTAAAAGCAGTCTCTTAAAATCGTTTCTAAATGGACCAGTCGGGGCTTAACAACACTTCAATGAGGTGCTATTTGACAAAGGTCTTTTTAGACGTATTCAATGCCCACAGTCGTAAGAAAACAGCCCGTGTCCCAAACCACCAATTATTCCTTATCCACATTTGACCACTCGACTCATCAAAGGATGAGTTATTGTGTGTCCGCCCTGCCCTAACCTAATAGCTCTGAGTTATGAGGTCTCCTGAAGGTTAAGCTGCAGCAGCGATAGCCCGGCTTCACTCTCAGGAGACCTACAGCGGAGAGTAAACAGTGTGTCCGCTGTTCAAAAAATGCACAATAAAACAGCACAAAACAATCGTGCTTCCATTTTTCTCTCAGTTTCCTCTGCTGTCATAGCTCATATTCAATTATTCTAGTGTAACATTCGCCTTTAGGCTAAAAAGCATATTTAGGCTGAATGTGAGAGGCCATAAAGGAGACTTTTAGTTATGCTCTGAGAGTTGAGGGTGAAGAAATCAGCTTCTTAAAGTTAACAAGGCCTCACTGTGCATCCAAACAGCTGTAAACCTTACGAACGGCTGCCTGCATTTCACAGCATGTGGGACGCTGGTGTCTTAAACAATACTACAGCGGATTCAGGAGCAGCGGGAAAAAAATGAAAACAAAGGGCTGATTGAGTGAGACAGAAAAACTCATCTGCTGTTTGTGTATATAAGAGGTCGGCAGCTGCAGGAGGCGATAAGACGACCTTGGATGTGAAGTGAGTTAAAGCAAAGGAACGAGGGGGAACACTCCACCTGTGCAGGGAGGGGTTTTATTTTTATTTTTTTGACCCTTATCAGCTCGTGCGAACGAGGTCACTGTAGGGTGATGTAAGTGCTCGACTTAATTAACTACATCAGCAGGCTTGTGGGATGCTCTGACTACAGGATGCAGGTTTTTCTTTCTGTGAATCGTAATTTTTTGATAATGATGCCTTTTCTGTTTCAGATGCTCCTGAGAAGCCAGAGCTAACGAAGCCATCAAGCCAGGCCATCTACGTTGGAGAGAGTACTAGCTCAGAGGTTTGTGTGCAGCTTGTGTGTGTTTTTACATTTTTGAATTATTATTTTTCTGCCTCTTACAGTTTGTCTATTCTGTTTTCTGCATATGTATCAGATTGGCAGCTGTATAACAATGAATGGATATCCCCAGCCGAGAATCATCTGGTTCAAAGACGATCAGCCCCTACCTGAGGTCAAGGACCAGAAACAGAGTATGTATCGCGCACTGTACGGAGAAGTGTGTCCGTGTTCTCCAGTCATTCCATCAATTGGTCATTTGAAGTAATTTACGTCCTTCCTCCATTCCTGCTCTCTATCAGAGACCTACATGATTCCCTCGCTGGTGAAGGAGGCCTCAGGGCTCTACACTTTCAAGAGTACGTTGTACATGCAGCCCACCAAGGCTGACAAGGACTCGGTGTTCCACTGCACCGTGGAGTACAGCATGCCAGACAGCCAGATCAAACAGAAGAAGTCCGACACCATCACCATCAACCTCAACTGTGAGTGGAGGGACGGGAGCAGAGTGTTGGGGAGATCTTTTTTTTTTCATCTTGGGGTCCGTCGGTTTCTGTTCTTCAGATGGTTTGTCTGATGCTTGTGTCTAATTACCACATCAGGATTAATTAAGGGCATTTTAAATCAGTTCATGTGGATCAGCCTGAATTCAGCAAAATAATGACGTGGTGCTTATTTAAATGGCAGCAATACACAGCCCATTTTGGTGAGCACAAGCATTTTAAATCATTTTTTAAGAAAAACATATTAATGATGTATTAATTGTCAAAAAATCATATAATCCTTTTAATAATTTAATCAAGCAGATCATCTTTACTGGTCAATCGTACAAAATGTCAGGATTTGATGCTTTTCTTATATATTAACAGTAAACATAATTTATTTAGTTATTATTTTATTATATTTTTTATATATTTGTTTTATATTTTTGGTTGGGTATTTTTGAATAATTTTCTCTTCCTGTGCCCATTACATTGCTTGCACATCTACCTAAAAATGCAATTTAACACAACCCCAATGAAACCAGGAAAGGCTGCGCTAGTAGAATAGCGGGAATGCATTATTCATTTCTGACTAATGATGTGAAGTATAACTATAAAATATCCAAATGTGTCATTTTCACCTATTCCATGTCTGTTTTTGTCCAGATCCCTCTGAGAAAGCGACCTTCACCCTGCTCAGCAACTCTCCCATCAAAGAGGGCGACAATGTCACTATGAAGTGTGAAACTGATGGAAACCCGCAGCCTGAGATTGAATTCAGTAAAGATGTAAGCTTGCATTTCATGTACATAATCAATTGAAAGTAAAAGAGCTAAACCTGTTGCCTAGTTTTTAAATTAAACATATTATATTCTTACTATTCCTGCTCCTCCACCTCCAGGGGAAAAACATCCTCGGTCAAGCTGGTGTTTTGATGCTGAAATCTGTTAAGCGCACAGATTCCGGTGAATACTATTGCACAGCCATCGATTTTGATAACCTGGACGCTGACCTGAGTGGGAAAATCAACCTAAATGTGCACTGTGAGTTTACAAAAGACACACACACACGCAAAGACACGAGTCACATAAAGGACAATTTACCTCCTGTTTGTGCAGTTTAGCCCTTGCAGTAAATCTGTTCTTTTCCTCGGTAAATCACAGAAATAAAGGGGTTAGACTGAAATAAGCTTTAATGGAATCTTTTCAGCCTGCTGATATCCAGTTCAATTTTTCACAGTTCATCTGGTACTTTAATGTTATCCCAACCACACTCCTAATTTGATCGTATCGCACACATTAAGCCGAGATAGCCTAGAAATAGCCTGGAATAGGCTTAACCTGGACTTCAAAATGGACTTGACTTCAGAGTATTTGCATTGCACCTATAAAAAAATGATTTTACAGTCTTTCTAAGAGCCTTAGAATGGAAGCAACACACGAGAGGTCCTCATGCTTTATGTGTCTCACTCCCTTTCAGACATCGACCCAATGAGTGTCACTCCTGCTGAACCTCAAGTTGTCATGCTTGGAAACAATGTGGAGTGGCAGTGTAAGACCAAGGCCTCTGCTTCGCACACAGTTCAGTGGAAAAAGGTTTGCTAAATCACATTTATTTATCTTAATTTTCTCCTCTTTTCAGTGCAGATCATTGCTCTTGTCCTCATCGCTCCACAGAATCATTTCCGAGAACAGAATATAGAAACATGTCATTCTTAAATATTAACGGCTCTATCTGGATGTTGAACAAGAATTCTGTCCTTCCTGAGGCTCCATATTTGGATATTTTTCACCAGCCTTAGTCTGAATTGTTTAAGTAAATGGAAATAAGACCCCATTTCACATTTCAAGTAATGGAGAACTTACCGTGTGTGTGGAAGCCACACAACACCGGAGCCTGTAGGTCTGAGGCCAGACTCCCTTTAAGACAGTCGTGGTCTTGCTGGATTGTGCTATGTGCAGTTGTAGCAGCTGCAGCACAAACACTGAGATGTGTTCGGTTTTGTGAACGAGGAAACAGGAACCGCAGTAGAAACAGAGCGACTCCTCAGTGGAAAAATGTTCTGTATATTTTAAATTGACAGTAATGGGACAACTTCCTGCCATGTGATTGAAAATGTTTAAAACAGCCTGAGTTTAAGTGTAGGCTTTCTGGAATAGGAACACAGGGTTATGGATGATTAAACATTGTTGGAGCTCGGCTTTTATGATGCAAGCCAAAGGTAATGAGGGTAAGGTCGGGGAATTTAAGCACCCCTAGTCTCTTTCCGCTGAAATACAATGCAACTCATACAAAACTCTGTTTAATTTCATTAAACAGTATTAAACATCAATAAACGTTACAAACAACAGACTATTTTGTTAAAGTAAAGTCTAGTCCTGGAAAATCACAAATCACTGCGACGCTACTGGACTCTTGGTATTCGCTCCTGCTCCTCTGTTTGTTATGTGCAGAGTGTTTCTGTGGTTCCTCTGGTGCCAGGCCTGTTGTAGGGTGTATATCCATTGTTGTCACGTTAGAAACTCACCGACTGCTGAGATTTGGTGTTGTTGTTCGTGGAAAGAATTCCTCTGAGAAGAGGTTGAGAAGACTTGCATGAGACAGGTTCATCATGGAGGACCGACTTTGATCTGTTATCACTGCACTTTGGAAAAACGTGTGTGAAGGCTTTGCTTTCGCTTTCCCAGAGCCTTCACACTAGATATTCACAGAGCCGTTCAACTCTCGCAGTTATGCGCGGAGAATAAAACCGACGAGCAGAGGGCCGATGTTATGAGTGTAGTTGGTTTCATTTCCAGATGTTTGTGTTCCTCCAGGGCTCTGAGGTGCTGTCTCAGGACGGCGTTCTGTCCATACAGGACATTACATACGAGAAAGGCGGAACGTACATGTGTGTTGGAGCCGTGCCATCCGTGCCAGGATTGACAGCCCAGGCTACTGTCAACCTCACGGTCGAAGGTAACGCTCAGACACACGTACACAGACAATCTCATACACTTTCAACAATGAGGCCTGTTGTGTAAGAAGAGTTTATGTTCTATTTTTAGCCGAGTACTTAATGTCTCATAGGCACACAGGAACACACAGGATAATAATGTCAACAGCGGCCCATTTTTGAGCATGCAGCTATTGTTTTACTCAGTGGAAGAACCTTGCGTAGTGGATACAAGCCGAGAGATGCTTTTAATTTGCTGTTTACAAGAGAAGTTCCTGCACTCCACAGGGAAGCCAATGATCGAAAAACCAATGGCCGGGGAGGTGGGAAAGGACGGCAAAGTGACCCTGAAGTGCTCGGCCTATGGCTCCCCCGCCCCTCAGTTTACCTGGAAACCCTCAGGAACAGAGGTACATTCAAACAGAGACACACCCAAGAAGAGCAGAGACAAAGAAATAGTTGTACCAGGAAATCTATAAAAAGAAGCACAGATGAAGATGATTTTTTAAAAAAGCTCATGAGTCCGAATAAACACAATTTCCAGAATATGTTCCAGTTATCACGTAGACAGTCAGACACGCTGACCAGCATAAAGCTATGCACATACGGTTTAAATGGCCAAAAACGGGTCATTTGGTATGTGACCCCGGAGGAGAGCGGGTCTTTTCCGGGAGGGGGCGAGCAGTAATTCCTCCCTGGCTCCTCTGTAATTCAAACTCTGATTTAAAACAAACAGAGCTATCTTTTGAATGTTTTCGCTTGGATCACGATGTGAAGTTTGAGGCATGATTTATTTTTTATAGCATCTTAAGATCTTCTTCTTAGAAGGCCAGTTTATTATACTTCAAAAGCAATTTAAAATGAGAGCGAAACAGCTTGCAGGGCTATGGATGGTCATATTTTATTCTTAGACTTCACATTGACGTGCGAAGAAAACAGCTTTAAAAACACTTAACAGAAGAATGCTGTTTCTTATGTAGAATATTATAGAAACATAGTAATTAAATGAGATAAAGGTGCAATGAACCTTCCAAAAACATAATTTTAGGTTCAAACAGTGATATAGATCATAGATATTTAGACTTTTTTGAAATACAGCTGCCAATTTTAAAGAGCACGTCTTTGTGTATAAATGTGAACCGACCATACGTAGAAATATGGAATAAAGCTGCACTGGACTGTGCTCTGCATGTCATATTATGGATATTATGCCATAGTGTGAATATGCGGTTTGTCCTCTTTCCTGACTTCTGCCTTCTCTTCTGCCAGTCTCTATCACTGGATGGCAAGAAGTGGGTGAGCACTCTGACCCTACAAGCCACGCCGGACATTGTGGAGGGCGGCGTGACCTGCGAGGTCTCCAATAAGTACGGAAACGACAGCAAGACATTTACAGTCTCTCAAAAAACAGGTGATTGTCTGGAGACGACCGGAGCACTAATGCAGTTTTTATGTCATAAAAATGAGATTCGATAAGCTAAGTCCACTGGTACTGTGTTTTTTTTAAGGAAAATGAGATTTGAAAAATCAGTAGATGAAAACAGCTGGAGGCTGCTGTGTCAGTTCTGCCTAGTCATAACAAAAGTGTTTATTAAGTGAGTTTTGTGTTTTAAACATCATTTAATTAAATCTTTTGCAACACAAAAAACTTTGTAACACACATTGTAGTCTTTAAGTGTTTTGAAGTTATTTGTTACTGATATTATACTTTCAGTGACAGCTGGCAGGACTGACGGACAAAGTAACATTTGGTTGCTACTAAATGAGGGAAGAATGTGGCGAATATGGATTAGGGTTGTAATAATAATCATGATGGAAACAAAAGATTTGTTTTTTCAAATTACAAAAGTTAAGGCCAATAAGATACTAAGAGGATAAATAGTATCAACAAAGTTACATCTACATTACAAAGGATTGGGTCTGTAGGGTTATTGTATTGTTTGCCATCACACTACGTGTGTTATGGGAATTATGCCACAGCTTGTGATGACTGGTTGCTTCAGCTTGAAGAGTAGAACGAACTCGTACCCAGCAGCCAGTTTCTACATTAGTCATTAAAAGCTGCATTTTTTTTTTAAGTTTTAATGGTGCAGTAATCAGATTTAGGAAGGCACTTACTGCTAACCACCAAGTTTCTGAGACATTAAAAATGACATATGCAACAGTGTGATAGATTTGCATTTTGCTGCTGGTGTCTGTCCACCGGATTCATGGCCTGTAACTGAAACTGCTCCTTTTCATTCTCCTCTCTTGCAGACATTGACAACACGGCCAACAGAGGTAGAACCTTCTCCCTCCTCCTCCTCTTCTTCTCCTTCCTTTTCTCAGGACTCTTTGTTGTACAGACCCTGTAATTTAGAACCTCCACCCATTTCCTCGCGCCACGGCCCTTCCATCTCTCTCTCGCACACACACACACAGACAGACACACACAGACAGACACACACACACACATACACACACCTTCCTCTGCTGTACTGTAATCTTGTATATTTGCCCTCTTGCTACCAAACACTGTGGATATTGTATATTGTAATTCTTCTTCTCTTGTCACCTTTGTATGATGTCTGTCCTATATTTTGTGGATGCTACTACAACTTTTTGTGGCCCCTTGGGGACAATAAAGGCTTCTATTCTATTCTATTTCTTCCTTTCCTCACTTTGTTTCTTTACTGTGTCTCCTTTGTGGTCACCTCTACTTTCTGACTGACCTTGTGTTTGTCGCTGTTCCCTGTCGCCGTTTACACTTGCCAGATTGCTGTGTAGGACTGTGTATAACCTTGTGTGTGTGTGTGTGTGTGTGCGCGCGCGCTGTTGTGGTTGTTGCTTTGCTATGCTATGGGACTGAGAAACTTTCTTTCTCCTTAAGTGCTGCTCTATGGAAACCCTGTGCTTAAGTCAGGTCTGTATCGCTAACCCTCTAGACATGTGTATGGTAGAACTGTAAGTCACTGTGTGTGTATTGATGCCTGTGTGCACACACAGATCAGTGTATTTCTGTCTACAAGAGCTCAGTAGATGTGTTTGTGTATTTGTATGTGTATTACTATAGTTGTGAGGGCCAAATTTGACATTTAGGGAAAAAGACAAGAGATGATTTGCATTTAAGGACGTTTCATCACAACTTCAACATTACAAGCTCGTATAAATGTGTTCAATATGTATTTTACATATTCTGAGTTTGTGCTGAGCAGCGTAGCGGTGCAACGGTTAAACTTTCACCTCACACTGAAAAGACCCTGGTGACTTGACCAGGATGCATCCCACCTTTGTCTAATAATGGCTGGGATCGTTTCCAGTCCCTTCGTTCACCCTAAACAGGATAAACGGTTAACGCCTGGGTGGATGTCTGCTTACTCACAGTAAAAATAAAATGCAATAGAAACGGACTAGACGGCAGTAAGAAGAGCCTTTCCACAAACAAGTTTATTCATTTGATAACAAATGATCATACAGCATTACAGTAACTCCTTCAATTATCACTGGCCAAAAATAAACTGGGTTTGAATTCACATTAATTTTGCAGAAGCACTGCCTCTGTGGTTACCTACACTCTAATGCCCCCTAAAAATTTAATGCTTTAAACGTTGCCACATGTATTTCTATGTCTGTATTTTCAGTTAGTGTATAAGAACAGCTCTGCCGACTTAACAGACGACGTCCGTCATTTTTCACTCAAGCCACCAACAGTGTTTCCCTAAATCGTGCAAAGCCAGTTATAAATAAGAATTATTGTTAGTTATAGTCGAATTGGTGTTGACACTATCCATCAAAGCTTTTTATAAAATGTCATCGCTTCTTGGCCTAGTTTCGTGTCCTCACAAGTATAGTAATGTGGTTGTAGGTTAATAGGTGAGTATGTTCAGTGTTTTCTGATTTTCATCAGCTGTCTGGTCTGTGAGTATACCGGCCCTGTATGGGTCCCATTACATTTCAAGCACTGCATTCCAAAGTTAAACTAACCCCAATCCCCACCCCCCACCCCTTCCCCTCTCCACCCATGCCTGGACCCCACCTGTGCCCGTCCTTTCATCCCCGTTTTTTCCCCCCATCTTTTTATCTCTCCCTACCATGGTAACCCTTAAATCAAATTGTTTTCTCTTCCCCTCCTTCTTTTCTACCCCCCCCCCTTTTCTACACCCTCCACGATGCTCCAATCTCTGCCCTTTATTAAATCAAAAACTCCCCTTCCTCTCTAACCTCCTCGCACCTCCTCCGCTCTGATCAACCCCCCACTTGCCCCCCTCGCTCTTTCCTCCCCACAACTCTCCACCCCTCTGTCCACCTCTCCATCTCTCCCCCCATGTGTCCCCCAAACTGTGGCGCTGTAGCTGACAAGCAGCAGGGAGGCTCCGGTGTGGTGGTGATTGCTGTGGTGGTGTGTGTTCTGCTGCTCCTGTTGTTGGTGGGTCTCATCTACTTCCTGAACAAGAAGAGCAAGCTGCCCTGTGGCAAGAAGGACGAGAAGGAAGTGTGAGTAGAGACGTGTGGAGGGAGAGACAGAAACAAAGAATGTTGACACTGATGCACTAACCACTAAATTAGACTTTGGTGCTTTTTGTGATATTCTTTATAAGATAATATGAGGCTGTTGCATGTTTGTTGGCTTGATGTAAAATAAAGAGACAATTATAAGAAAGAGAAAACGTGCTGCAAATACAGTAATAGTAGCCAAATAAATTAGTATATAGTAATTAGTAAGTAATTCATATCCTCCATAATTATCCCAATTTTCCCATCAAAATCTGTGTAAATTTCTGCCGCAACTTAGTTTGTTAATGCTAATGTAACATTTTTAGGCGTTGTTTATTTGGAAATAATAAGTATCACGTTAGAAGTTGACGTCTTAATTAGTTGTGAAAGTTTAACCTCATCTCAGGTTTGACACAGTCACACGTGAGTTTATGATGCATACTGCTTACCCCAAAACAGTAAAAAAAAAAATAATGCTGTATGAAGCTGTCTAGTATTATTTGTTATGTCTAGAACATTTCATAGAAGTCAAAACTGTGGTCAGCACACTGTCTACATCCATTAGCTGTGCGAGGGGAACATTGTTCAACACTGACTCTCTCTTTGTTGTGTTTGACTTTCTGACTTCAGGGCCACTGGAGAGTTAAACAATGACATTGTGGTGGAGATGAAGACGGACAAGCCCAATGAAGAGGCTGGTCTCCTCAAGAAGAGACCGTCCACAGATCAGGTCAGGCCAGTGGACGTGGCGTGAACAGAGATATGGGCTTGAATATTGGTGACAGGCCAAACAACTCACCCAGTTTTTATTCCTGTTTATGATTGAAGGCTCAGCTGCTCCTACATTAATGAATGTGACCCATCATGGTACAGACTAACGATATGCAGGGACGAGTTGATCACACTTTAGTTTTTAAGGACAATGCAGTAGATGACAACAAATCTTTATGGGCTTCTCACATGAAAATGGCTTGTGGTCCGCAATGGATTAATGCAACACCATAAACTCACCTACAGAAGATTCTTCATGGCAGGTGTGATCTGTTTGACACGAACACAAGCTTTACAGTCAGCAGAGATATCTTCGGGCACATCAGTCATGCTGATTGAGTGTCTAATGTCAGGCTTTGCTCAAAGAAAGCGCATTTGAAAAAGCTGTCCCCACAGTCCAAATGATGGAAGGTGACAGCTGTGCGGCGTCACCTGAAAATGCCATCACAAATGTAAAACATTTCATCATTAAATTTATGTCAGTGGCATATTGGACGTGAATGTGAAAGCTGGTTTAAGCGAGCCTTGTTTTATGTGATTTTTAGAACTACTGACAGCAAGCGGGATGACATTTTAGAACTGCAAGGAGATTGCAGACACATTTCGTTTTGCTTTTGAAATGGATATAACAGGGAGATATAAAAGTCTCTATCAAGTGACGTTTCTTTCTTGTGTTGCCAATAAAAAAAATACTACCCTCTAAGCTCTACTTAAAAACTGTAGCCAAGCACAGACGGAAGTTAAGTCTGCACTTTGTGACAACATATTTATGTAATTTTATATACAGTGTCGAATGCCAGCTGCCCAAACACATTCAGTGACTCAGTATTATGTTCTGTAATATAATATTTGTATATTTTCTATATAGTATGTATATGTATACTAGTATAATATAGTTTTCTACTGTCACAAAAGGCAGAACGCAAAAGCAAATACTACTTTAAACAATGAATATCTGACTTATCTAAGGTGTTGAAAAAATAATATTGATGCACCATAAAGAGGAAATGAATGATTGAGCTTCGGTGAAATGTTCATTGTCCTCTCTTCCTCTCCATCAGTGATGAACAGAGTCAAGACACCTGACAGAAGGATGAAGGGAAGGAGGACACCAGTCATGAAGACAACGGGGCAAATTTTTTTATTTACTACACTAGTGAGGGGGCCAACAAACGGTGGAGCGTGGAAGTGGGATTGTGGTGGGGACATTGTGCGGCACACAATGTTCGGCCTTTGTTATGCTTGTTTTGTGACCTGGAGTCGACCAGGTGGGTGGAGTTTTGTTTTGTTTTATTTTTTACTTTTTTATTCAAGGTTCAACTCCATTCAACTGTGGTATAGGTTCAAACCACACACTCATAATATGACATCACTGGATGAGCTCAACGTCATGGGTTGTTTAGATTCTAACTCTTTACTCGCCTATCACAGCCTTTGGCAGGGAGGATTAGCTGCCACAGTCCAAACTTCCCATCTTCCCCAAATATAACAGTAAATGCCATTAAATAAATTTGTTTCTAATTTTTTTCTGGAGCATGTGTTCGCATGGAAGTGTAACACTGAATGTCTACTTTGCTTTGGAGTCTGCACTTATATTCTTCTGCTCTCAGCTGGGTATGTCGGGGAAAATTGATCACAGGCTGCCATTCCGTTTCATTCACCTCGGTAACAAGTGATGATTTTTGCTCATAACATTTAATCTCTGAGCACACTGTCGAGCGCACATAGTTGTAACATTTCTTTTTCAAAGAAGCTGCGTTTGCATTTGTTCTGTGTGCCTAATTGCATTTTTGTCACCTGTGAACACTGATATATTTCTTTCCCAATGTAATTAGCTTTCGGTAGAAAAAGCCCAGGCATTTAAAAACACCAGTCATTTCTCCACGATTGCTTGCCTTTATAAATCCAGCTAAAGCACACGCCAAGAAAACAAGCAGGCTACTAGGTTGTACAAATGTTCTCTTGCCATTTCCAGCATAGTTGTATATTATGTTAGTTTACAAATTGTTAATTTCTTTCTCTTTCCTTTGCTCTCCGGTTTTGTTTTGTTTTTTTGTAAATGAAGAGTATTCTCTCTTTCACGTGGGAGGTAGAGCTCAATGTCGCTGCGGTTACTGAGCTGCTGCCTCTCAGTCCTTTACTCCATAACGAAACCATTGTCACAGTCAAAACACGCGGTAGTTCTGCTCAGGAAGCCCAATTATTATCAGCCTTTACTGTAAAAATGGTGGAATTTGATAAAATGGTTGACAATCTCAAACTGTGGCCTGCTGTGTTGTGGATCTTCCCATGACAAAGAATATGGGACTTTCACGTTCACCTGTTTGCAGAAATCACTGGCATAGATTCGTTGGTACAAGCAGAGTAGGGGGATGTTTGTGAGGGATGGGCTTACTTGCTGGAGTGTGGGATCTATCTTTTTATTTTTACCAAATATAAAAGTTTTTCGAGTGTTTTCGTTTTTAGATTCACAATACTGACATTTCAGTTTCTCTCCTACACTGTTGGAAGGTCAGAGAAGTTTCATAGCAGGTCGTCACACCCTTTTAATTTGTTGTACACTGGAAATAATGGCCTTGACTTCTAAAAAGAGGCCACTTTAAACCACTATCTGCAACCTTTAGGCTCGTTTTTATTTTTGTAATGTCTGTCTACTGATCTTGCCATGTTGACTGTTAGCAAATTCGAGTGACAGGCTAAGATTTATAAGTAAAATTGGAGCATTGTTTCTTTTTTAATTTCATTGTTTTATATTAAAAAATACAGTAATGTTAAAGTGTTTGTTTTTTTAAGGGTATTCTTAAATTTGGAACTACTGAGTTTTCATTTTCCGTGCTTTTCCACTCGCTGCGAGAAGAGAGAAATGTTTGTCGTTATGTTTTTTAGGACTTTTTTATGAAATATTCTCAGTGCTTTACTTCTCTCTCTCTGTCCTGTAATGCTGTATATTTTGTGGTACGCTGTTGTGACCTCTGTGGTGTGTTGTTGTATCTTTTTATTTTGTTTCATCTGTGTAGAATTTATAATGAAAAAACTCAAGAAAACCAATCACACCTCTATTTTCTCTGTGTTTTTATTCCCAGCCACGCAACAGGTTCACTGGAAAAAAAAAGATCGTTTTTGCTTTTCTTTAGCTCTATCAGTGTTTATTTTTCATCATTATATGAAATTAGTTTTCAAAAGTCAATCCATATGCTTTCTAAGATGCACAAAAGTTGTATGGGAACTAGAAATTGAGTTTGACTATACAATATGGCAGCAGAAATACTTACTCACCACTGCACAACCATCATCTCCAAAATCTTCATTCATCAGACCGAACGTTGTATCAGGAATCAGATTGCTTTTGATGTAATTCATCCGTGCATGTTTCCTCTTACACTTCCTAGATGACATCTAAATTGATTCCCAGCTTGCACTAAAGTTTAATCTCTTTGATATGAGCAGCTTTATGTAAATCTTCCCTCATATTGATTGATCCCATGATTTGCTGTGACAGAACAGAAATATCAGGGAAGCTCATGTTTTGCATTGATAACTGCTCACTGCTGACTTCATGATTCACCGTTCTCTCTACTTGCTTTCATGTTTAGAAATGAGCTGAAATGAAGCCATCAATCATCAGCAAATTGCTGTGCAGCTTTGTGCATAGATCAGTAACAGTTTTTAGGATGGCATTATCAATAACTGCTATAATCATTATTGGCTATTTAAGCATTCATATATCAAAACCAACCATTAATCACAAGACAGACTGAAGGAATTATTTTAAAAAGCTGAAAGAGCTTTTGTTCTGATGTTACATCTCCCTATTTTGTTCCTCTCTAACATCAGCATTGGATCACTCACCTTGAACCATTTTGTGACAGTTCTTTCTCGAGCATCTCCACACGGTTTCTGGATATGAGCCCATCTGAGCTGCTGTCCTGACACACGTGCTCTGCACTGCTGCTTTTCCATTAGGAAATTAAAAGTCTGTCATCAGCGTGACCTGGAGAAATCGATATGTGTTGGGAATACAAAGCAGCAAAGAAGCAAGAAAAGCCAGAGCGTGCGCAGATGGAGGGAATTTATGGGAAACATAAATAACCATGTCGTTATCGTCCGCTCCAGATGAATGGAGATGAGGGTACCGGACATGCCACTATCATCAGGGCCCTAACATTTAAAGCCCCTGTATTGAAACCTTCAAATATTTGCTTTTTCAAATGTTTTTCCATTTTCAAATATCTCTACGCTCTGATGGTCATCATTATGAAATTGCAAAACAAAACAAAGAAATGACTCGACTCTGCTCACAAGTATGCAAACTAAAATGCAGGGTGGAGAAATCAAGTGTTGCCCCAAATGCTCTGAAGTGCCTTGTTTCCCTTGCAAGATCTCGCACATTGAATCCTTTATCAAACTCTCAGTAAGACAGCGCAAGTGCAACCACCAAAACAACAGAAGAAGAGAAGACTAATGAAGTTAGTGAACTGAGTTATCTGCCCGTAGTCCTAAATTGTGCTTCCAGTAACCCCTGGAAGATACTGGTCATCCCAGACCAAGTATCTGCAGCAGTGACACCCATGCAGCGTACTGAACTGAGAAAGCGTGTCTTTCATTTTAAATAAATTCAGCTTTGCATTTGAAAACCACTGGGGGGATTGTGTAATTTCCTTTTTTTTAAAAGTTACAAAGTCTCATTTAAACAACACAATTTCTATGATGCCAGTTTTAGTGATGAATAAATGTATGTATAAATGGAGAGGACGTAGAATCAGCGTGTGTTTGTGTATCTTGCTGTTTGTGTGATCCTTTTTTATTTCCGGAAGAATGAGAGGATCAGTGCTTTTCAGTCTCACTAACAATGAAGGCGGATTACTGTCATTCCTCTCAGTGTCCTTCCTCTCGCTCCCCCCACCGCCCGCCGAGTTTTCCTGCTGTCCCCACTGGGTTTAGTTACAGTAGCTTTAAACTGATTTAGCTATTTAGTGTCAGCCTATTGAGGGATGACAACCACTGTCTGTCCCTTCTGCCAGCGCAACCCAGATCTGGTGGCTACTCAGTAGCACTTGGCTCCAGTTCAACCCAGAAATAGACACACTACTCTTTATGCATTCGTGATGGATCCAGGTTGAACAAGACTCGAGCGGCAGCCTTGCTGGGAATATGTCTTCCGTCATCCTGCATAACCAGCAGCACGCACGCACACAAGCCCAAGAGCAATGAGGCAAGAAGACGCCCAGCATGGATGAAGATGGTTCCGAGGATTTATAGACGACTGTGGCATGGGAGGAAAATAGGAGGAGGATAATTAATAGAAGGGTTTTTAAAAAGGCAGACAAATAGTTAAAAGGAGCGAACTGTAAATGGATTTAAAGTCAAGATGGGTGGGTAGTAAATTGAAAGAGGAGATGTGGTAGTAGGGCTAACTGTCAGGATAAGAGGAAATTAAAGTAGTCGTTGGAGACAAAGGACAAAATAGAAGATGCCTTGTTAAGATGTCATAACTCTGCATTGGCTCTGGGCTTTAAACAAATACTGGCTCTAAAGAAAGTATGAGATAGGGTGCTGGGGAGGGTGAAGGTGTATAGCAGACACATAGACAGAGATAAAGAATGAAAGAGCATTTGTGTGATAAATGTGTTTACTCCCTCAGTCCTAAGGTTTAATATCCTGTGTGGCTTGAACGTGTTTACTCTTTGGGTGCGATTATGAGCGACTGAATAGAGAGAAGGCGTGCGTGAGTGTGTGTGTGTGTGTGCACCACCTTATTTTTACTTGCTGTATTTCTGATCTATTTCGCAGCGTGGAAGATTCGTTTCATTGATCGTATCTGCGAGTGTGCTATTAAGCCAAGTGGTGGCCGATCCCCCGTCGCCCGAGCTTCAGCGAGCTTGTGAATGTGTCACTCAGGAGAGCCAGACCACCTGTAGGACGTTTGGTTATTAAGGCACAGCTGGGAGTCTTTAACATTTTAATTGTTTAGGCTACTCTGTGGAATGAGAGGCAAATAAAATGGAGAGATCGAATTTCCAGCAGAGAAAAAAATTTAAAAATACATAAAGTAATATTGATAGAATAGGAGCTGTGTTAATGCGCTTCACTCCCTCTGAGTGCGTCTGAGTTAATGGAAAGCTTTGGTGTGTGAATCAATATGCAAAGGTCAAAGGTCGTTAACATTTTCTGTAACTGAGATAAACAACATGATTCGTTTAAACTATGAAAAACACAAAGTCAGGACTGTTCTTCCCCAGAACATTCACAAGTTATAAAAATCTATCTGTGAACGTTACTGCGGGTCTGCACTTTGACATATGTGCGGCTGTCTTTACATCACATGCTGAAGTGGCCAAATTCCAATATTTGTGCTCTGAATTGACTCCGCTCTGACCTAAAACATCAGTGTGTCACTGACAGTGTCAAGTAGGATTTGGTGTTTTTTGTCAAAATGGTACAGTGTAAAGTTCACTCTGCTTTTACAAACTGAAGTAGGAGGTTAGAAAGGAAATGAGGAAAACTAAATGTAAACCATCATCACACACATACTGGGATACAGACCACCGTAAAAATCACAATAAAACTCGACTGTCCTAAATGCCGTGATGAAAAGCAGACAATCAATAAAATTTTGCGCTTTAAAATCTTTTGAAATCCAGCTAAAGGGTTTCGTTCCACGACACGCTGGGTCACGACAGAGCAGTGTATGGTCTATGTGGTGTTCACACACACAGTCACACACCATGAAACGCTGGATTTAAGGTACTGCCACAGGCAGCAAAAATCACACGGGGTGAGAGAAAGAGAAGATCAGAGAGGAAAGTTGGTGTAAGAAGAAGAGTTAAAGAGGGAGAAGGGCCCAGAGGAGCCGAAGAGCAGCTGCTGAGTGCTGCTCCTCGGAGGACGTCTGCACACGCTGCAGGCCCCTCCCCAGGGCTAACATTACAGTACAGCAGCTGTCTGGAGGATAAAACACACACACACTCTTGTGTTTTTGGAGGTGCTTTACACTCAGAGATGTGGTATTCCCACCCACACGCACTCACCACTCCTATCCTGCATAGGTGTGTGTGTGTGTGTGTGTGTGTGTGTAAAATGCCACACATACCTAGCAGCGTGTTGAGTTGTGTAGCGTAATGAAAGAGTGGCCCGTTCTTTGCATTCGACCTTGTTGCCCGACTCGACTCAACTCAACTAGAAAATACTTTTCGAAAACACACACATGCCTGAGGCCAAACACACACACACACACACACACACGCACAGAGCCAAGGAAAACAGTGGTTGCCTTCACATCGTCTGCCAGCTTGTATCGCTCCTTCACCCTCTTCTTTCAGTTTCCATTACACAAGATTACGTACCTGCACACTCTGCAGGACGTGTTTGTTTCCCCCGTGTGTTGTAGCCATAATAGCAGTGACAGTGAGAGCGACTTAGGGCATCCCAAGAGAACATCTGATAATTACTATCATATGCTCCACTGACTTACTAATGGAGCTTTGCCATTATATGCCACCCTGGCCTCCTTTTTTCTCTGTCGGTAGAAAGAGGATTTTGTGTGTTTCCCTTGTTTTGTTAGAAGATGGAGATAATAGTGCAACCTGGATGGGCCTCGTCTTTTTTCCCTCTCATTTATACCCTCCTTTCCATTTTCAATCTCCCCTTTTCACCTCGGCTTCTATTTTTTACAACTCAATCACTCCTGCGCCTTTCCCTACCTCCTTTACCTTAATGGAAACCGCTAGCAGTTATCTAGTGATGAGAGACCCTTGCTTATTACAGAGCCAGATGGGTCTTATCAAACTGCTTTGTGCAGTAATAGAAAACACGACACAGCGTTTAAGCCGCTGACCGCCGCTGTGCCGGTTTGTCTACCTGTGTCAAGGTTTCCCATGTCGCCTCTTTGTGAGTGTACGTAGGGAGTCCTGCTATTTCTCTCAGCTGCCTCCTTATCCGCTTATCAGGCCTGTCCACTTTATTTGATGCTGGATCAGGGGACATAGCCCTGCCTAACCTCACACACACACACACACACAGGAGAGAAAATACTGTGAGTGAGTGTTTAAGAGTGTCTTTGAGTGTGATGTTTTGCAGGTACTCGGTGTGTGTGTGTGTGTTTTAGTGTATATTATTAACTTCCAAAACCTCCAGACTCCCCTCCCTCTTCCTTGCAACTCATAACTGTTTATTATCACCACACACACACACACTCCACTCCACAAACCACTGAATACTTTTTGAAAATGTATTTTTTGGATAATATTTTTACACTTTATGCCATAACCTGTCCACTACAAAAAGCTCTATGAGGCTGTTTTCTGAGCAACATGCTGCACAGAAAGCAGCGCCACAGGTGGGGTTAGAGGGGCGAACATTCCTTACTAATTGTTTTCCTTCTCCAGCCCTTCCATCCCTCCATGCACGGTGTAGAATACTTTGGAGAATTGTCGCCATGACAGACATTTGTGTAGCTGACCTTTGTCCCACGGGGTCAGAGCCATGGTTAGGTTTTATGTTTCAAAGGATAGCTGTTATGCTACACCCGAAAAAAGGTCAGAGGTCAAATCGGGTGACATTTGTCCAGTTATGTCTCCATTAAACTACACGTTATGTTCGTTACACTATAAATATATATATGTTTGAAACAATAATCTGTGACACTGTCCATATTCATCAGTGATAGTTTTGCTACATTTGCTCCACTGGTAAAATATGCAGTGAAATATTGATTCAGTCTTTGTGAAGCTCTTGCATATGTTGTTTTAGCCCTCGGGGGAACAGGCCTTTCCACCAAGAAACTCTTTTCTGCGCAGGAAATGATGCATTTTATTCTTGAAGGGTAAGAAGCAAAAGCAGTTTGTTTAAAATAAAAAGAGAATGAAGTTGGCTGGATGTTAGCAGTGATGGAAGGAAAGAAATAAGTTCGCCTACTGCAATTACTGCTGGACATATGTAAAACACATGACATTTACAGCTGTTAAATATGTACAATTTATGAGAAAAATAGGACATTTGAGTTGTGGCCATTTAATCTCATGTTCATTTTTAATCATTTTATGTCTGTTGTTTGTTAATCTGTTGTGTCTGCTGTGTTTCGTGCCTGTTTTTCAAACTTTTTAAAACATTTTTATCTATCATAACTATCCATTTTTCTGGATTGTTTCATGTAGGTCTGAATTATGGCATTTTAAATGGTACCACATGATGTTGACCTTATCAAACTATTAACTTCTATTAGAGTTTGAAACTAGTGTTATGACACTGACAGGTGTTATTCTTTCAGTGTCTGGTTTTTCTTCTTTACAAGAAGACACATTCAGTGTGACACATTCAGTCTGACCTAAACCTGACGTCAGTCGACAAATACAAAAATAACGAGGAAAAACATATCGATGGGTTCACAGTATTTGACGAAATCCATAGTCGTTTCCTGTTGTCTCCAGGTAACCAAATCTTTCATTATTCATGTTTTTCAGACATGTAACAGGAAAACTCAGCCACAATAGGGCCACTGTGAGGAAAGGCAGTAAACTGGGATCATCTAGCCTCCCCCTCTTTCAAACTCTAAGAAAAATGACATTTTCAGTTTTCATTTTTCTGCAGGCGGGGACTTTCCAGGTTTGCAGTGATATATGAGTCGAAGTCTCTCCCCTGTATGACAGACTTATCAGTGAGTTTCAGCTTGGCTCGAGGGAGTTTGTCAGACTTACCTGGTATTAGTGAAGGGACGCCTTTCTCTGCTGCAGGTTATGTGTGTTTGTCTTTTTAAGAGGTAATGTCCACATTCCAAATCAATTGTTCACTGCAGCAAGCAGCTGCTAACAGCATTACGCACTGCAGTATTTGTTTGTGTAGGATCTTTGCATGTTATTCCTCCGTCTCCTTGAAGTGAGGTGTGCCCGCAGGTAAAGCTTACTGTATTTGTCATACGCACACATTATCTTAGACGTGCTCACATGCATGAAGCAACACGTTCTGGTATGTAACAGAAGTGTTAACCAATCCATTGGGATTACAAGTCTTCCAAAAAGAAGAAAGCATCACTTGGAAAAAAAAAAACGACGAGCACGAGGGGGGGGATGTAGCAACGTGTAGCCATGGCAACAGTGCCGGTCCATGGTGTTTTTAGAGAAGTGCATGACGATTGCAAGGGTAGGCAAATGGATTCCCTGTGGGCTTTACCTCTCTGTAGCAGTGCCCCCTTTTTAGGAGAACCATTACTGAAAATGCACGTGTGTGTGTGTGCATCAGGGTTTGCATGTGCTTGTGTGTGCGTACGGCATTTGATCTTCCTCAGCCCATCGCCATCAATACTACTACAGTATTCGCATATAGCTGAGCATTTGCAGATCAATCATTGAAGGCTTTTTATAGTATGTGTCTGATTCTAGCTACATAAAGACACAACATGGCTGCTTGTTCATTTTTTGTTCTGTTCTCAAACCCCTAATTTTGGAAGTAGATGTGTTTTTGTGGCTTAAAACACTCTTCATTTTCAGGGTTAGAAGCCTAATTCACAATTGGTTAGCAAAACAGCTGGGCGTGATTTGAAAAGCTAAATTTACACTTAAAGCTAGGAAAGACATCTTTTGAATTTGTTCCAAAGTAGTGTTAGAATAGCAACTTCCTCCCGTGTGGATCATTCTTGGCATGTTGAAAACCCTGAAAACTCTGGGTGTGCCTTTAAAAACTGTTAATTGCCTGCTTTCAATGCCGTAACAGCAAAAAAAGCCTCTCGCCAGCACTGGAACGGAACATCCTCACTGCAACTTTGGCTGACGGTTTGTTGAGGAATTTCCGTGCAGGATAAATGTCGTTATTAAGGAAACTTTACTCCCACTGCTTTATCGCCTTTATTGCTTTTCTGGAAGAGATCCATACCAATATTATTAATAATTCTCACTCCCTACTGGAAATCTTAAAGGAGCAATTTAAAGTGCTTTTCTGGGCATCCGTGTGTGTGTGAGTGTGTGAGGGTGTGTGTGTGTGATTTTTTTTGGTTGTATACTCTTAACTCCTTAATTAATGTGATGAATGTTAATTATGGCTTCTTGTGAATTTTGTGTTTTCTGCTGCTTTACTTCATTTACAAATCTGTCAACACACAAGTCTTCAACAAAAATGTTTGAGCTTTTCACAGAACAAACACCCACGAGTTTCAAATGCATATATTGTTGTGCTCATTAGTGAAGCTGTGGCACATACAGTGTCCTCATTGTCGTGTCCGTCCCTGTCCGCACGTATGTGTGCACTCATGGCACTTCAAAGCACTTTGTAGCAACGTTTGCTAAACAGCTTGTGTCCGCCAAAGTGCACATGCTCATTTAAATTCCCAGCAATTTCTAATATGAATACATAATGCCTCCCCCACTCTGTCTCTTGCACTCTCCTAGACGCGCACGCACGCACGGGCGGGGTGTGCGTGTCCGGGGCTGGATTGCTGCACCGCGAATGAAAAACTCACTTCCCCACTGTAAAGCAAACACTGATGGAGGGAGAGGAGCAGAGTAAAACAAAATGAGGGATTATGTAACACAGTGCGGAGCTGTTTGAAGGTTAAGACTTGCTTTAAGCCTCGAGATGAGAATTTGGTTAAGATTTGAATTTTTTTCTCGACGATTGCTGAAATCAAGGTAAAGGTTGCCCTGACGCTGATAGACACAAACATTGTGTATGTGTGTGTCACCGGTGTCCATATTATCACCAGCCTCACGTGCTCACACACATGCACCATTTGCTAATAAAACATGATTTTAATCACTTATTCGCTTACTCGACACCTCGCAGACACATCCTGCACCTTCACAAACACCCACACACACACACAAAAACAGATTAACACTCATATACGCTGCTGCCTCTCAGTGTGCTCTTGTAGCTATTAGGCTAGTATCATTAAAGCTCTTCAGACTAATGATCTCCCCTGATGAGCTACAGGTCTCAATGGGACGACGGGGAGAGATCCAGCATGATTGACTTGGCCTGTGTTATTCTCAATAAGCCATTAACCTAGTCAACAAAAAAAAGAACAGCGCCTGCACACACACACACACACACACACACGTGCCCGGGATTGTTCTAATGTAACTCAGCTTCCCATATTCATTTGCATCTCTGTGAAAAGAACTGTCAGTTGTTAGAAAGAAACTGTGCAGGATGGAGGGATGTGTGTGAGCCTGTGTGCGGCGTGCACCTTTCCTCTGCAACTGTGCGTTTGTGTGCATGTTCATCAATTTTTCTCTCTCGTGAGCCAGGTGCCACAGGGGAACGCTGGGAATGTAAGCCAGTGATGAGTGATGGCGACAGTTTGCCCGAGAAGGAGATGGAAGCAAAGAAGGAAGGAGATGTGCAGTGTTTGCTCTACAGATATTGTGCCAACCGCTGATAAACTCTGTCACACCCCAGGAAAAAGTTTTCCCCCCTGTGGACCATTAATCATTTTAATTCCCTCATTAATCAGTTTATGTCACGGTGTTTGGGCAATTGAGAATTATATTTATGTTTGATGTGGGTCAAGCGTGCACGCGTCGGTTGTGAAAGCCGAAAGAGAGAGAGAGAAGGAGGAAAGGAGGACGTTTAAAAATTGTCTCATAACTTACAGTAATTTGGAGATGGGGAGTGGGGAAAGGAGGGATTGTTAACCATTAATACGTGTAGGCAAGTTAAGGCTGAGGGAGAAAGGATTCCACAGTCTGTCAGAGATATCCATGAAATGTGTGCACGTTTGTCTGAAAAGTAGAAATAACAGAAACAGAAATAGCGAATAAGAAAGCAGCTGTGTTGGAGTCAGACTAATCTCCCTGGCCAGCAAGGTCATCTTATCGGCTCGGCTTCTCATGGTGGTCTGTTTAATCCTGATTGGAGGCTTTAAATGGTGCATCTGACCTCCCTACAACCGCACAAAGAGAAGAAACAAAGTGAACAACAAAGTGTGTGAGTGTTTCTGGTGAAAGCCGGCAACCTTCAGTGGAATGTTAAGTTTCTCTAAACGCTCAAAAATTGCAGCTAGAGTATCTTAGGTTATAATCTCCCTTGAAACATGTTTATTAACCTTTTGAATGTTTCGAAGGCAGACCCTCACATACCTTTTTAAAAGTCTATAAAAGATTGAATAACGGCTCGAAGGATGCCAGCGTTGGGCCGGAATGAAATATATTGACAACTAATGGATGGAAAGCTCTGGAATGCTGTGATGTTCATGATCCACAGACAATGGAGCCTATTGACTCTGAGGAACTTGAGGCGCTTGACTTTTCTTGATTTGTGGGTTCGAGTGAAATATTACAACAGTGATTGCATGGGCTGCCTTGACATTTAGTTCAGACTCTGCTGATCCATAAACTTTTTATCTGGAGCCATCATCAGGTCAACATGGTATTTGTGCAGAACTTTGGGTTATCGGCAAAGACTTTCCCATCAGCTGTTTGTATTTTCACAGTGAGCACGGTAGCATCCTAATGTTAGCATTTAGCTCAAAGTCCTGCCGTGCTAATGTGTCTTTACACTACTGGGACCTTGATGCAGCTGTTGCTTCCCCGGGCATCACTTTTCCACTATATATCACTGTTTAACTTTATTTAATAGTCCCCGCTCAATTTATCTGAAGAGGAAATAATGGATTGAATTCAAACTAAAAAGTGCAAAGACAAAATGTGTTGAGCTGCAGAAGGATAAGATAACATTTTTTAAATCCTCAGAGTCCAGGTGGAAATTAATGAGATGATCCAACATAGACTTTACATCACAGATCCAACAAAGACTGTTCCGAGAAAAAACACTTCCTCTGCAGATCAATTGAAATTTAGTGTATAAAAAGACCAATAAAGTATTTGGAGGAAACCTTACAAGCCTTGTTATATTGGGTATCGTGCCTATAAAATGAATTATCTCCTGGATGTGTTGCAATGGTTATCCCAACCGACAGAGAAGCAAACACACAGAGCAGCTTCAAAAACCCGCACTAATTATCATCCCACTGCTTTCAGAGGTGTCATCCCAGTTACCGGAGTCAGCCCCCAGTTTGCCTTCATTCTCCCACTGAGGTGAGAGTGAGGGGGGAGAGGGAGTGAGGAGTGGGAGAGAAATGCTGAGAACAGATGGCAGACTGGCCCCCGTGTTTAACTGCTTGGGTGATTATGGGCACAGCTGTCAGTCACTTTACATGTAAGTGTGTGTGCGTGTGTGTGTGTGTGTGTGTATGCGGGCTTGTCTTTATAGTCTTCTGTGGACAAATTTTGTTTCAGTACCATTGTTGTGAGGACATTTTGCCTCATCCACACAACTTCAAAAGGCTTTCTGAGGGTAAAGACTGGGTTTTAGGGTCAGGGTGAGGGTGAGGGGCTAGGGATTGCATTACGTCAATGAGTGTCCTCACAGGGATAGAGGCACAAACATGCATGTGTGTGTGTGTGATTTTGTGTACAGTGCCTGTGCTTTTGTGTATGTGTGATTCTAACTGCCCCATATGTTCCTTTGCATGCCGTGAAGACCCAAGGGGTTATTGCTGTAACATATTTCTCACATCTGAGTTCCCACATAACCTTGCAAACACTGTCACCTGTCCGTATTATCAGGACCAAAGCTTTTCTCTTTCCATCCTCTCTCTCTCTCTCTCTCTCTCTCTCTCTCTCTCTCTCTCTGTCTCATCATTGGGCTTCACCCCCATCTAGTGTTGCTTCACAATATTGCTGCCCATTTTATGACATTCATGAAGCAAATTGCGCAAGCACATCTCTTAGCAAGGCACATTCTGTTTGACTTAATTTGATTCTATTATCATATACTAAATCAGAATCAAATTTAATAGGAACAGGATAAACTATTATTTTTAATAATATTACTGACAAATATTCCAGTTACTGACTACTATTATTTATTACATAAATTCATGACAAACTTCAGTTGTTACACGTGCATTAATTGATATTGTCTGGCCATTTGGAGACAGCAGCACAAGCAAACGCATCACTGACATATGTTCTTAGAAATCTGATATTGCAAACTCGTAGCACACAGTTGCAGGTTGGCACATCGAAAACATGGAGCAACATTGACTCATGTTTTTTGACTACCTGACAAACAAAGATCCAACATTCACTCAATTTCAGCTCCCGGGCAAATATCTGGCTCTATATCTGCTAAATGCTCCGTTATGTCCACCAGCTAACTTTATCTGTTTGCAGTTTGGTGCTGGGCAGTGGTTTTATTGGAGAGTTTTGCCAACAGCAGTTGTTTGCTGCAGGTGAAAACTGTGATAATGGGAAAATGAATCAAAGCATTAAAGTTGCAGGCAATGAGACCAAAACAATGAATTACAAAGTAAAAAAATACTCTGGTGAACTGAGAGATAATTCAATAGCTCATTTGACCAAGCATCCATAAAAAAATGTTGCTTCGAGCAGCTTTAAGCACAATTTGGTACATTAAGCATATCTCCTGTTTTTGAGAATATTTGTGCCTAAAACTAAAGCTGATAGTCTCAGGATTTAGTTGTTAGTGTGTGTTCGATGTGCGGTAAAAGACACACAGAATCCCTGTCATGTCTAATTCAGTGCCACTGTCACACACACAGCAGCATGTGTGAAGTTATGATAAAGTGTGGGGGGGGGAACGCTAATTATCATCAGCTATTAACCAGCTGTGGAAACAGTTTGCCGAAGAAATTCAGGGAAAAAGTTGCAGTGGAACACATGTAATAAAATTCCGAGATAAAGCATAGTGTCAGAGCATATTACATTATTTGTTTTTTACTTTTCTACTTGTGAGCGTATGCTGTTTAGTTTTACTCCATCAGTTTAGTTTCCTAAACCGGGGGTTCAAACACTGTTTGTAATTCACTTTATCTGGGAGCTAATGTCTCTCTACGGCCCCGTGTCGCCGTCCCTGGCTTCAGGAGTGGTTGGCCGAGCGGTTGTGTGGTGGTCCGTCACACCGCTGATCTGGTCACTGTGCTTGCACAGCTTTGTGTGGATGGTAGAGTCAGCTGGGCTGTTGCAGCCATTTCCAAACCACTGTACACCCTGCGAGTGGTCATCACACACCGTCACACGGCTAACATCCTTCTGGAGAGAGTTTTTTAGTAGGCGTGCAAATAACTTTATTCAAATGAATGTAAAATGATGTGAAAGTGAGAGGAAATATGACAAGCTTCACTAAAGACATACAGTAGGGCTTAAAAGCACAGATCTACTGTTTCTCTGGCTTGTGTTCATACTCGCCAAGCAGTTATCAGCACAGACCGTGGCTGAACTCTGGAAACGTGTCCACATACGTTTGTGGGGATCTCCCTCTTCTTTTCATGCATTACCACTTGTTGCACTGAGTCATAAGGTCTAAACCTTGAGTAAATACTATTTTCAAGGTCTACCTCTTTTAATTAGTCTTGGTCACTTGGGAATTCAGACAGGCAATTATAAACGTCTCTGATTAAAGAAAGGCATTTTTAGCTGTTAATAAAATAGACTGTTCATGCCTTGTTAGAGCGGAACTGACCAGAATACTGATTAGCTTTTCCAGCAAGAATTCATGCCCACCTGCTGATCACGATCCAACATTTCCCTGAGAAAATGGAAAACGTAATGGCACTGCATTCTGTATCTTTTCAGATTAAGCTTAAATGTCTGTGTTTTTTTCCGTGTGGCGAGTGGCGCTCCCCATTCCCCGGTGTCACTCATTTGCATTTGTTTTCGAGAGCTGGATTTAAGAATCGTGTGCCAGTAAATAACAACGACAATCATTCCAACAAGGCAGCATTCACACATTAGAACCAGCTTCAATTTATCTCAGTTGAACGGAAATTAAAGTTTGGGAATTACTTGGAGAATATTACAACACCATCTTCTGCAGTAGAGTAAAACACTGTATTTCCCCCATTTTGGACAAACACCTTGCCGCTGATTGCGTTTCATATTTAGCGAGTAGCCATGCATACAACATACATATCAAATGTCTTTAAAAGCTCCTGACGAACCCCGTGTGTTTGTAAGAGATTTCTGTAATAGTGTTGAGCTCTTAAGCTGGAGGTGAAGCCGGATACAGTTCAAAGGAGTTCACGGAAATTCAGTGTGAAGCTGTTTTTAAAAAGGACAGGAAATATTTGAGGACTGGATTAGGGAACACTGGCTTATCCTGCAATTATACTCCATTCTAATGTGGTGACAAGCTAATGAGGTGCAACAGCCACAGTAGCACCTTTAAATCCACTTACTGTGGTTTGAGATGGTTGAGTCCCAGCTGCTGGCACAGCAGGTCTCTCTCAGGACATTGGGATGAGCTGGACGTACTAGTCGAAGCTCGGTGGGCCCTTCCACAGTCACACCGTGGTCTGCAAAGACAAGGGAGAAGAAAAACTTGTTTGTTAAGGCCTCAGAAAACAGGCCTGAGCCTTAATCAGGCATAAACAGCAGGTTAATGAAGGTGGTTTAATTAAGTAAGAATTGAGATGACATTTGCAGTTACTCTGCCATCAATATTAGGTCTAAAAACAGCCTCCCAAAAAGAAATATAAAGACACATCTGAAGATTTCAAGTAAATCGACTTGTCTGCTGACATAAAGACCGATCAAAATGATATATTCTCATTATTTATTAAATAACAGATGCCTCATCTTTATGAATGAAAAAAACTGCAAAATATTCAGCTTTTTAATCTACTGAGGAACAATTTGTGGGAGACTGGAAAAGCTGAAGACTGAAGGTCAAGCTTAAAAGGCTGAAGCTATTGAAATGCATAATACATGGTTCAATTCTAACAAAGCTGAATGTATCAAGGACCTCAGCCCGGTTTTCCCAAGTTCAAACGTGATTATACTGCTGATATTTTGGGGTAACTGGATGCACATAAATGATAAACCCGCATAACTAAAACAAATCTAAACTTTTTAATTTGAATTTTCTGTCATTTAAGTTTAACATCAGTTCAACATCTTTCCATTAAGCAGTCAGTTGTACCTGCAGTAGGTGTGTGCGCAGTTAAAGGAGGTTGTTATCCAACATTCCCTGATACGAGCTCCGCTGCAGGAATTTCCTCCTCCATGACGACGGACTTGAAGGGAAATAGGCGGAAACATCTTGTAGTTCTGCATGAAACATGTTCCTGCAAGTTACAACAACAAACATAAACTAAATATCTATCATAGTATTACTGTAATTTTTCTCATGAACCCATAAGCAACACTATAAGAAGCCCCATTCTGTGTCTCAGCTGTTTTTCTTGTTTTTTTTTTTATTATAAAGCTCAATTGTGTGTGAACAATTTCTCCTGCTTCTTTATTCCTGCAGGGGACAGTGAGAAGAAGGAATTGCAATATTATTTCCAGTTCAATCAAAACCTTTGCAATAACTTTAGCATTAAAAGTTTTAGAACCCCTACTTAACAATATGTTTTTGTGGGCCGACATACTTTGTTTCCTGTACGTTTTTGTTCTGTTTCTTTGCAGAGAACATGGAAGAACAAGACCATGTGACTTGGTGAAGATTGTGACTTTGTAATAGACTGAACATAGACCCACAGATACTTTGGGTTGGTGGGATTTATTAAAACCATGTTTTATGGTTAGTCTGTGCTCAGCACAGGGGCGACGGTGTCATAGACAAATGAACAAAGCTTTCGCAGCAACACCAGTGGAAACTGTAAAGGAGATAAAAGTCAGGATTTTATACCCACCGCCATTTATGAGGTTAATATTTCACAATGATGTGATTTTTAAAAGGATTCTCTTAAAATATCACAGATAATCATAAAATATGGTTTGTTTGTTTTTTGGAAACCAAATTATTTGCTGTATTTCTTTATTATTTTAAAGAATAAGATATGTTCTGTTAACTTTATTTAACACTGACCCAGTTTGTGCTACAGTCCAACTTGTGTATGTCTTAATTAATACCTTTAAGACAACATCACTTTCTTCCTGCTGATGTCAGCAGTCTGCCTTCTGTCTCTGCAACCAGGATCCTGATGATGATGTGCAGAGTTTCAAAAACAGCTAAATTCAACCCTAACAAATATTATAATGGTTTATATTTTATGTGCACAGATCAAGAATAGTTTGTTTTTACTGGATTCCCCTTTTGGTTGTTTGCATTGTGTTGTTTATTGGCCAGTATGGGGATTGAACCCATGACCTTGGCGTTATTAGCACCACGCTCTAACCAGCTGAGCTAACCGGCCTCTGGTAATGAGTCACTTTGAGTTTTCACTCTAACAGCTCTAAATGCATTTAAAGCAAAGCTGAGATTGGAATCAGTTAAATCACACCACATCTGTCAATGTCAGGGTTGGGGTTAGCTGCTTACAGTTTCCTTTTCTCTCACACAGAAGTTTTATCTAATTTCTGTTTTGCTGCACTGGCATGTGCCCGTGGACTGAATCAAATTAATGCCAAAGCCTAATCTGATTATGGCTGTCAGCTGAGAAAAAACATGCGAGATCATGTATAATTGATAGCAAATGCAAAATGCAATCTTCTGCGGTTAATCTAGTTTGAACAGTGCCTACAGTTGCAGGGAGCAGGCCTCTGCACGTTTCTCTGTCTCTCTGACTGTTTGAGTAAAAGCAGCCACAGGAGCAACAATAGGATTTTCCAGAAGAAGAGCTCTGGAAATGCTCTCAAATATTGTATGTTGTACAGGAGTCGTCTTTTCTCTTCGTGTGTGTTGGTTGCAGTTTCAGAACAGGCCACATGTTGTGGATTTATACATTAATTAAAGATCATGCTTTGAACACTGCTTGTCAGAATCCACTAAACAAACTCCTCAGTCTTTGTTGTTTGTTCGCGTGGTTTCTTTTCATCAAATATTAATTAAAGCAGAAACTTCTGTTCTGGCTCTGCCTCATCTGATAAATGTCTGTTGCCTCATTGCAGATTCAGGCAGACATGCAACACATGGCCCCTCAGCACCAGTGAGATAAAAGGAAACACAGGTGCTACACAAGCAGACAAGAGACATCTGCACGATTTACTCTATCAGAGAGTGAAGTGCAATCCCATTTATCAACCACAGACAGGTTTATATTGTATAAATATTTTATTTCAAGATATGACACAAATATATAAGTTTATGCAGAGGTGGGATGATCCTAAAGTCAGATATCAGGAAACACCAGCAGGTGGCAATAGATCATTAGATATTCATGGATGATCTTGTCTATTTCTGAAACTCATGGAGAAATTCACTGGTTGTGAGTTGAGGCTGTGTGCTCCTTTAGTCTGTGTTTGCCGTGATGTTCTGTCTTTTTTTCCACTCAATTAGTTGACAGTTCTTGTTATGTTGGTTATGAGTTTCCATCAGTGCAGTGGGAAGTGCAAAGAAATCACCACAAAAAGCACCAGAAGTTTTTAATTTTTTTCTACAGTTGCTGTTTGAGATCTCAACTCTTGGCTGAGGTAAGAATGTCACAGGATGTTAGGGCTTTTCATGTGGAGCTTTAAAGTTCTTGCACTGTCAGAGCAGGTACATAAGGGCCTTGGGAATCTGTTTTTTTTTTTTTTTTTTTTGCTTAGTGCTGGGAGGACAACATGTGGTACAGCTGGTCATGCGCGATGCCCCAGTATGTGCTCATCGCTGTGGTGGTGTCACTGTAAAGATTCCTGTCAGCAACACAGAAACGAGAAGACGTTTGTTACAGGCTCACACGTTTCTAAAGTGCAATAATGAATCTGCATTTAAAACCTCGTACTTTGCTTTTTCATCCAGCTTCAGGCTCTTGATGCTTTCCAGGTATCCACTGGCAGTGTTGACTGCGCTGTCGTAGTAGGACTTGACGGTGTCTGTGAGTTTGGTCAGGGTCCCCTGCTCCTCATCTGCTTGCCTCGGCAAACGGAAGCTTTCGGCGCCTGGTTAGAGGTGTCAAAGGGTAAAACATTAAAACAAGTTTCTTCACTCATGGTTTCTGAATTTAGTCTTTGGATTTAAGAAACCACTTACTGAGAGCAAGGACGGCAACAAGCACTGTGATGGCCAACAGCTTTTTCATGGTGTCACTCCTGTAACTGGAAAGAGGATGAAGACATGTTTAAAGCTCACCTCACTGCATCCACTAGGGCGAGACATTGTCATATATTAGTGATGATAATACTATGTATGGAGAGACTGTTTCTCAAGAAAACATGCACAAACACAAAACAACTGTCTTTCTTCTAGATCACACAATATACAGGCGCTTTAGACACTTAACAGGAGCTGGTAATTGAAGCAAACCGGCAGTACTCACTGTTTTCCTCCTTAGAAATGACTGTGGTGAAGTGCACGGAGTAAAAGGCGATGCTGGACCAGCCGGTTTATATAGGAGAGTAAATGTGTTGACTTGTTGCTCCGAGAGCCAAAGTGCAACCGACGGCAGATAAACCAGCGCTGTTGTCTGGCGTGTGTGTGGAAGCATGTGCGACATCGTGTCTTGATAAAACAGGCATTGTGACTGTCTATGCAAACACCAAGGTGGCTTTAAACAAAAGATAAAGATAAGATAAACCTTTATTCGTCCCATCATGGGGAAAAATTATAAAACATCATCAGGAGCGAATCAAGACTTTGTTTTTGATTTTGTAAGTACAGGACAGATGGGGGGGCATCGTGTTGGTTCATATCTAAGCTAATTTTAAATAGGTCACAGATCAGGTCACATATTCTTTTGACGAGGTTAGTGGTTCACTATTGCATCACACTTGCAAAGGTTGCCCAGGTCACCACATCCATAAGGAGGCACCTGCTGGGTGCTTGAGTCTCACTACAGTCGTCCTGTCAAGATGGACCTAAGTCTAGAGTGTGATGAACACGTCATCCAGGGCAGTTTGAGTTATGACATATTTAGGGCAGATAGTGTAACACGGTTTGAAACTGTACAGTGGGTCGTTAGCAGTGTTGTTTCAGGAGAGACTGAGAACATCCACGTAATCAAGTCTGAAAAGCTTTTATGCATCAGTGTGATCAAGGTATGAAGGATTTGCCTCAAAAGCAAACAAAGTATTTCATCTTATTGATCTGATTTCAAATGAAACAGAGAGTCCAAAGTGCAGACTGACGGTTTAGTTTGTTTTCCCCTTGTTTGTGGTGTCCTCGTATGACTTCTGTGTTCAAATTTTAACAATAATGAGTTTGATTTCCTGTCTGAAATTATATTTTTTTTATTCCCATATGTAGAAGCCATGTTCGTACAGTCATCTATGAAAGTTTGACATTTTTATTTCTGTTTTATAGTCATATATCTTTTTATTAACCTCTAAGCCAACTCTTTTGTTCATTGTGCATAATTACAAAGAGCAGTAGTTCCTTTTAATACGTATTTTTTGTAGAAGCAGATTTCTCTGTAATAACAGTCAAAAAGTAAACATCCCCGACAACCCTGTGATCAAGCCTCACATGTCAGGCTGCTTTTGCCCTGATGACTCAGGTCAAGCTGTCGACAGCTGTGTTCAGCTGTGTGTCACATTTTGGTTTCTGAAATCCGGCTGACTCAGTGGTGTGATGACTCTGCTCTGCTTGGTTTTCACTGCAGCTAAAGATGAAGACTTCACAGTAAAATTCCATGGAATTGATTGTCTTTGTGAAATGCATGTTTGATTGAACTTCATAAAGGTTTCAATAACCAGAATGTCTCCACTAATTCTGAAAAGACAAATGTGCACTTGCCAGCTTTCAAAATGATCTCGGAAGTAGCACAGAAGGGATCATATTAACACTAAAACATGGAATAAAAGCACCAATTGTGATTTACTGTGATCACTTGAGAAGTTATAGTTGGATTTAGTACCTTCGTTTCAAACTATTACTTGAAGGAATAATCCATAAATAATGCAGGTTACATATTGTCTTTTGACCATAAGTCCAGTTTTCAGTTCAAGTGACACAATTTAAAGCTGTAGCTGATAAGCATTCATTTTCATATATATCTCTATATTTTATCTAATACTAAGCTGATAAACTATTTCCATCATATCTCAATTGATGACGTGCGTTGCAACTAATGAATATCTAGAGTTTTAGTAAATATAATTGTAATTACGTGGAATTACCTTTGTTCTACTTATAAAGTGATGACAGGGCAAAGTTAACCTGTACGTGTTTTACTGTGTGAGTGAACATTCAGTCTCTGCATTAAGAACCACGTTGAAAATAGTTTCCACTTCATTTTATTGAACACATTTACAAATATCCATACACAATCACACAAATACATTTGTTAGTGTATGAAAAACAGAAATACAGCCAATGCACAATTGATGTTGACATATTTGCCCTGTTTAAAATGCAAGATTTTGCAAAGATACAAATTTGAAATCAAGGCAAAGGATTGTATTTGCATTGTGCATTGCTTTTCTAATGCTAATCTGGTGTAGTTTCTATAAGCTATCGTCTATCGTGGCTGCTTGAAAGTGGTTCGTTTCAGTTATTCTCAATAGGCAAGATTTTGTCCAGGTGGGAACTAAAGTGGTCAAGGCCTTCGCTCAGCTGCTCGCCAATGTGGGGGCGCAGGTGCTGTTCGTACAGACCCAGCAATAATCCACGGGCCTTGTCCACTAGGGGAAGTGCCTCCTGACCCAGACCACTGTACAAAACAGGTAAGAGAGATCATTTAAGAAATCTAAACAGTTTTAAAAAATGGATTTCCTGCCTCAGTACCTGGAGAAATCTGTATTTTTAATATTTGCCTTTGTAGGGGGACACTCACCTGGCAACTTGGACAAAAGCTTTGAACTCAGGCTTGGCTTGCACCTCATCAAAGAAGTTCCTGACAGCATCTCCATGCCCAGTTTCAGCCCATTTCTGAGCTATAGGGAGAGTCAATTCATGCAGTTTTTCGGATAAAACCCCTAACCTCTTGAGGAATCTTGTTCTATATGTGTTATACTTTTCAGAAAGCTCATGCGATGGATCATGAACTTCACACAGGCACATGGACACTGTAAAACACAGAAAAAGCATGACAACGTTGTCATTTTTGAACCAGTGTAATAACATGTCATAAAGAAAAGAATAAGTCAACTACATGGACATTTCTGCATTTAAAGAATCATCAGAGCAGCTATTTATTGGGTTGTTTGTCAATGTGCCTTCGTAGTCAGATAAAAGCTGCTGTGCACTTCTGGTTTCTCACTCTTAACCTTGAATAAAAGCAGCCAGAAGAAAAACTGTGTCTCTATTAAATTATTGCACATGTGAAAGTTCTGCCATGTTATTCTTATAAGCTTTACTTAAAAATCATCAATGCATCTGTTCAGACTGCAATAGGATGGTGCCTTACCCTGCAGAGTGAGGATCAGTGCCAATGCATATTTTGCATTCATCTCTGAAAAAAATAGGAAAAAACTTTAAAAACCATTCTCTCTCCATTTTGTAAATGAAAAAACTTTTTACATTTAACTTTTTCGCCATAGGAGATTCTAAACTAAAACATCAGAATGAGAAACAAATTTTAGAGAAATGTTGCAGCAGAAGCTTCAGAAAAGTGAGAAGTAAAATTACCTGCTCTTGTGTTGGATGTACAGATCCAAGAAGTGACAGTCTTCTCTGAAAGCGAGTTGTCTGTAACTCGGAGCACACATCTGGACAGGATGATATAGGGGGGGACTGCAAACACACGTCATCTGATGAGCATACACACACCTACACACACATGCATGCACAGACACACACACAGACACACACGTTCACCTAAACAAAGTCCAGTGTGCTTGAAATTCACTTTAAATACCATATGTGGAAATTTGACTTACTGGTTATGCAATGTGGCTCAAATATAAGTTTATCTGCATTCATATTGCAATGCACTTGGAGCCCTTCAGATACTGCAAACATCCTGTGTTTGCAAAATGTTGTGCATATGCCACCATCTCTTTTTGTATATTAGATATATGTATTGCCGGCAGTTTTAATAAAATATTTGGTTGATTCTTGCTTTTTGACAAATCCAAACCACTTTATCGTGTCTGCTGAAAGTCAGATCGCAATCAAATGTTCAGCAGGTCAGTCAACCAGGATCTGTCTATACACACTGCATTGAACCCAGAGTGTTGAGATTTCTACCTTTACCTTTCACCCACCTAGCCTGAGATAGTGCATGGAAGGTAATACACCATCAGTGTCATAAGGGAAAAGGATTTGAAAGGGATTTCACTTAACAGAACTAAAACTCAAATTCAATACAGCAGCAGAGGAGACAAATATATCACTAAAAGGCATTTAATGAAACATCTCACAAATGCATGATTGTAAAAACAATCTGCAAAATAATCTTGTGCATCATCCTGTTTTCCATTATTTTCTGATCATGGTACTGATTGCTGCTTTTCACTATTGACCTTGAGCTTGATCTTTATCTCTCGTAGCATTGCAGGACAACAAACTGCAATTACTAGAAAATTTTGAAAGCCGTAGGATCGAACTGTCCTGTTTTTACAAACATGAAACCAACCAAGTGCTTTTAATCCGGAAACTTGATTAAAGAAAGTTTAAAAAGTATTTGCTCAAATGTAGAAGACTTCTTTTGTCTGTGACATTTCATCGGGTTTTATATTCAACATCAAAATCTCACAGTCAGTACAAAGACCGTATCTAGGATTGCTTTGTTAAATTCCAAGAACCTGGGGTTAGGCAATGAATTCAAATATAATCTTTGTAAAGAAACAAATTTCTACAGTGTTTCAAACTACAATTTCAAACTTTCAAGTCTCAAACTAGGAAAGCTGGGAATCCTCCTAACCTAATTTTTTTTTTATTAACATAATATGTTGAATGAACTTGCAGAAATTTATTCATGTCATCATTTAAGTCAAAGCAAGTAATACTTCCGAAGTCTTGACAGAAAAACTGATAATCTTAGCTTGAAAATATATAACTATGATGTTTTGTCGATGAAATTTATGTAAATAACGTCTAGTGCGTGGGCAGAAGTGACCAGAGCTTTTCATGGAAACCGGGAGTTTTACTGTGAATTAGTTGGATTCTATTTGGTACAAGCAGCAAAATAACAATGAAACACCATCAAATCAGCACATGATAGAAAGTTTCTTTATTATGTTGGCTTTAGTTCAGTTATAGAGAGGGATGATCAGCTGGATCTTTTGCTTGAAACGGCATGTAGTTGTCGATGGTCGTCTTGAGCTTTGTCCAAACGGAGCTTCTGACGTTAGAGGCCCATTCAGTGTAGCTGGCAGTCACTGGCTGGATGTGATCTTCATAGTAAGCACCAAGTAACTCCAGTGCTGTGTCCCCAATATTCTGGACTTTACTTTTGGCTTCCCTGTGAGACACACAAGCCCGCAAATGAGCAACAAGGTAAATATGGTGTGCACACACAAACACATTCATGTCCACACAAAGCATTTTAGCAATTCTGGTATCTATTGATCATTTCCAGACAAGTTGGAGTTTCTTGCACTACTGAGCAGAATGAATCGGATCAACAGATTGCATTCAGAAATACCTGGCCCTCTCTGTGAGCCTCTGCAATAATCCTGGAGAGTCTTGCTGTTTTGGGGCAGGTGTCTGGGCCAAAAGTGGTCTGCATGCTGCAGAGGGGAATGTTTGCGACTCAAGTGAGGCAAAAAAAAAGAACCCAGCAAGAGGCAAGCTCAGAAATAAATGAAGTGAGACTGAGGATGAAGAAGATTTATTCGAATAACGTACCTTGCAGTAGTAAGACGACACAGAAAACAAGTGTTTTGGTTTTCATCTGCCACAAAGACGAGAGAAACACAATTAGCTCAAAGCCGCCTCCAATATAAACGCAGTTCATAGTTATTTCTTCGTAGCATTTCTTTTAGGCTAAATAACGCACCAGCACAATCTTAATGCGGTCATCTTTAAAGTTTTTTACATATGACTTTCTTGTACAAACTAACAATAAAACCTTCAGTAAATCAAATAAAACAACAACTTTCAGAATAACATGTACTCATAGGTTCATTAACCTCATCTTAAACCTGCAAAGGAGCAATTTTTACCTTTTCCTCTGCCTCGCCAACAGCAGTTGAATGAAATGAGTCTTATCATGTCATTTTATTTGTATTAGGTGACGGCTTCGACATGCACATTGGTCCTAATCGGGTGACCATTCAACGTGGAGTTTGTAGGCTGCTTTTTTTTTTTTTTTGACCACAATTGATACGCAGCAAAATTGATACACAGCAAAATGAATCTCCTTTCTCTCTCAGTGGGCGTCAGACTGTTATTTGTTCTTATTAACAATAACATATTAAATGTTTGACTTGAAACTTAAATAAAGATTACTCTGGTTGGATGTCATTTTGATCTTCATTAAGAACTACAGGTTTTGTTTTGTCTATCTATTTTTTTTCGTTAGATATTGGCAAAATTATAATATTAATGTTAGTATCCATGAAAAGACTTGATATCTTTTCAAGATCAACATTAGCTGAGTTCACTAACTGTCCAAACGCCCTTTGGATCATGTACCATTTGGCAGGTGCTGATATGTATACAGGCCAGTCAAAGTCTGTCATTTAGCAGAAGAGATATGAGTTTTAGAGAAGACTTGAGGGGGGTCAAACAGATAAACACGTTCAGCCAAGCAAAGCATTTCTGTGGGCAGAGTCCACCACAAAATCAATTTCCCCTGTCTCCACTTAGGCCCTGTACTTGCCACATGATCTCAATGGGAACAACTGAGCATTAATGTTGAGGTCATAGTTCATAACTATGTTGCACTTACAAACCCGATCGTACAGCTGTCCAAACAGACGGGATGAAGATTTCTCCTTGTTTTTGAATTGTGTGTTCAGTTATGAACATCTGTGCGTCTCTGACATGCAGCCTCCCATTATGCATTGAAAATGTTGTTTCCACTAAGTACTAGCAATAGAATTACTAATACTAATATCAGAGTATTATTAAAAGTGCACTGAACAAAGCGGATTGAATGTTATTAGTGTGTTTATTTAATTAGATATCTCCATTAAACTGGCACTCAGTTTATACATTGATTCAGTAAAAATGAAACTTATTTACATTATATTTTAATAGACACATTGAATTATTTCAGCTTACTGACAATCACGGACATTCACGGTAAATTTCTGTCTCAGAGGTGATAAATAACTAAGTACATTTACTCAAGAGCTGTACTAAACTACAGCTTTGAGGAACTTGTATTTCACTTATTTATTTCTATTTTATGCTACTTTGACTTTTGCCTCACGTCCTTTATTTTGCAGCTTTATGCTAATGTCATTAATCATTGTGGATTGAACACCTGTCAGCACACAAAGTTACATGAATCAGATCCACCTTTACCACTGCTGTTCTTGTTCTTCGTGTCTGTAGGTAACAGAGATCCCTAATATTACCGGACATTTTTTTAGCTCTGAGACTGTGTTAAATTCATCAGGACTCCATTTGTACCTTGTTATGTTATTAACGGTATGACATTCAGTACTGCTTTGAACACGTTGTACTTAGTCGATACTTTACACGAGTAAATAATTTGAAATGGTGCTTTTACTTGTAGTGAAGAGTTGTGTTGAGCAAACACATGCAGTTTTTTGAATACTCTGTTTGTGTACTTTAACACATTTACACAGTATGGCCTATCAATAATATTCGCATACACTCATAATTATTAATTTAATTCAGGAAATATTAATCCAGGAGAAAGTGCACACAATTTACTCTCCCTCCAGCCACCTCAGGAAGTCGCTTTTCTTCCAAATCAACCGATGGCCACAGCAGAAATTTTAAAATTGATGGACCTGCTGAATGGAT
This sequence comes from Channa striata, assembly GCA_033026295.1. Taxonomy (NCBI): domain Eukaryota; kingdom Metazoa; phylum Chordata; class Actinopteri; order Anabantiformes; family Channidae; genus Channa; species Channa striata. Next base: position 19,794,221 of record CM065175.1, on the reverse strand, counting down.
TACCAACAAGTAACATCCTAATTCATGTAAAATCATAAACTAATTAAAGTGAAAGTGGTTTAGCGTAAATGTCAGTCCAGACAGTTGGTGCAACATGTTCATCTGTGGAATCTGTGACCTCTGTGCACCAGCTGCTGACCTTTGTCACGATGTTCCTTTCACAGGAACAGGTTTCAGTGAACTGGGACAATTGGTGGATTATTAACCGAGCATAAACAGTGACTTTAGCCCAGGAGTGGTGAAATACCAGAACTGTAGCCATGTTGGCACTTGCCCTTTGGTACCTGCTATTGACACAAATAAACTATTAGCTTTCGGATGCTGCTGGTTATTCTTTGTTTAAGTGATTGGCTTTAGTGGTCATCAATAGATTATTGAGTCTGGTATAAACAAATTATTTGGTTAAAGTACTTGAAATTAATTCAGTTACTTTGTGATCAGTTACTTTTTTAGTTTTCCTTTCAGTAATTTATGATGCTTTTCGTTAGATGGGTACGTGGACCTTCCAAGTGTCTTCAAACTCTTGGTATTATAGGTTTAATATCACATCACACATGTGTGTTCCTCTCAGTTTCCAGTAAATCACAGCTTGATCTTTCTATAATACCGCACTTATGATACTCTTATGTACAAGCATATTATGACATTTTGACAGGAGCAGGAGGTCATTAACAGAATTACGTGAACCTATAGTAAAATTGGAAAGACGTATTGTTGACGAGTTAAATTGTACCTTTAATTTCAGTAAATCTGTCAGTGGGCTGAAGTGTCATTTCAGTGTTTCAAAACTATATGTATGTATCCTAGATAAACAGAAAAACGACTGACTCTCAATTTCAGAAAAATCTAACTTCATTTGAAAATAATATTAAATAATCTCTTAAATTATTTTATTTCGAATGCAACTTAAGATAATCTGCAACATTCGTACTATTAACTTTGTGATAGGTTTTAAAAAAGGACGGATATGAATGTGCTGTGTTTTATCTAATAAGGAGACCACACAGTCATAGAGCAGAAGTGGTCATTTATTTAGCATCAAACATCTTTATCACACTATTCCACTTCATTACACTAAGGAATCATATTAATAAATATTAATACTAGAACAGAATTGATATAAAATAAACTTTATTTTTTTATGACAGTCTCTTTAAAAAGATTACAATAACATCTCTTTACAGAGAGGAAATGTAGCCCTTAAAGCTGGTCAGCTGAACAATGTGTCATTTGTCGAATCAATGTCCCAACATCAGAGGATCAGAGCGAAGAGGTCAGAGGTCAGAGGTGGGGGAACAGGGATGATTTTTTTGCTGGAAACACAAACTTGCCTATTTGTCTACTGGCCGATCTCACTAGCCTTTGCCTTCAGCTTATTTAAGTTGTCACTGAACCATTGTCTGAGGAGGATAGAATAAAATAGGTGTGTTACACAAAGATGTTTTTAGTGTTGTTATTTATTCCAAATGAATGCATTATTTCCTGTGGGCGTTAGCACTTACCCAGCTTTGCTGTTTTGGAACTGCTCAAAGGCATTTCTGGCATGATCAGACACCTGCCTGCCAATGTCAGACAAATGCTCACTCCACTTGGAGAATTTGTCCTGGATTGATTCCTCCTGAGCCTCTGTAGGTGAGAGTGATGGACACAGAGTGAGAAAGTTAGACAACCTGGAAGAAGACCACATACGGTTAAAAGGTCTATAACTCTTTCTCGACTTACCTGTGTATGCAACGAAAGCCAGCATCAGCACGGCAACTGCGAGAAACAGTCTCATGTTGGCTGTGATTGTCTGATGGGGAACGACAACGACACATTGTTTATTTACACACAAGGTCAGATGGCAGAAAGAAAAAACATTCTTTTACTTTTTAAAGTGTATGTCAGTACCAGAGTAATGCGAAACTTTCTCTGAGTTGTTTGATAATTTTTCCAACTTATTACATAATTATATTAACATTACTTTGAACATAGCTTTAGGTTTGTTTGTGCTCATTGCAAGTTACTCCAAAATAGTTTTATGTGTCTGTGTGTATCCCACAGCGAATAAAATTAAAAAGCTAACTTATCAGGCTCAGAAGTAAAGGAAATAAATGACAAAACATACCTGTTTTCAGTACCAGAAGAAAAATAAACCAAGTGTGTTTGTGCGCCTGGATGTGTGTTCCTTTTTATAAGCCTGCTTGGTTCCAAGGGGATGACGCAAAACCAGAGACTTCAGTCAACATGTACACGTGGTAACCTTGAAATGCCACTGCCCCTTTATTGATCAGCACCAAAGTAATTGCATTAAAAGATATGGGTTATGATAAACAGCCTGCTGAAACTAGTCTCCTGATTGTTGTGTCCCTCCTGCAAAAGTCCAATAGCATTGTGCTGCAAGATTGTGTGATATGCAGCACAGTGATTAGCAGGGTCTAAAGTCATCACCCATCAATGTGAACGTGGGACGAGAAAACAGAGAATCAGAGGAGACAGGAAAGGAATGTGGTGTACAGTACATGCCAGGGGACATTTTACAGACTCCAGCTTGGTGATAAACTTAAGGCATTAAAGTTAAAGAGTCTACAGTTACAGGGGGATTTGGGATGTAAAAGAAACACTGCAGCAATAGTAGATGAGCAGGTTGTGGTCAAGCTCGGACTTTGGTCGAGCTTTGTGACTAACAGCCAAACATTTACTGGTAGTGTTTATCATAGTTTTGATGTTAAGCAACTGGATTCAAGTACTGCTGTACGGCGATTTGGTTTTTACTAAAAATACTTCCCTTGTGAACTTCTTAGACATTAATACTGATGTTGTAAAAGGTTTGAAAGTAGACTGTTGCTCCAACTTTTTTTCTTTGTGTCAGCAATAAAATGTTTTGCAGCATGATCTTTTAGGTGTTTTGTTATTATACTTATACATAAACTAATTTTGAATGCTGTGTAGTTTAAGGGTTTGTATAATTTCAAACCATTTTCGGGAGACTAAATGTTAAGGAAGACAATCTCAGTGATTCTCTCTCAATTGCAGTGTAAAATAAGGAGTGATATACTAAAGTACTTGTACCTTAACGTTACCGAACCACAACACCTGTGTGCATTTCTTTATGACTATTTATGTAGAAATTGTCTTTAAAACAACTCTACTTTTATTCCTCTCCCTGACATCCTATGGCCTACATTTCTTGATGATGCTTTGTGTGTTCTGTTTATAGGGCAGAAGTCACCGATAGCATGCAGACTTGCTTGTCTGCAATTTCCTAGTCTTTCTTGGTGCATTTTTCCATTTACAGCTTTACTTTGAATTTCAGTGCCTCATTTGACGTCTCCCCAATTCAGACCTTCCTTTTCTTAAAGGGGAAGCAATTCTGACAAAACCGTAAAAGGTCCTTCAAAAAAAAAAAACACTTGGGTGACCAGAAGTTACCCTTTTATTACAAATGTGAATAGAGTTAGAGCCTAAAAGTCAGTGTGTGATGATCTGAAGGCCTTGATCACTGCTTAACATATCTGTTTTCACACCAAGCAGTCTGCAAAAAACCAAATGCCCACTTGTTGCTAATGCCCAGGTCTATAGGATGCTATTGTTTCGACGAATGGCCAACAACTGAGTTAAATGAGTTTTCACATGCCTCAACACTCACACGTTACTTCTGAAAGACTTGATCTCCATCCCCTTTGTCTTGGAGTGGCCAAAGAGGTTATGTATGAGCTTGTGCTTGCATGCATGTAACCTTGCGTGCACCTCTTGAATAATTGTAGGAGGCATAGGGCATGAAAGTGCATGTCTTGCGTGCTCACAATTTGCAATAACAAGCTTACAAAGAGGCTGCTTTTGTGTTTGGCCAGGAGCCCCTGTGGTGACTGATGCTGTGTGCCAGCTCTGAAGGGGAGGAGAAGGATGGAGGAAAAAGAAGGGCTTGTGATACGAGGTAAAATGTCTGCGGGGTGTTTCGGAGGGGTTACTAACAGTCATATGCTTGCTAGCACCTGCTACATTGCTGTGAGTTTGTTGTCACTGGGCAGCACTCAATGTGCAGACACAGCAGAAATGGTGAACCGGCGGGATGCTTGTGGTTTTCCTGTTTTTACCATCCGTGGCTGCTCCTTGCCACAGTGGACAGTTTGAGTTGAGTAGGAGTTTCGCTTATCTTAATTTCCAACTAAACTGTTGTTCCTCTAAGGAATGACATCATAGCCGGTGGCACACAGTCACACAATGGTAAACAAGTTAGTTTTGATATAAATGAATAATGGCTCCTCTGGACTCACACTGTGGACATTATGTTTAAAAGGATTTTGTCTAGTGACCTGCCATTTCAAAATTACAAGTCATACTGAATTCATCAAGCATATCACATAAAGTCAACGTGTTTCGTAATGAAATCACAAGCCGTGAAAACAAAAAGTACAAAAGTATTAGCACAAGCAATACCCATGTACCCAAAGTAAAAAATGGAAATAGCTCAGAATTGTAGTACTGAAGGAAATGCTGCTAAATCCAGATCAATGTTATACTACCAGACTGTGGACACACACATCTGTGCCCAGGAAAATGCCTGTCTGGTTTTTAAAGCTCACACAGTTTGTGTTTCTTTCTTTATGAAGAAAATGTAGTTTGCTCAATCCTCTAACAAAGAAAACACAGCTGCATCTTTGCATCAGCATGAAATCAAGTGAAAGGGTCAGGAGAGAGGAGAGGAACGAGGCCCAAACAGTGTCCTCTACTGGCCTCTATTGTGCACTTCAAAGGAAAAATCCTGCTGAGTTTAATGAGCATAACTTTTGATAGCAAGTGTAAGTTAGTGAGTGAGTTGAGGACAGTCATGATTATTCCCCTCCGGGCAGGTCCCAGAGTCTAGCAAGCAGGGAATCCTAATGGGATCTTTAATGCAAAAGTCTTTCTAAATGATTATAAGACATGTCAAATATACTCAAACGGATTCGTCTTCTTTAGCGTTTACAATGTAGGACAGGGTAGAGACAGGGAATGTGGGGAGAGGGAGGTATGACATGCAACAAAAAAGGCTTTAAGACTCAATTTAATGATATGCAGCTTGAACATTCAGCCACCAGGGTGCAGATGGCGGCAAACACATACATGTGCCTGTGGGCAACAATATGAATCTAAAAGTGTCTATAAATGCCTCTTATTGTCTGTGCAAACATATGCAAACAAATGCACTAATGCTTGTATTATACCTTGAACTTATCCAAGATAAATAAGATAATGCTTAAATGACATGCTCAGATGTCACTATCAAAATACTTCATCCAGGGCACAAAATGTTCCTGAATGACTGCTGGGATCACAAGAAAAGAAATCTTCTGAGGAGATCTTAACAAGTCTGGACTAGAAAAACTGTGGGCCGAGGGATCTGCTCGGGCGGCCACAGAGAAATAGGAGAAAGGGAGATTGTTGGGGTGGAGTGCAGGTACAGGAAGGGAGCAACAAATCCCATTTGATAATTATAAGATTATTTATTTATGTATGAGCAGAAAGTTAAAGAGGATTAGGAAAAGAAGGAGAGGCAGACTTCTCCTTCTGTGTGTGTGTCAGGGCATTGATGAATAAGCATTGAGGGGCCAGTACCTTTAGATAAAATCCCTTACATAATTATGCCCAGCAGGCTTATGCAACGCACCAATAAAAGAAAATAAACAACTTGAAGCATTGCAGATCTAGGACGCATGAAGTTGTCAGTGCATTTGTAAAAGGCCTTTCAAATAATTTATCACTACAAAAATGTGTAACAGATTCTTCAAAAGGGCTAAATGTACAACAGTGGCTCACCAGCAGCTTTGTGGAACCTGCGGGTAACTGAACGTCACGTCAATAATAGATAAACTCATTAATGTTTGATGAAGGAGACGAGTGGAAACAGAACATCTTTTCTTGGTTCTTTATTCACTCAGCACTGTTCAGCACATTGCAGCTACAGGCAGTGCACTTACAGTGAGCAGCATGGGGGGGAGGAGGGGGACAACGGACACTCAGACTGAAGATCAGACAGGCAGCAAACTTTACTCACTGATTGTTGTTTTACATACCACTTCTGTGTGGAGCACAGCAAAAAAAAAAATATATGAAGAAATGCAGAATATACAGAAGGGCAAATTATCACCTCTAGAAAACTTTCATTACAGCATTTTCTACCATCAATTGACCATCATCATTCAGTGCAATGTTTGGAAATGATAGACACTTGTGTTTGGTGCATTTAGGGTTCATACGAGCTAGAAATCTTGAAATATGAAGCTCGAAGTCAGTAACTATATTTACAACCAAACAAAATCTAGAAACTCAGTACAAAACCTGGGGAGCGTAAACACTATCGGTAAATTCAAAATAGAAAAGCTAAGCCACGAATCACTTTCTGTGTGTTAAAGGCTGTTATTGACAGTGGTGCTTGTGTTCACCGAGCAAGGGAGTGAATAAGAGACGAGGGCGACTATGCAAAAGGAAGAACCTCCGCAGACGTTTATCTGCTGACTGTTCTTCCACAGATGCATCTCATCGTCCCTCCTCTTTCATCAACACCCCTTATGTTAAACACCACAGCACCCAAATGAAGACATCATAAAAGAATCTCCCCTCTTTTTCAGGATAGAAAAAAAAATAAAATCAGTGGTTAAAACATTCCTCCTTCTACCACCCTAAAAACCCTCAGTCTGTCTTCAGGCAGTGGCGGTCTCCTTGACCTTGTCCATGATGTCCTCAAACTGCTCACGGAGCTTGGTGGCATAGGGGGAAAACAACTCTGTCAGCTCGTCGATCTTGCCTTCCAGCTGTGTGCGCAGGTCCTGGGCTGTGGACTCCAGCTGGGTCTTGAGGCCTTCGGCCTGGGTCTCCAGCTGCTGGCCCAAGCTGTCAACCTGGCTCTGAAGCAAGGAAGACACATCAGACAGCTTCTTTGTGGCGGTGTCGCTGGCTTGGTGAACGTAGGGCTGAACCTGCCCCTTCACGGCACCTAGGTTCTGGGAGGTGCGGGACTGGAGCTCACCCAGATAGGTGGCCACGGTGCTGGTGGTAAAGAAGGAGACATTTAGGTTTCCCAATTTGACAAAGACAAGAACAATGAAAAGACTGAGAGTCTCCATCCAACTTACTTGTGGATCTCCTCTGTGTCCTTGTTCAGACGCTTCTTCAGCTTGTTGGCGTAGGCGTTAATGCGGTTTTGCACATCGTCGGAGTTCTGCTCCATCATGGTCTTGAGCTCACCCAGATACTCAGTGCTGCGCTCCTTGGCCTCCAGCATGTCCTTCTGCAGCTTGTCAGCAAGAAGCTGCAAATCCTGAGACAGTTGGCCAGTGGAGGGGTCAGTGTAGGGGGTCAGCTTGGTCTGGATTTCATCTCTGTAGACTGTCAGTTCTGACATGGTGTCAGTAATCAGAGTGCTGGATGAAGAAGAGCAAGGAGGTCAGACACAAGGTCCCATTAGGGATGTAAGCATAGCACAAGTATAAGCAGGTGTCAGTTTGAAGGAAAATGCACAAACTACACAAGGAAACCACTTAAGGTCACTTACTCTAGCTCCCTGGTGATCTCAGAGGCCTTGAGGTCCTGCATGACTCCATCAGCTCTCTGGTTCAGCTCAGAAACATACTGCCAGAAACGGTTCACCGTGTCTTCCCAGCGGTTTGTGGTGGCATCAGCCTGGACGGGCACAGAACGGGCGTTGCAGCCTAAAGTGCACAAGTGCAAAAATCACAGGTCAAAATGTTTGTCACGATTTACAAGAAATGACTGTAGTTAAACGCTGAAGGGCCAGAACACGTACCAGTGATGACTGCCAGAGCCAGGATCAGAGCTACAGCCTTCATGGTGGATGGACAGACACAGATACAGCTGTGGGAGAAGACAACAAGAGGTCAGCAAAATACAGAATACCATGCACACACATGGAATTGGGAGTTATTCATATATATTATCACAGCTAAACAACTCAGCATCCTAAGCAATGCTCTGTCTCTTACCTGAGAGGTCGAGCTTCCTCAGTGCTCCCTAAGCGGTGACTGCAGCGTTTTATAGTGTCCCGGGAGGAGGGACGGGGGAGGAGGGGAGGAGGTGCGGGGGTGCAGGAGGGAGGAGGAGGAGGAGGGCGGTTGGTTACCGGCGCGCGCACGCGCTACTGCTGATTGGTCTGCACAGAAACCGGCTTCCCTCCACGCAGCGCGCGAGCCACACGGCGTCCGAAGTTCCCACCGGTTTCCAGCGTCCGAGGAGGCGATTGAGCAACGTGGCCGTCACAAGAGAAACGGGGTAAAAGTTCCACATCCGGCGTCTTTTCGCCCATGTCACTCAAGTGAACTTAAACGTGTTCCTGTCAAGTGTAGAAAGAAGTCAATATCATTATTATATTAGCCTATTATTTAATATTAATACACAGTATTGACGGCCGTGTTGTTCATAGGTGAATGTTAGCATACAAGCGACTGTGCTGCATTCAAAGTCTAAAATAAAGTGTGTAAATATAAGCGTTTCCTATCAACAGCTAAAGTACTAATGACTCAACAGGGTGGACAATATGGAATAAATGTGCATTTTTGTGTTTTACACTGGATATTGGTTAAGCTAGCTATAAATTGAGGACTGTAGCTGCTGGATTAACTTATACTCCTCTGCAAATATTGTAAATGCTGTACTTTTTAACTTTGGTATGACAGTGAGGTTTTGATGAGGACTTGGCAAAAACACAGTGAGCTTTTTAATATGGTGACATGATTTGGAAGAAACGTATTCAACAAGCTTTACAGATTTGGCAATACAACAATCTGAGATGTATGAATTTGTTTTTGACTCACTTTAAAGTTTTTGTTACAGTAATTGGCTTTTTATGTCTTTTTTAACGTGGTATTTAACTTGAGTTACAGATTCCGGTGCCTCTTTTATTGCCATTGCAGATGTGTTGTTAAGTGGCCTTAACTTTAAAGCTGTTTTTCTGATCATTATCACCAAGTGGTCTTATCTGAATATAAATCCTCCTGGCACCAGGATGTAAATTAGGCTATCACATATGCATTTCAATCTAAGTGCTCTGCTACTGCTGACCATCGACACCCCACCCAGACAGACAGACTCCCAGCACATACGGCACCATGGCGTGACAGTCCCAATCAGCATCATGAATCCTTGGTTTCTGTGCAGATCAAATGAACCAAAGTGCAATTTCTGCTATACAAGCCAAATAATGACTAAAGACCTATAAATTACCTGTAAGTGCCGGAAGTACAAATGAGGTGTCAGCACTACAAGATGGGCACGTTCAGGCTTGGGGATACAACCGTAAGCCCATCGTACAAAAGAAGCCTTACATGTAATAAAATACAGAGTACATAGCCTTTCACCAACCTGTAAAAACAGCATGAGGTCAATGAACAAAAGAATTGAATTACACTGGAACCCTACAGGGAATAAAGCCCATTTGTATGTGGTTTTCACTGATTAGTTATTTCTTAATTTCCATGATTTTGAAATTGGGATAGAAAAGGAGAAGTTTGCAGAACAGAAATGGATTACCCTAGAATTTTGCGCAAGACATATTTGATTAGTAACAGCCATGAGCCTTAGTGGGTGTTTTGTTGCCATCTCCATCAATCAGTCGATAAAAGCGTCACAACTAAAAAACTAAGGACAGGAAACTCCAGAACAGTAAATTCAGTGCCAAAGCCTGGGGAAAACTTACCGGTAAAGAGTAATACTGAACTGTAAATAAAGCCTTATTTGTCAGAGCACAGTCAGGCTTGTGTCAAGTGAAGTTGTTGTTATGGTGTCTTGCTGTTTTTAAACCTAAATACTTTCACATTAGTCATTTAATTTTAGCCTGTGATGAATAAGTTCACAGTTGGGTTGCATAAAAAATAATTTCAGATAGGAGCACCAGTTTACATGAAAAGAAGAGTTTTCATTGAAGCTTTGGAAAACATTGTGTAGCTCGTATAGTAATTTTCCACATTAGATTTTGTGATTTAAAGTGTTCACATGCCTAGGAACCAGATTCTTTTTAAATGAATGTTTAGGCTGTAATTCACCATTGCACAGTATAGATCAGCGGCAATGATAAAAGTTCAAATCTGATTCCTTCACTGCACGTGTGTACTGAGCTTTGGCCTTTGGGACTCAGTGTTTGTTCTCACCCCCGATTTCTCTGTTCTGTAGTTTTTACAGTAACTCAGATTTACACAGGCTTTGTGAGAAAATGATAACATTAATGTGTCATACCACCAGGGCTTCATCTATGTGTTTAGTGATAAGGAAATTATGCCCCACAGAATAGCTCATCTTTAAATGCTAATGAAAAGTGGGATGAAAAAAAGTGTAATTTAATGTAAGGCATCACTTCTCTGTTAAAACAGAATACTTTTGAGTTTAGTAACTCACAACAACAGCCACTTGAGGAGGTGTGTGTGTGTATGTGTCACAGAGCAAAGTACTCTATGTTCAGCTAGATAACAAGTCCAGTCCAGTTCAGACACACAACACAAGATCAGTAATTTAATACAATCATTCTAAGCAAAATGTTGTTATGCAAGAATTGTTCGGGTTTTTTTTTACATGTAAATCACAGTGCTGTTATTCCATCATACATGTAGGTACAAGGAACTTGTTTAGCTTGGTCTCATGTGTTGACAGGAATGTTTTACAGCTTCTAAAACCCATTTAGAACGTTTCAGACATTAAGAAAATGTCTTAATTTTTTTTTTACAGAGTTGATGACCCTGAGAGACAAACCAGCACACATTGAAAAACAAACTTAGAAACCCACAGTGGAACGAGAGCCAACGCGCAGAAGGCAGATGGAGAAACAAAACCAAGAAGGACCATGATGTAATACAGTAAAGTATCTGACACGGCTCGGTTCTCCTTTTTTGCGCCACAACAGTACAGGTCGTCCCATAGAGAATGTATTTTAATGACTTGAACAAAAGTAACCCCAGCCTGATGATGTTGTTCCGAGGCCAGTTTGAAGAGTTTTGTTTTTGGTTAAATCTGGATGATCTCACCCTGAGGCACTGTTTTGAGTCAGTGAGGTTACTGCAGTTAATGTCTTTGGGTTAAAAGATGTCATCTGATTTTGAGTCAGAGCGATATCAGCTGACTAAACCTAAGGAGCCAAAATGAATTGCGATGCAGAGTTCATAACACAATCTTACGGTAACAAAAGAACCAAAGGTTACCTTAAGTCAGATTGCTGTCTGCTGTAGCTGATGATGCTCAGGGTCATCTTGTAAGTGAGATAGTGGTGTTCTGGTTGGAGGCTAAAGAGTAAAGCCTTGTGGATTACGTTGTGCAGAATCTTGATGGTGAGCTCTGCTAAGGTGCAGCCAGTAAAGATGAACATTAGACTGGAAGCAGGTGGAAGTAGATAGATTCTGTTTAAAAGTAAAACTCATAACTACCGCCACGTCTGAAGCTCACTAAGTAAAAATGTAGTATTTGTATGGGGGTTCTACAATATAACATATTATTTAGTTAACTTTAAAGGTTTTGTTAGTTTGGGAAGAGCCAGTTATTATGTTAAGCACATTTTCCAGTAACTTGGCTCAGCTGTTTACTGACACATACACTTTCGCTTCGTTTGGGGGTCATTTTGAAAATGAAAACTAGACATTCTTTGGCAAAAATAATGGAAATTGACTAAAAGCTAACAAGAAAAAATAGCTGATTTAACCAATTTCTGTATGATGCTTCAATGTATGTGATATATGAGAATGTAAAGACAGCAACCTCTCCTGGCAAACTGTCTTAAAAATTCCATGATTTTAATAATCAAGAAAAAAAGTCCAGACATTTCAGTGAAGCTCTTTGTGTGTTATAACATGTGTTTTAAATATATTTCCTTTCCCTTACTTGCTCTGTGAATCATTTTAGGTTTGTTCAACTTGGAAACCAAAGTTAACCTGATGCTTTAAAAACAGTTTAACTTAACTTAGGTTTAATAGTTACTTCACTGTAATTTAAAGAGATTTGTGTTAACCAAACTTACTTAAGTTCCTTACCTCAAAAAATTAACTTGACTCCACCATTCAGTCACAGTCAGTTTGTATTTCTTTATAAATATGTATTTTAAAAATTAAATTCTTCATGTTTACACAAAGAATGTCCAACTGTTGCTGTATTTTAATACCAAAATTAATGCAGCATCTGAGGCTGTTCTGAGTTTCTTTAAAATCGCTGTGTCTTCCAGTAGTTCATACAATTAACCCACCATCCTCAAGACCTCAAGTCCGAACAACTTGTACAAACATAGAGATTGTTTTTAATACTCAGATGAAAATTCTTTGCAGTCAATGTCTGGAGCCCATGGACTTGAATGAATCCTCCACATTTTCTTCATAAGCTGCCTCCTGACTGCAGACTTTGACAATATAAACGCGCTTACTTCCTCAAAAGTGTTGATGACTTGATGTTGTGACAGGTTCTTCTTCACCATGGACACAGTTCTGTTGTCATTTACTCGCAGGCCTTTTGCTGTTGCTGAGCTGCCAATAAATTCCTCTATTTTAAAATTGCTCCAAACTGTTGTGGGCACTCCTAATGTTTTTTGCCATCTCTGGTGAGTTTATTCTGTTTTCTTTAGCATAATGATGACCCCCTTGTATAAACCTCACGTTGAGAGTTCCAGGAAACAGCTAACAAATGCAAATGTATCACTCAGAATCACCTCCAGGCATTCCAGGCTGCTTGCTTAGTCATTGAGTAACGGAGAAACGGACCACATCTGGTTCTGCAACTGCTTTTCAGCTGATATTGCAGAGTGGTGGTTTATAATGGGCAAATGCCAAAAAAAAACAACATATCATTGGTTCAGTATGTATGAACATGGCTGTATATTTATTGATTTGACAGATACTTTTATCCAAAGTGACTTACAAGTGAAGGACACACACGTTATTGAACTGCAAACCCTGACGTTTGTGGATAGCCTGCTCCATCGCTTGAGGCACAGCTGGGCCATAATGAAGACAGTGATGAACTTTCTTAATATTATTAAAGGTTTATTGTGACTTAAGTCCTCAAATTGTCCAATTCATCATATGTTAACAGTTTTAGGTATAATAGTGTAAACTACTACCGCATAAATGAAAACAAATAGTAAAGGTGCTTCCTTAATTCTCCCGCACACATAATTAGTTTATAGTAAATCAGTACACTGGAAAAGTTATCCAAACTTGTATATTGAGAATAAGACTAAAACCCTTAACATAATGTGACAAAAACACTTTAGCTGTGTGTGTTTGTGCTTGGAAGGTTAACAATGTGCAGAACCTGTGACAGCTGGTGGGAGACCAGAGGAATGTTGTTTGCCACTGGGTAAGGCAGCGTGGGAGCAGTCTGGCAGCAGAGATGGAGGCACAATAGGGAAAGTGAAAAACAAGGTGGAACCAGGATGTGTTTATGATCTTTTAGACTTGCAGGGACAGACTTAAACATGCCCAGTCCAATACCCACAACTCAATCTTTACAGGGGCATACAGGGGGGAGGGGGGGCAAGATTTTGTAGCCAGATACTGAACAAAAACTAAAGGCTTCAGCTGCACAGATGTGTGAAATTGATATGCCGTAGAATGTTTTGTTCTTTCTTGTAAACATTTGAACTTGTGCAATAAAATTAGCCACTATGTTGTCTGTATGTGCATATAAAAGCAGTAAAATAACTTATTTTCAAAGATTAGTGATTGATGTACTGAAGTGCCAAAGTATAACCAGCATTTTTATGTTTTCATCTTTTGACAAGTACTTTAAAGTAAGATAATTATCAGAAAGCAACGTGGATAACAAAATGCTTCATTTGAAGCTGATTTAGATGTGTCAAAGTAGTTGTAGTTTCCATTAATACATTTAGTTAAGTGTATAAATGTTAAAATTTAAAAGATGTACGCACATGCCCAGGTTTGTAAAAAAAACATCTGGCATCCTGAAACCTTATCATCGCCAACTGATGATTTCACAATGACTTTGTAAAAAAAAAACACAGACTCACAAGCTTATATTTTGCTTTTACTTTATTTTCCTAATATAGAAGAAGAAAATGCTGTGTGGTCACAGACCAACACTCAACATATTTTATTTATATTTTTAATACTGTTAATATCTGTAGACATCTTCTACTTTTAAAAGTGGGAAGCCTTTTGTTGTCATATCATTAACAACATGGACGTGTTCCTGAGATCAGAGTTTTTCTTTCTTTAAAGACAGTTTCTGTTAATGATGGGGTAAAAGTTGGCTTAGTTGGCTTTGACAAAGGACTCATAGAGGGTGGTGAGACGAGCCTGGAGGTCCTGGGCATAGGGGTCCAGTTTCTCCCTCAGCTCATCAACGTAAGGGCCGGCCATCTCTCTCATCTGCTGGGCTCTTTGATTCAGCTCACTCTGGACCTGCTCCGACACAGGGGCCGCACGCTGCTTGAAGTCCTGCAGGTGCTCATCCACTCTCTGCTTTAGGTCATCAGTGTAGGGCCCCAGCTGAGTCTGCAGGTCCTTCATACTCTGCTCCAGGTTGACCTTCAGCTCTTCGGACTTCTGGATCAGGATTGCCCTCAGGCCCTCAGAATCCAGGGAGTCTGCGTAGGGGGCCAACTCCTGTTTGAGCTGCTCCACTCTCTGCTGGACCTGGGCCTTCAATTCATCGGTGTAAGGCTCCACTTTCTCTCTTACTGTGCTCAGCTCTTGGATCACACGCTCTTTCAGCACGTCAGCCTCTGTGGTAAATTTTGCAATGATGTCCTGAGCTGCAGGAGGAAGCTGCTCCTGGAGGGTGACTGCATACTTGCTGGCTATGTCAGCGCTTTCTGTCAGACGGGCACTAGACAGGAGAGCAAAGACTCAGTGTTTAGGTTCATTAGCTCTAGTTAGAAATAACTGTAAAACAGTGGCTATTATGCATTTGTTTTTTCATCATAAGCATCTACATTTTTTTGACCTACCTGACATCCTGTCCAAACTGAGATTGCCTGATCATCTGAAGAGTGTCATCAGCTGTCTGGGTGGCTTTGGAAACATAGTCCCAGAAAGCATCAGTTATCACTTCCAGTTGTGGCTTTGGTGCATCGGCATAGAAGAGGTTGGCCTGACAGCCTGTTGAATAGAGACACGACCAGAGATAGAGAGATTTTAAACCTTGCTTTAACCTTGTCCCTGTTGTGAGATTTGACAAATGCACAACACATATTCACCCCTCAACAAATTATAGTTTGCCGTCATACTCACCGCTGAAAACAGCTAGAACGAGCACAACAAGGAGCTTCATGGCTTTGAGACCTTATGACAAGAAAATAGCAGTTAGTTACTACAACAAGCAGTAGACAAGTAGACAGTTCCTCTTATGTCTCCATCTTACCTAAAGTGCAGCTGTATCTGCAAGTCCACTGGGCAGCTCTTGTTTTCAGCTTGCGATGTTCTGAGCTTATATAGGAAGCCAGACAGTAATGATCCCAAAGTCCAGGTGCTAGTGCCTTGCTGTCACCCTGCCTCACCCTACAATCCCGACTGACAACTTGTGCCACATCCACGCATCACACATGCACAAACCCTTACAGTTACACCAATGGACCAATGAACACACATCCTGAGTGCTTGACCCATCCTCATTTATCTAGTATATAACTTTTTACTTAAAACCTTTGTTATTGCTACATTTCTTGATTTAATTACCTAAATGTACGTGTGATTCATCAGTGTGTGAGGAATCCATACGATGAACCTTGTCCTCACAGGTCTCTCTGTAATCACTTTGCTGTTCTCAGTCATAGATAACTCCCTGTAGACAGACGCAACCTCTTCTTTTATTTCTTTGATGTCCAGCTTTGATTAGATATATAGTAGGTATTTTATTGTCGCTGTTAGATTGACATTTTGCCAGCTAACGTCACAGTAACTCTCAGACCTAGTTTCGCTTATGCCAGTGGTGGAAAAATATCCCTGTGTCACACTGACCAAAGGTTAGCAGATTCTGACACCGTCAGCTTCTGAAGGACAAAGTAGCTACTGTTTCACACCGGACATACCATAGTCCAGTTTTCAGAAATCACTTTTAAAGAGCAGCAGTTAGTTTTATAATGTATTGTTATTATTATTTTTATTATTATGTTTGAATTAGACCTTAATGTATCTTTGAAAAAAATTGTTTCCTTTTTTTTCTGAGAATTATCATCAATACTTTTTTGCTGTGCTGAAGGACAGATTCATATGTATTTATCTTTTAATTATTTTTCGCATTGAAAAATCATAGGAGTTGCACAAAGGAATAGTGAAAAACAAAACATCGCCTTTTGTCGAGCTTCAGTTCAATTGTGGATATCTGCAAAATTTGCTTGAACAAATCAACATTTATTGCTCCATCAATCATGGCAATCTATCCTCATCTAGAGGCCTCACATATGACCCAGGTTAAGATACTGAAACCACAACATGTTTCTCAGATGGAATGCATTGTTTGATTGTTGCCCAAATAATACTTCCCATTCAAGCCTAAATGTTGCAGTTACTTTTTTTGCTATACTAAAAACGCAGTTACAAGAAGCTGAATTTGAAAAAAACATTTACATAAGAGTTGTAATTCAGTCTGTAATATGCAGGAATTTTTGTGACAATATCTCCAATTCTGTGAAAACATTATCCACAAACCAAAAAAAGTGGCTGCTAACTTACATAACAGAAGCCTGGCTGATAAGAGCACGGCCAGGCCTGTCTTTGTGTCTCCTCCAGAAGGAGAGCATTCATGCATCTGTGATAGTGGAGACTGGGGACAGTTTATAGAGAGCCATAAATTTTAACCAGACCAACTCTCAATGTAGCACCACTTTGCATCGGTGCTACATTGTGACAAAAAGAGAAGATAAAGTCTTGTGAACAAGGACTTAGTTCTACATTCATTGTTGACTTTCATTATGGAGCGTTTCAATTACTTGGCTTTTCAGTTTTTCGCTTGAGTCACTAAATGTCAACACTAAGGTATTCACATTACCGTACTGAAGAAGCTTGGCGACGCCTTATGATTGTTGTGTTTGTGGTATGTTGTGACAGCTCTGCACAGATGTCCGTTTAAGTTTGTTGAACTATGACCCGAGCAGCACTGGCCTTTGGATCCTGCCTGTCACTGCTCACCACAGCATAAACTGAAAGACAGGTGAAAAATGTTTTGAACTGCACAATATCAAAGTAGATGTCACCCTGACTTCCAACATTTCTAAACAATAATGAAAAGGAGTGTTACTAGAAGATAGATTGTTTAACTGTTAAATATACAATTTTCAATGTAGACACAGTCTCTGCATAATTTAATGTTTTGTAAATCGCTATTGTTATAACACCTACAAATTTACAACAAACATACATGTATGAGGCCTTCCATCAAAGACATGAGAAAATATGATTCTTCAGATCTTCATGGTTCGGTTTCAATACTCTGAAGAGTCAGGAGCTACCCAGCACCAGATGCAGCAACCTTGTTAAATAGTACTTTACTGAATTATTGTTGCGTAGAAAATATTTGCCATCTGGCACATAATCTAGTCTTAAATAGTGAAATTTAAATGTAAACTATTTTGACAAGTAGATGTTGAGTGTTGTACTTTTCAAAGGCTTGGCAAAAGTGCCTTCATTACTGTTGACACGGATACCTACTTATATCAGCTATAAACTATAAAAATTGATTGAATATTTGATTAATTTAGTTTCAAAAAATCAAGAAAACATGGACCTGGGCCTTCAATTCATTAGTGCTACAGTTTTTTTTTTTGAATTATTGATTGCAATGGGTTTTTTTTCTGTGGGAAACTGGTCTCTCTTGGGACCTTGTGTCTCAATGAGACTAACCTGTTTAAATAAACAAATCATAAAAATGAGTAAGTTATAATGTAGTCCAGATGAAAACATACCAGAAATACTGTGTCTGGTGTCTGCACTGCAGCCGCCGTGATCATGTGATCGTGTAGGAAGAGAGCCATTTTGACAGCATGGCAGTGACTCCTGGACTTTGGTCTTTTCACTACAACTGTTATCTGGCATCAGCATATATACGCAGAAGTACCACTGTGACGCTCATAAAGAACCGTAAAGCCCGAGAGATACAGAAGCCAAAAACAGGTGAGAATTATGCTACATTAAACACCACAACTCTACAAGAAATGCATTTAGTACATGTTTCTACAATTTTAATGAAGCCAAAAATTAACTTGACTCCTTTTTTCCCAATAAGATGCAGTCATGAAGTTGTTTGTGGTACTAGCTGTCGCAGTTTTATCAGGTAAGTTCATAGATTTTTTTTAGTTTATTTTTAACTTTTCACTTTTCCATATAACTGAATTGAAGCTGACAAGTAGGGCAGCAGTGATTGATCAATTAAAAATCTTTCTTTCTCTGGCTCTTATAGGCTGTCATGCCAACCTCTTCTATGCTGATGCACCTAAGCCACGACTAGAAGTGCTCACTGATGCTTTTTGGGACTACATTGCCAAAGCCACCCAGACAGCTGATGATACGCTCCATATGATTAAGAAGTCTCAGTTTGGACAGGAAGTCAAGTAAGTTTAACGGGGATGTGATGACTTCTGGGTCTTCAATGGTATTGCTAACAGTATTGCAAACCTCTGATGGCCTTACAACTGTTACATCTCTCTTCTAGTGCACGCCTGGCAGAGAGTGCTGACATAGCCAGCAAGTATGCAGTGGTCCTGCAGGAGCGACTTTCTCCTGCAGCCCAGGACCTAATGACCAAGATCACCACAGAGGCAGACACACTGAAAAATGTGTTGACCCAGGAGTTGAACTCCGTGAGGGACAAGCTGGAGCCCTACACCGAGGACACAAAGGCCCAGATCCGGCAGAGGGTGGAGCAGCTCAAACGAGAACTGGCCCCTTATGCAGACTCCCTAGACTCAGAGGCCCTGAGGTCCACCCTGATGCAGAAGAGCGAGGAACTGAAGACCAGCCTTGAGCAGAGTATGAAGGACCTGCAGGCTCAGCTGGAGCCCTACACTGATAACCTGAAGGAGAAGATGGATGAGCACCTGCAGAAATTCCAGGAAAGTGTGGCCCCCATGAGGGAAAAATTCCACGTTGAGCTTAGTCTGAGGGCCAACTTGGTAAAGCAAATGGTGGCACCTTATGCTGAAGACTTGAGAGAAAAGCTCGACCCCTACACCCAGGACCTCCAGAGCCAGCTTGTGTCCCTCTACGAGTCCCTTGTCCATGACAACTAAGTCAACCTCCACAATCATCATGCTCCATTGCTGACCAAGATGCTGGCCTTGTTTGGTCTACCTCTGTTTGAAGCATAAAATAATTTTGATATGAATTGTACTGTAAACCAAATTAAACTGGGCGCCTACCCAACGTAATATTTATTGTTAGGTGCACTATTTGCAAAGCAAACCCCTGCACTCAAACATGTATATACTTAGTTTTTTCGTGCATGTCTTGTGAAGTTGTTATCTTTTTAAAAAAATCTGTAAGTTATGAAAAAATAAACAGAAGAATCTGAAATACATGTACATGTACAGATCTTTATTTACTTTGTCTTTCACAAAAATATTCTTTCCTGCAAATACTATTGTAGAACGCATTGTGTCATGCACTGACAAGCCATCACACGGACTAAGTTTGATTGCTACAACGAATGACCACTGGGACCAAAAGCCACAGTGGTACATGTGCTGTTTTTCCTCACAGAAAACTAGTACTTCGTCTTCTTTGCCATAACATGTTCTGGATCCTTTGACAGTTTCAACTCCCTGCTCTTTCGAGAGAGGCAGACAGTTTCTTGTACTTGTCAATGCTTGTCATGAAACTACACCTTCCTAGTGTCAACACTTATAACCGGTAAATTGCTGTGAGAACGTGCATGAAAAACATGATGTGAGAGAGGCCCAGACACATCAATTACAGGTTTGTCGAATCGGGTTATATGAAAAATGTTGTTTTCTTCTGTTTAAGGTGACTTTTGTTTTTTTTTTTTAGTTCGTTTGAACACCGCATACAATACTGCGAGAGATTTTATTGTTGTGAATATAAAACAAAACCTCCTCTTTTTGTAGAGTGCCAGCAACGTGGAGGGTCAGAGTCCACTGACAATTGTACATACCCGATCACATGGAACCACAATGCACAATTGTTACTTGGTTAGGTTACAACAGGGCATCTACATGACTACAAGTAATGTGTTTAGTTCGAAACCCAACCCTTGAAAAGGAGATCTATGACAGACTATTTGT
This sequence comes from Channa striata, assembly GCA_033026295.1. Classification (NCBI taxonomy): domain Eukaryota; kingdom Metazoa; phylum Chordata; class Actinopteri; order Anabantiformes; family Channidae; genus Channa; species Channa striata. The sequence continues at coordinate 19,774,024 of CM065175.1, read as the reverse complement.
TCTATAACTGAATCTCTGTATTTGTTGATTCTAGCTTTGTGCTTTTTCTTTTCTTTAACCCCCCCATCATTCAGTCCTCCCTGAATGTAACTGCAGCATTTTCAAATGCTCCATTCACTGGTCAAACGACTGCGAATCTAAATGCAAATCTGATCTCCCATTCGCTCGTGTGCCAGCCTGTTTTATACCTGATTAGCACTTGTGTGGGCAGCCAGAAGCCCTAATCACGCTGCTTTATCACTCAAAACAGCCAAAGCGGCAGCGTTCTACCTTGAGAGACTAGACTGATGTCTGCCCCAGTCAAACTCTACTATACAGACCAATGAGAGGAGGGATCTGTATCATATTCACCTTAGTGATAAACAGAGGTTCGGTGCTGTTTTGATGCAGATAAGAGTAGCTAATAGAATATTGCTCGTGGTCTGATAAGCAAATCAGTGCCGGTGGAGATGAAAAGACCACGTTGTCGTGTCTGTGGGTCACTGCAAACCCCCATGCTGTCCTGTTTCTTTTAACACGTTGTGGCCTCTTGGCTTCCAGACCAGGAGGTTCATAAAGAAATGTACTGAGGCAAAGAGAAAAACTTATGTTACCCTTTAAATTTACGTTTAGTCATTTGGCAGATGCTTTTATCCAAATTGAGGTACGAGTCAAGCAAAAATCTAAATCAAGGAGAAAACATCAAAGAAGTGTTTCTGTTTCATGAGATGCACAAGTAGAAGACAGAGCAGAAAATATTTTTTAAGTGCAAAGGAAGATGCAGAAGAGTTCTGTTACAATCCAACAGCTATGCAATAAATAAAATTAAAAACAAACAATGTATTTAAAAATTAGTTGAGTGTGTAAGTGATGCTTTCATTTCTCTCTTTGCCTTAGACATTTCCATATTTGATCAACAGCTGTGATAATTAACGAAAAGTTTCGAAAATTAGACTTGTAATGATTTAATTTTGCACAGTCACATTATGGAAAGTGGCTGAAATTTGTCTTTCTTACTAACTTAAGCAGAAACCAGGGCAGTTATAGGTGTATAGAGTAATTGTCATTACATGTAAGCACATTAGTGGTGAAAAATGGCTATAAACAATAACTTTTTTCAAATACTTTTCTGTAGAGGTATATGCCAAGTAAAATCCTCCTGGAAGCAGTAGGGAGACATTCCCCTCTAAAGGTTTTTGAGTAAGGCTCACCATTCTAACTAAGTGACGGACAAACCATGTACGTCTCATTCATGTGAAAAAGTAACATCACCCCCAGGTAGATTCCCCGACCCCGTGGATCGCAGATTTGAATGTGTAACCAGGTTTCTAATCAGCTTTCTCCAACATTTGATGTGCATAGCAAAAGGCTGCAGACCCGGCAGTGAAAGCCTAAATCAGGGAAAAATCATTATGGAGCAATATCGCCTCATTTTTACATCCACGTTTGCCTAAAGTCTAACTGGAAATGAAACTAACACAAAATCTGTTTTCAGGTTGTTGTTTTTTTTATTCAGACTGCTGACAGTGTTTCTTTTCCTCAGCAGGAAACAGAATTCTGAAATGAATGTACACCTTCCCTGATTACCCAAGAAAGCAGATTTCTTTGAGTAACAAGATTACTTAAGTGCATGTCTGGCCTTGACACGGCCCTGGGGGGGATGGATTTCAAGTCGACACCAGCCATAGACTAGCACAGTGTTGAGATGCAATTAGTTTAAATGATGACCTTTAATTATTATAGTTTACTGACATTTAATTTCTATTACTTGTTTTCACTTTTAGCTAAACAAATTATCCCAGAATGTCTCCCTATCTCTGCCTGGAGGGTTAGTGAATCTGTTCCTTACTATCTTAAATGCCTTCCAGCAAAATACTTCATGATTTTATTGTTTGTATGTTTGCTTTAAGTCTGAATTGTCTAAATTAATCTCATGCATCGTGACATGCTCAAAAATTAAATGGGATGTCACTGTTTCCCGTGCCAATAGAAGTGACCACACTGCCGGCTAGTGGTGAAACCATGACAGAGCCGTGGAAGGACTGGAGCGTGAATTTTGAACGGCGGTGAACACTTGAATTAACAGGTGGAGCATCCTTTGCCCTCAACTAAAATCTGTGAGTGTGTTTTTCAGTATTTGCAGGATCAGTGGTTTGTTGTCAGATTCCCAAGTTGGTCCCGGAGCACGTGTTCACTAGTACTTGACTTTAGACAGAATCGTTTTCCGAATGGCATTTTCTGTGGCCTGTAGTTTTCTTCTGTTCATTCTGAAAGTCGTGTCTAGCAATCATACATCAACACGGACGTGGAACAAATATTTTTTATACCATGTGTATTTTCCTCGAATTAATATATTCTTTAGTTGTTATTAAAAGGATCAGATAATGAAAAAATTTTAAAAAAGGTTTAGATTTTTGTAATTTCCTCAAGAAGGTAAGAGGAATTTGACTCTGAGCCAAACATTTAATTGAATTTAACATAACATGTTTAATTTCTAGTCAGAGACACATTAAACTGTCCAGATGAGTTTTCATGTAAAACTTTCATAATACAATTAATTACTTAACTTTTAGTCTGACTGTTGCCTATGTACTCAGCTATTTAACAAGTTGAATTGTAATATAATTGGATAAATATAAAAGGAACATAACATGAGACACACATCCCATGTAACTCGCAGTCCAAGGAAGTTAGAGGAATGAAAAGCACATGCAAAATTTAAGTTGATCTAATATTTATCTGTGACTTTTCTTCATGTGTCAGCAGTGAAATTCAAGGTGATTGTTTTCTCATTTTATATGTATAAGTTTGATTTCAGAGAATGGCACTCAGCCTAGTCCGCATTTCTCATCTCAGAAAACACACATAACACTTGTAATCAGTGCATAAGTTCATACATTTTTGGCCTTATCACATGTTTTTAAACTCTTCTATTTATATTATTGGAGCTTTATTTTTTCACTTTCACTAACTTGTTAGCAAACAAAATAAATTGAAATTTGTTCAATTTTAACCCATACATACACAATTTTTGTCTGTACGTGATTGTAACGTGATGCTTTTTTGTATGTTCTAATAACAAGATGCTACTTAAAAAAAAATGTCACTCTTTTGTGATGAACACGTTTTCTACACGCTAATGTACATTTTTACACCTGGAAAAACTTGAGTTGTGACAGTAAGTTATTGCAGCTATGTAAAACAAAACAAGGGTGGGGACAGACATGGAGAGTCCAAACAGGTTTAGACAAAAGAACTTTACTGGAAATATGTGCAGGGTTCGGGGACGTACAAGAACGGGTGTGGAAGCTCTAGGAACTGGCAAAAACATCAGAGGGCTAGTAGCAGTCACAAAATGACAATGTCTGGAACGTTTCTTAGACATGCAAGAGCCTCCAAAGTGAAACACAATGTGTTGTGATGACAGGGTGATTCTCTATTTACTTGCTGTAGTTTTTTACACTGGCTTGACTTCCTCAACTAATGAGGAAGTCAAGCCGGTGTCATTAAAACACAAAGTTAAACTGTTTTTTAATTTATTAAAAACAGAATGTCGATCCTTTGGAAGTCAAATATGCATTGGTCAACAGAGGAATTATATTGTTCTAATTGGCAGCACTGTTGCTAAGTTTGCTCATTTTGCCTTAATAACTATGTGGTGTTTTACTCTCCTTTGACAGATTTCCTGTCCGTTTTCTAAAGGTTTGGGTGCGTCAGTGTTTTAAGCTTATTTTCTGTCCCAGATTTTTGTTTTTTTCTGCAGAACATCTATGTTTATACAAGTCTATTTGTAAGACATTTTTTAATTCTAAGCATGCCAAATCTATAAATTATTAATTTTCAGTTGCTGGGTAAGTGAAAAAATTTAAAATAATAATAAAGCAAAAATTAAAGCAAAAATCGAAAAACCAAGCACTAGTACAAAATATAGCCGTTTTTCTTTTGTTTGTTTTTTCATTATTTCTTATGAATTGTTCAGTGTTATTAGAAGGTACTAGGTATGAAGAAAAATATCTAGATATACAAAGATGTATTTAGGAGTCAGTGGTGATCTGTCGGAGTCTGTTGAGGCTCCAGGCGTGAACAAAAGTGAACAAAAGAAACAATGTGATACCAGAGGAAGTTCTGTTATTCTACTGTCTCTTCACCACAATTACGGCTACACTAGCAGCATATAGCTAACGCTGTTTATTATGATAGTTGTTAGTTTACTCTAAATCATGCCACGTCTTAGGGAGGTCTGCGACTGTAAGAGTTGCCCCTACTGGCCTGGGGCCCCAAGCAGTTTTCCACCTCGTCTATTGGTGCAGGGCACTTCTGATCGTTAAGCATATGTTTTCATTTTACAGAGAAAAATAATAGTTTCACCATGAGGAAGGACAACCAATGCCAATCTTTACTCTCATACCATGACTTAAAAAACTATTTTAACTACCTCAATAACATGACAAGTTAGATAAGGTGTTTTTGTTCCTTTTGTGTGAGGTCATGCAGATCAGTTCAGATGGAAGATACTAGTCCCAAATGTGTGTTTACAGCATTTGCACGTCAGAAATGGTTTCTGAAATCTGAATTCTTCATTTTCGAGAGCAGACAAGAAAACATACTTGCAGTGTGGTGCATACTCTCTACGAGCTTATATGTATGTCTCTCTATGAGCTTATATGTATGTCCTCCATATAATACATAAAGATTCCAGTTCATGTTCATGATGTTGGAAAAAAATATCCATCTAATAATAATATTTTGTAGAATTTATATATAGTACCATGTTGTGTGTCCTTAATGTCAACATACTGTAGGAAAGATTTCTTACTGAGAAACCTTGAAAAAAAATTACAAAGGGACAGTTATCAACTATAACAAACAGCAAAAGTCAAAAAAGGTAGAAACATAGCATACAAACATATAAGTAAAAAGAGTATATAAATAGATGAATTAATGAAAGACTTGGTACAAAATAGAAAGCAATTATCCGTAATTGTGATCAGTAAAGGCAAACAACTGAAGTTGCATATCAATACTATGCATATGTTTATGGAATATAATCTGTGTAACCATAATCACATTGTCATGTTTTGTGTAGGAGGTGGACCCAGTGCAAGCATAGACAGGAAGTGATTTTAATCAATTTTTTTATTGGGCAATAACAAACAGAAGAACAAACGTGTGCGTGAACAAACTAAAAATCACTGCAGAACAGATGGCAAAAAACAGCAATAACAACACCAAAGCGGATAAACTGGAGTTGGACCGTGTAGGTGAAGCAGGGAAACTAAACACGAGCAGGACTTCTGAACAAAGTTAAACCTGAGCAGGTTAAGAAGAAAAAGCAAAAAAACTAAACCCCCAGTCCACAGAACCGAAGTGAAAACGGGAGAAATGCAACATAAAGGCAAGTAGAGACGACAAACAGGCCAAACAGGTTAAAATAGAGTTCTTAAAGGACTGATGGAAAGCAGGTGAAGTTGGCAGAGCGTGGAAGACAAAATGAAAGAAAGGAATGCTCTCCGTGACCCTACCGTGCTCTGCTCAGCCCTTCAGGTATTAGTCGCTATCAAATTACAATAAATACGACTCCTGCTAAATTTACTCATCAAGCGTCTGGAGTGAATATCTCTGCAGCAGTGTCACGTCTGTTCTGTGAGTCTGTCTTCACAGGAAGCATTTTGGGGCATATTTATACTAAAATGTACATGCTGTTACACACTGAAGCTTTAATGAAATATTTATAATTTGGGATTTATGTTACAAAAAAATGATTGCGTTCTATATTATTTGCCAAGAAGCATTTTATTTCTAGTTATGTGTAGGTCGAGGCTTCTTTATGCTCTGCAGCACAGCTTATGGACGAAGGGGGACAGTGTCTCAATGCTTAGCAGGAGAATGACCCCAGAGAGACCGCTTCAGTGTCTCCAGTGTTTCTATGTTTACAGTTTACCATCATTTGGAACATTGATCAATACAGGTAAGATAAACAAACCACCTGCATTATGGAACAGGTTATAGGTCGAGCTACAGCTTCTTTACATACATCGTTAAGCAAATGGTTTTCCTGAATGGACGAAGGTACAGCTCCCAATCACTTGGTAGTTTTCTTCTGGCTGGTGTCCACAGGCCACAGGTGACCAGCTCCACTGGCAGCGTGCGTGGAGAGAGATGACTGTGTCATTGCTCGACCAGAGTCATCACATCCAGCAGCGAATGTTTGCTGGAGGTCAATGTGCAGCACTGACATATACAAATATACAAAAAATGAACTTACTTGTAAAAACTACATTTAGTGTTTTGTCAGACTTTTTACATGTTGCTCACTAATGGACATAAATATTAGTATGCAACAGTAATTCCTCTTTTGATTTAATGATGTACCAAGTCTTCAGCAGGACAAATCAGACCTTGAGAAGACTCAAAGTCTTACTCTTATGCATGAAACCGACAGGGGAACCCGTTTAAACCACCTGTAAGATGGACATGATGTACTGAGTTAAGAAACTCACAGATGATTGACAGTACACTGCATGACAGTCTAAATCTCTAATTCATCTGTTGACAGAATGAGAATGTGCACAGTTTCCCTAAATATCCTCAACCCATTATTCATCTCGTTGTTTGCAGTCTGGGTTTTTTTTTTGTTTGCATTATTTCAGATGGTCCTATTGTCAGATTGTGATGGTGTCTGCCCTCTTATTATTCTCTCACCTGACAGTAATTCGGTCTGTCACGACAGCTTGCAGTGACATTTTTTTCAAAACTGAAACCTTTAAACAATGAAGCTCTATGCATGACTTTGTTCCTCTGGAAGGATTAAAACGTTTTGCTTTCCCAGTTAGTCCGTGTGTCTAGTCAGGGTTGGAGAAGGTAAGTACAAATTTTCTCTCCTCCTCAAGTGCAAATTAACCTTTATATTTTAAATGAAGGTAAATAAAAAATTACTTTTTACTTAACATGATGTATTTTTGTATGAAATATTGTATGATTTTGTTATTTTTGATTGATTGATTTATTTATTGTATTCCAGCTTTATTTCGGTTTTGTTATAGTTCTTTACACAATCTCCAGCGTATGGTTAAATTTGGTTGAAGAGACACTACAAGGATGAAAGGCTACATTTTTTTCATGGTGAACTTGGTACTTTCATCAGCAGCCTCCATAAATCAAGTAAGGAGGGATTTATCTTCCATGCCTCTTTACAGTATTATTAAGTATTTTACATTAAATTAGCAAAAACATAATATTGTTTTTTAAATTTTGTTTTAATCAGTAAGTTAATGATTTATACTGATTTACCGCAGAATCATGAGTACATGCAAACGTTACTTATTTTAAATTTACATTTTACTGCACCAAAAATCTTATGTCTTATATATCTGAGAATAACATCACTGCACAAGTTGATATTTTTATATATTTTTACAGGATCAAGCTATGATAGTGGGTAAGTAAAAATGCATTAATAAAATGTATTAATATATCCATCTAATTAATATAACATAATTATTTTTGTTACTTAATAAGGCATCATCTCATCTATTTTACTGTATTCTGTATATACTACACTGTATATAGTGTATTCTGATAATTCCTCTTTGCCGTACCTGAACATCCTCTGCTGCTGAAACATGGACGTTTCCCCATTGTGGGATGAACAAAGGTTTATCTAATCTTATATTTACCTTATTTGGTAGAAATTGGCGGAGGAAAGGACATTGCAGAGGCAAACAATGGTAAAGTTAAACCTCACATTTAATGGGCACTTTGGTGAGACACCTTTTGTTGTAGCCTTATAGACTAATTAATTTAAACAACTGATTTTTTTGTGTTTCACACAATTTTTTAGGTTTCAGAAAAGACGATATTGTGAAGGTGAGCATAAATTATTACTATAATATTGTTAAAACATGTCAGGTAAATAATTTATAATTTTTTACATTAAACATACATTTCTCACAAATATTGGCAGAACACACAAAGGAGCGCCATTATTGGTCAGGACACCCTGTGGACATCCCCAGTTCCATACGTACTGGGAACAGACCTTGGTAAATATAATTTTGCCAGTCCAAAAAGTCAGCATGATAATTTGATGTTATTGCAGAGTGAACAAAGTTACTTGGCTAAAGCAAATGTGTCATAGTAGTACTTTTTAACTTCATTCACACCATCCAGTTATTGAAAAATACTGATTCCATCACTCCTACGTGAAAGTGTAGGAGTAACTTGACGTGACGGCAGTGCCTCTCAATAGTGTAGACGACCAAACAGTACGTCATCTGTCCGTTGTGTTTATATTTCTTTGTTCTCCTCTAAAACACGGGCAGAGATGAATGCTAAAGGAGTCATCCTGAGAGCCTTTGACCAGTTCAGGCTGAAGTCATGCATTGACTTCAAACCAAGGGACAAGGAAGAAAATTACATTTCTGTCAAAAAATTAAATGGGTATGTATTATATGTGTCTAATCTTGCATTTAGCCCAATGATTTTATAAGATAGAACATAAAATAGTACTCACATAATTATACATTATACATACATCCTTAGAAAAAAAATAATAAACCAATACTACCATATAATAAAAATAGAATATACAGCTATAAAGATCTTGCGATGTTCAATTCTGTGTAGGTGGAGGTATATCCAGTTAAATGGCAGCAGGGAGGAAGTGCTTGTTCATTTCAGTTATGCCTCTGGGATAAAAACTGCCTCTGTGAGTCTGCAGGTGCAAGCATTTATTGCTCTATAGCGCGTTTCGGAGGGCAGCAGGGCAAAGAGGTGGTGACGGGGGGGGGTTTCATCCTGTGTGATTATGTCGACTCTTTCATTTTAGGTGTTTCTCTTACGTTGGGCGATTACAGAGCGGTGAACAGATCCTCTCCATTGGTCAATATTGTGATGTCCTTGCCACTGCTGAACATGAGTTTCTCCACGCTCTTGGCTTCTTTCATGAACAGTCTCGAAGTGACCGGGATGATTATGTGACCATTCAATTCGAAAACATCCAAGCAGGTTTCATTAAAACTTAAAAATACAAATATTTGTGTTCTATATATTTCATTTTTGTGCTAAAAATATTGAATAAAGTAATCCAACATAAATACAGTACATAAATGTAACATTATATCCATATCTGTCAATTTTTAAATAATTAATTACTCTTGACTGATCTAATGGTTGCTCAATACATTATAATCTTATTGATGGCTGGTTTGCATATTTGTCATCCAGGTTACGAGTCTAATTTCCAAAAGGTTGGCAGTGACATCAGCACTAACCAGACTATCCCGTACAACTACTTATCAGTGATGCACTATGGCAGTACGGCATTCAGCAACGGCAATGGGCCTACAATTATCACCAAAAACCCAAAATATCAAGATTTAATTGGTCAAAGAGTGGAAATGAGTTCCTTGGATGTTCTGGCGCTGAACCTCCGCTACAATTGCAGTAAGTATAACAGGAGCCACACCCTTTAAGCGTTCAGTAGGGTTGTCTGTTTCAGTCATTGTCCTTGGTGTCCCTTTTTTCAGAGTTAGAGATGTATTTATTCTTTTTTTCTGCACAGAAGCTTTTCTAGGAAACTTTTTAAAGTTCACTGGTGTGTTCACAACTTTTATATACACACTCCTTAAACACTTTACCAGGGAACTACATTTACATTTACATTTAGGCATTTGGCAGACGCTTTTATCCAAAGTGACTTACAAGTGAGGAACAAACAAGCAATAAAATCTAAGTTTAGGAGAGAAACATCAAAGTAAAGTGCTATCAAACAAGTGTTACAGTTTCATGAGATGCAAGTAGAGAAAAAAGAAAAAGCAGGAAGTTATTTTTTTTTCTTTTTAAATGTAGTGAGTGAGTTTGGCAGCTCATTCCATCATTGTGGGATCACTGAGCTGAAGAGTTTTCCTTGGTGTCTTCTAGGGACTAGGAACTAGAGACTAGGTACCTCTAGTGGTTGTCATGGGGGACCCATAACCCCCCATGGGGGGCCTGCTAAGAAAACTCCCAGTGAATACCAGGTGTACAGAGGACCCCAGTAAGGTCAATGTGCATGTACACTAAAAAAAGTAATATTGGGAATAATGCTCATAGAAAACATGTCTCTGCTAAAAGTTCTTCTTTTAAATAAAATAAAATATACCATGAAATTAAATAATTTGTATTGAATGTGTAGAAATAAGTTGAAGTATGGCCGCTTTAACGTGCTATAGTAATATTATAGTAAAAATTTAAGTGTGTAAAAATGTGTGAAAAAAATGGCGTATTTCAATAACCTCACTGTGATTAAAGCCTAAATCTGCAGACATAATCCATGTTAAATTGGTCAAAGGGCGACGCCGTGTGGTGATTGGGTCACATTACAGCCAGGGCCGTTAGTTACAACGTGTTTGTTAATTCAGCTGCTCCACTGACACATAAAAGTTTTTAATTCGACACAACACAATTTTACAAAACTTTCGACATTTGATTTAGACACAAGTACGAGCTGATTTATTATTTTATTATTACATGTTAGGTAAACTTTTCAACCAATGCTTTAACTTTCAGTGGCCAATTGCATTCCTCAAAAACATAATATTTCCTTTAATGTGATATTAGGAATGTGTGTTGTCATCACCTACAAGGGTGGATGAGGAAGATGTATAAAAACAGAAGTCACTACATGGCTCTAGTAACAGTATATCTGATCATGATTTGCTTTTCCGAGCTGGCATTTAGCCAAAAATGTGTTTTAGCTGTAACACCATCTGAGCCTTTCTAGATATTGTGAATAAAAAGTAACTCCAGCAGCTGTCAGTGTGAAGTAAACATGACTGGTAGAGCAGAACAGATTCATAACAGATTCATAAGACAGCTGAAGCCAGTAAATTAACAAACCTACAATACATGTCTCACCTTATGCTGAGCTTTGTTACCTCGTATCAAAACAAGTAAAGTTTCAGGACACATCAAACTCTTTACGAACTACAGATTTATATTCCTAAATCCTGTGTTTTTCATTCACTTTTACAGATTCCACGATTGCATTTAAGATGTACTGTGGCTTTTCTAATGGCTCCATATGTCAAATGAGCCGCTGTACCAACAGTGGCAGCCAGTGGGAAACGGTAACAAGTGTTTCTGCCGGTCCTAGCTCTGACCACACCACTTTACCAAGTGGCAGTAATAATACTGGTAAGATAAAAAAAAGAAAAATGAGGAAAAACAAACAAAACTCACATTTATCTTATTTGTACCTTTTGTCATTTTGTTGAATGAAGACCATTTTGCTGAATCTACCACCTTCTAGGTCTTGAGACAAGTTACTTCATGCATGTGAGCACAGCCACTGGTCAGGAGGGAGACTCAGCCCGACTGGCAACCAAAAGGATGACCCCAAACCGAGCGTGCAACGTCCAGTGTCTCCAGTTCTACTATTACCACAGTGGCAGCGAGTCAGACCAACTTAACATATGGATCAGAGAGTTTCGTGATGAACAGGACTTCAAGGGAACCCTCCGCCTTATGGGACAGATCACTGGTAATATTAGATTGTGTGATTACCTGGTCTCATGTGTTACCTAATTGTGTGTTTGACCTTCAATGACCAGACATTTTGCTATTTTTCTCATGAAAAACTTTTTCTTTCAGGGCCCCAAACATCTCATTGGCAGCTCAAGCATGTCTCCCTGAATGCCACCACCGCCTTCCAGGTAGAGTTTGAGGTTCGCAAAGGAGCAGGGAGCTCGGCAGGTGGCTTCTCAATCGATGACATCAATCTGTCTGAGATAGAGTGTCCTCACATAACCATGCAGATTGATGATTATGAGAAGCTTTCGAGCAGTATTTATTATAGGACCATAAAATACAGCCCACGGCAGTACTCCAGTGATGGCTATGCTTACCGGGTGGCAGTAATAATGTACCAGACATATTTCGGGCTGTATGTGCAACTCCTGTCTGGTAAAAATGATGACAAGCTGCTGTGGCCTTGCCCTCAAAGGCAGGTGACTATGCAAATGCTGGATCAGGCACCTAACATCCAGCAGCACATGTCAAAGCAATGGAGTTTCACTACTGACCCAAACATGGTCAGCTCTAGTGGTAAGTTTGGATAACTAATGAATTTCTTTTTGAAAAATCCCCACCCTTAACATGAAAAAGAAAGAAAAACTATTTTTCATTGTATATGCTTTTTCTGAACAGGTGTCTATTATTGGGACAATCCTCGAAAGATTGGAACCTCATATGTAGAGAATAATGAGACCATCTTTGCTGGATTTCTTCTTGGCACAGCCCCTTTTGCAACTTTGCAAGAAATGAAATCCAGAGACTACCTCAAAGGGGGGAGCGCCATTTTTGCCTTCAGCTTCCAAGGCAGGCTAACAATTTCATGTTTTTCAATGCTACTAAAAGTTAATGTGAAACATTTAGCAGAAATATGCTCTATGTTTAATGTGGAGAAGCTGTGGATGCATCCTATGACAAACAGTCTATAACTATGACTACCAGAATGGTTGTGGAGATTGTAGCAGAGTGTACAGAGTGAGGCACAGCGGTGTCACAGCAGGCAGAGGGAGGACTGGGCAGAGCAAAGACGACTCGTTCCAAGTCTCATGTTAGCACCAGTGTAGCTTTAAAAAATTAAGTGGATTTTCTAATTTTACTTAAACTTTATTTTTCTAGATCTGACTCCTTTAACTAATGAAAGCGTTCTTCCATGCCCTCAAATGGGACCGGTGAAGATTACAAGTCCTCCTGCAGATCTGGTTAATGGACCATGCACATCAGGGTAACACCTTTAGTAAATTTTGAGCAAGATCACAGTCTTTTATTGTGAAACACTATATAGAAAATACATCTGTAAGTATAGTATGTCTGATTACATTAAAAAATTATTTGTAGCAGTTTAAACCAATCATCTTAGGCCTGTATGTTTGAGTAACAACATAAAATTCAAAAACAAAAGTAAGATATGATGAATGGGATCACAATTAAATTAAAAAAAGTTCAATTGATGCTTTTCCTTTGACAGGCCACCAACCACCACCCTTCCACCTACTCAAACAACAACTAGCAGGTATGAATAAAATCACATATCGTCATTAATGTCTGAATAATCGCCAATATTCATCACAGTATTGAGTTTGCAGCTGGCAAACTGCTATTTATTTTATGACAAAAGAGGCATAATTAATATGAAAACTGAAATAATGTATATAATAAGCAGAAGTATTATTACATTTGAACATCTTTCAAATTATGCTTTTTCTTTTGACAGGCCACCAACCACCACCCTTCCACCTACTCAAACAACCACAACTAGCAGGTATGACTAAAATTATATAATGTCATTAATGTCTGGATAATGGCTAATATTCATCACATTAGGGAGTTTAAAGCGGGGAAAGTGCTTTTTATTTTACAACAAAAAAAACACATAATGAATATGAAAATAAAATGATATAATAATGTAGGATTATTATTACATATGATGCTTTTCCTTTGGACAGGCCACCAACCACCACCCTTCCACCTACTAAAACAACCACAACTACCAGGTATGAATAAAATCACATGTCCTGTTCATCACAGTAGTGAGTTTGAAGCGCAGAAAATCGTTTTTATTTTAGGACAAAAAAGACGTATTAGTAATCCATTTGATTTCCTATTACATTTGAACATCGTTAGATTCGTGCTTTTACTATTGACAGGCCACCAACTACCACCCTTCCACCTACTAAAACAACAACAACTAGCAGGTATGACTAAAATCATACATCCACATGAATATCTTCATAATGTCTAATATTCATCACAGTAGTGAGTTTGTAGCAGAAAAATTACTTTTAGTTTTAGAACCAAAGCAAGATATAATAAATAGGATTGCAATTGGATTTAATGGGTTTTTTTGCTTTTACAGGCCACCAACCACCACCCTTCCACCTACTAAAACAACCACAACTACCAGGTATGAATAAAATCACATGTCCTGTTTATCACAGTAGTGAGTTCGAAGCGCAGAAAATCGTTTTTATTTTAGGACAAAAAAGACGTATTAGTAATCCTATGTATTGTATCATTTGATTTCCTATTACATTTGAACATCGTTAGATTCATGCTTTTACTATTGACAGGCCACCAACCACCACCCTTCCACCTACTAAAACAACAACAACAACTAGCAGGTATGACTAAAATCATACATCCTCATGAGTATCTTGACATGGCCAATATTCTTTAGAGTAGTGAGTTTGTAGCAGAAAAATTACTTTTAGTTTTAGAACCAAAGCAAGATATAATAAATAGGATTGCAATTGGATTTAATGGGTTCTTTTCCTTTTGACAGGCCACCAACCACCACCCTTCCACCTACTAAAACAACAACAACTAGCAGGTATGACTAAAATCATACATCCTCATGAGTATCTTGACATGGCCAATATTCATCAGAGTAGTGAGTTTGTAGCAGAAAAATTACTTTTAGTTTTAGAACCAAAGCAAGATATAATAAATAGGATTGCAATTGGATTTAATGGGTTCTTTTCCTTTTGACAGGCCACCAACCACCACCCTTCCACCTACTAAAACAACAACAACTAGCAGGTATGACTAAAATCATACATCCTCATGAATATCTTGATAATGTCTAATATTCATCACAGTAGTGAAATCTAGCCACAGGGGTTGCAAGCCAGTAACTTCTGTGCCGGTCCCAAGCCTGGATAAATAGAGAGGGTTGCGTGAGGAAGGGCATCCGGCGTAAAATTTTGCCAAGTACAACCATGCGAGTCATCCATACCACTTTCATACCGGATCGGTCGAGGCCCGGGTTAACAACGACCGCCACCGGTGCTGTTAACCTACAGGGTGCCGGTGGAAATTGGACTACTGTTGGTCGAAGAAGGAGAGGAGGCAGAAGGGTTCGTGGTCAGAGAGAGAAGGGGAAAGGCAGGAGCTTAGATTTGAGAGTAGGGACTCTTGATGTTGGCACAATGACAGGGGAAGGTAGAAAGCTGGTAGAAAGCTGGCAGACATGATGGAGAGAAGGAAGGTAGATGTACTGTGTGTGCAAGAGACGAGGTGGAAAGGCAGCAAAGCACGTAGTATTGGAGCAGGATACAAACTGTTCTACCATGGTCTGGATAGGAAGAGAAACGGAGTAGGAGTGATCCTGAAGGGGGAGTTTGTGAACAATGTTCTAGAGGTGAAAAGAGTCTCAGACAGGATGAGGAGCCTAAGCTAGAAATCGAAGGTGTGATGGTGAACATAGTCAGTGGGTATGCTCCACAAGTTGGCTGTGAGTTAGAAGAGAGAGAGATTCTGGAGTGAGTTTGATGAGGTTGTAGAGAGTATCCCTAGAGGAGAGAGAGTAGTTGTTGGAGCAGACTTCAATGGGCATGTTGGTGAGGGGAACAGAGGTGATGAGGAGGTTATGGGCAGGTTTGGTGTAAAGGACAGGAATCCAGAAGGACAGATGGTAGTGGACTTTGCTAAGAGGATGGAAATGGCTGTAGTCAACACTTACTTCCAGAAGAGAGAGGAACATAGAGTGACATACAAGAGTGGAGGTAGGAGTACACAGGTGGACTACATCCTATGTAGACGAGGTCATTTGAGAGAGGTTAGTGACTGTAAAGTGGTGGTAGGAGAGAGTGTAGCCAGACAGCACCGTATGGTGGTGTGTAAGATGACTCTGGTGGTCAGGAAGAAGAAGAGAGGGAAGACAGAAAAGAAGACCAAGTGGTGGAAGCTAAAGAATGAAGAAACTTGTAAGGAATTCAGGCAGAAGTTGAGACAGGCTTTGGGTGGTCAGGTGGAGCTTCCAGATGACTGGGAAACTACAGCAGAGGTAATCAGGGAAACAGGTAGGAAGGTGCTTGGTGTGTCAACTGGTAAGAGGAAAGATGATAAAGACACTTCGTGGTGGAATGAGGAAGTACAGGACTGCATCCAGAGGAAGAGGTTAGCTAAAAGGAAGTGGGATGTAGAAAGGACTGAGGAAAGTAGACAGGAGTACAAGGAAGTGCAGCGCAGAGTAAAGAGGGAGGTGGCAAAGGCCAAACAGAAAGCTTACGATGAGCTGTATGACAGGTTAGACACGAAGGAAGGAGAGAAGGACTTGTACAGGATAGCCAGACAGAGAGATAGCGATGGGAAGGATGTGCAACAGATAAGGGTGATTAAAGACAGAGATGGAAAGGTGCTAACAAGCCAGGAGAGTGTGCAGAGAAGATGGAAGGAGTATTTTGAGGAGCTGATGAATGAGGAAAATAACAGGGAAAGAAGGGAGGAAGGTGTGGATGTTGTGGAGCAGGAAATAGCAGAGATTAGAAAGGATGAGGTGAGGAAGGCTCTGAAAAGGATGAAGAGCGGAAAGGCTGTTGGTCCTGATGACGTACCTGTGGAGGTGTGGAAGTGCCTAGGAGAGACAGCAGTGAAGTTTCTGACAGGTCTGTTTAACAGGATTTTAGAGAGTGAGAAGATGCCTGAGGAATGGAGGAGAAGCGTTCTGGTGCCGATCTTTAAGAACAAGGGTGACACGCAGAACTGCAGCAACTACAGAGGATAAAGCTGATGAGCCACACAATGAAGCTGTGGGAAAGAGTAGTGGAAGCCAGGCTTAGGAAGGAGGTGGAGATTTGTGAGCAGCAGTATGGTTTCATGCCCCGTAAGAGCACCACTGACGCCATTTTTGCTTTGAGGTTGTTGACGGAAAAGTACAGAGATGGTCAGAAGGAGCTGCATTGTGTCTTTGTGGATTTAGAGAAGGCGTATGACAGGGTGCCGAGGGAGGAGCTGTGGTACTGTATGAGGATGTCGGGAGTGGCAGAGAACTACGTCAGAGTAGTCCAGGACATGTATGAGAGGAGCATGACGGTGGTGAGATTTGCCGTAGGTCAGACAGAGGAGTTCAAGGTGGAGGTGGGACTACACCAAGGATCGGCTTTGAGTCCCTTCTTGTTTGCTATGCTGATGGACAGGTTGACAGATGAGGTCAGACAGGAATCTCCCTGGACAATGATGTTTGCAGATGACATTGTGATTTGCAGTGAGAGTAGAGAGCAGGTGGAGGAACAGCTGGAGAGGTGGAGGTTTGCTCTGGAAAGAAGAGGTATGAAAGTCAGTCGTAGTAAGACAGAATACATGTGTGTAAACGAGAGGGAGCCAGGTAGAAGCGTGAGGTTACAGGGGGCTGAGGTGAAGAAGGTGCAGGAGTTTAAGTACTTGGGGTCAACAGTTCAGTGTGATGGGGAGTGTGGAAAAGAAGTGAAGAGGCGAGTGCAGGCGGGTTGGAGTGGGTGGAGGAAAGTGTCAGGAGTGTTGTGTGACAGAAGAGTGTCAGCAAGACTTAAAGGAAAGGTGAACAGGACAGTGGTGAGGCCAGCTCTGCTCTATGGGTTAGAGACAGTAGCAGTGAGAAAGAGACAAGAGGCAGAGATGGAAGCAGCAGAGATGAAGATGTTGAGGTTCTCCTTAGGAGTGACAAGGTTGGACAGAATAACGAACGAGCTCATCAGAGGGACAGAGCATGTTGTCTGTGTTAGCAACAATATCAGAGAGGCCAGATTGAGATGGTTTGGACATGTGCAGAGGAGGGCTAGTGATTATATTGGTAGAAGGATGTTGGAGATGGAGCTGCCAGGCAAGAGGGCGAGAGGACGACCGAGGAGGAGATATATGGATGTTCTAACAGAGGACATGAGGTTAGCTGGTGTCAGAGAGGAAGATGCCCAGGATAAAGTGGAAAAGGATGATTCGCTGTGGCGACCCCTGATGGGAAAAGCCGAAAGAGAAGTAGTAGTATTCATCACAGTAGTGAGTTTGCAGCGGGGAAAGGCATTCTTTTAGGACAAGAAAGATATAATAAATATGATTATAATTCCATTTAATGTGCTTTTCCTTTTGACAGGCCACCAACCACCACCCTTCCACCTACTAAAACAACAACAACAACTAGCAGGTATGAGTGAAATCACATGTCCTGTTCATCACAGTGAGTTTGAAGCACGGAAAATCGTTTTTATTTTACAACAAAAAAGACTTATTAGGAAATCAAATGATACAATACATAGGATTACTATTACATTTGAACATCTTTCGATTGCTTTTCCTTTTATAGGCCACCAACCACCACCCTTCCACCTACTAAAACAACAACAACTACCAGGTATGACTAAAATCATACATCCTCATGAATATCTTGATAATGTCTAATATTCATCACAGTAGTGAGTTTGTAGCAGAAAAATTACTTTTTGTTTTAGAACCAAAGCAAGATATAATAAATAGGATTGCAATTGAATTTAATGGGTTTTTTTCCTTTTACAGGCCACCAACCACCACCCTTCCACCTACTAAAACAACCACAACTACCAGGTATGAATAAAATCACATGTCCTGTTTATCACAGTAGTGAGTTTGAAGCGCAGAAAATCGTTTTTATTTTAGGACAAAAAAGACGTATTAGTAATCCTATGTATTGTATCATTTGATTTCCTATTACATTTGAACATTGTTAGATTCATGCTTTTACTATTGACAGGCCACCAACCACCACCCTTCCACCTACTAAAACAACAACAACAACTAGCAGGTATGACTAAAATCATACATCCTCATGAGTATCTTGACATGGCCAATATTCATCAGAGTAGTGAGTTTGCAGCGGGGAAAGGCATTCTTTTAGGACAAGAAAGATATAATAAATATGATTATAATTCCATTTAATGTGCTTTTCCTTTTACAGGCCACCAACCACCACCGTTCCACCTACTAAAACAACCACAACTACCAGGTATGACTAAAATCACATGTCCTGTTTGTCACAGTAGTGAGTTTGAAGCACGGAAAATCGTTTTTATTTTAGGACAAAAAAGACGTATTAGTAATCCTATGTATTGTATCATTTGATTTCCTATTACATTTGAACATTGTTAGATTCATGCTTTTACTATTGACAGGCCACCAACCACCACCCTTCCACCTACTAAAACAACAACAACTAGCAGGTATGAATAAAATCACATGTCCTTAGTATCTGGGTAATTACCTTTGTTCATCACGGTAGGGAGTTTGTAGCAGAAAAATTACTTGTTATTTTAGAACCAAAATAAGATATAATAAATAGGTTTGAAATCTTACAATTGATGTTTTGTATTTTTACAGGACGTCTCTCACCACCCGTTAAAGTCCTTCAATGGCATACGACAGGTATTCAGAATTAGTGACATTTTACACTTGCAGACATTTGGTAGTTATGGAAATAATGGACTTGCCTGTACAGTGTGTATGCATTAAGCAACAATATCTTATACAACAGTGTAAATAAAACTTCAACCTAGAAATATAAATTACAATGCAATAAAGTGTAAAAATTGACAAAATATTACCTTTTTTTTAGTCAGTCAAGCATTATCTAACTCCTAACAGAAGCACTGATCTCAGACACAATGTGCTGTATCGTTTGCAGGAGTTTGTAGTTTGTAATGTCCTGCTTGCACCAAAGATTTTTTTTCATTGACAAACAAATTTTATAGCTAGTGTGAAAGAACGTTTTATGCTGGTCAAACATCCTCTCAGCATCAGTTCATTTAATTCATTTACTTTTTCTACTTTAGCATATGGGGCTTCGCCTGTCCTTGGTTTAACCAGTGACAACGGACAATATTTTCTTGCAAACAAGGAAGTGTTGTTCTTATAACAGGAAGCCAGTAGTTGGAACTAAACAGCTGGTAGATAAAAGTTAAGATCCAGTGATCAGTTATCGTATGACTAGGAAAATGACCTGTCCTGTTCTTTAGTGATTATATTTTGATTGGGTGAAATTTTTTTCAAAGCTTAATTTGCTTTTGTTGGTGGGATTGTACTTTTGTTAAATTGTGATTTATGGATGTTTCTTAATAATCACTACTTTGTGTAATTACACAATACTGTTTTTCTCAGAGGCTAATAAATACTGCACTGCACACCAATTGTTTTATTTTCCTGCCGTACAGGGACTGAAAGAAAACACCTAAAGAAAAATTCTACATAGAAGAATTTATTTTAAAACACTTACATCATGTTAAACTATTAGATGTACAGTAATTATATTAATCATGTTATAAATTATAGCAAACAAGGTTTTATTTTTTTAAAATGCAGATGCACTTACAGCTTACTTTCGACTACACTTCCGCATAATTTTTTCAACCACTAGTGAATTCAGTCAAAAAATAATTAAACTTGTAAATACAATCTTCTGCGTTTTGCAGTAATGTATATATTTTATTTATTTATTATTTATATTTTATCTAGTATTTTTGGTTTCGTTATCTCTGTTGTTAAGATTAACTTCCATCCCCCAGAGAAGTTACTTTTTAATACCCATTGATTTTTTGCTTCTCTAAAATAATCTATTTGGACGTGTCCAACAGACTTTGAGTTACAATATCCAGCTACCGGGTAACGAGTCTATGAAACATTTCTACAACACTAAAAGACAATGGAAGAAGCAGTAAACTTTTGCTTTTGACTTAAGAGTTCAAACGGTATTTAGAACATCTATAATCCTGTAATTATAGATCAAATTATACGTGGAAACCGCACAATTAGTGTGTGAAACGCCTTTGATGTCCTTCATAAACATACAGTATAAGGTCAATGTCTTTCAGTGTCGTCTGTTTTTAGCTTTTTGTTAAAACAGTATTTAATTGTTGAACACAAAAGTTTGGGCACCTTTTCATTGAAGGCATCAAAACTATGAATGAACACATCGAATAAAACATGTTTTAGATTTTCGATTCTTCCAAATAGCCACCATTGGCTTTGATTACTCACAGGTGTGGCCTTGTCACGGTTCATTTGTGGAACTTCTTGCCTAAATGAGGTTGGGAAATAAAGGGAAATGATTAGAGAGACAATGTGTGTCCAAATCTTTCACTGGTGTCAGAGTTTTAGAGTCCCGACAGAATCACCACCTCATGGCTAATGAAACATACTGTTGCTCCAATAGTAGAAAGTGATTAATATGTATTCAGTAAACAACACCATTGATGCTGTTTGACATGTGAAGCTATTACTGCTCCTCTGGAAATCTACGACGGCCTAGAGAAAATGTGTCTGTCGGCTTCATCAGATTTTTCAATGTTTGTCAAGTATTTCACTTTGACAGATGTCCGAGAGCACATACGCCCCATAAGCCGACCTGACGACCTCTGACCTGTACAGATTGAAGTCATACAGTGGTGGGAATCTGGGAAGTAAGTACATTTCTGTTAAAAAATAGACAGGTACTTTCCGAGCACCAACAGCCTGTATTAGCACCTTATTACACCCACAGTGGTATCATTGTGATTCATTTGATACGTGGGCAGTTAATCCTAACAATCCAACCATGCTTGAATAGGAGAAACCAAAACCAAAGTCCCTCCACTATTAGTATGTAAATTATGTGTAAAATGTAGAAAATGCTAACTCACCAGATTGTGGGTGGTC
Source organism: Channa striata (assembly GCA_033026295.1). Lineage (NCBI taxonomy): Eukaryota > Metazoa > Chordata > Actinopteri > Anabantiformes > Channidae > Channa > Channa striata. Next base: position 19,752,586 of record CM065175.1, on the reverse strand, counting down.
TTCTTTGCAACCTAAATGAGGTGGGTGGTAAGATTTTAAATGACATTAATTACTGCAAGGAAACTGGGGGACTTTCACAAAAGTAACACAACGGACATAAGAGTAAAGATGGCACAGGTTCCTTCTTGTTCACCGTCTGCTCAGCCCACGAAATCACTGAGTTGTTGATTGAATCAGCACTAACTGTTCTGGCCACACGGAGGCGACCACAAGCTGCACGTTTCACCCACTGCGCTTGTGCCTGTGGTTTTGGTGTCTACGGGCAGAAATTGTCTTTTGCTTTAATGTCTCTCCCAGTTGCCCAGCTGCAAACTTGTGCTGGCCTGACGGCACTTGGGTTTGACTAAGTTTTTTGCTGTAGAAAGACATGTAACCATCTACTACGTCTGGATTTTCTTAAGCCGAAAGAGAAGTAGTAGATATCACAAATCCTTTCTTCTCTAAGCAAGCACAACATCAACCTTTACAAAAAGTAATCACATTTATTTCAATCCATCATACATGATCACCATATATTACGTCTAGCCACTTACTTTCATTTTCACACCACAAGTTCTCATGCATCGCCCGATGCCCTCTCATATACATTTCTCTATAGCCTCTGGGTATATCCAATACACCATAAAGGAAAGGAAAGACATTTTTGCTACAGTATGTAGGCATGGCTTGGCCAGTCCTGGCTCCTTGGTAGTTGGCATTGTCTCTCTGTCTGCTCCAGAAGTCACAGTTGTAAGAGAGTCTCTGAATCCGATTTTTAAAACTTAGTCCAGGTTCCCGCGTGTCTCTGTGCTGGTCCAAGCTGTGGCCTGCGAGCTGGCTCCGAGAACACCCCGCACTACTACCCAATAGTGACATTGAAGCCACACTGGAACTTGTTCTTGCGGTGGTTGAGGAAAGCCCCGAGGGCCAGTGTGAGAGGCAGCGGCACCAGTTTCTTTTCCAGAGTTGCTCCTACCACCCAGTTACTGTCAACTGTGCCTGCAAAAAAGTGAAATAGATTGTTAAGACTTTATAAAATGACAATTTATTTTGTAATGTAAGGTTACTTAACTACATATTTACCTTTAAAGACCAAGTTAGCTTTAGGAAGGTCCAACTGGTAACCAAAGGAGGTCGTGGTGTCTTGCATCCTTGTGCTAGCTTCAAATTCAACTCCTATCTGCAACTGCATTTAAAAAAAGGTTTTACTTTTTCACTCCCACTTTTACATACAATACTACTGTATGATTGATCCTTTACAATATTTTGCAATTGCTAAGACACAAAATGTGATACTTTAAGCACAAACACTGAAACCACTAAGGGCTAATTCATACTTTCCACAGACTCTTGCCTGGAATTGATCACGGGCATTGGATCCATACACACTCCTATTCATACTACAGTTGGGGATATGAACACTTTCTACCCGTGCTCAGTGCAAAACATAATGGCAGCAGCACTGAGAAGAAGCTCCTTTGTTGTGTTTGAACGTGAAAGAGAAATAAAACAGTACGTGTAAGCGCTTCAAATAAACGGTGCCAGGGACATTGAAATAAGTGCTGCATATCTTCGATACAATTTGAAACAAGCTGCTAGTTAACTGTTCTGGAACACACGCAGTTGATGCACTAGAGCAGCAGAAAGTCTGCACGGACAAAAATGTTTGGCCTGCATCCATTCGTCCACATCCACTACAGAGCTGACAAAATTGATGTCGTGAATACAGACACGTAGAAAGTATGACATCGCCTTTACTTACAATCAGCCACAACATTAATACCAGTTGTCTTAATAATATTGAGGTCAAAGGTCAAAAATGGTAAAAAAAAGTACTGGCCTTAAATTAAATTAAATTCTCCACTACCAGTAAGCAGATTATCTACAGTTTACTTAAAGTACAAATGTAAAATTACTCTACAAAAAAATACATGTATTGTAAGCAATATTAATTAAAATACTTAATGAGGTTCAAAGATCACTGTTGGTACACGGTTCTCCGCCTTAGACACGTGATATGAAAATTTGGGAGACAGCACCACTGAAAAATATGCCCATGTACCAATCAACCAAACCCAGACCCAGAACTCACAGATGAACCCAAGGAGGGGTAATTCATTCACCTGGATCTCTAAACATGCATACTATAAAGTTACGCACACCAAATTACAATTCTTTGTTTTTGGGGGGGGGGTTGTTTTCCAACTCTCAGGGTTGTACAGGGAGAATGTAAACTATTTTTTCTTTTAGTTCGCATTAATAAGATCGTTGCTTTTGCCTTCTATTGCTAAATGTACAGCCATTTTTTTTAGACAAACCATGACTGACACATAGAAATACAATCATTCAGTTTTTAAAATATGAGATACCTGATCATTGGCTTTGTGATAATATGTAGCATGAGCTCCTGCGCCTCCTAAAGTCAATGTAGCAACATAGTTGTCACCTATAAAAGAAAAAAAATATTAATACATTTGTAATTATATATATATATATATCTCACCAATATATATATCTTTTTTTGCAATATGTATCCTAGGTGAATTAGAAACAAAGTAATATGGTAAAATATGTATATGAGTATCAAGTGGTCCTGTAGTGCAATGTTCAATTGGCTCCAGCTGTATTTTACCTGTGTACCTGCCAAGGAGGGATGTGACAGCTCCTTCCTCCCCAGGTCTCCTGTGGTAAACTAGCTCACCTCCCAGAGCTAACCCTGGAGTGATAGACTGGAGGTAGTGAGCCACCAAAATTCCTGAAGGAAAATATTAAATATAGTATAATTTATTAATTTCACATTTACAGAATGGTAATATTCCATTGTCACATCTTCTAGGACACTTCACTTTTTTTTTTTCCTTTCTTCAAGATTTCTCCACCAGAATTGTAGCTCAGTAGGTAAGGCAGTATATATTATAGGCAAATTTTAATACTTAATCCGTGTATATTGCTTCCATTCTGGTTTAGAATATATATTACATCCAGTGGTATTTTAGGAAGATCATACCAGATCCAACAAGTATGTCTGGATTTCCAAGTGTCACAGCAGAAGTAAAGTCTTCCCCACGATACTCCATGTCACATTGCCAATTCACAAACTTATGCTGCTGAGTCTAAAACACATAAGGCAGAGACAACATTCAAGACAATGGCACCTAAATACTGAAAAACAGAGATGCTATTCCCCCTACAAAGCTACACACCTGAATGGCTATTTTGGAGCGAACAGCAGCTGTGAGCTGGTGGATGACCTGGGCATTCAGGCTGCCAGTGTTGTCCATCTCTCCAACCATTACCGGAAATGACTGAGGGCGTAGAGGGGAACAAAACCCATGTACTTCAAGTTGTGCATATGACGTAACTTTACCACTTGTATTTAAAACTATCTAGCTGGCTAACTGAAACCAAAACAAGCCATACAATCACAATGGTTGATTCTGCACTTTGCTTTTGCATAGATATTTGTATTACTTTAAAAAAAAAAAAAAAAAGCTTTTATTCTTACAACATTATCAAAGATATAACATAAACAACAATTTTATTTCAAATCTGCTTGTTTACAAATAAAATTATTGCTTAAAAACACAACTTTTCTCTATTCAGGGAACACATATTCAATTAAAAAAATACAACATTTAGACTTCTGTCATGGCCAAACACATTAACAACACAGGCTTCCAAAGATGAACAACTTTATGGAGTTTGTTGAAATTAAGATAGCATATGAGAGGATATGAGAATTACCTCTGCTGGTCCAGTCTGTTTACTGCCTACGTAGGTGGTACCAAAGCGATAACCAGAATCACCCAGGGTACTAAGTGTAATAGTATGGCTGACCTGGAAATGGTTACTCAGGCCTTTGTTAACCACTAACCGCACTCCTTCCATCTGCAGAGGGAACACATCTAAAAGCAACAACAACAAAAAAATGTTAAACAATCAGTGTCACTAAGCATTACACAATTATGAAAATTCTGACCATAGTCTTAGTAACTGTACATTTATTACAATATCATGATGACAGCTGAGGGCGGATTTCATAACTCGCATCTTGCATAATGTAAGAGGCGATTTTGTAACCTTTGCATTTGCGGTGGCACTCCTCATATGTGCCTGGATTTGGGAGCGAGGAATTTGCATCAGCTGTCTGCTGTTCCGATCCAGATGTTGGGGGGACGGAGGACACTGAGGGCATAGCAAACCCTGGAGGGACGGACATCAAACCAGGGACCCCTTGACCACTTGCAGCCGGAGCCGGGGCCGGACTGGGAGAGGCGGCAGCCAACACACTGCCCATACTCTGTGGCTATTGCTGACTAGAAAGGAGACAGTTTTAGTGACATATTAATAAACTAACTGAATCAATGTAATTTACTCACACTGCCGATGCGAGGCAGTAGCTCCTAAAATGACATTGCCCACGCTACACACAGCACAACCAACGGACCTTTGCACAGTTAGCCTCAGACATTCAGCTAGCTTCCATTCTCTTGCTAGCTGCGGTAAAGTGGTTTGTGTCACTGTCCCGGCAATAACGTTAGAGCAGGTGGCTTGTAGCTAAGGCCCAGACTAGTTCGATTTTCAGATACATATTTAGATCTACACACACTGGTAACCACAGGAGTTACTAGGGGCCTGCAGAAGACACATTTGGCGACGAGCCTGTATTTAAAACTATCCTCTAGTTGCCTCTGCGCTAACGTTGTTCAACCTGGGAAGGTAATGGAAGCTACCAGTGCTGGTTAGCTAGCTGACTAGCTAGCCATGTGGTGTCGACCACGAGAGCTGCTCGTCTACATATGGGAAACACCACAGCAGGGAATGCGAGCGGAACTGGGCATTATTGCGTGTTTCTAATAGAAATAAAATCATGCCGCTTTATAGCTTAGCACAGCTACTCACGCTAACGGTTTCCGTCCTGGGGTACTTCAACACCGGCAAAGTTCACGTCAACGTCCGTGACCGTAGTTGCTAAGCACACGCCCATTTCCTGGGTTTTAGGAGTTGATTGGCTGATGTAGCTCTAACTTCAACCACTATTGGATGAGCTCATCCGACGGACAGCCGGCTCCCTGTGACGTCTATCGGCGTTAAGTTCTGTAACAGTAGTTTCATTCAATCGCTGCTGAATGACATTCCAAGGGTGCGTGTGTGTGTCTGTCATTTGGAGGCGAGGAGAGCGATACGACGACTTGGTCTCATACAAAACTGGGGCCTGACACTAAGCAATAATAAGCACTTTGTGTGAAAATGTTTCCATGCTAAAACTTGAAACATGATTCCCGGGCAGACTAGTGTTCACTTCTGTGGAAGTTCACGGTACAGTACTGTCAAATCCACAGTTCCATTAGGGAGGGGTCTGATTAGCCCTAAATATATTCTGCACCATGACAAAGACACCAAATGTACAGACCGAGTCAGAACTATTTTTAACAAGTCCAAGGAATCTCGACAGATGGTGGATCTGGGATTACACGACGAGACAGACGCTGTTGAGCTGAAATCTACGGAACAAGTGAGGCAACTTATCCAAGATGCTTGGAACAGCTTCCCTGCCAAGTACCCTAAAAAGCTGGGCAGGTTTACCAAGAGGCTCTGGAAAGGGTGACGACAAAACTGGGGTTAAGCCAAAAAATAATAATAATAATTACAATCTAAAAACACATTGATACCAAGTGTACACAGATTATTCAGTCAGTTGGCTTTTAATTCATTTGAATTGCTGGCAATGATACACACAAATAAGTCCGGGCCGTCTTTCTACTTAACACATCTAGTCATGGAAACATTCATTTCTCCAGAATGCAATGGTCCCTGGTTACCAATCTACTTGGAAAATGTCCTCACTCAGATACATATATTGTGATGGATAATAAGTGCTGCTTGCAGTGAGAATAAATTATTGGGAAATTAAAATCTACAAGAGCAGTCAAGAATCAGACCTAATGAAAATTTCCAGGGGCCAGTGATTTTGATTGTGATTGTCAAATTACTCAGTAAGATTTTAAATTTGAGATGGATTTGTAACCAATAATGATAAACCACAGGTCCCTTCAGAAAGCAGGAATGCTCTCAAAACAGATTAATAAAAATGGTTTGTGCGCCCGTACAAATACAGTAAAATCTTGGGACAACAAAGGCCTGAGAAAAGCGGAGTTCTGACATCAGACTGAGGCACAATTTAAGTCAACAAATTAATGATGGTGCATGTTGTCTTGTTACTTTCTAAACTGAGAAATCGTGGTTATTCCTATACAAGGATCAAGACATTTACAAATGAACACTGGCTCACGGTTATTAGCTCTGTGCTTTGGCAAAATGCTGTACACTGTCACTGGTATTACAAAATCATCTATGAATATCTAATTTCTGCTGTAAACACTTTAGAAAATGGTAAGTTCAATTTCAGTAACACTGTTTCAGGTGATCTGTACTGGAGCATCACAGTAGCTCTTTTAAATGTTTTTTATAGCAGTGTCATTTTGGTAATTGAAACAATCCGCAATTTAATAGATGCAATTATTGGACTGTTCTGTTCTTTCGATCTTTAATATTATCCCAAATAATCTGGTTAAACTATGTGTGTAATCCACCTTCTGTTATCACAACATGCTCATAAAGTTCAGTGATTCAGGCATCAGAATCAGGACAAACTGTGACATGAGTTGTCTCTGAGACAGCTGCAAAGGCAAAAGTGTCTTGTTAATGATAGACGTCAAAGACATATGGGCTGGACTGGATCAAACTGAAAGGAATAGGAGATTCACAAAGAAATGTATTTTACAGAAGAGGTATGCAAACAAAGCACCTGAGGCTAGATATGAGGTAGGCTTAAAACCGCACACCAGATGACTGAAAAATGTCAGTTGGTCCAACAAATCTCAGCTTGTGCTCAATCATACAGATTGTCACAATTGCGTATAAATCCCTGAATCTATAAACAATTCAACCCAGTGTTGTAATGATGTGGCGAATACCTTTCTGAGAACTTCATACCTATATAATACAAACTAAGAAATAGTCAAATGCTAGCTACTCGAGAACAATTGTTGTACCACATGCAGATTAATAGTCACGATCTACTTCTAATGGCTCTCTACAGCAGAATAATATCCCAACTAATAGGTGGCCGCCACTACCAGAGCACTTTTTTAGGAAAGAAACATCTGCAGCATAAATTGTCAGTAGACACATCTAAAACAACAGGTGATATGTGTTCATACCAGCATGAACCAGTCCCCAAGAAATGTTCCCAGGACCTTGTTGAAACCGTACCTCAAAGAATTCAGGATGCTCTGGGGACAAAATGGAGGGTGTGACCCAAAGAAGGTGTACCTAAACTAACTGGCCACTGAATGTAGACTTTTTTTAAGAGCAGGTTTTTTTTTAAAACCATCTGCTCAAAGGCATGTTGGAACTACGTAAACATGGCAATATGTAGATCATCTGCACAACAAACACACGAGCTGCACTTCTTCCTTTATGTACACCTTTGGTTTCACATTTTCATTTTTACAGCACAAGTGCAAGGGTAATTTTTTCACAAAGGTGGCTCAGTTCAGTGTTGGGCTTAAGAAACTGCAGAATTCACATGTATAGTGACCATCTCTAGCAGTGTGACAGAAAATGTAACTGATTAAAGTGGCACTTTTCAGTGGAGCAGACACCAGTATTATTGCATTAAGCTCACACCTATACAGACAAGTGAAATGGCTATAAACTCAAACAGGAAGTGAAAATAAAAAGTGAAACATTTTGATGGCAAGGTGGGGAACAGAAATGCTCACGGCTTGTGACAAGTAGTCAGTATTGGGTGATGAATTCCAGGCTTCACATTTCTCCTAAAAAGAAAATGACACAAGCTGTTAAAATCCAAATATGAATAAGTCATAACTTTGACAAACTTGCAGAGCTGACAGCTGTCTGTGTGTGCTGATGAGGAACATCCAGTTCTGTGTCAATTGTTGTGATGAAATCTTAACCCTTCACCTTTAAATCCTCTAAAACATCCGTTAATCTTCTTGATAAAAGAGGATACTATGCATTTGCACGGTTGCTTGCATTTACTTTCCTTCAGATTGCTCAGATGCTTCCAGCATTATAATTACGGCAGTTATTTAATAATATCAGTATAAGCAGTGAAGTACAATGAAAAAATTTCACCAAATTGTATATGTGCTTTCAAGAGCAGTCTTCCCACGGCAAGAGTTGGTCAGAGACCAACAGTAATGGCTTTAAAAAAGTAATGGCTAGGAAAAAAAAACTGACCATCCATTCAGGCTGCTCCCACTTCCTTGTTTGGAGCTCCCCCATTGTAGTTTTCATCTTCCGGGTCAACAGAGTGAAACTCTGCCACATACAGGCTCTTATCAATACTGCTAGGGATGGGCTTAATGTCTGTACCCAGCTGATCCTCAATAGTCTTCAAGTTGTAGCGATCATCTGAAGTTATCAGATTGATGGCCAGACCCAGGTGACCAAAACGGCCTAAGAGAGAAAGGGAAGAGGGTTGTATGTGTTATTTTTAAAGTGGTATCTATAAACAAAAGTTATTGTTAACAGCGTGAGAAGTTATAAATAGCTTATTATTTACCTGATCTTCCAATGCGGTGCAGGTAGGTTTCTGCACTTTTGGGAAAGTCAAAATTAATGACCACATTTACTGCCTGGATGTCAATTCCTCGAGTGAACAGGTCTACAAGAAAATGTGTTATGTCAAGTGAATTTATTGTATTGTTCACAACCATCACACATAAGCTAACACCAACACCAAATTTGGGTTATGAGTTTGTTTACTCATCAATCCAGCAGTCTGGATTATCTTGCTCATCTGTGTAGAAGGTGTAAAAGCTATTAAGAACACATCAGCTAGACACAACTCCACTGAGTGGCATGTTTATTCATACCAAATGTGATTATCCTTGCATTCTGTAGAATTGTTGCCCTGCATAATCCATGTATTTGCTACGTAGGTATTTGAGCAACAAACAAGGTCTATTTCACAGAGGAATAAGGTAGCAGCAAAACTAGAGTAGAGATAGATGATGTATTTATTTTTTATTGTTAGTTGCAGCCTCGGTGTGGTGAGTGCAGACATTATTTGATTAAAACAAAATCAACAAAACTCTCCTTTTAAATTTCCCATTACATTTTTTAAATTGCGCCTACCTGTGGAGACCAGGTTTCTGCACAAACCATTCCTGAAGTCATGGAAGACACGGTTCCTGTACTCCTGCATCATCTTTGCATGAATGTAGAAGCATGAATAGCCCAGTTGTGTGATTTTTTTGGCCAGAAGCTCAACCCGCTGAGTGGAGTTACAGAAGATAATAGACTGATTGATCTGAAGCTGTAACAGAAACAGAAAAAAAACATACAGATATATAATTATTAATTACTGAAGAAAATTCTTCACACACTGTCTTTGGGTCTGTGGTAAGGTAATTGCTCTTATCCTCAAAACCTTAAATGTATTTTATCACTAGCATTCAAATGACAAGGGCTAAATGCTCACCTTAGAAAAAAGTGTATTGAGGCAGTGGACTTTCTGTTTTTCAGTCACATAGGCGTAGTACTGGGTGATGCCCTTCAAGGTCAGTTCTTCCATCAAGTTTATCTCATAAGGTTTCTGCAGATGGTTGCTCTAAATGAGATATCCAAATTGGGTTGTCAAGTACAATGTTTTGGTTTTTTTTAAGTATTCTTATATCTTCAGAAAATTGAATAGCTGTTTGAGCTCTTACCATGAATTTCTGCACACAGATTGGAAAAGTGGCAGAGTAAAGCAGGATTTGACGATCCTTTGACAAGAAGCTGATAATATCTTCAATCAGGACTATAAAGTCCTGGGAGAGCAGCTTATCTGCCTGAGTAAAGAATATTTACAGAAAGCATAAGAGGTGGAATGCTGCAGGTGATACCTTACAGACAGTATAAAGAGAAAAAGAGAAAGTATAAAAAAATAAAGAGAATTTAGACATAAAAAGCCAAACCTCATCCATCACCATCATTTGGGTTTTATCCACCTTTGCTAGACCCTTCTTGATAAGGTCTAGTAACCTGCCTGGTGTAGCAATCACTACGTGCACTAAAGATAAAAAAAGGTTTTTTCAATTTTAAATCATCTTTTGTATCAATTTTCATATATATGGAATAATTTGGAATTTTCAAGCTGGTCTAATTTAAAACTTAAATGTTATTTATACATTTGTCAAAGAGCCTCATGTGCGAAAAATTGTGTTTTCCAAACTGTCCTTTAATGTTTGCAACCAGAACACGAGTAAGACATGAGGACCACAATGTACAGCCATTGTTCTGTGCAAAAATGTACTTTAAAGTCTACGTAAAATTCATGATATTTCAGCAGTAAAAGTCAAATGTGATCGCAATCCATCAAAGTTACTGTGTTTTAAGATAAATTTTACTCATATCTCTGAGTGCTTGTGTTCTGGGTGGAAACATTTAAGGACGCGCTGGAAAAAAACCCATTTGATTAGACCCATTACCACATGTTTAAATAGTATTTGAGTTTGTATTAAGAACAGCCTCTAACTGCATGACAATAACCTTTCTCATCAAGACGCATGATGTCATCCCTCAAGTTGGTACCACCTGTGGTAGCCATGATCTTAACCCCTGCCAGGTGCTTGCTGAGCTGAATGCTGATTTGGCTCACCTGCAGGGCCAGCTCTCTTGTTGGAACAATCACTATGGCTGGATGGAAACAAAAATGGGAAATGCTGGTGAAATGTTTGGTCAGATGAAACCAAGATTAAACTTTTTGACCTCCATCTGACCTTACACATCCTCCTCAATACCATCTGTAAAGTAAAGCATGATGGTGTCACCATTATGCTGTGTGGGTGTTTTTCAGCAGCAGGGACATGGAAACTGGTTAGGGTTGAGGGAGTAGAGAGCATATCATATACTTTGTCTATATAAAGTACAGAGATATCCTCAATGAAAATCTGTTCCACAGCGCTCAGGACAGCAGGCTGGGCTGAAGGTTCACCTTCTAACATGAGACCTGAAAACAGCTGTCCACCAACAGGCCCATCTAACCGGACTGAGATTAAGAGGATTTTCAAAGAAGACTGCCAGATCATCCGCAACCCAGCTGTACAAAGCTTGTCGCGTCATACCCAAAGAGTGGAAGCTGTAATTGCTGTCAAAGTTGCTTTAATAAAATGCTGAAATGGTTTGAATACTTATGTATATGTGATATTTCAATTTAATTTTTAATACATTTACAGATCGTTCTAAAATTCAGTTTTTACTTAGCATAAAAACATTCATAAGGGGTAGAACAGCGATAGACTACAGCACAAGAGAAAATAAATGTCCAAGTGCTACAATTTTCAGCTGGAATACATGCTGGAGTACAAAAACTACTGTGAATGAAAAATCTAAATCTGCTGCTGACAGACTTAGGCTTCAGGCAGTTCAAACAATTTCAAATGTTTCAAAATTACAACCCTCAGCCAGAAGCAGCAGAAACTCACCTTGGATGTGATCCTTCTTGAGGTCCACTCTCTCCAGTAGAGGAATAAGGTAGGCTCCACTTTTTCCTGTACCATTCTTGGCCCGAGCCAAAATATCTCTGCCTGACAGAGCTATGGGGATGCTTTCCTCCTTTTGGCAGACAGACAGGCCAACCATTACAATACTGTAGTAGGATTCACTGGACATAACAGACTTGTTAAAAATATGAAAATAAATGTTAAGTCTAATTTGGTGAAAACCCTTTTGGTAAAGACCTTGATACTTTTGAATCCTGGATAGGTCTGTTTAAGTATTGAGATTCTTTCACTTTTTTTAAAAAACATTTTCCTACTGAAGATTTTTAAAAATTAAAAATATATGTTTCCCACTCAATCTACACACTACTAGGTGCAATTTTTCCACTAATCATGTGACAAAATGTACAGCATACTTATGCGGCTGTGTTTCTCTAAACTTTGACACAATTCTCGCGTAGGTGGTTGTGGTGTTAGTCTCATGGGGGCACAGGTGTGGTGCTGCTATAGCACAAAGGGTGCAGGCTGCCACACTCTTCTTCAAGTAAGGAGTAAGATTGTCATTCATTTATATTTTTGAAGTCACTTGTTGTTTCAGTCATCAGTCAAGTGTATATCATGCAACAGAAGCAATAAAAATGTGTAAGATCAAATTTGTTGCACTAAAATTTAAGGTGGCTTTACTGCTTCATAACATGAAATCATATATTAAGTAGAATTGATGTTTAGAATGCTGGTTAATTTGCTCAACACAAGTAAAGGGATGAAATCTTTTGTTTGGCTTACAGTTGTGTATGCCTCCTGGTTCTAAATTCCTCCATTTTGTGTCACCTTTAGATTTCTTTACAGATGGTTTAAATCTGGGTTTTGTATAGCCCAGTCAAGCAAAGACACATGCCATTGCATGTCTTGGCTGCATCACAGTGATACTGAAAGGTAAACCAATCGCCTCACTCCCAAGTCTTAGTCCCTCTGTAGCAGGTTTCTTACAATAAAGGTCTGACTGATGGAATTCAGGGGCTACTTGACACTTTGCGCATACACTTGTACGTAGACAAGGACAGGGGACACACTCCTATTCATACTACTTTCAGGTATACAGGTACAAAAGTTTTTAACTAAAAAGTGTTTTAACTTTGTCTTTATGCTTTATAGTGTGGTGAATAATGGGCGAAATGGCATTTCCATTTTAAAATACAATTCACAATGAAGTAAAATGTACAAGTAGTGAAAGGATCTGAATACTTCAGATTTTGACTGTAAATCATAACAGCATTTTGATTTGTAATACAGAGAAGAGCACGCTATACAATATTCCTAAGGTTGGTATTTGAAAAAGTCAATTAGCAAGAAATCTAGTAAACCTTGTAATAAGTTATCTGAAGTTTTGTTGAGTTAGCACGATAAGAAAGCACTGTTCTTGGTTTTCATTAGTAAGTTATATTTTAAGGCAACTTCAAAGTAATTAAATACATTGACCTCACTTATCGACCTCACACATATTTTGCATCTTTATTTACCTGGATAGGGGAGGGTTTCTCCCACCCCATTTCAAAGATGCCCATTAGAAGTTCTCGCTTTAGACAGTAGTCTTCAAATTCATTTCCCTTTATAGACGTTACATCCTAGGAGAAACAACAGTTAAAATGGCTGCAGAAGTGACATGACAAACAATTTGTCAAAAAACATTATTGTTATGCTATAAGAATGACCTTACCGAAGTTTTAACCCTGTTGTCTTTTGGAGGCAGCTCCAGACACTTCTTCCAGTCATCCCCAAACCTAATTTTAAGAATTTCATGAATCATGAAATGTGAATAAATAAAACAATATACAGACAGAGAGGCTGCTTTAGAATGAACTGAACTAAAAACAAATTTTGCAATTCACAAACTATAGCCCCTTTCACACATGCACTGGAGGATGCTTGCTATATTAAAGAGGCGTAACTGTAGTGCACACAAACATAAAAGCACACATTTGGATGCTTGGTCAGGTACAATAACCAAATAAATCTTGACAAGTAGCGGAACTTCTATACTAGCTATGTCTAGTAAAGGCCATACAACATTAATGAACATGATAAATGGGTGAGTACCGCTCTGTCAATCAAATCTAGGGATAAAGGCTGGAGCGAAGTCATTAAATGAAAATAAAATATTTCAATGCAGAAGTAAGTGTACATGGCGATGCAGTATCTTACTTGATGCCCCCACTGCTTTGCGGAATGCTGCTCCCATTCTGGATGGTGATGGTCTGTTGGGCAGTTCCAAAGAGTCGTGCTTGTGGTCCAGTTGGTTTGGTTTGTACTCTAAGTTGCCCATTTGATGACTTGTTCAATCTGATCATTTGTGCTGGGTTTGCTGTTCTTGCTGTAGCCATGGTGTTCAACAAATTTACTATCTATTTTCCTCAGCATGTAAAGTTTATTTTACCCTTATCTATTTTGCTTAACGCACCCTTTGTCTAGAAAAAACTAAAAGCTGAACAAGTAAAACTTTTTTTCTCCTTTTTAAAGAATGTATTGTGCACACTCTGGCATTCAGGCTTCTTGAAAAGAAGAAGTCTGTATGAATTCTATATACAAGCTAACTCTCCAAAAATAGGAGAAATTTACAACTATTTGAATAAATTAATCAAATGTGACCAAAACCAAGCATTGTACTCCTATCTATATTGTAACAGCCCTGAATCTCCTTTGCCTATTATTAGAGTATCTCGAATATGAATTCTTTTTAAGTCAAGTGGTATGCTTATACATTCAAAGCAGAAAATAGCTAAAAGTCGTCTGGGTGGTCACCTCTCTGACTATTCTTATGATTCGATGACAATAAGCTCTCAAATGTGTTTGCTGGTGTTTAATACTAGCAAACACTAAAAATCTTTTTTCCTCAAACAAGGGTGGTCAACTTTAATGTCTGTAATTTTCTTGTTGCTGTTTTTTTTAAGATACTTTGGCTGCAAAAGTTGAGTTGGAGGTCTTCAAAGTGTTCTGGGAATTAACAGAGCAACACAAATATCCAGGTTACCTGTCAGAATAATACCTTTTCCCGTATTTAACAAGTGAGTCTTAAATTAAAGGGCGACTTCACCAAATTGAATCTTGCTTTCTATGTCTTTAGTGTGTAAATGTGCATTAATGCTTTTAAACGTCCACGACTCATCCTATAAAAATATTTCTCTGGTTCTAGCTGACATCACTTTTTTTATCAATAGGAATCCCAGTTCTGGAAAAGCAGGTTTACACCAATTACAAATTCTATAGTATAAGCAACTAGATGGCATAATGTGAACTGAAGGTTCCTGAAATTTATCTTTATCTGTCATCTGGAGGAATTTTCCAGGTAGAAGTAGTGAGCGATATTTTAATATAGGTAAGTCAGATGGAAGTTTTCTGGCATTTAAGTACATGTACTTCTCAAACTAGATCCAAGTCCCAAATCAGTGAAGCATCACAATAAAAACCCAAACTGATGTAGCCCATAAGCATCGGGGGGCAAAGATTAAAAAAAAGAGCCGTGTCTTCGATAATTAGGAACCGAAACAACGCCACGTTCAGAGAGGCCACCAAACTTAACGCCAACAGAAGAACTGGCAACACAAATATCTGGGGCCAAAATGACAGTCCACAACTTACGAGTGACACGAGCAGTGCGCCATTGTTAAGCTAACGTAACATGATGCAACGCACGCGAGCACAACAAATGCCAAACTGGAGCCAAGTCGTAAATTAGCGAACGGTACCGGACGTTTGACTTTGACACCGTACGACGTAAAGTGAGCAGGGGGTTTATTGTTAGTTCCGCGGACGCCTTCTCTCTGGAAAGCGTTTTTTTTGTAGACGTCAAGTTAGCTTGTTAGTTTGACACGAGTTGTCTTAAGTAGCTAACAGGACTGGACGTAACGTCAGCGTTAAAACTTCCCGCAGGTCAACGTGGCTTGAACCATCCGACCAACTTAGCGAGTTAATACAATTAGCTTCGTCATTGTACAACTGGGCAGTTTAACAGTTCATTGAGAAACGATTTGAACCAAGAACAACTGACTGGATTTTTGGCCATGTCGCACTTCGGGACTTTCGTTCAACCTGACAACTCTACCAAGTTATCATGCTAACGTTAGCTTAGCCCGTTTTACGGTGGGCTACCAGTAACGTTTACTCTTAATCAAAATGCATGAAAAATGTCTCCCATGCCAGTCGGACAGCGTTACCTTCACTTTACTACATCCACCCAAGGACTCCCCTGCTGTGCCGCTGACTAACGGTGTATTAGCACCTTAAGTAAGTTTAGGAAGCAGTCGCAGTTTAGAGAAATCCACGGAGTTGTCGCTCTTTTGTCCCCTCTGTCAGAGTTATTGATAATTCAACATGGCCGCGCGTTCGTTTTGGGCTGGTTGTTCGCTCCAGAGAAACTCCACCTGACCAATCACAACCCGGTTTTCAAACTCACGGAGGCCACTGTCAGCTCAGCACACACCAGCAAACATGACAAACGGGAATCTGTTGTTACACAGTTTTATAGAAAAATATCTGTATTTTCACTAACAACACACGTCGATGCTCATATGCACACAGACACAGAATATTCAGCGGACATTAAAAGGGCTTAAGGATAGACATTAACTGTGCAACATTTAGCATATCAAGTTATATCGTTTAGCCTTACAATAAGCAGATTGCGATTTTTTTAAATACATAAGCTGTCAAGACATATCAGGTTCAAGGCTGGCTGGGGACCGGTTTGATGCATGCGGTCCCACATCTCGTAATTTCCAGACATACCTCTACTGTCCTTTGCTAAGTCAGTTTTGTGCCTGTTTTCTACTGGTATCTCCAGGCAATATAATAACAGTCTATTATTTCAGTTTTAACTGCAATCAGTGGTACATTTATAATAATGCATGGATGTGGGGAAATCAGCTCCACCAACAATTGATGCAGCAGCTTGTATGTTGAAGTTTGTGCCCGTTTATCAAGGGAGTCCCTCTGATAGCACCTGGATGAGCACAGACTTTCCAGGCACGAGCATTTTTATGCCAACTGTAATTGTTTTTAGGCATGGAGTCCAGGAGAAGAAGTGCAGATTGTAGAGAAATCTATTTTCAGGTGCTTTCTATTGATGGTCTTTCTTCACATTGGCAGAACCTTCTCCTTTGTGTCCTTTGAGGCACTGAAGTCTCATTGTAGGTTGGCTGTGTAGAGGTAGTTGCAAGTTGCACTAGACAATAAATGTGCTAGTAAAATGAAAATGCAAGCACAGATGGAGTTTTTGGAGAGTGGGAGGTGCTGTGATGAGAAGGTTGTGGTGTTGTCGAAGGTGAACATCCACGACTGTGGTTAGGAGATGGGGACCCTAATAGCAAAGCAGAACATATACATGAGTTACTGTAATTTTGCTGACGGTGTGCACTTCTGTGTAAATATGTGTAGATGTTCTCACCATTTTCCATTAAGCTGCTCCCATGTGGTGAGACTGACATACCGTGCTGATCTTGACCTCTTGGCTTGGAGCCTCTGCCTCGTAGCACATCTGCTATCTGGAATATGTTTACACTTTGTTACAAACTGACCTAAAGTGAATATTACAGTGATCAGCTAAATTACTCATAAGTCATAGGTTAAACACACGTTGACAAAACACTGCACCACTCAGGTCTGGCCTCTAGAGGGAAGGAAACTCACATTTACTTTCTGTTTCAAGGCCCTGCTACTACTGCCTACTATCCTAACCAGATCTTAGTTAAGTAGATCCAGCTGTTTACATTTGTTGTTGACATAATTTAAGTAAAAAAATGGGTGTTAAAAAATTACAGTGATTTGAAACTGTGGAGAAGCATCAGAAAACTGATCTACTGAGTGTATTTGGTAACGCAGACTTGCAATGTCTTGACGCTATTTAAATGTCCCAAAGAAGTAGTCACAATACCAAAAAGAGGGGTAATACACTAAGATTGAAAACTCAGTAATGTCTGTTTTTAACTGTCTGACTACTCACTTTCTTGTTCTTGGCCACCATGACAGGGGTGTCATTGTGGTAGTTCTTGAGGCTGCTGTCAGCCCCGCTCTTCAGCAGCAGCCGCACCGTGTCCACCTGACCTCTGCCACAGGCACTGTGTAGGGATGTATTCCCACTGTATGATTGGCTGTTGACATCACACCCATTCTGCCACAGAAAACAGAAGTGATTCATAAAGAAAGTCGGAGTAGATTCAGTTAAACATAGAAAGCGAAACAAAAGTTCAAACCATGAAGACTGTAAGTTACATCAGACAGAAGATGTGGATGAAAAAAGAAAATGCTTGGAAAAGAGAGACAAATGAAGGAGAAAAGTAATGAAGCTATACTGATTTGCTCTTGTGTGTTGAAACTCCTATCTTTAAGATATAAAGAATGATTAACTGTGTAACTGGATGAGCTGGAAAGAAATAACCAGACTGATCAAATAGAGCTGAGTCACAATCTACCCATCATCATTACCTCAATGAGGAAGTGGACCATGTCTACGTTATTACTCTCCACTGCATGCATGAGAGGACTCTGGCCACTTTTAACATCCTGATTGAAAAAAGCACCATGGGAAAAGTCAGTGAACACAGAGACGGTAAAAGCAAAAATGTGTCATGTTGCAAAATTTCTGTCATTGCTGCACATGGACTGACCATAGCATTGATGTCAGCTCCTGCATCCAGTAGCATTCTAGCTAAATCTTTATGGCCTCGCAGCACTGCGAGATGGAGAGGGCTGAAACCTGAGAACAGGGACAAAGTAGAACATGACTTTAAAATTGAGCAAGTACAGAAGTACTGGACATATTCATCTGATCCCTCCCTCCCAAAACTCAGCTCAACTGATAATTACTGCAAAAATAAGAGCCAGTGTGTATTTTGGGGATTTTTCCTATACCCAGATATATTCATATGAAAATGATTTCTGTGCTTTGGCATGTAAGACAGATTGGGGGAATTGGCAATGTGATGCTATAGCAAAACCAAACCAAAAAGGAAGGAAATGTCCTCTACTATCCAGACAACTAAATCAACCAGTGCAACCCCTACCTGAACATTTTTCATATCAAACGCAGTGTTGTGATATGTCTTATGCATTACACTCATCAGAAATGAGTAGTGTTCTTAACATCATGGAAATAATTTTTGACACAGCACTATTGTGGTTATAGATGATACACATACCAATAAGCAGTGGACCACAACTTACCCTCAAAGTTTCTGATCTCCAGGCATGGAGGGGATGAGGAGAGAACTACAGACAGACATTCAGGCTGGTTGTATTCACAGCAGAGGTGGAAGGCAGTTTGGCCATTACGGTCCAAGGCAGCAGGGTCTGCACCCGCATTCAACAAAGCAAGTACCATCCTTGGCTGCTGGGTTATCACAGCTAGATGAAGGGGAGTCTGCAGACGGGGTGATAGATGAGAACAAAAATCACAGTTTAGACTAGTGTATTCATGCCCAGCCACCACAAAGTTCACATTGCAGCACACACCTTTTCAAAGCATAAAAGCCACGTTAATGCTGAAATACTCACATCCTTTTCTACCATTCCTGTTTATGGTCCCATTATTCTTTTCATTCTTGTATAAATGCCAGTATTTCAAAACGACCCAAGTCTGACTCATGCTCATAGTGGAAATTCCAGATTTTCATTGTCCTTTTGGCTTATCCCAGTAATTTCAGCTGCACCGGATCATTTGTCGACATGTTGATTTGGCATATTTTTTACATCATATTTACATATTTTTACTTCCTAAAGCAACCTTCCCCAGTTTTTACCAGGCTTGGGACCAGTACTTGGTGCTACACAGCTGGGGATGGAGATGGGCTGTTGGGGGTTTTGTGTCTTGCCTAGGGACACTTTAACATGTGGTCAGGAAGCGAGGGGGCAAACCTCCAACCCTATGGTCAGCAGGCAGCCACTCCACCCCTCAGCCACAGCCACCCCATTGTCACCAAATGAACCTGATTAACCCAAATCTAATTAACACATACAGTGTGTTGTTTAATTAATACAAAAAGAATTAGAATTAGAAAATAAAATAATCACAGTGTTTTAAGTAAGGTTGGAAGAAAGGTGTTATTACTTCCAGTAAAGTCCTCCTTTTACCTCTAACCTGTTCTACAGGTTAAAGGTCAGAGACACAATAAAACAATGCCGCTAAGGAAAAGCCAACGCCTAAAAAAAAAACAGAAACAACATCTCATTTGAGTATGGTTATTACACATCAGATGATCTTGAGATAGCAAAATATTTTATGCTTATAGCCAGAAAATCACATATTCCAGACACAGATTCGCAGTTCAACAATTCAAGTCCAAAACTCCATACACTATATTACCAAGAACAGCCGTGACACAGTGTGATGAGGATGAACCTGTTCTGAGAGACAAACAATCTGCAGTGACTGCAAAAACCTAAAATTACGTACAACTCACTGGGTGCTTTCCTGAATGAATCTATGAATTGCTGAACTGATTCACTTGAGCAATCCAGGATGATCCTTTGGGTGAGGTTAGCATGTATCATCCTGTTGATAAAATGTCAACTTTGGCCAAGAAAAGCATCAACAACTTGCTGTTTAAATTAAGCAATGCAATAATTCAGTCATAAAGGGAAGTCTTTCAACCTGGACTTTTTAGCTGCTATTCAAGTTGCACAATAAACAGCAACCAGGAACAGATTGTTGCTCCAAGTTTCACTTTTGCTACAGTATGTTACTACTCTATGTGTGTGTGTGTGTGTGTGTGTGTGTGTGTGTGTGTGTGTGTGTGTGTTGTGTGTGAGGCTCAGGGCTTGTTCCAGTAAAAACTATAATAATGGTAGTCCAGCAGTGGGATAGTGTCTTTGTGAAATCCCTCCATTGAATCAATGCCAGTGTTTCTCCCTTCAACTCATGTTTCCCTGAATTTGGTGACTCACTCACACACTAGCGCATAAAAGAAACACACAATCACACTCCCCTGTACACTTTACATTCTTTTAACTTCCTATACTCATTCACAAGCAGCCATACTACTATTTTGTCCCCACGCAGCATGAAAGTGTATGGTCATATGTTCTTAAGTCATTTCCATAACCTAAAGAATGGCCGACTCTACTAAGGCCTTCCTAACAGACCTCTCAGGGTAGGAGAGCATAACTATGAGCATAAGTAAACCTTTCTGTAAAAGATTGTAGAGTACATAGCAAAGATAAGGTTGGGAGAGGAGGAATAAGGAAGAAGCGGAAGCGACAAAAGGGAGTCAAGGGGAAAGACAGGATAACAAGGGAAAATCCCTTCTTTTTCCCTTTGGTCTGCACACACGCATTCCTGCAAAAAAAAAAGATCAACACAAATGAGGTCGAAATAATGAGAGGAGAAGCAGCACTTCTGCATAGATCTGAAGAAAGATCGAAGGTGTTTTTCTTCTGCTGTGAATACTAGAGGGTAAAAACAGTCCTGTTGCACAAATACAGGCCACACATTCTTACGTCAGTGTTGTTGACAGTTACACTGATAGCATCAGTTGGTTTATCAGCTATGGTTAGAACCCCCAAATTTTCTTAAGATATATGCAGTGAGAGATATGAAAAAAGACGCAGGAGTGCGCAAGCAACAACATAGAGAGACAGCACAAGAGAGAGAGACATGAAGGAAGGGAAAGTCCCTGTAAACCACCCTGTGCAAGGTATGTTGAGAAACAGCCCAAAGCAAGAGGGGAGAGTCATGTGATTTCTCGTAACAAGGATAGTAAAGCACACACAAACACACACAGATGTCTCGCCTGTGCACGCTTATGCACACACACACTAAAAATAAAATATGGCATGCCAACAACATACAGATAAACAAAACAAAATTACATATATGTAGAGGATGAATGTGGCCATTCACAGAAACATCTTTTAAAATGTGATTATTGAATTGTTATATAACATCTACATACCGCATGTGCTGCAGTGATGCCTTTAATCTAAACCACATGACAATTGTGCATGGTGTAGTGTACCTGTCCCCAAACTCCACTAGTGTCAGTGCCGCACTCTGCACAATCAGCTGTTGCAAGGGCAGCAAAAAGTAAACTACTATAGCCTGTATTTGTGTAGATGCACTGATAGCATGACCAGTGTGGGAGTATCAAACAGCTGTCTCTACCATCATCAAGTCAAATCATGTACTGACACTTGCACAATTGTTCAGTTACAGTAGTGATAGTAACACTCTGTCAAAAAGTTCCATATGCAAACCACAGAAACTCAGGATTTGTAATCGATATTGGAAAAGAATTATTTTAGACATTTCTTTATGTTTGGGAAGTTGGCTACTGTCAGAAAATATTTTCATACTTATCTTGTACAATGCATGTTTTGAAAAATAAAAAAGTTCCCTGGCCTCTCTGTAAAGTATCTTCTTCATGCCTGGTATTCAGTCAAAACCACACAATCTGGTAGGCAAATGACTGTGACGGGACCTGTGCCTGAAAATCTCCCTTTTTGGGTTGTAACTGTATATGGCATTATCTGTGTGAGTGTGTGAAAAGAAATGCTGCGTGTGTGTTTGTGTGTGTGTCGTGTGCATGAGTTTTCATACTCAGGGCAGACACAGGATATCACAAAACCTTTGCTGTCAAGCCTCAGCGATGAGGAAAGACAACAACTGATGATAGCACTAACGTTATTTCTGGTAAGCAGGCCCGTGGTGTCCTGTGTGGTGTGAAACCCCAGCCTTGAGAACTAAAGCTATGCGAGACTCAGGTGCTTTCTTTGTTGAAGGATGAAAGAGAGCATGCTGGCAGACTGCAGGGGAGGATGGCAAGGAGGTGGAGACAACAGAGGGGAACAGAATGTGGAAGTCTTGGCTTAACGCCAGCAGTTGGGACAGCCCTGGATTGGGAAACACTCAAGTCAAGTCCTTTTACACATTCCAGTAACTTACACTGTAGCTATTCGCTTACGTTATGTTGTGTAGTGAGTTAAAAGAGACAATTTTCAGTGAAAATGTCATTAGGTCAGAGAAAAAAGCAAACTATATATTAGAATACCGTCTCAAAGTCACATGTTTTCAACACATAGTGTACATGGAAAAGACAAGAGTTCAGGGTTCAAGGGAGTTACACTCATTTTTGCTTAGTCATCCTGGCTGTCTTTCTAAATTTCATAACATTGTAAATCCTACATGTAAACTGAAAAATCCCTTCATATAGGGAAAGTGAGTACTAGAAAATGATAAACAAAGTAAAACAGAACTCTGGAAAACACACTTAGAGTCCTTCCCAGCACATGCATGGCTTTGGCTTGTGGCAAGTACAGGTGGAGAAACCAGGACGGGTGAATTCCAATGCATAATCATAAGCCATAATGACTGTAAACGTATGATATAACAACGTTCAAGGCAAGAAGGAAACTGAGCCACTTCCTCTTTCATTCTTTTCCATGTCACTGTTATCAAAAGGGTGAGGCAGGAGAATGTGTTATACACACTGTGATTGTTGGGGCAGAAGTCATCTGTCAAACTTAGATTCTGTGTCTATGTTGCAACAACTTACACTGGCCAGTGTGACGTCTTGCGTACGTGTGAACTTGATTGTGCATTTGTAATTGTTATCAGCGATGTATGCATGCATGTGTACATGTATGCTTTAGCAGTAATGTACCTGTCGGAGGTTGTTGTAGATGTCAGGGCTTCTCTGAGCAACCAGCAGGTAGTGAATCAGTGTGGCGACAACAACCAACTCCCCCTTCACCACAGCTACATGGAGGGCTCTGTAATAAATAAGAAAAACAGGTATAAAGAATAGTTGAAACTAACTTGAAGTTACAAAATATAACTACTAATACAAAGGGCATCTAAAAAGGTCAATGTTTGTGATATTGTGACCCACTGGTACTTTATAAAAATGGTACCCAACATTTTGGAAAATTTTCAAGAGAAATGTTCCCTAAAATTTCATCACCTTACATTTTTTGACAATGTTTAATAACTATGAGGATGTGCTGCGTTGACTAAAGGCAGTTGGAGATTTTGTTCAAAGGTTATGTGTGAACTACACAGATATTGCAATAAAATGCACATTCTCACAGAGCAGCAATATAGTGAGTCAACAAGTCATCATGAAGAAATAGTTAAATATTCAAGCAGATGTTCTTATTTGCTCAAAATAAGGACAAAAAACAGCTTTTCAACTTTTGGCTAGTGTAAAGGAAACAACCGCAACCTGCCTGATACTACATAGTATATCATCAACTCTTTATGGGACAGAGACCTCTGGAAGTAGCTAAACTATCCAGCCATCAAGCTATTGTAAACAAATTTGTTTTACATAATTTGTAATGAAATGATCATTTCTTTAGTTTATTTTGTCATTAGAAGATGCAAATTCCACTTTATAAAGTGATTCGAATGATACTGACAGTTGTACCAAGGAGCTCCACAGACATTCAGGCATGACTCAAAGTACTCTTATCACAACCTTATCAAGATTTAAGGGGAAACCACTATCTGTGGTGTCTATATGAAGTGAAAGAACAAACACAGGCCAAAGTTTAGGACAGGGAAGGGCAGGAAGATGCGTGGGGGAAGGGTGCAGTGTAGAAGACAGCACAGTAGTTTTCAATTTTTTCTTTTTAAAGCTTTGAGAGGCAGCAGCTTCCAGTAAGGGCTAGACTAGTTTTATGTCACTTCCTGTTATTAGTAACAATGGCAGCATTCTTTCTCCCCTTTATCTTCTATCTCTGGGTTTTGGCATATAGTAATTTTTGAGAATGAATTAAAAGTGCCCTTGCATATAGTTTGAGGTCAAAAAAGAAGATGTCACGGTGACAAAAGCACTTGCAAGACTCTTGGTGATGTGTCCTACTGACATAGAGTCATTGACAACAGCAATTCCCTGCCTGAAAAAGTATAAAATAAAGACTTTTGTATAGAAACGACAGAGGTATGATGCTAAGTAACAACTAATACAACTATAGTTTTGGGCAAATTGTTAGGCTCTTAATTGGGAAGATATTTTTTCTGACAATTTCATTGAAGATAATAGAAATAGAATAATGCTTTTGGTCTAATACATTAAAACATACTTATGTGCCAACCATTACTTGGTAGTTGCAGGAAAAACAGGAAGGTCTTTCTAATGCCCATTCATGTCGACATACATAATTGAACAAAAATATCAAGCCAATAGGAAATGAAAATTCTGTATATACTGTGTGTGCATGTGTATATATGTGCACTATTCCTAAACATGCATGTGTAAGAAGTGAAATCAACCCTACATCTATGCAAGAGCACGTCGCAACTGCAACTGAAATAAACAAGCAGATGATTTGGTCCTGAGTGAAAAGCAGAACTTTGACTGGTGGAACAGGAGTAAGCACGCCGGTTCTTTCCTCAGCTAGTCCCTATTCCTGTAACTGACCTCAGAACAGTGAACAAGTCTGTATCAACAAAGATCTCTGGTCATATTTATTTTAAATGTTATCTGTTGTCCATCACTTGCCTTAAAAAGCCCCTCTAGTGTCTCAGCAACACCTTAGGGTGACATGTATAGATTGTGTGTATCGAAAAGCCACAATCAGCCTGCAAAAATATATAGTTACAGGCTGTTTGGGTGTGACTTGATTAGTTTGGTCACTGTGAGCCCGCAAAATAGTGTGACTCACACACCGATGAAAGCAAAGCCACAGGCTAGCTTTGACGTGAATTACTACTCTATCAGAGCTCATTTAAATATTAAGGTTATTGAGATCATTAGTTGCCTTTGTATAGGAGAGTCTATGTTTGTTGTTGTACTTTACATACATACATCTCTCTCTTTTTCTCTTAAGATGAAACTGTACTGTTTCTAGTTCCTGGAAGTTGGGCAGACCACAGCCCCAGATAACCTCAGGCACAGCAGCACTGACGCAGACAGGAGTCCCAAGTTCGTCGCATTACCACAGTCAGTCCCAGTGTAACTGTGTGTGTGAAAGAGAGACAGAGACAGAGAGGGGGAGAGAGAGAGAGAGAGAGAGAGAGAGAGAAGGCAGCATACGTGCGGTATCCTGTTTGGTATGGAAGGTGAGGGTGCAGCCAAACTGAATGATCAGAGGCCCAACATACCTTGTGGTCTGTGGACCAGCTGAGGACTGAGGTGATGTGTCAGTGTGTGCATAGTAAACAAAAGACAAGCAGAGACGCACTGCAGTCCAGTTAACAAGAAATGACGGCTTACACCCCCATAGTGTTTACTTCCAGACTTTGCTGGGATGAAGGCATCTGTGTCTGGGCAAACCTAGATGAGCAATCCCCTTTGTTCGGCATGTTTTGGATTTATTGTTCTAGATGCATTCTGCATTCATAATTGCCGTAATGTCTACATCTCTCAAAATTGATCACAGTGCATTTCACAGTAATCACTTTTAACCTTGAGTCAGCCAGAGACTTGAGGACTGAATGTATCCTATATCCTATATGAAAGCAAGCAGTTGTACAGCAGTTGAGCAAGTTTTAACTAGTGTTAACTCTTTCATAGCTGTCTCGATCAATGTGGGACAATGCTTGAACATAAGTGCAGGTACAGGTAAGTGATCAGTTAGGAAGCGTAATAACTACTGAATGCTAATATATGTAAATGAATGATTGAAACACTCCAGTGCTTCTTCGGTTTTATATACTTTCATTACTGATGTTCATTACTGATGTTATCACATCCCACACCAAAAGAAATACCCAACAATATTTGCTTGGCTGCATTAATTTGTCATTTGCGCCTACTTTAATCGAAGTAAACACACTGTGCAACAAGTTGTGTGTCCTCCTGCTTATAGAAGGGGAAATGTTTCACAAAAAGTTGTGCAACAAAACCCTTGCAACAATCAGTCAATCCTAAAAATGTATAAATCATCAGGGTCAAAACTAGAATTCTTAGCAGATCTGCAACCACAGAAGCTGGTTTTACACTGCCATATATCAAGGTATAAACAGAGACGCCATCTTGGATTTTGAGGCCGGGTGCTCAGGTTCGTCAGACTTTCCAAATAGGAGATCCAAATTAAGAGGGCATTCTATCTGGAATTTCTAACAGGGATTCATAATCTGAGTACGATTGCAAGATACTATTGGAGCCATCTTCTACAATAAGGTCAGAGGGCTGTACGTTATTTCTGTAAGTCAGTGGTTTTTCGCTGAAGCTGTGCGTACTCCTGTGTAGTAAATGCAGATCTCAGTAAGGAGGTCAAACTCAGTGCCAGCAGCTTGTAAAGTGCCAGTACACAAGAAAAAGTCCCGGTATGCCAAATTAAAAAATTTAAAGTGCCAGTACTCCATACCAGCCCAATTCAAAGACTATGGACTGTAAAATCTATACAGATGTATTCAAAATATCAGCAAAAACTTTCACTGCTTCAGTGTGAAACAGGATTAGGATACAATTTAATGATGTGTTACATTAATTCATGGAATTCATGAGTTTTGGTTGGAAATTTTAACTCCAATACCCCCTGATTTCAGATCTCTGACTTGGAAGGTTGGACAAACCTAAGAAATACCAACATCAAAATGCAATATGGCTTTTCAAATTCTGAGCAGAGTGAAAGCTTTAGTAATAGTATTATTAGTCTTTTTTTGTGTTTCATTGCAAAAGTCATACACATAATACCATCCAACTTCTTCTGTGGACATGTTGCTACAGCAAATAGCTGTCTACCACCAAGACTGAAGCCAGTCATAGAGAAGCCCTCCCAATAAGCATGGCGATTACATGGCTTTTAATCAGCAGATTGTAGGCTTTTATGGTCCCCAAACAACATCGACATCCTAAGGATCTAGATGATCACATTTACCCTGTTGCAAAAATTAGAGTACTTTGGTGCACCATGACTACAGTCATTGTAGAAACAAGTGAGACGTCCCATTAAAAGTAATTGTGCAACAGTTTCAATTAAGTCAGTTTTGCATTACTCTGCATATTGTGTGATGAAGCAGGTAAATGCACCGACTAACTGGAAGTGGGCATTCATTTGTAGGAGCTGTGAATGTGCACATCTGCAGATACATATACATACAAATGACTGTGGATGAGAACTGACACATAACAGAGAAAAGGAGAGAGAGACAGAGAGAGACTGTGAGAGAGAGAGAGATAAAGCTGATAGAAAGAAAGCGGTAAATGAGGAAGTGAGGAGCGGATGTTTGGGTTTTTTGAGCCCATTCATTTAAGAACACAGAAAAGAAAAAAGAGAGAGAGACACCTGAGAAAAACCACAATGGTGCCTAAAAACTGAGCTCTTACTGGTTTTCCCGAAACTCAGAGGGGCTCAGAGGCGCTGAGAACAGAAGATGAACACCCCATTGACGTAAGAGCAGGCGCATGCTCACATTATGCATAAACGCATGCACATACACACTCATGTACACAGACTGTGAAAAAGGACAGGGGGGCTGAGAATGATTCTTTCTGCAGAATTCACACAAAGTTTAATGCAACCACAAAAAAAACAAGAAGGTACCACGCAAGATAACAAAACTGTCACCTTCATTACAACGGGTCTTAATTTAGTGAAACGTCTCTGCAATGCATTGTACTAATAAGATAGTTTTCACTTTTAATTTGTTGTGTCTGCCGTGCAGATTTGAATAACAAACTTGTTAGACACAGAAGAGAGGAAGTTAACAAGAAACACATTTAAGTTTAAGGGTGCCAGTGATAAAGAAGCCACAAAGTATATACTGTAAATTTATACTTTTTCAGGTAGAAAAAGTACATTTATACAATTTTTTGCCGTCATCTGTTAATAGCAGACAATAGTAGCAATTAGGATTGACTGAAGTAGATGTAAGTGTCAGTATGACAACATGCAGCTGTGACATATCACCACATTTATGACTTTGCTAAATCTTGGTCATCACGAGTTTGCTCCAAAATGGATGCAAATGATAGTGATACTTTTTGAAACCACAACAGCAGAGTGTCATTTAATTCCTGGACATGCTTTGTTTTCAGTCACATGACGACACGTGTGTGTGTGTGTGTTCTTGTGTGTGTTTGTGTGTTGTCAGTTTATAATTTCAGTTAGTGTGTGGGTGGGCGTAAAACCTTTAGACAAAGTCAAGTAACCATGCGTTAAAGTTTAATATTTGCATTCACATGGTCTGAAAAACTCCTACGTAGTCATGTACTGTATAGTTTTCTCTTTCCCAGCCCCCCACTGCCTTACACCCAGAGAGACTAGTCAACCAAAAATTAGTAAATTGTGACACAGACACATACAAATACCAACATGCAATGAGTATTTTATGCGGGAGTTAGGATTCCAGTGCAATAGTTCTAAGGTTATCGTGCTGGACCATTATCTCCATTGTGAATCACACATAATTTGTCTTAAAGGAAGTGAACTGATTCCAAAGAATTTGGAGGCCACTGATTGTACCTTAAACAGAGAAGATATTACAGATATCGCACAAACCACATCCAGATTTTGCAACACTAAATGTTTTGATTGAAGTCAGCTGGTCTCATATCAATACTAATGTTAGTTGGATCCAGTCGAGTAAATCACTTCTATTATGTATATTTCCATTTCAGTTCCACTTTATTTGTTAACGATAAAACTTTCTCTTTTGAAAGTAGTTTAAGACATTTAAGGTACAAACCTGCAGAGAAGCAACAAGCAGATACTAGCTGACCTGGCTGGTAATAAACCATCTTATGGACTATAACATCATAGACCTTTTTCAGGTAGAAGAAGCTGAGGTTTAAACAATAAACTCAATCATGGAAGAATTTAATTACTTGATATGAGTCTAGGGTCCTTGTGTTTTGCACAGTGGTTTAATGTCCCCTTAGTGGTGACTTTACTAGTTTAATGCAAGATTGGAAATTCAAACCCCTACAAGTTCTTATACCAGCTGTAAAAAAAAGGTCTTTTGGTTTATGGAAAAGACAAATCTACAGACTGGGATACCACATGCATAAATCAGCACACAAAGACACTATTTTTCTGACTGTGTGACAGTGTGTGGGCTAAAAACACTGTCATTTCTGACTATATTAGGTGCAAAGATATAGTTGAATGATGTAACCTACATGCTACTGTTCACAACGTCTATTCAGTTACTTTTTGCCATTACATTACTTATTGCCATTCTGTACCAATGGCCCTTGGCAAATGTATTATAGCTCATACAAAGTCAGAGGCACAACATTGTGCTTTCAAATGAAAGCACAATGTTGTGCCTCTGACTTTGCTCTATCTGTATGGTGACCTGTGAAGGGACAAGGCGAAAGCCGTTGATCGACTGGTAAGATTCCCTCAAAGATGTCACTATGTCTGCTTGTAGATGTAATTGTAGTCATGGTATTCTGTGATGCAGTGCATACAAATAAGCAACACAGAGGAGATAGTTATGTCTGTCAACAGTAAATTAACATTACTTTTGATGTATCCCTACAATCTGCATTTTTGAACATTTTCCACATGTACGGTAAATCTGGTAACTAACGCAAACTTTTTAAAAGGAGGGTCAGAAGAGGTACAAAATGGCATGTTGTAAGAAAATTGAGTCGTTTTTGCCTCATTAAAATAAAATAGCATTTTTAAATCCTGTTTGAGCTTAGTCTTGTTTTCAGAGCACATGTGCACCACTTAAAATGAAGCTTATCCATACAGTTCCCAAATCCAAACTTTTGAACTCTGGAGGCGAAACTGTGAGCCGGCTCTGTTTAGTTGACGCAAAATGCAGAAGAATTCTATCAATCTGCTGCTAATCTCATGAATATTTAGATTTGTGGTAACACTTCAGATCTTTAAATTGTGCCAAGTTTTGACTGTCAACTGAGCCATCTGACTAAAACGAGATGCTACGAAAATGAATGAGGGGTATGAATCATATCCAAGTCATAGTGTGACTTTGTGACTTGATAGGTGAGAGATGGTTGAATGCATGTGTAAACTGTACATTAGGAAAGTGACACGCAAGAATAAGCCATTTTAAAAAAAGTGACACGCAAGAGTAAGCAATTGAAAAAATATCAACATACGTGTCTCCATCTTCATCTTGACGAGTTGCCAGAGCGATAGCAGTCAGCAGGTTTTCAGTTTGGTGAACCAGGGCATGGTTTGGCTGTGGGACTAGGGGCAGACAGTAAAATTGGTAATGACCTGAGCAGGAATGAATAAGAAAGAAAAGCATAGACAGACAGAAAGAGAACAGTCATGAAGATACTGGAAAGGCTGACCTTGCAAACAAGACATTTTATTGTTTAAAAAAAAAAGGAAGTGTGCAACTCAGCATGAACTGTATGTCACTGTGTGCAAACGATTGAGCTATGAGTAAACCAAGCTCCTTCTTTACGCAGCAGGAGAATGACTGAATAGATGGAGAATAGCTGACTGGACGGTTTTCTTTGATTCAGCTGTAGCCAAGGCGTCAACTCTAATCCGTATTCTCTCTCTCTCTCTCTCTCTCTTTTCTTTTTCTGAGGTGTGACACACTAGTGACCACTACTGTACACGGGGGAAAGGTGGGCTGTGTGTCGCGTCTCTTTTAAAAATCAAAACAGCATTAGCGTCATTCATGTAACGTCATGTTATACCGCAAAATTGACTTGATCTTCCTCATGATCACTGCAACTGTCTTAATAAACGTCTTACCTCTGAGCAATGTACAGAAATGCCATTTTGCACGCCAGTATTGCCCAGTTGCTTTAGAGAACAGAAACTAAAATGAGCTTATTTCAGATGATAACTACTCAGCCTGTTGGACAAATCTTTGGTGCACAAACGTTGCAATGCTGCTGTTATAACCTAAGATTAGTAAGTGTACACATACTAATACTTAATGTCAGAAGTTATCACAAACACTCACCGAAATTAAGCGGGGGTAGAAGGTGAATGGGATAGTCGGCTAGACTCGCTCCGGGCTCCTCAAATCTCCTGGGAAGCACCGGCGCGATCCGAGTTCTGTCTGGGGATCTTTCCAAACGACCCACCGATCTCTCTTGACATGCAAAGTCCGTATCGTCCGAAGGGGAGACGCGGTCTCCACCCGCTGACGGAGCCGGCGATTGTCTCTGGTTGTCCGGCTCGACGTGAAAGTGGCGTTTCCTAAAAGGAAGCTTAATGGAAGATTTGTCCGCCGGCCGTTTGCGCTCGGCAACGATCTGTGAACCCGACGCGCCTCTCGCGGTGGGGGAATGTCTTTCCAAAGTGTCCGTCCCTGTGCCCTCTGCAGCGTCTCTGGGGGGACCTTTGCAGTCCGGAGCTCTGGACCCAGCGCTCCCACGCTCTCGGTTGGTTGTGCGCAGATCCAGCGGCGCTGTGGCAACCGACTGGCGGTCACCGTTCATGGTCATGATCCTCGGCATCAACCGGGGGCGAGACGCTCAAGACCTGAAGAGGGTTCAGGTGTGAGGGGGGGAGTGAGAACGACTAGTCCACACTCGGTGACAGTTCACCGGGATCAGTCCATCCAAAGTGACCAGCAGTGCAAAATTCCCATATCCATGAAATCACCTGGGCAGAGATCGAGTCATCACTCTGAAGCAGCTGTGTGATATAGATGAGTAAATGTGAATGTATTTCAAAGAGGAGTCAGTACAAGTTTGGCGTGGATTGTGTATCCAACGCACCTATGGTAACGACTGCAGGTACAGTTCAGCTGCGCCAGCGATCATCTGCTTTTAATGAGCGTAATCAGCGACACTCGCCGGTGCTTTCCCTTTAAACCGAAACAAAGCGGCTGCAGCGCAGCTACACGTATGAAAGGGTTAACTTCATAATAACTGCATTTCCGACTTCTCTGACATCTGTCTGTTTTGCGCACAAGTTCAAAACATTTGACACTCTGCTGAATTTCTCAAGAAGCTCGAAAAGGAAAAACGGATCAATGGTTTTGTTGAGTCTGGTGCTCCGGGCTCGGATGTGACAGCAGGTTATGGGGCATGTTAATCACTGACTTGGGTTAGTGTGGCTGCTACTGTGTTACTGCACACTACTTGTTAACTTCGACCTCAATTCAAGTCAGTTGTGTTTTTACTCACATGGCCACGTTCTCAGAAAATTTAACTGGCCTTAACTCCTATAATATAATGATAATATAACTTAACTCCTATAACTTATATAACTTAACTCCTATAATATATTGAAGTTTCTCCCTTTCCAATAACCGCCTTTATAAATAGGTACGTAACAATGAAATTGATATTTTATTAACATGCAATGAAAAGATTTCACGCTTCTTTTTGAACTGAGCATCTCACCGCACATATTCTTTGAAATAACACGCAAGGTGCTTGCCAGATTAGTGTAAAAACAGAAACACAACATGAAAAAAGTAA
This sequence comes from Channa striata, assembly GCA_033026295.1. Classification (NCBI taxonomy): domain Eukaryota; kingdom Metazoa; phylum Chordata; class Actinopteri; order Anabantiformes; family Channidae; genus Channa; species Channa striata. The sequence goes on along the minus strand of CM065175.1, from coordinate 19,719,783 downwards.
ACTTCCTTTGTGAACTTTCTGTGCCCTCATAATGTCAAGAAAGATTTTTCCATGACATTTTTGTTTATGATTTTATCTTATGCAGCACCTCAAGTTAACAGAGGTAATGTGTATTTTTACATCTCAGTCCGAAATATTACACGATGGCCCATGTTTGCCAATCCCATTAAAATGTACAATTGCATAAAAAACGTAAGGGCAATTTTTTGGTTTTCTGCATTTTTTGCCATGAAAGTAAGATATATCTACAAGCACAACACTAAAACACAAACAGTCATGATATTTCATGGCTTTATGAACCACATCCATTAAAAATACAATGTAATGGTGGAATTGGTAACGGAAACACTAGACTTCTGGTGTCACTAAATATCAACTGGAGTCAGATGTTAGCAGGCTGAAGTCCAATGAATGAAACAAGAATGGAGACGTGGTTTAGAGCTACTGTGTCAGTGTCCTATTCACAAGCAGCATCAGCTAGTGTGAGCCATGCCTCGCAAAAAATGATACTGTAGGGTTTGTGAATACCTAGAAAGGGCTACAGAGTCAACTTAAAGACTTGATATATTCATCAGTGAGGTAAGAAAGAACCCCTAGAGCAGCACCTATTCTGTGGAGTTGGCAAACATCTCTGTTCATGATTCAACCATAAGCAAAACATTGAACAGGCAAAGTAAGCATGGCAGAACACCACTGAGGAAGCCATTGCTCTCTGAACACAACACTGCAGTATGCCTGACGTTTACCAAGGCCTTGACACTCCACAACACTACTGGGTAATTGGAAGAAAAAGGAGAACTGCGTCCAGAAATAAATAAAAAATCATTTGGTGAAGTAGGCGTCATAATATGGTGATTTTCTGCCTTTGGACTTGGACCAATTGCCATTTTAAAGGGAAAATGAATTGCCATGTGTATCAAGGTGTCCTACGGGGTAATGTCAGGGTGGCTGTACACAAGCTGAAGCTCCGAATAAGCTGCGTGATCCAGCAGGACAATGGCCCTAAGTACTGAAGCAAATCTACTAAAGAATGCATTCGGAGATGCAAAATCTGCCTTCTGGGAAGATCACCCTATTAGCGATTCTGTGTAATGCCCTCAACAGTTCCATTCACACCTGAGGTTGTAAGAATATGACTAAGCTGGAGTAGCTCTATAATAAAGAATGGTCTAAAATTGGTCACCCTGAATGTCGCACAAGTCTTAATCCACAGCTACAGCTTGTGCTTGCTCGAGGTTTTTGCTGCCAAAGGTGTTCCAACCTATTAAAAAATTGTGTTACCATTACCTTGTTTTCACCACCGCTTTGTACGTTAAAAGGATGTGGTTAATAAAAACATGAAATATCGTGGCTGTTTCTGTTTTACCAGCTTATAAATACTGTTTGTAGATATTTGTGACTTTGACAAAAATCACATCACATTTCATGACTGATTTATGCAGAAAAACAAGGAACTGCAAACAGTGCCATTACTTTTTCTCAGAAATCCAACATTATTGTCTGATGTCGGTCACAGCCGTTTGGACTATAAATGTCAGTTTAGCATGCTGAACTGACATAACGTTACAGGTGATTTTTTTTGCTTCTGCAATTACATGACCCAGTAATTTAAGTATGGAAAATGCTGAAGTGTAGAATTTTCAAAAACATTTTTTAAACACTATGGTGTTGTTTCGAGGACAGATTTTGTAAGCTGCATTCCTGCCATAGCACGCGTAACATTCAGAACAGCGGTGACATGGCATCAAGTAATGAGTCAGTCAATTGTGTCAGTGTTAAAAAACTGTTCTCTGAAAACCACCTTTACCTCTTTCATTCCTTCTTTGGAGTGAAAGCTCTAGAGCTACTAGAGGCAACAGATGATAGGCAACAGATGATATAGTACATGAGTCATTTAATACTCCCAACACTTATCCAAACCCAGAATGGGCATACACTTGCACTCACACACACAAATCAAACCTCTTCACCTAGTGTTAAATCTCATCCCACCCTCAGACCAGGGTCTAATTACCAGGGTCAATTTGGGACTTTCCTCTTTCCACTGAAGTGTATAGTGGGCAACGGAAAGTCAAGCTTGTTGTTTAAAGTCCCTAAAACACCCTGACACTAGAAAAACATGTTCAGCAGCTGTCAGGGCACTCAACCATTATGGTCTCCTCTGGCATGAGGCCTTGTGTAAAAAAAAAAAAAAACACCAGCCGATGTCTTTTGCAGGAAGTCTCATCCTGAGCCCACTCATTATAGAGGGTACTGCTGTTTTACACCGGGGAACGTTACTGATCTAAGAGCATATGTGAACAGAAGAAATCCCACACATGTTTTAGTTTGAGAAGCTCACGATTCTACATGGTTAATACATATTCATTATCAGTCAAATCATGAACTAACTTATACGGCTACAAAATAGTGAAATGAGGCCCCCTTGTGGCAAGAGAGCAACGGTGCAAGAATATACACTAAAAGATAGTGTTTTGCGATATAAATATTAATAGTTGGGTGATGCAGTGTTCGATTGTACTGTGAGTAAGCCGATTTGCAGCAGGCGGTAGACAACTAACCTCTCTGATTATTTATTTTTTTTAAACAGAAGCTATATCTGCAATCCGTGCAAGCGATTATCAATCTGTGGGACTGAAAACAATCACCCACTGCAAGTTTTAAAATACTTACAAGTCATGAAGTTATGATTTACTAAATATTGCTATTTATATTCACAGTTTCGTACAAAATGTGCAATTGACCATGACCATCATAAGGTTCAGGTATTTCCAATAAGTAATGTTTGTAGTGACACTGACTTGATTTTTGTGACAACGTTGGACTGCGCCAAGTTTGGCCTATTTACGCACTGGATTCAAATTATTTTAACAAGATTTTTGTCTTTTATGGCGTATGATTGCATCCGTCATGGGAGCGGATAACACACTACAGCTAACGTTAAACGCTAACGCTAATTTAGCGGTTCACATGTTCTTCACCATCAGTGCTAATGTTACTGTTCAGTATTAGCAGGCCCACAAGCTAATTAGCAAATAACTTACCTGTGGTCCATCAGTTTGTCATCAGTTGTCAGTAAAAGGGAAAGTCATGGTAACCAACAGTTGTAGTAATAATTGTAATAAATGTAGTAATATTTTTCAATGACCCTCTTAAACAACTAATTCGACCCTTTTGTGTTATGTATCATAGTAACTTGCTGGCTTGTTAGCTTCCGAGCATTAGCTGACGTTAGCTCAGAGCTAAAGCTAGCTAGCGTCAGCTGTTGAAGTTGGCGCCTGCAGCAAAGGCGCGTTGGGTTTCGGTTCATCACCTGGTGCTGAATAAGACGCACAGGTGAGTTATCTGAAGGCCGTCCAGGTCCAGGTAGTTCAGTGCAAAGTTTATTTAAATAACTGGCATTCAGATCATTATTCAGACTAAATGAAATTACACATAATAATCTAAATGTACTCAGTAATTGGACTATGGTAATGGCCTCTATGATAGTTGGTTTCAAATCTATTATAACGTGTTATTATACTGCACCAACATGTGCATCATCATCATCATTTGCAGTGGACTTATATTTACCCTGCAAAAATAACTCGATTAACCAGCTCTAGCTTGTTTTCAACAGCTTCCTCATATGCAAAGCCAGTGAAAAGTAGCATATTAAGTATAGTATAGTATAGTATATTTAATACTGTAGTATATTATATATTTTAAGTATAAAATATTTAGCCTATATTTCTAATATAGTTAATGAAAACTGCAGTATATTGGTGTTACGGTACATTAGATGTTACAAAATGCTTTAATTATATTTATATATTTCCACATTATCGAGCCACTCCCTGTCAACAGTTTATTACTGTAACTTTTATTGGTTTTATTCTGTCATTTCTTTTCTTGGTGCTTGTATAGCCATTCTTTGACCTGAGGATGGCGCTAAATAAAAAGTCTAGCAAACACCTTACTCATCACAGTTCATTTTCAGGGCATATGAAATTATTTTTGTTCATCTAATAATATTTTAATCAAAAACACAAACATCAACCTCATAGTACTGATATGTCTGAGGATCATCACTGGGATATGTCATCTACAAAGCACATATATATATTTTTTTTTTGTGCATTTACTGACTATTATAGAGTTTGAGCTTTGAATTTGTTTCACAGGCACCTTCTCCATTAGCGAGTTGTACATTGTCACTAAGGTCATAAAACCTGCTTTATTCTTAGTAAATGTTTAATTTTAAGTCCACACCTCTCTGTCTTCCTCCCTCCCTCTCTCTCTTCTCGCACTCTCTCTCTCTCTTTCTCTTTCTCATTGCTAGTCTGGCTGAGCAGCAGAGCAAAGAAAACAAACCTGTTTGTCTGGCTGCAACCAGGAAACCAATCAAAGGTTGCACCAAGAAGAAAAAGACACAGAGTGTCATCAAGAAAACGAGACATAGAAGAAACAGCAACATTTGTGGCCATGATGAAGAATGAGTTTCCGCTGTGCTGTGAGTAGATGTCTTTGCTCTGTTGACCCCGAGAATGTAGGAATGCTGGGCTGCACAGTTGTAAATATGATAATTGGTAAGAAGAGCGCTGTACTAGATAGAGGCAAGAGAGTGTGCAAGATGGGAGAGAGTAAGAAAAGAAACGAGTGGGATGGTACAATTCTAAACTGTTTCAGTCTTAAACCTTTATTTTTAGTTCACTGTCTTTCAAGGTGCTTTTTGCAGTGTGTCAGTTGCAAAATAGATTTTTTTTTTTTCCGGCTTTGACAGCACAGAGGAGAGAGAAGCTAAAAACTAACAGCAGAGGTTTTCAGTAGAAGGGCTCAGTGCTGAGAACACTTTTAAGATGCTGTAATTTCACACACTGTTCATTGCTGGACAATGTAATGCTGTTGGATTATTAATATTTTTATAAGGCTCAAGAATGGATACTGTTCGCAGGTGCTAACGTGTGCGTTTGACACGAAACTGAGAACTGACAAAATTTTTGCAAGGACAACGAATCTCATCGTGAACACTAAAAAACTTGAGCCAGTGTCAATAGGCGCTCCTATTTCTGCTTATGAACATTGAGCTTTCACAGCTTTTATCATAGCAGAACTACTGTTATTTGTCCCTCCCCCTCACACACACTGTGACTGACATTTAAGGTAGTTTTGGTTGACATCCCTTTCAAACACACAGTGAAATGATGGCAGCAGCAGGCTCAGGAGCTTCCAAGAGCCCCAATTCGACCTCTCAACCTCCTACCAGTGGAGACCGTCGGCTGGTGGACAAGGCCCTGAAAAAACTGAATAAGCTCCACGAGCTGTGCACTCATCCCCGGCTGGGCCTCAGAAACAATCCACCATATCTGCCAGATCTGGTATCGGAGACAAGAACACTCCTCACGCTGATTTGGGAGCCCTACAGAGGCGCCAGGGCAGCAGGCGGCCAGGTTCCTCGTGGGGATGAGGCCGACTACCTAAGGGCCCATGTCAGAAACCTCCTGGATAAGACAGAAAAGGCCGTGCTGTTGTTCAAAGAGGGACGGGAGAAGATATTTGAGGATTCATCCAGTTACAGGTAACGCCTACATGTACAGACACACAAGTGCAGCATGTTAGTGGGACATTTCGTTTTTTACAAGCTTTATCACTTCAAGGAAATTAGCGAGTTTAATATTATTTATGGGTGTGATGCATGCCAAAATGTAATACATTATACTTTATTACATCCTATGTATAAACAATGCTGATATAATATATGGTCACGAACTTAAATCAATAATTCATGATTCTTTTTAAAAAAAAATTTAGTGTTGGAATAATTAATTGGTTGAAAGTTAATTATCAACAGCAATAATTTTACCCTTAATTCCCATATTACCCGATTCCTGCATTTCAAATGTTCGTCATTGTTTGATTGGACATTGAATACCTAGGTTGTTCGACCATTGGTCTAAAATGACCAATGGTCGAACAACGCAATACAGGTACACGTGAAAACATCACAATGAGTTTTTCTGACTGACGATGGGCTTTTTTTCCCTATTTTTTGGACAATTCATAGACGAAATGATTAATTGACTCAAATAAATAATTGACATTTTAAGAGATTATAAAAATAAGGGTTTCCCCGGTAGCAGAATAGTTGCGGTGCATGCCATGTGATTGCAGAATCCCAGGTTTGAGTCTGTTTGGCAACCTTAATTGCATGACTGTGCCTCCAGTCCACCTTTTTACCAGAGACGTTTAAATAAACGCAAACAAAAGACAAAGCTGAAAATAAATTAGTTTCAGTCTTAAGATAATATTTTAGCATGTGTTTAGGTGTTACGTCACTTAAATGACCACAAAGCACTTTCTTACTTTCCTCTTATAGGATGGAGCTGTGAGGACACTTTTCAGATATTGATTCTGTATTTTTAAGAAGGATGAATGTACATATAAACCTAATATTTTTCTCGGAATTGCAAATAGAAATACTCCAGTACAGTTAAAGTGTTTTTATAATAATTATTTATATATATATATCGTTCAGCACTTGATTAAATAAACATATATTGTCTTACCACCTCTGGTTAGACTTCGTAATCAACATTTTATTTTACTTTCTTCTTCTGAGGAAAACCAAATGCGTTCCTTTATAGATCCTAAGATTCTTTTTGACAAATAAAGTGACTGGAGGGCCAAAGGAAGCATCTGCACATTTCTTAAAATACATCCAGTAGCATGGGACCCGGTCACGGACTATTTATCCAGTATATGGTCTTAAAAAGGTTAAGAACGTAAAAATATTCTTCAATATTTGCATGAATTAAAAAATGCCACAAATCTTAACGTTATCATAAAGGCTTTAATCTTTTGAATACTTTGATCTTTTGAATATTTTACCTCACCTACAGACGCTTTATTTTGTCACAGAAAAAATGAATGACCATGTTCCAAAAGTTTGCTGCTTAGCTAAGTGGGTACTTTGAAATAAGCTAAATGGAGTAACTTCCTATTTGGAGTTTGGGTCTGCGTTCCCTGCTCCTGTTAGGACTACTAATGACGAAGACGGAGAAAGGGCCAAACCTGCATCTTTGTGATGCTAATACGGGAAAAATTGAAAAAGAAACAACAACCTCTCAATGTGAGCCGCTTGGGAAAGAGACTCTTTGGCACAAAACTCAGATCACCCCCTGCATTTACTATGTTTTTATTTTGTTAACATGCATTTGACCTAAATATAAGACTGGATGAACATTAAACTACTCCAATACTGTGTGTACTGCAAATGCAACATACAGTTTTAGAAGTATAAGACCTGGAACAACTAGGTGTAAGTATCGGGGAGCAGTGATAGACATTTCAGCCAAAACAGCATTTTGATATTTTGTGTGTGATATTATATCATGTATCAGTATTAGAAAAACATAGTCACATACAGTAATAATGTGATGTTACTGTAATTCCAGCCAAATCGTCTAGGATTCAGGTCCTCCGAAATAGCGTTTCTATTGGTTGAAACACCCCTGAACCTCAAGTCGGTAACACATGTAGATTTCCCTCAGTTCTAATGAGCAACACAAATGCCTTATATAAACCAACATTCACTAGTTTTTGTCAAGAGGAATCTGGAAATCAGATAAATCTATTGCATCATCGTCAACAATCATCTGCACACACAAGATAACAGATGGCTTTCTCACCGCAGCCCTGCCTGCATGGGCAACCATGTGGAAAATTCGTACAATGTTATGCGTAATGTGGCTTAGATGTCACAGCAAATGTGCAAATATCCTCTTTTGTGTTTTTGTTAATGTCCTGCACAAATTTTAGCTTTTTTTTTAGCTCCACAGACTCAGGCAAGTAGTCTGCATGAGCTATTTAATTTTTTGTCAGTGCTCTTCCTCAAAGCACATAAGTTAAATATCTTCCAGCTTATCATAGTTAAAAACAGAAGTGGGGTGTTTAATTTAGATGTGTAAGAAATGCATATAGACTCTATGTTTATTTAAACATTTATACAATTATATATTATTGAACGATTTCGCTTGCGCGTTCATATGAAATTAGTTGTTTACCGATGTTGAGTGAAATTTAGCGAGTAATGTAACGTTAAGGTTAACTGTTGTTACATGAATTATCATGTGTTGTTTAAATACCTTTTTATTTTAATTCAGCTGAAAACATTCAACACTCAAACTGTCAAAACAGGTAAATGTCAGCGCAAACATTTATACGATGCGTCTCTTGCTGTAGTTGGGAGGCCGTTAACTTCTTAATAGATGTGATCGAACATTTACGCAGCAAGCGGCTTCTCTCAGGTGTCCATGGGATGTCATGTCTATGTAGTAACTGAAGAATAAAAAATAAAACAGAAGCGTATAGATACTTTATAGACATAGCATAGATATTTTTGTTTGTTAATTAGTTTATATATTTTTACCCAGCAACTGCAAAATATATATTTGTAATATGTAGTTGTACATATAAATGCCTCTCGACAGACCAGAAATTAATTTCAGTCCAAAAAAAACCCTCGTCTGATTTGGTATTAGAAGGGCATCTATACACAGTGGTTTTCTGCCATGTCTGTTTCAACCAAAGCATTTTTAAAAGTGATGTTGGGAGCGAGGGGAAGTAGTTGAAATGGTAAAATAAACTGAAATATTTGATCAGCACTACAAATTTTTAACAACTCATCATGTACAGGATGTGACTCAAAGTGTTGAACATGACAATATGCAGCTTTTCCCTCGTATTAGCAAAAACAAACACTGATGATAGATCGCAGCCGCTTCAAGAACTTAAAGTTGATTTAAATGTACAAAAACCCTTGCGATAGCTCAATGCACCGTGTATAAAGTAAAAATAAATGATCACTCTCAACTTACTATGTCGGTAAATATATAACGTGGCTTTCAATGAAGCGTCACATTCATGTAAAAATATTTAAAAACAGAAAGATTTATGGCTGTACTGGAAACAGAAAGATATAATATGTACATGCATAAGATAAGGGAGATTTTTTTTCCCCATCCAAGTTAATCAAGCACACAATAAAACCCATTGTCCAGAACGTACTGCAGCACACAGCAACACAGGCATTTTCACTGGTGTATAAATTGCAGCCGTCACCTCCACCACCTTCTTTTACGTTATTTTTAAGCATAGAGAATGAGAGATGTGGCTTACACATTTCCTACCACCTTACTCGACTCTTTTTAACACCATGGAGGTTTTCTTTTCCTCATTGAGGTGGAAAGTCTATGACCAACTTTCACTCAACCAAATGTAAATTTAATGAATGTTGGAGACATGGATGCAGAATATTTAGAAGATGGATCAGCAGTTCTTTCCCAAAGTTGCTGTGTTCATATTGAAACAAATATATGTGACTAATACAGCATTATGTTTCATAAACTCAGGTATTAGCACAGTCCGTATATAATTGTACAATTACAGCCATACTGTATTTCTAGTGTAAGAGTGTAAATGTTATCTTCCAACATTAAAAAATGAAAAGTCCAAAGCATTCTGCATATACTAGATTGTATATACTGTATTCTGATATTCTTTTTTTGCCGTACTCTGCACATTCCCTCCTGCCGTAGTATGGAAATCTCCCCCGTTGTGGGCCAAATAAAGGTTTATCTTATCTAACCTATCTCTTATCTTATAATGAAGCATTGCAGTGTATTTGATTACATTATTAATGTAACATTTATAGGCGTGCATGTAGAAAAGTTCATGCCAAAAATTAAAGACCTCCTTGATAGGAGTTTATTATTGTTTAAATGTAGGGCAGACTTTTTTTTAAATGATTACAAAGCATCTTGCGTCCTGTAGTTACACAAGAAAGATTTTTATGTTGTGTCATTTTGAGTGTGTTTTGACAGGTTTTTCTGTCTGTAAGAGTCTGTATTGTGCTAAGAAAATGTGAAAATTTGTATCAAAATAAGCAGTGTTAAGAAATGTGTAAAATTAAATGTTAAATTATTTAGTTAAATGCACAATAATAAAAAAAAAAGTTGACAACATCAAGACAATAGAAGCACCTAAAAGCATTGCCACTAAATACTGGCCTAAAATGACACACTGGCCACTGGAACGTTTTGTGGTATTTACTGACGAGCATGCACCAGAGAGCATCCTGTTTGCTGGCTGGACTACCTTTTGTATGTGTGTGCCGGTGTTTTTGTTCGTGTCTGTGTTTGTGTGTGTGTGTGTGAGCGTGTGCGTGTGTGTGCAGAAGGTATTCGCAGTGCATATTCTAGATGAAACAATACGATTCCCCTAAAAATGTTACGCTGTGTTTACAGCGTATCCATTAGCTACCTCCCAGCCGATGGTACATCACACTGTTGATTATGCTTGCATATGCTTGAAACACGTAAAGATAAACCAGTTTAAGACAGGATTATCAGTTTAGGTGTAAATACTTATGTGTTAAATATGTTAGAATGGCGATAAACAAAGTTATAATGGGCCGTTGTAAGGCCGTTGTACTAGAGCGCTTTATGAGAAGAGGTGGCTCTAATGTTTTGGCCCCCTCATTCATTTCAAAAAGGGTGGCCACAAAGACACTTTCACTCCTTCACTGGCTAAAATCATTTTTGGAACAATGTCTATTCTATTTCTGCTTTACAGCACATAACTGAAAGTCTGTCATGTCATGTCTGTCATTGTCAGGAGGAACTTGACCAAATTGTCTCTGCTGTTCAGTCACATGCTATGGGAGCTGAAAGCCATGTTTCCAGGGGCACGTTTTCAGGGTGACACGTACAGGGTGACCAAGACGGAGGCTGAGGAGTTTTGGAGGAACTCATTTGGTAGCAAGTGAGTGTGTGAAATTTTCTTGTATTTTGTCTTTTTTTTTTTGTGATTGTTGTTTAGTTTTTTGCCCATGCATGTGTGGTGTGTACATGTATTTCATGTTAACAGCGTGTTTTAACAGGTGTATAGTTCAGTGGAAAATATTTAAAGAGCAGCTGCGGAGCGTGCATGCTTTTGAAGAAGGGATGGAATCCATGGCTCTGAAGTCAACCATAGATCTCACCTGTAATGACTACATATCTGTGTTTGAGTTTGACATCTTTACTCGGCTGTTTCAGGTGAGTTCAAAATTTCCAATACGCGTTCAATATTTCAAGAAATATGCTTTCTTGGTGAGGGCTACTTAAGCAGAATTATGCCACTTCTACATCTTTTCAGTAAATATAAAGCTCCACACTTTCTGTCTTTATGCTAAGTAAAATTATAGTGTCAGATTGAGTTTTATTGATTTTATAATGTAAGAGAAAGAATACAAACAAGCATGTTCCCAAAATTTCTTTATGAAAAATGAGTACTTACCCAAAATCTCGCCTCCTTTTTTAGCCCTGGAAGTCACTTTTAAGGAACTGGAACCAGCTAGCAGTGACCCATCCAGGCTACATGGCCTTCCTCACCTATGACCAGGTTGTAGCTCGTCTGGAACACTACCTGCATCGACCTGGAAGGTGAGAATGACATGAAGGACTTGAGTGACATGAAGTCTGTCTGGTGATCACAGTGTTACCAAACCAATGTCACGTTTGTAGTAATTGTATTTTAATTAATTTCACGAATTCAGAACAATTAAAACCAATAAAGGCAAAGTAGCAATATTAGCAACAAGTATTATTTATGAGCATGTCTTTTCCTCACAGCTATATCTTCCGCCTGAGCTGCACAAGAATGGGCCAGTGGGCTATTGGTCATGTGACCACTGAAGGAGAGATCATCCAGACCATTCCTGAGAATACACCTCTCTACCAAGCACTCATTCAAGGCTTCAAGGAGAGCTGGTACAGACAAATATCACCGCTCAGGTCACCACTTCACTTCACTTTGTGAAAGTTTTTTTAAGTGCTATGTGTTTCCGTGCACGCAGCTACCTGTACCCAGATGGCCGCGATGTGAATCCCGACCTGACAAGTTTATGTGAACCAGCTCAGAGGGGCAAAGTTAAAGTAACAGAAGTAAGCAGACGCACATTAAACCTCTTTACTGTTTTCACAGTGGGGTGCCAGCTGCATGCTGAGGCTTCGCTGAGACAAAACGTAGATCACATCTTAGATTTTCTCTTGTTGTTATCTGTCGTCTCTCCTTGACTAACCCACCACTAATCCCAAAACAACAGGAGGAGTATGAGCTCTACTGTGATATTGGCAGCACCTTCCAGCTGTGCAAGATCTGTGCAGAGAGGGATAAGGACACGCGCATCCAGCCCTGTGGGCATCTCCTGTGCCAGCCGTGCCTCACAGGCTGGCAGGTATGCACCCCCATTGTAACTTATTGTCTGTGCATCTTCCAGAAAACACAAGCTAATCTTTTCCTACCACATCCTTATATGAGTTCAAATGAGACTGTTACCGTAACAGTAGTTGTGTGTTTAGTGAAGGGAGACAGTCTGGGTTCACTAGTCTACATGTGTTTGTGTAGGCCAACCTGACAATCAGCGTGGCTATGGTTTGGTTGGTTATCTCTCCACCATACTGTAACAATGTTGGTTATTTGAATGTGGTTTGGGGTTATTCTCAAAAATATGCTCTGGGTCTAACAAAGAGTGATTTTCACATGCTATATGAAAATTATATTGTGGTTCAGTACTTGTGGAGGTCAAGTAAAATAACGTTCAGAACTTTGACGGCGAATGTAAAACCGCTCCTGTTTCTGCATACACTTGACACCACTCCTCCACACGTACCTTAATTCACCATAAAGACAGATACTTCTCAATGTCTCCAATATTTGTCAATCTTTGATTAAAGTGGTTAGATTAAATGACAATAAATTGATTAGAATCAACTTTATTGTCATTATACATAAGGCAACGCAATGCAGTGACATGGAGAATTGCAGATGAGTTCTTTTACTTAAGCAAAACTTTTTTCGATTAAAAAGTTTAAATACGTGGAATAGTATTCACATTTATGAAAACTACTAATTATTACACTGTCATGATAAGGACATTTGCTATGACTGTTTTATGCGTGTTTCATTTTACATTGCACCTGTCAGTCAACAAGAAAACTCCAGTGCACCTGTGCTTGTGAATTGCACCACAGTGCACAAGCAAACGTCAACTCTCAGGCCACAGAAGAAGCTGTGGACTCACTCTGGCACATTTTTTTGCATAATTACATAGTTTCATAATTTATGGGAAACCTTTAAAGATTGACAAAGCAAAACGGTTTGAAAAACAGATGCTGTATGTCTAATTGTTAAAGCGGAAATTCAATGCAACCTTCAGCCTGATCACATCTTTATAAATGCCAGTTATATTTTTCACGCAACCCAAAGTCTGTAAATCAGTTTAGTCAGTACGTGAACACCATGTGCTTATGTGCTTTCGCTCCAGCAACGGGGCTTCCCCTACTTCCTACTTCCTCTTTTGGAGTGACATTTTAGGCATCCAATCAGAATAAAAGCGGCGTTTGGCAACTTATAGCTTCAAGTTGCACTACTCTTTCTCTAAGCCAGCCAGTGAGTGGCCTCTCTTCTATTTGGGAGGTGTTTATATCGTTGCAAAGGTGCAGAGCAGCATGTCCTGACATTTGGCTGAAGTTTCCTGTGTGAGCAAAGCTTCACATCCTCCTTAAACTGCATCAGTCACATTTACTTTGATTAAAAAAAAGTGTGTGTGAGACAGGGAGTGAGAGATAGAGACATAGGCATGAGATGAAAATTAGATATGCTTCATTGACCCCAAACCACAATGGAAAAGCTGTAAATGACTCTAGATCAGGGTCAAACAAACTTCCTCCGGCAGTAAGTTTACATACATGATAGTGGCCTACATCAGCAAAATTTTAGAATTACAGTAACAATCTTAAATACGCATATGCAAATTTACTGTTAAATGCATCGCTGAAGAGCTGAAAAAACTGGCAAATAAGAGTAGGAGATAAGATTGAAGACGGGGAAGACAGTCTGGCTCACTTCAAAGGCACAACATCCACATACCAGCATCTTAAAAGCTTACAAAATATTGATTTAATTATAAATAAAAAAAGATACTGCAACTGTAGTCATACAGCTGAAGAAACACAAAGCCTATATGTAAGACCAATTAAATAAGAGCCAACTGTTGTAACGAATCACCTTCATCTGGTTTACATTTGTGGAAAACTACAGTTCACAGTGTCTGTTGAACATGGTATTTTCCACCTCTTTCATCTTTCGAAAAGCTTGTGGCTTTTTTCTCTGAAGGCAAGCCCAACATATTCCACTACATATAGTTCAAAAGATGTGAAGTGGCTCTCATAGCAGTGTGTTTCCATTACTCTGCCTTTGACCTGTCATTAATAACTATCTAGCAGAAGTCAGCTGGCCACACCTGCCCATACTGTCGCTGCGACATCAGAGGAACCGAGTCCATACACATCGAGCCCTACCTGCCAGGCAGCGGTTACTGGGAGGACGGCGATGAAGATTCAGAAGAGGAGGATCACGAGGACATTGAACTAGTTGTAAAGGAAATGGCTGCCCTGAGGAAGGTGTGTGAATATATTTCTGTTTATGCCTAATTTATTAATAAAACAGCAATGTTGTGCTGTTTGTCTGCCACTTTGGTCCGAACTAATAAATATCAGAAGCTGCTGTTTGGATTTAGTAAATTGTTGATTTCCAGTCACAATGACGCTCACAGACTTTGGTGATCTCTTCCCCGTGCCAACAGTTCTCAAGTGTGGATAGCCAGATTCCAGGGTCCAACCACAGCGCTCCACCTCTGCCCCCTAAAAACATTACAGCCCCACACTGTCCACCTTCCTACAGCCAATCCTGGACAGCAGAAACCAATACGCTGGCCGGTTTAGTAAGTTACCTTACATTTACATTTACATTTAGGCATTTGGCAGACGCTTTTATCCAAAGCGACTTACAAGTGAGGAACAAACAAGCAATAAAATCTACGTTTAGGAGAAAAACATCAAAGTAAAGTGCTATCAAAAAAGTGCTATCAAGTAAGTGTTACGGTTTCATGAGATGCAAGTAGAGAAAAAGAAAAAGCAAGAATTTTTTTTTTTTTTAAAGAAAGAGACGGAAGAGTTCTGTAGTTCTGTTTTCAGCAGTGTTTTAAATGTAGTGAGTGAGGTCGCTGAGCGCACAGAGTTTGGCAGTTCATTCCACCACCGTGGGATTACTGAGCTGAAGAGTTTTCCTTGGTGTCTTCTGTGTGGCGCTGGGACTGCCAGACGTCGTTTGCTGGCCGAGCGCAGCGGACGGGAGGGGCTGTAGACCTGAATGAATGACTTTAAGTAAGCCGGAGCTGTTGAGTTGACCACTCTGTGGGCAAGAGACAGGACTTTGAACTTGATCCTAGCAGCTACAGGAAGCCAGTGCAGAGATCTGAAGAGAGGGGTGACATGAGTCCTTTTTGGCTGGTTAAAGATAAGGCGTGCTGCTGCATTTTGGATCATCTGCAGGGGTTTGGTCATGCATGCCGGTAACCCCATCAACAGTGCATTGCAATAATCTAGACGAGATATGTTACCTACATTCAAGTATTTGCATACTGTTGTCATATTACAGTACTGTGGCAGTGTGATGGAAGTGATCATGTTCCCCACTTTCCCACAGACACTGAACTCTGAGGAGTGTTAAATTCTGTATAGTACTGCTGAAATACCGACTGTAGCACCAGTGTGTTTAGCAGCATGAATATTTGTTTTGTCATTTGATCATGTTTTGTCTCATGAACAGGTGCAGGGTGACAATGACGCACGTAGAAGACACAAACAACAGACTTATATGAATAGGTGAGCGGCCCAAATGAGGAAATGTTTCGAGAGTTTAAAGCTGGACATGTGAAAATTACACAGATTGACTCATTGCTACTGAAATTAGGAACTTGCCATTTTTAATTGTGTTTTTTGTTTTATACCTCAAATTTCAGCTTATTTAGTTTTCAGTCACACACATGCATGCACAATCATTTATACACCATCAGTTTAAAAAGAACAGCTTGGGGAATATAGGTTGTGGTGTGCTCTCTCCGTTAGGAGTCGGGCGGAGGAGACATACGACTTTGAGGAAGTCAATAGGCCACCACTACTACATCCATTGTCCCAGAGGTAACAGGACAGCTGTCTCCTTGGAGACAGGACTGCATTTATATATAGCACACAGTGGGAAATGGTTAGCCGCTTATTCACTTCTATGTCTGTGTTGTGTTTTGTTTTGAACAGTGCTGAATATCTCACAGAAGCAGAGCTTCCTTCTTCATCTCAGAGGCCTGTTGATAGTAAGTTATGGCATGTTATGTCTTTTTATTCCGAACTGGAGCAAACTGTGTTAAAACTAATGGATTTTTTATACACAAACATGTAGAAGATCTTATCCAAAAATTGTACAACGATGTAAGATTTTTTTACTAGTCAAATTTGAAAAAATGTATGGTATAAATTGTAAATGTAATTGTAAGTAAAATGGTGAATTTTACCTACAATTTCCTGAACATTACTTTACTTTACTGAACATTATTTCAGCTATTATTGCAGCAAGTAATAATATTGTTACTTATACTGCCCATTTCTAAAGCTATATCATACCATAAATACTTATTACTGTAAAATGTATTTGCCAGGTGGCATCACTGAGCTGAACCTGTTTTGTAAGAAGAAAAATAGTAAAATGTGTAGGATTACATACCAGAAATTACCCCAAAATAGTTTTAGGTCATATTTATGCAAACGTTGAGAACATTTTTAAGGGTTTCTTAACCTTTTAGGGCCACTTTATTATATCTTTACACTTAGACTTCTCAAACAGTATGAATGAGTACATTCTGGCATGACCTCTTTTTGTGTTTCTGTGTAGCCGCAGCAGCATGGCTCGGACCCTCCAACCCAGTCAAAGAGACAAGAAGAAAAGAGAAGGAGGAAAGGAGAACAGGACTCAGAAAAGACAAATATGGCCTTGGTGAGATGACGAGAGCAATGTCATCCTGACCAAGCAAAGCAACCACTGCAATATAAAAACTCCGGGTGACCTGGGAACTGAAATAGCTTCATTTGGGAAATCAACTTTCAGAAAATGCAAAAATAGTTTGGGCATCAACTGTAAATGACCAAGTCTTTGTTCTGCACTGCTAAAGATGAGACATGTGGGTGCGACTAACTGCCCACTGAGGCCTCCTACTGTTCAGTATTTGCATGTTGCGATGATTATCTCCTCAGTAAGTTCAATACGATTCTAAAATAGAGTCTCACTCACTGTCTTTTCCTTCTTCTTCGTCTTCTAAGCCTCCATCCTATAATAGAAATTAATGAAAGGCTTGGTATTTGATTTATTTATACAGTTAGGGGGAAATCGAATAGCTAGGGCGAATATATATAAAAAATAGAACTATGCTACCTCACCATTTAACCCATGAGTTTGTTCTATTAATATATCTGAATAAATAAAGCCTATTTACACAGTCTTATTTTGTACTTAACCCGAACAATAAACTTGTAACTGCTTCTATGTAGTTTCATTTGGAGTTTTTATTCTTCTATTATAGAAAAGAACATATGAACACTCAAAGGAAAGTAGATATATACCAAGTGGTTTTATTTTGTTTTCTATATTCTGGCACCTGTTTGTTGTGTGATTGTGTGAGCGAGAATGAAATGAGACAAAACATCAGTGGAAGGACAGGTTGGGCCTGTAGGTTTAGGGAAAAAAGGAAAATAAATGGGGGAAGCGCTAAAGGAAAACCATGAATTTCTTCAGGGATAGGCCGCCATAATGTCTTGAATCCAGAAAATGAACTCGCACAGTTTGACATAGACCCCAGGGTAGTTGGGCAGGGCACATCCCTGACCCCAGGACACCAGGCCATGGACCTCTCCATCACACACAAGAGGACTGCCAGAGTCACCCTGAAAAACACGCAGTCAGTCAATAATCCTTCAACACTTACATACGTTCAATTAGTCCTCAAGATTCAAAACTCACATTGCATGCATCTCTGCCTCCGGTCATGTATCCCGCACACATCATTCTGCGGGTTATCATGCCAGGATAGGCGTCCTGACATTGCTGATCATTCAATATAGGCACATCCAAACACTGCAGCCGGGTGGGGAGGTTCACTGTAGAGGGCAGAACACAAAAAGTGTTTGTCAAATCCAGTGGATGCACATATTCAAAGGATAATGCTGCATTTTTTTAATTGCCAAAAAAAAAAAAATAGTACGTAGGTATTTACTTCACCCCTGCAAATTTGAAGGGTTTGAAATGAATTGGTTAAAAGCATCACTTGGGCCCTAGTGTGCAATGGACCATGACAAGCAACGATTCATTTCTGTATAAGATGCAAGGTGCAATAATAAGAAACCATTTCACCTACAGACTGCATGGTTTCCATCAGCATTTATAACATTTATAACATTTAATGCTTAAATCTCCAGTGCCAGCAAACCATTCAGCATTTATCTGTCATGGCAGGAGCCAAATGCAGACGCTCAAGCAGGTAGATCAGGACCAGGTGACTGGAAAAGGAGGGGAAGTCTGGGGCTTCTGGTGGCTGGAAGAAGAATGCAGGAGACCAACTAAACTAAACCAAGGGCCTAAGCAGGATTGGCGACCTCTTCACAAGTATAATTAATCTTTATGGAACGTAACATTCACAGTTGCTTTTTGCTCTACTGTATGTGTAACACTGTACAGTCTGGTGATAAATCTGCCGCTGTACATGCCTGTCCGCTAAATCCATTATAATACTACACACACTGGACTGATTCATTTCCTGTCTATCATCTAATCTTTCTAACTTGGAAGTGTTGGATTTTGAAAGAGCTTGAACCTTTTCTGTCATTGCCTCCTAACATTTTTGTATTTTAATGCACATTATGATACAAATGCTTTTACGTTACATTTTACATTGAGATGTGACTATTTACAGTATAACATGACAGAGGTTAGAAATACACATAAATTGTGTCTGACTGATGCAGTTATTTAAAAAGCAACAGCAGCTGTCTGCAAAGTTCTTAGTTCAGTCTGATTTTGAAAATTAATTGATGTATCTCCTTACTCTCTGATTACTCTCTCATCTGAGGCAGGTGTTTTGCTCTTAGCACTGCTGCACCTACATGAACCAAATGGCAGGTTGGCCAAGCCCACACAGTTTTTGCTTCCAAAACCTACAAGTTTGCACTTCTCAGTGCACTTGTGAGGTTAAAAAAAGCTTCACAGAATGCACAAGTTTCACTAATAATTTGAAAAGTGCCATAACAGCATGGCAATTCAACATACAATATGTTGGCTTTAGGCATTTTTTGAGTAAAGCTATGTTCAGAACTAATGATAAATGATAAATTAATAATGAATGATAAATTAAATTTGTGTTTTCCACCCACCCTCGCCATCCATGGCAGTGTTACCCCAGCCGGACACAGAGCAACGGAGCCCATCATACGGGCACCCTGTGGGCAATGAGATGGGTGCAACTGCTTCTGTCACATCCACAGGGTGGAAAAGCTTGATCAGCATGATGTCATAATCCAGAGTCTGGTAGTCGTAACTGCACACACACAAATAAGATAAACCTGTATTTTTTCCAGCACTCACCCAATGAATTCAGTTATCATAAAAATGCACCAAATATAAAGGCTTCTGACTGTGGTGTGGCATTTTCTGACTCACTTAGGGTGCCAGATGATGGTGTCAGTCTTCATAAGCTGCTCTGTGCCCTCAAACACTCGCACATCATGCTCTCCCAACATGATCTGCATGTAATATGGACTGTGAGAGAAGAGGTGAATATTCAGAAGAATAAAACGTTTTGAGAATTATACTGCAAAAAAACAGTGATCCCTCATTTGCTCATTTGGCAACAAATACTACACTTAATAGCTTTGTTTTTTAAGTGAATAACAACAAGTCATATTCATCTTCATTGTAAACTTACTTGTACCAACAGTGGGCCACAGAGAGGACCCACTGCCTGTTGATGAGTACCCCACCACAGAAGTGGTAGCCATAGTTGAGGGAGGCCATGTATGGACGAGAGTTAGGCTCACACTCCTGCCCTCCAATGATCCGGCCATCTTCACGGGGAACTGCCGCTGTCACGCACAGAAGAACCAGAGATCAGATTTTTTTCGCATGGCTGAGCACATCTCATCAGACACATGTGCTTTCACGTGTGTTGGTGCCTTTCTGTGAATGTGTGTGTTTCTTTGTTTTTACCAGCAGCTCCGACCAACAGCAGCAGAGCCAGGAGTCTCATGGTGTCTGGTGAATGATCAGAAGACACTTGGACACACCCAAGCTCGTATTTATACGCCACGAACCCCACTCAGCCCCACCTGCTCCTCCTACTTTCCCTCTTTCTGTTGACCCCACCTGTGCCTTTACACCGTGTCCCTTCTTTTTTGGCACTAAGAACCAGGCCAGCTCCACTGTGTTATCAGTTCCTTATCATGCTCCACTTGTGCCCCATCATAACACCTTCGCTTTCAATGTATCATCTGTGCACCTCATTTGCAAATTTGAAGTAAGGCCTTCTCACATTTAACAGCTGTTTCTGGTTTGGTGAGGGTTATGGGTCCCTCATGGATCACTTATTGCTGGCAAGCCATGATATGCAAACAGTGAGAGCAGTTACACAACCTTTCTCAGGCTTGAACCGATGAAATATGATAAACTGAAAAAAGTTATTTTTATAGCAAAAATTACATGTAATTGTTGTTTCTTTTGATTCCACTGACTGTCATGTTATAAATAATAGTTCAGCTTTGAAAAGAAAGAAATGCTCGAGCTGTGTGGCTTCAGTTTTGGTCATCCTTGAATACAAGCCAAAGGAGGTGAGAAAAGAGTCATCTGGCAACTCAAAGGTCAAACAACAACTTGTGGTTTAATTAGGGCAGTTGAGGTCACGCTGGGAAAATACAGTCCATATTATACCTATATGTAATGATGCAGCATGGCTGGTTGCGAAAAATATTGCTGTTTTTGTTTAAAATCCAATTATACTTATGTCACATACTCGTCAAAAAGAGCGAAGAAAAGACCTTCTGGCTCCAAAAATGAACGTGGCACTTAAAAAAACAGGTTGTTTTTTCTCAACAGGGGGATAGGACAGATAAGGGTGTAAGGAGGGTGAGAAGTGGGTGGGAGGAACTGGATGGAGGTATGGAGGTGAGGAGAGGGGTGTGGGTACGTGGAAAGACACGGAGGGGCTGAGGTATAAATGCAGCAGGGGACAGATAATTTACGTTCAGTCTGGTTGTAGGAAGGCTTGGGACAACATGATTGGCCTGATTGTTCTCACACTCCTGGGAGCTGCAGGTAAAACACATGCAGTTTGTATGAGTTTCAGAATAAAAGAAGTTAAAGTTGAATTTTGTGTTTTCCTCTACACAACAGCTGCAGCCCCTGTGGACGACAGGATTGTAGGAGGCTTCCAGTGCAATGCCCACTCTCAACCGTGGCAGGTGTCTCTGAATCTTGGCTACCACTTCTGTGGGGGTTCACTCATCAACGACCAGTGGATCGTCTCTGCTGCCCACTGCTGGCAGAAGTTTGTGTTGCATCACTATCTATTAAATCTTCATGGCCTATATAATTATTATAAATTTTTAAAATTATTATTTATTTTTGATTTTATCTTAATTTCAGCCCCTTTTCCCAGATTGCAATCTTGGGTGACAACCACATCTGGATGCACGAAGGCACGGAGCAGTATATGTCTGTGGATGCCATTTACTGGCATGAAAGTTATGATTACCGGACCCTGGACTATGACATCATGCTGATGAAGCTGGCACACCCAGTCACCGTGAATCAGTACGTCAAGCCTGTCGCCCTGCCCAAAGCCTGCCCCGTAGCTGGAGACATGTGCATGGTGTCTGGATGGGGGAACATCTACTCTGACTCAGGTGGGCTGAGGCTGCTCTTGACATAAAATCATTTCACTTGTAATAACATATATTTAATCCTCTGTGATGCTGTTAATTAGTGATGTTTCTGTTACGATAAACTCAAGTACCACACATGACAAGCTATGACACAGATTATTCATGTGAACACGAGGAAAACACAGAAAAAAATTAATTGCTTGACTGTTTCCCCTCCATTCAGAAATTGTTTTTTATTTCTTATTTTGAGCCTGGTTGTGCAGGGCAATGCACGTGCAGAGTTTAATAGTAGACAGCTGCGAAGGTGGAAAGTTTCTCTGCACTCATCTAAATCTAAGTTTGACAAATCAGTTTAGCTGCCACACTGAAAGTAAACAAGTGCTGCTCCATCTGTTCCGCTTTTTATTCCATTTTTCTTGCTTTTATGTGCAGTGTTCAACCCATTTTACCTTCAGTGTCTGGAACTCCCAATTCTATCGGCCAAAGACTGTGAAAACTCGTACCCTGGTATGATCACTGATCGCATGGTGTGTGCTGGATACCTGGAGGGAGGCAAAGACTCTTGTCAGGTATTTGCACAGTAAATGATGCTGGGGAGTCTGTGGGCATGTAGGAAAATATAGTAAAACATATTATGTGGTGAGATAATGGAGACAATAAACGCCCTTTACTCCCTCTTTCTCCTGCTCAGGGCGACTCTGGTGGTCCTCTGGTGTGTAATGGGGAGCTGCAGGGAATTGTCTCATGGGGCCAGGGTTGTGCTCAGCCTAACTACCCAGGCGTTTACACCAAAGTCTGCTCTCTGATGCCCTGGATCAACGATATTCTCTCCAGATACAGCTAGACTGTGATCCCCCATCACAGAACTACATGAGAGAGAGGAAACCAGAGAGAGATTGAAATTAAAGGAGACAGAGACAGGAGGTTGCAGTGGGCAGCGTGAGAGAGAGGAGCAGCAGGAGAGCAACTGAGAGAGAGCTACAAGTAGAAACAGCAGCAAAAAGAGAGAAACAGAGATGTGAGTTCGGTCAGGGGATCAATAAAATGCAATTTTGTGACGCATTGGTGTGTTTATGATTGCTGACAAGATTGTCATTGCTCCCACTGCAGATTCTGATGTAACTCTAATGTACAATAAAAAAACGGTAATGTTTCTCAAAACAGTATTTCAAGCCCAAATAAAACCAATACACACACACCAGCCACTTTATTAGGTACACCTTGCATTTTTGCCCAGAGAACTGCCACTCACTGGATAGTTTCTCGCTTTCCGACCATTCTCCCAAAACACGAAAATCCCAGATGCCAGTAAAGCAGCAGTTTCTGAAATTTTCAGACCACTCAAAGTCACTGAAATCACCTTCCTGCCATGAGATTGGCTGATTAGAAATTTGCGTTAACAAGCAGTGGAACATATGTACCTAATAAAGTGGCCTGTGAGTTTAAACCAGTCCAACAATCACAGCTGGTGTCATTTACACAACTGCATCGGTCAGTCCAACACATTGTGTGACTGTCCAACACATTGTGTGACTGACATCACCACAGTGACACCTGAAGATTCCCATCAAAATAAGTTGCACAAGCTAACACAAACTGTTACAACATTAGTGTGTTAATGAGCGCATAACACTCATGTTTAGTATTCAAATGCTGTATGAGAGTTAATAAGATTGTTTATGGCTGAAGAAAATTAACAGTGCTCTCATTTTGATTTTCTGGCAGAGATGTTGCTACACCCCATTTATCAATACCAGTACAGCACAGACCTGTAGAAAGGAGTCACACTTCATACTGTCAAATGAGCTCTACTCAGAACTGAGTACTTAATCATGAGCACCTTTTTTAATAAAACGGTGACAGCAGGGAAACCGAAGAAAGAAACTGATGCAATACAAGCTGTTTTGACATATGGCATGATTGGCTCAGAAGAAATGAGATCATACCATCAGGTTGTCAAACCTGTCATGATTCAAACAAATATTATGATGCTCAAATAAACTGCAATTACTTTTACTCCTTAGCACAAAAAGAAATGTCATGCTTCCTGCAGCAGCCATGTTTGCTTGTCCAAGGTTGGTTGAAGATCTTGGTAGAAAATCAGCCATCGGTTGTGCCGAAATGACGGCACATATCTCGTTTGACACTTTTGCAGCACTGCCGACAGACAGTTGCACAGAATTATCTCCATCTGCTCTCCACAGATGGAGAAGATTGCACTGTCCTCCCTGCTCTGTCCAGGAGTGTGGCATGTCCTTCTTCATCACTATTACTGTGACACAAGATAAAGAAAGAGATCAGATAATAAAATAAAATATGACAGAAAAACTGATTAGAAAATTAATGGCATATCATTTAAAGTCCCTTTTTTAAAAAGGGGCATATTCATTTATAATTAAAGCATCACTTAAATGCTGGGGAATGACGCTGAATTATTAATTTGCAACAACTGCAGCAGAAGTCTATCTTTTAATGTCTAGAGAGACTTATAGTTCTATACGCTGCTCAGCCACATTAATAACACAGTGTTTATAATACAGAAGTTCCCATACAGTGAGTGTAAGGTGTCTGAACACACAGTGCACTGCAGGTTGCTGCATGTATATGGGCTGTGAAGCTGCAGACTGGTGGAAATCATATTATTATTAACCCCATGACCCCATAACCCTTAAAAAGATAAGCAGATTTGATAATTGACGGATGGATGAATGGGCAGATTGTAAAGTGTACATAGAAAATACCAGGTAATGTTCTTCCTTAAGGGAGGTCTGCTTTTCCCGGATGAGCCATTCGGAGTAATTGTTCATAAAAGATTGAAATAAGCAAAAAATAAACAACCATATTTTCTGAAGAATACAAGATTCTATTTATGAAATTTTACTCTACTGTTAATTAAAAATAAAATAGTGCGCTTTAATCTGGATGTCATTGTTTAGTGGAAAAGAATGAAACGTGGAAACGTCAAATGATGCTGAGCCATCGGTCAAAAATGTAGAATTGTAGCTGTTCACTTAAAATTACTCGCAGGAGTGCAATAAAACTCATTAAATTAAACTAAGTTTTCAGTAATTGTAACTGTGCAAACATCCTTACCACTATCCAGAATCCCGTACAGATGATGGCACTAAGGTCAGTACTTAATGGGTTAAGATTTGATAAAGGTCTGAATCCAGCACCTGTTTGATACAAGCTGGCTTAAGTTTGTCTGGTCAGACTTCACAGATACACAAATGTGGAGACGCCTGAGTTTGGCTGCATGAACACATTCTCTCACAGCTGTGTATTTCACGCACATACACCCATCCATTTATTATCTGAGCCACTTATCATGTTCAGGGTCACGGGAGGCCCGAGCCTATCCCAGCTGTCATTGGATGGGAGGTAGGGAACACCCCAGACACACAGAGACGGGCAGTCCTTCAGGCTCACTTTAGAGCCATCAGGTAACCTAACATGCATGTCTTTGAACTGTGGGAGAAAACCAACAGAAGCACAGAGAGAACTTGGAAACTCTACACAGAAAGGCAGCAGCTGGATTCGAACTGGGGACCTTCTAGCTGTGAGCAGAGCTAACCACTCCACTCTTGTGCCGCTGTATTTCACACCTGTTACCTAAGAAATATTCCACATATAATATATGATATAAGGCATCTTTAGTAAAAAAATCAGACCAGCTTTGTACATTTTTAAGAGGCACTTACATTAGGTAGAATCAGTGGAAGGATTCCAATCGTTGAAACAATGAAAATTATGAGCATAAAAAAACTGCAGCAGTAGTGAAATATTATCAGAAACCCTCTACTTAATTTATCAAAAGTAATGCAAGAATGAGGAGCTGAGAGCTAATTTTGAAACATTGAAAGTTTTACAGAAATATTTTTTAAAGTCTGTGTCAGCTGGGTTATAAGAAATGTATGAACAAAACTGGTTGTAATTATGGCATTTATCTTTAGTTTATGTATTTATCAGACCTGTAATAATCCAATAATTGTGGTCTGAATCATGCAGAAAATCTATGTAGTGTAATTTAAGTAACTGATGTTATATATTCTGTATTGATCAGACAAATCATTTTCATAGAAATAAAATAATGCTACAGAATAAAATAATAATTCCTATATAATAAAACATAAATAATACACTTTTTTTTTAACCACATTTATTTGTTCTACTGCTTCAACTCCAGCACGAAAGATAGCATTGGTGCAGCTGAAAATGCTGGGTTGTTTGCCGGAGCTGAAGGTTGAATGGTCGTGTTAATAGCTGGTCATTGCTTTGTGCAGCCACTCAAGATTCTCACCGAGTAGAAACTGGGACGACATCACTCAGCCTGCTGCAGTGTCACCACATTAAACAGTGTACGTTTGATGTCATAGATGCATCGAAATGTTACCTTGGAGGAGAGACACCTGGGTATTACTTGGCAGCACATCCAGAGCCCCAGGACACAACGCCCTGCAGCACTACTGCACACAACAGCACCACCAGAGTGACCCTGAGACTTAGACAGAGAAATTACTTCATTTGCACAGCGTTGACCTTCGGGTTTTCAATTTTTCTATAGCTATGTGTTCATGCCAGTGCAGCTTTCTCGCAATTTTAGTGTCAGAGAAGTGAAACATTTAATACATAAATAAGACAACAGTACTTGTATTTCCTAGAAATTGTTAATCAGGCAGATTTAATTACAAGGGGAAAAATCAATTCACTTTGTTTTTGAGTGAAGCCAACTTAAAACAGTCAAGTACCAAAGATGTGATGATGTTCCTAAACCAGTGGGAGGCAGCAATGCACCAAGCAGCAGCCTGGTGGAAGAAAAGCAAGCTAATCCAGGCTACAGGCTGACAATTAACCAATCACTGATAGAAAAGATTCAACATGTCAAATATATAACTGAGTACTCAAACTGAGAAGTAAGAGAGAAGGAAAACAGCTGATTTTGATGGATCCCGTTGTAGTTCAAAAATGTATTTTTTCTATCCAAAAAGCTAAAGTGACAAACTTTTGTCCTGCATACTGCCAACATTTATCTAGAACACAAAAAACTGGCAATCAGAGAAATGGCATTAACCTCTTGTTACATAAATGGCTTTAAAAGAGATAAATATGAGACTTTGATACCTTTACTTGAGTTTTAAAATTTATCTCAAAGCCTCAGGCTTCTACTTGGATAAATAAAAAAATGCCAACTTGTCAAATATAAACAACAAGGTAAAAGGGTAAATTACTTTGATAAAGTCACATTAGGGCAAGTCAACAAACAAAGCCTCTGCAGAGAAATTAGATAAACAGATAAACAAAATAGAAATACTGGTAACGTTGTTAATTCACTGACACGAAGCAGAGAGGATGTTTAAAAATTGACAACTGTAAGCACATTTTGGACATTAATAATTTACTTCAAATCAATCAAATAATATCAGTAGAGAAATACTTCTTTGAAGTGTGTGTGCTTAATATCAGCCCCTGAGAAATTCATGAATAAGAACAGACAGATTTTTCTTCATTTATCTTCAGTTTATTTCAGAATAAATAGAAAATGTCGACTGAGTAATTTACTGTATATCCTGCAATAATTAAAGTATGATAGAGGGAAAATATTGGCACTGAATTGTTCCTTTTAAATACTATATTTGTTATATATCTTCAATTCCAGCACAAAAAATGCCATTTGTGCAGCTATGGAGCTGTTTGTCTGAGGCAGAGGTTTAATATTGGAGTTAAAAGATCCCCATTATACGGTGCAGCCACTCAAGATTCTCACAGACCTGAAAGCGGAAAGAGTCAGTCAGTCGGCTGCAGTGTCACTACATTAAACAGTGTAATAATTTATTATATGTTATAGATGCAGTCACATGTTACCTTGGAGTAGACACCAGGGTTGTTCTTTAGAGCACATCCATAGCCCCAGGACACAACACCCTGCAGCTCACCTTTGCACACAAGAGGACCACCAGAGTCACCCTGACAGAGAGGTTATTATATTTGTATAAAATTACTTTTAAAATTTTTTACATTTCTTTAGTTGTGTTTATGCCAATACATCAAATTTGAATCACAGCGAGACACAAACCTGGCAGGAGTCCTTTCCTCCCTCCAGGTCTCCGGCGCAGAACATGGTTCGATCAATCAGGCCAGGGTAGGAATTCTTACAGTCTTCATCAGACAGGATGGGGATTTCTAAACACTGCAGCTTGTTACTGTCAGCACCTGCAAAAGGGGTTTGCATTTAGAGATTTGAAAATAATTTTTAATGTGCACTTACCATGTGGACACAGATGTGACTTTATCAAAGAAAGACTCACTGGGGTTCATGGTGTTGCCCCAGCCAGAGACCGTGCACATGGTTCCAGCAGGGGCACAGCTAGTGGGCAGAGACACGGGCTGCACGTTCGCGTTGAGGGAGGCCGACTGGTTGAGTTTGAGCAGCATGACGTCATTGGTCATGGTGTCGCTGTTGTAGGCAAAGTGTCTGATGACATTTTGAGCACGAAGAATCTGCTCGGTGCCATCATTCTCTTCAATGTTGTGCTCTCCCAGATGAACCTCTATAGACCTATATCTAAATATTAAAATATGCCATGTTTTCATGTTCATTCCCTCTTCAGATGAATGAGTCATGCCTAAATATATCGAGACAGTGCTTACTTCATGTAGCAGTGAGAGGCAGACAGCACCCAGTCCTTGTTGATCAGGGTGCCACCGCAGTAGTGGTACCCAACATTCAGAGACACCTGATGGGGCTGGGAATGGCGCGGGCACTCGTACCCACCGATGATCTTATCGTCCTTTGTGGCAACTGAAAACAGATTACGAATAGTTAGAAATAGACACGAGCTTTCACTGTGGGACATATCCGACAGAGACGCTGTACCACACTCACAAGCAGCTGCAAGGAGCAGAACGAGGACCAGAGACCACATGGCTGCAGTGTGACCCGGTGAGTTTTGTCCCGCATACGTACTTTATACGTACTCCGAGCTGCCTGATTGGTCCAGTAATTGCCAAAATAAATAAAAGAAAAACTTGATAGTAAAGTAGATCATTCAGAGTCATGCAGTCCAACAATCTTCAGCCCAATATGTAACAGCTGGATTGTTCACGTAACACATTTATACAAGGCCAAGTCCCTGATCAGAGGATTCGGGGGGTAACACTGAAGTCCATGGCTTTTTTGTTATCACTAAATAACAATCTGTTTTGTTTCTAATGTATGTGACATTTAATAATCACATGTGACTGCTGTGAAATAAAAATTTGAACCCGTCAATGGAAAAGCCGAAAGAGTAGTAGTAGTTATTTAAATCGTTAATTTAAGGTAAAAATATTTCAAAATCCAAATGATGAACAACAAACACTCCTTCGCATCATGTTAAATATTCTTTGCATTTTTGACTGGGGACGTATTCTGCTGTTTCTCAATGATCCATGTGATGTGTGGATATTAATATTGCAGCAGCTCAGTTTGCAGCAGCTCAGTTGCTTTAAAGCTCCTCAGGTTTACTTGAGTTTCATCAACAGCACATGTGAACCATGGAGGATATGGGGATTCTTTTTATTCTAAAGTCAATTGTAACTTTTTTTTACTTGATTTTAAGTTCTGTTTCCTCATTTCTGTCGTTTAAAACATGTTGGTTTTCCAGTGAATCCCAAAAATTTATTTTTTTAAACACTTATTCTGTTTAGGGTTTCAGGGTCTCACTGCCCATGCAGCAGTTTCTCATTTGAATCAATAAAGTCTTACACCTGAACGTCCCACATCACGACATCTTCAACACTAATTGAAAATGTTTATGTTTAAACATAGTGTTTGACTGTTTATTTTGATTTAATGTATAAGCCACAACATTATTACTGCCTGGTGATTTTAATGCTGACCATGTGTCTGTGATGTGTCAAAACACATCACAGTCTACTGTCTAACCAATCAGAAACACTTTTCAGACAAGTGAAGCTGGGACAGAGCTTAATAAATGCTGAGTAACCACATTCTGGACATGAACACAAGATGACAGTAGCAGTTATTAGTCAGAAGCTTCTCACTTTGAGCATGTATGTGAGAGAGGCTCCGTCTGGGACTAACCTGAGTCAAGGTCACGGTGCTGAACACAACCTGTACCAAACATGTACCAAACATGTACTGCACTCACATCAGATCACAATGGTAAGATTAAAAACCATATATTTCTTATTGAGAATCAAAAAACCTTTTCACAAGAGGCTCACTGAAACTATAAAAAAGTTTTGGCATACAGTCTAATAAGTGTAGGTATAATTTTCTCTTCTATGTCGATCACAAACTAATGCAGTGAATAAATAAGGGTCAAGCAAAGGTCCACAGCCATCTCTTTATAATCCACCATCAGCCAATCATTGGTGTTTACTCTGCTCCTATAAGCAGTGTGCAAAAAACACCTCTACAGAGACAGTACAGGGACAATCTCAGAATATATAAATGAGACATCAGAATGTATGACTTAAAATTACATCAAACAGGTAATTTCTTTAATAAAAGCTGTACTAGATGGGGGATTTTTTTATGTATTTCATGAGAATATGGAAGAACATACAGAATTTAATTCAAATAAGAGGGCACTGGTGCACAGGTCATACCAGCCCCATCAGGTGTCTCTGAGGTCTACCACTGAGGACGTGTGCTCGCCCCTGGTCAACATGAGCTATGTGGCGTCTGCCGCTCACTGCTAATAGACTGGCGACCTGTCCAGGGCCAATAACAGCCGGGATGGGTTCCAGTGACCCCGCGACCCCCAACAAGGATGAGCGGCCTGGATAATGGATGTGTGGATAATGGACATCCTCTCTGGTGTGACCTCTAACATCAGATTTGTGCAAAAATGAACATGAGGCACCTGCGGAATAAACCTGGACAAGACTGGATCACTCCTGTTAAAATACATCAGGCTTTAAAACTTACTGTTGTACCTACAGCACAACGTATAGCGTTTAATTAACACTTTTACATTTGGAAACATTTTGAAGGGGACTCAAGGAGTATTTTTTAAGATAATATTTGCAGTTTTATTTAAATGAGGAGTTTGGGTTTTTCACCCACCTCTGTTGATTTCGTATTTTCTTGTTCGGTTTGTAGCGGAACCATCGCTGCTGTTCCTTGAAAAGTCGGACAGATTTGCCGACGTACCACGAATGTCAAACCTGGAACCTCACAGCATTGACATGACCTCAGGTTTTACTTTTAGCCGGAGGAAACCTCAGTAAAATCCGAGCAGAGCTCAACGTCAAGAATAGATCCACTCGCTTCTTTAGCTTTTTTGTTTTACTGTGTGTTTGCTGAGAAACGGTCGCGGGAGAATCGAATCCGGACAAGATGCGCCTCACGCTGCGAATGTTGATCTCCCACGGCCGGGTGGCCCGGAAAATGGGTCTGGGTCCGGAGTCTCGAATCAACATGCTGCGGAACATTTTGACTGGACTCGTCCGACACGAGCGAATAGAAACCACGTGGGCCAGAGCGGATGAAGTCCGCTTCTACGCAGAGAAGGTGAGGCAGCTAACGCGGCTAACACGGCTAACGGTGCTGTTGCATATGAGGATAAATATTAGCCACCAGACACGTACAAAGCATTTAGTTCACATAGGTTTAGAGCAGAAACAAAAGCTGAAAATAATATCTTTATAAACACAATAATCAAAGCAATTGGTAAATGCAAATGTGAGATGTGTTGGCATTTAGATTATTTAATTGGAACTAAGCGAGGTGAATATACTTCAGCATGTGAAATATCTAATTTAGTAAAACTGTCACAGTATGAAGAACACACCATAAGTCAGAATATCAGGATATATATATATATATATCTCCCTGTGTGTAGAATGTGGCCAGCTGATGACTAACTATTGCACCACATTAAAGTTTGATTTTGCTGTTTAAAAATATCCATTAATTTATTGTTTTATATGTGAAGTCTGACTAACTTGCAACATATTCTGATTATAAATTGTGTTTCGTCCTCGTCTTTGTGTTTTCGTTTTCCTAGTTGATTGACTATGCCAAAAAGGGAGACACTGACGAGAAGTCGATGAAAATGGCCAGTTTCTGGCTGACGGTATGTAAATGCAGCTATTACAAATGTTGTGAAGTTAGAAACTGTACCACTATAAATGTCGAATAGTTGATATTGAGCTCTGATGTAGTTTCAATCTGCTTCTTTTCTTTAGGAAAAGGATCTGGTCCCGAAGCTTTTTAAGGTCCTTGCTCCACGGTTTGAGACCCATACAGATGGCTACACGCGGATGGTTCGCATCCCCAACAGAGACAACCTGGACAGGGCTAAGATGGCCGTCCTGGAGTACAAAGGCAACCCCTTTCCACCTCTCTATCCTGTAAAGAAGGAGAATGAACTGACACTCATCAATCAGCTGCTCAAAGGCTACAGAGAGGAGAGGGCGCAACAGCTGCTTGCAAAAGATTAATATCATCACTGTGTTGGATAGAAGGTGAAGCATGATGTTGATGTGCTGAAGAATCACTTTCAGATTCTGCAAATGGTGGCCATCATAGAGACTGATGCATTTCTTAGCTAAATTTTGAAAGCTACAGTGTCAACTAAGAATATGTGAATTTCCGTACAAGGACTCTTGAATGGATTGTATATGAATACATATTTTTAACAGAAGTAACATTCATTTCATTTCTTTAAATACTATATAAACCAGGTTGGCATTATCAGTCAAGGGAGGAGTGACCAAAGGTAAAGTCACACAAAACATGTTAATTCAGTTATTCAATTAGTGGTTTTATAATTTTGACGCCACTTCAACTTTCTCTTTGTCCTGTTGTGAGACCATCTATAAACTACAGATTAAAATGGAAAAGCCGCTGGGGTTTAATCATTTTTTGATTGCATTTCAGTTAGCAGCATCAAATCTAGAGCAAATAGTATTACTGGCCACAGAAGCTACAATTTAAAATGAATTATATTGTATTATTACATTCATTTTGCCATTTAAGTGGGTCTGGGTTGTGTGACTTGATTAATTATACTAGGGATTATGTAGGAGCTGGAATGTCATAAAGCAATGTACTTAAAACCGTATACTTTATTGTCCGTACTGGTGGTCAACTCTATTTAATTTGGTAAATGTTGCAAATATCCTTTGACAAAACAGTAAAAAAGTTAATTTTGCATATTTACAGTGTTATCTTTAACAGACAAAAAAAAAGAATTTGTCAAATACAATAGGACTTTTAAAAGTCCTAATGTTAAATTCTTTAAGGCAAGTGCACAGATTAAAGTAGCTAGTGAGCAAAATTGTTATGACAAGTCACTTCAACACAACTTCTACGCTGTTGCCAAACAGTGGCAGAAGTTTGAATTTTCCTTATAGAATGTCACAGCAATGAGCCTGAAAGCTATTTTTAAATCTAGATCTTTGCTAAGGAACAAGTACAGACAGGCACAGTGTGTTGTGTCTGCACCTCAGCAGCCACAGACCAGGATGCTGGCACTGACTGTAAAATAATTAGGCTAGCCCACATCAGAATGTGACCAGGCTGGAGTCTGTCCCTATAGTGTTTTACTTTAATGGATTCTTGTAATGGGAACAGATTCTAAATATGATTTACAGACATTAGATTTACTCTTTTGGACACACGCCCTTGTCCTAACTGCAACACAAACACTTGCTCGTTAACACAGGAGCCAAATAATGCACACGGCCAGGCAAGGCCTCTAATAAAACCATATTTTTTTTTATTATTTTGGCAAAAAGTGTTTATATACAGCATATTTAGAATTGTTATTTGACACTGTTAAAATGCATTTGAACAGTTCTTCTGTGATGTGCTCTTAACCAGATCACTCTGAGTAGCTAAAAGCTGTGCTGTTTTCTGTCATGCATACATAATCTCTTGTCTGCAAATTCTCTCCCCTATGTGTTTCTCGTTCCTGTATTTTAATATCAATATACACAAGGTTGAAGCAGTGATACAGTGTCAGTAAGCCTGTCCGTCAGTCCCGCCCTGTAAGCTAGTCATCAGGAAAAATAACTAGTGTTCTTAATTCAAGTGTCACCACATTAAACCTCTGACTACACTTAAGTTACACAGCACAGTCCCAACATCCTGAAGTACTTCATTACAGCAACACTGCCACTGATAAATCTGTGGACTATTAGCTGAGCACCACCATATTTATGAATTAGAAATCAATAAATGGTCTTGATAGAACTACAGAATTTGCTAGTGTCCTCTTACTGACGTTTGTCGCTTTCTGAATTGTAAAAATCTGGTGGTGAACTCAATGGTGCGAATTGTCAACTTCAGTTACATCAACAAAGCATGAAACGTTCCCTAAAACGTGTGGACCATCCATGGACATTTTCAGACTGTATTTACAGGTGGAATACAACTCTTATGTGGTATGAACGCGGGTTTCAAAGCAGTCTTATTAAGTGACGTCATCACGAATAAACAGACTAAGACCAGGAACATTAAAGTGCTCCATGCAGGACAGACAAAATGTACAGTTGTGTTGCCGTTTTCACAGTTCATTTACAAGGCTTTTTTTTTGATGTCATAGCTCAATGTTAGGGCAATACAAAACTAGTAATATTTGTTCAGCTTTTCGTACGATTTTAAACTTGTAGGTGCGAAAAGCAGGCAAATAAAACATCTTCAAGAAATATATCAGGTACTAGACAGGGATGAGGATGAAGTTACTTGTATTTTGTAAAAGCATATGTTGACAAAGGTGAACTGTAGTATTCCAGTAACTTGAAAATCACCCCTGTCCTTGTGCTATATTGCATCAGTACATTCACCAACGTCTACAAACACAAAATGACGTTTATGAGCAGCCATATTCTGCACTTGAGCAAAAATTCAACTAAAACTGACAGTGTCCTACTGTTTGTCATGTTTTAGACAGCGCAAGAAGGTTTTTGTTGGGAATGACAATTAACAGAATTTATCCTGTCAAAAACAAACTAAAGCCTATTGTATGTATTTACACAAGTATAGATTTCAATACACACAATAAGCAAATATTGTATGATCACGTGAAGTACATATATCAGCGTTCTGGACGGGAGTACAATACAAACATGCGTGTTTTACAGATACCTAGAAGTGCCCACGATAAAGGTGACATTTTACATTTACACATCAGTATATCAATCCAGAATAACCAGCTGCAATGAAGGCATAAGAATATGAATAATATTTCAACAAACTCCATATGGAGTAAATGTCTATTCTTTATCAAAATGTGTCAAATGTTTTTTTTTTTTTTTTTATACATGAATTTCATAAATGCAAGTCGTGTAAGACTTTTGATGGTCACAGCACCAACTAGAATTTAATGATGTGGGAAAAAAATGAAATTTTTCTTTTTTTTCCTTTTTAAATAAAAGCACATATAGGTAGCTCTCTCCAGTTTTAGCTATTTACAAACTCTTCAAGGCACAGCATCAATGCCTTATGAATTTTTGAATAAAAGTGTTTCAAGAATTTTGCTCATTTCTGCATCGTGCACTGCTATCATTCTATTGCTCTGGCTACATCCACTTTGTCATCTTTCTCCCTATGTGCCTTTTACTGGTCAATATCAAATATTTATTGCTTCTTTATTCCTTTACATGTTGGGCACTTCTGTCTCTCAGTCATGTCCCCCCACTCCTGCATTCAGGACATTTCCTTTAACAGGTGAAAGAGGAACAGTTTAGGGATTTACTTTGCTGTTGACTTGTCTTCATTGTCCTTTCAAAGTTTTTTGGCTGTCCCTTTTGTCCTTACATACCAACACCTTAATTCTGGTGGTTTCGTCAGCGCCTTTCCCCGTCCTCTCTGTCTCCATTTCATGCCTTTGTTCCATACCCTGCCCCCCCTCCGCTCTGCATGCTGAAATACTCCGTGAAGGAGGGGAGCCGGGGCGGCAGCGGGGGGGAACGTGCGGCCGGGCGCGGGGGTATCGGAGGCGGAGGTGGGGGCAGTATTGACGTCAAATCAGCAGCAGTGGTGATGATCTTCTGCTCGCTGTTCCTTGGCACCTCTGGTCCTTTGCGGGCCACTGTCTCCTCCACTGTCTTCACTGGGTCCTGAAATATAGAAAAACAATAGTTTTACACCTCTGACTGACACTGCCAGCAACACAAAACTGTACACCATGTTTTGACAACGTCCTCTATGATTGCACATGACATATTCTGGGTTTCATCTTGTTCAGTTACTCAAGTTTCGAAAAACAACAGTTCAAACCACATTCTTCTGTCCACTGAAAGGATTTAGTCAGTGCCACAACTTCTGCGTAGGCCTGGCAAATGTAGCTGTAATCATTAAGTTGTCAGAGAGGACATTAATACATCGCTTTGTCCACCAAGCATAAAAACAGAAAAATGTTTATTTAAAGCTCAAGTTCAAATAAAAACACAGTCTCAAACTTAAAATATCTGTTTTGCACAATGTGTGCAAAGAAAGAGGATTACAGGAGTACAGATGTTAATGAGGGAATACAATCACTGAAGCTCTATAAAAATATATATATAATCAAACTAAAATTCAAAGTAATGCATAAAAACGTTTTAGTAACAAGGTTTTAGTTTTGTGTTTCACAGCTGGCTTTGAATCAATCATTAATTTGGTAATCAACTTCCAAAAACACAAGACTTGTTTAATTTTGCTGAGATTTGATGGAAATAATAATGGATAAAATAATGGAATTAGCTTCTGGCATTGCTTCTTTCTTTCTATCTGAAAATTAGAACAAAGTATTTGAAGGGTTGTTTGAAGGATGTTTGGATTATAACAAATAATTTAACCAAGCCCCCCGTGAATTCTGGGCGACCTTGCAATTTAAAACATTATAAAACAATGCAACATACATCAAAATGTCATCGCAAAAGCCTTCATGAAATCAGGCCATACTACAACAATCACAAAAGGTCTGGAGGAACCGAAATACAGTAAGTGCCTCTTCATGACTAGGATTGTTTCATGCATTTCAACAAACACGTAGGTATTTAAAACCTATAATCTAGGTGTCTTGATACTTTCTGCAGCCTTTGGGCTCAAACCTGCAAAACAAATCAGATTGCATGTCGTGTAAACATCTACGTAGACACAGATTTACTGTTCTGTTTCACCAAATAACCCTGGTCTGATAGACGTCCTGATATCCTTCACTTGTTCAAAGATAAGAAGATTGTGTTGAACAACAAAGAGGACAGACTCTTATTTCCGGGCTATAAGGACTAAAGGCCACATTGAAAAATGTAGTGTTTTACTGGCCTTTTTTCAGCTGCTACACTTATGTCTGCTGTTACAAATCTGCTGCCAGATTTCTAACAAGCACTAGGAGAACAAAGCACATTACTCCTGGTTACACAGTGTTCACGTAGCCACAAAATTGATTTCTAAGTGCTAGGAGTGGATTTTAGGACACAAAGGCTTAGCTACAAAAGGATGAATTTCCTCCCTACATAGTCAATTTAAAATGTAGATTTAAAACTCACCTTCTCTGATGCACTTTTATTATTTATTAAATTTAGCCCTCCCATCGTTGATTTTTTATTCTTTGTCTTTTATTCTCTCATACAATAAAAAGGCTGCCTTTATGTTTGAGGGATGCTACCCATGTAAACATGTCTTTCCTACCCATAACATTTATGACAATTATGATGCACACTGTCAACTTTGTGCCAAGTATTTGTGTTTCCCTAAAGTGTTTTGTGCTTGTTTCTACCCGTTGTAGCAGTGTAATTGCTTTTTTGTCACACGTTTCTGTGCAATATTAAACAGCAACTTCCACAGATCTGAAGGTTCTCTGAGCTATTCAATTCATTACAGCAAACACAACCCTTAATTTGGTCTTGTCAACTCTCCTATTGAATCGTTATTTCATTGTGCCTAAATGTTTTCATATCAGTGCGTGTGCTACGTTACGCTGTGCTTACTGTCATTCACCCGACGCCCACAGGAAGAGATGGCAGGTTCCGCCAAGAAATAATCCCTATAAACACGTCCCCTTACAAACTGCATTGTTACACTGATGCCTTCAAACTTGAGGCATCTTCATTAGATGAGAGATTTTTTATTTTTTCCATTTATTCTTAAGTTGACACAGGAAAGTCTGCATCTGAAAAGCATTAAATATAGAGTCCAGCTACACACAAATATGCTCGAATTCACCTTTTACCCGAATCATCCCTTCAACAACACCACCTGTTTGGGAGCAGTGTAGATTTATTTGACAGCAATGTGTAAATAATTATAGTTTTCATGTGTATTTATCTGCGCTTGCATCTCCAGATTCAACACCTCCAATGTGGGACATTAACCATGGATTCAAACACATGCACGCGGCAACGATAGACTCACTGATTGGATGGAGAAGAGTTCAGTGAAGTTGGGCTGAGAGTCTCCCAAGAAGGAGCTGTTTCCATAGGCATGATGGGGGAAACTCTCACCCCCCTCACCCCCTTTTGGACTGGACAGCAGGATCCCAATCTGGGATGTCCGAACGTGATAGGGGAAGTTCTTATTGGCTGCTGATGGTCGCGTGATAACCTTAGAGACAAAAAGGATAAATTATATGATTTCTCCGTACTGTATATACAGTCAGTGTGGAAAAGAATCATAACCCTTACTACTTTTCACCCTTTAACACTGAGT
Source organism: Channa striata (assembly GCA_033026295.1). NCBI lineage: Eukaryota > Metazoa > Chordata > Actinopteri > Anabantiformes > Channidae > Channa > Channa striata. The sequence goes on along the minus strand of CM065175.1, from coordinate 19,681,299 downwards.
CTTGGTCGATTTAATTTGGTTTTCTTTGGAAAAATATCCTATACCCACTGTTTAGTAGCAAACACACGGTATATGAGGAAGTGAGGAGGGCAATGCATGCACTGAGCAGGAATATAAAAAGGAAATTTACGTGAGCAGTACGGCCCATTAGTAAAGAACAATGTGTCGAAGGTGAAGCAGAGGTAGATAATGATGTGTGGAGGAGACAATCAGCATGAGGCATTTATGACTGAAGGATAGTGAATAACGTGTAACTGACAGCGGCAATAATGACTCTTGAATAATGTCAACTATGCAGAAGTGCAGAGGTGTTTGTTACGAACAAGAAAGACGATGTGAGCGTAGAGGTGGATGCCGAGCTGAATGCCGTTGACGATTTTCTCTCGAGCCCAGCGAGGAATCCCAAAGTTGGCAATCAGGGCCATAACAGGCACTGCGAAAAACCTGAAGGAGACATGGAAAAAGATTTAGGATAATGATGTGGAGAGAAACACATTAAAAGAGAAGAATAGACTTCAATGGTGGGAGAAAGGGAGCAGAGAGAGTAGAACTAGATGTAACACACAGAGATAAAGATGAGACGAGAGGCATAGATAATGAGGCGGGAGATAGTGGCAGCAATGAGAGAGAGAACTACAGAGATAATATTAGCCTTTGTAATCCACCCTTCATTTCAAGCTCATGCCATTATACACAGAGAGTGAAGGGCAGAGAAGCCGGTCAGTTTCTATAGACGGGTGTGTAATGGGGAAACAGGCGGCTTCCAGTAAAGCTTTAAATTAACTAGCACGCATACTGCATATGAGAGCATAAATTATTCTAACAGAAGAGATCTCATCAGCTGAGTAAAAATAGACATTTACCTCTAGCAATCATTCCCTCAAGTACAATTATTCACAGTGTGACTAGAGCGCAGAGGTTGGCCAGTGTAAAATACATAACTTTACATTCTGGTATTGCTAAAGCATCAGCAATCTCATGCACATTTTTACAGAGCAGCATCAATTATTCAAATTGAAGAGACCTCAAACATAGAAATGTGTATTTTTCTACTCTTGCAATTTCTGGCTCAGGTGCTATTATCTGCAGCCGAGGCGAAGTGGGGGAAGCTGTGCACGGCTCACCAGAGTGTGTATGTGGTGAAGAAAGGGACATAGAAGGGCTGTTTCTCAGGGTAGTGTTTCAGGGACACCAGCACGGCATAGCAGAACCACACGTAGGCCAGCAGCTGCAGGCCCATCAGTCCGTAACCTGCAGGGCTGTCGTAGGCGTAGAGCACCTCACCTGGGTCAAAGAACTGTCACGGGGACAAAATGAACACACAAACATTAAAACTTTTGCACAAAGTACAAAAAGAGTCTGTTGGCTCGGCTTCACACTTTAGTCGGTGCCCCATTTACGAAGATGGATTGCTCACGGTTCAGCTGATGCACTGTGATGACCGAGCCAGCGCTCAGCTTGTAGCATTCTGTGCAAGTCTTTGACATTGACACTTCTCCACAACTAGGTCATCAGCATGCATGCGCGCACAGGTTCGTGGATGTGTGTGGCAAATATGCCTGTGTCTGCAGACACTAGACTGCATTTCACAGTCCAGTGACTGGATAGCGTTAGCCATACAGGGTTACCCCCTGCTACATAATGCAGACCATAGGTCTGACTGCTCGGCGTGGAGCTTCTTGGGATCCAGCCCGCCAACACTGGAACACTCAAGTCTCCACTCCAGTTCCAATTGTAACCTAGTTTGGCGTATTTTTAGAAGGAGCTCCCATGAGTTTTAAGCTCTTTAATAGCAGGGACCATGTAAGAGGGCAGGCAGCAGATAAATTACACCGCTTCAGATCCACATATTGCCGTGTGAGAGATGGCTATAGGCTCCCGTGTTAAATATAGTACAGATACTTCCATTGCACTTTTCCCACTGGGTCATTACCATGCTGTATTCAAAGACTGTAATCCACTGTCCCCAAATGTATCATCATTACCTTTGACTGTCCTGAGGCTTCTGCAGTATGTAGAGGTGTAAATATAACACTCCTGAGTGTGTTATTAATTTATAAATCCGTATGCTCAAAATCATAGCCTGTGAAATCCGTCTCCGTCTTCACGCGCAGAATGTGGAACATATTATTAATAAGAGATCTCACAGTTTGTTAATCAGATAGCCTAACTTTCATATCCCAGGAAACCCTAAAGAATTGAAGTAAGATTTATTACCTTAGCTAGTAAGAACTGCAATTCTCTTTTGTTGTGTTTGTTGATGAAAGTTGCCTGATTGTTTCTGCCATTATTTGCAACTCATCAAGGAATTTATATAAATGTATGTTTTTACAATCAACTTGGTGCAGATTCATAATTAGTAATGTATCAGTGTAATGAGTGACTTGACAGAAAGGACCATTACAGCCCACACAGATATGTGGGCCCAAGTCTCCCATGAATATTTATGAGATTATTAAAAAAGCCTTAGAGACCAGTAACAAGTGCGTACACTGTGTCAAACATTGTCAAGTCAGAAATCTTGCACCCAGTCATCTTGGGCATAATTCAGACGCTGCTTTGAAGTCACATCTGAAGAAAAGGAACTTGGAAGTTTACACATGTTTTACCAGTTAGGATGTGAATTTCGACTGAGAAGTAACAGAACTTTGTCCATAAAGTAATGGCTCTATAATGACTTTATAGATATACTCTTTATAGAGTTATATGACTTTATAATGACAGATAGTTTCAAAAATATTTCTAAAACCTTACACCTTAGCATTCAACAAATTATTGTTTGATATTTGCTGTACAAATATTAAAATAATTTATTGTTATTACAAAATTATCAGCACACAAAAACGACTTTTCTGTTACGTACGTTGAAAAGCTTCTAATTTTTTCCCACTTGTATTAACTAGTGACGGGCTGATGTTTTCCACTTGGTTGTTCATATTTACATTTAGCAAACAATGTATTGTGGCAAAGCTTCCAATTTTCCAACAGGTGAGGAAAGTGCAACGATGACATAAGTATTTACTAGTGATGAACTTTAATGTAAGTCAGCTAAAGAATTCCTCAAATTAATTAAAATTCAACAAATAGCCCAAAAATTTTTTTCACAAATTGAACAAAAATAAGTAGTTTGGTTCCAGTCTTCTTATGACTAGAAATAAAGAACATTGATTAAAACAATATAAACTGGTGGCCCCACTTTTAACCAAGCACGCTCTGTGTGTGTGTATGTGTGTGTGTACAGTGTTTACCTCAGCCTCGTAGATAAAGAGAATGACATAGGTGATTGTGTAGACTGTCATGTAGATACTCAGCTTCACCGACCCACTGTGACTGATCCTTGCCCTGATACACACACACACACAAATTTAGTTCTTTATTCACAAAGATATTTTTCTGACTCATCTAAAAGCATCAAAAGGGTGTTGCAATCTGAACTTTATAAATTATAAAATGGCTACAAACACATGAACATAAGCTCCAAACTCTGTCCAAACTCTCAAAATCTGAAATTAATGTAGTCAACAAATAGAAACATCTCTGCATTAAGCCTTTGGACTAATTCATCAGCACACATCAGACAAAAAAAAGTTGTAGGGTTATATCTCTACAGACTGTCAGCGTTAACAGACACTACAAATAAACAGCCATGTTTGAGCTTGATGGCGATGCAGTTTTAAGTGTATTGGCTGGGGTTTTAAGAGGGTTTAATCAGTCCAAGGGATCACAGAATGTTCTGAACCCAGAGGAGGATGTAATTCTAGGGTTAAAAAAAAAAAAAAAAAAAAAAACAAACCTCTTAAATCTTGTAAGCTGGGTTTTCTCTACATGAACTCAGTCTGGAAAATATCTGCAGGGATTCAGCTAAAGCAGGACCAATCTTCATTAAACTATGATGACTCACCAGCACTCAAACTCAACACCTGCAATTTAACTAGCTGTTTGGATTTTTAAAACGCCTGACTGTGACACTGCACTACCCTTTTCTCTAATAAAAACTGAATCAAAAAGCAACTTCTGGGGACAGACTGAGAAAACAGGACTGAATTAGAAACCTGCAAAACAAATGACAATCTGGGGGTCGGACAGCTGTCAGATGTGGGATGGATACATGCTGATATTCAAGCAAAGGAGAACACTTGCACAGTCTGTGCAGTTTATCTGAAATAAAGTCTGTCCCAAGCAAATGTCCACTAAACCTTGCCAGAAAGTGAGAGTGAGCAAACCAAGAATTGGTCAGCTGGCATTGCTAGGAAAACAATATCCATCAAACAATACAAAAACACAAAAGCAAGCTCACAGCACAGCAGCATCTGTCTAAAACATTCCCCACAACATATCAGGTGTTCATCCACATTATCAGAGCCAGTGCATTAACTGACATTTTGACTGACATCTCATGTTGTCATTTCATCTGATGGAATTATGACTATGACAGCGAGGCCTGACAGTGGCAGCGTAAACACACATGCACAGGGTGACAGGCTTGCACAAACAGAGACACACACATAGCCTCAAATAAACACACACACGCAGGCCACAAATGTGCAAAACCCCCACCTGGTGACAGTGAACCCTTTGCCCAACAATATGAGCATCAGTAGGAACACCAAGAAACTGACGGAGAACAGTAATTTCCCTGGAGACGGATGGAGAGATGCAAAGAGACAGAGTGAGAAAGAAGACAGAGGGGATAATTAGGTTGTGGTTTCCAAATCTGTAATATCAGAGGGAAACGATAAAAATCAGGTCACATCCGCACACACGCGCAGTCACAGAAAGTCACATAATCCTGCATCCAATCATTCATTCTGCAGTGAGTGATTTTCCAGCGCAGAAGCAGTGTCTGTCTGTCAGTCAGTCAGTGGCTCATGCAGGAGAAGAACTCACCGAGTATTTTCAGGCTGCCGTTGCCAACTCCATCTCTAGCATACAGGCCCCAGTAGACACAATGGAACAACAGGCTGAGCACTGCCAAATGGAAAAGATGCAGGGAGCAGAAAATAGGAAAATAAGAGAAAGGGAGAAAGGGAGAAAGGGGAAAGAGAGGAGATGAGAGAAGGGGGAGTATGAAGGAAGATGTCAAAGTGGAAGTTGTAGAAGTAGAAAAGAGAGGAAGAGAAAGGGAGGGGGAGAAGGTGAGAGCAACGAGGGATAGACAAGAACAAAAAGTTGAAGAATTGAGAAAAAGGAGATGAAAAAGCAGCAGAAGGCTTGAGAGAAGTGGGAGGAGAGGGAGAAAAGAGAATTTAGGGATGGCAGGAGAATCAAGAAGGGATTTGCAGAGGGAACAAGCCAGCGCGAGGAGAGAGAGCGAGAGAGCGATAAGTGGGGAGAAGAAAAAGGAGAGGAGAGGATGAGGAGAGCAGGGGGGTGTTTGTCAGTAACGGCATGCTCCACCGAACACTGTAACACAGCACGGCTGTTTGCAATAGTTCCCATTCAGAGGCTAATAAGGCCGATAATATCTCTGCTCTTGAAAAGGGGATTAAGGTATGAGATGCTGCAGCCATGCGAGAGACTCATTGTCATCTCGAGTGTGTGCGGCATAAAGTGTGTGTTGTGTTGTGTTTGTGCAGGACAGAAGCTCTCACCCTCCACACCTGCCGCCGTCATAAACATTTTGTAGGTTGTGTGAAGAAGCTGTCTTCCCTTCAGATTGTCTGCGAGGGAAAGAAAAAAAAACAAGAATGAGATAGAGGTGATGGAGGCCTGTTTGTGTGTGTGTGTTTTGTGTGTGTGTGTGCTCTTGGTGGGGACAGAGATAAAAAGGATGGAGATATGCTAACAGATGGCAAAGTAGAGTGAGAAAGGTACAGACAGTGAGAAAAAAAAAGAACAAAGGAATGAGGCAGATAAATTGGGGAACAACCATTAGTATGCATCTATCATGCGATGCCCATTTCTAAATTAGGCCTTATACGTCTTCTCTATTCTCTCTCCATAATCTGAGAGGAAACATTTTTAATGCATCTTTAAGTAGGCAATTTTACTGCAACAATGCTTGTACAAACACGCGTTGCTCAGGGGAAAAGTTACAGGGGGAGGAGGTGTCAAAGGTTCACAGATACTGCACAAGCTCGGCCTGCAAAGTGCTGCTGGATCCTCCTGCGACTTCCTCAAAATATCCTCTAATGATGGTCCCAGCAATTAAAATGCTGACGTGGTGATGTTTTATGACTTTTTAAATCTGTTGATTTTAAAATATGACCCCTGTTCGACACGATTAGGGCCTCTGTGCTCAATTTGTGCATGTCACCTCCACATCCTTTGTTTGATTTGAGCTTTTGCGAATACATAAAACGTACATTGGCGCGTCTGTGTGCACTCCAGTGAACCTGGTCAAAGCAACATACACATGGTGAATGAGTTACAGCAGTTCATTCAAAGCCATTCTCCGATCTGCATAAATCAGCATAAGATTTCAGCAGAATCCAAAACTCAAAAATGTGCATTTGCACCTCATTACATGTGGTTTTCCTTTCTCTGCAGCACCGTGTACCAGGGAACGAATCCACTCGTCGTATAGGTGCAGCTCTTTTTGGAGGAATTTAACTGTAAAACACTTGATGACTCGGCTGGAGTTAATTAATTTGAAGACTGTTGACAAAACAATCTCATCACAAGATCCATTTAGTAGCTGTGCTGGAACCTGGACAGAAAGTCCTTAAATGACTTTTTTTTTCCTACAGCAAGTGGGCAACTCCATCTGCTGTGGATGATTGTGTGATTAAATCAAAAGCTCCACAACAGCTACTACACAAAGCCTTTTATGAGACTGTTGTCAACTGCTGTCACCAGGGTCAAAAATTTACTTTCAGTCTGTGTCTGAAAGGGGTTTTATGCCAGTGTGAACATCACTATTTGTTTTACAACAGGTTGTCCCAGTTTAGTTCGAACTGTATTAGGTAACAAGACACGTTTTGTCTGTGGAGCTTCTCGTCCATCCAGGTCAAAGTTACCCCAAAGGTTCTGTTCAGTCAGTTGCAACTGGACTTGCTCAGGCTGAGGTTGGTACAGTTTTATGTAAATTACTTCTTTTCTCCACCTTTAAATCTTCAATACATCAAATTCTCTGGTCAGAGCATCTACGCTACTGTCCTCAGAGGAGCTTTAGGGCATAGATTGAAATGTGCCTCAGCACTAAAACAACCACGGATGCTTTGCTGTGATGCACATCATAATATAAATTAAATAACAAGCATCTGTTGCCTGGAACTGTGGTTGAGATGATCCATAAACCATAAACAGTTTGTATTTGATCCTGTTTCTGCAGAAGAAATCCTTGCTACAAAAATTGCTGACAGTGTGTCCTGTGGATTGTCCACGCTTTCTGTTGGATTTGTCAGTGCCGTGGGCAACACAAACAAAAGTCTGTTCTCACCCGTTTTATTTGGCTGACTGCAGATATGAGCTGATAAAACCCATCTACAGTTGCAGTCAAAAAAGAGAACAATAAAAAAAACACAACTTAACTAATGTTACAAAGTCAAGACAAAATCTAACTAACGTCCTTGAAAATTTAGAGAAGGAAATGCTTGTCTTTGGTTGAACTGCTCCCCACATTAAGGCCATTTCGTGCAATCATGAAGAGGCTGGTGCGTAATACACTTTTGTAATGTTTTTGTGAATTAAGGAAATGTTTTTCCAGCATTTGAAAGCAGAAAATACACCTCTAGCTGCCCGGGTTAACCTTAGACGAAGGAGGCTGGGAATGATTTTTCATTTAAGGGCAAGTCACTCCTTGGGGCTCTTGTTCTCAGCTGCTGCAGGTTATTGAGTTGTGACCTTCATGTGTCAAACTCGCTTCACTGCCCTTAAGGCTACTGCTACCTTCTCCGCTCAACCGTTCACCTTTACACGAAAACCCAACCCCGCTATCGCCATCCTCTCACTCCAGCATCAGCGTCGCTCGTGCTCCGTTCTGACACACTCCCGGTTCCAAAAGAAAATAGGTACATGCTCCACCTCTACTTATCTCTGAAAACATGAGAACTTACTCATAACCCATTAGGAGAAGATGTGGAGTTTAAAATAGATATGAAGAAAAGTTACTTAATGACTGCTTTGTGCTTTAAAAGTAAAAGAAGGAGGAACAGAATTAAAGTAAGTGGAAAAGATGGTACTTACAGGCAAAGTAGCAGGAGAGGAGGAACACCATGGAGAAGATGACCAGGAACGTGATGTCCGTCTCCAAGATTCCTGTGAAATGGGTATGAGAAAAAGAAATAATAAGAAAGAAACCAAAAAAAAAGAGGAGAGATAATAAAGAGAGAAGAGGAGGTGGAATGAGACCAGAGGGTAAAGGAGTCAATGAGATACAGAGAATATCAAGGTGAAGAAGCAAGAAACAATAGAGGAAGGGGGAAAAAAAAAGGGAACGGATGAAAAATACAGAGAAGCAGGTACGTGATGAGGATATTGGATTAGGTAGCAAACAGAGTTACAGTAGAAGCAGAGTGGGAGAGAGAGAACATTGCTAGGAATAATTCATTTAGAAGCTACTTGGGTCTGTTCTTTTCATGCCTTCCTCTCAGTTCATCTATCATCATTAATTCATTCAGCCATCCCCTTATTATTGTAATTTGTTCACTTCAGTGTGCTTTATTGGCCGTGCTAAGTGGTGTTGGCTTGTGCCATCAGCGATTCCTTCCATAATCTCTCTTTTTCTGTCTAATCGCTCTTACCGAACTCATCTGCAGAGAAATGCTGCGTCCAGAATGACTGGCCATTGGTCAGCTTCATCTCGTACTCCAGCTGCAGGCCATCGCCCTGCGAGAGAGGAGCACGAGCATGATGACAGAGACAGGTGAGACTAAAGATTTATTTTCCTAGACTAGTGGTAAAATCGTCAAAATTTATATTAAAGCTTAACGAGAGAGAGAGAGGAGCAACAAGTTTTCACATCTTCTTTAAAGCCAGAACTTTACTGTTAAATCACCAGGTGAATGATGTAAGTATTTAGAAAATTTATTAAACACAATTAGAAAACAGCAGACCAGTGAAAAACCGCAACGTCTTTATGTCTATATATAAATAAATCTGGGTCTTCCAAAGAAAAAAATATCCAAGTTTAAACACACTACTTGATAAGATCAAATATATGATTCACCTAGTGTGGGAAGTTTATGAAAATATTCATGGACTGACACTTTTGTTAAACTTATGGACAGCAAAACAGCAATGAGGACAGTTTCTATTAAGACAAAGCAACATGTGTTTTCTAAAAAAAAAAAAAAAAAAACTTGACAAAACAATCTGTTGACAAAAAAAGTATGTCTATGGAAATAAGGCGCTGAACAACAAAGAATTACTAATGATCAGAAATACTTGATTAGTACAAATAAAGAAAGAACTGATCAATCCAACCTTCAGTTCAATGTAGACATGATGGATAAATGGTAAATGGTCTGCACTTATATAGAGTTTTTCTACCTTTTTTCTAGCGTTTTTCTCAAAGCCCTTTACACGGCTTCTTATTTGCCCATTCATGCACCAGCTGGCTAACGCTCACCAGCAGCTCACCAGTGGGGGCTCAGTGTCTTGACGGCTGCACTACCCACTGCTCCACAGTTGCCCCAAATATCACATACTTACTGCCGTCAGAAATGTTCACCCCAAAGAAAGTGACACCAATGCTTTCATTTGCTTCGATAAAATAGGTGTGTTGTAACAAAAAGCTTTAAATAACAGAGCCTAGAATTCTTCCACCTTTTCTGTTTTTTACCAGGAGGAGGAAATATCCAAATCCTCCTTGGGGAGGGACACACATAAAAACGCTGCATCTGCTGACTGCGCCATAGAGTCCGTCAGTTTCCCAACTGGCCTGAAAGTGCCTCAGGATCCCTCAGGTGTGTGGAGGAAGTTATTGGAGAAAGAAAAAGAAATCTAGGCTGCTGCTCTGCTCTGTCTGCTGAGCTGCCAATGTGAAGATGACCCAGATTAACGGGACAGATGGATTATATCCATGGCAACAGTTTTCTCTGATTCAAAGAAGAGTTCGCTGATTTTTTAATTACTGATGGTTATTGTCACACGTTTATCACATTTTTACTAGGTTTATTAGAACAGTGTATTGCTCTGAATAATACTGTTGAATAAAATACATAAGGAGGGAGGCACAGATAAAATATTTGGGCACATAAATATGCAGGAAACGAGGAATATCATGGAGAAAACTGCCATGACTGTGTGGTAAACCACTGCTGGAATGATGTTAATTTTTGGTAGCGACTTTGGGATCGGGGTGGGGAGCAGAGAACAAGAGAGAGGGGACAAAGATGGGCTGACAATCAGAGCACAGAGAGCTCATTTCACACACACAAGTTCAAAGCCGATGAAGTTTGCGCTTGTTGCGGTAGAGCGAGGGAAAAGAGAGAGGGAGGGGGCGAAAAAGAAAAAAAAAAGACTTTGATTTCATTTGGCAGCCTGAGACTCCATCTCACTCCCTCTATCAAAAAGGGCGAGAAGCATGGAGCGTGCACTGCCACAAAATCAATACAGACACAAAGAGAAAGGAGACAGAGATAAAGAGAGTGATAGATGTAGAGAGGGAGTAAAGGAAAAAAAAAGCAGGTAGAGCGTAGCCAGAGCGAAGAGAAATGAGCAAATGCAAAGTGGGAAGAGATGGATGCAAGTGGCACTTTACAGCAAGGACTCTGTCACTGCTGGACAGGCAGGGAGTCACTGCAACATTACGGGGGTCGCTGGTTAGTTTCAGGTGTAAAAATACTTCCACCTTTTATATACTGCGCTGACAGAAACATAACCGCGTTTAAACACGACTTCTCCGAGTCCTGAGAGAGTGGCTCTTTTCTCTGGAACATAAATGTTTATTGCAGCCTACAGCTGGGTGCATCTCACTGCGGAGGTGTCCATGATTATGTACTGAACATCATGCTCATTTGTGATTGCTGGATGTGCAGCGCAGGTGATGATATTTATTTTACAGTTTACTAATTCCATCCTTTCTGCCCGTCCTAATGGAAGTTAATGCTAGATGGTGTGTTGCCTCGTATTCAGCTGGTAACCTGGTCACGTCAGCTTGGCAGGAGGAGATTCCTTAAAGTTGTCTCATTTAAATGTCAAATCATTCTGGGTTGGGATCTCTGGATATGGCTGATGTACTATGGCTGAGCTAAAAAAATTGGTTGAATTTGGTGTGATATTAAGGCTGGGAGGAGTAAGGTAATGCATTACTTTTACTGACTGAGTAATTACAGACATTTTTGAATTAGTAATGTTTAATGAGTCATTTATCACTGTTTAAGCAACTTGCTCAAAAGAAAAACAACAATGTTCCAAGTTAAAGATATTGTGACCCTAGACTTCTTACTCTAGACTTACCTGGGAACATATTCCAAAAGATTTTAGAACTGATTGTGGAATATTTTCTTTCAGTGAGCCACGCTAGTACTTTAAAGGGCAACTTCGTGAATTTTAAAGTATGGCTTTTGTTTGAGGTGTAAATTCACATTAAAACTTTTAAATTTCCCTTTAAATATCGAAATGTATTTTTGCCCCTAGCTGATAAACTTCTCCCGGTGATGTCATCTGGAGGAGTTTTTCATCATTAGAAGTTCAGATGATATCATCTGGAGGAGGTCTCTATGGATCTGACTGTGTGCAGGGGCACTGGGCTCCTATGGCTCCTTCCCACACCGCTGGAGCCAAACTATTCGGCGACTGTGACACCTCAGCTCAGGTATGTGCCAAAACAATGTGCCAACTCAATAAAAAATAAATAATAATAAAAAAAATTCTATTACTGGTGTGGAACTCGGTGCTGTATCTCTATAAAAGAGTCTGGGCCATGACTGAATGAATGAAGGTAACTGAAAGAGGAAGCGGAGGACATGGAGGTTGTGCTGTCGTCATGAACCAGTCAAAGCATGTTTATTATTTTATTATTGAATACCCTGATGTAGTCCAAGGTTCTGGCTCCCATCTGGCACAGGATGCCATGATGATCTTCCTCCTGCAAGTGACTATTTCTTCATGACTTTTTATTTGACAGACATGGACAAAATGATGAAGGCGTGGGTGTTTGTTCTAGAAATATGAGGCACCTGGCCAAGGCGACAGCTGAGAAATTTTGGCCCTTTTTAATGCCTGTGCCCATTAACAGCCAGTCTAATTTCAGCTCTTCCTTGGTTCCCTGCTGAGGTAATTTTGTTTCATTAACAGCACTTCTGCTCGGCATAATAAAGCAGGAGCTGATTACAGCCATTCAAAGCTGTCCGTTTCTCCACTTTGGTTTGAAAGAAGCCACGAACTGGAGCTCAGACAACAGATGCTGGGGGTCGATGCAATGAAACCATTTCATTGAGTTGCTCTGTTTTAATTCTATTTTCGACTTATAGCATCTAATTAGTTCTACCTGGAGAGGTCGGCTAGTCCAAGTCGAAATTCTCTTGCTCAAAGCCTTGTAACTGTTTCCTGTTTAACAAATGTAATTTGAGCTCGTGTGTGACATGTGAAGGATGTATGACAAGGAAAGGTTGAAAATGTTTTGGAGACAATCCATAAGTGAAATATTGTTAATACATTTTAGCCAAATTTGGCTACTCTGATAATTTACTTGTCTAAAAAGCTTTAATCCTGAGTGCCCAAGGTCCTCTGCTCTGTAATTTGTGATGACCTGAATTTTATTGCCTTTTTTCAAGATGAAATAATGATTATTTGCAGCCTTGAGGTTTCCTGCTATAATTAATCAAGTCAAATTGGCTGAAAATGTTAAATAATGATCTGCCTTACATTACCATTTCATGCAGGCAACTCTGCATGTGGGGATTGAGACTAGACATCATCTGGTTTCAAGGGCTTTTGAGCTGATATAGATTTAAGCCCACTTCAGAACAGGTAAAGGCTGAGATGGAAAGTGCATGAAAGGAGAGCAAGATAAGAGGGAAACAAGAACAAAGAGAGGAAAACATGTAGTAGCAGATAAAAGTGAGGATGCCAGAGAAAATGCATGGAATGAGAAAAAGGCAAAGAAGCAATGTGACCAGTGAGACGACAAGATGGAGAGGAAAAACACAATTAGAGACAGTCTGGTCTGACAGGGAGAAGCAGGAGATGGAGAGGTAAATAGATATGAAATGGTGTGGAGCGCATCACAGCTTGGTGACAGAGAGTTGAAAGAGAGCGGGACGCAGCGAAAGATTGTGAGCGACAGAGATAGGAACGACTGAGAGGTGTGAAAGCGAAAGGGAAGCGAGAAGGCGAGTGGCGAGAGACGAGGGGTGGAAATTGGCTGCAGGGTGCGGCGTGCATATGTCCCCGGGAGAGAAGACGAGCTTTTATACGTCCAACAGTATTAGGCAGCATGTCTATCAGCGGACGCTGGCATGACACTAAACCACACTCTGCAGGAAACATCCGTTCAAATCATATCCCCTTTCAGCCGGTACTCTCAACTGACAGCACAAAAACAAAACCACCAAAGTCAGGGGCATAAGCAAGAGCACACACACACACACACACACACAGGATCATGACCAGGAGCACAGCACTGATGTAACCCCAGAGTATGACACTGATAGTTAGGTAGCCGTACTGCAAACACATTCAGCAGATACTTATTCATCTTTTTCCTCACGCAATATCAAAAACAAAAACACAGCACACAGTGAAAACCAACAAGAACACCCACACAGACACACACAAACACACACACACACCCTATTCCTGGCATTCGTTCTTGACTGAAACCCTCGGTGTAGGAGGATGTATCATCACTGAGCACAGTTATCATTATACAAGCTCCTGATTTCTTCACCAAGTGCCCCAGTCCAGACTCACAACAACAAACAACACACCGCAGCAACCACTTTCCTCTTTTCCTCCTGGCACACCATTAACACAACCAGTCCCATTAAAAAAACAACACAATGCTTAAAATCCCCGGAAGCTAGCTAATCAGTAGGCTACAGCCGAGTCCTTGTAAGACATGTTTAGCACATTTTAAGCAGAGAGTCACATATCAAGAGTCTTCATGCTTTGGTGCAGAAATCGTTGCGGCACAGCAGAGATAAAAAGACTCAGTGTCCAGAGGCAATGCCGAGCCAGATGCACAGATATGAGATCTTTAGGGGGAGTGGCATCATGGCCATGAATTTCTATTATTCGATATACTTGAACACTGTGGAAAATACAGTTTTAATCCTAATCAAGCTAAATCTGTCTAAAGCCTGATCCTAAATACTCAAAGAGGCAATTACATACAATTAGGTGATTTAAATTTTCAAAGTGTTTCACTGTGTTTCCTCAGGGTTTTCTCGGTATGTATGTCACCTGAACTTTGTGGTTTTAATGTCTGATGCTGCTGCATCAGACCGGAATTACTTCAATCTATTCTTGACTGCAAAAAAAAAAAAAAAAAAAAAAAACAACACTCAAAACTATGGTTTAAAATGTGAAAAAAAGACAATCTCTCATTACCTTTCTGGATATCTACAACACGTAAATACCTTTTGCCTTTAATAACCTTCTAAAAACGAATGAGTTTTTGTGGACAGATGACATGGATGATAGTAATGGCAATGATGGAATTGGTTTGCGGTGAGCAGGAGAAAACAAACATGAGGACCGCACTTGTGGGTTTGTGTGTGAGCCCTGTGCGTCTGTGAGATAACAGTGGTCCATCACCATGGTAACTGCCTGATAGTGCACCTGCCCTTGCAGAAAGGAGAGCGACTTGGGTTAGGATGTCAGAGGTCAGTGCTTACCCCACACTTGCTCAGAGCGATGTACCACCATCTCTCCCTCACAGAGCGGAAACTACGGCCTCCCACACAGCTCAGAACCTCCTCGTTGCCGTCTCCCTCCACCTGAGAGCGAAGAAATGGAGGGAGGGGAGGTGTGCACAAATTATGTTATCCAAAACAGCGGTGCGTTTTACCTCAGAGGCACTTTGAATTATCACAGCAGAGTGGGAGTGCCTGATATATCGAGACACAAACATATTTCACACCTTAATATAACCTGAAATGTGGCAAAAAGATCCAACCGCCACAACAACAGAATCATGCTGGCAATCACACTTCCTAATGTGATAAACAAACACGTTGTGCTGCTTATTGAAAAAGAGACAAAAGCTATTTTTTTTAAGCTCTTACAGAGGATCTTTTGAAACCTTTCTGGTTGGCTGGGGGGCATCATCAACTGTGGAAATGTGTGCATCAGTAAAATGTTACAAAAACACATTACAGTCCATTAGCTCTCACCCCTTCTGTCTGTGTCGCTGTGTACTTGTTTTCCTCTTTTACATATCACTGTGTCATTTGTGCATTACAAAACCATATGGAGTAGGAAAAATGAGAATAAGTGAAGATAAAAATGAATAATGTGATACTTGTGCAGGTATGTTTACTGCAATCGCAACGCAGAGGTCACTGCATTGTGTGGGACTGTTGAGCTTAGGGATACTTTGGCAAGAGGGATTTTTGTGCACACAAAAGATGGTGCTGACTTCAGGTGTTGTTTGTTGTATGATGTATATGTCCATGTGTGTGTGTTTTCTTACCACACAGCCTGACCAGGTGTAGTGTGTGGTGAGGTTGATGACCTGGTTGTTTTCAGGCCTCAGCACTGCCTCCTTCTGGTAACAGTTCTAACGGAGCAAAAGAAAAACGTTAAAAAACGTTTAAAAATTGGTTAGTGCATCTACTTACCATACTTGCTTTTATAATACACATTTTTTTCCTGTATAGCTCAGTCAACATACTCAAAAGTGTTGGACGCTGCTGTTGTGTAACGACTGATGCATATTAAATAATAGAGCAACAGTTAAAGTTGAGTTTTTGGTTCTAGTTTAGGTAGTACATGCACATAAATGGCATTAAACGTCCCGCTGACTTCTCAACATGAAAAATATTTCTCTTCTTCTTGACTAAAGATGCCTCCAGATGACATCACTTGGAGGAACCTACAGTTTACATTATTTGTTTGTATTTTGTTGATCATACTATAGGGTTAGTAATCACGATACACCTGCTTTTCCAGAGCTCCCCCAGATGACATCATCTGACCTTCTAGCGATGAAAAAAATTCCTCTGGATGATGTCATCTGGTTTTTCAGCTGGTAGCAGATAAATATATTAAAACAAGGAAATCAGAGCGAAGTTTAAAACCCTCAATGTACAAACTAAAACTACAGAAAGCCAGTTGAAAATCAGTGAAGTCGTCCTTTAACACATAACAGTGAGTTTCCAGCTAAAAAATTGCAAGGTTTTTTGATCGAAACAGTGTTTGCTTAGCCCTCTGCTTTATTGAAGAATTGCTGGAATTAAAATTGACATATTTGACACCGCAATCTGTCAGAGATTTGAGAAATGGTGCACTGTCTGTAGCTGTGCTGAAAATAGCTCATCACGATGTTACATCTGTTTGTCAAAAGAAGCTGAATATTTTACCATAATGACTGCATGGGCAATTTTCTAATTGTTCATTTAACCTTTAACTAGGTAGAAATGCTTTTAAGGTCAAGAATCTCTTTTTCAAATGTATCCTGAACAAGTCAGCAGCAAGTCCACATTCAGACAAAAATAAAACACGTTTTAAAACAAAGCTATGAAAGATCCTGTTTACACAAGAGCACAGGCAGGAAATATGTGTTTTACTCTGTTATTTACAGTGGTCTTAAATTCAAACTGTGATACTTTTCAGTTTGATTTCCTTCTGCAAAAGAACTGTACTCCAGATGATTGCACCAGACAACAGGAAAGCTCTGTCTGTTTGAAAGAGACAAGAAAGGTGTCTCCCATAATCTGAGATGGTAACTGGTCGATGAGGTCCATGAGATCAACTTGCAAAAACAAGAGGCAGAATCATTTAGTGGGGCTTTATAAATAAACATATCAATGACTCAGCTGCGGCACAGACAGGAGTCCAGCCCACTGTGGAGCACAAGGCACAGTGATGCGTTAACACGTCTTAATGCACTGTGAAAAACTGAGTCTCCAACATACGGAGACGTTGTGCTGGTGCATTCATGTATAACAAGTCACCACAATCAAGAACAGGCAGGAAGGTGACAGCAACCAGCCTTTTCCTGGCTTTCATTAAAAAAACAAAAAAAAACAAGACTTGTTCCAGTGTTGTTGATCAATGTTATATTTCAATGCGTTGGACCATTTTTGCAAGAATTTCCTTAACTACATTATGCCAAAAAACAAAAATGATCCAAGTAGTTTATATTCAATATCAACAAAGCCACAAGAGACGCCATGCAAAGCTTTAAAATGTGTGAGTGGAGGATACAGACATCTTTCTGCAATAAATGGCTACATTATTCACAGGCTGGAAAAGCGATTTAATGTTGATGCTATGCACTGTATGATGTTATATTTCATTGTACTGAGCTGTGGCATATATGTGCTGCTACAGCACAGATTAAGAATTCATGTTTATTAGTCCTATAGTGGAGGAGCAGGTCAATATTACATGAATCCATTAGGGACAAAGACTTAAAATCATGGACTAAACCAGGCGTTAAAACGTACATTCCATCGACGACGGCTGGGACGTTGTGTCTGTAAACCCAGCATGCAGGAACTGCTCTAAATGCACACTGTGCACTCTGTTAAACAGTGTTAGTGTTGATATTCTGTAAGCAGCACACGGATCATAGCTCTCCTTTCTTATATGCAGCCTCTACTAATTCTGAATATGCCATTTAGACAAAGATATTCACTCAATATGGATATGAATGTCCTTAAGTCAAGGCTGATAAAAAGCTATTTATTCTTTTATTTCCAATATATTTGAGCACATTTTTTTAAAGTAAGTATTAGATCTATGGACTTTAATATATATAGTAGTATTGAATTAATGATTTATTTTTTAATTTGTGTGTCATACTATCAAAAAGGTCCATCCCATATGGGATTTCATGACATACATAATCGAAAAGGCTTCCAGTGGATTAACTAATAACGAGTAAAGTAAATAATAAAGTAAATAACCATACAGTGCAGAAACACAATCAAGAAATGATTCATAGAACACACTTTTTCTTAAAGACCAAGCATTATCTGAATAAGGGTATGCTTCTCAATAAGCATTTTCCAAATGCATGCATCTTCCACGCTAAAGTAACCTCCTTTTGTTGTTCCGAACAATCTACTCCTGTACTTATAATACAAAAGGACGATATAGAACAAAATGCATTTCATTTTCTTTTTATTTCCACTCGCACAGCTGACAAATTCGATCATGTTCTTCAATAGCAAAATAACATTCAGTTAATAGTACAGTATGAGAACCATCTGCGGAAATGAGTCCTTGTGATTTTGTTTTCTGCAGTGCAGCTTCAGATAGGGATTGTGCCATTGTTGATCACTGCATGTCCTTTATCATGAGTAATACATCATTGCCTTTGAATGACAAATCTTAATTTGCCAAATATTTGTGAGGAAACAGAACAATTTTGTTTTATTCTAAGCATCATGTGAATATTTAGTTCAAGTTAAAAAGTGAAAATTAACAACACTGGAGTCACAGGGTTTTTCATTAGCACAGTGAGATGCAAATTACTATACTGAGTATTAGTTCTATTTAATAAGGGCTTGTGGGTGTCAGTATCTCACCTTTTCAGGCCTCTTGTACACAGCTGGCCACTGAGAACTGTCATCAAAGTAGAGCAATATGTTCTGACAGCAGCGAGACTGCACAGAGAAGACACAGTGAGAGGGAGAGAAAGAAGGAGATTAGAAGAAAAGCAGGGGTGGGATGTGCACACATCAGAGAGGAGGCAGCGAGATGGTTTGAGATTTATACGACAAAAACTGTTTCCAAAGTCTGCAGGCTAAGACTGCAAAGCATGGCACGAGTATAAGAGGACAGAGCGGAAGAACAAAAAGACGCATTGGAAGATAGAGCAGGGGAGAGAAGGAGGAGGAGGAAGGAATGGAAGAAGAGGATGAGATGGGTATAGCAGGAAGAGCCTTAGGAAGAGAAGGAGAGAGCAACAGTGTCATGTTAGATGAGGTAAGACGAAAGAAAGAAAGACAAACTCAGAGGAAGAAGGAAAGGATGATAGGAAAAAAAAACAGGAAAAAGTGACAGCAAGCTGGGCCAGTGTAGGAAAGGCTTGAAAATAAAACATGGAGAACAAGTGCATGATGCAAACACACAAACGCACAAACTGTTGAATGTAGTCGTCCTACCTTTGGATAGCGAAACCGGAAGTCCAGATGTCCAAAGTCAGTGAGAAAGCAGAAGCGAGTGAGGAACACCCAGTCCTGTAGTCGAGAGAGATGAGAGAGGAGGAAGAAGTGAAAAAAAAAAAAGTAAACTAGATTGTGCAACACATAAACAAGTTTCCTTCTTGGAGCAGATATAAACAGAGCAATAAAAAAAGGTTAAGAGGAGAAGGAGAAGGAAAAAGTTAAAGAAGAAAAGTGTGGAGGAGGGAAGTTTGGGCCAAGGTGGTAAATTTCATGAGGGTAAACAGAGAGTGCATTAAGTGGCTGCTGAGCACCTTAATAATCAAAAAACGTGAAGAAAAAAAAAGTATCTCGCCTTAATGTTATTCTGCCATAAGCTTGGCAGCATGAGCCCAAATAATAATGCTGATAGTGTACTTCATGGAGCTTACATAAGGCACTGCAGCAGCAGCACCATGGCAGGTAGTCACTGGTGGTCTGTTTACTATACAGCTGTAGGCAGACGCCTCCTGTAGATATGGATCATAGTGCTGAACGCAGCACTAACACCACATCACTTATATGGAGTTTACACACACTCTTTTTTTTTTTTTTTATCTGGAACGGTGCCCAGTGGGAGTAGGCCCCTCTGAGGCAGCCGCCGTAAATGAAGAGCTCCAAAACAAAACGAGACACCAAATCAAGAGTGAGTCTTGAAAAGTTAGTAAAACAAAAGAGAAAAACAATTACAGACATTCTCAAAATATACCTTTATATTTATTATAAGAACAAAATTTTACCACATGATTAGCTTCCCCAACACGAGCAACCAAACAAAATACACAGTTTAAAAAATAAAGTGAACACTTAATCGAAGTTTATTATCAAGTCAGTCAAACTTCAGGGATATGAATCCATCTGTTTAGGAAGCACAATTGATTGTGAATCAGTTTCACGTGCTTGGGTGCAAATGAAAGTGAAAAAAGCTGCAACAGAGTTAAAAGCAAGACAACCCCCCTTGGTCTTGGTTTTGCAAGTAGTTCATTTTCCCTCCTAACTTTCCTAACTAATTTTTCAAGTTTTGTGTTTTGCTAGTGTTCTCATCACTAGTTTTTTACGTTGGGATGTACCTGCAGCCCAATCCTGTTGCACTGTTGCAGTCCTGTTACTTCAAGATGGCACATCCATTTGTGCACGTGCAAGAAGGTTTGCTGTGTCTCCCAGCACAGTCTCAAATTCATGGAACAGATATCAGGAGACCGGCCGTTACACCAGGGAAGCTCCACAGGGCCGCACAAGAGTGACAAAACAACACACAGGTGTGATATCTGCTACAGGGTGTAAGGAGGATTAGCAGAAGCCCTGTGGAACCCTACAAAATGAGCTGTGCACGTTTTTGACCAAACCGTCAGAAACAAACTCCATGACAGTGCCACGAAGGCCTGAAATCCTTTAGACTGAGCTGGCCTCTCAGCCCAGCAACATGCAGCTCAGGTGCGATTCTCCAGCAACAGAACTGGTCCATCACTGGTGCCCCGTTCTCTTCAAAGTGACAGCACATTCACACTGAGCTCATGTCACAGGTGTGAAAAAGTCTGTAGACACTGTCGTAAATGCTGTAACACAACATCCGTGGTGATCTGGTCATAGCCATTGGTACCTCACTGCGGCAGGGTAGGGATGAAATCATCAGAACTGTTGTCAGATCGTATGCTGGTGCAGTAGGTCTCGGCCAGGACCTGTCCTCATGTGTAGAGAGTTTCTGAACGATGATGCCCGTGATGCCATTGACTGGCTCTGACCTTCCACTGACCTCAAGCCAATATCAGCACCTATGGGACATTATGTATCGGTGCATCCAAGGAGGAGGTCCCCCAGGACACCATCAGCCTACTCATCAGGAGCAGGTCCAGACGATGGGAGACGTGCATACAGGGCTGCAGGACTGCACTTCTAAGTAATTTTATGAGTTGCCATGATGAAATTCGTTTAACTTGGATGAGCCTGTGGTTTCAATCTTTCACTTTGATTTTCAGTTTAAATACAGCCCCTGATGGATTGATGGCTTTGGTTTCCACTGACTGCTGTTACATCATTTGGTTCTTAACAAATTGCAAAATGAACATTTTAACTTGAATAATTCATTCATCAAAATCTGTGTCATAATTTATTTGACCAGTGACTTTGCATAATAAAGTCCAGACTAAAAAGTTTAGATTTTCTCAACGATTCACATAGTATTGGGGACATAACATTACCCGTCCTATTTATATGAAAAATGATGGAGTGTCAGCCCCAACTTTGAGAACGAATGTCAAATGTGGAAATAATTTAGCAACAGTGCTCATTCAATCAACAAAGATAAAAGAAATCTGCAACTATTTTGATAAATGATTTATCACATCAGCCTTAGTAACAAGCCTGGTAACGATTTGATGTTTGAGTACACTAGATATGAGCACAAAACACATTAATTTATCATTTCAGCTAAAACACACGGCAATGTAGGTTTTAAGGCCAGAAAGATACTGCGCAATTGCACAGTATACAGTAAATCATAGGCATCACAGCATCTCTTCAGGAAATGATATCGTACTGTTGATTGTTCAATTTCTAAATCCGATATTATTTACTTCCCAGTAAAACAAATGAAACTCTTTCAACGTTCAAAGCACAGTGTATTTTGAAGCCACACACAAGACTGTGTCGTTCATTCCACCCTCTCCAAGGACTGGAGCACAGCCCCTCGATTAAAACTGGCCTTAAGTTTGGTTGGTATGAACCCTTGATCGCCAACCAACCAACAAAATTCCCTGTGCACCATCATTTTGTAATTACTTCTGCCCTGTGTTCTCTCTACATAAACAAGCACAGTAATTTCTGTGCTGAGAAATAAAGTGCAACCAGAGCAGTGTAGCATGGCCAGCACTGCTGCCTCCATATATCACAGCAAACAAAACCACAGCCATATTTCTGCTGCTGCCAGCCGGCTTCAGCCCCTGGAGCCTCTAGGTTATAATTCACGGCAAACTCCAAAAGTCACTGAAGCCCGAAACTCACTCCCACCACCGTGCGTCGTCCTGGGTGATGCTTAAGGCTGTATCCATGACAACCAGGGCAGCCAAGGGAAGCAATGACCCAGAGATGAATCCCTGGAGAGAGGAGAGATGGGTGATCTGGTTGGGGTGGTGGCAGTGGGGGTTGTCGTTTAACTCACCACAGGTCCGGACTATGAAAGACCCCCTTGTTGAATGAACGCACACAGAATTACCCGAGCATCTGTCGCAGACTCTTACTGCATGCCATGACACATACACATCACACCAAACGTCATGGCACCCTCCACTGCCAATTATTGCCATAGCAACGGTAGCATGCTTGAGTTTGAAGCTGCCATAGAAACATCAAAAGGCCAAGCCATTCATTCGCAACACACACACAAAGGCACACACACACACACTTTCTTTTAGGCTCGTCCTTCAGAATACCTACTCAATAACACAGCAGTAGTGTACAGCTGGAGCTGAACAATGATGTTCCAAACAGATAATTAGTTAGACTTGCTTGCTATATGAGGGGAAAACACACACACAACTACACTTACTAAAGTCAACCTCAAGCACTTAGCAAGCTCATTCCTGGACCAAGTTCAAAAGAGGTAAATACTGAAAATCAACTAATCCAAACGCACTCAACAAAATGAATCATTCTCTTACAAATTTACTCATATTGTACCTTTTCAGAACATAAACAATAATACGATGACCACCAACTTTGATTAAATCACACTAACGCATTGGCACATGGATAAAAGCTTGTGGATATTTTCACTCCTATAGACATTAATATGCTGCTATAACAGAAACCACTCTTCTAGGAACCGGGGATATGAGAATATGGCAGAAGGGATTTACTCCCTTTCAGCTGCAGGGGCATTAGTGAGGTCAGGTACTGATGCTGGGCGATAAGACCTGGATCACAGTTGGTGGTTCAGTTCATCCAAAAGGTGTTTGATGGGGTTGAGGAACAGGCTCTGCAAAGGCCAGTCAAAAAAAAAGTGTTTTTAGGTACCTGGTTTTGTTGCCCAAAAAATATCAAGCACAGTGCACAGTATGCGTAACCAATGTGGCGTTATTTTCGATGAACATGGCACAGGATTTTTAAGTTTAGGACTGTTGGTCATGGAAAATATGCTATAGATTAGTTTGGGCCTTAGCACATATTGGTTTTATAATGTCTGTCCATAAAGTGCACAAATGTATAGTCAGTATAAAAATATGTAAGAAATAAGTTCACATTAGTCATATTTCATGTCACCCACAGAAAAAAAGTACTCAAAGTAAAAATCCAAATTAATACATTATTATTATTCTACAGCAGAGACAGCTAAAAATGTTTTGTCACAATTCTATAGTTATAACCTATAATTTCAAACACTGGCCAAAGTAAAACAAGCAATCTGACGACAGGCTGATGGGCTTAAGGAAACAGTAATAAATATTTTTTGACCTAGTGAAAATCCAGTGATCACTTGAGAAACAGTATCTATCGTTAGTGGCCAGTGGCATATTCAGCTTAAAGACAGACTACTGAGGCTCACAGGATCCAACGCGACATCAACAAGCCTGTGGGGCGTTGGATGGCTGTTAACACGATCCACCACCAGGGCTCAAGCTATTCCACAAACGTCAGCTACCAAACCAAGCGTCCGTTAGTTAGACCAGTGGAGCTTAGTGTGTGTGTATGTGTGTGTGTGTGTGTGTCAGTGGAGAGCGAAAAAGAGACCGAGCCCTGGAGAACAGCAACAGTGGATGAGGTGTCTACCTTAATCCCCTTTTAGTCTTCCTATTTCCCTGTGGCCACTGCATTGTGATGCAGAGTCACTCAGCCACCCCACTAAGAGAGTGTGTGTGTGTGTGCACGTGAGAGTGTGTGTATATATACACACCCCATTAATCAAGTGCTATGCCTTGATGCAGTATACAATCACCTCAGCGTCTCACAGTCTCATTCCTTCTGCCTCTCTCTCTTTCTCTAACTTCTTTCTTCCTCCCTCACAGTTTCTATTCCTTCATCTGTAGCTTTCTGTCGTTTCCCCTCTTTCTCTCCAGATCCCTGTTTGCCTGCTAAGCCTCATTAACAATTAATTACCAATCAGCTAGTCAAGTCAACCCTGGACCGCTGGGTTTCTCAATGATTCATTAGTCAGGGTTACACAATGCTGCGACATATAAACACAATCATGCACTGACACACACGCACAAGCACATCGAAGCTCTGTTGTCCTTTGTTTCTCTGGGTGATTCACACGCACACCTACTTTACAGACACGCAAACACACCCATATATACACATGTGCATATTAAAGCACAGACCTCTGCACATACATAATGCTTGCATCTAATCACAAAGTCCTCATTAAAAAGAGATGCAGGAAAACTGATTTTGTTTTTTGAAGTCTGAAATGTTCCACTCAATGTCAACATGAAGAACTTTTCAGTGACTTTCAAAGTGTCTGGTGAAATTCAGGAATTAAGAACTGCCATATTTTAGATAAGATATGCCATTAATTAAAATGCTACATCACATAGTGGGCGTTTTTACTGTAAAGCTAAGAGACACTGTTGAAATCCTTTATTACAAAACTGCTGCTTTATCAACCCCAGCATCCAGCATCCAACAGTGCTTTGCCTCAGGATGTATGAGCTGTTGATTTTAGGATGGAGAAAGGCCCAGAGAGCGGAGGCATGCTGATGAATATGGCTGATTAAAGTAGAAAGAAAACATTTAAGGGCATCTGTAAATTTTTTATAATTTTCAAGATCTTTATGTTCAAATCGACAAACTTTCATAACTGCAAAAACCAAAGACACTCTAACCTCTATGGAACTACATAAAAGAAAAACAAAGAAACAGTTAGTTTGCTTTTTTCTGGAAGGGAGTGTTCCTTGTCTGTAGACTGTAAAGTCTGAGGCTTTATACTTATAAGTTGTGCTTTAGTATTTTTAATCAACTTACTGTGGTGCTGGTATGAGGCACCTTGAACTGCTATTGTCAGTGTTTATGAGTAAACTTTAACATACAGTCATGTTAAAAGTACCATAACAACCTGTAGTTTAGGTTTAAGCTGGTGACCCATGTCCACATTAGCTAAAAAGGAAAGAGAAATCATCCTTACGGAACAAAATATCTCAATTAATAAAATTAAATAACCCAGGTAATTCATCTGCAACAGCTGGTGTGTACTATCCAAACGCAACTGATCAGCATCTCAGCTCAACGTAAGGTCAAACAAGGACTCTGCTTGTAGAGACTGCTAACAAACCCATTGGTACAGGGGTCACGGCCTGAAGCAGAGTGTGGGTTCACATTGGTTATGTGTTGTTGAAGGAAGAGAAAGTTTTTACTTCTCTCTCTGTCCACATTTCCCCAGCTGGATTCAAAACCACGACCTTCCTCCGACCTTATAGCTACAGTACTGCCGGGACATTTTATCAGTGCCTCCACACATGATGAGCTGCTCAGACTAATGTGCAAAAATAATAGCAGTTGACCAGGCTGCTGCACACAACGGGTATCACGGCTTCTCTGTATTTCTCCAGACATTCCACAGTTTTTATAAGGTTCGTCCTTCCCAGTGTGGTAAATGACATCTGTCAATTCACAGCTCTGCCAAAACTCTGCTTCAACCTCTGCAGACACTGATACAGCTGCAGCATCATGGGATTGGAGCAAAGTGTTTGGGTGTATGCGAGAGAGAGGGGACTTTGGAGTGGAGTGGGTGACCTTGGAAATGCACAAGCATGACTGATGAGAGACACACACACACACTCAACATGTCAGTCTAGATGTTGCTTAATGTCATTTAAAAGTGCTCTGTTGTTTTGCTTAGGTTGCCAAATGATTCTGGACAGGCTCAGTTGCACAAGAGTGAGGGAAAACTGACAATGAGGTTAAAGAAAAAGGTGGGAAAAGTTTAAAGGTGCATCCCGATTAGTCTTAAATCACCCTCCAAACCTCTCCAAGCCTTACTGCACTGTTTAATCTGGACATATATAATGAAATAAAATCCGTGAGTGAAAATAAAAAGTCACTTATTTATGCAAAGCCTTTTTCTCTCTTATTTAAAGCCTCATATAACAAACAGCAGGTTAACTTGCTCTCTCCTTCTTTTTACTGCAGAGGACTAGAGAGGCTCCTCCAGTGTCACACACATAAGCACCAACACTTGGAAGTTGCCCAGTGCAACCTATTGCTGGCCACTGAGCACAGGTGCAGATTCAGCCCTGTGATGGATCGATGGCTGAGCCCCTCTTGTTCGGCTTATCCATTCTGATCTACATGGTCAACAAACTGGTGACTATAGCCTCTCGGGTAATGCGCGCAGTTTTAAATCTATTTGATATCCAAGTTCAGAGAATGTGAGCGAGCACAACAAGTCTACCAGAGTAGGAATTAAAGCTTGTTCATTCAAACTGCCTGGTGCCTGACAGGATCCGTTTTGGACAAGTAAGGTGCCACACAAGAAACGTAGCCAATTATTTCAACGTTTGTTTCTGCCAAGTCCCATTTTGGCAAGACATGAAAGCGTGAGGTACGCAAAACACCTGAGCGCACGTGGTTTGTACAAAAATCAGTGTTTATGTATTGACACTGAATTTTAATAGACCATTACTGTATCTTATTAAAAAAAAAAAAAGAGTTCTGAACCAAAATGCTAAACATGTGATGGTTCTAGCCTTTAAATGTGAAGATATTCTCCTTTTTTTATGGTTTATATTTTTGCCAAATCACATTTACATATCAACTTGGGCTCTGGGAAATCATCTCTTTACTTTACAAGAAGCTGCTCCAGATGCACCTGATCTTGTGGGATGAAGGGTCACAGCTGGACAGGCATTAAACAAAACTACAACTACAGATGATTTGATGCAAGGCTTGTGTGGCAGTGGTGTTACAGAGGCTTCTTTGTCTGCAGAGTGGCCTCTGTTTCTGAACTCCCAACAAAATGGAAGACAGCTCCACTCCACTACTCGGATATGTCAAACTTGATTCCCAAACTCGTGAGAATACAGAGCAGAGATTTGGAACAGCAGGTGGGAGCCTCCTGGATTACAGCCGAGCCGGAGCTCCCTGCCGAGCCTGAGCTCCCTGCCCCGCCGCACGGTTCCTGTCTTCACATCTTTTCAGGGCAGCTACGATGTGGATGCTGGTCTATCTGACTCCAAACCCTGACCAGACTGGACGGAGTCCAGTTTCTGAAGGAGCTGCGCGCCACACGGCATGTGACGCACACCTGTAACGGGTCTTCCAACAAATTTACATTCAAACACGGTAACAGAACCACGCAGGGTTCACTGGATGGATCCCGAGATGAGTGTCCACTGCCCGGGTGGCTCGACCGGCAGCCGCGGGTCGGTGGGACGCCGCTGACCGAGGCTACGACGATGCCAAAGAGCATCACAATGAGGCTAAAACATACGCCACAGTTGAGGCGCACGCAGGCGCGCAACTGCACGGCAGAACCGAACCGAGGTGAGCGTGTGTCACACGGCGGCGGCGGTAAACAGCAACTTGACGTCGAGCTGCCCGGAGCCTCCGCGTCCGGCGCACAGACCGAGACACCTGCGTGCGGACACGCAGTCGAGTCCGAGCCGGACTCCCGTCGGTCTGTGGCCGTGTCACTGTCCTATACGAGCGGCGGGAAAAAAAGCGGCGCTCACCTCTTTGGTGTTGACGATGCCTTTGACGTATTTCCCAAAGACTGGACCCACGCAGAGGACGCAGGACAGCGCGGCCAGGCACAGGAGTCTCTCCCCGACCCTCACCTCCATCTTTCTCTCTCCCCCGCTGTCGCTCGTCTGCTCTCCGGGCTCCCCGAAGCCTGACTCTCTCTCTCTCTCGCTCTCTTTTTGGCGAGAACGCGCACGGAAGCACGAGGCTCCAGCGGACGGGGAGCGAGAGAGGAACCGGGCGCGTGCACGCGGGTCCCCACCGGCAGCTGGATGCTGGACGGCGGCGCGCGCGGCTACACGGAGCGAGCGAGCGAGCGCGCGCGCCCGGTTCCGCTCGTGCTTTGAGAATGCGACACGTCCACACATTAAAAATTCAACAGCTGATTGCAATCATGTTTTCATTAGAGGTCAAAGCTCTAATGAAGTAGCACTGAGACAGAGGATGCCTGGCCCCCTGGCTCCAACCATTATGTCACTAATCAGCAGGATATATGTCAACAGTAAAAGCATATTGCCTAATTGATGGTGCTACTGCTGAAAAATGTCACACTGCAGCAGTGTTTCCAGTCCTGTTCACAGGCAGCTGTGGAGGAAGTAATCTGGGGGTAAAAGTAGCTGACCATAGTGTAAAAACCCAGTTACAATCCCTGCATCTTATACTTGAATTCTATTGAATATTTGGTAGTTTAATCTGCAGGTTCTCTCTGAAATGTACATAAAAAGGATGCATTAAAGTAACGTCTTTACACAAAGGTAGAGAATAAGAGAAGTGTTTAGAGAGTCTCTGGGCATTATGTATTTCTGAATGTGATCTGACACTTTATAGCTTTAACAAAAGGTTGCCATTGTTGGTGACCTTTCCTCAATATAGTGAGTCACCCAAGGCAACAGTGAAATTAATTTAAGTGTTTCCGGTATTTACTAATGCACTCTTAAATCAAAATCTTAAGAATCTACAGCTACCGGAGATACCAGGATTTTTTTTAGATATCCTGGATTATAATCTACAGCTATTATTCACTTTTAGTTAACCTTTTTGAGTGATCCATGCAAACACAATTAACAAAAGTTTATTCATGGGAGAATATATTTATTTCAATTTAAAAAAAAAAAATCAAAAGGAAGAAACCAGTTTACTCAGCATCAGACAATACTATTATTAAACCTGCAAAGACAATGCAGTCAATATTCTGCAATCAATCTGATTAACCATTCTAACGGTAAAATATCTGAGTCTTGTCATTTTTTTATATGTATATTTTTTTTATACACAGGTTTTGCACTTGTGGTGTAAAGTAAAAAAACAACAACAAAACAAGTGAACTCAAAACAACTTTGTTTCCAGTCTATTGCTTTTTTGTTTGTGTGTAATTAATTATATTCTACACCAGAACTGCATTTTGTAGTGCAAAGTCATTTGCATATGGAGTGCAGACAGGCTATGACACAGAGTAGCACCTGCATTTTCAATGATACCATTTAACAGAAAACACTAAAAGACATGGACAGTACGTCTGTTACAGGACTCTGGCTGCAGTCTTTTGTTCTGCTTGAAATGATCACCAGTGGACATGAACCTCACACAGTATTTCTCGTTAGCAAACGTTCCGGAGAAGCGGCAGAGGTCAGTCCATTGCACCGATGCATTTGTACAATAAGATTGAGGAATCTTGAGACGATAAGAAACAACCTCATTTCTGACTATGGAAACAGAAACTGGCAGAAAATGACAGTTTTTGATGCCAGTGAGTAAATGTTGACTCGATGAAAGCAGCCATTCAATGTTTGCATTGCACTTCACCAAAATCAGCCTATGGCAAAGACAGTGTCCAGTCAGAGAAGCTTTTGAAAGGTGAAGCTGTTGAGGTATGCGGTACAAGTTGACAACTGAACCACAAAACACCACTGAACTACTACAATGAGTTTGTACGCACAAGAACAATTTCTGAGTATAAAGTTGCTCTGTGAATCATTCAAGACAGATACAATTAGGCAGCAACACTAATTGAAACAACACTGAATTAAATATTACAGCTCATAGTTGCAGGCAGCATTTAAACATCAATGGAACCACAAAAATGCCAGGAATGGAATAACTAAAGGCAAAACTGACTCATCATTTGCAAACTCACCTGTCCGGAAAACCAGATGGACTCTCTGGTCCATCACCTACTCTGAAGTTTGCATCAGTAACAAAAAAGCATAAAAAGGCATATGAAGGTCAAAACACAGCAACATCTTTCACGTTTTCTCTGAGAGCACGATTATATAAAGTGCTAACGCTTAATCAACCCTGCCCGGGGTTAACAGGTGATTGAAGTTTTCAATACTGATGAAGTTAATGCATATCACAGACCAAAACTGTTGTCCCATAGAGGCTGGACTATTTAAAGGAGATGCTTTGAACAATAGAGAACTGAAACTAAAAATAATCTTATAGCTGATCCTGTTTATACTGCAAGTGAACACACAAAGAGGACGCGCCCATGTGTGAGTTCAGGTTCCTCACCCCACAGACTCTAATCATATGAACATGCACACACTCAAGCCACACACACACACACACACACAGGTCCTAAGCAGAGAAAACAATAAATGACACGTGTGAGCTCAAGCGTGACAATACACTTGCACAGATTGACAAAGCAACTACTAAAAGTGCAGAGTGAACTTAAACAGCAGCTAGTAAAGCAAATACAAACTTAGCATCTTGGAAAGGATGAGTGTATTACTTTCTTCCTCTTCACGGCCCTGGTTCTCTCCAACAATCGGACTAAAAATACTGCGGTAAGTACTGAGAGCTGACAGAACTGAGTATGGTCTAATCCTATAGCATGACTTTGCTGCCGAAAATCCTGCTCTTCTACGGGAGGGAGGATTTTTGCACTCGGCGCTTCAGCTAAATCCTATTCATCACACAGCATCCCCTCTCTACAGAACTGGCAACCTCAGCCCTGTTACCATGCAAGGGCAGTCCAGTGCCAGCATTGTTGGCATCTATATTTAGTTGGACCTGATGGAGGGACTGACCCTCCGAAGGACATTTTTGAGTACTTCAAAGTGCTTCGGCGGCATCATGCTCAGAGGAGTGTCCGTGGGTTAATAAAAACAAAGTCAACCAAATGTGATGGTGGTGAGCAAAAACATCTGGATGCCAGCCACTTTTAGATGGCCAAAACGAGTTCAGTGGCTTTTACTCCGCACTCTTACAATCGTTTTTTTGGTCAGGGCCCTCAAGCTTTCCCTAAAAGCCTCTAATCTGCAGAAACAGGTTGTCAGGCAAGAAATCCTCTGGCTTGAGAAGTGGTACTTTGACACACTGCATACTGTGCGAAGAAGTAGTGAGCAATAATGCCTGGAGAGGAACGGGGACAACCTGAGAGGAAATCAGTGCAGTGAAGTTTAAAATATATATATTGATAGCGGAGGCCCTGTTTTTTTTGTTGCCCCTCGTTCTTTTTCTCCAGGTCTGCTGTTGCAGAATTTCCAGTGATTATTTCCAATCTTTAAATAAAATATTTTGCAACTGAGTTTCTTTCAAAAATGTGAGAGCTACGGTTCTTTCAAGACCGACGCTTTAATGCATGTACTTGACTTCAGAAAATAATCTCAGTGCATTTTCCACACTTCCACATTTACTGTATCTCCCAGTACTCACCTAATTAGCTCATGAACCTAATAAATGCAATCTTTGCATTAGTTATATCAGCACTACAAAAAAAAGCACCATCTAGATAGGGAACAGTGTCCGTGTGTATTCTACATTTGCTCTATCCTTCAAGGTTACTATACTGAGTAGAGTGTGAGATTAATTAGGAAAGGCAGGAATGTGGAAGCGGCTGTGGCTAAAGAACCAGAGGTAAATATGAAGTGCATTCAGAAATGTGGAATAAACAGCTTAATGTTATATTAAAGAATAAAGTGTACAAATCAATATGAAAAAACATCATTACTCTGCAATTATACTGCAGCAATAGATGATATAAATAACAAGAGATGCTGCTGCATAGGGTTAATATTATGGGTTAAACTACAACAGAATCTGAAGAAACAAGTAAACAAATTCATCCAGTTTCTATCCAGCTTGAGTCTGTTGTGTTTTAGCTTTGTAATTGTATTTGGGAGAGAGTCAACAGAGTTACTATCCACAAAGTGAGCTGTATTGACTGCCAAACTGGCATAATGGAGAACACAATGTGGAGTTATTAAGTGAGATTTAGAGTGGCTCCCTAAAGGACAAGTGGCCATTTTGATGGGGGTGACTCTATACCATATAGTGTGCCTAGCACTATCTGATTAGGGCCTCAAATGACTCTAAGATGAATCACCAAAGCAGGCATTGTCTCAAGAATCCTGTGTGCTGCTTTACGTCCAAGTCTCTGCTGCCTAACGGCAACTCTGCTAAGTATGTGTGCCGCATGTGTGGGTGAGTGCTGGTCTTTGATCCAAGTAGCTGCTAAATTACCATTTAATTCTTAAACATGACTGTCTTTTGTGGGCGTGTTCATTTTGTCTGCCAGATTTGTGCTGGTGCGTGATGGTGCATTCGCAACGGGGCAAGAACTGTGAAACACGGAAAAATATATTTCAGTAATTCTTCAATGTTGTTTTCTCTTAGCAAGGCCCCATCTTCTGTTTAAGATACTCTCTCCCTTTTAGGCATTGCACTGCCTAAACTTGTTTGAATTTCATTTGCTTACTCCCTTCACTCCTTGTGTGATCGAAAGTCTTTTATTTTAATCCATCCTTTCTTAAGCGCCAATCCTACCAGCGTCAGTGTTATTCTGGGCTGCCACAACAACTAAGCCCTCCCCATCAGCAATTGTGGCCCCTCTTTCATCAGCAAGCTCCCCTCCCTCAGTGTGACCGACGAAAAGAGAACTGGCTTCCCCAGAACATGCCGACACACCCCTGTCGGTACGTTCCAGCTTGCGGTGCTTGCGTGGCTCTGGGGGTGTGTCCTGGGTGAAGACTGTGCGAATTCGCTCGGCACAGACATTTGCAGCCTCCCTTGTTTCCTTCGAGAGCTGCGATAGGCTGAGGAACCCATGGGGGAGGTCATCCACAATGCACAGAGTGACAGGCTGGTCTATGTTCCTCAGACGCTTGGCAAACATCACAGAGTCATCCAGCATGGGGTCCAGTGCACAGGCCTAGTAGGGGAGAAAGAAGTAGCACCAAGAGGGAGGGAAGGGGTTGGATTGGTGAAAAGCAATTTAGGATTCCCTTCAGACATGTCAAGAATCTTAATTAAAGGATGAAGAAAAGGAAGCCAAGCGTCCCAGTCTCCTTTGTCCCTGCTTTCTTTACATTCTCGCTGACTCACTCTAGCCACTTTAAAATCTGCACCGATTTCTTCATTTCTATATTAACCCACTTCTAATGGAAGAGAGCAGGACTCAACGCCATCCATCTGTCCCATTACACTCCATCTCACTGTTCCAACAATGTATGCTTTGTATGCTCCTGGGTATTTGGTATCTCCAAACATTTTGAGGTTGCCTTGCTTTCCCTCTGCAACCCCTTCTTCCGTCTCTTGACCATCATAAACAGACAATCCTAACATGCTGGTCTGATTCTGCATGCTTTAACAATATCATAACTGCTAATTTTTAATCTTGTCAAAGTCATATGAACGTACTCAGAAGAATATGCATTCCACGGCATGCATAGATTTAGGGACTCATAACCCCTTCTAAACAGTGTCTGACAGCTTATCTAACACTTCTGTCAAATGAGCAATCTTTGACCCATGTGTGTTTAAATGTACATATGCATTTGCCCTCCTTCCCGATCTCTCTAGCTTATGCTGTTTATCATTCCAACTGTTGCTTCTTACCACTATATGAACAGGTGGCAGCCCTTTCAGCATGCTATCAGGGGCCAGCAGTGGAGAGCAGAAAGGATCCTTAACCACCGGAGAGGTCTGCACCCTCATCTCAGCCAACTGTTCTGAACGCAGTGGCTCAAACCCAAGCGGAAACTCTCGGGGGTGCTTCAGTTCTGACCCCTCTTCTCCAGCAGGTGGGGGTATGGCCACTGAGAACAGGTCACTGGACATGGTGGGATCAGCATCACTGGATAGGAAGAAACTCACATCTTCTGGCTACATAACAGAAGAGACATTATTCAGATGAGGTTAGAAGACAATGAGATCTCAGGGGAGAAGATAATGTCAATGAATTGACAAAAAAGTAAAAAAAAAAAAAAAAAAAGTACTTTACAGGGAAACTTTGGTATATGTACACACGCCACACTCTGTTCTTGTGAAAATCTTCTAAAAACCTTGGCTCAGTGCCTGAGAGGCTCGACTGAACAATCCCCATTTCAAGAAGGAAAAGCATATTTAAATCTTACATCACCTCTGCTTGCTATTTTTCCCAAGCCAGCCACTAATCCACTCTGCCCGTGTGAAAATACATGTGAGGATAATCTGCAATACCTTGCCAGTGCTTGCACAACCCCAAAAGTTTTGATATTCTGTCAGCATTTTATAGCCCAATCTGTTTGTGAAGGATACATGACATAATCTTAGCTGAGTTCATTAAAGTGGAACATGCATATAACTACAGGACAGACAGTACTGTAAAACTACAAGGCAAAAAAACTCCATGTTAAAATATTTAAAGTCTTAAAACGGTTGTGTGCCTAATCTTTTTAAGGCAAGCTGTGTGAATATCAAAGATATGTTGCGAGTTTTCTATATTCAAATTACAGAGCTTTCTGTAGTCACAGGCCAAATTCGCGCTAATGGGCTTTTTATTCTTTTAAATTAGCTGTTTAATATTGTTATCCCAGGACAAGAGCACCAGGCAAGGGCATGCTAATTTTTACTGAAAACATGTTTAAGTGCGACTTACAGTGTGTTTAGAGAGCAGCGATGCACTGTGTGAACTGTCGTGAGATCCCAAGTCCTGGCAGGTCTGGCTCTTGACAGATAGTTTCCTGGTGGGGAACTCTGAGGTATCTGAGGGTACAGGGGGGTCAGCGTGAGGGGAAGAGATGGACGCTTCTGAAATGCTCTTCCTTACTGCATCTACAGGAGAAAGTAAGAAAGAACAACACATAGATGGTTCATTTATGAAGTCTAATGCAGTTTGGGCCAATAGCAGCTGGAACAAGAAACGAAAACAAACAAACCAGCAGTAGCACGCAATCACTTTCATTTATTCCGTTCCTCCCTATATTTTGTCCTCAGCTTGACAGCCAACAGTTAAACGTCTAAAATGCTAATTAGGAAGAAGAGGGGAGAAGTAGGTGGATTATATTCAAATTGTGCTATCACGGTGATATCATCCAGCCGCCCCTATTCGTCAAAACACAGCTGTAAGAGTCATCATAGCTGGTCTCCTCATAAAGCCCAACCGATCTCCCATCTCTTTAATAATGAACCATCTGAGCACCATGATGGCCTTTTAATAATGTACACCTACCAATGACATTCTCATTAGTTTGGACTTGCAGCTGTGGGGGTGTCACCTAGCTAAGGGGACGCCAGGGAAATTACGATATGCCACCAGATTTACAGTGGCTACAATTAACAATTACTGTCAAAGCCCTGCTGCCTCGAAGAGGTGAACTGATATGAATGAGAGGACAGGAGTGTTACGTAACAGGGAGGGATAAAGCTCATTTGATTAAGTTGAATGTTCAATGAAAGGGATTCATGTCAGTGACCTCCCACATAAGGGAACTTTGAGGCAGGTTATGCTCTTGCACTAATAACACTTACATAAACTGGCTTTATGAACAGACTGAAAATGTGGGAGGTGTACACACATGCAACTGGCCAAAGACCCCTATAGCTCTGAGCTGTACTTTTAGCAGTTAAGACATACAAGAAGCAAAATGCATCTGTAGGAAGCTTTGAATACAACAGCTACCACACAAAACACTGTCTGGTGAGAGACTACCTACTGTTCCCAAATGACTGCACATACATACATACAGAAACACGCTCATATACACAGTCACAGAGGGCGGCATACCAGTGGGTCCTTGTGCCGTCTCTGCAGCTGTGCTTGTGGTGGTTGAGGCTCGGTTGGGATCCAGCAGAGAATGAATCCAGTTGGAAGCTCCCTGACGGAAATCTCGAAGCAGCAACGCAGTGTCTCTCCTCACTAGGCTCAGTGTGCTGACTTTCTCTACCTGTTTCTCAGTCTCCGGCTCAGTGCCTGGAGAAGGAGACATAAACAAGGAGTTTGGAGAGGAAGATCGACGGGCAAGAGAGATGAAAGTGTTTCTGTAAACCGTGAATAAGCACAAATGAGAAACAACATAAAGATGGGAAGGCGATAAAAGTAAGAGGTATAATATAATCCACTGACAGAGTGGGTTCGATACTGCCACACAGTAATTTGTGTTACAAACAGCAATGCATAGCAGGGACAGTGAGGCTGAACAGAAAATGATTTGTGTTTTAGTTTAATTACTGAAAGGAGACACAGAACAGACAATTCCTCCAGTAACTGCAGTTTTTCAAAGTCCTGCTTTGGTGAGAGACATTATTTAAGAAATGTGCAATTGTTAATCATGCGGGTTAGATGTATTACCAAGAACATATTAAATGATTCATACCAAGTTAAGTTAAATTCCATCTAGTGAGGAATACGTGGCTACAATGTCCACTAGAAGATATTGTTTTGAGTAAATTCCTTCAATTGTACAAAATATAGAACTGAAAGCTTGTTTTGCCAGTAAAACTTTGCAATTAAAAATATGATGTTCTGTGTGATACTCACAAAATGAGCAAGACACACAAGATACGGGAGAGGAAAACAATTTGATGATTAATGGCATTGTTTATTGCGGTCCTAAAACTAAAACCTGGGCAGTGCAGACATAATCTGAAAACACTACTGCAGGCTCATTATTACTGTTATTATTATTATTACTACTATTACATATATTATAAATAGTTGCTATTGTCATATTTGTCAGCAAACCTGCAATTACAGTCTTTAGATTATGTATGAATTAAAGCAACAAATGGCAAAGACATAGAGAAGTATTTGGAAAAGATGAAATCCTAAACTTTACCAGATAAAAAGGAAAAAAGAATTTTGGCTTGCGATAGTTGACATACACGCACAAAAAAACACACACATACCTGCGTAGGCACTCAGGCACCTGGAGAGCACACTGAGTGGCAGCAGGGGATCCATAAGTGTTAGCAGACGGGAGGGCGATGCATAGGCAGTCAGCAGAGTAGCTGGGTAGGCTGCCACGATGCCATCTGGCATTCGCACACCGAAGGCAGCAGCGCGCATCGATGTCGTCACACACAAGTTGCCTCCTGCACTGTCACCAGCCAGACACACTTTCTCTCCAGTCCAACCTGGAGACAATGATAATGGTGAATACACAGAAAAAGAAATCTGAGAAATAAACAAAAGAATTCCAAGGCAAAAATGAAAGAGAATAAAGGCGACAAGAAGAAAACTAAAATAGTGTTTGACACTTAATCAAGTAACAGTATATTAACTGTAAAACTGCTGAATGTTGGCTGCTGTGCAGGGGTGTTTGTCTGCTTCAAAACCATGATATCCATTGCCGGTCTACAACATAATGCACGGCAATCACTGTTAATTTGACAGAGTGCGCTTCAGCAGTCAGATGTGCCCTGAAGTGGACAAATGTTTTTTGTTTTATGCTTGAATACTGAGCATCACAAT
The DNA here is from genome assembly GCA_033026295.1 of Channa striata. Taxonomy (NCBI): domain Eukaryota; kingdom Metazoa; phylum Chordata; class Actinopteri; order Anabantiformes; family Channidae; genus Channa; species Channa striata. The sequence continues at coordinate 19,643,745 of CM065175.1, read as the reverse complement.
TTATGTGAGGATGCAGAGGAAGAGGTACAGTGCAAAATATTGTGCTGCAGCTGGAAAGGGAAAGTGATGAATGAATCCTCTCGAGAGATACAGTGAATTCGTAAACATGAGCACTTCAGTCTGAAATATTTGAGTTTTAACTCTGTATTGTGCCTGCACATTAATTCTAATAACTCTTGCTTTATCTTCCAAACACTGATGGAAGATGCACACACCTTCCCACTGACTATAAAATGTAAACAGTAAATGTAAAGTGTTGTGAAATGTGTTTGTACCTAGTAGGTGGTGGTTTCTCAGAGCCCAGCAGTATGCATAGAAACACTCCTCCAGGGCTCTTGGGAAAGGTGCCTCCGGGGCCAGAGAGTAGTCCACTGACAGGATAGGGACACCAAGGTCCTGGGACCAACTCTTTAGATAGGGCTGCACAATACAAAGGGTATGAAGGGGTTAATAAAATGCATTATATGTGAAATTTATGAGATACAACAGCAACCGCAATAAGGCACAGAAGCAAAGGGTTAGAGGCAACGCAAGATGTAATGGGAGACAGACGTGTGTGGGTGAACATTAAGAAGCAAGGATAAAAAGTTACGAAAATGACGTGTCCCCATGATGTCATCCGTCTGCTTTCTGGCTTACTGTCTAGACAAAAGAAGAATGAGCCGTGCCCTCGTGGTCACCTCCATTTCTTCTCCTCTCATATGGTAATAACTAAGGTGCCCACACGTCCTAGTTTGCAGAGCGTGAATGTAAACGACAAAGACAAGGGGATGGTTTGGATTTGCAGGGATTGTCTACAAAAACCACTCTTTCTGTCAGAGTACTTGCAGTCAGATTAAATGTTTACATTTCATTTTCCAACCTAAGGCAAGTACTTTACTTCACAACTTCGATGCAGTGACCTTGAAATGTGAGGAAGGAATCAAAACTTGTCATGACAAAATATTTGTTCCACAAAGCAACTCTCCTTTCCTTCTCCGTCTTTATCTTCTCCCAGCACCTTTTTGACTAGCTATGACAGTGCTGGCAGTGACAGTGACAGCTCCCCATTCACAATGCCAGAAAAAGCACAGTGTGTATGTTTGTATGTTGCCTCACCAGTGAATTGGTATGAAATAAAGCAGCCAGCTGTGCTGTCTTAAAGCCCAACCTGTCACAATAAATCTTAGAGGGAGATTGGTGACAAGTGGGTGTGCATTCAGTTCAAGCAATGTTCAGGTCAGGCAGTGTGGGTTTGTGTGAATCAGCAAACATAACACTGGTGTGTGTGTGCAACCAAGTGTGAACAACAGCCATTGTTGCTGGTCTACAATGAGTGTCAACATGTGCCTGAGCCATGGACAGGTCTGTCAGTCACAGACTATCATCTGTTTGCATGATATGAACTATGCTCTAAAAACAAATGGCCCACCAGGCAGAGAAGAGATATGTAGCTGTGTTTTTGTTGAACTGGCACTAAGGATGGTTAATATTATTATTGTTCACATACACACGCACACACAATCTTCAAAAAGAAAAGAAATAGCCAGATTTGTTCTCTAAGAAAAAGAATTAATGGGAGCTGCAGACACACTCAATTTCAGACGGGTAGAACAGTTAATCTTCAACCTTACACCTCAACTGTCCAAACACAGCATATGTGGACTGTGCCCAAGCGGCTAAATGCACAGATCACCATTCCGGTGATTTCTCTGGTTACAGAGAGCACCAAAGCCTCCTGACAATGAAATCAAACTCTCCATCTTGCCTACAAGAACAACAAGACAGACTGAAGGGAAGGATAAAGAACTAGAAGATCTATGGGCAGCACAGGGGACAGCAATGGCCTGTGTTCTCTGAGAAACACCAATTTTGTGTTCGCACTTTGACTGTCATGCTTGAGGGATTAAGCAAATGGAAGGAAACCAGTAAAATAAGTAGGGAAGCAAATACATGTTGCAAAAATAAGACAGAAAGTAGATGTAGAAAAGGCCATTAAGTAAACAAAAAGGGTTTTTGGAGACATTAGGAAAGAGGGGGGAAGGGGGGAAACCTAGAAAAAGTGAGATGGGTAGTCTGACAAGTCTTCCATTAGTGCTTGTGGTAATCTTTCTCTGTGGGATTGGACTGTTCATAGCTAATTCAACATGACAGCCTTCCTCTGGTTGCTATGCAGCTGCAGATCAAGCATGCCCATGTCCTTAGCAACTTCACAGAGCCCTGTCGTACAGTAAAGTTGGTGCCCCAAACACATCACAACACAACAACAAATAACTACATCAGCACTGGATAATCAGGGAGAGGGGCGGGGGAACAAACCATGGTAAAATAATCTGCTAAAGTAAAACTGCTTTACAAAACCAGCTTTAGGAACAAATGACACGAGGGCAAAGCATCAAAGCATAGTGTGTGTGTGTTTGTGTGTGTGTGTTTGTTCCTGTAGATACTACTTAGTGAGGACTAAATTTCATTTTTTTAACAACAAAGTGAGGACATTTTTGTGAAATGAGAAAATTTTGGCCGGATCAAGACTGGGTTTTAGGGGGTTTTGGTTAAGGTTAGGGTTAGGCATTCAGTTGCGATGGTCAAGGTTAGGGTAAGGGGCCAGGGATTGCATTACGTCAATGAGTGTCCTCACAAGGATAGAGGTACAAACATGTGTAAGCACTAGTCTTACTTTTCCTGTCACAATGATCTAGAAATTTAGTCAAGGACATGGGCTCCACCTCTAAAAATAAGGGAGGGGGGGTGACAATGATGTTAATGACGGAAAGCAATGATCTACATGAAAGAGAAGACCCAGCTTTGCATGTACCTTATAGTGAAAGAGGCGTGGAGGTAAGGCAAAGTGTCTCTATTAACATTTTCAGATTAATTACAAAATAATTAGCTTTACGGCTCATTACATGCCACACTATTGACACAGGAAGAGACTCGCACTGGTAACCCCTTGCTCCCTCACTGTCAACTAGTGTCTGCCTCTTCAACACGTTAATTAGCTGGGGTTCAGTAACAATTACTCTGAGAAAATACAAGCACAAGTTAGAGCACTACAGGAATGAGGCGGTGGATGTGAAGACTGTGAAGAGAATGGCAGATTTCTCGTGTGTGTAGTGTCTGTAGTACAATACGTAGGTTCCCCATGACACTGTACACAACATGTATCATGAATAAATGTTTAATTTTAAAATATCATCAATAAACCAAATACTGTCCAGTGTTTTATTTTAATCCAGTTTCATAGTTTACCTAATATGTGAGATATGACAGAAACCGAGCAATGCAAAAAATAGACAGTAGTCTAATATAGAGGTATTTATAGCAGAAGTACAGAGCTTCACATTAGGGTTTTTAGAGAAGCTGATATGTTTTACTATGTTTTAAATAGAAATACCATAATCAGCTAAATGTGAAGCTACCCCACGAATATTTTCTACACTTTGTTAACAAAACATTTGTTTTACCACATCCACACAGGGTGAATGCAAATAAACATTATTATTTTTTCATGAAGTTTGGATGAAGTTGGTATGAATTATGATTTTAAACAATTTGTGGGGGGGACAGACACGTAAATCAGTGTTTAGGAAACACTGCAAAAAGGCACATTTATTTTTCACTTGCCTGATTAGAAAACAGCATGACTCATTTGACTTGCCCATTTGTATGGTTAACTTGCTGATGGCAAGCGGGCAAACATGTTGAGTAAGTAAATAAAATTTGGATTTTATAGTATTTCATTGTATTTTACCATTGACATCCTTCTGATTTTCACAACCACGTCTAATTTGCCAACAGCCACTTGCTTGATAATATGAACATAGGAGCACAATCATGGCATTCATAAAAATATAAATAAGAATCCAGATTATTTCTTGTGATATAATCTTGTGATTAAAACTATTTGACTTATTGATTTTGAAAACATCATGAATTTATTGGTATGGCTTATTCTGACCGGTGGAATTTCATTTAACTTTAAGTCATTGTAATTGAAATGCAATACAAAAATTGCAATTCAATAAATAAATAAATATACACACCAGACACACACACAAAAAAAAAAGGTTTTGTGGGCTTTGTTAACTTTGGTTTTGTTAATACTAAAAATGCATGTATCTGTTTTTAATCTTACTTTGGCACAGTGAGTATAAAATCGTATGACCGAGTCATACGATTTAAAATATTCATAGGTATACTTTTCTCTTCACCTTAACCTTCTTCTCTGGTAATCGAGCTGTCTGATTCTGAGACAGGATCCTAAACAGACTTTGTTAGCAGTTGAACCATCCTGTAGTGTATAATCTCAAGTTAACTGATTACTGTTCTCCGGACAGATTAAATAGGGCAAAATATACTTTGGTGGCCATAAATAAACCTGGGCGGGCCACCCAAGTATTTTCTGGGGAAAAACTGCTGTCGAATAGAGATGCGAGTCAGTTTCCTTGCAAAGAACAGTTAACTGATTCTAAGAGAGTAAGAAAAACTCCATGAAACTCCGCTAGACTTAGCTAAAAATTACAACCTCACCTCATGGGACTTGGAAGTCTGAGCCACAAAGCCTCCTCCATGGAAGTGAATCAGCAGACATGGAGAAGAGGGGAGGCGCTTGGTCTTCAACCCCAGAGACAAATAGATGGCACCACCTTCAGAGCGGGACAGAGACAGCAGTGTCTCACTGTCCTGAGAGGGTGAGACAGAGTTGATTTCAGAAGCCTGTTTGGATATAACATAAACTTTTACATGACCAAAGATTATGGCCTCAATGTGAGAAACTGTCCGTAGACATGTACTGCAATCAGTCAATTAATTTCATTGTTAATATATTTCACTCATTGGCAACCAGGCTCTTTTGAGAGAGGGATTTACTAGCATTCTGCAGCAGCTTAGTGCCAGCCTTGCTGTGCCTGCATCAACGCACACCAATTCCCATTCATTAAGAGAAACAAGGAGGGAGGGAAGCTGTGGCTGAAAGGGAGGGTTTATGTGGTGCAGGCTTATGTTTTGTGACATTAACAAGGACACTGTTGTTTCGTTGGTGCATGATCAATGGCAAAAAGTGTCTGCTGATAGCACGTCTGGTTAAGTGCCAGAGTACAAAGGAAAGAGAATGTGCTTGCATGGAGAGAGTGTCTCCATAGAGAATAAGGGTGGGAGGCAGAGTAGAAAAAGTGACAGTGATACCTATGACAGAGAAAGAGAGAAAGATAATGAAATGTATTTAAGTCCGTGGAGATACGGCGAAGCTGTTGTTTACACAAACAGCTCAGAGACATATCAGAAATGTTGTCAAACATTGTTGGAATATTTTAATAATTTGTAAGACTGGTCCATGCAAAGCGATTTAAAGGGGGGAAGAAATGGATCAAATTAGGTCACAAAAACCCCTAATGCTTAGAAAGGCCACAAGGATGTAGCTGTAGCAGCTAACACAACAGTTAGTCTAGTGTTACCCGAAAGATAACAATTGATAATATGGAACTTTTTTTATTGCCTTTTACATTTTGACAGTATGGTGTGAATTGAATGATTTAAGTACCTGTCCTTCACGCAAGTCATAAGAGATGAGCCTCATCTGCACAGGAGCAGTGCCAATGTGTGCTGATGGCGGAGCTATAGTTACAGATGCTCTGTGGTTCCCCACCAGGGGAAGGTCAAAGGGCACAGGGGGCACAGAAAGAGCCCGGTTCACTTTAACTTGAGTGGATGTCATACTGGCCAGACCCTGGAGGGAAAGAGCAGAGAGTAAAAAAAGAGAGGAAGATGTGAACATATAGATAGAAGATACACAGAGAGAAAGACAAGAGTGCAAGTTACAGAGCAAGTCAGGTCAGTAGGGAGAAGGAGAAACCATATGAATAAATCATGAACCCCACTGAATAAATTGAATTCCACTCTATTATTACTAATGACCTGTAGGCCAAAATGAATACTGATAGAACCTTTACTAGAGGAAAGTAAAATATACCTGATACAGTTTTAAAATTAAAAACAGGGCAGTGCACTTAACGGTGTGCATAGGTTAGCAATTACAACACGAGTAGACTACAGAAGTGTCTGTGGATGTGTAAAAAGAAGCATTGAAAGTCTACTCACCGACAGGATCTCGGTCTCAGTGATATTCCAATAGGCCTTCCAGAAATGGACATCCAGGTTCTGGGTGATACGTTCAAACTCTGCCCCTCTCAGCTCCGGGTCGATGGCGTACTTCCCTGATGTAAAGAAAGAGCTGGCTGCTACACCTGTAGAAGAGAGTCGGGATAACACAATCAAGTTGATGGATATAGCGGGTAGAAGACACCAAAGAAAGGTTAAGGAAAGAAAAAACTTGAAGTGGAGTTTAAAATAGGAAACTTGTTTGATTTAGAGGGCACTGAAACTGTTTTGCAAAGACAAAAGCTGCAAACAATGGGTATGAGAAAGAGTTTACAAAGGCAGAAAAAAAAGTGAGGGTAAGACTGAGGAAACATTGACGTTGCAGAAAATGGAATACAACATTAGAAGACATAAACTCACAGTTTATGCTTTCTTAAACTAAGAATGCAAAAGGAGGAAGATAATGGGGGGGGTTTGGTCAAGAGGGAAAACAGAGCACCAAAACACAAACCCTCGGAAAGTAAGGGTACAAGGATCAACTCAACAGGGTGAACTGGCTGTTATACTCACAGTACAATCTGTTTGCTACAGGAGGTTTTAGGTCTTATGTGCTTTTGCTAAATTACAATAAAATGTGAAATACCCCTCGACAAGTCAAGTTACCTCAATCTGCAAACTACGATACTGATTCAATGAGCATTTAGAATACCAGGAGTTGCCAGATAAAAAAAAGCATCTTTATATAGTCATATAGCTTCTCATTTCACTAAAGTTTACTGTCAATGAAGAGGTTAGGGGGTTCCAGTGCACTCACCATAAGGCGCAATACCTCCTGCTTCCACTGTGGTGCAGCAGAGAGCACAAGAAATCATGAAAGTCAAATAATTCCTTTTTGCATGTTAAATATTTACATGTGTCTGTATGTGTGCACGGTTCAAATGTGCATAGGATCATGCATGTTATTCTAACTCTTCAAAACATTCTGAAATATAGAAGAGCACACCAGTTAGCCCTCGACATTCCAAAGGATGAAAGAGCATCTACAATCCAAACACACAACATCAAAAGGCACACAGAGCGGGGCCAAGGAGGAGTGAAAAAACAGCACGGGGATGGATGAGTACGATCTATGAATGAGAACGAAGTGGCTGGATGATGAGAGAGTACAGCTATGGAGACGATGGTGCTGACCTATTCCTGACTGATGCCGTCTGTAGTTTTCTCCAAAGGACACAAGGCCGATAGCGATGGTCTGGAGACAAGGCCGAATGGCTGGAGTGAACTGGAGGAAGGAGAGGGATGAATAAATAAAGAGATTCTAAATCAAACCAATATCCACAGTCCTTTACAATAAGCAATAGAACAATTTTGTCCTCGCAATTTACATCAATGACGTTACGCTAAATAACAAACACCTCTCTATAATGCAGCAGAGTTCAGCATCAGCACAAACATCCGCCACTAAAATGATGAAACTGCTGAATACACACTTCTCTGAAACTGTTTTCACAAAGGGAGGATTTATTGCAGGACTGTAGTTTGACTGCAATAGCTGTAGTTGGGTGCAATCACTGAGCTAGTACAAAGTGAAAGATATGATGGGGATCTCAGAATATCTGAAAAATCCTAGACCTTACAAATTGATGCAGACAGTAGTAGAGAGGTTTCATCATTTTTTCCTTTAGTTTTATTTCGACCTGGGTTCGCTGTGGGTTCAGCCTCTCTCGTCAAGCGCACAGGCCAGGGTTACAGCGTTCCCTCCCCGTATCCACCTATTCCCTGTTCAGGGGTCACTCCCTCTGTACATTACATCAGCAGTACATGAGCACCTAGGGACTAACTCCTTTCTGGTACAGATTTATTTACCCGCTATTGTCAAAAGGTCACTTTAAAACTGAAAAATATTTTTTGATTGACAGAGAATGAGAGACTTTTGTAGGGGAGTTTTTTTTTTTTTTATCTGGTACATAATACATTCTAATTTGAGAGCTCCAAATGATCTCACATAACTGTAGACATGAGTTAATCTGTTTGCTTACGTGTATGGGTCAAGTCATTGGTCAGCTTGAGGTGGCTGGTCATTATCTTTTCTCTGCATAATACTGAGATGTTTCACTGTACGTAATAATTTTCTCATGATGCTCCACCTAGAGCAGCTAAAATATTAATTTTGCCCATTGTTCATGAATTAATTCTGCATCCAATTCTCCTCATTCTTCACCCTATCAATTTCTTATCTTTTCCACTACTTATCAGTGAGCCAGACAGTACATCTCACCTGAAAGCCCAGGCAGCGGCCATAGAAGCATCCCTTGTGCATGGATGCGTACTCGCGGACAAAGCTTTCACTGAGGCCACTTTCATCCTGGAAGAAAAGGTTGCCATGGCTGTTGTCATGTAGCATGCGCTGAGCCAGATAGAGCAGGGCACGCAGCTGACAAAGGGCATTACAGTATGCCTCCATCTCCCCAGCATTGTGCGCTGCTCTGAAAAAAATACTGCGCCGGTTGGCAGTGATGTAGCGTCCCTTGTGGATGATGTGGAGAAGGCAGCAACGCACCACCTAGTAGAATACACAGAATGAGTGTATTACATTTTGAGAACAATTTGAGAGTTTTGTTTCGAAATATATCTACAATTTATAAATGTGTCACCATGATCTCAAAGAAGCATATTAACTAAAAATCAAGGTCAGAAAATTTGACGTAAATTTTATTAATTGTTGGTTTGTAAAACATCTGTTATAAAATTATATTATTATTACATTACATTATTATTATTATTGTACTGTAGTGTTGAACTTTATTGAATGTTGAATTCCTTTTCTTAAAATACACAGCATTTAACATTTTACAAAGCTAAACACAGTTCTTTAATTGTGCAGTCATTAAAGAGGCATGTCTCCTGTGTCTGCTTGTTGTAATTAAGATTAGGGTGGTAAGTCTGGAGTAAAAAAAAAAAAAAAAGATGTGCGATAGCATGCCTCAATGAGAGCATGTGAAAAGCCTGCTGCTTTAGCAGGGTGTTACAGATTAGTTAGACTAGCACTGTGGGGATGAGAAGGATTAGATAAGATGAAACCAAGAGTTAGAAAAGGGAGCGGCATTCATTTGGTGCTCAGCTAGACTTGTTCATTTGTGGGCTGCAGCCAGTAAAGGTCATGAGGTTTTATCAATAACCATGAAAGATAAAGTACAGTTGGTACAGTAATGGCAGATTTTCTGCTGCTGCTTATTTGCAACATAAAAATCAATCTGTAAAACAAATGGTCTAACCTTGAAACAAAGCAAAATCACAACAAAGAGGTGGTGGTGAGCAGTTTCCTGTAAGTGAGAATATTGATAATAACGTGCACACACGCACAGCAGGCTACAACCTACCTTGACCAACGAGCGATAGCCATTGGCGGGGATGTGTGGGTCAAAGTCAAAATGATGGTAAACGGCAGCAAAGCCAGTGATAACAGGCTCCAGACTGCGAGCATGCTCCTGGATCAGCTTCATGGCATCTACCAGGCGCCGTGCCGCATCACCCTGTGACCCCTTGGCGCCGCCTGAGAAGAAAGTGGCATTTTCTTCGCACACGCTGTACAAGGCCGCAAACACTGCTTTCGTGTCCATCACTAAGAGCAGAGACATGAAAAAACAAGGACGAAGGTGAAGAGATTAAGAGAGACAAAAAAAACTGTCTTGTGTGTGGGTACATAATACTAATTCATGGGTTATTTTTAAATCAATTTATGTAACTTTGAGTCGAGGCAGGAGACAAAGAGGCATGTATGCCAACTCTCTTCTTGCTTGCTACTAATTGCACCAACCTTCTATCCTCAAGGATATAGTTGTTTAGGTGTAAAAATCAAAGACACTGTTTTGTTAAAATTCTATTTGGTATCCAGGCCTGCAAACATAAAACCACGCACCCTGATCTCTATTCAGTGCCATACCCTAAGTTCAAATCAGCATGTCGACACTGTACCAAGTGGGATATCACTGGATACATTCTACATAATTTTCTCTTACTCCTGTTAACTAATCCCCCCCTTGCCCAGCGTATGGAAGCTCATTGATTGAAACGTGTTAAGCAAGCCTTGAAATTAAATGATGTAAATCCAAGCTAAGCAGGAAAAATCCACAGAGTTCTAGGCATGCGTGCGTAGAACGAGAGTAAAAGGCAGAGGCCCTTTGCTAACGTCATGCTGCTGGAAACAAATGTCATGCTGCTGGAAACTGATGCAGATTAGTCATACAGTGACAAAGACACACACACACACACACACACTCTCACGTAAAAGTTGCACTGCTGACAACACACAAGTGAGTGTGTATTAGGTGTACTCATACTCTATGTTGCATAACACAGATCCTGCTTCTTTGTCCCTGCTGGATTCCACTGTTGGAGTGACATTTTGTACAGTCACCTGAGACCTCGGTTTCCACAATGCCTGACTGTGTGGAGTAGCTGCTATTTACTGTAAAGAGTGACTAGCATACTGAGAGACAGAGGAAAGAAAAGAAGGGACAAGGAACCCAAAATAAAAAAAGAAACTGGGACAGCAGGGCCTCCTAACAGCTGAAAAATATGAAAAAAAACTTCAGGGCATAATGGATGGAGGGAAGGAAAATTATTTTTTATAGATGGGGCACATTTTGTCTTTATGGAGAGATAAAGAGCAAAATTAACCTTAAAGAAAGACTGCTGTATTAAATCATCTTCCGTTAAAATATGCATACCTAACGAACCACAGAAATATATCGACAGCTCATGGAACAAGACTCAAATGTTTGTTCTTAAAACTTCAACTGAGGCCACAACAATAGGGAAAACTAAACAGCACAGCAATTTCCTTTACAGATCCCCAAAGCAACATCTTGGCATGTAGAGCGGAAGAGGCCTGTGCATGCTCCAGAGTGAAGTGATTTTACCAGTGAAGTGAAATATTCTTTTGATGGTTAAAATAATGGACCCTAATCGCACAATTATTCTACTATTGCCTGCCATTCAGGAAGAGTAATGGAAGAGACAATTTCAGTTAGCTGGAAGGAATCACAACCGCCCGACATATGGGATGACACATTTATCACCCAGATGACTTCTAACACACACAGACACACACACACACACACACTGCATGAACAATCGGTTCAGTCACTGCCCATCTTCTTATTTTACACATTGTCCTTTCCTCTCACTTCACCCTACAAACCAAGACCCTTTTATACTGTGGGCACAATTTTCCATTTTGGATGCTAATTGGTCTCGGTTAAAAAATTAGCAGGAGATACTTCAATCACATCAAAATGTTTGGAACCTAGCCAAAACGCACAGTGTCAGTCATATTATTACCACAGCTACTGGCTCAGATCGTGCTTAAAAATGGATGTGGGCGAATAACCAAAACCAGTGAGGCGTGACGCCTGGCTGCTTTTCTACTTAAAAACATGCCTCATCTGGACACACCCAACCCCAAAACCCAAACATTTGAGGGCTGAATTTTTACACAAAAATGAAATCAGTGAGACTGTCAGAAATAGGTTATGTCACATATAGACTTTTTTTTTTATGTTCCATCCCATTTGCTACTCTCACAAAACCAGCCCAGGGTGCACCGCCATCAAGCGCATGGCGCTGGCCCCGGGTTACAGAATGAAAAAAATCCGCAAAGAGTTCATTGCAATACCAAGTTCTATCTATTCCTGCAAAGTGTAATAAATCTTCTTGGGATCTAATTTAACATGAATCGAACTATGTGAAAGGAAGACTGTATCTTACATCTGGTGACTTCAAGGAAAATGCCACACTGAAACAGAACTTGCATTTTGCTAATAAAATCATACTGAGTACAGAGTTTATAATGTACAAATGTAGAGGGTGATAGGCTTTTAATCATTATAACCATGTGCTAGGCTTATAAAATTGGTTTTATCCAAATCTTTTTCAAAAGTTGTTAATTTCTAAATATTTTCATTTCCTAGTAAAATCTCAGCTGCTGTGGATTCCTGATTTGAAAAAAGTTTAAGGCTTTGAGACTCTGTAACATTCATTATATCCCTATAGTTTGATTCTCTGTGGTTCAGCATAAAGGGATGTTCAAACAAAACCAAGGAGTAAAGAGAGAGATCTCTTGAATTTTAACATTAGTCTTTCCAACGGAACAATGCAGCGCAGAGGTGCAGCATGAGTGAAGAATCATTGACTTTCCATTCACTCACTCTGATGAAAGCAATAATCATACAAATTCACTGAGATAAAAGAATGTCATTCACCGTTCTGTGCACAGACACCAAGCAACTGTGGGATTGTTGCTCCATTATAGGATGTTGCAAAAAGTCAATGGATTACACACATACTGGAAACGTTCTGAACATGATAGGACAGGAAACACTGCGACAATTCAACTATTACATCAGCATATAACTGGAAACACAAAGACACAGAGAAAGAACATCTATAAATACACATTCATCTGTCTGCGTAGACGTAACAACAGCAGTGTGGGGAGAACTGTGACTGCTTTGTTCAAGCAGCCACCCAAATGTGTTAGTGCAGGGCCAGCTAGAGCAGTCCAACATTTAATAGGACGCACAGTTAAAATTAAAATTATTTAATTAGAGCGGGCGATACAATTTACTCAGCTGAGTAAGCCAGGGGACTTTACGTTGACAGAATAAGCTAGAGGTGAACTTTACTAACACCTGGATCAGCTTAATCTCCAAAACTTGATAACAAAGCGAGCGCATACCACAACCTTGTCCAACTGAGTACGTTGGTTGGAGTAAGTATGCATATGCAAATACAATGCAAATTAACACAATTATGTGAAGCAGTACCAACTTTTCAAGAGCTCACTTAAGCGTTCAAACTTCACCTTTGTTTGACACCGGATAATTGCTCACAGTAAAGCTGTCACTATGACGCTAAAATAGCTGCCAGTGCACCATCTACAGGAGTCACTGCATGACTCACTACTTGCTTTTTCACCTCCTTTTGTTTTCCTGCTAAACGGGGATTGATAAGTACTGACTTGGCAGGGTGACCAAATTAGTGGGTTAAATTAAAAGGTAACAACAATTAGCGCTGAGATAGGTGCATTAAAAATAATTTACGACTTTTCGCTTAAACAGAAACATGTAATTATGTCAATACTGAGCAACATGTTCTAGCCTCACCATTTCCTGTATTACTGAAACAAGTGGTAGCTCAATACCCAATGCAAGCATCAAGTTTTACCTGGTCTCTTCACATTAAAGATGGATGAGAGAAGGCATCAATAAGTCATGTACAACAAGCAATAGCAGTGACATTACAGACACATAATGACTCCTGCGGGGACCACAGATAGTGTGAATTTAGTGTTGATATTAAACTTGCTGGAGGTTGCTTCTGGCATAGCACATAATTGATGATATAGACAAACTATTGAAAAGCTATAAGAGAAAGAAGTAAAAATCTTTACCAGCATATGAGTTCAAGGGTCTGTCCTTGTCTGTCTCCTCTCTTCCACAAAAACGAGAGCATGGAGGAAAAAAACAGAATGAGAAAAGGAAGAGGGAGGGAGGGGTAATGGAAATTAAAGAGATATGGTTTTCAAACTCCCTTGCTCCCTTGTCTTTACAGTGTGGCTCTTCCCTCTGTCAGCGTCTGTATGTCAGCTTCTCGGAACAAATTCAACAAAGAAGTGATGTGTTTCCAGTTCTTTCCTCTTTGCTCACACCCTTGCTTCTTTTTAAAAGGGTAGTGAGGCTTTCAAAAACCTCCGGTCTAGTTAACTTTCTCCCTTGTGACTGTCGGCTATTTTGCTACTGGCTGTTCCACTTGCACCTCCCTGCAACCTTCAACCTAATTGGCAGATCACGAAAGACACTGGCAGGGACACAACCATGAGATTATAGGATGATAGCAATTCCAGTTGTAGCTTTTTTGTTGTTGTTTGTTGTTTTTCTTCTTAATTGTCAATCAATAAATAAAATTATCATTTTGGCTTCAAAAGGTGCACACACCTGTTACCAGAGCCACAAGTTACTAGGTTAATACGTATCACAATATGATACATGTCACAGTGTTTCATGATATTTACACACAATATGTGTAAGGCTATTACACCTAAATTTCCTATTGTCCCTAGTCAACATTCAAAAAAAAGGATAACAGTATATCTGTGTCCTGCTATGCAGAAAAAAAAATCTTTTGAAATTTGACTTGTTTTAATTGGTACAATCAGGTAAAATTGTTTTATGATAATATATAAGTGTTTTAAAGTGGTACCTTTGAACGCAGATTTGCTATTGTTTTTGGAGTAAAAATGCACATGCTAACTCTTGAGAAACCCTAACGTTTAAAAGTGAATGCAGGGTAAACAAGTGATCCAAAAAAGAAAAAGAAAAGTTATCTTCTTAGTTTAAACTTCTTGGCTGATTTGAGAGATGACAGTCTCATAAGTCATTCAACACAACCTCTCACCCATTACCAGAAATAAAGAAACACAAACATACCCAGAAACATAAGGCACAAAGAGTCACACAAACCATTACTGCACTAATGAAAAATGTTGTTGTTTCTGTTATGCCTGTCACTGAAATTAACTGCCCCAAGAGAATTATTGTTTTTAGACTTTGATGCTTTTTCCACTTGCTTATCTATTGCATTATTTCATGAAACATCTTGATGTGTCATGATATGAATTCCATCTAGCTCTTTTTGGCCTGGTGCTAAGCACACTGGCTCAGAGTCACAGGCAGAGTATAACAGACTCATCATTACTGGGATCAGTAGCCCCTGTGTTTTGCTGGCAAAAATGTCTGCTGTGATAAAACTAAAACTGTTAACAAAGCTTTAAGAAAGTTGATAAAGGTCATGACCTTTTCTGATATTAAAACACACTTGACAGGAAGCCTTAGGACAGGACAACCTGTGCAGGACTACCCCATGGTTTGGAATTAGCAGCTGAGATGTGCTCCAGCAACACTACAGAAGTTTAACCTCAACAGAGGTTTAGGCTACAGGAGCTCAGTTGGTGAGGCACTCGTCTTCCAACCAGAGGGTCAGTGGTTTGATCCCCAGCCCCTTGAACCTGGTATTGTGTACATTTTTGCTCTATTCCACCACATTCAACTGCTTTGCCATTGTAGGGTGATGCATGAAATTCTTGTATTTTTGCCGTTATGTTATTATGGCGTGTGACTACGAGTGACCAACATAAATGATTTGTTTGTTCACTATTATTTTACTGTAAAGAAACAGCCAAAAGCTGTAACACTGCCAAAATGATCACCACATTTAACAAAAGGTGAGAAAAATGTACAAAAATTCCCAAAGCGGTTAAGCAATGTTTCTGGTATGTTAACCTGCCTGTTTACATTTATGGGCTGGTTGCTTCCACTGAGAAAAGTCACATGAGCTGCACTGAAGGTCCAGTGCCCTGCTTTTCAACCTTGGTGGGTGCAAGCAAGAATTAATTTACTTAGACGTTTTGAGGTGATCAAGGTAGCCATTAGTTTGTTCTTAAGATTACTGATTATTATTGCTATAACGTATACTGTATAATAAGCTCATCTCATCATCAGAGCAAGCATTTACATCATATCCATCTGGATGTTTACACCTGCAATGCACCAAACGCCGGTAGATTTTTTGTTTGGTAAGTACTGTAGCCTGCATCTCAGAAGACCATCTGCCACACTGGAGTGAAAAAGTTTGTTTCAAAATAGTTATGTAATAAAACCCAAGCCTAAGGGTCTCTACTTTGTTTTGATGTAGGCCTAAGGACACTGCCTCTGTTCTGTTTTAGGGGCGCACACACACAATCAATCTGTGTTTAAAACAACTTATTGAATATTTTTGGACCATCCAGATGATGGTACAAATGGATATTTTGTTCTCTTCTTGTGATTAATGGACCTATCATTTGTCTTTGTGCATGAATTATATATTAAACCAAGTGGATTCTTCTTCTGACTGCCAGAAGTAGAACCCTCTGTCGGTGGATGCATTAAGGGATTTCAAGAACACTAAAGGTTTGGCATCAAGGCTCACTGAGATGTATTAGGACTTTGGATTATTTTAACTAAAATATGAATTTTGTGAAGTTATTCGCCGCCAATCAATGTTTTTTTTTTCAACAGTTTTGCTTAAAGTTTGCTCCATAAGTTTTTTCCATCTCAATGAAATAGCCAACCAAAACAAATGCTGTACTTGGGAACAAAGCCATTTATTATTTTAGCTGATAAAAATAATGCTTGGTTGGCGGGTTTTTTCACCTACCAGTAACTTTGGGCAGTGGGCCAAAAAGCTAATTATCAACCTTGTATGTTTATGGTGATTTTCTCACTTGTTATGCTTATAATTATTATCATTATCATTATTACTCTTCTGGTGTTTGTATACATGTGTAATTTAGGGTTGCTTAGCATTTCTTAGATGCAAATGAGTGAGGGCTCTCAATTACAAAAGGTAGAACCACTGGACTCTTGTACACCAATGAGCCACAACATTAATACCAACTGTGCAAACAATGACATTTGGTTTCATAGCTGGAGACTTATCAGTGGCCACGCTGACCCCTGCCCACAACAACATTTAGACTACCAGGTGCTTGGAGTGCTTCGTCTGACTGGTGTAAGCATGACGAGAATTTGTGCTACTTCGCATTGTCAGCATGAACTTCTCTGCTGATCTCATTGAGGTTCATCAAGGCTAAACAGATGCATTCTTGGAAAAATGTGAAGGTAAAGTAAATTTGAGTCCAAGGGCATGTAAACATACACTTTTAAGAGAACTTCACAAGCTGGGCATAATGTCCTAATCTATCAGTTCAAAAAGAACTTCACAACATTTATTAAATGTGGAGACCAGACAGTGTAAAAGGAAAAAATAGAGCATTTAGGCATTTCATGGTTTTTTCAGCTTCCAGATATGTTACGTGGTAACATATTACCAGTTCTTTTTTTACCCTGCCTTATATGGCCCTTTACACGTTGCATGTCTGTAGGAAGCAGCCTTTAAAAATAGCAAACTTTAAGCAGAGCACAAGTAAGAAGACTTTGTAGTGTAGTGTTAAGGAGGATTTGACCCTTCTCCCAGACAGAGCTTCTTCATTTGCACAAGGACAAAGTGAACAACAGGAAACCAGCAACAATAAGCCTCCATGGCCCCTCCACATAGGACAAATAAGGCTTCCTGTTCTCTTATGCAGCGCCTTACTTTAATGAAATCGCTGATAATGAGATTTGACTTAAAAAAAAAGCAGTGGTAAGCATATTAGGAACTTCATAACAACTAAGCTTATGTAAAATCGAATTTAATCTCATTATATGGGTACAGTACAAAGACATCATTCACAAAAAGAAAGCTTTTTTTTATGACCTGTCACAAGAATAAAGAAATCGAGTTAGGAGGAAAACTGAAGAACAGAGGGAGTTGCCATGCCTGCAGGCGACATCCTGCAAAACCTACTGCCCGTTCGTGTACAACTGCAGATTTAGTGGCCAGATCACCGCTGACACTGAAACATTTGCGCAATTGATTTACACACAACAGCCAACGCACTATTCCCCTGTGGAGAGCTGCACCCTTGGAGGTGAATCGAGTTTCACACCCTTCCCCTCCCTCTATGCTGAGAGTCAGTGTTTACGAGGCTCATGTCAGTGTCACCAGCTGAGACTTGGAGCACAGAAGGTGAAAAGTCAGTGTCAGTCAGTATATGTTCCATCCATGGGACGTTAATGGCTGACATTAGAACGTTACTGACCGGACACTGTCCGTACAGGCTCCACGCAGCGTTATTCGCTCTGATGTCACACAACACTCACAGGAACTAAAGCAGCTGATCCGGCAGGCGCCTTAAATCCTGCTGGTTCGTTTTAGCTTCCAGAGCCCAGCTAATGTAGCTGCTAGCGCAGGCTAACAGGAGGTGGGGCGCAAAACGGGAACAGGCTGAGGGAGAAGAAGAGACGCGGGGGCTGTGACGTGGCTGACACGGCACGGAGGAACTCACCCACTGGGCCCTCTTTGAGTCTGGACGAGCGTCTCCCATTCACACTTTTCTCCAATCTCGAACTCCCACTACTCTTCTTATCCGACGCCATCTTCCCCCGCTCTGTTTACGCACCGCCTCTCTCATCTCTCCTAGATACCTGTCGGGAGTGCCGAGAGCCCGCCCACGCCGGAAAATGGCAGCCAATGAATGGCCGCAGCGCCGCCCAGTAGCCAATCACGACGTTCGAATGTCGACAAGCAACGGTCCCGTTACCTCGCTTTCACGCCATTCGTCATTGATGACATTGTAATTATAGGAGTTGAATGGGTTTTTGTACATCTTTATTCTTTGATCACTCACAGAAATGACAGCAAATACATTGTAACATATCATAAAGCAATTCAGTAAAACAAGTAGTAAACTGGATTTTTTTTTTTTTATCAGCTGGTAACAAAACAAGCGTCACATTGTTCACTAACAAGCTGCTCTGGAGGTTCCAGTGGCATTATAATACTTGTATTTTGCCCATTTGAGAAATCATAGGTGTTTAGAGTCTTTTTATGACTACAAAGAAGATTATGTGTTACATTTGCAAGCTTACAACATCTACTGAACACTGGCTGCCCTATGTTTTTATAGACCAAATGGGAGAAAGCAATTTATTATTTTATTATTTTATTTTACACAATGAGGGTCTATTAATTGCAATTTCAACATGCCAAGAAAACTCAAGTAAAAAAAGTACAGATTTAAAGTTGTCTCAAAACTACACCCCTGAGTGAAACTTGTGGCAACATTGTTTTGTCAGCAGCTGTTTTCAAGTTCGAACATCTTTCAGTTTTAAAGCTGATTATAGAATAGGCTATGCTGTAAGATGCTAAAAAGCTTAATGCAGGCTATGTAAAACACTCCAAATTCCTACGCCTGTGTGGGAAAGAACAGCTTTGATTCCGATATCTCACACTAAAGCTCAGAAAACACACTCAACACTCTCACTTTCTTCTTTCCCTTTCTCTTTCTTCGTTCTTGTCTTTAAGGTTTCTCCAGCTGTATGTCTTCCTCTTCCTCAATAATGTTGCATACATCCTGGTATGGGCCATTTGCCTGGGACCTTTCGATCTGATCATATGTGGTGCAACAATCGTCCAGATTTAGCCCCTTGTGTATGAGATAAGGAAGATCAAGTAAGCACATCAAAAACACAAGATAGCACATTCTTTCTTATCTTTGTAGCTGCTCTCAGAATAATTACTTTCACAGGTATTTATCATATGTCTGCCGTGAAATGTTTTTTAATGAGAGACGATGTGACTCATTTAATTGAAGTTCACCTGATATATGTTTTCCTCTTCCTTCTTCATCTTCTTTTTCTCTAGTTCATTCACTCTCTTTGACTGTGAGGGGAAAATAGAAGTTACTGTGAAATCATGCAGCTTCCCAACAAGAAAAGCCAAGAAACACAGTGTTAAACATACGGGCTAGATGTATTAAGTACAGTAGGAGCAGTGAAAGTAGGTTCACAGGGCAATACCACTATTAAGAAATTTTGGAAATCCTCATTTCAACATCAAAACTATGAGTCAAGGGTAGATGAGAGATCGGTGCATGTGTCAGCCCTAATAATATCTGACCTTAAAGAGGAGGGTGACTGATGGCAGCAGCACACACAGCAGCAGTAGGACTCCTTCAGCGGTCAGGATCTTGTTTTTTGTGCTTTCACTGAGGTTTATTGTCTTCTGCAGAGGTCCTAGGGTTCAAAGGTGAAACAAACAACATTTTGTTTTTGTAACTCAACTGTGCAGTCTAAAAATGCAATCTACCGTGTAAAACACAAATATAAACAATTTTTCACGAATAATCTTCAGAGGTGTTATGTGGTCATTTTACATTTCTAACTCTGCCACGTGTATTGAGATTACGATGTGAAATGGAATTTAAGTGTGATTGCGAATTGATCTAATCTTGGTGTTGTTTGAATTAAAAATGGGGCCAGCAGACTGTAATGACACTGTCTTGATGTAATAAAGATAGTGAGCTGCAATATGCAAGAATGCTGCCACACACACAGCTCTTGGATAGACTTAGGTTAACAGGATTTATGGCTTATGAGGTGCTAGCAGTGCTTAGTGCTCGCTTGACTCCATCTCAGCATATTAAAACACACACACACACACACACTGGCACTACTCCTTGGTATGCCCTGAACCGAAACAACATGTGCACACTTACTGTAGACTTGCAGATAGGTTCCATGTGTGTGCAGACTGCCATTCACCAAACACTGGTACAGTCCAGAGTCCTTCTTCTTCACTGAACTGAGGGTTAGGGTGCTACACTCTTTGTCACCCTCTCTGTTCTCCACTGGATTGGCATCGTTTACAGATTCTGGGCCCACGGATTTGTTGCCAGCAAAAAAACTTCTGACCCAAGTGCGATTCAGTGACATTGCCTCACTTTTGTAGCAACACTTCAGGATTGCTTTGCCGTAAAGTGCCACACTCAAAAAGGGCTCATCATTCATTAGCTTAATTGTATTCTGCGTAGTTATCACTGTAAAAGAAAAATGTAAATTTAACATAACATTTGTCTAATTATTTCATGATGATTGCATATAATGTAATAGCAGTAATAATGACACAAGGTTCTCTTGAATAATACAAATAAAATTAGCCGTAAACACGCAGCACTAACAGGTAAAAATAACAGCACTAAAATGTGTCATGACAGCACAGCCATCTGCTCTGACAGGAAATGTGGTTCACTGAAGCAGGACCTAGAAGAGCTAACTAAAGAACTAAAAAAAAAAAAGAAAGTTTAATAAAACAACTGTATATCCGTACATTTTTACAAACTGAACTGACACGCAGCTTATTTTAATAAACCAAGAACCAAATCTAATTAAATATAAACACATTTACCCCACAAATACCTGATTTCTCACATATTTGAGTCTTGGAAAAATCATGTGACTCACCTGCAAAGATGCAGAGAATTAAGATGATGGCTCTCTCCATTTTTTTCCACAAATGTTCAATACAAGAATATAGAAATACTGAAATAAGGTAGGTAAAAGTCTTTACACAATGACCCAGTGTTCACTGCTCTAATGACATAGTGGTGTCTTGTTTTTTGTCTTGCTCAGCCAGGATTTATGCTTGAATGAATTTGGACCTTCCTACATTTGCATAAAAGTTATATCTGCATTTATGTACATAATAGGTACAATAATAGAAAGAACAAAAGTATGCAAAGAGTAAAGGGGTATAATACGTTCTGAAACCAAACCTGTACGTTTCATAAGAAAATTCTTTTACACATATTTCTACTGTACATTTTAAAAAGCATATACAGATGCAAGATAAGGAAATTAACTTTCCAGTATGATTCATATCTAACTTGATCTTTGTACAGTATGTACCCACAGTCAAGTCACACCCAACAACTTTAAACTCCACCAATATAAAATTGTGTTACCTCATAACAATACAAAGTGACAAAAACAGGTTTTTATTGACCCAATTTATTTAAAAAAAATGAAGAATTAAAAAAAACAGTACGTACCGCAGCTTTCCTTATGCATACACTATTAAAGAGCCTCTTACACAGTAGAAATCAAAACCCAAATACACAGTATAGTTCTTGAATATTCATTGTTTATACTTCAGTTACACAATTTGACAGACGGCTGTATGAACAAACACAACGCGGACTGGTGGATGGTCAAAAACCTATTGCTGTAATGTAGATAGACATGAGAGCTGTTCACAAACAGTAACTTATGAGCCTTTAGCAATTTGCAGGGAAACTAACTAAACAAATTGGTTTAACAGATTACTTCAAAATTGAACGCAGTCCCAAACCCATAAAACGCACAACTGAAATCTTAGAATGACCCCTCAATGACTATCAGTCATTTGGACATTGTGTTTCACTGTCTGAGGTCCCCAACGCAAGACATTCCATCAAAACCATAATGATTGTGTTTATTGACTGAAGAGCCCTTTATGAAGCAAACAACTTGATCATCAGAACAAGGCACCACTCTATAAATACATTTTCTATACACCTAGCTATTTATATATAGAATACATGAGGAAGAGCATCTGGAAAAGAGAGAACAAGAAGTGCCTGCAATAGTCGTTCAACAGAGGATATGTCACTGACCGACCACTGCAGTTAACAGTTAAAAATCCCCGGTTTAAAAGATTTGTATAAATGTATTCCACGGGAATGTGGGTTGACAATTTTCACTCTTAAGAATGTTTCAGCGTTACAATATTTGCATAATTGTGACATTTGTTCATGCGTAGACAAGTTACAGGCAAGTTCAGTCTCTCTCACCAGTACAACACAATGCATAGTACATAATTACAAGAGCTTCTTTGAAAATCATAAGAAAACGTGACTCAACTTAAATGCACAACAACATAAGAAAAAATTGTGTCATAGGAAAAGGTGATCGTGCTATCACAAGAGGTGAGCGTGTTATCACGAGTAGCTAATGAGCTTCATAAAACAAAAGTGGAATTTATACTTTCTCTACAGTTTTCTCCTGCAAGACGACGTGTACAACTTAGAAAATGAGGATGTGGAAAGATGGCAGAATAATTTTCGACGCTTGACACTGACTACTGGCTACTATCTCTTGGACATTTTCATACTGATGTTCAGTAGAGTTAAAGGGAAAATAATGTTGTTCTGGCAACAACGATTTAAACTCATATCAGGATCTGTCATGATTATAGTTCGTTAAGTGTGACACTGGAATGAGACTGCAGATTTCCTTCCTCCAAACCTTCAACATTTCCTTTGTATCCTCATCTGGCTTCAGTTGTTTTTCTGCTACTGGAATAGGTCCCATGTGTTCAATTTAGCACCAGAGGTATACGTTTGGTCTCTTGTCCTCAATCCAGGTCAGAACACTGGAGCTTGTTACAGTCACACTGGCTTTTACCTATCGACCCACAAAGATACTGAAGGCAACTTTTCCATTAACATTTTGCTGAAGTACAACATATACAAGAAATCCCAGATTTGCGGATCCTGTTTGGGTTTGGTCCCACGGTTATAACAGTCTAACATTCTTTATCTTGTTATTTACATTCAGTGGACAATTGAAAACCAGGTATTGGATTAATTTGGACTGACAGCCAATGCTTTGTTTATCTGTATGCTTCAGAAATCAAGTTAACTTGCAACATTGGAGTTTTGGAAGAGGAAAAGAACGCAAGTCATCAACATAAAATGACATACTAATATACATATGCAGTACTTCATTAAGAAAATTACAGCTTGAGTGAGGATTGCATTATGTCTTTGGTCCTGTGTGCTTGGCCACAGAAATGCCACTACTCAGAAATAGCCATCGCCTTTACAATTACAATCAACTGCTGAGTAAAACACAAATGCAGGGCTCAATTTTGATATTGCTACCAGGAAAGAATACACTTTTAATAACAATATATGAATCTAACGTCATATAATACAAATTTGTAACCTCTTTATCAGTGTTTTGGTTCAGGAGCTGTCGACGCAATCTGGGGGAAGTGGATGCTGCCAAAATGATGCTGCCACAGAAAGAGCTTTGTGAATACTTCTGCAGCACTAGGTCCTCTGCGTTTGTGTGTACGTGTGTGTGTGTCCACGTTTTTCTTCGGTACAGTAAGCACGAACCCTAATCTCACGTTTTCTACTCATCTTCTAATGACTGTCCGGTACAAGCCGGCTTTACTTAAACAAAAGCAACAATAACCTCTAGACTGACTCCTAAAGCCCTACATCACATTCTAGCTTAGCCCTCTTTACGGTTTCTCTTTTCTCTGACACACTGATCTGTTTGGCCGAGTGCTGTAACAATTGCAATGAGGTGAAGCAACTCAATGACCCAAGTCGGGGGAATAAATAAAAGCGGTACATACAAACAAGTCTCTATTATCAACAGGATGAATACCTATAGTGCCACTATTTAGAAATATTTCTGTTGCTTAATTACAGTAAGAAAGAACCCTTCAGACATACCTTATTTAAAACCTTTGTAACACACATACATACACTTTACTGCATGCATGTTTCCGGTAATAATGACAGCCACCTACTGCAAGACTAAGGGTAATCTTAATGTTTGCAAAAGGAAGGTGGGTTCAACTTGCTTGTAAAAAAAAAAAAAGTGCATCTCTGAGATACTTTGGCAGTGACTAAAAAATGACAGCACATATCAGCAGTAGTACTTCAATACATCATCCAATGCTGCATTAGCTCCTTCAAGGTTATACCTGCTCTAGCTACTTAACTTCCACAGCAAAAATAGAATTTTTCCATAACTGTACATCTGCTAATCGCAATAATTAGAAATGATTATTTTCTACTCTGCATGTCTCTGGTGTGCGTATGTGTGTTACAGCAGATTGCAAACTCTACATTTTGTTAGGCAGCATCTCTCTAACAGTGAAATATTGCTTCTTTTTTGGCACCGCTCTGCAAATCCAACCTCTAGTTTTTGTTTATTATACTCCCTCTAACAAGCATGCACACAGACACACACACAGACACATATACACATCTTTCATGTTCCAACACTGAACCACTGCACCGGGAACAAATTCCGCCCTCCTCTCTGTCAGACACAACAATTTCTGCTTGGCTGCGAGCAGTTGTGGCACAAACCAATAAAAGCAGCAAAAGGTCCAGGTGTAACTTATGAGGGTTTAGGAATTTGCAGGGAAACCTCTTAAAGTCACTCTTGCACTCCAAACCAGCACCAGTAAAAAAATCTGAAAAGAGGAAAAAGGAAAGATTAAAAGCAAGATAATAATGAGACTGAATATTGCAAAGCTGTAATTTCCACTCTGACAGAACCTATGCACGTGTTGCATCTGTAAGTATGGGATCTCCACTATACTTTACCAATTGATCCCATCAATGGTCACACAGATGTCTCACCTAGTGGCCAGCAGGTGGCGTGATGCCATCTTATTAGAAGTCTCCCCCCTGCAGTGAGAACTTGGAAAGGGCCTCCTGCAGCCTGTGGTGCTCATTTTCTACAGTCTGCAATACACAAAATCAATATCACCTTAGGAACTGAGGTCTCTCTCTATCTCTAGCACAGACACACACAAAATTCAACTGCCTCCTCTTAACATCCCCTCTTTGTGTCCCTTGTTGTTTCTCTGACACATTGCAAGTGCTGGACATAATGGCCATTTTCAAAGAAGTCCAATTTCACGAGGCAATTTTCAGCCAAGCAATAACAGCAGTGGTTAAATGTTTTTTATTTTCTAGTTTCTCTTTTGTGCCATTTTGGCCCCATTTGTCCCAAGAATACCACAGCTCAGTCCTTACTTAAGTTATCCAAGGTGAAATCCTTGATGCCCAACTCAGTTTCTTTCCACTCAGCTCCCATCTTTTGTTAGGTTTCTCATCTTTATCTGCCCTGTCATACTACCGGCTCACTGCTTTTTACTGTGTTTTCATCTCTCTTGCTCTCCGTTCACCTCCCCTCACCTGTAATCTCTTTACTTGTTCCTCCAGACTGTTGAGCCTCCTGCACACTTCCTCCAGCCTCTCCTGAGACAACACCAGGGGCGCAGTGATACTCTTCTTCTCCTCCTCATTCATCTCTGCAACTTCTTTTTCACAAGTGTTGTCATTCTCCTCCTTTGGTCCCGTGTCTGTGGTCTGGCTTTCTTCTGTGCACAGAAGAAAAACGGGTTAATTTTAATGTGTCAAGGCGAGCGAATTGAGTTTTTCTAAATTGAAAGTAAGTTCTGGCCAGTAAAAGGGCATTTAGCATTAGTAAAAGCTTGAAACTTAAAGCATTGTGGTTGCAATATTGGTGAGTTTTTTCACTTTTATCGTTAAATTGATTTTAAAATCCTACTTCAGAATAAACAAGAAAATGAAATCTGCCATAGCAGAGAAATTGTGTTTTAAATGTAAAATAAATATTTTATTACTTACCTGTATAATGTGCAAGGACAAATTTCACAAAATTTGGCAATAATTTATCATTCTACTTTTTAAATGATCAAACATTAGAGTAAATATAATATCAATACTGAACTATCAAGGCCAGGAAGCTACACATCCATGAGATATGCGCTTTAAAAATTAACATTCATTCACGTTCATACAAACAGTTTGATGAAATGTTTCATACTGTGCTCATTCTTGTATGTATAAATATAAGCCAAGCACAGAGAACGGAAATAGGCTGAAACACCTACTCAGACACTTCCTGGCAACCTCATAACAATGGTGACAAAGCAACTGCTATCAGTCTTTTCATGTATCTTTCAGTAAGAAACTAAACAACTGTCGAACTTTCAGATCAGAAAACACCCGCCTACCTGTTGACTGACAGCTGCTATCCAAATCTTGCCCAGACCTCTCTGGTTGCTCCTGTCCATTTTCTTCTTCAGGCTGCGAGTCTTCTGACAGACTGATGCTGCCGACCAACAGCCTTTTCAGTGACTTGACTGTGACATGAGACAGATTCAGTGTTTTCATTAGAAATACAGACAAGCTATAGCGAAAGACTGGAAAGACAAGGCAGACGGTTCTAAAGCAAATTAAATAGAAAAGCATAAGGAAGACCCTCATTCACCTTCATCCAAAGCCTCGGGTGCCACTTTGTCTGGATAGTTGTTGGAGTGGCCTATCAAGTCGAAGCCTTTGATTGACAGGAAATCAATCAGCATGTGCCTGGTGGTGTCTGAAGATTTGTGATCCATCAAGCTGTCCTTGTCTTGATCTAGAGACAGACACCAGGCTTAAGTTTGTCTCGAGCTTTCCGAAATGCGTTACAATAACAGATTTGTACTATTAAGTGCTGAGCTGATAGAACACCGCGTTCTCACCAATGCTACTTTTCAAACTTCCATTCTCAGTCGGGCTCAAAGGGGCATTCAGCCTGATGATGAGAAAATGACAAAAGAAATTTCATCTTTTGAGATTTGTGAACTTTGGCAGGCGATGAATATAAGCTTGCTCTCTTACCAGGCGAGTGAACACACATAAACACTTACACTGTGGGACTGAAAGGAGGTACTCCACTACCAAGAGGCAGGGGCAACCTCATGGTGGGTGCTCCACTCTTCTTCAGATCATCCATTGCTGATTTTATCCCCACAGTCCAGCTAAGACACAAATTAGATCAAACTGTTACCTTCTGTAGCAAGTATGATCAGACTGTATATTTCTCTGTGACACTTACGATTTTCTCTCTACAATAGACTGAGCCACCAACTCATAGATCTGAGCACCACTCTCCCAGGTAAATATCACATAGAAGGCCTTTTGATCTGAAAAAGAGGCAAAAACAGCAAGTTTAAGGTTGAGTGTCACTAACCCCACAATGCAAGCCTCCTATACAACGTCTACAGGTGTTTGAAGCTTACCTGTGGCCACATCCCGGAGAAAGACCGAGTCCAGCTTGATAATAGGGCTTAGCATCTGCTTGCCTTCCTGCACAGCAATGTTACTTTTGCTCTGGCATTTGAGAACCAACTTGTCATCCTGCTTCTGCAGGAGCACCAGCAGGTCCCCAAGCAACACACACTGCACGTCTGAAGTGGGACACAGCAGAAGGAAGGATATTACGGAACATGGCATGAAGGAGAAGATGGAAAGAGTAAATGGCTGGAATGCTTATCATGTTTTCAGATTTATATTTATCCATTGACATTGCCAAGTCTACTGCTGTTGATCTGTTATTCTAAGTTAAAATCTAAGTGAAAACATATCGCATATAATCGTCTTCCTACAAACTTTCCTTATGGGAACAAATAGAGTTGCACTGTATTAATATGAGCTGAGATTCAAGTTATTAAATAAAAGTAGATATACAAAATGGCATCAAGGGGCCAGTGAGATCTCACAAAGCACCAGTGCTTGCAGCTGGAGTTTATTTTCTCGCAAGCTTTAACTTACACTACATGAGAAATGAAACTTTTTGACTTCAAAGTTTGTTGAGAGATGAAGGCAGATAAATCACTAAGTGAATCTATTTATAGTGTATATCTATATCTATAGGAATGCATTTACCAATCGCTTTCTCTTTTGTGACTCTCCAGGTCAGCGGGCCTTCTAAAAGCATTTTCCTCTGGGTCAGGTCAATGCTCTATTAAAGACAGAAAGAATAATGAGAAGTTTTTAATTAACTGCCAAACAACCAAACTGGAGGGTGCAGACAAACTTGAAGAAAATCTTACCTTGTATTCAGTATAAAGCTCGTTACTTGGTTTAAGCCCTGATGTGTCCAGTCTGCGCTGGTAGTCCTTCAGAAGCTGGGAGCAGAGAACAGATGAGGGGAGTCAGACAGAGGACAAACAGCACAGCCTTGAAGTAGAGGCCATTTAACAAGGAGATGACTTCAGAAGCCTTAAAATGAATTTACTGGACTCCAGTTATTGCTCAATCACCACATAACAGTGCTTTGAGTGATTATGTATTTCTCACCAACAGGTTCTCCATCCCTTTGACCTCCTCATTCACATGGTTGAGGATCTTTCTGCAGCACTCTGCACTCTGCTGTACTTTGTCTTTCTCTACTGGGTCCTCTGTGGAATTATAGAAAAAAGGAGTTTAGAAAACAAAACTGGCCCCCAGTACTACTGCAGTACTGGCTGCCCCAGTAACTCTCTAAAAAGCCTTCAATTAATCCAAAACGCTGAAGCAAGATTACTGACTGGGATTGGTAAGAGAGATCATATTTCACCTTCATTAGCTTCTCTCCATTAGCTTCCCATTAAACGTAGAATAGAATTTAAAAGCCTTCTTCTTACCTATAAAGCTCTAAACGGTCCAGCTCAATCCTACCTAAAAGATCTCCTCATATCATATCATCCTAATAGACCAATTCGATCTCAGGATGCAGGCCTACTTATGGTTCCCAGAATTTCCAAAAGTAGAATGTGAGGCAGAGCCTTTAGCTATTGAGCTCCTCTCCTGTGGAACCAGCTCCAAGTCCAGATTCAGGAAGCAGACACCCTCTCTACTTTTAAGACTAGGCTCCAAACCTTCCTCTTTGATAAAGCTTATAGTTAGTTATAGTCCTGCTGCTATAGACTTAAGACTGCTGGGGGACCCACGCCCCGATGCACTGAGCCACCTCCTCTCTTCCCTCTCTCCTCTGTGTGGTGAGAGGAGTTCTCATTCCATCTTTTCTCTGAGGCTTTCTAACAAATCCAGATTTATGTAGAAAATACTGAGCAATATGATAACATACACTGCAAAATAATCCATGACACAGCCTTTAATGTATTAGCCGATCATTGGTACTGTTTGATTGCTTTAAGGTGATAAGAAAAAGGCTGTTTGTCTCAGCCAATTTACCAAGGACTCATGTTTTTTAATTTGTTGAAATAACAGATATGCCTGTCGGTTCATTTTTTCTATCCCCGTTATTTCCACATTGTTCAACAACTGTATTTTATCACCAACTATATAAAGATAATGTGATATCTATATTCTTAATAACGGACTGACCTGTGGTTGGTGGAAATATGTTTACAGAAATGTCTGGACAATTTTGTACCACAAAAGTGAATCATAAACAGGCATAAAACAAACATGCACCTGTGTTCTTGGCAATATTCTCCAACAGCAGTGGGTACTTGGTCAGTCTCTGCATCTCAATAGGAATGATGTCTTTGAGCTGCAGCCTGCGGCACTGGGGTTTGCTCTCTGCATCCTGGTATTACAACAAACATACAGAATCATTCGGAGATTCACAAGGCTATTTTTTGGGAGTGTTTGCAATTAAATATTGATCATACATTACATTGCATATAAACTGATCGGGCACAACATTAAGTGCAATTTAATGAAATCTAATACAGTGGCTCTGCCATAATTTCTGCTTTTACAAGGTTATAATTTCTCAGTTATAGGCTGAGACTGTCAGAAAGGTGACAAATCTACTATGTGTTTATTATTGAGCTCATTGTGGGTAGTGGAGCCGTACTGGATTATAAGAACAGGTGGTTCTAGTGTTCTGGCCCCCTCATCAATTTTAAATATGGTGGCCACAACGTTAAAACAAACTCATTTTTAAATTCATTTCCTGTAAAAGTAGAATTCAGGGCAGAGCAACTTAATATTGTGCAAATATTAAGTCTGTGTATATGCTAATATATGATGACTGATGTCCTCTGAAATGAGAATGAGAGGGAGTAGACGTCTTTAAAACACTATCTCCTGAGTCCGAATAGAAGCAAATGTATGTCGCTGCTTTTGACATTTTTGATGTCCTTGTCCACAGTATGTTTATCCTGCCTAATTATTTATATTAATACATTTATTGTACGTGTGTGCTTGTTTACCAGTATGAAGGAGTTGAAGCGTTGGTCTTTCTTTTGTCTGCTCTTGATCTGGTCCAAGGCCCATGACTGGTGACTACAGAATCTGGCTGTCAATTTCTGGAACCATTCCCCTTCTGTACCGCCAAACTGAAATACACACACACACACACACACACACACACACACACACACAAACGGCATTCAAACTCTGTTGTGCTAGCCAGAAGTAAAGAATGAGGGGAAGTATCATGTGGGCAGAGGGAAAGAATAGCATATTGATAACCAATATAATGGTGTCATTGTTACAGCCAATATTTTACTCTCAGGGTAAATGCTTTCAAAATTTGTTAAACCAACATTTTGGCACAATTAGATGGATTTGGCCAGATTTGGTTAAATTAAATTGTTATTACATTTGTACTGAGAAAAAAGGAGAAACCACATAGATTTGGATCACTCACCCTATTGAGCACTGTGGTGCTGATGGATTTAACAATGAAGCCTTCATCGTAACGCAGTTTCTTCAGGTTCTCGTAGAAGTTATCTGCATTCAGCCAGAGACAAACAGATAAATAATTTAGTCGTAAAGTGAGCACTTATTTTTTATTAATAGTCAACAACAAACATCTGCAAAGGAATGAGGAGCACTGTATTCTGTCTGCAGCCTGGGATTATAAAATAATTTAAAAGACATCGCTGAAGAGTACTTGTTTGTAATTTCTGTATAATTTCGGGTAACACTCCCTATAATAGGCTGTTTGAACAGATGTACATGCAGTTAAATTTATGTTTGTCAACAAACAGCTGAAATTAATTTTAGAGCTCACATTTAGATTTCTCTGCATAATGATTTGCTTGTGTGGAGGGAGAGACATACTTTCCTTGTGCCTGACTTCAGGGGCCATACACATTCTGCAACACTTACAGTGCATTTCAATGATCTCATCCAGGTTTGGGAAGATGGCAGAAAGCTCAGTGGAGGTCAGGAGCTCGACTCTCTCCAGTGGCTTAGCGAAGATCGCCTGAAGGACACTAAGCATTCGCACGTGGGCATGCTCTGTGGCAAACAACTCTGAAAGGGGAAAGAAAAGGTACAGTGTGAAGGAAGATAAGTTAAATCTTCAACATCCAGAGCCTATACTACAACATCGTTTTATTTTCTATATCATCTTCTCACCATTGATAACTTCCTGCCTCTTGGTCTCCTTCTTGCTGAGACTAGACAGTGCTTCGGGAGCGGCCTGCTCCCTCCAGTTTGGTGGATCTTGCTCAAACTCAAGGAGGCGTGGCTCCATCTCCTCTACCTGTGGGGACGGGCTGGTCGGGGAGTGTCCAGGCCCTTCAGGAAGCGCAATTGGTCCGTCAACACTAGGGAACATAGCATGTGGGAGAAGCCTTAGTTTAGTCACTAAAACCTAAACCAACTGTGACCCAAGTGGCTATGAAGTAGAGGTTGTTGAACAACAGTAGGTCTTGCAGGGCTGGTTGTATTTCTACACAGACACAAGCTTAAAATTACAGTAATATTGATCATCCAGCCCCTCCGCTACTGATAACTTAGACTAACAAAACACTTCAGCTACATCTTACAAGTGCTTTACAAATTACAAAATTCCCTTATTATTATAGAATTAACAAATTAACTTAGACACGTTCTGTTTTAAGTGCTTAAATTTACTCTTCCTCTGTTCTTCTTGCTATTAAACTCTTGGGCTTTATTTGCACGCAGCTGTACTCGACTGATCACCATGAGGTCTGTTATTGTATGGATTTTTAGAAAACAAATGCAGAACCTATAAAACCATACAACAAAGCACTATGTTGAAGAAAAACATTTTGAATAAACCTGAAATCTAAATGGATGCTTTCAAAGTTTAGCATTTATTTAGTTTAGCACTTATCTAATTGTTTCAGGATTCCCTGATTGATCCTACAACGTCCTTCAGTTTTTGACACTCTGTCTGTCCCTGCTGTGCACCTCACCAGCCACAGAGGCTTTAAAAGGGGGTTTGTCCATCTTACGGATGGAGGTGCTGGGGGCTGAGCGGGGCAGGTGGTGTTGTCACGGCAGAAGGCAGCTGGAGATCCACATCGCTACGGGAGCGGGACTGTTTGCCCCTTGAAGAGCCGCGGCGACGAGATGAGTGCCGGTCCACGCGAGCACTCTCGCTACGTGCCACTTTCCTACTGTAAGGAGGCAAGGTTGGAGAGGATGGATGGGGGATAGGAAAAAAGGAGGTGGACATAAAAGGAAGAAAGGATTGATGGATAAAAAAGGAAAAAAAGGCCAAAGGGCAGGCAAGGAGAAAACGAGAAAAAAGTAAAGGAGGGAAGAAACACACACGCCACAAAATAGATTGAGAGGATGCCACAAGGCAGTAGAAATAATTAAAACATTGTAGTTGAGGACAAAGATTATGTTAAATATGAAGGAAAATAGGGAGGATAATTGAGTTAAGATCCATTAGTAGAGGATTTATGAAACAAATTGTTCAAAAAGGAAAAGGGAAGGAAAAAGAAATCACATCAGAAATCAAAAAATGAGGATATTAGTAAATATGCATGACTTTTGACATGCATATATTGATTAGACAATGAAACAGAAAGTATGATGTATATACTGTAGCCATGCACTGCTTCTACAAAGAGTACTGTGTACCCAAATTTTCACTTTAGCAAGTTTGATTGCCGTTTATATGTCAACAGGTCTCCATCATCACACAACCACAATAAACCAACTGATCTCACAATGAAGCTACTTCCCTCACAAGCAGGTTCAAATACTTAGCCATGTGTAGTGTTATGTATCAGGAGCTCGAGGCTCAATGTGTTGTGAGCGTGAATGCATGTCAGTGTTTGCTGAGCCTTAATATGCATGATATGTGAATCAGAATAAGGCCTGAAGCATGTCCATGACTCTGTCAAGGCGCTGACACCCACCTTGTCTTCCGTCTGTAAAAACACGGGATACCACATTGTTACACACCCTCCTTTGCAAACCTGCCACAGTAACAACATGCAAATGCACACCCCGCCATAAAAATTCTAGAAAAGCTTGTAACCGCTGTCTGGGTAGCAGCAAAATACGATGCCAAAGCCCCTGGAACAACATGTAACCACACACACGGTGTGTGCAGTGACAAGCAGGATAAAGAATGACGTCCTGGCCACGACAGATGCAGACATCTTGAGAAGCACATGGGACAATTTAGTAGCACAGAAGATTAGTTACAGGGCAACGTCACTGAAGTCCACACAATTAAAGCTTTGGACAAAGTTTAAACAAAATACCATCATGTCTAAAAAGTCTGACTTAGATACCAAACCTGGTTACTAAGGAGAAAACTACAACTTCACCTAAGATCACTGCCAGGCGACATAACCACTAAACATTTCTCAGCCTAGAAGAAATCACCATAGTACTGCAAAAATGTACCAGAATCCAACAACAAAAAAACAAAACATACAACAATGCCTATATGCAACAAAAACTGCAGTGAAGCTCTGTTGTTAATATTAAGAGATGAAGACACAAGACCCACACAAACAGGACATTAATAGGACAGAGTTGTATTATGAGGAGAGCACACAAGAATGAAGAAAAGAGCACGAGGGAGAGGGAAGGCAAAGGACTGGAAGGGAGAACCGGGTCCGAGTTCACCTGGCGAGGGTCCTTTCCAATAAAACGGCAGGCTCTGTTAGCTAGCGAGCAGTGGGCAGCATGGCAAAAGCTAGCACACAGCAGGGACAGACTGTTGGGGAGTTTTACCACGCTCCCTCAGCCTGAGTGCATGAGACATGTGTTGCTTCTTCCTTTGTCCCTGATTGTTGAATACATATACCCTGAACACCTCCCCAACAATGTAATTCTAATCTGATTACAATCTCAAATCCTTGAATGGCTCTTATTAGCTAACTGACCCAATCCCAATGCAGTTTTAATCTCACTCAGTAGATGCTACTCCTTTTATTACCATCTCTACCTTTCTCACCTGTCTTTCTCCATATTGTCCTCTATGGGAATGTCACTGGTTAGGATGGGCTCACCGACAGTAAGCCCACCTCCCAGTGCGACAGGGGAAACATCACCTCCTTCTGTCTGAAGCGGAGGCTCTAAACGACTGCTTGAGCCACCTGGACGATCAGAAAAAAAGGACAAGAGCTGGATTAAAATGAATAAATATACATTTGAAATTTTAACCTAAAGTCTAAACAAAGTTTTAAAACGTTAACATCTTGCTACACAACTGCCAATGTCTTTAGATGGTAGTGCAGCTCAGAACACAGCTGTGTTTATGCTTACGACAGCCCCACAAAGCTGCTAGCATGGCTTCACTTTATTTTACCAATGTATTATCATGTAAGACAGAAGAAAGCCTATTTGAGTGGAATACTTCATACAACACAGGCTGGACTGTGAGCATGCTTACTATCATTGTGTGATATCTCAGGGGTGTTGTTGATGCTGATGTTGTTGCCTGAGATGTCACTGATCTCAACGCCAGGCAGGACAGGAGGGATTACAGGATGCTTCTTGATGGACAGAGAAGGTGCCGCCGGCTCAGACACGGAGCCTCTGCCAGGAGCTAATCCCCTACGATCTGGATTCACTTTTTCCTTTTCCACTACTGAGGCACAAGAGTATAACGAGTTCACTTTAACTGAACTGTAGACAACATAGATGCACAAACACAACCAGAAAGAATTTTATTTTAATATACACACATATAAAAAAAGGGGGGTCATCAACTTTAACCTCTTTCACACATGTACAAGAATCCGGATCTTCTCCGGACTTTACCTGGAGGTGGTGTAAATCACAATGCAAATGTCTTTTACCGTGCGGACAGAGCATGCTGCCTTGTTCAGAATTTAAACAAAGCAAATGACAATCAGGTGACTGCCACGTCTTTTTTTCTTATTGCACAGGTTTCATGTTCCATACTTTATCTGCAAGGTTGTGACTCTTGCACACGCTGATCCCTCACACACTTCCTGTGTGAGAATGCCTTTGACAATCTCCCACTGTGTTTAATGTGTGAAATGACAACTCCGAACAATGCCTGATTCGACAGTCCGAAGGTCATGTGTGAAAGAGGCCTATTTGACAGACAAACAAGATGGTATGGTTCAGGGCCTCTTCAGTAAGTTAAAGGGTTAGTTCGGTATAAAGGAACATCCACAACCCAGGTTATGAAATAAGTGAGCAATGTGTATTTTTTTTTAACAGATTAAGTAGCACAATCACCCTGAAGTACAGAATCAACTACACAATGCCTACATCCTCTCCCAGTTAGATGAGGGACATGCAGACATGCTTATGGGTTGATTAGTAGGATTGTGACCATTCTACAGATAAAAGGAGGGTTGGGAACTCTGGACAACTAGTACCTTCAGGCTCCAATTTAGGTTTGCCCTCAGCTGCAACAGGAAAAGAAGGGCAAGACAACACAATCTCAAATCCACGTACATGAACATATACGATACAATACTTATAACATGCAATCATAGTGTAACAGTCTAGATATTAAAATGTTATTTTAAGTGTTTTCGATAATTGATCATTATAAATATGTTGTTTTTAAGATCAAATGTGATAGGGTTTATGTAAGGCAGAAAAGCTAATACGTACTGGTGCCTCCAATCCAGCTAGGGATGCCGGGAAACACCCCTCTGGGCTTGGGTTTTGTGGATACCTCCTTCTTATTCTGAAAAGACACAAAGAGTTAGACACAATCTAAACAGTGAAAAATGCAAAAGTTATTCCACATGGGTTTGGTTTTGTCAGAGGTTTACCTTTCCTGGTTGTCTCTTAAAGAAGCCTCCTCTGGACTTCTTACTGTCAACTGCCCTGGATTTAACCCCAAGGTGCTTCATGTAGAAGACCACCGCTGAAAAGATGGATTGGCTGGAGGAGAGGTTTGAGGAATTTGTTAATTAATATATCTAACAGACTTTATTGTCTTTATCCTTTTATCTCTTTAGTTAATGCATAACCAAAATTAATATGTATTCTTATACATGCAAGGCTTCTATATTTCGCAATAAAGGCTGCAATGAAGCACGAAAAAAGTGTGCCATTGAATGTACTCTCCTGTCACTGATGCAAAATGCTTAGCGATAGCTATCTAGTGCTAGTAAGGGGAGAGAATTAAAAGAAGGATTGGCAGATGCAGCAAGGGAAGAGAAGGGTGGTGCATTAAAGAGGACCACAAAGTGAAAAGGAGGAGTTAGGAAGAATGGGGAGGAGAGAAAAATACACAAAAAAATTTAAATAAAAAGGGGGAGTTGACCAAAAATATAAGAGTTCAAAAAAAAGTCACTAAAGGAGGAGCCTCGGGTGAAGCACATGAAGTGTCTCTCATGAGGAGTTACCCCAACTTTTTTAACAGAGCATGCTGTCTGAATACACTGACAATGCCGCTTGATTTGCTGTCGACTAGAACACTTAAGAGAAAAAAAACACAGGAAACAATAGACCGCATGACAGCGTTTAAACATTTACGTGCATTCAGTAAGCTGGCAATTCAAGAATGTATCTGACATTACAAGTCACGGTTTGAGTGTAGTACACATTTTGACAAAACTTTACAAATACATACAGATTTGTCACTGGTAAAACTGAAGCAAAAGCATTTGATTTATGCGTACTTTCTACTTTTCTTGAACCAATATGCAAAAATCTAGCATACTGACCACACCCTGGCTTCAACAAAGCATGCTGAGATGAAAACCAATGCAACAAGCATCAAGTAAAAAATGGGGGGACAGCACTTATGCAAATATGCAAAGTAAAAAAAATCAAAGTGAATTTACCATTTTTCCTCATCCGAGACAATTGTAGGTCTGAAAGAGAAGAGAGATATTAGTAACATTTCTACTGCAAAGGAAAAAAAACCTGGGTTACTTGTCTTGAAGCTTCAAGCTCACCTCTTCCTTTTAAGTAGCATTTTTCCTTTCTCTCGCACGACTAATTACTAACTGTGTTTTAGGCCGGTGGAACCTGAAGTGGCTAAGTTTTTCCTGATCCAACTCAAAGCTGATTGCAGTTTTATTGTGTTCAGAACAGAAGCTATTGAACATATTCTAAAATTTGCAAAAAAAAGGAAGAAAAAAACAAAAAATAAAAACAATCAAAAGAGTAAAAGATGCATGAAAAGCTGCACCCCTTTCTGCTCTAACAATTTAAAAATCAACTTGGACTCTTGAAGACTTCCTAAAAATTATTTTCTCCACTTTTCCCAAACAAATCACTAAAACTTTATCTTCTCTGGTTTGTCTCTCCAAAAACCTGTCTGCATGCAAAGGAAATCCAAAGTCAGAAATGCTCCAGCACAGCGGAAATGTCTATTTAACCATGTTTTTGTCTGATGCAACATGCAGGCAAGACTGAGGAAACTGGATCCTCATGTTTTTCTAATCACATAAAGGGTGGGAGGGGTTTCCCCAGGACTTCCCTGCATAATCCAATCAAATTGCCTGGTCGCCTTGTTCTCATCAACAGAGAGACCAATGAGAAACAGATGGTGAAGTCACTGTGTTGTAGTGGAGTGAGGAAGGGGGTGAGTGGGTGCAAGAGTGTGAGAGCCTGTTGAAGTGAGGGGAATAGAGAGAAGATTGTCGGGGCGAATGAATAAAGGGAGCGTGAATGAATCGTTTGTTCACTGGATATAGAGATCCAGCTGTGTAATATTAACTGTGTGAGTCAAAAGCTGAATTAGTGTGTGTTTGATGCAGGCTTTGTGGGTCTTCTCCGCTGACAGCGTGGTTGTATCCAGAGAACGAGAGCTGCATGTACACAGTGCATCTCCTTTCATTTCTGCTGCTCACTTTTTCCTCTCGTTTGATAAGATGCAGTTCGACAGTCTTCTGCCCTCTCTCTGGCCTCTTCTCTCTCTCTGTCTGACTCGCTTCATGAAGAGGATAACACATTGTTGTTGGCCACGGGGTCGAGGATAGATTAACTTTCCCCTAAATCTCCTGCTTTTTTTTCCCTTTAACTGAGTCCAGTGGTGGAGCTATCCAGCACTGATAACCCTCTGTCCCTTTCTTTCCTCGTCTCTCTTCCACTGTATAACCCCCACCACCAGCAACACTCCTCCTTCCTTCCTTCCAGCTGGCAAAATGCCAGTGCAGAGCCTTCCTGCCAGCGTGGCACTGCTGACTCCATCTTTTCCTCTCTGCCTCTTCATTTCATTCTTGCTCTATTGTGCTCCAATCACCGTTTCCTCTCCTAGGTCTCTACACCAGTGAGCTCGATTATCTCCATCTCCTGCTGTATTTGTCTGTATGCGCTCTGGAATATAATCGTTATGCGGTTAAAGTTAAAGGTTTTTAAAATCTATACTGTAGAGTTTCTGAGAAAGTAGAAAGCTAACTTTTAGAGGAAGGGGTTTCATCTTCTCAGCTTTAAGAACAGAGCAGGAGGTAATAGCTTTTTTCACCATCATGGCAACTGTGCTGATGTTTTATTGGATGAAA
Source organism: Channa striata (assembly GCA_033026295.1). Lineage (NCBI taxonomy): Eukaryota > Metazoa > Chordata > Actinopteri > Anabantiformes > Channidae > Channa > Channa striata. The sequence goes on along the minus strand of CM065175.1, from coordinate 19,604,919 downwards.
GAATTGCATTTAAATTGATCTTTATATTCTTTAGTCAAAGGACTAAATGTTCTTTAACCTTAAAGGAAGCTCCTGGATAATTTGACAATGCTATGCATTCATCCAAAGAGCTTGAATTATTTCAACTTAATTTAAAAAATGATATTTAATGTCTGTAATGTACAAGACATTAATCATTTCTTTTTGCACTTCGGAACAAAAGTAAACATAAGGTGTTGAAGCCCATTAACATTAACCTGAACTCCTAACTGAACTCATTTAAACTGTTATTCTATTTCTACAAACCTAATATTTATCCTCAGTTAACTATTAGCAGCATATATTAAAAAAACTAACAAAAAAACAAACAAACTCAAAGCTCACTGTGTCTCAGACATCTTGTCCAGCAGGTTCTCAGCAACAGACTTCTCCTTCATCTCCATGGGGACACGGTCTGTGGGATAGTGGTTGTCCACATCGATCAGCTCAGCCTCGTTGGGGGTCATACCCATCATCCTCTTCTGTCTGCGCAACACAAAGCAGGAGGAAGCAGGAGTTAGGTACATTTGTCAAAACCTGAAGACAGAGAACTTGATGTGGATGCGGATGTGTCTTCTTATGATTGGTTTTCTGAAAACTTTGCTCATGAATTCATTGTCTAAGGCGGCTCACTCCAACATCTCACATCCGGGCCTGCGTTGACCAAGGATTTCACAATCACTCCAAGTTATTGCACTGAATGTTAACTTAGAACTAAAAATACTTATACCTCAGAGCAGAACATAAGTGTTATTTATAGTATGAAGTTTTTTTACTCCTACTTCTAGTGAGGAGTAAGGTTATTCCTAGGAAACGATATGTCGCGCAATTTTATGCCATTCAGACCTGCAAATTATCGATCGTAAGGACGTGTTGGTAGTTTTTTGGAGCTGAGGCTTGTGGTTTTATATTGAAATGCTAAAATAACACATTTTCCAAGTTAAAAATTTAGGGTTATAGGTGAAACATGGCTAACAGAAAACAAAAATATATAAGCTTTGAGATATGCCAATGCTTTACACTAATTTTCTTTCTGCAGCTGTACATTTAATAAAAAGCTACTGTGTAATCCACTGTCTGAGTTATCTATGTGAGCATGTCCTTATCAATCCTATCCACTCCTAGTGTCCCCAAATCATGCATTAATTTAAAATAAAAGTTTTAGTTCGCTTTCACTTATGATCCACTAAAGGATAATGCAGTTTACCCCTACAAAGACATGAGTGTTAATGCCATGATAACGTTTTCATTCATGATTCCTCGTTGGTGCTTGAGGCAATTATTTTAATGTGCATTGTTATCGATGACTCCAACAGTGGCAGATAAACCTGGAATTTGTGCAGCTTGTATTTTATGATGTAACATAGTGCGGTGTGGAAATAAATGAATCTGCACATTTTCTGTGCTGCAGTAAACACAATTAAAGTTTGATGTTTATGGCCAAAAGCCACATCTTCCCTGATAATAAAAATGGAACGTTACAACTATAGTGGTTTCTATATAGACTACACAGCATATGTTCTTCTTTTTCACAGTGCAAATGCATCCTCCACAAGATCTATTTAAAAAATATCAAATTTTGTTCAAACAATATCTTTTAATGAGTGCAGTGTTATCAAATGTTAGAAGCTTCTTTCCTCCCACAAATTCTACACACATCTTGTTTTTAAAGCTCATTTCCTGGCTACTAGCAACCAGTTAGGACACCTGCAGAGCTCTCCTACATTTAGGAATGCTGATAACCTGCTCTTACACAAGATTCTAAAATTAAGACCAACATTTTTGTCCAGTTAGGAGTGATATTCTACTGTAAAATGCTTAGTAAATGAAGGTCCAGATACATTTGTGCCTTTGCATTTAATCAAAAGCCAATGTAAAAGTTCTATCATTCTGGTAAAAACCTAACTTCAGAATAAATATCAGACTTTAACTAAAAAAGAAATCAAGATGACCTTTTCTGGTTTTGACGCTGCTGCTTTTTAAAATAAAACCTTCTAGCTCAGAGAAATATCTATGAGGCTTTCATTGGTGGTTTGTAGGTGCCAAAGGGAGGCTTGAGTAACTCAGCAGCTCTGGGATAAATTCCCCCCCTAAAGCTATTTAAAATCTCTAGTTCCTTTTTTATTGACAAGCATTAAGTGAAACCAGATGCTCCCTTGAAGTTTATCAATTTTAAATACAAATTACTTTCGAGATATATTATTCAATCTTTAATCGTTTACATAGAAGATCAATTATATTATACTTACTGAAGAATTAAAACTTAAATGGCCTGTTAAATAACTATCGTGGACTGGCAGGGATATATTAAGATTGACAGATTCTCACCTGAAGTCATCCAGCTGTTTGGCCACTTCTCCAGACAGCATGGCCTGAATCTCCAGAGCATAACGTCGCAGGGTTTCCTCAGGGAGGCAATCTAGACGGGTTCGGTCTTAGAGTAAGGTGGGAAGAAGATTTGAGTGAGAGTTTATACGGCGAAGAGGAAACTTAGTGGGCTGAGGTTTATATATATTAAAACAACTTACCCAAGCTGGATATTGGATGTGGTATACCCACTTTCAGAATCTGCATTAGATAGAAAAATACAAACAGAAACAGAAATACAACTTAAATTTTTAAAAACATACATAAGAGGTATATATATTTTATAACTGAGCTAAATACCTACACTATAAAAATAACAACTTAACAAACAGGTTATTCTAAGATTTAAGCGAAGGCAAGCACTAGCACGACATCACCACAAGAGGTCACAATACCACAAGAAATACAAAAAGACGTGTTACAATAAAAGCACATTTGCTCAAGCATACTACAAAGATCCTAAAGGTGATGTTCAGCGCCAACTGGACTTCTGCTTGTGGATTTCTACACAAACTACAAGTCCACTGCACAGCACCTTTGGGATAACCATGACCTGGATGCCTAAGAATATTTACAGACAGTACACAGCTATGTCACTGACATGAAAATAACCACATGGGAGAACTTTCAGTCAGTGGAGAGAGAGAAAAAAAAAAGAGATGCAAAGAACGGACGATTCTTCTTGAAGAGCTTTCCCACGGCCCTGACAGGAAGCTGCGGGGTCTGACAGACAGGGAGAAACAGGGAGAAAGCGCAGCACAAGCCAGCTGAGCTGACAGAGATGTTCGGTAAATGAGCTTTGGGGGAAGATGTAACAGATAAGTGTCACAAGTAAAGGGGGCAGGGAGACATGACAGAAAAGGACAATCAACACAGCCATACAGTTGAGAAAATACATATTTAAACAATGGATACAGCTGAGCAGTAAATTAAACCCCCATTAAACATTTTGACAGAAGAATGCAATGCAAAGATGGCAAAAGCTTCTATGTCTGCAAACACTGAGAGAAATGTCAGTGTATAGCTGACAAATACAGCTGTGAATTTCTTCCTCATTAAACAAAATCTAGAGCTAAAAGAATCTACGAGACAGATCTGAGACCAACTTTGCTTCCTCAAAAGAAATATGGGTTCAAATATATTGGTTGCTCTCTCAGTATATAAAATCCAAATAAAGTAATGACACCTATAGTCATACACTATAAAAGCGGCATTGAACTTATGGACTTTTCTGTATGTGTCTCATTAACTGCCTGCTACTGCAAGCTGCCGTGCCTCTTCTCACATGCGTTACTGGCTATTCTCGTCCACACACTGCACCGACTTTCACGACTGACGTGATTTTATTTGAATTAAATTGAATGAGTTAAACTTTAATTGTGTGAAGTTTTTCCTTTATAGTCACACAAATTGGGCCATTTTGTGAGAATGAGGTTTAATATTACTACGCTCTTCTTTTAAGAAATGCAGCGCGCTACTTACTGCACCCTTCTCCAAGAAGGTGTTGTAGAACTCCACAAACTGCTTCTTTGTCTCTTTGGCATTGAGGTTCCTGAAGAGGTCAGCATGGAGGTAACATAGCTGGAAGAGTCGAAACAGACACACAGAAGATCCATAATTGCTGACTGGCATCAGTAGGCTTCAGTTTCAACCTGCACTGCAATGCTTCTGAGGGAACATGCATTCTGTATAACTTAATATTTTATACCACTACTACACGTCACACAGTCACATGACATACTGGCATGCCACACAATATAAAAATTCATTTTATTTCATTTAATATCACTTGTGCTGAATTAACACATATTGTTGAATCACAGAAAGAAAATCTGGATTTTAATAATAATACAAAGCTCATAATAGTCAAAAAATATTTATAAAATCAATAATAATATATCTCTTTATAGTAAGTAAGAGACTGAGCAAGCAGCCACTCTCCCAACCCAATAACACAGAGACTGTTTTTTTATTTTTAAAACAAACAGAATTAACATGCTTTTCTGTAAACACTCTCCACTGCTAAACAGATATTCTCGATATCAAGGGACAGACAGGAGGGATGTCATGACTGTGCAAGGAGCAACAGTACCTGGGAGGGTCACAGTGTCTGCATGCAAAACAAAAGGCACAGGATAGGCATGCTTTACATCAGCCCTGACATACTGTACATCTTCACACAATATAACTGTATAGGTTTAATTAGTGTTTTACACACAACTTCCACAATAAATCTTGTGATGCTATCCTGATTATATTTAGCTATTGAGCTAAAGAAAAAGTGATGTCACTGCAAAGAAAGCCGGCAGAGTAATGTGACAACTTGTTCTACTTTTACCTGTGGAACGCCTAGTTTAGATAATGTGGTTAAAGTTCACAGCTCACCTTGGTCATCTTAAATAACTCAGTGTAGCTGCCACATCTCAGCATTTTGCTTTAAAATATCGAGAGGCTATGGAGGTTAGTTTTGTTCAACTTGAAATATAACGACGTTATGCGTTTTATCAGCTTAGAAATATTGTGTTTGTCATCACATTTCATGACCAATTTATGAGAAACAAAACAGGAAATTGCAAACACTGGCATTACTTTATCTTGCAACTGTATTTACTATCTAAACCTAGGGTCCACACAGCCGATTAACACATCTTAACACAAGTATTTGTGGGTTTTATTTTACTTTGTTGGTTTCCAATTGTCTAATGTTTTTATTTTTTCAAAGTGCACATGAAGCATGCACAGGAATGCTTCATGCTCCACCAGGTGTCGACAGTTTGGACTGTACTATGTAGGATGATGGGAGGGAATAGGTTGTTTTTCTTTCCAGCTCAACAAACGTTAACTGAGTCTCAACCAAAGACTTCCCAACTAAGGTCCTGGTTTTGGTGCTTATATTTGTTCCTTCATAGAGCTGCTTGTGCAAATCCTGGATAAACGTGGTTAAGAGTTTTAGCCAATAAGCCCCATCATCAACAATCAGAACCATATCCCTCTCGGCAAATAGTTTAATTACCATTTTAACCATAAAGTGCTCTTTATTCTACTTAGTATATTAGTAAATAAATAATAAAATAAATAATACTTCTACACCAACAGTCAGTTGTAAATGTCTTTAAATTCAATTATTGTTGATTCATCAGCTCATTTTAGACACACACGCTAAAGCATTTGGATATTAGGAGATGTAGTTTCTTACCAGGGGAGCCGGATCAAACTGTAGAAAGACATGTTGCATGAAGACCAACAGGTGGGTTGGCTTTTCTTTCATCATATCAATATGGCCAAAGTGTGTGCAAGGGTCATCCCCCACCTTAAGAGACAACATGGGAGAATGTGTAAAGAAACAGAAGAGACAAGCTGCAATGTGTCATTGTTTTCTTTACTCACTTCGTTAAGATCATTTTCAAAATCCTCATCCTCAGCCCCGATGATGCTCATGGCTGGGTTAGAGCACTGAGCCCAAGGCACTCCCCACTATGGAGAGAAGGGAGGGAGGAAGAGGACAAGATAATTAGCAAACATTAGGTGCTGCACTTTGAGCTGGTAAGCGTTCTCTTTGCTGGCCTGAGTACCCACTGAGCAGAACCAGACATAAAACCAGATCACAGTTTGGACATGGCAAACTGTCCGAGTGAAAAACCATAAAGCAGGAAGAGGGAAATGTCCCCACCTCCACAACCGCCTCCTGGAGAGAGAGAGACAACGTTCATGTCTGTTGTCCAAAAAGTAAGTAGGAGCCTATTCATATGTAAAATAAACATAAAACATCAACTACCAGAGAGAAACTTGAGCTTTACATTTGATTAAGAACTGACTGGAACTGCAATGTGAGAAACCAATGACAAAAAATTACTTGAGTTTGTAGGTTTTTTATCTCCTGAGATAAATAATGAGGAATGGGACAATAATAATGAATGGTAACAAAGTGGTAATGAAGCAATCAACAATTAACCAAACAATTTAGAATACTTTATTAGATAGATGTTCCCTGAGAAACGCTGATGTCCTCTGCCTCTCAGGCCACACAAGAAATGAATCCACGATTAACATGCATTGCAAATTCTCTCTAAAGTTAGACCAATTAGAGCCTCAAGAAACTGTTTTCTGATAAGGTTCAGTGCAGGGCTGCACAGTTAGGTGATAAAAGCCCTATTTTAATTATTGTGGACAATTTTACGATTGCAATTAAAAAAAGATGAGTCTACTTCCTTAGTTATCCAGGAAAACACACACTATTAATAATTTTGAAATGTGCATTTATTAATCAAACCATGCAAACAAACCAGCATAAAAGAACAAGTGTTTTAAAATGACATTTGTGCAAAATTTAATTAAATATCACTGAACTTTATCTAAATCTACTTCTAATATCGAAAGCTTTTCACAAAGGCCGTTATACAGAGAGACTGAGTCCTAAGACTGAAATTAACCCCTGCTACTAAACTGTATATTTGTAAAAGGTAAACCTAAATATGACTATTTAATTTAACTATAATTTAAACAACAACAATGGATAAGAACTGTACGTTACTAGGACAAAGTACATGTGCACACAGGCAGAATTAGTCACAGCTACACAAGAGAATAATCACTGACATATTTTACCCAAGAGAATTAAAACTAAAATTAGTGCAAAATATCGATAAAGGCACATAAACATACTTTCTTCAATAAGGGTACAGACAATGAGCGAACTGCATACAAACAGAAAATGTTGTGACATTCAGATATTTGGTTATATAATCACACAGGGTTGCGACCGCCATTAGACCAATTTGTGCAACACTAGTTGAGTAATACATTCAGTGTAAAATGCTCGTCTTTAGGTCTAACAGCTAGAGGTTGATGCTAATCCTTGCCTTTGAAATCCATGAAAGGGAAAAAACTGCATTGGAACAGGTGACCAACTTACTCCCACCCTCAACACCCCACATCACTTCCCCTGCACGCATACACACCCAAAACACACAAACAACACACAGCCCTTGTATTCAGACCTCTGAAGGTTGCAGACCCAGAGCCGCCAACAGGGAACACCCAAAGACACGTCAAGAAAGCCAACAGCTACACTGCACAACATGTACCATTGTCCACTGTTAGGTGAGTACAGAGGGCAGCGTGTGAGTACAGAGCCGATGGGGTGCAAGGTGAAGTAAAAAAAAAAAAGAAAGAATAAAGACTAATTCAGCACCTGATAACTAAATACTAATACTGACGATGTCTATACCCAAAAAAAAAAAAAAAAAACAACACTACGGTTTATCGTGGCTACAGCTTATAAGCAAATGTGGCACCAGCTACAACAGGTTTTATGAATGAGGCCAGTGCATGTGCACAGTGGTAGGCAGGGGGGCAGAAAAATGGTTTGAGGTCAAGGTAAGTTCTTAAAAAGACATACAGAGACATGATGACAGAGAGAAATGTTCTTGTTGTGTTCTTGTTGTTGATAAAAAAAAATACTTGATTTACAAGTTCTCAAAACTACAGAACAATAAAAGCCATTAAGCAGCTTTAATCTAAAAAAGTAGAATCTAGGGATTTGTAAAAACTGAACTCTAGCCACAACCTTGTCTTTATACTCAGCTTTAAAAAGGGTAGATGCATCTTGTGCAGGTCCACACTGTAATATGTCCCTGCGACTTATGTAAAGTGATATTTTTGCTTCACTTAAATAAAAAAATTAAACAGTTGGCATTTCTTTGAATCTTTTCTGTATCGAGTCGCAAAAACAAAAACAGGGGCAGTGAAAGTTTCGTCAAACAGGCTAAAAATGTGAGTCAGCAAGGTAAAGAGAGAGGGACAGACAGAGAGACAGTGAGAGAATGTGTTCATTCATGGCCATTTCTAGTGGGCTGTGGGTTGAGAAAGGCCAGTGTTGGAGCAACAAGCGTAGGAGAGGTTAGCTAAACAGAAAGTCACAGGCCTATCAGGGCCGTGAACACACATCTGCACAGACACACACACTCACTACACTACCTCTTTTTCTCTCACGCACACGTGCGCACACACCTAGCTAGTGTGTGTGTCTCTCTGTGCGAGAAACTGCCAAAGCCACCTAACCAAGACAAAGACAAAGTTGTTATTTCACCATGGCAACAGCTGCTGTAACTGACTAATGCTGAAGAAGCAGATCAAGCCATTTCCTGGATGAAAGATAAAATGCTTGCAGCATTACAGTTCCAGTGAAAACTCCTGTTTTGTTCTTGCACAGAACGGAAAGACTTCATGAGGTGTGCTGGATCAAACCCTCAGACGTAAAGCCTACAACATTGTCCAATTGTATTAATTTTATTAAATTATACAATTTTGTCCAAAACAATATCATAACCAAGTGATATATAATTTTATACCTAAATGCTGTGTAAACTCAGTTCATTTGTCGACAGGCAGACCTCCTTTGTTTATGCTATGTTATCCCTAAAAATATGTCAAGTCTGTTTCATTAGGCTAAATTATCCAAAATGATATCTGAATGGGATAAAAATTCTCATAACTTTAATGCTACTTACATGTCTCTGAACTACTAATCAGATGAAAACCATTCTTCCCGTAGATATTCTCATAACTGGCATTTTGACAATGGTAGCGGAAAGCAACATCTGAAGTGATCTGATCATTGTGAAAGCTACACCCTATGATTTGCATTATGGCTGCAACAAAAATTATTTCCAATGCTAATTAATATATGTAAAACTATTTTTTCATTAAATCAAATATAGCATCTCTATTAAGTTGCTTTAAGCAGCAGATCCTCACATTTAAGAAGCAAGTTTTATTCCCTTAGCAAAACAATGAACAGGGAAAGACTTTAAATGAAAGCTGGTTCTTACAAAAACAATGCTGCTGCATGATCACAACATTTCAGTCTCCTTAGCACACGAGATCCTGCAGCAGATCCCTTGTTATTGTTAAGTCTCAGTAGATATTGGCGTAACCGCAATACATCCTGATACTCCGACAGATAAATTGGAGCAGTCAGGGAGAAGCTAATTGCAGTGACTCTGTGGTAAGTAGGTGAGGTGGTCTCTGCTCTGAACGTAAAGAACACTGGATTATAATGGGGCAGGAGCAGGGGCCTCCTCTGTCCAGGAGGAGCCAAATGGTGCATTCCACCATATGGCACAGTTCAGACAACAGATGGAGATGGTCTGAGACTTTCAACAATAGCCAGACCCCCTTCCCTTCGACTCCATTAGCGCATGATAGTTGGCATAAGCCTTAAATTGTGAGGGTCTTTCACGGATGATATCACTGTGGCCAAGGGGCAAGAAAAGGCCATAAGTGTACAGTTATTTGAGCAGAGCGTCCCAGAAGTGCAGGGATCAACTCCGGTGCTCCTGTGAGCCAGCAGCTGCCCCCCACCCACCCGCTTCTCACCTCCCTCCCATCACATTCCATTACTAACTAAGTGTCAGGTGGCATCAATCTAATAATAGCCATCATGCGTACATGCCTTTGTGTGTGAGAATGCGCGTGTGTAGGTTAAGACTGAGCATATATGTGGGTGGGGGGGGGCATTCCTATGAGACTGTGGAAAACTGTGGGTAAATGTGTGTCTCTGTTTTACGACAACTGGACTATACAACAGCATTCCTTTCCATCTCTGTCCACGCCGAGGTCACAAAGAAACAACACAACCGCTAAGTAGCAACGCACTTCATCTTTTCATAATTTCACCAGGTCACTAAGAGGTTACTTCTGCCTTAAAATAACTGAGTCGCTCTTACGTCATCTCTTATGCAAACTCTCTGACCGTTGTGAAACCGTTAAAACAATCAGCTGTTTCAGTGAAAACACTGAGAAAAGAAGAGCGGTCGAACTGTGACCTCACGCCCAGAGTGGGTATTTTCAGCGCCCTTAACAGAGTCAGACAGGATCACATGTGTCAATCAACACGACTGTCGGAGAACAGCGAGATAAACTAGGTGGAGTTGAACCAAAACTATGTCAAATGGTGCAGGGAGGGATTAATCATGCAGATCATCTACATAACAAACCACCACAATGGGTTGCGTGTTTGCCGATACCATGTTTTAAAGCCAATCACAGGAAAAACTTTCAGTTACAGCAAACACTCAAATGTACTGATGCACACAAAAATTAGAGCACCAACACGAAAATCCACATTTAAAGATTTACTGATTGCACCCGTATTTCTTTGGTAATAAACATGTTCAGATTTAGATCAGAAGGGCTGGTACAGTTACATGAAAAAAATATTTTCTGACAACACGATCACTTGGTCTGAGCTAACACGACTAAAGCACAGATCAGGGACAGAGCTACTAGTTAATAACTCAACAAAAACAATGCACTGATATTAAATGTTTTAAAACTAAGTGTCAATGTGTCTAACCCAACTAAAATTGCAATTTTTTCATTTAATGTCAAGTGTTTTAAATTCTCTCATATGCATGTACCTTCAAGTGCACAGTGACATCTCAGCTTGATTTTGGTCTAGGTTTGATTTATTTAGCATTGCCAATAATTCATGACTTTATTCACATTTTTTATGCATACATGAAGTCAAGAGAAAATATAAGTCAACCATAGTCTTATCATTTAAAATATAAGAAATTCTCAGTAACTAGGATTATATATACTACACTACAACTAAAATTAAAAGAAAAACATCACAAGCAAGGCAGTTATCATTTATATAAACATTGTAAAGAATTATACACTGGGAGCAGCTTTCCAACAACAACAAATAGAACGTAATCCCAAACAGGGAATGTTCTCTAAATGCCTCTAAATCACAAGTGACAAACACTCCTTGCTGTCCCTGAACGCCTCAAACACACACAAACAGGGCACAGACAGGTGGCTCAAACCATGGCTCGTGTGTAGATACAGTGTTCATTTCTTAATGTGAAGTCTGCAAACAAGAGCAAGTTATAGTGGGAGGAGGTGGATGTCAATTTCCAAATTACAAAGGTATTATGACTACCTGTATTTGACAATGTTCCATTGTCCTTAGCTGATGCGTCCGCCATTACTCCAGTTTACTGACTGCCAAAAGCTCATGCATTGTCAAGGAAATAGCAACAACAAACACTGCTGTTGTAACGCCACACAATTGTTCCCACTGCTGTTTAGACTAACAGTAACGGAAACGCTGATATGGTTTTGCAATTTAGTTATTTTTAAATTAAAAAAATTATTATCTTCACGCTGTTAAAAAAACAAATAAACTAATTACTCAGCTTTAATATATTGCACAGCCCAGGTTGGATGTGGCAACAATTCTCAGAGCAGGACAACTGGGTAAAGAAGAACAGTCCTAAATCAAGTTCCTCTTTGAAAAGTAACTTGCTGCAGCATTGAACATTAACAATAGTTTTATGCCACCAGACGCTAAAACGAAAAGTCACAGCGGCCGAGAGAAATGCGGGGGACACCCCTGATGCAACAGCACGGCGACAGGACACTGGAGTCATTCATTAATCTGATTTGAAGTGTCTTTAGAAAGTCCCAAACGAAAATGGAAATTACCTGAACTGGCACAGTGTGGAAGCGTAATACTCAAACAGTGTGTCACACCGTCACTGGGCTCTCCAAAAGATAACAATGCCTCAAGTCAGTCAGTCTGATTCTGCTGATGATCATGACATCCAAAAGAGAGGGAGCACAAAACCCAGGGAGAAAAGAATTTTCTGCCGGTGAACGAACACCAAACATAACCTTCCTGGGACGAAAATTTAAATTAGGGCTTCAGGTCCCCACAATTACTAGATGCACCTGGCCATGGGATTCGTAGTGTACACACAGGCCACAGTTCTTCCCTTAGACTTTGTCACAATAAACTGGGTCCTGCCCTCTATATGCTATGAGGGCAGTCTCCAAAAATAGCTCAACGGCTAATGGCTATAGCTTGCTGTGTTCCCACTGCTGTTTATCTGGCTCACTCATCAGGCCACAGTCTGATTAGCAGTGACTGGGGGATTCCTACCATCATCCACTTCTCCAGAAGCTGCTTCCTGAGGGGCTGGAGCAGAGATGGGAAGGAAAAAAAGAAAAAAAAACTGGAAGGTGGCAAATGGGGAGGCACACAGACAGGAAGTGGGTGTAATTTCCTCAGGAAGCTATCAGAGCCATTTCCTGTGTGTCATATCAGATGAAAAGGGAGAAAGTGAGGCTGAGAGGAGGAGAAAAAGACAATGAGAAAAGGTGAAAAATAAGAAGTGTTTCCACACAAAACCTGACAAAAGAAAACATCAAACATGCATCAAATGAGCCTCTTGTGCTACTCATCTTTGTTCACATGAGAACTAGAAAAGGAAGTTGCTGCACTGTACAAACAAAACCCAGTGATGAACAAATGAGGAACACTGAGCTCATGAAAAAAAAAGTGTGAAAACGAGAAGGTGGCCGAAAACTGCAGGGTGTGTGCAAGTTTCTTGTGAACATTTGCATTTTGCCACACAGACATACTAATGATAATCACATTTGCTCAGTAACTGATGAATGAAATGATGATCGCAAACATTTTTTCATATTAATAAAAAAAGTTTGAAATGTTTCATTATGCAATTTATTTTCACCACAACCTTTTTCAAAACTACATTGCAGTCATAAACGTCTGCAGCTGGCTGCGAGCTCTTATATGAACCCTACAGACTAAACAGAGAATAACAAACTTGCAAAGGGGCCAAGTGGGAAGGAAGGAGGAGAAGAGAGGGCGTGGAGAAGAAATTAAAAGTGTGCACACATTACAGCAGGAAATGAAGAACAAGGGAGCAACACTGGAAAGAAAAACAGGCAATGGAAACATAAGTTTGAGAAACTCTGGAAAGCCGAACAAGCATGTAAACAACCAGTAATGTGCACAGAACTACACCCAAAAGCTTACAACCTTTGCATCTGCTTACCAAATGACTTGGCCTCAGCGAGCTAAAGCCTCAGTGAAAACCAACTCAAAGCATCTCATGCTGCAGAGCAAACACGTCTATAAATGTAATATGGAAGATGTTAAACCACACCGACACTCTTAGGTAACCTGCATGTTACTATGGGTAGAAATGCCAGAATAGTCAAAAATGTTCTTGCCCAGAGTGTGTGTGTTAAGTCAGCTGGAGGGCAGCAGCAGGGCTTGTGGTTACACCCGAGGTGTAAAATGCCAAAGTTAGTTCTGCAATAAAGGAAAGGCTATAGGCCACAGCTGTGTGTGTGTTCACACCATTTGGGATAAATACAAATGTGAGTTTTAGTTCCATGCACAAGGACTGTAGAGAAAAAAAACTGTGTGCAATTCATATTTAAAAAATAATAATTTAGTTATTTATTTTTTTAATTAATTTAATGCAATGCATAATTTTGCATGCATACTTTTCAGTCCATGAAAGTAAAATGCACATTGTAAGACTTTAAGGTAAATTACAATTAAACATTAAATCAGTTGATCGCAGTTACGCAAACATTGCTGGTTTGTTTCATAAAATTAGTGATTATCTTTTTCTAAACTAAACAAAGTTGATTCAAATACAAGCTAACCGTATTGCCTCAGGGCAAACTGCAATTACATAACAAGTGAAGTTTAGTTCAGTCACAAGCATGAGACTTACTGAGTCTGCGGGTCCTGGTTCGGAACAATGCCCAACTTTAAACCAGTACTTGGCGTTTCCACAGCCAAAGACCTGGTTCTTGGCCAGGAAAACCAGAACCAGTGGCACAAAGCCTTTGCTGGGCAAGAACCAAAAACCACTTACGTACTAGGCAGCAGGATTATACTGCCAATAAGACCACGATGACATTGCCCAATAGAGCTTGTTTTGAAAATAATAATCAGTGTTTCATTTATTGATTTGTTTAATTAGAATAAGATTAATATAACAGATGATAGGTAGCTATTAACCCCTAGACATGCATGTCTCCCTCACATCCATCTTTGTCCCTGCCACACAAAAAGAGAGGCAGAAAATAGAAGATCTTTCCTCAGGCTCTCATCCTCTCCCTGACTATTTTATTGTTCATGACAAAACTGTGCAATATTATTTTGTAGTATCAGATCAGTCCAATCTGCGTCGTCCAACCACTAATACATTTCCATTAGAGGATTGTGTTAGACCATTAAAAGACTTCTGTGAAGATAGACCTCCTCAGAGATTTTTTCTCACCCCTCAAAGCAGACATAAGAGCTCTAGGACGGCCTACAGACAGAGAAGTGGAATGACTTCAGTGTCAAGAGATGAGTAATGAACAATCAAAAAAAGGAATGAGATGAACACTGTGAAAACAGCTTTATAACAGAGCCTGAAGAAAAGAAAGAAAATAACCTTCAGGATTTTGCTTAAAACCTTAAAAATTAAGAAAGTGTACAACCCTATAGACACACACACCAACTAGAATAAAGCTGAGACTCTCTGAGGTCGGGACATTTCAAGATAAAAAGTGACTGAATGGCTCCATGTTGGTTAAACGAGGTAAAAGGGCAAGAGAACAGTGGTCTGTACATACAGGGGGCAAGAATTACGCCAGAAATCTCATCGCCGCACTGACGGTAAGCAAACAGAGAGGAGGATAGACAGCGAGGTCGTGCAGCAGCGCAGTGTGTCTGAAAGAGCCAAATGATGTCAATGTATTGCAAGAGAGAGGGAGTGGCTCATTTGTGGTCAAAGCATAAAGAATACGCGCTCCAACACATTTGTTGCTCCTCTTTTTTTTTTACTACCACATCCTTTCTTCTACCAGTGTTTCTTTCTGTATGTTTCTTCTTTGTAAATCATAACCTAACCTCCCTCTTCTCCTCCACCTTGAGCCTAAAATAGAGCAGCCTCTCGTACGATCACTCCAAGACAGCCAGCGCATTCATGGCCGGCAGAAAAGGGCCAATTATGTAATTTAACAATCATTACGTAGTGGCTAAAATAAGATTATGGCCAATAGCAGCGGGAAAACACAGACAGATCTTTTCATTGCTTCACGGGATTTGACCGTACGTGTTTTCAGCTACACGTCTAAAAGAATGAACATGGCTGAGTTCCTCTGGGTTCGCTTATTTCACAGGGACTTTTTGCGCCACCGTCACATGTCTCCTAAAAATTTTACTGCATTGACCTTTTTTTTGGTATGATTTCATTTGGATACAACTGCTGCAGAGAATCACTGACCTTCTCTTAATGTGATTTCAGCCGAGCAGACATTTCTCTCAGAGGTTTTTAATGACACTGAAAAGGCCCATCCCCCCGAAAAAGTCTCAACTCAAGACTCCACAGCATCTGCTGAGATTATAAAGTTGATGTTCAATGAGGTTTCTAAAATAACAAGCTTCTGCTGAACATCCACTCGATACACACAGTCATGTATATTCAACAAAGGCCACACCTCTTAGAGGAAAAGTGCACTTCAAACTATTACCCCTACCCCCACTCATTCACCCCCCTACATATATCCATATAGAGGTCATTGGCATTATGGACAGATTTGATAGGCCAGGACCAATCGACGGGCATGGACTGGCAGTCCACACTGAACCTCCAGCTCGGACTAACTGCTTCCATGTGTGTGTATGTGTGTGTGTGGGGGGGTGGGGAGCAGTAATTGCTAAGGCCAAACACCGAAACCTCTGATTACCATTTGGGATGACAACCACTGCTCATTCATTCACAAGCATGCTTGTGCGATAGTATGTCCAGAGTTCATTTGCAGCTGCTTTTAAGACAATACCAAAAGAAGCAGCAAAATCCAAGGCACATGCTAAATATTTTAGGAAAGAATTTAGCCTGCCCAGAATCAAAGCTTCTAAGACTAACGTTGCCAAAAATACCTCTGTACTTGCACAAAAGCAAAACAAAGCACCTTGGTTCACAATGCAAACCTCACGCCAAATGGTGTGCAATTCACATCTTCCCCTCTCGCTCTCTGTTAGATCTGTTTAGAAATCACAAAATACACTCCCAAACAATAATCCATATTTTACTTCCAATTTAAAGCCGGATCTACATCTATAACTCTGGCTAGCCAACGTACAAGGTAAGGCCAACAATAGGGCTGTTTCCTGAGAGAGCGTCTACAGCCAAAGAGTGCTGCACTGATTTAGTTTCACTTTTACAGCATTACAGAAATCATGTGCACATCAACTGAACAATTCATTATAAGGTTTTTAATGGCATTTCAATCCCATATCCAATGAGCTCTGACAAAATTACCAAGGCAGTAAAAAAAAAAATTGATGAGAAGAAAAGATGTTTTATGTCAAAACTAGCCCCCTACAACTGAACCACCAAATTTTCAGTCAGAGATTCAGCTCTGTTATGCTAATAGTTTCAGTGATTCTATCTTTGCAATGTGTGCACTGAAAGTAAACTGCATATATTTCAGTTTTGGAATGCAAAACAATCAATTCATATACAGTATGTCAAATTGTCTTTGAAAAATAACGATTAACAATAACACTTTATACTAAACTGCTCCAGACCAAAGAAATAATGAATAATATAGTTAGTTGTAGCCTGTGTACACTTTCCAGTACCAGCCGTTGACTGCTTTAAAAAATATGCTCCGTCTATCAGATGAGGCATTCAAATTATTTTTGGTATGTCCCATGAATATGATGCACCAATTATGTCCCACTGTACTACACAGCGGGGTTTTTAATGATTAACCTGACTTGCTTTTTAACAAAACTAGGAGGGGGAAGATATTTGCCAAGGCAGTGTGTAAATCATTTTTATCTACCTGAACCAAATGTCAAACGATTCATGGTGTTGTATGCTGTACAGATACGGGCACGATAATGGATTTAGGGCTATATTTAAAGTAAAGGAAACCAATCTTATCTCATTCAGTAAAATCATTAGTCGGGTAAAATGTAATATTATGTAATAAATGTGTACGTAATCACATCATTATGCATTTGTAGTGCCACATACATTTCTTGTTGTTTGTATAAAGCCTGACTGCTAACATATGTGTGGTGCACACACTGGAGGACATTTTACCCGACCATAACCCCCCCCAGCTCTCCCAGCTCTCACTCCTCAAGAGCAAACATCATGTATAGAGTCTAGTCTCGCTTTTTTTTCCACCGTGACCCTCAAATGAAAGAACGCATTCTCTGTTTTCTCTCTCGCCCTCCCTCACCCTCTCTTACTCACACAACACCAGCTTTCCAGCCGTCCCTCTGACTCACACTTGGACAGATGGATGTAACTCTTTCCATTTTCTACCTTTTTCAGAGTGCGTGTAACAAGCTGCTGCAACCCAGGTTATATACTTGAACAAAGTCACCAAGTGTGAGAGCACAAACGTGGAGATTGGTTGCATTCATGCTGGGCCCTGAAGGAGTCAAGTGGCTGGTGGGGTCGGGGGGTGTCACTGCTGAACATGTGTGCACACAAACTGCTAGAAGAGAGGCTTGTCTAATTCTGACTGACAGCAGGGAGATGACAGAGATTAGAGGTAAATAAACTGAAGTCTTTGTGTTAAAACACCTGTGGGCTAAAACCACTTAAAAAT
Organism: Channa striata; assembly: GCA_033026295.1. Taxonomy (NCBI): domain Eukaryota; kingdom Metazoa; phylum Chordata; class Actinopteri; order Anabantiformes; family Channidae; genus Channa; species Channa striata. Next base: position 19,587,078 of record CM065175.1, on the reverse strand, counting down.
CACTGTCCTGTGAATGATCTGATAACATGCCTACTGAAAGTTGAACTGAAATTAAAACTGACCCATAACTAGAATTGCTGTTGTATACCTCTGCAAACCAGCAGGTTTCAGTTTACATACATGTCTGTTCAGTCTCATATTCTAACAGCAATGACAAGAATGGAACGGACATGGGTTCAAAATGACTTTAAACTTTAACCATCAAAATCAAATCAGTTCATTACTAAGTCCTGTGAAGGCTTGTGCTGGATTTAAAGATATTCCAATAAAGTGTTTCTTTAATATCACATTTACAGAAATAGAAGGACATGAGGACAAAGTGACCTTTTGATCTCTAATCACCAAAGCCTTAGCAGCCCGTCATTGACTCCAACTGGACTGCACTAAATTTGAAGAAATTGCTTTAAGGTGTTCCTGTGATACTGTGTCCACAAGAATGGACAAAAACATGAGGTCACAGTTACTTTGACCTCTGACCTTCAAAATCTAAATCCGCTCACCCTTGAACACATGAGAAGGTTTGTGCCAAGTTTAAAGATGTTCCCTCAATGCATTCGTGAGATATTGTTTTAACAGAAAGAAAGAAACGGAAAGACTGACGGACGCTCCAACAACATAATGACAATGGCTGTCGCTGATGCGGAGGCGGAGAAAACTCCAACCAAAACCAATGTTTTCTCTACATTAAAAAGCCTTGTCAGCTCGGTCAGGCAGCTTAAAGATTTTGCATCAATCAGTTCTGTATGGCTGGAAGAGTTGTAGCACTGTCATAATATTATGTTAAATTCTTAAAGGGTCACTCCACCAATTTTAGACAGATCTCTACAGTCATCCTGGGGGGGAGAACTACTCAGCTTGTAAAAACAGTAGTTTAATGTCTCACGTGTCTCTGTAGGAAAAAACCCCAATGACATCATTTGGATGACACAGAAAACCAGCGACAGACGGTGTTGGTATGAAAATTTAACAGAAAGGTGCTATGCAGTTGTACTATGGGAACTGTAGGAATTATAAGGAGGATCTGTCTCAAACACACAGTTTTCCACGTGTGATATTTCTAGTTATTCTTTACTGGAAAAAAATCACAGAGCATTACATGTCTTACATGTCGGCACAGTAGTAATCACCAATATGCATCAAATCTCCCATCAATGTTTATTTGATTTTATACAGAGTTAAGAATATAATCTAATGCGTAAAATCTATGGTACCCACTGTCTCGGCATTGAATTCCAGGTTTATTAAGATTAAATAATATGGAAAAAGAAAATTGTTACAATTCTTATCTAATAAGCATTTTTTAGTTAATTCCTATTTCTCAATTTTTCACTAGTCATCGTCTGCACAGCTCCAGTCCACTGAAGTATATGTGCAAAGGCTGCTTGTACACCGCCTGACCTAATTTCTTAATGGACTTTTAATGTATGTTAATATAGTGATGGTGAAAACACCCATCCCACTGAGCAAATTTTTTAAAACTATAATCTGTACACGCTCACATCCTCTGCAGACCTAACATAAAACTCGTGCAAACAGCTGCTTCTGATAGAAACAGCTGATGATTTAGGACCTCTAGCATAAAAGAACTATATTTAAAAGACTGAACCTTTACAATTTTAAAAATCGGATTCTGTAAAATTATTATCATAATAGCCCTAACATTTATGCAGAAGAACAAGCTGTCACACGAGGAAGTGAATTCAGAAAAAGCTTTAGCTACTTTAAATAAATAACAGGGAAACATATGTGACACGTATTTAACAATAAAATACCAAAAACTGAAGCAGATAATTTTAATTTGATTGTCAGTAATATTTTTTATTTAGACTTTTGCTTTTTCAGTGAAATGTCATAACACTTTTAGTGAAAAGGGCAATTGGTATAATTTCTGGTGCAAAAGAGCGTTTATGACTCCAACTTACAGACTTACAGACAACACTGAGATACGGAGCATTCTATCACTGTTCAATAAGAAAAAACTGTTTATAGATAATCTTAAACAAGTGGGGGTGTCTGTGGGTAATTAAGGTAATAATCCATTAAATATCAGAAAATTATTTACATTATCTCAATGATTGAGTACAGTTATACATTAGCATAGAGTGTCTAACAACTCACAAATCTATATTTTACCACTTTAATTATATTATAGTCATATTACCAAAAGGCTTTACAATTAAGACTGTAGAAATGCTTTCTCAATTAATCAATACGTCATTTGATCTATAAAATGAGGCCAAGAACTATCAAGTGTTTATACTGTGTATTTGATTCCACTTTTCAACAATTAGGACTGTAGTTGCAGTGTCTCACCTTACCAGTTGGCAAGATTAGCTACTGTAACAGCAGTAGTAGAATCACAGGCAGACTACATGATATCCACCTTTTTATGCACACACAATCACCCACCCACCCACACACACACACACACTTCTATATGTCCACCCCACCTCACCTCACCCACTGAGCTCATTCAGGAGGAATTGGTAGATTTCTCCATCGAGAGAAGAAGAGCAGCCGAGTCTGCTCTGTCTCTCATTATCTGCTGCCTGTGCGTCAATCCCACAGCAGCCAGAGAAGAATACCTGTGTTCCCTTTGAAGTCCAAGCCTGACTACAGTAAATTATTAGTTTGCCTTCAACTCAGCTTCAGGCCCTTAGGACAGCCCCTGGCTGTTACACTGTGGGTGCCATTACCTGTCATTCCAGTTCTTGGGTATCTCTCATAGAGCCTAACGACGACTGTTACACTTTGCTGTAGCACTATCGGACTTTATCTTCCTACCCATAGCGAACGCTGTGAGTTTATATAGGCTTATGGCAATAGAGAGAGAACGAGGACATGGAGGGAAAGAGTAGCAGAGCAACTCAAATTCAATAGCCAACATTCCTTTAAAAGGAAGAGAAGGTAGCCTCTGGGCTCCAGACAAGCCTGCACATGTAAAACGTGGGGAGTGTGAGAGATGACAAGTGCAGTGCTCCTCTACTCTAACAGAGCGTAACAGGAAGTGGCAGGGCCCGCTTCACATAGGGCCTCTGGGGTGCAACGGCTGGCTGGAAACACGTCACGTCTCCAAAACCACCAGCTGCAACGCCCTTAACACACACACACACAGTTACACAAAACACCATCTGATGATTAGCAAACATAATTCTTATTAGCGTTTATCGGAGTTATTCATTTTGCTTAGGCAGAGCTCATGCTTTGAGACTAAAACTGCAGAGAAGTGAAAATCATACAGTTACAAATAAGATGAACAGGCCTGGCAGGCGGGCAAAAAAAAAAAGAGAAGGGTTTCTGAGGAGTGATTATTAAAAATGTGACAGCTCAATGGCAAGCACAACCTGCACTGTTCCAGCCTGGTGTTTTTACCCTAATGAATGCCGGGCGATAATGAAGCAGCAGTAGACGTACAGTTTCCTGTGAGTGCACAAACTGTCCCTCAGTCCGCAGAGCCAGTGTCCTCTGTTTCACAGGGCAAAATCATCATGGGTAATCAATTATACGCAGACACTAATTAATGAACACTGTCTGCACCACGTCCCCACCCTCCTCTCTATAAGGTCTGATCTGATGAGTGATTGGGAGAGAACGAGGTAGAGGAAACTGGGAGGGAGCAGTGTCACACAGCACAGCAAGACTGTTACCTCCTTCCAACTGAGCAAAAACAATTAAATAAGAGGAAAAACAAAAGAGTTTCATCTGCAATCAGAGCTGAAAATAAACAATAAATACTATTCAAAAGACGAAATCGACGCGGGTTCATGCTCTACAGCTGTATTTTCTTCATGGGTCCCAGCCACTGTGCTCGTGTAATAAAGTCTACAAAGATGCTCTTGCAAAGCACATAAAAATACATCATATTTTACAAGGTCACCAGCTATAAAGTTCTCCGCCGCACACACCGACTCCCGCTGTAAATATTAAAGTGATTTGTAGTTTGTCCTTCGGGGACACACGGTCCAGCTGTGCTACCTGAAGTTGTTGTCCCACTTAACGACTTTCCCACAGTTCGACATGCAGGAAAGAGACACGTCGCGTTTTGATCAGCCGAAATATTAATTACACCCGATTATTAAGTCGTTTTCCATCCGAACAGGACGGGATGTCGCGCGGCCGGCCGAGCACGGAATTCCTCCGTGTGGACGCTGCCGTCTGTGCTCGCGCGTGGAGGGGGGGGGGGACGTTTCTCTCGCTAAATCAAATAGCACCGACGACTGCGAACAAGTCACACCGAGTCCCGAAGCTTCGGCGTCTGTCCTGGGGTTCGGAAGAGCTTTAAAGCGACGTACTCACCCGTAAATTCAGAGAAGACGACTGGCGAAACGTCTAATAGGTTTCCTGTTCGAAAGTTGCCGAGTGTCAGTGGGGAAAAAAAACACAGTACGCGGAAGTACACATCAAAAAAAAAAAAAAAAAAACAGGACGGCGATTTAAGCAGGAAAAAGCTGCTGTTTCAACACAATCCAGCAGATACACAATGTCAGATTATAGACTATAATAAAAACTGAAAAACTGGATTTTTTGCCTATTTTTGCTGCGTGGTTCAGCTTCACTGTGAAATTTGACAAAGTACAGCTTTAAAAACGGCTTGTTTCCGCACGGTGTTACACGGTAATCAGTCCCCACTCAGCACGCACACACGGCGCCACATTACGCTCTATATCATTTTCAAGTTATTGAAAAGCAACTTTTCTTTGCGGGAGAAGCTAGTGATGATATTAGAGAGTGTTGGACTCGTTCTTCATCTTTTACTGAGTTTTTACTCTCAGACATTTGACTGATTTGACAATTTTTAGCCCGTTTACCAATTTAACCTGAAGCAATAAATCCTTTGAGATTCCCACAGCAAATAAATTGATTTGTGACCAAATTAGTCTCGTATTTGCTTCTACACAACCAACATCCAGGCTCCAGAATAGAACAAACCTATTTTTTAAAATGTTCCTTGCAGCAGCTGATAGACTATGTGGCTGAATCTGTCACTAATTTCACAGACTTGTGTGAATCCGGTCTGAGCTTCGAGCTGTTTGAGCAACATAATGAGCGTCTGTCCTGATGTGAGGCCTCCGTCCTCAAATTCAACTTCACTGCGTTGCTCACGTCTCCTGCAGCCGCACTGCGCCACCCTGTGGACAAGTGCAGCAATAGTTCACTGTTCGATCGCAGCCCTACCTCAGACTTCGATGGCCGAACTGAAGCAAACACGGCTGATCGGACAGTGAGGAAAACCTAAACTTGTCACTGTTTGTTACAGTAGAATAAAGTTTATTTTTTCATTCTTCTGGAAAAAAAAGGTTTTAAAGCTGCTCTAGTGCTTTCAATCATATTACACGACCCTCGTCATAATTAATTTTTACTTGAATGCAGATTCGGTTTTATCCTGAAAACTTTACCGATTTTTCACCAGGATTGGCTTAAAATAAAGCGAGATTGGCCTTATTTCTTATATACTATATAACTAGTGGTCCTTTAGGAACAAAGTGTCTATCTTATTTTTGTATTCAAACATTTTGTCATACTTGAGTGATTTGCAGATTTAAAAATGATGGCAAAGAAAAAGTTATGCCTGCAGTTATTAACATCACCTCTTTGGTGAAAAAACAACAAAGAGATCAACAGATTTTATAACAGGTGTAGTGGTCATAGAAATGAATGTGTGTGGCCCATTTTCACTGTCATTTTCTACAGGTGTCCTGATAAAATTTTATGATAACCATCCAAAATGCTGGGGTCTCCCCGTGAACATTTCCCAGACCACCACACTTCCTGTGCTGTCTTGCCATGTTTCCATAATGCATCTGTTGCATCCATCTTTTCCACCTGGTAAACGACACATGTGCACCTGGATGTAGGCAGGATGGAAAACGGGATTCACAGCAGGCCCATTGTTGGCACTTTTAGCTGTGGACAGGGTCAACACGGACAAGCCTCCGCTCACTGATGCGTGCACCTTCATTGCCAATGACCTGTTAGAGAATCGCCGCCTTTCTGTTCTTGGACCACGTTTAATAGATACTGAGTATTACTTGGAATACGCCACAAAACCTGATAGAGCATGTAGGCGTCACAATTTGCTTTCGCAGTAATACTGAAGTTTTTGTAGTCCCAACTAAATGTGATTGGTAAACAGCAAATAAAGTTCACGTTTTCAGATGTCATCAGTCACATCTCAGTTATTTCCAAATGTACTCAACTCAGATAATGCTGTTTTAAATATTAGTCTCCAAAAGAATATCCCTTTATTTGGTCAGCATCTGTTTACTGGTATAAGAAATTACACGACTGAGAGTGTGATGAAAAACCTGCAATTCATTTTATTACATTGTAGAAATTAGAAGAGGCCACCATACCCTCTGCTGCTCACACAGTGAATCAGTTCAACAAACAGTCAACAAGAGTCCACTATCCAGAATAATGTTTATTGCTCTTGAAGATATTAATCTTTTCCTCTTTTTTGTACTTTCCATTTTTCCTCTTCACAGTAAAACAAAGAGATGACAGGTAAAACCACTGCACTGTCATTTTTGCATGTGTACACACATACACAAAGGAAACAGTATTTACAGCTGTTAGTTGGTGTACTTCAGTTGGTGACTGGAGGCCTTTCTTGTAGCAACTCAACAAACATAGAGCTTTACATTAACTTTTACAATAGAGCTTTCACAACTAATCGTTATACCGCCACTGTTTGACAAACCATAGGATAAAGGCTATGAAGCTGTACAATATGGTTTAGTGTTCACTCTGTGCTGAGAAACTAGGCCAGAGAAAGGATGTTGGTCTTTAGATCTGGGGAGAGCAAGGATAAACAGTTTTTGAATATTTTTTCCACTGTGTAATGTCCTCAAGCAAACCAAATTGCCCTGCTGCTGGCATGGACAAAAAGCATTGATTGAGAAATAATCAAAACATATTTTGGGGGCAGGATTTAAAAAAGAAAATGCAAAGACCAATATTATTCACATTTGACTAATTACAGTACAGTTACACTGGGTGAATGCTAACTATAAAAATAAGTCTACCAGAATATTTTTGAACCCAAAGGGTTTGTACATTGGGCATCTGGCAAAAATGACCAAAGGGCACAATTAACTGGGGTTGAGAAAATCTGAGATAATTCCCAGTGTGAACTCTGTCCTCATCATAGAAAACATCTTCAGAGTGCAGATCTTCTGCCATTAATAATTTAAACTTTGATACACCTAAGCTTATAATTTTTCTAACATGTTTAAATACAGAATTAAATCACAACAATACAGCTAAATCTTATCATAGTGAATAATAATTAAACGTAATGTACACCATATTAAAATATATACACAGAGATATTCATACAAATTTCTAGATTGGTCCAGCTCACTCTGCTCTATTTTTCTTTCCTTTTAGAAAATGTGCAGCAAATACTTAGATCCACAGGACTAATCACAGTGAACACTATTATAAATATGGATTTTATCTTTTAAATTAACACACATAAACAACATCATACAAAAGTAAGTGCAAAAGAAACTTGGGATCAATAATTTCAAGCACAGGTCGGCGGAGATGAGATTTCACTGAAGGAGACGTGAACTGAAAGTCGCTCTAGGTGGCAGTATTTGACTGTATCTCACCAAAAGTCATAGTAACTATGGATGGTCCAAATCTCAAGAATTACAGGACGAGTCTGCAAAATTGGATCGATCTAAGCATTATTTGTTTTTCTGTTCTGTTAGTATAGGGATGTTGTTTGTTAATGTTTGTAAAGGCAGGTGTTGCTGTGTTGTAATTTACCACCTCACTGCTTTCTATCATAGCTCAGCTGTGGACAGTAAATTGCAGAGTGCTGCTGGCAACACTTAAAACACATCCACAAACCATGGAGCAATCATTTGGTGTGAGAGATGAAAACAGAATGGACAAGATGGTGATAGAAACAGCTGACACCCTAAAAACTGTACGCCCCGCATGTTCGAAGATGGACAAGTCGGTGGTTTAATGGACTGTAGGCAAGTTAAAAAACTTACACAGCAAACAGGGAAACAGAAATTTCAAAAGTAAAGAACATAAGTGCCTTTCCTCGAAAAAAGTATCTATCAAGAGTGAGTGGAGAGTTGATAATTTAAAGAAGAAAAGTGTCTCCGAGACATGAAAGGAGAGAAGAAGAGAGCTATCAGAGCATAGACTGGCAAGATGGTGGACGCAGGAGAAAATGTATTAGCTGTGGATCATTTTGAGAGTCTCTGTCTCCCTGTGTCTTTCATGCAGAGCCATGGAAGGGGAAAGCGATGGAGGCAGGGACGGCGGAGGAGGAGTAATGGGCATCAGGCTCTTCAGAGGATGCGGGGACACTGGCGGGGGGAGAGAAGAGATGGGTGGCAGCACGCTGCCTTTCTTTCCATCCAACACTATCTGTGATCGGTTTGCCAGGCGGGATTCCTTCCCGATGCTGAATTCATGCTCATTCTCGTTCTCTGAACTGCAGTCGCTCAGATCTGTGATCTCTAGGTCTGAGTCAGACTCCGGGTCCTGCTTCACCCCTCCTCTCCTCTCCGTCGGGCTCTGCTGGCCTGTCCCATTCCCAGCTCCCAGCCCGACCGGGGCCAGCCCCAGACTCAGCCCTGAGCCCGGAGGATTGGCTTCCACCCTTTCTCTTTCCACCAATGTCACCACATTGCCTATGTCCGTCCGACCCATAGAGAGGCTCCCTGGGTAGGTAGGCAGGCAGAGTCTGGCTGGCTGACCACCTGCCGTGCCGTTTGTCCCTCCGGTTTGCCCCGCTGCCCCCCTCTCACCCCCACCTGCTTCCCCTGGAGGGAGCAAAGAGGAGAAGGGGTGAGGGAGCTGAGAAAGGCTGCTCTGCAAAGGGTTGGGATAAAACTGGGAGGGGTAGAGGGAGCCAGGGGGCAGTTTGGGGCAGTTGTTGAGAGAGAAGGCCCCTGGGAGGTAGGGGTTGAAGCCCCAGGGGTAGTCGAAGGGTGGGTTGCGAGGGTACGGGCCCAGCAGGGACGGAGGTTTAGAGTAGCATGGGGCACCTAGGACAGAGAACAGAGAGAAAGGCTGGTGAGCGCTCAGTAGGGCCAAAGGTGTCATGACATACAACATCGAAGAATGTTCACTAATTATGCTCAGCAGGATTAGCAATTCTAATCAGAAGCCACAGGGGCCAATTCTGGCACGGTTGCTTTCAACAAAAGCATGATGGTTCATTTATGCATGCCAGTACTGTGTAGTGTAGCCACTTCCCACTGCTGCAAACCAGATGTGAAGAATGCCGTGAAAACTTGAAATAACAATCATAAAACAATGATAAAACAATAAGAAATGAAACAATTGATCAAACTAAGTTAAATCTACCAATCAATGTTATTTCTGTGTGTTTTAAAAGGCACATCTGGAGACACTGCCATGTTTTCTATACGTCACCTTGCTGAAAAATCAGTTTGAGAAGAATTAAGAATGCAGCAGCAGAGTAGACTGTGTACTTCCAGAGGTTAAGTGACTGACAGAAAGGAAACTGTCGATCTCTTGTCCCCCTGATGTTTTCACGTCATTGTTTCATTTTCGATTAAGCAAAATCCTTAAGGTGTAGCAAATTAAATATTGCACCATATTTGAATTCAGTTCCCAGTAAGCTTCATTTGATAACAGAAGAAGGGAGTAAAGTAAATCCGAAGCGATGCTGGAATTCAAATTTAATGAGCAAACAAAAGCATTGCCTCTCAACCTACTGTACTTCCTTCCAACTGACAACCAACTCAAAGATTCTCTCGCTCCTCTGCAACCTCCTCCTCTCCACTCTTCCTCTTTCTTTCTCTCTCGCTAGTTCACTCCGTTATTTACTATGCAGGGCTAATTTGACAGCGGTGAAGTCTGTGCTTGCTGGGCCAGGAGTAGCTAGCAGACACATGAATATTGAATCAGTCAGGCAGGCCTCACTTGCTTATGAAAACACAGTAATGGGTGCCCACAGGCCACAAACTGAAGCCTGCACCCTCAATTAGGGCCTTCCTGCCTGGGAAGGGATTAGGACAGTGGGGACACATGGGAGGGAGAGGAGGGTGAGAAGGGAAGAAGGGGGGAATAGGACCTGAGGACAAACAGAGAGGGGAAGGAAGGGGGCAGTTAGTATGATGAGTGTGTGATATGTGTGTGTGGGTACATCTGTTTATCCACTAGAGTGTCTAGCTCTGCACATTTGTACAAATTCTGATGCACATACAGTGTGTGCAGGAATACAAACAAAGGCAGAGGCCTTACCGCGTGCAAACTCTCAGCCACATGAACACACACGGATCCACACGGTGTTTGCAGACACACACATGCAGAAGAAAGACACCAAATGTGGACAATCAAGCTGAAAGGGTGAATGGTTTCTCCTGCATTCAACTCGTTTCTTACCACAGCTGATATCTATAATTTACAAGCTAACCTGGCCTTTCTCACCTGAAGCACAGCTGCAGCACGAGGTGCAATGGGACAGCCATCTCTCTTATTTCCTTTAACATTAAATGTTCATGCCACTGCACATCCTCCTCCTTCTCCCTGCTCCTCTCCTCTTTGTTTGAGGAGGTCTACCTTCTCTGTTTACACTGCCTACACACCTCATGCAACTTTTTTTACAAGCTGTCTTTTTCCTCTTAAAGACAGCTCTGTCTCTGGGATAATAAAAGATTTGTATGTCAGCACTCAGATTCTGACAAACTTTTCTCCATCTATCAGCTCACCTGAACTGAGAAAAGGGAACGTGTCCAGCCTCAGCTTGTCTCCTTCGGGCCCCGGTGCCGTGGTCCCTCGGTCAAAGAGGGATGTTCCTCTGCCAGAGTCTGGCAAACGAGGAAACAGGGACTGTATGGCCTGAGCAAAAAAGAGGGAGATTAAAGATGAGTTTTTGCCGTGAAAAGAACTTCCTAACTAAAGCAAATGTATTCCTACAAATCAACCCTCGTAATGTTGAGCTGTGCAGAGTTAAGTCACATGTTGACAGCAGCACCCTGCAGCCTGTGATGCAAACGGTGCCACAGTCACAGCAAGGACAGGATAAAAAGGGGTGCCATGGGACTTGGGGTAAAATGGGGGGTAGGAGGACACAGAGGCTCAGAAGCCCAAAGGCAGGAAGAGTACAGAGTCAAATGGAGACCAGTGATTAAGATTTTGAGCACAAAGGATAAATGACGAGAAGAGAGAAGGATCGTGGGCCAGTTTGTGTGAAGGGACACAGGACGAATAGGACTGAGATCTGAGAAAATGAAATCCATTCGGGATGTGGGGCAGCTGTGTGTGCCGGTGTGCGCATCTTCTTTTTTCTGTGTAAAAAAAAAATGTGAAGGAGAACGAGGCAAGGTAAAAATAAATGGAACAGTTGAACCTCAGGAATCAAGGGCACAAAGGGGGGATTTTTTTCCCTGGCAGGACTGTGGATCAATAGTATCTGTCACCCCGCAGCCCCAAGTTTGAAAGGCGAGACTGTACTCCCAAGCTGCGAGATCTGTGTTGCTTAACAAACCGCATTAATGACCCACCATTGATCTGATCTGACGCGACCCCTTTGCTTTCTATTTCTTTCATTTTCAATCGATGACAGATGGATATGCCATCGGAGGCGGGGATGAGAGAACGAGGGGATAACATCTTCTTTGGTTTTAAGGACAAGTTAAACCGTCCCCCTCCACTGTCTCCGATAGAGTCTGTGTCGCCTTATCCCATCTTAAGGATGGCACAGACAAATGACGGCTGATTGTCTCTTACTGTACTTTCAAGTTACGTGCACCGTCTCTAGGACCTTAGTTGTTTAACAATTTGCAACAATTTCTGTACCAATATCCATAATTTCAAGTAGTATAAAAAATGATGCTCTATTGTTTGTTGATGCTTTTTCTTTAAATGTCTTTGCACAAGTAAAGTTATAACATTATTTTAAAGTAAATTAAGTGTGCTGATCTCTGTAAAAATCTTACAATCTCTCAGGGCAAACAATAAGTGAATTGTATTCTATAATGAGACAGTGAATAAAAGATAGATGTGATGAATACTAGCCAATCTCTTTAAAAAAAAACATCACTTAGAGCCTGAGAAATACAACTGCAAATACGCAGCAGTGAATTATTTGAATACAATCACTGTTAATAAAAAAATGAAGGTGTAGAGCAGTGTGCCTTGTTATTTTGTTTTGTTTTATGGTTAAAGTTTCTCTTCTATTATCTTAATTACCTGTGTAGAGAAATAGTGTAAAATCAAGGTGTTGAATGAAATATGGTGATTTCAGCACAAGTTCAAAAGTGCCAGATTGTGAATTTATGTGCATTTTCTATGTGAATATTGCAACACTATCTCTTTCACAATATACCGTCCTTCATTTCGTACCTCAGGGCTGCAGTCCGGGGCTGTGGATCCCCCATTGAAGTGATTCTGGGCAAGGAAGAAGGGAGAGTTGGCCATGTCAAGGATGGGGTAGTTCACCAGCACCACCTTACTGAAGTTAAACTTGTAGGTGAAACGCTTTCCTTTGGTTTTGTGCAAAATGCGCTTGTTGTAGTAATACCTGCAAAAGAGGAAAGGAGGGTAAAGGAGGAGGGGATAAAGGATAAAAGAAAAAGGAAGAGGAAAAGGAAAAGAGGAGGGAAGGATTAATATAATGCGCACATCAAGGTTTTGTGTTCCATCGCGAACAGACAAGAATAAGTAAACAACTTCAGCGCTGTGGGGCAAGAGCTATGCTGATTTCCCACTGTTTTTATTCATCTCCTCCTTCCTCAAATCAATTCATGTCTGACTGCCTGGATTCAATACAATATGTTGTTTAAAGGGAAATTTTATTCAGCTGTTAACAGGAAAAAAAGTCAAAATGTTGACTTTTTTAAAACCCTTTGAGCCTTTGAACTTTAACGTAGAACATTTCACCACTGCACGTCCAGACAACACCACATTAATTCTTCTCTTGTCATAGAGATACTACTTCTATATACTATACTAGTTCTCTTATCAAAAGACTATTTGCCAACACTATAACATGTAAATTAACTGGTTTTAGATCATGATATAGTATGATGAGTATGATGGTATCGTAGAATTCAAATAAATAAAAGTGACACTGTTCTCATAATCTTGAAAACTATGGGTGTTTTAAATGAAAAACAAAAAGTATGTTTTAAGTGCACTGTTTAAGAGACATATCTACAAAATTTTAGAATGAGAGGTATGATAACAAAGTTGCCCTTATGACAAGCACCTTGGACTGTTAACAATGTCAAATAAATGCACACGACACATAGTAGCTGTCGTCATTTCCAACAGCAAAGCACATTTAGAGGTGGGACAACAAGCAAGGTCTCCATGGTAACAACCTCAGGTGTCTCCCGTTGGGCATGTCGAGCTGTCGTCATGTCAGTTTCCTGTGCCACCCACTGAGGTGTCACAATGCACAGTCTGCCAGGATGCAGGTTGATCGGCACGTATAAGCAAAACACGGAGCCATCTGGCTCAGGTAAAGGGGCTGAGTGCTCAGGTGGGACATGAGAGGGTTGGGGGGTTCAGGATGCTGCAAATTAAAAACCTGCAAATTCGTTGGCGCGGAATTGTACGAAATGTCTCTGGGCACCTGCATGTATTTTTTTGAAGTGACCTCGGTAAGTGCACCAAATGCAGAACACATTAGACGACCTCAGCATTAAACAGTGGTGAATGAAGCTTCATTATGCAGATGCACCAAGCAGCATGAATGTATCAGCATGTGTGCACAGTGACTGCGCCCAGTGCAACGATGTGTACGTGTTTTGCTTTGCGTGGCAATTGTGCCGTGGCCCTTAATTGAGCAATTAAGTGAGGCTAATTAAGAAGGCTAATTGTGGCCCCAGCCAATTCATAACAATTAGACTCTGACGACAGCCCCCATTAACAAGAGGCCGAAGGAAAGCAGAGGGAGGGGTTGGGGTGGGGGAACAAGATGGGGTTGAGTTTATTTGCATAAAAAACTGCGTGTGCAGTTGGGGGAGTGAACTGCTGAGAGTATGGAGTGTGAACAGCATTGTGTTAATCACCTTCAGCAAGTTTAGTGCCGAGCGGTTTTTCTGTTCTGAAGAAGTCTAAGCAATTTCACATTGGGGCTTAATTTTGAAATCCCTATTGAATTTTTTATTTGGCAGCTCAATGGTGAACTTTCCATTAGGATGTCCACAGATAAGGAGAAATTGAGGGTATTGACGTTCCCCAGGAAAAGTCCCGCCTTTATATTTCCATTTTTACCAACTTGAAACTTGAGGATTCAGTCCAACAAGAGTAAACAATTTATGTAAACAGTTCTGTGATAAACATCGTGATTTATCGGACTGCAGCAGCGCTGGCAATCAACATACATCTCCGAACACAAGCACAGAACGAATACTTTTTCTGTTGTACCTCAGTGCCCTGCTCAGCTTGTCATAGTTCATGTGAGGTTTACATTTCCTTATCCCCCACAGCCGAGCCACCTCATCTGGATCCTTGATGACAAACTCTCCGTAGTCCCCCTGCCAGGCGATCACCCCCTGATACTCTTCTTTCTGCAGCAGCTCCAGGATGAAGTGCCACAGCTGGATCTGTCTGGATCCAGGACTTGACTCAGGCTTGTACGCCCAATCCGGGAAGGCGAACCCTGAGTAGACGGAGCGGGAAAGAGAGGAGGATGAGGGTAAGTCCTGCCGCTTGTTCCGCTGCTGGCCCGGTGGGGTGGGGGGGGGGGTGGGCTCGCTGTCTGAATGACCGATGAGTTATGGAGGTGAGGGATGATGTGTTTAATATCACAGCACGTGCCCTGAGCAATGTTAGTCTGTGCTAATGCCCTCTAGCCTCAACAGATTGGTCAGTGGGATGATGACAGCTCGCTGGGAGAGATCTGATTGATGCTGCTCGGGTCTGAATTCTAAAAGCCAACTGTGTACAAGTCACTTATGCATTTAAGTAGCTTTTTGACTCATCCCAAAGTGAATCTGGCACTAACTAGCCTTGTAAAAGCATTAGACACACAACCAATTACCACCAGAGACTCAATTTGTTAATCAATGTGCATGTGTATGGTTAATCTTTTTAAATAGGTGAATATTTGAAATGTATTTTAACATACGATCATTATGACGGCCGTGGTGCTTCTTAACTTTTATCAGAACTGTTTTTGCTTGTTTTGGCTGTTGCATTTCATCCAACTTAAACATGTGACCTGAATATATGTTTCAAGATTTCAGCTCATGCACCGATACTTAAAAAAAAAAAACGAACTGCAAGCGAGATCTGACACGGTCAAGTTTCGTCAAGCTGAACATGATGATGGTGGGACTGACCTGGCGTCCAGAGCGCGGGCACCGGGGGCAGCAGCAGATCACTGACGCAGTTACAGTCCATGCCTCCACAACACCTGCAACAAAACAAAGAGAACAAAAAAATTATGTCTCTACCCCATGATCACTCTTTGTTTACATATAAAACCACAAGAACATTTTTTAGAAAAGTATTTGCTGAAGCCAAAATCACCTACCCCGAAGGTTTATTTCAGTAAGCTGAAGTAGAATTTGAGAGTGTCAACTTTTAAAATGCAGGTATTGCATAAGGGTCTAAAGGCGCAATATGAGTTCAAACATACCTTAAATCGATGTGAAATATAGCAAGGTTATGTTTCATATGTCTTTGGTAGAGATCAGGTGTTTTGATGGATGTGATCTTGTGTGGCCTCCTGAGGCTGTGTCTGATGCAACAGGGTGGACATCCCTATAGTGTATTTATGAACAGGAGGAATTAAATAGACTTTTGAAAACCAAGTCAAAGTTGAGCTATATTATCCATTAAAAATTCTATCTTTATATTTTTAATATGTCTCTGTTATCAATGAGTGGATTTAGCCAAATACAAATAAGTTAGGATCAGGATCAGGCAGCACTAAATGTTAGGGTTATGGGACTCCCAGAACAGGAAAATGACGTCCATTTGAATTTCTGTTTTGTCGATATAAGGCCTATAATTTTAACGTTTTAAATTTTTTCTTGCCACCTAATTACATAAGACTTAAGCTTTTTGTATGAAAATGTTTGCGTCGGTTTGTAAAGACAAAAGGTAATTCATGAGATGTTCTGATGTATGAGGCTGTTTGCTGTATGTTAACATTAATAAATAAATAACTTCTACTACATTTGTACGACGTGACTAAACTTAAGTAAAAGTTCTGCACATATATAACGATATATCACCAAATAAATGGAATTCAAATAATGTTGCAATATACATATGGTATTCCTGGTTATTATATGTATACATTATTGTGTATGTTGTTGGTCTGGGAGAGAATATATCTACAGTGAGTGTTTTATATAGTCTTGTAGCTGATCTTTAACAACATGAACCACTAAAACTATGAAAATTAACATAAGTAATTTAAAGACGTCTACAGTACTTGGCTAAATGTACTAAAGACTTTCTAGTATTTTTTAAAACATATCTGATAAGAAAAATAAGATTAAGCTTATACCATTTTGAAAGGCACTGTACTGATACCCCACGTGAAAACACCACGTGTGCGAGAAATTTTTAATCTGTTGATTTGCAATTCAATCCTAGCTCCGTGTCCTTCGGTTAGTAACAGGTGATCCGAAAGCTCCGTAAACAATGATGTGCGCCTGTGGAAGTGAGGGACGGGACGTTTGTTTTAGTAAACGACAGCTAATGATAAGAATGCCTCCTGAATAACACACACGTCTGCTGACAGGTGTGGGTAAAGAGATGTCAGTGCTCCCACGCCGAGCGAGGGGACGGGATCTAGTTTGGATATCACGGTCTCATCAGAGTTGTTTTACAAAGCTTAGATGGAAGAGATGCCCTGCTGCTACACTGGTATCTTTAATGCTGGCCTCTCTATCTCTCCCTTCACTCTCTGCCTCTATTTAATTATGCTCTGTGAATTTTGGATTTTCCCTCCAGCATTGAAATGGAACGTGAATTATTAAGGTGTGTTTGTATAAATTATTATTGCTAACTCCAGGCATTTCTCTCTCTCACTCTGTCCGACTCTCTCCATCTATCTGTCTCTTGCTCGCTCTCACCCTGCTTCTAGCCTTTGGACGGTAGCCCCTTTTGCTCTCTCCTCTCTGCTCCCTCTATTCATCTTTCTTGTTTTCAAGACGCTCCTTCTGTCTTCAAATACAGAGTTGGCATTCGTCCTATCTAACTCACATGTTTTTTTTGTCTATCATCCTTTATTTTTCAGATTTTTCTCTCTGTCTTGTGTCTGTGCCTCCACACCCTTTCCCATAATGAGTAAAACTTATCACCAGGGGTCAAGTAACAGCTACATCACATCTTCGACCCCTTTCACCCGGGATTTTCCACACACCTGCACTGCATGTTTCCTGTACCGTTATCATTTTGCATTCAGTGTAACAGCAGTATATCAAATCCAGCAAAGGCCTTTATATAATTAGAAACGGCTCGATTTTAAAGCACGTGTCCTTCTGCTAAAATGCTAATAACTAACCTGTTTATCTGACTGAAATACTCAGCAGAGAGCAGAATGAGCCTTTAAAAAAATAAGAGATTCTTTGTGTTTATGGTAGTAATCTATAAGTTTCCTCTTCCCTGTGGGCTACAGGTCATCAATACTGCATCATCTCTTTCATTTGCCATATTCTCGTGGTCCACAGCATGTATAAGCTCATCTCCTCCGAGGATTATATATATATGTGCGTGCTTGTGTCTGTCAGGGCCTCTCCAGCTACCTCTCATTCCACCTACGCACCGCCTCAAATCTATACCCATCCTCCCTTTTCCTATCCAGCAGCATATCTATAGAGGTGAATCCTCCTTTCCTCTTTCCCACCTCCTTTCTATTCACACACACCTATCCACTGTTTTCTTACCCTCGCCCCACCCATCTCCTTTTCTCTCCCTCTCCTGCTCTGTGTGTTTTGCTTCGGCGCAGTAATTTTCCGTTTGATTTCGGAGGTAATGCATTTTTTACAAATCAAAGAGGAAGCCAGGCTGCACACCCCCCGCCCCCCCCACCCCTCTTCCTCTCTCTCCGTTCCTCCCTCCTCCTCTTCTTTTTTCTCTCCCTCCCTCTCTCCCTCCCCAGTCTCCCGTTCTCGCCCCCCTCGGCCCCCCAGGCCAGAGAGGAGATAAAGGAGCCCCCATCATTTCCTTGTTAGTTTTGATTTGGGCAGCGCAGGGCTTTCAAGTTCCCCCCATCACCCCCAGAAACATTATAACTAGCAGCCCAGGGAATACTGTTCCTCATACGCACACACTCTTACACACACATGCATGCACAGCCTGTCAGATACAGACACTCAGAGATTGTAATGGATTGTACATGCACAGTAAACACACAGTCTCAAGCAGATAGGCCACAGATACGCAGGTATTCAGGTAGCCGACGCACACAGTGAGAAGGAGCGGACAAAATAAGACATGGAGCCCATAGATATTGACTAAATCAATATAGACACACCAACACACAGCGCACCGAGCTGAAAGCGAGAATGCACTTTGTTTACTAAAGATGCTGGGGTACTGATAGCACAGAGACATATAAAGACAAACGCACAAATGAATTTCTTTTTGCAGAGAGCAACTGTCCAAACAAAGGACCTCTCTCCCACAAAAGGCCACCCATAAAACCCAGTGTGGATGATGGATCACACATTTCTCAGTGACAATAGGAAGCGTACAATGGGAGTGCAGAATTACTGTACACAGTCACACCTTGATAACAGTACACTCACCACTCAAAGGGAACCTCAGTTGTGCTCCTCCACATGTTGGGAAGTGTAGGCCTACGCTAGTTTTAACAAACAGACCATTACTGCTCTGCTACAGACCCTCTGGTGTGTTGATGAGTCAGAGGCTTTGATAATTCAGTCAACTGTTAAAAGAGTGCACTGGGTTTTAGAGACAGGTTTTTCTGTGTCTTCAGGATGCTACAGAGATGCAAGGATTCACACACTTGTGCTAGGTCAAAGTTGGCCAGTGCTGAACACTGATGATATTGTTGCTGTTGTTCAACAGCCTCACGTTAAATTTCAACAATCTTAGCACATGATTTTTTTAAAATACATCTTTAAACCAGCAATAACTTACAACTTGTGGCCACAGGAACCAACTGTATCCACAACACTGACAAAGTTGACATGGTGAAGGTGTTACCTCACACTTTATTTACACATGCAGCAGATGTGGAGAGACATTATCATTCACTGGAGTCATCTTTTATGTTACTTTTTAAAAGTAAGTCCAATATTTACTTTTAGCTTTGCCTCCTGAGAAAAGTATTTTGCTATTTAGCTGCTGAATGTTCCACTTTGATTTGTTTGATGTTGGATGGCATATAGCATATTTGTAGAGCTTTTTGCTGCTGTTTGCTGAAGCTGAAAACAACGCTGTTGAGTGAGCCAGAACAGCTGTTGGCTGCAAGGCAAAAACAATGAGCTGAAAGACACTACAACTCACTGCAGATGCTGATGGACACTCCAAAGTCAAGTGATAAGAATGTTTGACCCTGTTACTACAATTGACGTGTTTGACATTATCCACTACAAATACATTGATTTTAACAGCTTTTAAGGAAGTTCGAGATTACGGGTCAAAAACATATGGAAAAATCTAATTATCACTACTTTGGCTTAATGTGTAAATATTGGTCAAATCAAGAAATTTAGAATTTGATCAGTTTGAGATGTTTGTACGAGACTAATGTGTAATTGGATGGTAACATCTTCATCCCAAACAGGACTGACTGAGCCACTCTGATGCAAGTTTGCAACAGGGCTGGTAATCTATATAGGAGCCTGTCAGCAAAACCAGCATACTTGTGGAGCCAAGGTTAGTAGGCCACTGAAGGAGCGAAATAGAAACAGTGTGAGGAATATATTGTAGTACTAGCCATGTTTTGAAATTCTACAGAGTGACTGGGGTAGAGGGAGGAAGGGGGGCAGCCTGACATTCAGGCAACATTATGTCTCCAGTGCTGTCTAAAGAAGGAAAGAGTGATGGGTCATGATATAAAAAGATAGAAAAATATGAGAGGCATGAAGAGTCTGGCCTCTCCCGCTTTCTTTTTCCACTAGATGAAACGGACTGTGTACATCTGTCTCATCTTCCTTTTTTTGGTTGCCCCTGAAAAAGACCCAACTGAACCCTTTCTCTCTCTTTCTCTCTACTTGCCTCTCTCCCGCTATCTCTGTCTTTCCCCTCTGTCTCTGTTCCTCTCCCTGGTTAGCTCTGACACACTGGTCAGCCTCAGGGTGGAAGAACAGAGGGACTCTGCTATGGGTTTGTTAGAGGAGATGGAAAGAAGGAGAGGAGAAACGGGAGAGAGAGAGAGAGAGCGAGAGAAGAAGGAGGAGGAGGAAGAGAAGTGGGGAGGAAGGGGGAGAAGGGAGGATTCCAGGAAGAGGGAAAAAGAACCTGTCCATGTTAAAGAGAAAAGTCAAGAGAAAGGGAAAAGTCAATGCTGAATAAAACTGTATAACCACTGTGGCCTGTAAGTCTTCTCCTCTAGATAAAGCTTTACGTATGTTTTTTCAATTTTATCGTTTGAAGTATCACTGCTTTTAAATCATAATTAAAATCGTGAATCATAATCCCATGACCAGTATGCATAAAAACTTTTTAATGAAAACTTTAACCTTTTAAGCCTATCTTTAACCAAATTACCCCATATCCTTAATCAAAATATATTTAAAAAATAGATCAATCACCACTTAGGAAATATGATGCACAACTAACATTATAAAGCATTTATAGGCACTGGTGTAGTTACGGTTCAGCTGATGGACATTACCTTTTTACTCGACATGTTTAATGTGTGTATGATAGAAATACGATTTTATCTCATCCATCGTTTGTAAAAGCAAACAAATAAAAATCATATTAAACTGTCACATTACAGTAAATAATACAATGATTGCTATAAACACTATTCAAATGTGACTTCGCTAACGCTGTAAAATCAGAGGCACACCACATTCATTTCTTTGTACGCTGAACTATCATCACACTGTCATAGGAAGCAGAGTCTCTGTAACAGGAACAGGCAGCGGTGCAGTGCTGTCAGTGTGTATTTAAGCAAGGCAGGATTGCTGAAGCTCTCTGCCTTTTCTCCCACATCGCTCCACACTGGAGGGGCAAAGTTATCACTGAGCCCTTCACACTGAGACCCGACCGCCAAACCACAAACGCTTAGTTAGATGATACATTCATGAGCGAATCCAGCGATTGTGAAGCCTAAATATTGTTTAAAGGCGCAAGATTAAGGTTAATAAATGATGGGTCTAAACATGTTTTCGAATTTATGATAACTCAGGATGAATGAACACAGAACTGATGTAGCTGAAAAGTTTGGCGTTATTCCATAATAGTCTGAATCTGTTAGCAAACAGATCTTGGGTTCGAGGCTTAATGAATCTGGCTGGAATTTGATATTTCTTCTTGTCTCAACATGTGTTTGTCTGTCTTTTACTACTTTCTTTACTTCCTGACCCTGTCTCAGTGCTTCAGCTCGAGGCCCATTTGTCCCTTCTAAAAATGTCAATTTTTAAAAATGGGTCATAAATATACAGTTTAATATTTCAAGAGCCTTATGCATTTTTTAAACAGCTGGGCACTGTTGGCTTTAATACGTGTTGCAAACAGGAGCAAATGATGCATTTGTTGGAGATTATTTTGGCACCAATGTGGCCACAATAGTGACAAAAGTGGAATAAGATTTAAAGACGCCTACAAGCTGCATCACATCAGTGTGGGCTTTGGTCTTTTTACACAGAAATACATCACTGATTTCATTAATGGAAAGAAGTTTTGGAACTTTGGTGATTCTTGCAACAGCGTGGTGAAGTCATAAATAAGCCACTGTAGGCTCTGATAAATAAGGAACGGTGTTTCTTGAAAGGTGAAGGAGTCGAACAAGTTGAAGGAGGGTTAGGGTTAGGGAGCAGTGATGAGGATGTGAGCCTATGAAAATGGTATTAGTGCGGTATGGAACGCCAGACTTAAGAAAATAAGGAAAGAAGGGGGAAAGGATGAAGAAAAAAGTATCAATCGATAGGGTTAAATTATTCATCGTCATTAATTATCGATCGCTCTCCGCTGCCGGCTCGTCCGCCTCGCGCCAGAGTTGAAAGGAGGGAAAGCGCGCTTTATTAAAACCGGCTCGAGCCTCATTGTTTCATGTCCCGCGGCAAAGAAAAAGCTCGAGTTTGGCTCTGCCCGCGCCAGTAGAAACACACACACACACACACACACGCACGCACGCACACACACACACATTACTCCACCTCACTCCTTTGCTTGTTCGCTCTCTCTCTCTCTCTCTCTCTCTCGGCGCACGGGAGAAGCTTTGGGGAGCCTCGCGCGGTGTTCACGGGGCGGCTGTGTCTCGCGTGGATCGATGAGGGATCAATGGCTCGCGCTGACTAATAGCCAGAGAGCGCCTTTGATCTCGCGGCTGAGAGATCAAAACCTGCGCGAGAGGGAAGAGAAATAGGAAAAGAAACTGCGCCGGCGAGCTGACCTTCACACACACACACACACACACACACGCACGCACGCACACAAAACACGTAGCGTGCGCACGCGAGCAGCTTTTAGGAATTTGACTGCAGGATATCCTACCAGCAATCAAATTATGAGATGCATCGCTAAAGAAGCTGCAGGCCAATATGCATTGGAAACATCATTTATAATAAAAAACTAACTATAGGCTACAAATGAGCTCCTGCAGCCACACACACACACTCACACACACATCACTTTGGTGCCTAGTCCAAGTTGCTGCTCCTGATTTTGACTTCCTCAGAGAAGGTGATACAGTGAGAACAAGGGAACCATCTGCTGTTTCCAGGGAGCAGACGAGTGTCCTGTGGGCTCAACTTCACGCCTATAGAGAACAAGAGGTGTGTGTGTGTGTGTGTGTGTGTGTGTGTGCGCGCTTATTTGTGCGCTTGGTGATTGCGACGTCTGAAAAAGACATTTGAAAAAGGCAACAAAACAGAGTTCGCGTTTTTGCTGGATGTGAAAGCCAGTTGCTTTGTGCCACAGTTTGTGAATGAGACTGGACACCCAGGTCTATGTGGTGTGAATTCACATATCAGTGATTAGTACATATGATTGTTCATGCATTGAATTACATTGAATTTACTGACCTTATGTGGAGCTAGTTAGTACAGGTTAAGTTTTAAATTGACAAAAAGTATCTATATTACAATTTTTCAACAAGTAAGTAAAGTTTATTTATACAGCACCTTTCTAGACCAGCTGGATCAATGCGCTTACAATAAAAAATAATGACTATAGAAAAGACAAAAATAATAAACAACAAAAATGTATAGGAGAAACACACAGTTGCTACTCAAAGAATGCTACTCACTAATTAAAAAAACACCTAAATCCACCTCCAAAAGGAGAATATTCCAGAGTTTAGGGGTCACAAGGGTCACAACAACCAACAGAACGTGGTCAGAGGATCTCAGAGACCCACAAATGTAGAAGATCTCTAAACAAACACTTAGGGCTCTGAAAGTTATCACAAGAATGTCCAATTGGATTCTGAATTTGATGGGGAGCCAGTGTAAAGGGTTTAGTTTGGTTATTACATGTTCCACTTTAAGGACCTGGTAAAAACTTTGTAGCAGCATTCCGGACCATTTGTAAATGGTGTTTTGCTTAAAGGCAATTACAATATGTACTATATTACAATATACATTTATACAATCATGTAAAGACTGACAGACTTTGATGGTATGACTGGATATAATCTACATAGCAGTGATAAGCTATATGGTTAAAAAATCCTAATTAAGGAGAAGCATTTAAGCAAATAATATAGGACCTAGAACTGAACCTTGTGGTACACCACACGACTGCAGTGCAAATGAGAAGACAGCAATGGGGAAAGTCCTACCAGAGAGGCAGGAGGAGAGCCACGTCAAGGCTGTCCCTGAGACACCCACCCTAAGACTGTCTATGTCACAGGCCACACTGGGATCTAACACTGAGCATTTCCAGAAACTTACAGTGAAATTACTGTAAGTTTACTTACAGTGAAAACGTAGTGAAATTTACAGAAACCAGACTGGAACATATCAAGCATATTGTGTGCATTCAGGGCAGCAGTGAGCTGGTGGGAGACTATTTGTCTAAGGTTGGCTATTACAGGCAGTTTAGAGATGAGGCTATAATCATGTGGGGGAGAAGGATCCAGGTTTATTTTGTGGGTTGATTAGTCGAATGTTTAAAAAAGGCGGGCACAGAACCAGACAAAGAGCTATTGATTATTTTAAGCACACAAAAGCCAATAGACCCAGTGACATTTTTAAACAAAGAAGATGGTAAAATGTCAAGGGGACAAGAAGTGGGTTTCAGACTGCTGATCGGCTTGTTAAGATCTAAAATCGAGATGGGAGAAAAACTCTTCAGGACTATGGACTGTGAAATTCAGGAACAGGGGAAGAGTACGAAGAGACAATTTTGGTTTGGATATTTTTGATAAAAGTTATAATTGAAGCTTAAAGTTTTATTTATTTATTGCAGTCTTCACTAGAGAAAACAGGCACAGCGGGTGATGCATGAGTTACAAAACTGTTAATCCTGTCAAACAAAATTCTAGGGCATCATTTACTGTTTATGATGAGGTTAAAAAACATGCAGCTCTGAATTCTTTGACCATGTTATTAAAAGTCCATAAAAAGTTTGGCGAACTTGGATTAAAAATACAGATCCTTTTATTTATAAAGGAGTTGCATGTTTTAAAGAAGATCACGTTCTCCAGACAGTGGGTCTATGGCCCCCCCGGTCCCCCGTCCCCCAGAAGAGACACTAAAGCAAATATCAACACAAGGGTTAATACTGCCCTTATTGGTCCTAAGATCCACAGCATAATTCCTTGCTAAATAGCACCTCGTTTTCCACTCTCTTACCTGGGGAAATGCACTCCCCTCTCTCACTCCTCGTCCTTATCACGCTCTATCTCTCTCCTCACCCCCTCTATCCCGCTCACCCTCCCTCCCCTCTCTGGTCAGTGAGTTACTCTCTCTATCGCTCTCACTTCCCGAATTAACCACTCAAGAAGTCACCACCGACTCAATCAATAGCTCATACATAAACCCTGCTATAATCGCTCCCCCAGCCTGCCTGTCTGACTCCCTCCCTCCCTCTCCTCACCCCCTTCGCCAGCTTCTAACTGACACTCCTCTTCCTCTCCTCCTGTGTCTCACTGTTTGTCTTCTTTTTATGTCTTCATCCTATCCTCACTAATTATTTGAGACACTCTCCTTTCATATAAGACCATCGAACCTCTGTCATAAACACAACGGGGGGTAATCGAGATCCTTCTCTTAAAAAAAAAGACAGGTCCTCACACCCCTGGTCGTGCACCCTGTGCAATTTCTCAAGGAGCCAGAGCTCATGCAATTTTGATCTGCCTATAAGAAATGTTTTTGTTTTTCTAATGACAAAACCTGCAGACTACGTAGACACCCCCTACTTGGTTGTACTGATTGTAAAATGTCTCTACTGTCACCAGAAGACAATAACATTAATTTTCTCACAAATGTAAAATTGGTATACAAAATTGTGATTTTTTTGTTTTGTGTGGTTGCTTTGCAAAATCCTGTCACAACACAACACATATCAGACTTATATTACGGTAAGTTCTGGACTTGTCTCCATTGATATTGCTGGTGTTTACAACAGTCAGTCCAACAATCTTCTTGTGAAGAAAGTGACAGACACTCACTGTCTTACAATATTTATATGTAACTAAAAGGCTTGAACATGTAACCAAATGAGAACAAATGTAAAGATCTTAAAAAGCTTGTTAGAAAAAACGCAGAATAACTGCGACGACACAAGGATTTACAAGGGCACCTACGGCCACCTGCAGAACAGTGGATGACAACAAATGCCAAATCACTTTTATAACAAACCTGATGCATAAAGAATCAACTCACCCTAACAAAATAATAACCGGCCAGTCTGACCTTTCTGTGTGTCTTCTTCTGAATACTTTGTCTGAAAGGTGACCTGATGCCACTTTGGGAGTATTTTTAACTCCTATGGTTCCACTAACTCTACTAAATTCCTTTAGGGACTTGATGTTTGTGTAGCATCCCTCTAAAATTTATTACAGGATCACAGTAATTCTTTTAAGTGCAAGGGCACTATCGGTCCATGTTAGTGCGTCCAGCCAGAATGGGTCCAGTATTGCGTTATAGAAAAGACAAGGAGACATCAATATTGCATTATCTCATGTTTAACTGTGAGACACAGATAGTTGTTTTGGGGGCCTTAAAGATATTGTATTACCAAAGGAGATACAGGCAGACATCCACACTCACACACTAGGAGGAAAAAAAGAGAATAACACACAGAGAATTTTAAAATTATAAGGCCTCTACACACCCTCTGCTCCTACCCCTCTCTCTCTTTCTCTCTCCCTGTCTTCCCTTGCTTCTTCTCTGCCTCTCTCTCCTCTCTCTTAAGTCTTTGATTCGTCCGTATGGTTTGATCTGCGAGAGAGCGAGTTTTGTAAACACATTTTTCACGATCATATAGCCACGGGCAAGGGGAGCGTGAGGCGCGGAGGAAGAAGAAGAAGGAGAGGGAGAGACTCAGAGAGAGAGGGAGAGAGTGAGTGAGAGGGAGTGTGAGAGAAAATGTGTGTGTGTGTGTGTGTTTGAGGGACGTTTAATGAGCATTCAAGATGGAAAGACAGACTGACAGAAAATGCAAGGATGGAGCCCCAAATATGACTTACTGTTGTACTACACAGAGCAGCAAAGACACACAGACACCCAGTTAAAGCACACACACACACACACACACACACACAGGGAGCACAGACTGATGGTTTTGGCACAAGCAAAGCATCACAGGGGTTGATGAAATGTGAAGCAACAAGGAGAAAAAGAAAGTTATTCAGTTTTCCTCATGGTGCAGAGGGGGGTGACACTCCAACACTGTATTTCCCGATATGACACTTCCTGACTCGAGCGAACCCATGTAGAGTCCCAGAGAGAAAGTGATGCATCTCGTTTGGGATGATGAACACAGAAAACGCCGAGAAACAGCGTCTGAAAAACAGATTATGGGGCGAGCCAATAAAAGGCAGAGCGCAGACGGTAAACACGGCGCGGTGCAAAGCTGAACTAATAAAAGTGCGAGGCTCTCAGTCCCTACATTTCTTTTTTTCACTTGGTTGAAACACTTTCTTTTATCATCTGGCAGCTGCTAATCCGGTTAGGTTCGACTGGCTCCGGTAATGGCGCTAAGCCGTCGCCTCAACAGCGACTCGTCTCCGCAGGGGCGCGGAGGAGACGAGGCGACTCCTGCTCGTGTGAGCGTCACACACCCGCGGCCCGCGGTAACTGCTGATATGATAACGGCAAAAAAAAAAAAAAAAAAAAAAAAAAAAAGTCCACTGCAAGTTGAACGTTCGCTAAATGTGCGCAGGCAGTTCAAAACTCAGATGCAAAAATTGATGATGGAGAAAATAAAATTGTTATTACGAGCTGAAAAGGCGATTCAATCGCAGACGCAGAAAAAAGGGAAGAGAAAACATCGTTATTTGTTGTGGAAAATACATAAATGAACATCTTTACACGTCTTGGCATCCCTTCAAAATAAAAGGCAGACTTTGAAGAAGCGCAATGATAATAATCATAATAATATTAATAATAATAATTCACACGTAAACTAATTTGCATGAATATCGAACACAGGATCGTCTCTTTCTGATGAATCGGCTCCCTGGACTTTTGACAAACCGCGGGCTGGGGTGAGACGCAGGCCATCACACTTAAAGTGCTTTTCCACTTCGAGATTTGTTTGTTTCCCTAAAAGACGAGGAAACACTCCTCAACAATTCGGCACAAATCCCTGGCGTCACTTGTTAAAAAATGATTTTCTTTTCATTTTTCCTTTCCCTGCATTCGTTCTTTCTTCTTTTTTTTCACACTTAGCCTATGCTTTTTTTTTTAAAAAAAAAAAAGGAGAATAGCTGCAAGCAGTGAAACCGCTTGTCAAAGTATGTGCGCGTGTGTGTGAGTGTGTGTGCATGCATACAGCGTTTCCTCTTCCTTTCTCTTTCTTCTCTCAGTCTTTTCTGTCCGGGGAATTGTTCTCAACGTCCACAAACACATTGCAAATACCCGCCGGGCCAGCGGCATCGATTTCTAATTAGACGCCAGGATAATCGTTGGAGAGAGATGAAAAAAGGAGAGAGTGATAGTGAGACCAAGTAAATAAATATATAAACGAATTAGAGCCCAGATTAATTGAATGAATATGAGCATTAAAAAGAAACAAAGGTGATCTTGGTGGATAAACCTTGCGTGGACTGAACGGGAAATAAGGTTTTGAAACACAGACTGGAGGAGGATGGGGATTTGATTATGATTATAATTTGGAAATTAGCGCTTATTTTTTTGTCAAAAATATCCTGCAACTAATGGCATATGTTTTAAAGAATTTAATGTAAAATATTTTGGTCTGGTTGTCACATGTTTTAGATGTGAAGTCGTTGCAACAACTTCGTTCCTGCAGGAAAACAAAGTGGCTGCGCAATAAAACAATTTCATAATTTAAAAGCGGAGGGTGAGAACAAGAACTTACATGATCATAACTAAATTTACCCCCAAAAATATGTGCACATTTACAGGATGGGAATTTTGACTCTAATAGCAATAATAAGTGCTGCACACACACCTGCAGACGCATGAGTGTGACAGCAATCAACCTTGAACCAAAGCCACAGCTGGATTATCCAACTTCTCTCCATGTTCAGTCAAATGTCCCCCCCCCCTCCTCTCCCTCCTCTCCCCCTCCTCTTCCTCCCACTTTCTGTCTCCTGACAGAGTGTGACAGGGGGTTAGCCGGGGAGCTCAGGTAGCTCGTTTACTTTAATTAACGTTTCATCATCCTCGGAGCGGGACCGCGCACCGTCTACACTCTTTCATGCTGCTCCGTCTCTCATCCCTGTTCTCCATCCATTCATCATGCAGCCCCCTCACACCCCCACCCCCCCACCTTCGGGCTCACCTCTCATCTTTTCTTCACAAACTCACCATATCGCCCCCTGCTCTCTGTCTCCCGTCCACTCGAGCATATAGAGGATAATAATTCAAAACACTTTCCTTCCTTCTCTCCTTCCTTCCTTTCGTCCCTCCTTCCCATTCCCCGCTGCCTCTCCCTTGTTCCTTCCCTTGTTTCAACTTTATTTCCTCTTTTCCGTCTAATTTCCAGGATGTCATTGCGATTAAAACAAGCTGAAACTAATATTCCTGATCCAGCTGTTGTTATTGTTGTTATTGGCTTTTACATAAATATTAGCTACAGGCCAAATGATCCCACCAGGGTGGTTAAACGAACTTCTGAATCCAGCTGTTAAATCCCCAAAGGAACATAATAATCATTACTGTGGAGCCTAGTGGTTTTCCGTTATGACACATTATGCCACTGAGGAGGAGGGTTATGGACCCGTATTGACCGCCTCTGATCATATAATGGAAGATAAAGCCCCAGCAAACGTGACAGATAAAATCAATTTTAATTCTCTTTCAATAGCCGAAGTATTAATTAATGAGATAAGCAGGACATCTTTATGGTGTTGTGAGTTTCTTTTTAAACACACGTCAGCAATAAGTCAACATGATTAGGTCACAATTAAATTGTGTTCATCCAACAAGGAAAACGAGGGGCTCAGTAGAAATAAGACTGCAAAAACCAAGACGTGCGCACAAACATTTGAATGAGGAGTTTTCTATTAAAAAGTTGCACACATGACCTTTCTGTGTGCGCTAAGATTAGTGATTTTCGGAAGTAGAAAACTTTCATCGTCTCCTATAATTTAGATTAAAGTCCAGTGATAGAAAACAAAACATTCCACAACTCGAGGCTGCGTTTCCCGTTTCTTTATCCGACAGAAAGGTTTCATGAGACCAGTCAGAGAAGAAAAGTATTTTGAAAGATGAGGGTTCATGAAAAAATAAAAAGGTTGGTGAATGATGAATTTGTATTTTTTATGACACCTTTGAAAAGTATATTTAGAATAAAGATGTCACTTTTAGTATTTGATGCTTGTTTGAATTTAAAGGTAGGTAATTGGGCCTCACTCTCCTTTGAACTTTAAACCATTTTCTAGAAGACAAAAAAAAAAAAACGTCTGTTT
The DNA here is from genome assembly GCA_033026295.1 of Channa striata. Taxonomy (NCBI): domain Eukaryota; kingdom Metazoa; phylum Chordata; class Actinopteri; order Anabantiformes; family Channidae; genus Channa; species Channa striata. Next base: position 19,556,921 of record CM065175.1, on the reverse strand, counting down.
TAAGTTTCACACATTTTCAAAATCATTTTTATTCACAGATGAGACATTTTTAAATTTGTACAATTATGGTTAGTTACCTCAAAACTGGACTGATAGGGTTCATGCTAATAGTAATTAGGTGATCACAAATATGATAGAACACAATTAAAGCCCATAGTTGTATTTGTATCAAATATTATAAATAGTGCTGTGATTTTAGGCTATATCACAACATACAAGTCATACAGGCATCCTGCACCGATACGCTATTGTAAAAATCCAAAGACAATAAGTTGGAGGATAGTCAAATCACATTAAAGCATCTCATATTTTGCTAACTTGTTCTTAATGGAAAAAGAAATGATGAAAATGAATCAATAAACCAAGAGTAAAAAAAACTATCACAAACTAATAGTAGTGAATCCCCTTGGAGTCAGCTTAGAGCTAGAGTTTGATAAACCGGTGGAAATGGCAGGTGTTATATGAAACAAAAATAAGATAAGAGAAAAAAGTAAAGTAAAATGCAGTTAGACTCATATGGTTCAGTGTGGTCTGGGCGTGATTTGAACACGACCCGAGACTCAGCATGGAACATTTTGATAGTTTAAACAGTTTAAAACACTTACAGTGGTAACCGGATTTGGAGCCTTGTGGGGTTAAGAACTTGATAAAATCCACCGTGCCTACTGGGACTACAGAGGTGAGCGCTCACATACAAATTGCCATTGATAAAGAGAGAAGGGGAAGCTCCACCATCACAAACCTTAAACCCTACCCCGCCTAGTTCAGACAGGAAGAAAACTCTTACACCCAGAGTGCAGTACAGTGCAGCAGACACCCTGTGGGACCCCAGGGAGGGGCGACTGACGATGCTGCGTTTTCTTTCTTTGCCAGTGTCTTTAATTCATTCATTTATCCTTATTTGGAGATTACGTTAGCACAATGCATACAATCAGTTCTATGGGAACGTTTGAGCTTTGTTGAACTCCAGAAGTGTTGACCTTTCCAAGTACAGGGGAATCAGTGAGAGCTACTGTTTAGATGCACCGTCAATAATGGAGGATAAACCAGACATCTGGCTGTCTGTATATCCAGAAATGTACTGCAGTTAATCAGTGTCACACAAAACAACTCTGCACGTATAACAAGTAATCATGCTGACATTGGGAGTCGTTAATAAGGCTTGATTTAAACTACACAATCAGTATTCATGATTAGAATAGGAAATCTTCCAAATTTGTTTTGTCTGCATTAAAGTGACATTGGTGTATTGAGATTGATGAATCAGTTATCAACCAATGTCAACAAAAAGTTGAAAAGGACAGTGGCCCAATTGTCAGTCAGTTGTTTTTGTATTTTAACCTTCCTCGTTGCCAGATGATTATGAAATGCAACATGTGGAGCAGGCACCTACTGGCCTACAGCTGTGGGGTGATAAGTACAGATATCAGCCATGGAATTGTGTGATAATACCAGAAGCAACTGTCCTAACTGCCCATAACCCTGGAGAAATCCACACATTTAGATTACACAAAGGCAGACTAAATACTGGTATGAAAAAGGACCATCACTGAACTGGAAAACTAATTTTTAGTTCTCTGTTCAAGAATTTATTGCATCACTGGGGGTTTATTCAGATAAAAACTGAGACAGCACAGAAGCTGAACAGTCTCCATGTGTATTGTTAAGATTAAAAACTGTTTTTTGCAACAAGTGACTGATGAGACACTGTAGTGACACATCCTGTTGAATCTCTGTCTCTAATTGATTTTTCAGTTTCTGTCTATTTAGTCCATTATTGCAGGACGTTTGTGGCACATTCCTCCTGTTATAAGCAGGGGCTTCTGGATGTCAATGAGTTTGCCACATAGTTGCAAGGCACACGGTTTCTGATCTGGAGGTTTAATATCATATCTTCTGTCTCCCATCAGTCTGACATGTGTCCAATTATAGTTGTCAAATAAAGGCAAAAACTGTTAGAAAATCATAAAATGCCACCCAAATACATGAAAGCGCAAATATAACCTTCAATTAATAACATCTATAAGTTTTCAGGTTTTTTGAAAAGGCCTTCTTCATGCAATAAAATTTAATTAACCACAAACTATAAAATTAAACTCTCAAACCACAAATCAAGGGAACTTAGCAGCACATTTAAAATCTAGTTTTGCAGTGAAATTGCTGTTTAATCTGTCCTATTTGCACTGATCGGGTTTGAGCTAGATGTGTTTTTTAAAAATGTTTAATAAAAGAACAAATAAACTTTAAATTCAAGAAAAATGTCTCAAATGCAAACAAAACGCACAATATACAAACTCATTCATCAACTTTATCAAACAACTACCGTCTCTTCTGTCACATCTGTTTCCATTCGTCTATTCTATCTCTGAAATCTCTTTGTAGTTCATAGATGTTTTAGGCTGCTGAATTCCATCTGAAGTCATAGAGTATGTCCATGTGCACACACGAAAACGCACAAAAATTCAATTTATCCACCCTTTTCTGTTTCCCTTTCACACTCTTTGATATAGACACACAAACGTATACACACACACACACACACCCTGGTACACGCGCACACACTCTCAGCGGCCGTCTGTCCTGGTCCCCTCTCGCCTGTGTGCGCGTGTCAAATCGAATCTCCACCTCAGTGCGTAGTACACCTGCTGTGCCGGCGTATAATGCGCTGCATACAGTGAGTGCACGATGACGGATTACTGAATTAGACCAATAATGACAAGTGACACTTCTGTTACCGCTCCCTGAGCCACTGCAGAGAGCAGAGGAGAGGTGTAAATAAAGAACAGACACAGGAACAAAGAGAGAGGGCGAGAGAAAAGAGGGTGGAAAAGAAAAGAAACAACGGAACAGGGACAGAGGAAGTCATGGAGGTGGATTGGAAATTTTCAGCTTGTTTTGTGAAAATAAATAAGTTCTGTTTCGGTCGTGTGCGACTTCTCTTGTCCTGTGTCTTGTTTCCTTCCTCTGTTTCCACGGTGACACACGGGGTTGTCACGGACTCATGATGGCAACTCAAATTTAATCCATATCACATCATCTGTGATGAAGTCAAGGAATGTTTTCTCTGCCTTTTTCAAAAGTGTTTGTACACCATGTAAAACCAGAAATGATACTTCAAACTTCAGACAAAATCCTACCTGGATTCAACCTGAAGAAAGTTGCATGTGATCAAGGCTTCAGTTAAACCGAAATGAGACAGAAAAATAAGGCAAGGGGGCAGAAACCTCACATGTTTGGCAAAACGGGGCTGTTTTGATTTGTTTTCCTAATGAATATACATGAAATGTAGAGGAGGGTAATTTGTGAGTGTCCAACAGTTGTGGACCAGGGCAGTGTATCTGCAGGATGTCTTGCACCCCCATGGACCTGGGTCTCCACAGGCTTGTGCTCAGGATACTAAACCGTGCCAAATGAGGAAGAAGTGCAATCCTCCCTGGGACCACATGAATAAATCAGCCTACCACCCGGTGCTTCTGTACCGGGGCAAAGTCTGACTAGGCGAGTACACACGCACAAAGATGTACACAAATACATGCAGGGAAACTGAAAAACAGGATCTGTAGGTGTGTGGCCTGGTTTGGGGGCTAGACACAGCCTTTATTAGATGAACATCAATGAGAATATTTGTGTTGGCATTCTGTCAATGACGTCAATTTAACTTCAGGGCTCATCGTCCTGCCTGCATTGTCTCATAATGAAGAATCATTGGCGGATGTAAGGCTGCCAAGTCCTCGAGTGTCTGTGCCACAGGCACGTTTGGCTCAAAGGTGCGAGGGACGTCTAAAACCTGCGCCTCCATCCTCCCCCACTTGATAGAGAAAACAACGGCCGAGACAAACAGCGCTTCAGTGGAGAAAGGTGAACACTTAACTGGGACAAACACACGGAAAAAGAGCCAGAGACGGCAGCCGCACAATTGGAGCTTACAAAAAAAAAAGAGAGAGCAGGAGAGCGAGGGCGCAATCGGGGGAGCACAGAGGAAGGAAGACAGAAAGAAATATTGACAAAGCCTAGATATACACATAAGTCACCCGACACAACTCGCCAGCTCGCTGTATTTTATAGAGCCGCTCTGCACTGGCGGAACAGCGTGACAGGCCAGTTCCTTCAACAGAAAATATGGTCCCTCTCTACCCTCCCGCCTCTTGCTCTGCTATCACTCCTGTTTTCTGTCTATCCCACCTGATATCATTCTGTCACCTCTGCGCCGGGCTCTTTTTTCCATCATCCTCCTATTTCTTTCTTCCCCGTTCTCGCCTTTTTATTGGCGCTCTACATTCCAGCCGTCATGTTTCACTCCCTTGTTTCTATCCATCTTCATGTCGCTCTCTTAATCCCCTCTCATTTGCTCTCCTCTGCCCTCATCCCTCCCGTTTCTCTTCCTGCTCTCCCCGAGCCGTTTCACCATGTTGTCCCATTTCCACCTACTCCTCTCCATTTCCCTCATTCTTCCTGATTCATTTCCTCTCTGCTATCCGTTCCATTCATCCCGCACATCGCCATCGCTCTCTAGCACAGGCTCTCCTATCTCCATCTTACACCTTTCCAACTGTATTTCCTTTGACCCCCCTGGTTTGTGGTTCATCTATCAGTCTGTCTCTGCATCACCCCTGTTAACTTTATCCATCCGTTTCTTTAAACTGAACACTATCGCCTGGCCTCACTTTTACTTCCTCCAACTTCTTTCTGTGACTTTCTGTTTCCTCTCCTTGAAATATCCATATGCATTCATCACAATTTCCACTGTTGTGCTGTTTTCACTGCCTTTCACCTTCCTTGCCTCCCTCCTTCCTTTCTCTTTACCTCATTCTTTGGTTTTTCCTTCTTTCCTCTCTTTTCCACCTCTCCCTCTGCATTCCAGCCGGCCCTCCCTCTCTCATCCACAGCCTGAACACAGAGCCCCATGTGTCGGAATCAATTAGGGCTGAGAGCCGTCGCGGCCGCTCTTTCACGGAGGTAAATATTAAACTGCACCAAGCACCGAGGAGGAAGAGAGGCAGAGAGAGGAGGGGAGAGAGGGAGCCCTCCGTCCCTAATCCACTGCATCGATCAGACGGGGATGAGGGTAATATATTATTTTGACAAGATACGATCCTCCGACGCGCACCACTATCCCCGGCGATCGATTTCTTTTTTCTCTCCTTTTTTCTTTCCTTTTCTCCCCCTCAGCGAGTGGGACCGAGTTTGTGTGTTCCTGTGTGTGTGCCTGAGATAGGGTGCGTGTGCATGTGTGTGTGCAGTTGTTGGGTGTCTTGGCGTGTGCATGTGCACTGGAGTGTGGATGGGTGACAATAGGAACAACATTAGGAAATGTGGGGAAGAGATGAGGATGGTGCCACTAGTAGGTCTGCGCTTTTACAAACAAGCTCCTGTCTAAACAGCTAAATCACACATTCTCCCAAAGATGGATTGCTGAGAGGAGAATCTGAGAATTGTATTTCATGTTTATTTTCCGAGGTATATGCACAGAGCAGCACACGAGGCACAATGTCACCGTGTCAGCCGTCTATATCGCTTTGTAAACTGTGTCTAAATGCTAAATCCCCAGATCAATTTTTTTTATTCAACTTTGCCCCCATCAACTCACTCCCTCTAACCCCTGCATCTGTCCTCCTCCAACAGCTCCACATCTTGCTGTCCTCCGGTGATGAAGGGTGTCCTACCAGCCGTGGACATGTAAGGGCAATCGGCTGCATGTCTCAGTTTGTGTGCCACTTATTCTCACAGCAGCTCATATGAAAACCTACAATATTACTATTACCATCACTTGGAAAATGAAAGACCCAGTGGTGAATTTAGATTTCATCTGCTTTTATGGTTTAAGTGACTGGTTAAGTGATTCAACTAAACTTGTGGTGTCACAGACAGAAACCTCTTCTGCCAATTTTAATTTAGTGTTGTTTCTACGACTCACAAAGACACTGTAGAAAATTAAAGCAAATTCGTCACTGACGAAGAAGACAAGCAAGGTGGAAACCGAGCGATGGAAAATTCAGTTGGTAACTGTTAACATAACAAGGTCACTTTTAACGTTTTGACGAACTGTAGAAGCCCCAACGTCGGTTTTATAAGACTGTGTAAAATGGCTCCAGTGTTTTTCCGATCAATGCTTTCTGCAACATCTGCACACAGCAGCTACAGCATAATTCTGTTTGGCGGATGATTACAGTAACATCCGGTATCCTACTACAAATCCAAACTTCCCTCCCTTATTTCCCTTTTTTAAGGACAGATTCATTCCTTCTTTGACACTGAACACTTGAATTAGATATACAATTTTCCACTTTAGTCTCTCCTACTGTGCTAATATAAGACGTGATCTGTTTCTCTGATTTCCTTCACCCTATAGGTCAGAAATCTTTTAATGCGGCCAAAGATTTTGTAGTCTTCTGTAGTCCCGTGATATCTGGTTTAGGCGTGAATTAGTGTGACTGTGTGTGAGCGCCGTGTAAGACACAAGGACCCAGACGGACAGCAGAAATACAAGCTCTGTGTTGCAGCATTATCCCGAGGACTAACCATCAAGGTTATTCAGTCACTGTGCAGAGTATCAAGTGTGCACAATCACTCGAACCGTTTCTATTTTCGCTAAGTGCGTTTGTGTGTGAACGACTTATGCCGGTTCTACCCTCTCCTTGTATGTGCCACGGCGATACAAACACACACGAGTCATACACACACACACCAGAGCCCATCCAGTTTCCTTTCCAAGAAAGCTCTGTCCAAACAAGTATGACAACACCTGCTGGTGTCTTGTCCAGTTCACTCCCCTCTCTCTCTTACTCCTCGTCTGCCACTTTCTCTGTTTCTGCCCGCCGCGACTTAGTTTTCCTCTCTTTCTTTCGCTCTTGCTTTTATTGTGCCATTTTCTGCCACTTTGGTCCGAGAAAGGGAGGCCGTAATGCAATCTCTCCCCTTCTCCGTCCCCTGCTGTGAGGGAGAGTAGCTTGGCCTGTGTGCTGGGCCGGGGAGAAGGGGGAGAGACGGGGTCAAGGTGAGCTCTAATACACTATTGATCCGCCCCAATTGAAAACCTGATGGAAATTTTACCCCCCTCCCCTCCCTTCCTCCTCATCTTCCCCTGCACCTCTCTCTCTCTCTCTCTGTTTTCTCCCCCCACCCTTCATCTACCCCCCTCTCCTTTCCTATCTCCCACTCTTCTCTTCCCTTACGTCTTTTTTCTTTTTCTGTGTGTTTCCTCCCTGGTGTCTGGAGTCTTCCTCTTTTCGTCTATCTCTGCTCACTGTTTTCTCTCCCAGCTGAATGTCTTTTTCAACAACTCACCAGTTTCTCTCCTTTGTGATCTATCTTTGCGCTGGACACCACTCTGCCTCCATGTCTTTTAAACTATGTCTCTAATCATTTCCTCTCTTCTCTTGTCCTTATTTTGGTTTTGCCATCTCCTCTTTTCCAAGCCCGTTCCTCTCTTTTCCCTTGAATCCCCTGCTACCCTACCCCTCCCTGCTGTTTCTGTCTCTCTCACTCTTTTTACCTCATCCCCCTCTCTGAGCGTGCATCAGATGGTCCATTCTCTCTAACCCAGTGCATATTGATCCCTATGGCAGTAGCATGCAGGGTAAGAGCTACGAGGACCACTGCTACAGTGTATTAAACGCCACAAACGCTTTAGACGTGGGGCCTGAGACACGCCTCCCCGGCAGGGTCCTGTCAATAGCTGCTCCCTCCTGTCAACAGCAGCCAAATGGCCTCTCAATCTGCTACTTGTGATGGGCTACAGATTGGTACACAGGCACTGCAATGGATGCACCAGCAAAAAAAAAAAGAAGAAAGAAATAAAGAAAAATAAAATAAAGAAAAGCTTGATGGGAGACAAGCCAATATAAAACAGAAATAAAATAAAATAAAATAAGATGATACGTGTAAGGTAATTTTCTCTATAATAGCTGTTTTTACAACAAACCTATTAAACATTGATGTAATTCAATGAAATCATGTAAAAATAATTTCCATTCAGATGCTTAAAATGTAGCACAGCTAAATCTATGACCTCAGCATTCAATCGGTGCTATTCTTTGACTTAACAGGCTTTATAATAACACACTGTTGTCCTGCAGTTATGTGGAACAGCAATTATGGACGCAGTCGAGCGTGCTATATGCTGTTCAAGCACATCAAACAAAAGAGGCACAAACACTGGAAAGGCCTGAACAATAGAGATGGCAGCAACAAGAAGTAAACCTTTTACAGCTCCCCATTACATCCCACTTAACAAGACAGACCACAACCTCTCCCTCTCTCCGAGTCTATGCAGAGTTAGCTGCTATCGCTGCACTGCTTGAGTGGGAGATAAATGGAGTGAGTGCGTGTATGTGTACGTTTGATTTATGTACTGTTGTGTACGTGTCAGATGGCCAAGCTATCAGGACCACCATCTCCCAATAGACACAGAGACGCTACAGCAGCGGAGGGACCCCTCTGTCGACCCCGGGACCCCTGATACACATCTGGAACAACAGAGCACGCCGAGCAGAGATTGGAGGGGTTTGTTAGAGTCGGAGGAGGAGGAGGAGGAGGATAAGAGCTACCTTTGTATGTTTTGTGCCTTTATCATTTTCATTCAAAGGAGATTCGTCCACTTCGTCTCTTACTCTCCATTGTGCTTTCTTTTTTTTTTTCTCCTCTCTGCCCTTCATTGTCTCGCGTTGACGGGAGGGAAGCGGCCACTGTAGTTTCATCTTAAACTCAACTTTACAACTTCTGTCCACTCCCACGGGAATAATCTCACAGGTAGCAGAGCTCTCACATGCAGACTAGAGGTCCCGCTTGGCTGCTTTCAAATTAAGCTTCCGTCGGCAGAGTCAAAAGGTTCTTCTGTATGATCCCGATCACATGGGGAATCCATGGGTTGTTCCAAATATTTGGCTTTTTATCCACCTTAATTTCATGGAATTGTTTTTAGCAAAAAATACAGGAACCATGTTTATGAATTACATCAAAGTTTCAAATATTTTGCCATGGTTTCTGTTTGTATTTCTGGATTGAATTGCTTCTAGTTTGGACTAACTGGCATTCAGAGGTCAGACACCTGTTTTATTTTCCCACTTTTCTCTTTCAATCACTCTTTTCTCTTCTCCCTTGCTGTCTCCTCTTTTTCTTCCCCCCTCTCTTCACCCTCTCCATCTATTTCTTTCTCTCTAGGAAGGAATCAGTCTCACCTTAATTGCTCTTAAATCGGATTAATGACTGACCGGGGACAACTTGACTTAATCTCTCTTCTAGTAAATCTCTTCCTCTCCCTTCTTCTCGTACATCACTCTTATACATTTTATCCTCTCTTGCCCTCCCCGCCTTGCTCCCTTTATCTCACGTCTTCTGTTTTCTGTCTCCAGCCCTTGTTCCCTGCTCAGTCCATCTCTTTCCTTCCTCTCTCCTCTCTTATTGCTTTTTGTCACTTCCTCTACCTCGTTCTTTTTCCTTTCTTTCCATCACTCTCGCTTTGAATTCATCATTCTTTCATCTTTTTGGATCCACCTTGTCAAGCTACGGCCGTGCTCGTCATCTGGGTCCCTTTATCATTTCTCTCCTTCACACAACTTTCTATCATCCTTTAACTTCATCATGAAATTTTGTCCACATCTTTGGGCTGTCACTCTCTCTGTCCCTTCTCCACTTTGTTTCTCCTTGTGCGTATGTGTGTTTGTGTCTCAGTTTGTCTTGGTTGGCCAGTTGCAGGGTGTTGTGCATGTGTTAGATGTCGATGTGGTCCTGTCATTGCCTCCTAAGTGCTTTGGCAATACTAGGGATCTGCTGTCATGCCAGTGCAACTAATCTCAATTGAATTACATTGAACTTGGAGATAAAGGACACGAGTGTCTCTCTGTGTGATTGCTCAAGCAGCTCTCTCACACTCATGTGAAAAGCTCATAGAGTGAAGATGCGCACACACACACACACACACACACACACAGATATCAGTTTGGGTGACAGCAATGCCATTTAAAGCATTACCCTTAATGGAGTTAATGCCACGACAAGAAATTAGTAATTTACAGTTCAATATAAACAACTGACACCATGTCATCCTGAGGTGATCCTTGTTAAGTGTGTAAGGACAAAGATATTGCGCCACTTTCCAAACCCATGCAGTACCAAAAACAGAGAGAAAAAAGAGGCCACCCTTGTGGACAAAAGCTCATTTTCCTCTTGGTTGCACACTGCTGCAGGCAGGCTAACATGCCACAGGAGAATTCAACCACTCATACACCTTTGTTTTCCTCAGATTTTTCTCAACTTTACACACAGCAGTAAAGCCATTTCTTAGAATGAACCCGCATTTCTCTCAGCCCAGAGGGCATGTGCATGGCCTGTCCAGCCTGAGGCAAATGTGGTGATCTGAGACCACAAAGTCGCTGTTCTTTTAATTGTGACAAAGGAAAGAAGAACCAGTCGTTTTCAAAAGCGGGGACACTTTTTCATCTTCCAGTTCCAGCCACTTCCACATTTCTTTCTCACATTTCGCTCCCCTTTCCACTTGCCAACTCTTCCAAAGACCCCCCCTCTCCCAACTCACCCACCTCCAACCTCTCCGCATGACCATCTGCTTCACAGCACTCCTGTGCTTGTCCTTTCTCGCTTCTTCTCTCACTCACAGTGTAGTAAGGATTAAGCATTTATCTCTGTGGTCCTCCTTTCGGCCCTAAACGCCCGTGAGGATGATAAGAGTCACTGGGATTTGTCAAATTGTGCACCATTGATTAACTGACCTTTTACGCCTGCAAGTCTCTCAGCCACTCCACTAACTGCCGACAGGCTAGATAGAGAGATAGATGGATACATCTGGCTGTTATTATTGTGTACAAGTTTGTAGTTACCAGGTGTGGCGGTGAGAGACGACTGGGGTATGAGGGCCACAGGAGTTAGAGGGAGAGATGAAGGAGGGGGAAGAGGGGACTCAGAGATGGTGGGGAAGATACAGAGGAGTCCTTCACTTGCCCTATGGGTTCAGAGTCTAACAGGTAGAAGTGTGTCTACTATCAAACTGTAATGAGTGTTGAATAATGAATCACAAATTTTAAGGTGTGCCAAGGGGCTGATACCAGACAGGAAGAATTAGGAGAGAACAGAGGAGCTGGAGGAAGCGTACAGACTTGCTGGAGGACAATCTTGCACGTGAACAACGATGGCAGAGTGGTTTTGCATGCGGCACGGCACACCTTTCATAATTAACAGATAGGTCTGAGCTCCTTCATAGCTGGTGCATTTTTAAGAGCAAGAAAAAAATGTTTCAGAATCTGGAATCCAGAAAGCCTCCAAAGCTAGTAATGCAAAATCTAGCAGTGTTCAAAGTTTAATGTACACTTAACATCAAATTCAAAAGGTCTTGCTCATAATTTTTACAATCTGTTGCCCTGTGAGTTTTTGTGTAACAGTCATTCAAGAGGTCATCTAGTGCAGCTATAATATAAAAATGTGCAATAAATAAGTGATTACATTTATTACTTCAACTGCAGGTTTCACAGAATCGACTCCATACGCACAAGCAAGAGAGTTCTGATCTTTCATCAGCAATACATGACCTCTCCAACTGAAAAAGTTTTTTTTACATTAAGTAACTTTTGCTTCTACATATGGAAAATGTGAACTAATGGTGCAACTAATGTGCGTCATTTTAAAACACAAGGTCGGTGTGAAATATAAGCAGAGGAGGACGGAATGGGAGATTGACATCCTGACAGACTGAGGTTCAGACGGAAGTTCACTCACCTGGACCTCCGCGTCGCCCCGCCTCAGAGATGCACCTGAGGCCGAAGCCCGATCACGTCTCTCGGACTGGACTCGGGCTCTTTTCGCCGCTGCACTTGTTCCGACTCGGAAGGGAGGAGGCGACGGGGGGGACGTGCCGGCGTCGCAATGCTCAAAGGCGTCACTAAATATACAAGAGATAAAAACAAATTATTGCCTTTGTGACCCCAGCATCATCCTTACCTGTAAAGCACGTGGCATCGTTTTTAAAAATCGAAACATGAAATAAATAAATAAAAAAAAACTGGGGACAGGCGACACTTCTGTCCAGCTGAGTGGAGTCGATCCCGGAGGTTGTGTTGTGTTGTTCTCCCGCAGGATCACTGCTGCCCCATAGACCACAGATCAATCACCATATTTACTCCTCACTGTCATACAGTCACTAAGACAGCGCGCGACGAACAGACAGACATTAAAGAATGAGAAAATCACTAGAATAGTCCTATCATAACCTAAAATGTGCGCCTGTGGCACTTGTTCGTGAATGACACGATCGCACTTCATATTTGCTGTTCTCTGCTTGACATCTCTGCGAAATTACATCAAAATCCCGAGGGCAAGTTATAATGTGGGCTGTATTCATATTACACGTTAAATATGAACTCCTGTTGAAATGTATATAGGCGGTTATGGTTATCTTTACGCACGGGAGGGCTCCCGGCTCGTCGGCACACAGAGCGCAGAGGCCCTGCATGCAGCTCGGCGAGAGGCTCCGCTGTCTTGTTATCGATATATGAGAAGCTTGCTGGAAAGGATATTGACCGCACTAACTAGCCGCACTTTGATCATACGAAATTGCTTTCCAGATGACAACACATTAAGGATGAGAGCATTTTTAAAAAATCAAACCCGCCTCGCGCACCTGTCAGAAGTTTCTTTTCCGAATGAGATGGAGATGAGGAGAGGTAAGAGCCCCCATAGGTCGACTGCATTGATGAATAACAGAAAGCCAATAGTCTATTTCCAAAAAGAAGAAAGGGGGAAAAAATGAAAAGGAAGGTTACATCCAAACTTTTAATTCCCCATCACTCATATGAGGCATTTATGAGCTATTTAGGATGTAAGCATTTGACTACTGGACATTAAACTCGCGTCACTTCTACAAATCCACAAATCTACAAATTCATAAAACGATAATAGTCATAGCAATAAAGAAAACTAACTTGAAAAAACACATTTAAAAAAGAAAAGACAAAAATATATATTTCTTATGAACTTAAGTGACGGCGAGTCAATTATAAGCGAATTACGGGTTTTTGTATTTCTGTCCTACAGTCTTCAAAGATTAAATTAGCCCTAATGCTATTAAATCTGGTAAATTAAATTATTTTAAATTGTTATAACAATTTAATAAATTAATTGTAATTCAATTGTAATGCAATTTAAAATTCAAACCAGCATGTTTTAACAAATAAAACACTTCAGCGCAGATTACTGTTCAGACGACAGCAATAATAATAATAATAATAATAACAATAATAATAATAATAATAATATAATCATACTACTACTAATAATAATAGGTCAGATTGAAACGAAAATAAGTTATCTGGAAATACTAAATTCGTCATTATTATTTTATTATTATTTTATTGTCGTTCCTATTTTTCTTTCCTGATTGAACAGAGAAGTGCTATTTGTGATTTGAGACATATTTATTTATAATTTCTGCCTGCACAATTTGAATAAACAGGGGCTGCGTTAAAGCGCTGATGTTATGACAAATGTAACTGGACAAAGCCAAGCAAAGCAGAGGTGAGGGATGAACGAGGGGAGGGTGAGTGACGTGGAGAGAAATATCCCCAAATGCCATTTAATGTCGGAAATATTTCCGCCAAAGTATTGACAGCAGGGAGACTGATGAGGCGGCCGGCGAGACGCGGCACAAAAGCAGAAATAATTCAATTAAACGGCCCGAGCTCATGGACGAGAATTGAGGTTCAACACGTTGGCCTGAAACTTCACAGGAAACACGACGAATCGTTCGAGGCCAGGAGGCTGGAGCAGGAGTGAGGAAGCAAAGTGACACCGAAACACAGAAAAATTAAATAGTGATTGAGTAACACATTACTGGACATTATAATAAATCGAATTATTATTATAATTATAATTATAATATTATAATAATATTATTATTATTATTATTTTTATATTATTATTAATATTATTATATTATGTTTTAGTTTATTAATCTGTTGTGGTAATTAAAGAAATTAACCCAAAGCTTCCTCACTTGTAAATCCTTGCAGCCCAAGATACACGCGCACCACAGGTACGTGCACGCACGCACACTTTCAAACTTTGTTGCGGCAGGTTGATGTTGTGTAAAGTCAGATGTGAATATCTGACATCAGAAAAACATCATTGGCTGGGGTTAGGGTGGATCCATTGATCAATCTCTTAATCCGCAATAGTTACATGCAAGTATTGATTTACAAACACTGTTTATCTGGAAATATACTGGCACAAATAATTGATGGAGTACACCCACAGCGCGCATAAATATGCATCAAAGTAGTAACGGGGTAAACACCTAAAAAAGAGACCAGCGAATCCACATAAAGATTATTCCAAATATTTTTTTCCAAGTTTGGCTCTGCCCTGTATCGATGCGCCCACTTCTGAAACAAACTCTCGTGCGAGGCTGAACACACACACACACAAACACACACACGGAGAGAGGGAGTGGAGTAAACTTCGGCTTTTTCCTTGGGTGAACACACTGACGGTCACAGACAGTCCGGCACGTTTTATAAAGCGGGGTGAGTGAACTAAGGCTGCAAATATAAGCCTAAAGACTAAATAAATGTTGCCATATGTGAGTAATGGAGTCTCTGCAAGAGCAGGTGTGAGAACTTTCAGGGGAGAAAACAAAACTTAAAAGAAAAACTTTGAAAAGAATTTGAAGGAAAAAATTTATAGAAAATTGTCAACGCATGAAAATAGATCCACAGCCAAACTCGACCATGACACACACACACGTCTAATAACCGTAAAGGTAAATTATCTCTCTCCCTCAGTTCCCACCTCACCACCCCCACACACGCACACACACACACACACACACACACACGATACGGCGGTGTGTGGAGGTGAAGGCTGGACGCTTTAACACACTTGAAGGTAAATCCGGACCAGCGCCGGAAGATGAGCGGGTCTGCGTGCTCCCGTACACACACCTGCACAGACGCCCGCCAAATCCAGCACCCTTATGTCCCTTCCTCCTGCTGTGTGTGTTCTTCACCAAGACGCGCTTAACTTTGTCTCACGTTTCCAAAAAGTAGACTGAAGCTTAAAAATCCAATGCACAAAATAATAATTAATGGCAGTTTGCGTAAATTACGCACGGTCGAACTCATTATTGCACAGCAACAATCAAAGCAGTGCGATAAGGCAAAATTGTTTTAAAACACAGCGAAAATATTCACAATATGTAACAATAATAATAACACCACCGGCGAAACCGTCTTACACACTCACCCAGAAACACAACAATCACAACTTTTCTCTATTATTCATTATCAAAGAAAAAAAAAGACGCATTACAGACAACGAAACATAAAACATATAGGACATCATACCTCCAGTTTGATTTTCAGAAAGTGCTGTCAAAGCTCGACCAGTCTATCCACACGCATCTACTCTGACGGCGCAGCGAGCCAGCGACCGGAGCGGCAGCACTACTACCAGCCTGAACCCGGGGAGGAGAGCAGAGGGAGGCAGGGAGGGAGGGAGGGAGGAAGAGGAGGGAGCAGAGGAGGTGTGCGTCTCTCTCTCTCTCCCTCTCTCTCTCTCTCCCTGTGTGTGTGCGTGCGTGTTTAAGTAGTTAATTAGTAAATCCCCATGCGCTGTGCCTCGGGTCGGTTTGTTTTCCCCGGTCGACAAGCCGAGAGGAAAGAGAATTTGAAGTAGGATTCGACCCGTTTCCGCTCCTGTGTCTCATATATGAGGTTTGTGTGTGTGGGAGAGTGTGTGTAGTGTAACACTGTGTGTACGCTCGCTCTTTCGGGGCTCTTACTTGCCGCCACTAGAGGAACACCTCCGTCTCACCTCCCACTGAGGAGGCACTATGTCCATCAACACGTTGACCCCAAAAGTTGCTCCACTTGTGCGAAACAAACCTAAGCAACCTTAAGCATCTCTGGAAGTGGTCACTGCTGGGACGCAAGTGGGATTCGTGGCAGCAAACCTCCACCCAGAGAATCTCCACTGTGCACAAACATTTTCTTTTCTCTTCATGAATAAAAAAAATCTAAAACCTCGCGCACCCAGACAGAATTCCCTGCTGTTGTTCTCCCTGCTGCAAAATGATCCCATTATTGAAGCCTAAATGTTCAGTTTAACAGCCTGCATGACTGAAATCACACACAACTGTGCCGAAAGATGGAGCGAGCAGAGCAGAGAACGGCCCAGCTGCTGCACGTGCCAGTGAATCGACTCTGCCCTTAACAAACTTTAATTATTTAATTGATCCTCAATCAGCAACTTAATAATCAATTAGGTAAACCTCTGGAAGTCAGTGGAGTGCGGAGAGCCAGGGTCTATGACAAGGGAATCAGGAGAGGAGATGAGGCTGAGGTGAAGCTATCTGTGGAAAAGAGGTGCTGGGTTCTCTGCTGGTCGTCTAATTGCTGTCTACTTGAGCCTGACAGTGGAATAAGGTCAAATCGTTGCAATGTCAACAATATATGCCCCCTCTGTTACAGAGGGTCAGGGTCAGAGCAACAGTGACCACATGGCTTTGAAGTAGAAAGTTTGAGAGTTTTGGAATCACTTGACTCAAAAACCTATGATTAGCTTTTTTGTAATTTCATTGTAGACATTTGGTTTGTTGAACGAACAACTGGAAGACATCCCCTTGGGCTTTGGGACATTAGATGTGTGTTTTTCACCATTGTCTGC
Organism: Channa striata; assembly: GCA_033026295.1. NCBI lineage: Eukaryota > Metazoa > Chordata > Actinopteri > Anabantiformes > Channidae > Channa > Channa striata. The sequence goes on along the minus strand of CM065175.1, from coordinate 19,540,256 downwards.
CAGTTGATTAGTTAATTGGGAAAATAGCCAGCAGAATAATCAATGAAGAAAATCACAATAATTAGTCGCTGTCCTTACTGTCATTTAGAAATCCCCAGCCCTTCAAATGCCCCACCTGCTTGAATCGGTCCAAAAGAAAAAAAGTAATGGTCAAATGTGAGGAGCTAAAATGCTGACTGACTGGAGCAACTCTGCTAAGACATGGTCCCAGCCACAGCCCCACTGAGTATCACCCCACCCTCACATCCAACCCATCCACCTCTTTATCGCCCTCTAGTGTCAACTGCTGATCTGAGGCTTCTGTGGCTGCTTGTTAACCCCTGCAGCTGACACTTTCTCATCTCCCTGCCCTGTTTTTAGGCTTCACACCTGCGCGAAGCTACACCCAGAGTGTATTTGTGTGAGCGACTATTTTTTTTACTGTATGTCAAGCTTGTGTGTGTGTGTGTGTGTGTGCACAGACGCGTCAACAGCAGGGAATATCAGACACTCTCACACACTCGGCAGATGAAAGCTTTGCCAATACTCCAAGTCCCCTGAAGGTCACGACAGTATTGATGTGACCACTGGTGTGTGTGCATGTGCTGCCAGTGTATGTCAGTATGTGTACATGCACATGTGTGTGTGTGTGTGTGTGTGTGTGTGTGTGCGCGTGTGCTGCATGTGTCATTTCTAAAATCTAAAAGGGCACATGCAGACGCAGACACACTGAAACATGCCAGTAACCTTCAACCACAGATCTCAGACCAGCTCATTTTGACGTTCACCACTGGGGCTGTGTTTTTTTCCCCCAAACAATCTTTGCTCAGCTGCTGGAGCGTTTGAGCTTCTGACACCTGCGAGGTATATGTGACAGAGTGGGGAGGCGCTGGAAGAGGATGAATAACTGACCTATCACATCCCCATTGACTGAGTTAATTAATATAAGTAGAGCAGGGGATTCTTAGCTCACTTTTCACCGTATGGATTTGCTGTCTCCTCACATTTGGTATGTTTTATGTCTATTCAATGCAAATCCAATGTGTTCCGTCCCGCCGCCCGATCATGACAGCTAATTTTAGTATGTGAGCTCTTTTGATAGGGCGGATTTTAATTGTGGCACAACACAGAACCTCAGTGTGACTGATTGATATAAAATCTCATGTGAGAGGAAGTCAAACTGAAGCAGAGTAAACCGTTAAAAGGCTCACACGCCATGCATTGTATTTCCACGCAGGACCACGCTAGACTTTTATGCGTCCCTCACAATAGATAAAGCTAATTGTTTAGTAGTAGATGGAGAGATCAGAAGCAGTTCTTGTTGGTGGAGAAACAAGGAGAAGGAAATAGCAAGAGAAAGAGAATAGGGACAGGGAAGAAGGACAAGGAAATCCTCATGGACTCTTAGAATCTCTTATACATGCATTGCAAACACTTTCTTCTTCTTTGTGGGTGTAAAAGGCAAGAGCACAAGGAGAGGGGAGATGACACAAACAGGACAGACAGGAAGACAGGCAGAAGAAGGTGGGAAATAGAGAGAAAAGGAGGGAGAAGAGAGCAAGAAAGAGCTCCACTGCCTAGTCTTAATCTGAGCTGTTCTGATCAATAGCCCATTTCCCATTGTTGCCAGAGCTGTTCGATCGCTACACCACGGAATTAACACACCCACTTTAATCTAGGGGGAGAGGAAGGGGGGAAGGGGAAAAGGAAAGGGGGAGAAGGGGGTTAAGGGGGTGAGTGGGGAGCAGCTGTGGAGGCATTCTCAAATGAAATCAAATCTAATTGTTATCACTGTAGCTGCTGCACTTATTACTACCACTGTTACAATTATCCACCCACCATATAGCACCTTTTTTCTCTTTCTCATACCTTGCGCCATGTGGTGTAAACTGGACGTAAATAATACGAATTAGTGTTTATTTGTTTCATTTTGCTGGCTGTAGATTGGATTGGGCTGGGAGGTTGGGGAGTGGGGGGGGGGTGATGGTGTAGAAGGCTGGGCTCATTCCTTGGTGACGGGGAATGGGGTTTGTGGTCAGGTATATTGTGCCGGATACACGCTAACATCTGGTTCAGCAGGATTTTGTGAGATAATGCATTTAAGTTACAACAATGCGTCCGTGTAGTGTAACCCTATTAAAAGGAGCAGGGGTTGTTTGATATGACTAACGTGATTTTGGAAGGTAAAAGTTAAAGGGCTGGTTCACCCAGATTATGAGCAAATACATATTAATGCTTAGCTTTAATGGTTTCTACCCATGTAGAGAGTTTTGGTGTTAGGTGGCCAGAGAGATACAAGTCTCTGAGGTTTCTAGAGGAGGTGACCTGAATTTCAATTGTGGTGCTAAGGGCAATGAGAAACAGGTGTTATAAAATTCAATAGACAGCGTGTCTTTCCAGAAATAAGTCCTAATTACTCAAGACAACCCAGACTTCACTGGGATCATGTGAGCAAGTTTTTATTGAAACTGTTTCCAACTGAAGGAAGAGTCCTCAGTGAGCTTTACAGACTATCCAGACTGTTAGGTTTTCTTCCTTTTGGAAGCAGCGTTTCTGTTTGTGACACTAGTGGACATTTTGTCAAACTATGGCTGGAAAATTGTTCCATTCTGTCAAATGTCAGACACGGGCATAGCAAAGAGCCAGCATGTAGCAATGCTAAATAAATTGTTTCTGCTATCAATTACACCAGACATTCATAGTACCAGTGACCGAGTTAATATTTGGATTGATGTGAAAAATCCATTATATTTGCTGCACAACTGTCGACAAAACTATCTGTATGTTTAAATATGAAAGGTAAGTAAAATGCTGTATTTTTTTATTTGGATGAAGAGATACTGCTATTTCTGCATTTTCTATATTTTCTGCAATAAATTTGTTGTTTTGTAAAAAAATGTTTTCCAATGATGTTGCTGATAGTCAATTGAAAACAAATTCATCTTGGGTGCAATATTGTATATGCTTTTTCATAAAGTTATCAACTAGAGGTGTAATGAGTCTTTGAAAAGCATGATTGCCATTTTTTGTAGGTGTCAAAAGACTATAGTACATTGATGAGCCAAAAATATTGCAACTCGAATACGGAGAAATAGTTGATTAGCGCGTAACAATGACACGAGTTAGACGGATCGTGTTCAGCCCGTTTTTGTAGTGAATGTGTTGAATGTGGGAAAATGGGCTGGTGTGAACCGTTATGGCCAGATAACTGGGTTAGAGCATCTCCAGTGGAAAGGATTTTTGGCTGCTCCAGATCTGCAGTGGCTATACCTAACAAGTACCAGGACTTAAAGGATCTGCTTCTAATACCATGGGGCCAGATACTAGAGGTGCCATCTTCAAAGTCGAGTCCCGGTTGGAGCTCCAAGACCACATAAAGGATCAACAGCACATTAGGCATTAGTCAAATTAATATAGGCATGTAGAGAATTTCATATCATGCATACTGCAGGTAAGGACTTCAGCTACAACCACTGGCATTATTCTAAAAGATCATTTGACATCCAGTATATCTCTTCATGCAAAATTCAAGTGACGATAGACAGTACTGCCTATTCTGAGCTGCTGTAAATGAAGGAACAAAACCCTTCACTCGAAGCTTTCAAACGTCTTTTCCTCCATTACTTAAGGGAGAAGTTGTGCTTTCTCAGTACCAACCTGTGAGTTTAGCTGTTGAATATTGTAGTCTACAGCTTTGGGTGTTGCCAGCGGTGTCTTTGCTTACTGTCCTCCTCTGAGACAGTCTGAGGGGAAAAACACAGCAGAAAAGCTCTTCCCTGCCACCTCAGGCTACCACCCAACTTTTCCTCCAATCCATTCTACTTATTCTAGTCCTTTTGAAGTCATTTCATAACAGAGCAATTTTCTCGTTAGCGTTTGGCTTTAATTGTGGGTAATTAAGCGTGCTCTAGCAGTATAGAGAGCGCTGTTCAGAGGACTGGGGGGAAATTAGCTGTAGTTCAGCTGTGAAATATGGGGTTAAGTGGGAGACGGGGTAGAGAGAGGAGAGAGCCGAGGGGGGTCAGTGACTCCAAAACAGGGGCCGCGTTGTCTAAAAGAAAAACTGTTTTGGGTGTAGCGGAAGATTAGGAAGGTGGCAGAAAGAAAGTAGAGGGACAACACACAGTTCAAACATATGTTGAATGGGGCTGAAGAAGACTGTTTGGGGAGTGCAAGACAGCAATAATGGTTTGGATTAGGAAGAAAACAGAAATAAATGGACAAATGTTCAAAGTTTAAATGTGTGTCACTAGTCTGGAAAAAGGAGGAAACAGTGCAATAACACGACCGTGTGTATTTGGCACAATGTTGGTCACTACTGCAGGAGATCTGATTGTAAAACACTACAGATTATCTCAGAATGATATGGGTTCTGCAAATGATGCGTCCTAAAGTGTATTTTTATTTTTCAGATATAGTATTTTATTACAAATGTTACTGCAAGCATCTTGCACATAAAGCGTTGGTGTCATATGCATTGGGTCATAAACTCTGGCAAAATTATGCCTTCAGTTCTTTCACAATGATGATCTTGGGGGGAAACAAAATGTTGCGAAAGACTGAAAGTGACCAATAATGTGAAGAACTTTGCCACATTTCAGTAAATAAACTGAGTGCATTTCACCCATTGCCTCCCTTAAATCAGCTCTGTGTGTATACAAGGAAAACCCAGGGGTGCCACTAACTGTCACCAAGTGGATTATGGACTTTACACAGAGTGACCCCTGACTAAATGCAGCGCAGTGCTGAATAAAGTCCCTGCCCTTCACATCCGTTAATGCTTTTATCTTAACCTTATAACACCTGTAAATGTCGGTGAAGCCATAACGCTGATGAGAAATGATTGCAGCCACTGCCTCTATGCTAAGTGGATAGACAACCTCCACTGAGCCCTTCATGAGTGCTTCTGTTCCTGATGGACCCGTGCTCACTGACAATAATGAACCTGTTGAGGCCTCTATAAATATCGGCTCCCGCTTTGTGATTGTTTGAATACCTGCAAAATAGAAGCATTGGTAAATAAGTGGCTGGGCGTTAGAGGGTTGTACAGCTAATATCTAATCAATGGAGGGATGCTCTTTTGTAGTGGGCCTTCATAGAGCTTTGCGTCATACGGAGGGTGTGGAAATAATGTGGTTTAGAATATGAACGAAATGTATTGATTGCCAAATGAATGCCAATAAGAAATGTTCCTCTTCTGAGATATGTAGTTGGCCATGCAAAATAAATAAATAAAGAAATAAATAAAGACAGCAGTGGGAGTTCGACCCCTGCCTGACAGGTACAGTAAGAAGCAGCTCATGGCTCTCACGCTGTGTTGCAAGTCCACGTTCTTTAAGCCAAGAAATCCGAACATCCGAACGTAATCGGCAAAAAGAAATTTCTCTCCAAGATGATGGAAGATATTTAGTAAGATATAAGTCTTGGGCAAAACTACTTTGTTAAAATCTCAAAGGCTTAAAGGAGAACAATGAATTTTAATGCTGAACTGTGATGGGAAATTTTATTTACATAAACTAACATAATCTGTGTCATGACAAGATGCTCCTATCAACTGGTATGCCAGTAGGAGTCCTTTACTTTTGCCATTTCATCTAATTTCTAAATTGATGTTGAAAAGCAAACATTTAAGAAAAAAATATTAAAAACCTCTTTCTATTGTTACAATTACATGCATCATTTTGGTCAATATATAATTTTAAATTTACAACTTTGCCAATTATTTGTTCTCTCATCACAGACCGACAGAGACACAGATCCCATTCCTCTTTTACCAGAACATTAACAATTGCATAATTTCATGGGACACACTGTATTTTGAAGTATAAGTGAGGAAAAATAGCTTAAAGATTTACAAGTGATGTTTCTGACCTTGTGTGACATGAACTTGAAATCAATGAAGAGGTCATGCTGACAGTAACCATGGAGGCTGTATTTGAGTAGAGGATTCACGAACAAGGAAGAATGGCGAGTGAGTACGAGCCCTATTTGTAATAAGTTGCCAAATCAATATCTGAGAATGTTGGTGTCCTTAATATAAAGTAAAAGCATTAACCTAAATTTACAGACATGAGCTATAGAAAACTGTCACTATAAAACAGCCAATAGTGAGCTGTTTGTGTAAAACTGCAGTGCTGACGGACGTTTTCCACTTGCAATGAAAGAGCATATCTGACCTTGACCTCTTGCATCCATCCATCTACTCCCTTGTTTTGAAATTAAAAGGAACAAAGTTGTCCATAGATAAATTAAACCCAAGGTATGAGTTCATAAAGTTGTTCTCAAAGTAACAGCTCTGGGAATACATTTACATGATAGAGTACATGAGACAGTAGCAGCTGTGGTCACCTTCAGGGGTTCAGTCCTAATCCACAATTCCATAAAGTCAGCCAATAGTGAAGCCTGGCCGTGCGCATTCCCACCTGTGCAGTTTTGAGTTGGACAACTTTTGGAACTTCAAATCCTCACCTCCCAAGTTTGCGTTCTACTTCCTCCAGCACTCTCGTACTTTTCATCTCACATTTTCCTGGCGTCAGCCTCTCTCTGCTTACCGCCTTTTGCCCCTGAGCCGCAGCAGGATACAAATCACAAATGCAGCGCGTACGACTTTTCAGAATGAAGCTTTTGGGAACGTCGCCGATCTATTTGCGGGGAGACGTGGTGCGGACTGCGCGCTGTTGGACAACTCTCACCAGCCTTCACCAACCCGTGTCTGCAGCGGGGGCGCACGGTTTCCCGCTCACCAAATCGCCTAATATTTCTCACGAGAATCCTATTTCTGACTGACGCGTTTCTCAATTATTAATAGCACTTTTGTGTAACAGAATAGGGAAGCGGGGCGCTTACCTTCACCGATGCACCTTCATCGACTTGAGCAGCAGCTCCCACACGGAGTGTTGGGATCCTGATGGTGATCGGGGTGATTTAACGGGTCGGAGCGCGCATCCTTCCCACTGCATTAAAGTAGAACGGTGCGGAGTGTGTGAGAGAACACCGCCCGTGGGGGGAGAGTGGAACAGGCAAGAGGAGAGAGACGAGGGAGACGCGGGAAAAGTTGTCCTGGGAGCAGCAAAAAGTTGACAGGAGAAAAAAAAAGAGATGAGTCCACTGCAACCTGCTACTGTCCCAAATTGGTAAAGTGTAGATTACATGAGCAGTGACAGCAACCTTAAAAAGAAAAGCAAAAAGAAGCCGGGAGATGTGAGGGTGGGCAGCACGCAGGGAGAGAGATCCAGGCGCAGGGAGGGATGACAGCACGGAGGGAAGGGGGGAGGAAAAAAGCCCGGACCTCCACCTCACATCAGCCCGAGCGCCTTTAAGTTTCTATCAGCTGCAGACTGTGTTCTGCACGTGCTCCCGGGGACCCGAGACCCAGAACTGACCCGCACAGCGAAGAGACCGCGCACGGAAAATATATGTAGACGGGTGGTGGCCAGAAAGCGGATCGATCAGGTTATAATTTTGTCCAAAGTCGAGGGAAAATAAAGTTCATGGAGGAATGAAATTTGAAAACAGATGGCGAATCCCGTCGCGTCTAAATAAGATTCGATCTTTGGGAATGGAGTGTAGATAATATTTGGTTGGACGTTTGATGAAAATGACGGATTTTTCATTTTGGACAGGTGGGGGTAGATGGAGTGAGGAGAGGGAAGGGGTGGGCCGGGGGTGGAGGTGATACAGGGTGGATATGATGTGTCTAGAGACAGAAACTAAACTTGGGGAAGGAGGACACAGTGTTTTTCCCCCCTTCAGATTCCATCCAAGGATCTCATCCCCATCCAAAGATCTCATCCTATCTCTCCATTTGCCCCCAGTGCGCACACAAGACCCCTACCCCCTCTCTCTCTCTCACACACACACACACACACACACACACTCACTTTTCCTCCAGCACACCCCGCAAAGACGGACGGCGGGTGGAGGGAGGAAAGAGAGAGAAAACAAGAATACCAAATAAATGAGAAATTTTCGTACAGACCCCGCTTCCGTGCGTTCCATGCTAGCAATAACAATTAAATATCGACCGCTTTCCCGGCCGGAGAGAACCTGAGATACACAGAGACTGCCAAGTACCGAGACCCCCACACACCCCCCCCCCCTCCAATTCTCCCCATCTTCCACATATGCACTCACTCACTCCCTCACTCTCCTCCTCTTCTCGTCATCCCCTCCCTATATACCTCTTTTCCTTCTAATCCAAGTCCATCAGGCCAATCTCTTCTAATTTGGTGTATCTCATTTCTCTTGATTCCATCCCACAACCCATTTCAGCTCTGCTTTTATCATTGCTGATTTGGGGGTGGCCTCTTGGACACACACTCATTTTCTCCCAATGCAAGAGGACTTCCTCACACCATGCATGTTAGTTTATCAAAATCAATTATGGGATTGAGATTCACATTGCTTTGCCCTGGATGTTAGAGCGCGGGCTCGGTGAAGCTCTACTGGCAGACTCTGCTTCAGCTTCAGCCTGACGATGGATGTGTCATTTTCAGCACATCTGTCTGTCTGGTTTCCAATGCTACATGCCCACAAAAAATTTGCTGAAATATGCTGGAGGACAAACACGGGCACAAATATGTTGAATATATTCAGAGATGTGTGACAAAATAAAGAATTCAGCCTGGAAAAATATGTGTGTTTAGCCATGAGGTGTTTTAGAATGGACAGCGGTTTAACGTGTTGTACCATCCATTTACAGAATCTTGTTCAGCATTTTCTAGGTGCCTATTTCTTTTGCATTGGGTAAATGGAATTTTGCTATTTATATGTGAGTCCTGCGAGAATATGGTGAATTAGAATTTGGTAAAGCAAAAGGTAAAGTTCACCTACAACCACAAAGACCTTAACATCACAAGCGCAACAGTATGTTTTGGCTATGAGTTGCTATATGATAGTGGGAGCCTTTTTATGAATTACTTTGTTTTCCTTTACTATCTTTTATGATTTTCTTGTTTGGAATTTTATATACAGCATTAAAGTTTATCTTAAAAAAAGGTTGAGCTCTAATTTCCTCATGTGTCGTACAGAGGACAAAGGAATGGACCAAGTATTAGACAAAACGCTGTAGAAGTCAGACATGTTTGGGTGATGAACTGATACGTATTGGCAAATGTGTGAACTCCTGAAAGAGTCAGTGTGAGAATCACTTATTGGATTGGACTGTTTCCTTTTATGGATTTTCTTTGACCATGGTTGAATCCACGTTTGCCAATTTACTTCACTGGGGGATATAGTGAGTGATAATTCTTTGGTCTGTAAAGACGACCAAAAAAACAGAACAAAAGCAAAATGTTCGCAGATAAATGTTGCAAGCGGTCAGTTAAATCCATCTACTGACTATTTGAGAACCTCCCACCTCTTACTGGACTGCATGGTTATGTTCATGGTAGTTTTGTTCTGGTTGACCAATTCATTTTAGGCATTTGTGAAACCTTTGACGATCGTTGTAGGCTCTGGTGGGCAATACTATGGTGAGGGCAACAGATGGTTTGGAAAGATAAAAGCATACTATAGTGTCACATTTTGACCTCTGGGGGGATTTTTCTGCGAGGTAAGCGAATGCACCTCCTTGGCATTTATTTAACAACCTGTGTGAGTCCTTGTGCAATATGATGACCTATAATCTAGTGCTCTATATCCAACAGGGAACAATGGAGTCTGGGGGTTTCTGACTTTAGACCAAAAGACAAACAGGTAGACTCCATTCCTTTGCAACAACCTCCTTTTGTTGATTGACGGGGCCCCTGGATTTGTGCAACTCGTGACAAGACTGCCAGAGGAGTGGCATTATGGTGGACTTATGAGACCTGAGCACGCCAATGCCAACTTTCCAAACGAATTGCACAACTATCAAAAGTTTCTCCATCATTGTCGTTGTGTCTTCTCTCACTCCTCTTTATATTTTTTTCCGCCTCAGAACTTCTCCCTGCTCGCACCCAAGCCATTCAATTTCTATTTATTTCACCCCCCTCCACCCCACTCCTTGAGCTTCTCCCCCACCAGCACCTCCTCTCGGTCCCCCTCATCCTCCCTCTCATCTCTCCTTTTTCACACCTCTCCGCGTCTCTTGGCTCGCCATTAAAACCCATTCTTCCCCTGGTGTCGCCCTAATTCTCCTCTCCTCCATCCCGCCGTCTTTTTCCTTTCCCCTTATACTTCCCTGCACCTCGTTATCTCCCCGTTTGACTTTAATTAGTTAATGCATTAATTATCTACGCCCCAATACCTGCTCCATTAACACAACCCCCCCCCCGTGGCTCCCCTCTGCCTCACCCCGAGGCCTCTGGGCTGGAGATGCCGCCTGGACAAACGGCTGCGATCGCGCACAGACACACAAAAGTGCTTTTTTCTTTCTTCTTCTTCTTTTTTTTTTTTTTTTTTTTACCCCATGCCTCTTTTTCACCATCTCTCGCTCTCCCACTCTTTGCCCCTACCTATTTCAACCCCCCAAGTCATCTCTCTCCCCCCGTCCATCTTTCTTCTGCCCCCCTACACTCTCCTCTTTCTCTCTGTGTGCCTTGCAGTCGCCTCTGCCGACTGGTCTCTCTCCCCGGCGACGGAATTATGAAAAATGCGCCCATCGACAGAGCGCCTCAGCTTCGATTAGCCGAGATGGGACATGACAGGCCGCGATCAATACTTATACCGTCCTATAACGTGTCAACTAATGAATCAATCTCGGCTAAATTTTCCATTTTTCAAAAGCCGACGCGAGAGACTGGAATATCCTCTTTTGTAAAGATATTATTATCGATTTCGTCGGCAATTTGACATCGGGGGTAGTTAATTCCACTCTAGAATAAAATTGAAAACACTTGAGATTGAAGTGAGAGAGGGAGAGAGAGGGAGGGGAGAGAAGAGGAGAGGAGGGATGCAAGGGCAGCAGGAGGGGAGGGGGAGACGGCTGTTGACTTGATAAAAGAGAATGGGAAGATGGAAGGAAGGGAAAAGGGGGTAGGAAGAAGAGATGGTGCTGCTGGTGTTGCAGGGACAGCAGCAGCAGTCTATCTATCCGTCTATCTATCTATCTATCTATTTATGAACATAAAAAACTGAAAAAGGGGAGAAGATACTATATGTAGACTGTTGTGAGACTTAACTAAATAAGAATAAAGCTGCTACATTTGTGAAGGTTTTATTGCTGTATTGTTGCAACAGTCATGATGGTGCGGAATTATCTCTGCATTGAGGCTGTTTGCTGTTTTGTAGATGGATATAGATAATAAATGAAAACGTGCTGCTGGGTTACAACACCATGTGCGGTGCACTCAAATTACTGGTCAGTGCTGATTGAGCGCGGCTCATAATAATCTAGTAAAGTAGAAGGAAGTTAGTGAACTGCTCATATTGTGGGATGACTCCGCTGCACCAAACATATGCACTTTTTATCTACGGATACATATTAACAAACCTTAAGTTATGGTCATAACACCATCAGAGTGTTTCACCACATGTACGTGCATGAAAGTGTGTGTGTGTGCGTGTCGGTGGAGACAGAGGCAGAGAGACAGCATGTGTGTCAGAGTGAAATATAGATGGAGGCGGCCGGTGTATGTGAGGGTCAGCGAGGTGCAGTGTAACTGTCGACAATCACAGCCTTATTTACCTGTCAAAAACACTATCATCCCACACAGCCCCAGCCAAGCAATTTCTCCTGTCTCTTCCTCCCTCCTCTCCCTCGCTCTCTCTCTTTCTCTCCCTCTCTCCCTCCCTCCAATTACAACCTAGAGGGCTATTTCTCTCCAGGACAAAAACACTCCCCACAAACCCTCCCTCTCCTTTCCGATAGCCCCTTCTCTCTCCCCATCGTTGGTACCCTTCTCTTACCCCCGCACCCCCACTCTCCTCTGTTCTTTTCCTCTGCTGAGAGTTAGAGAGTGGAAATGAACAAGCTGTAAACACACACCACTTATCACAGTGTATGCTGTGTATTTGTTGGCGAAGGCTGGCAGGGTGAAGGCTGTGGTATATGAGGCCAGAGGTGTGGGCTACCTTACCAGATGGACGGACAGACGCAAAATGAAGATGCACCACAGGTTGAAAGGCAGTTTGATCAATGCGCTGTTGGTCACTTACTACACACTCCTGCTTTAGATCTGCAACTACATAGTTAGAGAATATGTCGATCTTTCATACCAACCATGTAGAAGAGGAATTATGGGATCTGCTTTCTTATGCCGTTTGTAAGGATACCGCTATGACTCTGTGTTTACCTTAACAGAAATCCAAAATGAAAATTTAAAACTACCCATGATCCAACAAACATGTGTGTCTCAGCCAAAGCCTGATGCCCGTTAATTAATAGACATCAGGCATCTTTTACGTGGTTTAACCAAACAGACAGCACAGGGAAGTTAAACATTATTGAATGTACTGAAATATACATTTTCCAAAAACTCTACAATAACATCAGCCTTATCATTTAAACCACACCTAAACAGACAGGGGCCTAGCAGGTGATCAGAATGATCTGTATCAATACTTTCAACACAAATTCCTATATATGCAGAGCTACACTATCTTCTACGTTTACTAGCTGTCTGATTAAAGACAGAAATCAACACATTTGAAAGTGGCTAGCCAGTTACTCCAAAAAGACAACGTGGCCACTGTCTAAAAGCACAAGTTGAATATTTGAAGCATGCCAGTGTCCACTGTCCACCACGGGTGGAGGTGCTACGGTAGTCATGACTAAAAAGACATTTCTCAATGTTAAATGTACTATGTTGACTCCAGTATCAACAGATTGTTCTCTCTGTTTGGTAATGTTCAATTGAAGGAAAAAATGATGTGTCCAAAAGCAAATCCAAGAGTTTAAATGTTGCAGTAAACACAAATTCATATACATCCTTGTGTATCAATCAAACTTTCTTTTGTATAGCACCTTCCATCATGTTCATGCAATTCAAAATGGTCCTATGATTATTAAAGCAGATGATTGACAATAAGAAACCTTAAAACAGTAAAACCAATGCGGACTTCAGAATAAATTTTAAAAAGTCATAAAACATTTCAATAACATGTTTTAAATAAAATATGTAAAATTGAATAAAATGTTGAATAAAACATTTGAAACATAAAGCCAAAAATAACAAATTATTAGACCACAAAAATAAAGGCTGTAAATTAAATTTAAAAGTTGGGGGGGGGCAGTTTGTTTATGTTTAAAGAGACTTAACACTTTTAGCTGATCTCAGATCCTCGGTTAGACCGTCCAACAGAGTGTATGTATGTGTGTCAGTGTGTGTACGTTGGTTATATTATTATCATAAATCTATAAAGCCTAAATCAATAAATGTTAATGATTTGTAAGTTTGCATTTGATTTATAAATTGTTATCTTCTCATGAAACAACATATCAGACAGATTATTCTGTATGACAACCGGGTGAATGACAGACTGCTGACTGACTCAAAAGCCACTACGAGGACTTTTGCTGATACATGACTCTGGAGAATACTTAGGTAGCCTTTTATTTCCTCAACCGTTTTTTGATGCCTGTGACTGAAACATACATATGTACGCACACATGGAAACACACACACACACACACACACACACACACACACACACACACACACACACACACACACACACACACACACACACACACACACACAGACTGATAGCAGTCCCCTTGTCTGTCTTTGTGACCGCCTCTGTGAAAAGGCCATCTGACAAAGCCATTAACAGGGCAGTGTAATACCTGTGTCTGTAGTGAGCTGTGTGACACAAAAAGACATTTATGGGCACTGCCATGACAGGAGAAGCAGTGTGACATCTGACTGACTGGATTGCAAGCCTGACAGATAAAGGCAGATAGAGACACCAACGCTACAGAGACGGCGATGGAGACAACAGAGTGAGGGAGGATTCAGACGCTCTACGAGACTGTCAGACAGCGACACACGGGAGAAGTTCAGCATAATTTCACTCATTGTATTGACACTTAAGCAGCAAAGTTTTCCAAAAAGGCCAAGATTTTACACAGCTGGGGTCCAGTTTGAGCACACAAGGGTTACAGTTAATGGATCACTGAGTGTTGTATCTTGAAATTCCACCAAAAATGAATTTTGATTATCAGTAAGTGTAGCACTCTGCTGTAAATTATGGGGAATTGAGATGTCATTTTAAGATTCAGACAGAGAATGGAGGCACAAGAGAGAGTTAAGGACAGTAAGACAAAAAGAAAGCCAGAGCAGGAATGTAAAGTGGGAGGCAGAGACAAAGCATAAAACCACGAAAGAAACTGAACAAAAAAAAAAAAAGAATTATGTTGAATTGAGTGTGTGTGTTATAGGGTGTGCAGCCGGGGCAGCAGGCAGAGGCAGCTAAGCAGAACCAGCCAGCCCTCACAAACCAATCAGGCCTTCATTAGGCTGGGCGGGAGGGATCGATGGCCAGCCCGCATCAATTAAACAGCACTAGCACCCCACAATATACACACTCACACACAAACACACCTTTTCTATACACTACCATCCCACCACACACACCTGTTCTGTTACAGCAGCACTAATTACATCCATATGCATAAACATGATGCACACACACATTAAATAAATAATATAAAAAACTTCATTATAACTTTAGTACCTGCTTCATGTGAAGAAAATTATCTGTATCTGTCAAGCTTCACTATTTGTATCATCAAATATGTACGTGTGCTCTTTTTAGACAGTTCGCCCCACTCTGCTAAATTATGCAGATGTTAACAGCTGCCTAACCTTTCTCTAGACTGTTAAACATGTTACATCATTTCCAACAATGTATTTCATTTCAATTCAAATGCATTCTCGTAAAATACGCACAAAATGTGATCTAGGCTATTTGGGTTTTCTTGTAAACTACTAAATCAGTTTAAAATAACAAAGGGTATCAAAAATGATTCTTTGATTCTTGAAAGTATAGAAAATCCAAAAACGCCAACATACTTTTAAATGCATTTTCCGAACTTCAATCACACTGTACCCTGTCTATTTGCTCTTTCACCCACGACACACATTCACAACATTGATAACACCCAATTACACACAAGCTCACACATGGAGGGTCCTGAAAACACACAATTACACGCGCTCCGGACACACGTTTTATTAACACTCAATTACACATGCTGCTTAAATCACTGACGAGCTGTGCAGCAGGGCTGGTGAGTGAGGTATTTTATTTTGTCATTACTTTCACGAAAAGACCAAAAATTAGATATAGGTCTACAAACAAAACACGAGACTGTATGGCATGTGTGTATCTATGGCACCTTTAACATGTCCTCTTTGATATGGTTTGGATGGCAATAAGTCACACATGGTATGTGATAAGACCATGTCCTATTACCGAAATGCAACATTACTAGAATCCATAGAGGTCCATAGAAGTGGGGCTTAAAAACTGACCAAACTGACTCTGTGGGCTTAAAAGAGGTTCTCAACCCTGATCCAAACCCTGACTCTGTGATTACCTGGATCAGGTTGTCCAAATCCAGTGATAGCCTATACTAACATAGACAATCTCAACCTTATAAATACATGGTGATCCTCAAAGACCAAACTATAAATACGATAATCAAATGCAAATTTTATTTCTATATAGTCAGTAGAGCGATATGTGGGATCTGTTTCGATGCACTGAAGCGCACACATAAGTAAAGAGAATAACATCAAAGCAAATTTAAAATACACTGCATGTAATGGCTGGGATATGTCCATGTCTTCTTTTATTTGCTGAGCTTGACATCTTTGTTTAGCTGCGTCTGTACTTCTAAAAACTAGACTCATGTCTCCGTTTGTCTAAATATTCTTGAAATGCAATGTTGATTTTGTTGAAATAAAAAGCCCATAGCGTGTCTTTTTATGCTAAAGGTTTGTGAGTAGCAGTGTTGTTAGCACTGCTGTAGATCAGGCTTTTATTTTCAACTGAAAACATAATGCATTAAGTAATATATAAGTTAAATTGATCAATCAGCAGTAGGTACGATGGAACGTGGCTGTCTGACAGTCTAACAGACAAGTCATCAACAACACGCTATTTGACTGTCAAGTTGTTGCAAAGCTCCACTGCATGACACAAGAGTTTTAGTGAAAATCCCAGTGAAGCTTCTTCTTGAATTATTTAAGATTTGAAAAATATATACAACAAAAAAACAGCAGTCCTTAACAAAATCTGAAACGCATTTCCATTAGTTACATACAATTTTTACAAATCCATGATTTAATTCAGTTAATATGACGTTCAATACAGTTTCATTCGGCTATAAGTATGAACTAACAAAACATGACTAGCTTGAGCCAATGAAAAATAAGTTTCAGGCTACTTGATTTTCAAAAACATGGCTTCTTTTAATATCTCACATATGTATTTGAGACCAAGCCTCTCTCAGGCCTACAGGGGACATGCAGTGGCTTCTTGCTGACCGATGGACTGACTGAACTTTCTCCCTAAATACCCGCTGTGTGGCGTGGTCCAAATATTCAACTCAAAAATAAATGTGTCTGTATTGGGCGATTACCGGGCCACGCTTCCTGAGCCCCCCGCGTCACCTGCTCGCCGTGGCATTGACACGTCAGTCTCCCACGACTAACGCAATGTGACAGTGTTGAGATTATAATATCTGGCCCGCATTACCGGGCATTAACGTCATTACCGCGCCCCGCCCGCTCAGGTGGGCCACTCCGGGACTGAGAGAGAGAGAGAGAGAGAGCAGGAAATTGAGAAGAGGCATAGTGGGGAAGGAGGGAGGAGGACGATGAGATAGATGAATGAATTTGAGAAAATGGGAGAAACAGTTTAGCTGCAGTAAAAGGTCTGTACAGTCATAGCTTCAGTGAATGTATAAACATTAGACAAGCGAATGGGAAAGATGGGGCGTTTCTGTTTGATTTTATGGCATTTCAGGAGGATGCATTCAAGGAGGAGCTGCGCTGTGTCTGATCCTGCCTGTAGTAAAGCATTTAGTGAATAATGATGATGAAATCTGTGCGTTCCCTATGCCAGAGGAGGGGCTGCTTTGTGATATAATAACAAAGAAAAGGGGTAAGAGGGGGCAGCCCAATTGGATAAAGCTATTTTAATAATGAACAGCTGAACAAGCACCATCACTTCACATGATTTAATGTTTACACCACGCCACGCCTGGTTTCATATAGCTTTCCCAGAGCCTTCATTTGTTTCACTGAAAGAAAACACTTCTATTCCACAGTCTTGTTGTTTTAATTAGGGAAATTAATAAATAAGAATAAATTAATGTGGCCTCTTTGCCTCCCCCTGTACCCCCCAGAACAGTGGCAGGCACCATCGCTTCCCTGCGAGCTCGTCTGCCTGGGATGTATTTGCGTGCCATAATTAACGCTTAATAAGTAAGTGATTCATTATGATTAGCGCGCGGATTCACCGTAATGGCCCCTCTCTGTGCTAGCAATCAACCTCACTCTGTTTATCCACACATAAAACCCCTGATCCATCTCTGTCTGCGCCCCCCAGGCTACATATCCGCCACTGTAAACCATTCCTCTGGCCCCGATGCGGGGCCATTTGTTGGGCTGCTGGTGGAGGCCTCTATCAATCTGAGTGTCATTAAGCAAGCTGAGAAGAAGGAAGGGGCCTCATTGTCTGCAAAAGGGGGGAATTGTCATAAGACAATAGCATTGTTCATCTTGGCAAAGGGTTATAGATGGGGAAGTGAATGATTTGTTTATCAGCGAGAATAAATGGCTATATAATAAGGATAAGTTCGTACAAAGAAGGCTTCATGTGTCAAAGGAACGCTCATTATCACTCACCAAACGATGGGAGCTCAGCACAAACCCAACAGTGAAAGAGATGAATTAATTATGAGTTAATTTCTGTGGACAGGATCTAGTGGAGGAGTGTTAAAGTACTGTGGGAAAGGAGGATGATAGAAACTCATTTAGTCCGTTCGACCACATTGTTTATTGTGTGTTTAACATCTGGCCATGGAGTTTTCCAAAGAACAATGCTTGGGATGACACCTTTTGTGACATGAAACACTGATGACAGAAAGTGTGGAAAGCAAAAATCACCTGTCAAGATAAACTAGTCTGTGCCAACAGTTTTCAAATTCAAGCCCCTGAAGGACGAGTTCACATTTTTCAAGACCATCTTAATGCAACAATCACAAAGCACATTAACAAAATAGAAAAAGTTTTGAAGCCGCTTGTAAAAACCCCAGTGTCATACAATAGATCAAGACACGATAAATGTTCAAATGGGTTTAACAGCTTATACTCAGTCTTTTCTTAAGTGGATTAATGGTGTTGCACTCATGACTGTCAATTTTCGTTTTCGGGAAGAAATTGGCAGAGCATCCCAAAGTCAGATGTCAGAAATGTGTTGTCACTAAGGGAAACAAAAGCAGCAGCTACGATAAAGCAGCCTGAGCTAGCCAAATAAAGTGGCTTCCTCAGCCACAGTTCATAGACCGACATGTTGAGCTTTTTCTTCCACAGGCAGCATCTCCTTGCTGAAATGCGCCAAATAGACGGGAATAGTTTAAATGATGTCCCTCGTTGTTTAAAATTAGACTCACATTGTAAAAGGATTCTTTTAGGACCAGCAGAAACAACACTCACTAGCACCTTGTTCAAACCTTGTCAAGTCATAAACCAATCGGGCTAAAACTGCAAATCACAAATTTGTCTGTAAATCAAAGTGACTGATTAGCAAATGCCCAAACGTCATAAGTCATATTTAAGTGACAAAGACGCCGAGTGGCTGTGGGATTGATGAGAAGGGTTTGGATGGTTCACTTAAAGTAGGAGACAAATGTTTGCTTTTTGCTTCCTATAAGCACTCAATGTCGGTTACCGCCCGTAACCATTTGCTTAAATAAACTTTAACCACAACAGATTTATTTTTTCGCGACAATGATTTGTAATCATTTTTGAAAAGAGCAGAAGACTTCTTTTCAAATTGGGGCATCGGATCAGAAAACACGTTCAGGGCGGCAGCTACAAAAGCTCTACTTTGTTGTTTGATTTGGATAGGCTGTCCAAAGTAATATTCAGACCCCAGGAACATCTTTCTGTACACAAAGATGCAGGTAAACATGTAGGAATCTATGCACCGACATGTACAGACATGCACGCACACTCGGACACACACACACACAACCCCTCAGCTGGCTCAGTAGCAATGTGCTCGAGGAGCCGCACAATGAGCTTTCTCACCAACAACTCTACTTGACAGCAGCTTGCTTGAGCCATTTTGTACCCTTTGAGAAAGATTTGCACTTTTTTCAGCTCTCTCACTCTCCTTCCCTGCAATGCCTCCTAGAATGTTCATTGCCCAGAAAATAATTTCTCTAGTCATCTCTGCACCTTTGTGAGCGGCAATCAATTTCTCTTCTCTTCATGATGGCCCCGCGTGTGGGCACAGAAGTTTGACCTTCTCTAAAAGATCTATCAATTTATCCGTCCATCCTGCAACCTATCCATTAATGTTTTCATCTTCCCCTGTTGTTTTTTTTTTCTTCTCTCTGGCTGCTGACTGTTGGGTGGTAAAGTGGCTTTAGGCTCATGTGCTCATCAAGACCTAGTGGATGTCTGTTTGTGCAATTATACCTCAGTCTTAGAAGCTGGACAAAAATCAGCCGCTGGAGAAAATGATGGTCATTTTGGCTGAGGAGAATATGCACTTGAAACAAAGGGAAGGGAAGCCCATTTGGAGCATGGTAACGGTGGTGGCGCTGGGGAAGGGACGGGGTCGGGCTAAAGCTAAATGACACATCGCATTACCAGCTAGGGGTCACTCAATTTTTCCCAATCTACGACCAGCATTTCTGTGGTAACAGCTCTGTTAAAATCTAACCTATGTTTTACTTGTCTGCCTGTTGGTGTCTTGCTCTTCTGCCGTTCATAAATTCCTCATCGTGCTGTAAAAATTAAAATCAGTTCAGGCCATTTGATGTATGTCAAATAAAATAAGTTCAGAGCATTTAATCTTCCTATTTCTGGGACATGACACATATAGCGCAAAGAAATAGAGATGAATTTATCAATAGACCGACATCTATGAGAACATAATGATGTGGTCCTAAAGTGAACACCTTCCTCTATGTGTCAGTCCCCCAGGGAGGGAGTTGACAACATAAGCAGGTTCCAGGGTGCCTGAAAGGGGTTGTAACCCCAGGAAGTAAAACCAGGTTATAAAGCAGTGAAAACAGCCTCTTCTCTTCTTGTCAGTGATAAAAGGCCACGCAGGGCTGTCTACGTAAATGACTGAGACCTGCATAAAGGAAGTTTGTTTTAGCCTCAATCTGTGTGAGGTTCAGAGAGATAAACTGCATTAATTGTTGAGTGTTTCTGTCTTCATAACACAGAATTAATCCTTTTAAAACTGATAGTGTTTAATCTTTGCTTTTTGTCTCGGCTGGACTGTCAGCTAAGGAGAACTTTGGCTCTGCAGAGCTTCTCTCCATGGGCCTATTCTGCTGCATCCTCTCCATCTCACTGATCCCTTTCTCTTTTCCTCTCTCCCCCTCACTAACCCTTTTCTCCTCTAGCTCCCTCCACCTAAGCTGAACCTTTCCATTCTCATCTCTCTCCCCCACTTGTTTTCTTTTTCTCTCATTCACACTCCTCTCAATGTCCCTTCCAATCTCTCTCCTCCTCTCGTTTCGCCTGTCTCTAGCTCACAGGACAGTATTATATATTCCAGTCTCATGCTTTGCATGATTTGGGCAATAGATGAAGCCATATCCCTCTCTCCTCTTTGGGCTCTCCCCTCCCTCTCTCTCTCGCCTTGTTGTTTAATGTTTCAATTTGGAGGAAGCAAACATTCAATCAGACAGATTAACTGTTTAATGCATGTCATCAGTCAAACTGTCTACGAGAGGGGGGCCCCTCGGCCTGGTGCTGCCTCTCCCCCCCAACTGCCGCTACGTCCTTCTCACTCCCCTGCTCTCCACGCGCACACTGTCTACTCTCATATAGACGGGCCCATCCAGGCTCGAGCCCGGATACAGGGGCGTCTGTACTCACACACGCACACAAGTACAACACATATATTTGCTCATGCACAAACACAGACATATACATGAAACATGAACAGGCAGTCACACATGCATGCATAGCATCATATACTTAGACAACCATATATGTATGCATGAAAAACATGATGCTCATATCCATGTAAATATAAAATGCAGGGAATGTACTAGGACACGTGCAACCAAAGCAGAAAGTGTATCTGTGTGTTCTCACGCTACGTGAATTACACGAGACATTCCATGTAATTCCAGTGCCACATATACTAATGTGTAAAGAAGACATCTACTCATTCACTTAAAATTGTGAAACTGCTTGACACAATTAAGTCATGCTCTCTTAACAGACAACCAACATATGCACGCACCTTCTTCCCCCTTTCTCTAACACACACACACACACACACACACACACCTCACTGGCCAGTGGATAGGGAAATCAAAGTGACACGAAGGTAGAGCAAGAGTGGGTGAGAGATTAGAGGAAATGAAAAGAGTAAAGAGGAAAGAGGGAAAGAGGGAATGGGAGGCTGTGCGTGGCGCAGCTGGGTTAGACTGTAAAACAGGGAGTGATGCTCGCAGTTTATAAATTATACTGCATGAATTCTGGACGAGGACATAGAAAATCACTTTTGACAACAACCTGAAACATGAAAAGAGATGCCAAACATATTGTACATGGGATTGTTTACCTGATCTAAGCAAGGCAACTTCCAGGTGTGGGTACGTGTACCTATGTGATCACAGTGCTCCTGAAAAACACAGAGCTAAATAAAGTAAAAAGACAATCAGAGACTTGTCCTCAAGCTGTCATGCTAAAACGTGAACCATCCTGGTCTGAGGTAGTGTGGAGTCTGTAGCAGCTTTTCTTCAGCCCTATAGCACATTGTTGCCAGTACCATACATCACTATAGGAATTGTATTAGCCTGGGGGAAAACAGTGCCTGGCGCCACCCTTAGGTTGTGATAACCAGCTATTACCATGTCATGAGACCAAATAATCCACTCCCTCATGCTCTCAGATTCCTTTAAATGCTCTGACAAAATTCTAGCAGACTGTCATTCTACTATACAGGCCTGAACGACTGAGGGCAGCTATGTCTTTGTCTTTATGCCATGTTCTCCCGTCTCCACAGAGCTCTGTTGGAGTAGACATTCACTTTTTGATCACCTTTAATCAAGTTCTTGAAGAAGACAAAGCTGTTTTATTTAAACTTAGTATATATACAGTACATGTTACACATACAGTTTACAATGAAATTTGTCCTCTGCATTTAACTCACCTACCTTGATGGGAGCAGTGGCCAGCCACAGGCAGTGCTGAAGGACACACCTGGTCCTGGCCCGGTATTAGATTCAGGAGAACTTCTGCATCCCAGCCTGACGTTCTACCCACTGAGCAACCAGCACACTAGAGCTATCTCAGAAATAATTAAAGGGAACAACTCATAACTACATCAATGATGATAAGCCAGAATCCCGCCAAATCAGGAGGAATCCTATATTTAGCCGCCACCAAAAAATAAAACTTTCATTTAACCCAAAAACTTTTCCCTTTGTCCCATTCAGACAACTTTCATCTAGCATCAGCTCTCTGGTTTATCCGGGGGTTCTGTGTGATCTCCGCGATTATTACACATCTTTTCTTGGTTTGATCTGTTCAGGTTGGTTGGTTGGTTGGTAACAATGGGACTAAATGTTCTCCATTTGGGTAAGACCTGCCTAATAGTCATCAGCTGAAGTCCAAACTATTTAGAAATTCTTCAAGCTAAGACTTTGACAGTGAAGGCCCAGATTTCTTCTCTTTAATTAAGGAAGGGCATCTGACATTCATACCTGACTGTGATTCCACTGACTGAAAACCTGTTTCTATGTTCCTCTTCAAATAAAATGATAATCTTATAGCTTACAGCGCTTTCGATACTTAAGACTGGATATTTTTTCACAATAAATAGGCAACTAAGTGTATTTTTAAGCTTTATGTAGTTTCATAAATTTTTAGGTAAAAATAGAGATTTCTGAAGCTTTCATACATTTCTGAGCTTCACTTTTCTGCGCTACTGTGTAATTCTTGGCAGTTTCTCCTCACACTCTTCAAGTGAAACAAGAGGCTGAATTTCTAAAATTAGGAATTTTATGTGATGGCTGCAGATTTCTGGGGCAGATCATAAGCTCATCTACTGTAAAGCTTCACGTGCCAAAAAGTGAGAGTCTCTGCCAAGCTGTAACAACCTCATAAAGCTACTGACCAGCTGTTTCGCACACTGCCTCCCTCAATTATTTTTTTTCTTCATCCCTCTTTGTTTTACTCTCCCTCTCATTCATTTTTATTTTATCTCTCAGTGCTATGGAGCATCTCCTGTATCTCTCTCTCCTCACTACTCTCTGACCACAGCGCAGAGGGTGGCCAAACGTGGTAAGTATTGACAGGGAGCTCCAGTGACACGGAGAAAGGCAGTCAATGCCCAGACACCCAGGGCAGGGGTCAATGACAAAAAGGTAGACCGCCTGGAAAGTGAGCTTGAGAAGAAGCGAAAGACAAGAAAAAAGAAAATGGAAAGAGGCTGATAGATGGGGAGATACAAGAGATATGCAGGGAGATAGTACAACTTTGAGGCAAGATAAATAGGAGGTGAAAGAAAAAGAACCACATAGGGATGGATCGGACAGAGAACAAAGACAGCACCTGAAGAACTAAATAAGACAGGGTTTAATGATGGTTTCGACTTATTTAAAGTTATACACATTGAGCTAATCATAGCAGTCATAGTTAAAATAAAACAATAGTGGTTAGAAATGTTAAGATTAGAATTTGGAGATAATCAGTTCAATTCTAATAAGTGTGACATGAAACATCAAAGATCAAGATGGACTGAGATGCAGAGAAGAAGCAATTTCAACGGATGGGACGAATGGTTAGACTAGGAATAACAGACACACACACACACACACACAGTGTTTGTGTATTGACACAGAGAAAGAGTGTCAGTATGTATTGAACGGCGGGCGGTAAGTGAGCCCTCCTCTTCCACCCATCCCCTCCTCCATCTTTCCTCCTCTCTATTGGATATCAGTCCCTTCTCCCCTAATCATTTCCTTCCTTTTTGCTCTCTCTTCTTTCTAATGCAATTATCCCTCATCCCCCCTTTCCCTTCTCTTTCCCTCTGTAATATTCTCTTCCCATGAATTTTCCATCATTCTCCTCCTGTTCGTACTTTTCCATTTTACTTAAAAAAAATCTGGTTTCTCTTTCTACTTTTTTTTTATCTCCCCGGTCATGTTCTGGCTAACAGGACTGTGTCTAACATTGTCGGTGGTACTTATTGCTCCCCCCTTTTTGTACTTACCTGGCTCTCTCCTTTGTTTTGATCTTTAGTGATCAGTCTTGCGTATCCTCAGTGTGTGACAAAAAGGTTCTCATTAATCAATATCACTCTCCAAATGTGATAACATTCTTCTCTAAGCCTCTGCAATATGGCAAAGAGAAACATGCATGATGCTTGTGAACACATACTGTGGCAAGAATAAAACCAACACTTCATCAATAAAGACTTGACAGAAAAGGGGAAAGTTATATTAAGTTGCCTGGTAATATTTGTCACAATGTTAATTGTATGTTCATATAACTGCTTAATTATGTGTATGTAAGTCTATGAAATCCAGTTAGTTTTATCTTGTAGCTAACATTCATATTTGTTGATTAAGCTTGTCTAAATTTTTCTTCCACAGTGATTAAATATTACCATTGTCAGTTGTATTTGAAATGTTTTCACAAATAACTTTTAGCTCTTCGAGCTGCCTCATGTTACTTTGAAAGCTCACAGATCAACGTGCTAATTGCCAGACCTGTTTCACATCTGACTTCTGCTAATTGGCATTGTATCCAACATGATACACCTTTGTAGCAGTGTTTGTTATTGTGATTAAGCTATTTAAAGACTTTTTATAATACACTGCATAGAAATGAGCCAATATAAATAGTTCAATTTATATTTTACCAGCAGCTGTGAATTTCTTAATTTAACCTGTATTTTTTAGTTAAAAAAACTGTTTTTTTCTAATTTTGAGTAGAGTAAGAGAGAACACTGTAAAGTGGAAGCAAGTGGAGACCTTGTTATTTTTTGGATCAGTCCCAACATCGGCACCGTGTTAATTACTGTAGTCTTCTCTGATAAAAAAAAAAAGAGCTAACATTCTTCCTTAAATTCATTTGTCTAAAATAAAACTAAGAACAAGCGTCTAAGAGGAAATTCTCTAACTACAGTGGATTGAAAATAAAGACAGAGAAGCAATATCTTCACCACAGCATAGTGTTACAGTCTTTGGTGGAGACGCTCAGGGCAATTCTCAGAGGTGGAGATTGGTTTGTCTCTTTGCCAGTTTACCTTGACACTAACTCTTTGCACCTCCTTCTCTCTCTCTCTCTCTCTCTCTCTCACACACACACACACACACACACAAAAACACAAGCACCTGTTTTTTCTTGGAGACCACAGTGTTTTCTTGGATTAGTCCTAACTGCTGTTAATGGTGGAGTGGGGTTGGTGTGAACAGGTAACCTTTAACTGAACTGTACCAAAATGATTTCCTACTGTATGTACTGCATTGTCTCTACATTAAGTCAAAGTTATAAGGATATAGTTTATTCTGCATCACAATTCTCCAGCTTGGTGTAAGACACAGCAGACAAGAATTAAAGGATGGGGGTATGGGGTGGCAATATTTCACAACACATGCACTGGCAGACAACCACCTTTCCTCGCAAATTTGTGAGCCTCGTTTCCTGCATGCCCCGCGCCCGGTGCTCTGCCACAAACAGATGGTTCCCGGAATGTCCTCGGGCGGAGTTCTGCGGAGCTGCTGGCAGCGTGAAGGAGGGAGGGGCGCGCGTCGGCTCCTCCACAAACTTCACGTCTCCAACTCGGCGTCTTCCTGCTCGGTCGGGACACTAACGACAGTGTCACATATAAGCCACGCAGCGCTTCGGCAGCAGCTAAAATGCCAAAATTCCACCGCTATTTTAGCCATGAGCAAATTAGTGGAAATTCAGGAGGCCCGTGAAGAGTTCAAAGGGAGGAGGGAGGCTGAGCACGTCAGCACCGGGGACAGCGAACACGGGTCCACGGAGGACGGGGGACGTTCAGGACCATGGACAGAGAGACGAGCTCGTCATGAGACAACGTCTGTGCAGTGATTTAGTTCAGGAACAAACCTTAGGCCACACTGAGGGTTGTAATAACTGTGTGTGTATTATGTGAAAACCAAGAAAGGAAGACATGGTAATACCAGTATAAAACTATGTCATATTTAATTTCTGAAACTAAGGTTTAATAACAAGCTTGTAGAATTGTTTTAGCCTATACAAAGTCACAATGACTTTAAACATTGTTGAACAGAAGTTATTTCAGGGTTGCACTATTTCTTTACTTTATTAATCTATAGTTTCTTAACAGATTTGCAAACACACATGCATTAACCTTAAAATGTTCTGAACAGTTATGTTCTGTACATCATTCTGCTCACGTGTAATATGTGTAAATGTGACATATAAGAGCCTGAGAGCGTTCAGAGCTTGGCATGGCTCTGAACACACTCAGAGAAAAAAGTGTCTTACAAGTATTTAGGGGAATGTGGCCAAAATTCTTAATGCTAGTCAAAAGCAATAACACAACAATAACTAAGCCCCTGTCTATGTGCGCGCACCCATTAATGGGCTGAGAACCATCCTTTCCAATTAGCCCGCTGTAATCCAGAGCTCATCCCTGTCTTACGCCCCACTTGCCCTACAACCGATTCTTTGATCCAGACTTGGCGGAACCTGACGATCCGGCCCTTTGTTAAAGAGCAAGCCGGGGCTAATCTCACTGACCCGGCGCAACCTCGACCACCCACTCCCCCGGCCTTAGGCTGGGCCATACAACGCAGCCCCGGGAGAGAGAGGGAGAAGAGATCTCTGCTGATCGTTTCCTCGAACGCGTCCCCGCTGCGAGAGCGTGTGCGCGCCGCCGTCCTCCCGCCGGTCCCAGCGGCGGGATGAGAGGGAAGTCGATGCAACAGCGCCAACACAGCCAGTGATCCATAAACAGGAGCCAATGGGCGAACGGGTAATGAGTGACTTTATGTGAACTTTATGTAAACAAAAGGAGAACGGGACACGTATGGAGGTCGTAACCCAGATAGATGGGCAGCCAAAGCATGAAATGAACGGATCCAAAGTCCGCGTACTCTGTGATCAGTGCTTTGGTCTCGTGCGCTATGAAGGCAAATATGCATAAATAAAAATAAGCATCCGATTTCAGGACAGATGCTTTGACTCGGAGTCCACAGCAATGGGCAATAAAATACACACAAACACTTAAACTCAAGCAGAGAGAGGGGGGAGGAGGAGGGAGGGGGAGAGGCACCTTTCACCGCCCCCACCCCCCTCTATCTCTCGTTTTCACCCCCCCACTCCTCCGAAACCCCCTTCTCTCTCTTTCTCTGTGGAAAAAACGGCAAGGAGGCGCGACTCGCAGGGCCGCACATAGCTGATCAATATTCGATTTAGTTGCTAATTTAGGGCCTTTCTATAGCTGTCATCCCGTGATGTATGAGTCCTAACCCGAGGTCGCCGCGGAAAAGAAGAAGAAGAAAAAAAATAAGAAAAAAAAAAAATCAAACACCAGTCAACTTTTCACTTAACAATAGAGCGACTTGAATATTATTTATGGGCGAAAGACCCAGTTTATGGGTGAATTGCTCCCTTCGCTGGTGGGATGATGAAGCGCCTTGTAAGTACATGCCAAACAGGCTCTGACACCGGCGTAAACAGACGTGCAGGCAGGGGAGGAACATGCAAACGCACAGGGAGGCACGGAGCTCCCAAAGCAGGCGCAAATCCATGCAAAGAGGGGGACGACCAGGGTCGACCACCGTTAGTACGTCGGTGTCTTCAGAGTTCACAATCAGTTGGAAAGCACACATCTGATTAATGGCGTTTGAGCCACTGAGAGACACGCTTACTCACACGCACACAGGCAAGTTTGCAATGACACAAAACATATCCTATTTGTCTTGCGAACTAATATTATGTATTATGGACCTAATTGTTTTTGCATATTGCTTTACGCACACACACACATGGGCACCCATCAAATCTGAACGCGGCTGCTTTATTTTGCCACTTAATGTCTTCCCGATCGATCACTGTTCTAAGGATGTTATCAATAATTTGAAAGCTTGATTAACTTCAACGTTTCCATAACAATCCTACCACGTTTATCCTCTCTCGAATTTTTAATTAACGCTTGCTTAATTAGTTCGAGATCGTTTGTGAGTGAGATACTTTATTTTATGGGGAGGGGGTAGGAAATTAACATAAAAATCTCTGCTGATAAATTGATATATTATCAGGAAAGAAATGTTGTAGGAATTTCGAGGCGGAACGAGTCATAAACAGACATCCATCAAAATAACACAGCTTGAGACAACGTATAATTCTTTGGCAGTATTATTTAATTATTTGACGCCTATACTATTCTAATTTCTTCAAATAATGAGGTGTGCGTCGTCGCTGCCTCAATCATTCACAGAAAAAGAGACCGATTTATAACATGCAGCAGAAACAGGAAACCAATTTCCTCAGGTGACAAAGTATTTTAGGGAACAGTAAGCCTGGTAGCTACATATATATGGTATGCACTAAAGACCTTGCTTGATTGAACTTGCTGGAAACAGAAACGGTAGTCAATGCAATTGTTGACGGAAATTAAAATTTCTGTATGTTTGTGTGACAATTCATCCAAAAACATAAGCAGCGGGTTGCCATGTAAAGCACCGAATGAATAAAAAGGCATTTTAATTAGTGTGATTAGTTAAGAAATCAATGAGCTGGCACTAGCAGGGCTCACTGGGAGACCCGAGATCAGCTAATGGAGCAGTACAACCCTAAAGTAAGCTTTTACACCCCTGCTCTGACTAGAAACTCCTTTTGTTATCAGCTGGTTCATGCAAGTGTAACTTTTAAATCCTGCAACTTAGGGCTGGTGTAATAAGTAATTTAAGTGACCGAAAAAACTACCAATAAATACTGACAAATATGGAACGAAATACTGCATTCGTTAAGATTGCTTTTCCAAACGTGTTTGACTAACAGATTATGAGACTATAGGAGCTAGATGTGCGATTCTCACTGAATTCTGATTTTACTATGCAGGCTATACATCACAGATGCAATATGTTCAGAAGATCTCTTTGCATATAAACTAGGATATGAAGAGTGGGAGTGTGTGTATTGGTTGCTGCAGCTGCCATGCAGCCTCCAGGTTGTTTGGCGAAAGTGAGAGTGTGATTTCCCCAGACCCTGCTCTCCAGGGACGCCTGGCTCCCCCTGCCATCTCCCGAGAACCCCACCAGTTAAACGGACAGGTCATTGACAAACAGACACACACAGACGGACACACACACACACGCACGCACACACACTCCATGCCTTTCAATCTCCTTTTCCTAGATGGGCCCCCACTACCATATAAAGGCCACATTTCCCTGGTCATTACTGGCAAGTCACAAAGAATCTCTCACCTCACTGTATACAGGATAATCAGATCAAACCTGAAATTACTATCATTAGAAATATTGCAGGAGGCGAATCATAAGGAAACGACCTCGTGAATAATAGCCTACACCGCCAATGAGAGTTGTAATTGTAAATCTGATTCTACCCTTCAACCACATGCTGTAATGAGCACCCGCCATTGTTTAAATGACTCAAATAAATTGATGCCGATTCACCAAGCATGAATGACAGCTCATATGAAGATGTGTGCTGGGAATAAGCTATGATGGGGATATGAAAATGTGTGTGTGCGTGCACACAATGTGGTTGTGTGTGTCTGCATGTGGGATGGTGGCGGCCCTTGAATGGGTTGTTTAACAGTGGTATTAATAATCTCCATGATCTATGAGCTCGTCTGGTGTCACTCAGCCATTAGCGAGACACTCTCTCTGTGTTCTCCACACCTCGTTTCCTCCCCCTCGCCTTTGTCGGACCCCCAAAATAATTGTGTGTTAATGGGTGAGGAGGAGGGGTAGGGTGGGATTAGAGCTCAGGGAAGGAGGTTAGAAGGATTATCTGGGAGACGGGTCACTGTTAACAGAGGAGATGATTAGGTGTGATGAC
Source organism: Channa striata (assembly GCA_033026295.1). Taxonomy (NCBI): domain Eukaryota; kingdom Metazoa; phylum Chordata; class Actinopteri; order Anabantiformes; family Channidae; genus Channa; species Channa striata. The sequence goes on along the minus strand of CM065175.1, from coordinate 19,510,113 downwards.
TGACCGGTCCTGGTCACAGAGACAGTGGAAGAGATATATGCAGTAATTAGGGGATGAACACTACGCAGGATGAGGGAGGACATGAAGGAGCAAACAAAAGCAGGAGCAAAAAGGCATTTTAGGACAAGATAAATCTGAATGTATAATAATGAAAGAGTAAAACAAAATAGTTTGGCTGTATTCCTGTGAGATGCGGAGATCCAAAGCCAGGTGAGGGTAGCCTAAAGCCATTTACAGGTCCTAATCTGGGTGGAATGAGCCGTGAGAGGAAGAAGGAACTAAAGTACACTGACTAACAGGTCTCCCTTGACCCCTCTCCAACTCCCACTCTCCCACCACTACTTTTCCTCTTCCTCATTTCCTCTCTCCTTCCCACCCCACTTTCCACCACTTCCATCTACAAAACAAAGTTGGCTGGCATTGACGGGACCCTAGAGGCTGCAAGCGAGGAAAGGTGGGAGTCACCCCCCAGCCCAGAGAAAGAGGTACAAAAGCGAATGAGGGAGAAAGACAGAGAGGAAGGAAAGAGGGGGAGTGAAGAGACTGAAGCGTTTCTAATTTAAATAAACCCTTTGGCAGACTGAAACTGGCAGTGAGCTTCCCCTTTGCTCACAAGAAAAAGAGGGAGAAGAAAAGGAAAGGGAAAGGAGGGCGGGCAAAAGGAAAGGAGAGACACGTAGATGGATATAGAGATGTCTCCGTGCTGGTTTGGTTATCCGCATGGGAGAGTCCGAGGCCAGAAGACAGGGAATTAGGGGAATATAGAAAGTGAAGTAGAATAAGATAGGGCGGTAGATAGAGGAGAAAGAGAGGGGACACAAATAATGGGGAAAAACACTGACAAGATACAGAGGTTAAGGGAGAGCAGAATAGGAAAGGGCTTTGAAAGTTTGGTAATAGAGAAATGTGTGTGTCAATAGATAGAGGTGGGATCCATCTGTTGGGAAGAGTTCATCCCACCTCACTCTCATGAAGAAACACACACAAAGAGAGAGAGTGAAAAAGAAAGTGAAACATGGTCTCCCAGCAGTGGGTCCAATCAGTCTCATCTCATCAAAACTTGGCTGAAGTTTTTTGGATGGATCCCAGCTCCAATCTAGTTGAGCCGCCACACTCTTCTCCGTCACACTGTCTCCCCCTGTCTGTCCCTTTGGCTCGTCACAGCAGTGGCCCACTCACCGGGCTATACACTCCTAATAGGCTGCTGTGGAGAGAGGAGCTGCAGCAATACGGTCTGCAATCTAAAGTCTCACTACTGAACACCAGAGGATGCCCATTTTGTTTGTCTGCTGTTTGTTATGTTGGATGGGTAAGAGGTGACAACAGGCGAACCATACAGGTGAAAGATTTGGAAAGGAGAAGTTGCTCAGGAAAGCCCTGCAAACACTGGAAAACTAGAAAACACCACAAATCAAACAATTCATTAGGGCTGTATGGAGGGCAAAAAGCACAGAGCTGGCACTTTTGTTATCGGGCGATGAGCTGATTGGCATTTTAAATTCACAAGGCATCTCGGCTGTTAAAATTATTTACTGATCTTTTTAAAGGTCATGCAATTCACATATCTGGTTTGCTTTGTGATATCTGAAGATCGTCTCCAGCTTTTCTGAATTTCCTACATCACTTTATAACATATTGTAAGTATCATGGTCATATGCATGTAGGCTCGTCATTACAAGTATATTATAGGGCCAACAAAAGTATCTGGGCTTGACACCTCCTGTTCACAAAAAAACGACGAGATGAGATTACACAGTCTCTGGATTAAAGATTTGTGTGTGTGTGTGTGTGTGTGTGTGTGTGTGAGGCATGACAAGCATGTTGTGTATAAGCCCACAGGCAGGGGCAAAGCCTATGGGATGGATGGAGAGAAGGAGAGAGAGAGAGGGAGAAGGAGAGGGAGGGAGAGAGACTCCCGACCCCCTCCTTCAAACATACACACTGAGAACTGGCTCTGGCTCCGGCTTCGCTGGAGTGGAGAACCATAAATCTTCATATAGCGGCTGTTTTGATTAATGCAGCCGAGTCGAGCTAGGGGGCTGGACCTATCCCATTACGGCCTAATGGAAGATGGAGCGGCGCTGTCTCCACCACTAGGCCCCTGTCATTTGTTCCACTTTGCAGTCCATTTGGCCGAGAGACTACAAGCCACTCCATCAAAAATATTTTCAGAGTTAATTTCCGCCCGCTTAATTCGCCTTGATTCGGATTGCGTATCGAATGGCAGGATCGATTTTCGCCTGGCGTCTAAATTAAATAAAAGAGAGGGGGGTATACTTTAAGTCTGCGTTTTCTTTCTTTTCTCTTTTCCATTCCATTCTCCCACCTCTTTTCCAGCCATCCTTTACTGTGGGCTTGCTCATTCTTTTTTTACGATGCATCTCATTTCCTCCTTTCCCTCAGATTTTGATAGACCCATGTTTGCAGAGAAGGAGGCACAGATCTGATTGTATTTAAAGAAGAGGGGAAACCCGTTGATAAATGACCTCAGGCGGATGGATATATGGATTTGTCATACATCACAAACACATACATAAAGACTTGAACATATGGGAAGCACCTTTTATGACAGGTAGGTTACAAAAAAAAGAAAGAAATCAAGATTCTTTATAATCACATGGCACTGCCAGGATATCTCCACAATGTGTAGATTCTGAGGAACATATTTGAAAAACATGGAGTGAAGAAGAATTGGACAGGCCTTCACAGGAAAAGTGGGGTAAATTAGGGGCATCGGGGTATTGAGGGGGTGAAAAATAATAGGGGGGAAAGTACCAAAAAAAGAAATGAAAAGAGGCAAAAAGCACAGTGACAAATTGGTCGAGTGTGTCGCGAATTCCCTTTTAGATTTAAAGCTGCGTGTAGCCTATCGTCATATCTTTCCAGAGTAATTTATTTTCTCATTTCTCTCTCGCTCCCCTCACTACCTTTCTCCCTCTCTCTGTGTGAATTTATCTGGTGGTCACGTGGACAGAGGAGGGGGGGAAAGTCAATAAAAGTCTCCGGCGACAACTGTTTCCCCCATCGGTCTCTTGTCTCCTTCTTGCATTATCTCTCCTGCTTTGCTTTCTATTTGTTTATTCACTGAAGCTGCTTTGCTCCTCCCCATTTCCTCCTCCTTCGGCTGTGTTTCCTGTTTCGGATCCTCTCTCATATCACAGGACTATACAAACCTATACCTACTCCTCTCCAGAGAGGCCTATTGATTTTATTCTCCCGCTAACAGCAAGCCCCACGCTTTGAAATTACAAAATCAGGAAGCTGTAGGATCCATCTCTTGTATCCACCTCAGAAATGTTTCGATAAGCATCAGAAAGTTCTCAGAGGCTTACAAGTTCTGAGATGAAGGCCAGGGAGCTCTGGCCCAGAGTCAGAAATGCAATTGTCGATTGCTGAAATCAACAAAAAATAAATAAGATTTTATTACACCAAATCCATAATGCCCTAACATGCAGATACAGTGCATTCAGAAAGTTTTCACACCCCCTTCACTTTTTTCAGTTTTGTAAAGTTGATGCACAATGTTACAATAGTTCAAATTCCTTTTGTTTCTCATGAATCTACATTCAGTACCACAGCATTACTAAGTGAAAACTGGATTTTAGAAAACTTTGCAAATTAATAAAAAATGAAAAACTGAAATATTACATTAGGTTTTCAGCCCCCTTTGCAACAACACTAAAGATTTACCTTGGGTCCCTGCCATTTCTCTTGATCATTCCTGAGATGTTTCTTCACTTTGACTGGAGTCCACCGGTGGTAAATTAAATTGATTATATGTGATTTGAAAAGGTACACAACTCTTTATAGACAATGCATACTGTATCCAAACAAAAGCCATGAGGTCAAAGGAACTGTTTTTGAAGATCAGAAACAAAATTATTGCAAGGCACAGATGTGGGAAAGTCTACAAAAGTCCTGCTGCACTGCAGGTTCCCAGAAGCACAGTGGCCTATCTAATACCAACCTGCCCAATGTTTGCTTTTGTTGCTCTTTTCCTTTCCCTCTCGACTTTCCACTCACCCCAACCCGTCAAGGCAGATGGCCGCCCACCAAGAGCCTGGTTCTGCTGGAGCTTTCTTCTTCTAAAGGGAGTTTCTCCTCTCTACTTTTGCCTATGACTTGCTCAAGGAAGAATTGTTGGGTTTTCTCCAAATGTCTTGACTTTATTATGTAAAAAGCCTTGAGATGACTTTGTTGTAAATTGGCACTATATAAATAAAGTTCAAGTGAATTGAATTCTTAAATGGAAGAGGTTTGGCACAGCCAGAACTCTTCCAAGAGGTGGTTGCCTGCCCAAACTGAGCAGTCAGGTAATAAGGGCCTCAGTAAGAGAGTTGCAAAAAGAACCTGATGGTCTCTCTGACAGAGCTCCTGTGGGGAGATGGTACAAAGTTCAGAAGGACAACCATCACTGCTGCCCTCCACTGATCTGGGTTATATGGCTAGACAGAAGCCTCTCTTCAGCCCGAATACATCAACACCCACTTGGAGTTTGCAAAAAAGCACTGGGATGCTCAGACTATGAGGAACAATAAGATCTAGTCTGATGACACCAAGATTGAACTTTTTACCCTCAATTATAATTGTTATGTCTGGAGGAATCCAGGCACCACTCATCACCTGTCCAGTATCCCCCTAAAGTGCAGCATGGTGGTGACAACATATGTGGGTGGTTTTTAGCAGCATGACCTGAGAATGGTCAGGGCTGAGGGAAAGCTGAATCGAGTAAATGAACCTCAATGAAAAACTGTTCCACAGTCCTCAGGACCTCAGACTGGGCTGAAGGTTGACATTATGACATAAAAACATCCTAAGCACACAGCCAAGACAATACATGAGTGGCTTAGGGACAATTATCTGAATGTCCTAGATGGGCCCACCCGGAGCCTGACTTGAACACTACTGAAGATGTCTGACTAAGATTGAGAGGATTTGCAAAGAAGAATAGCAGGATATCCCCAACTCAAACAAAGCTTGTTACATCATAACTAAATAGACTCAAGAGTGTAATCGCTGGCAAAGGTGCTTCAGCAAAGTTCTGAGAAAGGGTAAGGGTCTGAAAAGGTATGTCCAAGCAATATTTATACATTTATACTTTTAAATACATTTACAGACATTTCTAAAATTTGTTTTAGAATTTTTTTCACTTTGTCATATTGGATGGTATATTTATGAGGAAAAATGGAACTTAAACATTTGTAGTAGGAACTGAAGGAAGGGGGGATAACAAAGATATGACCATGTATCAGCATCTGACAAATTTAGCTCCATGCTCAGTACAATCTGTTTGCTTTGAGATTACAGAGGATATATCTTGACAGAATAATACAAATTACGGTAATAAAAAGTACTCATTATGCAGAATGTTTCTGTCAGCCTTAACTTCAAATACATCATATGACTGGATTGTTATGATAGCCTCCAAGTGCAAAGTTGTCATGAATTGCCACTTAGTTTTTGGAAAATAATTGGAAGTGGCTGTGGCTCCAGAGGGAAGAGCAGGTGGTCCGCCAACAGCAGGGTTGACTGTTCAATCCCCAGCTCCTCCAGTCAATACATTGAATTGTCCTTGAGCGAGACACTGAGCCTCAAGTTGCTCCTGTGTGCTTGTGTGTCCCACTTGTAAGTCACTCCAGATAAAAGCACCCCTCAAATGTTACACGCAAAAAAAGAAGAAAAAATTATGCTGAGGTGCCTTAATAACGGAAAACTTATGTGCAGCTACACAACCCTAGCATCTTTTTTTAATCTTTCCTTTTCACTTTGATAATCACGAGTAAGATTCAAAAAATGCTTAATATATAACTATTACACATATACTCTAGTAGTTTATCAGTATTGGGATTTAGGTATCATCTCTATCTAAATGTATTGTAAAAATGTTCCACTTTATTGGATATAATTGTTAAATGAAACAATAACAATTACATTTTCTGATTTATTAGTCGATAATGTATTGGCGTCTGATATATTGGCAGCCATTGTTAATATGCATGACAGCGCCTTTTTTATATTGGTTCAAGTGAAACTGAGGTTAATATCAGCTATCGCAGGGGTATATATGTATAGCTAGACTGATCATTCAGCAGATAATATCTTTCTGTAGATTTAAACCTGCATATTTTTTAATGATAAACTGTTTTCAGTGAGGTAATAATGTAATAATGTTTTGTTAAATTATTACAAAGTTTGACCACCACAGAGCACTGACAACTTTACTGCTGCTCACTAAGTATCTTTGGGCCAAACTTTAAACTAATTTGGGGATTTTAAGATACGTGTGGACTAAAAATATGATACAAAACATATATTAATGTGGAGAGGTGAAATAAAAGCATCCTCTGATCCAGACTGAATGAGCAGCACCACCAGCAATACAGAGACATGCTTCTAAAGGTTTTTGTGCAAAACCTGCCAAAAAGGTATCAATTTCTGCTTGATTGGTAAGTACAGCATGCTCATTTCTTGTAATTTCATAATGACAACTACATAGTGGGCAGAGAGTGTCAGAGTCTAGTAGAGCAGAGCAGAGCTGGGAGAGGTGAGGTTTGGCGGAGCAGAGTGAATTAATTTCGAGTGTCACGGCAGCACTAACTTTAGTTACATATTGTAGCTTTAAGTAGAACTCTACAGAGGAACAAAGTACAAGTGCGCTAAAACTGTTCTTGAGTAAATGTACTTTACACATTAGAATTATACTGCTAAATAGTATTAGGTAATAATATTTTTCTAGTAATAATATTATCATTCCCAGCAAAGAATATTACAAATAGCTACAAATAAAATTTCAGTAACAACATTGCAGTTGCTTTCTCCAAAAACAAAATTTTACCTTACTTTTGTTGTCAATACAGCAGAAGAAATTTATTTAAAATCTGACGTTTCATGTTTGTAGTTGTCACTCTTGCTAGCATCACTATTAACAGGATCATACACAGTAAGCTGGCAGATGAAATTCTCGACATTTAGTGGCTGTAAATATTCCCATTACGTTGATTGTGTTAGAACAAAAGGCGAAAAGAACATCATTGTAACATGTAAATCGTGTGCAGTTATTGGTTAGATTTTTTCCACTACAAAAACATGACCTCAAACCTTTTGATACACTGATGAAGAGAGCACATCAATGTAAATCTTGGCGAGATATAGTCCAACAAAAACGAGTCTGCTGTCACCAAAGAGGATGGCTGTAGCCCTTAAATGGCTAAACAACTAAAAGTGGATTTTAACCATCGACAGGCTACAAGAACAAGAAAGAACTAACGAAGCTTGTGGCTACATATGCGATGGCTGAAATGTTGCACATTTTACCATTGACATTCAGCGTAATATAACCAGTAATGCAATGAGTTACTTTTGACAGGGAGTAATAAAATAATATCAATTTTAAGCAGAGTAATGAGTAATGTATTAATATTTTTGAGTAACAAGCCCAACACTGCTGCAAAGCTCATAAAAACACATCACCATTCAGAGATAAGGAGCAACAGTGCAACACTACGCACCACAGCTTATGGTTCATGCAACTGTCGAACTGAAAGGGTTGATAAAATGGAAGGGTCTTTGTGCACAGGGTATCCTTGAGGGGTTTACACTTCCACAGCAAACAGGACTGATGGTCGACCTACCCAGCAAGACTTGTTCACTCAGCCCCTCCAAAATCAGTGTCTCTATTTCAGCCGCCACATCTGTTACTGTCTGATTCTTAAGAAAAAAGTGGGTGAGCAGAGGATAATGAAATCAAAGCCCAACACACGCAGTCAACAAGCCCCTGGTAAGAAACACACTGTGTCAATATTAATCTCCCAGACAGAAAGTCGAAATATGGCATCTGTCACACATCATCTTCCCTCTCTCCTGTCTTTCTGCGGAGTGGAAAAAGATGGAGAGGAGGTGGACTGGGTGGGAGTGAAGAGGGGGAAGTTGTTGGAAATTGAGGACATGGACCAGAAAGGGCAAAGGACTCTGGAATTTTCAAGAAATATCTTTTTTTTTTTTTGTCTGATTATATTTGGAACATTAAAACCTTTAGCAAAATAAAATATGAAGAACAGCTGTAAGTGATGGGACATGTGGAGAGAATTACAATTTATTTTGAAGCAGATATCTTAGAAATGGACTAGCACTAACTAAAGTATTTAGTAGCTGAAAGAATTAAAGTTGCAGTTCAATCTTTAACATGGTTTGCCACAGAGAGTGCGACAATATTTAACATTCACTGCATGTATGCCCATCAAGTATATTAACTACATTGCTCTTGGCTGTAATTTCAGATTGGGAAATGCCAAAAATGTTTTAATTCCACAAATATGGGTTTTAAACTGTGTTGATGAATATCTGTAAAAGACAAAAACAACATGATACAAAAATTACTGATGTATTATATTGCAAGGGACATGTATCACTTTATTGTGTGGAAATCTGGCATGTTTGGATTAAATTGTTTTGCATAGCAATGTTTACCTTTCTCTTTTTTTAAAGCACGTCTGTTCATATTCTATATTTTTCGTTGATAAAATCTTATGAAAATATCAAAACCAATTCATCTGACTTGTTGCCTGATATAGATTGTCCCGCTGTGCCAAAGAGCTCCATTGTTGAAGAAACAAATATTAAAAGCACATCAGTGAGCCGCACTGCTGCAATATTTTGAGTCAATTCCACATAGACTCACAAAGTGCCATAAATAATCACTAGAACATCTAATTCACTGTTGACAATAGTCCTCAACAAATAATGCAACAAACACGTCTTTGAGTGCTGTATGACAACATTTACAGTGTCCAGGTGTTTTATCCAGTAATTCAAATTTAAACAGTAATCATAATTAACGTTTACGCACGCGTTTCCTCTTTTTACCTCATGACTAACAAGCATTTAAAATCAAATTTGTATAATGTAGTTCCCAAACGTAACGAAGAAGTTATGCAAAAGGTTCATATCCAAGGTCAAAAAGCATGAGTGAGACAAGCTCTTCGACTGTAGGACAGCAAAACTAGAGTTTATCTCATAACAAGATGCTTAAAGGCACTGATCACAAATTTAAATCTCGTGGTGATGAGATATAAAATGTCCTCTTTTATAGCTCATCGGTTTTCTCATGCTTGAGGTTTCTCCTCTCCATGCACATCCTCCATCTTTTATTTATCCTTCAATCATCCAGGACTCTCTCCCTCTTTTCAGCCCGTTATCTCTTTCTCCCACTCATTTCACCCAGAACACTTTCCTTTCTCTCATCCTCTTTCCATCTGCTTCCTATTCCTCCCACTTATCTTCTTCCTCTTCTTCCTCACTCCCTCTCTCTGGCTTTTTGGACATTTCTCTTAGTCCCTTTCTGTACTCCTCCGTCCTGCCTCTCCACCCCCTTACCCTCCTCTTTCCCCTGTGATGAATGAGTCTGTCTGCTGGGTGCAGTTCATATTTACTGAGCAGGGGAGCACACACTGTCAGCCTCTCTCGCCCTCCACATCTCTATCCCTCCACTAAAGAGACAGACAGAGCAAGAGGTTACAGTGCGATGAGAGAAGGAGGGAGGCCGTGGTCAGAGATCCACTCCAGCAGTCACCATGATAGTGGCTGGCTTGGTAGGGAACCCGTTAGTCTGGACTAGAACAGTTTCTCAGTGCTAGAATTAGAGGTGGTTGAGGGAGAGAACTTCCTTACCTCTTGACCAACCTGTCAATGTGGTGATACTAATAGGGAATAAACAGCGTCTTTCCATCCCTTTATGTGTAACTCAGCAGCCCACTCTCAGCACTCAATGCAACACAATTTAATGGTGTTTTCTCTCTCCTTCCTTTGTGTGAGCCATGCTTTTAGGCACATTTGGACTTGAGAGGGAGAGAAGTAAGAGCTGCTACCAGCTGCAGCTTACCAAAGGCCCACAAAATACCCAGTTTCATCTACACCCACACACCCCAGTGTGTTGCGGGGAGTCAAACGGTGTGTTTTGACCCGTGTGTTGACCCCTTCATGAATGAGAGAAGTGGATGTGGGCCTGCCGGAGCCCGAAGGGACAGGCCAAGAGACGCCGCAAAGCCCTGCAGAGCCACCATCTCTTCCCACACACTGACCTCCGAGGCCAACCAACACCAAAACCACCAAAGCGTGACGGCACCATGACACCCGGCACCAACGCACACAATGTGTTCCTTTGCCAAATTGACAAAAATATAGACAGTAAATACAAGGAAAATTGGATAGCTCAAATTACATCACGAAAAGAAAATCCCTTCGACTGGACTTCTATAAGACTCAATATGGGGTAATTTAATTCTCAGACTGCAACGTAAAATACTACCAACTGTCTGTCAAAGTGGGCAGATTGAAAATGTGTTTGCCATTTGGCTTTGGGACGAGGAAGGCTAAATAAATGTAAGGTTTCATGTTTCGATTTGTGGACGATTTGTAGATGATACAGATGCAGTAGGCTCTGCGATGCCTGAGAGTCTGCTGCATCTGTATCGGTCCTGATTAAACATAATGTCACTGTAAACATATCATGTAGCCCCATGTCAGAACCTAAGGAGGACAGTGAAAGGGAATCAGGGGAAAATAGGAGCAGGAGAGGAAAAGAGTAGAATGCTGAGAGGGGGGAAGGAGAGCATCACGCCATAATCATCTGAATATTAGGGAAAATTGGACATGGGAAAGGCGAAAATTGGATATGGGAAAGATTTCTAAGGAGCAGAGAATAGCCTGAATGCATCAAATGTGAAAACAATGACCGAAGTCAAAACGGATGGAAAAAATGTAGGCCCCTCTGGATAAATCACTGCTGTAAAATATCCTTTAGAGGTTCTAAAAGCCATCTTCAGCAGACAACGAGAGGGTCAGAAGTCTTACACATGGAGCACTATCGGCTGAAACAACACTGTTTATGATGGTGGCTGCAGGAGGTATGGAGTTGCTTTACAACGGGATATAAAAATATATTTTCTATGTGCAATGCGGACCACAGGCCTATTCTATATTAGAGTTCTAACAAATGGCCCGAACTTCTGAGTGATAGACATTTCCTGAGTTGCCCATTCCCCGAAGCATCTTTCCACAGCTATCCATTTCCCCCTGGTGACTCAAGAGAGGAACTACTTCTGTTCCACTGCGGCCTCTCATGAGACACAACACGGCGCACTGAAAGGGTAAACAGTAACACCTTTATTTGTCAGGATGCGTTCTCTGCCGTCCTGTGTTTGTGTGTTGCAGCATCCCTCCCACCTCCTCTCCTCATCCCCGGATCATATTTGTCCATCTGCCTGCCACGCCAATGGAACGTTCCAAAACTGGCTGCTGTGCAATCTATCTCAATTTTCCAAATCTATTAACTTTCTTTGTGTGGCCTGCCTCTCCACGAGCCCAATCTTTAAAAACCATGGTTGTTCAACAATTATGATAACTGCAACAGGGGGAATTAGAGGATCCACCCATTCATCTCTCTGCCCCTCCTCCGCACAGACATGACGCGGCTAAATGAAAAATGGACACGCTTTAAGAAGTATTGATTCCAGCTTTAAACAAAGGTACAGTCAATATTATTTACTCCTAAATATATCTTTGTTATCTGTGCTGGAGTCGTAGTTACTGCTCTGTCCTTGTAATTGCGGACATAAAAATAATAGACCAATTCCCACTGAATTGACCGAGACAGGTTTGGTTGTGGCCCCTGTCCTAGTGATGCATATCCTGGGTGCAAATGAATGTGGGAGCAAGTTTTTCCTATCTTGACTGCTGTACTAGAGGTAGATATATTTTGTTATCCAAAAAGAAAATAAAAAATAAGAGGCATGGTAAGAGAACACTGAAATGGCAGTTCATCTTCTTTCCATTACTGTTTTTCATGGATTTTATTTTAAGAAGTGTTTTCCTTCTCATAGAAGTTTGTGATGAATTGAGTTTTGGAAGCTTTATAATGCATTTCTTTTGCAATATTTCATAAGGTCCCCTGGGGTTTCCTTCCTCATGTGGAACATCCAAATTTGTTTTGTTTTTTAATGGAATATAATTTTTTTGTCTACCACTTAGCCACTTCAAACTTTTTTCTGCCAAAACAAGACTTTGATTTTCTGCAAGTCTGTTGTTCATCTTTGTGCAGATAGAGAGACACACACAGACTAAAATGTGATATGTATACAAAGTATAATTTATTGGCAATTTTCAGAATACAATTTCTTAAGCTATAATGAAGAAAAGATTAATTCAAAAATGCTGCAACTAAAACTTGCTTTATTTTTATATCTGATAGAAATGTGTAGCCTAAAACCCCTTTTGCATCCAAACAAAAGTATTTTATGTTACAATGCTCTGTACACAGTAAGCAACAGTAAAAAATGGCACAAACAGCTGCGTAAGTCTCAACGATATTGCTTCATTTTTGCTTTTGTAGGAAAGGTTAAAATGTTTGCCAAGATGCAAGTGTTATTTGTGTCGAAAACTTTCTCCAAAGTAAGAAAAAAAGATAGCTCCTTCTTGCCAAAAATCAGCTTTAATTTAGAAATTTAAATTTAAAAAACTTTAGTTTTTTAATATTTCTCTTTCCTATACACCTTTCTCAGGTGTAAAGTTTTACTGAAACGTGTTCACAGCAGACAGGTGTGAAGCGAGCCTGCTCCTTATAGGCTGTGAGCAGTATCGTCTGAAAACCGGCACTATGCTGAAATACTTTAAATACCGCAAAGTACAGCAGGTACATTCAGTGACTCTTGATCTTCCTGTGGCGTCAGAGATGGAGAAAGAAAAAGCACATAAATATCTTTGTATTTACTGGCCGTGACTGAAAAATAAAAGGTCGCTAATAATTAACAAATTAGCTGTCTCTAATAGTAAATCTTGCCAAAATTACACATTTCATTTATGTTAGTTACACGTGTGTTTTACTGGTCTTTTATACTTCGATAGTCATCTGCCCAGTAAAAAATCTCAGTGTACGGGAAAAAACATTTAGTATTCCTAATCTCGCATTCTGTTTATTAACACGGTTTTAGACCATTACAAGCAGTGATATGCCTGTCAGGACACATATCAATGACTTCTAATTGCCAAAGAAAGCATGGTGGTGGGTTACCCACAAAACAAACATCAAAACTTTATCAAATACCGGTATTTAACCATTTACAAAATAAAGCCATGTTCACTTTCAGTTTAGGAAAACTAGGTATAATTGCTTACCTGTTTTACTTGGATGGAACATGAAAGCCTTTGGATGCTGAAGCAATCATAAGGGGCAGCTTTAAGATTAAAGAGTCTTTATTCACTTCAGTTCAAATTTTAAAATTTGGTGGAGGAAGTAGGTGTTTGCTCTTCAGTGCATGCTGTTTCCATGCGTATTTTTAACACAGCAAAATGACCCAGATCACAGTGTCTGATGTTCTCTCTTGATTTAGGTCTGCTAAAGCCACAAAATGTGGTGGGCTTCTCTGTTACTACTGATAAATTAATTTTAAGGTTTCTGCAGAATAACATTGCATTAAGCATAATGTTATTAAGTCCACCCTGTGAGTTTGATTAACCTCTACCACTGTTTGATCAAAATGTGGCATATTCTTCAATTCATTTTAGACACTAAAGTTGTTTATTATATGACAACCTGAAGAAGATTGACAGTAAAATCTGTGATGCACAGCCAGTCTAGGACATACAACAACCCTAGACTTATTGTTAAAATATAGCATAATTGGGAAGATATTTTCCTTCCTAAACCTGCTGATTGAGAAGAATCTCTTTATATTAAATTGTAACAACTTAATACAAACTGATGCTTTTTGGGTTTTGTTGTATCATATAAAGTTATTTGTGAAAGGAAATGTCTAAATTATAAGAATCATAGAGAACCATTTTTTAATACCATTTTCACATTGGTGCCCAGCATATGATGGAAAACGATAGGTGGCAACATGACCTTAAATAATCTTATTGGAATACACATTATTTCCAGTGCATAACAGTAATTCCTTGTTATGTGAATAACTAATGTGACATGGACACAGATATGAAACATACAATAAATGGATGGATAGACCAATTTTGAAACAGCAGTTATGAGTCATATTTGGGTAGACAGCCAACGATTAGAATATTAAAAAAGCAGATGTCTGAAGCCAGCATTACTACCTACAGCTGACGCGGGTAAAAAAATTAATCTTCTGTATAATAAACCATCTAAGGCTTTGACGCTACTGAAAACTGACGCAATTTCTTGATTGTATGATTTCTTGTAATGAAACATAATGACTTTTGAATATGTCGTTCCGTCAGCAGTGGGCGACAGGGAGCAGTGAGGTGACTAGTTGTTCGAGTGAAATTCACAGGTGGCCCCACACGGCCACAGTCGCCACCACTTTGATTCAAGTTGCCCTGAAACGTCCACGGCTAACGCAAGTTCAGTCATGCAGCTACCATCCTGTTAGCTAACACGAAGTTAGGTGTTCAACCCCGGCTAACGTTAGCGCCAGCAACTTTAGTTTTCCTAATTTTATGTAAGTTAAAGAAAAAAAAGTTTTTAAATACCACTCACCGCTTTCTTGAGGTTTTTTCGGAAAGAAAAATCATCTTACGACGGAAAATAAATGCGAATCTCTTTCCTGTCCAGTCAACGCCAACGGTGTTGGCCGCCATCTTTGATCGATTCAAAACTAGAGGCGCGACCTCGACAATTATTTAAAATCTTTTTTATTTTGACTATAAACGAAGACTGAATAGGTTGTTATTAACAGAGTTAACTCTTGTGCGACTTTTCATCGCTATATAAGAAACAATCCACTGTATTTTGTAATAAGTAATAATATTTAAGTAATTGTATAATTGTAATGCAATTTTTACTGTTTAAGTAATTATATTTAATTAATGCAGGCAAAAACAACATTAATTCAAATCGAAAATGAACTTTCCTAGAAAGTGATAACTGTTGGCAAATTGAGGATATGTCAGCATTAACGTGTTTACACAGCCTCAGCCCTGTTATGAGTTTTATATATCCACAGGGTATTTATCTCTAATCATAATTTGGCCTCTCCCAGTAGCATCACACACAGTATTCATGCAGTCCTCCAATAATTTATTACATTTTACAGATAATACAGCATTGATCAGTAGAGAAAAAAAATGCCAACCCATTATCTGCGTGTTCCGCTGTGCATTGCATTATGCCTGTATTATATAATAGTGTTTTTAAAACCGGTTTTCACCTACCTTTAACATAATTCATACAAGAGCTGGGGAAAAGCTACATGCATTAACAAATGAGTCAATAGACCTTTCAAGTTAGAACAGTCATCCGAGTCAAGAAAGTTGGATAAAGTTCATAAATATAATTTACAGATATGCAATTTGACTTTAACATGGTCAACTCAAATCTAGTAGTAGGCTGTCCTACAATTACCACTTTGAATCATATATCATCTTGTGTATTTACAGTCCCCTCGAAAAAGCTCAGCGACATTTAGCCACGTGCCCGGAAAGATGGTGAGAACGAGCAAACCTGCGAAGGCAGTTGGGGCAGCAATATGGTTTCTCCCCTGTGTGAGTTAACATGTGAGTTTTTAAATGGCCAGACAGGCGAAAGCTTTTTTCACATTCGTGACATGTATATGGACGCAAGTTAGTGTGACTCCTCCTGTGTTTGCCCAGATCTCCAGAGGACGTGTAACGGCGGTGGCAGTCTGGACATTCAAAGGGCTTCTCCCCGGAGTGTATTCTCTTATGCTTCACCAGGTCGCCGGACTGAGTGAAACTCTTGTCACATTCAGTGCATTTGTAGGGTCTCTCACCAGTGTGGGTTCGTTGGTGGTTCCGCAGATGTGCAAGGCGAATGAACCTGTTGCCACAGACTGTGCAGTGGTAGGGCCTTTCTCCGGTGTGTGTCCGCAGGTGTATTTTCAAAGCCCCAAGATCTCCAATCTTCAGCCCGCAGTCCCCACACTGGTGAGCTTTTTCATTGGTGTGGAGTTTGGAGTGTACTCTCAGGTTTTTCTGGGTGTTAAAATTCTTCCCGCATACATTGCAGTGGAAGGGTTTTTCACTGGAATGCGTCCTCAAGTGAAGATCAAGGCTTGACTTGAATCCAAACTGCTTTCCACATTCAGTGCAAGAAAATTCTTTCTTGCCAGAGTGTGTGGTTAAGTGGCACTTGAGGTGGTGTGATCTTAAAAAGGCCTTCCCACACACCTGACATTTGTAGTTCTTCTCCCCTGTGTGTATCTTCATGTGTTGCCGCCAACCACTGCGCTCCACAAACCTCCTGCCACAATCTTTGCACACAAATGGTCGGTCACCTGTGTGGGTGCGCATGTGGTCCTCCAAGCTTTGAGGTGTGCACACCTTTTTGCCACATTCTGGGCACTGCACACCGGTGTCCAGACAGATTGGTTTATCCTCTGATTCTGTGTTATCTGGCTCATGACACAAATGAGGCCCCTGACCCCAGGTAGCTTTGAAACTCTTGCCACAGTCTGCGCAGCTAAGATGCCCTCCTCTGATAACCACAGACATGTTGTGCCAACGTTGACAGTGATTCTTCAGATTTTTCAGGTACTGGAAGCTTCGTGCACAGGTTGGACAGGGGTGGAGCCTGCGAGGAGGAGCAGAAGGATGGGCTTCACGTACATGGACCCTAAGGTGCACTTTAGAGTTAAAGGTGCTGCTGCAGACTGTGCAGATGTGTTTGGGGATGAGGTTTAGTGTGTGACTCGAGAGGCATTTTTTAAGTTTGGCGAGATATTGTTTCTGATGGACCCACTTGACATGCTTCTCTAAAAAGTCCAAGTCAGTGAAGGACACAGTGCAGTGGGGACATGGAAAGAACTCAGATGATGACTCTAAGTAGGAGAGGAAGAAACACAGAAAACAAAATTGTATGGTTACACTTCCCTGTTTGTACAGTAGCTAGGAGTTTATAATGTAGTCTGCTATAGATACTAGAAATGCAAGGCTAATTTAACACACCGAGATGAATTTATTTACTTAAAAAGGTCAATGCAAACACAAAAGAGAAGTTTGCGTTCCACTCATTGTAAAATAAAACTCTTTATAAAAGGAGCTAAACGTCCTAACTACAGCAAATTTTTAACAAATTATGCAGCTACATTATGCGAACGCAATGATTAGCACACATAAACACTGCAAAAAAATGTTTTTTAAATGCAGGGACAGTGTGTTCCATAAACTATTGCCTCCTACCTGGGCACGTGTCCCCTCCCTCTCCACTGTCACCCTGGATGTTGCCTGGATCCTCTGGCTCCTCTTCCCTGTCCCTGTCCTCTTTAATCCACGAGCCTTCCTCCCCCTTGACAGCAGGTTCAGTGAAGTCATACTCGGAGTGATGGTCGGAGTCGCCCTCGTCCTTTATTCCTCCCCGTTGTGGGTGAACATCTGACCCAGCTGTCACAGTGTCAGGTTTCGTGTCAGAACAGCTGGACGTGCTCCTGTCATAGTGCTCCTCACTGATCTCCTGCGAATGTGGTTCCTCCTTGATCTGAATGTTGAGTCCATTAGTGTAAACTTCACCTGCGCCGCCCTCTGCCACGCCATCTAGCTCTGATTCATTTTCAGTTTTAACTGTCACCACATCGTGTTGTCCCTCCATTCTTTTTGCTTTGTTTGGCAAAGACCTGTTCCTGTCAGATTTCTTCATGTTGTCACCATTTGTGTCTTTGGCGTGCTGCGGAGCAGAAAAACACACAACTAAAGTGAACATGTTGGAGGGCAATGAAGCCCCAACATTTTTCAACGCTATTAAAACACAAACAGGCATTAATGTCTATTGTAGTATTCTGTGCTATTAAGCGTTAGCAACATTGCTAAGCTATAACGCTGCGTTGCGGCATTAGCATAACAACAGTGCTAGCACTGTGGATCATTTACTGCTACTTTGCTGCAGCCGCGCAGATGTCAGTGTCGTTTAGCTTCCGTCTGCCGTAAAGAAAATACTCACGGGTGTGAAAATCAAAGCGGCTTCTGTGTGTTTCACTTGACGCTTGGTAACTGGCTGCATTAGTGTGTCGGGATAATAACACAGGAAAAGCACAACACTTCCTGCGGCTCAGGCCAATCAGCTGAGACCCGCGATGTGCAGGTTTCAGCCCCCGGAGCGATTAAAGCGACAGTCACGACCAACAGTTTCTGAGGGAAACACAGGTCTTTCTCCTCATCGACACATAACCAGAGATGGCAAAGGAACACAAACGTCAATCTCAGGTAGAGGTACAAGTGTAATAACCTGTTCTGAAATGTATATCCTAAAATTTTATTTTTTTAAATCTTTTTTATCCTGTGGTAAATGTAGTATTAGCGACTGTGATCCCCCCAAACAGGACTCCAGCAGTTTAGACATTAAATTATTACTTTAAAAAGTTTGTGGAGATTAAATTAATTTACATTTAAAAATATTTTTTATGTTAAATGCCAACATTGTAGTTTTGCTCCAATAGCTTTTGTATAAATTTGATTCTTTCTCCACCTTCGGCCTTTGCACAGTATTTTCGTTACAAGTGAAACAATCCATTTGTCAAGCAATAAAATAATTAGCAGATCTGTTCATAATTAGTCGTTATTAGCGGCTGTAGAGGCAGGCTTACTCCTGTCCGGTGCTGTCCGACAATTCTCCACTCCAGAGATCGATGAATTCTAAAAACCGTGGAACTAGCAACACAAACACTGGTTTCCTTTACGACTCTTTCGGCGGACTTCAAAGGCACCTACATGACGCCAGCGATGATGTCATTGGTGATATGCATACATACAAAGTAGAACAAACAGAGAAAGCCAGCGTTATTTAACACATTAAAACTATTTCCATCTCAACCAACTATGGACCCCCATTTCATGTTACCTTATCCTGCTTAAGGTAATGGTCTGCAGCCTATCCCAGCTGTCAGAGGGTGCTGGGAGGTTGCTAGTCATCAACCAACTATAATAAAACAAAATAAAGTCCTGCTTATACATATTGTATTTGCATTGGTAGGCTAATAATATATAAAACATGGCGTTTTTTTAAATGAGTTATGCCAAAATGACTAAACACTGAAAATTGATTTAACTGTCTTTACATAAATTCTTGTTCTTAAATGTGATATTCTAGGATCAGGTTTACTTCAAGTAGAGCCCTGTGGTATTAGTACCGGTCTGAACAACTATACACAGAATATTTCCACTTTATTTTTATGTACTTTTCTCTATTATTTATTTTTCTTTATTAGGAATTATTGTTAAAATCACCCATTTATAAACATCATTTTCTAGGTTTCATGTCTGGTACAATTTCAGGCACGAGTTTTCCCTTCTGCTACACATAGGCGCACACACAGACAAACACAATCGTTTTCCACAGACTTTATTTTAGCCAACTCAGGACAGAGAATCTTCACACGACCTTCTGTACAAGACTGTTCCCTTTTTTGGAAAAAAGAAAGAAACAACAAACAAAAGTTTTGTACAAAAATAAAGTATGATAAAAAAAAAACATACACAAAGACACAAGACCAAAATAAAATATTAATGTTTAATGCTTTTCTTACTATTAATGCTTTTTTTGTGAAGAGTGCTATAAATAGTGACAGTATTTATTTGAACTTTAGTTTGCTTAACTCTCCTGTGAGCATTCAACTCATGACAAAACTGCGATTTGTTTTTGATAATAAGCCAGTAGCACCATTCTAAGTTCATCTATGACACTCTGTGCCATCTGAGGCTGGACGGCATCCACTCTTAGCGTTTCACATGACAAATGGGCTCATTGCCTCCATGCAGTGCAAAAATGAAAAGAAAGGAAAAATATACCAATAACTCCAACCCCAACCACTGACCTGGTTGTCAGTTTCATTGCAAATAAAAACTTTCAAGTCTTCCCCAAATCTCTCACCAGGAGAACTTCCTAACAAAGATCTGTGTAATTATTGTTAGTTAGGATTTTTCATTCTGTATTTCTTCCCAACATCTTATGGTTTTGATCAAACTGTAACTATGATTTGTCAATACAATCATCTAAGCAGGCAGGCTGCCCGACAAAAGCATTCCAGTAAAGCTAGCCAAAGCACAAACATACATTTCATGTAAACGAAATGTAATTAATGTTTTAAGAGAACAACACTTCTTCATTTTTCTGGACAAGTTCCCTCTTTAAATTACTGTAGTGTCAGGAACTGAAGACTAATATTGAAAACATACTTCTTTTGTTTTAAAGCAAACACAATTCATGAAACAAACAGTAAAATGTGTTAGTTATTACATCCTCCCATAGCTTCACCATACAATTCCATAAACACAAGTTTTAAGTGTAAGCCTGTGGACTCACAGACAAGGCAAGAAGTGAAGGCAGATGAGCAGGGAAAAAAAACAATGTAACAGCAAGTGAATGAATACGCAAATCATACTCAAGAGTCAGTTCAACATCAACATAATAACTTAGAAGCCTGCCATATACTGAGTAACAATTATAAATCACTCATATAGACTATGATATAAAAACCATCTCTTTCTTTCTCTTGCAATGAGCTGACAATCAAATTTCGCATATTATGCTGAACCAATTTCAAATGTATTTTGTTCTACATGGCAACTTGATTGTCACTTTCTAGGGTGTAAAGCACGTTAGTTCCAAAATAAGAAGATGTCTTAACACCTCAGCTGGTCAATGAGAGGAATTTTAACGACAGTCTAGCTTCAGTCTAGCTTTAAAGGAGGCTGACCAGTGTCCCATACGTCTTTTAGTGATCAGAGATGGGATGCAACTTTGTTTTGTTGATACGTATAGCAGTTGTAGTGCATTCTAGAGACAGCTGGCTTGGTCATGTGAAGCACTGCAATACATTAAAGCAATACATAATACAATAAAAGACACTTAATACCTCATTATACAGTGTATGTACAACTCTGTTCCAAGTGTTTCCTTTACTGCCTTTGACGTAACTTTCTGTTGTACGCCTTGTGACTGTGTTTACTTCAAAAATTAATTTATGTATCAAACACTTTACAGTCTTATCCCATCTCCTTTCTCTTTTTCTTATTTATATCTTTTGTTTTCCTACATAGCCATAGTGGTCAGGTGCTGATGTCCTAGCAGCCCCTTACGCCCTGCTCCAGTCCCCGGATGCCCCCCTCCATTGCCGTGGCCACAATATTCTTGCAGGTTCTGCCGCAAAGTAACCAGTGCTGAGCCAAGACAGGCACGATTTGGAGCCAGGACACCTCCAGGCAACTGGAAGAGGACAGTGGCTACCCCAGCCATGCCGTCATCTGTAGGCTCCAGGGTGATGGGCCCTACTTTGAAGGAGGAATAGGAAAAGCCCATGAGCTGGGACAGGAAGGGGTCGGAGCGACAAAAGTGCTGGTAGCCACTGTATGTGGATGGGTGGTGATGTGAGCCTGGGTTGCCGGTGGTGGTGCCGGCATAGTGGTGGGTGTTCAGGTAGTGCAGTGGCAGGTGCTGGCCGCTGTTGCCCCCTCCACCTAGAGTGAGGTGGTGATGGTGGTGAGCTGTGGGTCCAGAGCCTGCGTCATGTTTGTAGGAGACAGCTCCTGCCCTGCCCCTCTGACCCACCACAACTCCTCCCAACTTACTTGATCGGGCATAAGCAAGCGACACGGTGCTGCCCCCCAACCCGCCAACAGTCGAAGGCAGATAAATGAGCTGAGGTTCCTCTGGCTCGAGATATATGGTGAGTTTAGCGAAGGGTCTTGACGCCATTTTGGTCATCTCCTGGATGTGGCGACGCTGCTCTCGACGGAAGTCAAGGAACTGCTTAACTTTCCACAGGAGGACGCAGACAGACAGGAAGAGGAAAAAGCAGGAGAAGAAAACTGAGAAGAAGACAAAAAGATCGATGTGTGCTTGGTCCTGTCGCAGAAACAGCAGGCCCTGGGATTCTCCTTGTCTCTCGCCAGTTCCAACACCTCTCAGAGCAATGTAGAAGCGGCTGGACTTTAAGGAGTGTACTTCATGGGGGAAGGTGATGACCACACGATCTCGAACACCACGGACAATCAGCACTGTCTGTGGTTTCCACACAGTGATATAGGTGATGAGTCCTTCTGCTCGCTCTTCCCTAATTTCTCTTTCTGCCCCTGGAGCTTTTGCTTGCAGCTGCAATGGGTTGTGGGAGAGCACTGATCCTCCGAGACCAGATGAAGTGTTGGCAAACACCTTTATGGGGGATGGAGGAGATTCCTTATCTATCGTTGTCCCCCGAGTTACTGATTCCTCCTCGATCTTGATGGTGTGAATTCCGGTGTACCGGTCCACATCCACAATGAAAGTATCGTGAGAGTTAGACACATAAACCTCCACCTCACCAAAGGTGACATCAATGGTGACGCGAATGTCGACATTGGTGAACTTTGGCTGAGCGGCAAAGAAGACAGTACGTCCCTTGGGCAGGTTGCGGATGGTGGGATCATGAAAGCAGTTGGTCTGGGATGTAGGATCAAAGCAGCACTCTGTATCCACATTGAACTGACGGTAACACTGACGCCCATTCACTGGTGTGCCATTGAAGGAGTCTTTGCACTTGGCACACTAAATGGAAAAACACATTTTGATCAAAACCCACAAAGAAATAAAACATTCTTCTGCACATTCTTGATCTAGAGAAAGATAAAAACTGTAAAGACCACATTTTATGTGCAAAAACATATCCTGCAAAATTCAACATTTGCCACATATTTAAAATTATCTGTAGCCTGTCCACACCTGCTGCCTATAGCAATCCTTCCGGTCACTCTGGGGGCTGCTAAGACAGGAGGAGGTCTCTGTGTTGTTTTGGCAGGGGCAGCCTGTGCCATCGTGTTCATTACATGTGTCTGCGTGGCCATTACACTGACATCTGCAATAAAGCGAAGAAACATCAAACGCATACAGTATGTGAACACAAGAAGGAAAACCAATACACTTGAAGAGGGAAAAATCCAAATAAAAAAAAATTTTTCAATTTCAGTTTAATGATTACTTACTTCTCACATTTTCCCTGCAGCAGGAAGTAACCACTAAGGCAACTCTCGCACTTGTCTCCCACACTGTTGTTCTGACAGTTCACGCACACAGCATTCTCTTCAGTGGGACCCTCAGACACCCAGTTCTGAATCTGGGAAGAGAAAGATGAATCCTGATGCTTAAAAAAACGGTGTCAAAGCTAAAATAAAAGAAACAACAACAAACTAATTATTATTTTATACAATCAGGTCACGGCTACAAGAATTACACTTACACTGCTGGGATCCAGAGAGAAATGCTGTGGATTTTCAAGGGCCTTCTTGTGTTCATCCCGTGATAGACATACAACACTGTTTCCCCTGCAAAACTCTCGACACGGACGACAGGTGCCACCTCCTTTGGCAGAACCCACAAACAGAGGCTTACACTTCTCACAGTGCTTACCCTAGAATTAGGAAAAGGAAAAAAATTATATACACCAACAAAAGTGGAAGAACAATGTGGGGAAACACATTGATTTAAGCACTTACTATGGTGTTATTGTGGCATTGAAGACAAACATCTGGTTCGTTAACACCAGCACAGTTACTGTGTTTGTTGCAACTGCACTGAGAGGAGCAGTTATCCCCCACAAAGCCAAAGTGACACTGGCAAACTCCTGGGGACACACATGTCCCATTCACACAGCCTTGTGCACACACTGGCTCACACTGACCAGAGACACTGAACAAAAAGAAATACAATGAAAAAGTGATTTGGGGCAAACCCTTCCAGTTCAAATGAAAAGCAACAGAATATCTTTGAAGTAAAGTGTGTTCGCTGTTACCTGCTCAGTATGTAACCCTGTTTGCATGTGCAGTGGTATCCCTGGGGAAGGTTGTGGCAGTCCTGGGTCGTGTTGCAATGGTGGTGGCCGTTGGCACACTCATCCTCCTCTGGACAATGGAGGAAAGACCAACTACTGTTTCTCAGGGGGCAAACGCCCTCACTCACACCTGGGAGACAAGAATCCAGGGAGGTGTGTGAATCACATTTTTTAAAAAGTAGAAACTTGCAAGGAGAACAATCTAACAGCTTTAGGAGATGTCTCACCATCAAGTCCTCCTTGCAGGCAGCGTCCAGCCCCATTGCCCCCTCGAGTAGCACACCAGCCACACTGAGGTCTGGCAATACATTGGGAGCACTGGGTGAGCTGGGAGCACTGTGGAGAGCAAGAGTCCCCTCCAGAAAGCAGACGACCACACTGACCCGCCTCACACCGCAGGGGCACAAACGATGGGCTCATGCACTGGAAGAAGGGGTGAGAGATGTGAGAGATTACCTGCATACAAACAGACTTTTATCAACTAATGCAGAAAAGAAGTTTGTAAGGCTTGGGCCAGGGAGCTTTACCTGCTGCAGAGCCATGCTCCACACGCAGTGCTGCCAGCCCCCATCAGAGCCTCTGGAGCCCAGACAGAGGTTGCAGTTATGGAGACTGTGACATGGTGGAGGGCAAGGCAGAGGTGGTGAGGATTCCACCTGCATGGGCGAGACATTGAGCAGGGCGTAGCTGAAACATGTCCAGTCATAGGTGGGGTTCACACTCAGGATGCGCCTGGTCTCACCTGTAGAAATCATAACGCAGTACAAGCTTTTAGTGGAACTCCACGACAGTCCCCCAAATCTTTGGTCTGGGTTGTGGAGTCAAAGCTGGGTTGTAAAAAGATTAATCAAAAACAATCAAACAAAAAAACAACATACAATTAAATTTATAAAAGTAACACTCACTCCTCATACCTGTGCGTTTGAACTGGCGAGTCCACATGCATTTTCCGGAAGCGGTACACTTGGGGCAGTCAGAAGCCTCGCAGCTGGTCTCAGTGCAGTTGCTGGAGAGAAATATCTCCCTCTGGTTGATCCGACAGTCATGTTCAGATGTACAGCTAACAGAGCTGCTAATACAGGCGCCCTCTGGACAGTTTGTGCACCATTTACACTGTAGGGTATGCTGGGAAATTCAGCAAACAGTTTTTAGTTGAGAGTCACTCTGTCCTTGTGCTAGTAAGATTAGTGTAGGGGTGTGGAATGCTACCTGTGATGGACTTGAGAATGTCTTAGGATGTCGAGCAAGGCATTCACTGCAGGTCTTCAGTCTGCGGCACTGATCTGGCTGGCGTGGAGTTGGGGAGCAGGGAGACTGACCAGTGAGGCAGCCCATTCTGATGGAGATGGAGAGAGATTATGAAAAGTACGATTAATGTTATCACGTAGCTGTGCACGTACTTGGGAATGCAAAACTATTTATTTAGTTTCTTTCAGCCACGTTACCTCTCTGCAGTATCAGAGGAAGCACAGGTTCCCCTACACCAAATGCAGCTGCCTGTGGTGGAGTTGCAGGCCTCTGGTGTGGGCAGCACAGCACAGGGATCAGAGGGAACAGTTAGTGTTAGGAGTCTGCCCAGTGTGACACCATTGAAACCTCCTGATAAAAAGAGACTGCCATCCCAGCTCGTCATGGCAAGAGACACTGATCGATTAACTGGATCTCCAATAGCTGAGACTAAAAAAACAAGAAAGATGGGTTATGTTATGGTACTGTAGGTGATGATTTGACATCACTGAATCTGTGGAAAATATCTGAGACAGTCACCTGGTTGTATCCAGGTGTTACAGTTTATCTGGTACAGAGACACAGAGTTACTGTAGTCTTCTGCTTCTGTTCTCCCACCTACTATGACCATGGTGTCTTTGATCAGGGCTGCAGCATGGAAGAAACGGGACAAGGGCTGCGTGGGAAAGAGATGATACAGAAAGAAAAGATATTTATGAAATGGACTGAGGACAACGGACTTGGTGGGTTAGCTTTTACCAGCAGGGGACTGAGACTTGATGAGGCCATCCTTCTTACCTTATTACCCTGTGAGGGGACCAGCAGAGACCAAGTGAGGTTGGGGTAGTACAGACTATAAAGCTCGCCTGAGGGCTCAACAGTCTCCACGTGAAAGCGGTAGCCTCCAAAGACATAGATGGCATCAGTCTGCTCATGGTAGACTGCTGAGTGGCCATATAAACCTGAACATATAAAGCAAAAAGGTTTAAGTAACAGAAGAAAAATGTAAGCTGTGTTGACTTTTGGTTTTATGTCACAACACAATCACTATCGTCGAAAAGCAATGGCCTCAAAAACCTGTAGGTGGTGTGCCAGTGTGAGGGGCAACGGTCCAGTTTCCAGAATGAGGGCTAAACTCCAGTAGATGGTGGTTGAAGCCATTTTCTGGAGAGTAACCTCCAATCAACAGCACAGAGGCGTCTCGGCGTACAGTCAAAGTGTGGCCAGCCACTTGTGGAAGCACTGAGCTCTGTCAGACGTGGAAGGACATTTGATTTGTTACTTAAAAAACAAACAAGAACTGTTTCCATATAATTTGTATGTGCAGTCTAATCCAGACCTTGTGTTCTCTCCAGACCAAACTGCTGAGATTTAGGCTCCAGGTATCCATGGCAACACCACTTTGAGTGACACCGCCTACCACCAACATAAAATTGTGGCTGGCTCCATGATTTCCAGAGCCAGACTCCTGAATGGTCAGTAGTGCGGAGGCGTGGTGATAGCGAGGACTAGGAGTTGAGCCTTCGTCCACAGAGCTCGTCAACATTTGGGTCCAGCGGTGCTCCAACACAGAGTATCTGATTGAAGCAAAGACAAAATGCGTCACTATACTAATAGACCATAATGTCCTATATACTACGCATACGTTACATTCATATATTAATTCTTATAATAACATTAATGTTAATATAATAGCATTAAGTTTCATAACATTAATTACACTACAAACAGTCTCAGGTATGACTTTACCTGTAGACATTTCCCAGAATGCCCTCAGACAGAGAAAGTCCTCCATACATCCAGAGGTTGCCCTGTGGTCCAGCGACCAGAGAGTGGCCCATCCTGTGGAGGAACCTGTGGGCCTGGTTCTGTAAAGCCATAATGCATAAATGTGTTTGTTTCTGGGACAAGGTTAAAAAAAAAGATAAGTTGTTAAATTTAAAGTATCTGTTACTTTCTGTCCCTACCACTGTGAGTTGTGTGTCCAGCAGCGTTTCCCAGATTAGGCTGCTGGAGTCCCGAGGAACAGAGCAGTCTGAACCAGCCCAGTTAGCGGAGCACACACAAACTCCGAGGGACTGACACAGAAAAAATATCTGGTTAGTGATCTAGGAATAGTTCTGTTTCTCAAATTTAATCTAAATTGAACACAAGGTATTACATATGCATCACACCACATCAAACAAAGCTTATAACTATAGAACATATGCTGTGTCATGATGCTCTACTGTCTAACAATTAAAATTTAAATAAATTACACATTTTATTAATACCAATTGTCTTGATCCTGGTTTCCCAAGAGCAACTTGGATAAACAAAGTGAATGTACACGATATTTAAATGAATTTAAATATACAAAAATGGTCATCTCTTACGATA
Source organism: Channa striata (assembly GCA_033026295.1). Taxonomy (NCBI): domain Eukaryota; kingdom Metazoa; phylum Chordata; class Actinopteri; order Anabantiformes; family Channidae; genus Channa; species Channa striata. The sequence goes on along the minus strand of CM065175.1, from coordinate 19,482,724 downwards.
TTACAAGCTCCTCTTCCTTCTGCTGTTCCACAATCCTGAGGACACAAGGGTCGGTCGCAGTGGGGTCCTCCATAACCGTGAGGGCACTGGCAGAGCCCCCCTTGGCACTGTGCTCCGCCTGGACAAACGGGTGACCCCTCCTCTCCCTCATCCGCACTCTGGTGACATCGCCGCACCCAAAAAGATGCATTGAAGCCTTGTGGTTTGTTTGAAGAAACATTGGCCTCAAAGTAGACTGAAATCACACCTGATGAAAAACAGAAAACACAATGTAAAACAGATAACTTTGCATGGTTAATTAGGTCGTTACTATTCAGCTTTAGCAAATGTCCTCATTGCCACATTCATCTGTGAATGAATAACTGAGGCACTAAGCAGTTGCCAAAAAAATGTAGGAGTCAAATTTGAAGCATACCCGATGTGGCCTCCACTGTGATAGGCTGAGTCCTTGTGGTGCCACAAAATGCTCCAATTAGATTATGATCAGAATGTACGACCCCATTGGCGAGAAAGCGAGGAAGGCCATCAAAAACATAGACATAAGAGCTCTGCAAATAAAGTAGAGACAATGTGGAACAAACTGTTTATGTTAATGTTTATGTTAAAGTAGATGTAAACTGATCAGGTCGTGTTTCTACTCACTTTACAGTATGTGTGTGAGTCTGGGTGTAGAGTGAGAGCTACAGGAGGACACAGCTGTCTGGGAAGACAAGGTGTGAGATTCTCCGTCACAGACAAAACCCAGAGGCAATGTGAAAGCCCTCCTTTGCCTTCTGTGCCACTCTGCCATCCAAGAGAGGAGGAGAGAGACATGATGGAGGGGGAGGTGGAGGAAAGCAGCACGGAACGGCCTTGGCACTGGCGGTAGCATGTGCCATTGTTCCTATCACAAAGAAAAAGTTGTTAGAATAGACTTTTCATTACAAGAGTATCTGACATTTCAAAAGTCAACCAAAAACTCTTTTGACGCATTATATTATTTTCAATAACTTGAGTTTTAAGGGTTTTCAACCAGTTCAGACACAAAAATAGAATGGTGTACATGACTATCAGAGTGCATCGCGAAGATCTCCTTACCTGGGGTCTCCATAGTAACCAGGCAGGCAGGACTCACAGTGTGGTCCCTGGGTGTTGTGGGTGCAGTAGCACTGGCCTGTCTGGTTGTGACAGTAGCCTCGGAGAGGGTCACCATGGCCGTTACACTCACAAGGGACACAGCCGCCCCCATCAGCCAGGGCTGAACCAAAGCTACCTGGTCGGCAGTGCTCGCAGTGGGGCCCCGTAGTCCAGTCTGAAAAACAGATTGAAAACAGAGGAGACACCAACATTAAAGGACTCAGAATGGAGCCAATAATGTTGATTGGGCTATCCCTCACAGTACGTAGTAAATAGATGGATGGTGTATTTTTAAAATGCCAAAATTAGACAGTAAAGAGAACAGCTTTCTTGGACTATTTCAGTAGTGGTGAAAGTTCAAAAATGACCATGAAATGGATCTTTAAGGTCTCACCCTGACATTCATCGCAGATCCCTGGAGCTGTAATACAAGTAGAGTGGAAGTTGCAGCCACAGTCCACATCACATTCAACGCCACTCAGAACAAGAGTCGCAGGATCCGATGTCCATCCCAGGGAACATTCACACTCAAACCTCGGACTGCCACTGCACTGACCCTCACGACATTCATTGTAGCATCTGTGGGAAACGGGGTTGGAAGAAGAAGACACGTTTTTAGGTTTTAGAATCAACAGAGGAACACATTTTTAGGGCTGCACCTAGAAATTACTTTTACAAATATTCCAATAATCTATAGCTTATTTTCTATCAATATAACAACTAATTAGTTTTTAAAAAAATCATTCATTAATTATTTATATCTTAATATTTTACGCAAATATGACAAGTATGCACTGCAGGCCTTTATTGCTGATGCAAAACATAGGCCAATCTTAACTAGTAATCTGTGATTTACAGACTAATAATAACCATCATGTTTGACCTCTGTTTAAAATACATACTTTGGACGATCACGGTCAAGTTTTTTCATTCGTTCATTAATGGACTCTGTGTTCTCATTAGTTTCAGCCATAACTCATCCACACGTTATGTAAATCAACATACTGAGGTAACTGATTAAGTGGACGCTGATTTTTATGGAAACTCTTACGTCTGGTTGCAGTGCAGTGTCCCATCCCCTGTGTATCCTCTCTCACAATGGCACTCATAAGAAGTGGGTGTGTTTATGCAGGTGGCAAAGGGGTGACAGTTGTGGAGTCCGAGCCTGCATTCCTCAACATCAGGACAGGTGGGGTAGGACCAAATGACATCTTGTTCTTCATCATCCAGGTGCTCCAGCTCCATCTCCATTTCCAGGGGTCGAGGTGGGGCTAAGGTCTGAGGCTCAGGGCTGAGAGAGACAGACACAATTATGTGTATTTAGAAGATATGTTTTTGCTAACAACATGCGAAAGTCATTCAAATGATGAGAATCAGGTATTTGTTAATTAATGCCAAAAATTCATAATTATAATATATCTGGAGTTATTGTTGTGAGTTCCAAGGACTGAGTTACAACAATTACAACTCTGCAATACTCCACTTTAGTACAAGGAAAGCTTTTTTGCTTGCTGTGTAAGTCTTTTGTGTAATTGTATGTTTTATATGTAATTGTCATATGCTTCCTCTACCCTGTCACAACAAGGTTATTAAGACATATGTTACTTTGCAGCATGTGCTTCAGCAACAGCCACACTGCAGTTATACACCGAGGGGTCGTCCATTCCTGCCCAATCTCCCCTCAAACACCTGAAATGATGAGGAGAAAACAAAGAATAAAACCTGCAATATCACACACACATAAAAAAAAATCATAAGCAATGTCTCAGTAAAAACTAACTTTCAATTATCGATCCATAGTGTTTTCCATACTCACTTTCCAATTGTGGGATTGTTGTGGTCACCACACCAACCACACTGGAATGTTCGCAGGCAATCTGTGCATGTATTTAAAGCTGAACACTGCTTACACTGGGGAACTGAGTGAACACTGAAGGGTAAGAAATAAAAGAATATGAATATTAGATCATCCATGTGACATTAATTTTAACTCAGTGACTGAAAAAAAAACTAACCAACTTACAACATAATAGTTTAGACTTTATTTAGTTTAGATTCACTTCTTGGCCATTATTGAAATAATGTGAGTGAACTGGAGTTATCAAGTTAAATAACCAAAGCCAACAGGAAATTGCATGTACCAAAAATTCTGGCTATGAATATAACTGAAGTTTTTAGAATGCCCTCATTTTACCTGTCGTACCAGTCCCTGCACTCTCCATAGGGATATTTTGTGAGGTAGGCAGCAAAATAGAAGCAGGCCTGGGCTGACTCACACCATGCACACTGGCTGGAGTTAGAGAGGCACTCACCACATGTTTTTCTCCTTTAGGAAAGACAAACAAATGACCAGACAAATGACGACAATGAGGATAAGTTCAAGGTTCTTCTTGCAGTTGGGTGATTACATGTATTAAAAATAGAGTATTTCAACTCACTGGTTGCAGACTTTAGGACACCCTCTTGGGTCACGTATGGATCCATCGAGCCTTCCCCGTCGACTACACTGGTAGTCGCCTTTTTTGTTGGAGTTTATTTGCCACTCGCAATAAGAGTCCTATAGTCCAAATTCAGCTTGGCATAAGTTAATTCTCATAACTACTACATGAAATATTAGCAACATACTTTGAGTAATCTGTGTTGTACCTGAGTACAAGCCGAACAGTCTCTGTACTCTTCACACAATGTGCAGTGCTGGGGCGCCAACAGCAGATGGTGCTGATCCTCTCCCTTGCCTCCCCCCTTATCTCTTTCGCCCTTCCAATTCTCTCTCTCGGGGCAGGGCTCTGGGTCTGGACCATCCCGCAACAGGCAGCGCGACAAAGACGAGCACCAGCCACAAGACTGGTCGGACAGACAGGCCAGACAGGACATGTAACCTGAACAGGACCCTGAGCGGTAGGGCTCCAAGAACAAGAAAGAGATCTCCTAGAAAGACAAAGGGCATTGGGAGAGAGGGAAATATTCAACAACTAGAAGAAAGCCGGCAGTACAGAAACATCTGCAGTTAAGTTCAAAGGTCAAAGCATGACACTAAATAAATAATAGCTTTTTAAGATTCCCAATGCTTTACTGAATGTATGCATAAAACACTAACTTAAACTTTGGTTAGTGTAGAGCCAAATTCATGTATTAATTTAGAAGTTTAATTAGAAAAGTTTAAGAAATCCAGAGATTTATCTGTGCCAATACTCACACTCCCACCAGGCAATGTTCTGTTCCAGATAAGGGCCATCTCACTGGTTTGTCCTGAGCCCGAGTTGTTAAGGTAACCCTCAGCCTGAACAAGGTAATGGTTACCCCTGGTCAGGTTAGAAAACAGTCTACTCCCATCTGTGCGAGTCAGCAGCTTTAACTCCTTCTCCTGCTGAGCTGCCCAACGACCCACCACCTCCTGTTCAAATAATTTAGAAATGCAAAGGGAATTCACGAAAAAGAAAAAGTGGTTATGAGTTAAGTAAAAATGCATTACTCATCTGATATAAAAATCATCTAATACAAAGTACAGTTTACATCTAGTCGGAGACACACAAAGTCTTTTTTTTCAAGTAAGGTGGACTCAATACACAAATGTGACCAGTGATCATTTTTTTTGTGACAAGCATATTTTTGCTCTCACCAGTTGGCTTGAATTGGGGCCTGATGCCATGCGAGCCTCAAAGTGTAGCCTCTGAATGCGGGCCCACATAGAGACAGTCTCAGTGGGAGGGGGCACTGGAGGAGGGGCTCCCCACAACGGGTGGATAAAGCCCCTGAACTGTAGGGCTACATCCATTTCTGTAGTAGGGCTAAGGATGATGTTGGTACTACGGAGAATGGACACCTGGTGAAGGGGTGAGGAGGAAGGAGGATGGTGGAAGATGGATGGAAGTGGAAACACATCAACAGAAGCACTATTCTCTACACACAAGTAAGTCACTGAAAAGGTAATCTTCTCCATAAGTGCATTACAAAGCAGGCAGAAAAAAAAAGAGGTGAGCACTGGAGCTTAAAAAGCCACAAACACAAAGGGGGAATAAATAATAACAATAAAATTTACATTCATAATATTCAAGTGAGAGAACTGTAGTGGGGTCACAGTGTCAAAGCAAGATTTGAGGCAGGAAGGAGTGATAAGTAAGCAAATAGGGAGGTAGTTACGACCACAACTACAACAGTTAGCAGTTGAGATTTGGACTCCGTACCTTGTCAGGCTGGGAGTCGTTGCGGGGGTGCTGGAAGGTGAGCAGGTGCAGTCCTGGGACATAGTTCTCGGTGCGACAGGAGTGGAGGGAGGTTAGGAAAAGGGTACGCTCCCCCCACCAGCCGTACGCCCCTGAGATCTGGTCCACACGGCACGCACTTCGCTCTGTGAGACCGAGAGGGAGAGGTCAGCACACAAAAAACACATCTGACCTCTTAAAAACTCATAATACAGCAGTTTCCTACAGTGTACTACTGTACCAAAATAGATGTGTGACTTTTGTGTAGCGTGTGTCCAAAAGGAGTGAAAACACATGACTTCACTGCACCAAAAGTAGGCTGTGACTGGACAGGCAAGTCAAATCATTGTCTGAGTAACCTGTCCAGTCTTAACTGGGAGAAGTCAAGTCACTGCGCTCCATCTCTGAAACACGCCCAACAAGAGTCTAATCCCTCCCATGCCAACTCCCAAATTGGTCTTGGTTTTCAGTCTAAGATTTAACCCTTCTCCTTTGCTCTCCTTCCTCCCTCCCTGGGTCTCACCTGACACTGGTAAGCAGGACTCATTCTGAACACACCAGCCAAAATCACCAGGGGCACGTGCCAGAAAAGCTGGAGTGCCACTGAACACCACACAGGATTGGCAGTCGGACAGGAAGCGAGCCAGGCCCAGGCAACCAGTACTGCCACACTGTGGAAATCAAAGAGGGGGTTTTACATCCTTGTGTTAATCCTAACAGACATTTACACTGACACAAGACAGTGAAAAAAAATAATTTGGATGTCTAACAATATCTGATTAGGAACAAGAACATTGCAGTTTTTCTATGAGTATTTAAATTAGTCATAGATGACAAAGGTTATGTTGAGGAAAGTGTTACCGGATTAGTGGGCTGGTACTCTCGACAACGGCCTTCACACCAGCTGCACTCTGGGTTCTTAAGGCACATACTTTCATCCAACGCTTCAGCACAGACAGCATCCTGGTAAGGCAACCCACACACACACACACACACACACAGCAATATAGTTATACCTACTAGCTTTCATCCACAATTATTCAATTTCTTTTCCCCTTCACCTTGACACAGCTACTTGACAAAAAAAAACATTGAGTATTCTCTAAGTGACTTATTGTTTTATGGTTTTATGATATTTTTGACTTACCCTGTCACCTTGATCGCTACTGACGAACAGCGGAACTTTGTAAGCCACAAGGTCTCTAAGGGCAACACCACTGTAACCCCCAGCGACCAGCAGCACACGTCCTTCCATCACAGCAGCAACATGCGAGTAACGTCCCCTCACAGAATCCCCGTCTTCAAAAATAAAGTCGGAAATGCATGATTACAATTAGCTACTAACTAATTCTGTGTGTCAGAGGGTGAGAGTTTTGACAAAAGTTTAAGTCTAAAAGAACTCACTGAGCGACCATCTCTCCCGAGTAGACACCCACTGGTGACAGCCCAAGTGGTAAAGAAGATCTCCTCATCATAGCACTTCTCCTCGTGATAGTGAATATGAACATTCCCCCCTGGGAGATAAAAGCAGAAAAAAAAACACATTAATAGGCACAAAAGTGATTAAAATGAATAACAGTCAGCCTGATAATGTTCCTAATGCTCACCGTATACCACCATGTAGTTTCCAATGACAGTTGCTGAGTGGAAAGCTCTCTCTCTGGGGCCTGTTGCTGGGAAACGAGAACGTAAGGATGTCCAAAACCGCCTGTCCACGTGGAACATGTCGGTGTTGTTCACTCTCACACTGAACCTTGGATAAACATATACCAACAATACTTTTAATACCTATAAAGGTTCTATATCATACAAATCACATTTATGCACCAAACAGCGCACAAACCATTCCACCTTAGCATCAACTATCAAACACACACACACAAATACACACATATAGAATGCTTGGAACTACACAAGATCAACAGGACTCTAAGAGCCTTCATCCAGGAAAACAACCTTAGAGGCCGACTTAAAGCCAACAGCACAAGTCAACACCAAGTGCGGCGTGACTTGCGTGAATTCTACGCATCACCGTCAGGTAGAAGAAGTGGCCGATATCAAAACCAGTGGCTGGACAAAGAGGGACTGAAAAACAGCAAAGAGGCACTAATCCTAGCAGCACAGGAGCAGACTCTACCATAGCAGGCAGGACCCCAGGTGCAGGCTGTGGAAAGATGCCCCTGAGACAATCCAGTACATAACAGCGGGGTGCAAGATGCTAGCAGGCAGGGCATACATGGAACGCCATAACCAAGTGACAGGCACAGTGTACAGAAACATCTGTGCCGAGTACAGGCTGGGAGTCCCAAAGTCAATATGTGACACACCTCCAAAGGTGGTTGAGAAAGGTAGAGCTAAGATCGTGTGGGATTTCCAGATACAGACTGAGAAAATGGTAATGGCCAACCAACCCGACATAGAAGTTGTGCACAAACAGGAGAACAAGGCTGTAGTGGTAGATGTGGCAATCCAATGCTAAGTTATAGCAACATCACGAAGAAGGAACATGAGAAGCTCGAGAAATACTAAGGGCTCTCTCTCTATATATACATATATACACACACACAAACACACACAGTATATGAAGCAGTAAAAGCAGTATATACATATATGTATGCATGCATGCATTCATGCATACATATATATATATTAATTCTGTCACTCTTCCTGCTGACTGTGTTTAGAGCTGTGCACTGTTTCTTTGTGAGAAGTTGTGTACCTGGCAGTGGTAGGCCTGTGGCCTCCGTAGACCAGTAGTGTCCTGGATGCGCTGTGAAACACCATGGAGTGACCAGCAGTGGCCGGGGGCTTCCCACCCGTGGGCAGAACGGTCTCCCATCGCCCAGAGCCACGCAGCCCGAAACGATACAGAGAAGAGGAAAACATATCCTCTTCTGTGCGGCCTGTAAAATGTATATAAAAGGACAATAAAGGGCGATGAAAACAATATGCTGCTTAGGTGGAATTTTAAAATAAAAAATACATCCCAAACCAAACTCAAAGCATGGTGACAATATAATATACAACAAACCTCCAAATACATAGAGATAACTTTCTACTACAGCTGCAGCGTGATTGGCCAATTTAGGAGCACCACGTGAATTCGAAAAGCCAAGCTGTTGCCAGTCATCATGTGGTGCCCGGTACATCCAAACATCACTGGCCAGGGAGCCATTGGCTAGCTCTCCTCCAAAGATGACCATATTACCCATCCACTCCACTGCTGTGTGGGAGTGACGAGCCACCTGGCAGTAGAGGAGAGCCAAAGAAATGACAGGAAATGTAACAGAATAAAAGGGAACACTTATTCACATTAACAGACAAGATTAAACTTAAACATTATAATAGATACAGAGAATTTACATTCTGTAAATTACTTTACTTTAATCAGATTTCTGCACTACTATATTTTTCAACATCTCGGATTTTAATATATTTTTACATGGTGCTGTTGGCTTTGGGTTCCAGTCAGGAAATTTAGACTGTACAATACGAACAAAAACACAAGCTCCACAGTATAAGTAAAGAGAATAAATATCAAATTATTTAAATGACTTACAGTTCAGCTGTAAAGACTTTTCTATTGCAGCTTCGATTTAAGTTTGGTTGAAAGACTCCTTACAAATATATTCCTTACGTCCATAAAAAAGATTTTAGTGGATTTAAATGTGTATAATCTGAATAGCTCATCCAGAATAAATGATGTTTTTTGTTTCCACATGAAATTTAAAGGATTCGGTTTAAATTGCAGAATTGCAGGCGGATAGAAGCCATGATCGAGGAAAACCTTGGAAACCAACACAGACCACTTACAGGAGAGTGACCATAAGACCTGCTTTCCCATCGGTTGGTTGTGAAATTGTACTTGATCAAGTCACCAAGAGCTCTGTTCAGATCAAACCCTAGAGAGGAAAAAGATTAAACATACACTATTATCATTCATCATCAAAAGCAGTAGATGTGCATCCAGCAAAAACAAGATAGAAATATAAAGGTAGTGAAAATCTAACCCTTGATAAAGAATGTTACAGTTTAATAAATCTGTTAAAGACTGAAGAACCTAAGTTTGCAACAATTGTGTTTAAAAAGGCGGTGGAAGCTGGGTTTGATCACTAAATATTGGACCTGGTCTTTAAGTGGAAATTAAAATTGTGTCACTCTTACCACCAAACAAGTACATGGCTCCAGTGGAGGAGAGGTACACGCCAGCAGAACCTGTCCTAGGGGGTGTGTAGGAATTTCCGTCACTCACGCGCCACCACTGTCCTGCCCCACTGTCATCGTGAAGCCCAAGCTGGCAGCTGTGACCCACAAAGCTGGTGTTGCACACACAGTGCTCTCCTTTCTGAGACAAACAATGGAAAAAAAATACTTTAAGTTCACTAATCAATTGTTCCATATTTTCCAGAGTTTACAATTCAAGGACGAATGGGAGAGATTTGAGCTGCATACATTTTTTTTGTGTAAAAGAAATCTTCCTCTTCTATACTTTTTTACCTTATCACACTGGCCATTCAAAGAGCAAGACTGAGAGCACAGAGGGGTTGTACAAGCTAATCCTCCCCAACCCTGATGGCAATGGCACTTTGATGTAGAGGAATCACAGCGGCCATGACCCCCACAGGCCCCAGGACACAAAGAGAAGGTGTATGTAGCATTGAAGCCCAAGAGGTTATAATTAGCATCACTGAAAAGATGAAGCAGCATCTGGAACAAAAACATTGAATAGCACACGTTAAAATTTACTATCGTTATGACGCTTTAGTGTTTTGTTTGTCATGTTTTCATTGGTTACCTTGCCAGATTTGGCTTCAATGGGTTGAGGCAGAGTGTTGCCACTCAGACTGGCTAGGAGAGGGCTCTGGTAGGAGTCTCCATCATAAACAAAGAGGTAATCATAGGTACACTCTGTGTCCATGAAGGTGAAATTCAAGACAATGCGGTGACTGTTGCTGGGTGCTGGAAGATATAAAGAAACTGGTAAATGAAGAACTAGTCTGACATGTACTTTTACTAAAAACTGTCTATAGGTTCTAGTTTAGGTATCAATAATCCATTTTCCTTTGTCAAAGGCAATCTCATACAAGTCATAATACCTATAATAAGCCACTCGCAGTTCCCATTGACAGAGTAGTTTCCTGGTCCGTCAGTGACGTAGCCTGGTGGTCCCCTCAACTCCTGTCTGTGGCCCTTGCAGTCCCCTGCCTGACACACAGGTGACTGAACCAACAGCAGAGCCACCAGGACGAAGGAGACAGGGAGAGGGGCAGCCATCACTGGCACTGCCTTATGATGGGAGGCAAAAAGGGGAAGAGAGTCGTTTCATATGGGTCCTAGACAGATATTTCCAACACAAATATATAGATCTATGCCTGGTGGTTTCATCAGACTGACGTAGCTGTGTGCAATTTATTTATTTATTTAGCTATTTATATATTTGTGTTTGCTGGTGATCGCAGTGTGTTTCAGTGTGTGCCTGCACAACATAAATGATATCCGATGCATACTGGAAGGCTCCAAGGAAACCGCTAGAAATGTTAAAGTTTCTGATGGAGCTGGGAAACGTTGCCCTTGTGTTGGTTTATTGTGCACTTAATGTCAGTGTACACATCTCACAACAATAAAGTGGCTATCACACGCATAATGGCGTATGCACGACACCAACACACCACCGTCAGCGTTTACCAGTAACGTTTCTTGCTGGTATTTGCAACTAGCGGCTCTCCGCAGGCGACCATAACAAAGCTAACGGAACGGTTTGCTAAGCTAAGCGAGCTAATCCAATACCGCTAACACTCTGGGGCCGTTAGCTGCTTGGTTTGCAGGTTTACTTACAATGTCATACTCACCAGTTCCCGTCTCTTTGGCCCAAAGGTAAATCACATTTTCAGTTACCCTTCTAACGCCTGCGACCACATGGGCGAACTTATTTTTAGTGAGTGCTCAGGACCGACAGCTAGCTCCTTCAGCTCGGGCTACAGCACAGTGCCCTGCTAGCCTGCTCACTAGCTAGCGGCGGCGGCGGCGGCGGCTCAGCCAAATCCAGATGCGCAGTCTTCAGTGGCTGCAAAATCTGCCAGAGTATGTGACTGTTGGGTAATTCATCATTATGTAATTACAAAATACTGTTTCTAAAACTGTGACATGACGCATGCAAAAGCTGCTGCTACCCGCTAACAACAAAAGCCGTGTCACAGCATCGACGCGGTTTCTGCGGTCCACCCACTGAACAAACGCCCGTTGTTTGGCGTCTGTGGCTGGCCAGCAGGAACCGGTGGTTGCCAACACAAAGGGCAGCTCCGGTGGCACGTCCCGCCACTGCCATCCAGCGGACATGGGGAGGCAGGGTTCCAACATCTGGATCCAGCGTGTGCCAGATGTGCTGGCCTGGAATGCACATTTGCTACAAATGCCCATCGTGTGTATATAGTGTATTCTGATAATTCCCCATCGTTGGGACGAATAAACATTCTCAGCAGCTGTAGTTACATAAAGGGACTCGTAGCCTGCACCGCATCATTTATTTGGCAACTTTATCTGTCAATTACCTAGTGATATATGTAATTCTGACATGTGCCATTCTGATTAAGGTCTTTATTTTTAATGCTAAAACTTTTTACCTTTCTTGAGCTTCCAATGAAACACTTGTTCAGAGAATTTTAGTGTAATACTTTTATGTAAGAAAATGATCTAATACTCTCACCACTGCTCAGCAGCAACAACCTCTATTCTTTGAATATTTTCGTCACCATATTTCCCCTTTACTACATTGTTGTGACACTTAAAGTATTTTTAGAGCAATGAAATTGTCCTCCAACTTGTTCTATGTCTTTGGCCAAGTGCGTGTGGTTTGACATTGTGTTTGTGTTCTGACACAGGTGACTTCCAATTTAATAAATTGTCAAGGCATATTATTTTACTGCGCTTTTTATTCAGATATGTGGGCCAAGTTCTAAGGCAACTCTCGCACTTGTCTCCCACACTGCTGTTCTGACAGTTCACTGTAGCGATCTAATGCAACTTGGGTAATTTGATATTAATGCAAAAGCATTAATTTCCTCAAAATAGGGCACCAGGTCAATTAAGCTGAACCAAGCTGTGATTAAATATAATCTGAACCGCTGATGGTCCACAGTAACAATCGAATTAAGTAAACAATAGAATTTGACCCAAGATCAGTTTCTGTCATGACTTCTTTACCGTTTCAGTGACTTTGTCTGTTTCTCTGAAAAAAGACGAACACAGAACCAGTTCTTTTAATTCATTTATTAATCTACAACTACAGAGAATATAGCTAAATGTGAGTATGCATATGGATATATGTAATAAATGAATAGACAACAAAACATGAAATAACCAATTCTGAGTAAACGGAGAAATGAACCAGGTTTGCAAGTGTGTGTGATAAATTTGGGCTAGAGGAAAGGAGTCTAGTCACTATTTATTTCTAAGTAACGGAAATTATATTTTAGAAACTTTAGTGGTTGTCCAGTCCGAAACAGGGCCGTGTGGAGCCGAAGATGTTGAATTTAAATAATTCAACAAAAGTGATATAATATGATAAAATATGATATTTATGATACAAAGATGGCTATTGAATAAAAATCTTGGGCTCAGTCTGGACTAATTTTGAAGGATTTTCTAATTACAAACAAAAATCAAAGTTTGGCTTGGAGTTCCGATCGTCAAAAGTAACTAACAAATACAAAACTAGACAGCAAAGACATGCACACTTTAAAAAATAGTTTGAAAAGTTACAGACGAGAGAATTAACGACAAAAGTAATTTTAACAACTTCAGCTAAGTTATATTAGCTAAGGCACATTTCTTCTTCAGGATGGAATTCTGATGTTGTTCAAAAGCTCGAAGTGGAACACTGCGCGGACTCTGCAGGAACTCTAACAAAGGAATTTTAACTTTATTTTATATCGTGGGGCGTCACCAAGATTATGAGACCTTTCTCCTGAATTCAAATTTACTGCAGAGGGCAGTGCTAGTCCCTCCTCTAGATCAAATTAAATCCTTTGTTCGGTTTAATCACACAGAAATCACAACTTTCTCATTTGCAACTTTGTGAATTTTCGGCCTACAATAACCAGAGTTACACCAAACTGTTGCATAATTTCTCCTGAACATGGTGGTGTACATCACATGCGCATCGGAAATTCAGAATATCCATTTTCTAAGTTTAGAAGTCCAAAGGATACATTCCAATTAATCTATTTCCCCTTTCGGTCTGCTGATTGAGTCTGATAAGGGAGATTTACAAGTGTAATTTAAGGGATGACTCCAAGGATGGTCCTTCCCAGATTAGCGTTAATGGCTGGGGTGCCAGCCGGAGATGTTGATTTTGTTTGTGAACCTTGGGAACAGAAGTGGGGAGGTTTAGGAGACCAAGGGTTTTCTGTTCCTTATCTTGGGGGAGGTTGAAGAAACACTTTTACCTCAATGTAGAAGAATGTAGCTCAGGTCCAGGTTTTTATAACACAGAAATGGATGCTACACCACACACACAGCATTCTCTTCAGTGGGACCCTCAGACACCCAGTTCTGAATCTGGGAAGAGAAAGATGAATCCTGATACTTAAAAAAACTGTGTCAAAGCTAAAATAAAAGAAACAACAACAAACTAATTATTATTTTATACAATCAGGTCACGGCTACAAGAATTACACTTACACTGCTGGGATCCAGAGAGAAATGCTGTGGATTTTCAAGGGCCTTCTTGTGTTCATCCCGTGACAGACATACAACACTGTTTCCCCTGCAAAACTCTCGACACGGACGACAGGTGCCACCTCCTTTGGCAGAACCCACAAACAGAGGCTTACACTTCTCACAGTGCTTACCCTAGAATTAGGAAAAGGAAAAAAATTGTATACACTAACAAAAGTGGAAGAACAATGTGGGGAAACACATTGATTTAAGCACTTACTATGGTGTTATTGTGGCATTGAAGACAAACATCTGGTTCGTTAACACCAGCACAGTTACTGTGTTTGTTGCAACTGCACTGAGAGGAGCAGTTATCCCCCACAAAGCCAAAGTGACACTGGCAAACTCCTGGGGACACACATGTCCCATTCACACAGCCTTGTGCACACACTGGCTCACACTGACCAGAGACACTGAACAAAAAGAAATACAATGAAAAAGTGATTTGGGGCAAACCCTTCCAGTTCAAATGAAAAGCAACAGAATATCTTTGAAGTAAAGTGTGTTCGCTGTTACCTGCTCAGTATGTAACCCTGTTTGCATGTGCAGTGGTATCCCTGGGGAAGGTTGTGGCAGTCCTGGGTCGTGTTGCAATGGTGGTGGCCGTTGGCACACTCATCCTCCTCTGGACAATGGAGGAAAGACCAACTACTGTTTCTCAGGGGGCAAACGCCCTCACTCACACCTGGGAGACAAGAATGCAGGAAGGTGTGTGAATCACATTTTTTAAAAAGTAAAAACTTGCAAGGAGAACAATATAACAACTTTAGGAGATGTCTCACCATCAAGTCCTCCTTGCAGGCAGCGTCCAGCCCCATTGCCCCCTCGAGTAGCACACCAGCCACACTGAGGTCTGGCAATACATTGGGAGCACTGGGTGAGCTGGGAGCACTGTGGAGAGCAAGAGTCCCCTCCAGAAAGCAGACGACCACACTGACCCGCCTCACACCGCAGGGGCACAAACGATGGGCTCATGCACTGGAAGAAGGGGTGAGAGATGTGAGAGATTACCTGCATACAAACAGACTTTTATCAACTAATGCAGAAAAGAAGTTTGTAAGGCTTGGGCCAGGGAGCTTTACCTGCTGCAGAGCCATGCTCCACACGCAGTGCTGCCAGCCCCCATCAGAGCCTCTGGAGCCCAGACAGAGGTTGCAGTTATGGAGACTGTGACATGGTGGAGGGCAAGGCAGAGGTGGTGAGGACTCCACCTGCATGGGCGAGACATTGAGCAGGGCGTAGCTGAAACATGTCCAGTCATAGGTGGGGTTCACACTCAGGATGCGCCTGGTCTCACCTGTAGAAATCATAACGCAGTACAAGCTTTTAGTGGAACTCCACGACAGTCCCCCAAATCTTTGGTCTGGGGTGTGGAGTCAAAGCTGGGTTGTAAAAAGATTAATCAAAAACAATCAAACAAAAAAACAACATACAATTAAATTTATAAAGGTAACACTCACTCCTCATACCTGTGCGTTTGAACTGGCGAGTCCACATGCATTTTCCGGAAGCGGTACACTTGGGGCAGTCAGAAGCCTCGCAGCTGGTCTCAGTGCAGTTGCTGGAGAGAAATATCTCCCTCTGGTTGATCCGACAGTCATGTTCAGATGTACAGCTAACAGAGCTGCTAATACAGGCGCCCTCTGGACAGTTTGTGCACCATTTACACTGTAGGGTATGCTGGGAAATTCAGCAAACAGTTTTTAGTTGAGAGTCACTATCTCCTTGTGCTAGTAAGATTAGTGTAGGGGTGTGGAATGCTACCTGTGATGGACTTGAGAATGTCTTAGGATGTCGAGCAAGGCATTCACTGCAGGTCTTCAGTCTGCGGCACTGATCTGGCTGGCGTGGAGTTGGGGAGCAGGGAGACTGACCAGTGAGGCAGCCCATTCTGATGGAGATGGAGAGAGATTATGAAAAGTTATGTTAATGTTATCACGTAGCTGTGCACGTACTTGGGAATGCAAAACTATTTATTTAGTTTCTTTCAGCCACGTTACCTCTCTGCAGTATCAGAGGAAGCACAGGTTCCCCTACACCAAATGCAGCTGCCTGTGGTGGAGTTGCAGGCCTCTGGTGTGGGCAGCACAGCACAGGGATCAGAGGGAACAGTTAGTGTTAGGAGTCTGCCCAGTGTGACACCATTGAAACCTCCTGATAAAAAGAGACTGCCATCCCAGCTCGTCATGGCAAGAGACACTGATCGATTAACTGGATCTCCAATTGCTGAGACTAAAAAAACAAGAAAGATGGGTTATGTTATGGTACGGTAGGTGATCACTGAATCTGTGGAAAATATCTGAGACAGTTACCTGGTTGTATCCAGGTGTTACAGTTTATCTGGTACAGAGACACAGAGTTACTGTAGTCTTCTGCTTCTGTTCTCCCACCTACTATGACCATGGTGTCTTTGATCAGGGCTGCAGCATGGAAGAAACGGGACAAGGGCTGCGTGGGAAAGAGATGATACAGAAAGAAAAGATATTTATGCAATGGACTGAGGACAACGGACTTGGTGGGTTAGCTTTTACCAGCAGGGGACTGAGACTTGATGAGGCCATCTTTCTTACCTTATTACCCTGTGAGGGGACCAGCAGAGACCAAGTGAGGTTGGGGTAGTACAGACTATAAAGCTCGCCTGAGGGCTCAACAGTCTCCACGTGAAAGCGGTAGCCTCCAAAGACATAGATGGCATCAGTCTGCTCATGGTAGACTGCTGAGTGGCCATATAAACCTGAACATATAAAGCAAAAAAGGTTTAAGTAACAGAAGAAAAATGTAAGCTGTGTTGACTTTTTGGTTTTATGTCACAACACAATCACTATCGTCGAAAAGCAATGGCCTCAAAAACCTGTAGGTGGTGTGCCAGTGTGAGGGGCAACGGTCCAGTTTCCAGAATGAGGGCTAAACTCCAGTAGATGGTGGTTGAAGCCATTTTCTGGAGAGTAACCTCCAATCAACAGCACAGAGGCGTCTCGGCGTACAGTCAAAGTGTGGCCAGCCACTTGTGGAAGCACTGAGCTCTGTCAGACGTGGAAGGACATTTGATTTGTTACTTAAAAAACAAACAAGAACTGTTTCCATATAATTTGTATGTGCAGTCTAATCCAGACCTTGTGTTCTCTCCAGACCAAACTGCTGAGATTTAGGCTCCAGGTATCCATGGCAACACCACTTTGAGTGACACCGCCTACCACCAACATAAAATTGTGGCTGGCTCCATGATTTCCAGAGCCAGACTCCTGAATGGTCAGTAGTGCGGAGGCGTGGTGATAGCGAGGACTAGGAGTTGAGCCTTCGTCCACAGAGCTCGTCAACATTTGGGTCCAGCGGTGCTCCAACACAGAGTATCTGATTGAAGCAAAGACAAAATGCGTCACTATACTAATAGACCATAATGTCCTATATACTACGCATACGTTACATTCATATATTAATTCTTATAATAACATTAATGTTAATATAATAGCATTAAGTTTCATAACATTAATTACACTACAAACAGTCTCAGGTATGACTTTACCTGTAGACATTTCCCAGAATGCCCTCAGACAGAGAAAGTCCTCCATACATCCAGAGGTTGCCCTGTGGTCCAGCGACCAGAGAGTGGCCCATCCTGTGGAGGAACCTGTGGGCCTGGTTCTGTAAAGCCATAATGCATAAATGTGTTTGTTTCTGGGACAAGGTTAAAAAAAAAGATCAATTGTTCAATTTAAAGTATCTGTTACTTTCTGTCCCTACCACTGTGAGTTGTGTGTCCAGCAGCGTTTCCCAGATTAGGCTGCTGGAGTCCCGAGGAACAGAGCAGTCTGAACCAGCCCAGTTAGCGGAGCACACACAAACTCCGAGGGACTGACACAGAAAAAATATCTGGTTAGTGATCTAGGAATAGTTCTGTTTCTCAAATTTAATCTAAATTGAACAAAAATGGTCATCTCTTACGATATTACAAGCTCCTCTTCCTTCTGCATTTCCACAATCCTGAGGACACAAGGGTCGGTCGCAGTGGGGTCCTCCATAACCGTGAGGGCACTGGCAGAGCCCCCCTTGGCACTGTGCTCCGCCTGGACAAACGGGTGACCCCTCCTCTCCCTCATCCGCACTCTGGTGACATCGCCGCACCCAAAAAGATGCATTGAAGCCTTGTGGTTTGTTTGAAGAAACATTGGCCTCAAAGTAGACTGAAATCACACCTGATGAAAAACAAAAAAACACAATGTAAAACAGATAACTTTGCATGGTTAATTAGGTCATTACTATTCAGCTTTAGCAAATGTCCTCATTGCCACATTCATCTGTGAATGAATAACTGAGGCACTAAGCAGTTGCCAAAAAAATGTAGGAGTCAAATTTGAAGCATACCCAATGTGGCCTCCACTGTGATAGGCTGAGTCCTTGTGGTTCCACAAAATGCTCCAATTAGGTTATGATCAGAATGTACGACCCCATTGGCGAGAAAGCGAGGAAGGCCATCAAAAACATACACATAAGAGCTCTGCAAATAAAGTAGAGACAATGTGGAACAACCTGTTTATGTTAAAGTAGATGTAAACTGATCAGGTCGTGTTTCTACTCACTTTACAGTATGTGTGTGAGTCAAGTCAACCAAATAAGTTTTGACACATTATATTATTTTCAATAACTTGAGTTTTAAGGGTCCCGTAGTCCAGTCTGAAAAACAGATTGAAAACAGAGGAGACACCAACATTAAAGGACTCAGAATGGAGCCAATAATGTTGATTGGGCTTTCCCTCGCAGCTGTACTTAGTAAATAGATGGATGGTGTATTTTTAAAATGCCAAAATTAGACAGTAAAGAGAACAGCTTTCTTGGACTATTTCAGTAGTGGTGAAAGTTCAAAAATGACCATGAAATGGATCTTTAAGGTCTCACCCTGACATTCATCGCAGATCCCTGGAGCTGTAATACAAGTAGAGTGGAAGTTGCAGCCACAGTCCACATCACATTCAACGCCACTCAGAACAAGAGTCGCAGGATCCGATGTCCATCCCAGGGAACATTCACACTCAAACCTCGGACTGCCACTGCACTGACCCTCACGACATTCATTGTAGCATCTGTGGGAAACGGGGTTGGAAGAAGACACGTTTTTTAGGTTTTAGAATCAACAGAGGAACACATTTTTAGGGCTGCACCTAGAAATTACTTTTACAAATATTCCAATAATCTATAGCTTATTTTCTATCAATATAACAACTAATTAGTTTTTAAAAAAATCATTCATTAATTATTTATATCTTAATATTTTACGCAAATATGACAAGTATGCACTGCAGGCCCTTATTGCTGATGCAAAACATAGGCCAATCTTAACTAGTAATCTGTGATTTACAGACTAATAATAACCATCATGTTTGACCTCTGTTTAAAATACATACTTTGGAAGATCACGGTCAAGTTTTTTCATTTGTTCATTAATGGACTCTGTGTTCTCATTAGTTTCAGCCATAACTCATCCACACGTTATGTAAATCAACATACTGAGGTAACTGATTAAGTGGACGCTGATTTTTATGGAAACTCTTACGTCTGGTTGCAGTGCAGTGTCCCATCCCCTGTGTATCCTCTCTCACAATGGCACTCATAAGAAGTGGGTGTGTTTATGCAGGTGGCAAAGGGGTGACAGTTGTGGAGTCCGAGCCTGCATTCCTCAACATCAGGACAGGTGGGGTAGGACCAAATGACATCTTGTTCTTCATCATCCAGGTGCTCCAGCTCCATCTCCATTTCCAGGGGTCGAGGTGGGGCTAAGGTCTGAGGCTCAGGGCTGAGAGAGACAGACACAATTATGTGTATTTATAAGATTTGTTTTTGCTAACAACATGCTGAAGTCATTGAAATGATGAGAATCAGGTATTTTGTTTATTAATGCCAAAAATGCCATATTTATTATATATCTGCAGTTATTGTCGTAAAAAACAAGTTAAAGACTTCTTTGAGTTCCAAGGACTGAGTTACAACAATTACAAGTCTGCAATACTCTACTTTAGTACAAGGAAAGCTTTTTTGCTTGCTGTGTCAGTCTTTTATGTAATTTTATGTTTTATATGTAATTGTCATATCCTTCCTCTACCCTGTCACAACAAGGTTATTAAGACATATGTTACTTTGCAGCATGTGCTTCAGCAACAGCCACACTGCAGTTATACACCGAGGGGTCGTCCATTCCTGCCCAATCTCCCCTAAAACACCTGAAATGATGAGGAAAAAACAAAGAATAAACCCTGCAATATCACACATAAAAAAACAACAATAACATAAGCAATGTCTCAGTAAAAACTAACTTTCAATTATCGATCCATAGTGTTTTCCATACTCACTTTCCAATTGTGGGATTGTTGTGGTCACCACACCAACCACACTGGAATGTTCGCAGGCAATCTGTGCATGTATTTAAAGCTGAACACTGCTTACACTGGGGAACTGAGTGAACACTGAAGGGTAAGAAATAAAAGAATATGAATATTAGATCATCCATGTGACATTAATTTTAACTCAGTGACTGAAAAAAAATCTAACCAACTTAAAATGTAATAGTTTAGACTTTATTGAGTTTAGATTCACTTCTTGGCCATTATTGAAATAATGTGAGTGAACTGGAGTTATCAAGTTGAATAACCAAAGCCAACAGGAAATTGCATGTACCAAAAATTCTGGCTATGAATATAACTGAAGTTTTTAGAATGCCCTCATTTTACCTGTCGTACCAGTCCCTGCACTCTCCATAGGGATATTTTGTGAGGTAGGCAGCAAAATAGAAGCAGGCCTGGGCTGACTCACACCATGCACACTGGCTGGAGTTAGAGAGGCACTCACCACATGTTTTTCTCCTTTAGGAAAGACAAACAAATGACCAGACAAATGACGACAATGAGGATAAGTTCAAAGTTCTTGTTGCAGTTGGGTGATTACATGTATTAAAAATACAGTATTTCAACTCACTGGTTGCAGACTTTAGGACACCCTCTTGGGTCACGTATGGATCCATCGAGCCTTCCCGTCGACTACACTGGTAGTCGCCTTTTTTGTTGGAGTTTATTTGCCACTCGCAATAAGAGTCCTATAGTCCAAATTCAGCTTGGCATAAGTTAATTCTCATAACTACTACATGAAATATTAGCAACATACTTTGAGTAATCTGTGTTGTACCTGAGTACAAGCCGAACAGTCTCTGTACTCTTCACACAATGTGCAGTGCTGGGGCGCCAACAGCAGATGGTGCTGATCCTCTCCCTTGCCTCCCCCCTTCTCTCTTTCGCCCTTCCAATTCTCTCTCTCGGGGCAGGGCTCTGGGTCTGGACCATCCCGCAACAGGCAGCGCGACAAAGACGAGCACCAGCCACAAGACTGGTCGGACAGACAGGCCAGACAGGACATGTAACCTGAACAAGACCCTGAGCGGCAGGGCTGCAAGAACAAGAAAGAGATCTCCTAGAAAGACAAAGGGCATTGGGAGAGAGGGAAATATTCAACAACTAGAAGAAAGCCGGCAGTACAGAAACATCTGCAGTTAAGTTCAAAGGTCAAAGCATGACACTAAATAAATAATAGCTTTTAAGATTCCCAATGCTTTACTGAATGTATGCATAAAACACTAACTTAAACTTTGGTTAGTGTAGAGCCAAATTCATGTATTAATTTAGAAGTTTAATTAGAAAAGTTTAAGAAATCCAGAGATTTATCTGTGCCAATACTCACACTCCCACCAGGCAATGTTCTGTTCCAGATAAGGGCCATCTCACTGGTTTGTCCTGAGCCCGAGTTGTTAAGGTAACCCTCAGCCTGAACAAGGTAATGGTTACCCCTGGTCAGGTTAGAAAACAGTCTACTCCCATCTGTGCGAGTCAGCAGCTTTAACTCCTTCTCCTGCTGAGCTGCCCAACGACCCACCACCTCCTGTTCAAATAATTTAGAAATGCAAAGGGAATTCACGAAAAAGAAAAAGTGGTTATGAGTTAAGTAAAAATGCATTACTCATCTGATATAAAAATCATCTAATACAAAGTACAGTTTACATCTAGTCGGAGACACACAAAGTCTTTTTTTTCAAGCAAGGTGGACTCAATCAATGAACAGCAGACATACACGAATGTGACCAGTGATTATTTTTTTTTGACAAGCATAGTTTTGCTCTCACCAGTTGGCTTGAATTGGGGCCTGATGCCATGCGAGCCTCAAAGTGTAGCCTCTGAATGCGGGCCCACATAGAGACAGTCTCTGTGGGAGGGGGCACTGGAGGAGGGGCTCCCCACAACGGGTGGATAAAGCCCCTGAACTGTAGGGCTACATCCATTTCTGTAGTAGGGCTAAGGATGATGTTGGTACTACGGAGAATGGACACCTGGTGAAGGGGTGAGGAGGAAGGAGGATGGTGGAAGATGGATGGAAGTGGAAACACATCAACAGAAGCACTATTCTCTATACACAAGTAAGTCACTGAAAAGGTAATCTTCTCCATAAGTGCATTACAAAGCAGGCAGAAAAAAAAAAGAGGTGAGCAATGGAGCTTAAAAAGCCACAAACACAAAGGGGGAATAAATAATAACAATAAAATTTACATTCATAATATTCAAGTGAGAGAACTGTAGTAGGATCACAGTGTCAAAGCAAGATTTGGGGCAGGAAGGAGTGATAAGTAAGCAAATAGGGAGGTAGTTACGACCACAACTACAACAGTTAGCAGTTGAGATTTGGACTCCGTACCTTGTCAGGCTGGGAGTCGTTGCGGGGGTGCTGGAAGGTGAGCAGGTGCAGTCCTGGGACATAGTTCTCGGTGCGACAGGAGTGGAGGGAGGTTAGGAAAAGGGTACGCTCCCCCCACCAGCCGTGCGCCCCTGAGATCTGGTCCACACGGCACGCACTTCGCTCTGTGAGACCGAGAGGAGAGGTCAGCACACAAAAACACATCTGACCTCTTAAAAACTCATAATACAGCAGTTTCCTACAGTGTACTACTGTACCAAAACAGATGTGTGACTTTTGTGTAGCGTGTGTCCAAAAGGAGTGAAAACACATGACTTCACTGCACCAAAAGTAGGCTGTGACTGGACAGGCAAGTCAAATCATTGTCTGAGTAACCTGTCCAATCTTAACTGGGTGAAGTCAAGTCACTGCGCTCCATCTCTGAAACACGCCCAACAAGAGTCTAATCCCTCCCATGCCAACTCCCAAATTGGTCTTGGTTTTCACTCTAAGATTTAACCCTTCTCCTTTGCTCTCCTTCCTCCTTCCCTGGGTCTCACCTGACACTGGTAAGCAGGACTCATTCTGAACACACCAGCCAAAATCACCAGGGCCAGAAAAGCTGGAGTGCCACTGAACACCACACAGGATTGGCAGTCGGACAGGAAGCGAGCCAGGCCCAGGCAACCAGTACTGCCACACTGTGGAAATCAAAGAGGGGGTTTTATATCCTTGTGTTAATCCTAACAGACATTTACACAGACACATGACAGTGAAAATATTTTTTTTGGATATCTAACAATTTCTGATCAGGAACAAGAACATTGCAGTTTTTCTATGGGTATTTAAATTAGTCATAGATGACAAAGGTTATGTTGAGGAAAGTGTTACCGGATTAGTGGGCTGGTACTCTCGACAACGGCCTTCACACCAGCTGCACTCTGGGTTCTTAAGGCACATACTTTCATCCAACGCTTCAGCACAGACAGCATCCTGGTAAGGCAACCCACACACACACACACACACACACACAGCAATATAGTTATACCTACTAGCTTTCGTCCACAAATTATTCAATATCTTTTCCCCTTCACCTTGACACAGATACTTGACAAAAAAAACATTGAGTATTCTCTATGTGACTCATTGTTTTATGGTTTTATGATATTTTTGACTTACCCTGTCACCTTGATCGCTACTGACGAACAGTGGAACTTTGTAAGCCACAAGGTCTCTAAGGGCAACACCACTGTAACCCCCAGCGACCAGCAGCACACGTCCTTCCATCACAGCAGCAACATGCGAGTAACGTCCCCTCACAGAATCCCCATCTTCAAAAATAAAGTCGGAAATGCATGATTACAATTAGCTACTAATGAAAACTGTATTCTGTGTGTCAGTGGTGAGAGTTTTGACTAAAGTTTAAGTCTAAAAGAACTCACTGAGCGACCATCTCTCCCAAGTAGACACCCACTGGTGACAGCCCAAGTGGTAAAAGAAGATCTCCTCATCATAGCACTTCTCCTCGTGATAGTGAATATGGACATTCCCCCCTGGGAGATAAAAGCAAACAAAAAAAAAGAACATAAATAGGCACAAAAGTGATTAAAATGAATAACAGTCAGCCTGATAATGTTCCTAATGTTCACCGTATACCACCATGTAGTTTCCAATGACAGTTGCTGAGTGGAAAGCTCTCTCTCTGGGGCCTGTTGCTGGGAAACGAGAACGTAAGGATGTCCAAAACCGCCTGTCCACGTGGAACATTTCGGTGTTGTTCACTCTCACACTGAACCTTGGATAAACATATACCAAGAATACTTTTAATACCTATAAAGGTTCTATATCACACAAATCACATTTATGGACCAAACAGCGCACAAACCATTCCACCTTAGCATCAACAATCAAACACACACAAATACACACATATAGAATGCTTGGAAACACACAAGATCAACAGGACTCTAAGAGCCTTCATCCAGGAAAACAACCTTAGAGGCCGACTTAAAGCCAACAGCACAAGTCAACACCAAGTGCGGCATATACCAAGGAGATGCTCTGTCCCCACAGCTGTTCTGCACAGGCGTGAACCCTATGCACTGTCAGATAGACAAAATAGCTGATAAAGAAAAATCCTACCAGTGGCTGGACAAAGATGGACTGAAAAACAGCACAGAGGCACTAATCCTAGCAGCACAGGAGCAGACTCTACCATAGCAGGCAGGACCCCAGGTGCAGGCTTTGCAAAGATGCCCCTGAGACAATCCAGTACATAACAGCGGGGTGCAAGATGCTAGCAGGCAGGGCATACATGGAACGCCATAACCAAGTGACAGGCACAGTGTACAGAAACATCTGTGCCGAGTACAGGCTGGGAGTCCCAAAGTCAATATGTGACACACCTCCAAAGGTGGTTGAGAAAGGTAGAGCTAAGATCGTGCGGGATTTCCAGATACAGACTGAGAAAATGGTAATGGCCAACCAACCCGACATAGTAGTTGTGCACAAACAGGAGAACAAGGCTGTAGTGGTAGATGTGGCAATCCAATGCTAAGTGATAGCAACATCACGAAGAAGGAACATGAGAAGCTCGAGAAATACCAAGGGCTCTCTCTCTCTCTCTCTCCCTCTCTCTCTCTCTATATATATATACACACACACATATAGACACACACACACACAGTATATGAAGCAGTAAAAGCAGCATATACATATATGTTTATGCATGCATGCATATATAATTAATTCATATATAATTAATTCTGTCACTCTTCCTACTGACTGTGTGTAGAGCTGTGCACTGTTTCTTTGTGAGAAGTTGTGTACCTGGCAGTGGTAGGCCTGTGGCCTCCGTAGACCAGTAGTGTCCTGGATGCGCTGTGAAACACCATGGAGTGACCAGCAGTCGCTGGGGGCTTCCCACCCGTGGGCAGAACGGTCTCCCATCGCCCAGAGCCATGCAGCCTGAAACGATACAGAGAAGAGGAAAACATATCCTCTTCTGTGCGGCCTGTAAAATGTATATAAAAGGCCAATAGAGGGCGATGAAAACAACAGCTGCTTAGGTGGAATTTTAAAATAAAAAATACATCCCAAACCAAACTCAAAGCATGGTGACAATATAATATACAACAAACCTCCAAATACATAGAGATAACTTTCTACTACAGCTGCAGCGTGATTGGCCAATTTAGGAGCACCACGTGAATTCGAAAAGCCAAGCTGTTGCCAGTCATCATGTCCAAACATCACTGGCCAGGGAGCCATTGGCTAGCTCTCCTCCAAAGATGACCATATTACCCATCCACTCCACTGCTGTGTGGGAGTGATGAGCCACCTGGCAGTACAGGAGAGCCAAAGAAATGACAGGAAATGTAACACAATAAAAGGGAACACTTATTCACATTAACAGACAAGATTAAACTTAAACAATATAATATATAGAGGATTTACATTCTGTATAAAGACTCTTTTATTGCAGCTTCGATTTAAGTTTGGTTGAAAGACTCCTTACAAATAAATATGTTTCATTACGTCCCTTAAAAAAAAAGGTTGTAGCAGATGTGAATGTGGATAATCTGAATAGCTCATTCTGAATAAATGTGTTTCTTTTTTTTGTCTACATGAAATTTAAAGGATTCAGTTTGGATTGCAGAAGGTGGATAGAAGCCATGACCGAGGAAAAACATGGAAAAAAACACAGACCACTTACAGGAGAGTGACCATAAGACCTGCTTTCCCATCGGTTGGTGTGAAATTGTACTTGATCAAGTCACCAAGAGCTCTGTTCAGATCAAACCCTAGAGAGGAAAAAGATTAAACATACACTATTATCATTCATCATCAAAAGCAGTAGATGTGCATCCAGCAAAAACAAGATAGAAATATAAAGGTAGTGAAAATCTAACCTTTGATAAAGAAGTTACAGTTTTAAATCTGTTAAAAACTGAAGAACCTAAGCTTACAACAAATGTGTCCTCCACTGGAGCCATGTACTTGTTTGGTGGTAAGAGTGACACAATTTTAATTTCCACTTAAAGACCAGGTGAAATATTTAGTGATCAAACCCGAAGCTGGGTATTTCCAACACAAATATATAGATCTATGCCTGGTGGTTTCATCAGACTGACGTAGCTGTGTGCAATTTATTTATTTATTTATTTAGCTATTTATGTATTTGTGTTTGCTGGTGATCGCAGTGTGTTTCAGTGTGTGCCTGCACAACATAAATGATATCCGATGCATATTGGAAGGCTCGAAGGAAACCGCTAGAAATGTTAAAGGTTTCTGATGGAGCTGGGAAACGTTGCCCCTGTGTTGGTTTGTTGTGCACTTAATGTCAGTGTACACATCTCACAAAAAGAAAGTGGCTACCACACGACACCAACACACCACCGTCAGCGTTTACCAGTAACGTTTCTTGCTGGTATTTGCAACCAGCGGCTCTCCGCAGGCGACCATAACAAAGCTAACGGAACGGTTTGCTAAGCTAAGCGAGCTAATCCAATACCGCTAACACTCTGGGGCCGTTAGCTGCTTGGTTTGCAGGTTTACTTACAATGTCATACTCACCAGTTCCCGTCTCTTTGGCCCAAAGGTAAATCCCATTTTCAGTTACCCTTCTAACGCCTGCGACCATATGGGCGAACTTATTTACGTTCCTATAACTTGGGCTACAGCGCAGTGCCCTGCTAGCTCACCAGCTGATGGGGAGACAGGGTTTCAACATCTGGATACAGCGTGTGCCAGATGTGCACATCTGCTACAAATGCACATTGTGTATATACATGTATTCTGAGAATTCCTCTCTGAACATTCTGCTGCTGTAACATGGACATTTCTCCGTTGTGGGACGCATAAAGGTTTGTCTTTGACATTCTCAGCACGTGCACATGCTCACAGCAGCTGTAGTTACATACAGGGACTTGTAGCCAGTTACCTAATCTACTACCACTTCTCTTTGGGCTTTTCCCACAGCGATTCATCCTTTTCCACAGAGCTGCTCTCACCACTGTCCTGTTCACCTTTCCTTTGAGTCTTGCTCACACTCTTCTGTCACACAACACTCCTGACACTTTCCTCCACCCACTCCAACCTGCCTGCACTCGCCTCTTCACCCCTTTTCCACACTCCCCATCACAGTGAACTGTTGACCCCAAGTACTTAAACTCCTGCACCTTCTTCACCTAAGATCTGTGAATTACCTAAGAATAAAATGTCCCATTCTGATTGAGGTCTTTATTTTTTAATGATAAAACTTTTTACCTTTACTTGAGCTTCCAATGAAACACTTGTTCAGAGAATTTTAGTGTAATACTTTTATGTAAGAACATGATCTAATACTTCTTGAATATTTTCTTCACCATATTTTCCCCTTTGCTATTTTGTTGTGACACGTAAAGTATTTTTAGAGCATGAAATTGTCCTTCAACTTGTTCTATGTCTTTGGCCAAGTACATGTGGTTTGATATTGTGTTTGTGTTCTGACACAGGTGACTTCCAATTTAGTAAATTGTCAAGGCATATTCCTTTACTGCGCTTTTTATTCAGATAAGTGGGCCAAGTTCTTCTTTCAGTTTGAAGGAGCTAAGAATAATTTGCATGAAGTTCTAAGTAATAAAAACATATTGTTAAAACATACTTTTTATTTGTGTTTTCATCTGAGGACAAAACATTACTGTATTGTATTTTGCTTCTGTGTTTAGTGTAGTAAGTTTTGTTTTTCAGACTAGACACACTTTTGTGGAGGGGTTAACAGCAAGCCAATACAATATCACAGAATGTTACA
Organism: Channa striata; assembly: GCA_033026295.1. NCBI lineage: Eukaryota > Metazoa > Chordata > Actinopteri > Anabantiformes > Channidae > Channa > Channa striata. Next base: position 19,454,197 of record CM065175.1, on the reverse strand, counting down.
ATGATTAAGCAGAATCAACAAAATAATAGTAATAAAGGCATATTTTCCAAGCATTAAAACATCCCTTTCCTCTGGTACTAGACAGAATCTAAAACATTCCAAGCGTATGAAAATAAAGCAAAAAAGAATAGCTAAAATATTTTCATCAAATATTATTTTTAAAAACTAAGTTATAAAGAGCTGGATGTCACCAAATTTGTCCCAGCTCCAATATGAATCGAGACAAATGGCTTATGTCACATCTTCAAACTCCAGCAGTTTTTTTTCCATTGTCTTTTCATAGTAAAGTGACAAAAAGATTCTCATTTCAGTTTCATTCAGATTAGGCACATGTAAACATAAAAAGGGGTGTTCAGTGTTCTCTCTCATGCTTTAAGCAAACCTGTGTTCACCACCAGTATCCACAAAGCAATTCTTAGCTATAACTAATTAAATGGAAATAACTGCCAGATTTTTAAAAAATCCCATTATACACCTCTGTGTTTTATACATTTCTGTCCATTAGTATGTTAAGACAAATCTCAATGTCAGCCTCATCATGTCAATCGTAAAAAAGTTGAGGAAGGTTGTGGGTGATGCGTTATCTTTTATATTCTTTGGCTATTTTTATATAACATGTTTGTCTGTATTCAGATTGTTTTACCAATATACCTGCTGAAGTGGCACACTTAAAAACAAAATCTTTCTACCTGAGTAATGTTGAACAATGTCTGAATTAAGAAGTGCTCATGCGCCAAAGTGTTTGCAGCCTATTTCAGAAAGCAATTTCCCCTCAGGGATTAATAAACTATTTCTGATTCTGAACAATGACCTTTCTGCAGTGTCTTAGCCCATCATGATGTGTGCACAGCTATTTTTCCTGGAACCAGGACCATAGGTGTACTGTGAAGCCCAGGACCAAATATAGGAAACAGCTTCTCCTCAAATTTGTGTGTGAGAGTGACCAGGTGCTTTGATGTTCCCCCATCCCAAAATGAAACCTCTCCTTTATCTACATTTAGCTTGATGCGGATTTTTTCCGGACGCTGCTGAACCTGCAGTTCCGTCCGCTCAGCTGTTAAGACAGTGTACACCCCTTTGCTGAGTGCTATGGCCCACACGCCACGAGCCGTAGAGACGGTGAACCTCTTTTTACGGACCACTGACTCTTTGCATACTCCCACCATCCACTTTGGAGTATCGCCAACATTAACATCCCATTTGTGTTTCCCAGACGTGTAGCCTTCAGCACCCAGGACAAAGACGCAGGGCTCAAAGCGCTCAGCATTGTCAGGAGTGGTCAGTCGCTCCGGGCTTTCACTCATACTGTTCAATTCAGCATTTAAGGCCAGCCATGGAGATGCTGTGTTTGGGTCCAGCAACACTGGATCTATACACACACACATGAAAAGATGCAAAACTGTCATGCTGCTTTTTTAAAAGATGAGCAGAACACACTGGAAAATCGTTATGGTCACTGACTATGTTTTCAGACTAACACTGTGCTGATAGTTTAACAGGTATGACAAAAATCTATAAAATCTCAAACAATACACAAATTAGTTCTGTTCTAATAATGTCCTTAACATCACAAGTCATTCCAAAGTACAACTGTGTAATTTACTCACAATATTTGACATGTTCCTTCATGTTCTTCCAGACGTTGAAGCCCAGTGCACCAACATGTTTGCTCATGTTCAGGAGAGAGTCATCGGGGAAGCAAGGGTCTTCATTAGTCCAATGGGCTCTACGGCAAAGATTGGGGGGTGGCCAGAGTAAAGTTATCAAGTGGCTAAGAAACACTGATAAAGCAGATCTGCAGCATCACAACTGATTAGAAAAAATTCTGCTAAAATGTACTTAAAATGTTTAAATATCATCCCAATAATTCTGTACTTCCCTTACATCCACTTCATTATGTAGCACACATTTTTATTAATGCAGTTTTGTTGTTAACTTACTTTCTTTTCAAATCCTGGAATTTCTAAAACAAAGAGGAAATTCGGTTTAATGCATTCTCGTCTTGTAAAACAACAGAGACTAAACTAAATGTAATTCTTGTGTTTGAAGATATTTTACCTGTATTAGAGCCAGGTCCTCATTGCCCATCTCTTTTTTTAGAGTGTCAATCAGCTCATTCAAAGACAAAATGCCCTTGTTTGTTTCCTCAAGCTGCTCTTGTATGGCAGCAATCTTCTGCTCCTCCTCATTAGCCAGGGATTGTAGACGCTGATTTTCTTCTTTGTAAAGAAGTGCATGGAACGTCTCAAACTCCAACTTGATTTGTTTCTCTGCCACACCCGCTTGATACTGTGGTAAGCCAGAGAAAAAAAAAGTACAGTAAATACACATATACTCTCTGTTTCTCTTTGCACTAAGGAAGGTCTGTGCGTGTAATGTTAAACATTCCATCTTCTCTATAGCAGCATAATAACAAAAATATCTTCTACAAACGAAGGGAACTGCAATGATTCTGATACAAATGAAACTTCTTCAGTTAAAATATTATTTTGACCTGCAGGAATACAGGATACAACCTGAGCCGCAGACCAGCTTAAATTTACATAAACAGGAAAGGACCACTAATTCTACAAACAATTTAAAATGTGTACATGCACAAAAAAAAATTGAGTGAAAATGTTTTTCTAATTTTTAAGGATTGCACCCGTTGTGTAGTCCACATTTGATTTATTACATTCTCTGGGGGACGTGAACATGTGTAAAATAAGTGATTTGGTAAAAGTCACTTTAGCACTATGTACAGCTGAACCTTGGGTGCTTGATTAAGGATCGTAGGTGAATACTGCATGAATTAATATAGATCATGAACATTGTGAGGCATGTCTGTAACTTTACCTTAATATGCTCCACTGCACTGCTGAGTTGATGTTTCATTTTCTTGTATGATTCCACTTTCTTTTCAAAAATTCTGACTTTGAAGCCAAGCTCCTTCTGCAGGGGGAAAGAACAGAACATGACGCAAACCTAAAGTAACAAAAACAATATCAACAGATGTTTTAGGCTAGTAACAGGTGGTGTGTTAGAAATCAGTATTACTGAAACATGTGCTCAGGTTGGGCATTCATATTCCCACAGGGGTAATCCAAAGTATCCTTGGGTAAAGTGTTGTGAGGAAAAATCATCTAGAAATTACTTGAATGGACATACACTAAGGCTCCAATAAGGTGATATGGGTGCAAGGATTAGTGGCATGTAGCTAAAGTGTGAAGAGAGAAGTTAACAATGTAAAAAATTAATAAAAATGCAAAACTACAGGAAAAGAATTGTAATATTAAGTGCCATGTGCAATCTCCATGTTTAATGCCAAGTAATGGACATGTAATCAAATTTAACGCACACAGAATTGTAGACACTGGATAATTCCTGGTCATCTAAATTCACTGACCCAAAGATGAAGCTGCACACATGTAAATGTTGCTGCTAATTGTTGGCCCTGTGTAAATCTATACCGTCTATTAGATTTAAAAGCACAATTTGCTTGTGGCTGAGCAGAATGTACTTTATAAAATTCTATAAGATGAAAATCATTTCGTCAACCTACAGCTTAAGCTTATGGGAAACCAGCATAAAGACTGATTTTTAAACTTCACAGAAAACTGTGCAATCAAGCTCTCAACAGAGAATACAGCATAGCTGTGACAGATTTGGCACAGTGGTTAAGTATTAGTAAAGACGTAGTAAAGAAGTTTCTGATTCAGATCTGGAGGGAAATGTGTGTCGTATGCTGAACTGGGACCTGAAATACAACCTGAATTTCGACTCTGGGCCACAGTTTAACCAAAACTCATTATAACTTCATTAAAGGATTCGTTCATGGACTCTTGCACTAGTCTGACACAGTTTTAACAACTCAAAATATCATTATCATGCCACTGTTGAGTATTTTATCTGCTTTCATATTGTCTAGTAATAATCAAGGCAATGTCCTAAAAGCAGACATTTTGGTGGGGCACACACCCGACAGATCGGGGCTCCGTCTCGCAGGGAATACAGCCGGTGTGTGCTGTGGAGACTGACACACTCCACACACACGGGCCCCTCGTCCTTCTCGCAGTACAGCTCCAGCGGCTTCAGGTGCAGGTTGCAGGTGTCCTCACTGGGCCGCTTGTGGCTGGGCCGCAGGTTCGACTCTCGGAGGAAGGTTTCGCAGGCGTCTCTGAGCGCCCGGTTGGAGAAGGCCATGCCCTGCTCGAACCCCTGCCTGCACACGGGACATTTCTTCTGGACCTGGGAACTTTTCTCCATACACTCCCGACAGAAGCTGTGGCTACACGGCAGCAGCACAGGGTCCCTGAAGATGCCCTGACACACGGGGCAGGTCAGGTCCAGCTGGAGCCGTAAAGGCTCCTCCGGCGCGTCTTCGTCCATCCTGTCAGACATGGCTCCGCGGGCCCGCCGCCCTTCGCTTTCGTTTTTGAGAAAAGCACAACCGGATCGTCTGTAAGGACAAATACACGCTCACTTGTGTGTCTCTGTGCCGTGTATCAAGCACATGAGAGATTTGAGATTATATACTCACAAAAACTGAAAACCAGCTTTAGGTGACAAGAGGAGGAAGTCAAAAACACGGCGCTTCCGGACTTCTGTTCCGTGTTTGACTGGCAGCAAATCGGTACAACACTGACCTCTAGTTATTCCCCGGCACATTTTCTCCAACGTTGGTGCTTGAAGCTTCTTTCTTTGTGCAACTAGAATTCTAACACACTCAAAACATAGCAATCTGTTTTTGAATAATAGGTTTTGCTGGAATTCCCTTGAGACGGTGGTTAATTTATATTGCCGTTGCCCATCCACAAAAACCTTTGGGCTGATGTTTGTTCTTACATTAGCTCACACAGTGGAGGAAACTGCTCTATTTTGGAAACATGTGCGGTTTCGGTGCTTAGGAACTGCAAATTGCAAATCTCAGATGCGTGTGAATTTGACAGTAAACTCAAACTGTAGATTTCTTCAATCTGCTACACAGAAACTACATAAAAACATTTTTCGCATTTAAGTCATCATTTCCTTTCTTCTGCTTCTTTTTCTTCTTCTTTTTCTTCTTTTTCTTCTTCTTCTTCTTCTTTTTCTTCTTCTTCTGCTGCTGCTGTTTCTGGGATTTTTATTGGCGGGTTCTTACAAGCTGATAAGTATACTACCGCCACCTACTGGACTGTGGCTCAGGAGAAGGCAGGTTATTATTTTTTTACTATCTCTGTCTCATTAAATTATTTAATCCAAACGCTCCCCAAAGTAGCAGAGAGAGAGAAAACTAACAATGGATAAACGTGATAACGTAGAAACATAGTATTTCTTCTATAGTATTTTCCTCATCTATAAACATTATTCTCTTTCCCATAGCACCACACAACAAATCCCAATTTGTTCCTTATTCAAGTTCACAATGATGTAAGATGTTGTTGGACATGTGCTCTCTGTTCATGTCCTTGTAAGGATCTTTGCGACTATTAAAAACAAAGTCAAAGCAATGTGGCTTTGCATGTCTGTTGCATTGGATTACATATTCGACATCTACATTAAGCAATTAAAAGAGTGAGCTGTGGGCCATGTAGTATTTGATAATATTAAAAAAAATGGGATGCTTTAAAATACTGTTCCAGTTATATTTGAAATGTTCACCATGTGTTCCATTTATATTTGTGTTTGCATTTGTCACTCAACATGACAACATATTTACCCTCCCATGTGTTTTGACTTCATTCAATTCAACAGTATTTTATTTTTATTTTACAAAGCAGTAAATATTTCACACTGTCGACACAAAATGTGTGAAACACGCTAAATTAGCTTCACTCATTTGCATTTCTACATATTAAGCAAATAATAGTAAAAACTGTCTTTTCTGCACTGCCGCAGTGTTAGAGAAAATAATAGAATAATAGACAGTAGAGCAAGCCCTGACACAGGAAATCCACAGAGTGCTGTGGCTTGTCTCTCGTTTTATGAGTAAAGTTGCAGAAATCATCTTTGTGTTTTTTATGAGACACTTGTGCCCTTTGGTGGAGGTGTACTGACTGGTGGTGAAGGTATATGGTGAACACATAGGAGAAAGCCTTCACAAGTAAACCAAACTGATACCGCTGATTCATCACTTCTGAAGAAATGTCTTTAGAGTGAAATTCAATGTGAAATGTTAGAATTTTAGACATTTTCAGAAATTTAGTGTAAAATGTTTAGAATATCAGAAGTTATAAAATTCTGCACCTAAAGTTGCTATTCTGTCCCTTTGATGCATAAGAAAATTTAAGGGTGTTGTGGAAGAGCAGCTGTCCGTAGACAAGACACTGAACAACCGAGTAGTGTCTTCACTCACTGTATGTTCAGCAAAAAACAAATTCCCTAAGGGGGAAAATGAAGTATATCAAATAGTAACAAATATCGCAGATCCTTTACTAATTTTCAGTTAAGTTTCAGTTTTCAGTTATAAGCTTGCTCACTGCTGAGCAAAGCAGGGGTGGCCACATATGAGTTCAATTAAAAGTAAATACGTTGCAGGTCACTAAAAGAGAAGTTAAGCTAGAAACTGAAGTAATGATTCAATTGAGGGAACAGTCGTCAGCCTCTTCACGCAGGTAGAATCCTGCACAGACTGGGCTGTCTAAACACCTGTAACAAAAGAACAGCACTGATAATTAACATTAGCATTATGCAATTAGTCACGTAGTTTTTGTCACTTTGAAACTAAAAGCATTTACAATTCAAGAACACAGAACAACTCCCACCAAACAATGAGGCGCAAACTTCGCATTTGAGGAACCATCTTCAAAAAATTTACAGCTTAGTCACGAAGTGGTTAGTGCAGCTACCTCACAGCTAGAACTGGTCCCTTGGTTCAAAACCACCTTCCAGCTGGGGGCTCTCTGTTCATGTTGTCCCTTTGATTGTGCTGGTTTCCTCTCGGAGTTCAAAGCACGTTAGGTTAATTGGGGACTTTCGATTGTCCATAGGTGTGATTATGAGGTATGCGTGAACAAGCAGAAGTAAAAGACTGTGTTTGTGTGTGTTCAGTGACTGAACTCAGGTCATGCAGAGGTCCATTTAAAACACCTCCTGCAGCACATCAAGTGTGTGCAGCAGATGGAGCTACAGTGCAATTATGTGATTCTGCCATGTGTCTAACATCCTGCTTAGAGCTTAGACACATACTGAAACAATGCTCATTCAAGTTCACAATGATGTAAGATGTTGTTGGACATGTGCTCTCTGTTCATGTCTTTGTAAGGATCTTTGCGACTATTAAAAACATATTCAAAGCAGTGTGGCTTTGCATGTCTGTTGCCTTGGATTACATATATGACATCTACATTAAGCAATTAAAAGAGTGAGCTGTGGGCCATGCAGTATTTGATAATATTACAAAAAATCGGATGCTTTAAAATACTAGAGAAATGTTCCAGAGTTATATTTGGAGCCTTTGTCACTCAACCAACACATTTACCATGTGTTCCATTCTTCTATTCTATTTTTGTGTTTGCGGTTAATTTCTCGGTTATTTATCACAGTTAAACAGCACATGACAGTGGTTTTAGTGTTATATAGAATTCTGTGCCCTCCCACTCATATACAGAGACACATGCAGTGTTTGACTTCCATCCTAGGACAATACACTTGACAACAGTATCAGTTGGTTATAGTGGTTCAAGTGTAGTCCTCTTACAAAGCAGTAAATATTTCACACCGTCGACACAAAATGTGTGAAACACGCTAAATTAGCTTCACTCATTTGCATTTCTACATATTAAGCAAATAATAGTAAAAACTGTCTTTTCTGCACTGCCGCAGTGTTAGAGAAAATCTTATCTATAATAGACAGTAGAGCAAGCCCTGACACAGGAAATCCACAGAGTGCTGTGGCTTGTCTCTCGTTTTATGAGTAAAGTTGCACAAATCATCTTTGTGTTTTTTATGAGACACTTGTGCCCTTTGGTGGAGGTGTACTGCCTGGTGGTGAAGGTATATGGTGAACACATAGGAGAAAGCCTTCACAAGTAAACCAAACTGATACCGCTGATTCATCACTTCTGAAGAAATGTCTTTAGAGTGAAATTCAATGTGAAATGTTAGAATTTTAGACATTTTCAGAAATTTAGCGTAAAATGTTTAGAATATCAGAAGTTATAAAATTCTGCACCTAAAGTTGCTATTCTGTCCTTTGATGCATAAGAAAATTTAAGGGTGTTGTGGAAGAGCAGCTGTCCGTAGACAAGACACTGAACAACCGAGTAGTGTCTTCACTCACTGTATGTTCAGCAAAAAACAAATTCCCTAAGGGGGAAAATGAAGTATATCAAATAGTAACAAATATCGCAGATCCCTTACTAATTTTCAGTTAAAGGTATCATAAGCTTGCTCACTGCTGAGCAAAGCAGGGGTGGCCACATATGAGTTCAATTAAAAGTAAATACGTTGCAGGTCACTAAAAGAGAAGTTAAGCTAGAAACTGAAGTAATGATTCAATTGAGGGAACAGTCGTCAGCCTCTTCACGCAGGTGGAATCCTGCACAGACTGGGCTGTCTAAACACCTGTAACAAAAGAACAGCATTGATAATTAACATTAGCATTGTGCAATTAGTCACGTAGTTTTTGTCACTTTGAAACTAAAAGCATTTACAATTCAAGAACACAAAACAACTCCCACCAACCAATGAGGCGCAAACTTCGCATATGAGGAACCATCTTCAAAAAATTTACAGCTTAGTCACGAAGTGGTTAGTGCAGCTACCTCACAGCTAGAACTGGTCCCTTGGTTCAAACCCACCTTCCAGCTGGGGGCTCTCTGTTCATGTTGTCCCTTTGATTGTGCTGGTTTCCTCTCGGAGTTCAAAGCACGTTAGGTTAATTGGGGACTTTCGATTGTCCATAGGTGTGATTATGAGGTATGCGTGAACAAGCAGAAGTAAAAGACTGTGTTTGTGTGTTTGTGTGCATGTGTGTATTAAAGTGTGAGGCTATTTCCCTGATGTCACATGAACACAACAGCATCAGGTGTCACATTTCCTGTTTGAATGTATCACAGCAAACCAAAAACAGACAAACAACCATGTCTGATACAAGCCTGTTGTAGCACAAATCCAACGTGCTCATGTCAAAATAGGTAATAGGTAATAATCATGACTGGATATTAAACAAACAACTAAGAATATAAGCCCCTGTTCTAATACTCACTATAGAATAGATAGAAGCTGCAATTAATGCATAAATACAGCAGTTACCTAAACTTAACAGGAGAAGAACACAGTGACACACAAATACTGACACACATCAAAATAGAATTTCTCAAATTCGTTCTGATTTGCGATTGCCCTGCTCTCATTCTGCCCTCATTTGCAGATCATGTGACGCTGCAGTTATTTCTGAACTTGCCTTGGTGTATTCAGGTTATGATGTCAATGGCAAGCTCACCAACACTGTGGCAATAAAACCACTTTCAAATCCAGAAGCTGCACATGGTAAAAGAGATTCAAAGTGAGATGTGTACAAAACAGTTTAAAAGAATAGTTTAGATGCTCAGAATTCGTCTTTTAAATTCAAACAATACACGTCTTATCTAGGGCGATACGTACATCTAATGCGTCTCTGCATCTTAAGAAAATGACGACAGGAAACTAAATACAATGCTCCAACTCTCACAACTGGTCTGTCTGGAATAAATATATCTGACAATGTTAAAAGATATATTTGGCATTTAGACTCAGCAACGTGAAGCCCAACAGATACATGCAGGCTGCAATTACAGGAATCAAAACCAGCATGTGTAGATTTTTTTTTTTACATTTTAGTTCTTTCAGTTCCTCAAGTGATAGATTTCCATGGTTTCACAGTTGCAGAAAATCTAAATGTAAATATAGGGATGCACTTGTAACCATAATCCAAAGATTCATGCAGTGGAAACATAGAACATTTTGGAAAGTAAAATTGTGTTATTGTACTGTACTTCGCTGTGCAAGAAGTTGTTACGTAATGCTGACGTACAGATAGAGATGCAAAAATGTTTGCCTGTCTAACACCTAGTCAGGCTTTTTTTCACAGGTCACTGTTTGGCTTTAAAAAGACAAAAGTCTACCACATGTACACGCTGTGAATGCCCTTAGCATAGGTTTTCTACCAAAATGTGATTTTATTTTGTGAAAATCAAGATGAAACACTTTGCTCACTTTGTCTTGAGCCGAACGTAGAGTTTATCGTTTTAAATAATACTGTCTGAAAGCTGCAACGTCAAATGAATCTTGTTTTCGGAGTTCTTTTTCACAGCTTAGTCTAACAAACTTCACTGCGCAGCAAAAACAGTCCAAAGCCAGAGTTGATTCTCTGTTTTTTTAGAAAAGGATTCTTGCAAATCACGACTCTGTTACATTAATTTCCAGCAATGTTTTTAGTTGTGGGTTGAAGAAGTCAATGGTTTGAGTTTCGTGACCAGATGCTTGCACTTCCAGCCCCTTTAACCACAGTTGCTGCATTAGCTGTGCAAAAGTGAAGCAAAGGTGTGAAAAAAACAGGAACAAGATCTGAACCTGAACCTAACGCTGGAGATGGGCGAGGGGGAAACAGACAGAGACTTAAAGCCCCTGCTCTCACAGGTGTTATGTTTGCATGCCGGTGTGCCAATGTAAGTACACATTTGAGCAATACCGAGAACAAAAAAAGTGAGATAACAATCTTGAGGTTTTTAACGAGATTATTATATCAGAGAATAAGTGAAATTGGCTTTTGATTGTTACCATGATAAACTCTGTATACATAGAAATTGAGGGTAAATTCTTATGCAGCACTTTTTTCCAAAGCGCTTTATAATGTAGCTTGTCATTCACACACACACAGCGACGGCTGCCGTGCCACCAATTTGATTGCCTGACCCACGTCAGCAACTTGAGGCTCAGTCCTTTTGCGCGAGGACACTTTGACACAGCACTTCCACTTACAGCCTCCCTGTATTTTGCTAAGATCGGCTGTTGACATCAAAGTGAAGAGCTGTCTGAATAATTAGGGTTGCTTGTTATTTTCATTCATATCACTTCATTCACTGTATCACTGCGGTGAGAGGCTGCCGTGTTGGTGTCACCTCATCGTTTTCCATTACGTTTGTGTGTAATATGAGTTAACCTCTGTCCAGGTAAATTGTTGCATGAGATAAAAAAGACAAACAGCTTAGTCATGTCCCCATTGTCATGGAATTGGACATTTTTACTTGTCTATATATTTATAGATTAACTGCATAGTTCGATGGACTGTCAAAGTTAGTGACGTTTAAGTAAACCATCGGTAAGTGCCAATAAATTATTACATTTTGATTTCATCTTTACAACCTTTTTGTTCACCTCGTTCTCTGCAGCTACAGCTATGGTCTCTTTCATTTAATTGCTCAGATGTAACAGCATTAACTTATCTAACTCTGAATAACCGTCAGTTTGTGTTTTAGTTCTCCCTCTGTATTGAAACTTTCAGTTTTATCTGCTTTGACCTTGTAGATCTTTGGTTATTTGTCATAGTGTCGTCATTGTCATCGTGTGAGTTTACACATGAATGAACAAAATTGATCAAACTACATTTCGGAGAAATTGAAACTAAAAGGAGATTTTTGAAAAAAATGTCTTGAATTGTGTTCAGCTATTTCTTGTTTAATGTGGTTTATACAGGGATGTGAAGAGAACGGCTTTAAGACTATGGCGAGATGCTTGTGGCTGGCCTGATCCAACAGAACAGATTAGATTGTAAGATGCTGATAATGGACACAAAGCATTATGTAACAACAATCAGTTAGAAAGATCTTTTTTATCTGAATTGAAATTTGGTTGAATATCTTGGTTAATCTGACCAACAGGAAGATTTTAACCATGTAAACACTGAATCTGACTATTTCTCTCTCGTTGACATAACTTTCTGTGTAGCTTTCAGGGGTTTTCTCCCCTTTCTGGGCACGTTTGCCCCACATGGAGGTTACATAGTTGACATTAATAGTTTCTTTTTCATTTTTGATGAGCTGTGAAAGTCCTCTTGTTCTCCCCTTCTCATTAAAATTTACAGGAGCTGTATGTGCTTCTGAAATTACTGCTTGAATGGAAAGAGCAGTGAACATTGTTCCCATGACACCATGTGGTTCCATCTTTTGTCTGAAAAGCAGACTTCAACTTCTGATACATTTCCATCTGACTAAAAGCTTCACAACAGGCAGAATCACTTTTTGCATGTCAAAACAACCCTTGACCTCTTTTTTCTCTTGATCGTTACTAAGACTTTACAAAGATCTTTTTAAAGCTTGACTGGAGAGATTCAATTGATTGTACGGCATTTGGAAAGGCACACACCTCTCTGCGAAGTGCGTCAGAGAAATAGCTACAAGGTCAAAGCAACTGAATCAGCATTATAGCGAGTCACAGATCTGAGGAAGGCTACAACAAATATCTGCTGCACTGCAGCTTCTCAAGCACATTGGCCTCCATAATTCTCAAATAGAAGAAGTTTGGCAGAACCAAGACTCTTCCAAGAGGTGGTCGAGCAGACAAACTGAGTGATGGGGGGGGAAGGACCTCAGTAACAGAGGTGACCAGGAACCCGATGGTCTCTCCGACTGACCAGAGATGCTGTGATGGAGAACATCCATCACTGCAGTCCTCCACCGACGCCCTCAGCGTAAACACACAAAAGCCCAGAAGGATTCTCAAACTGTGAGGGACAAGATTATCTGGTCTGATGAAACTTAGACTGAGATTTATAACCTCCCTTCTGTAGGAAACCAGACTCAAACCCTACAGAAAATCTCTGCAGAAACCTGTACACGGACGTCCACCAACGGAAGAGGATTTGCAAAGGAGAATGGCAGAAAAGCCCCTAAATCAATTGTGAAAAGCATGTGACACCCAAAAAGACTTGAGGCTGTAAACGTGTTTAAATAAAGTACTGAGTAAAGGGACTGAAATACATGTATATATTTAAATTATTTCATTTCAGCTTTTTCTTTTTAATAAATTGACAGACATTTCTGAAAATTCAGTTTTTACTTTACTCATTATGGGATAGTGAGTGTGTCATGATGAGGGTAAAATATTTGAACAATTTGAATGATGTAACAGAAATTCTGAAAACTTTCCAAAACACTGTCAGTAACGATCTCTAATAGAAGTTATTTCAGACTGATTGAAGACATTTTGTCCGTGCAATCACAGCTAATGACAGTCCTGGATGCCAAACTGATGTCTTTAAACCTCATACTGCAACTCTCTATATGTCCACAGAGCTCGAAACAAGTCATCTGGCTGTGGCTTTTTTGTTCTGGGGCTTTGCATGTTTCCTTTCTCTGTCTCGCAGGTTGTCTCACGCACTTGAATCTATTAATCACGGTAAATACAGAACAGTTCATGCTGTAAAGCAGCATATTTGTCCTGTGTGTCTCCCAGTCATCGCTGTCTCTCTAATGTCTCTCCTTTTTGTGTGTGTGTTTGTTTCCTTCTTTTAGACGTGTGAATTGCATGCTTGAAGTTTTTCTCTTGTGTGTTTGTGGTCTGTTCTCTTGACAGTTCAGGCAAGGTGGTGTGATTCTGATGTGTTTGGGGACATATCGCCAGTGCCTTTATACATTAGCATATTTTATAATGTTTTTTCCTTTGTGTACACACAAAGCTAACTGCATGTCGGTCTGTCTACGTTGTTTTTGAGGTTTCTCAGATGGTGAACCTCCCTCATATTGATATCGAGCTACACAAAGAAAGTTCAGCTTCACTCCGTGACCAGACTTAAAGTAAACAGATGTAAACGCAGACCTTGGGCTGTGTTACACAAAACTCTGGCAACATGTTTAATTTCAACATTTTCTCCAAAATCTGAACTGAGCCTGGAGTATTTCTTTTAAATACCAACTAATTTTGAAACACAACATTGAGACCAAATGAAACTGGTCGTTTTCATATTCAGTCAATTCTAAACGTAGATTCAAAGGATTGTTATTTTTCAGTTTCTGCGGAAAGCTAAGCAGCCTACACAGTGCAGTGTAGACTCATGAGTTTTCACATTTACATGTTTGGTGTAAAGTCCCATAATTAACGTAACTTAATGGTTTATTCAAACCAGACAGTAAAAACTGATTTATTGACCATATAAATATATATATGTATATAAATATACACGTGTATATACATTTATATACGTGCACACACACACACACACACACACACACACACAAATATATATGGTCAATAAATCTGTTTTTAATGTTATATATATGTGTATATATCTTTACTTTTTACTCCACTGCATTTCTAATCAAAGTTGTGTTACATGTTACAATCAGGCCACTTTACATTTTATAATAAACCAGTTTTTCCATTTTCCCCTGCCATGAACAGTACCCAGGGTGAGCTGGCATGCAGTAATATAGCGACTTCCTGAAGTTGAACTTTTGGCTGTCTTGCTCTTCTCTGCACCTAATCAGGGTAGTTTAGAAATAAAACTGAAAAAAAGCATCAAATGTTTAACGTGCCCCCATAACATGGAGCAGCACGGGTTCACAGAGGAGGACAGAAAAAAAAATAGTCAAGTATTTTACTTTTAATACTTTAAAGAATATAGAATGCATGTACTTACTTTCTTCTACTTAAGTTGAAATACTAGTACATTAATGTAAGTTGATTTTACTTTTACATAGTACAGTTTTGATTACATCATCCACCACTGATTTATTTACGATTAGTGACGCATAAACCCTGGTTTAAGAGCTTTGAATCCCCTTTCAGATCTCTGACATATTGAAATATTAATAATTAATAATTTTGCCAGCACAAGCACATTGTCTGCTTCATTTTGAATACATAACAGTTTTTTTTCTTGTACAGTTTCTTTTACAAAAAAGCTGTTAAACAAAAATGCTGTGATGTACGTTTTTACACTCGTGCGAGGCAGTGGGTTTTTTTATGGTTGTGTCTCAGTGCTTCCTCTGTGATGCTTTTTTAGAGACTGTCAGCTGAATCACTACGTACAGTTGGTGTCCGTAGCTCACTCTTTGTGAACCAGCTCACTGACAAGAGTACAATGTCAGGGGAAAGGAACTTGGTAAGTTAGCAATTCACACCTTATTTCTTGCATCGTACAGTTTTCTCTTTTAGATTTAGATTTAAAGTCAAACGCCAGTCTTTATTATTTTGTTAATCCGATTGCAAACTCACATGCATAATGTATTTCAGCTACACTTTAGGTACTTATGAAAAGACTATGTTTTATTAGTTATTTACTTTTTGTTTTTTCCATAACTCACAGTAAGATGACATAGCTAGACTTTTGTGCACTTTGTGGTTTGTGTGGTACTACAATCGTCATGTTTCATTCAGTAAATGGAGCACTTATATGACAGCTAATAATTAACCTCGTGTGGCATGTTTTAGTATCTTAAGCGTCTTGTTTCTCTTAAGTAGCTTGTTTTTATTAAAAATATTACTTGTACATCAATTTCTCTTCCCCATCTGCTGCAGCAAAAGACGTCTCTGTAACTAACACAAATATGAAATAATCATAATCTTTGTCGTCTAAATAGGGAAGTGAGATAATGCCCATTGACACAAAGTTCTTTGCACATTAAACAAGGAAAGCTTTTAAGGTTCTTCTTTCACCTTGAAAATGTATTTTAAACTTTTTGCCCACTTCTCTGTCCAGAGGGTGCTGAATGACTAATGAACACTTTTGTCGAGAGCAGGTTAGATTTAATGAAAACTGCAACTTTTGGAAAAACCTTGAATATCGTTAGTATACATACAGTGTTTTAAGAATGCTGCTGCGCAAGTTTTAACAAATGTTATGCTCGTTTGGAATAATATTTCATATTTTTGTTATTCTAAATTAGATTTTTAAAAATCATGTATATTCCAGAGTTTCCTCAAAAGATAAACAACAAACACTTTGTCTAAAATTGGAGGTGTGCCAGATCACTGGATCTGTTTTTACGATAAGAGTTTGTTTGCAGGAGGAGAGAGGGATTAAAACTATGAAAATTGCATTACGAAGGCACCAAAAGGCTTGAGATGATGACTAAATGGTACCATTATTCGAAATATCCCTGGATGGATGGATAACTATGTTACACAGCACCACCGTGTGGTTGAATCAGACAGCAGGTCAAACCAGACTAATCTGCATGTTTCTTCCTTTTCCTCTCTTTTGCACAGAGTGAACTGTTTGAGAAAGGAGGCAGACTTGTATTGGATGAAAATATCTCATTGCTCGATGGCTTTGAGTACTTATACAACAGCTCCGATACTTATGAATGCTGTGAAAGCGGTGATGTGTGTGACCTTAATGAGGGCATGCATTTCGAAGCAGTGTACATCCCAGTTCTGTACTCAGTGGCGTTTGTCGTCGGTGTCCTTGGGAATGGACTTCTGCTGGCAGTTCTGGCTCAGAGCAGGAGGAACTGGAGCGTGACCGACACCTTCATCTTCCACCTAGGTGTGGCAGATGTCCTGCTGCTGGTGACGCTGCCCTTCTGGGCTGCACAGGCTGCACAGCAGGCTGGATGGACGTTTGGCACTCCTCTGTGCCAGGTCACTGGATCTCTTTTTACGGTAAGAGTGTGTGTGCAGCAGGAGAGGGGGATCAAAACTACGAAAATTGCATTACGAAAGATTTTAGGAGGGGATGCAAAATGTTTCATTTAACTTTTTTCTTTACACCTTCAGATCAACTTCTACTGTGGCATCTTCCTGCTGATCTGTATCAGTCTAGACCGCTACCTGTCCATTGTACATGCTACTCAGATGTACTCCCGCAGGAAACCATGGATTGTTCACTTCAGCTGTTTGGGAGTGTGGCTTTTTTCCCTGCTCCTCTCTTTCCCCGACTGGATGTTTTTAGAGGCTATGGTGGATGAGAGACGAAGTAAAACGGAATGCATCCGAAACTACGCCAAGTATGATTTGGAAGCTGTAGATGACTGGAGACTGGCTTCACGCTTGCTTTACCACACAGTGGGCTTCCTTCTTCCTTCTGTGGCCATGATCTTCTGCTATGCCTGCATCCTGCGGCAGCTGCGGTGTGGCACCCAGGGCCTTCAAAAGCAGAAAGCGTTCAGGGTGATTGTGGCAGTGGTGGTGGTTTTCTTTATCTGCTGGACGCCATTTAACATCACACTCATTGTGGACACTCTCCAAGCTGACACCAGCAACGACACGTGTGGAGCGAGAACATCTCTGGAGAAAGCCAAGATAGTCACCTCGTCACTGGGTTACCTGCACTGCAGTCTCAACCCCATCCTGTATGCCTTTGTCGGGGTGAAGTTCCGACGCCAGCTCCTGGACATCCTGCGGACCCTGGGATGCAAGCTGAAGACAAGCACCCAATTCCAGTCTGCCGTCAGCAGGAAAAGCTCCATTTATTCTATGTCTGCTGACACCTCCAACTCCATTGCTATCTGAGAGCAAGACAGACGGACACACACAGATACACACATTTCTGTACAGTACGGACTTGTGAGGACACTCATAGACATAATACAATCCATAGCCCCTTATCCTAACCCTAACCAAAACCCCCTTCTAATCCTGACCCCAAAACTAGTCTTGACTCTCAAAAGGCCTCGTAAAATGTCCTCACAACAATGGTACTGAAACAAAATTAGTCCACAGAAGACTAGAAAGACAAGTCCACACACACACACACACACACACACACACACACACACACACACACACACACACACCTTTCATAAAAACGTAGCTGGGGAAATTGACAAACTGACTTAAACGAACCACACACTGTGTTGTTTCTTACAGTTTCTGTGTGGACCTGTAAAAAGCTGCGCTTGCTTCTAATTTCAGGGAGTGCATTAGTAGCTGAACTTGAGCCGAACATGACCAGGGTAAAAATGATTTCGTAAGTGACTTGAGGTCATAAACCTGCACTTGCATGTGAGCACATTTATTTTTCTTGTACAGCAGAAGCGTTTCCTTTCCTGATTGCCTTTAATTTAAAGACATCAGAACAACATTCCATGGAGCAGGATGATTACTTTAGCTATCCACAATCTCACATGCATCCTTTTGCAATGTATACATTTTTTTTTACCACAACAATTTCTTATCTTGCATTATGTTTTTGTATATGTATTATTCGAATTCAGAATAAATCTTTATTTTTAAAAATACTAACCTACTGCTGACATTACACAATAGTCCAACAGTGCCAAGAAAGTATGAACTTTGCTCCTTAAGGAGTCGTAGTGTCATATCAAAACCAAAACTAGAACAGCAAGACACATCAAACAGAGCACACTTTCTGTTGATCAAGTTATATTTCAATTTGAAGCGTGTACCTTCATGTCGGTTTGTTCCTTTGTAATATGTCCAAACAAAGGCGGCCTGCTCGAGAGGGCAGGCACGGCCCAGCCGATGCACAGTAGATCAACAAGATCAAGAATTGTTTATGAGATGTTCTAATCGGGGGTCTTTGTATTACTTAATGGGTGGGTCGTGAGAAACGAGGCCCTGGAAAAAGACAGACAGACACACACACACACAACTGCCTCCCTATCCACCGAACACCGACTTAGAGTGAGAAAGTTTCACATCTTTACCAGTCATTTTATGTTTATTTGGTTATGTTTCAATGTATTTTTAATAATTTGTTTTATTATGATCATTTTATATCCGTTTATTAACCTTTCATCAAGGATGTATTTTGGGTGTGTTTACGTATTTTTGTTTTGTAATTTAAAAATTCTTTTAATCTTTTTGGTTATTGTATGTTTCTTGGTTCATTTTATGGTTTTTGTTGGAGGTTTTGTTGTTGTTGTTGTTGATTTTGTCCTCTGCCATCATTTTATCTCAGGTATATTTCCGGTTGCCTTTTTTTGTCATATTTTCATTTTATACCTCCTTGTGCTAGTCTTTTACCCTTGCTGGGTTTTTTGAATGAGCCCTGCAACTTTTAAACAAGAAATATTAATTCCCACTTCACACTGAGCCCCTGTGAAATTATTTATTATTTTTTTCTTTTTGGTAATTTGACTAGTTATTATGTGATTACACATTTTTAAGACTGATTCTGGTATTTTTGTTACCGTTTAATATCCAAACTATATTTAAAAGTGCAGAAATAATAAGTAAATGTAGAGTTTCCACTTTTCCACCTTAGAATACCCAACTATTCACCTTTTACTTTTATAATGCATTTTTGTATTCATGATTCAAATAAATATTTTTTTGTAGCTTTTCTTTACCTGAACAATCACATGTTTTTTTGGAACACAGAACATCATAAATTAAATTCTAAAAGATGTTTGACTGTGAAAAAATCCCCGTTATTCTCTTCTCTTTTCTGTTTGTATGCAGAATCTAAGAATTTAAAATTTTTTGCTTCGTGTGGAATTTATGATATCATCAGAATCAGGCGATGCCACAGAATATGCAGATACATCAACAGCAACTGAAAACGGCAGTTTCAGCAGAAATGCTTTCAAACTTTTTCGCAGGAAATTGAAACAAATGAGAAAAATCAACCACGCATTCTGAAACACATTGTTCAGACAGAAGAGTGACAATCATTAAATTAGAGAAGAGAAGCGAGGTGACATTTAGCACACTGTTCCCATTCAACCATATGATTACTTTAATGATAACATGCCACAGCTGCTTTGCCTTACAGCCCTTCAGAATTTACATAAGAGGGAAATATTTAACTAGAGCCGGGCTGGTGGAAACAACAATCAGCGTTTCAGTCCTGAAGCAGAGGCTGTACTGGTTCGGTGTGCGGTCAAAAGTGATGGCTTCATGAAGTCTCTGAACTTCTGAACAAAGTACAGAGCCTGGCAGAGAGCCATTTGTACGGTGTGTAGGCAGGACGCCTTCCTCTTCATTTTGTCCTGCAGTGATAGTGTTTTCTGTTTTCTGTAAGTCCTACAAATGATTTGGAGGAGCAGTTGTGAACAACAACAACAACAACAAAAGTTTGTGTCTAAGAAGTCAACAGGTTTGTCAGTCAAAATTTATAGCTGCTTTTCCATCTTATTTAAGATCTGCGTTAGCTACAGCAGGAAGTAACACTTCAATGTAAAGGAACGTGCACAACACTTATTTTAACTGCATAACTAACTGCCGAATCACGAGCTGTTGCTGCTGTCAGGGTTAAAAAAAGCATTTCTCATGTGAGACCAAAACCTTCAAAAGCTCCAGCCCTGAATAAAATGCAGGGCTATTTAAATTACAGCAGAAATTGGAACTAAAAAGACCATTGAGTGAAGAGAAGGAAAACTATTTATTTTTTGTTAAGAAAGTAGTGTTGGGTCACATTATTACAGGTTAACATTATTACTTTAAGCTAATGAAAAAAAAGCAGGGTTGCATGACAGACCACGGCCTGCCGAGCAGTGTGGGGGAGAAGCCACAGAGTCAGTGCATAGAACAAGTGCTGTGAATTTTAAATTAAGATCTATTGTGATGTCTAAATGCTACTCATCTCTCCATTCACCACTTATTCTTTTTGTCCAAACAGGCAATGCCACAGTTCACCGTCATCGAAAGATTCAAGTTGTTTGAGGAGGGTAAACAGTAAGTTATGAAAACGCAGCCGCCTTAACAAATGCCCTGCTTCCTCTTACACCTCCTCCTCTCGGTCTTGCGCTCATCATCATGTGACTGATGACATCACCACCTGTTTTTGTCACCCTGTTGCCAAAAATCCACAGAGATGTTGCAACAATTTAGCCCCAAAGAAAAAAAGGCTGTGGGATTTGCCGAGGGGGAAAACCCCCGTAATCGATCAAGTTCAAAAACTCAACTGTGCAATAACGAAATTTACACATCCTTAAAAATAAAACACGATGAAGCCAAGATAAGCTTAATTTGCTTAGCAGTTTGAAAAAAACATCTGTACAATATTAATCTAAGAGCCGGAAACGCTTCACTGATACAAACTTCTTCCACTTCATCTAACATTATAAATAACATTTTGTATTACTAAAAATAATAACGATTGTTAAAAGGGTAATAGTAAAAAACAAAATATAGATATCTGTGGCTGAATAAATTTGCTTTAGTTGTTATAACTAAAGCACAGTGATGAGCTGTATGTCACTATAAAGCTGCAGAAACTTTCCCATTGAAGTGCAACATGAGTGTCCTTTTAAAAAATAAACATCTAAACCTTGTGATCATTGCACACAATCTAGTCCTCCACACCATAACCCTCATGACACGATGTCACCTTAAATTTCCCTCTGGGGCAGAACATTATGCAGGTCTCTTTTGAGTCACAGCAGGTTTTTATTTTTTGCCTCTTCATTAACAAGCTGTTTGAATTTGATCTGGAGTTGTCATTTGTTTCTGCTCTTCCTTTATGTTGCTCTGCTCCGACACAGTCTTCTCTCCCACGTTCAACTCCCAAAGCGACTTTTCTGGTCGAGTTTTAGAAAATATTTGCTTGGACAGTACCAATTCCCTGAAGTTTGCACAAAGACAGATGTAGAGCAGAGGCCTGACGCAGGCGTGAACACAGGCCAGAACAGATGTGACCTTCAGAGCTTTCTTCAGAGAACCTTTACTCTGCGGCTCCTTAAAGTGGATCCTGTAGGTGTCAATAGCGAGTGAGATGTTGTAAGGCATCCAGCAGAGAAAGAAGACCACCACCAGCGGCAGGATGACCAGGAGAGCCTTTTCCTTCCGGAGGTCTTTCGAGTTGCTCTTCAGCCGTAGCAGGATATGGGAGAGGCAGAAGATCAGGGCGGCAGCAGGCAGGAGAAAACCCACCGCGAGGTGGACGAGACGCAAATACAGCTTCTCATAACTGTGAACACACAGGGTTTTTATTTGTCCATCGTTTTCAGTCACCATGAACATCCAGTCTGGGAGGGCAAGGAGCATAGAGATGACCCAGACTACCACGCAACTGGCATGAGCTAACGCAGGCTTATTTTTGGAAAATAGTGGTAAGGAGCAGAGGATGGAGCGGTAGCGGTCAAGAGTGATGCACAGCAGCAGAAAAATCCCACAGTAGAAGTTGATCTAGGAAAAAGAAAAGGGAAATTTAACACAGGCTTTTATGTAAGATAATCTTTTTTTTCACTTTCACTTCTCCTCTACTTGGATCCCCTTCTCTGGCCTCTTGCTTGGTTGAAAGAATGTGGATGTCACTTGGAGAGTACACTTGCAAAGTAGCAGTAATAAGCACAATGAATTCTTTCTGCCACGGGTCTTGATGTAGCGTGAAATAGTTCGACTAGCCAAAAAGAACCCACACACCTCACACAGTTTCACTGGAGAAAGAAATAAGACACACACACAAACACAGTTGGTACTCACATTAAAAACAGCTGTACAGATCTTGCATATTTCAATCCCAAAGCTCCATACAGAATTGTGAGCTGCCTGTATGGCCCAGAAAGGCAGAGTCAGCAGCAGCAGGATGTCTGCAACACCCAGGTTGAAAACGAAGATGTCAGATATTCTCCAATGTCGAGACTTGTTTAGCAAAACAGCCAGGAGCAGCGCATTCCCCAGCAGGCCCACAGCCACCACCGAGGAGTACACAACTGGTGTCAGCACCCCCCCCACCTCCTTTGGCACAGGCTCCTCCGTGTAGACATAGTCGCCGTATTCATAATCGTCAGTTTGGTTAAGAAATCCACCAAGCTCCACCTGCATGGTCTTCAGCTGTGGAGACAACAGCGGTAGGCACAGAGAGAGAAATGAAAAAGGCTGCAGTGCCTCAAATGCCGGATGTTCAAACTTTTGGCTTGCACGCTCCCCTCTCTCTTTTAACTGTGTGTGTGCGAGTGTGTGGGTGTGTGTGTGTGTGTGTGTGTCTTTAGCTGAAATACCATTAATTCTTTAGAGTCACTCATGGGAAACCCGGCCGAACTTTTATTTAGCTCATGCTCGCACATAACTCACATGATGCCATGTCACTGAATTAAGTAACACTGGGGTGGGTTTGCACGGAAAGTACATTTCTGCTGGTTATATCCTAACACACACACACACACACACACACACACACACACACACACTCACACGCACGCACACAGAAACACACACACACACAAACACACACACACACGCACACTCACTGAAACACACACACACATACACTCACACTACACACACACACACTTACTCACACACACACACTCACACACACAGAAACACACACTCACACACACACGCACGTCAGTGGTATACCGCACGACGATACGTGCTGCAGTAAGTACGACAAGTTTCTAATCTAACACAATAATCATATAATAAGACAGACTGCTGACGTAACTGAAAGGTGAACCATAACATGACAGTCTGTTTGAGTGTCGTTTTAAAAATGGCTACAGCATAAATAAACACCAGGTTCATTCAGGTTCATAAAACAATTATTAACAAAAGGAAAAGCTTTTGCAAATTCCTCTTACCATAAAGGGCTTCAGCCGCGCAGTCTGAGGACAACGGCGTGTCTTCGGGGACAGAGGACAGCTCGTCTGTCGTCCGCGGGTCAACAAAGCGAAAGTCCACGGAGACTTTCTGCGTGCGGGTCCGAACGTCCGGAGTCTCCAGGTCCCGTGTTTAGCTCCCAGTCCACAGAAGCGGGACTTCAACAGCCCGACGTCGGCTTGTACGTGTCCATGAGAAACTCACACGCACTTTCCGCCCGTCTCCGTTCACTTGTTGTGGTTTTTTTGTCGAATCAGCCAAACTGAAAAGTTGCCTGTTACATTAGTCCAGCACATTTTCAAAGTAAAATACCAACCGTGGTTTCTTTAAACGTTGCTAAAAATCTGCCAGGCTCTTCAGGTTTTACGGAAAAACACATGACATGATGTAAATAAACGCCGCTGACTTCCGCCGTGCTGATTAGTGTATGAAAACACATGCTTTATTTTGGAAGGCACACAGACTACTTCCGGGAAGACTCGCGTCCTGACGCGGGACGTCGTTCTCCACTAGATGGGAGTGTTGAGCTTGTGTTAAAGATGATGTGTCTGACCTGTTTCAAACTGCACGTCCGCTCCATTCTCACTGGAAAATAAACTGCACAAAATCCAGCATTTACTATTGTGATTTTATCCAGTTACTAATACAGCTGAATTATTATATACTCCACGTTGCTCATAATATTATGAAAATTGTACTTTACTTGATTCTTTTCCTTTAACCGAGATTCTTATTTTGAAAGGCTACCTTCAGTAGGCCACATTTTGCTGACTACACATTTTTCCCAGTTTGAATGCATAACATTTACTTGTAACACAGTAATTTTACATCGTGTCAGCTCTTTGGTAATCTACGTCTCCTACCTCTGCATCTGCATTCGGATTAATTTAATTACTGGATAATATAATAAAATGTTAATACTAACATCATATCTAAAAGCAACATGTACATGTTTCTTTTACATCAAGGCAGCGGAAATAAGGTTGTTTTATATGTCAAGGTTGTTTTGAATGACATTTTATCAAAGTAAACTCGCAGGTAAGCAGATAATATAATAGTCAAATGTATAAAAGACAACTAATTTTTTATTCCCAAATATTTATTATAAAAATCTTTGTACAAAAAAAGTTTTAGTCACACACAAAATGAAAAATCTTAATTTCATTTTTTTTGGAGCAAAGGCCAATATTGTGATCCACACAAAATAGCAGTAACAATATAGTGCAACATTACAAGCTCACACTTGCTTAAATGTCTTAACCCTAAGCAGACTACCTACTAAACATTTAGGCTATGTAGTAACTTCCTAACATGCTTTGCCAGGGATATGAACATATTTTAAAGATTTACAAGATTTGTTGAATCATGAAGACACAAAAATTATGTTCTTGCAAAAAAAAGGCTACATATAAACATTGGCATTTAGGGCCATGTAATCACTTTATTAAAGTATTCTTAAAAGTATCAGGAATAACAAAACAAGTTGTAAGCTGCACCAAAATCCAAATGACCAAGCACCAAGAGAGGAACAGAGGAAGCACATCAAAGGCAAACATTTCTCTCAGAGAACATTTTAAACATCTTCGCTTTTTACTTTTGTTTCGAACCCAACCGCTGCAGTCACACATATCTTACCACTTCTCTCTTCCTTCCTGTTTCTCAGTTCAAACCATGACAGAATATGACGTGTTTTCACTTTCTGCAGAACTGAGGGAGCCAATGGCCCTTCTATGCCTCCTTCTCCCACTTACTCCCATTCCCATCCAACCTCTCTGTCCCAACAGCCCCTTACACATCCTGACAAGCTCCCTCCTGAACTTTACTCCCACAAAGCCATACAGCAAGGGGTTCAGAGCGCAGTGCGCCAGCCCCATACTTTCAGTGATCAGAGTCCCAATGTCCACCACATGGCCAAAGTGGCAACCTCCAGCCACAACACCCAGCTTCTGCAGACTATCTGCCAGCTGGAAGCAGTTGTACGGGGCCCAGCAGATGACAAACACAGACACCAGGGAGATGATGAGGCGCAGAGATTTGCGCTTTTGGCGGCGGCTGGCATTGCACAGAGACCTGAAGATGCGGATGTAGCAGTAGAGCATGATCATTAGGGGGAGTCCAAATCCCAGGACCACACTGATCAGCTGCAGCCCCAGGTGCCATTGTGTGGCGTTCTCTGTGAACCACACCTGGCACAGAAGTGGCATCCGATTGCCTATTGTAGGCACTTTCCCAACCTGTTTGAAGGCAATGTCCACTCCACTCAGGCCCAGGCAAAGCACCCAGATGATGGCGCACGCGATCTGCGCATGGCAGGTGTTGCGCTTCCAGCCGGAACTGACAGCATGAACGATGGCCAGGTATCGGTCAAAACTGATGCAGGCCAGAAATAGGATTCCACTGTAGCGGTTCAGCGAGAAGAGGCCACCGGAGATCTTGCATAAAGCCAAGCCAAACACCCACTCATTAGCCCACTGCACTGCAAACAGAGGCAGAGTGAAGGCCAGTAGGAGGTCAGAAATGGCCAGGTGAAGAAGGAAGGTGTCGGTCAGAGAGAAGGCACACGCCCCGCCCCTTTGTGATATTCGATAGCGTCGAATCACACACAGCACCAACATGTTGCCCACAAAAGCCAGGAGGAATACCAGGCTGTAAGCAACAGGAGAGAACCTGTGTGCAAATCCATAGATGTCTTCCTGTGAGCATGGGGCTGCTATACTCTTACTCGAATCAGGAGACGAGGATGTATTGTCGTAGTCATAGTCCTAATGACAAGCAGGAGAAACAGAGATTGTGTCAAAATATGAGACAATTAATCATTCAAGAAAATCTAACTTTCTACCTGTCTGATTAATTCACAAACAACTTGTTAATTAAGGACAGTTTTTTAATTTGAACTTTTCAAAAAGGAACACTTATTCATGTGTGCTCCATCCTTTAATATCAACTGAATAACTTAAGATAATAAGAATATTTGACACATGCATGTGTTCTTTACAATGATTGATCATGTTACAGAAAAAAGCTTGCAGACAAGTTTGACTGAACCCACCGGCTATTGATACCCAGTGATGCACATGTAATAAAACATCCACTCACCCAGTAATCCTCTGCATCCATATTTGTGAGAGATAAGGAGGCAGTAGTAAACACACCTGAAAGCAGCCAAGAATCAAGAGAGCTCCTAAAAACATAAGGGAAACACTCCTCCAGATGAGGAGGATCAGAAAGAAGAAGTTATGCTTTGAGGAACTGAATCCTTGCACATTTTAGACAAACGCAAACACAGCTATAGTAGGAATTGATGACTGTCTCAGGGAAATTGTGACATAAATTTTAAAAACACGCCTATGTGCAGCTGCATATCTCAGACACATGGTGCATGACTGATGCTCTTTTTATATGAAAATGTTATTTCCTAAATTATCCACCTACATGAAAATCCAATGTATATACAGTATATATTTATTAGCCACACATCCAAAGGGAACCCATTCTGTGGGAATTTAAGTATCGAGAAGCAGAAACTGGTTGTACAAAACAATCCACCACAAAAGGAGGAGATGTGAAAGTGCAGGGTAGGCAGAAATTTAACAGAGTATGTTTTTTTATTATACGTGGACCTTGTGAGTACACTGTATTTTGTAGTACTATGACTGTAGCACTTCAGTGATGGCATTATGTGGTCTTTGATTTTTAAGTACGTCAAAATATTAACTGGTTTAAGCATAAATACGAGTAAAACAATACCAAAGGTGGCAGGAACACATACACTCAATATTCAAGATCACAAGAACTATAACAAACAAAATAATACTACCAATAAAATTGCCACTTCAAATTTGTTATATAATTTACTTAGGGTTACAAACAATAGTAATAGTCTTGTAACCCATTAAGAAAACTATGTATTTGAAACAATATTCATTTTAATCTATCTAATCTAATTTAAAAACAAAATAAAATACAATAAAAATATATAAATAAAAACATTTATTTCCTGGTGAATTGGTGTAGAGCAAACACGACACAGCTGATAAAGGTGGCGTTGAGTTGAGTGACTTCAATTACTGAAGAATCTATGCACTATATCTGCAAAAAGTGACCAATAACTATGGCTACAATATAAATGTAGTTTTTAAATGTTAATTTCAGTGAACCTTTGCAAAACTAATGTTAATTTTACATGCAATATTATTTAATAAAAAACTTTTGTTTAGCTACTTACCCTCTTGTTAGATCTTGTTAGAAATGCGAGATTGACAGAAAGGGCTGATGCAGAACATTGCAGATGCTTTAGAGATTGTAACGTACACAGGAAGTTGTTTAGGCATCTATGTGGTTAAAATGACGAATCATCTTAGGGGCAAACACCAACAGTGTTTATAAAGTGTCAGGGGGATTTAGTAAGACGGACGCAAAATAGGATCCTCAATGAGGCTCCTTTCAGTAAAATGTAAAACTCTCTCATGATCTGTAAACCGTCAGGATCTATAAAGGCTCTGGAAAAAATTACAACTTATCTTTTAACTTCAAAAGTTTAGAGGGCTTCAGTAACTTTTTAAAATAAGTTGGTTTAGGAAAGTGTGAACTCAGTTATTAATAATGAGCACAGACTTAGCTCAGGAGAACTCAGATGACAGTTTAGAACAGACATGAGTCACAAAATCCTTTCTTTGCTTTTTTTACCGAGCAGACTGCAGTGACGGGTGTGATGGACAAAATGGGCGACATCCCCTTTCAGCGATGCAACAATAATGCAAAGAATAACACCCTGAGTAATTTTCACAAACAACCACTGTGTTAAATGTGTGAGGAACTGAACCTTGCTGCGGTTCCTTCTGTCTCGACCAAGGGTCTTCTGGTAAATTATATTATTGCACAACGTTACTGATGTTTTGCTTCTTTCTGTCATAGTTAACATTTTGTATGATTACAGTGCCACTTAGGTGCCAGAAGCTTCTTTTGTGACTGCTGGAAAAATACTGTGTGTGGTGCCGAAACAGCACTGTTAAGCTTAATTTTTCAAACCTGGGTCCAGGTAACTTTTTACCTCTCTGATGTGACACGAAAAAATTAAAATATGCAAAAGACATTAAATATACAAAAGATGATTAACAACTTGTTAGTGCTCTCTGAATGACAAACTACCTTATAGATACATTTTTGTACAGTAGTTGTATCTTCACATACAGTGAAAAAGTGTTTGCCCCATACTGATTTCTTATTTTTTTGCATGTTTGTCACACTTTAATGTGTTATCATCAAAATATTTTAATTATTATTCAAAGATAACACAAGTAAACACATCATGCAGTTTTTAAATTAAGGTTTTTATCATTAAGGGCAAAAAAAAAAAAAACCACATTATCCTGTGTGAAAAAGTGTTTGCCCCCTAAACCTAATAAATAGGTAGGTCACCCTTATCAGCAACAACTGCAATCAAGCGTTTTTGATAACTTGCAATGAGTCTGCTACAGCGCCGTGGAGGAAGTTTGGCCCACGAGCATGAATCGCCTTTTTAAGGTTCATGCTCGAAAACCCTCCAATGTGGCGGAATTATAACAATTCTGCAGAGATGAGTGGGCCAAACTTCCTCCCGAGCTGTAACAGACTGATTGCAAGTTATCGAAAACGCTTGATTGATGATAAGGGTGGCCCAACCACTTACTAGGTTTAGGGGCAAACACTTTTTCACACAGGGCAATGTGGTTTTTGATTCTTTTCGCCCTTAATGATAAAAGTCGTCATTTAAAAACTGCATGATGTTTTGACTTTTGTTATCTTTGACTAATAATTAAAACAGTTTGACGATCAGACAAATTAAAGTGTGACAAACATGCAAAAAAAAAAAGGAAGTTTGGCCCACGAGCATGAATTGCCTTTTTAAGGTTCATGCTCGAAAACCGTCCAATGTGGCGGAATTACAACAATTCTGCAGAGATGAGTGGGCCAAACTTCCACCATCGCGCTGTAACAGACTCATTGTAAGTTATCGAAAAAGCTTGATTGCAGTTGTTGCTGCTAAGGGGGGCCAACCAGTTATTAGGTTTAGGGGGCAAACACTTTTTAACACCACTGTACATCCATGAGGCTAATTAATCTTAACCAAATGAGTAAAGTTACACCTGTGACATTTGCTCTGCCATCAGCTTCCACAATGCTGTTCTGTTCAAAAGCTTTTTATCGAAAGAAATGTTTTAGGCAACTGATGAAAATTGGAATTCTTAAGTCATGATGTCAAAGACACTCTATTGTACATATTTCCTGTGTTCTTCTGATTGATTTGCAGCTTTTTCGATTTTAAATGTCCTCTGATATAAAATTTGAGCACTCTGAGATTAAAGATAAATCATTTGAAAAATGCACTTGAAGACCTCAAACATGTATATTTGACATGTTAATTGATACCTGTCCTTTCACAGGTGACAAATGATATATTTGGGAAATTCACTAAGGCAGAAGACAACAATACTTTTAATCTGTTCTGTCTTGTCTTGGACGGTGTTTTTGTAATCTGAGTTTTGTTCAAAACATCAGTTGCTGTCATTTGATTTGTCCACACCTCATAATAACTTACTTCACTGGGTTTCTCTTTTCAAGGGTATCTGGTAAAATTATGAAGAATATGTCAGTGAGAAAAAACAAACATGAGAGAGGTGGGAATGTAATGCGTGTGTGACTAAGCCTGTATTCTCTATTGAATTGTTCATAATCACATTATACTCTATATTGTTTATGACCAGGATCATTATTTGTAATTGGATTGTTGTGTGAGATTGTTTTGTTTTATATCTCTCCTCCTCCTTGTGCTTTGTGTAGGTGTGGACGTGGGTGCGTCTCGGTGTATGGGTGTGTCTGAGGGATCTGCTACAGGTGATGTCTCTGGATTGGCCGATTTGAATTTACTGTCTCCACCGATTGGACAAGATGGTGCTGGAGACTTCATATACATCAGATGTCCTCTGCCACTCCCAACCAACCCAGCAGTATTTATTGGTCTTTGTGAGGAATCGTAGTCACATGTTGTTAGTTGTGTATGTTAGTGTGTAGATAAATTTGTAATAGTAGGAGTGAGAAGCCCTTTTATTTTCTCATCTTTTCTCCTGTTTTTGGTTAGGAGTTCAGGTTAGATGTCCTGTCTTTATGTTCATATTTTTGTTTGAGTTGAAAAGGTAATGTAGGGTTTTGCTAGAGTTTTGTTTGTTGTTTTGAGCACTGCACATCCAAAGTTAATAAATTGCTATCACTTAAATTTGGAACATTTGGTCACTGGCTTTGCTTGGGAATGGGAAGAGTGGGGGAGCACATTGTGTTATGCCTTAGTTCCCCTAGACCAGGGGCGTAACAATTACATACAAATATCATGAAGGACAAATATTTTCCAAATATTTTAATTGTTACCTGTTGCTATTAGGGTTATACAAAGTAAGTAGTAGGGGTGAGTTACTCATGCAGACCTCACAAAAATACTTACATAAAAGCAATCAAAATGTATGTACAATCACTAGGCACTTTATTAGGTACACCTGTACATTCTAATACAGCAGCTCTGCCATGAATTCTGATTTTACAAGGTTCTAATTTGTCAGTTTTTAAGTTGGAACGCTCAACGATTCTAATATGTGTTTATGACTGAGGTCAAAGTGGTTACTGGAGGGCATTATAAGAAAAAATGGTTCAAATGTTTTGGCCACCATGTTTAAAATGAATGGTGTGGCCAAAAAATTGGAAACATCTCTTCTTATAATGCCATCCATTACAACTCCACTAACCACTAGTGGAGCGGTTTTGCGTGAAATATGTAATTTAATCATGTCTGTTGCTTTAATAGCTTTTGGTTAAAGGTACAACATAATTTTCTTCATTCATTGCTTTACAGTTGTTTAATATATATATTTTGTTATGTCATAGATTTCTATGCGAACTATGGCATGCACGTGTTGAATGTTGAAGTTTATAGACCCATCTGTTCTGTACATAACGGGAGGAGGGGAAAAAAATCCTTTTTTACAGTTAACTGGCGTCTGTGCAAAAGGGTAGTACCGCATTTTTCCCATTCATAGAGTCGGGCCAACAGTGTGTACACACCACACCTTTTCTAAAGAAGTACTATGAGCACTTTGTTTTTCAGTTATACATTCTGATAAAGATCACATCAAGCTAGGTGCGCTATTTTGAAATGGCTGATACGCCCCAAAACTAAACATTTTTTTCTTTACAAGGTGTTTGAATATGCCGGAGTGGTCATTATTTGCCATGTGATATCAGTGTACAAACTGGACTCAGGTGTACAACTGAGTCATAATGGGTATAAGAGCTGTTGCCATTGCCCTTCTGTTTGTGATTTTAGGCTGTGACCATCTACATCAGACTGGAGCTGCACTGATCTCAGGAGAAGACACCAGGTAAGATGTGAAAATGCTCCTGCTCTTCAGGTTTTCATTTCAATTACAAGTTATTAGGCCAAAATTATTTAATTTATTGCCTAACTGTTGGGTTTAAATGTGCAGAAGCTTTAAAAGCATGAGACTGAACAGGGAGTAGGACATTCGCTTTTGGAAGAAACCCTGGGAGATGGGGCAAGAAAATATTACAACCTGAATAATAATTATTTACAGATATGATCTGTGGTTTTATTTCAGCTTATTCTTTCTCTAGTAGCAATGGCATTCCAGTCAAATGTGATCAGCTCTCAGCCTCAGGTCACAGTCACGGAGTACACTGTGTCCAACGGAGTATCAGAATGGAGCTCAAATGTGTGCGACTGCTGTGAAGATTGCGGAATCTGTATGCGCTTTTGCACACGCAAGCAGAAATTTAGCAATGCAGTGATATGAACACCCAAGTGACAAAATTGTCTCTCAACTCCAGGTCTTTGTGCAACATTCATCCCCTGTATCCTGGCCTGTAAGGTGGCTCAGGACAACGGAGACAGCTGCTGTGTGCCCTTCCTTCCCGGCGCCATGATTGCGCTAAGGACAAGTATTCGCAGCAGATACCGCATTAATGTAAGTGTGCTGAAGCTGTCACTGATCAGAGCACGAACAGAACACAGCAGATTTTGTACTTAAAAGACAACTTTTGTAGTGACCAAACTCCACACGCTGACCGTCAGAAACATATTGTTCATGATGATCAATCCTTTGAGAGAAATATGAAGAGAAGAATGTTTGACAGCCATGTGCTTTGCCTGTGCCTTTTCCCAGGGCTCGGTGTGTGATGACTGGGTTGTCATGGCGTGTCTGCCTTTGTGTGGACTGTGTCAGATGGCACGAGAGCAGAAGATGAGAGGATAAAAACAAGGAACGTCATGTCTTGTCGTCAAATTTGAAAGCGGAAGCAGATGTGGAAATTTACAGCTCTTGGTCAAAACCCAGCTCTTCTAATTTGGCGGGGCCATAAGTCACCGCAGTAAAAGAACATTACTTCTTGGATACGTTTACAATATTGGATCAACAGACTGATAAACATACCAAATAACCACCCCCCCCCCTTTTTATTTTAGACTACTATAGTTATTTATACATCTACACAAAGTCTACATAATGTTAAAGTGCATTAAAGATCAAGAGATTGGCAGCATTTTAAAGACAATTCAAGTGAAGACGAGAGAAAAAACACGATGGTCAGTAAACCACAAGCTAAACTGTGACTCACTGTGCTGAAATTGTGTTTATGCAATAAACCAGTGAACACGCAGAGTAAGAAATGCACAGATTTACAGCAACAACTTTCATTTTGCAGTAAATCAACAACTTTTATGCTAATAAACACAATTATGACATGGTTTTTTTGGAATATAGCCGTACCCTAGTACTGCTTTCCGTGCATATACTATTATTCAATGTTAAATCTTATTAAAGCATTTTTTAATTGTTTGTCCAGTGTGTATTCATTCAGACATCAGCATTTCTAATCTTTTCTCATTTAAATCTGTAGTTTGCCATGTGAGTGCTATTCGCTGGAACTGAATGTGGAACAAAAAGAGTTGGCTTGTCTTGTCTTCCTCTTTCTGATATATTTAAGGTCGTCTTTTGTGTGATGGAACTTTCTGAGATGGCAAGGTGAGGTGGACGACATTCATTTGAACAGGTAAGGCTGGAAAGACAAATTAGCATTAATGCTGCATGTGTAGGATTTAAATACACTAAGTACAGCGTTGGGTACTTATGTATTTAGTGTTACGTTTCTTTTCCTCATCCGACGTGAGTATGAAAGACTGTGCTAAAAACTTTACAAGAAGGAGTTCTCAGAAGACGTCAATGCTATTTGGGAGTGATACTTCTTGGACAAGGGCCACTTTCAGACAAATACTTTCTTTAAAAAGGTTGAGTTTGAATTGTACTGTAGGACAAACATTAGGACAATTTTTAAGACAGAAACATCAGGAGTGTCTGCGTTAAAACAGCAGTAACTCACATTCTCACAACTCACACTCTAAAATCCTGCTCTAATCTTGTCACATCGTCTTGTAGCCATAAAACGCAAATTACTTGCCGTTTAGCCTACAATGCAATCGTCTCATAGCATGTTTTTGCAGTATGACATGTAGATTATAATTAGCGAAAAAAATGCCCAGAGCAAAAACGGATATGAAAACATCAGAAAAGAGGAACAGAGCTATCCTTGTTACAGTGTAAGTTTCAAATGTCTCGGCAAAGACAACTGTACCTCAGGTGAGGATCGTCAGATGTTTTGACCTAAGACTATTTCAGGAATTTGATGAAACTGTTCTGGTATAAAAAAACTACCATCAGCCAAAAAAGTTTAACCTACAGTACAGTTCAAATGATACTGCACGCACAAGAAAAACTGTTTTTTTATACATTTGGAGCTAAAATTAAAATGAAATTATAAAGCAGTTTTTTAGAGATGAATATCAAATCTAACATTATGCTGTGTTGTTTACTAGGTTTAGTTGTGAGCTTTCAAATTACACATACACTTTTAAAAACCAAAAATCCCAATTGTCCATATGTCCTGTACATGTATGAAGACAAGACTGACATGTAAGGTATGAATCGTTGTACATTCGGTATTATAGTGGTGGCAATATTAACTACGATTCTTCTGCTTAGAAAGCAGACCTATGAATTTGCAACAGCCTCTGTCTCATACCACAATTTGAAAATTCAACTTTTAATTTGTTTGTGCAGAACATGTGACGGGTCATATCCTGTTCTCTCTTCTCAGGTTCCTGCATCACAGTCAACTAATAGCGTTCCTAGACGCCTCTTCAACATAGTCTTCAAACAAACCAAACCAGCAAAGAGAATTTAAAGAACTGCTTCTCTGGATTGTCGCAGGACAAAATGGCAAGTCTGGCTCAGCTGGTGCCAGTTACACTGGTTCTCTGTGCCTATCAACTCGTCAGTGGCTACAGCTTTCACAACTGCATTGCCGAACCATATTCAAGAGGAACATTTTTCAAGTGCATCCATCGGAATGAAACAGACATATCTGCTATTATAGGGGATCTGCCTCCTTCTGTTGTTAACCTCACCATCACCATTAATCCTCTATGGCACATTCCCAGCCACAGCTTTGTTCATCTGCTGAAGCTTCAGGACCTCAGAATAGATCATAACCATTTGAGCGTCATCGATCAATCTGCTTTCCAAGACTTACATCAACTAAAGTCTTTAAATTTATCCTTTAACAACATATCAGAACTCAACACCTCTGTGTTTGAGGGTCTACACAATCTCTCCTTTCTCTCACTGACACACAACAAATTAAAGCAGCTCCCTGAGGGAATTTTCCTTTCTGTTATTAATTTAGAGACTTTACTGATCAGACAAAACTATCTGATGAATTTCTCAGGGATTGCCAAGTCTGTGTCAAATCTAACGAGACTGAAGATACTGGACCTTTGCTTTAACCATTTGACCTCTCTTAGACACTCAAATGTGTCGTTACCCAAATCCCTCACTAATTTATATGTATGTAGAAATAAGCTGTCAACACTAGGCTGTAAACCTTCATTTCTCAGGTCCGTCCGATTTCTTGATTTATCATACAACGCTCAGCTCCTTGCAACAGCTTTTCAAGGAGTGGATTTGAGACGAATAAACTACCTGCGTTTGCGTTCAACTAGCGTCAAAGTAGTGGAGTTTTTACACATCAGCAACATCAATCCAAGTCACGTCGATTTCTCTGGGACAGGTCTAAGAAATGACATTCTGCTAGTGGATCTCTGCAAAATGTTAGCGAAAAAGGTGAAATGGATTCATAATTTACGCCTGTCTAGTAACAGAATTCGAAATTTAACAAACTACTCACTGAGACACTGTCCGAACATAAGA
Source organism: Channa striata (assembly GCA_033026295.1). NCBI lineage: Eukaryota > Metazoa > Chordata > Actinopteri > Anabantiformes > Channidae > Channa > Channa striata. The sequence continues at coordinate 19,418,504 of CM065175.1, read as the reverse complement.
GGGTATGTGGATCTATCCCTCAATGAACTGAAAAGTATAAGATGTCTTAATTTTCTCAATAGCCATAGAGATATACAAAGCTTCAGTGCAGAGCATAACCATCTCACGTCCCTCCCAACCTGTAAAACAAAAAGCGTTGTTTATTTCAGAAATCTTGAAGAGCTGAGCTATCGTTACAACCGCATCCTCTCGGTCAATTCTCATGCTTTCTATCACACACCAAATATCAAGCAGTTAAAGCTCAACATAAACAATATTGCTTTTCTCGACCGTAAAGCTCTCAAAGGGCTAGAAAGGCTTGAGACACTCCGACTGGACAATAACCTCTTAACGGATTTGTTCAATGACACCTTTGAAGATAATATCAACTTGCAAATCCTTAACTTGCGCAACAATCGTATTTCTGTCATTTTCAATGGGACCTTCCTCAAGCTCAGCAATCTGACTACACTGGACCTCGGAGGTAACAAGATCACTCATTTTGAGCATTCAGGTGTTGACGGACTAAAAAGTCTGTCCAAATTCTATCTGGATGGTAACAACCTTAAAAGAATTGAACCTTCCCTCTTTGGTGCATTTCAACATACACTCAAAGTGCTGGATTTACAAAGTAATATGATCAGTTTCCTCCATGAAAGAACTGTCTTTAGACCATTTATGAACCTTACAAAACTCAGCGATCTGAAGCTGGATGGACAGCGGCCCTATGGCCTCACTGTTTTACCCCACAATTTCTTCCAAGGCCTCCACTCACTAGAATCTCTGTATCTTACAAACAACAACCTCTTCCATCTCCCTCCTGATGCCTTTGATGACTTGACAGGCTTACGTTTCCTTACACTGGATAAATGCTGCGTGGGGGCTAAATCTACAACCAGGAGTTTTCAAAAACCTAAGAAATGTAACCAAACTAATTGCAGAAAACATGGGCATTCAGAACTTCTCACAAGAGGTTTTTGGGAATCTAACAAAGTTACGCATACTGCAGCTCAACCGCAATGTGATGGAGAGCATTGAAGTAAATGCACTCGAAAGTTTACCTAAACTTCACTATCTTGACATACGTGATATTCCCTTAAGTTGCACATGCAAAAACACACTTCTGCAAAACTGGACACTAAAAAACAAAAATGTGCAAGTAGTCTATCTGTACAATCTACCATGTAAGCAGAATGAAAAATACAGATTCTGCAAATTCGACACCAAAGTATGTTACATCGATCTAGGAGAGTATCTGTACTTTAGCACAGCAGCTGTAATATTCTTGTTTACAGTCACTCCTTTACTTTATGTCAAACTGTATTGGAAAATGAAGTACAGCTATTATGTGTTCTGTGCATGGTTTAGTGAACAGTGGCGCAAACTCAGAGAGGAGGAAGAAAACTGCAAATATGATGCATTTATATCGTATAATTCTTCTGATGAACAGTGGGTGATGGACCAGTTGCTTCCTAACCTGGAGGGAAATGGATCCTCTTTTAAACTTTGTCTACATCACAGGGACTTTGAACTGGGTCGGTACATTGTGGACAATATTGTCTCTGCTGTGTATAGCAGCCGTAAAACTGTTTGTGTGGTGAGCAGGAATTTCCTACAAAGTGAGTGGTGCTCTCTGGAAATCCAGCTTGCCAGCTACAGACTCTTTGATGAGCACAGAGACGTTCTGCTGCTCGTGTTTCTGGAGCCAATTTCTGAGAGGCAGCTGTCATCCTATCATCGCATGAGGAAGGTCATGTTAAAAAAGACTTATCTGCAGTGGCCTGGTTCCGACTGCACGGACCCTGAGCAGGCCCAAGACCTGTTTTGGAATCAGTTACGCAGGGCGATAGGATCAGTGAACAAACTCAGAACAGAGGAAATTCAACAAAGTGAAGGTTGTGTTACTACTGAAAGTGAAGAAAAGGAACATTTTGAGAGTTCTGATGAAAACGATTACCTGCTACCTTAAAAACTCATTTTTTCCCCTGATGTCATCATGAGAGTGGTGTGATTTATAATAAAACCCGCATTAATATTATTTACAAATAACTCAGAAATGTCATTTAATATTTTTGCTCAGTTTATTTTTATGTTTAGCTTGATATGGCATTTTTAAATTGCACAAATCCATACATTTATTTTCTGTTTTGCTTTTAAATGTAGACTACATTTAGTGATCAAAGAAAAAGAAGTCTCACAATAGCAAATCCTTGGCTAAAAGTTTTGCTTTGCACAGAGCTATATAAAATGTGTTAATAAACAGTTCTGCATATTAAAAATTCTCCAAAGTTAATATATAATCATGTTTATCTTATAAATGAAACAAAACAAAACACTACAAGAGGTAAATTGTGAAATGACAGCTAGTGCTATTAGATTTTTTTACTATTAGTTTTTTCAGTAAAATATGAGCCGCTATGAACTAAGAGAGCGTTGTGTTTTAAAGAAATCTTCACATACATTCACCATACATTAGTACAGCCTCATAGGAGGGAAGCACCAGTGTTCAGGGCTCAGAGAAGAAGAATGAGGTGGCCCTGGGTCTCTTTCAAGCATGTGAGATGGGGGGTAATGCATCATGTCAGGGTTGGGGTACCTGGGAGGGGGGCAAGTTGAAAGGTGAACAAATTGGTTGCTTAGGTTACGAGGGTACATTTGGGCAGAGAAAGAGGGAGCATAAGTGTGCCTGTCAGTCACAATTTGCTCTGGCTCTCGGGGAAAGACTTTTGGCTCTGAATGTTCATCAGGCAGCTGTGCTGGGTGAGGAAACAGCTTGATGCTGCTGCCTGTATAGTGTGGCCCACACCTCTCTCTAACTGCTCTGTTGTTCAGTCTGTTGAAACTGCTCTGTTTGTGCTGAAATGCTGAGGTTTTTCCTTCCCAACATGATGTGGCAGAGGGAGAGAACAAACGATCACTTGCTGAGGCTCCAGATTGCCACAAGTCCATAAAGAACGGAGGAGAACTAACAGGTCTGAGGAAATCCTCCAAAAGGCTGCCAGAGGCAGCTACAGGGCTTGGGAACCACTCAGCAGTCTTCATATGAAAAACAAAAGAGCATTTCATTCCAGAGTAGAACAATATTAAGTTATCTGAACATAGTGAAATGGGAAAATTAATTTTCTTACCCTTTCCATGCTTCTGTTTGGCTGTCGGTTAGACCAGTTAATATGTCTACTTCCTGTCATTTTTAAAGGTTTGCTGCTCAGGCTTTCCAAACATGGCTGAGTGGAAGTGTTAGCTTGAAATGCTGATACATCTAAAAAGGAGGCAAAGCTACAAAACTGCAAAAACTATAATGTACACAGAGCTTACTACTACTGCAAAAGCAAAAAAACAAAAAAATAAAACTATTTTACAGAATGAAATGTGAATCTTTGCTGTTGTGGTGTTATATAAAACAGTTATTCTATAACTGAAAAATACACATCCTAAATGATAGTTGGAGGTGATAACTAGCAAAAATATCAAAAAAGCAGATGGCACCTAGTTAGTAAACAAAATTTGTAAAAACATTTGGCTTTGATGACATTTTATGGGGAAAAATAACTACATTTGCCAGGCCTCAAAGATACAAGCGTTGGTAAAGAATACAAATATAATACAGATGAGTTTTATGAATCACAGAACAAGCTCCTTGTAAGTATGATGTTGAAAAACACATTTTACCATAAGAAATGAATAAGTAGCTTGATTACATTTTAGCAGTGTAATCCATAATAACTCAACAAAACACCTTTGTGATTGAGATACTAATTTTAACCTTCTTCAACCAATCACATTGTCTTTTAAATTAGAATTAGTCCTGCATTTCAGTGCCTACCTGTAGGGAAGAGCACATCTTCGTCCATCATAGTTGGCTCCTCATCTTGGATTTCCTTTTTAAGATCATTACCAAAATTGTGGCATTGCTGGACCTTAAAGAGGTTCTCCTGAAGTTGGGGTCCATGCCTCTCACGTAGGGCTTTCAACAGCACCTCCCTACTTTCTGTCACCAGATTTCTCTTTTTTAGGAATGGGAAGTGCAGACAGTCACACAAACGTGCTGCCACTGTGCCGACAGATGTAGACATGCAGCTGGAATTCTGTCTTCTTTGTGTGTCAAAGCTTTCAGTTACGGGTGAGCTGTAGAGCTGACGTGGGCTTGGGCTGAGACCACGAGCTTGTGTCTGTTGGCTGGGAGGCTTCTGGTTCTCTAGAGTGTGCCCAAGAGGAGAAGTAAAGGCAATGTGTGGCTTTAGCTTCTCGTTTACGGTCTTTACATTGTCTGTCCCACTGGTTTGAGACAGCTGAGACTCTCTGCCCTTTTCAGGCCTGATAGAGTCTGTCTTCTTGCTCTCGTGTATTACTACACCATGGGAGCTGTGTTTAGATGAAAGTAAACTCTTATAGCCTCCAGAGAAAGGCTTGAATTCTTGCTGTGGTCTCTGGGCTGGTGTAATAATATCTGACCCTGTACTGATTTTCATCTCTTTTTTCAAGTAATCCTCATGGGCATTTGTAGCAGCCTCTGCATTCTTTTCAAATGACACAACCTCATTAGTTTCAGCACCAATCAAATCTTTTCTGGAGAACGGAGGAGGACAGTCAGATGTTGAAGACGTACATGAAACAGCATGGTTCTTATCTTGTACTTGGTTTCCACTTTTCTCCTCTTTCTGCTGCTCACTTAACAAGCGTTCAATGTCTATAGACTTAACCTCATGGTTAAACAGGCCATGGTGTCCTATCAGGCGATTGTCTGTGATGATGCTGGGCTCCTGTGCAACAGGCATGACACTTGGGAATTGTGCATCACTTCTTGAAGGACAACAACACTTGCTGTGACAACAGTTATGGAAATATGGCACATCTTTACTGCTTTGGTGCCTGCCATTACATTGATGTGATTCAGTCTTGGACGCTTCTCTCCAACCACCACTAATCTGACTTCTCTCCTTGCGGGTCTTCCATCGTTTAATTTTGTGCGCTTCATCTGTCTTGTTATAATGGGTAAAACATTGGTAGTCTGCAGTCAATCTGTTTACTAAACAACATTTTTTCTGTGTTGGTTTTGAAAACTTGTTTAAAGCGTTTAGCTTTTTTTTTTGGTCTGATAGCACCCTGCCATTCATATGGCTCATGTTGCACAGATTCTGTAGAAAGATAACCACAGGCAGATATTACAGGATGTAGGTAGGAAACTATACAGTGCATAATAAACCTAGGTAACCCCTACAGGTTGCTATAGCTTAACTATTAATAATTAATCAACTAAATTACTAATGATTAATGACACTGACTGAATTCAAATGCTGACCCTGTGATCTTTCACACTTGAGAAGTTGGACTGATCATTCATTACATTTTATTTATAAACAGATACATAATTAAAATAATAAACACACACAATATTATTGATGTATTGGGTTGCATTAAAATGACTTTGGGAAGCACCAGTAATTAATGCAGATTACATATTATAAAAATAAAGACACTCAAGTACAGACTGTGGTATTGGGCCGTAATGAATAAAAACACAATCCTAAACGACAACAATTGTTAGAAAATACTAACGGTCTCGTTAATCTAAAAAAGATTAATCGTGATAAGCACCGCTACGATTGCCAGTGCAGCCCAGCGGAGCTAACTGTTAGCACCGGCTAAACAGCAACAGGTGATAACTGCCAACAGGTGCAAAACACGTGCATGAAGTTACTGTATTAAAATATGGCAAAACAAATACACTTTTAATTAGACAAACAAACACATATACACTATACATATACTTTACATACAAATCACATTTTACACAAATTTTAAATCATAAATTAACAACGTCGCTTACCGAAAATATCCGCTGTGCTGCTTAAACGCCGTCATTGCTCGGCAACAAGCTGCAAGTGTTGCCAGTTTCAATTTGTCAATCAGAGCCAATCAAAGCCCATCCGTCGGTAAACACGGGGAAAGTAGTCCGGTTTAATTTTTATGTCTACGGCTTTTTGTGTATCTATCTATCTAATCGATATGAACTTAATTAGCCTAATTAAGGGTAACTTTTAAAACAAATAAATGCTGGGGTACAACTTCAAATTTTACTAATTTATGACTCTTGATTTTTGACACCCCTGGGAGGCGATGCCGAGGTGACACTCCTGACATTGTGGCTGCTGTTACAAGCATCTGTCCCTTTCCTTTCAACACAGTGTTTTTTTCTGCACCACCTTTACATCGCCGAAATATCTGGTAGATAGTCGGGCCGTGCGTAGGTGTAAAGCACCCTCAGAAACAATAGAGACCCCAAGTCAAATTAAACGTTAACAATCCGCCCAAAAAAGTACAGCAAGGCGGGAAAATCGCCCAATCTGGCAACAGAGTGTTTCTTTGCGCAGCACCAACTCCCATGAACACTAAAGCGCAGGGCGAGTCCACTTCCACTGACGAGGAGGTAAAAATGTCTCATGTGTGATATTATTTCTCCCGTGAACAGTGTTTCCCGTTTAATAATCGTATATCCCAAAGTTATCTTAAAACACTTATTGCAAATTTTTGTTGACAACACTGAAAGACATGCAGACATTTATGTTGTTGCAAATGCAGAATAATGGTACGTGCAACTGTAGAGAAACGTTACTTCCTGAAACTGAATTTGGAGATGACGATATTTTAATTTTATGGTATCCCATGTTCATTTATATCTATAGATTTAGTAATTGTATATAAAGCTCTGCCTTTTTCCGTTCGCACAAGTGCAGGCTTGCATGATTTAGCGCTAATAGCGGGGCTGTCAGTGTGGCCGTTATATTTCTGCGGTTCAGTGACAGGCTAACGTAGCTGCCGTGGCTAATTCTAGCACTCCTTGGTTTAACACTCACAGCTTCAAAGTCTGTTGGTTTATCGGTTTGTTTCGGGGGCAGAAAGTTACCGAAAGGCCTACGTGACTTTTTTTCAGTACGCAGAGCCAAGTCATGAGTGCAGAAGACCCAAATCCAGCCGCCACACCCACTCCCTGTGAAGATATACAGGGAGATGGACGATGGATGTCTCTGGTGTGTGAAATTACATCATGATTTTTCTCATTCATTCTTTCCTTGGTTTTCATAAACACAGCCTGATAACAATCGTCATTTGACACGTTTGTACCAGTGTATATTTTCTGCATTTGAATTTATAGCTTGTTGTTTCTGGCATGCCTCATTTTTATGAGTAGTCTTTAAGGGCGCGTCTATTGGATGGCTTGATATTAAAACTAAATTATGTTAATATTTCTGTCTTATATTTCTCTGCAGCACAACCGTTTTGTGTCAGACAGCAAAGACAAAGAACCCGATGTCCTGTTTGTTGGAGATTCTCTCATTCAGCTCATGCACCAGTTTGGAGTAAAACTTGCTGACATTCCAATATTTGTCCATCCTTTATACAATTATACAGTCTTTGACAACATCTCATGTTATTAATGAACTTAACATTTTGTCTGCAGATTTGGAGGCAGCTGTTCTCTCCTCTTCATGCCCTCAATTTTGGGGTGGGAGGTGATGCAACACAACATGTGCTTTGGAGACTGACTAACGGCGAGCTGGATAACATCAGCCCAAAGGTCCAAAATACTTCTCAAAAATGTAGAACATGAATATGCTTGTGTATTCACACAGTAGCCCAATTGTGCTAAGATCTTAATTCAAGCCACATTGACTTCAAACTACCAATGATATCTATTTACTGCAGTTATGTAAGACTTTTGTCTTTTGTTATTGTAGGTTGTAGTGCTGTGGGTCGGCACCAACAATCATGGCCACACACCTGAACAGATCTGTGGAGGCATCATGGCCATTGTCCAAGTCATCAAGAACAAGCTCCCCCATGCCCACACTCTCATACTTGTAGGTTTTTGCTGATATATTATGGAAATTTTGATCTATTCTTCTGCATGCCTGTTGAAAAAGATAAATTAAGTTCATCCAACCATCAACTGCCAGGATGATGGACCTCCTTTTCAGCTTTCTGGGGACAAATGACCGTTGGATGCATTACAGTGATGTCGTTAAATGATAAATGATATCGTTTTTTTCAAGCCCATCTTAAACCAGTACCCGCATGACTATAATGCAGGTTGATGCCGTAAAAATATCCCTTTCTAACACTCTGGGTTGAAGTCAAAAGAGATGAAATTAGTATTCCCTGTTTTGTACAAAATCAAATGACTCATAAGTGTCCATTTATTTTTATAAGGAATAACTTAATTGCAGCAATGATCAGTCAATCAAAATAATATATTTGCATGTTTCACCCTTTGCTCTGCAAAGTTGTGAGGGGCTGTATATCAGTTTTTTGATGATTTGTAGGGTAAGTGGTTAATCAATAGAAAAAATATGATAAATATCTGTTGCTTTCCTACTGTATTGACTTCAAAGTTTATTTAATATAATCTTTCAGGCTCCATCTCTATAACTATATCTAATTAAAGTAATATTTTTCAATTTAACAGTCATTTGATTACAAAATTAAATAAGCTGCAGCAGAAGGGCAGTAAAAATAACTTTATTCCAAAACTAAGTTTGGAAGGCCTCACTTGTTTTGAATTGATTGTTGAAGTCTTATATTATCTTCACTTAAACTTTGCCATTTAATTGCCTTGATGGTTTGTGGTAAACCAGAAGTGCATTTAAAAACAGAAATTACAAGAATGATTACAGGAAGGAAAATCTGTTATCATTGTTCATACTGACACCTGAACCTTTTCTTTTAAAGTATATATCTAAGTCATTTGGAAGTTTATACTTTGTATTTTAAAGATGATGTTTCTTTGGGAGAAAGCTGAGATGGAACGACAGGCTTGTTACGTGCAGTTTAAAATTGATTGAGCATGATTTTTGTTTTGTGGAACACTCTTTGATTTTTAAATTGGTATTTTTGTCTGTTTAACAAGAACATCATTTCTGTTTCCTAGGGTCTCCTGCCAAGGGGAAAATCACCAAACCCTCTGCGAGAACGAAATGCCAAAGTGAACAAACTGGTTCAAGAGGCTGTATCATCTCTCCCTCATGCCTCTTTTCTTAATGTGGACCCAGGTTTCGTCCACTCCAATGGCACCATTTCCCACCAAGATATGTATGACTACCTTCACCTGACCCCTCATGGGTACCAGGTTGTGTGTGAACCCCTGCATGCTCATCTCACATCCATGCTAGAGAAACCCGCTGAGAACTGAACAAACAGGGCACAAATTTACACTACAGCAGTGGTCCTCGACGCTGTTTGCAAAAATCATCACGCTCAGTTTATTAAGAGCTTGAATGAGGAATAGAGTCAAATGTTAAGGGCTAACAGCTGCATAGACTATTCCCTGTTAGGCCTCTCCATGACCAGGGTTGGTGACCACTGTTACAAATAACGGGACCAAGCGTTAATTGGACAAAATCGGATAAAGGTTTTTGTGTTTGTGATACAGTTGGAAATTTAATGTGCTGTATTATACAGATACAAATCACTGCCTCAGTTCAGTGTTTAACTTGTTTTTTATTTTATAGTGTTATTCTGTAGCAGCATACTTTTATTTCTCTGTCACATGATACAAGGTTTGAATATGATACTGTAAATGAATGATATCCAGAGCACATAGTTGTATGTAAAAAACAAAAAAATACAAATACATATCTAGTGGTTAAAAATACAAGGTTTAAAAAGATGCAGCAACTTTTTACACTAAACATAGATAAACTGTAGGTAAAGCATTATTTTTCATTGATTATTTGGGCAGTTATTTAAAGCTTTTTATTTGATAACCATGTGCTCCAGATCTCATCATCTCAAGTCTTTTAAAAGTCTGATTTACCTTTGAATTTGGTCATATCTGCTTGTTAGAAGAAACCAACTGTGACAAATACACTGCGTGACTGAGGCTACTGGAACAGGAACTAGTTGGTGCTTGACTGCCCTTGAGATGCCAGGATATGTAGTTAAAAGTATAATAAACATGAACTGCCCTACCTAGGAAATCCCTGTAATCTGGCATTTAGTTTTTTCATTTTCACTGAGTTTCATGAGGTTGACAATAGCTTTAATTACTTTGTTGTGATGTCTGCCTTTTGTACAAGTTCATTTGAATTACCGAATGTTTTGATTGACTATTATTGTCTACTTGTTTTTTTTTTTTCACATTGTCACATGTAATCTCAGTAATATCCTTATTGCTTCATTCATTGTAATAGCAACATATTTTGATTTGAGAGTCTGTGTTTTGTTGCACACATAGATGTGAGTAGGTTGTGAATCTGTATAAATACATCCACAGTGGCTTGTCTTTAAGTTCTAGCTGGTCGTCAACATAATGGTCGATTAATATCCTCTGAAAGGCTTGATTAAAGCACTTCTGAGCCTCGTAGATAAGCACTGTGCTACAGAACTTAAATTGTGCTTCAGCATGTGTGATTGTGTAAGTGATGAAAGAATTCAGTAAACGTAAAAAAAAAAAAAAAAACTGTTCCTGGATTGATTAATTATATTTGTGCACTGACACTGACAGTAAGAAATATGTCAATCACTAAGACTCATCACTGTTCCCTGGGTTCATGAAGCGTCCACATACACTGATGTATTGTTTCTTTTTGCAGAAAGATTTGCTGCTTTGGAATGATGGATTCTTACACAAAGCTGCAAGCAGAAAGCTGCTTTTCTGAAATTTGAGCAGGGTGAACAAGTCTGATTTTGTTTGCACTAAGCCTCACAAACATCAGATATGTCTTCCAACGGCTGTGACATATAATACACCATGTCATACTTAAACTGTATTCCATTACAAAATTAAGCAAGTGTGATCTCTCGTGACAGTGGTGAATCAGCTGCAATGGTGTTGACACTTCTGTAACTCACTATCTATATGTTTTTGCAACAAAGAACATATGGTGTGTGCTATGCACCAAACACAAGCAGATGAACATATTAGAATCACGTTTTTTTCGTTAGTTTTCATGCAAAGTAACTTAAATGTCTTTTACACACACCAGAAGGAATTTAATGTTCAGTGTCTTGCCCAATGGCAGCGCAATTAGTTGATGATTCACTTAAACCCTTATTTGATTTCAGTTTCTTCCCAAGTTGTTTGAAAAATGTAACAAAGGATCTGATCGCAGCCTGGATGGGTAAGAAAAAGCATAAAACTCAAAAGTGTATAGGTGACACAATTATCCAATTAATGAAAGATGTACGGTAAGATTATGTTACTTGAATAATAAATCACTGAAAAAAGAAATCTGACCTTTAACAAAAAAAGAGGATCACATTTGTCCCTCATTTTCTCATAACAATGAGAATCAAATCGCCATGGGAATTTCTTGGTACCTGCAGATATTAACTGTAATTCATGTACAACCACCATGAAGTAGCTTGTTGGGCAAGTCACGCTTTATGTGTGATGAATGCGTCACAGTTGTTGATTTTTCTTTCTTTCTTTTTTTTTTATTCCAGTCGTGCCCCAACCTTTATAGAGACCAACAGCAACAGCACTTCACACACTCACCAGGACTGAAGTTAGTGCACATGCAGGATCATCTGCCCTGGACATATCACATTGTACTGGCACAGCTTCTGCATGGAATCAAAGATGTATTTGCTTTTGTTTCTTGTGCTGCTGACGCTCGCCGATCGCAGCCAAGGTAATGTACCTTTTTTTTCAGAATGACAGATTATACTGAGTGATACAAGTCCATTTACGGATTGTACATTTACTTTTCAAAGGTGTCTCCCAGACACACGACAAATCCTTGACTGTCAGCACACTCACTGATGGTGTGTGAGTTTACGACACATTTCTCACAAGCCTCAGTAATGTTATTGAAGATTTTAATTTGTGCTAAATTTATTTTTTTTTTTATTCATTGTTTTGTGTTCAAGCTTCTGCTGGTATGAAACAACCAGCAATTCCAAAACCAAAGACCAACTTGACACAGAACAACAATCTGTGTTGCTGTAAAGGTAAAAGGAGCAACATCAAGAGGGAACATTGAAAATTTACACATCTACTTTCCTTTATCAGTTCTTTTAGAGGCAGAGCCTCACTATTAGTGCAGTGTGTCATTCTAATCTATTCTGCTCTTTTGCTTATCAACCAGGAAAAGGAGCCAAGGCCATGAAAGCACCTTGCCCTTGTCAGCAGCACAGACGCAAAGGCAAGAATGGAAAACGTAAGTTAGTTCTAGATTGGAGATCTACTGTTTACAGTCATGATGTAATTTCTTCTGGTTTGGACCGATTTGGGGTAAAACTCCTTTCAGATGTGATGTTGAAAGATTTTTTAATATTTCACAGTAACCTTACGGTAATGTGTGTTTTTTTCTTTACCCCTTTGATTTATGTGCCTGGAATTATTCAAGCGAACTCACTGTGCAAGAAGAAAAATAACGTCATGGTCGTCCGTGGCCCCAGTTCTCCCCTGTGAACAACACTGAGAAGCCTTCTTCATGTACTGTCTATCCCTAAGCATGATTGCAGAGATTTCTTTCATAGCATATTTTTGTATACACAGTCTGCATTTTAAAAACACTGAGGTGTTTCTAAGAATGTGATGCTTATTAAAGATTGGTTTGACTATAACTTTCTGAATCAGTACTTCAACTTTTATTGTATCCGCTTCAATAAAGTCACCATGAAATTAATTACATTGATTTTTTGTGGTTGATAAATAAATACAGTTAATCAAAGTGCACCATGATAAAATATACATTGTCTTACAGTTTTATTATGATTATGCATAACATAAAAAGCTGAGGGTGTTCTGAGGAAAGATTTTGCAATTAAAGATCACTGGGTTTTTTCAGACGGGCAAACTTGCATTGTTCTAGCACAGTTACTTTTACTTGATAGCAAGTATAACATTCAACTCCCCAAACCAGGCATTGTAAAATTAAGATATCCTCTTTTCACTGTCATTGTGAAAATTAATTTTTAATTAAAAATACGCAATCTGTCATCTTAAAAGAACATTCATTTTAAAGTATGGTTATTGAGCAAGAGGGTTTCCCAGTGTGAAGGGCTCAGTTGAGCAGCACGGGGAGAGACAAAGCAAACACACCCATCAGCATCAGACCACAGTGGGATAGAAAGTGGATGGCAGAGGCATGACCTGTGAGGGAGAGATGGGCACAAATAATGAGACATCATAAATCAAAAGGTGTGAATCCAGTTTACATCTGTGCACTCACCAATTCAAGGTGCGAAACTTAAAATGTTGAATAAAAAAGATTCCAGTCCAGTTAACAGACTTTGAGATGATCACTTTAATCTGCTTGATAACCAATTCATGTATGATTATTATTAAAGTGAAGATCTAAAAGTCTGCTGACGGCACTACATGAAGTTTTTTGCTACTTGTAAAGGAACATGTTTATGCTCCTCCTCTGATATGGAGTTTGAGTCTTTGTAGTTGCCAGGCATGAAAAATCCCCCACTGTCAGATCATCTATTAATGGGGTGTGAGTTTAAGACACATTTTACTCAAGACTCATGTTTCATTTATTCTGTGTTTTCTTATCATGATTACTGTGTTGAAAACATATTTATTATTAATCTTTGATCTCTTTATCCATGGGCAGACCCTCAATAATAGTGCATTGCATTAATCTTTGCTTTCTTATGTCCAAAACTTGTAAAGAGCTCATGATGGACACATTACAGAGACCATGTCAAAAATTTGGGGACAGGGTGTGTAACGTAATGCTGACTTACTAGCTACAGTGAAGGTTTTTGTCTTGTACAGTGTGATGTTGGTCACACGGTTCGATGCCTGACAAGTGTAGTCCCCCTCATTCTGGTGTGTTGCAGAGAACATGATAACAGGGCCCGTCTTTATGACCAGCGAAGAACCATTGAAGAACCACTGGTATTCACAGTTTGGCCGAGAAAGAGCAGTGCAATTCAGGGACACGCTGACACCTTGTTTTGCTGAATCAGGACCTGTGATGCTCATATTCATTGGTCCATCTGCAAACAGCAAAATAATGAATACTAGGCCAACATATTTTAATAACGTAATATATTGCATTTACAAAAATTACTCACTCTATAGTCAAACAAATTTAGACTGAATCCACATTTACAGTAGCAAGAAATCCTAATCCCTGGTTTTCTGCTTAAATTGATCATAAAATGTGATCAGATCTTCTCCAAACATTTTAACAAACACAAGCTGATAAAACAGAGCCGCTTCATGCCTTTGACCTCACAAAGTCCTTCCTGTAGCTGTAGAACTGCAGACAGTTCAGCCATTTTAATTATTTCCTCACTGATGGTCAATTTTTAGTATTTGTATTATTACATAAAAAAAAACTTTATTTCTATTTTCTATGTTTTTAAAATTTAATAGCTAGACTTGCCATGATTTAAATTTTACATTTCAAAAAATTAACAAATACTGTTTATGCAACACATTTGCAGATATCTGTAGTACTATTATTTCTTCATTGCCCTAACTGTAGACATCTAAAATTTAATGATACGAATTGTTGATATATAGTTAAAACTATAACTAATTATGACTAGTTACAAATGCATTATGGATATTCATTGTGTTTATCTACAATGACATATTGGATATCTGAAATTAAAAGCCCAATACACTCAAATGTCAAAAGTGACATAATTTCTCTTAAAAGAATAACATTGTGTGTTCTACTTATATTTCATCCAGATCCTTCCACAAGACAAATTCTATTGATTGACAGTTGTGGATTTACATGCAGCTGGAAATGGAATCCAGGTTTGCTAACAACAGACACTGAGCTGATGTCACTGACATTTAGTGACATCAGAAGCCTAATGTTGCCGTAACATTTGCCACCATCACTTTGTTTTCTGGGTGTGTTCAATAAAGACATGGAAGATCACAATTCTGCGTTTTATCAGCTTATAAATATTGTGTTGGTTAATATTTGTCACAGACAGTTTATAGCTAATTTTCACCTGCAGTCCCTAATTGATCAGGTAATTACGACATTATTTTACTGTACATGAAAATAAGAAAAATACATTCTTGTCACATTTCAAAACAAAAAAAATTTTTTTCTTAAAACCAGCGAAGAACACAGAACCCTCTTGTTTTGTATGATACTCACAGTTTACCATTAAGTTGTAGTTGGGGCTTTGGTGTTCAGCCACCCGATTGACAGCGACACACTGATACATCCCGTCATTGTGCATCGTCACAGGAGTGAAGAACAGCGTGTTGTTTTGCACAGAAAGGAACATGTTTTTGGCTGAGGTGTCTGTTTTCAGAGTCTGGTTGTCCTTTAACCAATAGATCATGTCGTAGGACCCAGTAACAACACAGGAGAGAGTGAGGTTTTTGGAATCTGTTGGAACTGTGTCGTTTTTGACCATCACTGATGTTATGGCCTCTGTGAACACAAAGCACAGCGAGTTCAGTCATCATGGACACATTCCACGTCACACAACTTTTCACAAACTGTTGGTTTTCTTACCAATGACTGTGAGCACCCTGGAGTTTGTCCTGTTAACACCTGTCACTGCATTGGAGGCCATACAGGTGTATTCACCACTCATGTTCAAAGACAAGTGGTCAAGTACAAAGAGTGACGAGTTGGATACCAGGGTGTCATTGAACCACCAGCTGATCTGGCTGGGGGGCTCCGACATGGCAGAGCAGTTAAACACAGCAGACTGTCCTGTCTCAGCCAGGTTTGGTCCAGAAATGACGGGTTTTTCTGGTCCAACTGCAACAGCAAAGGAGATATTAATTTCTTATGGTGTTATACACGTGCCTACGTCTTTAGATGCCTCAAGATGATGCACTATGGAACAATAAAGTATATAAAGCAGTCAGTTTCCATAATATCCTATTTACACAAATATAAATAATTCACATTCTGTACTCACAGTTTACAAGAAGCATGTAAACGGGGCTGCTCATGTTTCCAACAGCATTCATAGCCAGACACTGGTAGGTTCCTGTGTCATTCTTAACTAGTGGGTGAAAGTATAGTTCTGTTTTGTTGATCATGTAATCAGTCAGGTTGTCTTCCTGCAGTTGCTGACCATCCATGAACCAATACACATGGTCAGCAGGTCCAGTCACATTGCAGGTTAGCATGTATGAAAAGCCTTCTATGGCAGCATCGTTTGGTGCTTCCAGTTGTACGTTTGTGATTGGTTCTGAAACCAAAGCAACGATCAACATGTTAACTCCTTTCGCAGTCCCCATTTGTAGGAAAATATGATTGCATAAAACTAAAATCATTCTCACCAACTACAGTAAATGTCTTTAGTGCAGTACTGTTCAGGCCGGTGATGTTGTTGTAGGCCATGCAGACGTAATTACCACTCATACTGACTTTCAGAAGAGATGTGGTGGCCACTAACGATCCATTAAAGTACCATTTGTAAGTGCTGGGAGGGACAGATGAGGCATAGCAACTCAATGTGATGTTGTCTCCTGTCTTGCCCACACTCGGTCCTGTGATAGTTGGCATCTCTGGTCCATCTAAACACATAGACCTTTAAGTCACCTCCACACAAAGCACATTTTGTAGTGAACCTCCTCTCACGTCTCCCTCGTTTGTTAGTGAAATAAAAATACTTACAGTTTACAATGACATCGTAGGGGCTGCTGGTCACGTTGCTGACAGCGTTAAAAGCCTGACACTGATATTCACCATCATCTGAGCGTTGGACTGGATCAAGAGACAGTGTTTTGTTGTCGACGAATGTGTTATTGCTGGTAAAAACAGGCCAACCGTTCCTCCACCAGTGGATGCTGTCAACATTTCCAGCCACTTGACAATATAGAGTGAATGACATATTCTGTATCGCTGGTCCGCCAATTTGATTCACCGCAATTTCTGTCAGTGGATCTATCGGAGGAGAACGTGACTGAGTAATTCACAAAATATGGCACATACCACTGGAAAAGGTGAAGGAATAGCAAACACATTTTATTAACAAAATCTGCTAACAGCAACTCCAAAGTCGACTTGTCAGCACATTACGAGTGTATGGAGTTGATTATTATATACAAATATCAAGAAATCACTGCCTAGTGCCAAGAGTTTAGAGGTCGTTCACATACACAAACGACTAAAGTCTTTGTTATTGCTCATAAATTTTAAAGTTTAACACAATGACATATACATTTTGAATTTGTGAACTGTAGAGATGTTACTAGGCAGATTTTGTTATCATGTCATCTTTTTCAACAAAAAAAAAACAAATACGAATATTCTTTGAAATACTGAATTACACTAAAACTAGAAATCCAAACCTACCCATGATTGAGATCATCGTACTTGCACTGCTGAACCTTTTTGTAGCTGCGTTGTAAAATATGCATTTGTAGTTGGCCGAGCTGCTCACTGTGACATTCTTTAGCTGAAGCTGAGGGCCGGTTTGATTCAGGTAACTGTCATTAGCCATCCACATAATGTTGGCTGGAGGTTTGGACATCGCTGAGCAGTTCAGTGTGATATCAGATCCCGCTCTGTAGATGTGGCTCGACGACATGGGCTCAACCTCTATCGTTCCGTTACTGGGACCATCTGATGACAGAGGATGAGCTTTTAGAGCAGTTGTTTTTGAACACAAAGGATTGTATATGTGTTGAATATTTCTCACAACTCACAGCTGATGTTCAGATAAACCGGGGCACTGACTTCGTAGCTGACACCATTGGACACATTGCAGCTGAACGGCCCGCTGTCATAGAGCGTCACGTTCATTAAGGTCAGAGTGGTGTTTCCGTCGCTGAGCTGCACTCGCCCGCCAGCCGTGACCACAGAGCTGCCCTTCATCCACACATACGACGGGAACGAGCCCAAAGACACGGAGCACGTGAGAACCGCTGTGTCGTTGAACTCCACCAGGTTGGTTTGGTTTGCCCTCAGAGTTACATTTGAAATAGGCACTGAAGAGGGGGAAATTACTGGCTGTTTATCAAATTTTGAGGAAACGTGGGACTTTACTGAACAAGCAATGACATGTACAGGTCAGGCAGAGTTGGCTTCAAGTGGAGACTCATTCAGGAAAAAAGTATCATCCTCGCCAGGAAAATGTCTTTCAGATGGAAGACATCCAATGATGGAAACCATTGGATGGATTTCCATTACGTTTTCTTTCACATCTTCTTTGGAAGAAGGTAAAAATATTAATAATGTGTGCAGTATTTAGTTTTTTAACAACATTTCTATCAGCCTCAGTTGCACTTTGTGTTTAGTCACAAATAGCTGTTAGCAAGTTGTAACTTCGATGCCAACAGGAGGTGGAAGTGTAATCACCCAATACACAATAACTGTAAAAATGCAACATCTGGAATAAAAGAAGTGCTTAATTAGAAGTATAAGTGCTTCTTCAAATTATGACCACAAATAAATGTTATAAAAGGAAAAGTTCAAAAGTACAGGTACTCCACATGTTTCTTTGGGCATCAATCTGACTGTGTTGCTGATTTAAAAATGTTATTTTATAAATATATATTTTATTTATTTATATGTCATTTCACATGTGCTCTAAACTGCAAATCACTAATACTAAAATATTAGCTTTAGTCTTAGTAATCTGTACCTGAAGAGCACATGATAACTAGAAACCAAAGCTGCCGTATAAATGTAGTGAACGCTGCTCCCTTCAGTGGTCACCACAGTTTCCAACTGACTCTGTCCTCTGCGTCTTCCTCCTCCACACCAAATTTCAATGAACTTCATCCTTGGCCGTCCTCTTCTTCATCCTCAGCAGTCTTTTCCTGGAAAACCATCTCCACCCCTGCACATGCTCAAACCATCTGAGTTTCATTTCTCTCTCTTTGCCTCTAAGCCGTCCCACTCGTGCTGTGCCTCCCATACATGAGCATTTAGCTCAAAGCACGGCGAGATCAGAGAGTTGCTCGCTGGGAACGTCACTGCTTCAGGCAAGACGCTGAATTTCAAAGAGCACTACGCCCCTGGTAGTTCATCTACCACTAATGCCGTGTGTGTGTGTGTGTGTGTGCGTCTGAACAGGTGGATAAGCAGCAACTGTAAAGCACTTTGGTAGTGGTATGTCTTACCACACAGGCTTAGATATTTTTAAATATGTTCCAGCATGATTTTCATTAATTATAGACAAAAATGAATGGAAGATGGTATCGTTTTTAACAAACCACTATTTTTAGTCTGGGTGTCTGGCTATGTAGCTGTGACCCTGATGCAGGCTTCCATGCCACTGGGTTGTTTTGTCAAAATAGCAATTTGCAGAAATAAGGAAATGTTCACATGTGTGCATATAAGCATATGAGCATTAAACCTAACTTTGTTTAGCATGTTTTTTAGAGTCTGAGCAAGTATTTGAAGGAATGAGTAAACATAAAACGTGATGAAGCCGTCCTTACCTTGGACTGACAATGTTAGATTAGCACGAAAGACATTGATTGAATCCAGTGTGTACACTCCAGAGTCTGCCAGTGTCAGTGAATTCAGAGTCAGCGATGAAGTGGTCGGATTGTATGCAATCCTGTTTTGCAAAGTGTTATCTACGATGCTACTTCCATCCAATATTATCAGCATGATGGTGTTGTTGAACAGCCATGCGCCTGTGGAGACGTTGTCCGTGCTGAAGAGTGTGACATTGCTGCCCACTCGTACAGGGTTCTCAGAGGCACGTATTGTTGGCGTATTGCTCAGGCAGCAGACGTGACCTAGAGACAGGGCAAAACAAATATCACTGAAATAATGAAAAGTATATTTACCTACAATGTATTAGAGTAACGTAGGTAATGTTTTTTCAACCACCTGAGACTGTCATTTTATAAAATAATTTCTCTACAAAGCTGAAACAATGGCTAATAAAAATGTGAACTTAAATTTTGTTTAATATAGATTCACACTGGTTTATACCCACTATACCTAATAGGCAGTATAAACAATTATACATAATTATATACAATATATACACAGAGATACATGGATACATCACAGGCATTTTCTTGTACATTCTTGTTTTAATGTGTCTTGCTGATTTTGATTTGACCCATTTCACCTCATCGTCAGTGCTCAGCCGCTTCGTCCCTGACAAGTAAATAAAAAAAAAATGTATGTATAAAATGGAACCTTACCTGTTTTATAAATGATTGTGATCAGGATTAAGACAAATGCCCCAGGAGACTTCATTCTGATGTACTTTTTCAGTAAGAAATGTCCTCGCCCTCGGCTGAAATCTAGCAGTACAGAACGGTCACGGGCGCCTTCTGATCAGCAAATATTTGCATCACTCCAGCTTACTGTTCTTTTGATGCTAAAGCTCACGCATATGCTGCCTAATGATGTTACCTCACACCATGTCGTGACCACACCTTGTTTTGCCCTGGTCCAAATAGACGTTTTATTGGCACACGCAGGAGTGTCCATTTACTGTACACCTCAGCTATCAAGCAATCAGCGCAGGGCACAGGGGCTTTTCGTAAGTGTCCTGCTTTCCAGGGAAATAGAAAATGAACAAAATGTCAATTAGTGGAATCGTGTACTTTTAAGAAATGTTGTCTGAGCAGCTGTGTGATAAAAAGTAAACTATTGATGTGCATACATCTTCATATGTGTGTGTGGAATCAATTAAGTTGTTGTTAAACTATTTTAATTTTAACACCAATGCCTGTTTTTTCATTGGACACTTTTTGTTGAGTCATTTCGTGATGAGCTGCACACACTATAACAGCACACACTGGATTTAATAAAGGCAGATAAACATCTGTCATTTTGCTGTTGTGGAGGATTCTCTTCATCTCTCTGTTTACTGTAACCATAGACCCACATAATGGATGTCCCATATGAACAAAGCAAATCAGAAATGTTTTATTTTACTTTACCATTGGCTGGCATAAAAACGTTTCAAAGCTATACAGAATATAACAATGGTGATGTTTTGTTACGGGGCATTATGGCAGATGTAATAAGAGCAGACTAAAAGCTTTACACAGCACAATTCACTCCGTGAGATACCAAAATCATTGGGATTTGTTGTGACATTTTAATTAGAAGTAAAACATGTTTTGGCAGTGTAGAATATTTAACCCCCCCCGAATGTGTTTGAGGTGCATGTGGTTGTTGTTGTGAGAAACATACATATTTGATTATTTAACATGTGATAACAAGCAAGGTCAAATGTAAAAAACAAAGGTTTTTGTCATTTATCATTTCCTCATAGTGTCTTACTGTGGTACCAACAGCAGCCAACACATACAGGCTAAAAAGAGGATAATTCATTTTACTTATAAGATGTAAGTTTAAACATTGCTGAAGATTTACTTTATCAGACTTATTTCCATTATCCATGGACTGAACGTTCCACCAGCATCTGTGAAAGAGAAACAGTCAACATAAAATATTAATGTTTTTTTTGACCCTTCATCATTGTGTTTAAACATATTTTTCTATTTTTATGAATTTACCCATAAATTAAAGTTTAGCCATTTCTCTTCCATCAAAATGTATTTGGCAAAACAAGTTTTTTCTGACAAGAAAATGCCTGTGATTTCTATTGTTGGTCAGATTGCAAAGTATAAATCGCGGTGTTCGCAGTGTACGCTCACTGGCCACTTTATTAGTGGGTAGCAGAGACGTACTGGATTGAATTACAAGAACAGGTGCTCTAATGTTTTGGCGTATATGGTGTATATGTAAACGGTCTACAACTATATCTACAACTTGCCTGACAATGAGAAGATTATTCCAACCAATGACAGCAGAGAAAGGAGCCACAGATTAGCCGCCTGTGGTTCAGATCCTGAGGAATCTGCAGACGAATTAAAATGAGGTTTGGAGCAGATCGAAAAATACAGAGATTGCGATCACTATTCCAACAAACTTACTTGCAATTGTGATCTGTGTGGTAATATTGTTGTTCATGCTGGTGAAATTGTTGAAGGCCTGACAGGTGTATGGACCACTTTGATTTTCAGTGACATTATACAGGGTCAACAGAGGACCTGTAGCATTCACAGGTCGTCCTCTGAAGGCCCACGTCAGCTGAGCCGGGGGATTGGACTGTGCTGAACAGAGCAAGGTCACATTGGATCCAACTGTGCTCTGTCCCTCAACTGTGAGAGCCATGGTATCTGGGCCGTCTGAGAGACAGAGAGAGACAGACAGGAAGTTGATTATGGAGGATGGACATGAGGGAAGCAATTGTGGCTAATTATGTTTAAATTAACAGTGTCCCACTCACAGAGGATGGTAAAGTTTAGTGGGTTGCTGGTGCCATTGCTGACAGGATTGGACACGTAACACATAAACGGTCCCTGGTCGAAGCGGGTCACATTAATTATCTTGAGAGTGAAGTTTCCATTTGCGAGCAGAACTCTGCCACCGGCCGTGAGCTCAGAGCTGCCGTTCAACCAGAGCAACGAGGGGGACGATCCAGAGGAGACGGAGCAGGTGGCGACAGCTGAGCCGCTGAACTCCACCAGGCTGGTTTGGTTCGTGGTTAGTGTCACATTTGAAATAGGCGCTGTGGAGGCAGATGGATTAAAACTTGTGCGACCCACTACTCACTCGTTCCCAACTCCCCATGTAATGTAAACTACAGTAAATAGTTCACTCATGGTGAGCGTTCAAATTACATTTGAGACACTTACCTACCATTGTCACACTGCGTCATCACAAACAGCTGTTTGACTCATATACAATACATTTAGTGCATGAATGCACTATATAGTTGACACACTCAAGATTTAGACACTGCTACAGAATGGCAAACAAACTCTGTGGTGCACTAGTTAGTGAGTAGGGGATGATTTCTAAACCGTTTTACATTTATTTATGAGAGAGCAGCTCTAAGTAACAGTAACGTAGTCCAGTACATCATTATTAATTATTACCTCAGTACCAAAGTATCTAATTGGCCCCTATATGATTGTAAAAAACTTTTTAATCCACTACATTCATCCAACAGTTTGAATTACCTTGCAGATGTAAGTGTTTACCACAAAATAAAAGCTACTTATAGATAATGATGTATTTTCATGGACCAATTACAAATGAAATCAATCTTTATCAATTGTGCTATTTTCACGTTGCTGGGTTACAAAGATCTTTATACTTGTACTTTTCTACCTGGCGTACGTATATGGAGAATGCATGTGGCACAGCGCTTCTACTTCAATATAGAATTTGCACTTTGTATTATTAGAAGCTGAGAAACACATGATCCTGTCTCAATCATTATTAACCACAGCAGATCATTTTTAACTAGAAAGCGCTGAATGTCACTCATGGTTGGTTGAGAGGCGTGCCAGATGGTCACGCTGTCGCCCCCATCGACTCCTGGACCTTGGTGACGTCTTACCGTTTTGCTTCCTCGTGTTTACCGTGTCATATGTCAAATACAGGCAAAATCCCAAAACACCAAACCATTTACTAAACATTAATAAGGTTGTTAGGTACATCTTGTATGCCCTCTAATTTTCTTTCATAAATACTGGGTAATATATAAAATCTGTTGCACATTTTTTTACCTAATTATTGTGAATTTTGTGAGTCAGCATTAATGTGTCTGGAGCAAATGATGAAGCAGAAATAAGCTTTGTGAAACTGAAGAAATAGGTTCTGTAGCAAGACTAAAAGGTGGAGGTGAGGGCTGACAGACACTGGACAGAGGACACACTCATGTGAGCAGCACACACAAAACAGGCACATGAATTCCTATAACTAATTTCTGCATATTGTTTTGGGCTCATTGTTTTCATCACAACAGGAACCTGTACCAGTAGGTGTGGGGTAAACAGCATCAGCGTCTCATGAATTCTGCTTCTTGTTGTTACAGTGAAGAAATTTTAAAATGTTCTTTTCTTTTCATACTTTCATTACTTTGAAGTTTTGATTACTGCTAATGTTACTTATGTTTCGTTGGTGTTAATTGTCTGTGTGCTTGTAAAACTGATTATTATTTTGCAAGTAATAGCATATGTGGATTTTACAGGTTGGCCCTACAGTGGTGGTTGGGGACGGGGACGGGGGGGGGCTGCCTCCCAATCCCACCTGTGGATCTGCCCCTTTGCCTATCCAATGCCCACATTGGGTTGATCCAATAGTATTTTCCCAACAACACCACCAGTTTTTTCAAGATCTTTAAAACAACAACCCAGAGAAACAGGGAGAAGGACAGTACCTCAGCTGCCCTTTGAATAAGGGTTTAAATCTCAGAAAGCCCTCATCCACTGAAGTGACCTGAGAAAAAACAATGGAGGTATCTGTTGCCACCAGCTAAAGTGACAGAAGAACAGCATAAGAGAACAACAATTCTGCATTTTCACACACCCAGTCTTAGGAATGTCTGCCCATCCTTGAACATCGCACATCTGTAAAGTCTCACCTAGAACACTGATGGAAGCGTTGACTCGGAGCTGGGGGTCAGTGCTCTGCAACACGTAGGCTCCAGAATCGGCCACGGCGACGTTGGTCAGCGTGAGAGCTCCGGTGGAGATGTTGACCGACGCCCTGCCGCTGTAACTAGGGAAGACTGCCTGCTGCTCCCCCAGCCAGGTGAGGATGAGGGACCCTCCCACTGCCCAGCTCCCACTGTTCAGAGCCGTCGGAGGGGACAGAGACAGTGTTAAAGTGCCTCCGGCTACAGCAGGGTTGATGGAGGCCTGGATCTCTACATCACCAGAGACCAGAAACACTGAGGAAGAAAACAGATTGTTCTTAATATAAAACTGAATGACAAAAAAAGCTTGGCCTCAGTTTTAACTAATAATTCACCGTTAGAAATTCAGTGCCCACCTCCTAGTAAAACCAGCAGTATAATAGCAAAGATTCCTCTACTTTTCTTTTCCATTTTCTTCGATGCTCTGAGGACCTGCTCAGTGTTTCTGTTCTGTTATACGTCTGAAGGACGTCCAGCCCCCTACCCACTGTCGCCTGTAAACTAATACTAGGAACCCCAGTTCTTATCTGCAGGTGTTTCTGGTCACTTGACGTTCATACTTGTCAGACTCACAAAAGAAGCGTTGACTTTTCTGTTTACCCTCTTGGGTGAAGTTCTCTAAATGACCACTGAAAAAAATGACAAATTATGACAGTAGGTATGTGGGGGAGTGGGGGTTGTGGGCTTGTGGGTGGTTTCGAAAAAATCTTTCTTTTTTCAGTTATTTAGTTACTTTTAGTTTGTTATTTCTTCTATTTTTTTTATTTATAGTATTTGGAACAACACATAAGTGAACAGCAAATGATGTAAATGTGGTGTTGCAATACAGAAGCTTAATTTTATTTTTTGTTTCACATAAAGCAAACAAAAGGCAAACTTATGGTGCATGTATGTGAATAATAGCACATACATTGCATATTCACACATACCCCACCACACGAAACTAAACTAAACTAAACTAAACTAAACTAAACTAAACTAAACTAAACTAAACTAAACTAAACTAAACTAAACTAAACTAAACTAAACGAACAAAGCAGACCCATACAGCTGCCCGCAGCCCACTAAATAAATTGCTTTTGTAAGATTAGACTTTTAAGAACAACACAAATATTCTGTTGTTTCACTAGCAAGACAATTCCCAATTTTCCACAAAATGGGAGAGGTGGTCCATTGAATACCATAAAAACTGTCTACATCTGCACATTTTACCAATAAACTTGACAAAGAGTTACATTTTTTTAATGATGGTCACAGTGATGCTGGCCATTTCTATGAATGTCCTTGCTTTTCAGACCTTCTTGCTTTCTCTCTTGACCAGCATGAGAACGATGAAGCATCATTGAATTAATAGTTTTCCCTTTAGCTTCTATTAAATATTTCTTTGTGATGTAAAGTAAAGATAAAAAAGAAGCCCAACGTTCTTTACTTGTTATATAAGCAAGATTCATGTGATTTTCTATTGTCTTCATCTCTGCTGGGTCTGTCTCCACGCTGACGATTACTTATCTATTGGATAATAGGTAAGCAATTTTTTCAAGTGCTTTTATTCGTTCCACTCCTACTCCAAGAAGTTTCGATTTAGGTGCCGGACATACTACGCGAAACAGGTGTGTGTCGAAGAAAAGATATCCTATTGATATGCCACTGTTCCCTCAGCAGCTTTATACTCAGTATAAACACTGCTGCACCTGGAAAGACATTGTTAAATGTATTTACTGAGCCACTTATTCACACTGTAGTGTGTATTCAATCTACTGAATCTTTCAAATAGAACCATGCAACAAATTAAACTTTTGTTCATTACACAAAGTGAACAAAGTTTATTGTATTATTTTGAATCAAAAAATAAATCAGAATTGTCACATTTCGTTGCATCTCTGTGTCAGACATGTGATAAGAAATGTGGTATTTTATGGGTAAACATTTGTATATTTCACAATTCCAGTCAGTACACACCTGCGGCATTATTTAAGGAGTGGAGCAAGGTTCACATTTTGAGCACACCTGTTTCACCTGTATGTACCAGACACACAGTGGAATGATGATGACTGTGCTGGGTTATTTATAGAACACAAATCTGAATTAGAGTGTAAAAGTAGCAGAAATAAATGATAAAATATTCACACCCATCTTCTGATTGCTGAATCGAATAGTTTGTTTCAAGGTGACTTATCCCTTTACAGTTTCACTCTGACACTTGCTTTACAGTATTAAAAACAACAGTGGGAAAACTTTTCTTCTGCTTCCTGTGTCGAAGTACAAAATGTACTGTCATCAAAATCAACCAAAGCACCAAAAGTGAAAGTACAGATATGAGTAATTTCATTTCAAAATAATAAATGCTATATTAGTGATACCATATGTGTAAACATCACCTTAATGTGAAGCTGGTAAATTTATTCTAACTGTTTTGTCATAAATCACTGGTATATTATCATTCAATCTGAAAGGTAACCAGTAGCTTAAACTGCTGAATACCGTACTGTAAATGTAGCATAAAGAAAAATTATCAAAGACAGTATTTCTCTCTGAAATGTGGTCCGTAAGTTGTGTAAGCTGAATATAGTACAAGTACCTCAGTTTTGCACTAATGTATTGTACTATAGGTTTCATGGATTATTGCGCAATTTAGCATGTTGGTCAGATTTATGGAAGATCCCATACACATTACAAATGCAATTTTTTTTGCTTTGGTGAATGTATTTACAACTAAAACTAGAACGATCGATGACCTCAGCGTTAACACAGAGAAAATCAAAGAGCATAAATGCATCATGCGAGGCAACAACAGAAAACAAAGGCCTGTGCCTCTCTCATCTGTTTGCTCACTGTGATTGTCTTCTGTCTTATCTGTTCAGTTTCAGATGGAGAGACGGAGACTGGCTGTGTCACTGACCGCCTGCTTTACAAACACAATAACGTAACTGAATCAAACATTTTATTATCCAGATAGAAGCTAATGTCACAAAGCGATTCAGCATGTAAATGAAGGCCACGGAAAATGAAATCTGATTACAGGAGCATTGTGAGAACATCACCAAAAACCTTAAGAGCAGCCATGAAGGTATCACAGTCCACCGTTCTGTTGGTGTGAGTCCTCGTGATGGCAGTAGACTGAATAAAGTGAGAAAACTCACTGAGAGGAGCTTCATCGTGCAAAGATGACCCAAAGTAAAGGGTTTTAGACTTTATTTAACCTAAGATGGAGGATTTCACTGGCAGAATGTTAGAATAAAGAGAAAACCGCCCCTCAAAACAAAAAGGAGACTGCAGTAAAAACTTGGAAATGGATAAGAAACCAACAATTTATGTTAGAGTGACACAAGCTGGATACAGTGTAATTACTGCAAGAGATGTGCAGACAAATATCATATTTTATGTCATTTACTTGAACTAGTGTATCTGTACCAGTACTTTGTTTTTATGAATGAGCTGCAGCACAAAAAGAGGCAAATGCATGAACATTAAAAAGTAACAACTCTATGAATGAAAAAGCATCAGCAGGCCCAGACTGAGGATCATCGTGGGAAGTCCACCGAGCTGTCCCGTCTGTGATCCAGAAAGAGGAGTGCCTGCGTAAGAGTGAACATGAGTGCAAAATATTTTATAAGACTGGATTTAACACGATATGTCACAGTCATATGGCCTAAGCAGCATTCAGTACCTTTAACTTCTACCATCTTGGTGGTCTGAGCAGAGCGACCAGCAGCTGCATTTTCTGCAATGCAGGTAAAGTTCTGGAAAGTACCAGGTCTGGAAGGGGTCCACTTGAGCACATTTCGATGGACAGAAAAGTAGGTTCCAATGGGAAAACCTGATTTGAAATGCCATTTGACGGTACAGTCATCATTTAGGATACAGCTGCTCAGACAGGTGAACTGATACAGTCTGTCCAGAAACACAGTGTCGGGCCCACTGATGGTGACGTTCCACAGATCAACTATAAAAGATTTCAGATTACAAGACAGACATGACATTACTGCACTGCGAACTTTGAGTAGTTCTCTCTCTTGAAATACTCACAGCTGAGTAAATAGCCCAGGCTCAGAACTCTTGTCTGTCGTAGAGACGTCTCACACTGGTAGAATCCAGCGTCGGAGGGCAGCGGGGTGTCGAAGTGAAGTGTGAGGTTGTTTTGGAGCAGCTGCATATTGTTGCGGAGGGTCACTTTCTGACCATCTTTGAACCAGATCGGGTTTGATGGTTCTTGGAGGTCCCCAGATTTGTCTTGATGGCAGACCAGATCCAGTGCTTGTTTCAAAAATGGGACGGTGTTTGGTGGACTGACTTGTACGGATAGTGGATCTGCAACAACAAAGGACTCCATGGTAGCACGTGGAGACCAAGAAGGGCCTCCAACTCTTTTATGAAGAAAATTAAAGTAACCCATGCAAATACAGAAATAAACTGCTTCACCCATGCACTGTACAAACTCTAAGTACTTACTCTTAATTTCTACAGTTGAGATCGTACTGCTGAACCCGCCTGTTTCCGGGTTGAGGACAGTGCACTGCAGGTCCACTGTATTTTCCCGCCCATCCGGTGTCCAGGTTAATGTGCTCCCTTTGACTGTGCGGTCTTTGAGAAGCCAGGTGTAGATGCAGTTTGGGGAGCATGACGAAGAACAGGTGAAAGTGGTGCTGAAACCAGCTGTCACGTCGCCCGTCCAGGAAATCTGCACCTTGGCCCCCGAACCTGGCACACCTACAAGACAGCCAAGTTCAGACTGTTTTCTCATGTGTCTTTGGGGAAAGAGTTAAAAAAATATATAGTTCCTCCTTTAACACACATTTATAGAAGACACGAGAATGTAGAGGCAACCTCAGGTCAAAAACAACATGGGGGGGATGTCCCACATCACATGAATGTTGTGTGGAGACGAACAGTAAGTTTGCCCATAGGAAACATGGTGTTAATCAGTCCATTAGAGTCCACTCCGATGTCCACTCATTTGCAGTCTTTGTCTCGGATTTCAGTTTGGTTTGTGGGTGAGGAGTGGTTGCTCCATTTGTTCCACTGTCACATGTCCAACCCAGAAGTCTCTCACTCCCGACAATGAGAACAGGTGTGGGGACAGGTGAGTGTATATGTGGCAGCTGTTTTCTGCTGCTGTTCTTTTCCATTCTTTCCCACAGTGTCTCCCGGATGCTGCTGCATTTTGTTCACCGTTCAAGTGATGTCTACTGTGCTTTGAGGTGGCACATTTCTGGCAGAGCTGGGATTACAACACAGGTGGAAACATGCATATTGAAATGCTGGTATTGCCTAACCTGGGATGCATGATTTAAAGACGGAGACATGGCCAGTAGAAACGCACTAAATAAAAACAATAGGCTGTTGCAATTGCTATTTGGTATACCCTGGATTAAAGAATGGGAAACACAACAGTAGAAAATCAAATAACAAAACAGCTTTTTGCAATGTTTCATATGCTAAATGAAAATTATGTGGGTTTAGAAAAAACATTGGTGAATGAAAGAAGCCTTCTGGAGTCTTAGTCAATGCTGCTACTGCCATCTGTGGGTGAAAAGAAAGAACATTCTAGAAGTGGTGACTGCTGCTGGTCTTCCTGGACAACACTGTGGCTGAGTGGTTAGTTCTGTTGCCTCAGAGCAAAAAGGCAAAGGAGGGACCAGGTCAGGTCATAGTGTTGCTTTAACATTTTATTTTAACATTTTAATTTATTGAACTTTATTTTTCTATCCTGCATAAAAAAAACAAAAAACAAGATACATTGCTGTTTCCTTAGGCTGAGGTGTTGACATAAACTTTCTATATGTCCATATTAATATTGGTGAGATACACAGAAATAAATATTACAAACAGGATGAAAATGAGACTAAACAATCACAGGCAGAAACTAGACTAAAATGTCGTTAATTTTTGTTGACAAAAAGTCAAGTTCTAAAATGTAACTAAAACTAACAAACTTTAACCCTATGACATAAAACTAAATTAAAGAGGTCAAAACCAAAGACTAAAACTGCCCAAATGTACAATGCAGAAATGACAATCAGCGTAGAATAAACTGCGAGGAAAATGCTCACAGCTCATTGACCCAGGTTACCTGTGCAGTGGCTGATTATTTTTATTAGCAAAAGCTTTAGCTACAGTGAAAAAGTTCCCAGGAGGCCAGAGCATTCAAACGTTTGAACAGTATATGAAGAGTACAGCTTTTGCTGGCAACAATGAACACGGAGCATGATTTCAGTCCTTTAACACAGCCGTCGTTCCACCTCCTAACGTAAAATCCCACCAGATCATCGTCATTCAGTCATCAACAGCTCGTTAGGCTGTTTCACGTCAGTCACTCCAGTATCTGTCTATGTAAAAACCAGCAGTGAGTGAGTTCATTGTTCTTACCCATCAGAGCCATCAGCACAAAACTGTAAAGATTCATGTCAATCGTCATGGAAATCTCTCAAGTACAACTTTAAAAACTACAGGACCTTCATTTGATATCAAACAGACAGGAAGTCATTATCTAAACCTTTTACTAAAACATTGTTTTAGTCAGAGCAGAATTTCACATCTTCTTATCATCCAATAACAGAAAGTACGTGATGACGAAACGAATGCAACACACAGCAAAGGGTGTTTCCTCAGACAGTGGCAGGAAATCTGCAACAGTGTTAAAAGGTTAGTTCAACTGTTGTCAGTGTCGCAAACAGGGTGAAAAGAAATCTCTGCAACTGTGGATTATTTAGAATTATTAAAAACTGCATCAAGACAAATAGAAACATCTGGTATAATGACATTTGTTGAGGGCAGCTTTGTCAGAGCACTGCAGGAAACACTAGAGGACACTGTCTCACAGACGTTTGAGATCTGTAGGCTCAAGCTGAAGGTGGTATGTAGGAATGCAGCAGTGCACTGTGTCTCCTAAACTATTATATTTTATCACGTTTTCCTGTTCCTTTGTCTCATTTCACTGTCTGACATTACATGGTGGATGTACTGTCAGCATGTATAAGCTTTTAAAATGCGAAAAGAATAAAATGCCGGATGACTCTGTGTCACAGAAGATTGTCGTTTCTCATTTTTAATTTGTTCAAATAAATCCCAGACTTGTTGGAGAATTAATACTGGCCTGATTTCCTCATTGCAATAACTGTGTGTAGTTTCGTAATAAATCAGCAGCACAGGGTAAAATCCCCTCTGCCCATGAACCGTGAACATCTACAGTAAAGCCATTTCCTTCCATGGCAACACGTTTTTTATTACGTGTAAAGTCCACCCATAGATAGACAAGTCATCGTCTTACCAGCTGTCATGGCAACTAAGTAACTTCAAACAGCTGGGGCAGGATTTTGGATTTCTAAAGTTGGTAAAAATCTAAGAGTTTTATCTTTAACTTTTAGTAACACATTACAGAACACTGAGGATGAATATCACACTCTTTGTTTATGGCATTCATTTATTATCAGTTTTATTATAACTACCTTTTGTGTTGGCGTTATTTGGATCACACGGGTGTGATGATGTTGACACAACAACATGTTGAGACTGAACTTTGAATTTATTGCAGGTAATTTAAATGGTGTTTCATTCCAGTAAAAGTTTTTAATGATGTGCACAAATTTCCTTCAACTATTTCCTCCTCCCACATTTACAACAAATTGATACCTTTGTCCTATTTTTTGTAACAGTTTGAACAAATACGTACATAAAACAATCATTAACTATGGGGAGAGTAAATCAGTTGCTTTTTTTTAAAAACTGCCTAATGAAACTTCCTTTCACATTTATGTATCACTATAAGTTCATGAAACAAACTGTATTATTTTCTGACTCTCTTGAAATGCACACTTTCATTTGCAATTCCTTTATATAAACTTATGAAAAAAATAAACACAATAATAAACCAATCTATGACATACTGTACACACGCGAATCTAGCATTCTTTATTCATCTGAACTAAACAATCATAACTACAAATGCATCCTGAGAGTTACTGTCACAAACTTTCACTTTGGTGTGTGACATGTGACAGATAAAACAAATATCTAGTTTCAGGTTGAACAGATGAACAAAACATAAGTGTAAAGATAGTACTGCTAAACAAATTATAATAAAACACAGATTAGGTGTAAAGATGTTTGTCAAAATATGTCCTTTCAGTGCAGATGAAGTCGACTGTGGTAATACCTCACATGGATTTTGATCTTTGGTAATCAGTTACTGAGGGGACGGTAAAGGTGGACAACTACTGAGGTTGAGAGACAGCTCACTTAGTCCTAATCTGAACTACGGGCAAATCATTGTTTTAGAGGATCAACAAAGACCAAACTTGTGCACAAAGACACGTTTTGTAAGATGTACAATGAAACATTAAACCTGAGTTTACAGTAGGTTACCAAGGTAAATGCAGAGACTGGCTCCAGACAAATGCTTGTATTAATTAAAAAGCGTCATTGCTGGCATCTATGCAACACCTGCTAGGATACAACACTGCCTATTGATAAATTATTTATTTAGGAAATCCTATTAAGTATAATAATGGCAACAATTTGTGCTCACACTTATTAAATTAAATCTACAGTTTCATCTCTAAACAAAAGCATCGAAGTTATTTACACTGCACACTTCTCTGTCTGGAATCAAAACGAACAAATATGTTTTCCTGAAGTTACATATTAAAGCCAAGTGGTCCATGCTGCCACTTTGCCTTAGATTACATTACTAAATTTATTAGTTTCCTCCTATAAC
The DNA here is from genome assembly GCA_033026295.1 of Channa striata. Taxonomy (NCBI): domain Eukaryota; kingdom Metazoa; phylum Chordata; class Actinopteri; order Anabantiformes; family Channidae; genus Channa; species Channa striata. The sequence continues at coordinate 19,385,443 of CM065175.1, read as the reverse complement.
AATTTACTGAACTTTTGCTCGTTTTCAATTAAACTAATGCAGTAACATTAATTTGATTTTATATTCGCTAAGTGTCCTCAGATAAAGTAAAACAAATCTATTTTCATCATCTGCCATAGCTCTGATTCAAAAAAAGTTATTTTTTTTAAAGGTGTGGCAGCTCATTAAGAGAACATTATTAATTAGACATAATGTATGCAGTACGAACGAGGTTCCTCTGTGGTTGTTGATGCTTGAAGATACGCCAACAGAGGAAGCCTGATATTGTTTACTGGTATTTACTATAAATATGTCTTAAATCAATCAAAATTCTGGATGCCTGTTGAACAAACCTCAAGGTGTTTATTGCATCTGCAGATATTACAGCAAATAAACGGTGGACATCGCTCATTCTGTGGGTCTAAACTATTAGAACAAGAATAAAATCCTTTGTTGTTGCTTTACTAGAAGTTAACTGCAGATCTTCTCTTTGTGCAAAAATAATAAAAATGTCAAATGTTGTCATTATCAAATTCAATTAAAGCCACAATAGTTTTTTTTCTTTTGCCATAAATAAACATATCTGTAAAAATAAACATAGCTGTCAAGCTGCAAATGGAATCTCATCTGAATCATGCAGTATAAATTAGACATGACGTACATGGCACAGTATGTGGAGTGAACTATTAAACCAGACCAGTGTCAACATGAAGCCCCAGAGAGAGGCAAGAAAAGGAGAAAGCAGTGACATTAGTGTAAAAATGCCCATCTATTGACCACGTTCAGCCATAGATTAGGAAAACTGTTGTACTGTGAAACCACTGTGTTCTACTGTGCTGTCTGTGAAAACTAAGAGGGCACATGGCCTCAGTGGTTGATGATTAACTACTGCCAACAATGTTTTGACTATGTAAACCTGAGCTCATATTAGCCCTCCATAAAGAACCGAGAGGGAGAAGCAGATTTTACAACATGTCAGCTGTGTCTGAGCTGCTCATCCATCATATCCAGTGTGATTAGGGCCCAAACATTGGGCAGACCAGTGTTTTGCTGTCACTCTTGTTGCACTTTTCCTTTCTCTCTCCACTTTCCACTCAAACCAGCCTGTCAAGGCAGATGGCCGCCCACCCCGAGCCTGTAGTCTCGACGTTATTATGAAAAGTGGCCTGAGCTGACGTTGTTGTAAATTGGTGCTGTATAAATAAAGTTAAATTGAACTGAACTGAATTAGTTGTCATTAATAACGTATTAGATTTCTACACCATTAGCACCAGGCACGGGAGCTTGCCTCTTCGTTCGCTGCATATGAACGTCATAGGTGGGAGGTGAGAAGGCTGCAGGATTGTTCACGCGAATCTGAGCATATTCTGTTGTGTTACTGTGTAACCCCAGCTGGACAACCCCACCATCTCTTTTCTGGAAACTACTTATGTCTGCATAGTTCAGCTCCTGAAAAATGAGAGGGAGGGAAAATATTTAGAGTAGGTTTACGGAATCTTCTCACCTCTGTTTGAAATACACAGTTTAATAGTTTTAACTTGGTTTGAATATTTCAGGCATTTACTTATGCAGTTTATTTAAAAACTCACATTACTCAGTGCTAATGAAGTGATGATGAGGGTTAATGAGTTTGTGCAAACTGCTGACTTGTAGCTTTATAATTTTAGCTTTCTGATATTCAACAAAGACATACTGTTGGTTGCAGAAAATCACACGGGTTGTATGCAGATCATTAGAGACAGTACAGTGTATGTGGATGTACTACAAAATGTGCAATACTTTTTCACTTATTTATTACTTTAATAAAGCAACACTCTAAAACTCATCATGTATACACAGATCAGCCCTAACATTATGACCACTGACAGGTGAATTGAATAATTGAATAGCAATAATTATTTTATTTCAATAGCACCTGTCCCAATAGCAATGGAAGAAGGTGGCGTGGTCAGGTGAATCACGTTTTGAGTCATGTGGACATTCATCTGGGGAAGTAACGAGAGCAGGAAGCTGAAGTCAGGTCCATTTAGGCCCAACCTCAGCTCACAACATGGAGGACTAAAAAAATCAGCTGAGGTTTTCTCAGTGTCAGACACTAAAGAACATTCTCTGCTGACATGGGGTTCATTCTCTGACAGGTCACACCTGCTATGGTGGCAAAAGGGAACCTACTCAACATGAGGCCGGTGATCATAATGTTATGGCTGAACGGTGTTTATGAACGTGCACTCAAATGAACTAACTTATGAAAACTCAGTCTGACGTATCAAAATGCGTGTAAAGAAACTTAGGACACGTTTTACCTGACTTTGTGTGTTTGCTGCAGTGTTCTGGGTTTCACCTCCTTTAATCACAAAAAACAATGTTTACAATAAATTAAATAAAGCAGAAAACACATAATATAAATGCACAAATACATATACTTTGTAATAAACTCACTTGTTTTGTTGGACGCCTTTCTCTGTTTTCTGTGTGGACAGATAATTAGCCATTACTGTGCGATTTATATGCATTACCTGACGTTCTTCAGTACAATCGTAAAACTTTGTGTACGCTGGATCTTATTTTCTTCTGTTTATATGTTATCTTATCCCAAATACATTATGATAGAATAGCAATATCTAAGAATATTAGTGTACAAATACAGTCATTTTAGAAACATATTTTTTTCCAAGAGTTGCAGTCTTTTAAAGAAGACAAATAATCACTTGAGTTTTACTGCCATTATTTAAAAAACTAAATAAAAAGCTTTGTTTTGTAAGGCTACAGCATTGTCAAAGTTAGTTTTTAATCACAGTGAATCATGTAATCTATCACAATATTAATATATGACAGCTACAAGCAAGGACTGGAAATACATAGACAAAACAGGCTCATAATTTTATGAAAAATGTAATTTAAAAGATTACAGTAACAGTGACTTATTTTAAATCAGTTTAAAATGAACTGATTGGACATAAACTTCATTTTCCACTTACTTCTTGTAAAAAATGAAGTACACTGCAACAGCACAAGCTCCAACAACGACACAACAAGCGATCACTATACCAGCGATGCAGCCAGCAGAACACGATGATGGTTGTGGTAGGGAGGCTTATGTGTAACAAGGGAAAAGAAGATCAAATTAACACTTTTTAATGACACACGTGAATCATCTTTACAGTGCTGTCAAAGCATTTGTCAAATTGTGTGATGTTGTAGTTTGCAGATGACAGTTCCTATTTATTAGGTACAGGGAAAAAGATTATTAATATCTTCTTCAGATGTGGTAAAAGGGTCAGTGTGCCCTGCTGCTTAAGCAAATAAAATTTTGCATTTTAAAGCTACTGTTGTGTCATCCTCCTAAATTATATTTGTCACACACTGAGCAGGGCACTACCATCAGGTCTTCATTAAAAAAACAACATAAATTCAGCAGAGCATGTGGAGACAGCAGAGAGGAAGTTACTGCGCTTATCGACAAAACCATAACCGAAACACAACGTTCCAATGTGTGGCGCACCAATGACTTCTGTAAGTGATGCACAATCAGGGAACATCTGGACCCTGAGTCACGACAACTGGACTCTTATTAGTTTGAAATGTTTCAGCACTTGTTCAAGCACCATGTCCCGTCAGAGGAAACTAAAGTCTGGACAAAATCATAAAATGCCTTAAAATTTCTCCTCCAGGGTGGATTTGTTTCTTATCTGACCTGAATCTGCTCATGAGGTGGACAATAAGGAAGGTGAGAGTACGGGTAGAGTTACGGCAGCTTTTTCAGCTCAGAGCTGCCATGCAGCCAGACAAAAGAGCGGGAGAATCCCGACGAGGGGCAGACAGACTGTGCCGTACTGTAAAATGTGCTGCACACTCTATAACGTTTGCTTATAAGACCCGAGACTTTTCCTTGAGACTTGCCCAAGTCCACTTGCTTTGACATGGTGCTACTGGAAGACTCAAAAGGAGCTCAGTCTTGTACCAACATGGGTACAGGTTTTTCAACATAATGTGAACATCAGGTCTTTGGGGACGTACCAGACACAGATGTGTCGTGGACAACTGTATTGGTGAAATATGGAAATCAGTGCTATATATACGATGCCTAACCTCCACAGTCCCATGTACTGTAAATTCAGTAGTTTTTAGCCATAAAACTATACAACCTGCTGTAACTTACCACTTATGGTTATGGCTGCAGGCTGAGATGTTTGATATCTCAGAGTGTTCTTGTTAAAGGCCTGACAGCTGTAGTTTCCACTGTGATTCGCCTGAATGTTTGTCATTCTGAGCTCTGGTCCAGTATCGGGCAGCAGGTTTCTATTCAGAAACCAGGAAAACTGAGCAGCAGGTGTGGAGACAGCTGAGCAGGACAGCTTGAGGTTTGACCCTACCTCGTAATGGCCTTGGGACGACGGTTGCTCTAAAATGATATTTTCTGGTCCAACTGGATGGTATGTAGAAAAAAGCAGCCAAAAAACAAAAAAATGGAAAAAGTTAGACTAACTTTTTCCATAGTGTGAGAATAATACCTACTTCATTAGTCATCTCACAAAAGAGAGGGACAAAATGCAATTCAGGCTTCCTATCCATTCAGGTCTTATTTACCTCATATTCAGTTATATAATGAAAGTTGATTATTTGAAGTTTTGTTACATTTGCATGCATGTAACGCAAAGAGAAGAGGTTGCACATGCAGGTTAGTAACTCACAGCTGATGGAGAGTTTCACTGGTTCACTGGTGCCATTACTGACAGCATTGAACACGTGACACCTGAACGGTCCCTGGTCATAGCGGGTCACAGTGACTATAGTGAGATTGGTGTTTCCGTCAGTGAGCTGAACTCTGTCACTGGCTGTAACCTCAGAGCTGCCGTTCAGCCAGAGGAAAGACAGGGAGGATCCAGACGAGGAGCAGGACAGACGGACAGAGCTGTTAAACTCCACCAAGTCCACATTACTGACAGTCACCTTTACATTGGAGACTGCCACTGAGGGTGAAAAACATTGTGGATTCATTATTTTATAAGTTCATAACTATGAAATATATCTGTTTATCACATGGGAAGAACTATGGGAGGTGTTTTGCATCCATCACTGAAGATGCATTTCTACTTATTAACAACTAAACGAAAGAAAAAGCATCATGTTGTTCTGCTGTTCCACACGCTCTGCATCAGTTTGTGTCCCAATAACTGATTGTTCAAGGGTGCTATCCAACAGCATGTTTAGTAACTGACCCCATGTAAATTCAAAAAAGAAACTTGCATATTTTTGCTTAATATCATATTGTTCCCCAGTTGGTTGACAAATGACAAATGATGTACAGTAACTGAAAGTTCTGGGATAAAGGTAAATTACATTAAAGGCTTCAGGAACAGCTTATGTGCTTCAAATAAATTCAGTACAACTTTATTATATAGTGTCAATCCACTACTGGCCAATTCAGTCATCTCAGACCACGTTATATAATGCCAGTCAAAACTATGCAGATATGTAGAGAAAACCCAACAAACTCCCTTTGAGGAAGCCCTGAGTGATGGTGGACAGGAAGGTGTCCAGAGGATAGTGCACACATTCACTGCTTTTGTTGTTGGAACAGATATTCTGCACAGGCCTTTCAAAAACAGAGAAACTACAGCTAAAACTACAGTACATTAAACTAAAATATATTTAATAAAAGTAATGTTGATTCATTGTAATCATTAGTATCAAAAATCCAGTGAATGGTCGAAGACAAATGTCAAGAAAAACTGCTGTGCATTAAATACACATAATGTAAGAAATATGTGTACTAGGTATTTTACCATACAGTTACTTCTTTAAAAATATGATGTAAAAATACTCAGACTTACCAAGCACAATTATTGCTGCAGGCTGAGATGTTTGATATCTCAGAGTTTTGCTGTTAAAGGCCTGACAGCTGTAGCTCCCACTCTGATTTATCTGAATGTTCATCAGTCTGAGGTCTGGTCCAGTATCAGGCAGCCTGCTTTCATTCAGAAACCAGGAAAACTGGGCAGAAGGACTGGAGACCGCTGAGCAGGACAAGTCAACGTTTGACTCGACCAAATATTGTTCTTTCGATGGGGATTTCTTTAAATTCACATCGTCTGGGCCGTCTGAATGTGAGGAAGCAGAATAAAGTAATTTAGAGATGTGTAATAAGCAAAAACAAACAAACAAACAAACAAACAGTCCTGCAATAAAAGAAAAATATTAAAAAATTTTTAGACTTTATTAAACTGCTGCAGATAAAACTCTGAACATGCAGGTTAGTCACTCACAGCTGATGGAGAGTTTCACCGGTTCACTGGTGCCATTACTGACAGCATTGAACACGTGACACCTGAATGGTCCCTGGTCATAGCGGGTCACAGTGACTATAGTGAGATTGGTGTTTCCATCAGTGAGCTGAACTCTGTCACTGGCTGTAACCTCAGAGCTGCCGTTCAGCCAGAGGAAAGACAGGGAGGATCCAGAGGAGGAGCAGGACAGACGGACAGAGCTGTTAAACTCCACCAAGTCCACATTACTGACAGTCACCTTTACATTGGAGACTGGCACTGGGAGTGAAAAACATATTGGTTTTATACAAGCAACCAGCAAAAGGTGCAATAGAGGAAAATAATAAAATTTTATTCAAGACAATTTTTCTTTAGAAAGTTGAAACAACTGTAGATTATGCAAATATAATAAAAACATTTTTTTTACATAAATTATGTCACGATAATGATTCATCATAATGATATGGAGTGTCCCCAAAACAAGCTCCCACACATAATGCAATATATGGCATCAGAAATTTAGTCTCTGTGGTATTTAAAGTTATTTACTTTCAGCGATTCAGTCCCATAAATTATAGCTGTGGTGCAAGTATGAAATGCCAAAAAATGGTGTTGGTTCTAAATGTTTTTAAAACCTTTATTTTCAGTTAACTTCTAAAACTAAGAAAGGTGGGATCACCTGAAGTGGACCACCTTAGATTGTATATATATAGTAATGTATCTACTGATTCATTTTGGTGGTATTTTTACATAATATTAAAGTAGGTTTATATGGTCGTACTAAAATTATATTTTTAGCATAAATCTCTGTAAAACATCTACTTACCCAGTATCTCCAGTCTGGTACTTCCTGTTAACTGGTGTCCTCCATCTGGTGTAATGGTAACTCTATATTCTCCACTGTCATTAAGAGTCAGACTCCTGAGCTCCAGAGATCCAGTGGTTCTGTCGAAACTAATCCTGTCTTCATAGCCTGGTCCAATTATGTCTGCAGAAGTTGATGTTATTATATTTTTATCAATATTATTATAGTTAAAAATCCATCCTACAAACAGAAAAGGTTTGTCAGGTGGTGTAATTGTTGTGGTGAACTTCACTGTCCCTCCCACAGCTGCAGTCAGGGGACCATCTGGTAACACACCAGCTCCACTGGTTAAACCTGGAGGAGACAGTTTGAGACGGTTTGAGTATAAGAATGACACAAGTACAGGACCAAACGAGCGGAGACAACAACTGATCTCAGTCATCCGTTCCCCCAGATCTGTCACTGAGTGAACACAGAATCCTCCCAGACAATATAATAGTTTGATTCCATATCTGCCTTGTAATCAGAGAAACTACAGCTTGCTCTCTCACTCCCTTATGGGAGATTTGAGTTTGTGTCTCTTTACTAAAGTATTAGACCAAAGTAATTACGCAGTAGATCACGTCTGAAAAAGCGACCGGCTGATTGACAGCATGTTACGTGTTATATGTTACATTTAAATAACATTTCTCCAAACAATACAACATATAAATGAAGCTGTAGCTACTTTAAAATTGTGTATATGGCTCAAAATTTTGACCTTCAGGCTAATTTGTTAAATCATTAGCGGCAAAAACAGAAAGCCAGAGTGATTTCCTTTAGGTATTTAGCAAACTTCTTGAACAACAACACCAGCGATAAAAATCTTTTTATTCTAATGTGTTACTATTGAAGATTTTTACCTGTAAAAGCCACAGAGAGAACACAGATTAAGTGTATTATGTCCATGAGGTAGTCTCCAGAGGTGAGTACTGAGCGAAGTTCAAACACCGACTGGCCTCGCTGTAAATCATCCGGTGGATGTGTTTACAACTCTTATCACAGTGGAAAAAAAACCTACCTACGTCTTGTGTTGCAAACAATGTTCAGATAAAACCACTTTCATGAGCAAAGCTGCAGAGTGTCACCCTCTTGTGTTTGTTTTACAGCCTGACAGGAACAAAAAATCAGGAGATTGATGCCAGTGATGCTGTAGTTTTATTAAAGGGGAAACTGAAGCAGTTTCACACATTCAAAACGTTTACATTTACATTTTCTCTGTGCAAACATGTTCTAACCTCTAACTGCGTGTAAGTATTTCTTTTTTTTTTTGTCTTTAGTGAAATCACGCAAAGCTCTCAAACATTTTGTGTGCGCCTGAGCGATTCAAAAAATTGGCCACTGCAAACCTGGATTTATTTTCTCATGTTATTTTTCGGCAGCCTAACAGATAGGAAGAGCACTAGCATAAAAAAAAATTGTTTCCATTTATTTGTGTGTGGGACATTTATTCATATTGTAAGTGTAGCAAAAACGTTAAATACGAATACCTATGTACAATATTTAAAAAAACTATAAAGATATGTGGGTCTATATGTGTACGATTGCTGTATGATACTGAATTAATTTCCTGCACAAACTATTAACCTTTGTCATCCATCCATTATCTAAACCACTTATCCTGTCTAGGGTCACGGGGGGAATGAGGCTTCTCCCAGCTTTAACTGGGACAGAAGCAGGCAACAACCTAAGCAAGTCCCCCACGTTATCTGAGAGCCAAGCATGGGGAGAAACAACTACATACACTCAGATTACGAAAATAATGAAAATAAAAGTTGCTAATAATAAATAACAGGTGAACAACAGTGGAACAGATCAGTTTGTTATCATTATGTTGATGGGTAATAATCCTTTTTACGGCACTTCCTCATACTGCCTTCATTTCCCTGAATACACATTCTTATAACCCTAGAATATATGAAAACTCTTTTTTGGTTCTACACACTAAATGTCATTGTTCGTGTTGTGTTTTTGACAACATAAAAACACAGATATGTAACAGTAATTTGGAGACTTTTTTAAGTTACTTTGCTCATACCGTACATAGTTAATGATCAACATAGATTTCAGAGATAGGAAAAAGCAGTAACTACCAGGTTACTTCCTTACACTGACCAGAAGCACTGAAGTCAACCTTCATTCAACAGAAAAGAGAGACTTCATGCCTTCAGTGTTAGACAAGTCTCTCTCTTTTTATTAATTTTAAATTTTTTGTTGACTTTGCAGATGAAATGAATACAGCTGTGACAGGCTTCATCATCCTGGGAATCATCTCAGGTGAGCTCCGTTACTTACTGCACATGCAAAATAACCTCGTGTGTCCTACTGTATTATGTCGTAATGTCAGATTCGTGCTGAGCTGCTCTTTCTCTTCATGTTGGATGCTTGTCACGCAAGCGACATTGCTGCCTTTCTGTTTCTACTGTGAGATGAGCGTCACACATTGGTGTTGAGGAGTCTAACTAAACAAACAGGATATAAACACTGTAACAATGTAATAATGGGATAATGTCTGTTGGTGTGTGTCCAAATGGTCCCCCGACTGCAGCGCTGGGAGGGACAGGGACGTTCAACACAACAAATACGCCACCTGACAAAATGATTTTTCAGTTTGGCTGGATTTTTTTACCATAATAATAGTGACAAAAAAATAATAACATCAACTCCTATAGACAACATTACAGCAGACTATGTAGGCAGGATCACTTTCTACAAAACCACTGGATCTCTCAGTGACAGTGAAGAATATAGAGTTACCATTAAGCGAGATGGAGGACACCAGTTAACAGGAAGTACCAGACTGGAGATACTGGGTGAGTAGATGTTTGAGATGAGTTTTAATTTTTTGCTATGATAGAAATAAAGAAATTAAATAAATAAAATTTACATTGTACATGTCCTAAAAAGGACATGGTCTTCTTCCCAAAACAGAGGAGGTTCACTGTTGGTTTGAGGCATAACTGTCCACATCTTATTTCATATTGAAAGAATAGCTTAGGAAATAGTGCGTGAATCTAATCAACAAGGAAAAACTGTTAAACTTTACTAGTGCAGGAATAGCTACAGTTTACAGGATAAATTATGGGGAAAGTAAAAAATAAAAATAGGGACCGCCACTGTGAAGGTTTAGTATCATCGACAACAATAATAATCACACATACTCCCCAATAAAAAAAAGTATAAATAAACACACACACACACACACACGCATATGTAACTATATCACTATCTCTGCAGCCTGTGTGTGTGTCTGTGTGTGTGTATACATATGTATATTTATTTATTAAGTTGTGTATATTCTGATCTTTATTGTGGTAAAGGGATCATCAAATAAACTGACATTGCACAGGCAGGCAGGAGGGATTCAAGACCCGAATGGAGAAGTTGAGGTGTGGCAGGTGCTGCTGAGTTGGTCATTCTGTCGGCAGAGTCAGAGCTTTGAACCAGATGCAGGCAGCTACAATAAAAGATTCATGTTCATTAAAAATATGCACTACTGTATTTTGAATCACCTGGAGGGTTCTGGTTCTGCGTCTGGGTCTAATAAAAAGAGCTAGGTGAAAAAGTGGTTCACTTTATTAGGTCAAACCGTATTATCTCCTTCACCGGCTCAACCGCTGGAACTTCCTCTGCAGGTGCAAAGTATAAAACCATTGTGTTATTCATGCCAATGTTCAAAGAATGTGGTGCAAACTTTCCATGTCCAGCAAAGAATAACATGCTATAAATTGTTTCCCTATGTTTCGTCCTCAGTGGCAGCCTCCATTGTAACGGTAACTGTCAGTAATGTGGACTTGGTGGAGTTTAACAGCTCTGTCCATCTGTCCTGCTCCTCCTCTGAATCCTCCCTGTCTTTCCTCTGGCTGAACGGCAGCTCTGAGGTCACAGCCAGTGACAGAGTTCAGCTCACTGACGGAAACGCCACTCTCACTATATTCAATGTGACCCGCGACGACCAGGGACCGTTCAGGTGTCACGTGTTCAATGCTGTCACTAATGACACCAGTGAACCGGTGAATCTCTCCATCAGCTGTGAGTTACACTGTACAGGAGTTTCTGTTTGTTCTGATTAGTTATGAATCTTCACACTGTGTCAAGCTGATTCCCATGTGACCTTTACATTTATTTCATTCTGCTTCCCACATTCAGACGGCCCAGACCATGTGATTTTAGAGAAATTCCCATCACAAGAACAATATGTAGTCGGGTCAAACCTTAATCTTTCCTGCTCAGCAGTCTCCAGTCCTTCTGCCCAGTTTTACTGGTTTTTGAATGGAGACCCTTTGCCTGATACTGGACCAGAACTGAGACTGATGAAGATTCAGATGAATCAGAGTGGAAACTACAGCTGTCAGGCCTTTAATAACAAAACTCTGAGATATCAAACATCTCAGTCTGCAGATATAACTGTGCTTGGTAAGTCTGAGTGTGTTTACTGCTTTTTGGGGATTTACTGTCAGAACCGATAGAAACAGTGTCATTAAATTCGACAAATACAAATTACATCTATGTTTATGTGTTTTTAATACACAGCTGTTTTCCTCATGTCATGTCAAAGTCTTGGGTTTAGGCCAAATAATAAATGTTTATTAAAAATTGCAGTCACATTGTTTTGAAATCTACAACTTTCAAACCTTTAACAACAAAACTGAAAAATGTCTCAAACTGTAATAGTTTCTGTTGTTGTATATTGTGGGCTGACTGACAGGCTTTACAGGGTAAGTAGCAGTGGTGTAAAACGAGTATTTGCTTCAAGCTGTAAGAGATAGGAATGGACTAAAGTGGCACTTGATTTTTTTATTAATAGTAAGTAAACTTAAATTAATAGTAACTAAACTACAAATATCTATTTTTCAGACCGTGTTGAAATCTTGGGTCCAACAAAGTTAGAAGAGAAACAGACGTTGGTGCTGCTTTGCTCTGTACAGTCCACATTACCTACTTCTTACACCTGGACACTGAATGGGAAAGAGATTCTAAATAATTCAACTGTTTTCATCAAACCCATGAGTGAATCTTCTGACAGTGGCAAATACATCTGCCAAGTGACGGATGATCATAGCGGGAGAATCTCATTTGGAGAACACAGTTTGTCTGTGCAAGGTAAAGTACCAGCATGTAACAACACATTTGGTGACTGCAAATATAAAGAAGTCGATGTATGTTTAGTATTTATTCCACAGTCAGATAATATTGTCCATCCTGATAAAAAAATAACAAACTATTATTATTGTCATTTCAATAGTACGAGAAATGTTTTCATTGAAATATTCAGCTTTCTAACAGGAAACATGTTTGGCATTTACTAAATGGTGTTTTTAATCACTATGTGTCATTTATGATGATGTTTTGTGGCTTTATATAGGTACAAATATTCCCCAAGTTTCATTTCAGGGCACTTTGTTGAAAAGCCTCAAGACTATACAAACAGGTATTGCTGAGAAAAGTAATTTCAAATTTCCTGGTTGTTGAGGAGCTTTAGTGGAGAGGAAAAACTCCATTTATAAAAAGAAAAACCTGAGCAAAAAAACAGGCCAAATGGGAATTCAGTTAAAGTGGAGAATTAAGAACAGAGTTTGTTTTGAATTTGGGCTATATGTATCTATGTTTTATTTCAGTACAAGCAGCCAAATCAAAACTCACACCTGTCACAGAAAAAGTAAAAAGAGGGAGAGAGACTGATCTGACAAAGAAGACACAGAGTTTGACCCATCATGTTGACAAACACTGACACCGTGAAAATACATCAAGAAATCAAACATGTATTGGATGTAACAGAGTCCCATTTATAAACATTAGTTCAAAAAATTATTATAAAATTGAAAAATAAAATTTATCAAATAAAAAAGGTTTGATTTGCATTTATTTTAAAATACTGATTTATTTTAATAGAAACTGGACTGGGAGCTGGTTCACATTGAGGAGCTTGAAACATACAACAGGTTGGTATTTATTTTTGGAAATTCTAAACCACAAATCTGTTTTGGGACCGGTTTAGTAGTTGATACTGAGATCTTTTAAATATGATGGGGCTTGGCCGTTTAAAGCAATGAAACCATTTTAAATTCTATTCTGCATTTAATTGAAATGGAGAATGCTAATGAAGGTGAAATTGATCTAACAATCCCAGTCATTTTGCTGCAGAATTTTGGAAATCTTTTTAGAGATTTGGGGCAGCCTGAAAAGACAATTTAGTCCAATAGAAGTAACCCCTCTGAACCAATTTTTGCATCTTTTAGTTTGATTTTGGCAATAAAAGTTCCATATTCTAATCAGCTTTCTAGAAATTTTTTTGTCTGATGCTGAGAAAATAAAAAATCACTATTAAAAATGACTACAAGATTCCTGTCTACAAGAACTGCACAACAACATACAGTAACTAACATGTCTCTTAGACTATTTATAAATGTTTACTATGATAATACTGTTTTATTCATTTTTACAGTGTTCACTTTGTTGAAAAGCACTGACAGTGTCTTGTTGTTCCCATTGCTGGAATAGTAAAAACTAAATTTCCTGGTTGTTGGAGGATGTTTAGGTGGAGGATTGCCAATAAAATACGAAAATGGAAGATAAAAAAAGACAAATGGGAACTGTTAAGAAATTAAGCTGAGTTTGTTTTGAATTTGCTAATTCTATGTTTTATTTCAATAAAGAAAATGCATCATTCATTTCTCATTTGCCATTAAAAACACTGAAAATCTTAATCTTAACTGATTTAACTTAATCCATTAAGACCCATCATTTAGAAACACTGACCTTGTAAAATACATCAGAAATCAAACATGAATTGGATGTAACAAGTCCATTTATAAACATTAAAAAAATTATTAGTAAATTGAAAAATAAAATTGTAAATAAAAAAGTTTGATTTGCATTTATTTTATTATTTATACATTTATTTTAATAGAAACAGCACATACAACATTCCACCAAAACATTGGTTTGTTTTATTCTCATTTAACTAAATTCAGTTGGTTTTAAGTTGAACTGATTTTATTTTATTGATTGAAAAAATAATTTTAGAAATCAAACATGAGACCCTCCAGTGACCTTTGTTTTACATTAAATTAAGGAAACATTTTATAAAATGATTTGGTGTATGAAAATACATTTTTTCCCCCTTTAAGTTCTTTGAATCTTTTAGTTTGATTCACTGAAAATAAAAGTCAAAATGAAACCTTTTGTCCCACAGATATCTTTAATAAAAACACTAGTTAAAATGGACTTGTGTATCAAATTACATTTTGACTCAGTTATAAACAAATTTCAGTAACTGTCCTGAAATTATAAATTCTTACTATTATAAACTGTTTTACTAAATTTTTTATCTGCCTGTTGTGTATGTCCTGTAACACAAACCTGACAGTGCCTGTGTTTGTGACACACATCATAATGTAAAAACAAAATATACTTGTCTTCTAAGGAGATGTTTGCAGATTTATCTCTTTTACGTGGAATTTTAGATTGTTAGTCACTGAAATAAAAATGAACTCTGAATAATAACTTTTAAGCTTTTTTTGAGTTGAATCTGAAAATGCATCATTCATTTCTCATTTGTATTTAAAACACTGAATATCTTAATCTAAATAAATGTAAATTAAGAAATGTAATTGACCTTGTGAATCAGTTTTTATTCCAAGTCCTCAAACTTTTGAATATAATTCAAGCAAATCAGGATGTCATTAAGTTATCAGACAGATCATTGTGTGTTAATGTGAATTTTTACTGTTAATTTGTCCATGAAAACTTTCTTTGACCTTAAAGAAGTGCATTTGACCTAAACAGTTGGTTTTTATAACATTTTATTTTATTGTTGTTTCACAAAACTAAAAGAAGGAAGAAAAAGACCCTCCAAAAATTAAATTAAACGAATAAACATTTTTGAAATTAAAGAAGTTCTTCAGATATCCCATTTTTTTCCCATTTAAGTCCTGCTAAATTATCCATCCATCCAAAATGCAAACCCCTATTTTTAATAAAAACTGACTAGTTAAAATGGACTTGCAGATATCTTAAATTACATTTTTGACCAGTTATAAATAAATTTCACGTATGTGAAATTTTATTCTGTTGCTGAATGCTAAAACTAAACAATTAGTGTCACAGATCAGTTTATTACGTTGATGGGTAATAATCCTTTTCACAGCACTTCCTCATACCGTCTGTATTTCCTTAAATACACATTATTGTTTGCAATCAGCAAACAACAGAATTTTGACAACATAAAGACACAGGTATGTAACAGTAATTCAGTCTTGTTTTTCATAGTTAATGATCAACATAGATTTCAGAGACAGGGAAACGCATTATCTACCAGGTTACTTCCTCACACTAACCAGAAGTACTAAAGTCAACCTTCATATACTAAAACAGAAAAGAGAGACTTCGAGAGTGTCAGACAAGTCTCTCTTTTTTTATTTTATTTTTATTTTTTGGTGACTGAAATGAAATGAAAACAGCTGTGACAGACTTCATCATCCTGGGAATCATCTCAGGTGAGCTCTGTCACTTACAAAATAACCTAGTGTGTCCTACTGTGTTATATCCTAATGTCCGATTAGTGCTGAGCTGCTCTTTCTCTTCTGTTGGATACTTGCAGTGTTGTAGTGAATTGAATTAACAAAGTATATTTGCACATTGCTGCTGGACTTCCTGTATGCTAATGAGCTTTGTAAAAAGTACATTTCACCGATGTGGGATCAATAAATATTTACCTTTATTGATAAAAATGTCTGTCTCCTTTTAAAGATTCAGCTCTTTTGGTTCAGCTCCCTTGAAAGAGCTGACTCTTACGGCTCCCAAATGGCTCTTAACTTAGTATCACTCTGAGCATTTTATTTTAGCCTTATATATATGGTTTCATTACAAAGAAGACACAGTTGCTATTGTTTACCATTAAAAATCATAAATGTGTTGTACATGTTGGAAAAGGATGATTCGCTGTGGCGACCCCTGATGGGAAAAGCCAAAACAGAAGTAGTAGATGTTTTGTACATGTAATATATATGCGTTGTTATATATAGTTAGGCATTTATTGCACAGTGTTATTTGAGTCCTACTCAAACCAGTAACTGTCTGCTCCAGGTTTAACCAGTGGAGCTGGTGTGTTACCAGATGGTCCCCTGACTGCAGCTGTGGGAGGGACAGTGACCTTCAACCCAACAATTACACCACCTGACAAACCTTTTTTGGCTGTACAATGGATTTTTCACCATCATAATATTGATAAAAATATAATAGTATCAACTTCTGCAGACATAATTGGACCAGGCTATGAAAACAGGATCAGTTTTGACAGAACCACTGGATCTCTGGAGCTCAGGAGTCTGACTCTTAGTGACAGTGGAGAATATAGAGTTATCATTATACCAGATGGAGGACACCAGTTCACAGGAAGTACCAGACTGGAGATACTGGGTGAGTAGATGTTTGAGATCAGTTTTATTTTTTGCTATGATTATCATAACAGATTTTATTGGTAAAATAAACATTGTGCATGTACTAAAAAGGACATGGTCTTCTTCCCAACACAGAAGAGGTTCACTGTTGGTTTGAGGCATCACTGTCCACATCTTATTTCATATTAAACAACAGCTTAGGAAATAGTGAGTGAATCTCATTAGGTGCCTCATTTTACATTTAGTTATAAGGCAGCAAAGATCTAAGTCAAGAGAAAAACATCATGGCACAACGCCATTAGAGGATGCGTTTCTGTTTCATGAGATGCTTATATTAAAGTGCACAAACATTGCAGAAGAGTTTTGTTTTCAGCAGGTTTTGAATATTGGGAGTGAGGCTGCTGAGATTCAGAGTTTAGTAGCTCATTGCACCATCGTGGGACCACTGAGATTTAGAATTTGACCACTTTAGTGTGGTCAAAGAACCAACTGCTTTTTACTGTACAGGTGGAAACTATAAAATGATTGTGTTATTTACTCAAAATACAAATGTTCAGTGAATCTGGTGGAAATTTACAATACCTGGCAAAGAAACTGCTCTGTCCGTCTGTCCTGATAAAGTTATATAAAGTTGAGGTTTTCTATTGTGTACTGTTAGGATTAAAAACTTTCATTGTTTACAATGTCCAAAATGATAATCAGTATATTTCCTTTCAATTGCAAAAGTACAGAATATAGTGGTGACTCCCAGCAGCACAGACTTGGTGGAGTTTAACAGCTCTGTCCATCTGTCCATCTGTCCGTTTATTTTACCCAGAACAAGAGGAATCTATATATGAAAATGATTTGTTGTATGAAAACACAATTTAGTTATTGTCCCCTCTGGATGTAAGTTCTTTGAATCTTTTAGTTTGATTGACTGAAATAAAAGTCCATATTCTAATCAGCTTTGAATCTTGCAGCAATAATTGTGCTTGGTAAGTCTGAGTATGTTTACATCATATTTTTAAAGAAGTAACTGTATGGTAAAATACTTAGTATTTCACATTTTGTTTTAATGCCTTTTTTCTTGACATTTGTATTTGAATCACTGATTTTTGATACTAATGATTACAATGAACCAACATTACTTTTATTAAATATATTTTAGTTTAATGTACTGTAGTTTTAGCTGTAGTTTCTCTGTTTTTGAAAGGCCTGTGCAGAATATCTGTTCCAACAACAAAAGCAGTGAATGTGTGCACTGTCCTCTGGACACCTTCCTGTCCACCATCACTCAGGGCTTCCTCAAAGGGAGTTTGTTGGGTTTTCTCTACATATCTGCATAGTTTTGACTGGCATTATATAACGTGGTCTGAGATGACTGAATTGGCCAGTAGTGGATTGACACTATATAATAAAGTTGTACTGAATTTATCTGAAGCACATAAGCTGTTCCTGAAGCCTTTAATGTAATTTACCTTTATCCCAGAACTTTCAATTACGGTACATCATTTGTCATTTGTCAACCAACTGGGTAACAATATGATATTAAGCAAAAACATGCAAGTTTGTTTTTTGAATTTACATGGGGTCAGTTACTGAACATGCTGTTGGATAGCACCTTTGAACAATCAGTTATTGGGACACAAACTGATGCAGAGTGTGTGGAACAGCAGAAAAATGTGATGCTTTGACTTTTGTTTAGTTGTTAATAAGTAGAAGTGCATCTTCAGTGATGGATGCAAAACCCTTCCCATAGTTCTTCCCATGGGATACACAGAGATATTTAATAGTTATGAACTTATAAAATAATGAAGCCACTATGTTTTTCACCCTCAGTGCCAGTCTCCAATGTAAAGGTGACTGTCAGTAATGTGGACTTGGTGGAGTTTAACAGCTCTGTCCGTCTGTCCTGCTCCTCCTCTGGATCCTCCCTGTCTTTCCTCTGGCTGAACGGCAGCTCTGAGGTCACAGCCAGTGACAGAGTTCAGCTCACTGACGGAAACACAAATCTTGCTATATTCAATGTGACCCGCTATGACCAGGGACCGTTCAGGTGTCACGTGTTCAATGCTGTCAGTAATGGCACCAGTTGAACCAGTGAAACTCTCCATCAGCTGTGAGTTACTAACCTGCATGTTCAGAGTTTTATCTGCAGCAGTTTAATAAAGTCTAGAAAAATGTTAATATTTTTCTTTTATTGCAGGACTGTGTGTTTGTTTGTTTGTTTGTTTGTTTTTGCTTATTACACATCTCTAAATTACTTCATTCTGCTTCCCACATTCAGACGGCCCAGACGATGTGAATTTAAAGAAATCCCCATCAAAAGAAGAATATTTGGTCGAGTCAAACGTTGACTTGTCCTGCTCAGCGGTCTCCAGTCCTTCTGCCCAGTTTTCCTGGTTTCTGAATGAAAGCAGGCTGCCTGATACTGGACCAGACCTCAGACTGATGAACATTCAGATAAATCAGAGTGGAAACTACAGCTGTCGGGCCTTTAACAGCAAAACACTGAGATATCAAACATCTCAGCCTGCAGCAATAATTGTGCTTGGTAAGTCTGATTATGTTTACTGCTTTTTGGGGATTTACTGTCAGAAACACTGACACCGTAAAAATACAGCAGAAATCAAACATGTATTGGATGTAACAAGTCTCATTTATAAAAAATGAGTAAAAAAAAATAATTTGTAAAATTTTAAATGAAATTGTAAATAAAAAAGTTTGATTTGCATTTATTTTATTATTTATACTGATTTATTTTAATAGAAACAGCACGAAGCAACATTCCACCAGTTAAACATACAACAGGTTGGTATTTATGTCACTTAACTAAATCTGTTTTTGGTTTTAAGTTTAACTGATCGTGTTCGCAACAATGAAACCATAAACTACATCAGAAATCAAATGTATTGATGTAACAAGTCTCTTTATTTTACCCAGAACGAGAGGAATCTATATATGAAAATGATTTGGTGTATGAAAACACAATTTAGTTATCGTCCCCTCTGGAGGTAAGTTCTTTGAATCTTTTAGTTTGATTCACTGAAATAAAAGTCCATATTCTAATCAGCTTTGAACCTTTTGTCCCACAGATTCTGAGAAAATAAAAAACACATATTAATGTGTGTACAACACTTCCTGTCTCAGCGAACTGCACAACAACATACAGTAACTCACAGTCCTGACACATTATAAATGTTTACTATTATAATACTGTTTTATGCATTTTTACAGTGTGTGTATCTTACACCTTAACACACCACACTGACAGTGTCCTGTTGTTCCACATCATAATGTAAAAACAAAATATGTAGTGCATGTGTGGATGTTTGCCATGTTTGCCAATAATATACGTTAATGTAACTTAGATGTAACCTTGTAACTTAGTTTTTTTACTTTCTGGCAAAGGTCCTGTAACTAAACTTTTAAATATAATTCCGCAATTCATTGTGGGTTAATGTCATTATTGTACGTCATACTCAGCACATAAAACCTTTTGTGTTAAAATGTTTGTTTTTATTCTCATTTGACGTAAATTCAGCTGGTTTTTGTGATTTTATTTTATTGTTGTTTACAACATAATTTTAGAGGACCAGTGACCTGTTGTCTACATTAAATTAAACGTAAAATTTTTTCTAAATCTCCAGAATTGCTGAATTGCAGATATCCCATTTTTTTCATCATTCAAGTCAATGATAAATTCTGATAATTCAAAATGTAATTACAGATATTTTTAATAAAAACTGGCACGTTAAAATGTACTTGCACATATCTTAAATTACATTTTTGACCAGTAATAAATACATTTCAGGTATGTGAAATTTTATTATTTTATTCTGTTGAATGCTTAAACAGCACAATGATGACTGTGACATAATTTTCAATATCCACAAAAGACTTGCGACTAGTCAAAATGTAATTGTAAAAACCTTAAACCTTACTAGTCAGAATGCATTTATAGATATCTTGTATTACAAATTTCATTAGTCAAACTGTAATTTTGCTAAAGGTTTACTAAAGGTTTTTATCTGCCTGCTTGTGTAAGTCCTGTATTTGAAACCTTTTCCTGCCTAGTGTTTGTGACACATTCACTCATCATCTATACTTGTCTGCTAAGGAGATGCAGATTTATCTCTTTTGGTGGAATTTTAAGATTGCTGGCAGAAAAAAAAGAACTCTGAGTAATAAATTTAAAGCTCTTTGTTTGAGTTGAATCTGAATGAATCAGATCTCATTAGTATTTAGGAGGAAGTACAGTTCATTGAAAACTAAATAAATGTAAATGTAATTGTGCCCTGCATGAATCACGGCACTATTCCAAGTCTCAATTCTGTGATTAGGCTTAAGCAGCTACAGTGCTGTGGTTAAGGTTAGAGACAGATCATGGTGTCTGAAGTTAATTTGTTACTGTTAATTTGTCCCTGACCACAGTCTTTCTATGACCTTAAAGAAGTGCTGTGGGAGCCTAAACACAACTATAACATTTCCATTAATGCTGAAATCACAAAACTGAAAAGAAGGAAGAAAAAACAGTTAAAAAAAAGAGCAATATAAAAGAGGTGATATTACAAGAAGTTCTTCACTGAAAAAAAAGTCCCAATATTTAGCCCTGAACCTGTAGAATATCCATCCATCCATTATGTAAACCCCTTATCCTGTTCAAGGTCACGGGGCACTAGAGCCTCTCCCAGCTCTAACTGGGACTATCTAAGAGTATCTACGTACATGTAGCGGTTTCAAGATTGTCTGAAGCAGTCTCAACACATCAGTACTGTGGATTCATACTTTATTCTGCAACAGAGGAGCATGGGGGGGGTCAGTGCGCACACAGACAGACTCTCTCCTCCGTTTCCTTACCACTCGCGGTGTCACGCAGCATGTCCCAAGAATTAGCTGGACGCTGCATGTGCGTCCGTTATGTAAACTAAAAAAGTATAATCTCTAATATGTGCACAAAATTAAATTACTCAAAATAATTAGTAAAATTGAAATAAAATTAAATACCGAAATCCATACAATGGATTACAAATCACAAGCCAAAGAAGTCAAAGAAAGATGTACACTTCAATAAAAATGAGTACAATATTTCAGAGCCAAAACATTTTGGCAAATATACACCAACAACACTAGAAATTGAAAACAAATGCATATAGCATTGTAACATACCTGCAACAGAGGAGCATGGGGGGGTCAGTGCGCAGACAGACAGACTCTCTCCTCCGTTTCCTACAGCAAACCAGACAGCTGCATGCTAATGAGGCCCGATCACGGTCAGAATAATCTTGACAAAAACTCGCTTTTTGTGCGGTAACTTTAAGTATTCACAACCTCAAGCATGTCGGAATTATATGCATAACCAATTTATACACGCTTCCAACAAAAACATGCAACTTTTAATGGAATTAATATGCACGAAGGATTGAAGAGCGTTAAGACGCACCTTACCACTCGCGGTGTCACGCAGCATGTCTCAAGAATTAGCTGGACGCTGCATGTGCGTCTGTTATGCGTCACACTATTTAGGGTCCCCCTTGCTACAACAATAGGTAGGAACTATATATATATATATATATAAAAGAAAATATATATATATATATTTAAAATTATAATAATATATATAAAAGAAAATATATACAATTTAAAATTACAATAACTGAAATATTCAAGTTTTGAGAATGTTCATAATAAATAAAAAAAAACAGAGGACTTGGCTCAGCTACATACAGTAACACGTCACAACAATGAAAATAAAAGTTCCTGACAATAATCAACATGTGCCCAACAGTGGAACAGATCAGTTTATTACGTTGATGGTTAATAATCCTTTTCACAGCACTTCCTCATACTGTCTGTATTTCCTTAAATACACATTATTATACTGCAAACAGCAAACAATAGAATATATGGAAAATTGCTCTAAACACTAAATGTGAATGTTCATGTTGTGTTTTTGACAACATAAAGACACAGGTATGTAACAGTAATTCAGAGTCTTGTTTTTCATAGTTAATGATCAACATAGATTTCAAAGAGAGGGAAACGCATTATCTACCAGGTTACTTCCTCACACTGACCAAAAGTACTAAAGTCAACCTTCATATACTAAAACAGAAAAGAGAGAATTCGAGAGTGTCAGACAAGTCTCTCTCTTATTATTTTTTGGTGACTGAAATGAAATGAAAACAGCTGTGAAAGACTTCGTCATCCTGGGAATCATCTCAGGTGAGCTCTGTCACTTACAAAATAACCTAGTGTGTCCTACTGTGTTATGTCCTAATGTCCGATTAGTGCTGAGCTGCTCTTTCTCTTCTGTTGGATGCTTGCAGTGTTGTAGTGAATTGAATTAACAAAGTATATTTGCACATTGCTGCTGGACTTCCTGTATGCTAATGAGCTTTGTAAAAAGTAGATTTCACCTATGTGGGATCAATAAAGATTCACCTTTAGTGATAAAAATGTCTTTGTCCTTTCAAAGATTCAGCTCTTTTGGCTCGGCTCCTTTGAAAGAGCTGACTCTTACGGCTCCCAAATGGCTCTTAACTTAGTATCACTGTGAGCCTTATATTTTAGCCTTATATATATGGTTTCATGGTAGAAGCGTGAGGTTACAGGGGGCTGAGGTGAAGAAGGTGCAGGAGTTTAAGTACTTGGGGTCAACAGTTCAGTGTGATGGGGAGTGTGGAAAAGAGGTGAAGAGGCGAGTGCAGGCAGGTTGGAGTGGGTGGAGGAAAGTGTCAGGAGTGTTGTGTGACAGAAGAGTGTCAGCCAGACTCAAAGGAAAGGTGTACAGGACAGTGGTGAGACCAGCTTTGCTCTATGGGTTAGAGACAGTAGCAGTGAGAAAGAGACAAGAGGCAGAGATGGAAGCAGCAGAGATGAAGATGTTGAGGTTCTCCTTAGGAGTGACAAGGTTGGACAGAATAAGGAACGAGCTCATCAGAGGGACAGCGTCAGAGAGGCCAGATTGAGATGGTTTGGACATGTGCAGAGGAGGGATAGTGATTATATTGGTAGAAGGATGTTGGAGATGGAGCTGCCAGGCAAGAGGGCGAGAGGACGACCGAGGAGGAGATATATGGATGTTCTAACAGAGAATATGAGGTTAGCTGGTGTCAGAGAGGAAGATGCCCAGGATAGAGTGAAGTGGAAAAGGATGATTCGCTGTGGCGACCCCTAATGGGAAAAGCCGAAAGAGTAGTAGTAGTATATATATGGTTTCATTACAAAAAAGACACAGTTGCTATTGTTTACCATTAAAATTCATATATGTGTTGTAAATGTTGGAAAAGGATGATGCACTGTGGTGTCCCCTGATGGGAAAAGCCGAGAGAGAATGTAAATGTGTTGTACATGTAATATATATGCGTTGTTATATATAGTTAGGGATATATTGCACAGTGTTATTTGAGTCCTACTCAAACCAGTAACTGTCTGCTGCAGGTTTAACCAGTGGAGCTGGTGTGTTACCAGATGGTCCCCTGACTGCAGCTGTGGGAGGGACAGTGACGTTCACCACAACAATTACACCACCTGACAAACCTTTTCTGTTTGTAGGATGGATTTTTAACTATAATAATACTGATAAAAATATGATAACATCAACTTCTGCAGACATAATTGGACCAGGCTATGAAGACAGGATCAGTTTTGACAGAACCACTGGATCTCTGGAGCTCAGGAGTCTGACTCTTAGTGACGATGGAGAATATAGAGTTATCATTACACCAGATGGAGGACAACAGTTAACAGGAAGTACCAGACTGGAGATACTGGGTGAGTAGATGTTTGAGATCAGTCTTAATTTTTTGCTATGATTATCACAACGGATGTAATTGATAAAATATACATTGTGCATGTCCTAAAAAGGACATGGTCTTCCCAACACAGAAGAGGTTCACTGTTGGTTTGAGGCATCACTGTCCACATCTTATTTCATATTAAACAACAGCTTAGGAAATAGTGAGTGAATCTCATTAGTAGCCTCATTTTACATTTAGTTATAAGGCAGCAAAGATCTAAGTCAAGAGAAAACATCATGGCATAGTTATTGGGACACAAACTGATGCAGAGCGTGTGGAACAGCAGAAAAATGTGATGCTTTGTCTTTCGTTTAGTTGTTAATAAGTAGAAGTGCATCTTCAGTGATGGATGCAAAACACTTCCCATAGTTCTTCCCATGTGATAAACAAAATTATTTCATAGTTATACTTATGAACTTATAAAATAATGAATCCAATATGTTTTTCACCCTCAGTGCCAGTCTCCAATGTAAAGGTGACTGTCAGTAATGTGGACTTGGTGGAGTTTAACAGCTCTGTCCGTCTGTCCTGCTCCTCCTCTGGATCCTCCCTGTCTTTCCTCTGGCTGAACGGCAGCTCTGAGGTTACAGACAGTGACAGAGTTCAGCTCACTGACGGAAACACAAATCTCACTATAGTCACTGTGACCCGCTATGACCAGGGACCGTTCAGGTGTCACGTGTTCAATGCTGTCAGTGATGGCACCAGTGAACCAGTGAAACTCTCCATCAGCTGTGAGTTACTAACCTGCATGTTCAGAGTTTTATCTGCAGCAGTTTAATAAAGTCTAGAAAAATGTTCATATTTTTCTTTTATTGCAGGACCGTGTGTTTGTTTGATTGTTTGTTTGTTTGTTTTTTGCTTATTACACATCTCTAAATTACTTTATTCTGCTCCTCACATTCAGACGGCCCAGAGATGTGAATTTAAAGAAATCCCCATCGAAAGAAGAATATTTGGTGGAGTCAAACGTTGACTTGTCCTGCTCAGCGGTCTCCAGTCCTTCTGCCCAGTTTTCCTGGTTTCTGAATGAAAGCAGGCTGCCTGATACTGGACCAGACCTCAGACTGATGAACATTCAGATAAATCAGAGTGGGAGCTACAGCTGTCAGGCCTTTAACAGCAAAACTCTGAGATATCAAACATCTCAGCCTGCAGCAATAATTGTGCTTGGTAAGTCTTGAGTATGTTTACATCATATTTTTAAAGAAGTAACTGTATGGTAAAATACCTAGTACACATATTTCTTACATTGTGTGTATTTGAATCATGATACTAATGATTACAATGAATCAAAATTACTTTTATTAAATATATTTTAGTTTAATGTACTGTAGTTTTAGCTGTAGTTTCTCTGTTTTTGAAAGGCCTGTGCAGAATATCTGTTCCAACAACAAAAGCAGTGAATGTGTGCACTGTCCTCTGGACACCTTCCTGTCCACCATCACTCAGGGCTTCCTCAAAGGGAGTTTGTTGGGTTTTCTCTACATATCTGCATAGTTTTGACTGGCATTATATAACGTGGTCTGAGATGACTGAATTGGCCAGTAGTGGATTGACACTATATAATAAAGTTGTACTGAATTTATCTGAAGCACATAAGCTGTTACTGAAGCCTTTAATGTAATTTACCTTTATCCCAGAACTTTCAATTACTGTACATCATTTGTCATTTGTCAACCAACTGGGTAACAATATGATATTAAGCAAAAACATGCAAGTTTCTTTTTTGAATTTACATGGGGTCAGTTACTAAACATGCTGTTGGATAGCACCCTTGCACAATCAGTTATTGGGACACAAACTCATGCAGAGTGTGTGGAACAGCAGAAAAATGTGATGCTTTGTCTTTCGTTTAGTTGTTAATAAGTAGAAGTGCATCTTCAGTGATGGATGCAAAACACTTCCCATAGTTCTTCCCATGTGATAAAAAGATATATTTAATAGTTATGAACTTATAAAATAATGAAGCCACTATGTTTTTCACCCTCAGTGCCAGTCTCCAATGTAAAGGTGACTGTCAGTAATGTGGACTTGGTGGAGTTTAACAGCTCTGTCCGTCTGTCCTGCTCCTCCTCTGGATCCTCCCTGTCTTTCCTCTGGCTGAACGGCAGCTCTGAGGTTACAGACAGTGACAGAGTTCAGCTCACTGATGGAAACACCAATCTCACTATATTCACTGTGACCCGCTACCAGGGACCGTTCAGGTGTCAATGTTCAATGCTGTCAAATAATGGCACCAGTCAACCAGTGAAACTCTCCATCAGCTGTGAGTTACTAACCTGCATGTTCAGAGTTTTATCTGCAGCAGTTTAATAAAGTCTAGAAAAATGTTAATATTTTTCTTTTATTGCAGGACTGTGTGTTTGTTTGTTTGTTTGTTTTTTGCTTATTACACATCTCTAAATTACTTTATTCTGTTCCACATTCAGACTCACATGGAATTTAAAGAAATCCCATCGAAAGAACAATATTTGGTCGAGTCAAACGTTGACTTGTCCTGCTCAGCGGTCTCCAGTCCTTCTGCCCAGTTTTCCTGGTTTCTGAATGAAAGCAGGCTGCCTGATACTGGACCAGACCTCAGACTGATGAACATTCAGATAAATCAGAGTGGGAGCTACAGCTGTCAGGCCTTTAACAGCAAAACTCTGAGATATCAAACATCTCAGCCTGCAGCAATAATTTTGCTTGGTAAGTCTGAGTATTTTTACATCATATTTTTAAAGAAGTGACTGTATGGTAAAATACCTAGTACACACATTTCTTACATTGTGTGTATTTGAGTCATGATACTAATGATTACAATGAATCAAAATTACTTTTATTAAATATATTTTAGTTTAATGTACTTTAGTTTTAGCTGTAGTTTCTCTGTTTTTGAAAGGCCTGTGCAGAATATCTGTTCCAACAACAAAAGCAGTGAATGTGTGCACACCAGACGAAGTGAAGTCAACCTTCATGTACTAAAACATAAAAGAGAGACTTCGAGAGTGTCAGACAAGTCTCTCTTTTTTTATTTTATTTTTATTTTTTGGTGACTGAAATGAAATGAAAACAACTGTGACAGACTTTGTCATCCTGGGAATCATCTCAGGCTAGAAATGCATCTTCAGTGATGGATGCAAAACACTTCCCATAGTCCTTCCCATGTGATAAACAGATATATTTAATATTTACATTTTTAATTTTTAAAATAATGAATCCACTATGTTTTTCACCCTCAGTGGCAGCCTCCAATGTAAAGGTGACTGTCAGTAATGTGGACTTGGTGGAGTTTAACAGCTCTGTCCGTCTGTCCTTCTCCTCCTCTGGATCCTCCCTGTCTTTCCTCTGGCTGAACGGCAGCTCTGAGGTCACAGCCAGTGACAGAGTTCAGCTCACTGACGGAAACACCAATCTCACTATAGTCAATGTGACCCGTTATGACCAGGGACCGTTCAGGTGTAAAGTGTCCAATGCTGTCAGTGATGGCACCAGTGAACCAGTGAAACTCTCCATCAGCTGTGAGTTACTAACCTGCATGTTTAGTTTTTTACCTGCAGCAGTTTAACAAAGTCTAGTATAAAATGGCATCAAAGTACAGAAGTATGAACAAATGACCTCAAATAATTTAAATATATTGTGCCAGACTTGTCTGTTACATTGTACTGGAGTTTTTTTTGGATCCTATCTGTCATGTTTTGTATTTGGGCTGGACCCGAGTGCAACAACATGAGATTGATTGTGATAAGAAAATTAATAGGACAAAGGAAGAACAAAAACTACAAACCACACATTTACAAAGGAGTATGATAAATACGAAGACCAAACTGAAACAGGCCAAGTCAATGGATGGGGAAAGAAGTGTGAAAGAAGAGGAGGGTCTGGCAAATGGTTCAGTTCTGAGAGCCGGAGTAGGAAGTCCATTAAGAAGCTCTTGAGGCCAGTGGTGGCAGCACTAGACCTGCAGGGGCCGGACTGGAGGCTGGGCAGGAGGCCGGTGGCAGCGCCTAAACCCCTCAGCGACTGGAGTGGGAGAACAGACTGGAGGCGGTGGCTGATCCTGTCTGATTGCATGACTGGAGGCCGGGTAGGAGCCTGGCAGCGGCAGCAGAAACCGTTTGGGAGCCTGGTGCTGACGGCTGAAACCATCTGGGTGCCTAGCTGGAGGCCGGTGCTGACATAAATGTTAGAACCCCTTGGGAGAAGAGGCAGGAAGGAGGTCGGCACCAGCAGCTGGAGCCCCAGGAAGTGGAGCAGGATAAGGAACAGGGAGGTCACTGGCCAACTTAGGTGCCAGAAGACGTAGGGACGTGGTCATTTAAAGTGCTGGCACTGGCTGTGCGCTGACCATGCCAGAGACAGATGAGGAAACAATGGTAGCCAATCTAGGACCCCATGCCAGATGAGTTTGGGTGGCCCAGAGGCAAGGACTGCTGCTACCTGGGAACAGGGTACTCTGGGTACTCAGGGTTTGCAGGCCAGCTTGGTGACAGCAACAGACAGGTGTCAACCAACTCAGGGTCAGGGCTGGGGAAGATGTCGGCCCCATCAGAGGCAGGGTCAGGGCCCTGCTGAACAAGAGGCATGAGCAGGGACAGAGAGAGCACCAACCAACACGGGACCAGGAATGGGCTCATAGATGTCGGTAACCAGAGCAGAGACGGGTTCGGGTTGTCAGATTACTCAGGGACAAGGTCCAGAACAGGCCGATCACTGACTGACTGTGAGGCAGCTGGGGGGTCCTGGACAGGAGGAGGTTGTGCCTGTTTAATTGTGCTCTTTGGCACCTCAAACAGGTTCAAATAAAGTTTAGTATAAATTGGCAGTTAAGTTCAGCTGAAAATGAACAAGCACATGACACAGAGTCATTTAAATATTTTTTGCAGGACGTGTCTGTTACACTGTACAGGAGTTTCTATTTGTTCTGATTAGTTATGAATCTTCACACTGTTTCCAGCTGATTCCCATGTGACCTTTACATTTATTTTATTCTGCTTCCCACATTCAGACGGCCCAGACCATGTGATTTTGGAGAAATTCCCATCACAAGAACAATATGTGGTCGGGTCAAACATTAATCTTTCCTGCTCAGCAGTCTCCAGTCCTTCTGCCCAGTTTTACTGGTTTTTGAATGGAGACCCTTTGCCGGATACTGGACCAGAACTCAGATTGATGAAGATTCAGATGAATCAGAGTGGAAACTACAGCTGTCAGGCCTTTAATAACAAAACTCTGAGATATCAAACATCTCAGTCTGCAGCTATAATTGTGCTTGGTAAGTCTCTTTGTGTTTACTGCTTTTTGGGGATTTACTGTCAGAACTGATGAAAAAATGTCATTAAATTCTCCAAATACAAATTACATCTATGTATTTGTAAATGTATATGTGTTTTTAATACACAGCTGTTTTCCTCATGTCATGTCAAAGCCAAATAATAAATGTTTATTAAAAATTGCAGTCACATTGTTTTGAAATCTACAACTTTCAAACCTTTAACAACAAAACTGAAAATTGTCTGAAACTTTAATAGTTTCTGTTGTTGTATATTGTGGACTGACTGACAGGCTTTTCAGGGTAAGTAGCAGTGGTGTAAAATGAGTATTTGCTTCAAGCTGTAATAGATAGGAATGGACTAAAATGGCGCTTTAGAAATAAAGACCTAATAAAGAAAGAAAGAAATAAAGAAACATCATAATTTATGATGATGTTTGTGTGGCTTCTGTAAGGTACTTAAATATTCACCCTGTTTCATTTCACTTTGTTGAAAAGCCTGCACAGGTCTTTCAGCTGGTGCCATTGCTGGAATAGTAATTTCATATTTCCTGGTTGTTGGAGGAGCTTTAGGTGGAGGATTCTACATTTATAAAAAGAAAAAGTGAGTAAAAAAACAGACCAAATGGGAACTAAGTTAAGTCATGAGTTTGTTCTGAATTTGGGCTATATGTATCTATGTTTCATTTCAGTACAAGCAGCAGCAAAACTCAGCCACAGAAACACACCTGTAAAAAAGGTCGGTACTGATCTGATTTAACTTAATCCGTTGAGGTTTAAGTTTGACCCATCATGTTAGAAACACTGACACCGTAAAATACATCAGAAATCAAATATCTATTGGATGTAACAAGTCTCATTTATAAACATTAGTTTAAAAAAATTATTAGAACAAGTGAAAATAAATTTGTAAATACAAAAGTTTGATTTGCATTTATTTCATTATTTATACCGATTTATTTTAATAGAAACAGCACAAAGCAACATTCCACCAGTTAAATATACAACAGGTTGGTATTTATGTCACTAAACTAAATCTGTTTTCGGTTTTAAGTTTAACTGATCGTGTTCGCAAAGATGAAAAAATAATGTATTGATGTAACAAGTTTCTTTATTTTACCCAGAACGAGAGGAATCTATATATGAAAATGATTTGGTGTATGAAAACACAATTTAGTTATTGCCCCCTCTGGAGGTAAGTTCTTTGAATCTTTTAGTTTGATTCACTGAAATAAAAGTCCATATTCTAATCAGCTTTGAACCTTTTGTCCCACAGATGCTGAGAAAATAAAAACACATATTAATGTGTGAACAACACTTCCTGTCTCAGCGAACTGCACAACAACATACAGTAACTCACAGTCCTGACACATTATAAATGTTTACTATTATAATACTGTTTTATGCATTTTTACAGTGTGTGTATCTTACACCTTAACACACCACACTGACAGTGTCCTGTTGTTCCACATCATAATGTAAAAACAAAATATGTAGTGCATGTATGGATGTTAATGTTAGATCCTATTAGTCACTGACGACTGTGGAAATGAAGCTGTTGCTTTTAAAGCTAATTCTGACTTGGTCATACACCAGGTGATTTATCCAACAAATAGTAAAGATTACACAATTTCAATAATGAAGCTGCATCATTTATTTCTCATTTGCCAATATAAAACACTAAATATCTTAATCTTAACTGTTAATCTCCATTAAGACCTTTTCAGTGACCTTGTAACTTAGTTTTTTTACTTTCTGGCAAAGGTCCTGTAACTAAACTTTTAAATATAATTCCGCAATTCATTGTGGGTAATGTCATTATTGTACGTCATACTCAGCACATAAAACCTTTTGTGTTAAAGTGTTTGTTTTTATTCTCATTTGATGTAAATTCAGTTGGTTTTTGTGATTTTATTTTATTGTTGTTTACAACATAATTTTAGAGGACCTCGAGACCCTGCAGTGACCTGTTGTCGACATTAAATTAAACTGAATTCTTTTTCGAAATCTCCAGAATTGCTGAATTGCAGATATCCCATTTTTTTCACCATTCAAGTCAATGGTAAATTCTGACAATTCAAAATGTAATTACAGATATTTTTAATAAAAACTGACAAGTTAAAATGTACTTGCACATATCTTAAATTACATTTTTGACCAGTTATAAATACATTTCAGGTATGTGAAATTTTATTATTTTATTCTGTTGAATGCTTAAACAGCACAATGATGACTGTGACATAATTTTCAATATCCACAAAAGACTTGCGACTAGTCAAAATGTAATTGTAAAAACCTTAAACCTTACTAGTCAGAATGCATTTATAGATATCTTGTATTACAAATTTCATTAGTCAAACTGTAATTTTGCTAAAGGTTTACTAAAGGTTTTTATCTGCCTGCTTGTGTAAGTCCTGTATTTGAAACCTTTTCCTGCCTAGTGTTTGTGACACATTCACTCATCATCTATACTTGTCTTCTAAGGAGATGCAGATTTATCTCTTTTGGTGGAATTTTAAGATTGTTGGCAGAAATAAAAGAACTCTGAGTAATAACTTTAAAGCTCTTTGTTTGAGTTGAATCTGAATGAATCAGATCTCATTAGTATTTAGGAGGAAGTACAGTTCATTGGAAACTAAATAAATGTAAATGTAAATGTAATTGTGCCCTGCATGAATCACAGCACTATTCCAAGTCTCAATTCTGTGATTAGTCTTAAGCAGCTACAGCGCTGTGGTTAAGGTTAGAGACAGATCATGGTGTCTGAAGTTAATTTAATTTGTCCCTGACCACAGTCTTTCTACTGTGCTAATTATCTGAAAAAGAAGGAAGAAAAAACAGTTAAAAAAAGAGCAATATAAAAGAGGTGATATTACAAGATTAACTGTAGATTATCCATCCATCCATTATGTAAACCCCTTATCCTGTTCAAGGTCATGGGGGCACTAGAGCCTCTCCCAGCTCTAACTGGGACTATCTAAGAGTATCTACGTACAGTAACACGTCACAACGATGAAAATAAAAGTTCCTGACAATAATCAACATGTGCCCAACAGTGACACAGATCAGTTTATTACGTTGATGGGTAATAATTCTTTTCACAGCACTTCCTCATACTGTCTGTATTTCCTTAAATACACATTATTATACTGCAATCAGCAAACAACAGAATATATGGAAAATTACTCTACACATTAAATGTGAATGTTCATGTTGTGTTTTTGAAAACATAAAGACACAGGTATGTAACAGTAATGCAGAGTCTTGTTTTTCATAGTTAATGATCAACATAGATTTCAGAGATAGGGAAACGCATTATCTACCAGGTTACTTCCTCACACTGACCAGAAGTACTAAAGTCAACCTTCATAAACTAAAACAGAAAAGTTTGACTTCAAGAGTGTCAGACAAGTCTCTCTTTTTTTATTTTAATTTTTATTTTTTGGTGACTGAAATGAAATGAAAACAGCTGTGACGGACTTCGTCATCCTGGGAATCATCTCAGGTGAGCTCTGTCACTTACAAAATAACCCAGTGTGTCCTACTGTGTTATGTCCTAATGTCCGATTAGTGCTGAGCTGCTCTTTCTCTTCTGTTGGATGCTTGCAGTGTTGTAGTGAATTGAATTAACAAAGTATATTTGCACATTGCTGATGGACTTCCTGTATGCTAATGAGCTTTGTAAAAAGTACATTTCACCGATGTGGGATCAATAAATATTTACCTTTATTGATAAAAATGTCTGTCTCCTTTCAAAGATTCAGCTCTTTTGGCTCAGCTCCCTTGAAAGAGCTGATTCTTACGGCTCCCAAATGGATCTTAACTTAGTATCACTCTGAGCATTTTATTTTAGCCTTATATATATGATTTCATTACAAAAAAGACACAGTTGCTATTGTTTACCATTAAAATGCATATATGTGTTGTACATGTTGAAAAGGATGATTCGCTTTGACGACCCCTGATGGGAAAAGCCGAAACAGAAGTAGTAGATGTCTTGTACATTTAATATATATGCGTTGTTATATATAGTTAGGCATTTATTGCACAGTGTTATTTGAGTCCTACTCAAACCAGTAACTGTCTGCTGCAGGTTTAACCAGTGGAGCTGGTGTGTTACCAGATGGTCCCCTGACTGCAGCTGTGGGAGGGACAGTGACCTTCAACCCAACAATTACACCACCTGACAAACCTTTTCTGTTTATAGGATGGATTTTTAACCATAAAATATTGATAAAAATATAATAACATCAACTTCTGCAGACATAATTGGACCAGGCTATGAAAACAGGATCAGTTTTGACAGAACCACTGGATCTCTGGAGCTCAGGAGTCTGACTCTTAGTGACAGTGGAGAATATAGAGTTATCATTACACCAGATGGAGGACACCAGTTAACAGGAAGTACCAGACTGGAGATACTGGGTGAGTAGATGTTTGAGATCAGTTTTAATTTTTTTGCTATGATAATCACAGATTTTATTGATAAAATATACATTGTACATGTCCTAAAAAGGACATGGTCTTCTTCCCAACACAGAAGAGGTTGACTGTTGGTTTGAAGCATCACTGTCCACATTTTATTTCATATTAAACAACAGCTTAGGAAATAGTGAGTGAATCTCATTAGGTGCCTCATTTTACATTTAGTTATAAGGCAGCAAGGATTTAAGTGAAGAGAAAATATCATGGCACAATACCTGGCAAAGAAAATGCTCTGTCCGTCTGTCCTGATAAAGTTATATAAAGTTGAGGTTTTCTATTGTGTACTGTTAGGATCAAAAACTTTTTATTCTTTTATAGGAATGATAATCAGTATATTTCCTTTCAACAGCACCAGCACACAATATAGTGGTGACTCCCAGCAGCACAGACATGGTGGAGTTTAACAGCTCTGTCCGTCTGTCCTGCTCCTCCTCTGGAACCTTCCTGTCTTTCCTCTGGCTGAACGGCAGCTCTGAGGTCACAGCCAGTGACAGAGTTCAGCTCACTGACGGAAACGCCACTCTCACTATATTCAATGTGACCCGCTATGACCAGGGACCGTTCAGGTGTCATGTGTCCAACGCTCTCAGTAATGGCACCAGTGAACCAGTGAAACTCTCCATCAGCTGTGAGTTACTAACCTGCATGTTTAGTTTTTTACCTGCAGCAGTTTAACAAAGTCTAGTATAAAATGGAATCAAAGTACAGAAGTATGAACGAACAAATGACTCAGAATAATTTAAATATTTTGTGCCAGACTTGACTGTTACATTGTACCAGAGTTTTTTTTTGGTATCTGATTAATTTTGGATCCATTTGTCATGTTTTGTATTTGGGCTGGACCGAGTGCAACAAGATGACTGGGGTTGTAATGAGAAAATTAATAGGATAAAGGAAGACCAAAAACTACAAACCACACATTTACAAAGGAGTATGATAAATACGAAGACCAAACTGAAACAGACCAAGTCAATGGATGGGGAAAGAAGTGTGAAAGAAGAGGAGGGTCTGGCAAATGGTTCAGGTCTGAGAGCCAGAGTAGGAACTCCATTAAGAAGCTCTTGAGGCCAGCGGTGGCAGCAGTAGACCTCCGGGGGCCAGACTGGAGGCCGGGTAGGAGCCTGGCAGCGGCAGCAGAAGCCGTTCAGGGAGGCCGGTGCTGACGGCTGAAACCATCTGGGTGTCAAGCTGGAGGCCGGTGCTGACATAAATGTTAGAACCACTTGGGAGAAGAGGCAGGAAGGAGGTCGGCACCGGCAGCTGGAGCCCCCTGGAGGTGGAGCAGGATAAGGAATAGGGAGGTCACTGGCCAACTTAGGTGCCAGAAGACCTCATGCTGGCACTGGCCAGAGACAGATGAGGAAACAATGGCAGCCAATCTAGGACCCCATGCCAGATGAGTTTGGGTGGCCCAGAGGCAAGGACTGCTGCTACCTGGGAACAGGGTACTCTGGCCGATTCCTGGGGATCACAAACTGTAGGCCAGCTTGGTGACAGCAACAGACAGGTGTCAACCAACTCAGGGTCAGGGAGAGGAAGACGTTGGCAGGGTCAGAGCCCTGCTGAACAAGAGGCATGAGCAGGGACAGAGAGAGCACCAACCCAAATGGGACCAGGAATGGGTTCAAAACCGGAGCAGAGACGTGTTCGGGTTGTCAGATTACTCAGGGACAAAGTCCAGAACAGGCCGATCACTGACTGACTCTGAGGCAGCTGGGGGGTCCTGGACAGGAGGAGGTTGTGTCTGTTTAATTGTGGTCTTTGGCACCTCAAACAGGTTCAAATAAAGTCTAGTATAAATTGGCAGTTAAGTACAGCTGAAAATGAACAAGCACATGACACAGATTCATTTTTGCAGGACGTGTCTGTTACACTGTACAGGAGTTTCTATTTATTCTGATTAGTTATGAATCTTCACACTGTTTCAGCTGATTCCCATGTGACCTTTTACATTTATTTCATTCTGCTTCCCACATTCAGACGGCCCAGACTATGTGATTTTAGAGAAATTCCAATCACAAGAACAATATGTGGTCGGGTCAAACATTAACATTTCCTGCTCAGCAGTCTCCAGTCCTTCTGCCCAGTTTTACTGGTTTTTGAATGGAGACCCTTTGCATGATACTGGACCAGACCTCAGACTGATGAAGATTCAGATGAATCAGAGTGGAAACTACAGCTGTCAGGCCTTTAATAACAAAACTCTGAGATATCAAACATCTCAGTCTGCAGCTATAATTGTGCTTGGTAAGTCTGAGTGTGTTTACTGCTTTTTGGGGATTTACTGTCAGAACCGATAGAAACAGTGTCATTAAATTCTCCAAATACAAATTACATCTATGTATTTCTTAATGTATATGTGTTTTTAATACACAGCTGTTTTCCTCATGACATGTCAAAGTCTTGGTTTAGGCCAAATAATAAATCTTTATTAAAAATTGCAATCTATTTGTTTTGAAATCTACAACTTTCAAACCTTTAACAACAAAACTGAAAAATATCTGAAACTTTAATAGATTCTGTTGTTGGTATATTGTGGGCTGACTGACAGGCTTTACAGGGTAAGTGGCAGTGGTGTAAAATGAGTATTTGCTTCAAGCTGTAAGAGATAGGAATGGACTAAAGTGGCGCTTTGGAAATAAAGTGTTATTTGATAGTTTTTTAAATTATAGAGTAACTATACTCACAATTTCGAACCACAAATATCTATTTTTCAGACCATGTTGAAATCTTGGGTCCAACAAAGTTAGAAGAGAAACAGACGTTGGTGCTGCTTTGCTCTGTACAGTCCACATTACCTACTTCTTACACCTGGACACTGAATGGGGAAGAGATTCTAAATAATTCAACTGTTTTCATCAAACCCATGAGTGAATCTTCTGACAGTGGCAAATACATCTGCCAAGTGACGGATGATCATAGCGGGAGAATCTCTTTTGGAGAACACAGTTTGTCTGTTCAAGGTAAAGTAACAGCATGTAACAACATATCTGGTGACTGCAAATATAAAGAAGTCGATGTATGTTTAGTATTTATTCCACATTCAGATAATATTGTCCATCCTGATAAAAAAATAACAAACTATTATTATAGTCATGTCAATAGTACAAGAAATGTTTTCATTGAAATATTCAGCTTTCTAACAGGAAACATGTTTGGCATTTACTAAATGGTGTATTTAATCACTATGTGTCATTTATGATGATGTTTGTGTGGCTTCTGTAAGGTACTTAAATATTCCCCCTGTTTCATTTCACTTTGTTGAAAAGCCTGCACAGGTCTTTCAGCTGGTGCCATTGCTGGAATAGTCATTTCATATTTCCTGGTTGTTGGAGGAGCTTTAGGTGGAGGATTCTACATTTATAAAAAGAAAAAGTGAGTAAAAAAACAGACCAAATGGGAACTAAGTTAAGTAAATTAAGTCATGAGTTTGTTTTGAATTTGGGCTATATGTATCTATGTTTTATTTCAGTACAAGCAGCAGCAAAACTCAGCCACAGAAACACACCTGTAAAAAAGGTCGGTACTGATCTGATTTAACTTAATCCGTTGAGGTTTAAGTTTGACCCATCATGTTAGAAACACTGACACCGTAAAATACATCAGAAATCAAACATGTATTGGATGTAACAAGTCTCGTTTATAAACATTAGTTCAAAAAAATTATTAGTAAAATTGAAAGTAAAATTGTAAATAAAAAAGTTTGATTTGCATTTATTTTATTATTTATACTGATTTATTTTAATAGAAACAGCACGAAGCAACATTCCACCAGTTAAACATACAACAGGTTGGTATTTATGTCACTAAACTAAATCTGTTTTCGGTTTTAAGTTTAACTGATAGTGTTCGCAAAGATGAAACCATAAACTACATCAGAAATCAAACATGTATTGATGTAACAAGTCTCTTTATTTTACCCAGAACGAGAGGAATCTATATATGAAAATGATTTGGTGTATGAAAACACAATTTAGTTATTGCCCCCTCTGGAGGTAAGTTGTTTGAATCTTTTAGTTTGATTCACTGAAATAAAAGTCCATATTCTAATCATCTTTGAACCTTTTGTCCCACAGATGCTGAGAAAATAAAAACACATATTAATGTGTGTACAACACTTCCTGTCTTAGAGAACTGCACAACAACATACAGTAACTCACAGTCCTGACACATTATAAATGTTTACTATTATAATACTGTTTTATGCATTTTTACAGCGTGTGTATCTTACACCTTAACACACCACACTGACAGTGTCCTGTTGTTCCACATCATGATGTAAAAACAAAATATGTAGTGTATGTGTGGATGTTTGCCGTGTTTGCCAATAATATACGTTAATGTAAGATCCTATTAGTCACTGACGACTGTGGAAATGAAGCTGTTGCTTTTTACAGCTTATTCTGATTTGGTCACACACCAGGTGATTTTTCCAATAAAGTGTAAAGATTACATAATTTCAATAAAGAAGCTGTATCGTTCATTTCTCATTTGCCATTATAAAACACTATATATCTTAATCTTAACTGTTAATCTCCATTAAGACCTTTTCAGTGATCCTGTATCTTTGTTTTTTTTTTTTTTCTTTACTTTTTTCTTTCCTGTAACTACCTTTTTAATGAATAATTTAAAAATGTGCCATGTTTGAGAGTAAAAAAAGTTTGGTCAGTAATAATGAGAATAACACCACAGGCCCAGACTGTGAAGGCAGCGTGAGCTCAGAAAAATGGCTCCTAATCATTGCTTTTGAAATTTGAAGATGTAAACAAGCTGCACAAGAGGTGCTGGGTGAGCAGATGTTTAACCTGTGTTTCAAATCTGAATTAAAAGAGTGAACGATTTATATTCACAAACAATTTAGAGGTCATGTGACTACACACGACTGTTGGGCAGCAGGTTGACTGGTCGTTCACCAATCCTACAGTTTTTGGTTTGATCCCTGTTTCCTGTGGTCACATGTTGAAGTGTCTTTGAGTAAGACACTGATGGCCAGCTGCATAGCAGCTCCCCTATCTGTGTCTGTGTGTGTGTGTGTGTGTGTGTGTGTGTGTGTGTGTGTGTGTGTGTGTGTGTGTGTGTGCATGGGTAAATAAGAAGCAGTGCAAAGTGCTCTGAGCACCATTTAACATGTTTCATCTGTGTCCCACTGGGATTTATTTTGAAAGCTCATTCCAATCTCAGTATTACATCATTTCTATGTGATCTGGCACGTTACACCAATGCAGGTAATTTATCAATGCATTAAACTGTAAACTGCAAAAATATAATTTTTTTTATTAGAAATTCTGGATCTCCAACAATTCAAAGCACTTCATGAGAAAAGCAAAAGACTGTGGTTAAGATCACATAGATTTTAACGTCTGTTGAAAAAGGAGAATCGTGAAATAGTTTCCTTTCACATGCAGTTTTATGAAAAAGTATATGGAAACAGCATAAAAGTCTACAAATCAAAAAACACCAGCAGACCAAGGCTTAGGATCGTTCCAAAAGAGAGCAGCTGTGCCTTGGATCCAGAATTAGGAGGGTTTGTGGGAGTGACATTAGCTGTATGGGAGAAGACAGCAAACCATCAAAAATATTAAATAAAAAATTACTAAATTTGACAGTGATGTGAGCGAAGAAACAAAAGCATTCAGTACCTATAACCTTTACCATCTTGGTGGTCTGAGCAGAGCATCCATTTGTATTTTCTGCAACACAGGTGAAGTTTTGAATAATACCGGCTTTTGATGGGGTCCACTTGAACACATTTCCAGACATTGAGTAGCTTCCAGATGGGAAGCTTCCACGGAACTGCCATTTAACGGAACATTCCTTATTTAAGATACAGCTCGTCAGGCAGGTGAACTGACTCAACTTGCCAGTGACCACAGTATCAGGTCCGCTGATGGTGACGTTCCATGGATTAACTACAAAAGATTAAAAAGATCAGTCCAGTATCTGAAGAGGTCCTGTAGAAAAGTTAGTTCTTCAAATACATTGTGAAGGGTTTTATTCAAACTCTACATTTTACATAAAATAATGAGGTTATGACACTTCTGACAAAGCTGCAGTAGTAGGAGAAGGAAAATGCATTTTAATAGTAGTATTTAATAAAGTGCTGATGCACTGTGTGAAAGAAGCGTGTTGAGATGGAGCTTCACAATGTTTAAGAGCTTTAGACATTTTTTACATCTCTGGACTAAAATCTCTAATGAAATATTAGATCATCTCACCGTCTGAGCAATTCTGTGCATTAACTCCTAAATCCAGTAAACCTGTGAGACAGAAACAGACAATGAGGCGTTTTAAACATTTAGATTAAATATCAGGATATTCTCTCTGTTTTATACTGTATCTACCAAAACAAAGTCTTTATCCTGTTTGTCCACTTCCTGGTCACGTTTGTGTCCCCATTTTGACTTACAGACTCCTCTCACTTCCTTCGTTCCATTTTCCCTCCATTTCTACCTGGTCCACGTCCCTCCCCACTCACTCACCTGTCTTGCTTCAGCACCTTCACAGCCCAGCGTTCAGTCCCTGCCCGATGTCTCACACACCTCAGCTGACTCCTGTCTAGCCCGTGACCTTTATCTTGATACCAAAGCTGTTTACCTGTGTTGGGAATTTGGTCAGTGTCTATTTGCTGGCTTACTTGGTCTGCTGCTCCTTGTTTCCTGTGGAAGGTTTGGACGGTCTATGTATTTGTTCATCTTACTAACAGTTTTCTCTTCCTGCTTGTCTGTCTCGTGTTTGAAACCTTTTTCTGTCTCGTGTCTTGTGACACAATCGCCCAACATCTATACAGGAGCTGCAGATTTTCCTCCTTTAGTGGAATTTTTAAGGTTGTTGGCAGAAATAACAGCAATGACTTTAAAACTTTTCGATTGATTTGTTCTTGAAAAAGTCAGATTTTATTAGTATTTAAGAGAACCTACAGTTTAGTGGAAACTAAATAAATGTGAATGCAAATGTGTGTAGTAGGCTACAAACAACATGCAGTACATTGATAGTAATACTGAAAATTTTCCAATAAAAGTTAAAATAAAGAAAAGTAATAGGATCATTATCATCACAAGAAAACAAACAAAGCAGAGGATATAAAAAAAATGATTAAAAGAAATAACCATTCTCCACCAAATTTTAAGGAATTATTTAAAAGCTGCTGGTCTGAGACTGATCTACAGTGACATTCAGGGGTAAATTCTATATGTATTTGTAAATGGCCATTCGCACCTTAATACCCTGGGCAACATATCGCCAACTTTCTTTAAACCAACAAAGTGCATATTGTTTTTAAATCGGATAAAAATGTAAAAATTAGCATTGAGTGAGGTGATTGTTCTTACCCGTCAGAGCCACCAGAAAAACACAGCAGAGCGTCTTCAGCATCATGTCGTTATCTCTGGCTCCAGTGTGTGATTTAAGCAGAACTACAGGGCGTTGTTTTTATATGCGGAGGACACAGGAAGTTAGCCTGGATATTGTTTGTCGAAACATTATTGTGACATGTCAGTCAGAACAAGTCATTCCTGATAAGATCAGTCCATATCAGGACCTATCTTATGTTAAACCCAGAACATCCTGACATGGATCATTAAACTGCTGCTACACCCTGACACAAAACAGACATGTCATAAAATCTTAAGCTGTTACCACAGAAAGAGACTGACATTAATTTGGTATCCAATGTCATAAGTTTCATCAAACCTGGATCAGAAGTTCCCATAAGTGATTTCATGATGTTTCATCCAAGACTCATTAAAATCTGATAAAAAATTCAAAATGCTAATTTGTTGGAAGTACAGTATGATGGAACCATGGTGCCACCAAATGGTCGTGACGTTCACTGTATCCAGGTGTTTCATGTGGCTCTGCTGCTTTCAGGTCATTAAAGGATTTTTTTCTTTGTTTATAACTGTAACCTTTGAGTTTTCTTAGCACGCTGCCACATGATTTTTTCTATGCTCATTCTTTGTTAAAGTTTTATAAAACTGCAAAGTTAACCCTAACGCTGCACATGCAGCTGGTACAAATGCAACAAAAATGGTAACAAAGTGGAAGAAAATAGTTTTACTATAAACTCCATAAACTCAGAGGATTGTTATCAGTATATTGTTTCAGTCCTATTCAAACCAGTAACTGTGGAGCTGCTGTGTTACCAGCTGGTTCCCTGACTGCAGCTGTGGGAGGGACAGTGACGTTCACCACAACACTAACTCCACTGACGAATCTATATGTATTTGTAGTCTGAGTTTTTCATAATAATATCAGGAAATATGCTATAACATCTTCGAACAGTTCAGTAAACATCAGACTATCTGTCCCTATGCTGTGACTGCGAAGGCAGAGGAGCTGCAGGGTCAGTGGTTCAAACCCCAGTTCCTCTAGTCCCGACGTCAAAGTGTCCCTGAGCAAGACACTCAACCCCTCAGCTCAACTAGCAGCTCCTGTGTGTTACTGTAGTTTCACTTAATGAGAAAACGTCTTTCCTCCCCTGAGGACACACAGGCCTGTGACCTCCTTTGGACTTTTGACCGCAGTTATTTGGACTCTGTTGGCCGCTTGTTCTTGTTCTGAGGTTTGGTTGGTGTACGTTTGCCTTCTCTGCTTACTTATCATTGTTTGCTATCGGGCCTGTGTTTCCGAGCCTGTTGTGAATCTCTCGGTTTGTGTTCACGTTTGCTCTGGACTCTGGGTTCTTAGTTTAGCCCTTAGATTCCACTGTTCCGGTGCTGTGTTGGTCTTCCCTCTTACTGTCCTGCCGGTTTATGTTTTTGCTCTTCATCCGGGTTTTCCACTTCCCTGCACCCTTGTCACTTCTCAGTTATCTGTGTGGGGATTTTAATTAAACCCGTCATACTTTGGTCCCACCTTGTGTTTA
The DNA here is from genome assembly GCA_033026295.1 of Channa striata. NCBI lineage: Eukaryota > Metazoa > Chordata > Actinopteri > Anabantiformes > Channidae > Channa > Channa striata. The sequence continues at coordinate 19,342,567 of CM065175.1, read as the reverse complement.
GTCTTCCCCTGTGTTTTTAGTCTCTGCTACAGAGGGATTTTACTCTCCCCTGTTCCTTCACCGTTTCTCTGTATTGCTGTTAGGTCTCACACGTTTATTTCTGTGTGGGTTCCAACCTCGAGTTTCTCTTGTTCTGACTTTTATATTCCCTGAGTTCTGTTTATCGTCCATCAAACACACTACTCTGACAAATTCTATAACCTGACATTAATACTATGAATAAGACATATATTGCTTAGCCAAGTTTCTGGGTAGTGAATGTCGAGGCAGCATGAGCAGCCAGAGCTGCCCTCTTCGTCTCTCATCATTCAGACTTTCCCTTTAATGATGAAGACAACAAAGCTCCCAGACGTGGTGGGTCTACATTGTTCAGCGGAGACCAGGTCAGTTGACCCAGACAACATTAACACGGCTCTGCAGTTTATCTCCAGCATGAAGGACAAATAGCATTATGAGCTGATGACAATAGTACAAATACATTTTTAATATGTTTGTGTTATGTTTACCCTAATTACTGGGTGTTGGATTTTTACTGCCCTTATCTTTTATATAGACATTAATTTTCTGTCTGGGTGTGCCTGCAGCACTCCTCCTTCCTCGACTGGTTACCAGTGGACTCACCCTTTGCCTTTTATCGCCATCATCATTGTAGGATTCTGGACTCTAGACTCTTCCCCTCCTCGGCCGATTACCTGTGCGCTCACCTTTTGCCTTTCACCGTCTTCAGCATTATTCCGGCATGTCTTTTTTTTGGGCCTTGTGTTTAGTTTTGGGGTTGCAAGTGTGTCACGGTCCGTTCTGGTGAATCTCACTAATCTGCCTTTCCTGATCTCAGGCTATGATACTGTTGAGAGTCTGTTAATAGTCCTAATAGGTTTGTTAGTCTCCTCATTAAGAGTGAATTTTGTTATAGTTTAAGTTTATGCCTTTGATATATTCTTATTATTATTTTAAGTGTCTGAGCTGAGTATTATGTGTGCTAATTAATAACTGTATCTATAGTTCATGTGTTAATGTGTTAATAAAACCTTTGCACTCTCAATGCCTCTCTTTTTTGGTAACAGCATCGTAGTTACGGTAACCATTACATTTCACTGCTTAGATAATTCTAAAAACATCTACAATATAACAGACCTTTCCTCCGGATACTAAATAGGAAAGAGATACTAAATTAATCTGCTGTGTTTATTAAATCAAATTGTCTGAGCAAGGTAGAGCCGAACAATGTGAATATTATTTGTACAACACAAACTGTCTGTTCAATGTAGCAACAAGCAGTAACAAAAAGTTAAATAACTCATGACTGCTGATTGTTTTAAAAGCCCATTTACCACTATGATTAGGCTTTATTAGATTACGGGGACCCCAACAAACAACGTAATTTCTCGAACAATTATGTGATCACTACTATAAGAACAGCTTTTTTATGAAATATATATGAAAAGCACTTTGCATTGAGAAAACGGGTGTTGTGGTGGTACTGTAGATGTTTTTTTGCGCTACAATCAAGTTTTTGTATTGATGCATAGCATAAAACAATTATCATGTAAATACCCAGATACCCTTTGTAAAGTTCATCATTTTTCATTTTTGCACGTTGAAGAATCAACCATAGTTGGAAACAAAAAATTGTTTTTATTTGCACAACCATTTTTTTGTGCAGGCAATATATATTGTGTATTGCCTAAAAACATAGTATTAAAATATAATATTATGGTCGTGATCACATAAACTGTAACTTCTCTGTTAAAACAGGATATGATGAAACAGTTCCTTTAACATGCAGTTTTATGAATAACAAAAAAGCAGCCGAAATATATAAAAAACTTAAAACAGCTTAAAAGTCTACAAATCAAAAGACACCAGCAGCCCGAGGCTTAGGATCGTTCCAAAAGAGAGCAGCTGTGCCTCGGATCCAGAAGTTGGAGGGTTTGTAGGAGTGACATCAGCTGTATGGGAGAAGACAGCAAACAAACAAAAATATTAAGTAAATGAATTAATAAATTTGACAGTGATGTGACAGAAGAAACAAAAGCATTCAGTACCTATAACCTTTACCATCTTGGTGGTCTGAGCAGAGCATCCATTTGCATTTTCTGCAACACAGGTGAACTTTTGAATAATACCGGCTATTGATGGGGTCCAATTGAACACATTTTTATATGCTGAGAAGCTTCCAGATGGGAAGCCTCCATTGAAATCCCACGAAACAGTACATGTCCCATTTAAGATACAGCTCGTCAGGCAGGTGAACTGACTCAACTTGCCAGTGACCACAGTATCAGGTCCACTGATGGTAACGTTCCATTGATTAACTACAAAAGATTAAAAAGATCAGTCCAGCATCTGAAGAGGTCCTGTAGAAATGTTAGTAAAGGTCTTCTGACATCAGATGACTAATACATTGTGAAAAAAATAGGTTTTATTCAAACTCTGCATCTTACATAACATAATGAGGTTATGACACTTGTGACAAAGCTGCAGTAGTAGGAGAAGGAAAATGCATTTTAATAGTAGTATTTAATAAAGTGCTGATGCACTGTGTGAAAGAAGCGTGTTGAGATGGAGCTTCACAATGTTTAAGAGCTTTAGACATTTTTTACATCTCTGGACTAAAATCTCTAATGAAATATTAGATCATCTCACCGTTTGTGCAATTCTGTGCATTAACTCCTAAATCCAGTAAACCTGTGAGACAGAAACAGACAATGAGGCGTTTTAAACATTTAGATTAAAGATCGGGATATTCTCTCTGTTTTATACTGTATCTACCAAAACAAAGTCTTTATCCTGTTTGTCCACTTCCTGGTCAAGTTTGTGTCCCCATTTTGACTTACAGACTCCTCTCACTTCCTTCGTTCCATTTTCCCTCCATTTCTACCTGGTCCACGTCCCTCCCCACTCACTCACCTGTCTTGCTTCAGCACCTTCACAGCCCAGCGTTCAGGCCCTGCCCGATGTCTCACACACCTCAGTTGACTCCTGTCTAGCCCGTGACCTTTATCTTGATACCAAAGCTGTTTACCTGTGTTTGGAATTTACCCTGCCTGTGATAAATGGTTTGTCACGTAGGTATGTATTTGTTCATCTTACTAAACTTTACTTAAACTATTGAAAGCAAAGGTTCTTGAGTATTTTTTCTCTTTCCTTGAAGACCAGCGCTACCTCACTGAAATTATGAGTTATGAGATCTTATGCTTTTTTCAGTTTTCAGTTTTTATGTTGAGTACTGCTAATATGTCAAATCAGTCTTGGGTTTAAGCAACAACAGAAATTTGTTTACCTTTAGAGAGAGATTATGGTGTCGGATGTACATTTGTTACTGTTAATTTGTCCCAGACCACAGTTACAGTATAGTTACAAAAAAAGAAGGAATACGTTTAAAAGTGGGCATTAAAGTAGAGTTTAAATGTTGAAAAATAGGAGTTTAAACATTTTTTCAAAGTAGACTTTAGTCAAAAGAAAGAAAAAAAATCTGCCATGTTCTTCACTGTACATATTTGTCATGTCCAATTGTTTTAGAAAGTCCAATGTGAGCAACTGATTAATCACAATCCTCCATTCGATGGGGTTGTTGTATTACCGGAATTTGAGAAATATCGGTCAGTTATCCTGCAGGGAGAGCAGTTCCACAGTCCGATTTCCTGCATGACTGATGTCGAAATATAACCCAATGACATACACAAGAAAAAGCTTTTTTTCAACATACATACAGTCAGACTGCTGGGATATGATGGGAGCACTTTGCAGAGGAACAGAGATATAATAACATCTGCATCTTACAGCATTTTGTTGTGGATTCACAAAAACACTGCAGATAAAGCAATAATGTTTGAATAAACCTTATAGTAATCATCACAAACCCTGATGGAGGCTCGGAGCCGTTGCTCAGTGTGAGACCTTCACTGCAGCAAACTGGTTTAATTTTGCTCAGACATTTACATTTATTTTGCTGACTGCTGGTCTGAGGATGAACTACAGTGACATTCAGTGATAAATTGTATTTGTAAATGGCCATTCGCACCTTAATACCCTGGGCAACATATCGCCAACTTTCTTAAAAGAAATACAAAACCAACAAAGTGCATATTGTTTTTAAATCTGATAAAAATTAAAAAATTAGCAGTGAGTGAGGTGATTGTTCTTACCCGTCAGAGCCACCAGAAAAACACAGCAGAGCGTCTTCAGCATCATGTCCCTTATGTCTGGCTCCAATGTGATTTAAACAGAACTACAGGGCTTTGTTTTTATATGCGGAGGACACAGGAAGTTACCCTGGATATCGTTTATCGAAACATTATTGTGACATATCAGTCAGAATAAGCTAGTCCCGATAAGACATTAGTCCTTATCAGGACCCAAGTTCATGGATGGATGATAGATTTCCTTCTACATCCTTATTTTGATATAAAACTGGTAAAAGTCATAAAATCATGAGCTGTTACCACAGAAAGAGATTGACAATAATTTGATATCCAATACTCCAATATCTGTATGAAATAATGTCATAAGCTTCATCAAACCTGGATCAGAAGTTTCCATAAGTGATTTTAAGATATTTGATCCAAGTCTCGTTACAATGATGGAAATATTCAAAATGATAATTTGTTGGAATGATGGAACCATGGTGTCACCAAATGGTTATGTTCTTCATTGTAACCAGGTGTTACATGCTGACTAATACGACCTTTATCACAGTTCAGATTTTGCATGTTCTGAAATATATATTCCTAATGTTTGATATTATGTCACATGAACAGATGCATACTTTGTTTACTGTATGATATTTGACTATTAAAGTCTTACACATGATTTTGACATCAGTTATCACTGGTGATCTTTATTTTGACTTTACATGCAGAATAGTAATGTTTATGATGTTTTAATTGAATATGTATGTCGATGTGCTGCTTTAAGGTCATTAAAGGACTTTTTTCTTTGTTTGTAACTGTAACCTTTGAGTTTTCTTAGCACGCTGCCACATGATTTTTTTCTATGCTCATTCTTTGTTTAAGTTTTATCAAAGTGCAAAGTTAACCCTAACGATTCAGGTTCAGCTGGTACAAATGTAACAAAAATCACCAGAGAGTGAATATGAAGTTAAAGTTAACTTTTTATTTTCAGATTGAAGAACATTTGTACTAGCTGAACGTGAATTGAATATTGCATCATGTTGATGAAAAAGATTTGTTTTACTATGAACTCTAAAATCTAATCATTTTATCAGCATAAATTGCCCAGTGACCCTCCTTCAGGCTTTGTACTGATGCTGGTGTGACCACTATCACTGTGCCTCCCACAGCTGCAGTAAGTGGACCAGATGTTCACCGTAACACTGACACCACTTGGAGAATCCATAGACCTGAGAATGTGTTTGTAGTCTGGGTTTTTTCCATAATAATATCAGGAAATATCTAACTTCATCTTCTTCTACCAATTCTGTAAACATCAGAGCATAAAGACACGAGCTGCAGGGTCAGTGGTTCAAACCCCTCGTTCCTCCAGTCCACAAGTGTCCATTAGCAAGACACGCGCTTCTGTGTACCACTGCCACGGGAATTATAAGCTGTCATGTTTGACCAGTGTCCAACATATCTTACAGTACCTGACAGTGTGTTACTACACAGAATTAACAAACATAATAGGCATATACAAGTCATTAAAGGACACATAAATCAGTAAACGTACAATATTTCACAACTGCTGCATCTTAACTGGTCTCACCAATTGGAGATTTTCACTTTATATATTACAGAAAATGTATTTTTTGTATTATTTTATAACCTGATATTAATACGACAAATAACGCACATTTTGCCAACAGCTTAGCCAAGCTTCTGGGTATTGAACGTCATGGCCAGTGCATGGGAGCTAAAGGATCCTGTGTTATCATTCAGTCTTTACTTTTGATGATAAGGGGCAACACTGCACTCAAGGACAAACGGATAAGACTGAATCGGTGGGTCTGCATTGTTTGGTGCTCACAGGGTAAGTTGGCACAGAGAACATGAACATGGCGCCGCGGTTTATGTGCAGCTTGGAAGAAACAAATAGTGTGACTTTCTCTTGGCGTAAGTATTTTAAATGGCTGCATATGTGGAATCTAGTGAATTCAGTGTTAGTGTTAGGTTTATCCTAAAGTATAGAAAAAAGAAATACAAAATATTTAGTTTAATCTCAATTTTGAATGACAAATTTCATCTTTCACATGAAACTATTATTAGGCAGCTGTGACTCAGGAGGACAAGAATCTTGTCCACCAACTGCAAGGCTGCTGGTTCAAACCCGATTCCTCTAGTCCACATGTCAAAGACTTGAGCAAGGACCCTTTGTGTGGAAGTGTCTGCCAGATGAATGACTTTATTTAGGGTGTCACGATCATATTTCAGACAAAAAATACCCGGCAGTTGGTTATTTTAATTAGTTTCTATGAACACAGGAACCTTCTACAAGTTAATGAAGGAACATTAAACTGCAAACTCTCCAAGAACTGATCTTTCATCTGTGTTTGCATCTTATGAGCAATTGTAGATTTTCATTTCATTTACTAAAAATGTCGGCTATGATTCTAACACCTGACAATCAAACTACAAATATTTTGCTACAGTGTCAACTACCTCTGGGTAGTGGACGCCACGGCCATGCAAAGTATTTCCCGTTAATGATAAGGGAGCACAAGGACAAATGGATAAGACAGAAGTGGTGGGTCTACGTAATTCAGCGGAGACCAGGTGAGTTGGCCCAGAGAACAATAACACGGCTCTGCAGTTTATCTGCAGCATGAAAAGAACAAATATCATTATAACATTCCCAGTTTTTCAAGGTCACACTTCAATTGGATGCTCAAAGAGGGAATGAAAATACAATATTATCATCTTTGTGTTAGCTTTGCCCTAATTACCGCCTTAAAAATAGAAAAAATATATTCCTAATATTATTTTTATTTTCTTAAAATTCTGCTAGTCAAAAATATCAGGCATTGATTTGAAGGAATAAGCATCAATTTTTTTTTTAATTCAAAACAATGTATTAAATCTTACATTAACTGCTTAAATAATATAATTAATTATAATAATATATAATAATATAAAAAATTATAATAATTAACAATGATAACAGAAAAGAGATCCATAGTGAATCTGCTATGATTGATGACTGCAGATATTTTTAAAAAGATAATTTACCACTGTGACTAGACTTTATTTCAGATTATGGGGATCCCAGCAAACAACACAATTTCTTCAACAGTCATTTGAGCACAACTGTGAGAACAGCCTTTTTTTAAAAATACATATATATGAAATATATTTTGCAGTGAGAAAATTGGTGTTGTGTTCAGTCAGGTTTGTGTATTGATGTATAGCATATAACATTTTTCATGTAAGTACCCAGATTTGTTAATGTGTCTGAATAAGTTGTATGTTTTTTTTTTTATAATCTGTTTTATTTCATTTTCTTGTAACGTGCAAATTGCAGCAATAGTAAAAGCATGTTGCCTGGTTGTTAGAGGAGCTTTAAGTGGAGGACTCTCTACATTTTAAACCAGACTTCTCCATTTTTCATGTTTGCTTTCAGAAGAATCAAGTCATGAGTTTGATTTGCAGTTTTGTGGTGAAAAAACTTTTGCTTTCACTAGAAGCAACACCAACACTCAGTCACTTAAACATTGGTTGGTACTGATGTCATTTTAATTATTCTCTGAAGTTTTCAGTTTTAATCCATCATGTTAGCAACATTGAGTCTTTTTATTTTACCAAGAACAAGAGGATTCTATGTATGAAAATTATATAGCCGTGTATTAAAACACAAAATACCAACCACCTTCTTTCTCTTTTCTTAGTTTCTGACTAAACTAAGCTTGTAAGTTTCAAGTACGCTTCAATAGCTGTTGGCTTTTACAGTCGACAGCAGCTTCGTTTCAACTGTTATAATCTACAAAACTCTGTGAATGTCACATTGGTATTTATTTCTTTTCAAATTTATTTAACAGTTTTTTTCTGCCTGCTTATGACTGTCTTGTGTTCAGATCCTTTTCCTGTCTGAGGTTTTGTTACACAATCTTCGACATCTCTACTTGGCGTCTAAGGAGCTGATTTAGGTGCTGTGGTGGAATTTTAAGATTGTTGGCGTGAAAAACAAAATTTGAGAAATATCTTTAAAAACAAAGACAAGAACTGTGTGTAGTTCATTTCAAAAGTGTCTGAGCTCTGCATCAAACACTAGATGGCAATATTTGTCTCCTGTGTGTGATTTAAGGTAATGTTAGTTTGTGACAGACCAAAGTCTTTCTCTATCCTGAAAGTGCTGTGCAGGCCGACAATATAAAAGCCTAATGATAAAGTCACAAAGCTGCATTTTGTGCTAAAAGACTCGATTGACATGTTAACAAATCCCAATATGTTCACAGAAAACAATCTTGTTGCAATTGTCCTTGCCATGAAAACCTATAATATTTGTGTTTGAAGTTGAAGGCCACAATAAAAAAAAAAATAGGGGACTTTCTCCCTCTAATGTACATTTTATTGTAAATGGCTTGATTTCAATTCAAAAGCCTGTGATCAGTGTACACACTGCTGGGATACAACTAAAGCACTGCGCTGCAGGAATGACAGCTCCACAGTAATTCATTCCCCCTCTGGTTGTCCTTTCATTGTGGATTTAAAAAAATTAAGTTGATGATTATGATCGTATTTTTGTTACAAATTTTGCACCTTTCACTCGTTTGTCTGCATAAAAGAAAACTTTACCAGCTGCAGAAATGACCAAGAAAAAATGACAAAGAGCAGAACAAAATAATTGTTATTTCCTCTTTGTACATTAAACACCTGTTTATGGTTGTTTTAAGGCCAAGAGGTAATTGACAATACACTATAATCGGTGCTGTATAAACAGATTATATGATTATTAGTCACAAACACAGATGAACCTGCAATATTTCTCCCAGATAACAAACAATACAAACCTGCCTCGAACTTCCTCTTTATCATTTACCTGCATTTTTGTATTTCACTATCTAGTGTCAAAAAAGACATATCTGTAATAATCCTCTGCAGTTCAGATTGCTCTGACAGAACTTACTGTAAAACCTGTAATAATGCAAATCTAAACACCACAAATGTGTGAATATTAATGCATTGGAAGACGGCAAATATTTCAACTTAAAGTAATTAAGCAAATCAGTAAAACTAAAACTCAAAACTCAAAACTCAGTTGGTCAAAAGTTGACCAACCGCACTGTTCCATCTTTCTTGAATATTAACAATGTACACTCTGAGCATTTATGCTTTCAGCCATGTGTTTAATGTTTTTTAATGTCGTCAAGCCAGATGGGAACAAACAAGTTATTTGTTTTTAATTCCTTTACTTTCAGTTAGGTTGATTTCAGTGTCCATGAGAAATGTGGAATTTAGAATATGAAGCCACATATGACAAAGTGAAGTTTAAACCGTTTTTTTAATTATTTTTTTCAAATATTAGTTTTTAAACTAGTCACCAGGTTTTGCCCTACTCTTATTGCCTAACTGCTTATTCCTTATGAACCCACATTGAAGACACAAAGTACCAGCCTTTAGTTTCTAAGTGTACTATTTTTGAATGTACAGTGTAAAAAATACAGTTGGGTGAAAACATTTGCATCCCCTTATTTAAAATGGGAAAAATTAAAACAAAGACAAATTTTTCAACATAATATTTCATGCATGTTCAGTTAGTACAAATGTTCTTTAATCAGAAATTAAAGTTTATTTTTAACATCTATCAAAGAGGCTGCAAACGTTAAAAAAAATGTGCCATTATTTTACCCTAGCATCTTTATGGATACTCTGACCATTTTTTCTTACTTCTAATTGTACCAGCTGAGGGTGTTTGGAATTAAGTTTGCATCTCCTCATATGTCGTTCCAGGGATTGAAAAATTATCCCTGAACCTACAGTAATATAGTTTTTCTGACCTCTCTAACGTGAACTCGGCCCAGTGACAGGTGGGAGAGGCTGGATAAGTGTTAAGAAATGATGGATGGGTGGATCTACTCAGCGTTTTCGTGCCACATGTTAAATGGCTTTTATGCACTTATATCTTTAAGACATGAATATTTGTAGGAAAATACAATGACAAAAGAGAAAATTTGAAAACAGGGGCAGATAAAAAGGAGGAAGTAGTTGCAAAATGCAAAAATCTGATTTCAGGAAGGTCAGCAGTTTAGTGCTGCAGGTCCTGATGGGGCCTTTTCTGTGTGGAGCTGGCATCTCATCCAATGAACTGTGTTAAAGCAGTTTCATCCTGCAATCCAAAGAAATTCACTTTATCTTGCAGGTTAAGAGAATAGACAAGCTCTTACACTATGATTATGCTTATTATGACATTAAATTGGCTAAAGTAGGCTTTTGGGGTACTTTACTTTTGTGATGTTGAATATTAATTTAAAAATAGCACTAAATGCTGATTCCTTCATCATTCAGTCATTCCATGGTAATTCAGGCCAAAGCAGTTTTGAACACTGCTTTTAACCAGAAATTATTATTATATTAAAGAAATATATTATTAAATTCCTTCTGTATTTTTGTTTTGTGCAACTGTAAGTTGTAACAGCACTTTGTGAACAAGCAAAGGATGCTGTTGTCCAGGACTTGTCCAAAATGTCTGTGCAGCACTCATGACTAATGGGTGGACATGGGTGAGCTGCTTAAAAGTTTCATTTAAATGTCTTTATTAACACAAACTATACAAAAGTTTATAATTATTGAAACACAAATATTTTTACTGCATGTCTTTTTAAATACAAAGATATTTTAAACATTTTTTCTTTGTCATAGTAACTACTTAAATAATAGAAAAATGCATTCAAAATATAATTTTTATCTTGAAAATGTTTATCCTATTACTGTATTTAAAACATCATGCATTCATTTAAAGTAATAAGCATCACATTATACTCAGTGGCATTTAAAATTATTTCTTAAATTTCACATTCATTTTAACTGCCTAGATAATTTCAAAAACATCTATTTCTTCAGACAGAACGGGCACAGTTGAAATCTCAGGATGAGCAAAGAACAGACTTCTATATTAATTTTCATATCACCTATTACTGCTAGAAATTGCTGTGTTCATTAAAAACATAATTAAATTGTCTGACAGTATGACAGTGGGACATCTGCTGAAAAAGGAATGATCAATTAGTACAACACAGACTGTCTGTTCAATGTTGTAAGAAGTAGTAACAGAAGCTTAAATATTTAATGACTGCAGATGTTTTTAAAAAGCCAATTTACATTTATAATTAAGCTTTATTCCAGATTCTTGAGATCCGGATAAACAGATTTTATTTTAATGATCATGAGACTACTAAAGCTTTTTTAATGAAATGCATTTTTGCCTTGAGCAAATTGTTACTGTAGCAGAATATGTCAGTTGTTTGCTGCAGTCCAGTTTGTGAATTTATATTTAGTGTAATTATCATGTATATATCCGGCTATGTTTCTGTGATTATATTTTCAACACAGTGCCTAAATTATTATCCTTGGATTCATTTAGTTAGCTGCAAAGCCTGTGCAGGTGCCACTGTATTTATGCTCAATCATTTTTCCATCAATCATTTTTTTCCTTGATTAAGGAAGGTGCAAGCGACGAAAAAATGCTACAAGAAACAGTAACCTCCGATATTTACACTCATGATTTCTGTTCATTCTTTCTGTGACATTATTTGCAGTGTTCCTGAGGTTTTATCAGGGGTCCTATCACATCTGTCACAGCCCAAACTGCTTTGACCAATCACTCATAGTCTTTTAGCGCCTTTACTTTAGCCTTTTATTGACCAGACGATCGTGCACGGTTAGGCGCAAACGGTTATCTACCCTTATCCTTCCTTTTTATGTATCAACGTAATATTTAATGTACATATCACTAGTACAAATGTTTCTTTTTTAAAAAAAATAATTAAAGTTCATTTTTAATTAAAGGTTAAGTTTGCATCTCCCTTACATCCCATTTAGCTTTCAAACTTAACCCAAACCTAACTAATAACAATGTACGTACAGTTAGTATAACTGTTCTTTGATCATCAGAAATAACAGAAACAGTCAATGAAAATATAAAAAATAGAGTTATAGTAAATGACTGAAAATTATATTGTGGAAACCAATTACCTGAATTAACTTTTCATTTTTAAATTTCTTATGAAAGGAACTTGGAAAGTCTGAAAATTCACTTTGTGAGTGAGAAAACTGAGCAGATTTTTAAGTTTTTCAAATGATCTAAAAATGTGAATCTTGGGAATGAAAAATGCTGATTAGTTTATGGCAAACACATACAGTACAAACACAGCAAACAGGGCTTCGAAAAAGTAAATACAATCCAAAGTAATAAAAATAATACGGGAAACACATTAAACAAATACAGAAACATGCTGCACAGTAGAAGTTGTTTTTGCGGTTGTTGTTCACTCAGCTACTTCCTTTTTCAACACAGTGAAATGTTTGGCGTCTTGTATGCATTTATGTTTCTGTTTTGGTTTTTATCTGTCTGTGCATCTGTTTTTTCACTGAGTTGGTGAATGTTCTGTATATTTTAGATTTAGTAAAGGTTTTTCATTGTGAAGCACACAAAGACTCCTACAAACCTCAGTGGGTCCATTTTCTTATCAGGTGTTAACTGATGATTATGTCCCACAGATAGTGTTGCCTCCTACTCTATGATAAGAAATGTTATTATATTTCCAAATCGCTAACATTTCTCCTTTTAATGTATTTTCTTGTTGACGCAGTTGTAAATTATGCCACTTAGCAGTAACAATATTACCATGTTTTAACGTAGAGTATCTCAATGTCAGTGTCTGACAACAACAAATATTTTCCACTAACAGAAACTCCACGGAAAAACCGGCTGCCCTGACATTCCTTTTTTAAACAAACTACAGTTACTTCCTGTTTCAATGTTTGTCATCTCAGCAATTTAATTTTCTCTTTTGACTATAAACAGTAATGGATGTGTTTATTCTAATACAGTTTTATTTTTCATAAAATAATTTAAATATTTTATTTTTATTTTGCATCTTACCCCTCAGAGCATCCCCACCTTTTGGTGGTGGAGGGATTTGTGTGTCCCTGTCCCAGGGGTCTCCCAGGGGTCTCCGGAATCAGGGCTGCAGCTCGGGTGGTTGCACTGCAAAAACCTGGGTGGAGGAGGATTTGGAGAGGCTACGGAGAAGGACTTTTGCTTTGCCTCAATAAAGTTCTGGAAAACCATCAAAAAAGGGAAAAAGCTGGATTTGGCATCGGCTGATGAGTCTGAGTCTGGAGACTTTGGTTTGTCTATATCACTGGTAGAGGTCTCTGCTCTGGACATTACTGGGCCAACAGTTGTATTCATATTCTTATTAATAAATCAAACACAGTCCCAGGTGGTGACTTTACTTCTGGGCAAATATCATGTCTTCCATTAACAGATGTTACCATGACATTAGCTAGAAACAGGACATTATACTGTCTATTACAGAGTGTTACTGTATGCACCTTCTTATTACCAAAGTGCAATTTAATACAGCCACACTATTTTCCTGTTACTATCAAATACATATGACGTAAAGTATCGGAATTTCACAGTTTTTGATGGATATTGTCAGTCATTGTGGTTGTTATGTAAGTCCAGAGAGCCACAATGACAGAAGGTAAGTGGAGGTAATAATTAAGCCAGGCTGTGGACATTGTAATGAGACACTTAATTTATTGCACACAAAGTCTGAGACACTTATTCCACTGACAGAAGATCAGATATCACCAGCTGAGGAGCACGTTTAGTAATACACCATGGATTATATTCTCAGCTCAGCCATACTTGTCCTCCTCTGCTTGGGTAAGTGATTTATTAGAAGTGATGATCAAATTCATCCTTTATACGAGCAGGTTATGAAATTTTAATGCATATTTATAATTCAGCAGGTGTTTGCTCTGGAGCTGGTGTGATCAATGTTGACTTGCTCCGTGGGGCAGAAGGACAGACTGTGACCTTCACAACATCTGTGACACCGGCAAGTCAACCGTTTGTGGCGTTGACTTGGAGCTTCAATGGCACCATTAATGTAATAACCTCAACAAATGTAGATGTAATAGGACCAGAATATGAGAACAGGATCAATCTGGATAAATCTACAGGATCTCTGGTGCTCAAAAACCTAACTCAGAGGGATAATGGAGAATATGAGTTAATCATCATCCCACATGGGGCAGAGCAGATTCAAGGAACTACTAAACTGGAGGTGATGAGTAAGTGATATTTGTTGTTCTGACACTGAGCTAGTTTAGAATAAAGGAATGTCCAAACGACCTGTTGTTATTTATGAAATATATATTTTAACCTTGCAGACTGCCTGACACTTTTTTACTGAATGATTCATTTGTTTCTTGTTATTTTTGTGAACAGCCAAAGTGTCGCGTCCCACTATGGCCTGCCCCACTGAAAACTTAATAGAGGGCAAAACCTCTGTGAATTTATACTGCGACGTTGACGGCTTTATGCCTGCCAGAGCGTGGATGAAAGACGGCAAACCTCTGGTTTCTGACGACAGATTCAGCTTTTATGATGGCAACAGAGTGTTGTCCATCAGCCCCGTGGACAGAAGTGACACTGGAGAGTTTCTTTGTAATGTCAGCAGCGATTTCAATTTTGAAACTGCCAAATGCAGCTTTGAAGTCCTTTGTAAGTACCAGCAAATACACAGTTTGTAACATCTAACAGTTCCACAATAAAGTCTTATCGTTATTTGATAATCATTTCTTGTTCCATGTGTGTTCAGACGGACCTGACACACCAGTAATTGTTCAGACCCCAACAGGAGCAGATCTAGAAGAAGGTGTCACTCTCAGTTGCTCTGCTGACTCTCTACCGAAGGCCACTTTCTTCTGGAGGTTCCAAAACAGGGTGACGCATGGGCCCGTGTACTACATCAATGATGTGGAAGACGAGAACCTGGGGGTGTACACCTGCACTGCACGTAACGCTGTTACCGGACTGGAAGCTTCTGCCGACCACAATCTGACGGGTACTTGAGCTCTTACTGTATCTCACCTTCACCTGTTCATACTGGATTTTGAAAGACAACATAACATTATTGTTTCTCCTTCTGATCCAGACTCGTCTGCTCCCATCAGGACTTCTGTGTCCATGATGGTCTGCACTGTCCTGATCTTGGTGGGACTCGTCTAAAAGCAGCATTTACTAGTGGTGTTATCGCTTTTTGTTTTCATTTGATGCATAATTATTTATTTTTAGTTAACCTCTGTGTTGCTGTGTCTTAAAATGTGTGTTAAAATAAAATAAATCGACAAACCAACGCCTCTCCATGTGACGTTTGTCATCAGTAATATACAGCAGTGACATTCATTGTTGTCCCACTTACAGTATTAGCTGTTACTTTATATTTTATAGTAGATCAAACAAAGAATTCACACTGCTGAATTACATGAGTATGGTCTCATGTAATCTCTCAAGATTAATCTTAATAAATTCATCATTCAGGTCTGGCAGTGTAAATGGAAAATGTCCTTGTGTTATCAAGCTTTTATTGAAGCAAACACATTAAATGACTGACTCAGCCGAAGCCTGATACCTCTAACTGACACTATAATAAATGGTCATTAAAGCTTTTTATTTAAAGCCATATTTCCATGTTAATGAATACATCATGTCTATTGTTTTTAACCCATGTGCTGCCAATAGCAGATTACGTTCATTATCAGAGCAGTGATCCAGCTGTAGCTGTTTACTTTCAGTATTTATTGAAATGAACTTTCTGTTCACGTAGAATGTATTTACATAATGTATTTATGCTTTAGTGAATATGCACTACAGTATTTTTATGCTCAACTGTTGGTCTAATAGATTTTTTGCTATTGTATTTCATTTGTAATCTAAAAAGTCTAATTTATTTATGTTTTTACCGCTGCATCACCCTTTTTTTTATTCTAAATGTAAAAGTAAATGTAAATGCAAGATGATTAAAAAACTCTTACTAAATTATAAGTCAACAAAGTGTGTGTCTATAATCAGTTCAGCCATGTGGTGACAAGTTGCACACAGCCTTTGCAGTAAATACATATGACTATTCTGGTAATTCACAGATGAATTTGCTGTTAATCTCCCCAAAAAAATGTTTTCAGAAACTGGAGGGTAGTTCAACCGTTCAAATTTGTCACATGCACGTATCATCTACAGCATTTAGTTTTTTCACCACTGAATATTGTCTTAATAATATAATCACATCAGTAAGTTATACAGTACTGCCTCACATGAAGTAAATGCTTGAGATCAGTTAAATATTTCATCATGCTGGATCATGATAGATTTAATGAACATAACTATTCTTCAATGTAAGAATTGTTATTGTAGAATGGTTCAGTCGTGTCCTTTCAGTATAACTTTATTGGGGATTTATGTAAGTGTAGCTGAGGGCTGTTTATTGAGCTGATTTCCAACAATAAACCTGATAAGGCATCAGGTGGTTGTTATTCTTATCATTTTTACACTAGTTAGCACTAAGTGGACGACTCTTTGATACCAGCATTCACTCACTGACGGTAGCGTCACAGCTGGAGTTGAAGATATCCAGAGATCCTCTCTCCAAACATTTATTTGCAGCAGCTGCTCTGAGAAAATCCACCTGCTTGGAGACAGAAGGTGGGATGGAAACATCTGTGATACTGTTGATCGTCCTCGGAGCCATCTCAGGTGAGCTCTCACCGTAGCTCTTCAGAAAGATCTACAGGTCTTGGCTGTTCAGATAAATACCTGACATAAAATAATATTTAATCATGTTTATATATAAAGTTTAATGTTTTTTCATAAGTAATGTCAAAGCTTCTGTCCACCTCTGCCTGTGTTACTTTAAAAGCAGTGACAGAACTAACAAACTAGAATGTCTTTAAAGTCACATGTATTAGATTCTCTTTACCAATTTCAAATTACAGAAGAAAATATTCTTTTTGATGCACCCAGTTACAACTCCGTTATAGTGGATTTGTATTTGCAACAATAAAACCATCGCTGATTTCTTTTTGACAGTTTTGAAACTGACCTGCCATATGAGATGAGCCTTTCAGCACCTGATGTAGCTTTTATTATACATGGCAGTGCTGTGTCTGTGTGTCTGATGTCTTCATTACAAATGTTGAGGAGCGTTAAGAGGCAGCTCCTGTCTGAGTGTCATCCTTTTACACAGGCAGTAGTTTTAAGTTGTGTTTGATTAAATGTTCGACATTTGTTTTTAGATATGTTTCTGAAAATAAATTTGCTTTCAGCTGTCTTTTGCAGTATGCTGACATGCCTGTACTGTAATTGTCTCCTTCAGGTTTAGGCCATGGACTCGGCGTTCTTCCAGACAGACTTACTGGAGCTGTCGGAGAGACTGTGACGTTCGTCACATCAATGACTCCAACAGTAACACCATTCACTGTTGTCACCTGGAGAGTTGAAGGGATTAATAATACTACTACTAATATAATAACCTCAACTTCTGAAAACATAACTGACTCAGCATACACCAATAGGATCACCCTCTTCAGAACTACTGGATCTCTGGAACTCAGAAATCTGACTCCTGATGATGCTGGAGAATATAATGTTTTAATTATACCAGCTGGAGAAGCAGGGAAGAAAGGAACCTGCATTCTGGAGATGCACGGTATGAATTTCACCAACCATAAATTAATGGACTAACATTTATAGACAAAGATCAGTGGCACAGATTTGCTCTGTACCACCCAACATCTTTCATGTTCTGTGAAAATATAAAAATTTTTGTCAATGCACATTAATTTTCCTACAGTGTGTCCAGTCTGGCAGGTTTGTCCTATCAAGCTTTTAGTGACTGCTAACATTTCTACTTACAGCAAAAGTCTCCAACGTGGTGGTGACTCCCAGCAACACAGACTTGGTGGAGCTCAGCGGCTCTGTCCGTCTGTCCTGCTCCTCCTCTGGATCCTCCCTGTCTTTCCTCTGGCTGAACGGCAGCTCTGAGGTTACAGCCAGTGACAGAGTTCAGCTCACTGACGGAAACACCAATCTCACTATAGTCAGTGTGACCCGCTACGACCAGGGACCGTTCAGGTGTCATGTGTTTAATCCTGTCAGTGATGGCACCAGTGAACCAGTGAAACTCTCCATCAGCTGTGAGTTGCAGGACGTTACATCATGGTCATTCAAACCCCAGACTGTTTAAAATGTCTAGCTTCATTCATCTCAATAATTGATATTATTGTCTTGTTAGCTTTGGTTTTATTGCCACTGAGCAACAGTATCACTGCGGAAAGTGAAATGATGCCCACAGATAAGCTTTCAAAATGTCATATTCTGTAAATGCATCTTTTTCTATTCAATTTCAATTCAACTTTATTTATATAGTGCCAAACAAAGTCTTCTCAAGGCACTTTACATAATAAAGTCAAGACTATACAGACATTTAGAGAAAAACCCAACAAATCCCCCTTGAGCAAGTCATAGGCAACGGTGGGGAGGAAAAACTCCCTTTAACGGTAGAAACCTCCAGCAGAACCAGGCTCTGGGTGGGCGGACATCTGCCTTGACCGGTTGGGCTGAGTGGAAAACATTGGGCAGGTTGGTAAGACCAGCAGCTGTAAGCTGGAAGACAAACAGCTCCAAAGAGGGGACACCTGAAGACAGGGACAGAGAGAGGGAGACAGAGAGGGAGAAAGACGACACAGAGTTAATGTCCAACACTGGTGACATGTAAATGTGGACAGAGAGGAGGAAAGTGTCTCAGTGCATCAGGGGTTGGTACCCAGCAGTCTGAGCCTATAGCAGCAGGACTAGAACTGACTATAAGCTTTATCAAAGAGGAAGGTTTTGAGCCTAGTCTTAAAAGGAGAGAGGGTGTCTGCTTCCCGAATCTGGACTCTGCCTCCCATTCTACTTTTGGAAATTCTGGGAACCATAAGTAGGCCTGCATTCTGAGACCGATGGACTATTAAGATGATATGGTACAAGGAGATCTTTTAGGTAGGATGGAGCTCGACCATTTAGAACTTTATAGGTAAGAAGAAGGGTTTTAAATTCTACATTTAATTCTAGAATAGAATTAAAAGAAGTCAACTCTAGTTAACTGACATTTGTCTCAGATGTTCTTTTTGATTCTGTTTCATCCCCGTATTTTGTGTGTCACCATACCTTTGATGTTTTTTGCTGCAGTTGGCCCAGAAAATATCAATCTGACACTGTCTCCATCACAAGAACACTACGATGAAGGCTCACGTATCATCCTCAGGTGCTCAACTGTCTCCACACCGACTGCCCAGTTTTCCTGGTTTCTGAATGGAGACCTGCTGCCTGATACTGGACCAGAGCTCAGACTGGTGAATGTTCAGATGAGTCAGAGTGGAAACTACAGCTGTCGGGCCTTTAACAGCAAAACTCTGAGATCTCAAACATCTCAGCCTGCAGCTGTGTCTGTATTAAAATGTAAGCTTCATCATGACTTGTAACCAAATGAGCTAAAATAAGCATCATTAAGCATTTAGGGGAACCACACACTACTGTCTTATTATTGGTATTAGTAATAATTCACGGGGAACTTCCGAAACGTGTTGTTACACACAGACACAAACACAATTATGCAGAGGAATTTATTGTTTAGTTTTTTTTTCTTTTAAAGTTTGCTAACATTGATTTCTACTTATAGCACAAGTCTCCAACGTGGTGGTGACTCCCAGCAGCACAGACTTGGTGGAGCTCAGCGGCTCTGTCCGTCTGTCCTGCTCCTCGTCTGGATCCTCCCTGTCTTTCCTCTGGCTGAACGGCAGCTCTGAGGTTACAGCCAGTGACAGAGTTCAGCTCACTGACGGAAACACCACTCTCACTATATTCAATGTGACCCGCTACGACCAGGGACCGTTCAGGTGTCATGTGTTTAATCCTGTCAGTGATGGCACCAGTGAACCAGTGAAACTCTCCATCAGCTGTGAGTTTCTAACCTGTGTTTCACCTGTATGAAAAAACGTGTTCACCTTTTAATGAAGCCTGAAACATAATTATAACAACAATTGTGGCAGGAGTGATAATGGCTAAATCACTTCATAGTGCTCCTCGCTTTTTGATCGCTGCTTTCTTCATTCCGGTTGCTGAGTAAGTGAAAGCTGTGGTTTAATAACGCAGAAACCCCTTTACTCGGAGCCAGACTTATTGTATTTTGTTTGGTAGATGTTACAAGCCTGTTGTTGGTGACCATGTGGTTTTATGTCGTCTCTCCCCCAGTTGGTCCAGAAAATATTCATTTGAAGCTGTCTCCATCACAAGAATTCTATGAAAGAGGTTCCAACGTCAGCCTGACGTGCTGGGCTGACTCCCAGCCTGTTGCCCAGTTTTCCTGGTTTCTGAATGGAGACGTGCTGCCTGATACTGGACCAGACCTCAGACTGATGAAGATTCAGATAAATCAGAGTGGGAGCTACAGCTGTCAGGCCTTTAACAGCAAAACTCTGAGATATCAAACATCTCAGCCTGCAGCTGTGTCTGTACTGGGTAAGTTAGTATGTGCAACTGGAATATTACATGCCAACATTAGTTTCTTACTTCCTTATTTTACTTCTTAAAAATAATATTTTGGTAACAAGATATTTTATTAAATACACTCGCATTATCATAAATAGCAACATTGTATGTGTGAAACACTGTGTTTTTGTTAATGAGCTCATACCATAAATGACACAAGTGATATTTGAAGTGAACACTTGTCTCATTTTTCCCTACAGTCCCAGTTTCTAATGTGGCAGTGACTTCAAATACGACACACTTGTTGGAGCTCAGCGGCTCTGTCCGTCTGTCCTGCTCCTCCTCTGGATCCTCCCTGTCTTTCCTCTGGCTGAACGGCAGCTCTGAGGTTACAGCCAGTGACAGAGTTCAGCTCACTGACGGAAACGCCACTCTCACTATATTCAATGTGACCCGCTACGACCAGGGACCGTTCAGGTGTAAAGTGTCCAATGGTGTCAGTGATGGAATCAGCCAGTTGGTGAATCTTGTCGTACAATGTGAGTTTAATATAATTTTTCCCTCCAGTTTACACTAAAACAAATGGTTAATTTAACACCACGACCCAACGACTCAGTCCCAACATGTATCCTAAGCCATGAAACCCTGAAACCTCACACACTTAAACTGACTTTTCCTGCCACATCTTTCGTTGTGAGTCGTCATACTCTGATCGCAGAGGCTTTTCTCTGCACAGTAAAATGTCTGTGGTTACAGATGGACCCGACAGCGTGAGCATAATAGGACCTGGCTCTGTTCATGCTGGAGACTTGACAGTGCTCTACTGCTCTGCTGTGTCTGCACCATCAGTGAAGTTCAGCTGGCTTTTTAACGACAAGCCGACTGACGGTCACGAGGCCGCGTACGTCCTGCAGTCGAGCCGCAGCTCTGACAGCGGGACGTACACCTGCACCGCTGTGAACGCTGCCACGGGGCAGAATCGAACAGCCAACCATGACCTGACTGTCACAGGTAGGTGAAAGAGGAAACACTAACAGACGAGAGATGAAGAAACCGACGGGGCTTTTGTCAGTTAAGACGTGTTCTGTGTTTGTTGTCTTATTATTTCCAGGTCTTCCAGCCTGTGACTGCTCAGGTGCAGCTGGAAGAGCGACTATCATAACAGCTGGATGCTGCCTTGTTATTGCAGCACTGAGCGTCACGATTGTGTACTGTCTGTTAAGAGGAAGAAGGTCAGAATAAGAAATGTTATTATTCCTATTATTCTTCCTATTATTATTAATATGAATACATTTACTTCTTACTATAAACAAGCACAAAAGAGACCTAAAACATACACAATCAAATGGGATAAGAAGTGGGCTTCAATGAAAACACACACATATGTGAGATAAGGAGACGCCAGTTATATGCTGAGACCCTGAGGCTCTTTTCTCTTAACGCAGGCCTGTTCTCACAGATACAGACTGTTTCAGTATTTCTTACGACAAAGTCTTTCATTGGTTCTGTGATCCTCAGGCCGATTGTCCCTTTGGCTCAGAACATAAAAACTAATAAGCTGGTCATTTTATTTTATTATGTCGCTTAAATTTGCTTTGTTTTGTAATCATAAGAATGAAAAATAGGCAAATTATTTTAAATACATACAGTACAATAAGATCGGTGTAGTAAATTACGTTACCACAGTGTGAGCAGTGTTTTTATTTTCCTAGTCAACCTTCTGTCACATTTTCCATATGTGTGAAAAGAACACAAACACAAAATTATGGTTAACAGTGTTATATTCTGAGCCCCATTCTGACAATACATTTTTTCTATATTCAGAGTCAAATATGCAGCTCATAACCAAGGTAAGAAGTAATTGAATCTAAATTGTTTCACCACATAATATTGGAAGATAAGTCTGTGGATTATGTAAATGAGCTAATAATTCGTGAGATCTAACACACAGTGCTTTGATCCCTCAGAAAAAATAAGTGTGAAGGAGAAATATTCAGACATTTATAAAATCACAGAGACATCACAGAACGACCTGAATTCTCCTCCTGTAATGGTGAGCATCAAATTATTATGATCATAATGTTTAAAGAAACACAAATCTGTTTTCTAATTGTTTAAAAAAACTGTTTCTCCCTCAGAAATTTTAAAAACACGGACCATTCACAAGAAGACATCCACGTGTTCCTAGATAGTAAATCGTTTTTACATGTCCATATATTGAACATAACTATATTTGCCACATTCACATCACACAGCTGAAACTGATGCTTAGCTGAACAATAACTAACGTAACTTGGTTTGACAATAATGTTTGATGGTGATATAACAAGTATGTATTTATTTGATATGACAAAACAGTCAGTATTTGTTTTTGTTTTTTAACAAGCGAAATGTCTAAATATGGAAATATGTGTACTACAAATATGTATTTAATAAACATTTTATGACTGACCATGTCCAGTGATTGAATATGTTAAACCGCCTGTGAGGTCATGAGGTGCTGGGGCAGTTGTCTGTCCGTTGTCATAGGGTGAGAAACAGCATAACCCTGGACGTCTGTCTCAGGGACAACACACACAGAGACAGACACAGACAGACAGACAACTCCCCACAGAGCTGCCCCAGACTGACCAAGACCTGCAGTTAATGTGATTTAAAAAAAACACTGGAGCTATTAAAATCTTAATCATGGTGTTATCATAATAACACTGAGGCCTAAACATTTAATTACAATTAATAAGCCGTGACTGTCCTTTGTGCCATTATCCAAGGAGAGCAACACAATAATCATGCAAACTACTGCAGTGGAAAACCAACAGACACCTGCTCGATCTGCTTTAGCTTTTCATGTGAGACAAAGTCAGTGACATTATGTCCTTCTCTACCGTTGTCTCAGCTTCATGGGGTTTCAAATATTTACAGATGCTGTCGCTTGTTGCATTTTCTACAAAAGTATTGTTACTTAAATTTGAAAAATAAAAATATATAATCCAATGAAGACAATGTATAAAAAGGAAAACATCTCAAAACTTATTAAAATGTATCTAAATATCATTGCATTAGTGGTTAGCATGACTGCATTAGCAGATTAAAAAACCCAAATGTTATGTTTCAAAATGTCATTACTTGAGGAATTTCAGTCCGGACCAAAGTGTAGACTAAAGAAAAACTGTTCTTATGGACCTTATAGAAAACTCAGTCACACCACTAGCAGGTTGTACTTTGGACTGTGACTTCACCCAAAACCTTTATTTTTGTATTACTCTACTTTTAAAAATGTGCATTCAATTTACAAAAGCAGATAAACTGCTGATGGGCTGATAAATATGCATGTCCAGGATTGTTGCTGTAATAATCACACTATTAATACAGTGCATTGTGCAAAGAAAAGGAATTGATATTTTGGCAACACCTTAGATACACCCACATGACCATGTGCTGATCATTGGTGCGGAGTTATTTTTTCCATTCAGTCATTAAACTTTATCTAAGGTTACAAGGCAGATATGAACTGTCAGATAATACATGCTGATTTCTGCTCAACAATACATGCCCATGTGCCAAATAACATCTTTAATGACTCTGTTTTATGTCTTTACAGGTGACATGATCTCAAGTATTTATACTTTATATCAATATTTATTGACTATGTGTGACCCTGAAAGTGGAATTTATTACTGAGTGTATTATTAAGTTACTAGTGTTGAAAGTTAGTCAATGTTATCTTAAATAGGCTGGATATGGGATGAGCTGATCTAACTTAAAATCAAATTTTATAATGTAATTTTTACCATGTTTGCTCTCCTGAAAGAACATGTGGAGTTCACCTTTGAGATTTCAGGGGCTGTTTGTTGTGTTCGTGTTTATGTGGAATAGACACAGTCACCTACAGTCGCCTTCTTAAGAACAGATCAATAAGACGTCTTTCTTTCAAAAATGTTTTACATTAGAGCAAACGGACAGGGACGGAAACTGAAAAGTCCAAATTTGCAAATGTTGCCGTTGGTTTGATCTTTTGTAGTGCATCTCTTCTTTGTTTTCAAAAATTCAAATGCTAATATAATGGAATAATAGTTTTCTTTTCCAAACAGTAAGAGTGCTAACACACCTTTGCTAAAAGTTGTTTTTTATTTTTTAAAGCTTAAAATTGCTAGTAATACTGTATATTTTAAAATGTATATTTCTTACTGATGAACATTTTTTTGCTCTTTCATATAAATGGAGGGAAAATTATTGCACCATCAGTTTGTTAATTGTTATTACTGCATTGTGGTTCTGAGTTGGTATTTCATTTCAATTATAGATATTTCAGGACTCACGTTAAACAAAAATGACTTTATTTATTGCTGAGACAATAATGTTATGAATTTGGCTCTTAAACTATTGTTGCTGCAACAGTTTGTTACAACAGCGAGTAAGCGATGGAGGCGTCCATAGCACATGTTACCCTGACATGTTATCAGGTGACATCTTATTATCTCTATTACTTACAAGCACAGGATTCATTCACAGGCAAATTAGTCATCCACAAGGTTTGGAAACACTGAGCCAAGGACAAAGAAATTAATATTTTTGACAGGCCAACTGATCCCAGTGGATTTGTTCAAAGGGCATTTTTTAACATGTGCTTTGAACAAACAACAATTTCAACATTCAGTTCCCTGCAGTGACATGTCGCGCAATATTCACTCTAACAACAGGAGCCAGACAAAAATAAATCAGTTTATTTTCTATAATGATCTGATTTTTATGTTGAAAAAGGAGGTTTGAATGTAAAGTGTCTATTAAAACTATGACCTTTCCTTTACATTACAGCAGTCTTAGGGGGACACAGGGTTGGAAAGAAGCCAAAGAATCTGTTCAGAGATCATAAAATGCTGCAGAGATGTACATGACTGCATAAGTAAACTATCAATTTTGCATGATTCCACTTACCTGTAGCTATAAATTTAATGGGACATTTATCTTTGCAGCAGTAATACATTTGCCTGAATAAAGAAAAGCTTCTCTGCGTCTGCTTAGTTTTTTATCTTGATTGTCAAGAGTTGAATTTTAAAGGTCATTATAGGATGATTCATAAAAACAGCCACAAATATTCTTATTCAGTAAAAACCGCATACTGCAAACTGACTGGGACAAACAGAACATGCAGATGAACATTTTTCAGTCACAGTAATATCAGCCGCATGAGTCACGCTACACTTTGCTGTGTGACTGCAGAGCAGCGCAAAAAAAAAAAAAAAAACCACGGCACATTTTGACTAATCACTCCAGCACAGTATTCACACATGTGAGACTATTGTGTCAGCTCATTTCATCATCTCATCTCAGTATTTGAATAATTCAATTCCAATGTGGATAGAATGGCTTTAAAAAAACACTGTAGCAATATTTTAATTTGTGAAACTGTGAGCGTCACCTTTTTTTCCATGCACGCGTCAGTGCGGCTGCAGACACTAAAGCCAGTGATCTGTTTGCAAAGCCGTCGGAAGGAGGCTGAGTGTCTGCCGGGCATCTTTGATCCTCCTCACCCAGGAATGTAGAGGTCACTGCTGCCTATGTCATGTAAGAGGCCAAACCCAAGAGCTCATAAACCTGATGCACAACACCCCAGAACCAAAAACACCTCCAGCATGACTCAACATAGCCTGAACTATGTGTTACCTCAAATGCTGGTGATCCTCAGATTTTAGCTTCCTGCAGACATTTAAATCTTTAAATTACTTTAGTCCTTCTTCTTGTCTGAAGGTCGCTCATTTCAGACTAAATGTCTTTCTTAGTTAAAGCGTAACTCAGGAGAGGCTCATTTTAGTCTGACAAATCCACAGGAGACAATAGGAAATGTTAACAGAATAATTAGCAAAGCTATTCTTTATCTCTAACCATCAAAATTGTTAATTTGACAGTGTGTTTATTATTGAAGTCATAGTGTGTGGTGGATCCATTGATGCGCATTACATTTTATCAAGGGTAGCTGTGTGTTTGGACCCCATTCAAAATGAATGAGGGGCCAAAACATTACATTGCACCAGTTTGTACAGGTGTACCTAATGTTGTGGCTGATTGATCCCATTTACTCTGGCACTAGTGGATCTGATTTGTTTCTCTGGTAGAATAGGATCTTCAATAAAAATCGCTTTTCAGTCCTTATGTTAGCAGATAGTTGAAATGAACGAATTGGGGCAAAGCTTAAAGCTGAGCTCAGTCGAGCTGTTGGAGATTTTAAAAAAATCTTCTTTATGGATTTTTAGCCTCATAAAGGGACACAAAGTATGGGAATCTGGGTAACTCCTACCTGAACATACATACCTGTAGGTATTTTAATGTATGTGCACAGTGGGATCGTAAACGCTGTTTGTGCCTCTCACTCCAAAGTGGGGGCCTGAACGGTGGTGGAGGACAATAAAAGCAGGTGCACACATGACCCTCACTGTTTTTGACTGGACAGGACTGTGAGACACGTGAGACATTGTTCACAATGGACGGGAAGACGCTCTGTTCTGCTGCTCGTCTCGTTTTTGTTTTATCAGGTAGAGTCAAACTCTGATTCTCTGTTCATTTAATGATTCAGTATGTGGCATGTGGGACGTGATGAGCTCATCACATTTCTTTGGGGTGATTAGGCATGTGCACAGCTCAGGGTGTCCTACCCCCAGGGCCCCTGATCAGAGCTGTGGGAGGCGCCGTGCACTTCATCTCCAACCTTAAACCTCCTGAGACCTCATTTCTGTCTGTCAGCTGGAGCTTC
Source organism: Channa striata (assembly GCA_033026295.1). Lineage (NCBI taxonomy): Eukaryota > Metazoa > Chordata > Actinopteri > Anabantiformes > Channidae > Channa > Channa striata. The sequence continues at coordinate 19,315,326 of CM065175.1, read as the reverse complement.
AGCGGCACGAACATCATCACCTCCACCAGCGTCAACATCACTGGGCCCGGCTACAGCAACAGGATCTCACTGGATCGAGCCACAGGGTCCCTGGAACTCAGAGACCTGGTCCTGGAAGACAGCGGGGAGTACACGCTCACCATCATGCCAGATGGCGGGCTGCAGACACAGGGATGGATCACACTGCATGTGTATGGTGGGTCTGCTGAAGTGGGGATATTAAAATCATCTCCGTGTAACGGTTTCTCTAAAGCGAATGATTTTGTGTTAAATTCACTCTATTCGTATAGTACACTCTATAGTTTAACAAAAAACTTTCCTCATGTTGCCTGGACTGAACATATTTAATAACAGAAGATCAAGTAAAAACCACTGCAGTGACCCTCAGGTGAAGAGACTGTGCAGTGTTGAGTGTTTTTATCTCCCACTGTTCTGTGGAAGCTGCACAGAAAGTTAAAGGGACTCTGGGGAGAAATGTGTTTACTGCGAAAATGTCATTTACTGTGAACTACTGTGTAGAAATAGACAATGTAAATATGACAAAGAGTACAGAGGATTCATACCCAAATAAAACAAATTCATTTATTGAAGTGCCAACATGTTGACACAAAGCAATAAAACTACTGCGTATGAGAAAGTGCAAATGATGTCAGGTCCATCAGCATCCAGCTACAGTTACAGTAACATGCAGTTAACCGCTCAGCTTACTACACTGGGTATTTTCTGAAACAGCAGCAAAATCTTCTCTGAAGATATGTTTATAAATAGCAATAATCAATAATTATGAGCAAACAATTCTTAGCAATTGTTTTTCATAGGTGAACTGATGATGCCTGAACACCCTCAAGTCTTAATAAAACAATCTGTAATTTCAAGCTGACCACACGACATAGTTTATATCAATATACAGCTCTGTTTGTTGTTCATTTGACATTAGAGATTTTCAGATTTGTAGAAATATCTATAAATTTGATTCAGATGGGGGTTTAAAATGTCACACAGTTAAAATGTTTTTGAAATTGTAAAAATCACGGTAATTCAGAGAGGAAGATGCCCAGGATAGAGTGAAGTGGAAACGGATGATTCGCTGTGGCGACCCCTGATGGGAAAAGCCCAAAGAGAAGTAGTAGTAGTAGAAAAATTACTGTAATGCTAATGTACCGGAAATCTGTTTGTCTCCCTGTAACATCCGACGGGGTCGCAGCGTGTCAACACTTTGTCTTCCTGCTGTCGCAGCCCTGATAACAGGAGCCGCAATCCACAGCCCCGCAGCTGTTCTGATAGAAGACCGGAGCTCCACCAACCTCACCTGTGAGGCCTCCGGCAACGTCAGCAGCCGAGTGTGGATGAAGGACGGCCAACCTCTTCATCCCAGCGACACAGTTAGCTTCTCGGCAGACAGCAGAGTGCTGCAGATACAACCCGTCCACGCCTCCAACCACGGTACCTACCAGTGTCGAGTCAGCAACCCCGTCAGCACCGTGACCGCGTCCTTCAATCTTACTGTCAACTGTGAGGGCTCATTCCTGCAAACCCTGAAAAGTTTCTCCACAAAATGTTTCAGCATTAATACAGTAGATTCCTTTTCTGTCTGCAGTTGGACCACGTGACATAACCATTTCTGGACCATCAGCAGCTCCGCTTGGACACAGAGTGTCCCTGCTGTGCACGGCAGCCTCTGTCCCTCTGGCAAACTTCAGCTGGATGTTCAACAGCAATGAGACTTATGTCAACACCTCCATGTATATTATTGAGAGGTTGGGGCCAGAAAACATCGGAAATTACACCTGCACTGCCAGAAACATGGTGACAATGCAGGAAAACTCAACGGCTCTGACTCTGACAGGTAGGAACCCGGGAAGTGATGTTGGTGTTTCCTGAAGATGGTGAATCCAGGAGACGTGTGGCCTGTTCTGATTGTTGTTCTGTTTTCTGTGTGAAGCATCCGGCTCTTCTCCCTGCTCGTCATTGTTGGCGTTGCTGATCAGTGCAGCGACCCTCGCAGGATTAATGTAGGAGGAAGTGGCAGGTGAGTTGGGGCCAGTCACAGCAACATATTATGATCCAGCATACTGGTCGTATCTTTCATACTTCGCTTACCTTTGTAAATTTTTTTCTTCTTACTGTCATATTAATCTCCATTGCTTTGTATTTGTCTCAGATTACCTGTGTCCCCTGATGACTTTTGCCATGGGCCCTGATTTTCAAAGACAAGTTTCATTCAATGTGGTAATAAAATACACTTATGGAAATTGAATTGAAAATAAACAGAAAAGATCATATGTGGCCGTCAGTACCTTGTTAAGCACGTGTATTTGTTTAACACAAATGTCTGTTCCACAGTACAGCTGTGAAATTACACACTGAATAAGTTGCTTCATTGACAAATGTTACTGTGAACATGAAACACTGCAGTCAGTCAAAAAAACTATTTCACTCATCAACTATCTTGAGGAAAACTCGTGTTTTTCTTTTCTCTCTTCTCAAACCTCAACACCGTGTGGGTTTTGTGCACGCTGTATGTCTGGCATTAAAGTGGTAATTACTCGCCTGCCTGAGGTTGAACAGGTTTCCACTCTGGGCTGAGGTGGAGGAATTCATGCCCCTGCAGCGTCTTCACCAGCACCTGCAAAGTCCTGAAACTACAGATACTAACAATGTCCCACTGGTCCCACTAACTTCCTTCTCATAGCAACAGTTGTTATGGTTATTGGAAAACATTTAAGCTGTAAGTGCTTAGGAGATATTAATTTCAGATTCTTGACTGAACCGACTTCAAGCCTTCGTCTAGTGAACCTGGCTTCGTCACACAATCTATTTCATTCACATCCTACAGACACTTTAAAGAAATTACACTTATCACACTTGTAAAATTACAATTAAAGCAAGGAAGCTTTTACTTTAACTGCAGATTTTGCACTTTATTGAGCAGATGTCAAAGCAAAAAAAAGTGTTTAAAACAACAAAATCAACAATACAAGAATCAATCAGAAATGTCTCTTCTTTCCCTGTCTTGACTATGGTTCCCGTCACAACCTCCTTGGTGTTTGAAGAATAAGGCTGGTTGAAGAGTGTGAAGAACCAAAAATGTGAAAATTGGCTGTTGAAACTCTGAAGCTTGATTCTATCATCAGATTCTTTCCTCCTTCATGTTGGAGTCTTATCACCAGACCCAGTGACCGAACTGCATATTACAGTCTCGCCTAGTTGGGCGGATCCTGGATTTTTGCTGGTTGTAGCAAAAATCTTGATGCAGACTGACAGTTTCCCCCCTGCAACTGAAAAGTCCAACCAGCAAAATCGCAGCGGTTATATCATCTTTCTTCTGCATTATCAATGTCAAACAGTGCATGGCGTGTAACTGAGGCGTGTGACACATCAGATCATCTGACCCTGACTTTAATTTGTCAGTTTAATTCTATTGTAATTCTTCCCTTTTTCTGCCGTCTCTTCACCTTCGTCTTTCTGTTACTACCCATGAACTTTCGCTTCCCCTGTGAATGAACATTTGGCGGTAACGCCTCTGAAATTGGAGATATGCAGCTACTGTAATCAACCACCCGTTCTGCTTCGTCTTCGTTTTGCTGAATCTGTCCAGGCTCGTCTCTCTGTTCCTCCAAGCTGTCCCCTATTGGTCTGACTGCTCAGGAGAATCTCTCCTATCGCTGCCTTCTTTCTGAGATCTCAAAAATACCTTCCCGTTGTTCCATCTTTTCAGCTGAGGCCCAAAAGCCCTCCTCCGTCTCTTTTAAGGCCTTAAGGCATATACCTCAGTTCTTCAAATATTGTTTCCTGTACGTAATTTTACCATCGACATCCATTTGTCTCGGCTCTTTGACACAAACACAACCAGCATTACTTCATCAGCATGTTCACAATGCACAACTGCCTGCAGTTAGAAAACGTTCAGTGTGCTTTGACATCAAGGTGAGGAGGCAGAGATGAGCCGGTTTCATTTGTTATTCCTGTCTTGCCCTGTAGACCAGTAATTTACATGCAGGCAACAAGCTGCGTTTGACCGAGTGAAACAGCCAAAGCTCTGCATCCCTGACCTGATTACCCCGTTGAACACCTGGGGCTAATTTGGCAGGGGACTCTGATTGGTGGAGATAATTATACTGAGACACAGCTTCCTTCAGGAGGCTTGACACAGGTCACTGGTGCAGGGCTTTAAATTAATGCAGTGTTCCTCTGCGTGCTCTTTTGTTTCCCCGGCACCGGTGTCGCCCGGCATCTTAACTATAGTGAACTGTGACTGAATACACGTGGTGGTGAGAGGAAGAGACACACAGCTTCCTGCGTCACACAGCGTCCTTTTCAGATTTGTCGTTAAACTCTTACTTTAACGACTTTGAACTCTCCAGTCCATCAGATTGACGCCATGTTCAGAGCAGGCTCAGCTCTTCGTTCTCTTGTCCTGCCGTCGTCTCCTGATGCTGTGATGGTTCAGATGCACGTGTACATCAGTATAAATATATCACTGAGGAGCAAACCCACCGTGAACCACAGTACACATCACTGCACTGCAGTTCCAATAATCATCATAACAAAAGGCGTGTGTCATTTTCTAGTTCCCTAAATCAGAGAGGAAATTAAAAACAAGAAGTTCTTGTATTGCAGGTAATGATTAGAAACTGTGGAAATCTAATGTGTCGCTCTGTGAAAATATTTGTCATCAACTCAGTTGTGGAACATAGAATTAAATAAATCATCAGTGTTTTAGAATAGGGCGACCTCTGAAGTGGATACGAGTAAATGTGCAGAGCTTGAAAACACATATGAAACTAAAGGTGTGTGAACTTTGCACCAGGGTTTAGGATTTTTGAGCCGGTACCACATGAGGGCGCAGTACGAGTTTGTCCTGGGTTAAAGTGCTGAAAGTGTGAAACCTGTTTCCTGCTGCATCTCCGCTTCTCTTCAGTCGGTACGTAGTCTAGCGGTTTAATGTCGGTCGGTTTGGGTCTATCTGCTGTGACGACTGAAAAATGAGGAGGAAGAGAAAACTCTGTACAGCTCTATTTGGGAGGCCGGTGTTTTTGGTCTTTTTACTCAGTTTTGTCTCCATGTTTTGAACTAATGAACCACAAACTGGATGGATTCTGCCTCCCTGTAACACTGTAAGTTGATAAATATTGACAAAATTGACAAAAAAATGACAAAATTTAAATTTATTTTAAAGCCTTTGTTTTAACTTTGATTCAAAGAGCAATAGAATAAAAAAATAAAATACTTTAATTTATTTACAGCAAAGTATTTTGATTGTTTTTTGATTGTAGATGTTTTGGGGTTTTTTGTCCAGAATCTGTGGATTTGCACGATGAGAGCGTTCAGTGAATCACTGCCTTTACTACTGATGCTGACTTCCATCACACTATTTACTGGTGAGACATATTGTTATAAATTGTTAGGTAGTTTTTTTTATATTGACTACAACTAGTGTGTGGGAGGGTACAGTAGAACCCATGTTTGTGGATAATATTCATTTTTAATGATTATAATTTGTGTTTTAGGAAATCTGCTTATTGCATAATGTGTTTGAAAATAGTTTAGTAATTTTAAAAAAGTGTAAACTTGGGACAGCAAACACACAAACAGAGTCACAATCTCCACCATGTTACTTTATTTAGAGGCACAGAAGGTCAAAGTCTCGCCTGAAGTCACTGGATACCTTGGGAAGGTGGTGAACCTGCCATGTCAGTTCATGCAAGGAACAAATAATGAAAGTATTAATCAAGTTCAGTGGGATTTCCAGCCACTGGAAGGAAAGGAATCCAGGATCCTGGTCTCCAGTGTTCAGTATGGAGAGAGCTTGGCTGAGTCTCCTCTGAAGGAGAGAGTGGGACTTTCAGGATGTTCGCTGACAATAAAGAATGTGGGAATGAACGACGCAGGCGTGTACACCTGCACCGTTTCAACCTTTCCCAGCGGTTCGTTTAATGGAAAAATCCAACTCGCTGTTCAAGGTGAGTAACACAGTCATTTTAAATGTACGGTCAACTGAGCAGACCTACCGAGCAAAAAAACCCAGCCGGTGGTTTTTAGTTTTTGGAATGTTCAGAGTAAAATATGATTTATAGAAGGTCAGATCTGAATACGGATTAAACCTGATATAGAGTAACAGAGTTTATGAAAATATTGAATGTAACTTTTAATATTCTCTCTGAAAGAGACGTCAAGAGTTAATCATGTGTTTCTTTTCCCAGAGCGTAGTCAGTTTCCCTCTGAGGTGATCGCTGCTATAGTGATTTCTGTCACGGTGTTGGTGGGAATCCTGGCAGCCACAGCTTACTACATCTTCATCAGGTGTGTGGGTGTTTTTTCATACACACCTGATTGATAATTTCAATAGTTATTTATTGATAATTTGCTGGTTTCTGGGATTTTAAAAAACTCAAACAAACTCAACAAAACGTTGATTTCCATTTCTCAGACACCGTTCTTCTGACCGACGTGATGTCTGCACAGGTAAGTTCCTCTTTACTCTAGGTTTGAACAGACCCTGCTGAATTTCTGTTCGACTTGATAAAGCTCGTCTGTTTTTCAGAAACGGCCGATCCGGTGATGGATGAGGCCCGGCAGTCTGCTCTTAGAACTGAGGTGAGCTCACAGGTGGATTGATCGGTTTTTAAGTCGTGTAAATTTCCTTCAGATCGCATTTGATAAGAAAACATAATGCACCTGAGCTGCACGGTACCTGCTTTTAACAGTGTCTGTAACTTCTCATAGGATGTGGTCTACTCTGATGTCAAACACAATCAATCCAGTGATGCTAGACCTTCATTCACTCACAAACACACTAGGAACAAGAGTGACGTCACGTATGCAGAGGTTACTTTGGTTCGGGAGCCTCGATGAGACGTACGGTACAGAGATATCATCTGCTCTTACAGAGGACAAACAAATGCATCTACTTATAAATCATATCTCATACAGGTGGGTGCAAAGCTTTGCATCCTTAAAGAATTTTGTTCTTTTTGATGAAATTGCACTAGATTAGATGTGTCAGATATTGGGTTGAATGAAATGAATGAGTCTTACTCCTTTTTACAGTTTCACGGCGGGTAAGACAAAGGAAGTGTTAGTTTATCGCTCAGTTGCTGCCGTTTTCACTTACTGGTTGGTTTCACTAAGTTTAACGTTGTGCATCTTCACCATCTTGTCTTTAGCTTGTTGGTGTGTTAACATTGGGAAGTAGAAATGTCATAAGTTTTTGCAGGTAATGAGTCATAAGACAAAGTAAGATTGTGATTTGATAGCATTGTTAAACTGAGTCAAACTCAGAATTCGTCATGAGGACACCTCGATGTCAGTCTGGTTTGAAGAGGTCTGCTGATCGACCATCATTCCTGACTGATGAGGACACGTGGACATTAGCGGAGAGGAATAATCCACGCAGCCATGGTGCTTCTGCAATCCTGCTCAGCAACGTATCCAGTAAAAACTCTTGCTCAGCAACAGATCAACGACTGTCACACTGACGTTTAAAACGCCGTGACCCTGAGGTTGTGATTGTGGCCATGGCTCTGAAATTTCCCTACAGTCAAGTGCTGCTCTGTCACATGGGTTGGTCTCATTCCTCTGAATTTAGTTCCTCTTTCCTTTAACTATTAAAGGAAGAAGATGGAAAGATAAAGTGCTCAATTCAACATAACAATGTTTGGTAAGAAAAAAAAAAGGTTTGATTCACAGGAAGCCCTGTAGTGGTTCAACTTCCTAACTTATTCTTTCCCAATTCTGCACAATTCTAAAACGTATGTTTGAAATGGATCATGGTTCAATCAACCCTAATGTGAATGTAATTCCTTCTGCAGCTGTTGCAGCCTTAGCGTGCAATGTTTTCTGCAGACGAGCAGCAATGATGCATCCATTACTGTTACTATCTCTCACCTGCTCTTTGTGAAAAAACACTTCCTGGAAGTTTCCTAATGTGGGTGTGAACTGGCATCTGATACCATCACTGTACAAAACAACTTTCACACAACAAATCCTGATTAAGTCAGTGTATTTGTTTTTTTCTAAATTGAAGTTGGGGCTTGCAGTCATTTCAATCTGTGAAATTCTTTCCATATTAACAGTAAACACTTATTTTGAAAATGTAAAACTTTTTCTCTGGCTATCGTTGCTTAATAAAATTCAGCATTTTCAGACCTTATCAAATCTGTATTGTCATGTTGCTTATGAAGAGTTGTCATGACAGGAAACCAATGAGTTGAAAAGATAAGACGAGTGCCGTTTGGGGAGAAAGCGCTGCGACGGGCTTTTCCAGATCAGCATATCACATTACTCACACAGCACAAACTGAGAATAAGTGAGCACTTAGTGATAAAGTTTCATCCATATAAAAATAACATTTAACATTTCTTTACACAAGCAGCTGTGCCATCACTACCTGTGCCCTCAGGTTTGTGCAGCGTCAGTTAAGTCAGTTCAAAGTGAGATCAAGTTTTCATTGGTGTGGTTTCTGGACACTGAGCATTAACATTCATTTCACATCACAAATGGAGGTTAAAAAAAACAGTTGCAGTTTCCTTAACTCAAGGTTTTATATGCAGTCATATGTATGTAGCGTTTCATTTGTACTACTTGAAAGGTTTTTGTTTCTGTGGAAAGTACAGTGTGAGGTGTTGTACATGTATCCTTGCTATTTACAGTTGGTGCAAAGTAGGTTACTTCTCTAAATGTACATCAGGCTAAACGGTTTCATGTGTTGCAACACGCAGAAAGCCTTTAAAACTTACAGTCATGGCACATTGAGGTTTCCTGCGTCACTCAGTAACTGCTGGATGTACAAACAGCTTGTTAAGGCATTTTTTTTATCCGCTTTGTTAATTTAAAAATGTATGACTCAAACAATTTGAGAGTCACAAACCCTGTTTTAATGTGATGTGACTCTGATGAAGATGAGTTTTCTACAGTGTAAACGGGTTTTGTCTAGAGAAGAACTGTGCGCAGGTTCGTCGAGCCCTTTGAGTTTCTGTTACGAACACTAAAACCTGTAAAACCATTTTCCTTTTATTCTTGAGAAAATTCCTGCAAAACATAAGAAATGCAATTATGGCAAACTTGGGTTCATTTTTAGTTGTATGGGAATATTCCACGTGTTGACGCAGGACACATGCAGCTGGATATTCCATGGTCAGTTTTTTTTTTTTTTTGGGGTGATGCTCTACCATGCATAAGTTTGTTTTTAATCAACTCCTGTCCCGCTGTGACAGAAACAGGCACATCAAGTGTTTCTCCACACGATCACTGTTTGCCCGTATGAGGTGGTGGTTCTGTGGCAGGATGGACTGGTGTAACACTATAATGACTTTCCTTAAAAGGGGAAATAAATACCAATTTCCCCTTTAGGAGATTAAAATATATATATTTTTATCTGTAGTTAAACTGGGAGACGTGAAAAGCTTCTTCTGCCTCTGTGACATTTTTATGTTCATAATGTATTACTGCAGCACTAGTGAACCTGTAAGTTCCCTTTAATGCTGGTTGGGAGGATGAGATAAGACTTTATTGATCCCACAGTGAGGAAATTCTTGTGAATTCCTGATTCTCCTAAATGCAGATACAGATGGGTAGTTTTATTAAAATACTAAGACTGAGGAAGATTTTGAGGTTTTTTTTTTGAGTTTTTGTGAGTGAGGTTACTACAATGAACAGGGAAATGGTTCTAGCTTTAGTTTTGTTGTAGTTTTTTCTTACACATTTTCTCGGGGGTAAGAGACGGTATCTGTCTGCATCCGGCCCTGGGTGGATCTAGGGGGAGACCGGGGGGCTTCCAACAGGATAAATGTTTAAGATGATGAGTAAATGGAATGAGGTCTGGTTATCATTGGGTAGCTTGTAGACGTGTGCTTCTTATATTAGTTATTAATCAGAGCCTTTATTTTGTGATCTTTACATGAGTAAAGAATTTTCAAGTACTTCTCCTTTTACCGGGGCTTCTTTTTACACTAGTATCTGTCCTTCTACTTGAGTCAAGGATTTTTAGTACTTTTGCGACCTCTGTGTTTGGGCAAGTACTCACACATTTCCATTGGTGGAGGGACTGAATTAGTTTACATGGCTGCTCTAAAAATGATATCAGGAAAAACTACTTGGGTTTTTCCCAGTTTGCTTTGATTCCACAGTATAATATGGCTGTTTGAGTTATTATTTTGACAAAATAAGTTTATACATATTCTTTTTTTAGTTTCAGAGGCAGAGCAGGTCAAAGTCTTACCTGAAGTCACTGGATACCTCAGGCAGGTGATTTAATCTGCCATGTCAGTTCAGCCAAGGACCAAATAAGGAAAGTATTAATCGGGTTGAGTGGGATTTCCAGCCACCAAATGAAATGAATCCAGAGTTATAGTTTTCAGCCAACATGGAGTAAATATTTCTGAAGGAGAGAATGGAAGGACATGAAGGAAGGAATGAATGATGCAGGCGTGTTCAGCTTTCCCAGTGGTTCAGTTAATGGAAAAACCAAACTTACTGTTCAAGCTGAAGATAAAGGTGAGATATACAGTATATACACAGACACATTTTTTTTACACAAGCTGAGAATTTAAACCATAAAAAGGAGCAAACACTAAACTTTCACTGTTATATATCCCAGCACCATACAATGGACTTTATATGTACTGTAGCTTAAAAATACAATGAGTTTCTCAACTTACCATCAAATTATTGTTATATCAAGAATGTGAACTTAAATTAAAACCAGCTTCACAAAAGCTGAGTGAGTTTTTCTTTTCCCTGATATTAAGCAGGATGATTGGTTTATTTGTGCTGATGACAGAATAAGGTGTGTGTGTGTGTGTGTGTGTGTGTGTGTGTGTGTGTGTGTGTGTGTGTGTGTGTGGTGGAGTATAACAAGCTGCTTCCAAGAAGGCGTGTCATCATTAAATGTAAAAAGTGGAAATTATAAGCATTAATCATCCATTTAGTAAATTTATTGAGCCACAGACTATTTGATGCTCAGTCTAAAGTGAAATGTGTCAACAACCATGAAATGTTGTACCAGCTTTCATGGTCCCTGAGGATGTGTCCTAATGTACAGAACATGGAATAACTTTAGTTTATGGCCAGATATCTGGGAAACTAATGGGATTCCTTGTTCGCAAATGTTAGCATGGCACTGTGTGTCTCACAGCAAACATTTTAAATGGCATTATTTTCTGCAGTCCTCCAACAGACGTTAACTGCATTTTACATTCAGTCCATTCAAAATATTAAACTGCAGTGAAATATAAACTCATCCAAAACCTGTTTTCAGACCTGAAGCTTCAGTCAAGGACGGTGTCTGGACAGGGGGATGGAAACGTATTTTGTTCTAAACGGCTCCAAATTCATAATGTGTGTTTATTTCAATTCTCGTTGTCAAACTCGACTGTCTTTTAGAGGGAGTTGGCTCTGTGGTTTGTGAATGAAGGAGATGAAGTGAGCTCGAGTTAGGCTTTCGGTCTCCTACCGATCATTTTTGGTTTGTTTCCTGAGAACGGCGATAGAAGAGCATTGAAGTCTCCTGCTCACATACGTTAAAAAAATCTGGTTTATTCTGACGTCAAGCTATTTGTTTTCCACAGAATGCAGATGATATGTACAGGATGGATGGTTGATTGGTGACAGAAATAGTGAAAAAGAGATATACAATCATATGAATATGGGAGGAAAAGAAATGATCTTAGGTTTCAGTGTTCAGAAACTCAAAGGGATCGATGAACCTACGCACAGGTCTTCTCTAGACAAACCCTGTTTATACTGCAGTAAACTCCTCTTCATCAGTGAGTGTAGCTTCCTTTACTCTCACATTAAAACAGGGTTTTAATGAGTCAGAGTCATAAACTGTTTTTACATTAACATAGCGGATAAAAAAATGCCTTTACAAGCTGTTTGTACATTCAGCAGTTACTGAACTAACGCAGGAAACCTCAGTGTGCCATGACTGTAAGTTTTATAGGCTTTCTGCATACACATGAAACACATGAAACTGTTTAGCCGATGGTGCAGATGTACATTTAGAGAAGTAACCGGTTTCTACTTTGCACCAACTGTAAATAGCAAGGACACACCACACACTGTACTTTCCACAGAAAAAAACAAATGAAACGCTAAATATATATTACTGCATATAAAACCTTGAGTTAAGGAAACTGCAACAGTTTTTTTTAACCTCCATTTGTGATGTGAAATGAATGTTAATGCTCAGTGTCCAGAAACCACACAAATGAAAAACTTGATCTCACTCTTAAATCCAAAAATCCAGGCTTGAGGTTTTATATTAAAATGGTAATTTGTTGTCTATAGAAATCCAGTGCTTAATATTTTCAACTGGTTGAATTTAATGTAAGATGTTTATGTAAGATAAGGTGTGTGTTAATCAAATGTTGCTGGAGGGCAGGCAGGCTCAGATCGGAACCGAATTGTTGGTGTCTTTTGTTGTTTAATAAAGTTTTACATTTTCAGACCTCTTCAAATTGTCTAATGTTTATTATGTACTTCAGACGTGAAAGAAAGGACGGGATTGCATTTTGTCTCTTTGGGAAGTAATTAAGCGCTTTTATCTCTGTTACATATTCCTGCATATCTCTATTCCTTTATTCTTTGGGGATGGTTTTTGTTTTGCTCTGTTTTCTTGGATACACGTTAGCTGTCACCAATGTCAACGCTATTCGTGCAGGGGTTCACTGAATTCCCCTCGTCCACACTTGAGATGTTAGTTTATATGAGTTCCACCACAGAAAACCTGTTATTACTTATAATTATCCAGTATTTCACAAAAACAAATCAGATTAGCAAACAATATCCAAAGTCATGGTGTCAAATTGTGCACAGGAATTTGACTTGGTCATGAAATGTAGTCAAAAGTAAAACAGATTATATAGTTTACAAAAACTATCACAGGAAAAACTTACAAATTTAACAAGATATGAGTGACCTGGTCAGAGTGTAATAAAGTTGTGTACACTACATGTGACAGCAGTGGCTGTAGCTCAGTTGTTAAGACACACGGACCACAGGGTCAGTGGTTAGATCCCAGTCCCTCCCTGCCACGTGCTGAAGTGTTGTTGGGCAAGACACTGAACCCCCTAGTTGCTCCCAGTGGATCAGCGTCATGCATGGCAGCATGGTGTGTGTGTGTGTGTGTGTGTGTGTGTCAATGGGTAAATGACAAGCCACATTTTAAAGCGCTTTGAATAAAAGTGCTATATAAGCAGCTAATTACCATAATTACCATTTTAGTTTTCACAACAGGTCAGGAAGAATTACAAAATGATTTGTAAAGGACTAAACTGATGCCTCTGTATGTTGCCTCATATTTGCAACCTGCAATTGTTTCTAGTTTTAGGCTCCAGTGATGTTAACAAATCAGGGAGAATTAAGTCAAAGGCAAGTCAGAATTTAAAAGGGTTCAACCTTTTCAGCCTTGATGACAAACAGCCCAACTTTAAATGTCAAAAAGTCAGTGCTGTAATTGCATTAGATAAACAATAATGTCCAATTAAGTTGAGTAAAATGACAAGATGGAGAATTGGTATCAATCTGCAACTACAGCAACTACAGGTTGGAGGAATGGGAACTTTTTTTGAAACATGTTGCATATAGTCGTCCACAGCTCAGGGCCAGCATTTGTATGTTTTTGGAGACATAGGTGTGATATTATGTTACAATATTAAAATATAACCTCTGCCACCTACAACTCATGCTGTACAATGATGCATCATTATATTGTCATAAAAGATATCACACATACAAGAGACTCTGCACAGTGAATACTTAGTTACATTTTCTTAATTAAACGTTTGTGGTTTTATTTATGCAGCACATTTTTTTCTGTTATGTAAACTGTAGTTGGTATTTATGGTCCTAGTACTTCCAGTACTTTCTTTAAAAACTTATATCTGTCACATGAGAAAACAAAATAAATACATGTCAACGAGGGAATGTTTGAATATTTTTATTCCAAAAGAGGTTTTTGTCTATAGGTTTGAACAACAGGGCCATCTCTCTGAAGAACCTTCGTCCCCCACCTGTCATTCACAAGCACACACACACCATCTTGCTCTTCAATAGGAATAATAACAATTTAATCATAATATTCATCAGTTTTAATAATCCATTTAGCACTAGTATAGAAATATGAAAAAATACCAAAGAAAAGAACATAAAAGTAAAGGTTTGTTTTGTAGAGTGACCACTTAAGACACCCCGTTTCATTAGTTTTGTGACCCTCCCTTCCCTTTGATATTCATATATATTTTGGCTTTTTAGGATTTAAACTCCTCTCGTTCTCAACCACAGTAATGCTCCACAGTAAACAGATGCTTTCAGCTGATGGTTTCAAGCTGATGCTGTTATTATTCTTTATTTGGAACAAAAAAAATGACTGCAAAACATTTACTTATTTATGCATCAATGCCTGGATTTCTTTTAATTTGTGAAAAGCCAAATACAGATTTGCCAATACTGTGGGATATGGATGAGTGGGAAGCCAGTGAGTCCTGCTGCTAATCAGCTGCTAATGCTAAACTAAAAATGGAAGAGACTTGTGGAAGTCAGGAGGTTAGAACAGACAGTGACTGTAGAACAAATGAGAAAATGTGATTTAAATTTGAAGCAAATTAAGCAAGTGGGGATTAAAAAAACATTAATTCTCATTCACTGATGTGTTCAGAAAAGCAGGAAACACTGACCTTTAGAGAATTAAGAATCAGCTGCTGAATTAATACATTCATAAGCTCTTGCTTTCAGGAAGTCAAACCATGAAAGAACTGAGAAATATGAAAGAGGATAAAGGGAATTTGGACATTTCAAGCCTTAAAAACATTTCATCAGCCAACTCTTAAATCTTGGCCATCAGTATTTGACTGAGCAAACCGGAATTAGACTGTGCACCAAACTATCCCCATATCAGTTGGTAGTGAATCATTCTGCAGGAAGTATTTTAGGAACACATTTGCTGAACAATAAGACCTTGATAGGTCAGTGACCTACAGAAAAAGCACATGATAATGATACAGTTTGGAATAAATAAAAGGGAAACACGCTGCAGTCACTTCGAATAGGTCATGGATTAATGTAAATAGAGTAGGTGGGTGCCAGCCTGGTTGTCTTCACCACATGTTTTAGTGGAGGTTAAGAATAAAATTGGGGACATTTTTTGGCCAACCATCCCAAAACCAAAACAATGCATTAGTGTAACTTTCAAAGAGCCAGTTTGTGCCAAATAATTAAATGTAGACGTATTCCATCCTACTGACAATGTGACAGTTTTATTTAAAGGAGAAAACAGCCACCAGTTCCCAAACCAACTGAGCTTTGTACGTTTTAGCAAAAATCCCGGAAACAAGAGTTAAAAGTGCACGAGCCGTAATCGGGTGTGTTCACGGTATTAGGCTTTGGTTACTCATTAGTCAGATGAACACATTGTTTGGGCTTTTTGTGGGATTTACTGACAATAAGAAAAAACTGGAATGACACCAACATCCTTTACAATTCACTGTGATGGATTTGTGATTGTGCAACTGTATTGTTAGGTTTGATCATCAGTAATAATAAGAAGTTAAAGGGCTAAAATATGCAAATCCCCCAGCGTATTACTTTAAGCGGCATAGCTAATACACTGTAGTGTTCAGATTTAGTTTCACAGAACAGTAGGGCTGTAAAATTAACATAATTAAGGGACCATATTCCCAACCCAGCCAGAGTGTAAAAAACATGTATTTCTTCTAAATCTTTTTATCAGCATGTTTTTCTGTGTTTGGTTCCCTTCTGAATGAGTCCCCTGCCACTGAAAGGAGTAATTAGGCGATCAAAAGCTTGAGACGGTATTGACAAGGCTGTGTTGAGTCTATCACTCTGGCAGGAGCCTTTACTGTGGATGGCCAAGTCTGTCTGTTAAACAGAGAGAAGCTAAGAAGCTGCAGCTACAGCCTGCTGGCACATTAACAAGCCCCTTAAAAGATGCCCAGAATTAACAGATCAGGAAAGATCTAATGCTGGAAGCAGTTCAGTTAAGGATTTCTGATTCACATCAGAAGTGTCCTTTCCGCTCTCTGCCTCTCCCCGTCTCTCTGGTTGCTGTTCTTCACTATCTTTCCTCCTGGGCTTTGCCTCATATGGTCTCTATCTCTTCTACGCTCTGTGAACAAAGGTGAAAAAGAAGTAAAGGCTTGACAAGCGTTATGCAGAATAACGAGGGACATTTATTTCACATTTCGAAGCCTCTTGCTTGCGCTCTCTCTCTCTCTCTCTCTCTTGGTTTCTCTGTCTCTCTCCTAATTTTGCGGCCGTCTGATTATCTAATATGAGTAGAGGGGGGCTGTTGCTGGGTACATGGTTTTCCTCACTGGACAGATGTACAGGAAGCACAAATTTCTACACACTTGCACAGTGTAAAGAAAGGCAGGCCAACGGTTTCCTCTGCTACTGTTTGCATTATGTCGTATCATCCACCTTCCCCCGGTATCATCCAAAAAGCAGCTACAGGGCTCAGGGAGGAACACAAGACTCCTGAAAACAAATAGCCGTGATCAAATTTCGTAGTATGTTATAATCCACCATATTGTCACATGTCTGTATTGACTCTCACTTAGAACAATGGTAACAAAACAAGAGACAACAAAAGGAAAAAAAACAGGAAATAATTCTCTGGGAGTCTTTGAGTTTGTTTCAAATGGCATACAGATGTGGTATGTCCTTGGTCAAGGCGTCACTTTGCTAGACAGGCTGTTAGCTTCCAGGCAAGAGTCTGTGGAAGAAAACCAGTGTCCTCGAAGCTAAAGGTGAAATGAGAGCGAAGTAGGGGGAGAGAAAGGAAGCGGGTGGGAACCATCATCTGGTCATGTGCATTTCCGCTCCGATTTGTCCGAACTGAACTCTTCTACAGAGTTGGTAACAGTAGCTTTAACTGTGCTTGTAGCAAATTCTCTGTTCATAAGCTTCAAGCTCAGTCGGAGAAAGGGTAAATTTCATTCCAGTTTTTCCTCATTTCGTTCAAAGGTTTTCTCAGCTTCTCCCTCCTTTTATTCCCCGGTGAGTCAGTTAAAACAAGCAGTTTTCCTCTCAGCAACACAAATGTCCCTCAGTCTCACCACCGCCCACTGCCTCCGCTCTCAGTCCTGGTCTCCCATTAGGTCTGTGGTGTTGCTGCTCTGTGGAGGAGGAATAGGTCTAGGAGTATGAGGTGGAGGACTGTGATGTAGCCGCCTTGGGCTGGGTCCCCCTCCACCCTCACTGTCTGTGTTGGATGAGGATGGGGGTGGGGGTGGGGGTAACCGGGGCAGGGGTGCTGATGATGGTGGTATTCTTGTTGAGGTTGATCCTATACTGCTGCCTGATCGTAGGCTCTGGATCCTCCGACACTCCTGGCAGATCCGCACGTGGGTGCAGCTGCGGGCAGGAAGCATTACAGGAGTGGGGGCTGGTGGAGGAGGGGTGGTGTTGGCTCCCAGTGGGTCATCTAGAATCCGCTGTGGCCCAGGGCCCAGATCTGCAGCGCCTGTCCCTCCTGCTCCACCTCCAGTTCCACCTGTCAGGGGGCCAGTTCCACTATAGAGCTTTCCATTGCTGAGGCGCATCTCCCGGACGAGGCGCAGAGGCCGAGGGGCCCCCAGAGCTATGCGTGTGGGGTGGCGCAGGGCTACTGAACTGCTGAGAGGCCGACGGCGGCGCATACGGGAGCTCTTTTTACATGAGACGGCGTTTCGGAACTCGGTGATCATCTCCTGACAGACAGACACCTTGCGGACAAAGGGAAGGAGGGAGGAAGGAACAAGAAGGGAAGGAAAAGGGAAGGAGGCAAAGGTAGGAGGGTGCCACGAGGCAGGCAGCAGAACAAGACAGTGGTAAGGCAGTACATAAATAGAAGAGCAGAGCGAAAGGAAACAAAATCGAAGGGAAGCAAATTAAAAAGGTGGGAATAGACACAAAGAGGCAGGGATAACAGAAAGTCACGGGAGAAGCGAGGGTACAAAGATCAACAAATGGAGGGATGGTTTGAAAAAGGAAATGAGGAGGTAATGGGGAAGGATGTGGAGATGGGAGAATATTCAAGGAGCAGAGAGAGTTATTACAATCCAAAAACACACGACATCAAAATGCTGTTTAGTTTATGGGCACTTCATTATGGCACTATGCACTATGAACAGACAGGCAGGCCCGTACACTCAGGTGCACATACACACTCACGTTGTTCTAATTGCAACAGCACGACTACTGCAATTTGCGAACATGACAAACAAAATGCATCAGCACGTCCACCACAAACAACACTCTTTGTTAAAATCATAATAGAAAGTCATGTGCTCACATAAACAGAAACAGTACTCGTTATCGGAGAACAGACACTGATGGTTGAATGACAGGAGGTCGGTAAGTGTGTCAGAAAGGGAGAGAGAGAGAGAGAGAGAGAGTGAGAGAGAGTGTGAGACGCACAGTGAGATGGGCAAGAAGTAATCCAAGAATGGAAACGAAGAATACCAGCGTACATGTGAGGCATGTAAAAGAAGATACATCGTGACATTTAATGCCAGGGAAAAAGATCACACTACTTCTTTATGCAAGCAAATATTGGCATTTCTCAATATTGCTTCTCTGTACCATCAAGTCTAGCTCACAAACATTTACTGCCATAATGTTAAACACCAAACACTAAAAGGACACAAGAGGCAGGACATGCAACGTGAAATTAAATTCTCTGCTATATCATTTCTAGACACTACAGCAGTTCAAGTGCCACATACTTTCACATTCCTCTCATCTCACATGCACAGATCACATCGAATCTCAGACGTTATAGCACACACGAACAGACGCAAATGAAGTCAAAAGAAGAAAATCTAACTCTCGCTCTCACGCTCGCACACGAATACACACACAACAACAACGTAATTAAAAGGGCTGGCGGGATGCCATGGGAACCTACTGGGGTGTGTCTGTGGGGTCGGCGAGGGCAGGTATGGGGGCATACCTCATCTGTCTCTGCCGAGCGGCGTGTCGACCACACAAACTCCATAATGGCCACGAACACGGCAATAATGAGGCCACAGATCAGCACCACAAAGATGCCCCCAATATTCTCCATGCCCAGACCTGAGGGTGGGTCACAGGTGACACACATTAGTGCACACAAGCTCAAAAACACCAACACTGACAATGGGAGTAAAACACAGACTGTGAAAACACTCTGATTCTTCTTTCTGCAGGAGATGTTGTTTCAGTTGGGAAAATTAGCTTATTTGATTTTTTTGCCAATTCTTAAGATAAAATAAAAATGTATTTCCTTGAGCTACCAGTTAGTACAGCACTGAGACCCAAAACTCACAAAAGTAACACAATCACCCCACAAGCATCGCTAAAGCTCTTTTTTGTGTTTTCTTTATCCTGTTAAAATATTAAAGTATAAAAACAATATTACGAATTGTTGCTTTTCATTTACAATATGGATGCAGTGAGTCTCATCTCAAAGTGAGACTTTGAGATGCTCCGAGCCTGATTTTGTTACCTGAACAGTAGCGGTATGTTACCAAATTGCAAGTTCTAGTCCAATAAGACTTTCTTGTTGCAGCAATAAAGCAAATAGCTATTTCCAAATACACTGTTGTACTGCGTATTACTCACTTTGTTTATGAGCAACGGATAGCTTGGTATCATGTTGCATTAACGGAAATACTGCATATGATCCAGCATATTTGTAGCTGGATTCATAATGGAGACAAACAATCAGGACTTTTCAGCCTCTGCAGCTTCAAGTGCTGGAATGCTTTCTAGTTAAATTAAAATAAATGGCCTAAGATGAAATGGCTGAATGAATACCTGAATTATGAGGTCCTGGAATGGCTGAGATTGTCCACATGAAGCTCAATGATTCAAATGCCAGGCATTAAGTATTTCATGTTATCTAAACTATTTAGTTTAGAGAGTTTCCTCTGACAACAGCTGCTTAAGCCATGAGGCATTTTCATTGTCATTTAAACCGGCACAGCGTTGAAAAGCTCACACATACTTTTAACGCAAACACACACACACACAAACACACACACACACACACAGTCATAAATTTCTCATTACAGACCACCTGAGACAAACAGGAGACATTTGGGAAAGTAGACTGAGCTAAGTGCCCTTCACAGGGACATAAGCCATTGTTGGACTGTAGCAGAGACTGAGAAAACTATTAGAGTGGAGACGTTAGAGAGAGAGGAGAGCGACAGCTGCAGTCGACTGACCCTTGGCACGGTGGTCTTCCTCTTTGGGACACTGGCCTCCCTCCCACCACCTCCTCTTCAGTATCTCCAGTCTGTTATTTTCCTGCAGCTGGAGAATGGCCAACGTGATTTCATCTCTAAACGGAGAGCCTGAAAAATGACAGAAAAGCAGGATAAGGCCAAGTGGTGCAGAATGGAAAAAGGTGCGACAACAGACTCCAGACAAGACGGGGGGCTTATATCAGAAGAGGCTGAAGAGAGGAAATGAAGGGAGGTGTAACAAAAAAGAAAGAATCACAAACGAAGAACTGCTGTTGCTGCCTGGAGAAGGCTGGGGGTGATCTCACGGTGAGAATATAGAGGATTAGTCAGAGATAAAGAGCGAGATTACACCCAGATGAAGCCAGCGATACAGCTGTGGCCAGAACTCACACGAAGCATGATGTAACATGATGCAGTGGAACTGAGAGGTAAAACTTTTCATCTAAATATTGTTACAGGTACTTACAGTGCCCCAAAACAGCAAAAATAAATGCATTGATCCGCCATTATCACCTCATAGTTTTAATATAAAAATAGGAATTTCTGTATTTTCTAATATTTCTTTAATACTCTGTAACAATGGAGGTCTAAATATTGTTGTTGACAATGGTCACTCATAACAGTCTGTGGATACACTGGGTGAAGAGGAGGTAGAAGAACAAAAAATTGTACCTATGTTAGATGAATCTTGAAATATTTTTTGGCAGTATTTTTTTTAAGTCGTACCTGAAGTAGCTATGATTATGAGTTATATATGATATATAACACGCCTAATTTATTTGCTCTCCGTGTGTTTGTAGCGGACATCAACACAAAAACGAGCAACAACAGGGTAAAGTTTGGCTCTGCGTTTACATGAACGGTTGAAAGTTGCTGTGGTATTTTCACTGGTAACAAAAATTCCATATACTAATACAAATGCTACAACAATAGGTACTAAATTATTTAAAATTGTACACGCTATTTTATTTGGTTCAAAAGTAATTTAATGAGTGCGGGATGCAAAACTTATGCTGTAATAATTGATGATATGGTAAAACATTTACAATATAAAGTTGTAAACAAATGTGATCTATAAGTGAATCATTTAATATGCAGCGATTATCATCGTTTTTTGTTTTTACAAGAAGTGATGCTGGACATACCATGAGCAGTGTTGAACAT
The DNA here is from genome assembly GCA_033026295.1 of Channa striata. Classification (NCBI taxonomy): domain Eukaryota; kingdom Metazoa; phylum Chordata; class Actinopteri; order Anabantiformes; family Channidae; genus Channa; species Channa striata. Next base: position 19,293,931 of record CM065175.1, on the reverse strand, counting down.
GATGTTATGCGACGTTACTCTTCATAGTAATTATGACATGTTACCTCGGCTGAGCTACTGTAGCTGCTCAGACGACTTTGAGTACAAGGCTGTTCAGCTTCAGGCTTTGTAAGCAGAACCCTGTGATGGTGTATTTATTATATGTTTTTGCATTTTTGAATATCAGCTGTGGCCATGAGTGCGTTATTTTGACATAAACGTGTCCTGTAGTTACAGACAGTACCTGCAGATGTATGGCTGTGACTTCTTTTAATCAGATATTGAGGAGAGATCGATACCAAGCTCACGTCACGTCTCTGTCACAGATTAAGCTTCAGTCACGGGAGGATTTGTGTTTTTTGCATAAGACTGGAAACAAAGGGAGGCAGCTTTCCTAGTGCTACCCAAATGGTAAATAAAACCAGCCTTCAGCACCTATAAATCCCATTAAGTAACACGTTATATCGTGTGTTTTAAAGCCTCGTTTGATTCGTCTTTGAGCAGGGCCCCTTTCTGGACTTTAGGCTCTGTTAAGCTAAACACCTCCTGGCTGCAGCTTTACACTCCGCCTACCAACTTCAGAAGTAATTATCATCTATCTCCCATCAAGAAAGTGGGAAACAATACCACCCAAAACCCTAAACTATCACTTTAAACTTAACTCAGAGAATATATAATTTGTAATTAGCGTGACATCGAAATGTCTTTCCTTTCAGTCTACCTCAGGATCTCCATCTCCTCCTCCAGAGTGCTGTTGTCTACACCTATCGTCAGTCTTATCTGACTTTGTCCTCTTCCTTCCTTATCTTTAGAGAAACAGATCCATGTGATACAGTGACGCCACCTCTGCTTTAAAAAAAAAAGAGCTTCAGAGGAGCCATGTGTGGAAAAGCAATTAACTGCATGTTCATTACTCCCACTTGAAATATGCACTAATCCCTTGGATAAAAAATAAACCAACCACGTGCAAGACATTTTCAGATATAATCTCTCACAAATCAGTGCAACTACATGTGTCCTTTTAGGATAATTGATCTCAAGCAGGTGTTTCCGCCTCTCCCACAGTGAGTTAATGAGTTTTCATTCGTTGTGTTGATGATGCTTGGAGTTTTACAATCAAAAGAACTTGTCATGATTAATGCTGAAACACCCTGCCCTGTGTTGGACGTGGCCACTCACAGTATGGCGGTTTCTCTGCCAGACTTTATGTGCGCAGTAACTGTTCACTTTAGATTTAATACCCACTCCGTTCCTCAGAGAGGTCAGTGGGGCTATAGGTGACCTACATTACTCTCAACTGTAAACAGCTGACTAATGATTTAGTCCTTGACTATTTTACAAAAGCAAGAGTCAAGCTCCTCTGACGGAAATCAACCTCTGTGTTAATGACAAAGTCCTTGAGAGCAGCATTTTACATGCAGGGCATGTACATTAAATCTATGAAACACTATTTGCTATGGGAGTTACGGTATTTTCATGTCCACAGTACACGGCATACAAGTTATGGCCGTCTAAAGAGAATGCACTGAAACTGTCTGTAGCTTTTGCATCCTCAGCTACACGCTGTGATGTTTCATGTTCTATAATTAGTATGCTCAGGGTGGGATGTCTGGCATGTATCACATGAGCAACCTGGATGCAAAATATAACTTCAGCTTCTATCCTTTATCCCAGGGTTTTGCAATCTGCAAGATCGGCAAGATGTATGTGTTTTTCCGAAATACTGTGTTGCTGAACTGCTGTACTGCTTTATCTTTCTGAGCCTCAAGTGAAACAGTCCAAGAAGGAAAGGTCATTTGGTGACTGAACCGCTCACAGTTCAAACACACACACCCTTTACCTGTGTCCTACAAGGAGATGTTAGTTCATATTAAGTTATAAACACAAAAAGCTGGGGGCTAGTGCTCAACCATGCTTTAAGTTAATATTTCCGACCTTTGTGTAACATCAACTTGAGTTCTAGCTGTTAGATTGAGCTCTGAACACACAGGTGGAGCACACATCTACTATAAAATAAATCAGCTGTGTGGTATAAACTGATTTCCATTTGTCTAATCAACAAAACATGACAGCTACTTTTTTGTGACCTTTAATAAGACCAGTCAAAGCCTTAAAGCCCTATGTCAACTGTCCAAAAAAATCTATAATAATGTTTATGTGCTTTAAAATACTATTTTATAGGCTACTTAAACACTGATTCAATATCATTATTAAACTATATGTGTTTTCCTCTTTTAATAATCTCACAATTATGTCTTATGGTTTATATTTTTATTTTGGGGCTCTGATTAAATGCTTTTGCATTATTTGCCTAAAAATTATTTCTCTCATAATGGGTCTGTAAACAGTTCCTCCTCTTCAGCTCTCAATTTCTGAGAAATTGATCATTTTAGCTCCTGGTCCCCTCACCCCACAACCACTGTGCTTTGTTTGTCCCCTAGCTGAGGCCTGGTGGTGTCCCAGCAGAGCAGGGACACTGTGTGTGTGGAAGGCAAATCCAAAATAACTGTCCGTCAATTACATTCTTTGTTCTCTAATCAAATATGTTTCGTTTTAAAGATTATGTGTTAGCATAATTACCCAGTGGCATGCCGATGCCGTAGCCTTTGGTATCCAGCAGGCCCCCAATCTGCGTGAGATTACAGTTGAGGCCACGGTGGTACTCATTCATGGTGCTCTCCATCAGAAAGGCATACTTGGAGTTGAGGACGCGAGCAATGCCCTCCTCTGTGCTTTTCACAAATACACTGGGCTGTTTTGAGTTCATGTAGTTCCACATGCGCTGGTAGGTCTGGTAACGGGAGTTCTGCAGAGGAAAGAGACAATGACAATGGAAACTCAACACTGACTACAAGTGTGTGTGTGTGTGCTTCCCAGCAGGTCCTATCATCTGTCTTTGAAGCAGAAATCAAATGGAGGTTGATAAAAATGAAAGAAGGGAGACAAAAAGGAGAAAGAGAAAGGTTCATCCTAGATAAACCAGGAGAGGGAAGCATAGAAAATCCAGTGTGAATAATAACAAGCAAAGTAAAACATCAATGGCAAATGGAACCGAAAAGGAGAGGAATGGAGGGGGGGAAACAAAGGTGAATCAAAGCAACAAATTACTTGCTCATGGCGTAGCTGATGCATCATCTTTCATCCAGATGGAGGTAAATCAGCACACAGGAGGTGGTTCAGCACTTATCAAAATATGGCAAGCCCCAAAACAGGATTAAGTGTTTAAAGTGTACAAGTACATGTCTTATCTCTGCGTCTTGTTTGTGAGAATAAAGGAAACGGCTTGAGATGGCGGCGTTTGTGTGGCTTAACGTGGGTGTGTATTGTTCATATATGTGCATGTGGGATTAGGCTCTGAATAGGGTAATACGCTGTAGCACTAAAATTGCCGTACGTAGGCTAAGGCCTTTTCTTATAACCTCTACACAGACAAACACCAGGAGAACGTAAAACATACGCTCACAAATTGACATTTTCAATGAAGACACATATAGTACTTGCATATACAGTATTTTTAAACAATTACCTACACACACTTCCCTTTACAAATACACCTACGCAGAAAGACAAACACACATTTAACACACACACACACACACTATGACAAACACAGATGCCAACACAGATGCCAGAAGCGGCCTCATAAGCAAACACAGGCAGTCAGCCACTTAACACATACACAGCCATAAAGAAAACAACAGACAAACTCAAAGATATAGTAGCAAATATGAGGGCAACCATTCACTCTGGATATGGCAATGAAAACACAAACAAGTCATTAAATCACACAAATACTGCGATATATAATTGCTATAAAAAATGGCTGCTATCGGGGCAATTCATGAAGTTGTCGGATTCGAAAGTAAATCCAACTGCTATAAAAGACAACACCAGCTACACACACACACATAACGATTAAAAAAAGGCAAAGCTTTAGTTACAGTACCATGAAGAAGGTCATGGTGCTCCCTCCGTGGATGGTGCCGTACTCTATGTTGGTCTGGTCGGCCAAGTCGTCCGGAGACTCTATGGGAACTTCCATCCTCTGAACTGTCAGGAAGGCAGCCAGGTTGGCCGTGTAGGAGGAGATGATGATCAGAGTGAAGGCCCACCTGCGAGAAGAAGACGGTGAAACGGACTTTCTAGCGCCACACACATGATTCTGCAAAGTAAGGGTCAAACAGTAAGCAAATTGTATTTTAACTTACATGCATCATACGTTCATAAAGCAGCCATTCAGTAACTTACCACACCCCACTAACGCATCGGGTGGACAGAGCTCTGGGCATTATCTCTGACCCCTGCTGCATGAAGCCTCCAACAGGAAACCACAGGCTGTTTCCCAGGGTGTACTGGTTCTCCAGCATGTCCCTGCGCTCTCGCAGACATGGGTGAGGATTGTACCACTCATACGGGCTCAGCCTGAAGTGGAAACACAGGTACAGCGGAATGTTCCACAGGTCAAACTGAAGGTAGTGATGTACTTAAAGTAATGTAGGTGGCAGGTAACCTGGGCTCAGTGCAAGCGCAGTAAAGCTTGCGAGGGCTTTTCCCAAACTTTATATATCAAATGTATTTTTAATAGGCCAACGGCAGTAACAGCAGTAAGGGGTTTTTGCCATCACAGCTGCAAAATTATTTTTGTTGGGCATTTTGTTGTATGTGCTATCAACAAACCTTTGGAGAGAAAGCAGAAACCCAGAAAAGAAGCAGCATAAAAAGAAAAAGGCCTCGCCGGCAGTGTGCGAAAATAACTGACTTGTTTAAGCACCCAGCTGCTCATGATGAGAGGGAAAGCACATCTAAATAAAAAACACTGTGTAAATGTGTTTCTGCTGATCCTAATTTAGTTCTGAGTTGAAACACTGTTGAAGTTGTTTAACGTTTAAAATATTGTCAATAATTAAAAAAACAGGCTGTTGTATCATTTAGGTGATACATGTTCATCACAATAATCCAACTCTAAATCTTTACACTCATAAATGAGGAAAACCTTTAGATAATAAGGCAAATTTAGTATAATCACCCAGCACAACAATACACAAAGAAGTTGACTTTTTTTATAATTTTATCCTTTAATCAAATTGCTGTGGCAATTCTGCTTTGAAAAATTTTCAGACTGTTTGTTTTTTCTATTTCCAGTTACAGTGGTGATGTAATGTATTGACCTTGCAGCCAGGAAGAGTACACAGCTGACAGCCAGGTAGGCGAGCAGCATGAAGAGCCAAACAGCTGGAGAGAAGGGGTCAAGGAAGGAAAAGTAACCTGGCTTCCGACCCTGGTACGAAAAAAGAAGAAGACAAGTGGTGATATGTGGAGACAGAGACAGGCAGTGACAGTGAGACAGAAAAAAACACACTTTCATGTCTCAGCAGTCAGGAAATTTCCCTTTGTACCACAGGAGGGCAGTGGCATTCACTGAATTCTGGTTTCAAGTCTGCAGTGCTTTGATGAATTAATGCTGCAAACCATAAGATCTCATTTCATAATGCCCACTGCTAAAGAATATTTGGCTTACCCCCAAACTCTAATTAGCTGCCACTGTTTCCCAATTACACTGTAATGACTTGTTGAGCAATTTAAATTACACCTAGAAATGTCTGTGTGGACTCCATCGTTAGTTTCATATGATGGCATCTATGAGTATTAAACAAAAGGCAGTCTCCTTCAGCTTTATCTAACAAGTGTAAGCCGTTGTATTTCATGTGACCCTGTGTGAGTCCAGTAGAACATCAGTGGTGATTATCACCCAGCATGCAGCCTTCAGCCCTGGAAAGCACCCTCACCAGCTGAACCCTGTACAAGATGCTGATCCCCAGGGTCATGAACGGCTTAGAGAAGTCGATAACTTTTTCTCTCTCTGACGTGATGGTGAAGCCTGCCACAGCCAGATCTGCTTTCTGTGGGATTGACAGAGGATAGACGAAGAGGAGCGAGGACAAGAGAAAGACAGAGTTAGTAGAGGTGAGTCATGAAGCAAAACAATAAATGGTCAGGCAACTGCAGAAACAGAAAGACACTTGATGCTGCACTGTGTGTATAAAATGTTTCCCAAATGAAAAGTGAGAAATGTGACCATCGACAAAAAAAAAATATTAACACAGAGACGTGCACCCTGTGTGTTTCTCTCCGGCACACGACCATTATCCATGTCCAAATGAGGCTAATTGCGAGTAGGCACTGGGTGGCTGGTCTTTCCACCTGTATAAAACCTTGAAGGTCTCTGGTCGATTTGCTCCCCCTCCATCTCTTCCATTAAAAGCTAATTGATGAACATGGACTGCTAATTAGAGCTGAGTGATCAGGCAGTGGAGGGGGGCAGGGAGGGAGAGGAAGTGTGCAGATCTGGGGGAGCACCAGCATGGCAGGCCCCACACAGGGACCAAAGTCTGGTAATTGAAGTATACCGTATGGTAATTAAGCAGAGAGGTTCTCTCATTAGCTTGCTTCAACCAGAGCGACTTTCAGAGGCGCACTAGGCCTGGACGAGGGGGGAAAAGAGGGGGGCAGGCTAAGATAGGGGAAGTTTACTGAGAGGAAAGATGGTGCAGACAATTTTAGGCAATGCTACACTCTCTTTTGGGGAATTATCAAGTCAGCTTTTGTCCTAGATAAGAGTCTTACTCCTCTCTGAGGGCAATTTGAGACATAGGAAGTTACAGCAGAGTTGTGGTTTGGGGCTACAGAATGAGTGTGTGTGTGTGTGTGGGGCGGGTGTGTGTGAGTACGTTTCTGTTTGTAGAGACACTGGTTGGAAGATTTGAGCGTGCCTCTGTATGTGTGTCAGATAGAGAGAGTGAAGGAGGGAGAGGGGGGAAGAGTACTCACTCTGTTGATTAGCTCTCCAACCATGCCAGTCCACGAGCCGTTGGGCTCTGGGGCCCCATACAGCCCATCATCCACCAGCTTGATCTTGAAGGAGAATTTCAAGATGTCTGCCAGCTCCCTCAGCATGTCCACACAGAATCCCTCATACTGGTCGTTGCCCTGGAAGTCCTGGTAGTTGTCTTTACGCATCACATATGGGTTTTCCTGAACAGGAGGGAGATGAGAGGTTTCGATACCAACTGATTATTAGCCAGGTTGAAAAAAAAAAAAGATTACTTACTGAAATGCGAGGCTCTATGTTTCAGAAGCAGAGATTTCAATTTTTATACATTAACCGTTACATCAATAATTTATTGGACATAGGGGAATGAAGGGTTGCACATTCTGAAAAATATGCTTATTTGATTTCTGGCCAAGTTAGATGTAAAGATCAATAAAACTTTAATCTCTCTCCATTAAATCTGAAGCAATAACCAGCAGTCGATCGGGTTAGCTTAGCACAAAGAGTGAGCCCAGTGTGAAGCAGCTACACGGAGTCTATTTTTAAGATTAAAAAACACATGGAGAGTTGACTACAAGACATGTTTCAGCTTGTTTGTTCAATCATTCAACACTGCAGCTTCATATTTACTCTAGAGACAAAAGAGTGATTTCAATCTTTTCATCTAACTCACTGAAAGCCAATGAGTAGATTTCCCAAAATACCAAGCTATTCCTGACTTCACCAATACACTCAGGAAAAGATTTTTTTTTCAGCAAACCATCATGTGTCCAGAAATTTCATTTGAAGGCTGTAAAAAAAGTGTGTCCAAATGCAACTGTACGTGTGCAGAATGCACTCTCCAAAAATGAAAACATTGCTCTGCCATCTAGTATATGACAGAAGTGCAGCATTAAAAGATGTGCTGTCAATGCATTGTGGTGAAAGGGATTTAATGTGTCAGGTGTTGTTACACATCTGATTCAACCTGAAAATGATGGAGCAGCATCATAGAAGACATTATTGATTTTCTGATATGACGTTACTGATATAGAAACCGGGGATAGACAACTTGTAATTTTTGACATTTTCTGAAGACCCGGACTTTGTCAGTTCCAATCTAATAACACGTCTTTCTCAGAGCTCAGTGTCAGTTTCTATGACAGCCACAGTGGCAGCAAGATTAACAGAAACAACCACAACGCAGCATGGGCTGCTGCAGCGACAGAAAAACAACTCTGACCGCACCAGCACGTTGGTCCAGAAGGTACAGTGAATGCCACCTTACCAGTATGGTAGTGACAATTAGGGACTTGTTTGCCAGGGTCTCTGAGACATTAATATCCAGACTTGTGGAGTTCATTGCCAGGGTGTTGTTGGAGTACCAGATCCCAATCTAAAAGAGAAGAGAAAGCGAGAGAAAATCAATGACTATTGTGGGATAAATAATGCACTTGGCTGGATCTTCACTGCAACTGTTTTACTGCTGTGGCAGGCTCCACATCATCTATGGCAAATAAGCAGTGAGTGCATTAACCCTATTAGTGTATTTTATAGAGAATCTTTGCATGTTTAATATTTCATGCTTTGCTCTCTCCATACTGTTACATACTGTATATGCACATTGATCTAATTGTTCCCATCGGAGGCATCCACATAGTTGTACCAGGCAAAAACTAAACAAAAAAAACTGATATTTACAAGCAGAGCAATGAGCTGGGACAAGATGGCAAAAACAATAATGAAAGGCAGTGATTGTCAAGAGCTTTATTGCTGTATCTATTTTCCTTTACTAATACCTTTCCTAAATTGCATAAAAACAGCTCACATATTTCCATTTTATGGAGACAGTAAAGTCACTTAGGTACATAACTGTGTGATTATGACCTAACCAGTGAGCAGGGGTAGAACCGCAGCTCTCAGAGGCATTTCTTTAGAAGATATTACTGTACATCTTTCAATAGGTCACAGGAGAGGTAATGACTCCTCAGACAGAATCACAGTTTTTTTTCTACGCTCTCTTTATCCTGCCCTGACATTTAAGAGCGCTGCTTTCTCCGTGAACAGACACTGCCTGCCTACTGCTGTGCAGAGAGGTGGGCAGAGTTAAAATGTTAATTAACAACTAACTCTCCCACCAAGTTAGAGTCGAAATTTAAGTGTAGTTATCAGGTGACATTTTGTGTTAACATGGGAGGGAGGTGACCTACGGTAAAGATGAGGAGGACATATAAAGAGTATTTCCTCTGGTCGGTGAACTACAGCACAGTTCCCTCAGACTGGATCTGCAGTGACGTGTGCACTTGTGCTTCATTTAATCTTGACTTTAAAATGCGTTTAGATTTTTTTCTTCCCACATCTAATGCTCGCTGGAGGTGTCTTCATTGACATGTAGCAAATTGTTCCTAAACACCTAATTTGTTGACTCAGTAAACATTACATTCAGGTTTTCACAGTGTCCACCTACCCTTAACAAATACGCAGTGTTTGGTAAGTGTTAGATGGAAATGATCGAATGCCTAGAATTGCTGAGAAGACCTGGTTCAGAGAAAGAAATGAAAAGGAATATATGTGTCGAACAAAAAATTCAGAAGATGTGACTTCTGAAAGAATAAATAACATAATGTTCTTAAAAATTAAAGGTTGACGTCTAAGCAATAAAATACACCCTTGCTCAATTCAATACTAGACTCAAATATTTTGCTCCTAAACCCTTGGCTGGTGTAGTATGGCCAAAAGTTTGTGGTGGAAAATGTTAGGACAGATAGTTTTTGCTGAGTAAGATGTACTTCTGGCTATACTGTCTGCTGCTCAGCAAAGCTACAAAAGGCTATTTGAATTTCTCATTTAAAGACTAATACAATTTGGCTGTACTCAAAAAAGCACTCAGACAATCTGACCATATAGTGATGGTAAAAATCCTCTGTAAAATGTTAGATGATAATGATCAATCCTACATACAGTGCAGACACTACTTTACTTACATCTGACTCAGATTGGACGTAAGTACAGTGTAGTATGCACAACAACAAAGAAACTGCAGGGGAGGATGAAAAAAATGAGCAAGTATACCAGGAAACCCCCTTTAAAATAATAACAAAACATTTCATTGTTTTACATTTGTAATGTAAAATTAATGTTTATGTCAACTACAAAATCAGATTCAGGCAAGTTCAAGTAAATAAATCCAAATTAGACAAAAGCTAATACTGTTAAAAAAACTAAGCTGGAAGGGAAACCTATTCTTCACAGGATGAAGACAAAAATAAACTCAATTAAGAGCATGTACATAATTACAGTATACACAGAATGAACAGGAACGTACTGTAGTTATGTTTACGGTACATATTCATTCCTTGCTGAGCTCAGGGCCACTTACAAACACTCATTTCTGCAAATAAGCTTAATTGCTTGTAGCCATAGGAAGAAAAGGAAAACAAACATCAGAATACATCCAGCTGTAGCTGTGAAAAACAAATCACGGCAGAAAGAAAAGTCTGGCAATACAACACTCAATATCTGCTGAAAGTTTGGCAGTCTTTGGGAATTCAGTTGGTGGACTATGCAGGCAGCCGATGTATTTTTCTAGCCTTCGGATGAAACAAATGCTAACACATATTTGCAGCTATCCAGCTGTATATCACCCACTTCAGATTGTAGGTTACTCTACAGAACCAGCAGGTGAAACACATCACACTGACACAAACTAGGGATGTTTGGCTACTATCAGGGGAGTCTGTGACGAGGCTGACCTCGGAGTTAAACGCCCCCCCAGGCATAGTGAAATCAGATGAGTGACCCGCAAGTAACCCAAAGCCTATCGGCAATGTGACCTGACCGCTGCGTGATAACAGGTGACTCCTAACCTCTTTGTGGCCTCCTCTGTGTTTCTCCAGGATCCGCAGGGTGTAGTTGGTCCTTTGACCTTTGCTGTTGAACTCCACACGTCCTGTCAGACCATCGTACTCCACCTGGAAGGCAGACCAAGACAGTGAGAGAGTCAGGAGGAGAAATAGGAGAAAGGGAGGAGAGAAATACAGACAATTTTCTATATAAAACCAAACATACCTCTTCACACTATTCATCACAGTTACATAAACACTCTCAACAGTGATTAAGAGGGAAGAGAGAAGAGGGTAAAAGAGAAAGAAAGAGCAAGAAAGACAGAGGAAATGTTTACGACTAAACAGGGATCATCACTTTTGGATCAACTAGGAGAAGGTGACTGAGCGATAGGCTCCAATAGAGCAGCACACAGAGTCAACAGCTCCCTAATAAGACTGAGAACTGCACCTCACAGCTCAGCGCTGCATCTCCAAAACCCAGGTGCTGGCACAGTTAGCGAGATCTATGATGAATGGCACAGTGCTGAAGATGGAGTACACCATGATGCTGACTAACAAAGACAGATGTCGGGCCGGTGGGGCACCGCAATGAGATATGCTGCTCGGGCTTCCTTGACAACAGGTCGTCGATGAGAGAGAGACACAAACAACCGGAGATGGGAGATGACAAAGAACAACAAGAAACGGAGGTTACATGCGACATGAGATGGGGATGATACAAAATGTAGTCATAATGTCGTCGTTTATCAAAAAGTCAGTTGAAAGAAAATTAACCACAGCTGTGGTTCATTGTCATGAAGTGAGTAATTTCTCAACCAAAAGTATGTTTGTGGTTGGAAGGATTTGAGCTATTTGCTACCTTAGATCACTGTAAAAAAACACATTTTGGGTCAATTTGAAGTAGGGCTGCAGCACATTAATCTGGCACCTGTTTATGAGTTTTTTCTCTCTGAAAATACCTACAGTATTCCTATCTCCCTCAGCCAAGGTGAGGTCTTCAAGTGTTTTGTTTTGTCCGACAAAGAACTAAATGCCTTTGCTCCGGTCGCTCTCACACTACCACTACATCCTCCTCCGTGTGCCCATACATTGTATCATTAGGCTCAGATGTTGTGACCCACATATAGCAAGGGAAGGATACATCACAAAGGAGGCAACAGAGCCACAGCGACTGTCGACAGTGGATGTGAAGATCACACATATGGATGTTATACAAAATATATATTTAATCAATTATAATGATGCACTGTATGGATATGCATGTTCGTGAGCACACAAATCCCCCAGGTGATTGCACAACATGCATATTGAACATATGTAGAATTAGCAAGCCTTTACCATACGCAGGTAGTTCATGAGACTGGTCCCATGCTGCCAGATCTGAGGTGAGGTGCAACTGAGAGGCTTCACTCCAATTTCCTGACTGCGGTTCAACTCCCTCACTGCCCCCACCACCACATGCACGGCATCAAACATCAGCGCTGACGAAAGCTGTGGAAGTGGGAGTGGAAACACAAGAGGTATGGAAGGGGGGGACGTGGACAGAAAGAGGAATGGAAACATAGGAACGAAAGACGAAAGTCAAGAGAGAAGATCCATCGAGGAAAGAGGAAAGAGAAGCATTATCACAGATGATTAAATGTTTAACAAGGATAGAGAAAGGAAGGCAAATGGGAGGCGGGAGGCAAAGAAAATAAGAGGGGAGAAAGAAAGGATGTGAAGTATGAGTAAACCAGTGGGGAGGAAACACAGATGGATACATCAATACCCATTAAATACAAGCAAGAAACTGCTTAACTGATCAATGAATCAGTGTGAGGAATAAAGTGGCCTAATGTATATGGCATACACACAGAGCTATAAAAATGACTCCTTAATGTGTGCCTGCACCAGTACTTGTGCATCTAAAGTCTGGTTTATGCTTCTCCGTCTATACATGTAAAAGGCGACGCGGACCTGTGCTCGGATACGTGCGCGGGTTCCTTTCATAGTTGCACGGCAGACGTACGTGTCCACGAGGGGGTAGTGTCGCATTTAACAAACCGCAATTAGCTGAAAATGAGGAAACGATCCGGAAACTGAAAGTAAATTCCCTTGTTAAGGATAAAATGAACCTGATGAACTTTTTCCAGATCTCTGCAGGAAACTGATGTGATGTAGTTAATAGACAGTGAATTACAATATCCTGTCCTTTGTTCTCATTAATAAAATTTATGAATATTTTCAGATATAACAGGAGTGGCCATTTCAAATACCAAATGGTAAATTGTTAAACTATTTTAATTATCCTTAACCAAATAGTTTGTTTTCCTTGTGAAGTATAGTACGATATCAAACCCAGACTTTTCTTATTACCCTTATTTATTTTGTTTTTGGAAACAAGAGTCATAAGTTGACACACACATCTCAACAAACAAAACTAAAACACTAAAGACTGAATAAAGCATCAGTACAACAGAATATATGAATCATCATATATAAATTTTATGTAAAATCAGTGTGAACATCTAGACAAGTATCAACTGCCACGTTTGATGTTCTACTTTTCCGTTCTTCTTCTTTCCGGTTCTATTCCTGTTTCGATCCCGACTCCCGTTTTATCCAATCAGGTTGGGTAACACACATCGCTGCGCAACGCGTTGTTGAGATCTGGGACGTGTGCACAAAGGGGCCTCTGTGACCCACTTCTACCCATAATTCCCTAGTCTGCGTCGGTCCGCGTCATTGTGTTCACGTGTTTGGACGGACAAGTATAAACCAGCCTTTACAGACTGACCGCAGGGCCGGGGTAAGTTAGGTCGCAGCCCTCCCTCCAAGACAGGTTGAGGCTCCTGATGAACTCCAAATAGAAGGGATGGGTTGTGTTAAACATTGAGAAACCCACAATGTTGGACTGCTCATCCACTATGTCATCCAGTCTCAGCAGGGGAAAGTCCTAGAGAAGGGGAGGAGGCGTGACAGAGGGCGTTTGCAAAGAGAGAGAGAAAAGTCAAGTGAGCGACAATGTTGACAGTGTATCAAATCTTAGCACAGACGAAAAATACTCCGCAAAGAAGAGTGTGATAAAGCAAAAGAGAGGGAACAGGGAGTGACAGCGTTTAATATCTGATGGAGAGAAAAAGATACAGACAGCTAGGAAAAAGGGAAACAGGGATACAGGGGAGAGAGGTTGATGGAAATGACTCCTGTAGCATTTCAGAGATACACACACACACACACGAGGCGAGGTATCGCACAAGAACACATCACGTACAGAGGGCGGAGAGGGGAGACGCAACTAAAAATCAGGCACACGACATAAAGTGACACATTAATTCAGTGGTGGGAGAGGAAGGGAGTGTATCAAAGACGTGGATGAAAACACCAGGAGCATAGAGCAGGTGGCAGGTGGCACAAGAAAAAGGGCACAACACATCTGTCATCACCTTCACCTCAAACCCCTTTTTATATATCTCTCTCGTTCTCCTTCCCTCTGCCCATCCTTCATCTCCTCTCCCTTTTTTTTTTCTCTCTGTCACTTCTCTCTTCTCCCTTTAGCGAATACTTTCTCCTTAGCCTCGGCACCCTTTCTCGCTCATGACGGGACAGAAAACGAGGAGGAAAGAGGAACAAGTGTAAAAGGAGAAATAGAAGAAGGACGGGGAAGGAGCCGCATGTTCTTACCATGGTGGTGAGGATGTACTTATAAAATGCTGACGTCATCCCCAGCTCGGATGCCTGTAGGACGGAGAGAAAGAGAATAACATGAAAAAAAAATTAAGCAGATGCACCGGGGGATAAAAAATATAGAAAGAAAGAATAATGGAAGACGTAGGAAGATTGATGGAGGGAGAGAGAGCAAGGGCATAGGAGTGGAGTTATTGAGAGGCAGAGAGCAAAGGAAACAGTTGGGGGACAAAGTAGGAGAAAATGTGGGAGAGAGAGAGAGGGAGCATACGTTAATCACAGTTTTACATCATTGGGCTAACACTAGGACATCTCGCTGAGGGCAGACAGACGCTCCAATGTGCCCAGTGAAAACATCCCATACACATTCAAACCGTGAGTCACTGTGCTGGCTATGGGCGTCACAGACCGTACCATGAATCAGAACAACGCTGGATAACATCTGCACACAGCAAAAGACGTTTTTTTTGTTTTTTTTTTATTAAATACTTTCTTAGGAGTGTAAGTGATTGTTGCTGGCAGACGTGCGTAAATATTCTCCACTGTGCCGCCCCAGAGGGCAGGGAGGTATAAATAGTTGTTAATTCTCATACAACAACAAATGTGTAGCCTGCTGAGCTTTGAGAGGAGCTCTGCTTGCCCTTCATGACTGTAACCTGGTTCCCAAATAGCTACATAAAAGAGAAATCCCCCCGGGTGTAACTGTGTGTGCTGTACTGTACTGTGTGACCACCGTTCCCGCATGTGTGTGAGCGGATCTGAAGAATTCCGGTTGATAGCTGACCTTCTTGAGGATGAGATAGGAGACAGAAGCATTGGCGTCAATGATGATGGTGGCCACTTTGTCGTCACGGATCTCCTTTAGTAGCGGCGTAGGGTCCAGGTTGTCATCCAGCATTCTGATTGACAGCGTCTCCCGGGAGATGAGAAAGCGGCGGACCAGTTCCTCCAGTCTCAGCAGACCTGAAGCAGAGCCAAGACAGAGCAGAGATGCATATCAGTAGACATAACTCATATTTTCAAAACGTAAGCAATGGAGGATGTGTGAACATATTGATTTATCCTAGGACGCCCATATCTTTGTAGCGTTTCTGTAAAGCATGATCAATCATCATCGGTATCTCCAGGAAATGAAACATCATTTAATATGGAGTCTACAGAATACTGTAAGATCACTCAGGGTTTCTCACAGTAGGACTTATTATATTTATTCATTTGCTCCTCTAACCAGGAGGTTTTCTGTTCACGTCTGTTTTGATTTTGGCACTCACATGACAGATTTCTGTGTAATCTAAAGAGGAGTTATGCTGTGTTTCAGACAACAAGCCATTAGTCCTGACGTGAAAAATATTTTCCTATTGATTCTTTCATTCTACATTCAGGTTACATCCATTTACACTTTGACCAATTTCAAAATCTTTTATTTTTTTCGCAAAAGATGAAAAAAAAAACACTGCTCCTATACAGATACCCCGAGGCAGGTAAAGAGTAAAGATAAAAACACATTTCATGTATTTTTATTACAAATTAACTTCATATGTCCGTCATTAGATTTACATTTCACATATTCGTTGATCGCTAGAGATTTTGTCTAATTTTAACCAAATATTGCACACAGACTATTTGGATTATCCAAAAATATTTAAATTTACTTTATATGAAATCGAAAAATACTCTGTATTGAAGCATAATCCGATGTGTCTAATGACTTTTAAGGTGTGTTAGTGACATGACAGGAATGACAAATCCGATTCAAAATAACTCAGTGCCTCTCTCAGTTATTTTGACTGAACTGTAATTCATCTTTATACAAAGATATAATTTCCCAGGCATGTTGGGAATCTAAAATAATTGGATACCATCAGTCAATCAGCATGTCAAATTTTAAAATATTTTTTATTAATAGAATGAATTTAGATGGTTTTGCAGCCTTGGCATTAGTATGCACCCTTTGAGTGCTTTATAATTCACTTTGTGCCTGTTGTCTCATCTCATTTATAGCTGCCTTTCGTGTGTGTACGGGGAGTAAAATAGGGTGTGTTTAAAAGACTGAAGACAAGACTGGAGATGTGAGGATTCTGCAAACCCTGGGCACAAAAAAAGATGGTCAGAGTGAGAGGCACAACTGCAGGAGCAGAAAGACCGGAGCGCAGCTCTTGAGACAATTCTGCCCCATTTCAAGTGTATTCCTCTTGAAAATGAGTCTAACCAATGGCAGTCAAGAATCACTTGACATCCTGTGTGGAACGAGCCTTTACTAGAAAGTCTACCCTGCTGCTTCCTAATTGTAATTCCATAGTAAAGCTCCCCTAGCTATGTAAATAAGTGGAGGGGCAGGCATCTGGGGGAAGGAGGGGAGAGGAAAGAAGGAGGGGAGAGGTAGCGCACAGAGCCCTTCAGCAAGAGAAAGCCTCTGTAAGCAGTGGGGTAATCACTGAACCAGGCGAAAACTTTAATTAGTTTGAGGAAGGAGGGGAAAAAAATCAATGCACTTTACAGCTTCCTCTCCTCCCCTCTCTCTCGTTCTCCTTATTTCACATATTCTCTGCTCGCACATCAGCTCCAACCTCTCTATCTCTGAGTCCTGTGCTCCAGTTACCCCTCTCTGTCTTTATCCATCTTGCTCTTACGCTGCCACTGTCTCCTCCTCCTTGTGCTCAGATACAATTAGGCTCAGATAGCGTGTTGTGACCCATGTATAGCAAGGGAGGGATACATCACAAATGACCCAAAATCACAGACTCACGCTCATTTAACATAATGTCTATGGACCGCTACTTGCTCCAGCCAAAGGAACAAATCAGATTAACGCTATTAACATGATTTTGCAAAATGACCAGTTTCAAAATAAGTTATTTGATTCGGAGGCATGCTCTGTGAAATATGTGACTCCTCACATTGCTGGCATTATTGACAAAAAAACGAGTGAACGTCTACGCTGCTTGAATGCACCGTACTGCAGTACACTGGGGTAACAAGATGAATAAAACAAGTGGACTTGTGGTAAACAGTGTCTGATGCGTGTTGACATACGGTAAAGTTAGGGGCAACACTACACACTTCTGAAAGCATAAACTGGCGCTGACACGTTGTGTGGACACACACACACACACACACACACACATACACACACGTGTTCAGAAAAAGTGAACCAAGCATACAGGAAAAATAATCAAACATACACATTGAGAGTGTGGAGCAAGTCTGGTGAGTGGCAGTTAGCGCCTATTCTGCAGCCATGGCAACCAGCTCCATGGTGATAGATAGCGCAGCCAAGTGGGTCAGAGTCAGAGTATGATAACCTTGTAAAGATCACCTTCAAGCCAAATATGTTACACATACGCAACCCTCGGTCTCCCCACCAGTAAAAGCTGCACATTCTGGCTTGGATGGTAAATCGGGCTACCTGTTGTCTCTAATTCCTATGAGAGGAAAGGCCTGGTGAAAGACAACGCTCTTATCTACTCATTCAACTGATGATCAAACTGGAAAAAAATGTCTGATGCCAATTCAAAGCTCGTTTAGTTCAATCAAATGACAAGTCCACAAGGAATTCAGCTTTCTTTCAGGAAACCACGGGGAGGCAGGCAAACTGCTGGGGAGATAATGAAAGCATCTCAATGATTCAATAAATTTTTCATAATGTCACAGCTTTTTGTTTGTCATAATCCACCCTTTTCACACTGCCATGAGAAGAGTTCAGGCATCAATAGGCTCACTTATTCTTTATGTAATTGCCCGTTCTTGAAATTGCCAGTTCTACTGTCAGTTCTACTTGGCTGATGTGAGCAGTCAACAGCTGCACAACATTCATCCCAGCTCAGTTTCACTTAGGACGGGGCAAAAATTCATGCAGCTATGGGCTGGAAAAAAATACATCTTTGTCACTTCCTACAGTGGGTAGTGCGTTCTCTCGTGTACTCTCAAAGCTCAGTTAGAATACTACAGCCATCATCCTACCAAGCCCTTTAATTCCTACGACTCTCGGTAGGGGACTGCATAATAAATCAATAACACACTGTTTCAAAATGAAAACAAAGAGGGCTAGTGACTAAGCCCCAAATCCCTTGTGATGTTGAAGCTCTCTGAGTGCATGGCAAGTTAAAACAAATGTCCCTTAAGTTCTTCCAATACTGGAAAGTATTTCAAACACATTTAATAAATTGGTTTGGGCTAACAATCCTCTGAGGTGGATAAGAGACTGTGTGCAGGAGTATGAGTAATAAACGGGAAGGCTCAACATGAGCCACGTTCTGAACTCTGACAGCAGACAGAACTTTACAGCCAGACTGTCAACATGAGTCCAACAGTGTCCAACAGTGCAAAACACTCATATCCGCCCATATAGTGTCGATGTGCCAGTACTCCCACAGAGGCATTTGCGAATGCACACATAAACAAAGTAAACAAGCTCAACGGACAATAACTGCATCAACCCAAACGTAGCTTTGAATTCACATAACATGTACTGTACTGGATAATTAAACGACGAGCTGCATGCGTACTCACACTCAGCCTTGGCGCAGACCAGGCTGGCTGAGGGGTAACTGAACGAGCGCAAGATGGCTCCTATGGCCAGGCTTAGGTCCTCGTTGCTAGGGTACAGAGTGACTGAGGCAAAACGCAGGTACGGCAAGCGGGGAGTTTCCTCCGGACCAATCTTTACATGAGGGATCTGTAAAAAAAAAAAAAAAAAAAGAAAAAAAAGACAAGAGAGAGGGAGAGAAAGATTAAAGATGGCAAGAAAAAGCAAATGTTCTCTGATGAACTCATCTCCAAACAGACTTAATCCAGGATCCAGGATCAAGCTGTGAATGAAAAAGACTGAGTAGAGAGTCTAGAGGGTTAAAAGAGAGATAAGAAAGATGGCAGAGGAAGAGAACAGAGAGACCTAAGGATAAAAGGCTACTGGAGGGCTGAAGGAATAAAGGCAAAAACAGTTGGAAGAAGTAGACCATGGTTAATTATGAGAAGAAATGCAAAAGCCAAGGAAAATGTAATCTCTGGATACATTGATCAAAATGTCTTTGATGGTAGGATGGGTGGTACAGTAGATGACAGAAAGAGATGCACTAAATCTGTACAGATTTGTACATATTTATATGTGTCAGTGTGTGTGTGCACGTGTGTGTCGCCACACTCACCTCCTTCTCCCCACATATGTGACTGACAGTAGAGCCAGAGGCGGGGCTGGAGGCGGGACCTATCACAGAAACGACGCCTTTGGGTAGAATCTGACACACTGAAAGGGAGAAAAAGGGGGAAATAAACATGGACTATGCAGACACACACCTTCCCTCTGCTTTTCACTTTGACAGCAACACAGCGCTGGCATACAGTGAGGGGCTGCAGTCAGGGGAAAGTGTAGAGATTTAAAATGCAGCAAAAACTCAGAGGACGCATTATGATTTTAGTTTAACCACGGATTCTGTGGTAGCAGCACAATGTGTCTCATTATAACCTGATTTATTTTGAGATAAACACTCCAAGGACTACAGCAGGGCAGCCCACGGGTTGCCTTCTGCTATTACTTACTTGTTTAGACAGTCAATTTTAATGATTTTAACGATTTTCAAGACATTTTGCTCTAATTACATTTCTGGCATTAGCACGATATTAAGAGATTGGGGGGTCCCCTTCAATTAACAAATGCCAGTTTGCACAATAACTATTTTGCAGGAGGGGATTAGTGTGGAAGAAACAAATTTGTGTAGCTGTTCAATAAATTATATGACTGCAATGTTGACTCAGTTTCCCTTCTTTTTCTTACAAATGGCTCAAACAAAATCTATGTGGTTCAGCGAGTTCAGGCATAGATGACAAAAAAATGTTTTAGACCTAAATGAAGAATTCCACAGTTTTTTGTTTAACTATTACATCTTCACAGAAATAAATATTTACTGTCAATGTAGTTTAATGTTTTATAAATGAGCCAAGGTTTTAAACTAAAACCCACAACATATTTTTACGTGTCTGTGAGTGCTTAGTGTTTATTTAACGTGCAGTTTAAATCCAGTGAGTTAGTCTGACTTGGCAACACGTCATATTTACTTTACAAAGACTATTCAAAAACATTCCTAAAGAATAATTCACTTCCTGGGAGTTAGAGGAGAAGACTGATGCCTCATACTGTATAAAATAAATGAACCCACTGTAGGTTAGAAGGAAGTTTGCTTACCTTAGCATAAAAAGAGAGAACAGCTAACCTGGATCCATCCAGAGAAAACTAAATCGGCCTACCAGCACCTCCGAACTCACTGATTAAACCTTTTGTTTCATTACAATAAAAACGTCTACAGAGTGTTATACAGGACTATTTCCTTGGCTCAGATCAGCTAACAGACGAAATAGTCCTGCAAATAACCCCCATAATACAGCAAATTGCCGTTTTACAGTTTGTTTTTTGTATAGAGTAAACAAACAAGTTGCAAAGTGTTAATTAATTTGCTTAAGAGGGGCTGGTAGGCAGATATGTTTCTGTGGATAGAGCCATTTCCTCTCTATTTCCAGACTTTATGGTAGGGGAAGCTAACTGGCTGTACTGTAGGCTTCTTCCCAAATCGTTCCTTTAAATATTAACATCTGCTACGAACCGCTATTATAACAGGGGCATGTTGGTCGAAGCTGTGCATTCAGAGGCTAATTCTTTGGGTTTACAGAACATTTTCCCTAAAATGTTTCTGTATAGGATCTCTTAGATGTCGTTTTTTTATTATAATTGTTATTATTACTGGTACTACCTTTAGAGTGTGTGCCTTCATAAAAACATGTTGTTCTGAACAAAAACTTTTTGCTTTTGCTAGTACATTTTCTTGGTATTTTAATTCATCCCAATTAGTCCTCCTCAGACCCTGCTGCCGTCTCTATGACTGTGTGTGTTCGTGCAGCTGTATATTGCATATACCCGCCCTGTGCCGTTGTGTGAATGTGCATGTGTGACTGCGGGAAGGGATGTGTGTGCATGCATGTGTAAATGCCTGTGTGCACGAATGTGTGCGTGCATGCGTGCCTCAGACAGCCATAGCTGTAAGATGATGAGCTCTCTGATCCAGAGACCAGAAAGTGCTATGAGCAAACAAGCCTGTCAGAGTCTCCTGCCCATCGGTCAAGGACACACACACAGACACACACAAAAAGGAACATACAAACCCGCCCGCAACTCAAGCCTGCACATATGTACACAAGCCTTCTCAGGCACACATAGACATTTTGCCAGTAGCTTGTGGCAGGATCACTGACCTAATAGAACTGGAGCACGGAGTCTGTGTCTCCTCAGTGGCTGGATTCAGCAGTCCATCGTCTGTTTTATTGACTTCAGACCTTCTGTTTTAACTCTTTATACCAATACAAATTTTACTGAGCCGCCTCTGTGGTACTGTATGTGCTGCACTGATCTGTACTAGTATTTGATGATTTGTTTTTGTCCTGGTCTGCACCAGCACAGTGCCAGCTGTTACTGGAGGGCAGTGGTCCACTGTTTTTAATGAGACAGGCTTAATGGACCATTACAGGTCTCCAATGATATGTAAACTAATCAGCACAAGCTCTTACTGGCCCCTAATCACATGAAAGTGGTCGTGTTTTATCATTCGAGTCATTGTTTGAGCTTTTTAAAGAACAGAATTGTCCTTTTTTGAAAATAATCACGTTCTTACAGTAAATCTTTGAGACTAACACCTCTAGTATAGAGCAGTTTACTATTCTTTTTGTGTCACTATTAATACTAATATTCCATTTACTAATAATATCTAAAGGTATTTTGAAATATTATTTTTGCCTGTATTAATTACACACTATGGCCTGTGTGATTTAGCTGGACTTCCTCACCTCTTTGAAGCGTATGGTGAACCTGATCTAATGCTTTTCTTAGGTATGCATTGGCTCCACTCACTGGTGTCAGTAGTGTCGTATTGGGAGTCTTTTTGCAGCTCGTATATGTCCACCTCCACCCTAGCTCGAGCTGGACCCTCCATCACGCTGTTGATGTTCTCCCTGGCCAGGGCCAGCGCCAGCCGCTCCCCGCGCCCACACACAGATTGGTCATCCAGAATTGCCGCTAGAGAAGCAGAAAGTAAAGGAGAGACGAGTGAAGCAGAGGACAGATAGAGGGCACAGGAGGAGGGGAGGTAACGAGGAAGCAAAAGACACGAGGGGAAGTGAGAGGTGGGAGACTGTTTAACAATAACTGTTTGACTATGCTCATATGTAGGTGGAAGTGTGCGTTGTAAAGATAAGTGAATCTGAAATAAGATCACAACCACCTGAATGAAGGAGTATGCACATGTTTCAATTAGTGAATTATGTGATATCCATTCAGTATCTAAAGGTATAGCTCCACATTTTTGGAATTATAAAGAACAAAAATAGGCTTGGAAATATTTACCCAGAAGCTGAAAGTGGTTAGCTTAGCTTAGAGTGAAAATTTTAAACGGGGGGATACATCTGCTCTCTACAGCGATAAAAAAAAATCCATATATGAATATTTTTTATGCCATACACACACAGAGATGTAAATTTTGGTCATGAAAAATAGTACTTTAAATTTGAGATCGCAACAATACTTTTTTGACTCAACATACAACTTTGAAGAGTAAAGCAGGGAAACGTTTTAGTTTTTACTGCGTTTGAACACTACAGATATGCTATTAAAATGAATTTGTCTTCCTATCGTCTTACTTTACCATCCGATTTGAGCAACCACAAGAAACCACAAAAGTCACTGAGAAACTTTTCAAAGACGAGAGAGAATGGAGAGATGGCACCTCACCCATGCGGACAGAGGAAAGCAGGGGGGCCTGACTGAGGGAGCGTGGCGGCATGTTGACTAGCAGAAGGGAGAAGAAGTGTATTGACAGCAGCAGTGCTGGCAGAGCCGGCATCTTCTACTGCTCCTCATGGAGAACGGTCTGCTGGCTGCCTGTACCACCACCTGCAGGAGTGGAGGACACACTTTAGGTTACTGAACACAATCGTTCTCCTAGCACAAGATGCCTCTCTTTAAATTGTCAACTTGCAGCTTATCTTCAGTTTGCTCTGTCATATCCCCATCTAGTGAGAGCACCTGTAATTTGACAGCACATGCGATACACTTTCATACTCAGTTGCGAAGATGTTCACTGTCACATCACAAAGGCGGCCCAGTCCCGTGCACACAGCCTGTCTAATGATAAAATACAGTACACACATCTCTATTCATGTCTCCTGTGGAAAGTCTGTCGTTTAGAAGTGACAGGATTCAGCCTTGAAGAGATATCTAGAGGCATTTCAAAAGCAACATCACGAGTGTCGCACACGTCACCAAATATTCACCCATACAAATCTACATGTAGGAACACACTCGTACATATAAATATATATAAATATAATGCAAACACAGAGATATGCATTTGCGTTCTGTAACCACCTACTCAACACACAGAAAGTCCCAAAGACAATGACAATTGTCTTGAATACGCACAAGATCTTCGGCCACACACGCCTGTACCCGCTCATGTTTTCCATAACCTTACCCACACCGCAAGCTCTAAACAGACACACAAGCACACACACAAAAAAAAAAGCCCTGACGAGAGCTCAGCTGAGCTCCACTGGTGCTAAGCAGCCCTCTCCAGGAGTGACAAAGCCTTGCTCTGGCTGACAACATGACAAGGCAGTGTGAGAGAATGGAGAGATGAAGGGAGGGATGAAGACAAAGGGGAGAAGAAGGAGTGGTGTGTGACAGACAGGAAGGGAGGTTGAGAGATGGGTGGTGTTGGTGATGGTGGTGATGAAGTTGGTGGGGGCTGCTGACCTGGGACTATTTCAAATGTCTGGTTCATCAGTTAAAAAAGTCAATTCATGTCCTACAATTGACCCTTTCTATTGGAGCAGTACAAGCCTGACCTTTGACCCCGACAAGTGCGTGCAGGGGTGGAAATGAGTTAACTTGTTTGTCTATGCAATGTACATCAAAGAGGCGGCTGATGTGGTTTTTCATTCACGGCTGCAAACATCCCTCCAATTTCCCTTCTTTTTATGGCCTTCTTCACTAGAGATATTCCTCTTGTTTCGTCTTCACGGAACCTTTTCACAACTTATTTGGCTTTGAGGTTTTTAGGCATGTAAAAATTTCTGCAACCCTGTGTTTGGAATCACTCTTGGCCTTTCACAAACCAACCATCCTATCATTTTTCCCTTCACTTGCTGTTGCAATTACTGACTTCCCTCTTTTCCTGCCTAACTTTACTGCGTGTTTCTCTGCAGTGTCAAAGGGTGGGAGAACACGTGTGTGAACGTGTTTATGAAGCTAATGGAATGTGCCGTACTGTGCAGATGGCAGTGTTTCTCTCATTATTGTTACCGCAGCTCAAAGTGAACAGAGGCAGGGCATATGGGAAGCCTATTGTGTGCGTGTGACACAACACAGAACACACACACACTTTGTGGGAGTCATTTTTTTCTACTCATTGTTTTTAATAAATGGTTCATGTTTTAAAACACCAACGGTGCCCATAAACTATTACTGCATCCCAACGTCAAAGGTTTCATATTGTGATCATACTTGTGTGTAAGTGTATGATGGTTTACGTGTACAACACAGACAGTTGTGAAACCATTGATTATTCTGACCACACAGAATGACTACCGCTCACTGCTGTCACACAGCTGCATATCACTTCATTTTGCTGGTTGTCACCGCTCTATGTTTGCTTCCCACACCAGTGGTCTCTCTCTTTCAATTTACTCTCCACCAAACTGTGTGTGTGTGTGTGTGTGTGGCGTCCAGACCTGTGTGTTTATTTCAGGGCAAGTATAGGCATGCCCTTACATTGTGTGAGCGTGATGGCATATTGATCGACTTCAGCTGAATTGGCTGGCCCTCAGGTGCAGTCAGTCAAAACAATGGGGAACGTATCATGGGAGCAGTGCATTTCACAGGAGCAATGTGATTGGCTATTACCAAGAAGCAGATTGCCCTGATGACAAATAAGATCCTAACTGAGGCTATGCCTTCATCAATGATGGGATGGAACCGGTGCTATTTCATTGTTATTGAGAGCTATTGACAGCATTAGACAGAGAAAATTACAGCATCTATACACCGAGGAGAAGGGGAGGGGGGAGGGAGAAGGGAGATGGAGCGCTCTGATAGAACTAAGGAGAATGAGTGAAAAAATAAGCAGAAGGAAAGGGCTGGGGACGATGAGGGAATAAAAGAACAAAATTGAACACAGAGAAAAGAGATTGGAAAGTGTTTCTGCAGAAAGAGAGACGCAGTGCTGGATAGAGATGGAAAAAAGCAATAGCAGTGGTGGAAAGTACATTTAGATACTGTACTTACATGTAATTTTGAGGCACTTGCGCCTCATGTTTTCAGAGGGAAATATTGTCATTTTTAACTCCATCATCTTTATTTGACATCTACTGGTTAGTTTGCAGAAATAAGATGATCTAACAAGATGCAATAAACATATAAAGTGATTCATCGTGATAGATCCAGCTTCCAGCAGTACATCAACTAGCTTACATTACCTCTACTGCTTATATGTCGTGGCATTTTTCAATAATCCAGTTCAGACTGTGGGTTCTATATTGAGGGGATGTTCCTCTGTCACACTGCCACATCATTACTTCATCCACTCTGTTCATCACAGAGAATAAAATAAAAATTATCCTGCTCTCTGTAAAATTTAGATGAACTTCCTTAAGTACAAAAAGAAATAATGAGCTTAAATTTGAAATCAAAGCGATCAATGCTGTGAAATTAATGAAAATCAAAATAAAATCATCAGATGGCAAAGATGAATATGGCCAGAGTGGGCTTTAAAATCTCCAAGTAAAGAAAACAAAGAAAAAAATGAAAGAATAACAGAAAAGACATCCCTCAATCCAGGACAGACAGATATATAGAAAGAATAATTCTTCCTTCCTGAGAAAAGAGAAATATTTTCAGCTTAGTTTTAGATTTGGAAACAGTAGTGGCTGCTCTCAGGTCACCTGGTGGTTTATTCCAGAGAGCAGGACCAAAATAACTAAAACTGAAGACCTGCATTCAGGGTACAGTTCGAAATACCAGATGACCTGGAGCGACTGGCTGGACTACAATCAGTGTGCAGGTCAGTAACATTTTGTTGAGTCAAACCAATATTTTTTTAATAAACCGGCAGCAGTTATTTGGAATTCAATTCCCTAATCTACAAGGATCTACTGGATTGCAATGAAGAATAAGTATCTTTGTATTTAAGCGTTCATATAAACAGTTCACTGCGATCTGGATCAAAAAAGGCTTGAGATGATCGTTTCGGTACTCTAGCAAAATCGGAGTACTTCTGGCACTGCAGGGGTCGGAAAGAAACCAAGTTATAATGTACACTAATAGAACAGGGAGGAGAGAGCGAGGCAAACAGACACAGTCAGAGACAGAGAAGGCGCGGCGAGATACTACTGCTGTTTAATCTGCCAGGACTGCGTGTCTGGCTGCTGTATGGGTTCTGCTGTTCTAGTAGTACATGGCGGAGTCCCTGTAGCAGTCGGGTGTCAGTCTGCAGGGAGCTGGAGCAGCAAGAGGACCAAGCAGAGCCAGACTAGTTTAAGCTGTACAGAAAACACTGCTTCCAGCCCCCCTTGCTCGCTTTCATTCCGCACCCTGCTGTAAGTCACCCCGCATGCTGGCATCACGGAGAAATACACAAAAGCAAAAATACATAAATATCCCGACTCGCTCTATGTATGCGTGTGTGTGTGTGCGCAGTAGATAGTACAAAAAGGGAGGGAGTCATCGGAGAGTAAGAGAGCGGACATTCATCTCAGTTTGAGATTTTGCTGTTTGGTGCATACATTTATCTTAGTGTGTGTATGAAAGCATATGCATATTTCTGCTGTTTTGTTTGTGTATGTCTGTGCTGGAGTCTTGGCGGCTGGATTATAGTGTCTGCACTGCCTATTATAAAAGGAAAACCGTAAAATCAGAGATCTTAATTATCTGGAGAGAGAGGGAGGGAGGCATGTGTGGGGGGCGACGATAAGCGATGGGAGGGGAGTCAGAGAAAGGGCCAGAGTGGGATGAAGGGAAGGTAGCAAAAGATATTTAAAAACAATCTGAAAACAAGGAAATGCTATCTCGCCTCACTCCTCAGGGCAAATGAGGAGAGGATGAACGGAGACTAAGGCAGAGGAAGCAGAATGAGCGATAGCAGAGGAGGAGTGGAAGAAAACAGGGATGCAGGGAAAGACAAAAAGAACTCAGATGGAGAAAAGCGGCTCGAGGGGGGATGAGGAGAAGAGAAGGGTGTCTGTGGGGGGGCTGGCGAATCATTTGTTTTCCCCCTCTGCCTTATTGTATGACACAAGAAAATCTGACAGTTATCATAATGGAAGGATGAATCACTTCCATAATTGAATTTGCAAGTGGAACGGCTTCAGTGGCTGTGGATTTAAGGAGACTGTACTGCCAGCCATTATGGGATACAAGTGTTATTTTGCTCATTCTTCTCACAATTAATAGTCATTGTTGACTAGCGGCAGCCTGCTGCAGACAGCTGGGCTGCCGTCCCTGAATGACCACGAGCGGGCCGTTTCAGAGCATTTGTTCTTTTTGTTCACCTCCAGACAATGCGGACGGGCCGCGGAGGCATATTGTGTACATAGAGGGTCAGCGAGAGTGGAAAAATACCAAAGAAGCGTCCCTCACCCCATCGGGCTTGTTGTATTAAGTGTTAAGTACTTTGCGGCTGCATCTAATATCAAAGCAGCAGCACATGTTCTTGGTCACATTGACTCAGCATTTTCATTTTGCACTCCTATGCACTTTCTCCCTCACTTTTCCTCTGACATGTACCATCTCTGCTTTTCCCTTCTAGCTCTCTGTCCTCCTTTCTATAACCTTCAGTTTCTCACATCTCCTTTGTTTTAATATTTCCATTTTTCGTAGACTGACACCCTCACCTTTCCGTTCTATGGTCTTCTTATAGCAAATTTTGTGAGAATTTGGACCTGAGGCCAACCAGAGTTTAAGGTAAGCTTCAACATTTTGAGCAGGTATTTTATAAAAATGCAATGTTTTTCTATCAGGAATCTGGCACAGACAGTAGATCCAAAATTGGATTGTCTTTTGAAAATGCAATAAAAATACTTAGATGCAGAATGTTGAATAAAAGCTTTTTTAGCTCAGCTGTGTGAAAAAGAACATGCTCTACACTGTAAATTACTCTAAATTTAATATAAATAAGCTAAAGTATATTAAAATCATTACAACAACAATAATAATACTAAATATAATAATATATAATTAGAGTGGCAGTGCAATGAAATCAGGATTACAGTGAGAATAAACCTTACTGCCAATCAATTAAATCTTTTTTAAAGAATAAGGTAAATATACATGAAGCGATACAACAAAATCCCTTGGTAAACGTATGCATCTGCATCACAGGGCAGTATAGTGGTTACTGCTGAAGGTTGTGGATCTTTGTCCCTGACTGACGGTGTCCTTTGGGTGGGTGTCCTCCCACAGTCCGAAGACATGCATGGTGGCTTAATTGGTGAAATCACTAAATTGCCTGTAGGTGTGAAAGCTTGTCTCTCTGTGTGTCTGTGTTGGCCTTAAGCTAGACTGGTTAAAACTGATCAGGGTGTGACATGTGACAGCTGGGAACGGCTCTAGCCCGCCCATGACTGTACACAGGAGAAGTGCTTACAGATAACGGATGAATAGATTTTTAATACTGACATATTTGGATGATTTAAAGTTCTAAAAACTGCTTTTATTTTATAATGGACTTTTATACAGTTCCTCATCTGACCCTCAACAATGGTTCACTATTCAATAGATCGAAGCATACCATGACACCAGGTCCATATGCAGTACTACTGAAGCAGACATAGTAGCTTTTGAGGAAAAAGCGTATCTAATGAATTAAATTAAACTGGGCAGGTTGCAAAAAATCTTGTGTTTCCACATTGGCGGAACAGGGTTGCTATTATTAGATGCAGGTGTTCAAGTTATTGTGTCCAACCCAAGTAGCTCCAGTCTCATCCTCCCTGCCTCACTGTTAGTCACACTCGTTCCTATAGGTTTAAACCTTGTCCTCCCTCAAAGGGGACCCAGAATCTTTGATCTCTCATTTTCTCCTCTCTCTCTCTCTCTCTCTCTTTCCATCTTCCCTCACCTCCATATCTCCTCTCACTCAGCCTCCATCTATTTTGTCTCTCTTCCTCAGGAACACACTATACCCCTGTCTCTTCACTGACCTCTCTCTTCTCCCTCCCTATCTCAGCTCTCACTCGTCTCTTCAATTCCGACAGTGCACTTTTTCTGTTACACTCTCCCTCCTCCCCCTCCATCGTTCTTTCTCTCTCCCTCTCTCTCTGCTTCTCTTTCTCTTCATTGGACATGGATAAATTCTTCCCAGTGTACTCCTTGACAAAGAGGCCCTCAGTCAGTGACACCGCCTGCTTGGGGAACCACCATGCTCCTCTGACACTGTCACATCCGTGTATGTCACACACAAACATACACACACAGACATGCATCCACTAGCCGCTTGCACATACACCATCTTTCAAGGAAGGTTCAAAGAACAATGTGTGTGTCTGTGTGTGTGTGTGTGCGCGTGTGTGTGTGTGTGCTTGCTTATGCAAAAACGTGCAACTTTTGTGTTTTTTGTTCGTGTTATGTACGGATGCATACACCCGTCCTGAATGCATACATACCACCCACAGATTCATATCACAGTCATTTAATCACAATTAGCAGGCTCTTCTTGAACTTACTCGGCTTGTTTAGAGAGCTAGAATTTGCATACAGGACAAAAAGTAAGAATTATATTATTATACATGGCGCTGAAGAGAGAACAATGTCTCGGTGAGAGTACAGCGCTGTCAGTTTAAATTTGTGTCCAGGTGGACATTACAGAGGATAAGAAATGGTTTTACTGAAACCAAAACGGATTACATGGGCTCACTTATAGGATTTTAAACAACAGCATTAGTACGAGTGTTTGAATTATTATCATCCCTTTGTCAAACTTACTGTGACTTTTTTTTTTGGCTGTTTTCTTTTATAGTTGTCTCTTTTTCCAACAGCTCCTGCTGCACAGTCGGCCATCAGAGGAGGAGGAGGGATGTCTTTTTGAATTTCCTCTCCTGAGGCTTTTTTCTTTTTTTCCCACTCCTGTGGTCAAGGTCCTTGTACGTGTGTATGTCGTATTTTTCTTCTTAAAGAGCTTAGTGCCAATGTTGAGCCTGTGAAGCCCAAGTCATACACGTGGCCATTCAAATAAATCAGACTCAGTGTGATTCAGTCCAGAGGCGTCGGGAACTTGCCTTAACACAGAGTAACACTGTGAATTTCATCCGACTACAAATGCAGAATACTGAAAAAAACAGCTAATACTGTGGAGCAAGAGAAACACATTGTGGAAGAGAGACGTTTGTGTGTTGTGAAGCACTGGTGCTCCAAGTGCACAAACTAAACATTTGTGAATTACTAGAAGCGAGTGAAGGAATATTGCTTTAAACAACATATTTACAGTGAACATGAAACAGAAAACGGAAACAGCAGAACTATATGCAGTGAAACAGACAGAGGTACAGAGTTTGCCTTCACACTACCAAAGCTCTGTGATGAACCGATGAACCGACACCACACAGCTCTCCCACTTAGACACCCACGCACCAAACTCAGACACACGCTGCAGATACATAGAGATGTACACAACATAGTCATGCACACATACACGCTCACACACACACACACACACACACACACACACACGTACACACAGGTTGTGGATTAAATGACTCAGATGGCATTTGCTCTCTCTGTCTCTCTCTCTCTCGCTCTCTCTCATTGTGAGATTGTGCTGCCGTGGCAACAGAGTCGAGGATGAGAGGAGGAGGGAGTGGGAGTCGGGAGGAGTGTGAGGGAGCGATGGAACAGGTAAATGAGAGATCAGGGACTCAGAGCCCACTGGTCATGTGAGGCACGGCTTCATTGCTGCTGCAGTGTTGGGTTTTCTGTCCGTGTGGCTGTTCCTCTTGTAGCGAGAAGCAGAAACAGAAAGAATGTGTTTTTTGCTGTGCCGTATGACTAGGACATGTGGCGTGTCCACTCAGATTGCAGTTGTATAATTCTGTCACCCACGACTACATCTATAATTGGTCATCTGAGATCTGGACGAGCCATTACACTATCAGCGATGATGGAGAGTGACCAGAAGGAGAAAGGGAAAGACAAAAAAAAAAAAGAAGAGAAAGGGGCAACTGAGCGCTGTGAAAGCGTCCTTGTGATTCAAGTTTACATGTGGGGCTTCTGGTTTGTGTTTTCGTCTGTACTAATTTGCTCTGCAGAAAGCAGCATGCTCAAATTTGGTTTGTTTTCAGCTGCCCAGGGCAAGAGACAAATTTTCTCTGACTGCACTCCTCAGATTCTGTTCAACATCTGAAAAAGGCTTCACTATGCAAAGTAACTATATGTAGGGCAAGACACTGTTCTCATTCAGGAGAGGAATGATCATGCTCTCTTTTAATGAGTATTAATGTAGAAAGCCAGGTTTAAAATCCTGTTAAAAAACAAAAATCTTACATCATGTTTTTTTCTGAGAATTGCTACCGGCACTTTAATTTAGACATGCTACAAAGAAAACTGTGAGAAATGGGTTTCTCTGCTCAAGGAAGGGCTGCATGGATTTGTATTAAATGAACAAGACTTGAATCATCTTTAAGTGAGATGAAGTGTGTTTATTATTACCGGAGGTAAGACAAAAGGCTTTTCCGAAAATCATCATGGGTTTCCAGTGAATGGGCTTCTGTGAACTGACATTTAACTTGATCATTGAAACAATCAGACAAGGTGATAATTTCAAAGGGACAGAGTTCGAATGGTTCTGTTTTGTAATTGTAAGTACTTGCTGACCGATTTAATCTCTTGACTAAGAAACTAAAAAGCCTTCCGGTATTCACTATTTATCTGTTACTGTAATTCCTTTGAAAGTTAAGCAGGCAAGATGATGAAATAATAATTTGATTTACTGAAAAGAAATTTTGTAATTATCTTGTTTACACTTTATCTGACATTCTCACTGAGCCTTGGGTAAGATACCTTTTACTTTTTATTGCTGCTGGTAAAATTGATGAAAACTTTGCATTAGTGCCAGATGGTGAATATAAGCCATGAAAAATGCCATGCAACTCAAGTTAGAGCCAATCTGAGTTTACTCAGTGACAATGTGGAGTCTGTGTCTTAAGAGATAAAACTGACTTTGGCCTTCATGTGACAATAGCCGGAAAGTCTGACTGTCAACAAAAATTAATTGCATCAACAAATAATGAGTAAATAAATACTGGTAATAACAAACAAACAATTCAAAGTTTGATTGGATGAAGAAATAAAACGATGTCCTGATGGCCGTATGCACGAGCCTACATCTTTGATTAAATTATTTATGTGCCCTTTCATTAAGCCATACAAAGCACAAAGAATAATATCTGAGCACACATCAATGAGCTGTTTCTTTTTCTTTATCTCAAAATGTCTCACATCAGCAAAAGGGGGGGTGGAGAAAACCGAACCATCCATTTTAAAAAGGTCACAGAAGCGATAGGATAACAAAATGAAGCCCGAGGGATTGTTTTTTCATTGGGTCTCATGTTGGAAACAACATGAGCATGAATACAGCTCGTGACCTTGGTCGATGTCGATCCCTCTCTCCCATTTGTCTTCCATTGTACATTCAGAACACTGGAAATGCCAGGAAAATCACGTCCTTTTCCTAGATCGTACATTTGCTCAAAGAAGAGAAAATGCCACATTGCTGGAGGAGGTAACAGAGAGAAAATAATGATTTTTCAGCGCAGTGTTTGTGTTAAGCAATGAATCATCCTTTTGAACAAATGAGTTCATCAGTTTTACTGCACAAGCCTTTAGACCATAAACACATTAATGTCTGTATTTTAATGGTGACCATATCTGTGAATTAAAAGTTTAATTTATTGGTGCATATATATTATGGAAATTTTACTACTGATGTTAGCACAGCTGAGCTAGTCAACCGACTGTGGTGCATATTAATCAGATTAAACTACTTATATAATTACACTTTTAAAATTGTAGTCTAAATATGGGATATTTATCTGTATTTTACTTCAATAAAAATTATTTAACAATTTGCTCGAATGTTGCACAACTTGTTCAAATGCCATATAATTCTGTCACCCATGACTGAGTCTAAAATTGGTTATCTCCACTCAAGACGAGACATCAGACTATTAGCCTGATAGGGGCTGACTGGAGGGGGGAGAGAGGACAGACAGTGAGATTCAGCAGAATGCAAAAATATTGAGTGACTGGGTATTTTCAAAATACTGCTGTGCATCAGTTTTGCATAACATTTTTTATGCTTTTAATTTGTGGATTCGTTTCTGTAAATACATTGTCAACCACAGCATTCTCCGATTGTTTTTAAGTATGCAAAGCTAGAGGCATTTGTTTTTTACTTTTTACATTATGTGGGTGAAGTATACTCAGGAATTTTTAAAGATTTAGTGTCATAGTGTGATTATTGAAAATCTGTTTATCTAATAGGATAAGTTAACTGAGAAAATACAATTGAGTGCAAAACTTAGCATCTCCTTATATTGAAATGACAAAAAGGTAAAACTGACATTTATTAATACATATAGTACATAATATTTAATGCAAATTAATTAAAATTGCTAAATTAGAACAATTGTTCTTTCATCGTCATAAGTAATACAAATATTAAAGGAGTATATAAAAAGGAACTAAAATAATAAATAACGTATCACTGCTAATTGTGCATTCCTCTAACTAGTAATGTTTTTTAATACTTTTTATTTTCTCCCTTTGCCTATATGACTTACTCTAACTTCTTTAGGTTTTTGTAACCTTTCATTATTTATTTCCTTATTGTTTGAACTGCAATGCACATCCTTCTTTAAATGTATCTGCAGGTTTTCAGTTATATTTAAGCTGGAGACGGGGAAGGCAATGGTATTAAACTTAACATTTATATTTGCTGAAGTGTGCCGTGTGTACATTACTAATATTCTCCTCTGTACCAGATCAGTGTAATAATTGATTATATTTTATTTATTTTTGATATATTTTTATATTTTCCAGCTCAGATTGTGTTTACTTTAATATGTATTTCATTTTGACAAATGTTTGATGGCATGTAGTCCAAGGTCAGCAGCAGATCACTTGAGGTCAGAGGCCTGACCCATGACAACAGCACAGATTGATCAAAAACACCAGCTCTGACAAACGATGAATAACGTATTACCATTTGGACCTTGATTCTATGTGAAAGATAATATTTTATGTCCTCACCAGCAGGATAGTTTGGCTGCCTCACTGCAAAAGAGCCATTAAATAGAAAAAGAAAATGAAGGCCCCTTAATTTTGACAGAATTTTGTGAATCCCCTTCACAAGGTCAATGAGTGCTCAAACACTGCCGTGGCACAATCAGTTCTATATCTTTCCCAGGGTAGATTGTTGGGTATTCCTGCAGTGGCTCTATGCTAATGTATGCTAACATATGCTAAAACATTAGAATAGTTATGTAATAGCACCTAATTTAATGCCGGATTAGCATTTGTTGGTTCCATTGTTCAGTAAATCAGTACCAAGCACTGGCAAATAAATGCATAATACATTTGGTTAGTCCTTGGTACATTAGCTTTTGAAGCTCCACAACATAATACCAAAGTATGACTATCCTCATTTATCTGTTACACAGCTTACAACTGGCATCTGCA
Source organism: Channa striata (assembly GCA_033026295.1). Taxonomy (NCBI): domain Eukaryota; kingdom Metazoa; phylum Chordata; class Actinopteri; order Anabantiformes; family Channidae; genus Channa; species Channa striata. The sequence continues at coordinate 19,258,875 of CM065175.1, read as the reverse complement.
ATTAGAATCACTCATTCATGTTCTTGATCTGGAGCATCTTTTACTTAATTATGCACAATAAATGTGTGTTTTGATTGCCTATTTATTTGTTTTGTACTATTACTGTTTACATGGCATCAGGTGTTTTGCACATTTGAATAAATGACTGAATAAATGAAACAAACTAAAATGATGAGGTTAGAGGAGAAAAGTGATAATATGTGCTACGATATGAAGTCAGCATGTGAGTACTGTAAGTGCTGCATATTTTGACATCAAGTCTAATACTACACACTAGAATGTGTTGTATAGCAAACTACGTAACGAGGTGGTTGTCATGCTACATGAATTAGGTTTGTAAATGTACAGTATTTGTGTTTGTACCCAGATTGAACCCGAATGAGACAGGCCTGCTGTATTAGATCAGCACCATGAAAGACAAGTTATTCCCCTATTAATTTGCTGAAAGAACCTCTGCAAATCATTGTGACAATTTCCAAAAGGTGCCCGCGAGAAGAGAAACCCAACTCTTTGTTTCTATAATAATCCATAAAAGAGTAGCCACAAACTGCTACAAAATGGTGTAATGGGTGATGGAAAGGAGATGGTTTAAACTAAATCGCCTATATTAGCATTTCACCTGCAGCGTATGTCTTACAGTACGATGTGTTGCTGCATGTTGATGCAGTGGCGATTATTGAGGAGCAGAGCTCAACATCTGGCAGAAACAATCTATGCTGTATAGCACATTTGATATCCTGCATGTCAGAGATAAATGTAAAACAATATAATATGACAGCAGAGGAAACCAGTGACTGCAGTTCCTGAATTTACTTGTTCATTTTATTGCTAGTTTTTTCACGTGGCGCATCAGGTCAAAAACGAGTTCCCTTGAGGAAGAAATAGGGCGTGATTTGAAAGTTGCCCTATATTTGGCTCAGTTTCCTTTAAATTCAGTCTGTCAAGTTGTTTTGTTTTCTGCCGTCTGCTTGCTCAGGTGAGTTATTGCCACGACTGTTGCTTAAAAACCTCCCCCAAACCAACACACACACACACACCCCAAGTTGTCCATTACCGTGCCTGTCAGCCAAGCATGCAATCAATACTCCCCCTCTGACAGTGTGCACACATGTGATGGAAAGCAAAAGAGGGAGGAGAAGAGTAGGACAGTAAGGGTAAAGAAGGGATGATGGAGGGTGAGGAGGGGAAAGAGTCACAGATGAGGGAAGGCAGGAAATGTTGGTGATGGGGAGTGCAGGCCTGGGGGGTGGCAGAACTGGGGGAAAAAAAGAGGGATGACAAGAAAAATGTACAGTGACTGGACACAAACAACAGAGAGCATTAATATATAACAAAACACTGAGATGGAGTGAGTGTGGGAGTAGGAGATGGAGGACTGAGATTATGAGTGTCAGAGGCAGAGGAGAGATGGAAAATAGAAGTAAAAAAGAGAGAATGTGTGTGAGAGAGAGAAAATGGAGAGAGCTTGTGGGTGGATGTGGAGAATGCTATATATAATGGCAGAGGTTCAGGAATAGATCTGAGTGATTGTGTTTTGCGATTACCTAACACTCATATCTGCAAACAGTAGCTGCCACCAACTGACATCAAAGACCACAAATGTGCACACGCAAAATTATCTGACACACATGCACACGGGAGTATATACGACAACATAACGCTGGCACACGCTGGCCAGCAAACCTCATCTTCATGCTAAACTGAACTAACTCTCCACTAAAGGGCTTCTGTCGTCTGGCCCAGATTGATAACGGAAGCAAACACTACCCACTCACAAACACAAACACTTGGACACAAACACACTCCCTCCATGCTATGAACACAGCTCATATGCATGTAGAGATTCCTGATCGCATGCAAACACACCGAGCTGGCTTTACTCCTGCCACACACGTGAAGACAACACACACATAAAAAGCAAAAGGCGTATAACCGCTTTAACTTGTTATATTTCTGTAGAAGAAAAATGTTTTTCTACTCTGGTCTGAACGGATGTGAGACAAGAAGGGTTTAAAGCTGAGAATGGAGATGCTGCTAAGACATTTTTCCGTGGTATCACTGGTATTTTCAATATGTATAGGTCTGTGTATGCTTCTATGTTAACATACTGATGATCTAATATCCATCGTGTGCATAAAGCTACCATACAAAGTCCAGCCTTGACAATCTGAAATCTAAGTGTAGAACTGAATCAATTGCTGCTGTTTTGTTGAACATCTTTTTGCTAAAGCAGCAGATTTCACTTCAGTTAACTGACAAGATATCCTTCAAAAGAACTGTGAAGGAAAGTAGCTTATTAAGGCAAGCAAGCATCTGTGCTCAAATCAGAGCACAGAACTGTGGGTTAATAAACAGGTGTTTATCGTATACTCCCATGCTTCTACACTTGCATTCATTAACTTTCAGATGAGGTTGTATTGCAAAAGATGCAGAAGAATAAAAGGATTCTGTTGCATGCCTCTGTCTGTTTCAACTCAGAGACAGGGTAATTAAAAAAACAAATATAGTCACATAATATTAAAAACATCCCAGATTCAATTATCTGGAGTTTTTTCTTTAAAATAGCTGAGGTACACTCCCAAAAATATATAATATAAAATAACAATTTTGCACCAATTGACATGCACGTGTGTGTGGATTCCAAACAGTTCTTCAGCCTCAGGAAGTTTAGTTCCCACCTAGCCCACTTCTTTGTGATCTTCTCTTCCTCCTTTGATTCCCAGCTATTGGGGAAAGTAAATAGTTTGTGTGTGTGCTTTCTTGTGTGAGCCTATACAGTAAATGTTCGTGCGTAGGGGCTGCACATAGCCTGGTGTGTTTCCTTCCAATCTGGGGCGGCAAGAGGAAAGACTAAAGGCTCCAAGGGAGTGCTACAGCCAGGGCACAGGAGAAGCCTCTCTCCTCTATACTTAGACTCCAAATTACTACCAAAGGCCAACTATCACTTTGTGTCTTCTTACCAATCTGTGGAGTCCAAGAATATTTGAGTGGCAAAATAGTTATGGAGGTGCTCCAGTTCTGTGCATGCACAGAGCAGGCGGTGAGCTGCACGCAGCCAAGGTGATTCCTGCCAGCCATTTTGCCCTGCATTTAGTATTCATTTTCCAGGCGATCAAACCTGCTGCCAGGAGGAGAATGTGTGTGTGTGTGTGCGTGCGTGTTAATGTGCTCCCACCAACCGAGTGTGTGTGAATGTGCGCTTGCATTAACAAACACATGGGTGTGCAGATGCAGGCACCCTGACGTATGTTATAAAGTATCAGTGCACGTGTGTGAGGGTGTGAGCATGTTAGTGAACTTGCAAACGCGTTTGAATCATTCAGACTGGGAACACGGGGAAGGAGCCAGAATAGGCCAGGGGCCAGCAGACCTGGCTCCATGTACACAGCCTGTGGAGTAAACCTGGATGCGCAGTCCTTCCTGTTGGGAAAGGATAAGGGACACACGGGGAACAGAGGAAGTAATGAGAATGGAAAGAACAAAAGAGGCAGTAAAGAGGGGAAAAGGAGGCTAAGCGGAAGAAGGTGGTTTGAGGAGGGAAGAAAAAAACAGCACAGTAGCAGGATGAGCGGGAGAGCAGAGGAGGGGGAAGTAGTAACAAGGGATAAAGGAAGCTGAAAGGGAGACCAAGAGAGGGGTGAAAAGTGTTCTGCTCCGGTGGTGGTGAAGGGGTGAAAGAAACAGGGATAGATGAGAAAAGGAGCTAAGAAGCAGCACCCTAGCAGCATGCGTCGGAGGGGGGCAAGACGGCTGCAGGGGACAGAGATCCAGCTAAATATGGTCATCAGGACCCAGCTCTGTCCTACTTTCTTTAATGGGCTAAACCAGAGCCTGAATGATGCAGGAAGAACCATATATGGTCAGCGGGCAGCAGCATCGGCTCCTGTCTCTTTGATGTGCCGTGCTGGAATGAGTGATGCAGGACTTAGGCCTAATATACAAACAAAGCCCTGCAGCATGCGCTCTCTCTTTATTTCCCTCTGTCCCTCACACACACACACACACACACACACACACACTCATCTCTCTAATTCCCTCTCTTTCATTGTGAGCTGTAGTTGACATGCTGACCTCATCTACAAAAAGGCAATGAGCAATGTGTCTTCTGGACTTTGTGAAGGTAAGTGAACAGATAGTAAACACGCTGCACCTGTTTGTGTGTGAACTGTCATTCTCTGGGCACATTCATGGGCCTCTTTGCTCATATGCATCTATGTCAATCCACCCAGTGCTCCGGAGACCTGTGTGAACCCCATCAATCTGTGGCGCAAAGGACTGGATACACACACCATATGCACACCATGTGGCTAGGTCAACAACCTTCAGCTGCAACATCTGTACATATGAACAGCAATCAAGAATGTACAAATACGGATCAACCAGGGGCATGCCTGCAAGTGGCTCACCTCCTGTTGTTTTTGTGTACACTCCCAGGCTCTCAGATAAAAGCAACAAACTGTCTAGGTTATTTTTCATTTGAATTATTCCAACTCCTAATTAGATTCTTTTGTCCGCAATGTTTTTCTTGGCAGTAAATGTAGGGACAAACTGACAAACGCTGATCACAAAGGCATTGTCATGGCCAAGGAGATAAAGCACGGCAACAGTAAAGCACCGCTACTGTTTTATCTCATTCACTTGTGATACATAGGTCTTGTTGCTATGTTAGTTGCTATGATTGACCAGTGGGTTATTGCTGCCACTATATGAGAAGCAGTGCTTCAAAAACAGTTTTTTTTTTCTTCCATTGTTGCATCTGTGTGTGGAGCTACAGAAACAATCACATTCCTGCAGCTGTGGAAGCCACTTAAACACATACTGTAGAGTAAAGTCAGTTATGCGGCAATAACTGCCTTCAAAGAATAGTGCTGCTACGTCAGTGAGACGGTTCTAAATTTGACAAAGTGAAGTCCTCTTACACTCCAGCCTATACGGACAAATAAAGTGTTACTCCTACTGTCACTGAAGCGTATAAGTCCTAAATGATCCCATCACAGGGCCAACCTGCGCGCTAAATCAAAAGAAGCTGACAAACTGTGCATACAAGTTGTTGGGAGCAGCCAGGAACATTCAAAGCATAGTGACATTATTGTTATTCAGAGGACAAAACCTACATTTGATGGGGAAACTGAAATGCCAACACACTGTAAACACTGGCAAACCAAAGAGCTGCTGTACAGAGTATGTTTGCTGACGTCCTCCTCACAGTTGTATCCATCAATATCAAAAAATATGCACAATAACACAAAAAAATTTCAACTGTTTTCCCTCCACCCAGGAAACATTTTCAACAACAACTCTGGGAATTGCTGGAGTGCTCAAACGTGCGCTCATCTTGTTCTTGTGGCACCGTCTTCCTCATCAGCTGCTCATCTGGTGTGTGTATGAAACAGGCCCCAGCGAGGGGCTTAGTTCCTGTTCTGTCTGACAGCTACACTCACAAAGAGGCCTGTTGGCATTACAGTATTGGTTAACATTCAGTTACAATGCTGCTTAACAACTCCACTGTGGCTGCTAAGCCCCGTATTAAAGCATAGATAGCACGCCAAAATAGTTCTCTGCATGCCATGTTAGACAGACATGCTCTCATTCAGAGTCCTGCTGAGCACGGAAAATTACAGACTTCCTGAAAACAAACAAAAAAATCAAGCAAGCAATTACAAGTCCAGTGTTTCCTGGCAACTGGCTTATACTTCTGCACAAAAAAGCATGCCGGTTTTAACTGTTAAAAATAGAACTGGATAAGTAAGATAGACCAAGACGAGGCATTAAATGAGTATAAATCAACTTGAGGTGAATTTAAGTGGCTTCGTAAACAACCTGGCTCAGGATTGATGAGTCTGGGGAGAAGAATAACGGGACAGTGAGTGTGGAAGACTCTGTTTCTGTCAGGTGAGCTGACACACATTTACAGTTTTTGACAGCACATGTTGTGAGTTTGCGTAACATGGACACTCACTGAGTGCTAATAGGGGACCCAACAAGCTGGAAGACATGATCTTTGTTTGTCTATGCTCTCAAGATGCCTAATAAGTCGTACAAAAGACATGCATCCATGTAAATTTGAATATCTGTGTGTTGGTAAAGGTATGTCCATCTCTGTCAGTGTTCAGAATGCAGTGTTGACAGTGGGCTTGGAGCGAGGACGCTAGTCATAACATAACAGCAGGAAGGTGGGAGGACATCACCTCCAAGCACACACATATACACAGTGACACACTATGACACAGTGTTAAAGTCATATCAAGGTCTTTATTTAGATTGGCTATCATCTCTGACCTCTCTCTCCATCCTCATTAGTCGGAGCAGACAGCCTCTGCAAGACTGAAGCTGCCGCGGGCCTACACACAAGATGTCACATTGCTTCATCAGTGGTAAAATAACTAATGCACACAGCCTGTAGGTTTTATCCCTCTTGTGGTTGTCTTGTTGTGCCGTGATTGACATTCAGTCTGTTACTTATGATTGCCTTTTTGCTAATCTAAAAACACATTCCAAATAAACTCATCAACACAGTCTAGTACAAAATGCACTAGATCTTTTATAGTGAATGGTGAGGTGAGCTGCACAAAATCTATTGGTAAATTTGAAACTAAAAATAATAAGTGATATACAGAATTGGGGCAGTAAAAGGCGTAGACTTCAGTTGTCACTGAAGGATCAGTTAGAGGTGCAGAATGACTGGAGAGCGGGTTACAACCTGGAGTCTGGCAATGTTCCAGTACCGACAAGAGCCAGAACTGGATTTAAAACATGCGTGTGGCACTTTTCTCTCTCTTCACATCTCAGTTTCAGTGCTATGTCCAAATAAATATCAATACAATACAAAAGTGAAGTCTTCTAACCACTTCTTTTAAATGTCAGATGTCAAAATATCAGATGCCCCTTGAGAAAGACCTTGAAAATCAAAGTGAAGGTTGAAACAAGCATTATTTAAAGATGTCATCTGCCCTTATCGAGAGCCAGCATCAAGCCTAGCCTTTAAGAATTAATGTTAGCATGGGTGACTGTAAAAAATGGCAAAATTCATAGATTTGTACCTTTGGCAGGTCTTTACCTGGAGGACAAAACCTTTCATTATCTTTTTCTTACTTTTACTCTTTGTTCCTGATTCCATTTCCCTTTCTGTTTTTTTCCATCTCCTCCCACTTTCTCCGCATGTCTCAAGTCAATTCGGTTCAGTTCAAAGGGTCTTTATTAGCGTGACCGGCCCTGTGGCGAAGTGCCAGCTCAGTAAGAGGGAACTCTATGATGGAACATCAGCAAACCGCAGGAATCTCAGCACCACTACGTAAACACACTCATCAGGTGTAGAATGGATGTGGATTTACTGTTTGTGTGTCGTGGGCAACGTCTGTGCAATTGGATCTTGTATCATATGTTATGATCCAGGCCTGTGTATATTCAAAGGATGCCATTATTTTATTAAACTCACACAAAAGGTAAATGTGAGAATGCTCTCGCCCACTCACATCTTTCTAGTTTTAAGCAGCAGATATACTGTGTGCTCCGTGCATTAGTCATGTCGACAAAGAGGACCCATCCGTGGCATGCCAAACAGCTACTGCTGGAGAGAGGGCAGGTAGAGGTAAGCTGGACGCGTTTACTGCAGAAAACGAGAGGATTAGCATCTCCAACACCAACCCTGTCGTTTTAGCACTCTGATTTTGGCAGTGGTATGACATGGTGTCTGTTTGAAACAGAGACGGTTGAAGGAAGCAGCAGAGCTGGGCACAGTAGCTTGAGAGACCTGCTAAATTAAATTAGTAATGGAACAATAACTTTCTAAGTCAACAAAAAGAAACACTTAAAATACAATAAACTACTGCACCTTGAAAAATGTTCTACATAGAACCTGAAGTCTGCCGGTTTATTTCAATAGATTCCATGTCCTGAAGGGACATTTGAGCAGCTGCTGTTCTTCTAGTGTCTCCGATCAATGAAGTCACTCACTGTAAATCTATTTTATTCGCTTTTCTGAAAAAGTAAAACATTACTTTTGTTTTCCCTATGCATACACAAAATGAGAATCAATATATACATATAATAAAGTTAAGCAATTCATTTGCTGACACTTTTTTTTCAGTTTAATACATTTACCAACTGTATCTATAACTAAATCCCATCGTTCCCCATCTTTAGCGTTGCCCAATCTTATGTCTTTTGGATCTTATGCAGTGCCATTGCTTTAGCCTTACTGCATTTGACCTACAGATTGACCATGAAGTCCATTAGCTTACCACTCAACCAGCCTCAGTCTGTCAAGCTGGAATGATTTGATATTTTTTGGAACAACTTTTCATTTACATATTTCAGTTTGTGAACGAAACAAACAAGAGCTAATGAAGAGCTTTGAAAGTCAGCAGATGTGTACTGAGCGTTTGACCGAGGTCGGTGTGTAATGTTGAACTTGATGGAGCCAGACAAAGTCAGACTAGATGTTTCTTCCAGTTTGCAGTCTTATCCCATCTTATGCTAATCTAACACAACCTGTTTATCACCATCTCCAGGCTCTGACTCTATAACTGGCATATAAACATGAAAGTGATATCAATCTTCCCATCTAACTTCTTATATCTTCAGTCCACAACAGTCTTCAGCTAGTTGAAATGCCTCTAAAAACAGATTTATTAAATAAAGCAAGACCTTTTTTCTTTTTACGAGTCAGGTTTTTTCTTAATAACAAAGCAGAAGGTATAGTCCAGAATTTTTAGGTTCTGCTCTATACAATAGAATGAAAAGTTTACTATACTCATACTACACAAGGCAAATGAAAGTGCTGTACAGTGTTTCCAACCAGAAAGCTCTGTTATTTGCCTTTTACCAATTAATATTCAGGAACTGATTAATCATCATTATCATTACATATATATATAAACCAGCCTGGCAGACGGATGGCACAGGACTCCCCACATTATCTTGCCCTGCGTGCACACACATGCTGCCTCTTTCTCGCTCACTCTCTCTCTGAATAAGAGTTTTCTCCTCTCATGCCTGTTCAGTGAAAGTTATTAGTAATGTACCTTCAGCATTAAACTGTGCCTCTGCCGGGTCATACTTTACCTTCCACCATCAAACTTGTAACAAACGTAGTGAAATGCTCACCTCTTTAACAAGTTCTCTCCCAGTTGTTATGTGTTGGAAATTAACCATTGCAGCTGCAGGCTAAAAAAATGAGACAGACCATTCACATTCTCCAGGGTTGGTCATGAGCTTAATATATTTGGTACGTGGCTTATTTTCTTCCAGAATCTGTTTAACATCAGGGGAAATTGCATCAGCAGGGGACTTCTTCTACAAAATGTTCATCTATGAAAAATACAGAATACTTAAGTAACCAGTTATATATAGTGGATTTTATGACATTTCTCATTACTCTGAATCATCCAAAATGTTAGCCCAATCATGATTGATAGGAATGACTAGATGGATGATTAGTGTAGAGAAGCTCAGGTCACAGTACCTGTGTGTTGAATTATTTTAAAGTGGTGGCTGAGATGTTGGTTTGGCAGAGGACACACTGCTGTTCATGATTTGCTAACTTTCAATACTACTGCTCTTATGAATCTTTGTTCTGTAAAGAAGCACATACCTTCGTTATATTAGTCTCATTAGCACAATCAAGGGCAAATGGAACTACACACGCTAACACATACACACTTCTGTCAAACAGGCCATGAAACCCATGCACGTGCATACACCCAGGTGTTCTTATATCCTTGTCATGTCTCCAGCCAGCTTAGCTATTGGAAAACCAATCATGTTCTGCACCTGGGTCTATCAACAGCAGAAATTTGGAGCAAAACTAGAAATCTGACTGATTTTCACTCAATCTGCTTATTTCTTGTCCTTAAATGTTCCATTTCTTTTAGGAGGAAATCACAATTGCTGCCGGAAAACCTGAGAAATTGGACAGACTGTTTATATATTGGAATAAATAGTTTCTGTCAGGCAGGACAGAGAGAAAGACAATGAAAGCTAAACAGGGCAAGGCAAGAGGGAGCACATAGTTTATGAGCTTTCAAAGAACAAATACTCATCCAGAATCACTTTAACGGCATAAATGGCGACAGAGGAGAAGGTCAAAGACGGTCAACACCCTCTTTGTGTTGTCATATTCTTTATAACAAGAGGGGGAAGGGTTAGCAGGCGATCAAGTGACTGATTTACAATATATTTATGGCAAATACAGGGGTCAATGCAATAACATAAATAGCTGTACAGTCAAACAACACACTTGCAAGAACTGTAGCTTATGGATGAACATTTTTCTGATAGTGAACAGCACATTATCAAACTTTAGTAACCAGAACTGGTATGAGTATTATTAGTACCATTCTGTGCTGTGTGCTAGGAGGCCAGTGTTTCAGGTGAGAATATGTGAATGTGAACATTTTAGCCTCAGCATTTAGACTGAAACAGCCTAAGATGTTTTTAAATGATTTATCATATTACATTAATATTACCAAAAGACCATCCCTTCCCTTTTAGAAATTTAAAGTAGTCCTACATGCAAGAGTAACTAACTAACTAATTTAGCATTTTTCCTTAAATTTTAAAGCAAGTAATTATATTTTTAACTAAGCCAAATTTATTCAAAGAAAGCAGGGCTTTTCTTATTAATTAGGTGCAGTGAATATGCATTTTCATAGACCACCTTAAGCAACATTAAAAGACATTTTGGTGGTTGGTAATAACCAACAGGTGATGTACCGATATTTCATTTGTTCATGATTTACTGTAAATTGACATTATCACTTGCCTTGTGTGTGGATTTTATGTAACACAAACAAAGACTGTGTAGCATGACCTGCCTGTCAAAAACTCTGATGTGCCCTGTGTAATGTCATTGTGCTCTGCATATTGTGCGGCAATAGCAATAGTAGACTTCTTACCATTCCACTATATAGAGTATACCTAATTTTCTATTGTGAATATACTCAAGAAAAGCTAAGAATAATGTTTAAGTGGACACAAGTCCTGTTTTACTATGACTTGACAAAAGGATAATTTTCAAAGGCTTTGAAATATTAAAGTCTGACTAAATCCAAACATGTGACATGTAATTAAAAGTCTTCATGTCCTTTGGTGACACTGTGATAACTGACTGCAGCTCACTAATTATCCTTGGCTGTAAATATTGTATAATTCCACAATGAGCCGTAAATTACACTAGAGTAACACATCTGATACTAAATACTCCTGATAAGAAATGACACACTGACGCCTCCATCTGTAGCCGCACCCCATGCCTCACCTTTCACCTGTCTCTCAACATGTCATCATCATCACTCCCACGTAGACACACCGCAAACCGCCTAATGCGCCATCCAACATAATCACTTTCACACCACAGAGGCAGAGAGAGAGAAGCGGAGAGAAATCGCGGCAGAGTGATTAGCTTGACATCACACAAAATAAGGGTGTGATAGAGGAGGGAGCGAGTGAGCGTAAGAGAAAGATGAAGAACAGGTGAGAGACGGGGAATGAGAACAAAGCTAATAAGGCAGTGAGATAGAGCCAGTCACGGAACAGAACCACAGAAACAAGAGACAAAAAAGAAATGGGCAGTCCGCACTAGAATAGAGACGGGACATGCAGACATTGTCAAGGCAGACAAAGAAAATCAACACTATTTCATTTTTATTTAAAAGAGAGGCACAAAAAAGAAAAATTCCTTCATGGCTGAAAAACAACGAGCAGTAGATGCCTGGAGGATATGACTATATTTATATTCTATAATGCAATTATTTATTTATTTCTCTCCCTCACTCGCTCCTTTGCTTTCTTTGAGGGGTCTGATTTTCAATATAACGCACATCTTAGTTCATGGCCTCCTTCTGCCCATTACTAATTCCCTTGTTCCCCCATCTGAACACGCCTCACCATCTCATCAACCACTCTCTAAATCCACGGTCATTTACATAGGAGAGCCTTTATTCCACACCGTTTATTCACTGTGTGGGAAGACCTGACGACCTGAAAATGATTAGTCAATATTATGGGCAGAAAATATGACTGAATTTGTCTGAGCGTAAATATACCAAACATGCTCTGATCTTCAGGCCCTCAGGCAACACTGCATTAAAAACAGACTTGGGATAGTGGAAATCATTGGATGGGCTCAAGAACATCTTTAAAACCAATACCAGTGAATGTGGCTACTCACTGTATTTACTGTTGCAACATTAAAAATTCCTTTTGTAAATCATGGATTCTACATCCATTGCTGGATTGCCATCCAGTTTGTTATCAGAGCAAAGTTCAAAAACCAGCGTCTGTGAAGGCAAAAAGTTTATTCTAAAAAAAATCACTTTTCCAAACTAAAGCAACTGATCTCCTCAGTTGCCAAAACTTTACTTATGGCAGTTAAAATTTAATATTGGTTTTGAATGATTTGCATCCATTGCATTCTCTTTTGATTTACATTTTGCACAGCCCTTTGTTAGCAGTAAAAGCCAGTAAGCGGGACATGCAAGTTATATTATAGCACATAAATACATTTATCTATACCTGATGTTTGTGTTTTTGTGATTTCATCACAGCACTAGACATCCCCCAGTCGACTGCTACTCCTTGCATTTTAAAACAATATCCCAACAAAATAAAAGGTTCATAAACAGTAATATTGAATTATTGCTCAGCCCTGTTCTGTATGACGCACTCAGTGAAAGTATGATGTAGTCTGGTTGAAATACTCCAACAACAACAAATAAAATGCTTTTTGGGCACTTAATCATTCTGCAATAGTTGTCACATTTAGTAGAGAGCTTGATAAATGATTTAAGAATCAAGGTTTTCCTTTTCTTTACTCACCACCTTCCTCCCCCCTCGTTTCGACTCCTCCAGCTCATCCTGCTGGTAACAACCCAAATCTCCAGCCTCTCTGGCATATTAACATCACAGCCGTCAGCACCTCTTTGAATCTTGGCCTATGCGCTCTAAGGATGTAAGGATGCATGGATGGGTGTTTGTCTGTCAAGATGTGTCACGGCATGGTCAAGTGAGCAGGAACAAGTCAGAAATACATGCAAGAATTTGTTTATCTTCTTTTCTCTGTTATTTGGTAATGTTGGATTCGTTGTATTTTTACCTTTCAATATTAATTTGTTTGACAGATTTAGGTAGTTACTATACAAAATAACATTTGCAACTTTTTATAATATATAAACTATTATAAAATAAAATCATATTTAGCTTCACTCTTGTAAATTACATGTAACACTAGTTCTTTAGATCATTTTTATTTATCAGAAAAATATAAATGTATTGGACACTCTGAAATTCTTAATTCTGCATATGAAGTACTTTGCTTGATACTGAAGTGCCAAGTATGTTTCTAGGGGTGGCTGTGGTTAAGAGGTAGCACTACCAACCACTAATCCTGGGGTCTGTTGTTCAATCCCTGGTTCAACTGCTCTGCATGTTGAAGTGGCATCTGGCAAGACACTGGACCCCAAATTGCTCGTGGTGTTTGTCTGCGTTCTTAACTTGTAAGCTGCTTCAGATAAAAGTGTTCTGCCAAGTGTAATGTTACTACGTTTTGGCTGTAATACCTGTATGTTGGAAACCGTTTGCACAGGCTACAGAGAATAAAATATGGTGTTTTTCACTGACGTACGTGCTTATTGTAGTATGCAAATTGTTTCTCATTGTTTGTGTTAATTTGTTGGAATACACAAACAGATGTAATAGGGATCATTTCTTAAGTAGTTCCAATGAAAACTGTGATATGGTGGATTATTTCCAAAAGACTATGTATAGTCTTTACAACATAAGGTAGTATCTTATCATTTGCTATACCACAAACAAAATTCAATGCCCCTGTTGTTGTGTTAATCCCAGGCTGATACCTCAAAACCCAGGGGATTTAAACTGATCTGCTTGGCTAGATACAGTACATCCATAGTGAGAAAACAAGTAATTTGTGTGAAATTAGGTATGATAAATACAGGAATTTTGTTCCTAATAGCATATTTCTGGTATTGTTAGTTTTATGACTTTAAGTGACTCCTCCACTGCTCCTTTCTGCTGTCTACTTTAGCAGCATCACCACAGCAACCAAACCCAGACAGGCGTCAGTCAGATGCCAATTTTTATTGGTCTAATAAAGCCCGAACAATGCATCACTGACTGCAATTAGCTGCTGTAACTAAATATGTGTGTATAGATATGTGTCTACAGTATGTGTCATTGCATCTTTTATGAATGAGGATATCAAAGTTTGTGTCTACAACATGTATGTCTGCGTCATTTTGCATTTAACATGTGGTTACGCTCACCACCCTTTGTTGCGTATCTCTTACTACCATCATGCTCTCTGTCTGTATGTCTCTCACTATCACTCATTTCTTTTTGCCATTTCGTGCTGTCTCACAGTGACGCATTTTTCTCTTCCCCTCCCTTAAGCCTGTAATACATGCGTGACCATACACACAAACAGATTGCGGATATGCTGACACAAGGATATTCTTCCTTCTGCACAAGCCTTCTGCTCTAAGCTTGGGGTCAGGACAGAGCATATAGCAACCAAATACCAATAAGAGAAGAAAGACTGAATATCGCTGTGTGGCATCAACAAATACACAAACATGTGTGCACAGAAACAAATGCACGCACGCATGTTACTCCCTTCATCTTCTCCTGAAGCCTGCTTACTCCACAATGCTTGCTAATAGTGACATTTCCTTCCCTCGTTCCCTGTAGGAACAAAGGTGAAGGGCACAGAACAGAGCAGATAAGAGACAAAGAAAGAAAGGGAGACTTTAATGGTGATGTTTTTCAATTGGGTTGATTTATGGCTGGCTGTTACCATTATTTTACCATTTACTCCAGCGAGCTGCAGGAACCAGTCTGGACAGCTAAAGCCGGAGGGAGGACGGGGAGGAGAAGGGAAAAGTGAAACGGAAAGCACCAGAGAAACAGGAAACACACAGCAGGTAGGACACAATGAAGAGGAATGCAAGCGAGGCTTTTAGGATGAAGAAGACCATCGCACAGAAAGATGTGGGAGAATAAAAGGTACAAAGTAGTGTGTGGGAGACAGATAAAGGAAGCAAAGGGGACTTAATGAATGTAAAGTCTACCACAGTGAGGTGAGGTAAATTGTCCATTAAATCAAGAGTTTCTCATGTGGTTGTCCTCAACATACCATTCCAATTTAGCAGGTTACATACTGATGCTCCGTGATCAGACACGTGACGTGATTTTAGGACACCAAGTTAGGTAGAAGCAGGCTGTGAGACAGAGAGACAGAGAGTGATTGAGATGGACAGATAAGAATTGTAACAAAAGGAAGAGGTAGGAGAGTAAGACAGAGCACGTTGGAGGAAATGTAGTGGTGAAGGAGAGATAAGGAAGGAACATAGGAAGCCCAGAGAAGAAATATTGGAACTTGAGAAAGAGAGCAACAGGGGGAGAATGGATAATTCAACCGGAGAGGAGGAAATTCACAGGGGGATGGAGATACCATCAGTTCTTCAGATACGGAGGGAGATAGCCAGTGCAGAGGGACAGGATCGAGATTTCAATACAGACCCGAAAGGAAGTGAGAGCAGTGCATTATCACACTGCAAGAAACACAATTATTACTTTCGACAGACCCTGAGAGAGTGGAACAGAAAACAAAGACTCCGTTCGGGCAGGCGTGATGCTCTGTGAATGACACAACAATTCATACAAACGGCTAAACTGGATGGGAGGTTAATCCATTTTAATTGGTCTGTGCAATCACAGGGTGCGATGGGAAAGATAATGACGGGAAGGACAAAATGACTTCTTACTCTAATGTAGCCTAACTGGCTAAATTAAGTCTGTCACATCAATGTCATTATAGTGATTCAACAATGGATATCAAATGTCACATATCAATTAATTTTTAATGACTTGAATGGCTGCACAGCAATAGATAAGTCACCTCATCCTACAGAATATGTGTGCATAGAACCGTCTGACGCTAGTGACTGGAGACATTTGGCAGCATTTTCATACCACAAACCAAACCCAAAAGGAAATCTGTGATTAGCATGTAGAAGGAGTCAGATTGGTGTCTAAGTAACTTGTAGTCCAGTGTCAGGAAAAGACACACACTATGCTTTAGCACCTTAGCGAAACCAAACCTCGTGGCCTGGGTCTTGGTAGGAGGACAATTTATTTGGCTGTGGTGGGCTGAGCAGCTTGGAAATTGAAATTTGAAAAATTATGGAACACGTCAAAAAGGTTATAAACAGCTTAAAGACACTCATCAGCTCAGCTATAAATGCAAGGATGGGTGTTTATGTACCGTTTTATATGTTTTGACTTAATATTATTGTGTCCATGAGTGTGTACGTGCGCGCAAATGTGTTTGTGTGCGTTCTCTGCCCGCGCATACGTCTGTATTTGGAGGTTGCCAGGGTACGTTGGAAAAAAATACAGACTGACACACACTGTATAAAAAGGATTAGCTCCTCATTATGGAGGAGCTGTCAGATGCATATAAGACCAAAACACATTTCCCCTCCCGTCTCCCTTTAACCGATGTTATTTAATCTCCACCCCAATCCGCCTCAGAATGACTTAAGGGCTGTTACTGATTCTTCTAATGCTTTTAGATGAACCACATACTTTGACATGTATTCACTTAGCTAGAAAAACTTGCTTAGTGGAAAAACACTAGTGCAAAAGCAGTGAAAACCGTGTATTTCTCCCACGGTGACATGGGGGAGGGTCAGTTAAGCAGAGGCTTCCTCAGAACAGGCAGCCTGCAATATACTGGAGGCTATCAAACACCAGTGAGTGTATTAGCAGTTTACCAGGCAGGGCTTCTAATCACACCACCCCTGCACATGGATGCATGGACTTATAATGTGCTGGTTCATATTCTCAGCCTTGGGGGAGCACTGGGTGAATATTCAAAGTGTTGATAGATGAGCTATGATTTGGAGAGGAAGTGTTGGGAGATTTATGCAATTTGTGCATTCATTATTAGCAGTAATAGACATTATCATCCGTTTGTTTCCGACAACTGAAAAATGTGAAACCTATCCTTGCAAAACGGCATCACAGAGATTGTTATAATTGCTTTCATAATAAACGGGATAACAAAATAGTAGCATTATGAAGCTGACAACATAATTGGTAGGTGATTTTGAAACAGGGAATAATGAATAGATAATATAGTACAGTAAATGATCTCAAATGTTTAGATGTCTCCATGTGCAAAAATTTCCTCCATACATTCTTTTCCGTATAAGTAGGATTAGACGAGCACGAGGCATAAATTGATAGTAACTAATGATATTACAGATGAACTTGCAGGGCTTTCCACTGCTGTCGATTAAGGCCACAGCTCTTTTATCAACATGGTCTCTTGGTCTTTAATGAGGCTCACACCTTCAGCCTAGCTTTACTCGAAAGGAAACAGTGCTCATGACTATTCAACATATGCCAATGGGCCACATCAAAAGGACGTCCGGTTGGCACTTTCAAGAGATTTTCTCTCTTCCCCTCGCTCTCTTTCTGCCTGAGTTACAGTAACTCTCCTTTGGCCCAGCCTGCTGCACCTGTCTCCCTGCCAGGACTCGAGCTTTATTTACCGTAAAGCTTTCACACAGATAAACACGGCACCTCAGCAGCTGCTGTGCATGCACACTCACATACACCCAGACACATGCGAGCTCACTTGAGCACATGCACGCTCTGGATTTTTGGCTTATGATCAGAGAAAAAACAAAACACGGCCGTTTTGGCGTCGTCTGTTTGTTGAGTCCTGTCGATTGTTCCCGCTCAACACACCTTGCTCATTTTTCCCTTCACCTCATTCTTGACTGCCTTCCTAGGCCTAATCTGTATGTTCTGTGATCTGTGAGGAGAGCAAAGGCCTCAGCTGGAGGAGGTGGTCTAAGGAGGAAGAGAATTAGTCCACCTCTATCTGTGCCCCCGTCCCTCCTAGGGGCTAATCGATGTGTTTGGGTTTCCCCTTGTGGCTATGGCCCAGGCGGCTTGAAAGGTGAGCCTGACAGAGCTTCCCCTTCCTCAATGAGGGCATGGAGAAAACCAGACGCCCTAAGCCTGGCAGATTAGTTAGCCACCAGAGGACTTTACATCTTTCTGCTGAGCTATCGCTTCCTATCTCCTTTTTTCCTCCACACCTCCTCCCCTCTGCCTCCAACATCCCCTCGGTAGAGAAGCCTTGGAGGACACAGTTGTACATACACACTTCCCTTTATTAGCATATTTCATTTATTGTACAACAGTGTTTTAATATCAAAGCTATTGTGGAAAGATTGCTATTGTAATCGTGTAGTGTCCCTTGAAAGAAGCACTATTTTCTCCGCTTTACAGTAAAACTAAGTGAGATGGCCCACAGGTAAGCATTTAAATGAATCGCACACACACACACACACACACGCAAGACCACACACACATTACAATCATCCAAATGGTGCATTGATCTCTGCAGCAGCATGGCTCGACAGAGCCGATTGCCAAACGAAAAACAAAGGCTGCATGTACAGTGCTGACACACACCATCAGTCACAGAGAGCCTGTGGGCACAATGATTGCCTGCTGTATGTAAATCTATTGAAAAAGAAGACAGGTTATCCCCTTATGAGGCCCTGTTGTTATTATTGTAGACAGGATATCGTCAGCACGTGCCACTGGCCAACTGCTAGTGACTGAGTATGTCTTACGGAAACAAGATGGTGAAACTGGAAAACCTGAAGGAGCCAAGGTTCCAAAGATCTTCAGGCAGTACAAATAAAGTCTGTGTTTTTGTTTGTTTTGTCCTCATTTATTGGAGATGGCAAAGGTTTGACATTGGCAGGTAAACAATAAATCTTCACTGGGGAAACAACATGCAACTGCTAATTAGCTACCTGGAGTGTATTTCAATTCCCATTAGGATACAATTAGATTGCAAGCCCTCATGCATTATTTAGACTCTCTTTAACTGTATCGTTAAAGCTCTTGCATGTAACATAAATGGGATTGTTTGTAACCACAAACCCATGATTTTAATTCAGCCTCATTCTACTTTTTGTTTAGTCTGATATGTTTCTGATGTGTTTCTGTTAAAACTCACTAGGAGAAATAGGTGGGACAGAGATGTACAGATAAGGGAAATAAGGACAATGGCCCTTTTTTCCTCTAAAGAAAAAATATTTATTGAAGAACTGCTGTATCAAGGTATGGACACACACACACACACACACACACACACACATCATTAGAACTCCACTGTGAATGTACACTACCTGCATAATAAATAAAACCTGTTAGCAACTAGCTGATAAACATAGATGTTTTATCAACTGAAGACATTAATAATTTCTTTGGAAGTTGAAGCCAACAACAAGTTAAGCTAAAAAAAGAGGTTGTGCTTTGATTAGGTAATGAATGGTTTAGTTGATCTGTAAATAACGTCTGTTTAAATACCTGTCTGCCAAGTTGATTGTCAGAGAATTTTTTCAATGTTGTATTTAGAAATTTATAAAAATCTATCTATAAAATATTCTTAATCCTCAATTTGCTCACTAATACGCAATGACTAACAACTTGAATCTATCAGTTTTTTTATTAAAACATACAACATGTTATTTCCCTAGCCTCTCTTTTGTTTTGAAATAACATTACAAATAATATTATATTTCTAATGTTTATTACAACTGTTGTT
This sequence comes from Channa striata, assembly GCA_033026295.1. Taxonomy (NCBI): domain Eukaryota; kingdom Metazoa; phylum Chordata; class Actinopteri; order Anabantiformes; family Channidae; genus Channa; species Channa striata. The sequence continues at coordinate 19,239,218 of CM065175.1, read as the reverse complement.
ACAGCATTTTGGTAGAAAATAACAACAGTTGTGTCCTTGGGCAAGATCTATGCCATCGTGTGTGTGTGTGTGTAACAAATTACTCTGTAGGTCGCATAACAGCATCTGCCAAATGACTAAATGTAAATGCAAAAATGACCTGCAAACAGCAAAGTTGAGGCTGTCGACAGGCGCTGATATGATGGTATCACCTTTGTGGATCGGTAGATGTGCTCTCCCAGCCTGTTTTACTTTGGATCAAAGACTGTTTTGTGAGCGCTCTGAAATCCTCTATGCCTCTCAGCATGACCACAGCTCCACTTGCGTGAAATACATTGATTCTGGCATCTACCACACAGGCGCTACCCATGACACTGGCAGAATGCATCAATGAAAACCCCACATGAGTTTATCATATATGGAATTCAAAGGAATTCTAAACACAGCCAGCATAATACAGCTTTCATCTTGACAGATCGCTCATCATGACACAGACAGTAACACACCTACGCAACTGTATTACACATGCAAGCATTGTGTGCAAAACACACACACACACAGGCAATGTCAAATGTTCCTGCAGAAATACTAAACAGCAGACAACAAACATCTTGTCAATTCTCCTGTGTTCAAACGCAGTTCATTAATGTTGGTTTTGTTCCTGGTGTTGATGAAAATGCAATGTAACACCTGCTAGACAAAAGCACTTAATAAATTACTCAAAAATTCAGAATAAGGGGCAATTTCTTAGTTACTGCTCGGACAGACAAAGTGAACCCACTATTCAGTATCGCACAATCCACACGGACACAAATTTTTAGACTGCATGCATGCAAATGCAGACTTTGCCTATACTTTCACAGACTCACATGAACTGCAGTGGACACAGGCATAGAAAGTATTAGCTGGCCTTTGTCTCACAGATAGTTGACCAAATACAGTTTTTTCTCTAGGGTCTATTTTAAAGCTGCAGTTAAAAACGATGGATGATCTATTGCTCAAACTTAAATGATGTAGAAATCACTCAGGCTTTAAAATATTTAAAGAAAGACTTTTCTTTGAAGAAGCATTTTTATTTGGGACCATAAGAGCTTAATTACAGTCAACACTTTTCCTCCTTGGGTTTCTGAATTTATCTCACATCCAGGCTAATCTGAAAGTCATACCTTAAACAAGCAATGACGCATGCATCATCTTACTAGCCCATGACACTCATATGTATCCGGTTGCAGCAGGGGGGCAGTAGCAGGAGGTAATCATTGCAGCCAAGTTTTGCCTCCAATATATTTTACAGACCCAGCACACGTTTGTGGAAAAGCCAATAAACCCTCAAATGAGTTAATTAATCACATCTGTTGTATTTTTTAAATTCAGTTATGACATGATGTGATCCCATTTGGAGCATTATGTTTCATCTGGTAAATTAAATATTCAGCAGTATAAAATCAGGCAGTGGCCCATAATCAACTGCAGCATCACCATTTGGGCTGAGGCAGCTGAGCTGGAACTGACTTCCATGTTAATACTTTTGACTGGTGAAGCTGATTACAGGCTCTTGACTCACAATCCCAAAATAACAGCATTGTGGAAAACAATAAGACATAGGGGAAAATATGAAAGTGGCGATGAAATCTGGTCAGATACTGCATTTTAGAAATGAGAAGCCCAGCCGGCATTGTAATTGAATGTGCTATTTGTCTGTGTGCCACAGTTTCCCATGTTTAAACTGGAGAAGTCGCCATGTCAAAGTTTTTGATAAGTAAATCTTAAAGATTCTTTAAGAGTAATGGATCAAAATGAAAATGTAGCACGAACATGACATGACCCTAAACAATGTTGAATTAGTTTAGGTATAAACTGGTCTAAATTAACAAAGCTGAGTTCAATGCTCTACAAAGAATGGAACACGTATTCTATCAGTAACTCTCTCATGTCAAAAGCAGTTAAAAAAGTCTGCTTTGTGTCATCAGAGTCAGAAGTTCGAACTCCTACCCTTAAGAATTATATATAAATGTACAGATATTTAAACTGTGTTCAGTGATCTACTGAATCCTGGTGTCTTGCTAAAACACATTTGTGCCAACATTCCTTCACTATGTTTTTAGGGGCTTTGTTCTGCTAAATTTTAATATCTGAACATTTTTAAATTATATTAAATTATATTATATATATACAATATTCATTGTCTTTTGAGATTCAGGGGATTTTATTTATTAGCATTACTCTTTAATACATTTTTTTAATGTAAACTGTATGTAAATTTAAACCCTATTTACCTTGGTACGTTTTGGGGTTATATTTTATAGTGTTGACTACTTTTGCTGCAGAGAAAAATTCCATTTGGTGTTTTCTAGTTTATTTTGGGGTACAGTTTTTTAAAAATGTGAATCTGCATAAGAATCTTTTTCGTGTCACATTCCTTGTACGGTAGAAACCGGGGAGGAGAACAAGTTCTTCGTGGAAAAAACAAATGTCTCTTCTGACAAATTTAGCTGCAATTCCCCAGTATATTCCATGGGAGCATGGCACTCGCGTATGTGCATGACAAAATAAATGCTTGCAAATACTACAGGGGTGGTCCTTAACTATATTTCGTTCTTTACAGCAAGAGCATTGACGCAAATATGTTCAAAAGCTACAAAGTACTTCAGAGCAGAGCAGAGTAGAGCCAAGTCATAAATGTATTAATGACTGCTTCAGAGAGAGGCGATACCTGTAGATATCATGATGAGTGCCATTATTACACTGTCAGGCAAACTGCTGCTTAGCAGGAGCAGCAGTAAAACATAAAAATGTAAAACAGAATCACTAAACCAAGGCTGACAACGTTGTTACCCGAATGCTTTTTGAACAATTTTCACACAAAAGCAGTTATGTACAATTGTACCAGAGTGAATGAACATTTCAAGATGGTGTGAAGAGTGCTTCAGCTGGCGCTGTAATAAAAGACATTCTATACTGTAGTTGAGACTGACTAAATATGAGGTTTTCAAACATCTCTACAAAAGGCTCCACAAACAAATAATTACATCTGTGATCAGAACAGTCACTCCTAAAATGCACCAATACTACTAACCTATCTCAAATGAAAATGGCAATGAAATTAAACATGTTTTCATTATTTTGCAGCATGACCCCCTAAGGCTTCCTCAGGAGTCTGCAGACAGGTTTGATCAGTGATTGCAGAATGACGTTCCCTGCTGAGATGCTATTTTCCAGGCTTTGCCTGCTTAGTCACCCATTTGTTTAAAAGGTGCAGTCTCACACTCTGAAATGTATTTTCTCATTTTCTGAAACATGGACAGACACCAATTGACAGATAATGCTAGTAACAATTTGGTATTAGTTATATTTGTAAATAGTGTACTAAAGTACATACAACATGTGACATTTTGAAAAGTAAAAAAATGTGAATATACAAAAAGTTTACTAGCCAAATTACTGACCATTTCTGGCTTAATACAAATTGTTGCTTTTAATTATTTTATTATGTGGTTTAATTTTAGCTCTGTCTGCAAACTATCTTTGTGGTGCATTTAAGTTGCATTTCACTGAATACAACAAGTAAATGAGGCGAGCTGAGCCAACCACAGCTAAAGCTGCAAATGGTGACGTAAGCAAACCCTCTGGTAAGAATCAAGAAATTGACATAGTCTTAATGAGCAGTCATGTCAACATGAAAACAACACGCAAGACTACCCGGCATGCTTTTCGCCAGCCTCGCTGTATTCTCTTGGGGACGGGTCCTGAACTGACCTCAAATCAGCCTTTTCAGCTTTTGTCATTTACGCACTCACACAAGGCAGCCGAAATCTAGTGAACTGTTTCAGCTGTGACTTTCTGAGCCTCTGCCATCTGTCTGATTAGGACAGCCTGGGTCAGCACTGATCACCTGAGCTACAGACGATACAATTACACTGACAAAATACTGACCTTTCCTGCTAATGCTCATCCTGAAGAGTGTCACTGACATCTTTAGTGTTGTCCTGGGTGTAGCTACCAAAGCACTAAATATCTCGAAATACACAATGTGGTTACAGTAACAGAACACATATACAAACAATCACATTTCCATCCGGTTCACACACATTACACACATTGCTTTTATCTCCTTGCAATCCAATCTTAATGACTCCATTAACTGAGAGGCCATTAGCAGCATTCACTTTATGGCCAGCCAAACAGCCCAGCCGGGAGCACATTATGGAAGGGGCATGTGTGTCCTAATGTCCATGTCTTGTCACCCTCCTCACACACACTCATCCACCACTCACTCAGTCCCTACCCCCAAGGCCTCCTAGCCTGGAGCAAGAAGGAGCGGACAAACGACTAAGCAAACAGGACCATTTTTTGTGCCCCATTAGGCAATAAGGAGCAAAGGTTTAGTGGGGGCTGTAGTGCTTCACGCTGGTGGTCAAGGGGTGGTGGATGCAAGGCAGAGGAACCTGAAGTGCTGCTGAGACTTAGAAGAGGTCTCATGTCCCAAATTGACCTGGTTGACTCTGAAGCAGGAGCTATTTGGGAAACTTCAGGGACAAACTATCATGCAGGACATAACAGGGGCGTGAAAACAGAAGCCAATCACAGTCCTAAGTTAGTTGACAAGAAAATGACACATTCAATGTCGTTAACATTCTAACAATGAATTTTGCAGCCATCTGTGAGAAGATTACCTGTTACATTACTGTTGAAATGAAGCACAGCTGTAAAATTATTACAGACAAACAACGTGAAAATGTGTTTTAGCTTTGCAAGCGAGCAAAGTGGAAAACCAAGGAACAACTCCATCAAGCACAAGCAAAACTGGAACCAGAGAAAAAAATCTAAGCAATTAGAAAATCTAACCCAGGGGATGATGAGATCACTGATCTGAAAGGACCTCACTAGTGCAAACAGGGCCAATGGGAAGCTTTGAAACTCAATGTGAAAGATTATCTTATGAACCATGTGCATTTGTGCCACAAAATTGGACCAAGTCATGTGAAATAATTTCAGGGTACTGTACCATACTGCTGCTGTGAAAAGCGCTTATAAAAGGTTAGACCGAATGACACGGACACACAACTGATAATTTGGCACATTATCTCCCTATCGTTTCAGTGTTTCCACGCGTCTACACTCGTTGAGGAGAGTACATGCGTTTCAACACGGATGCTTTTTGACTGGAGCTGTACTGGTTCTACAGAGTGACTCATTCAGCTATTCTGTGACCAAGGAGCGCAGGCAGGGAGGCCTAAGGGTCAAAGTTCATTTCATGTCACTGAAACAAATACATTCCATGACATGTACATGAAACCTCCGCTCGATGACAAATGTGCTGCACATGAGCAGAAAATGAAATGAGCGGTTGCCAACCCGCAGTGGTTTAAGGCACTTTTAAGCTGCATGTTTGTGCTGTGTGTCATAATTCATTGATTTCGTTTTACGCCCTACGCTCTGGTTTGTTGTTCTTACTCTACACCATCACATGCTAAATGCGTCTTTTCTGTTTCCTGCTTCAAGCTAATCTTTATCTCTGCAGGCAAACAGTTGCTCCTACTGAGAGGAGAGTCGAGATACTTTATGTCTCATAGGAGGGGGTTGAGGCCAACATAACCTTGATATTAGCTCACTTCTCTGGAAGCAGTGTGTTTTCAGACAGTTGTACTTTACTTCCGCTGGACAGCGGTTTCTGCTGCCCGCTTGTTTTTCCCCTGTCCCGAGGGGAGCAAGGCCATTTATCAGGTACCAGAAGAACACGTATCGATGTGCAACATAGCCTGGGAATGCAGCTTTTATTACACTTTAACTGCAAGGTCAACTTGGCAGGAATCTGTGTCAGAGCTGTCAAGCACAGAAACATGAAACAAATAGCACAAATGGGGTAGAAAACATCAGGATAAGGAGTGGACTTTAACTATGAGAACCTCGCTTTATGTTTACACAGGTTCATTTAGGTGATATAATGAGAGTTTCCCTGTTTTGGCTCTAACACTGGAAAAGGTAAGGTATGTGAAAATTTATCATGCGAATGAACATTATGATAATATCTGTCCCTTTGAAAAAAAAAACACACTACTTCTGTAAAATACAATATTTTTGCTCCAGTATGATTTTGTTTATAGCCATTTGTCGAATGAAACGTCACATCAGCTTTCCCATTTTTACTCGATGACAAGCAGAGAAGTCATGTTGTGAAGCAAAGGCCCTTGCGACAGTGTAATGTAGTCAGTGTTGTCATGCCTTTGATGCCATCATATGCCACTGCTCCTCTCTTCACTGGGCTTCCTGACAGTGACAAAGGGGATCGGCAGCAGTGTGTTATCAGCATGCAGCTGCAGTAATCGTATTATTTAGTAATCTTAATTCTGAGAGGCTGACCAACAGTGTGAACAAAGCGGGGCCTTGCTAAGCCCATCAGAGTGACCCAACGGAGCTGAGGTCTTTTCCTGCTCCACAGCCCCTCTGGACCCACACACTCCCTTTCCCCTCTCTGTTTCTCACCCTTCCTACTCTGTGTGTCCTGCTCTCTGTGGCGTTTTTCATCTCACACTCTCTGTCTCTTCTCTCATTCCCCTTCTGCTTATGTTCTTCTATCTCCACAATGTTTTTCATTCTCTCCCTCATTTTTTTTCTTTCCTTTTTTCCACCCTCCCAATCTTTCTGTCTCCGTAACACTCTGAGCTGGGAGTTTGTGTAATGGCGTTATTCACAGTTCATTGGTCTGTTTGAAGGGACTATCTTGATTGAGCGTCTCCCGATGCAGGGCCTGGTGACTGTGGAAGTGTATAAAGATGTGGATGTGTCCGCGGAGATAGATGGGCTTAGTAATATGCAGGACATTGCAGAGGCTGGGTTCCAGTATAGGCAACACATTGGGAGATAAAAGGACTCTGAAATGATATGCGGCCGGGGTAATAATGCTCAGGGCATTAAACATGAAATGAAGGCAACAAAGGACTAGTCAGGGAATCAGAGTCATTCTCATTAGCTTGTTCACCCTTCTTCAGTTGTATCCCCTCCATCCTCTCTCCATCCCACCCTAATAAATGCAAGTACACTGACACAGAACCAAAAAACTGCTCTGAGAAGCAAAAACACTCACCACTAATTAGTTCAAATTAACCTCAGGACCAATATGTAGGCATGAACACACACACACAGGCACGCATACACACCCAATGAAAAAGGCATCTCCTCAGCCTCTTTCTGACACCACGCTGATGCTGTTGTAAGCTTGGCTGTAAGATCAAAATCTCCTTTTTTGGCAAAAATACACTCACTCACACACACACACACACACACACACACACAGCTCATATTGCCTGGAGCATAGGAAGCCCAGGAAAGCAAGTCTGCTGTGAAGACATCATAAAATCAACGCTGCAGAAAGATTGGACCATATCTTTGTTTCTGCATACATGAGCTAATGACATGCAGTTTACATGTGAACACATACATACATGCACACGTAGAAAAAGAGAGAGTCCTACTTACAGAATGAATCAGTTGGTATCAGAAGCGCTGTGCCATGTTATCGCTGTAGTAGTGAGTCAACACAGGCATTTAGATCTAAGACCACAGGTTTTTAGCACCTCAGCTGGGGTGGAGGGGTGGGGGGGTACCATAGGGGAGTCAGAAGAGTTTCCACTATGTCACTGGATGTGAGAACATACAGAGGAAATCTAGAGGATTCCAGTGTTTATATTGAGATGGAGCAAATAATTCCTTTAGAACAAGGCAGGAGAAACCAGCAGCTGATAAGAAAAAGGTTCAATTCTGTCTACACAGACAATAAAGAATTGATTGGGCTGGTGTTTCTCTTCCTTCTATTTCTTACTTCACAAAAAAAAACAAGAGCCCATCTTGACAAATAAGAAAACGAAGGGGTGAAAAATTAGTCAATCAAGACGTTGCTCCACCTTTTCGTTTATGCTTCGCCTTTTTGTTTTCCTGCTTCCCTCTGTCTGCCCTCCTCTCCTTTCCTCGGGTTTGCAGAGGGCCTATGAGCAGACTAACACCGGCGTCAGAAAACCAATCACCTCACCAGACGATGAGAGAACATAAAGGAGTAAATGACAAGCAGATGAAGGGGAGGATTTCCGACACCTGCTCTCTCCCTCTGTTTCTTTGCCCGTCTCCTGCCTCTCTCTCTCTCTCTCTCTCCAACCTGTATTTCCTTTCTATCAACAGCTCCTTTGCTCCCAGCCTGGTTTTTAGTGCAGGGGTTTGCCAATACTGACTTAGGGGGATGCAGAGGAACTGAGATTCTCAAAAATCTACAAACAGGAGGATCCTCTTCTTGTTTTCTGTTGCTGCTTTCTCTCTGTCTTTCCTTCACACACTGCATAAAATGACAATAAATTGCATGCTGTCTACTGTGCCGGTCTGCCTGGCTGTTTGCCTGACACTTGGAATAGGCTGTGTACCGGTCTTCCTTCCTGCCTGTCTGACCAGCCTCAGAACTTGTCTGTCACTCAGTATAGCTGTCTGTTTACCAGGCCATCTTTCAGTCTGTCTTCCTGCCAAACACCAAGATACAGACCAGGCAGGCGCACCGGGGACATAACCCTACTTTCCCGCTCAAGTGTCCCCCCTGGTGTAAATCCTGACCCCTCCTCTGCCCATTGCGCTAACTAGCCTCCAACACAGCACAGACAAATTAGAAAGAGACTTTAAGACTCCACGAGGATTTTGAACAATCCTAGTTAATTCTTTCCTTTTCTTTTCTTGCCTTCTTTTCTTCCTTTGCACTCTACCTGTTTCCCTTTATTTTCTGCTCCTTTTTTACTCTTCTTCTCCTCAGTGTGAGTCTCCTGCTTCGTTATCTATTCTGAACAGTCTGTCCCTCCTCTCTCTCCTTCACCAAAGGAGGATGAAGAATGGTTCTGCTTCATAATGTATTTCTCCATAAAATGTGTGAGAAAGACGGTAAAAAAGAAAGGGAGGAAATGTCGGATAAAGCAAAAGGGGTTTTCAAAATTGTTTCTTTTTAAAAAAATAATAATCCCTCCTCCCAGATAACAAATCAGAATACAGTGCCTCCTGGGGGGGTTGGGGGTGGGGTTCAATTACTCCCTTTTGCCCAGAAGCTTATGTTGAAAAGTGGCCCAGCTCTGAGGTGTACACAAATGTGGCATAATCGCGATAGGTTATCCGGTCGATAAATCCAGACACGTCCAAAGGCTCCGGACCATTCCTCAAGCATCACTCCAAACTATTTCATTTCTCATGTAGTCCAAGAAGCCTCTCATATGCTCAACAGGTTGACTGATTTGCTGTAAGTCAACTCCTTTGAGGCTTCTTGCTCTCAGCCTTCCTCTACTTCCTGTAGACAGTGTCTGGTGTAACAGACTGGCACGTCAGTCCTCAATGCTGCAGGCTCTGCCCTGGCTGGTGTGGTTCCCGCTGATGGCTGGAGATGGTGGAGGCAGTTTGGTTGTGAAAGCTAGTCGCTGGCGGGTGCACGCTGGTTTCCATGTTGTTGATTGGCTGTCCACCTCTGCATCGGTCCAGATCTAGAAGAAGTGGAAGAATAGAAGCAAAGTAAAGAGGAGAGAGTGTGAGTGCATAAAAGGTTAGCATGGTGACATTTGTGTCACTCTGCTTTATCACGTACGTCATTCTCCTCCTCGTCACACTCCACTCAGCCTGTCGTCCTGCTGTCTATTCCGTCCTTGTCACTCTTCTTCCGACTTTGCCGCTTGTTTGCTCCTTCTTCAGTCTCACCCTATGATTGAATACTTCACAAGCTCATTTTCAAACCCTCTCCTCCATGAGGTGTTCTATTCTCTCTACACATATTTGTATTTACATCTTTTCTGGGTTTTGTCCAATGATTTATGTTTTTTTCTGTTTCAAGTTACCTTTCTATTACGTGCTACATTATTCAAGACAGGATGCATGTCAGGAAACAGACTGAAGAGCAGACAAAGACACCTTAGGTTATATAATGTACCTGAGGCAAGCAGAGGACTACACCCCAGGCCCAAAACATTGACAAGGTCCAGGGAGATATGACTAATGTGGAGTAGAACTAGTATGTTTTATTCAAATTTAAAGCTGTGTTTGAATTTGAGAAGAAATATTCAAACTATTATGCTCTATTTGAATTCAGAATTTGCCATATAGAAAACACATTGTTTGCCTATTTCATGCCTTGTTTGGCTCAGGAAACTGTACCATTGTTGCTTTCTAATGTATAAAGGTGAAGGCCAGAGTCGTGCAGAATGTATGACACCAAACAATGAGCTCTAATGGGAAAAAGCTATTTGCATTTGACGCCATTGATTGAAATATTTTTGGATAAATGTAAGGCTGTACAAATGTTTAAATACATTTGCTTTACAGTAATTGGTACAGAAACTAAAGTATAAGGTACAGCATAAACTAACATATATAAATATCTAACATATTTTGGCTTTAAATTTAGAGCTGATTGACTAGAGAAAATACACAGTACAAGGAATACAATTAAAGGCTTTAACAAAGTTAGACTGGAGATAATTGAAAGATATTCAAAATGTCGATTTAACAAAAATTCTTGTAAAGGTGTTTAAGTTTGGGTTAGAGTGTTTTCAATGCCTTAAATAAGCTACTAGATAAAGAGTTGTGCTAAACATCTTGGTATTATAAAGAATGTTCCATGAGTTCTTATCATTTCTCATATCATTTCTTAAATACTATACTAGCTTATTAAATGATTAAAAAATAAAAAAAATAGAAACAACGTTCTTAAATGTTTGAGTACATTGTTTTCCACATCTTGATTTTACATTTTAGATTTGTCAGCAGCACAAAGACATTGTTCAACACTATAACCATTTCAGGGAGCATTTTACAACTCTGACCTGTCACAGCATTAGCATTAAATTGTGTGTTCTTGGAATTATAGGCTTTTTATTTCCTCCATAAAAAAATTATCTCACAGGTAGTTTAAGCAGGTTGTCTATTATGACCCATAGTTACATTTTACTCTACATTATACTTGAGCTGTATCTAGTGGTAAGGGCTTCAAATGCCCCAAAGTAACAGAGTTAAAGCAACAAAGCCTCTCATATTAATTAAAGCCGGGTGCTGTTATATAATGACAAACCCTTTGTAGGAAGAATGGGTTGGATGGATTTGTTGATGAAACGTTTAACTTTAACACAGGAGATCATTTCCCATTTCAGTTTTTAGTGACTGTTCCACACCCTTAACCACCCTTAATGATAAAGGTCCTCTAACTAAAACAATAATCTCACTTTAACCCAGTCCATGATCTTTCCAGCAACCTGAGTTGCTCAGTGTTTAACCATTTTTTCCCCTATAGTTTTTTGACATCATAACATATCTCCTTCCAATGGACAAAGATCAGAGACTGCCGACATGATGGTCAGCTGTTAACATTGGCCTAGCAGTTATCACTGACTCAAGATCCATCAAATGTCAAAAATAACAGCTTCCACTTTCGGCCAGTTGGTAGTCCACCCTCTCTGACTTTAATCCAGACATGGGTTTCGATGGTCGCATCAAGTTGTAAAAATCCACAGATTAGTAAAACTTCAAAGTGAAACAAAGTCACTGCCAAAACCTTTTATTAACTTTTTTAAATTCAACTGGTTTGTTTTGGTTGTCTCTGAAGTGACAAAGAAAAGAAAAACAAATACAAGGAATATTGACTGACGGTGTATACGAATGTATGAGCATCGCCCTCACATTCAGCGTGCGAATGAAGTGTTCATTATTTGTGGAACTCCTATGGCCATCGAGGCTGCTGAGCCCTCATTAAATCTAATGGATTCTGACAGATCTGATGATTGATCTCAGCTCTCTCAACCACAACAGTACCTAAGAGTTGCAGGTGCAGTAAAAATTATCACTAAGTCATTTGTATGTTCAAGTTCACTCATTCACATAACGTTAGCTGTGCCTGTCATAGATGTATTGAGCTGATGTCCTCACTGAAGCTGTTTATCTGGGACAATGCCCCATAAAATCTCTTTGGTACATGTAACTTAGCACAACATGCTGTAGAATCTAGTATCACTCCCCATTTAACGCTGCATGGTAATATGAACATTTTTATAACTGCAGGTGAAGTTGTTTTGCCTTACATTGGCTATATCTGTGACTATTTTTAGCGCACATAAAGTGTGTGACACTCAAGCTTGTGGTGTGTAGGCTTGTCTTCTATTTCACATGAATATATATGTGAAAAGAAAAAAAAGGTCTTCTTTCCTATTGAGAAGGTCGAGTGTTAGTTGAGACTCCAAGAGCTATGTGTTAAGCAAAGAACGGGGGTCCGCTCTGCCTCCCCTTGGAGACAGATACAGGTCAGTTTGTTGTCTCTGCAGCCCATGTGTGCTACACTATAAACTATGAAAACATTCAAAGGGTGGACAGTGTTTGAACACAGGGTTAAAATGTAATTTCTCTGGGACCAAGAAAAAAAAGGAATATGCTAATTCAAGAATACCAAAGTATTTATTATTAACTACATATTTTCATTAAATGCTAAGTGTTAATAAAGAACTTGAACTGTAAAAATTAGAGAATGTTTGTAAAACAGACTGCTGTAATATTCTTTTAATCACACAGAATGAAATATCATATCATGTCATATCATATTTAGATTAATGAAAACCCATCCCTACTTTCAATTTAGTCTACTCAATGTATTGCAGATTTGATGTATTTCAGTTGAAGTAAACTAATGCTTTTCTGAAGTAATAATGCAATTTGCACATAAAGAAGCATAAGTGTATAAGAAAAGAAACAAAACTAAAGAACAAATGTGATTGAAGAGGTCAAGAAGCCACAGTCTTACACCATAGACTTCCCAAACTTATACAAATCCAATCCAATAAAACACACGAAAATATCAAATCATTAAAATAAAATCTCATAATAAGCATCTATCATGTTGAAAAGTCAAAAACGAAGAAAGAAAAAATATCAATAAACCAAATGCAGTGACAACTGGAACAGATGAGGCAATAAAATAAATATACATTCATTTTCACACTATGAATGTTCTAGACAGACAGGTACGTATGCAGATGACTGATAGCAAGACTGATGCTGAGACAGTCTGATCTGCATGACAGTCTGGTCTGTTGATTTTTTTCCTTTCTAATAAATGCTACCATCTTTGTTAAAATTCAAACTTCACCTAAAAACAGCAGCAGGTTGTCAAATCTTATAGTAGCTACCTACCAGTCTCTCCTCTGTTACTATGCAACAGTTTGCACCTGTTGAATATTTCTGAATTCTAATCACAAAGGTCACAGCTCCCAGCAAAAGGAGGCATACCTTTGTTATTCCAAACAATACAGAGAAAGCAACAATCTCTAGAAAATGTGTTTTCTGTTCTGTGACATGCAGTGATAACAGCATTACTTTCAATGGAACAAAATCATTAAACGGGATCTGTGACTCATTCCTTTCCTTTTCCAAAGTCTGGTGAGGTGATGGTCCATTTAAAGTGAAACATTAAGGTTCAGTGCATCAGCACTAATCAATACTACAGAGTAGATGGATATGACCCTCATCTGCCACCTATATTCTCCTAGGACCATTTAGAATGAGACCGTGTGTGTGAGTTGGGTCAACAGTTGGGTTAGTGCCCAGTGTCTGCTATGGTGTGTGCATGTGTGCATAACCTGTGTGGTACCACTAGCATGGTATTGTTCCGCAGGTGTGAAAAGATGTAGGTGGGTGTGAATTGGTGAGCACAAGGTTTATCAGCAAGGAGCGCAAAGATGAAGGCGAGTGTAAAACGACTGTGCATATATCTGTGTGCTTGTACATGTATGTCACAGCTGTCATGTCTGAAGCAATTAAACACATTGATCTAATTCATAACCTTATGTTCCACCAATCCCACACACTGAGGCTGCCCTCTCTGCACTGTGAATAAAAATGATTGACAGAGACACAGAAATAGCAATCCTTTCACACATACAAACATGCATGGCATCTCCATTCATTGCCTGTGTCAGGAAAGGGACTCAAATGTTTTCGCTGTCTCTGAATTCAAATTGAACACAGAGAGAAGAGACTGAGAGGGTGATGGAGTCAAGGAGGGGTGAGGGTTATTACAGCCAAAGAGAGAGGAAAAAGGGGCAAAAAGGGAAGGGGGACTGGGGGCAGCAAATTGAAGTGAGCCATACAGATGCCATCCAAAGCCATGACAAAAAGGGGGATAAGCAAACATGGATGCTGGATGAAAAGAGGATAAAAAAGAGGAATGGAGGGAAACAGGTGGGGGAGTGGTATGGAGTTGGGGTGGACTGGGTGAGTGGATACGGGAAAGGAAATGATGGGAAAGCCCATCAGAGGTGAAAATGGACTGACCACAGATACGTGGGCATACAGAAAAATGTAAGAAACAAGAGAATTCACAGAGGGAGAAAACAGGAAGAAATAGACAAACACTCACCTATTTCAGTGGGCTCTCCACAGGCAAGCACAATCCCTGCTCTGTGATCCCATCCTGGGGAAAGGCGCAACGAGATCCTGGAGCTCCCTCCGCTGAATACCAATGGGGCTGCTATTATCAGCTCTCACACACTCACTCGCATACACGCACAAACCGGCACTGTGGAAGAAAAGGCACAAACACAGAGTCAATTCCAGGATAGTTCGATTAGAAAAAAATAAATAGGATACGAGAGCATATGACAAAAGACAATACAATGCAGCACAACTGCATTTGCATTCCCTTCATTCTCCTATTTTCTCCTTTTTTCCCCTCTTTCTTCATAAAAGAAGCATCAGAGGCAGTGCACAAGCCGGCGGCATCAATCCACACACACACTCACACATTGACATTTGCATCCTATATAAACACTTACTGAGCATATATTCAGTCCCAGCGAGTCCTACAGCCGACTCTATTCTGGTTCACAGCTCCTCGGCTTCTGAGGTGGTGGAGAGAAATGAGTTGTCCCCTATTTTCCTTTTCCTCCCCGTGGGTTCCTCACAGCAGTATCTGATGCAGAGATAAAAGGATACGAAAACACACTCGTCATCCTCCCTTATTTTCTCCTCATACGCAGTACACATCCAGTTTTTCTGTATCCATTTGTTGATTCAAGTCCAATCAGTCCTGCCGCCGGTAGACCTCACTGTGATTCAGCGACACGCGACGGCAAACTGCATTCACTTAGTCACCCTCCCCTCTGCCTCTTCCCTCTCTGTCTCTCCCCTTGCTCAATAGTATATCTCCTTGGCTTTCTCCAATCTAATCAGCTCTCCCCTCCTCCTCTTTCCCAACACCCACTCCTTTACTCTCTCTCTCTTTCCCTCCAAGGTATTTTTCTCAAAGATGAATATCAGCCCCCCCACACACACACACCCACCCCCATCCTCTCCCTTCTCTCTCTGTCAGTGTCTGCAATAAGCATTTGAAATAAGAAAAAAGGCAAAAAAAATTGGCCATGAAGAAGACACTATCTAAAACAGACACATGCCAAGAGAGAGAGAGTCAGTATGAGAGAGTGAGAGAGAGAGAGAGTAACTATAGGGATGTATTACACCCCTATCCAGGGTAAACTGCCCTGACAAAGTTTGACATGGCTACATGATCAGAGTGACAAACATTATCACACCACCATGTGACTCACCTCATACCCTATGACACACATCACACTCTGTCACACACACCCACAGAAATGCACATATTTACACCCACATACAGCAGAATCAGATGTAAATGCACATTTGGACTTATGCACTGTACTGAGGCACATTTTAACTATAACGTCGCTGATGTGCACACACATAAACAGGGGAGGTAAACACGTCCTTTCAGAGCTGAGATATCTGTATTTCATCTCAAATTCAATTCCACTATGCTGCAGAAAGAAATCTTTAACTTTTTACTATTTTAATTTGACAGCTAGAGGATGTAACTTTTTTGAGTATTTCTTAGTAGAAATATGCTCCAAACTTTATTTTAGTCTCACTGAGTGATGTCAAGCACCACAGAAAGCTTGGCCTCTAAAGGTTTTAGTGAGCCATGCCCTTTTAACCATTCAGAGAAGACTAATTATTTCTGCTTGGATGCTAGGTTTGCTTTGGTGAGGCCTGGGTAGCAGAATGTAGCAGATCAACCAGGTTAAATCCAAGGTACATGCTATTAAGCTTGAATGCCCATAGTTGCACATTGTGGCTTTTTAAATTAAGATTTGTTATCATTGTGTACCTCTATTATTCAGCGGTCTGCCAAAGATGACTCGAAATAAGAAAACACAAACAGCCATAAATTGAGAATGTTGCTGGTTATAATCAGCCCCTTATGCTGAATGACACGGTGCCCTGTCAACAAGACAAATTTGATATAGTTTACTCATGCATTCTATAAAAGCATCAAAAGTCGTTCAAATTCATCAAATCCATATGCAATCAGTTATGCAATACTCCACACAGGTATATAAATAGTGAGTACTTGGACACTTGAAGCTACAATATACAACTTCATTTAGCACCAACATTTGAAACAAAATCAATTCACCCTGCTCCACCCAACTGTCCCTCTCCCTGCTCCATTACACACTTCTAGCATCTGCTACACTCCTCACAGCCATTAAGGTATTAGTCATTATTTAATAAATTAAATAAGAATGCTTACAGTGCTGTTCTGTGAGACTGACTACATGGAAGGCGTCCAGAGCACCTCTCCACAATCAAAAAAGTAAATGAGCCTATTTCTGTTCAAATGTGAGTGTTAAATGTATATACTGTAGTTTTAATGTAAAATGTACTCCTAGGACTTATTTAAGCAAAAGTTTGAATAGAGGGTTTTTAATTTTAGTGCCGTACGTTTTAAATTTTACTTTTCTTGACACTTAGGTTAAAGGATTTGACAACCTGCACCACTGGGCACATAGTTGCACACATACTGTATACTCACACTTTGCTGAAAATCATCTGTGCTCCCACCAGAGCATCCTGACACTTCATGCAGGTCTCCCCTGAATGAAGCTGACACCCTCACTATTTATAATGTTTCAGTCATACTCTATAAGGCAAAACTCCATAACAGCATGACTCCACTGCAAGAAAGGAGCCAGCTAAGACTATACGATATCACCACCTAACTCTCATATTCCACTTCTATCACACCAAACTGTCTCATCCCCCTAACAAGCCTGGGACTTTGGCCTTATGATGGCTTTGTGCCTCTCTGGTGCTCTGTTCTGTCCAAGTAGCCTTTTCAATATAGATCTTTTTCCTAACCTTGCAGCCCCAGTGCTCCCTTTGCATTCCATGTCCTCCAAGGCTATTAAACTCACCACAGTGTGTTGAATCATTGATTTTGTCACTCTGTGTATGAGGTGGCTCTTTAATTACTAGTGACAACACTGTGTTGTCTGCCTTGCAGTGATTTTTGTAAACCGTGCTTTAAAAGACATTAAAAGAGGTGTTAGGTTACGAGATGCTGTTTTTTAAATTTACAAAACAACAACTAAATCTGCCAAGTGTCTGCCACTGATTAATTTACACTGCAGCAGTTTAACTAAAAATGTCAGGTTAGGGTCTATTGGACTAATATCAGATACTGAGCTGTCCCCTAATCAAACAAGTAAACAAATATTGTATGTGACATTGCGGAGCTGTCTCCTCTGTTTTGGTCTTAAACAGCTCCCCCACCCCCATGCATTGACCCGGTGCATCATCATGTTTTCACCTATTCACTTTGCATCTCATAAAATTATGTGCATCTCAAGATGTCTTTGTCCAGTGGGCGGACAGTGCTGGAACACCTATTACTCACTCATGCTGGAGCCTATTAAACTGCAGCCATGTCACGCCAGAGGTTCCCTTCGGCCATGGCATTTTTGTTTTTCCCTGTGTGTCTGTGTGGACATTTAGATATGACTGTATCTGCATCCAACCAACTTGAAAATCTAAATTCTTTATTTAGACTCTGTGCATGTGGTGTGTGTGGTAGAGGATTGGGAGGGCCAGGTTACCTCTGGCTGTGACCCACAGCTGCAGTTTTCAGGAAGCAAGGAGGAGTCTCAATGTGCTGTCTCTCCAATTCCATCACACACACTGATACACGCCCCCCAGTCTGTGTGTGTGATTTACCTCTTGTCTAATTTCCCTCCTTTCATTGTGAGCACTACTGTGTGACAATGAATCTGCCCCATGAGAGTGACTCTGCCTGCATTACACCTTAGGCCCTTTTATGTTTATATATTATATTGATAGTCCAACATGCAAAACAAAAATGCAATTTTATTTAATATTACTGGTGATTTGGGTCCACTGTCACTCCCTGTTTCAAGTCTCTCTCTCCTCTCTAAATATGCATTCAACAGCTGTCCCTCTCTCATCTCCATCCCACACCACTTTGCTCTTGACAAATTGATGTGGAGCACTTTTACATAACAACTATGCATCACTCACTCACACAGACCGAGAGAGAGTGAGCAATCCACACCACAAATATAAACCTTACTCAACCATTACACATACACTTTGCTGCAGGTGTTGAAAGCCCAGTGTATGAAATCGCAACTGTGTAATTGCAAAAGTGTTTCCTTACTTTTCTCTCTGTAGAACCCAAATGTGTCTTCTGTGTTAACTATTGCTTGGAAAGCATGCAAAAGAGGGGAGGGAGAAGGAGACAAAGACAGTGGGAGGGGGGAAAACTGACATTCTGCCCAAGCACTGCGCTCTACTCGTGGAATAATGATTAGGTTCTCAGTATTCTAGTCACATACGCTTCACTATCAATGAGAGAGAGAGAGAGAAAGAGAAAGAGAGAGAGAGAGAGAGAGAGAGAGGAAGTTGCAAACAAGAGGGAGGGGCACAGAGAGGGAGGAGACAAGTAAAGAGAGGTGGGAGAGCAAAGCAGAGGGGAGCACAGGGGGGTGAGAGAGGAGAGGAACAAGAGGAGAAACAAGGTGAACAAGAGAGCAAGGGATGAAAAAAGTGAGGGGCAATAGGGGGTGAAACAGAGGAGTATATATATATGACATAAGCAGCAGAGGTAGGTGTTAGCATACTGCAGCATGCCCACACACACACACACACACACAGCTACTGCTGCATGCATTCAATGTGCACATTTAACTAATGCAAGAGACAAAATGCAAACAAATCTGCAAACTAAAAATGAACATAGTGCAAGCACTGCATGCACGCTGTTGTGCAACCGTGCACAGAGCCATACACACACAAAGAAATACACCAGTACCCGTTTTGAGACTACTTTGTCAAAGTCACAGCAGGTACAGCCACCTCAGCAAAGAGAGAGACACACTGTGTCGCAGGGGGAAAGAGGGGGAGAGAGAGACGGAATAGGGGAGTAATGGCAAAAAAAAAAAAAAAGGAGAAAAGGAAAATATTGGTAGGACAGACAGCAGAGACGAGCATGTGCAAGCAATAATATGTAGAGAATGATAAATGTATAGCATTATTTAATTAGGTCGATCATTCTATAATAACTAAGATATGGTAATAGAGTTGGGAAGTCGGCTGAAGCCAACTGAGTAAGTTTGCATAAGTGTATTCACTTCACAAGAACTATACATCATATTTTTTAATGGCCCCTAACTCAGACTTTTCTTTTCAGAATGGATGATCAAAAGATAATTACATACATTTATTTTATTCAAATGATACCACAAGATGCAATTAATGCAATAAAAAGTAATTGTGTACATAATTAAATTATGTAAATAATTGTACAACTATGTATACACACACACACACATATATAGCATTTACAGTGCATCTACAGTTTTACCATGTAGCAGCTTTGATGACATTATCTTAATCTGGTTCATGTTCAGAAGAGAAGGAATTATTATTGGAGTTGAGCAGCTAAGTAAATATAAAGAGGGCATGCATAACTCTGACATTTTACTGTATGCCACACTCCAAGCAGAGGCCACTTGTGTCATTCAAAAGCATTCACTTCAGCCATGGACATACTGTATAGCACTGCACATACAGTACTTTGATCTTAACATGAGTTATGATACAGATATTTTACATGTCTAGCAAGCCATTCACTGGGATGCTAGACATGTTTTGTCATTATCAGCAGTAACAAAAAGGACCATGGAGTATATAAGAAAGTTCTAGTAAAACAAAAAGAATGAGCCCCTCCCCCGATAAATGTATTGATTAATTTTCAATTGTTATGATAACAATTGTACTAGCTGAATTGCATTAAAAATTATGTTGATTTAAAACCTTTTGTCGTCTCGTTTCACTTTTTCCCATTTAAAAAAAAAGGGAAACAAACTTAAAAAATTATAGTTTTGCTTAAATTTTTTTGTTTTACCTCCCTCAGCAACATATTGCTGTAATAGTTTGGTGTATTGTTTAAGTTGCTTCTCTTTTACATCTAAGACATAACTTAGCTTATATACTACAGTACAGTAATTCGTCTGTTAAAAAAATTGCTGCAGCATTGGAAAACAAGTAAAGATAGTACAGTAGCACTGTAATTTTCACATATAAAGAAAACTGTTTCATAGCGGTTTCATGTCTTTTCATACAGGGATAAACTATGTCTACTAAAAAAAATGTCATTATGTTATGTTAAATACAGAGCTTCACCCAGCATTCCTATCTAGCCAAGATGTCAATAAAAATACCAATACCAGAGTATAACTTTAATATTTCTCTGGGGATGCAGTGATTAGTGGGTTTCAGTGATTGTATAAAAGTTAACTCTAGATCTATATTTGCTCATTTTAAACAATATAATGTACTTCAACAATATTGTAGCCTAGTTTTACACTTGCAGTGTATCATTCAGACAGATGATTATAGCATTACTTAGGTCCTATTCTAAAAGACCCATATACTGAGCTGAAAAATGTAGGTTTATATTTAAAACTAATGAAAAAAGAAAACATTGATAGCATTTTTCATGCAACTTTGTTGCTGTTCTTATTCAGGACAAGGTTTTACACCAGTCCCAGCTACAGACACTGCAGGGGTACACAGACCCGGAAAGGTTAACTCAACTAGTCACAGTGTAATGAGGTAACCTTAGGTAAGAAGAACAATAACTGTACATTATTTTTTCAACAAAACACCTAAAAGTAACATATACAAATGTATGTATAGTACTGTAATATAATTTAATGCTAGAACTCATTAAAAAACAAGTCTGTTAAAACTGCTAAAACAATTGATAGGCAGTTTAAACAGCTGGGATTAAAAAAAGTTAAATGTTAAACTAAAAGTTATTAAGAAATGACTTGATTTTTTTATTTAACACAAAGTGACAGATTTAGCAGTTTTAATAAATTAAGCTGTAGTTGGCCGAAATTGTAACCCGATGCAACAAACAATAAATGGTCAAAAGACATATCAATTATGTAACTTAGTTCAAAGAACTTAAATGTTTAAAATTGTTAGAAGTCACAAACTGGTTGAAATGACAGATTATTGTATTTCGAATTTTGAGGGCCTTTTTTGTTTGTTTGTTTTTTGGAGTGGCCACAATGGGCCAAACACTCAACATGGGGTGACACATTTGGAAAAATATATTTTTAAAGGATTTTTGCCATGAAAGTGTCCAGAACGTAGAAGCACAATTATTAAACTCGAATTAAAAAAAAAAGTTAGAATACACAGATACATTAACTAATCATGTGTTTGTTCAGTTTCATACATGTCAAACACGTACCATTTGTAACTCCAAATAGTCATAAAGAGTGAAAACATATAAAACCAATAAAATTGTATCTATTTAAACTCACGTCAGCTTCAGATTTGGTCAGTTCTTATATTTCTGACAGTTCTGCAGCAGGTGCCTCCCTACAACCAGCTAAACGCATTAGCTAAAACAATGTTAGCTGGCTACAAATGTTAGCTTACAAGGTTAGCTTACATGGCTAAATTTGCTAATGTCGCTAATATTGATGTAGCCTAATGAAAAACGCCACATAAGTAGTGAAAATTAACTTAAAATGAATAAACGCTTAAAGTATTTGAAATAGTAATTAGAATTTGTTAAAATACTTATATGGCTCCACGTATGTTACTGTTCAAATAGCCCAAGCACTTTCACGCAGTCAAAGTTCGCAGCCATTAACTTACTGCCACGGTGTTCTTCCTCCATCCGCAGCGGGCCGAGCTCACTCACCTGGAGGAGTCCGGATCCCGGGCTCCTGGTGTCCTCCACCTGCAGGGGACACTGTGGCGTCAGCGGCTTTGCCGGGAGAGCTGAACATGCACATTCCCTCCCACGGGTCACTCGGGTATTTTTAGTCTTTTTAAAGAGGTGAGAATCAAAGCGATGCCCGGGGTGAGAGCAGCCACCGCATGTGCTTCTGTCTGTTTCTCCCTCATTTGGAACAAGGACGTTATATTTCTGAATATGATATGTCATTTTTCTGCATAACTGTCCATTGTGTGAAAAAAACAAATCCCTTGCTTCCTTTTGCATTAAACGTCATGCATAATTATTTAAATTCTGGCCAAGTGTTCCTTTCAATATTTTAAGTGAAGCAAAAAATATATATTTAATTATCAGTGGTGTCCTTCAAATTCAGCTGTATTTGTCTATTCCAATATTTACTGTTTGTTGAAGACACGAGTGTGCCAGCCTTCTGGGGATCGTGTATAAAGGTAACAATTAATTTCTGTATTAAAAAATCTTTTTGTTCAACCACACTTGTACCAAATTAAGACTGAGTTGAGGTTTCAACACTGCCAGATAACACACAGCCAAACCCCGTTACACCCAAGCCAGACTGTCTCCATTCACTGTCAGCATCAACAGTTTTATTACATGTCTCCGTCTGGTGTGTGTTTTCCGTTTTAGTGTTAGACTGCAGGTATGATAAATGGCACTTCACCAGAATATCAGCTCTCCAGGTTTGCTAAGAAGGGGGGGAAAAGTGTATTTATCGACTAGTTGCCTGTTGATCTCTCAGAGAAGCAATGAAGAGCGGCTAAATTCTTGGCACTGGCATCTTTTCGCTCCTCAGGAGCCCTCTATTTTCTGATATGCTTCTCACTCTGCAGAAATGCTTCCATTTCCCCATTTCAGTTTCCCACACAATCATCAGCATTTCTCCCTCCATGACATGAAAACAAACTAAGAGTGAGTGCCCCTGTATGTGTGTGTGGTTTGAAATCCCCCTGTCAGCAATCACTGGGTGGGAGACAGCCATAAACTGCGCTTTAGAAGCCTATAATGGGCTACTGCAGCGCTGGCAAAACTTATATCATATTATGCCTCTTCCCATTCAGACACAAATAGGATCATTATTTTTGATAACTATACAGCAAGTGCTGGATAATTTCATTACACTACTTGCCACTGCATAATGCTGTTCTTCAGCTAAATCATCATAAATTGCACTGGGTCCCAGTTATTATTGTATTTAATTAGAGAACAAAACCAATCAATAACACAACGCCCTACAAATTATTAGAACATTAGAGTTGATCTATACACACAATTCAAAATCATTCTGCCTTCGACTAATATTACCACGTGTGTGACAGAGTGAGATGAAGCTGTTTCAAAAAAGCTGTTCACAGACTGGTGTTAAATAGCTCTATTTTTCTTTGCAGAAGACCTCGTATTGTTTTTCAAAAGGCAGATGTGGCAATTTACAGCAGGACCTATAAAGTCCAACCCATCAGATGGGACGGGGGCAATTCCCTCATGTCATCCACCTTATAAATTGATGGATGCACACAGATGTGAAAGCTGAAGTGTTTTATTATCAAGAAAGCAGAAGACATTTCATGGGCCAATACCAGTCGTACCCTAATAAACTGGACCTACATAAAATCGAGGGCCAATTTTACAACCGGTTTTCAATCTGTTTGGAAGATTTTTTTAAGATCTTTTCTATTTTCCCAAACTTAATCTATGCATTAACCTTGATTTCATTTGTTTTATATTGTTTCAACAATACACAAAAAGCCATGACTTCAGGATAGGACTTCGGTTTAACTAGTTTAGAAACCTATCAAACTATATACATACAAGGGAATAACTGCACGTTTCTCAATCATGTTGCCCCCTCCACAATAGTTTCTACTTTCATATGGTCTCTTCTACAATGAACTCGATGGCATGTTGTGGTGACTGACACGTCTCCACCATGGTGATTTCATTTCCATCCATGGTGATAGTGGGAACAGTAATGGCCTGAGTTCCCAGAACAGAAGAGGGCAGGATTACAACCTGTGAGGCTCCCTCCATGCTACTGAGCTGATCAGATGGGATCATGACAGTCTCAGTACCTCCGTCACTGCCCTGCAGCACATAGATTGTCTGCACTGAGCCAGAATCAACCTCCCCTGTGGTGGCTAGAGAAGACAGCACCTTGGCCCCCTCCAGCACTTTCTGGACTTGGGCCGCCTCAGCTTCCTGCACTGCCTGCTCAGCAATTTCATGTGGCAGGTCTACGTGTAACCGGATGTGTTTATCCAGGTTAGAGCGAGAGCGGAAAGCAGCAGCGCAGTGAGGACAGGGGTAGGGCTTCTCGCCACTGTGGGTACGGGCGTGCTCAGTGAGACGTGCGGCTACGCTGAAGCTCTTGCCACAAATCCAGCAGCAGAAGGGTCGCAGGCCGCTGTGGATTCGCTCGTGGTCCTGCAGATGAGGCAGCTGGCGGAAGCGTTTTCCACATGTGGTGCACTAGATGGAGAAGCATGGAGAAAAAATGGTACAAAACTTAAAAAAGGTCAGAGTGTTGCAGGAAAGTATAGTTATATTCACAAAGTGAATGGCAATAGCTATTTCCTGAAAGTATATTTTCCTGCAGATGCAGCACTTCTCGCTGGGATAGTGGAGCAGCAGAAAGAAGATAGTATGGGGAAAGAAAAAAGCCATACAAACAACAAGTATGTCACGTTGCAATGGTTTTTCTGTTGAATAATCTGTAAATATGTTTATACCATATATCAAATAATGTGATGTTTTATAGAGCAAACAAACATTAAAAAGCTTAAAATGTTTAAAATGCTCAATAAAATGTTCCAGAGCTTAAACTGAAAATCATCTTTTTTACTCCACCAACTACCAAGGTCCAACAATAAAGTTTAGTTTATTATGATAAAACATGAGGAAAACAAATATTAGACATTATTTGACATTTGCTGATAAATGACTAAACTGAAAATCTGTGCCACCCCTAAAATTTGCTTATCTCAGTGCAAACAATCAACTATAACTAGATACCTAATTAAACCTAAAGTGTGAAAATTAATTTGCTTTTACTGTTACTGGGAACACTGAGATTAAATTGGAAACCCTGTCAGTTTGAGTAAAAGACGCAGTAATTAGACGCCATCTCCTGTTGAGTTTTCTCTCTTACGTACTCTGCATAAATACAGGTGCTTATTTAGTGACAGTATTTTTTTTTTTAATAAAATTCATTCTCTGAACATCAACACTCCTTGAACCTCAACCTCTAGCACAGCGCATAGATACGACTTTAGTTACAAATTTTTAGAACGGCACACTGTGATGGGTACGTCTCTACACTTGATTTCCTGCCTTCTCCAGAGCAGCAGAGAGAGAGTGAGAGAGTTCCAGAATAGTAACAGGCACAGAGGGGAGTTGACAGGCCCTAACTCAGCCCTGCCATTAATCACAGGTACAGGGAGGGAGGAAACACCCGCAGGACACACACATACACACAAATGACCATGGTCCAGAATGAGAGACATGGCCACAGCTATGAGCGGGTGTGACCATGGGGGTGAGGCAGTGTTTCATTTCAATGAAACCTGAGAGAAATTTCTTTTTATGCAAGAACACACACACACAAACACACATACTCTACCCTCCTCTTTACCTCAAAGGGCCTCTCATCAGTATGTGTCCTCATGTGAACGTTGAAGGTGGAATTGTAGGCAAAATCCTTGTGGCAAATCTGACAGCGGAAGCGGGGTCGGTTTTTGGACTTGCTGATTGTTCCATGGAAATGGGCCAGCACATGCTCCTCCAGGGCACTGTTGGAGGTAAATCGGCGCCGGCAAGGCCTCACTGGGCATTTGAGAGGTGTTTGCCCTGTGTGAGATAACCGATGAAGGTCGAGGCCCTCTTGGGTCATGCAACGGTGGCCACACAGGTCACATTCAATCTGAGGAAGGTATAAAGACAGTGAGTAAAAGAGAGGAGAGTGAGAGAAACTGAATATAATGAGATAGATGGCAAAGAGAAGATCGATTAATCAAAGGAGAAAAGGTTGGGGTCTTTATGGTCTGTGACGTAATCACAACGTTACAGTTCGATTTATGATTGTTCGACCTTTGTTAAGATGTCACCCATTACTCCCAAATGTCAGCTATCCAATAAAGCCACGATGTCAAAAACAATTATCAAATGGTGGAAATAAACGGATGAAACGTCAAATTAAGTTTAAGGCGCTTTGTAGTGAAAAAAGAATTTACCTGTCCAGTGCATCTGCCCCGGCCCTGGCCCCGTCCACGGCCAGCGTTCTTCTCCTCCTCTGTAGTAGGACAACGCTGCAGGTGGATTTCCAGCACTGACTGATTCACAAACTGGGATGAACAGTGAGGACATGTTGCTGGCTGCTTATCTGCAATGGAATAGTGTCATGTTTCAGACAGGTGGTCATATTGGGTTCCCATTCAACAAGCAGTTACGGTGCCATGCTAATATCTGATGATTTGAGCGTGCTGATTGCAAGATATCATTCCAACAATTGTGCAGTGACAGGTGGTACATACAGAAATGGCTGGCGACGGGCAAATACTCAGACGCAGCCAGTTTTTCACTGTCAACAAATATGGGAACACTGTGTCTGTGATCAGCGGCTGCTATTATGAATGCAGGAAGAGTTCAAACCACAAAATGTATATGTGCCACAAAATGTTAAATCTAAATATATGTGTCTACGTGGCATAAAAAGGTGAAAGTCACAAAGAAAAGGTGCACATACTACAATTAAAGATGGACGAATTCCATTTTTCAACAGTCAGACAAAACAAGGGGATGTCACGTTGGGTTAATGGGCCTTAATTTATTTGTTTGTCAATATAAACATAAAACTACATAAAACAACAACTTTTACAGTTATTAAGATTTATCATTTTTATTGTCAACTAGCCAGTTTCTTTCAATTAACTTATTTGTCATTTGTTCTATTTTTTTCATCATTTGCGATATAATATAAGAAGACATAGAAAAGGGGAAACATGTACAAATATTAGATTTTTAGCGCTATTAAACAGAGAAAATGAGTAAATGGATACAATTTAGAATATAAAGCCAGCAAATGCCAGCCCCTTATTTTTGAAAATGAGTTTAATAGATTAAACACTCGTCCAAAATTATTACAGATTCATTTCCTGTCAATTGGCTAATCAATTCATCAACTCGTTTCAGCTCTAATCAGCTGCCTCTTTTGGCAAAGCGAAACACACCAGACTCTCATTTGGTTGCAAACTTGCCTGGAAAATCGCTGACGCTGATGGTTCAAAAGAGTGTCCATAGGTCATTATGTCAACATCTTGCACACTGCTAACCATCTGTACTGTCTAGCATAGTGTGGGAGATCTTCCCTGCTACTACTGGGACCCTCTAATTAAAGCTTTAATGAGGACAATCTCAGCCTCTGGCCCTGGACTAATCAATGGATCAATCGCTCCAATCATCTTTCTCAGAGGAGCCACAGAGCTCTGACCCCAGACACAAGCTGACTCTTCAAGCTTAACTAATGAGGTTGCCAAGTGTCAACATGTTGACCCAATTTATTTTCCTCCACCTTCCACCTCCTTTCCACATGGGAAACAAATCAATAAAAAGTCATTGATGTAATGCATCAGAGGAACAATCCACATATAACATGAATGTGCATTTGTAAACAAGATAGGTCACCCAGGAAAGCTGCGGTGCATTTATTGCTGACTTCACTTGAATCAATAGTAATTCACAGCATGGTGTATTGATTTTAAAAAAATCCTCTGAAGCACATCAGCTCTCTAGTTTTATATATTTATCAGAAAAAAACCCTAAAAAAATGGACACTGAAACAAATGATGCAAGATCTATGAT
Source organism: Channa striata (assembly GCA_033026295.1). Classification (NCBI taxonomy): domain Eukaryota; kingdom Metazoa; phylum Chordata; class Actinopteri; order Anabantiformes; family Channidae; genus Channa; species Channa striata. The sequence continues at coordinate 19,211,248 of CM065175.1, read as the reverse complement.
TAAAAATAGATGGAATAAATAGATTTAATGCCAAAAATAAATAAATAAATCTTGCAGCCCAGATAAACATGTCTGCTATTACAACTATTGCCAACGTGGGGATCAATTCAATTCAATGAGCCCTGATCTCTCACCTTGATGGGTGAGGGAGTGCAGGTCTAAGTCCCTCCTGCGTTTAAAGGCTTCTCCACATTCAGGGCAAGGGAATGGATGGCTGGTGTGGAGCAGTCTGTTTAAAAACAGAAACAACACAGTAAGATGATTATGATCACCCAACATTTCATGGACACTCTTGTCTTGCCCTTAAATAAATACACATGATCCCCAATAAAATAAAAACTTAAAAAGGTCTCAGTTAGAAGACTTAAATACAAAAAAACGTAGAAAATGTCATGTTTTGGTTTTAAACTCACCCAGTATGTGACTTGTTGTACGATTACCAACAAGTACATGCTTAGGTGCACTTTAGGTTAAATAACAGTGTATATAACGGCTGGAGGTAAAAGGAGAGAAGTAAAATGGAAGAAGCCGGAGTTCCAACATGAAAGACTATATTTATCCATTGCATAACGTTACAGTAGATATAGCCTTAAGGGAGGAGAAAAGTCTTAGTATGTATTCACCTACAGCTGAAAGCCTTTTTTCACATAATGGAAAAAAGAAAACATGTTTTTTTTAGAAGCTGCATATATTCCTATCAAGCAAGGATTATTCTGGAAAAAACATGCTGCACTAATTAAGTATAGCACACAGCTACAGGTTATACTGTGTCAAATAAGGTAGGTAAGTGAGGTAAGGACCTCTGAAGGTGTGTATAAGAAGCCAGGATGTTTCTGTTCCGAGTTAAGGAGACAGAAGAAAGCCATATTTCAGGGGCAGCTTACCCTGAGACAGCTGGGAAAAGTTAATTTTCAGTCAGGGTAGTTTTTCCTCCCAGCCAGATGTTCTTCACCGAATATTGGTGAGACAAGTAGGTATACAGTTAATGTTGTAGTTGGTTCCAGCCTCTTAAATCTAAAGCGTCTTTTCAAAATCTGCTATAATATGAAACTGAATATGTTTAATTATCTGAATGTGAATTTTTGACTTGGAAATAAATGAAAAATCTTCTTCTGCAGATAAGGGAACCATGGGATAGCTTTGTTGTGTCTAAATCACAATTTCTAAGTTGTAGTTTGTGCTATACTAACAACCAATGGAATGTACATTTGCACATAGTACATCGACCAGGTAGGACAGGATCAGGCTCTTCTTCTGTCCTTGGTTGTTATCATTACCATCTTAATTTACTGTGGCTCTGTCTGTCACTGGGGCTGGGGCTCAAGGGCACCCAGACTTCTCAGTCAGTGTATTTGCTAGACAGCTTAAAGGTCTTTCTCAGTAATCGGATACTACTACAGCTCCTGGCAAGGGGAAGGAGGATTATCTAAACGCTGTCCCAGGTTCTGTGTGGAAGTGTGATTTTAATACACAATAAACTGAATTTTGAATGACTGAATAATGCAAGTGTCTGATATGTTTTAGTTTTAGTCCCACTAATGCAAAAAACATATAGAGTAATAACAGATTAAAACAGATAAAGTGTTATTACTTGTGGTGGTTAAGTTGATCCTCGGTATTGAAACGCGAGGGGCAGTTAGGACAAGAGAAGAGATGAGCAGCTCCCTCATTGTCCAAAGTACAAACCTATCGAAGGACAAGAAAGTCATGGTCAAAAAAATAAAACGTACCTAAAGCAACTTACATATTGAAAAAAAATAAATTTTTAGTTATCAACCATTTTGGAAATATGACACCTACTGACACAAATGAATGCTGACAGTATCTGAATATTACATTTTAGAAGCCATCACTTTGAGAACTTCTAGAAAATGGCAGAAATTGTACCGGTTTTCGCCCCCGCTTGCGTCGAGGTTGGACTGATGTGTGAATGCGTTGGTGTCTCTTCAGGGTTGCTGCCTGGGAAAAGTTTTTGCCACAAACGTCACAGCTGTAGGGCTTGTTTCCTGTGTGGCTCATGCTGTGGCGCAGCAGGCTCTGGGAGTTAGTGAAGGACTTTGTGCACACCTTTCCAACAACAACACAGATTAGTGTAACAGATGTATTCTTACAACAGTTTTGAGTGCTTATTATAAGGAGGTGATAAAGTTCTGTGTGACTACATCTGTTCAAACTAATTTTCAAAGCAATTTTCACTGTGTAGACACTGGGAAATCTGTCAAATATAATGAGGTTGGCGGTTCAAATTGTCTCTGCCTCCACTTGAAAGCATTACATCACCTTGTCAGTGTCAACAACATGACAAAAATGACATTTGCATCAAAGCAAATCATCCCTCTGACTCAAGAAAGGACAGATTTTGATTAAATTTTGATTGGCACCTTGCATGTAAAAAGCTTTTCTCCAGTGTGGCTGTAGACATGTGTGCGGAGGAAGACGCGTCGGGTGAAGGTTTTGCCACAGTAGGGACAGACATGGGGTAATGGTGTGCGGGCCCAGTCCTGCAACAGCTTGGCAGGTGGTGGGTGATTGGTGCTGTCTAAGTCTGCTGCAGTGCTGCACTCTGATTCCTCCTTGGAACACGGACCCTTGGCTCCTAACAAAAAAAAAAAAAAATAGTCCACTAAACATCAAACGTCCTGCAACAAATGCCTTAAACGGGCTTTAGAACAATTAATTCCACTTACCGCTAAGAATCCTAAAGGATCTACTTCTCTTCGGAAGGGGTGAACCAGACTCACTAGCGGGTGCAATTGGGGAAAGTAATCGCTTTGAGCTTTGTGGTGTATCCTGAGGTTTAGAGGTGGCTGTTTCATCAGCAGTCCCAGCTTCTGTGTCTAATGTGAAGCTGTGCTCACGGCGATGGTACAGGTACTGCGTTGTGTTCATAAAGCTCAGGCCACAATGGGAGCAACTGTGTAGTGGCTCTTTCAGGCCGTGCTTCTGCTTACGATGCGTACTCAGCCCCCCCTCATCGCTGAAGCTTTGCCCACACTGCGTGCACATAAACAACTCAGGTTTTGTAGATGTTGAGGTGACACTTGTGGTTTCAGCAGCAGCAGCATCCTGCTCCTGCTCCTGCTCCTGTTCCTGATCCGGTTGCTGTTCCCGTTCCTGCTCCTGCTCCTGCTCCTGCTCAATCCCAGTGTGTTCAGTACAAATCTCTTCTGCTGTTGCTTCAGCAACAGCTATTGCCTTTTCTTCACCTTTCTGTCTGTGCTGCTTGCGGTGGTAGAGAAAGAGGGTGGTGTTTAAAAAGCTTTCCCCACACACAGAGCAGCGGTGTAGAGCTTCTTCAAAGCCGTGTTGGGTCTTGCGGTGAGCCACCAGTTCAGACACCAGGCCAAAGCATGATCCACAGTCTACACACAGAAGCACTGGTTCAGGTTTAGGCTTTTTGTTCGCTCCTCTCTTTTTGGGAGATGAATCCTCTAGATTAGATGTTGCAGCGGAAACCTCAGGAGAACCAGGAGGATCACATATCTCAGCAGAAGGGGTTTCTACAACCTGCTGCCTCTCCTCCTCCTCCACTACAGACCTTTCCATTATTTCTGTGTTAGGATTCTCGCTAGTTTCCATCGAGAGAGAGGAACTGTCAGGATGTAAAGCTGAAGCGGAGCTCTGAGCAGAGGAGGTCTCAACCTCGGGTAGTGAATCGGATTTTGACTTGCTTCCAGAAGCAGACTCCTGACACGCCCCTTCTTTACGGTGTTGCTGCCAAAGATCCAGGCTCTTGAAAAGTTCATCACAGTCGCCACACTGATAGAGGATTCTGGGCTGGTCTGATGATATCTTAGCAGTAATTGCAGGCTGTTTGAGTAGACTCTTAACAGGCTGCTCAGGTGACTGTTCTGTCTGGACCTGAGCTTGTGGGATGGCAACTGTCCTTGATACATTTATTACCTGTTGCTGCAAAGAAAAAGGAGGAAAACTGATTATCTTCAATGTTTTATTTGTATGATATTATCCTGTTTAAAATTTAATGACAATGCTTACACTAACTAAATCATTTTGTTTCCAATACATTTACCCCGCCGCATCTTTCATTCATTTATTCTCTCTGGCAAATGAGAAATGAGAATTCAGTTTAGGGCCACTGAGGTCAATTAGAGGTGCATGTTCTTACAGCCAAGGTTCCTCTGAGAGCTCCACACAGCTGAGATAAGGGCTCAGCCTGGCCGATAACCATCAAAGGCTGAACGCTCTACTGAGGCTTTACATTTGCTCCCTCCATCCATTTGAATGATAAACCCAGAGCAGCAAGGCCAAGGTCAAAGCGTCTAGAAGCTGACAGCTAACATGTCTAACACACACGGTAATAACTGATGGGATTCTGTCATGGTATCCACCTCAGGTTGTGGTCTAGATGATTGAATAGCATTTACATCCTTCGAATAAGATGCAATACTTATTTTTTTAAAAAAGGGTTGCATGTTAATAAGAGTTTTCACTGGTGATTAAATACTTTTCAAATATTTGCCCATTAGGATAAAATAAAAAAGAACCTGACGTACTTCAATTGGGATTTTTGATATTACTGGTGTATGCAACTTTTCTAGATTAGAGAAATTAAGGTGATAATTTGTCAAGCATTGTTTTGTAATTTTGTTTTCTCAAAAGAACATTTTGAAATAGTGTATACAAATTCATAACAAAAATTAATAGACGATAATGGAAGATACTGCTAAATTCATAAGGGTAAAGGACATTTTTATTTCATTTAATGGAGATGGAAGTGTTGTAAAAAAGGTTTTAAGGTTTGTATGTAACACTGGTCTTTACTTCTGATTCTTCTGACACGTGGACAGGTCTTTAACATTCTGCGTAAGGGTTTTTACACAGTACATAAAAACCTTAGACAGCCTTAAGATGAAGGCTTTGCAGCCTTTTATTTTCCATGTGGATTTATCAGATTAATGGATTTCTATCTCCATACAATGTCAATGTTCTCTTTGACAGACCTTACAGTTAAACATCACATGACATTTCATGCTGCTTGACCTAGATACGTGTAATTAATTTTTAGTGAAATGCTACTATTTTTTGTATTTTGTTTTGTCAGGTGTCCCTTATTTTCCTGACTTGCATTTTGTGCACACAAGATGTAAAAAGGCAAAATCCACTTGATAAATGCTCATTGTTCACTATGAATTAGTCAACAGCTGCTGTGCTTGGTTTTAGTCACACTAAACACTGATGACTGTGGCTTCTGTGTTGTTAGCGGATGTTGAAGCTTCAGGGGGATAATACCCCGAACAAAAACACATTCACATATGGTGATCAACTCTTGTCCTGCAAGTTTGTTGACACTGCCCATTTAGTAACTACACACTTAATATCTGAGTAGGGTACAAATGTATTCCTGAATAAATGTATTTTGGGACTTCTTGTTCTGATTTGCATACAGAAAACATTTTCTTATATTTATCTGAATCAATCATTTGAACAGCTTGTCCACTACTTTTTCCTTGTACATACTTTATAGGTTTTTCTGATTTTAGTGTGTGAAGCTACATAGTTGAAAATGTACTTTATTAACAACAACTCACAAATCAGAGACTGAATGAAACACATGCACTATTTTTGAACTATAGACACTATGGCATAATTTTACCCAATTACATCTACTAATTATTAAAGACTGTCATGTGTAAAGTTCATATTGAACTATGTGGTATGCAACTGAATCATAGTTAAAGCCAAAAGGACATCAGAAGAAGGGGTGAATTGAGGTATTTTGAGCAGGGTGCACTTCAGACAATTTAATCAATGAAAAGTGAGATAGAGACGTAACTTTGATTTCTTTAGTTAGATGGTTTTGTGGAGCCATTTTTGTAACTCATTTAAGCAATGTGTACAAACATGTGTATTACAGTTCTGTATTAATGCCACACAACGTGCATAGATATTGCACTAATAAACCTAATGAAATGATCATGTTTGCAATAAACCAGCTTATGAAAACACCAGGAAGCCATAAAGTGCATAGGTTTTATAGTGTTTCTCCAGCTGATTCATCTGTGAGAAGGCCAATAAGTGATCCATCAGGAGAAAGGATGGCACTGACTGATGCATTTCTCATGCTCCTCTTCCCGCTGGCGACTCAGGATGCAATCTGTCTGTCATGAGTGTCACTGTGTTTTATGGACGCGTGTTGAAGACTGTAAAGATGGAAGTCTGGGCACAAGCTCAGACAGCCATGCCCTGCTGCTAAACGAGGGCCAATGACTGCTTTTGACCCTCCAGGCTTTCTGAAGCTGTCATGGTAAAGGCAGAAGAAAAAAGTGCCAGTCACATCAAAACTCAGCACAATGATTCAAAGTTAAATGGAAAAAAAACTTCTCCCATTATACAACTTTCTGGAATTCAGATAGTCTTGAGAAGACTGAATTAATAGAGCACAGCATTTCAATATACTTCATCCTTCTATTCTAAATAAATAATAAAGAAAACTGAACACAATGCATTATGAAAAAATATCCATGGGGACTCTCAAATTCCCTATGAGCCAAACACTGAAAATACAACTACATTTACATATGGAAGGATATATTTAAACAATGGCACAGGTTGTATAGCTCATCCACTACCAGCCTATACTGTTAAGCTACTGTTATTTGTATAAGTAATGAAAGATATCCACTGATATTGGTAGAGAAAAGGTTGCATGGGTTTATTAATTTTAAACTCTTGTTAATTGAAAGAAGAAAAAATATGAGTCCCATTACTAGAAACATCTTTAGGCAAGCTTCAGTATTCTATTGCAGGTCAAAAAACTGAAAAGTGATCCACTAGTCTCCAAGTTCACTAAAAACATTAAACATGCATTCAGTAATATAAAGGCTTAATTTAAAAATCCAGCACTGTGTAAGTCATAATCAATGCACTTTTAGCCATGACACTAGCCCTGCAAAATTCTTTGCCTCACCAGTGACTCATTACTCAGACAAACAATGTGCTAATGTGTTATTTTGCCATTACTCTAGACAGCAAGCAGGTGCAGCCAGGTGCCACTTAAGTACTAATGAAAACAAAGTTTAATAATCTGGGGTTTACTGCTAATTAGAACTCTTCCCCTATAAAATGTATATTTCTAAGGAATATATAATACATAAAATAGCTTTATCCGCATCATTATATTTAGCTGATGTTTTTTTCTGAAAAGCTATAATGACATAGTTCAGGCTGGAATGTCCCATGATTTAAAATGATGTTATGTCTACAGTTATGGTAAGGACATTACACCTAACGTGGACATACCTGTGACTGCAACAGAAGGTTTAAAATTTAAAGTTTGATTTTTTTTTATTATGATGATATTATCTTTACTAGAAGATAAGCCTAAGTGGTCTACTTGGAACTTTAGTCAAGATTTAAAGTGTTGATTTTAAAGCAGGGGATCCATTGTCATGTGGAAGCCTTTCGAACATCACAGTGCAAATGAATCAATGCATCTAAAGCTTGACTGTACACAATGACACTGCTCTTCCCGCAGCAACCAGTGCATAGCAAGCCTGTGGCTTGATGGTTCCCGGTTTATTCCTGTTCATCCAAACTAATTTCTGCTCAGCTGTGAGACATTTTGGTTCTTTTTCCAGACCTTGGAAAATGGCTACAATTCTCAGTAAGTCTCATTTAGATGGACTTAGGTAACCACGTTACAGGTGGATTTCTTTTGAAAGTTGATTTCTTAGGTGTCATGTAAATGGGAAAGCTGGTTTCTGAAATGGGATAGGGGATTAGAAAAACCTGCTGTCTCCATTTAGATTTCTGTTGGAGAATGCTGATTTCTTTACCATGAATCGCATAACCAGGTTTCTAATCAGCTTTCCCCAGCTACGCATGAGAGTAACAAACGGCTATAGACAGGAACACGCAGCCTAGTGAAAGAATGAACAAAAGGTCATTAACGGAGCGATGTGGCATAGTTTTTAAAACAACATCTGCCTAAAGCCTGACAGAATATTTGAATATTTCCCCCCAATATCTCTCCCCATGCCGTCATTCTGCCATGACACCAGCACAAAAGAAAAAAGCCTTTTCTGTCACTATACAGTGAAAATATTTGTGCCAGGCATCCTAAATAAGTCAGAGGTGGAGGAGAAATTCGATTACTCTTTTGCTACATGTATATGCAGATTTACAGTAATTAGGTTTGTTAAGTGACATGTGGCATGTAAACACCATTCCCAGATTACCCAAGAAAGCTAATTTCTCCAAGTACATAAGTGCATGTAATGCAGTGTCACTTCAATGTTATTCTCCAGATATGATGCAGTCACATGGCTGGCCATTTCAGACCCCACCATCGCAACATTAATGTTATCTAGGTTATATTCAGAAGACATTTATGCACAATACATTTTGAAAAAAGACTGGAAAAAATTGATGGCTGTGCCAAAAGTCACCCTTGCCTGTAGAATTGGAACAGTGAGAGGGGTGGTTCCAGATGTGTCCAGCTGTTCATCCTCAGCAGTGCATGTCAACTGGTGCTTGAGTACCTCTTCCAGAGTGTTAAACTCCTGGTAGCAGGGAAAGCACATATACACGGACGAACTCTCCATGGCTGCAAAGGGATCAGAAATCAAAAACACTTCATAAGACGCCTAGAAATGCAAAACTGATTCAGATGAAGTTGCAACAGTTCACAAAATTCAACATGTTTGAAATATCAAAGTAATACCCTCACGCGAGCCTCATACAAATGCATAGCCACCGATATTTTACATTTGAAGTTAGGTTGTGAACATTGCCCTCTCCTGATGAAAAGAAGAGCCTGCATATATTATCATGACAACAGCTTGGACTCTAGTGCCAGGAGGCAAACTCTGGGGTTGCCAAGATGACTCACCATGCACCGAGGCTGAACTGTTATTTGACCATGCAGGTTGTTGCTCAGGTAGAACGCTTACTAAGTCTTACTCCCCCTCTGTCATTTCACAAGCTGAGCCGACATTTAGCTCCAACATCAATTAGATGTGTGCTGTAATTGGACCTACTGGAAGTGCAGTCTAGCTCATGCTGCTGCTGAATGTAACCATAATCATAACACAATCACTGCAATCTTTCTCATTCACTACATCCCAGTCAGACCTCATACTGCACAAACAAAGCTGTACTTCGATAAAAGAACCTTTCAAATCAAAGAAAAAACAAACATCTGGGAGATATCAACAATACACCTTTTAATATTATATTTTTCAACGGTTACTTTTCAATATACTTTTGGTTTTATTTCATAGGTATTCTGACACTTTGGAAATAACCACAACTGTAATTTAAACAACAAGATAATAAAGTCCAAACAAATAAAAGAATAACCCACTGCCCCACATTGAAATTAAACTGTGCTGTCCTGGTACAGATGTTTTAATACATCTCACTGAGTCTCTGCAAGACTGAGACATGTCAATCTGACAGTAAAAGACCAAATGAGTTGTCATCTATAACAAGGCTGGATTATGAACTGGTCAAAGCCAAATGCCAAGGACCTGTGTCCCCACAATATCTGTAATGGCTACTGCATCCTGTGGCCTCAAAAGCTCATTTTAAGACCTACATTTATTTAGGTTGTGCTATGAAGTGGTGTTTCATTAGTGTCAACACAAGGAAGCCACAGGTAAGGTGGTATTATTTCTATTACAGAAAACATTTTTTTGGTAATAAGAATATTTAATTTGTGAAATCTACAAATAATACCCATTACTGTTAATATCATATTTGGCATGCAAAAAAAACTAACAAATATTTAAAAATATATACAAATTGAACCTAAGAACAAGGTATCAGGATTTTTTTTCATTTTCAGTGTATGAATCTTCTGTCAATTGTCTAACTGTGTCTTTAGTTCTTGTGTGTTGTGTCATGTTTGGAAGGGGTCAGTCCACAGAAGCCTCAAAACAAAGTTTGGCTCAGGGCCCCAGAGGGTTTTTCCTGCCCTGGTTGGCATCTGCTTTCACCCATGCACCGAAAAGCATAACCAGCGATTTCCTTTCACAAAGTATGCGTTTATTAGGGAGCCATGAATGCTTTTTGGAACGATGATCTACAACTTACATATCTTTCCTAACGTTGACGACGTTAACAATGTCAACTTACAAATAGACATAAATAACAAATTTACCAATCGCTCACGGTTCATGCCATTGCCGTCTAATAACAAGCTTTAGATCAACTAATGTGACGGTTATAACCGGGCTCTGCCCCGGCTTAACGTGACCAACCAGCCCACAACTAATCTTGGCTGTTAGCCGCTAGTTAGCTGCATTAGCTCTCTCTGACCAGTAACATTAGCTACTGTGCAGCTCCCAAACCGCGATGGCCATCTTTTTACTAGCAACATGGCTAACGTCCCCCCGGCGTGGCAGCTAGCTTTGTTGCTATCCCAGAAACGGGTAAAAACAGCCATTTGATCGTCCTTTGACAGCGGGGGTTGAAGCCACATAAGCTAGCAACTAAGCTCGATTTACCACTTGGACCAGTGGTGCTTACTTTCTGGTACCAAGGAGAAGAAGAAGAAAAGACCGAAGGAGAAAGGCGGGATACGCTTCTTCGGTGGTATAATGGCGGCGACAGACTAAAACTTAACATTAGCTGTCTCCCCCCGTGGAAATCCGCCATACACAAATATCAGTGCGTAATGCGTCACCATAAAGTAGGTTTTACATTTAAAAAGTGCGAAAAATTCACCATAACTTACCTCGAGCATACGTTTACCAACTGAGGAAATAGAACAACTTCAGTTTTTTCTGCATGTTAGAAGAAACGATTTGATTGGCTGCCCCAGTCACTTCACTGACCAATAGGGTTGGAGCACACAAAAAGCTGACGGTGTTTGTAGTTCAAAAGCGCAGGGGTCAGTGAGAGTGGGAGCAATCAGTCAAACAGGAAGGTCGGAGTTTGATTTTTGTTCTTATTTGTTTATTCTCAGTACAAGTTCTTCTTGTTTACTTTATATTTCATTTTGGGTGTTATATATCTCTTTTTAGTCATTCTTAAATGTGTCTGTCTGTGGTCATGTCTGAATGTCTTTTTAGTCATTATTTGTCTTTTATTAATTTGTTTTTGTCTTTGTGATCAATATATGCCTTTTTAATGAGCTTTGTGATCATTGAAAAAGAAATATTAATACTCAGTTCATACATAGACTGAGTTGTCATCCAAGTGTACCTGCTGAAATGCCCACTACAAAGTTATTCATAAGGGTTTTATGACCTTAGCTTTACCTGCTGATGACAACTGTATAACAATGTTTTACAGTCCAGAAAAAAGATAACAATTATACTTCCACAAGTAAGTGCAAGTCCATAACTAAGAACTAAGTGCCTCTAATATTGCTAAGCATAATTACAATGGTATACCATGACAGCACAAGACACATAACACAAAATATGCAACTAAATCCCAATTAAATAGAAAAAAACAACTGTAAAGTCATTAATAAAATTGGTACTTCAGCCATACAAAACCACACAATGTGCATCATATGGCACTGAGGCATTTAGGACATGGTACATGGTCTGCTTATATATCAGTATTATTCAAAGGGCATTTACCCAGTCACACACACAGACATGATGGTGGCTGGCGTGCAAGGTGCTCCATGATCCTGATCCATCAGGAGCATAGCCAGGAGGGATCGGGAAAGGAATCACTGACCCTGCGGGCCATGGACGACTGCCTTACCAACTGAGACGAAGCCACATTGGTTAACATTTACACAAAGAACATATCTGTGGAGCAGAGTATAATACACTTATGTGTTCACATTTGTAGCACTCTAAACTTCATAAGCCACAGCTGTTTTAAAAGTTAGCACATATTCACAATCTTAGCACCACATCTGAACATAATTTCTGAGTTTTTCACTAAGTGACAGCAAAAACTGTCGCATAGGACTACACTTGAATACATGAGGTTTTTTAAAGCACTACTAACACTTAACAGATTTACTCTTTTCAGAGAGAGTACGTGCAGCTGCATGGTGCATCTTGATTTTGTTGTATCAAGTATCATATCCAGAGGTCATTTCCAAGAATTGCACACTGCCCTGATGTGGCCCATTGACTGTTTGGGAAGATGAGGAGCTCCTCCAGACTTCTTATCCTCGCTCGTAATGGTATTAAAGAAGCAGCGGGGCGCTCAGCCAAAGGGACCAGGGCCACTCAGGCTTCACAGAAACTGTACCATCTACCCAATACACAACTGAATAAGATTATTTAACTTTGACATATCATATCACCATGTTGAAGACATGAAGACATTTTCACTGTCGGCTATGGTTCAGGAATTACAGGTCCTTGGAGAGGAGAGCTGTCTCGTCACACAGCATTGACTACTCTCTCTCTGTGTCTGCAGCTGCTGTTGTGCTCAAGTATCATGTAGTTTGAAAAACAATCTCTCCATAAGCTCCTTTTAGTTGTTGGGGGCTTTTTGATCATATGGCTTGATTATTAGAAAATGGTGCTGGTCTATTGTGAAAATGTAAATTTTAATCACATTTTCCCAGTTTTGTATAATGTAATTATAATCATCTCTTCCATGTTGACTTAAAATCAAATTTTGGAAGTAGGAATCTTAATCTTGCGATTTGCAGGCAAAATATATACGTAGTTGGAAAAAATATAATTTTTTAACAATTTTTAGGAATAAAGAGACAATAAAAACAGTGATGGTACAGATTTGAACACTGACAAGGAGAGATACACGTAACTGTGCAGCGTGGTAGATGTGTAATTTAAATCAACCTAAATATAAACTATTACAGTCTAATATGAGAGTCCTAAAATAAATCCATAAATTCATCCATTATTCTCTTCAGGGTCACATGGAACTGGAGCCAATCTAAGCTGTCAAGAGTTGGGGTAAAGCCTTGATAGGGGGCCAGTCTATTTCAGGGCCAACACAGACAGACACACAGACAGATAAACATTCACACCTACAGGCAATTTAAATTCACCAATGAATCGACTGTAATGTGCCTGTCTTTGGTCTGTGGGAGAAAACCCACGCAAGCACATGCAAATTCTTCTGAAAGGCTGCAGCCAGTCGGGATTCAAACCAGGGACCTTCTAGCGGTGATATATATATATATATATGATATATATGATAGTCGATATATTGGGAAGATCTTGGTTCTCATATTTTATGTTTTCTGTTTACATTAAACAATAAAAAACATGGGCAGTATTTCTGAGACGGATCCTTCAAAAGTAATCTATACCAGTTATGGATAGACGAATCAGCTGGAAATGTCATTTATTCCAAAGCTTAAAGTTCTCTGGAAAGAAATTGTGCACCCGTCTGGGTCAGGCCGTCCACCACATTATTCACATTACCACATCTCAACAACCCCTGTGGATTGTGATAAAATATTTATGGATTTCAGAGGATGAATCCTACCTTCACAATGGCATCAGTCTGAGGATGACACTATATGATCTGAATGAAATGTCATAACTGTTGGGCAGACAAGGCATTCCGAGTGTTACACACATTCATGCCCCCTCAAGATGAATTTGCCATCCTAACTTTTGATGTCATCAAGTCAAAATTTTGCTTTGTCATGTTGGTAAATGCTACAAAACTAAGGACCTTCTCACCAGCCTTAGTTGGAGCCCAGTGTCTTTTTAGAGTCAATATATGGCAAAAATTAGCATGATAACCAAACTAGGATGGTTGCAGTAACATGGTGAATGTTATTCCATCAGCAATGAGCTACTGGGATTTATTCCCAGACCGGATGGCTCCTTTCTGTGTGGAGTTTGCATGTTTAGTTCGCAGCAGCTCAGGACTAAGCCTTCATTTGATCATCTGACACAATTTTGTTGTCCACCTTGTATGTATAATGACAAATAAAACACTTTAATTTTAGCTCAAGCATTATGGGACCTGAGATAGACTAGAGACATGTCCAGTGTGTTCCCCTGAGTCTCACCCAGTGACATCTGGGTTCCACTCCCTTCGTGACCCTGAACGGGATAAGTGCTTACAGATAATGGATGTGTAGATTATGATTCTTAAATACTTAACTATATTTAGTCATTTATTGGCATTTAGTTGTGAAAATAGTACTTTTTAAATTCCTTTTACTTATTATTCTCATCATGGATGTCACAATGTCACTTCATTGGTTTCTGTTGCTACTGGCAACAGAGTGCTGGTTGCATAAAAATACTTATTGGCTAATTCAACTAATGATTCCTAAACCAGAATGATTTAGAATACTTATAAAACTGTTTACTTGTGCTAAGGAATGACCATTTTACAGTTGAAATACAGAGGACAACTAGTACCACATAGTTTCTTCTCCCTGTAATTATGCTGGCTGCTAAAATATGCTTTCTAACTTCAACAAGTATATTAGTGTTTTATAAACCAAAAGTTATCACAAAAGCCCAAATTCATTCTTAGGTTTGTTTATGAATAGAGAGGAAGTACTGGGCCAGGTCATACAAGGACAAAGTAATAATTTAACTGAGCACAAGCTGAGAATTTTTAGTCAAGCACCAGCCAGCAAAGGTTCTGCCAGAGCCTATAAATATTTTCTACTGAAGAGAGAAAAAGACGAAAGAAGAAAAGTTCATGGACACTCTGAGATGTCATTAAATTCGGTTTTCCTTTTGCAACAAATTCTTGTCTGAATGAAAAATCTGAACTGAGACTAGGAGCGACTGCCTTGGTCCTTGGTAAATGGCCATGAAGATATTCAGTGTGCTGAAGGTTCTTTAAGTCATGGAGCCAATACAGATTTGACTTCAATGTGATGCTCTGCCTTAAAACTGGGGTGAGACTATGTCAAAAAGTATAAAGACAGCAACAGCTAGAAATAGAAAGTCATTTAAAAGTCATTTAAAAACACCACCAACAGCAACAGCATATTTAATGTTCGTAAAACAGCCCAGAACCCTCAGCACTTTTCACACGTCAGACATAATCAAACTGGAAGTGCAAGATTTCATCAGTCAAGGTCAAAAACACTTTTTTACTGACATTTGCAATTGCATGGTTCCCATAACAACTGCTCTGATTTCATCACTCTCCTACTGGTCCTTCTGGAGTTCACCAGTCCACCATACAGCATAGTCATTTCATTAATCCCTTCATGAAATTTAAATCAAATTCTATTACTTATACCTGATGGCAAGTTATGCACATGGAAAATTTCACATTGAAATAAATTAACTTTTTTTAGTTATTGCTTTGTAGGACACTAGAAACAGGGTAAAGTAAAGTAAAAGCAAAAATTCCCAGAGTAAAAAAGGTAAAGAAAGAAAAAGAGTTTAATAACTCAAAATTGTCCTTGCTCTAATTACATTGTTCCTTATGATATGTGACATATGTGATATGTGTTGGCATTTTCTGCTCGACTACTTACAGGTGACAACTCATCCAGAAATATTTGTTTTATCAGCCAGAGTTATACAACAAAATCTCAGGCCCTCTTTGTCCCAGCCTGCCAGGATCTTATTTACCACACCTCTCCTTCATAAGTACTTTCAGTCACAACTGCTGTACCTGACTGAGGCAGGGAAGAGGGTCAAAGTGCGGGCATGGAGGTGATGGAAAGAAACAACAAAGAAGCTTACGGGCAGCAGGTATAAAATATCTGACTGAGAGCTTGTGGACATGGTAGGTACAAGGTTCAGAATTTGACAGGGAAACAGGTGTGAGGGGCAGAGAAGATCAGGTCAGGCGACAGGGCATGAAGAATCGCTGTAGGGCTGAATCAGGAATCACGACACATTTCATTCATACTGTGTTCTGTACTCACAGAGGTAGATTCAGTTGAATACATAACAAGTATCATTATTTAGTGGAAAGCATAACTGATATATTTTATAATGGAATCTCTATGCATTAACCTACAAGTAGATTTGGAGTGTTATATCCTGAGATGGAGCAAACATTTATTGGGAACATAAATTAGCTGCACAATAATGCTGTACTGTAATTACTAGACTTTATAAACTGATATGATCTTAATGCCTTCATCGCAAAAGTAATTCATAACTAGCCAATGAAATACTGGGTAAAAAGCACAATATTTGTCAGTGAAATGTACTAAACTAAAATAAGAAATCCTTAATCACACTCAATTATATAAAATACAAAGTCATGCTGCTATTACAAATGTACTTTTAAACAGGATTTTTAATCATATGATGTTTATCTGCATTTTTCAATTGTCATCTTAATATTTTTATTTGGGTAAATAATAATAAAAAAGATTCTATCATTGATAAAGTCTCCCTGATGCTAAAAAACATGTATATAAATAGTTAAGACATTTTAGCATTAGGGTTGTATACTCACTGTGATCATCCAGTTATTCCAGTATTATTCATCAATGAATGTGAGACAGGAACAGTTTCATCACTTTATTAATGAGTTTAATTATTTATACCAACAAACAAAAACTGTCTCTCTCCCTTAATCCCTCTCTCCTCGTCAACTCCGTAATCCAACTGACCTGTTCCCATTAATGACAACCCTCCCCCCATCAAACAAGGGTGATAGAAGAGCAGGGGCACCGCTAATAAAAACTAAGTGTAACAAACCAGAGGGTGGGAAAAACACATTTAGTCAGCTCATCATTTAGGAAAAAGTACACAGTAACCTCCATGGTAACAAGTACATTTACATGCACACGCACTCCCACACACACACACCCCTGAAGCTGTGCTCAAAAAAACTCCCGAAACATACACGCACTCAACAGGTCACCACTCATACAACACTCAGAAAGTGAAAACAAGAAACGGTCGGACACAGTAGATGGTGCATCTGACAGGTTCATCTTCTCCTTCCTCCGCAAACACACACATACAAACACAAACTCAGGGTGATTCCAGCTCCCTCCAAACAACACAACCCCATAGATCCAGAAATTTGTAACATTCCATTAACATTTAAGTTAAATTGAAAACTGGAGTCCCAACTGCTGGCTAGCACCTGCATGCACACAGATTGGAAAACAAACCTTAAGTTCTGGATCAGTACAGTATCTTGGATGTGAACTCGTTTTGCACGTGACACAGCTTGACTTAAAAAAAAAAAAGAAATCAAACAACAACAAAAAAACGCCTATATCTTCACCACCACAGTGAAAAAAACCCTTGACCCTTCAAAACAAAACAAAAAAAGCCACAATACAATAAATAAAACAGTTATGACAACATTTATGGGAGAAAAGGGAAGTTATGAAGAGAGAAATTGAGGGAGAGAGAATAAAAATGAAACATTTTGTTCTGTTTTTTTCCCCTCATGAATCAGGGACTGAAATGAAATCGTATTTACAGACTGTGAATGAGGATAAACAGTCCGGCTGCTGCTGCGCCGGTCTACTAGAGAAAAAAATTACAAGAACAACAATATAATAATAACAAAAATAACAAAATAAAATAAAAGGTACTTGATATTTACAGTTTAGCTGTGAAAAAAAAAAAAAAGAGGACAGAGGGAAGCTGAAGGACATAAAAGACTGGAAGGGGAGGCTCCAAAAGCTGTTGGATCTGAGCATTGTTACTGGTCAGATTACAGATATTAGTGAAAGTAATATAATCTGGTCAACTTGGGCTGAACATGCACATTTGTATGGTGGACTGAAAACAAGTCCAGGCCAACAGTGAACCATTAAGCGGCGAGAATTGTTTTGAAATCAGCTCCTACCATGGTAGCAGGACAAGACGATGAGGATGATATGCGCGTCAGAGACAGGCTGTTTAAAAAGCTGTTTAGAAAATTTCAACAAATCTCACGAAGCAAAGAAAAATAATTCAGAGTCGTCCTCTTGCACAAACATTACCCGTGTAAACTAGCTGAAATGATAACGACAAACCAGGTGAAAGTTTATCTTCTGCACCTGATTTCAATCTGTAACATAATCAACCTGATATGAAACGCAATACCGTAAAAGTGACATAATTATTGAAGCGACAATTCCCCCTGCAGTGCTAGGCAACTGTGCTTATGACATCTGAGACACTGAGGCTTTACTCTGCCCCACACCTATGGCTCCCTCTGCGGGAAGTTATGTAACAGCTGGACAGTACACATGATTCACCCCTTTGCATCTCCCTCTGCTCCCTCTGGCCATGTGCAATACTCAAGAATCAACATGAAACGCTCGGTTTCGAGCTTGACCAATGACAACATGAGCTTATAGTGTAAAAACTGAAGAAACTGTGCACTCTGCTCAAATTGAGCTTCCTCTCATTTACATAAAAAGAAGGCTGAGGAGCAAATTCTCAAAAAGAAACTGTAAATACAGGCTGTGGTGCCATCCTGTATATTAAAATTTAAAACCACTTTTCATCTAAAATGACGCGGACAAAATCCGCCAACATGTCCTGTCTGGTATCAGACAGGGAGATTTTAAAACAAGACTTCACATTTTTTCACCTCTGGGCGAGGTGAACTGACGACACTTCAGAAATCTGGGTAGAAAGTAACAGAAGTGTCACATCGACACAGTGAGTATAAGGATCAAACATTACGTACGGTACAGCGTGTCATTTTTGACCCAACTAAAGATGATTGTCAATATTAGTCGGGCCTCACATGCAGCCCTTCTAAGCTTCTCAGCCAATTAGGATCCTATTTGATGGCACCACGGCCTCACATAAAATTAGCTCATTCAAATAAAATTAACATAACAGGGATAAAACTCAAATGTAGATTACAATACAGAAAATCCACATAACATGTAGAGCCTGGACTTTGCGCAGCAGCTGATATTATGCCCAAGCATGGTTACTACATGTCCTTAAAAACAAGCCACACCCTTCTGAAGCTAGCAGCCACAAAAATCACTTTCTATTGGAAACTGGTTAACATTCAGGGTAAATAGCAATGCTCAGTGTTTATCTGGGTGTGTATAGATTGTTTTTTTTTTTCTATTTTAGGAGTTTGGAGCCAGGAGGAAGGTTAAAAGGAAGAAGAGCAGAGGAGAAGAAAAGGAAATGGGGAAGACAAAAAGAAAGAATGACAGGGATGGATGTTCAGGTGCTGTTGGTGATGGATCCAGGTGCTGAGCTGGGCTGGGCGGTACTGTCTGACACACTGCCCTCTGCAGGGGGACAGGAAAAACAGGCACGTCACCAACACAATTGAGACATATTTTAGAATATCCGTTTGGATTCTTTGCTCCATCTATTAAGTGACATGCAACATGTCTTAAAAGCATTTATTAGGTCATATTTATAATAAATGAAACTCTGAAAACTAGCATCAAACAGCCATACACACCATGTGAGGCAGGCGATGTCTGTGCACGAGCGTGAGGAGGAATGAGTGTGGAGTTCAACTGAGGCTGGATAGACAGCTCTGAGTGGGGAAAAAAGGAACATTGCACATAAAGTACTTTAAATGCACTCACATGACAAGCAATCATGAGCTTCTAAGTGACGCTAAATCAAAGTCAAACACAACAAACAGGCCCAACTCCAATTCTCCCCACTGGCTCTAACCCTTGGTTTTGTGCGTCCTCGTGTAAGTTAGTGGTGTCCTGTTTCACTTTAGCAGCAACGGAGAGGGAGAAGGAGGACAACGTGTTAGGGCTATGTCGCCATTTTAATGGATGTTTTATTTTCAAACCCAAGGGTTATGAATAAATGTAAATTTTTCTCTTCAAATGGCCCATAAAAAATATACCACATGCTGTTCCATGTGTCATGTACATCTCCTGACCAAAAATAGCCCCTGTCAAGGATCTTGAACGGCTGTCCAAGTTAATCTATGAGACCAGATGTTGCATTTGTGCAAGTACAACTTTAAGACCGTGGTTGATGTTTATCGGCTCTACGTTTAAAGGATGCAACGTGTGCAATTGAGATTATGTCACCGTTTTCTTTTCAAGTTTCGTCATCAATAAGATGCAGTGAGAGTCTCTGAAATAAAGGGCAGGGAAGGCGTAATGCAGCGTGGAATTGATAGCTTATTTATCTTTTTAGCCTGCTTGCCTCCATGTGGAGCTCATCAAGTTTCTAAAGTTGCTTTTCAGACAGAGACTATAGCTAATGACCAGATGCAGAGTGCAGCAGTTATTTTCAAGATGAGAACAAGATTTAATTTCTGACCTAGAGTAACAGGCTAATGTAGTATTTTCTAGTTAAAGCCAAATGTTTAAGCTTTGAATTAGTTTTTTTAAATTCATGTTTCTAGCTGATACAGAGGCTGAGAAATTGAGGTTTTAGTAAATGTTACCAGTTTGCCTGTTTCAAACAACCTCTTAGGTTTTAGGAGGCGTTTTTTTGAGGGAGCCTCAGCTCCTAATGGATTCATAGAGAGATATTCTAGCTACTACTGCTTATGAAACAAGGGAGCACTAGAAAACAAGGAGTAGGATTATGAATTGCGACTGGGCCATCCATACACACTGGAGACACAATAGAGGCGAACAAATCTCCGAGAGGCACACTGACCAACAGGACTGAAGTTGAAGAGGAGCGGCAGTTCTCGTCCGCTGGGCAGACGGGTGTTAGGCTGGCGTAATTCATCAAAAAAGGCGTGCGCGCACGCCTCCAGAGGGGAAAGCCTGGTCACCGGCGTGTATTCCAGCAGCCGAGAGCAAAGGGCTATGGCCTCTGGTGGGGTACGAGGCTTAAATACCTGTTAGTAAGGCAAAAGAGAGAAATTCAGAGTTCTGCGTTCATATACTGGCTTACTAAAACCCCAAACCGATCCTTGCACAACTATCAGGAGTCAACCTGAAAAGCCTCCAACCTCCAGAAAAGCACCAGCATAAAAATTTGCTTTCTGTACCCCAGCTTAATATATTCCAGTAACGGGAAAGTACCTTTGTCCAAGGGTGTGCTTTGATCTGGGGGAATTTGAATTCTGTGTAGTTGGGGTTCATTTCCCGAATCTGCTCCCTTGTTGGGGTCCCCAGAACCTGAAAAGGTGTTAAAATGTGATATTCATTACACATTATTACTACATCTTGCATGTTTTTAAATGCACAGCTTGCATTTGTCTTTTCCTTATACTATCAGACCTTCTTTTATTTTCAGTACATGCTGATTTGTATAGTAAGGCTTTGTTTCCAGTGATTTGCATTATGTAAATCTAAACTTTACACCAGGCTTCATTTAATGTAACAGCATGTCATGAGTTGGCCTTCATCCACATTTTGCAAGACCCTTCCTGTACCTTGATAATCTCTACTAGCTGGTCCACGCCACTGTCCCCGGGGAAGATGGGCTGGCCCAGTAGCAGCTCAGCCAGCACACAACCGGCCGACCAGATGTCAATATTGGACGTGTAGTCAGTGGCACCAAAGATGAGCTCTGGGGCACGATAGTACCGTGAGCAGATATAGGACACATTCGGCTCTCCACGAACTAACTGCTTAGCACTGGAAATTGTTAGAGGCAGCAAAAGAAGACATTTAATTTCATCACAATGGAAAGAATGATAGACACAGGCATGTGCAGAAGTAATGTTTGTTACTGACCTGCCAAAGTCGCAGAGTTTCAGAATGGCAGTCTCTGGGTCCACCAGGAGATTTTGGGGCTTGATGTCTCTATGACACACGCCCTGGGAATGGATATAAGCCAGACTGCGGAACAGCTGGTACATGTACACCTGAGGGGCAAAAGAATTGGAAACACTGACAGTTTAAAAACTTAGACACAATAACTGTAAAATTGAAGCTTATGTGTTTACTATAGGTGAAAAGGTGTTGACTGAAGCTGAAACCCTTCTGCTGCATAGATATATAACAAGTTCTGATAGCTAACATTTAAATACAATAGCAGTTAACACTAGTGTCTACTACAGGTGACAGAAAATAATAGTATATTGTTAAGCACCTTTATTTTTTAAAGAAACATAATGTACATTTGGTAAACGTAAAGAATAAAATATTATAAAGGACTTTCAAGGATACCAAATTAATGCTTTGAAGATTTGAAAATAATATTAAATAATAATTGCACTAAACTTGTATTAATTGAATTAACTAAAAGGGATTGATTTACATAATGAATGCTACTGGGAAAACTTTTCCGCTGCAAAATTTAAGTTATATTTAACCTTTCCTTATTGCTTGTTGTAATTTTGTGGTGAGACAAACACTATTAAGCTGGACTACCAAGAATCTCTGGATAAAGCTGTAAATAGACTGTGAGGGTTGGGTATCACTGAGCTAACGTGTCGTTTAGTCCGTTAATCTGCTGAGCAAAAATATATCTGACTGCTTTACTTAAGATTATTTTAGTGTTTATCACAACGCCTGTTGATAGGCAGCATGCCTGCATTGTTTGACACCCCCCACCGCACAAAAAAAGTGAGAGAAGGATTATTTTTCAAATTATTTCATCCATTTTTATACAACCCAAGTTTAAGTTTGTCTCCTGATGCCAAATCCAAAAAAAAGCTTGCACAGTTAATTTTGCATCCTTCAATGTGTCTGTGAAATGCAGATGGTAAGAATCTTAATATGACAAATCACTGTCATAATCACCATTACCAACATTACTACCCACATGACAGCAGGCTGGACACAGATTACAAAATTATTACAGACAGGATGACTGAGGCATGAGAGATGATGGTTTAAAAGGGGCAGCAAGAGAAGAGGAGGGGGACGGGTGAGTGAGGAGGAGATGGTGAGGACCATGGCAAAAACATGATGCCCAGGGATCAGGAGGTAGAGGCAGGAAGAAACTAGCTATGCTGTGATGGAAATGTGTTGCTTGTGGAAGGAAGGAAAAGCAAAGAGGATGGAGAGGTAGACAGAAAAGGAGGAAGGAAGAGGGAGAAGGGAGAGAGATCTGTATGCATCAGAAAGCCGTAGGGGAGCAGCACGCTGAGGTAGGGAAATGGGCCGTGAGACAGTTCTAATGTGCTCACTGCTGCTACAGACGCGATAAACACACAAACACTCTCCCTGAAATGAGCACCCTTTCAGACAACCAAGTTTATAGCAAACAGATTAATTCCCATGGGGCCATCGTTTCCGTTTTGCTTTCATAATCCTTAAACACTGAGCTGTCAGCGACAAACAGAAAAATACTTGATTATTAGATCTTCAGCCAATTACTAAGCTATGTTTTACTTGCGGTTTAGACTGACTAGCTGTACTGTAATTGCACTATTGATAAAGAAGAATGGGCTAAATGTTTTAATCCAATCATTTTTATTTGACAGGGAAAAATAATAACATGATAATTAATTGATAACGTACTAATGCAAGTACAAACCAAAATCCATTAGCAAAATATTCCATGTGATTAATCCAGATTACAATTTAAAAATCTTTTCTAAAAATATTAATAGTAGAACATGTCAGACTGACGGCACCAGGACCACAAATGTTCTGCCAAACTCTTCCCCAACCCCCCAAAAAGCAGTATGCTGTCCTAGAAAACGGCATATGATGGTAATGTGTAGCAGTCTGGATGTCAGAATTTCCCAAAAACAAATCAATATGTTACAATGAAACAAATTTTACATAAATTCAACACAATTAAGGAAAAATCAACAGCAACTATTTTAGACCTTTTAGACCGTAACTGTATATTGAGATAGATAAAATATGGCACATATATTATAGCTTATTTGTACTTTTTAATGCCTATAGTAATGTGGTGAAAGCAGCGTGGACTAAAATGACCAGCCGCTTATCGAGATGTGATATGTATGTCTGTCTGTCTGTCTGTCTACTCACCTTAACATAAATGATAGGGATGGTGGTCTTGGCCTTGTTGAAGTGCCGAGCCACCCTGTACACTGTCTCCGGGACGTAATCCAGCACCAGATTCAAATACACCTCATCTTTCTGGACAGAAGGACAAAAACATATACACGAATTACCCAAGCAGTTATAGTGAAATTAAGTGTGTGCCTCAGTGCACAAATTACATTTAATGATGCATTTCTATCTGAGGAATTCACAGACAGAGTACAATTTGGTATCTACAGCATGCACATCAGCAGTTACAGGGTGAAAGATATTTTCACATTTTACTGTGTCAAAGTCATCAGTTCTAGTAATTTTCTTAAATAGAAGTTGTTGTTTGACAGTTGCACACAGAGAGTAAATGTTGCAGAGAGTACATGGGTTTCAGTGTCTTTTTCAAGGACACTTAAACATGTGGACATGGATGACTGCTTGTGCATAAATAACGACAGTGGTAATGTGAAAATGATGACAATTCATGTTATAATAAGGACCAAGCTCTACTTGTCTAGAACATGTCTGTGAATCATCTTGGATGCATGCAGTGTCTAATGGCTGGGTGTGGAGTTAGAGTGCTCCACTGGAAACATGACTCCAAGATAAAAGTCAGCGCATACACACCTTCTCTCCGCTGGAGTAGAAGAAGTAACGTAGTCTCACAATGTTGCAGTGGTCCAATTTCCTCATAATTTGCAGCTCCCTATTCTACAGTAAAGAAAGAAAAATGGAAAGAGGAAAGTGTGATTGTATTGTATAGTAAACTGACTAAAATTAATTAGAGTTTATTAAGGACTGATTTGTTAAAGATCATATTTGAATCCACAGAATCACAAGAGAAATTCTTATACATAGAAAAAATATTTGGCACCAACAAACGTTTTCTACAGATGCATTCTGATTAAGCAAACCTGTCTATACCTTAAACCTCTTGTCTTGAAGAACTTTCTTAATTGCCACCATCTCCTGGTTGTCGATGAGTCGAGCCTGGTATACCACTCCAAAGGAGCCATTTCCTATAACCTTTATGTCTGTGTAGGAGACTTCCTGTGGACGATCAGGGCCCTGGCCGGGTGTGGCAACCACCGTCGTCACTTTGCCACTGTCTCCTGTGGAGGAGAGCAGAAACAGCAGCTTATTAGGTAAATCCGGACATGACAGACCTGTGGTTTTACACCAAAGTTCTATATCAAATATTTAGAAATCACGAGCAGACTAATGAAATCCAAAAATGCCATAAATTTAGTAACATAACAGTAACATAACGCTAAGCATTTTAGCTTTTTAAACAATTTCCGGTGAGAGAGAAGACAAAGATACTCCGTAATTCTGTAAAAAGAGCAAAAGCTGCATTCCCCCACTGGCTGGTGATGAGCTTCTGAGATTATCTCTGAACTCACTGGTGAACTGGCCAAAAACCAGGTTATACTGTAAACACACATATGACGCACGTCTATTCAAGATCAACGTGAGTTTCAAGCAGGGCTCGGTCATAAATTAAACTCTCTGTACACTTAACAGAAAACAATGTCTACAACACTACCCCAAACTTATGACTGCTAAAATACAATTTACTAAGGTTATTGCCAAATAAATTCGCAAAGACAGTTTGTTTGGGCTGGTTTGCAGCTGTCTTTTTCTTCTCGCTAACCAAATTCGACTTCCTAGGGCTAACTTTTGGGAAGGTTGGAAGCATTATATTCCCAATTCAAACAACAGTCCCTGCAATGGATTTCACTGGATTGCAATCCCAGGACAGTGCAATCCACATTTTACCCAAGGGGAGGACAAGAGTCACAAAACCCAACTTGCCCTAAGTGTGCTGACCTATTCATACTGCAAGTTTAATCTGCAATTGCGTTGATCTGAATAGCATGTTACTGTCTCGAATATTGCACTAGCTTAACACCACTGCAGTCCCAATTACCAAAATGTCCCCATTATAACTACTCAAATGACAAGTTGACACAATCCCTGCGTAAGAGCTACTTAAGTACATTGTCTTATTTTGGCTGTTATTTATTATTAAGACATTTTAGATTAGGTTAATGTTTAAATATATACTTAATACTGCATTCTATTTGGACTAGGCTATGGTTATATTGACATTTGCTATACGCTTTCTTTAACATCCAGTAGGTACAAATAAACTCACCGTAATTATAATGAGGTTGTGTCAGAAGAAAGGTTTTAGTGCAAATGGTTGAGGACATTCAGGAGCAAGAGTGTGCTAATACAATGTAGAAAAGTCTGCAAAATTTTGAATAGATAACAGCCTTTGACTATGCTGTAGCGTGTTACATAGTGCAGAATGGAATTCAATTTCCAAAATGAGATAGACAGGGCTGAGACGTGGCCTTAGAAAAGAGGAATACAGTACAATGGAAACTACACCCTGATCGTCTAACATATAAAGCAATGGGCCGGTGTCAACTGTTAAACATTCTACACGCTTTTACAAACAGGAAAAAAACATAAACATATACATTTTAAAATTATCCTAACTGTTTCTTTCTAAGTCTAGTGTTTGACCTTGTGGAAATCAAGCTCAAGATCTAACAGTAACTGGCAGCTCTACTTAGGGTCAAGTGGCTACTCAGTGTTTGAAGCCTATGTACATGCTGGGTCAAGAGTGATTTGACAAATCGGCACCAGAAGCAAAGACAATGGGAGGGGAAGATCAGCGGAGAAGAGGCCCATCGCCAAAAGGCTTGTCAGAGCCTGTGATAAAATTGCGTGGACAGTAGCACACCCAAAAGTGCTACCATTTCCTGGGCTTGCTCACTTCGCCTGTCTCAACAGGACCCCTCCTGATCTCTAGTAGTTCTTAAAATGGAGTCAGACAAGGAAGCATTTAGGTTTCTCCCATTGACAGATGAAAAACAAAAGATGATTTATCATCTTCAACTGCTGTGTGAGAACATATCTGCACTTATATTCAAAGGTTTAATAAATTCTCCATTAGCTTGAATTCATTCTTAATGACAAAAGACAGCTCATCTGTTTTACGAACACTTCCACTAAAAACTTTTTCAGTGTTAACAGCAGGCAGGATCCAACTTGCTAGCTTAACCACATGATTGGCCTAGATTTGATCTCTACCCTCAGGTCAGCAGGACACACTGAGCGTTTAAGATCAGTTATAACGCAGTTCCAACACATTCCAGCCCCACATTACACTGTTCCTGTGTATTCCCTTTTAGCATCACTTTTACACTCTCTTTAAACAAGTTAACCCAGAGGGGAGCACATTAAAAATGGAGCAGCTGTGGCACGATAGTCCTCTGAATAATGAATGCAAAGATGAGCACTCTGCCCAGCTGTCAGTGAATAGCTTTGGTTTCTGATACGTCAACGTAGCCTGATGAGTAAGAGAAAAAGGATAAGCAAAGTGACTTTCATCACACCCACACTTACAAGCAATTAGCCTGGAGCTTGTCTGTAAGTGTGAAACCCTTACACACATTTAATAAAATTATGAGCTATTTCGTGATAATTTAGCACATTATTTTATCTTTAGAGGCCTATAGGAATAATAACACCACCTTGTCTGAGTCTGTACTATTATGGATTTACACTGGGCATGGCTTTGAATCAATACAGCAACATTTCCCCACTTCCTCAAACAGATGATGCATCAATTTACTGGATGCCACTCACATTTAAATAGTATACAATATAAAGTGGCCCTAACATTTTCTAACCAGAGAGCTACACTGGACAACTGCTGTGGTTTCTGTTTCACACCACACAGCCTCAAGACAGTTTAGCCTTAAAATGCTGTTTTTCAACTTTTTTCCACTCATTGCTTATTCTTCGCCTCAGTGTTTATCAGTGCCAGGTAACTGTCTCATATAACTCCTTCCCCCATGTACTTAAATATATAATCTACACACCACACTGCATAGAACCCTTGAAATGACGCTGCAGACTTTTGTCCAAGCGATTGCATTAAAGACTAGATGGAACACTGACATAATAAATACAGTAACGAAGAGCATATTCTGGATTAGTCTTGTCCAAGGTTCATGTTGCTGGATTGGTACTGACACTTTCCTTTTTCTTGATTGTTAACTGTTTTCTCAAAAGGACAAATGTACCAGGGATTTGAAAGGCTGTAGGAAAATGTCATATACCACAGGTCCACGTACAGCTTCATACAAAACGAGCACTGTGTATGCATTAATGCATTTACAGGGTCTGCAGGCCAACGTTTACATTTTTACCAAACAGAGATTTGGTAAATTGTCTTACACTACACTTACACTACAGTAACCTAAAGTGCTTTGTAGTGTTTCTTATTTGCCGATTCACAGGATTAGGACTGCTATGCAGCTCTCGTGCACTCACCAGAAACAACTAATTTGGGGTTTCGTGTCTTGCTGAAGGACACTTTAACATGTGACGGGGGGGCAGGAAATCAAACCAACAAACCTGGGAGTGATGAATGCCTGCTCTGCCCCCTGTGCAACAGTTGCCCCAGTCCTTATATTCCATGTGTTTAGAGTAGCAATGCCATTTTTTTCTTTCTAAGAGCTGGGGGTTACAAAGTTATTGGAAAAAATATGAAATATATTTACATTTCTTCCCCGAGGCCTATTTAAAAAATGTGTGTTTAAATGTTGTTTTCAGATTTGTTCATGTAAGAAGTTTTAATTTGTCCTACGCATCATCCATAAAGACTCCATTAAAATGACTAAACTATATATTTTGTCCTCTACTTTCTCCTTTCGTCAATCTCAATGTCACCACATGCTCTCAATGATGATTTTTTTTTAAGTGCTAAAGATATTACATAGTGAAGAAAGGTGTTTTGTGATCACACAACTAAACAGGTATACTGTAGTGATTTAATCATAGCATTAGGTTTGTGCAACCTGTTAT
Source organism: Channa striata (assembly GCA_033026295.1). NCBI lineage: Eukaryota > Metazoa > Chordata > Actinopteri > Anabantiformes > Channidae > Channa > Channa striata. The sequence continues at coordinate 19,182,684 of CM065175.1, read as the reverse complement.
GCATAAATTGTTCCTTCCTTTACACCTGCATGAAATCCAGTGATAGAACCACTATCACATACCAGCATGTTGTCTGAAAAAATAACTAAGGGTTTATGACAACTTCTTTAAATAGTAGCAAAAAAGTGTCTTTACTAACACCACCATCCATGACCATACCTGAGCAGGCAGATATCATCCTAGTGGAAAAGCTTTGTTTTGCTAAAAAATACAAAAATAATAAAACCAATAATACTAGTTTCACACAATTATTTACTTCAGAGTGTTTATTGCTAGATATAAAAATACCCGGGCCTGTGTGGACAAAAGCTAGAGATATTTTCAGATTTATTTAGCTTAGTGTTTATTTTCTCTACAACATCCAGGCAGCTCCAACACAAGAGCAACGCTTTATCGGAGTGCAGTAGATAATGATGAACAAGACAGTAATTTTTTTTGTCAGGTCCCAAATAACTCCAGTTTTTCCCACTCTGAGAATGTTATTTGAAACAAAATATGTTACTGTATTTTCTTCTAGTATTTATATATGATTGTCCTCCTGCAAACCTTAATCACTTACACTGCAGATTTCCATCCAACTGTTAAAATTTTATTATGTTTTATCAATTTGCAATTGAATCTACTTTGTGCAAAACAGTGTCTATGACTCTTGAGCGTTCTGCATGATTCTTATCACATCAACGCCACCAAATAAGGGGACTTTGCTGTTGCCAAACCAGGGTTTCTGGTACACTTATGGCAATGACGAAGATAGTGACATTGTATTATAGCATTTGCATAATTACAAAAGGCCAAATTCAGTTGATGATGACTTCTAGTGTAGAAAAACGTTATTTAAATATATACTTTATATACTATTTTTGTGTTTTCTATCTGACAGTAGCGACAAAGTTGCAGAGGCAAAATGTTGATATGCTGAATTCACGTTTGCCAATTTGCAGTTCACATACCTATGAAATTTTCCGCTTTCCTGATTTTATTGGTGACATAGAATGGCAAAAATCATCTGTGAAATATTAGACTGCACCGAGGACGATGCCTAAAAACTTGATCAATTTAACCTACTCTTTACAAACGCTAGCAAGCTAGCTAGCTTTCATATCTGATATTTCTGAAAAAAATATTAGAGCCTCGGCAAACACTAATGCTAATTCTTCTTAGGATAAAGTGCGAGAACATTGGTTTGGTAATGTTGCCCACTGACAAATCGTTTTTTGGCGTCGAAAGATCAACAGCTCCGATCTAAGCTTCACACCAGCAGCTAACGATAATGTTAGCCGTGCAATAAAGCCTTTGATCGTAGCGGTTCCTTAATGAAAAACACAGCTAGCGTTTTAACGTTAGCTGGAGAGCTAACCGAAGTTAGCTAGCCGGCTACAGCTTGCTGGCTAACGTTAGCTCCGCGACAATGATCGAGATTAAACCTAACGTTCCTCGAGCACATTTCAGTTAAAATAATGCCCAGCCCGACCCGCTGTTGTGAAATTCACAGTGATAGAAATATAAAATAATACTCACTAGGCAGTTTTAAATTTCCAAAGCTCGTCGAGCTGCTTCCACTGGCTTGTGAAGCCCCAGGTTTTCCTGTCGAGCTTCCACCGGCTACTGCTGATCCGGCACCGGCTGCAGCGGACCCGGGAGCTCCGGGAGGCTCAGCGAATGAGCTGGTCCTGGGCCGCCCGCTGCCGCTCATATTTGTGTGAACTAAAGCCGGGGCAAGGTTGAACGTTATTAGCAGTCAGACCGGCACGGACTTAGCCTGTATACGTGTATTTTAATATTTAATTTAAATGAAAAAAAAACTACACTTACAGCGTTCTGTATAGGCTGCCCGTCTCCCCCTTTCTTCCTCTGTAGAACGGTGATGGTGGGGGGACTGGGGAGTTGACGCACAACTACGTAAGGATCGCAAGGGTTGATGGGAAACTGAGTTGTTGAGAGCTACCCTTCCTCATAGCTCTAGTTACAAAATATGAAATTTTATTTAACGTTGATTATCGCTTAAAACGTCCAAAATGCTAGGAAAATATATAACCATTATCCATAAACTATATAATAAAGAATAGAATAAAATGAATATACACTGCTTGATAGATTTATCCCTAATCTTCCAAGAGCTGATACAGCTGAACCCCTGATATAGCTTGTGTTTTTGCATTCAGACTGTTCACCTTCGAATTGCCTGTAGTTTTTCTTTGTCTTGCTTTTGTTACCTTCTTTTATTCTTAAACCGAAAAAAGCCTTTGCTTGTTTTCCATGAGCACAACTAGAAAGATAAAAAGGTATTCCACCTCCTTTTGCTATTAATAGTATTGTATAATTACTCTATGTGTATACATATTAAAGTAAGGTGATAATCACGCATTCATATGTTATTTATGATTATTGTCGATCTATTGTATTTCAGTATATTAATAGTTTCACTTTTTTTTTTTTTTCACAGCTGCATTAACACTCGAACGTTCCCTATGGAGATTAATGAAATGTTAATGAATGAAGAAAATATCAGTGCGAGTTTATATTCTAATACAGTTTATCCAAAAATTACAGAACACAAAAATATGCTGAAAACAAGCACCGCTTTATTGCGCCAAAAAACTCCATTTCCCATTAGTAACGCATACTCTGTGATTGACAGCTAAGCCGTCCAATCAAAGAATCTGTAATGTGGAAGCTACCGCATTGGGCGGGGTTTGGTATCACAAGAATGGAGGCTGTCGGCGGGCTAGCGCTTCATGACACGCTTTGAAATGCTCTTTCCCACGGACGTTGTGCAGTTTTTCCATTCTCATGCCGCGGACTGTCAGAAGAGACGGACAAGAAAACACACGCCGAGGGGGCCGAGAAGCGATGACCACACGAGCGGTTGTCCAAGAAGAGTAAATGAGAGGTAAGGAGAAAGAAGGGCCCGCGGTGGAAGCCGAAGAGCTTCGGGGAAAAGTGTGTAGCGCCGCCTGACGGACCGCCCGACGAAGCCGGGAGCCGCCGTCAGGAAACCGCGGTGTCGACAAACAGGTCTGCAGTGTCGGAGGGAGCGCCGCCAACAGCTCTCCATATGCCATGGCACACTGTAAACAAAGATATGAATCATATTTGTGAGGAGAATCCGATGAGTTAGTTAGCTTCCGTGCAGCAGCGGCGGTGCCGTTAGCCGCACGGGGCCTGCGTGCAGCTAATGCCTGGAAATTGCGATGTTTTCGAGGGATTGTTCCATAACGTCTCACTGCTGAGGCTTATTACTGTCATAGAACACACGCAGCGTCGCTGTTTCCATCACTCGAAACCATCATAATTGAATCATTTTAAAGCTACTGAATGGAGTAACAGTTGTGGCATGACGTTCAGTGTTTCATATTGTAATTTTTTTGCTTACAACAGGTGTGCTGTCTTGCTGCCTTTCTGGGTGATCCTCACTCACCGAACCCATCAGTGAAGGTTCCCACCTGTTCCACATCCCCGTTCATGACACGCTTGCAGCCCGCATAAAACGAGGCACACACACTATCAGCATGGCAGAACAGCAGGAGGAGGCAGAAGGCGTGTACGTGGAGCACCAGTACATGTGCAGCGAGTGCCACGAGCTCTTCAACACTCTCGAGGACGTGCTCGTCCACCAGCAGATACACACCGGACCGGAAGGAGAGGGGGACGGGGATGTCGGCGAGGCCATGGCTATTCAGGGTGTGTCAGAGATGGGACAGAACCAGCAGTACCAGTGTCTGGAGTGCGGGGCCCTCCTTGTGAACGCAGACGAGTTGCTTCAGCATCAGGAGATGCACATGAGGGAGGCCGGGATGGAGGTGGAACAACAAGGTATCGTTGCAAGCATGAGAAATTGGAGTTTGTTGAGATATTAATGTACTAATGTAAGGAGCTGCACCTGTGGTCTATAACAATGTAGTAAATTTTGTTGTATGCATGGATATTAGTTGTCTTAAAATTATTAACCAAAACTGTGTGTGTGTGTATGACTGTTGGACAGAGCTGTGTGAGGTCTTGGAGACAGAGGAAGCTGGATCAGCAGGTCAGGTGTCAGGACCAGTTCAATACCAGTGTCTTGACTGTCTGGCTCTGTTTGACTCACCTGAGACCTGGCTAGAGCACCGGCGGACCCACAGCCGGAGCAGCACTCACAGTAATACAGAGACCACAGTAAGACATCAGTCTAAACTTTATTTTAGTAATTGGTGTAAAATTGTGCTTGAGCACACATAGTTATGTGTCACAGTTATTTATAATTAACAAAGGATTCACTGTAGTTCTCCACAGGTGGTGTAGCACCTACAGGTCATTTGGTGGAGGCTGTATTTTTGGCAGGGAGACTTCTTAACAGTTTATTGTTTCGTCTGGTAAAATAAGTAATTGGCTGAAATTATGCACTCGGTAAGCCATATTATGTAGTAGACTGTAGTACTTTGCTAAATTATCATCTGAGATTGAATTTTATTTTAATGTAATACATGTTTAAATCTTTGCATTACAAAGGAGCAAGATAAATAATCATCTAAACTTTGCTGAATCAATTGTGTGATAAAACATTTGTGGCAGCAGCTTAAAGCCAAATTAGTTTGTGGAAACGCCACTTTTTCTAAGAAGGGAAATGACAAATTTGTAACTATTTCTGACTGTGCATTAATTAGTCTCAGTTCGTGCCTGTACAATGTAGACTGCAGTCACCATCACCAAATTCAGACATTTATCTCTGATATTGTTTTGTTTTAGGCCAGCTGAAACTGGAATGTAATTGTTGAAAAAACTACTTTAAGTGACGTCACAAGTAAAGCATCTGCTAATCTTCTAAAAGAGAACTATCGCATTCTTTGCTACTGTACATAAATGCAGAATAATCAAACACTGGAATTTCTGCATTGCAAATATGGAATTCAAAAATGTATTGACCTATGCTTTTTACTTTTTTTTTTTTTTAAACAGGAGTATGTGCTACAGCCTGATGGCACAGTCACTCCACTGAACAGTATGCAGAACTATGTGCTTAGTGAGCAGCAGGCTGGGGAGATCTTGGCACAGGTATTTGGAAGAACAATTCCAGAGAGGCCTGAAGGGTTTTGAGGTTTGGGTGTATGAACTGTATTTGTATGTGTTTTCCAGGTGCTTGCCCAGCAGGCGCAGCAGCAGCAGAAGAAACATCAGTCTGCCACTAAATCTGCTGCATCCTCCCGCTCTTCCTTGCTGCCCCCTGTGACGCCGACCCCTGGCTCTGCCACTATGCACCTGCAGATTCTCACGGCTCAAGCCCTGGCAGACAATTCCACTGCTTCCGGTCAGCGGCGCGCCAAGCTTCCCCGCTTGTTGCCTGCTGTGGCCCGAGGCTCATCTACAAAGCTTGGGGTCCTTGAGAACGGAGTACAGACACTGGAGTTGAGGTTGGCGCCTAGTATCCAGGATGACAGACTGCAGCAGCCAATGGAGGTGGTGGTGCTCCACCCTTATGAGTGCTCAGAGTGCTCCCTGGTCTTCCAGACACCTGAGGACTTCCTCCAGCACCAGGGAGAGCATTTTCTAGGTCAGGACAAAGAGAGTGGAGAGTCTGGGGTCATGAGCGGGTTTGACGAGGTACAGGGGAGGGAAGAGACTATGGAGAAGGTGGAGGACATTAGGCTCAGAGTAACAGAGAAAAAAGCAGCAGTCTGGGCTAAACCACAACATTGTGAGCTCTGCAATCGTTCCTTTACCTCCGTCAAATCGTCTGGCTGCTCACAAACGTGTGCACGAACAGGGCACACACGAATGTCCAGAGTGCGGCAAGGTGTTTAAGAAAGCAACATCGCTGCAGACGCACATGCGCACTCACTCAGGTGTGGCCAGATACCTGTGTGTGGACTGTGGTAATGGCTTCACCACTGAGATGACTCTCATCATGCACAGGTAAATAGTTAGCAGACACCACAGGAGTGTCAACGATATTGGGAAACTGAAAAGCTGTTACATCTTGTCCTTCTGGTTTCTTCTAGGAAATCCCACACTGCAGACCCCCTTCACAAGTGTCAGTTCTGCAACAAAACCTTCACCAACATGACCAAGTACCTCTACCATCGGCGAACTCACCTCAACCGGGATTCATCTGCCACACCCACCCCTGTCTCCATGGTAGCAGAACGACTGTTTCTATCTCCTTAATGTATCTACAACCTTATGTAGTACGATGTTTCAGTTTGAGTGTTTGTTGTCTTTTATAGGTTTCAGCACCGAGAAGAGCATCTCTCTCTGCTCTCGCCATCCTGCAGAGATCAAGAGACAAGAGAAACTCCCACACGGATGTGGCCAACTTGCTGGCCCCTCTCACAGAGGATGAGATGGAAAGATTGGGAGAAAATCCAGAAGAAACATCTGAGAACAAAGCGGACTCTGATGAACCCTCTAAACAAGAGCAGGATGACAGCATGGAGGTGGGTTCCCCAGTCTGCAACACTGCTAACCCCCTTCAGGGGGAGGATAAATCTGGCTTAGCTACAGATCCCGCTCCTGTGGATGACCCTGGGGCCGGAGTCACATTTAGCTCCACAGACTCAATAGAAGCTGCTGCTGCTGCATCATCAGACAAAGAGCCTTTCTCTTGTCGTTCTTGCTCCAAAACCTTTCCCTCCCAACTGCAGTTGGTTCACCATCGACACAAGGTCCACGTCACTGAGCGCAGTTTCATGTGTGGCATCTGTGGAAAGTCCTTTAAGAAACAGATCCATGTGCGCAATCACATACGTACACACACGGGTGAGAGGCCTTTCCAGTGTTCAGACTGCGGCAAAACATTTTCATCTCTGGCCAATCTGATGAGGCACAACCTCATCCACTCAGGGGTGCGCCCATATCGCTGCGACGTCTGCCATCGCTCCTTCTCGCAGTCCTCCAACCTCCGTCAGCACAGTCTGCTGCACCTAAATACTGCAACACTGTGCTGTCCTGACTGCCCCGCCACTTTCCGCTGGCCCACCAAGTTAGCTGCACATCGCTACACGCAACATCCAGGGGCTCCAGCGCCTTTCCCTTGTCCTCACTGTGAGGCTGGCTTCTTGACCAGGAAGCAACGAGACAGCCACTGTCTGGAGCAGCACCCCAATCTTGTGGACTCTGGTACAAGTGTAAAAACAGGAAAAGAAACAGATAAAGAAGTGGAAGTACCCAAAGCTCAAACCTCAGAGCTCTCAACACCAGCCACAGTAGAGACAGATTCAGGGGAATCGACCAGTTTTAATAGGGGGGGGCTGGATTGCAACTTGTGTGGGAAGAGGCTCAATTCTCCTGCCAACCTGCGACTTCACAGACTGAGTCACTTTGCTTTAGGCCCTGGGCGGCCACGGTCCACATCAGGAATGCGGCCGAAAGCCCATCAGTGTCCTGTATGTGGCAAGCTGTTTGTGTCTTCCTCTGGAGTTGCACTTCACCAGCGAGTCCACACCGGTGAGCGCCCGTTTCCCTGCCAAGTGTGCGGCAAGCGCTTTCGTCAGAACACACACCTGCGAGAACACCTGCGCACACACTCAGGTGAGCGGCCATTTCGCTGTGAAGTATGTGGAAAGGGTTTCATCCAGAGCATGCACCTAGCCGAACATCGTCGAACACACACAGGTGAGCGGCCGCACGTGTGTCCCCTGTGTGGAAAAGCTTTTAAGACGTTCTCCAACCTGAGGAACCACAAGAAGACTCACATCAGGCAGCAGAGGATGGATGAAGAGGCAGCTGCTCAGACCGCGGTGGAGACCAGCTCAGCCGTGGCACTGGTGGGCGCGTCTTCGATGGAACTGGCCAATGGACAGCCTCAGCTCATCCAGATCCAGGCTTCCGATCTTCAGCAGGTAAAAATGGATTTCACATCATCCCCAAAAAAGTGTAGAACGATCACATTGAGCTAGTTACCTAAATGCCCAGTAATTATTATTTAGGTTTAAATTGGTGCAAACATGACATCTGTATTTTAATTCCCTGCGGGTAGTTGACCTGATTGTGTTTTCTGCCTCAGGGCACTCCCACTATCATGTGTAATGAGTTTGGGGAAACCATTGCCATCATTGAGACCAGCGAGGGAGGGACGCTGCCACTGGAGCAGGCCTTGGAGATCTATCACACCGCTTTGGAGAACGGCCTCGCTATGGACACAGTCGCTGTCGATGGACTGCAGCTCCTTTGAAGACGAGATAGATGAATACTAACTGAATCAAAAACTGAGTACTGTGAGAGTGAGCATTCGTTTCATAGTAATAATTTACTACAGCCAGTTATTTATGTCTTGGAAAAGAATGTTGAAATGACAGAATGAGTTTTAAGTTAAAACCAACATGCCAAAGTTGTCAAATGTCCTTTTACAGATATGAGGAATCAGTATTCGGTGTTTGAAATCATGCAGACTCAAACTAAGGATGTGGCATCTATTCCGAGTAAGGACCATTGGTTGTGCCTCAGACATTCGTATTATCAATTTTATCAGTTAAGATATGGATGTGATTTATGTTTGAAGGTGAAATCTTTCAAAGCAAAGTGTTCTGTTGTAAATAAGTGAGATCAATAAATGTTTTTTCATGATCAACGTGCATAAGAAGACGCTTCGTGTGCCAGTAGTAAACTATCAAAGGATGAAATAATCTGAACTTTAATGATAAAGGTCCTTGAAGAAATATGCTAAATTATAGATAAATTTATTGTGTTTTTGCTCAAGGAAAACTCATTTTGCACATTGCCAGCTATAAAATCACTTTAATTGAACACCTATGTTTATTTGCATACTTTAAGATACAGATACAAACTTAAATTATTCATATAAATTCCTCTCTTGTGTACTGGAACAGCAAAACAAAAGTATAACACAAAAACATTAATAGCCATATTTATTATTGTTTTTCCATTTCCATGTGTTTTTTACTTAAGTAATGGGTGTCTTAAAAGTCAACTTATGTTCAATGACAGATTTTTCCTTATCAATAATATAATGAGTCTACTGACTCTACAGTAATTATTTACAACACAACCAAGTCTTGCACAAAGACACAACCAGTATAATATCCTACCAGCTCTCTTTGATTCGTTGCCCTCCCCTCACTTCCCCCGGTTTTCTCTCCGCCTGTCTTAAGAAAGAGGGTCTGGAGAGAGCAATAAAGTGACAAAAGGAGGAAGGAGGGAAGGAAAGAGGTGGAGGAAGGAGATGTACAAGTGTTGAGGCTATAGAATTAAACTTAGCGAGGGCCAGAGAGGCATACAGAGTTGTCTAAAAACATAGATTATTACTATCGAAAGGATATAAAAAAAAAAAGAAGGTCTGTGTGTTCGTTTTCCTCTAATGAACAATAAAAATAACTGCAACAGGGCCTTGCTGAGGTGAGAGTCCAGTCAAGGGAAGACTACGATGGAGGAACTGTACAGGTGTGGAGCAGCATGTCTCACCTTCCTCCAAAATTGGATTTATATTAAACAAAAAAATGTAAAAATAGTTCAAGAAATCAACAGCTGGCGAGAATGTAGGTAACATCTGTCAGCAGTGAGAGCAGAACTAAGGACCAGGGTTCACTGCAAGAATATGAGGAGTAATAATAATAATAATAATAATAACAACCATAGGAATAATTCAACAAACTGAATATGACAATGTTAAATATAAATCAAATTGTTTAAAAAAAGTTAATAAAACTGCTTGGCAATAGAGGATTAAGGCTTAAACAGCCTTATCTCTCCGATTAAAGAGCCAGGATGTGCCCGTTGACTCTGACCCACCTCCTTCCTTCATAGTTAGCAATGAGAGGCACAGGAATGCTTTGTTCCTACCCACCGGCATATGCTATAGTCAGTCGCAAGAAGGAAGGACTTGGCCAGGAAGGTGACTGCAGGAATGATGGCACTGCCAGAAGTCCACTTAAGTTTCAGTCAATTTTTCAATCACCCCTGATAGAGCTCCCCTGAAGATCTGCGCGTGAGCAATAAAAAGGAATAAAATGATCTTTCCAAGTCCATAGCAATACGTTTTCTTTCAAACTGAATTATTTCTGGCTGTTGAGGGCCCAGCCCTTGAATGTCAGCAGAAACAAGACACAAGCTTAGAATAGTTAAGTCTACATACAGGTTGTTCCTCTGTTAGATATGAACCGATATTACTCCTCTAACCACCATTATAAACAAACACCAAACATAAAATGTCTTCTTCTATAAATTGCTGACTCTTTACTGTCTCCAAATGAGCAGGACTCTCCATCCACAACAAGAAACATTTCTTCTCCGAGGGAAAGGAGTGCAGCTGTATACAATGGTCCCTTGTTCACTAGCGTCAACGGGCGCTTTCTTCAAGGTGGTTCATACAGTGCTCATTGACGTGTGGAGATTAAGAGTTTGCACCGTGTGTGTACAGTGTGGAATGGGGAACGTTTCCTGCCACCAGTTTTTTTCATGTGGCCTTTTTTTTTGGTACAAGGGTCACACACAAAAAAATTGCAACATTGCATACAGACACTCTTAAAGATTGGCTGCTGAGGATGGAGAGAACTTGGGATCTGATCAGTGGAGAGTACAGTGTAGTTAGAGTGTGTCAGGGTGGAAATGCGTGACTTCAGTAGTCACTGATTGGTTAATCCAATCTGTCGACATCCCTCATCTGGAGGAGTCCTGTGAGTCACGAGGATCCTCTGGGCTCGCTTCTGTCCCCTGCTCCATGTCTTCATCCTGCAGGTCCATGCCTCCTCTCCCAGACACCTCTCCTGACTGGGAGCTGGAAGGTCCAGGGAGGGAGCTGGATGAGTCAGAGGCGCATAAACCAGAGGCATCGGAGGGAGCCGCCGTCTGCATGATCTTCTGCCGGACCTCCCGGATCTTCAGCTGCAGACACACCTTGGTGGGAAATATGTCGGAATATCTCGTCTGGAATGCTGCAGTGGCATGAGCTGGAAGCGGGATAACAAACGCGTTAATGTCTAGAAGTGGAAGCTCATTCTGAAAAAGCATGTTCATACATACATATGCGCGTCTTACCTGACGGAAAGAAGCCCTGCTCCTGGAACAGCTGCATAACCAGTGCCCTCCTTTGATCCAGTGTTCGGCGCAGGGAGGAGTATGGAACTTTATCAAACTCCAGTTCTGCCAGGATGTCTTCTCCATCTGTGGCTGGGAGAGTGGACAAACAGGTGGAGTGGTTGAGTTATCTGGAAACTCTTCACAATAATGAACATTTATGTCTCTTCAGGCCCCATGTTTGACACAAGTGTGACAGCACATTTAAGGATAATTGGGCCAATTTTGGCAGAAGCAGGTCGGACGAATTATCCTGTAATCCTACTAACATAATCTTAATGCTCCAATAAGGCTCAGAATCTCCACAATCACAAATATCAAACAACTTGGAATCTAACTTGTGTGAAAGGAACAACAATGAATCATTAAGCAGAACCAGCAACAGCCAGTGAGAATGAGCTGACACCTGCCTTGTTCAGATAAGAATAAAGCTTTATTTCAAACTCGCTACAACTTTCGCTGGCTGACATGCTAAATGACAACACCAGGCCGCCTCCATGTGTGTTTTACTGTCACGTTTCATCACAAAGGTTTCTGTGAGATTTCAGATCCATAGAGTCGCCACTGAAAAATTCTTCACTGAATCTTGTAGTGTCAGTTTGAAAATCCTCTAACGCACAAAACCTTACAGAGCGTCATTCTCTCACTCTATGCCGTTTTACACGCATCCTAACCAAAACAAAAAAAATTAGAAGACTATTAAAAATATATTTTGTTACCTGCTCTGTCAAAGGTGAAGATATCCCCCTCACACTTGGCTGCACTTTTAGGCGTGTTGGGCTCCGAGCTGCAGCTTGAACGCCGCCGACTCTTTCTTTTAGGAGAGACTTGATCATCAGTGGCTGAATCCAAATCTAAACCAGCACAAAGGAAGCAAACGTTAAACCATCCACAAAGAGCTCTAAGGATTCAAAGCTAAAAGCATTCAGTCACTGAATCATAAATCGAACCTGTAGAGTTTTTCCTCTTGCGACGATAGCTGCCCAGAATGGCACGGGGTGACGTGGCCAGACTCTGCAGGGTTGGCGAGGGCAAAACCTCCTCGGGCCGAAATTCTGGCAACTCAGCAAAGCGTTCCTCAAAATATACCTCTGACAGCACCCTGCCACACCAACACACACACATACACAATTTACAGTATATATATATTCAGTGTCCATCAATAATTTCTTCAGCTGTACAGGGTTCACAAAGGTGTTAACTCACTTGTCCACAGAGTCAAAAGTCTTCTTCAGTGGTGGAGGGCGAGCTTTGACTTTTTTGGGCGTAGGACCATCTTTGTCAGAATGTGGGGGAGGCAGGACAGGTTCTGTGGCTGAAGGAGGAGGGAGAGGAGAAGAGGGCAGAGACTCCCTCCATCCAGCCTACACAGAAAGTTCCATCATTTCATACAGAGTCAGAGATGTTTTTGTCCCCAATAACTGGGAAGTTCACTCTTATTCTATTAATGCTGAAAGCCAGACTTAAAAGTCTCTCTCACCTCTTTGGTGGTTGTGCTTTCCCTGTTCCGAGTGTCAGAGGAGTCTATTGCACTAGAGACCTCCAGAGATCTGTCAGAGGATGGCGGGTCCTCGGCAGGATGCGCTGATGGAGACCCCGTCTGTCCCGCTGCATCAGAATCGAAAGGGAAATGACTGTTGGCCGCAGCTTCCCTCTCCCTCTCCTTTTCGCGCTCTCTCTCCCTCTCTCTCTCCCTGTCTTTTTCTCGCTCCCTCTCTTTTCCTCGACCTCCGCTTTCGTAGTTACCCACAGGGATGTTTGCCACCGTTGCCTTAACTTTTTGAGGGGCTCTGATTGGAAGTTGAGTTAGTTTGGGCGTACCTGGTGCGCTGCCTGCAAAACCGAGAGAAAAAATACAATCATCCATTGAACAACTCACTTAAATTTACAAAGGTAATCTTGGACAAAACCAATCCATGCAGCCGCACCAGGTGTTTGGATCTGAAGTAAAGGACTGCAGGGCCTTATGGACACAGCTGAGCCACTGGGGGGTGCCACCGAGCCGCTGCTGGAGGTCTGCATCTGCCTCTCTAGGTGTCTGTCCGAATGAGTCAGCAGCTCCGTTTGTCGGTCAGTTTGTCGTTCTGCAGGTCTGTCTGGAGGCAGGTGCTGGTCTGCCTGTCTGTCCGGATGCGAGTGTGTGATTGTTGTGAGGGTTGTGTGTTTGGGCAGGATGTGAGTGGAAGCACTAGAGGGACTGGAGACAGAGTAGACCACACTGGGGGGCACTGCTGTCATGGAAACAACACAAGTTGCCATGGTAACACTAGGTGAAGGAGGGTAGATGGCAGTGACTATCTGGCCCCCAGGGACTGAGGAAGGGGCAGAAGTGGAGGGCTGTGGAGACTGAGCTGTGGCTAGAAGCGGTGGCTGACCTAAACGAATGAGACAAAGCACTATTTTAGCACTTCAAGAAAGAATCCATAACATTCTTACATGTAAAAATATTCCCTGCAGTTTAAATTTTCCACTAGTTTTTATTAACAGTAACACTTTCAACTTTGTTTCTAGAGAATGTAATAAAAAACTTTTTGGGAAACTGTCTTACACCTATTCTTTGTGAAAAGCTCAAAACTATTACAATAACATGAGCTGAATATTTTTTTGTAGAGATATGATCTCAAACATTTCTTAAAGTTCTATCCTGTCTGCTGTGTCACGGCAGACACTGTTTATTCATTTGACGTGATGTAACAACCACAGACTGCTATTTATAAAGGTTAAAAACAGGAAGCTGTGAAATTAGCTCTCCACGCTACTGACCTGCAATCAGTGGCTGCACAAGTGTCTGTCCAGGTGGTGCGATGGTTGTGAACCCAAGAGTTGCTAGGGGCGAGGGAACATATGCAGACCCAGGGACTGGCAGAGCCTGCTGGGTGGGGGAAGAGCCTGTTGTTGTGGAGACCAGAGGAAGAGTAGATGGGGCCCCTGGAGTAGACTGGACATAGGTGATTCTGGATGGAAGGAGCAGAAACACGAGAAGCAATTAGGAGAGAAATGTGAATAATAATAATAATAAAGAAGGTAAAGAAAGCCAGAGGAAGGGAAGATTTTAGCATTTTGTAATGAAAAATAAGGTGACGAAGGTGTATTAGCACTGGCAGAAGACTTTTAGGTAATACTGAGGCAGAATAAGAATGATTGGAGCAGAGACATGATTAGAAACAAAGAGGAAGACAAAAAGAGAAGTGCTGCAGTGAGTGTCAGTGGGTGATAGTACATCACAGTAAGCAGCACTGATGACTAGTGGTATATGGTGTGTGTGTGTGTGTGTGTGTGTGTGAGAGAGAGAGAGACAGAGAGACAGAGAGAGAGAGATATGAGAGGTAGTGTGGGGGTGGCAGGCAGAGGCAACTTGGGCCACCAGCAGCATGACTAACACATCCACAGCTACAGCTGCACCCCTGCTGGAGTTTTTGTCTCTCATATTGTCTGCTCGCTGTGAAGACAGAAATCCAGACCCACAAACAATACAACTTGACGTTTAGCATTATGCATCTCTCCTAACCTCAATTAGGATTCCTCTCACAATATATAAGCTACAAACAACAGAAAATTCATAACATATATTTCAACAATAATGAGCAAAAGAAGAATATTCATGATGTGTTTGCATGTTATTCTTTACCTACTACGCTTTCTAAAATGTGTTTAGTTTGTCTACTATTAAAACTAGTGGAACCCACTTAACACATCATGTTTAAACTTTTATGGGCATGCTCACTGACTGAAGTCCAGGATGTCTTCAGTGAATGATGTTTTCTATTTCTAGTCCCATGAGGATCCTCTAGTAGAACAACAAAGCAGCAAACCAGTAACTAAAAGCTAAATAATTTACTCTACGCCTGCACTAGATTAGGACCCCACCCCAAGCATGATTTCAGGAACACACAAACAAGTAAACAGCATGATGAATTATCCTCTTTGTTTTTGAGGCATTATGGAAATACGTCCCTGGAAGTCATCAGTCTTACAGCAGAAAAAAAGACTTTAACTAAGCGACTGCTCAGAGTAAGTAATCCAGCAGATGGATGAGTGTGGCTGGCATTTGTCAGAGCTGAGTCAAACTTTACAGACACATCATTTGTTTATATGGCTTTTCAGATTCCTTTATATCTGTACCTTTGTTGGATTCAGCTAGCTATCAAGAAAAAAAAAACATTTAGATGTTCCATGTAATGTTCCATTAGAGGAACTACATTGGAACTTTTTTTTCTCCTTGCCATGATACAATTGGAACAACAGTGGAAATTTGAAGAAGAGCCTCACTAATAAAAAATAAACCTCATTAGCCATTGAGAAATGACCCTCAGTCGGACCGTCAGTGTCAGAGGAAGGCCTGCATCCACTTCAGTAATGCCTCTTTTAGGGCTAATGCATTTACATTATTACAGAAAATTACAAAATTTGCCAAACATGTTTGAAAAAATTGAAAAACTATTAGCTCTCTGTTAAATCCTGATTGCCCTTATACTGCAAATAATCTCACCTCAAATGCAAATAGCGTATCTTATTGTTAGGACTATTTAATAAAGACTGTCACAAGGACAAAAAATACTTTTGGAAACACTATATTAATATTTAAAAATTAAAATAAATTGCGCTACGTCTGCAAAGTGCAGGTTTGAAAGAATGTTCCTAAAGTGGCAGAATGTGGGTTTAGTCTCATTAAGTAAAAGTGATTATAAGCAGACCATTGCAAAAATGCTTTGCACAGTCAATTTAGGATTTAAATGATTTTAAACACTCCTCGTTTTCTTTGTTCCGGAGAACCACAGTGGTGCCGCTTAACAAATCAGCACAAACATTAAGCGCAGAGTTACTTACATTTGTTCTTTGACAGTTTCTAAGTCAGTAGTGGAGGAATGAAAAACACATCAAAAGGCTGGTAGTGCAAGTTCAGAGCTATAGAATCATTTTCATTCTTTCACTGCAGTTTTACTATTATTTCCCACCTGGTAGGTGCTGGTGGCAGTAAAACAGCCTGAGAAGGGGCTGATCCTGGAGCAACCACAGCAGCTGCGCCCACTGTTACAGGGAAGGGGCTGGCAGGGTGCACGGCTCCACCCTGAGGCAACTGGGACTGCACCACAGGCATTGGGGCAATCTGGAATATCTGGAGAGTCAATAAAGAAAAGGTGTTTGAAAATGCACATTTATAGATGGACAGTGCACGTTGTGAGACAATAATATGTTGTAACAAAAATTGAAAGTTTTCTTATCTGTGGTTCAGGTTAAATTTTCACCGACCTTGCTTCCTGTCTGGGCACCATTCTGGACAGGAAGTGGTGGAGCCACAATGGGAAACTGCTGGGCAGGGGCTGGTGCAGCTCGTACTGTTGCCATAGGAACAATCATTTTACCCTGGAGCACAGGACTCTGTGTTTGCACTGAAGCAAAGAGAAGGGGGGGTGGTGTATTTTATTGGCTGTCAACACAGATTAGAAGTTACACATGTACCTAAGGCCTGGACAAAACTTGAATATTTTGCATCATTGACTGCATTTACACAGAGTTAAGAAACCTGGTTACTAAATCTGGGTTTATATATCTGGTTAGTGTATGTAAGGGGGAGAACCTGGCGTTCTTCAAGAGAAATCTACCTGGGTAAACCAGGTTTCCCTAATCCCCTACTCCAATTTCTAAAACAAGCTTTCCCATACGTGACAATGAAGAAATCAGCTTTCCCAACAAATCTGATGGTAACCTGGTTACTTAAGGCTGTGTAAACACAGTCAGTGTCCTAAAGATGATAGATCTGAAGCTCTCACCTCTCGTTCCTGGGCTGACCACTCCCACAGTTGGGCTGGATGAATAAGCTGTTAATGAACTTGGACCCTGCTGCTTTCCATTGGCCAGGGACATGTGTGCAGATGGAGCTGTGGGCAGGTTGAAGATACTGGTTGGTTGGTTGAGCTGCTGAGGTGGACTCTTGGGGTTGGCACTGGCAGGTAGGGTAGGCAGGATGTACTGAACTTGTGTAATGGCCTTACCCCCCGGGGGTGCCAGGGATGAAGCGGGAAGGAATTGAGGCTGCAGCAGGGGCAAAGACATCGGCCCGTTGGTTTGGCTATGTTGTGCTGATACAGCGGTGGAAGGAAGAGCCTGCGACTGCGAGGGCTGAGGCTGGGGGGAGGGTGTGATGAGCTGAACAGTAGGTTGAGCAGACAGAGCTCCTCCTAACACCAAATTAGTCACTACACTGCCTGGGCCCATGCTCGCACCTACAGGATTAGGAGATGATGAAGAGTAGTACCCACCCCCAGTGGCTGCTGCCCCTCCTCCTGATCCTGAACCAATCAAAAGTTTTGGCTGCTGCTGAGGAGTCAGTGACTTCCTCTCTGGTGGATGTGGGCTGGATGAAGTGCCTCCATCTCTGGGTTTGCTTGTGATGGGGAGCGGTGTACTGATAACAGGACGCATTACATTGGTCACCACGGTAGAGGCAACCCTCACAGCGCCATTTCCTAGGAGTGGGTTTGCACCCAGTGAACTTACTGCTGAGGACGAAGGCCCCCCAGCTGGAGAAGTGGAAATTACTGACTGGCCTGAAGAGTGCGACAGGGAAGGAGCTTGCAATCCTCCACCTCCTTCTCCCTCAAATATGTCCTTACCCTCTCCCTCCCCTTTTTCCTTTCTCCTGTGATCTGAAAACGCTCCTCCTCCTGATCTCCCCTCATCAAAACGCCTAGTAGTCGGGTAGGACGAC
This sequence comes from Channa striata, assembly GCA_033026295.1. NCBI lineage: Eukaryota > Metazoa > Chordata > Actinopteri > Anabantiformes > Channidae > Channa > Channa striata. The sequence continues at coordinate 19,164,974 of CM065175.1, read as the reverse complement.
AGCGAGACGCTTCTGCCGTGAGTGGTATGGTGTAAGGAAGATGATGAAGAGGAGCAGATGACTGGAGCAAAAACTCTCTGAAAATGAAAACAGATCAACAGAAAAAAAATTACACGTCACGACAGAAAGTAAAGTACTTCAGTACTACTACTACTGACAAATAATTGTAAAGCTAAGTTACAGAAATAGAAAAATGGGTACCTTTCGATCACTTTCATCTCCAGAACCGTTCTCGCTATCGCTGTCAGTCACTCGCTCCTTACACTTGAGGTCTATAGAACTGCTAGGATAAGGGTCCTCTGTGGAAAAGAAAACAAACTACTACTACACTTGACATTCATTGAAAATTTTTAATCCAATGCATTCAGGGTGCACAATTGCTGCAATTTACACAATTCTCAGCAGGACTGGCAGAAAAGAATAAACACTAAGTCTGACTCAGAGAGTTCATGCATTATTCCACTGTGGTCATGTCTATTATTAACCTTGTCGTTGCCAGATAAACAGCAAAAATTAGATACTCGGGTGGTGTTTGTAGCAGTTTACTGCCAAGTGAAGCAAGATAAATTAGCTGAATTTATTGTTTCAGTGTTAATACGGAATTTTATTTTAATGCACCTAAAATATGTGGTGAATTTTCAGCCATTTTTGTCTGAATCAGCTCTTAATTCTATCTATAAAATTGGAACACAAGTGGTGAAAAACTGGACAGAGTACACGAACTAGGACTTTGGCTGAGAATCTCATTGGAACCATTGTAGACTTTCAATAATTATCTGCTCCTCTATGTCTCCGTGAGTGAAGCAGGTCTAATTTCTCACCAATGACGTCATCGTCGCCCTCCTCCTCACAGATGACCATGCGCTCCTCATCACTGGTCATGTCCTCACTGATGCCCCGCTGAGAATGTGATAAGGGTGGGACATGGCTGGAAAACTGACTCCCACCATCTCCACACATCTGAAATTGGAAAACAAAAGGTCACAAAGGAATTCGCAGATTAACAAGGTTTAGGTTTGTTATTTGTGTGTGTTTTTGTGTATGTATAAGCCAGTGTGTCTGTGTGTTTTCAGTATATTTAATCTAATGCATAAATAAAATTATCACAAACAACTGCACAATATCTTACAAAGTTCAGTTTAAAAACTTTTGTTACAGTGATGGGAGCACTGCCAAACACACATTTGTTTCTTCTTGTAAATCAAATCATGTTTTAAAAAAACCTACAACACCCCTTCACTGATTGCTGTTTCAAATATATTTTGGATATTTGAAAATCAACTCTATAAGGCTCATGAGCTGTTCTCCTGTTACCTGTGCCAGTTCTGCCAGGGCCTGTGTATTTCCCCTGTCACCCCGTTCCAGGTTGTGCATGGCACTTTGGGAGAAGGCTCTGGGACGAGCAAGCTGGCCCACATGGCCTTCTCCTGTACTCCTCTCGGACACACCTGCCAGACCTACACCAGCTACCTTCACTTCCACTGAGTGGGGCTCTATGAAGAGAACGAAAATAGGACTGAGAAAGAACTGGAGAGGACAAGGGAATTTTTTATATAAATATTTATTTTAAAACAATTAAAATGTGTTGGTGTTCGGTTTTAACTGAGAGACATCAACCTGTGGACTCAGACATGCTTCTCTCTCTGATGTCTTTGCTCCCTGGAACACCACGGCCTTCAGAGCTGGACTTTTTCCTGTCTTTGTTGCACCATTTCCAGTCTGGGTGGGCCTTAAAGTGGGCCTCTTTTACCTGGGAAAGGGAGAAGGGATAAGGATAGGGAGGGCGAAAAAGAACACCAAAATATACTTAGAACATGTGCTGTGTGATGATCAGCTTTGACTCCACCTGGTGGTAAATGTGTCAGGGATCAGCACGAGAGAAATGTACAGTAATGCTGCCTCTGATCGACTGGTGTCAAAACATACAGTGGATCACAGCTCACTGTGTCTGGGGCTGAGTTGCTACAGACGGGTCAGAGAAACTATGCTGACCCCTTTCTGCCACAACATTAGAACCACGAGGTGATGTTGACGTAGTCGCAGTTAGCACTACTACATTTACGCATACACAGAGTCTCTTTTATTATAAAAGTGCCTGCGATTGCATTAGAATACCTGGAAGGCCAAATCGTGGTACTTCTGTTTCTCTTTGGGTCCTAGAGCATACCACCACTCCCCAAGAATCTTGCTGACAGTCCTGTTGTCCTGGTTTGGATGGCGCTGGTGCACCAGTGCTCGATGGCGCTTACTGAAAATCATAAATGCATTCATCGGTCGTCTGATGTGGTCCTTCTCTCTCTGGAAGAGTTGACAACAAAGGCAGGGGCATATATTATTTCGCATCTTAGTTAATTTTGAAGTTCTGGTTTAGAACTGAAGCGCTACCTTTCCAGGGCTGCTCTTGTCACCATCTTTGGGCAGCGCACTGAGCGACTGAGTGCGTCTCTTCACAGGTGATGTTGAGAGGGGCTGCTCTGGTACAACTCCAGGGAGGAAGCTAAAAGGAGACAAAGTAGCCCTGATTTAATTATCTTTATTAGATATGGTCCTAGTGGAAAAAACACACATACATGTTTACACATACAAACTACTTTCTCTTTTAATTTTCAATTCTTAAACATTAAATAGACTTCTACTTTTCACCAGGTAAGGTTGACTTTAGAGCTTCAAGTCTATCAGATTATAGAACACAAGTAGTTTGTCTCCAATGAGATAAATCAGTGGATTCAGCAGATAGCTCATCCTTTTCATAAGCTGACAGCCTGGCCACTGCCTTTCATGTAGTGATAGAGCCCAGAGATGGAATGCTTTTGTTCCCATCTGCTTTGTTCTGGCATTGAGCTCTTCTGCCCAAAATTAGTGCAAGGATACAGAAAATATCACACTCCTTTTCTGCATGTGTGGGTACACGGAACCACACAGAAAATTACTGTGAAGGCTGATTGGAACAAAGACATCACTTTCATATGCAGAAACTGAAAGAGAAATGTCAGTGTCTTTACGAGTTCCTATAACATCAGTGCTTCACGCAACCTTTGCTTTCAATCAAAGACAGTAGGAAAAAAAAACACCCAAAAACTTTACATACGGGTCATCCACATCACTCTCCGTCTCACTGTCAGGCCTCTCCCTCTCTGCATCTCCTTTCTCCTTCTCTGGAGGTGGTTCTTCAGAGGAGGGGGGAGGCCGGGGTGGGGGACCTCTTTCTACAGCGGGAGGTGCCTCTGCAGGCTCTTGTGCTAGCGCTGCCACCCCCTGACATTCTGAGGAAAAACAACACAGAGATGCCCACTTGTTCAGAGTACAGAAAATATGTCGCAATAAAATCTTAAGAAAATCGCATTTTCAAGGAAATCATAACGTACAGCTATTATAGCATTCAATACCTGTCTTCAGAGTAGCTGGTTGAGGGTGGTTGACTGGGTGCTGCCCCTCTCCTGGCTGAGAAGAAGCATCAGATTGAGTAGGTGCCAGGAAAGGGACCAGTGAATGCCAGGGGAAGACTGGGACTGACCGAGGCTCTACATTGGTCCACACTGCAAGGGAAGACAGCACTGTCACAGTAACTCAAACAAAGACCATCTGATGTCCAGGCCTTCATAATCTCCCCTGCTCTCAGATAGCACAATCAAAGGAACCAGGCCTTCTTACATTGAGATTACTTAGTTGTTATTTCCTTTTTTGGGGAATGAGGGCCCTCAGTACTATACTCCCACCAAAAATGCATTCCTACTACCATCAGCAGATCTTTTCATCTACTAAAGTTAGTTTGATGGAACAAATACATAAATATAGTAAAATCACACAGATACTAGCCTGCTTAGGCTACAACAGTATGGCCGGCACTATTGGCTTCTATTGTGGCCATTTAAACAGGAGCTGATTTACTCCTCTGGCAGTAGGTGAATGTGGTAGGTACAAACTGCAGAGGTTTATTAGAAGTGTTTCGGAAGAACACTTCTAGCCACACGAATGGTTAAATGAATGGCAAGAACAGATGTATCAGGACTCTCTGTTCTCATTAACAGTCTGGATGGACAACAGAAGCTGATACACTCTGAATCTTCATTTATGAATTAGGACTATATGAAACACATTATCTTTACCTCTGTTATTGAAAACAATACAAATTAAATATTTTCTCAAAAACAAAAAAACTTGTATTTTAATTTAGTACACAATTGTATGATGCTACAACGATGACACATAGCATGTTTACACATTTGGCAAAAAGGACACTGCATTTTCATGTTCAATCAGTAAGGTACTGGAAGTGGACTGACCAAACATGCTTAATCCTTGGCGGAGATACTGTGGATTCTCTGATGAAAACATGGTGCTTGAAATAATCCTTTACGCTTATCAAAAAAAGAATAATGATATGTCCTTATTAAAAAAAAAACTCTTCCTATAACACACAGAAATACAAGTAAGGAAACATCTTTAATCCAAAAATCTCAAGATAATATTGCTGGGAAGCTCATAGATGACGAAAAGTGCTCAATGGTGTGTGTGTCCAGTTCATCCTTACAGGTTGCAGTCATCATTCACATTAATTACTGCATCATCCCTCTGAATCGTGATGACTTTAACATGTGGCATGAAGAGGTGTTCTTTCTTTAATTCCAACGCGAGTAAAAATGAATTATTCCTGTCAAGCAGAATCCACCTCTCCGGATCGCAGAATGCCGCAATCTAATAACGCACACGGAAAAACCAAACATCAAATGGACAAAATGTACATTTAGCGATTACAAAAACAAACCTAGATCAAATCTGCAGGAGTGCAACAGTGTGTGGACGATTTAGTGAAAGGATGATTGTGGTCAAACGCCGTGTTCCTCCTCCCTTTGGTCTAATTACCCCCGATGCCCTCTCTCCCTGTTTGTTTACATTACTACAGCTGCTCGGACGTTAAGGGGTTAACGAGGCCTCCGGTCCATCCGCGGCCTGGATTAAAACACTAGCCCGGAAACTGCGCAGTCTCTCCGTGGCATGTCAAAGCTCGCTCTGTGCTACAATACAGCTGCAGACAAGGGAGCTCGGCAGGTATCTGGAGGCACACAGACCCCCCCACACACACGCCCCCACCACCACCACCCCCGAGCCAAAGAGAGGAAGTGCTGCTGGAAGGGGGGCACCGCACCGATCAGGCTCCACACACACCACTGCAACACGAAAACTGGGGCGATCGAAGCTAAGGTGGTCGGCGGAACCTGGGGGAAGTGGCGTGGGAATGGGCTCTCGGCTTTGGGGAAACACGGACTAGTTCTACTTCCACGTTAATACTCGTCTGATTGTGCGTGAGCGAGCACGAAGGCGCTGATTTAGCTGCCTCCTCTCGCAACAACCGGAGCCTCAAGTGCACCGCTCCAAATTGGACCAACCTCTCGGGAACGCCCCTGGTCGTGCACCCGCTGCACACACGGAGGCAAAAGAAACGCAATTGTTCTCATGTCTCAACTACAAAGGCGTTTGCACACATGCTGACGGCCAATGTAATCCGACAAGTGCACCTCACCAAATACTAACTTGTTTTTTCCATTCCGTGCTCTCCAAATTGCACTGTGCACCTGTCCTAACCTGTCAATTTACTCAACACCTGCCGCCGAACAAAACCAGCTACGAAAGAACAGCGGTTCCCGTGGTTCGAGCCCTGTTTACTGGGCATAAACAGATGCTGCTGACTGTAAATCTGGTGCATTCATCCATCACCCAGCGCTTACCAACCCGCTCTCAATCAGTTTGGGTTGGAAAGCGAACTACCAAACACTGCTGATCCCAAAGCTCCTGTCCTACCTGACCGATCTGGGCACAAACCTGGCGTTAGCTAGCAACTGATGAGACTACAACACAGCGATAAAAGCGAGCACGGTGATGACTCCTGGTCCCAGTCAGCGAGTAGAAAGAGGGGGATGTATCACAGTTGTATTTTTCTTTCGCCTCCTCCTCCTCCTCCTCCTCGATCAAGCTCCCAATGCAACGAACGAGAGAACGATTGAAGATGCCCGAATTCAAGACCCGATCCCAACGGGGGGTTTAGGGGAAGACCCGATGTTCGGTGATCGCCGTTGTTGAGCTCTGTCCGTTTGCAGCAGGTTAGCTAGCCACTTCGTGCGGGCGACATCGGCGCGCACGCCATCCACTCCGCTCAGTACTTCGTGTTACGGCTGTTGTTGTGGTCCCGAAAAGTCCTTCTGTCACATCTCTACAGCTCCCAGCCCGAGTTTACTTCTTAATTTTGTGTCTCTCGCAACCTTGGCCCTTTCTTTCTCTTTCCCTCCCTCTTCCTCTTGTTGTAAACTAGGGTGCTTGCCCCCCCCCGTACTCATCCCCCTCCCCTTCTCGTCCTGTCAACCTCGCCCAGCCTTGTCCCGCCCCTCCTGGCGGACTCGGCGCTGCTATTGGTCGACCTGGCCAGCCGTCATCTGCTCACCGCGAATTCTGATTGGTCAGCGTATGCACTGGAATGCCAGTCATATGCAAATTTTACCCGGCTTTACGACATGACTCTCGTCTCAGCACAAGAAAAAGGAACTTATGTTAATACACAACCGTAATACGTAAAAACACACAATTTAACTCGACAGCATCTATATAAAAACACCGAGTGGAGTTCAAGTAATGCTTCAAAAGTATGAACTTTTGTATTTCTGTCAGTGAGCCCACCCAGTCTCATATCATTAGCGCAGGAGTCGTAGTAAACCTTGACAGATGCATAAAAGCACGAATTGAAAGCCGACACTCAGATGTAGGCCAACCAATGGCTTAACAGAAGTTACACAAACCCCTCCCTCTTACAAACACTCAGCTAGCTTCAATGCGCATAGAGACCAGCCGATGCAGAGGCGCTATGGAGCCTCCATACTCTTTCCCTGCCACGCTGCTTTTAGTCTTTCTGTGCAAACTGCAGAGCGGATTTATGTTGATGAGTGCTCTGAGGTCAACATGACAGTGCACCTCTACACACACACACACACACACACACACACACACACACACACACATTTTAAGTTCAGCAGGGTCGTTCAGTTTCACATTTGGGTGACAAAGTTGTCAGAGCAAACAATAAATGGTATTATTATTAATAGGCAATGTTAACTTGTGAGAAGGATTACAAACCCTTTCTCTGCTAATGCTTCACCTTTCCTTTTTCTATATCTAGCAAGGACTAGGGAGGTAAGTAACGTCATTTACCATTATCAACAATCTTTTAAATCTCCAAACAAATGTACCTGATCCTGACATGATTTTAACTGTTCGTGCAAAAAGTCACAGGAACAGAAAGAGAGGAGGGGAAAAAAGACAAAGAAAAGCAAGAGAACTGAAAATAGTCAAATGGGGATGGTTAGAAAGAGAGGGAAAATGGGTGGAACAGACTAAAAGAGTGTAGAGGACCAGAGGGTAAAAATAGACTGAGAGTCATTTTCAGCAGGAGCAGGCAAGGAGGGAGAGGGAGGGAGGGAGGGTGGGTGGATGGGTGGGTGGGTGGAGAGAAAACAACTTGTTAAAACAGAACTTCTCTTAAAGGAAAGAATATTGTGCATGTGTGCGTGTGTGCATGAGTGTGTGGACGTGTGTGCGCGCATGAGTGTGTGTTGGGGGGTGGGGGGCTTGCATTCACAGGAAGACAAAAGCAAAAAAAAGGAAAGCGTTTATAGATGCCTACATGGCTGTGCTCGATTATACAACTGTATATACGCAGGAAAGAAACTTGTGCGCCATGATCTCTGAGGACACAGTCTTAGTCAAGAAGTTATGATGAGCTTAGCTCATGTAACCACAAGACAAATACAATACTGGGAGGGATTTGATTACCACTACAGGCCAGTCAGCTCATCAGGAGCTTAGAAACTGACCAATAAGGTTGTGAGAGCCACTGGCAGCCACTGTCCTCAGTAGTAAAAAAAGTTAACCCTCTCAGTCATGTGGGTTTCACTTCTCCAAACTCTATGTTTAGATCCACAAAACAATACGAAAACATGTCAAGGCAAAGAAACAAGAACTGTGACATTTGAAACAAAAAGAAGGACGTTTGCGATGTTTCTCTGCCCCACCTCAATGTGACATTTAACTGTCATGTGCCTTTATCTCCCTCGCTCTGTTGACATTAAGTAAGTTGCTTTGTAAAATATGGGGTGACTGAGCCTGTTTTGAGCTGTGGGGTTCCAAGAAAGGGTTAAAATAATATGCGTTTGAAGAAGCAACGAAGAGAGAGAGAGAGAGAGAGAGAAAGAGATTAAAGCTTATCAACCTCACTCCGCTCTTAACAAGTCAATCTAGCAAACACAGTGTGTTAAAATGAGGTAGCTGAATGGCTTGACTGAATGAGTTGATGGGAAAGAGGGTGAAGGAGGGCACGGGTGGAGATGAGGGATTACTGTGTCTGCTCGGTGGCTACAACGCTAGGTAAACATTACAAGCTCTTAGTAATAAAGTACATCGAACCAATTTATGACTAAGAAAACGACATCCAACCAATTATGGAGAATAATGAGTTTTCCATTCACTCACTTACAATCGCCTGAATTCTCGATTGATTCAAAGAAAAATATAATTCTGTAAACATATTTTGTCACTATTTAATTGTTGTGCAGCTAAAGAGATGTACATATAGATAAGAGAATATGTTGTTTGCATGCACAGAGGAGGTGAGGTAGGAAACTACAGTGTTTTAACGCTTAGTCATATATAACAGAGATAAGAAAGAGAAGGTGTGAAAAAAACAGCAAAAGAGAAATTCCCTGGCAGTGCAATATGTGTGTAGGTGTTCTGCAGCTTTCATTGGCTGTCTTCTCTGACAGTCATAATACTTTTATAATGTATGTGTGTATGGATGTATGTATGTATGTATAAATATCTCACCACCTGAATCGGTCAAAAAGCATGTGACTTCACAGAAAAAAGTTTCCCCCCTCCTCTACCAGACACAATGCAGGCGATGCCCCCTCTATATCCCCTTGGTCTCATCCCTTAATTCATCTTCTACCCCTGTGCTCTGTCTTTCTCCCTCCCACAACCCACCATTTTCTCTGTCCAATTATAACTCAATACACCAGTCCTTTGCAGTTACCATGGCAACAACTATGTTGGGCACAAGCCCCGGTGTCGCCCGTGGTCACCACTCTGCCAATGACCGTCACCATCTCTTGCATCAAAATAAACTTAACCAATCATTTTTGCATGGATTGTTGACACCTAGAGGGAGCGTTCGTGGAAGCAAAAAGAAAATACATTTCTGCATTTCTGGTTTTGCTCCAGGCTTTGAGTTGAATAGTTTTGCTTAAAGTTAAAAAAAAAACCAAAACCGCCACCCTACGTCGTTCAGTGCTGCAAAAGGACAACTACGTCATTGAGAGCAAGAAGAATGAGTGAAAACAGATCAGCCAGACAACACAAAATACACTTCACACACAGTGAATGGATATGCTGGTATAATAACTCTTTCCAACGTGCATTAATTACTATCACTAAAGTACATGAAACACAAACTTGACATCACAACAGATCCCTCCATCTTCTATGGCAGGGAACTTGTAATGTATGTGCTTGGCCATTTGGGGGCACTACTAGCCCGCAGATAAATGGCGAACAGACAGGCAGCACCAGAAAACCAGTGCAAGTATCAGTGCTGATACTAGAGATGCAAGGAGAGGAGAAGAGGAGAGTGGGATGAACGAGAGAAAAGAAATTACTAAGCAAAATACAAACTAATTCCAAACTTTGGGATGTGATGAACACAAGGAAAGTGTGATCTCCTTAAAAAATACATTTAGTTTGACAGAGACAATGAGAAAGGAGGAATAAATCTGAATCTCACTTTAACTTTACATGGAGGCAGTCAAAGTCTTGGAGCCACCAGAGACTAAGGAGTTCCACTGGACTAGTGCATTTTTTAGATATTCTTAAAAGTATGCTTCGCAGCAATACGAAACAGGATTATCGTTGCACATGACTTTTGTGGTAGGTCTTGAGGGCTTCAAATGTGCTTTGGTGCCAGTCTAGATGGCTGTGTGATCCAGATGTGGTTGTTGCCATGGCCGGGGAGGATATGCAGGGCTTTAAGCGTTACGTAAAGCAGGGGCGGGAGGGAGTGGGGATGTTATTCCCGGGTATCCGTATCCGGGTAGACCAGGATGAAGAGAGCGACGTGGAAAGGAGGGGAAGTGAAGCCTCTGCAATGCGATGGAGCAAAGGGTTAAAACAAATATGGCATAATTATTTCGAAAATAATATTATAAAATGAGGTGGAGGAAGGTGGGAAGGCAGAGAAAAACATGTAACCAAGTCCAAAAACTATGCAAAAAAAGTGCATTCACGTGTACTTAAGTGTGACATGTTACTCAGTGTTGCACACACTGTGTACATGATTGTGAATGTGAGCGACACATAAAGGCAGAGATGCAGATTAATGACAACTTCATAATGTGCAAAAGCTATACTGTAGTTTACTTTTCAATCACTTATAGCCGTTTAATATTGGCATGACATTAAGACATATGTTTGGTTGCAGACCTAAGTTGAAGTCGGGCCCATTTAAGGCTAAAATGCATTAAAAGATTTTCTGTTCAAGAAGCAATCACGCTAAGAATGATTATGCTCACAGGCATAATTATGCATCACAGTATGTGAGTTGCCGATATCATATGGAGAAGGCTGATGTTTTCATTTGAAACCAGGACTTCCATACAATAGCACAAACACTCATTTCAGACTTACACAGCAACAAAGTAATCTAGGTCTTGTCTATAAAAAGGACACCATACAAAACTTCCTCACTAAGTGGAGTTATGAAAGTTGCAGCTTAAGAATGCTGCACTCGCATTAACTGCGAAAAAAATAAACACTTATAAATACATGCCTAAAATAGGAGTTGTAATTTTTAAAAAACCACTAAAAACAGCGTAAGTGTGGAAGTGTCTGTCTGTAAATGTGTGCGTGTAATTGATATTTAAACTCTTCAGTCACTGCTTAAATAATTCAGAGGAAACTCTCTGATTAGACAGGATCATTTCTGTTTTTAGGGAATGTTGACTATCGCAGCCAAGACAGAATAGAAAGATAGAAAGAGTGACTGCCAGTAATGTGTTGGTTCATAAACATATGTGAGCACACTGAAGTTCGTCCACTCCCGACAAGCAACACACACACACACACACACACACACACACACACACACACACACACACACAGACAAAGGGCTGCCATTTCTATTTGTGAATATTCTGTGTTATGCACAAGCTACATCAGTGTGATGTTTGCTTTGTTGCCATGGCAACAGACATTTGGCGCTCACACATCATATCCGGTACTCAGTGATTGACACTCGGTTACTCCGTCTCATACACACACAGTGCATGCAGCACACACGTGACACCATTAAGACGGCTTGATCCCACACCTTGTCACTAACACTTTCCTGCCAGTTTGATTTTACAGGAGGTATCTTGGGTGCTCAAAAGTATTTTTAATTTACTTACTCATTAGCGCATTTTAGGTGGGAAATCATGCACGCACACACACCGAACATACACAGCCTTGTCTATAAAGTGTGTGACTGTCAGCTGAGGATTGTTGCCTTATTTCTGAGTTAATTAATAAATATGTTTGTAGCATAACACTCATAATATAGACAAGAGAGAAAGAATTCACCAGCTACTTCTTTCGACCTGGCAAAACTTAATTTGACCTGCTCTCTTCGCCATGGTCGCTTTGCTTTTTTCATTAAATCTGCACTTTAATACGTGATCTATAAGGTGTTAGAACTAAATTGGTTTGATAAAATATCAACTTAAATTTTATTAACTGCCAGATATTTCACAGTAATTTCATTTCACCCTTGATGGAAAGGAAAGTCCAACCTGACCACAGGAATAGACTGAACATTTTATTAATGTTCAGCTGTAGTTTTTAAAATAATGATTTCATTTAAAAACATGCTATGTATTAGAGGTTTACCCCTCTCTGAAACAGTGTGTGTCATCAATGTTGAGCTGGGAACTCAGGAAGGAGAATTCCACATAAACAAAAATCTGAATTATGTCACACCTTTGTACTTCCTTGCATCAATATGATCCACACACATTTATCATCCAATTGTACTTCAACACAAAGAAGTGGCCAAAGTATTTCTGCGGAGAAAATGTGCCGGTTCATTTTTGTTTCAAAGTATCCCAACTGACACCAGAGAATGAAAGTTATCTCAGATTAGTATTATTCTTATATTACTTATAATACTTAGTTTTAATAATATTTTCTGAACAAAAAAGGTCATTTGAAAAACAGTGAATCAACCTTAAACTGTACTGTTTATTCATTTCTTACGAACTAGACTTTAACAAAGGCACTAACACCTACACAAACATGAAAAACACAAATCTAACAAATGTGTGATGGCACACACACAAACATGTGTGCAGTGTTTCCTACTTTCATACTTTACACTCCCCTGTGACCATATGTAAAAAGCTCACACACTCTTTTTGACTCTACACACCCACATGAGCTCTTCACGCAAATTCTTAAAAATAAATGCACATACCCACAAAGGCAAGCGTGCATGCTCTCACACAAAGAGATGCTATTCATTCATTCAGCGTCCTTTCAGCTACAAAAAAGGGACATGAGGAGGAACCGTACACTCAAAACGACAGCACTCCTTTTCCTGTCCACTTCTCTGTCACACTCACCAACATCTGCACAGCAATAAGTACGTACACATCAAGGGCAGACGACCGTAGTGAAATGAAATACACTTAACTGATGTGTTTCAGCTTATGATGAATAATGTTCTCTCATACATTCACTGTAGTTTAGGATATTCCCACACACGAGCTTGAGAAATGAGTTCTTCACACACCCACACATTAGACTCAAACTAGCAGCATATGTCCGAAATACACACACACACACACACACTTATCACCCACCTTAGGATTAGTGGCTGAGGATACTGCCCACACCTCGATTCACTATATCACTACATGAGTCAATCATAAACAAACATACACACAGCAAGTGTCAGCAGAAATAGTTTGTAGTGAATAGAATGATAAAAGTCACTAGGGTCAGCAAGTCAAACAGACACGCTGGTCAGATTCTTTCAAGCGATACACGTAAAACTTGCTTTTGAATTTTCCTCTGTGCCTCCTTCGGTGTCATTTTTATCCGCACGACTGTTCTTTGTGAGGCATTCCTCATTACTCACTAATATCCATTTTTTTCTCTCTACAACACACAATAAAAAGAAAGTTATTGGAAATAGTTAAAAACAGGTTCACATACTGTACCTCCGGCCCACATTTATCCATGTTTGATTCTGTATTTAAATGCACATATTTTTGTGATTCAAAGCAGGGGACAGCTTTATTTACTCACATCTTCATTATTTTTTTTTTTTTTTGCATTCACGTTAGCACATTTTTCCATCTCAAATTTTCCCATTCATTTATATTATAAATCAACGTGTGTTGTCTACCTACTTTCCGTATGTCTGCTCCCACTGAGCCACAAAGTTTCTGTCTATAATAACTCCGAACATAAGAGGGACTCTCCAATTTTGACAAAGCTAATCCTGTGTAACATAAAGTCTAATCCGTGTCAAAAATACAAAACACCCCAGCATGCATGCCCGTGCATACATTTTCTGTTTTGCACTTTTTTACATACTTCAACCGACACGCACACACACATACACACGTTAATATACATAAATTATTTTGCATCCAGATATTGTGTTCCTTTTCATTTTTCTATTCACATCAAAAATGATAACCAGCAAGATGTTAATTATTACTTTGGCAATCTGGCTTTTCTCTGATACTCTTTGACTATTCAATATTGTATTGTATATATTGTACACATATAATATCCATCCTTTTTCTAAGATCAACATCACAGATTACCCTCACCTAAATGAATGTTAAGTGAAATTAAAGATTGTTTTATTGTGAGCAGTTTCCAACATGCCTCGTCCCGATGTGGTTTTACATAGGTCATGTGACCAGCTTTAGTATTTAGTTCAGCATAACCAGCAGAAATGAGAATAGTGGTCAGTTATCTAGTAGAAGCCATATGGGATAACAACATGTAAACTAACAGGAGTTTTTCTATTTTTTTTTACTGGGTATAAACACACACAGGTCATGGAATGTTCATACAGTATGATCCTAACCTTCTATTACACAGTGTGTGTTACTACATACCATTAAAAAACATTATGAGGCAGTTCATAATCTTTTCAAAATAACATGAATTACTGATTGTTTTAAGATTAGAATTATTTGATGAATAAAATACAACACAATATATTAGTGATGGCTGGTATTTAATAATCACAATTTATATAGAGAAAAAAATCAGTAAGCAGAAGGATTTCTACTTATCATTTTATTTAAGATGAATATTGATTTAAAATGACTGCCTTTCAATATGCGTGTGTGTAAATTAGAGATTAGATTACTTTTAAATCTATACTTTACCTAGCTTTGGGATTATTTTAAAACTTATCACTTGCAGTAGCTGCAACTATAATTATATAAATAAGCAACTTTCTTCTGTCTAAACTAAGTACTTTTATAGCACTACTGCATTTCTCAGTGGAGTCTCAAGTTCCGAGTACAACAATAATACTGTAATAGTTCAAGGCCAGTAAACCATTCTTCAGTCTTTCTGAGATAACACTGTGTGTGTTACAACATGTCACACGGCTTAAAAACATCCTAGTTTTAAAAGTTATGAGACAGTTCTAATGATGGTTGAATTTAGTAAATGAACTAGATTTAAATGGTAAAAAAAACTGAAACTATATAGAGAACAAAAATGCTCCTAAGTCTTCATGCCATTTTACTGGGGATGTTGCAAAAAATCCTTCCTTTGAGGTCTAATAAACATTAAATAAATTGGAATTCCTTACCCAATTTTTCATATGTAATCAGTGATATTTATGTGATATAAAAAAACAGTGTAAAAATGTGTTAAATGGAACTTGCAGATGCTAATTTTGTCTAATTCACTTATGAATTAGATTAAATTTAGTTTTTGAAATGTGTACTTTGATTTTCAAAACACTGTTGCTGAATTAATGCCCTACCAAGATCTATTAATTTAAATAATTGACAAGATGCATTCTCTCTTAGTATTCTTGCTTTTTTCCATTATTTTGTTGTGACTGTGCAGTGACTGGAAATTTTTTTTAAGATATCTAGATAATAAAATTAATGCTTGTTCCAAACACATTTTCCCAATTCTTCTTGAAATACAGTAAGTTCATTCCAATGAGTAAACTGCACTAATTTTTCCAAAGTCTTCAGAGCTCACATACAAAATACGCACAAATGCAGCATTTCTCACCTGTGCCTGGACGTCCCATGATGATGTCCTTTCGTGGAACAGGGTGAAGGCTTTCTGCTGGCAGGATAAGGGGCAGCAATGCAGTAGGAGAGGGGTGACAGGGAACAGGCTGCTGGACCTCACCCCCAAATCCTGTCCCCCCATTCTCCTCTCGCTCCCCAGAGCCGTCTGTGCTACTTGGAGTGGAGGCTGTGACTGTTGTGCTGACGGTAACTGACAAGGCCTGCAAGGCCGTTGCTGGCGTGTCAGTGGTGGGCAGGGAGGAAGGTGTTGGGGACACAAGCACTAGAGTCTGGGCTGGGCTTCGTAGAAGGACAGCACCATTGGGTACTGTCGCTGCAGCGGCATTAATGGGGACAGGAACCTGCAGGCCTGAAACTGGTTGAGGGTTAAAAGGTGTTAGACCAATGTCTTTACATGAGCTGTTATCTGTTCCTCCCTCATTTCCACTTCCTCCTCCTCTTCCCAGGGGACATTCTGTAAATTTTGCCAGTGGGACTTCGGGATTCCTCACAATGACAGGGGAATCCCGCAAGGCCTTTTGGGATACAGGGACCACACGACAAGGGCCTCCGTCGGGAGTGAGAGGGGAAGGAGGAGTTGGAGACAGCAGCAGAGGAGGAGGAGAGACGGCGGCGGAGGACGGGGGCCTACTTGAGGAGGGAGTGGTCACCACTCTGGGTCGGGGAAATGTGGGTGTGTGCGTGTGGGAATGCGAAGCTGGTGTCTGGGGGGATAGCACTCTGAAAGAGTTGTTGAGGTCTCCCTGGTCCAGTTCTGTCTTGTGTGTGTAATCGTGGTGGTGTGAAGGAAGGGGTGGTGGAGGTGGTGCATCTGGCTTTCGTTTGCTGGGGCTCATGGGCACGGTAAACGTCAGGTTGCTGGGCACGGATGGCTGGATGCCTGAAGTGTGTCTCTCCCTTTCTCCACCTCCAGCTGGGGTTGATGCCTTACTGCCCCCTCCCCCTCCTCCCCCTGTACCACTGGGCTGCCTGTGCCTCCGGTGCTGCAGGACCGGAGAGGCGGTAATCGGCGAGAAGTTGGCAGGCCTAAAGCCAAACAGCGGGGAGGGTGAGGGAGAGGGGGCAGGGGAAAACGGTGACTGGTTGGAGACAGGAGAAAAGGAGGGGGTACCAGAGCGGGAGCTTCCTAATGACACTAGCATGGTGGCAGCTTCGCACTCATCAAAGTCAAAACGTGATGATAGCTCATGGTGGAGGAGGGAGGAGAGGACTAAGCGGGGTCTGGAGTCTCCTCTGCTGCTGGTCTCATTGCTTTCTCTCGACGTGTCATCCCACTCAAACTCACTGCTGGTTCTGCCTCTCAGGTCAGAGGGCGTTACTGTCCCTGAGCTGCTGCCTCCTCCTCCTCCCCTGTCTCCCCCTGCCGCCTCCATCTCCTTGGTCCTCATGGACAAGTGTCTGGAGCAGTACCCTCGACGCTGAGACTCCTTCATACAGCCCTCCCTGGAGCACAACCTCCTCCACTGCTTACCATTGAACTTTTTACGGATACCATTTGGGGTGCACACCACATCACCCTTCTTGTATTTCTGCTGAGCCAGTGAGAGGGGAGTCCTGGAGCGAGGGGAGGCAGAGGACGACCCTCCACCCGAAGTAGGAGTAGGGGTCTGAGTGGGAGTGGTCTTGGATGGAGGTAGGTTTGGAGTAGTGTTGTTTATTTCCGACCCGAGTAAAGCAGGGGAAGGGGGTGGCTGAGAACTAGCTAGGGAGGAGATGTGTGAGGGGCCCAGACCTCGCATCGCAGAAAGGTGGGGGGAGGAGGGAGGATAGCCGGCGGACTTGGCAATGTTTCTGTATTGTGAGTTTCCAGAACTGGTCTTGGGACTGGCGGTGAGGCCCAAGTTAAAATGGGATACCTCAACATCTTCCTCTGGAGTGTTTGGTTGTTTCTGTCTCTCTCTGTCGGAGAAGTTGTCTCCGCAGCCACGAGCTGCACTGGCCACCACGCTAGAGGTCAAAGCGGAGGAGTGGGGGGGCGGATGTATGTGTCCATATGCATGGCCGCCTGAGACTGCTTCATGTGAAAAACCATGGCTTAACCTTACTCCCCCTCCCAACGCCCCCATTCCAATACTCAACTGACACACTTCCCTTTCTACCTCCATTTCCTCCCTTCGCTCCCTCTCTTCCCGTTCCCTGTCCCACTCTCTTTCTTTTGCCCTCCCACCCTCTAAATGTGGGACCTCCCAGGGAGGGGTCAGCAGTCTTAGGCTCTGTCGGGACACCCATACAGCCTGACCTTTCCTTCTCTCTTCTTCTCCCACGGCTCTATCCCCCAAACTGTCTCTCACTTCGCTTAGGAGCACCTGGTAAGGAAATGAGACACCGGGGTGGGGGTCCACCTGAGTGACAATCCCCTCTCTGTACAACACAAGAGCGTTCTCCTCTCCACCAAAGGGCACGCACACTCGGGTCCCGACAGCCACAGGTGCTGTGCCAGGTGGGGAGGCATCCAAAATGAATTCCACTGTGCTTTCAGACCCTGACGACAATGGCATCACACCACCACGGAAAGGGTAGTCAACAAGGGTCTCTGCTCCTTGGAGCTGGATTTCAACAGTATCTCTACTCACCCTACGCACCACCCCTGGTCTGAAAACAGGTGACAAGGGGCATAAGTCTCTCTCCTTTACCGCTCGGTCCCCTGTCGCTCCGTCCTTGCTCTCCACGGTCCTCGTTACGTGGCGAGCCAGGACACGCTGGTTCTTCAAACCTTTGGCCAGAGCGTCAGCCAGTCCCTCTGAAAGACCCCTCCCTTTAATGTGCGAATTATGGAGGGGAGCTGGGATGAGAGAGATTTTTGGATGGCGGCTTAGTCCCGTTGCTTCCATCACATCTAGGTCTGCTGAGTGCTCACTGGCTGTATCAGTGGATGAGGAGAGTACTGAGTTCGGGGGCCCCTCTGACTCATTTTCACCAGCTCTGGACTCTTTTTCCTGGGAGTCTGCTGTCCTGAGGGCCTGATCCTCCATGGAGACTAAACGGTTTGCTTCTGTAGCTTTACTATCTACAGTTAGCAATGATGGCTGATTACCTGAGCAAATATTACTGCTATTAATAAAAGTACTATGGCTCCCAGCACTACTGTTACTACTGTTAGTCATGCTGTTAACACCAAATGTAGTGTTACTGTTAGTACTACTATTGATGCTGACATTAATGCTTTTAACAATGTTATTACTAATCTTGTTACTACTCTTGAAATTATTATTGGGCGTATTTACACTATCATTGACTTTACTGTTAATATTGCAGTAACTGTTGTGTGCAAGTGCAGGGCTGGAGGTAGGATTGGTAGTCAGGGCACTTGCGTTGTGAGCAAAGTGCTCATATGTGTATTTCTTCTTGGGGACCCGAGCCTTAAACGTGGCTGTTTTCCTGCTAGAGACGGAACCTAAACTGGGGCTGTGATTGGCGACCAGGGGGGATGTAGCTGTGGAGAGCGATGCTGGGGTAGAGATAGGAAATATTACACTATCAGTGGACATGGTCCTACTTCCATTTGTGCCCACCATCTTCTCCTTGTCTGTCTTTTCTTCTGCCTCTTTTGTCTCATATGACTCCACAGGTCTCCCTGGCTCAGTAGACTCCTCCCTGGAGGAGTTATTGCTGTTAGTAACTGGTTCTTCATTAGAGTTGGTGGCTGTGGGTGGGGTCTGTTTGCATGTGGAAGGGGTGTTGGGTGTGTGCTGTGTGAGTTTGACAAGTGTCTCTCTCTTAACTTTTTTTGGGTCTTTCGCTTGAAGGGGCTGAGAGTTAGCTCTCCTTCTTCCCCCTCTGCCTTTAGTTAACGGCAGAGAACGTCCTCTGTTTTTTTTTACTGGTTTCATCTCTTCTTCAGCGTTTGTAAAGAGTCCAGAAAGTGGCTTCTCTTTTTCACTTGTAAGGCACTCCTTATACTTTGTTTGTCTTTTTCTGCCTCTTCTTCTCTCCTGCTTCTGTCCTTTGTATTGCAGTCTGGAAATAAAGGTGAAGACAGGAGACAGGTGGTCATTTATTATATTAACAATCAAAAAGTGCTGAGGATAAAAGTGACATCACACCTGGAAGTTAACTACACGGCACTGGCTATCATGCTGGCTGAATATCAGACATTGACACTCATTCAAGCAAGTGAGTAAATTTGTATATTTGAAGTATAAAATCTTATTTGGTATTTTTGTAGTTATCCACCATTTTAAAACCACACCTATATTTTAAATGAGTGCTTCACATACAAAACTATTATTTTTAATTTAAAAATCATAATTTCTATCACAATCTTGTAACAGTATGTTTAATAATAAATAATTAACATGTACAATATTTGTTTTTGTTTGGTCATCACAAAGTACACAGCTGAAATTGAGGCCGAATTCATCAAAGGCATAAAGAAAAAGTAAACATCAAGGTCATTCAGCTCAGTTTCCCTCTCCACTATACAAATGTCTGCCTCTAATGAGGCCTACGTCTTTTTAATTTCAAATGCATGCAGAGACAAAAATGCCATCTCTCTATCTCTCTTTCTAACACACACACACACACACACACACACACACGCGCTTGAGTTTGATACTATAGGTTGCCTGATCTCTCCACTTTCCTCCTTTCGGCTCCTTCAACATGGAGTAGCTTTTTAATGCTTTGCCTTATACGCTTCATGTTCTGTGTTCAACTTGTGATCGCAACTACAACAGCAAAACAACAGCAACAGCGCATTTATTCAGACTTCCATCTAGAGGAAAAGCGCTGGCAATGGCCCGGGTGACGTTAACCTAAAACACGAGGGAGAGAGGGAAAGGCAGAGAAAGAAAGAGAGGTAGGAGTATGCAGCTGTTTGGGTGTTTGTTAAAATAGGTTGTTCTTGTGTAGTCACTGGGAATTTCCACAGTCATTCTTGCACTCACTGGCCCTCTCTCGCTCTTTTTCGATGTCTCAGTCTTTCCCAGTCTTCTGTCGTCTCACTGACACTCACAAGCGCACGCACACACACACACACACACACAGAGAGAGAGAGAGAGAGCGAGAGAGATAAATTTACAAAGAGACAATACACTGTGATTGGAATAATCTGCCATGGAACGATATGCCCAAAATGAGAGAAATTAAAAGGCTGGCACAGGATCAGGCACACTGATTCAAGATTACAGGCTAAATACAATGACACACAAACACACACACACTCGTACAAACAATCACATATGTACTCCCCTCGACTGCGGTCAGAAACTCACCAACATGTGCAAATGCCTGAATTCTTATAAATGCAGACAAGAACACAGAGACGGTGTACATACTCACACTTCCTGTCAGAGGCATTGGAAAAGTTCGTCCCACGCATACAGTGACCTTGTTGTTAACTGTTTATTTGCCGGAATATACAATTCATAACATAAACTAGTAGCGTACCACTTCCACATCCTGCAGTTCTAAAAAGTCTTCCTATTCCCGAATGACTAATAAACAGCAAGACATTTACACACTCATCACTGACTCTCCATTGTGACCTCTGCCCTCACAGATTATCTACTGTGTACAGGCTGCACACATGCCTTTTTTTTTTACAAGATCACACTTCGCTGTGATTAATTTTAAATTACTTAATATGTCTGTTACTGACTGGTAAATCACAATATTTATTTCACCACTTATATAAACTAACTGATCATTTCAAAGGTAAATTTTGCAAACATAAATAGTAATAGTAATAGTGATAGTGACGTTTGGCAATAACATCATATGTCATATGTAGTATATGTATGTCATATGTAGTTTCAAATTGAGAGTTTGCACATTGTACTGTAACTTTGACACTTCCTGCAGATGTGGGTATTTGAAAAACAATCTGTGCTTATTTGCTACTAACAGTTTCTATAAATCTGCTACTGAAGACAAGCACTATTTATTTTGCCTGAACTTATGAAAAGATGGATACAATGTTTACAAATGGATGGATACAAATGTTTGCATTGTTTTGAGCTTTGAAATGTTGCCATTGAATGAGTTACGCAATTAAAGATCATATCCATTCAAAAATTTAAATATACCTGTAACCCTAGTACTAATCCTACACTTTAAAATAAAGCACAAGTTAACATTGCAAAACAAAATAAAAAGAAGAACGTGAAATGAAACTTAACAAACATTAAATTAGTCACTCTGTCATTTTTCGTAAATTCCCTGTATAAACTGTCCATCCCAGACAGAACAAGGCAAAAGAGGAAGGAAAAAAAAGTGTAGGAATGTACATCCTACTTTGTACAGTACCAGTACCAGCCTAAGTAGCCCTACTGCAGACACCGAGGCCTGGACTGGAAGTGCTGGTCCTGTATATTTACTGTGGTGCACTGGAAAAAAACAGGAAGGAGTCAGGGCCACTTGGCCGACTGACTGGTTGAATGAATAACTCGTGAGGATCTGATCTTAGCTTAGAAAAATGTGTTTGGTCATGCTTATGGCCTCCCAAAATGCTCTAGGCTTTGGCTGACAAGCCAGGGGCAGGCGTGTGTGCATTCACTTTATCGTGTAACGTCGTAAGTAGTGGGCAGCATCACATTATGTGTGTACAATGTGTACATCAAAAACGAGTTTCAGAATTAGGTCTGAACTATGATGACGGTGCAAATTAAAAACCAGAAAGGCAAAAAAAACATTTTAACTCTCCATGTCTCTTACATTGTGTGGATAAGCAATCGTGTATTTCACTGAATTTTATTTTAAATTCCAGACAAAACACCAAGGTTGCCAAAAACACCAGATTTATTATACTAAATAACAGGGAAAAGTATATGATTTTATGTGTGAAGCATCCATCATTACATTGCAGCCCTACAAAATATACCACAGGACTTAAACATTTCACGTCATCCTAAGTCATCCCTAAAAGATCAGCATGTCGGTATAGAGTGTGCTACACAAACGTCTCCTGAACTCAAACTACTGCAGACGTATACCTTATAGTGTTTTGTAGCTGCAATCCAAGATGCCAATTCGACATCAAGCTCTTATTTTTGTTAAATTAAAAAAAGAAATTACGACAAAAAAAAAAATCAATAATTAAAAAAAATTAAAAACCATAATTGTCCTCTGGGCTGAATCAAGTTGAAGCAGAGAGGAACTTGGTCTTAACTTGCATGACTCAAGTTGTTTACACCTTCCAGCATTAATCAAGTGAGGAGTGAGATACCTGCTGATCAAGTCTAAATGTACTTCAAAACCTGAAGAGATAATCAATGACGTTTCCTCTCTTTTCTATGGCGTTAGACTGAACTTCTCCCAAAGCAGCAAAAGGAAGCTATTTACGCACATAACATAACAGAGCACACGATGTAACCTCTACAACCAAGCAACATCAAAGTTTACAGACAATAAATGCTGCCTCCAGAATTTACAGTGCAGCGATGCTTACATTGTTAAAATCTCCCTTGGACCTACATACTGTCTCACACTCACACGTTCATTGCGCCATATAATTACACATACGCAGAAACTCACAGGGGCCGGTTTAAATGTTGCCTTTCTCTATATGGCAACAATATTTTATTAATATTGAACTTAATATGGTAGCTTTTCATTCAAAGGGCACCTTGCTGCTAATTTCTTGGCAGGCTGGACAAGGTTGCAAGCATGGGACAAACATACACAGAACCGTCATTCATATGGAAAACAAATCTTGATGACAATGCTAAGAAGTTGTATAGTATTTATTCCTGAACTATTCAACCTTAATAAAGCTCCACCTTGTTGCTATTTTATTCAGCCGGTCAGAGCGAAATTCCGTCTACGCCCCATCGCAACATGGTATAGGATGTTGTGTGTGTGTGTGTGTGTGTGTGTGTGTGTGTGTAGGTGACATGGGGGCAATTCTGCTGCTTAGGGTACCCGAGGTATATGACGGTAAATGCCAGTCTTTCAGTTGTGTCTCCCTTGTTCAGTGCTTCAATTTCACTACATGTCAATGTGAGTGTATACGTTGTTACTAGACATACTGCAGCTCATCCCTCTCCTAAAACATTTTATGGGTGTCTGCATGGGCGCAGGGCTGCAGTGATGAGGACGAGGATGGAGAGAAAACGCATGACGGTAAAACAGAGGAAGACAATCGTATGGCCGTGATAGTTCAGCCTGACGTGGCCCTCGAACACTCCAGCATTGCAGGGCTGTTTTGCCCATAACTGGGTCACCGGGGAACACATACATGAAACAGCAAAAAAAAGGAACATGCTCTTGGTTGCACAAACACACACACAGACTTTAGTTTTGCTCTCCTGAGTGAGTGGGATGTGATCGCGCAGGCAACATGACACAAGTAAAAGAAAACATTTCATTAGGGTATTTTAGGTATAACAAGAGGGCGAGCTTGACGAACGTATGTGTGAGCGTGCAAGTGTGTGTGTGTTTGTGCGCCTGTTATGGAGAACATCCACTGTGACGTACTATAAATTCTGGCAGCTGTTTAGTGGATGGCATATCTGACTGTAGAGAGAGGTGTGAAATTTGTGCATTTGTCCCATATTGATCAGGAGGCTATAGCATAGATCAGAGGTGACTGGTCCTGTTTGGGACCAAATGGCAGAACTGTCAATGCTCAGCTGCTCCACAAGCCATGCAAAGATGCCTACACCATGAGGGATTTGTCTCCTGCGTAAACAAGTGCAACAATGAAGACATGAAAGAGACATGCCACAGAGCACATCTTCAGAACAGAGGAGGACAGCTCAAGTCCAAATGTAAAGCCCAAATCCTAAAATTCCCCTCACTTGAAATATACCCAAAGAAAAATATGACAGAACAGTTAAAAACTGCCCAGTCAGAGATGTCAGGGGTGCATCGACAATGATTGCAGGATTGCAGTGCAGAAAAGTGGAGTGTCGGCGGGGGGGAAAAGCCGAGAACACAGCGAACGCATCCCCGGCTTCTTTGCGCTGATCTCTGCGCGTACTACGAGAGGCTCAACACAATGTCAACGGAATATTGTGACTCGAGGCGACGAGCCGATCTGCTCCGCCGAGCAAAACAAACAAGCGGTTTCCAGTGACGTTCTATTCTCCCAACTAGACGGGCCTGATTCTTCCTCATACGTTAAAGCGTGCAAATATCCACCGAGGTTACCACGCGTAGAGAAGCTCCTCGAACGCAGCGTGTGAGGTGACACTCGGGCTTTATGGTTTTGGAAAACTTGGAAAAGGCGAGAATCTTCCCATGTTGTTGTTTCGCTCTAGTAAGCAGCTCAGCAATGTTAGTAGTAGTGGTGGTTGTAGTAGTCGTAGTACGCAACGGCAGCAGACTAGTCCCCACATAATGACACAGTCAGAATCATCACAAGGAAACCGAGCGGAAAACGCTCCTCTGCAACTCTTCTTTAACCCCTGGGTCAATTTAAAAGCACCAAAAAAATATAAGCTTTTCGAAGCCGTGAATATTTGGGCTGCATTGCTGCAAATAGGTCGATTGTTTTTTGGGGTTTTTTTATACGCTAGTGCTGCTCCGCGCGAAACTCGCAAACTACGATCAAGTGAAAGTAGTGAGCGTTCACCTCTGGGCTGACAGGGCTGGAACGAGCCCGGCTCGTCCGCGGGACTGCGGTAAAACATCGGACAAAGTTTGGAGCCTGTGACACCCCCCACCCCCTGCCCTCGGCTCTTCCCCGCTTCGTAAGCGGTGTCACTCCGTTTCCTCGGACGGTAACGTTCTCGCCAACCAACAACCGAGCGACCGCTGGCAGCTGCCTCTCGTCCCGTGCCCGACCGCTGCTCGCCCAAACGGAAAATTCATGACAGCCGAGCCTCGCAATCTTCTGCTAACTTTGTTCCAACTCACCCAAACAGAGCGTTTCCTCCTCGCTGGAGAAAGATTTATAGTCTCATGTTGCAGATGAGGAGGCTCACGCAGGTCTCCGTAACATCCCTTGGCAGTCGGCTTTGACGAACGTGCGGTCCGGACTCACACTTTACTTTTCCTCCGTAAAACATGTCTTTCCCCCACAGAAACTCAAACAAGGATATAAAAAACTATCGGTCTTCTTTTCCACTACAGTCACAAAATGGTGAATGAACCACTAACAGCTGGGTGAGCTGACCAATCAGAGGTCGCTGACAGGTACAGTAGCCTATCGAGGTCTGTGCCCCGGTCCAGAGGGCGTGGCGGGCTGTCAAAGTATAGTTGACGGACGGAGCGGTTCCGCCAATGGCGGCGAGGATGCTGAGGCAGACCGGTGTGCTGTCCCAAACTTTACAGTATCCAATAAGAGCTCTGGGAACCATAGGAACAGCATGAGGGAGGGCCGAGAGGAGGGAGCACATCAGCGAGAGCCAATGAAAAGGCACAAATGCCCCCTCCCCTTCTGAAAAGGAGTATGTTTACCATAATTGACAGCACAAGTGCCATCCCTGAGCAGACGGTGATAATGCATCAAAACCCTTCTGCTCATCCGGATACACGTCGGTGCAGCAGGATAAAAACACCACGACGCAGTTATTTCTATAGTGTGTCCAAGCGACCAAACTGTTGCAACTGCTCTTTTCTGCTATAATTTAGCCAAAGTGAGTGAAAGCATTGACACAGGAGAAAAATAAGCACGGGCATTTGTTCAAAAAGTTTCTGTTGGAGCTGGATATCACTTGTGTGGTGCAGGCGACTCTCCCTCTCCCTTTTCTCTCAGCAACAGACGCTCACTTTCACCTCCTTCGGCCAATCACAACCAAGCATTCTGCTTGCTCTGACGTCGGTAAACTCTCCGCCCCGCCCACTCCAATGTGAGTGAACGGGACCGGTCTCTGTGACGTCACTTCACCGGTAGGCGATTGGACAGGTCAACGGCGTCTCTGGGCGAATGGGAGCACGGAGCGATGATGTCATCACGAGTGTTGCCACCAGCTGGACAAAGGGGGCGTGGTCTGGCGTAAACTCATCTAACCCCGTGTTTGTAACATGCAGGCAGTGGTGGAGACTAACCGGCGAGTGGAAGATGTTTGAGATGATGGGACGAGCGGGATGGGGACAGTCTCCACGTGTAACCACTGTGATTTATGACACCTGGAACTTGACCTATGACCCCTGTATAGAAGAAAAGAAAAGACATTATTTCGATAAAGATAGTGTCAGAATAGTAAACATTACATAATCCCTTGCTCGGTGTGTAGTGGAGGACCAGACTCCTGCAGTGACAGGCAGCCATGGGGGATCCCGCACAAACAGCGCCCCCTGTCAGTTTCATCTAACGCATGTGTGCTGATATACCGCTTCAGCTTAGTGATGGAAGGGAAGCGATGAGTAGACCTAAAAACAGAAGAAAGGCCTGATTGGCTGAAACATTTTTTTTTTGTAAACGATTATGTTTAGCACTTGCCTGCCTGTGTATTTCTGCACGTGTGTGTGCACAGTGAAAGGAGAAAGAGAAAAGGCCAAACTTTGGTTAAAAGTTGATGTAGGGTGACATCTAGTGGTAAGTTCAGCTCTGCAACCTCAAATATTGGACAGTGAACAATTTGGCCACAAAAAGTTTAGTCAAATCTTTTTTATATTTTTATGTTTGTGAATGTATTTGACCCAGTGCTTTTAAAAAAAAATATTTCCTTTTATATCTGCAAATAACGGTGATGTGGTTTGGGATTGTGAGGGAGCATGTTCTTGACGATGTTATGTTTGTTATGTGTTGATTGGACTACAATTATAGTGTCAGAAACTTTCCAAATAAGATGATACTTTTCAAGGGGTCTGAAATAAAGTCTTTTGGGTCACATAAAAAATTTAGGACAAACTGTAATAAGTTCGATTAAACATATCTCTGGCAACAGTAATGTAAGTTATTCCTATTTGTTGGATAACATTTAAAATTGTAACTGGTAATAAACTATATGCTGATACCAGTACAGCTGTGATAAATGATTATCAGCCTGTATCAGTCTGGCCAGTTTAATCAAAACATAACACAGATGCCGAACCACCATCTGGGCTGGAGGATGTGCAGCAACAAAACAAAGGTGCTTTTGTGCAACTGGTAGGTACCATTTTGACATGCTGGTTATCCACTGTCAGTTAAAAACCTGTGAAGACTGTTTTATATGGTTTATGAATTCCTTTTTTTTTTACTGGAGGTAGACAAGGCAAATAAGAAAAACTGAATATGGTTTATGGTTTATTGGAAATACACTAACGTTTAAATTAAGAGCTTAGGTTAATCAGCAGTTCCAGATTTGAGTCAACTACACAAGGACTGTGCAGCCAGGCATGTGCACTTCATCTGTGACAAGCTGGACAACTGTTGCATTTCTAGGCTCTGCACAGCTGATTATTAAAGTGATAATTAGTAACCTGGAGGTAGATTCATGGAACCAACATGGAGCCAACCGCAAAGGAAAAAGTCCAGTGGACATGACTCAACCTCCACATAACCACAACTGGATGACTGAGAGCCTTCACAGACATAAACAGTGACATGCGGTAACCAAGCACATCCCATTATTTGCACTAAATACTGCACTCTGTATTTATAGGTCTAATTTTATGGATGGACAGATTAAAATGCACGTGTCCAAATTTTGACACATCTCCATATGCCTTGAAGAACGAGTGGTATCAAGTAGCAATCAATTTTTTTTTCTTCCAGCGGCACTATTGGAAACTATTAGAAATATACACCTATCAAGCATAACATTATGACCACCTGTGCAATTTAAATACAGTGGCTCTGTTTTAGCAGATTTCTACTGATATCTTCAACCTAACAACTGAGAAATTATATCCTTGTAAAAGTAGAAATCACAGCTGAGCCTCTTAGTTTCTTTGAACCACATCATAACCCTCCTGAGCAGATATAATTTACTAAGTTGACAAAAATGCAGCTTGTGTGCCAAATCACCCAGTGTGGATATTTAAGTGCAAGATTAAGCTAAAAACTAGAGCTTGAAGTATTATTTTTTACTATTTGTATTAGATTTTATTGTTTGTTTCTAATTATTCTACAGCTTCTAATGTCATAAAAGAACTTTCACTCTATGTTTCTTGTGTTCAGATGCATATCTGCTGCCACAGTGGCCCCTGTGCAGAGTCCCATTGTATCATTTTCAATGTGGTTTCTCATCTTTTTTTCTTGCATGCAACCCCACGAACTATTCCATTTCATTAGCAACTTACCCCACCCCCACCCATCCATATCCCCACACTCGGCTCTCCCACTCACCACGGGATCCTGACCTTTGAACTTCACCCTTCACCCTCTCTCTGTGCACTTATCACTGGTCTGTCAGTCAAACACCAGAGACCTCCCTCTCCTGCTGGGCTGTGCTGTCAGACTGGCCACAGGTACAGACAGCAGCGGAGAGCTTGATGAAGAAACAAGAGAGGGTGATATAACCCGAGACAAAGAACGGAGAGGTAAACTGACATAAAGTAAACTCAGACTTGAGCAGATAGGAAGAGACGGCGATTAAATACTTTACCTAAACAGTCTGAAGCTGCCAAATAACCCTAGTCCTACACAAAGCAATCATCAGGAATGTCTCCCACCTCTTTTTAAGGCAGAACTCACAGTAGCATAGCCTCTGACCTCTGACTCTCATCTTGACCTCGCACCAGACTGTGCTCTATCAACAAGACAAATGTTGACAAAAAAAAGATAAAAAAGTTTTCTTAACAAGAGCTTATGGAGAAAGTGTGCTTCAATGAAACAATGAAAACCAAAAATATAAAACTCTGATTCTAGTAAGGATTTCAAGGATACCATAAAATCATGCAGTCTGTTTCATCGGAAAGCAACTCCATTACATCCCTGCAGCTGTAGACTATTTTTTACCCATGGGAATCCTCATCCAAGAGGGCACAGGACTTCAAATATTTAACAAAGACACACTGGTTTTAGATGATTTGCCATGCTTGCAGTGTGACTCTGTGGTTAGTGATGTCAGCTGGTTGACCACTTCAGATGTGACTAAAATATCTCAACCACTATTTGTTATATACGATTTTGCCCCAACATTCATGGTTTCCAGAGGATGAATCCTTCTGACTTTTTTATTTCCTCTAGTGCCACCCTGAGGCTGACGTTTGCGGTCTTGGATGAAACCGCTAGACTGCAGAGAGTCATAACTCCGAATGATCAGAATGTATGAGGACGTTAGCATGCTGATGTGTGCTACTGTTCCTAAGTTCAGCCTGCTGGTGTTAATATTTATCCCAGAACTTTCTTCATTTTACCACATTATTTGCAAACATTTAGGTTTCAGTAAATCGTCTACATCCACAGGATACCTGGGGCTAAGAGAAAATCTACAAAACCAATCTTATATAAGCATCCAAGACTCTTTGAATAGATTTGTATTTTTAGTTGATTTCCACTGAACTTGCACTCTCTTTACTTTGGTCTTTTAAGGACATAATATGCGATTGAATGAATGGATGGAATCTTTGTGTATGTGCCTCTGTGTAACAATGTCTGATAAATGCTGTACTCAGACGCTGCAAGGTTAAGCATTTAGGGGAGCTCATAATAGCAAATACTGGTGTTAAAGCTGAAGATAAAACGAGAAAACGGGAATGTCACCATAAAGAAATGTAGGCAGAAATGTCTAAAAGTCTTTCTTGTATAGATTTATTCTGAGCCAGGAACATCCTCTGTAAACTGATATAGACTGATTTACTGTATACTGTGTAATTGTCCGTGATATATGGCTAAAAAGGGGCACCGAGAGCATATCATAGCTTCAATAAAGGCCACCAGACGTGGCACAGAACAAGGTTCAGTGTAGAGAACAGTAGGTCCTTGTGCTCACTGCGTTCTTGTCCACAGTAACTTTATACCACTCAGCTGTTCCTCGGGGTCCGCGTCATGTCTGCGAGCTGATGACTGGATTCCCGTGTACAGGCGTCCTTGGACACACTGATTCATGCCTGTGTTACAGACATGATGAAAGAGACAGAGTGGTTACCAAACGTGTTTAAATCGGGACACACTGCTTTTATCGACGTCCTTCCCCCCATTGTTTTGGAAATAATTTGTTTTATAATTATATCAAATTATATTACGTTTAATTACATTTTCAAGAGGATATTACTTTTTATCACATCAAACATCAAACAAATTAGTCCAATTGGGGTTTTATAACTTCACTTTTAACAGGGGTTTTTGTTTACTGCTTCAAAACTATACTGGTTGTGTTTTCTGTTTATCATGTGTTGGTAAATGCAAATAATAAAAAAAACTAATTCATGTAAATACTGTCACATTTTTTATACAATTAAATTTCTGTAGATGTTCAATTTAAAAACCTAAATTGATTCATTTATATGACAAAGCTTTTTTTTTCACTGTATGACTATGTTCCAATTGGATGATATAAGAACAGGTTAGATTTTTTTCATGCAACTTAAAAAATGTACACATCTCATAATAAGCAAGCAAAACCTGACAGACAGGAATGTCAATCACCTTAAATCTGACTAATATGCAGTATAGTTTTCCAACAACAGGGGGGGACATTCAATGTGAAATGACCAAAAGGCAAAGTAAACCCATGCTGTTGTTTCAGAAGTGAAAAGGAGATGCCAGTTTAGGCCTATATCTGTAAGTGTTTCTCTTTTTACAGATCGGGTCAGAGATTTGCAGTCCAGTACCTAATAAAAACAGAAAAAAAGAAAATGATGGATTGGGGTCAAATATGTTGAACAAAAACACTGGCGGGAAGGAAGGTGAAAAAGGAAATACAAGTATCACAGTTTCAAACAAACCACATCAATGTGCTTACAAGCTTGTCTGCGCTCAGTGTGACATAGTGCCGTCGCTGTGAAAGAGCCTCACTTCGGTGTGGCTCAGTTTTTCTCTGTATGGTGGAGGATGTGGTGAACTCACTAGCATGCCTTCTGTATTTCACTATACCGTAACTCTCACAGAGGATGCAACAGTCCTGGGTGTTTGTGTGAATTCACAAAGGCTTCTTGTCATGCAGTGTGTGCATAATGCATAGGTTGTGGTTATATGTGGAGCACGGAGCAGACTCTGCGCAGGTTTCCGCGAAAGCAGGCGCTCAGAGGAAGCGAGGGGAGAGGGATGTGGCACAGGTGAGAGAGAACAGTGGTTCCTGTGGTCTCTCTATCTCTCTCTCTCTCCTCTGCCGTGAATGGAGCACCTGGATGAGTAGTGTGTAAACACTAGCGGCCAGGAATCTCAACCTAAACACACACACACACACAGGGATAGTCAAAGAGATTAAGAAAAATAAGTTTACATAAGTCATGTCACACACTGACAATAAAGCAGCACAGACACTCGTGTGTCAGTGAGTCTTTTAAAGCAAAGATTCCAAGGATTTTTTGCTGGTGACTCTTTAGAACTGAACTGTGTCTGCTTAGCTGAACATGTCTATGACTCAGGAGCATTTCAACTGAACTAAAGAATGACTCTCCCCTTTAACCTCTCATTTGAATGCTGAAGGACTGAAGAGTTTTCCTACTCTTCTGCTCGAAATAAAAGTTTGAAAAGATGCACTGCAGAGTAATCTTTTTCTACTATGCCTTTGCATTACTTACTGCATGACCTCTTGGAGGTGCAGGATACCTAAACATACAGATATTTCAAACCTGTCTTAATACAAAGCAATGAAAAAGTTATTGGTTGCTGTAATTCTTTCTCATCTCTGGACCTGCTTTAATTGTACTCTAGTGTAACTTCATTTTAACCGGTGGCAGACAGGTCCACAGTTGTGGTTCAGTACAAAAATGCATTGTAAAGTTGACCTTTTTTGTCCCCAACTTTATTTAATAGGAGGAAGTCTCCATTTCTGTTTAGTAAGGAAACTGATTTGGGGAAAAAAAGAAGAACCTTTGTACTAAAAAGCCTGAGTTTGGAAGATACCAACTTGATTCGACTAAGTCAGACAACTGAAGCCTCAGATTACTTTGAATGCTACTTGCAAACAGGAGTGTGCAACACATCCTCAGTGTGGCCACGTTAGTGAAGTATCACCTCATAACCACAATTTATGGATTCTAAATTTATGCAAAATATAAAAAATGGACAACCTTGGAGATATATTTTGCACCTTGGTATGTTAACAAACATTATCGGAAATAATGTTGCTTCAGATAGGTTGTTACTAATAATAAAGAGGCTGTGTGTGTCTGTAAATACTTGACCACCTGTTTTGCCTGTTTTGGAGGTGTCATGTTAAAATGTTTTACTGAAAATAATTTTTAGTATATGTCCTTTGAAAGTAGCTAAAATATGTAAAACAATATTTATATCTGCTTTATAAATTTGTTTCATATAAGTGTTTATAATTTATTAGTATTGATTATTATTCATTATTACTGTAGTACCTGTATCAAAATGCAGTTTGATTTTAAACCTTATATAACTGTAACTAGATTTTGTCTACCTGAAACAATACATAGGTTATGTGTGTATTTTATTATTAACACATCACTGGTGGCAGTGTGCAGCTCCATAACTAAATCCAAACTCTGGAAGCTCGTCTTCCTTCTCTTACTTACAATATGTTAAAAAATAGTAAAGAGTATTAACAGGTAACCTGGTGAAGCACATTTTAATTGTATAATCTCAGAGGCCCAATGGCAGCTCATCCTTCATCTGCATCAATTGTGAAAGATAATGTAATGACTCATTTAAAAGGTATTTCATCTTAAAGGGATTACTTTAAAATTGTAATTAATGTATTAAAAATATAAGATTATATATGTATCGATGAGGCACAACATTAAATACACATGTGCAATCTCATGCAATACAAATACAATGGCTCTGGTTATAGCTAAGGTTATAATTTTCTTATACAAGACCTTAGATTAAAACTGTCTGCTGATAATGTGTCTACTGCTGAGGTCAAACTAGAATGGAGTCGTCCTACAGTTTGTCCACCTCATTCATTTAAACACACACACACACACACACACGCACATAAGATAGGAATTATAGATATCCTCTTACCTGCTCGTTAAACGTGGAGGTAACACTAGCACCCGATTAGCTTTTCTTAGCACAAAGTCTGAACGGGGGAAATGGCCACAGTCAGAAACTTTAAAAATGTCTATAAACAACATTTCCATGTACGTCTCGTTGTTTGAACTGTACAGAATCCTGAATGTCAAGCTGAGAATTTGCCGTTTTGTGACGGTTGTGTGGGTATTTCCGGGCTGACAGGCCCCCCGCCCCCCCGGGCTGCTCCTTGTGGCTCACCTGAGCGATTTGCACGCGGCCGCCGCCGTCACCGTGTGACCCTGTGTGAACGTGCGTGAATGTGTGTGACCGTGTGCGACCGACCGTGTGTGAATGTGTGTGTCCGTTCGTGAATAAAACGACAAACGACGACGGAACTTCGCGCCATCGACGTGTCCGTTCACCATTTACTCGGGGACGTTGCCAGGTAACCAGCGGTCATCGGTCTTCGGCGTGTGCGACCCAGAAACAACAGATTAAAAACTTTAACGAGCAACAGAACATTAGTTCGACATCGACAGTAGCTTATAAAATGTGAATTCAATAACTTCCTATGTTTTAATAGCGGTTCTCCAAACATTTGGACTGAACTTGGACTTCAGGGAAATTTCACACGCACGTTTAATTGACTGAACTATTAATCAATTCCTAAATAAAACGGCCTGACAGCCACACACAGTGATGATTAATAATTAGTAATTAGCCTATTGCTGGAAGCCTTACAGTAATCTTATAACGGAATTACAGCCATGGGAAAAAATGAAAGCTATCTAAATAAACACTCCACATAATAAACTATAAATATCTCTCTCGGGTTCCTTTATACGCTATAAGGACACAAAATATAAGATGGTGGACCTGTGGATGACATTTCTAACAAATATGCAATATCTATGTACACTCAAATTATATGTAATAAACTGAAGGCTTTTTGCAGTTGCTGGGAAGTTGCAGATATTGCTCTGTTGGGTGATCCAGCCTTGAAGCCAGGAAGGCCTAAGACTGATATTGATGTTGTCATTTAACTCATCTCAACTGTCATTGAAGGTTTTACCAAAAATGTCCAGCCTTAATGCATTTTCCCTCTAGAAAGTAGGTATGAAGACCAATTTTCAAAACAATTAGTGTTGTTGAAGGTAATTTTTGCTTTAGTAATTAACTATGTTCTTAAAATACCAAATGCTCTCTTATGACGCACTCTGTAGACTAGACAAAAGTCAAGGGTAATCTCTTTGTTTACAAATAACTCGGCTGTCTGATTATGTATTGCTTACTAATAAATATGGATGTGTGAAAGACACAGGCATAAACAAACAAATGTTAAATTCATATTGGAATTTAACCAGTTTTAATTAACCCTGATTACAGCTTAATTACAAGTTTGAAAAAAAAAAACACAGAAAAGTAAGAGAAATTCAATGTTACATCATGGTATTAACTCAGATCTCTCCATCTGAGGGGAGATGAGGTGAAAGAAGAGGCTGAAAGAGGGAGAAAATAGACCTTTACACAGTAAAACAATACACGTATTTTTCTTCTTTTAAAATGATACAAAATCCCCCTCCCAAAAAAATGAAAAAATATACAAGAGCGAGAGAGAGAGAGAGAGAGAGAGAAAAAGAGAAGCAACATTATAAAATAAAAATTACATGACAAAAAAGATAAAATCATCCTTCTTCTGCCCCTACATAAAAATTTCTTCTGCTGTCCTTCCCTCTCAGTCCCCAATGGTACTTCTTTGTCAGCATCAAAATTAATATTACACATTTTAGTTATATTACATTTATAAAAACTAAAGACAGAGAAAAGTTTCCTGGATCAGGGGCCTGAAGGTCTGAAAACAGGGAATGGAGTTTGGGAGTGGGGGGGTGTTTCCACATCATCCAAAAGTGATGTACACAACATAAAAAGCAACAGCTAACAAAGCCACAGAAGAAGAATAATGCCAGATGTAGAGGAAAATAACCCAATGAACAATTATAACAACATCAACAGTAATCAATATTAATATTGACATCAGGAAAATAAACTTTAAAAACCTCTATACTTTCGATAGAGAAATGTAATCTTTGTGCTGTTTGTCTACCATTCTTTGACTGTAGAGGCCTGAAACAGGGTGAGAGAGAGCCCGTGTTATAGACTCCTTTTAATCTCTTTCGCCTACAATATCATGACTGAGTCAGATCGCGCCACAGTTAGCAGGAAGTCAGACACCACCTGAAACAGAGAAAGGAAAAAATGAAAGAGAAAGAAAAGAGAATGGGTGCAGAGCAGGTAAGACTGATGCCTCATCTGTCGCTGAGATATGAGAAGTAGTTGTAAGGCAGCTGTCAGTTCAAATACAGACACAGGACGTGGTGGGGGAGAGGGTGCGGGTGCGTTGTGACATGCTCCTCTCCAGACCACAGGGGTCTGATGAGGAAATTCGATCAGCTCAGCGACACAGACCGCCTGCAGGCCATCTATCTCACAGTTGTCTGCTATAGATCTGTCTCATCACTGGCCAAGCAGGGACAGGCCACTGGTCAACATGGCTGTTAACAAATCAGATGCCTGGGTGCCCGGACCACAGAGAGAGAGAAAAAAAAACCAAAAAACTCCAGGATGTTAAAATATAATCACAGCAATGTTGTGTGTGTATGAAGGTGCACAGTTTGAGGAGAGGGCAGTTATAGGCAGGGCCTCAACAGTCTGACTTTTCCAGGCTGATCTTAGAGAAATGATTAACACCTTACACCCTCTCCCTTTCTTCTTTGCCCCAATCTAGTGATGCTGCAAAGTGCAGAGCATTATGCTAACTGGCCTAAGAGACAAGACAGGATTAAAACTTCCACAATAACCCATGAGATAAGTAAGTCACCCCCCCTCCACACACACACACACAGAGTGCCTGGAGATCTAGCCTGGGGCCAGAACAGCCCTGGCTGGTGAGAACCCTGCTGAGCTGAGCTAGACTGTACAGACAGGAAGGAGCAGAGTGGTACATGCTGAAAAAGCAAGCTACTGCAAATGAAGTGAACAGCAGAGTGAACCACACATCTGAATCATTAGCAGTCTGGTCGAGATGTCTTTACGTCTGTTTGTTTTCTTGCCGGCACGCTGGCCTGTGCTGTTTTTCTCTGGCTTGTTTATCTATGAAACAAATGTACAAGAAAAACCTGGACCCCCACCATTCATCATTCTGTCCACCCACCCTCCACACAATATTAACTAGTGAGTGGCATGTCACTTCACCATCCATTACCACTCAGAAAAATCCATTTACAAAAAAAAAAAAAAATCCTGAATCAATCTTATCATTAAATGCTTTTAAAATCTCACTTTTCTTCAATAATTTTATTTAGAATATATAAAGATATAGTCTGTATTTGTGTTATTAGAGATCAGTTTGCACCTTTGTACATGCTATAAAAACAAGGCATAGAGAGGCAGTGTGTGCATGTGTGTGCATGTGTGTGTGTGTGTTCCCTGCTCTTGGAGGCTCTCACACTCTCATGTAGTTAACAGGCCCAACAGTCTCACACACTCTCAGCACCAAGGGATGGTGCCATTGTAAGAAGAGCTGGAGGTCCAGACAGAGAGGGGGACCATGTTTAAGAGCTAAAGGCAGTGCCGTGCATGTGTGTGTGTGTCTTTGCTGGTTTAGTTTAACACTATCTATGATTGTTAGAGGAGCTTTAGCTGGTGAACTAGGATTCTGTGCCACTGGAACTTGAAGGAAACAATTTGCAGTGTACAAGCCATGGTAAGTGAGGTGAGAAGTCTAGTGAATGGTTACTGGAGTCCCCTCAAATCCTTCCTCCTACTGCTGCTGCCTTCCCCTTGTGGTGCCCCCCCCCAGCAGCGTTTCTTCATTCTTCTTCTCACATCTCCCTGGGGTTAAAATTATTTTCTGAGAAGGGAGTCATGATCTTTCCACAGGTGTTCCGCAAGAGAAAAAGGAGCAGGACAGGGGAGAGACAGAAGGAAGGTCATACAAAAGTCAAAAGCTCTGAAAGAACAGTGTGCCAGAGAGTCAGTGTCTGTGTGTGTGTAAGTTCATAAGAGTGTATGGTCTTGTGTGACAGCAAACACTCCAGTATCCATAGTCCTCCAGTCCCCTTCATTGGACTTTACTAGATGAAGTCCCACTGGATTCACTTTTGCTTGCGGGTGTTTGTGTGCATGAATCTGATAAACATACAGCGATAGGCTTCCCTGAGTGGAGTGGGCCAGGTTTAAGAGTCAGTCAGACAACACCCAACAGCCCCACTCTTTAGTCTTTGAGACACTGCCTACGTTTTATAAATTAAGGAAAAATCACTAAGAGCAGTCCCTCTCCCAAATACTCTCTCTCCTTTGCTCTTGTTGATTTCACTCGGGGGGCTGTGGGTTTGAGATACAGGCACTTATCACAGTCCCCTTGTCTTACAGGAACAGTTGCATGGGGACAACGTGTACATCGTCAGTATGGATGTGCTGTTGGGCTGTAAGGGAGTGTGTATCCCCTGAGGAAAGCGTTGACTGGCTGCTGATCCTACTTGTGGTGTCTTGAAGGTGGGAGCTGTGCTACCAGGATAGGGGCATCTGGAGCTTCACTGGCCAGGGAGGTGAACTTGGGAAAACGTTTGTTGCTGTCAGTGTGCCTGGGAAGGCTGAGTCTGAGTGAGTCCTCTCCCAAATGATGTGTCCCAGAAGAGCCCTGATCGAGACAGAAGATTGGTGGGAAGGACTTGACACAACAAGACTTTTTGAGGTGTTGGTGTTAATGTGTGTGTATGCTGTGCTCTCGAGTCGCTGGAGGTTTCAGAAATCTAGTTTGTCAGTATGGGATCAGGACTACAAAAAGGAACATTTACATACTCCTGTATCACCTCCTGTGCTAACAGAGCAGTAGTGTTTGGGCTGTGTGTCTCATCAGCAGTCTTTGTTCTCCAGAGACAGTTGTGCAGTGGCGCGGTGCAGCTCGGCACTCACCCTTCGGTGTGAGGCCAATGGTGTGGTTAAAGAGCCCTCGTACGCCAACAGGGGAGGACTGTCGGCTTCTCCACTGCCTGTCCCATCCTCCTCCATCTCCATTCTTCCATTGCTTTGCCTCTCTCTTTCCCTCTCCTCCTCTGGTCGTACTTTCTTGTCGTCTGACTCCTCCTGGGAGGCCTCCATACGCTGGTCTTCACTCCAGCGCCTCTTGAAGCGCAGCTTGAGGGGGATGCACTTAGTTTGGGGAGCTCCTGCCAAGCCCGTCTGAGGCGGGGGAGTGTTGCTGTCCCCTGGCTCGGTGGGTTCACTCTTGAGGGTGGACAGCACACGATTGGAGTGTGTGTGCTGTGAGGAGAAAAAAGGCATCAGGCCAGGTGGTGGAGGAGCGGGCGCTTTGAAGACATCCTCATCCAGGTCCTCATCATGGTGGGGTTGATGATGGAGCGTGGCTGTTCCGTTAGCAAGGCGGTGGTGGTGGTCAGGGGCTCTGGAGTGGCGAGGGGAGAAGAGCTCAAACTCTTCATCTCTTTCATCTGGGTCTTCATCACTAATATCAGTAACCTCCACCTCTTCCTCTGACTCTATATCAGAAATTGGCTCTACCTGAAATAGAACGATAAAGAAACGATGAGGACAAAAACAGATAACAAAGAAAATGGTATCCATCACTAAAAGCCTCTTTATGAATATATACATATATATTTGTATATATGTTGTAAAACAACTTAAGAGAACAGCTGATAACAATGCTCGGTGTATGATCGGTAGGTCTCACCTTTATTTTAGGAAGTCCCGCACTGTTCAGGGACTGTGTTGACGAAGAGGCAGACATGAGGCCTGAGCCACTGGCTGAGCTGAGGTCACTGCCAAACGACAGTGAGGAGCCAAGGCCAGAGGTAGATGACATGGACCCGGATCCTGAGCCAGAGGACAGTGAGCTCTGCCTGGGTTTAGTCTGGCTCTGCCCCTCCCTCTGCTTTCTGCCCAGTGGGGGTGGCTGCAGTTTGAACTTGAAGGGAGACATGTGCGGGGGCTCCTCACCCAAGTGAAGTGAGTGATGCATAGGATGGGAATGGGGATGAGGGTGAGCAGTGTGAGGCGGATGAGGGTGGTGGTGGGCAGAGTGTCCCAGAGGCGGATGGTGGTGCCGCTCTGTTCCCCTCTCTCCTCCACCTGCTGTTGTTGATCTCTCTCCTCTCTCCGCACTCAGACCAGCTTTGTCTGCGGTGGGCCGGTGGGGCTGAGGGATGACAATGTTTGGGTACTGGAGGAAAGCCCTAGGACTGAGGCCGTAGTTGTACACTGATTGGGTATGCGCCTGAAGGTAGCGTTTCATGTCCTCTGGGTTGAAGGAGAAGTGGGAGCCTAACATGGGTGACAGAGTAGGTGAGGGAGTATAAGGGAGGTGAGACGTTGGGGTCATGGACAATGCTGGGGACAGAGGAGGGGCTAATAGGCCAGCTCCTCCTGGTCCTGGCAGCGGGGATACAGGGAAGGGGGAGAGGGGCTCTGGGTGGATACGATGACCTGTGTGACCCCGGGAGCCTGGGTGGCCAGCGGTGCTGCCTGGTCCTCCGTACATACGGAACAAGGTGTCGTGAGACAGACGGGGATGGAGGATACTCCGGTAGCCTCCTCCTACACCTGCAGGTCCCCCTCCTCCTCCGCTCACGCCCCTGTCTCCCCTCTCCTCTCCGACCCCTACGTTGCCCTCCTCAATCTCAGAATTTACTGAGGTGCCATCGCTACAATCACTGACAGAACCACGAGCCGCTCTTCGGGTCATGGTGCTGAACATGCTGCCAGGGCTGCGCAGGTCCTCATTGGGGGAGAGGACTTCGGAGGGTGTAGAAGGGGGGAAGCGAAAGTGTGTCCCCGCACCAGTGGGCACAGGAGGGGCACTTTGAGGAACACTGCTTCCTGGAGATGTCAAAATAAAGATAAAAAGGAGAATGCAGAGAAACAATATATAAAGTTTGTTGTATAATAATGTGTAATCATACTATCCCACAGTGGCATCAGGAGATATCTTCAGCATAGACAAGCGTCCACATACACGCAATGCAAGACTGTCCCGGCTTACCAGTAGAGCCCATGTCAATGAAGGGGTAGTTGACCAAAACCAGTTTGTTGAAGTTGAACTTGTAGGTGAACCTCTTGCCTTTGGTCTTATGAAGGATCCTCTTGTTGT
This sequence comes from Channa striata, assembly GCA_033026295.1. Classification (NCBI taxonomy): domain Eukaryota; kingdom Metazoa; phylum Chordata; class Actinopteri; order Anabantiformes; family Channidae; genus Channa; species Channa striata. The sequence continues at coordinate 19,124,524 of CM065175.1, read as the reverse complement.
AGTAATATCTGAAAAAGAGCACATTAAAACAAGATCAATAAACATTGACAAAAGTCACACAAAAAATATGCATAAAAAATACAAATATCAAAATTAAATAACTGTCTATTAATCTTATCAGATTTAGCGCTAAACACAAAAAAATATGAAAAGTGGAATTTTAATAACACTGAAACATTTAAATTTAAATGTGCAACTCCTTTTAAAATATTATTTTGCTCCTGAGGTCATAGAGTCTCTGACAGATGAGCTTGCTCACTCAAGCACACACTTTAATAAGCATAAGTCTTTCATGCCTCCATCTAATGACAGATATTACAGAGTGTTGTATGACATTTGCACAAAGCGGACCCAGAAAAAGGGGAAGGGGGAGGGTGTGGAAAGGAGGATGACACAGTCAGAGTAAATGGGCAGGTGACTTGCAGTGGATGGACTAAACAATGAAGCTGCAGAGTGATGTGCGTCTATGTAAAAACAGGCCGTACGTTCTCCTGATGTACTGCATTAGGATATTTTGAGGCTGCACGGACTGTAATGACACAAAGGCGCTCAGGCCATTGCGAGCCTGACAGGTAACAGGACTTGTGTTACTTTGTGTCAATTGTGCATTTGTGGTAAATGTCAAAAGAAGGTCAGGTGTTAGAAAAAAAAATGTGCCTCTTAGAGTTTTTTAAGTTCAGATTTAGTGTCACACACAACAGCACATTCTGTCATTCGTTTTCCTAGATGGACCCATCTCTTTATGTAACACCAAGCAAAGCCAACAATAATTCACCCCATCTTTATCTGTTTATGTAATGGCCATTCTGTGTTTTTTTTTCTTCAATCTCTCGCCCTCTCTCTCTTCCTCTCTCTCTCTCTCCCCCATGGCTCCCGCCTACAGTACAAGGCTCCATTTTTATTAACCTTTGTCCAGCTACAGCTCTTTACGTAACATCTCTCTGCTTTCTTACACAGATCCACATCCACTTTATGTAACCTCTAGATCCCTGGCTGCCAAACCTTACACAGTAAGAAAGTTGGAGTGAAGGAAAGGGGAAGAGATCGAGAGCAAGAAAAAAAGCGAGCTGGTGTGTGTTCAGCTCTGTCAGAGAAAAAACAAGCATGTGTGCCATGCCCACCAAAACTACCACCTATCCCTTCAACACTACCCCTGGCTATTAGACACAAGATTTAACCAGACTGCACTTTGCTCATCATGTCTGCATGCCTACCTGCTTTTGTAACACCAGACTCTGCTTTCCTTTCCTCTAGCCTGTGTCTGCTGGCACAAGTTAAGTGAAGTGTGCTGGCAAAGATGGGGGCTCCAGGCTATGTAGGTACTGTTCAGTTAATCAGAGTCCATTGACTATCATTACCCTGAATGGTAGTTATCCAGACGGCTGTGTGTGTGTGTGTGTGTGTGTGTGTGTGTGTGTGTGTCTGTTTGGTAGTGGTGGGGTGTCGCCCTTCACCCCCTCTTATTATGCTTATTACACAGATTTGTTGGGCTGTTTTTGCTCTGGGAACAGACTGTTGCTCTTTTTCACTTGATCCCCCCCCCAGCCATCCCCCCTTTTCTTCCTTTATCCTACTGATACCTCGCTCTCTTTTTCCCTCATCAATCCAGCTCCCCCTCTTTATCCCCACTCGTCCCCTGAGGCGATGGGAGAGGGTGAGACAGAGGGAGAGACAGAGAGAGACAGGACAGGCCTGCACTGCTGAAAACATTGTTTATGCCAGGCACAAAGCTGCATGTAATTTCTGCTCTAGGGGAGACACTCACAAGGGCCGGGAAGGAGGGAAAACAGGGGAAGTAGTTGGGAGCACGGGGACGGACAGAGACAGGCAGGAAGTCGAGCAGATTCAAAGCCACAACAGGACTGTGATTAAATTAGCTGATAATAGAAAAGTCAACAAGCTGTGCTATGTTCCACATGAGGGTCCACCATAAATACAAATTGCAAGTTTAGAAAACAAGCAATTGTTAATGTGTGTGTACCGTTACAACCTTTGAATTGAGCATTCACGACATATTACACTTTTATCACCTAAAATGTATTCAACACATTTGTTGCCATTTATTTGGTAGATGCTTTTAAAATTTGTGAACACATTGCTGCCACTGCTTGCTCATTACTAGTCAGTAGCATGCTTGTTAGCCGCAGCCGTGTAATTAAGCAACCAACAATGATCTCCTACGATTTATTCAACTTTGTGCAAAGCGGCATTCCTTTTTCGTTGGCATCTGTAATGTAGGAGCCAGGAAACATACAGAGAAGCACACAGGAGATGATTTCTCCACAGCAGGTTTGGCTCTCCCTTTGGTTTCAGTTTTTCAGTGTATGACTATGGAAAAATTTACTGCTTTCACCTTTTACTGTCTTACTGGTCAACAGTAACGGGTTTGTTAATGTTAGGTCTACTAGGTCTGCTTGTTTTTTTTAGTTTGTACAGCAAATGCTCTAATGCATATTTGGAAGCACAATGCAATTGTGTAATCCTTGCTGTGACAACTGAAGCTGTGTTCCGAGCGCATGGTCACCCATTCTCTTCTCCATGCACCCTCCTCTTACACCTCTTCATATGGCTAGACAGGCTTTGAAGAACATTTGAACTCACTTCAAAAGAGAAGAAAGAGATTCTTTGAGTGCCTGTGTTTAGCTGCCGACCACACGCGCCTTACACACACACGGGTAAACATACGCACAGACACCTCTGCCATCTCATTTGGAGATGCTCAAATATGTCTCCATCCCACCTGCAGAACATAACATCCAGGAGGCATTGAGTGGTTACTATGTGTGATTCTAGGCCAGGGATCAAGGCTTCAGTTACGCAGGCATGGTGAGGTCCAAAAAATTAAGATAAAAGAACTGAAAGAAACACCGGAGTTCAGGAACTTAATGGCAATGAATGACATTTTCATTTATATCAACACAATACCCAAGTTTTGTTCCCATTATCAAATTAAATATATACCTAACGTCTTAGCAGTTTTAATACAAGCAGCCATACAAGAACAGCTACTGTTTAGCTAATGTCGAAAAACTTATTTTTGTATGTTTGCCCATAAGTTCTGTTGTGGTGATAATTATCACGTAAATGATTAGATTAAAAACACAGCAATGTCAAAAAAACTAACAACAACAACAAAAAAAAACTTGGTCCAAAACAGCAACATGAACATGAAGAAGTTAGGTGATCACTGGCTCATGTGGGTTTGAGCACCAACTTTACAACCATGTTGTTGACCCATTAAACTAATTATTTAACAGTGCTGCCATGCCCTGATTTATTTTGTACAATGTTACTATAACTACTATTAAAATATTAGATAAATATTAGAACTTGACAAGCATGTATTAGAACTTGACAAACCATCCAATGATCCAAAACTGCATTCTGCATTCAAAACAATATTGAGGTTTGACACAGTGGTAAAGATAAGGTCACTGGATGTGACTTCACTGGGGACTAAATATATTCAGGTCAGATAGTAACTTTTTTTTATTAACCAGTAATATGTATAAGATCAGCAGTCTTTTATTATCACTCCACACACACACTTGCACACAAATGTCAACACTGAAAATTAATTGAGCAACCGGGTTGTGTGTGTGTGTCACTGGCTGCGCCTTGCCCATTGTTGGGCTGTAAATAGGCGCTGACTGTGACAGGAAGTTGGGATTACAATACTCCCCATGAGCCCCATGTTTATTTTCTGCCTCTTTCGTCAGCGTTAGCTGTTACACACACATCCCAGCCAGGTCCTCCTCCAAACACATGCACACAAACACACACACAAGCTACTCACACTCAGGTGTGTGTGTACAAGTTGCACACACAGAGTGCTTTACGGAGAAGATATGACTGATGAGTGTTTACCATCTTAAAAAGGAAGTACAATGTTGAGGATGTGGGTTGGGTTGGGGGCATGATGAAGCAAGGTGTCACATTTTCTGTGAATGTACATGTAGGTGTACAGTCACAAGAAAAACGACTAAAACACTGAGACCCTTTGCAGCGACGTAGTTCCACACCATACCTCCATTCTCGTTTCACTGAGTCGACTCCAGCTTGCTAAAGCCTGACACCAGTTACTGTTTAGTGACATCGAAAGTAGAGTTCTGCTATTACTTTTTCCAACATCACTTTGTATTTTTAAAAGCAACTATAAAGACATGAAAGATCATGACTGTGTTTCATCAGCTTGGACTGTTTATTCACATTAGTAATTCTGATGAAGGTGTATTTTATTATCAATTTTATGTTGAAAATTGTGTCATTACTTTTTCCTGCAACTGTATGTGTTTGTGTGTGAAGAGGGGGACCCAATGAAGCTCTGGTGAGGCCATCGCATGTTTTGTCAGTCAGAATATGCACTTGAGCACACTGAGAAGTGTGTGCATGTGTGCACTGATAATAAAGGGCTCATTCAGTCAGAGACAATGACACACACACAATGTTCATGCACACTAAACACATGCATGCAACTGACAGAGACAATAGAAGACAATGACTGCAAGCACACGTTAGACACAAAGTCATATGATGGCACTGTCCCTGGGTGCTCTCTCTGCACCCTCTCTCTCTCTCCACACAATGTGCTGCTGTAGACAGAGGCCTTCTGACCTACAAACAGGCCCAGCCAGCTAGGTGAGTAACACTGTGTGCATATGCAGCAGTATTTCCTGCAGCACGCTCTTTGAATGTGGCCACTGAGATTACTCCTAAATACAAATCAGATCTGTTTCAGTGCAAGGAGTTTAAAATGTCTACAGCATTTTAGGGTCAGAATGAATAGTGACATTTCACATATTCAGACCATAGTGTCACCAGTGTGGTCTTTTAACACTGTAAGAACTTTTTCCTAATATTTTTTTTCTGCATTTACACCATCACCTTGGCAGCCCATCACAACTAAGAAAAGAAAGAATGTGTGAAATTGCAAGGATGGGGGTCCTTCGTACACTGGTGTATTTGTGTATGTGAACGTGTCCATATGGTGTGTTGTTAATCTTTGCCAGCTGTTTGTTGCAGACCCCCTGACTTTTGACCATGGCACTGGAGCCAACGCTGACTGCTGACTGGAAAACAGTTGGGCCAGGGGGTCTTGAGGAGCTGAGACCTCTTAAAGTAATTGCACTTATTAAGGCAGCATCCTGCAGTAACTGATTGGAAACATACTTCATTTGTGGATCAGTGTCATTTTTTGAGTGCAAGATCAGGAGCTAGGGTGAGGGCTTCTTTTTTTTATTGCTGAACATTATTTCAGCATGTTTCTTTTCTTTTATTCAATACAAAAATGCCAGACGACACAAGGCTGGAGAGATATTCAAGCCAAGGGTGAGTAAGATAAAAATTAAGGTTTTGACACACAGTGGATGTCTGACACACATTTAAGAAGTCAACTCATGCTTGCTTTAAAGTAAGTGTTTTTTTTTTTTTTTTTCCAGATTTGATACTTCACAACTAAAAAACTAAAACAACAAACTAGAAAATGTGAGTGTAGCCTTTTTCAGTCTCCAATATGTCCACATGCATACTCTGGGTGCATTAATACACTTGCCCAGTGTGTATGTAATCCTCTCAACAGGAGCGGGAATTTCACAGTGGCCATGGGAGCGGGAGACCGAGATGACGCATGCACTGAGGCTGTGTCCCCTCAACGGAAAGCCAACACATACGCACATGTCCACACACAATACAGTGGTCCTGATTAAGGGAATTTCCACCATGTGCATGCCAGACAGGAAAGAATAAGATCAGGGAGGCAAAAATAATTATTACAAAGGCTAAGTGATAAAAAGAAGACTTCAAATCTGGCACGGCATTTCAAGGATGAGAGCATGTGTGCTTATGGTAATTGCCACATGCTGATCATGGCCTGCATTATTAGTAGACGCCAGGTTTTCTTCAGTTTGCTCCATATGTGGATTGTTACCAGAAATGTGTTTCCTTTTCTTTGCCTCTTTCATAACTTCATTAATGTTTAGTGCTATTAATCTTCTCGGCACAAGACTATTCATATGCATCTTGAGAAGCCTCATTTGCAGTGTGTTTTGATGAGAAGGGACTGACATCTCTGGTGTCACATCAGGTGGGAGCATTGACGTAGGTGTATTTACGTGTTAAGTGTCCTCACTCTTATCCTGAAGTGACTCGGCTCAACTTATAGGCAGAGAGGAGGATGACCTGGAGGTTGAGTGAGGACACGGGAACGCCTGAGGGGAAACTCCTGTCTCAAAAACTTGTTGTTAATAAACCTTCTAAGGCCGGTTCGTCAGAGGTCACTAAGAACCACTATATATAAGCACTTGCTGCAGCCTAAGCTCCAAATCCGTTATAGCTCTAGAGGATGGACATGCTATAAGCACATTGACTGTCCACAAATATCACAGTCCACATTTCTCTTCTCTCTAATTCACAAATTCTAAATCCAGGCTGACGAGTCTGAATGTTTGTGCATGTAGGACATATAGACACACATTAGTGGATGATGTTAATTCCCTCTGCAAACACAAGGTCCAATCTGTATCAGACAATATTCTAATCTTACCAGTTTAAGAGCCTATATTATGCAATCTTTGCATTTCCCATTTTCAGTGGCCTATATGTCTTTCTTCAAAGTGCTTAGGATAATTTTAGCCCTTATTTTCCGTAAACAACAAGATGAAGCCACAAGTCAATGAATGAGATTTTATGTTTACTACAACCAGAGCTTAGAGCAGATTTCTGCTAAGGTGCTAGGGCAGTCACTGTTATTTTACCAGACCCAGAAACTAACGACATGTATCTCAGTTCTGTATTATGAAATATATTGTAAATACTTAATAAAAGTTGACAAAAGCAAAAACACTTTTTCTCTTTTATTGCTCAGATTTAACTTCAGATCTGTTTTGTGGTAATTATATATCTATTGGAAGCACATCCAGTGAGAGGCCAACTCAATCAAGGATCTAAAGAAAGACTTCTCTATAGATGTGAAATTATATAAATCACATTTTCACTTTGTATTATTTCCTGAATTTGAAGTTAAGGCCACTAAAAAACAAAGTAAGTGTTGTAACTTGCTAATTGGCTTGGCTGAGGTGGCATCCACGGATATAGCGTCAGCCTAAAGATTTGAAGGTGTGACCAGTCAAATGGGTCAGTGTTGTAACACCACCTGCTAAACTTGGCCAGGTCAACACCCTGTGAAGCCATGCGGCCAGGACGCAGTCTTGGAGAAGAATTATAGACTATTAGTACCCAGGCCAGAGTGGAGTCAGGTGAAAACAGAAAGTCAGAAACATGACAATACATATTTCTGAGTTTTAATGACTGTCTTTACATGCACCTAAGTAACTCCTGTCTGCAGCCTTTTGTTACACACATGCGCAGTGTGAGAAACCTGCTTACGTGTGTCTATATGGCAAATAAATGACAGGTCGTGTTCTCTGACAGAAATGTACCTGGGGAAAATAGGTTTCTTTAATACCCTGCCCCGATTTCAGAAACCACATTTCCCGTTTACATGACAGTTGAGAAATAAGCTTTCTCGCGAAAGCCCATTGCAGCTGGTGACTTAAATGCATGTAAATACAGTTCTTGAAATCGTTTCAGGAACTTCTGTAAATGTGCTACCAGCGTCAAAGGTAGTATATGAGTTACAAAATGTTTCTTCCACTTCTGTTCCAAAATGTTTCTAACATAGCCTCAGGTATGTCAATGTGGGTTTAAGAGCCACATTTTCTAAACACTGGCACCTTTTGTACATGTCCTTTTTACAAACTGCAGGGATCCTTGATAAAGTATGTTACATTCATGACCACAACTGACACAAAATAGATAGGAACCTTTGGGTTTCGTCTTTCCTCTTGTGGTTGCTGAACCCATGAGAACTAATTTCTTGCTTCTCTTGTCTAATGCCAAGGCGTCTTTTAACTAGTTCAGTAACATCCACCAAAGAGACAGAGAAGATTGGGTGTCCAATCCAAAAGGTTCACGTGCTGGCTGTGGGTTGTACCCAAGGCTTTTGTCTTCTCCTTCATTCTCCTACTTAATTCCAATTTAAAGTGATGGATTTACGCACGTCCTATTCTATCATAGTAATATGATTATAGATCTATTTTAGGAACTGGTGTATTTGCAGGTCCCAACAGAAGACAAGTTTAAGGAAGAATAGGAGGAAACATATATGTTAAATTGCCACATACAGGTAAACAAAGAAACAAGAATACTTTGCATATTTCACTGCCCTCATACCTCAGTGCCCTGCTCAGCTTATCGTAGTTCATTTGGGGTTTACACTTCCTGGCCCCCCACAGCCGTGCCACCTCATCTGGGTCCTTAATGACAAACTCGCCATAGTCGCCCTGCCAGGCGATGACGTCATGATACTCTTCTTTCCTCAGCAGCTCCAGGATGAAGTGCCACAGCTGGATCTGCCTGGATCCAGGGCTCGACTCTGGCTTGTAAGCCCATTCTGGAAAGGCGAACCCTGAAAGAGAGAGATAAAAAAAATTGTGGGTTAGTGTGGTTCAGTTGAACTTTTCTAGGAAGCTAAACAATAATTTGAATTACAGGTTTTTATAATCCAGATGAGTCCATTCATCTCTGTAAAGCAATTTAGACTATAAAAAACTAACCAAATTACTCTGTAAGGCGCTTTGGATAAAAGCGTCTGCCAAATGACTAAATGTAAATGTAAATGTAAGAAACCTTCTTTGAATAAAAGCAAACAGAAGTTTAAAATAAGATTACAATGAAGAGTTAACAGTTGTAGTCATTTCAGGTGAGCAGAGGCTGTTCTATAAGAGAAAAGAGGATTAGAGGTGTTTTTCCAAGTATAGATCAGATGCAACAGCGCAGCTTAGTCAAGCAGAGAAAAAGTATCTCATTCATATTTTACATTGCACGTACAGTAGCTGACTTCACTTTCAACAAGAAGAAGAGAAGGTAAACAGAAGAGAAAGAATAGGATTATTACATCTCACAAACAACAACATGAGAGGCTGCCAAGGACACACAAATAACTTTATATTTTTGGTTATTAAAAGACTTTCAAAGGCTTCTGAATAAACCACAGTTTTTTTTTTTTACTTTCATTAGGTCACTATCTCACCAGAGTAGCTGTTCAGAGGAAACACACACGCACACTGAAACTATAACGCTAAAAGCTGTAGTTTTAGTGGGCTTTATGGAACAGTATGAAACTCTCCTCCACCTCCTTCCTCTCAGTCACTCTTTCCTATGACTGGAGGAAAACAACATGGCCAGTCATCACTCCTGTCTATCCCTCCATCTCTCTCCACCCGCCGCTCGAAGGAAACGCAGGGTAAGAGATGCAGAACGAGACTGTGGGCGTGGGTACATGACCGTTTGTATGAGCATGTGTGTTCCCAAATGTACAAGTTTGAAAGAGTTTATGTGCCAGTGCGCATGTTTGAAAATGTTTATGCAAGTCTCCCACTAACATTCTGTTGCCTGGGTGGTCAAGAAAATTTGACACGACCAAGCATAACACTGCATTACAGTGTAATATTTGGCCAGATATAGCTTGGACTATAATTTTATCAACAATCGTCTTCACAGCACTGATAAATGCACAAGTGAGAAAGTTGAGTCACCAAAGAAACAGCGCCCACCCTGCTTCAGTGTCATCGTGCAGGCTCTGTTGTCGCAATGCACTGAATGATTGAATAAACTGTACACATGCCAGGTACTATATAAAAATGAAAAAAATAAATTAAAAAACCTGCTCGCCTGGGTGAGGATATCTTTTTTCTTTAGGCTTGGGTCTCTACCAGAGGCCTGGGAGCTTGAGGGTCCTGCACAGTATCCTAGCTCCTTCTAGGACTACATTTTGACCTTGGGAATTCCAGCCTATACCCAGATGTTTCTGTAAACTATGCCAGCCACTTAGTTATGGTTTTCCATGTTTGCCCTGTCTGAAAGAATCTTGCACATCACTATTATGTGCTGGATTGTCTCAGGGGTATTACACCCTGAAATCCAACCTGGTTTGATAGAACCCGGCATTTACTGGGCTTGCACCAAAAGCCCCTTCCCCCTGGTGCCACGGCTAGTGCCTCTGTGTGGGCCACTTCTTCTGCTAGTCCAATACAAAAACATAAATGAAACCAAACAGAATTTAGGCAACTTAAAAGTGCCACTGACACTGTGTTTTAGTTTTCAGACTACTAAGTGATATTTATTACAGAGCTATTTGTTGTACAGTGTGTATGACTTTCTGTTTGGCTATTGACACGGTTTATTTTATATTTACATCCTACTTTCGGAAGCCACGGAAAGATATTTTTAGGGGCAGCATTAAGCCAGTGTTTGCAATGTGTTTAACTGTACAGCACGCAAATGGCAACAAAGGAAATGAAACAGGTTGGGTTGCAGATTGGGAAACAAACAAGCCCAAATCATCAGATTATGGATACAAAGGACAGCCAATGGATTTGCTGGATGACAGCCTGGGACAGGGAGGGACCAAGAGAGACAGCCCTGCTAATCTCTGCTGCTGCTAGTCTGCTCTTGACATTTAGACACTGTTACATAAGGCTAAACAATGCGGAAAGCACATCTGTCAGATATCTATGAATCTGTGCACAGGTGTTGCTACTCTAGCTTCGCATTGGCTGTTGCTTCTTATGTTTTAACAGGAATAGATCTGCACTCTACGGCTTGTCGGTTTTAGTTAAAAATAGGCTGAAAGGAAAGTTATCTTCTAACATGTCTTCTTCCTCATTAAATGTAGGCTACTAGTTATTCCTCGTCACTATCTTTTGTGGTTTTCCTCCACAGTGATGTGTTTGCATGACTTGTTCAATGAATCACTCAGTTGTCCAACCTACTCAGAAGTCATTTTGCGCATCAAAATAAAGATTTATGACTATCAGTCAAACAATGTAGAAGATGCCTACACATTTTCCATCTCAAAATCCCAGACAGAATTTTATCAGCGTTAAATATTATGCAGATAGTAGGTGGCCAACAGCAGTCAACAAACAAGCTGTGCAAGCAGCTAAGCCACTTTATTTAACTCCATTTTTATGTTCCTTATAACAAACATCACAATGTGTGAAATGACCATGGGTGTAAAGACTGTATAAACTGTGCCGTCTGTGTATTTATGCCTGTGTTCTCAGACTTTCCAGACCTGCATAGGTAGGTAGCAGTTAGCATACAAATGAAATGACAGCTCACTCACTCATTTTATTTCCTTTTTCTTCTCCAATCCTCCTCCTCCTCCTCTCTCTCTTTCAAACAAACACTTGTGGCATTATAAAAACCTGTGTGAACTACAATCACAGGGGAACATAGTGGGGGCTACCATAAACATACTGGCCTAGCTGAACATGCTGCTCCAATGACAACACATAATCACTCCCACACACACACACACACACACAATGCAGAGGACATCATCATCATCATCATCCCAGACATGGAAAGGGATTAAGACTCTAACAGACTATTAAAAGTTTTCACTGTTAATATTATAGCAGTTATATTAACCAAAAACGCAAAAGATGAGGACTACAGTTTTTTTTGGACAGTTGTTTAATAGCGACTGATGTGAGTGAAAGCTAAACCATTTTAAATTAAGTAACTGTTAAATAGTGAATTTATAATAAATGTAACCTGGTGTCAAGCACAGCTTTTCTTTAAATCACAAATTCATTGATTTCGCAGCAAATTATTTATTGCTTTATACTTTAATTAAAGAATGATTTATTTCTTAAATAGTTAGTTAGTGTTGACTAGTGATTACAAAGGTTGAAGGTTGCATCAATATTGATAACAAAAACAAAATTCTTATCATCTTAACCACTGACCCAGCAGTGCTAATGTCAAGCTGGCAACAGCTGCACCGATGTTCTACCACATAACATACATATAACGGTCAGCATGTAAAGCAAGTTGTTGATTAAAAGGAACAATGAAAACTTCATCCAATTTTTTGGGAATAGAACTTTACATCTTTTCAAGGCAATAGACTATAATAAATTCTACAGTCAGTGATTCCATGTAGGTGTATGCCTGTAAAGCTGGATCTGTAATGATCTTTTTGACTTTGGTGTGGACCATAGAGGTCACAATATACATACATCATATTTCAGGTCTGGGGGAATTGATCCCTTGTAAACACTTGGAAGACCAACCGCCACAACGTGTGTATCTATAAAGGCATTCTCTGCTAAAAATGATGCAGGATTCACTGGCATCAGTAGCACTGTATATCAAAGCAACTATATAGATGAAAATGCACAGGTGTGTGTATTGCTTTTATACATTCCAGGGTGTCGGGTAAATTTTAAATCAGACATATGATGTTTGTTCCATGTAGCTGCATAGTTTGCGAACAGTGCAAAAGCAACTTTACTGACTGTGTGTGGTGTGTGTGATATTGGGATTATGTACAGAGGAATGTTGAGAGCAAGAACAGGTGTCTTTGTCCTTCTCTCCAGTCAGAGTCTAACCCAGGCTGAGATATCCTGACTCACACTGGATCAGCTATCACATAGGCACAGATCTGTTTCATTAGCGTTGCACACCTGAATTTCAGCAGGGAATTTTGGGACGTGTATTTGTGTCAGTTAAAGATCTGAGTGAAATTGTAGGTTGGGATGAAAAAGGACAAGGAGAGAAAAGGAAAGAAGAGCCTCCACAGAATGACCTAAACCTCCAACACCACACTTAACCTCTCTGACCTCAACTCTCCCTCTCTTTGGCTTCTTTTCTCTGTTTCCCCTCCCTCCCAGGGGAGACACCAGATAGCCATTACAGCATGCATGCACAAGACTTACACTCTCGCTCACTCACACACAAGCATGCACACACACACACACACACACACACACACACACACACACACACACACACACAGCATCAATAATGTAGAGACTGGTGTGGAGAGTTGATGATAGGGGTGCGCCTAATCTCTGCCCTGGGACACTAGAGAGTGTGTGTCAAAAGCAAGGAGTGTGCATGTGTTGTGAGTTGGAACAAGTGGGGGGCAGCTGGTAGAAAGTAGAAAGTGATGCAAAGGGGACAAAGAGGGGGAGGATGAAGGAAGACAGCGCAAGAGGGGAGTGGACTGAAAAAAAGAAGGAAAGATGAGATGGGGCGATCACTAGGACAAACTAAGAACAGAGAAAAGAAAGTAGGTGAAAAAGAGATGGGGGAGGGAGATCGGGGAAATGAGTGGGAAGAGAGAAAAAGAGACAATGGCTAGAGTAGGACAGAAGAGAGGGGGTAGATGCAGGGAAGGAAGGAGGGGGGATTAAGGGTGCGATGAGATCATAGCTCGTCTGGTAGTCTGTTGTCATCCAGGTCAGATTGCTATCCCCCCCTCCCTCTTTCTTTTACCCCTCTCTTCTTCCCACTCCCCTCCTCCCCTACTTTCCCTCCTCTCTCAGGAGTGCGGATGCCTCTTTTCCTCTGTGTGATCTTGGTGGCAGGCCTCTAGCAGACTTCTAACACTGCTGCTATTTCAGCTATGTGTGCAGCTTACCCGTCTAACAATGACCTCCACTCTCTTACACATGGGGAGAGGAGCAAGGGGTGATGGACTTGAAAGCAACTGGGAGAAAGAAGTAAAAGAGAAAGGAAAAAAGTAACAAAAGGTTTGAGAAGAAGAGAGATAGGACTGTGAGATAGGATGATACTGACAAGGCTAAGGGTTAATAAAGTTTATTGTTTTTGTTAATTCACTGTCCTTTTTAAGAAAGATTGCCTGTGGATGCACACATTGACCAGAGTTCTCTATGTCTTAGAGTTTATTATTCTTTTGATCTGTCATTGCATTGAAAACCATTGAAACCCAAATTTATTGTAATTGTTTTGACGTTTCTACTTATAAAAACATTTTACAGTTGCAGTTAGTTCACTAACTTCAAATTATGACAATTTGCTTTCATATAAGAGCCAGTTTAAGGCCATTTTAAGGTACCTTCTAGAACCTTTGACCACAAGTAGTCATTAAATGAAAGTATATGCACTGAACAATATATAATATCAGATTTTAATCTTTCTTAATGTGGTTTGAGTTGTGCACCTATTGTAAGATAAAGCAATAATTTAAAGATGCCAACTGACTTAATGGGCTAAGAAAATGATCAGTGGAGTAGCCAATCAAAATATATATTTAGTTGCAGGTCTAAAACATTTGACACTGCTGCAAAGAAATATGTGGCTCACCAACCTGAGACTGAGATGCTAAGGAGGGTGAGAGCTGATGGGAAGGAGGCAGAGACAGACGGGCAGTCAGACAAAGTAGCAGAGTGAGAAAAGAGATGAGGAGGAGAGATTCCCAGAGCTGGGAATCCTACTCAGCAGCAAATCAACTGACAGGACTGTGCCAAACTAACGGTGGAGTTGCAGACTCAGGGTTTTCATACAGAGCCAGGGCCTCTGAACAGCCATTAGCGGTAGTTGGCTGGCAGCATACTACTTTAACCCAACTCTGCTTTTAGCGTGGAAGTGGGAAAAGACCCGCGCAAATGTGTGTTGGGGGGCGTCACCTCGACTACTGTAAGTTTGTAATCGTACTAAAACTTGGGACAAAGTCAGTATTTGCTGATAGCAGAGTCATACACAAGTATGCGCAACTTTGTCTTTGTCACAGCTGAATGAGTGAAACTGCCTGAAGCACCGAACGGGGGGAAGAGAGATTAACATGAGACCAGGAGGTAGAGGGGAGCGATGGAGGAATAATAGAAGACAGAGAAAAGAGTGAGACAGAGAAAGTGAGACTGAAAGGAGAGAGAGAGAGAGAGAAAGAGGAGGGTGGGCTCTGTAGGAGGAAGAGGAGGAGGGTAATCAGAGCCCATACGCCTAAATCCCAGAGTGTCTGGACTCTTCCCACCAAGTCTATTAAAAATTCATTAGGCCAACACTAGAGAAGAAAACAGAGAAAAAGACAGAGACATGAGAGAGTGACAAGGGAAAATAAAAACATTTGGGGATATGGGAAAAATACTGATGCTAAGTTATTATTTTGGAAGGAAACTTCAAACCGAATTTGTCCAAAAAAAAAAAGATACTTGAATTTTTAAATATTATTTTTTTTGGTTTTTTTGTTGTTTTTTTTGTATTTTGAGGATATTTTAAGCAGCTAAGCATGAATGGTCACTTATTTGTACAAGACCAGTAGTCTTAACTAGCAATGATTTTCATCATCAGTTTATTGTCAGATCTGTAGGTTTATAGTTTGTCTCAATGTCAGAAAATTGATAAATATCAACTACAACACGATTACGGACCAAAAGCCTCAAGATCACAATATTACTTTTGAACACTTTTGTTAAAATTACCTGTAATTTAAATTTACTCCCCAAAATATATAGATCATCAGTACAGTTGCTGGATCATAATCTGTCAATCAATTAATCTATTCATTAACCTCCTGGCCCCTGATTTTTGCACTAGGCAAGTTGAACTAAGTTTAGACTCTATAGAACTTGTTTTAATGATGATAGATAAGTAAGCAAAACTTTCAAGCCTCCTACGCCACCTGTGTGCCAAGAGGAGCTAAACAAATCACTCATAAAAGACTTCTAAGCCGTCCAAAATGCCCCACTATACTAACAGGTTACCAGAATCTTTACACATTATATAGGTTCTTCCTCGCTACCATAACCGCAGAAGGGAGAAAGTGAGGGAAAGCTGGAAAGAGAATGCTTTGTGGCCTTGGAGGAGCCAAAAATAGCACCACACACACTTACACACACTGGGGTTATTGTTCAACAGTGGGAGATCTAAAAAGAGAGAGAGAGAGTAAGGGAGAACACACAACATGGGTGGGGAGAAAAGAGAAAGTACAGAAGTGCTAAAGGAGGAAGAGGAAGAGGCGATGAGGACACAAGTAGGACAGAGAATGAGAAGGACATGATGTAAGATGAACGATTTGGTCTCTTGACTCATTGCTGTGTAGCTTTCTTCCAGAACAGACAGACATCTTTTCCAGGAAATTGTAGAGGAGGAGCAAAAAAAAAAAAAAAAAAAAAAGGGAGGGGGGGATTCAACTGTCCACAGGGATCTCCTCTTCCACAACAGGCTCCTCTGCAGCTATACACATCCAGTTCAGTTCACATCAAGCTCGAATGCTAGGCTGTAAATGGTTCGTTAAGTCACACCATCCTTCAAATGTCCAGCTGCTGAGGCAAGTGTGTGGAAGACTTAGTTTCTTCGCTTACATGTGGTTTAGCAACCGACTAAGCACATTATTATATAAAACATTTGCATCTCCAACGTTATCCTTTGTGGGCAGTACCAGAGATTTTGCATGTTCAGCCAATAAACCACAGAATGCTTTATATTACTGCTTAGTGTCGACCATTTTCCAAAGCATATTATATCCCTTTTTAATCACCTAACTGCAAATCAGAAATGTCCAAAACAACCACTAAAAATTGTTTACCTGCTAAATCACTAGGCAACTCTAGCTAAATTATTTTTTTATCACTTATAAGGGGTTTGCTGGTTTTTAAAAAGGCTCAGCCTGTTGGTGAGAGCTTGATTTTAGGCTGTGAAGACCCAGTGGTCTAGTACTTAACCATATGGGACAAGTTCACACACTCCGCAGCCCATGTAACTAGCAACATGTAATGCAACAGGTGATTTGTCACATGAGAGTTCTAAGAAAAGGAACACACACACACACATGGGAAAATGGAAGACAAAAAGAGCAAGAGTCCGCGGGAGCCACAAATGCATTTACAGTAGGATAAGCACAGTGAATTAAAATATCCATGCACAAAAAACCATGAAGCCATGAGCTACCTGATGCACTTACAGGTGGGCTGGACAAACGGACCACTGCGACACTAATCGCAATCATAAACAAGGCTGGTGGGGTGTGTGCCTGCATGTGTGTGTGTCCCCTGAGTATGTTAAGAACAGCAGAATAATATTGTGGCAACGAGTGAAGAGTCCTGTTGCTCTTAGGGCACTGTTAGGTATATTTACTCTCACCAAAGTGACGCGCTGCTCCCAGGGCATTAACCTCTCAGTGCAGAAATACACACACAAAAAGTAGATAGACACACACGTCTTATATATGTTCAGCACTGGCACTCGAGCTAAGATGTGTGGGACAGAGATCAAACCTTAAACCTGTAATAAGAGTTTTTAAGTTGGAATTTAGCAGATGTTAAGTGCCAGATTCCAAACTAAAATTTATGAGGCTGCAGTCTGTATTTTACAATTTAATAGTGTGGCAAAGCAAGTAATTTAAAGGCCTCACCGTCAGTTTTGTGAAATTGTGATGGACATTCTTGTTTAACATTATCAATCAAATGAATTGTCAGAATTGTCAGATTCTACCATAATGAACATAATCATAAGCTGTTTAAGTCGAATCCTACCTGTAGTACACTTTTTTATTATGTGTTAGAGATGTTGAGAATTAGTTTATTTGACATGGCAAACACATCTATATTAAAATTATCGAAAAGAAACATGCAAAGGTTAGTGTACATTAAAACATGTTAATAAAAGTACACCTTTAGGTTAGGGGAGAGGTTCCATTGTTGTGTTTTGTAGCACCGGCTTATTAACAAATCAACAACAAAAAAATGAATTACAGTGAATAAAAAATGTTTGTGCGTCTGAAATGAAGGAAAGGCTGAATGAAAGGAAAGATAAATAAAGGCGATGATGCCTCATTGTCAAAACAAAGTCTGCCTCAAGTCCGACAGAAAACAAGCACAAAGTGCGACTTACAAATCTAAATAAGTCGCTTGCCCTCATGGATTCTTTGAAATTCACAGTTCCCACTGTGGATCAGCTGCATGTCTCTGTTTTTTTGTCCTTTCTCTCCACCTGCACTGACACTCTGACACAGCACAAACATGCACAACAAAGGAAGGCCACAAAGCAGTGTTTTCTGTCACTACACAGTTAAAATCTATGCACCAGGCTTCCATAATAAGTCAGATGTACGGAGAAATCAGGTTACTCTTCTGCTGCATGTACAAAACTGGCCAGGTTTCTCAAATGCATGTAAACTGCATTCCCTGATTAGGAAAGCTGACTTCTCCAAGTATCCTTGTTACCTGAGCACATATAAATGCAGTCACTTTATCATTACCAGCACATTAAACAATGTCTCCCAACTAAAGCAGCATCTTGCGTTGTTTTAATGTAGGGCAATGCCTTTGTGAATATGGCCTAACACAGCTATGTTACAAATCACAGGCGCCTCTCTTCTCCTTTGCTGTGTCTCTCCACCTTACAAGCTAGTGTTAATGTACTTCTCCAGCCAACAGCTTGGCAGAGAGCTGCCAGTTGACATTTCACCTCTAGTTCAACAACACTCTGCCTACACTTACTATTGCCTGCAGGTGTTTGACTTTGTACCTCTGTGTGTAGGAGTGCAAAGGGGCGACAATATAGACATACTGAAACATTTTTTATTAGGACAGATTTTTGTCCTGCAGTCTATAAAACATCAAAAACATCAAAAGCCACCTCTCACAACTACAGAGGAAGGGTGATATCTTCAAATCTTTTTTTTTTTTCACATGAGAGGTGACATAAGGAAAAAGACAATCAGAAATTAGTCACACTAGTATAAATGCCAAACATTCACTTTTAGAAATCTTAACTTTTTCACACTTAAAGTAGTTTTAATATAAGACTTGTGAACTGTGATTGCACATTATGAAAATAGTTAAAAGTTTTCATTCTATAATTATATCTAGAGAAAAATAAATATGTCGTGTGTCTGCAAGGCCCAGCCTTTGACTGGTGGGCTACTGTGTGTAGCCCATCCACAATATGAAATTGGACTCGCTATGTTTTGTCAGGTCACCGGGTCAAAGAGTGACGGGAGTTAACTAGTGTGGCATGATCAAACATATCTCTCAGGTGGAGAAAGGGTGTGTGTCTGTGTGTGACTTAGAGATAGGTGCCACTTTTGGGAGGTGGTTTCCTGGAATGTGCCACTAGAGCGGGACAGGATGTTAGCAACTGTTGTGCACCACAACAACACATCTGTTTCCTGTGTGTGTGATTGTCTGTCCATGCATAGTACACAAGAAAATCTGGCTAGAATCAAATCCAACACAGACAATGACAATAAATATTTAAATTGTGCTACAAAATAAGGGAACACACATATCAATGGAAACACTGATGTACACTTGCACTGGACTGTCTTCCAAACAAGTTGAGTAAGTCTTCAGTAAGTATTCACACACCTTCAATGTGTGCACATTTATTGCCTTGTAAATTTAATTTTAAATTGAAATAAATGCTAAATTTTCTGATAATTCATAATTACTCATGTGAAACTGAGTAACTGGGCAAAGAAGCGTCTTTGACAGGAATGTGATCAAGAGTCACTAACAGAGCTTCAGATGATGGGAGAACCTGGGAGAAGGACGAATATCTCAGTAACAATCAATCACTCAGGCATTTATGGTAGATTGGTTCAGAGAAGCTGCAGACTCTTTGGACTTGGCCAACTGACATTAGAAGGACCCATCGGTAGAGCTCGGTATTGAACTTTGCCCTATAAATTTTGAATAGGGTGGCTGAAATGCCTTTTAATATAATGCACTCTGGTTCCAACTCCACCACCCACTATGACCTCATTAATGTACATGTAGCGGAATTATAACCTTTCTGAGAGTTTCAACTTAAAACTGAGAAATTCTAACCTTATAAAAGTAACATTTATGGCAGAGCTGCTGTATTGAATAGCATTAGATTGTGCAGGTGTACACAATTAAGTGGCTAATGAGAATATATTCTTTATAACTTTTAAATTCGTCCCAGTAATTAGTTAGGATCAGTTTTCATTTCAAGTAGATTTTACATTTAAAAGGACATACTGAGTCTGTCTGATTTTGCTATTTGCTGTAGAAATAAATAGATTTTCATTAAAACTAAGCCAGTCTAATCCAACATCCTAGAGTAAATCCTTCTTCATGAAGGTGAAAACTGCTTTCAGTGGATAAATGCTTTTTGTTAAAATGGAATTTATAAAATGAGTACTGAAAAAGAATAGTTCAGGAACTGGTATCAAAGTCAAGTTATGCTTAACTGTACTTGTTTTGAAAACAATCTCTAGCCCTATTCAACTGTAAAATTATCCCCTGTTCTGATGAGGCAAAGTCAAAACTCTGGGCAGAACTCAAAGCACCACGTTTGGTGAAAACTAGGCATGACTCATCTGCAGCTAAACTTCATACCTAAACACAGTTTACAGACAGCAGTTTACAGGTGTGTTAAGTTTGTCATGTGGAGGTATTGAGTTTAAATGAATGATTAAAAATAGCATTTTTTGTTCTAAACATCATTTACAACATTCATAAGTATGCAAAAAGTGAAAGGGTCAGACTCAATTAGCTGTGCTTGTGACAGCAGAGGAACCAGAATTTCTGAACATAAATGACACAGAGGAAGCTGCTGAAAAGATACACAGAACCAGAAAAACAAGTCCACAATAACAGCTACAGACTAAAAACACCCAGTGTGTGTGAGTGTGCGTCTGTGCTGACTCAGTGTGTGAACGTGGTTGTAATTCAGCCCTCACAACGCAAATTCTCCTTCATTCTCCTGCCTTGCTCGCTCATTCTCTCTCACACTGTCTCCTAGCAACCAGACACTTAAAGCCTAAAAATAACCCTCCAGAAACGAACAGAACAAAAAAATAAAGCATAAACAGCAATTAATCCTTTCAAGCCTGGAACATGGACTCAAATAGACCAGGTATTAGAAAGGGAAGAGCAGGGCAGGAGCAGGCAAGCAGGGGATGGAGAGGCACAGAGAGAAAGGAGTGGGAGGCTAAATCTGCCAGCAACAGGTAGTCGTCAGGAGACAGAGTTCTGCGCTACATCACGGTGTGTGTGTGTGTGTGTGTGTGTTTGCGTGTTTGTGTATGTGTGTATGCCCACTAGTCTTAGCTGAGAACAAGACAGAAGTTTTCCACCCTTTCCCAAAGCAGGGGCTGCTTAAGTCAAACAAGGGTCCACTATAAATCAGCCCAGGAGCCTTGCAACGAGCTGGAAACAAGGCTGGGGTTAAACAGACTTTGGCAAGAATAAAACGCTGCAATGTCAAGACTCAGCAAGGCCCACCTCTTGTTGATGGTGAGTGCTTAATATTGTCATTTTTTTTTCTTCTCTCCCAACAATATTATGAAATAAACAACATTATGAAACAAAGTAAAAGACAACTGAGTCATGGACACACATACATAGAGTCTTGCTGTGTAGTGTCTGAGGCCGACACATTCCACACTGGATTAACATTTTGGATGCATGATGGCAAGTGAGAAACAAAGCAATGAGACATCTGATCTTTACACCAGACGTCTAACAGCTTGGGAGGAGTTGTTCTTGTCGTTTTAAAATCAGATCAGGGCTGGTGGCAAAAATATCCTATCACAATGTCTTGTTTTTTTCAGTTAAATTAAGTAAAGCATAGGACAATAGGATTATTTTTAAGGAAAAAATTCAGACCAGTTAGAGGGAAAAAAAGAAGCAAAGATTTACCTTGGTAACTTGGCCACAGCTGATTACTTTGACAAAAGTGTTACAATACATACAATAACCTTTTTTGATCAATTTTTCACAATTTATTTAAAGCCTAACGTGAACCTATTGTAAAGCATATTACCGAGCAGAATTGTATTTCTTATCCACCTGATCTGGTGTAACAATAAAGGGTATAGGGTTTGCATTTTCACGTCCCATGCTAACAGTTTCGTTCATTTACCTGAACCTATGAGTCTTGTCAGGCAGGGATAATAGGTGCCTTACAATAATATACTGTATAACACGAACAAAGCAATATCCTAAAAAAGCTCATTTTAGATGTCCTATACTTCAGTTAGGAATTTTATACATGTTTTACAGAACAATTTGCTGTGTATATGTGGAGGTTAATAAAGAAAGCTTTTAAGAACAATATATACTTAGTTACATACTTGCCACAAAGCCAGCCACTTTCAATATGTTGGACAAAATCTCCAGTTCAGACTCAAATACAAACACCTTTTCAGATGACAGTTGATGTCAACTAGGTGACAAAACTTCAAGTCATTCGGTTTTCAAAGAGACTGGCATGCACCGTTTCTCTCATCTCGAAAAAACAGTCTCACTATAATCAACGTACTTGCTAATGGCCTGATCATTAGTTTTCTTAAAAGCAATTAGAAGTTGCCATACAGTTTAACAAGAAGCTGTAATTTAGCCACTTCATTATTTAGGCTTTCGGCATCACTATGCAGCTTTGTCGAACTATCCCATTTCTTTGTTGCAACAGATAATACAATTATGGACAGCAAATATATAAAGACACACTATGCAAAGGAAAAAAAATCTTTTTACTCATCTTCAGAAAAGTCAAAGCTCATATAGGCAACCTGTGGATGTTCTTTATATGTGTGTGTGTTTGTGTGTGTGCCTCTTGTTGTGAGCTGCATGCTGTTGATCCGAGGTGAGAGTGGAATAGGCGACTGGCCCTGGGGATTCATGTTTTTCTCATAGCTGCTGTTAACTGTGCTGATGGCGGCTTACATTCACAAGGTATTCACAGTAAGCAGTAAGCAACAAACACACAAACACAGATATGTAGAGTGTAAAGAACAAAAGCAGCTGTAGCACTGACACTGCACTTTAAGCTTGAAGAAACACATACATGCACGATCCCTTGTAGACTATCATCAGGGGAGAGAAAAACCTCACTTAAGAGGGAAACAGAGGGTTGGTGGCCTGGTACTCCAAACAGACCCTTGGGTGCTTCGTGAACAAGGGACACTGGCATCTTGCCAACCAGCACTGTTGTCCTTAACACCTTTCTGCTGCTTGGGAGAGAGTGGATTTGAAGTTGTGTACAACATCAAGTTTCTAAGGTGCTAATAGATAGTTAATTACAAAATTGGGGATGGGAAGTTTGCAGCAGCTTCACATTATGATGGTGAGAGAGACAGCCCACTGGATTAAAGCTTTACTGATACACAGGTGATCAGCAAACTCAATCAAATTTGAAACTGTGAGAACGTTCATATGTACTCAATGGTTGACTCATAATTTAACAATAAAAAGCAGACTATAAACTGGGGTTAAACAAAGGGGCACACTGACGAGCAATCACGATATTCCATTATTTCTGTTGCTCTTAATGTATTACATTTATTTTACACTGGCCCACACACCCACAACAATACCAGTGTTTTACATATCAGTACATGCACAGTCTCAGGCGTCAGTAGATTTATGCCCTCATCAGTTCCTGTGCGTCAGCAGTGTATGAACAGTACCAAAAATACTCTTTCTCACTAGGTCCCATGAACCTATTCCTTCCTCCACTTCTAGTTTATTCCTCCATCACTCCCCCATCTTGTTTGTGAGACCAACCCTGCACACTTTCCTGTCATTCTTCTGTCGTGGCTAATTTTAGGTGAAGGAAAAGGCTCTGTCCACATCTGATAGTCATTCTTTAAGAGAGGTGTGTGTGTGTGTTCGGCTTTGAAAGAAAAGAGTAAAGAAAGGGTCAAAGGGACGCAAAGAAAAAGAGACAGAGTGCTAAAAAGGAAATAAAAGGAGAGGCATAAAAAGGTAACGAGTGAGTCACTGCCTTTACCAGAGCGAATGTTCATCATTACCGAAATACAATCATTTAGGTTTGGAGTGTTGTCCTCTACATTTACTTGGCAGTGGTGAACCACAAGAGCAACAAACTTCCATCATAAGTAAAGAGAATCTGAAATAAAACTAAACATTATAATTTTTCTCAATTTGCCCTGAAAAGCACAGACAAATGTAAAGACAGAGTTCTTGGAATCAGTGCTCCCTTTAATGTTCATAAATCATCTAAATAGGAATCATTTGTAGACCAACACAAAGGAAAGAGTGAAGACGCACAGTCTATGGTTTTGACAAGATGGCCACAGGAGAAGTTAAACCCCATTTTAAGGAATGTGATGCACACTACACTTTTGGAGCCTATGCTAAACATTCTTTGTTCTTTTCGAAAGCTGCTTTGAGGTTTTAGTTTACGAGATAAAAACCAAAATGTACTCTGATTTACTTTTGATTGAAATGAACATACAGAATTTCTTTTCTTAAAATTAACATACAGTGTAAACGTGACATACACATAAAGTAACTAATCCTTGTCTTGATACCAAGTTAATCGTACTAGCACACAAAACCCACTAAGTTATTATTTACAGTTCTGAGTTATAGGAATGGCATCAAAACATACTAGGTAATTCAATAAACTCAATATTCATCTTGTTGATATGCTGAATATTGTAGATTGTAAAGGTATTTGGTTTCACAGCTTATGAAAGCTTCATGTGTCTGCTGTGAAAAGTGGCCGTAACGTCGACTGTTTGAACTGCTGCAGGCTAAAACCATCCGTTTGCACCTTAAATGGAAAGAGCCAATAACTAGAAGACTTACTTTGACATGTCCGAAGCTACAGACATGCACACAGGCTTGCAACTGTACTCACTCGCACAGACTCTTGTCACAATGGTGTGTGAGGGGGACACAGGGAGCAGAGCACAGTGTGTTTATGTGTGTGTGTTTATCCCATCGTAAACCGGGACAAGAGACACTCATGCCGTGTTACTGCCTGTCACCGCTCTCTTCCTGCCCTGGTGTTCTCACCCCTCGCTCAGTTTCTCCTATTCTCCATTAAGGCATATTCCGGTGCTCTTACCCTGCACCCGTTTGCCTCCTCACTGCCTCCTTCTCCTCTTCTAACCCTCACCACACTTGGTCAGCTTGTTAAGCATGTCTCTCAAAGCTGTTTAAGTAATGTTGATCAGCCTTACGTAACGCTCACCTCGTACAGACACTGCTGCCAGCCAGCACACTGTCTTTGTGGCGGTGTGTATGTGTCAGAGACTCAGAGATATCAAAGCCATATAATCCGCTTCAATGAACATTTCCCTGCATTCAAGTAGTGGATTTGCAGTTGCACGATATACAAACATACAGTAGCCTACATTAATGTATTATTCTAATACTATGATTTCTTAGGATGAAGCTAAGTCTGCACACGGCCTGTTTATCATAAGTACGTTTAGCCACTTTGGTGGAATGCGCTTATAATCGTGTATCCCCAGGTGTGAGTAAATATGAACGTGTAGGTTTGCTTCTGCTACAGACTGTGTATATAAAACACTATCCATTAGCTAGCATGCTAGTATGGTGCTGCCAAGAGAGAGTACACACCTACAACGCTATAGCAGGGGTGGGACGCTCAAGCCAGCACACACAGACACAGTTGACAGACAGACCGAAGGCACTGATGGTGAAAGCCATCTTTACAACCACGGACACACATACGCTTGAACACCAAGCTGGCGGTCCCTATAAAGAAAGCCCTGCTCCAGATCTCATTAATTGGTAAAGTAATTGAGTTAACAAGGCTGCACACACATGCAGGTTAGAAAAGGTCGTCTTGCTCAGCTCCTCCCCTCTCCCGGTTTGCTCTCGCGCTCGGCCTCGTGGGAAAGATTAGAATCCTCAGCTGGAGCAAATAATGCTGGACGTTATGCAAGAGCCCAGGAGAGGGAGGAAGAGAGAGAGAGAGAGAGAGAGAGAGAGAGAGAGAGAGAGAGAGAGAGAGAGAGGAAGAGAGACAGAGAGAGAGACAGATAGAGAGAGAGAGAGAGGCTGATGATGATGTAACTTGAGAGAAGTGCAAAAAGCAGAAATGAGGAGTATGAGGTCTGTGACAGGTGGCAGCTGACCTCGCAAAATGACCAAGCTGGATCACATATTACGACCTGCACCTTACTGTATTATACAGTATTTGCCACCGATCAACAAAAGACTAGCCACTGGTGGTAGGTGTCTACTACGATGGTAGTCTGCTCTATTAAGCAATGAGCTGGGCAGCTGTGTGTTTACAGAAACTAGTCTTTCTCATTTCCTTACAGTCTTGACCCAGACATGAACAAAAGCAGGTTACACAATCCCAGGTCAATCTGTCTAATGGTTGATTTTATTATGGCTTTCATGATTGACATACGGGGGCTATTAGATGCCTTTTGTTTATTAAAAGGCTCGATATGGTTTGTGAGGCAGTATATTTAGGCTCATCATTTGACTTGGTTTATTTTTGGCATCTAACACACTTCTGCCATTAGTATTAAATATATATATGATTAGATTACATGGGTGGTGTTTAAATTAATCCACCACAACAAAATGGCCAAAAAAAGTGCAAAAAAACATTTCATAATCAATAACAAAAATTTTCAGAATTTTCCTCCCCTAACACTAGTTCTTTGACTGAGCGACCACATATAGTTTGTTGCACTGTTTATTATATCTATTTATTAGGATACATGCTGTTAAAAGTGATTTTCTTTAATCAGTGGTAACCTGAGTTTTACATGCTGCTGTATGCAAAGCACTTACACTAAGTTAAAAAAAACTAAAAACAGGTGTCAGGAGAAAGAGAAGCAGAAGAGGAAAAGAAGGAAGGATGTGAAAAAATAAGAAATGAATGAGCCATGGGGAAGGAAGTAAGTTCACAGAGATAAAAGACTGACTGCCAGAGAAAGAGTGAGAGTTATGAACTTTGTCCCCTCCATCAGCACACTGCTTGGATGGCATTACGTAAGAGCTGAGTATACACACACCGATTACCTCTGCTCAGTGGAACTCCTAACATGAGGCAGTACCTCACTGTGCGTGTGTGTGTGTGTGTGTGGGCGGGTACATGTGTGTGAACATACAATAGTTATAGTTCTCAGTAAAGTTTCACAAAGAAAAAAAACTGGCACTCAGATTATGACAGAATTCACACAAACTATTGTCCTGAACTCCAGTTCAAAAGCTTTCAGATCATCCATCCAAGGTATAAAGTAGCAAGGGGTTTCCCCATGAAGTGACAGCTGCACTGGCTTACAATTACACCTTAACAATATCAGTTTAATGACACACCTGCAAACAAACCCACGTACAGATGATCAGATTTAGCGCAGTCCAATTACGTAACACTTGAATTAGAACAATTTTAAAACTTTATCTTATCTTGGTCAAATGACAGCAAAGGTTGGAGATTTCATTTTTTAACTAAACATTTTATAAATCTTTTTGTGTTTAATTCTACGTACATACCATAAAGGTGACAGAGTGCATAATGTAATTATGTGTTTCTATTCACAAGCACAAAAGTGTGATGTGATTGTTATTGGTGCCCAACTAAATAATAACAATCATAGACAAAATACTGTGACAGGTGGCAAAATGTTTGACTTATTGCCCCAATGCTAAATTAAAAAATAAGTTTACACATTCAAAGAGCTGACATCAATGAGTCATACACACAGATCCCACGTTTCCACACACACACACACACACACACACACACACTCTGCCTCCTCTCACAGCTAACCTAAGGGAGAGAGTGTACCTTTGCTCAGAAACCCAGCTAATACTTGGGTCAGACAAACACAATAATCCTACTAACACAACACCCACTCACATACAATGAGGATACTATCTGTGGGGTACGCTGCGAATGAGAGTGAGAGTGCGTATCTGATGTTAAATGCACATGCATGATGAAGACAAAGACCCTTGTGTATTAGCGTCTGTAGTGGTAGAACAACAACTTATTCATTTTCTGCACGGACAATATTAATTTTGATTGACATCACCTAGAAAAAAATATGCTGCACTTGTTTCCAAGGTAACATGTATACAATGTACTATTATTTATCACAGATACACTCATATGCTGGACATGACATGCAATATGCTATTTACATCTGTTTGTCAACATCCACAATTCAATGCTCTTCAAATTATTGCTCAAGTGTTTTGTTGGCATCTCTTTAAATAAAATGCTTTTAATTGCCATAGAGAACTTTTATTGATGCCACGCACCATGTAGTTGTCAACTTGCAACACCCTCAAATTTAGCTTTTAATTACTAACCCAAATATTTGTTTAAGACCATTCCTATCTTCCTAATAAACCCTTATCCAGCTCCATAACTAAGCACCTTTTGTTATTTTTTTCTCCCTTCATCACACCTTCGGGTTTTTAACTTGTCACCTTTCCCCCTTTCCCCGAGGCTTTGTAAATCACCCACTGCTCTTGATTCATTCTATCCTACTTTCCTTTTCCCTTTCACCCTGTGACTGGTCAAGAGGATCTAGCTCAATTTTTTCCTGTTTAATTCTCTTTAATCTGCTATGACAACAAATCACTTTGTGTGCGTATATGTACAGTAGGTCTAAATGCGTGTGCCCACCCGCATGCAACTGCCTGGTTGTTATGTAATTTCACTGGACGACATCTGATGCTAAAAATGGCAGTGGATAAAACAATTGTGACCGAGGGCAGGGCTACTGTACAAAGGCACTGGCACAGGCACAGTACCCATGTACACACACAGTGGGGCTGGGCAGGCTGCTTAACCCAAATGTCAGAAACCAGGAGTTCAAATTAAAGCTTTTTTCTTAATTGATCACCAGATACTAAACATGCATATTTTTCTTCAGTGAAACTTTGAACATATGATTATAGCAACACAATGCAAATATGTCATGCAATTAAATTAATAAAACAATTAAATATATAAATGAAGCGTATGTATATGTAGTCACGAGAGTCTGTTCATCCTACACTAAATGTAACTCAATTTCTAAGGTATAGAGCAAAGGAGAGTGGTTAGGGAACAAACACTGTCGCTTATTAAATGCAACACTGCTCCAACATTAATATTTCACTCAAACTTTAGAAAATGGCCAACCGAAACTTTGCCAAAATACACGAACGTGTGTTTGGGTTAACACAATAAAAGAGTAAAAAGAGGTACAAGAGTGGACATCAGACTCACTCTCTTAAAATATTTTACAAGCTCTGTGTGTGTGTGTGTGTGTGTGTGTGTGTGTGTGTGTGTGTGTGTGTGTGTGTGTGTGTGTGTGTGAAGGTGAGTTAGTGAGTGAGAGAGAGAGGGAGAGGGACAGAGTGTGTGTAGGAGGAGGTTTTGCTATAGGATGTGCAGCACTGATGGCAGGCTCTGTCATTAAAGTTTAAACACTTTCCTATAAATACCTTTCCAATGATCCAGTGCATTAATTCATTTCTCTTCTCAGGCCAGATCACACAGATACACAAGCAGAGAAACACACACAGAGAACCTGGAAAAAGCCAGTGTCTTGGAGGAATGAACTCTTTTGAACATTCAGGAGGACGATGGCCAGCAGTCAAAAATAGTCAGATGTTTGTCCTGCTGCGAGTGCAATCCACTGTACTTTATTCAGTCCATGACTACATATCTTGGGAAGAGCCCAGGGCAGTGTGTCTAAGTGTTTGTGTGTATGGACATATGTTTAAAGGGCTACATGCACTAAGCCAACTTGGAGTTTTTAGGGCTACCTCTGCAAGTTACACTAAAGCACAAACCAATGTTGATCCATTTTGACAGTTACTGACAGGTTTCTACAATATTTGAGCCAAGTTAGCAGGCAACCATGCTGTATCTGGTCTTCACGTCCTGTTGGTTGTACAACAGGGTGTTCCGTGAAAAAGAAAGACAGACAGGTTTGGGTGACATGAAGCAGCAGAGAGAGGTAAAGAGGGGGAGGAGGCTAATGGAAGAGGAGCTGCCACTAGGGTTTTAATCCATAGATTGGTGACACAGAAAGATAGTGAAAGGGAGGAGAGGATGGTGGGATGGGAGGGTCAATCGATGCTTAAAAAGGTTTCACTCCCCTACAGGGACATGCGAATCTGTTTGCGCGCACACACACATACACACACACACACACACACAAGACTGTTCCAAATGTAAACACTATTTGTCTCTCCTACACACTCGCATACAGCACTTCATGGACCAGCATCACCTGGCTCAAACGTCAGAAGTCCAGCTAAAGAAAAGCATTAAGCAAAAGGCTTGTGACTCCAGTAAGTTGTAGATTAGCAATTACTTGATAACCAATTACGTGGTTTAATTTAGACTTAAGTGGTGGTTTTTTGTGTATCTAAATCTCAAGGACCATAAAACAGCACTTACGTATGGGGTTGTTCGGAAGGATGAAATTAAATAAAGCAGTCCGAGCTGATAAAATACAGAGGATGTCCTCTTTGATGATCTTTCCCACACACACAAACTTTAACCCAAACAAAAAGAGTGCAATTTGGCTAGCTATGTGGTGTACATATATGCTGCACACTTGCAAAAAGCAAAATTGTTAATTAAAATTATTAATGTATAGCATGCCGAAAGACACACGGATGATTTAGTTTTATTAGAAACTGTTTCTGAAAAACTTTTTAAAAACTGTGCCACATCATTCCCATCTTAAGTCTTGCCTTTCGAATGCACATAATTTTCTCTCTCACATACCTAGTATTTGATGAGATGGCTCAACGTTCAAAATCTGGTGTGACGTACAAAAGAACGGGTCTGAACATGGAAAGAAAGAAAAGGAGAGAGAGAATGCAAGACAGCCTGCACACTGAAAAGACAGAGAGAGGAAGAGGAAAAACTGGTTGAAAAGAAAACTCCAAACGTGATGTTGCATTCCTTACATGGGGTGGAGGGAAGGGGAAAAAAGAGAGGTGAAGAAGAGGGAGGACTGGGGGAAGGGAGAGAGGGGAGGAGGGTGACAAGAAAGAAAGTTTAACTTGGCGCCAGACAACCACACACACACACACACACACACACACACTAAATATCGACACTGTTCAAGTGGCACAGAAGTCCTTTTGGTGACTTCCCATCATCCAAAATTAGATTAGATATTTGCCCTCTACTCGAGCTCTTCGCGCTCTTCAGGTCCAGCACAGAGGCAGATTCCCAGATAAAAATAGCCAGAGGAACTATTCAAACACTGCTGCCTTTCTGCAGGGAGTGTCTGCTGACTGCACTGGACTTAAGGGGTTAGAAAGGGGTTAGGAGCTCCACTCACAGCCTGTGAATCAGAGAGTCTGGGACAGCCGTACATACCAATTACACTTATAGTCTTACAGATACAATTCAAATTAGTGTATTGCTTTTTCTTTACAATTAAAAAACACAAAAAAATTTAAAAACCATTAAAAGTTAATCTCTCTCTCACACATACACACACCAAACTAACAACTACATACATTGTTTGTCTATATTTGACTATTTGACTAAAGAAACTCACCTTACACACAAGATTTAGGATGCATAGATGCCATGTGAGCTTGGAGTTCTGAAAAGCTATATGTTTATTTCAGTTTACAGTACACAGATGATCAGAACTGTGTGCTCATCCTTAACTACAGAGATGCTATTAACATGAGCAGTATAATTTGGGGTTAATCTCTGAAGATTAGGACTAAGCATTACAACAGCACCTGGGCAGATCCCTAACATTTTCTAAAGCTACCAGAAGGTTGAGCTGGCATGCTTAGACAATTGCAAGAAAATGCACAATAGCGCAGACAGTTGTGGTGTAGTTAGAGGTGGCACAGTCCCACTGTTAGTAAAAAGTTAGCTTCAGGACTGACTGACCAAGTTCACTAGTGGTCTTGACAGCTTGCACCCTGATTATACTTCAGCAAAGAGAGGGGTGACACTCCAGGCCCTAACGTGAAGGACAGGTCATTGTGCTCTGAGGATCCAAAATAAAACCTCTCATCTGGAAGGATCAGAGGCATAGAGTTACCTGATCTTCACATGTGTGTATGCGTGCATATGCAATTCATCAGACTCAGATCAGTTTCAGTGGCGCCACTGTCACCTAGAAGCTGTTATACATACACCAACAAGCACCAACGAATACACTTTGTTCAAGTAATACCTTTACATAGCTGCCCACCCAGAAAACCTGTCTTCATATACACACTCAATATGCTTTTACAATAACATGCCATTCTGCACCTCACTCTGAGTCATCTCTACAACAATGTAGCTCTGTAAACTCCCCGTATTACATTACAACACACATGCATGTGCAAACACAAACAGCTGCTGAACAGTGCAGGACAATCCATGCACACCAACACACCCCGGTGCATTCTCAACGTGAATTTTGATACCTATTTGAAAAAAAGAAACTGGCAGTGTGCGCATGGTCTGAGTGCAAGTCCTCTGACTAAGTTTAAAATGTTACTTCTCTTCACTATAGAATAAGACATTTATTTGCTTGCATTTTTCAATATATTTTATTTATAGTGTCCTGTGGAGACATTAATATGCTTGTGTCAACACATGCATGTCTTTGCAAGTGACTGACTGAGTGTGTTCAGCTTGGAACAGCTTGCAGAGATAGTAACTGTTGTGTTTTCCCCTTGTATAACGCAACACAGCCGGCAACTATTAACCTTCTAAGCAGGAATGTGGGAGGTCCAAGAATTTCAATAAAAAGCAGCAGTGTGTGCGAGTGCGTGTGTTTTGTATATGTGTTCTCACACGTGTTCCTCAAAAGCGTTAGCTATCCGCCAACCCATCCAGACGTGCAGATCCACCACATTAACATGCCTGACCAATAACCAATAAAGTCGATATGAGGTCATGCTGTGGCTACAGCCAATGGCACTGCAGTAAATCTAGGTTTGACTGATATACACATTTGGCCTGAAGTCAATTTTAGTTCTGCTGTTCACGGTAAAAAGTGATTTGTAAATAGAGCTGTTTAGTGTCAAACCTCAAAACCATGCATGTGATGGAACAGGTCTAAAAGGCTGATATCTATAGAACTCAATGATCTAATTTGAGGTTAATGTGTGGGTCTCTGGGGCAGGGGGCATAAGGTGAGCTCAAAAAGCCAACAGTGTTGGAGTGGAACCAGAAAAACCCAGGCCGTCAAGAGTAATGCTGCCTTGTTGGCTGTGGTCTCTCTGGTCCCCCTGGTCAAGGGCAACACAGGACTAATAGTGGAGAGGTCCATTAGTGACGACTGGCTGAGCACATTGTTCCCTTTGGTAACATTCCTGGCTAAATACAGACATTTCCACAACTGAAGGCCCCCTACCAGAAGTCATTTGACAACTTAAGAGTCACAGATGACCATATCAAAACTTTTAAAAAGAAATGTTGTGACAATAAAAGTCAATAAAAGAATCAATCAACCTGAACTGTTCTACTATAGTTTGCTAATTTGTTTATTCTCATACATATCACCAAAGATGGCTTAATAGCTTTAGCAATATTCTAAACTGCAGATACTTTCACACTAGGAATCAAAGTTGAGTCTTGGCAAGTCTTTACGGAATATGCCAAGATTTTCAGATGGAAGAAAACCAGTTTTGTTATGAAACATCATCTGTTTCAGGCTTTAAGCATGCTGGCTGAGCCTGACCACAGCAGGGCAGTGTCCTATAAACCAAGCTGTAAAACTGTATTGGGATAAGGGGAGGTAGTGGTTTTGCTGTGGTCAGCACTGCAAGTGCGTTTTCACAGATAAGGTTAATCATGGCACTTATCACAGTGGTTGTGTGTTGAGATTGAAAAGAATATGCTCACAATCACACACAAAAACCCCCACACAGGGAAAAGATGAAATGCTGTCTTTAAGTTCTTTTCACAACTATCCTTTTGTCCCTGTCGCATCATAAGCCCGGATCTTGTGCACGTGTATTTGTGACTGGATTAAATGTTTATTACTGTGGGAAAGCAGCAAACAGCACAAAAAAGCAAAAACATCATCATTAAGTTGTTGTGCTGTTGAATGAAAAAGAAAAAAAAACAGACTGGGATGTCCACATTTACTTCACTTATTTGTGCACACACACACACACGCAAACACGTCCCACACGCATGCAAAAGTCGACCTCTTCACTCGTCAAAAGCACCACCAAACTGTGAGCTACTCCACACCACTATGAATACAATGAGAGGTCCCTGGCCCCCGCACAATCAGCCACAGGGCGTCCCAACACTGCCCCCACCCCCCCAGACAATAGCCACTCCAGAGCAAGGGGTCCCCACTATGCAATTCCATCACACAAAGACACACACCAGTCCTTATCCTGTCAAGAGAGAAAAAAGAAATGACAGAGGTGGCAGGAAAAAAACTGTAAACCTTGGAGAGCAATGGAGGAAAAGGAACAAAATAAAAAAGCTGAAGCACAGAGTGTATGCCAGAGTTGTAGATAACATATTAGGGCGGGAAAGACATATTGCAGGCAACTTATTATTGTGTGTGTGTGTGTGTGCATTTGTCGTTATCACCACACCTTGATCAATCATTAGCAAGGCTTTGAGATACACACAAAGGTAGCCGTATGACTGTGTAACTGCAGATGAGATACACACCAACATCCCCCCATCTGCTGACTAATGCAATGTGTAGAGTTCCTGAATGCCTATAACCAATTTCCTTAAACTACATTAAACAGGAATAAAAACCAGGTAAAAAGCAGTGACTGGTTATAAACAAATAAATCCAATATATTTCAATACCACAAAACCAAGATTTATCTACCACCAACAACAGATGCAGGTTTAACACCGTCATTTCCTGCTTCATCACGACAGTTCTCTATCGCATCAAACATTCTATTATCTATTGAAGCTAATGAAGTGACTGTGGAAGAGAAGCGTTTAACGATGGAGAAAAATGGACAATCTCTACAGAAGCAGCGGTTTACTGCACAGTAAACCCTGCACTGAACATCCAACTACATTTTTATTCACAGCGTATCCAGGTACTGTTATACATTTCCAGCCCACAAATTCAGTTCCTCTAAATGATCATATCTTGATAGGTCAAGGGTTAAAACCTATGTGCTTATTGCAACAGCAGGAGATAAGACAAATAAGGACGGCACCAAGGATTAACCAGTTCAATAAATCAACTATTTAAAGATGCTGCCATAAGATCACATTTAGATAATGCCACTGGGACAGAGTTGCTGTTTACCCACTGGTGCTGAGGGGATTAATTAATTAATCCAAAAAGAAATGATCAAAATGACATTTTAAATAATCGGAGGTGAAATTAATAGTTAATGCATTAGCTGAACTAAAAAAAATCAGCAATAAGCAAACAACTAATCAAGAAAATAACTCACACCATTGTTTTTTCATTTTTGTTTTATCTTTACGATTTCTTATTTTTGTCTCCTTTCTTTTTCTCACTATGTGCATTTCCGACAACTCATTTTGTGAAAAGTGCAACACAAATAAATAAATAAAACCAAATAAAGTTAATTAGATTTTGCCGCAGCCCTGATTATGATTAGAACTTTGTTATTTGAGATGACTAATCAGACCAAGTAAAAAATTGTTAATCCTTTCAGCTTAACAATATATACACAAAAACAAATGATGAGAAACAACACATCAAAGCATAAAAAAATTAGTTTGAGGATGCTCAACTATCAACACAAATCACACGAGAGAACAACAATATAGAAGAACCAGTTAATGTTCTCTACCTTTACTGAACAGACAATAAACACGGCCAACTTACTGCACAAACACGCACTTACTGTACACATCAAACTCATAGCCTCAGTACAATCAATTTTTAGTACCTTCCCAGAAGGGTTTAAGCTATCTGCTGCTACACAAACAGAGTTCAGTGTAATAAAAGGGCTACTTGTGGTGGGATGTGGTGTGATGTCATAGCAGCCTCCTCTGGGCTGCTGCACGGAGTGTGTGTGAGTGTTTGTGTGCACGAGCAAGAATGTGGAGGGTTGAGGGGCTGCAGGGCTGAGGCTGGGTGCAGCGGGAGTCAGGAGGGGACACGGTGGGGGAAGGGAGGGAAAGGTCCTAAGTGGAAAAGAGCCACACAGAGTTTGTCAGTCACACATACATGGCTCTAGGCCAAATGCTTACCCGTAACTACTTAGAAAGTCATCTCATTGTTCTCTCAGGACGCACAACTTATTAAATATGCATATTTTCTTTACACATGCATTACACAGAGTAAATATACACTTTCAGGTGTAGGCAAAATATTTGTTCTAGGGAACATCAAAACGTTTAGATGGGTAGTTTTACCAGTTAAAGCCAATAAAGTCAGGGTCCTGTCGGGCAGATAGTTCATTAATGACACTCATATAATAAAGTGCATGGCTGGCATAAATGGTAGTACTTGCACTTCCTCCTTTCTAAAGAAAATTTGCCTTGGCTTTAAGAGAGAAGAGCAAGAACAAACATATGCAAGCATTTCAGGAATTAGACAAACACACACACACACACACACACACAGACAGACCTCAGCTGACTACTGGAAACCCCCACCCCATGCTCTCACTTCAATATGCTGACAGCCCAAGTGCCTGACAACTGTATCCTCCGTTACTAGCTTAATATCAGCTTGCTCCATGTATACCTGGCTAGATCCAGTCCCCTCATCAAAACCACCAGGAAGGAGACAGGAGCCTTTAAGTAGTTCACCAACACGTCCGCAACTGTCTTTCTCACGCAGTCAGTACAAACACACACACACACACACACACACACACACACACGTACAGGGCTTCTGTGATTTTTAGTCGGTTGTCCAAAAGGTGCTGGATGGCGAAATTGGGTTGTCAGGGTTACACAGAGGATGTCGCTGTACAGTAGTTCAACCACTTCCTCTAGAACAAGAGTACAGTACTAAACCTGCACCAGATTTCACGGTCTGCCACCGCGGACTACAGCACTGGTCCCGTGAACAACTTTAATCAACAGGTATTTTATCGCGTTTTGCTATTGGAAGCGGAAGTTGATATCTGTCGAGGTAATTAATCATCGGTGCAGATACAGTTTGCTTTGCCGACAACGACCACGGCGAGTTACCGCTAAAGACAAAGGTGCTTCAAAATTCTGGCGAACTTACCGCTGTCTCCAGGTGTTTTCATTCTCTCTACGTTTGCTGCTGAAGTTCGCGTAACCGGATCACTTCCACAAACTTGTCTGTGGAAAGAAAAGTCAATGTCTCGGCCTCTTCCTCCTCCTCTAGTTCCCAATCTGGAAAACTAGGTGAAGATACACGACAAACTTTTGGAGGTGCTGCTTCAGCGGCTCGCTCCTCTCTCGAGCCGTCGCGGTCTCACGGTCCGTTTTTCCCGGCTCTCCGCCGATCCAGGGGCTCGCTTTCCACGCGAGCCGAGCGGTCGAGACCTCGCTGCTGGTCCTCGCCTCTCGTCCCGTAAACTCGCAGCGTTGAAATCTGTTCAAGTTGCGGCGGAAAGCAGCCGAGCCGTCCCGAAGCGTCTCTCTCCCTCTGTCCGATCAAGTTCCTTTCGCTAACTGTCCGGTAGCTGTTTACTGCGTATCGGCCGCATCTTTGCCGCTGTTGGACATTTCTCCGCCGCGAAGCTTTCTCACTTCTTTGACAGAAACCGACGTTAGAGACGAAGCTCTCTTTCTTCGCCGACTTTTTTCACTCCTCCACTCACTCTCACGCCACTCGCAGCTACTCTCTCCTCCCCCCGTGCCTCGCTCCGTCCTCGGGGTGTCGTGTTTCGCTCGCTCTCTTCTGCGCGGGGCCCGCCCACACTGACGGGAGAGGAGGAGGAGGAGGGGCTGGGGCTAACGTGGCGAGTCACGCCCACTCACCACGAGCGTCACTGCAGCACGAGGCGTTGCCGTGGAGACCGCCACATAGCGCTGCCGTGGTGACGTCACATCCTACGATTCGAGAGAGGCGCGAGAGCGACAGCGACGCTGCTCACGGCGTCTGTTTACGTCAATCTGGGGTTACGTTTCTAATTAGGCCCTTTCATATCTGGATAATTACACTTATTAAACTGCCAAATTAAACATGAAAGCGTCAGTTAGTGATTAACACTGGAAACAGGACATTCAAACTCCGTATTAGTGCAAATCTTCTCAGGTGTGACACACTCTGCTGCTGATGACAACAGGAGCTGCACCAGCTCAGTGCGAGTTCATCCCTTTTTCCTATCGGTATTTCTAATAAACCCACGACATGAAGTTGGAAATAAACATAAGCACAATGTTGAAGAACAAACATTCATTTTAACATGGTGGCCAAAACATATACTGCATGTACTACCATTTTTTAACATACACTTTAATACAATTCCACAACCTATTTTAAGCTCAGTTATAAACACACTGTAGAATCATCACCTTTGACAGTTTCAACCTAAAAACCGAGCAACTATAACATTGTAAAAGTAGAATTGATGGAGGAGCCCCCGTACTGGATTGTATTAAAGTGTAGAGTCTGTCATAAGGTTATGATATAAGTATATATAAGTACCGATCGGTATCTATTTACCTTTTATTTGTTTACACCTTTAATACCATATAAGACATATGCTACATAACAGTGTCCATACATACATACCTTGTGCCTGTTTCTTATTGTTCATTTAGTTTTTTTATTTCGTCCCTTGTTTACTATCACTAACAGTATTTGATTGTTGTTATTACTGACATGTATATATTGTGCTATGCTGCTCTGGCATTTTAATTTCCCACAAGGCATTTGCCTAAGGGATTAATAAAGTTCCATTCTATTCTATTCTATTCTACTACTAATAGAATTACCCATATTTTTACTCATGTGGAAGAGCTATGCTCTAAAATGTATGCTAGCAACAATAAACATAATGATGAGCATATGTCCTAAATGCTTGTTTTTTTTCTCAACTAAAAAAAGAAAAACTAAGCGGTAAAATTTAAGTGTACTGCTACGCCAAAAATACTGTCAAATACTTATGTTTTATAGGTCACCATAAACATAACTTTGCAGCTGGCACTTTGCATTGAAAAACTGTTTTCAGAACAATTTGGCTCACTTATTTTTGTTACCCCAGCTGTTTAAATTGACCCTAAGATGGAAATACTCATGCAAAGTGCCATACATTACAGTATTTTTACCTTTACCTAGAATGTTTACTAAAATCCTGGCACATAGAAGTGATACATTACATTCTATTCACATGAAAACAACATCAATCACCCCCAAAAAAACCCAAAAACAAGTAAAGTGTAAATAGTCAACTTGCTTATAAGAATACTCCACTACATGTAAAAGTACCACTTCAAGTTCACTTTGGGTACAAATTGTACATTTATACACAGTAGAAGTTCAAAGTATTAGCATTAAAATAAACATACAGTGTCAAAAGTAAAAGTAGACAACATATTGTGCAGAAAAGCTAACTTCAGAGTGATATATAATTATCAATTTGTTAATATATAAACATCCTTGATGTTCCAAATGGTAAAAGTGCAGCTAATTTTGATTTCTTATGTTCTGCTAAGCAACTTCATTTATAAGACTTTATTACATAATACTCAAAATAAGTGAAGTTGTAAAAAATGTAGTGTAGGCCCATAACGTGAGTCCACCCTTTGCTTTGAAAATAGCACCACCTCAGCTAGTTATAGTTGGAAACTTTTTTTAACTTCCAGGAGGTAGGATGTCCCAAATATTCTGGAAAGCTTGCCACAGTACTTCAGTGACTTTAATTTATCTTAGTGGCTCTGCTTAATATGAACCTGCATCCGAAGTCCCTTTTCCCCCTTTTGTAAGGTGCAGCCTACCAGCTGCATCTGGCCTTTAAACCCACAAACACACATACAGTTAACCAGGGTGTGTATGAGCATGTGCTGAATGTATACACAGCCGTGTGAACAGCACAGGCACAGTCAGTCATGTCATTTGCAACGCTTTCACTTGATCCAATGATTGTTCCTGTCACCTTGAACAAACTGACCTTCTGCTTCCTCATGTGCCTCCGATGTGAAACTGTCGTGTGTTATCGATAAGCACGTGTGAGGAGGGTGAGGCGTCACACATGGGAGGTGAGGTGCATCTCCTCTTTTTTGCCTTTTTGTACCCTGGCACCTGGTGCAGGGGATGGAGGCTTTCTGTGTGTCATTTTAACAGCGTTACATCATGTTACACACCACTGCCCTGCCTTGTCAACAGGATAAGACAGTGGTCGTAAAACAAAGTAAACAAAGTCCCCTGACAGCGACAATGTCCCTGTGGTTTGATTTACAAACAGGATTTCTTCTCTCTTCACTGGCCATTCTCTGACATGCTCAGGAAACCCACTCTGCTCTGCCAGATAAGAAAGTGGACCAAAAAAAAAGAGACAGTTTAAATTGGATGGCAAAGCCTCACATTTAGGAAACTGCTGTCCTGTCTTCTTCTTCAGAGCGAAACAAACACTGGAAAAACATGTGGCTTAGTTCTCACAGAGGAGGACAATGGGACATTCAGCTGGGAACTAGAGTATTGCACTTTTCCCCTGTTTCTCTCTTTGTTGCTGGTCTCTGATTTGTTGTTGTCTGTTGTGGCATGCACCCACCACCCATCTATCAGATGTTTTCTGACGTCTGTATCTCTGGTTGAAGTGAAGAGCCCCTGGACTCCTCACACAGAGGGAGAGATGAGAGAGAAGAAATAAGGAGAGCACAAGTGGAAAAGCTCGAGAGCGAGAGAAGGACGAGATAAATGCTCGACTGAGAGTGACTTTGCGATTAAGTGCAGAGTGACCAACTGGTTTCTCCTCTTTGAGTTCTGTGTATTTGAATACCTGTGTGTCTGTTACTCGTGTGTGTGTGTGTGTGTGTGTGTGTACACTATTGTAACTCAAGCACAGGAGATGACATTTACAGACAGATCTACCGCACAGTACATTCAGAACACTGATAAACACTGTGCTTCACTCAGCTCCCTCCCTCGATCCTACCCATGTCCTCCTCCTCCTCCTCCTCCTCCTCACTTTCTCCTCCCTCGCTCTTGCTGTTCATCCACCTCTCCCCCATTTCCTCTTTACTTTGCTCCTACTCTGTCCGTTGCAGTCCTGTCATCTTTTTCCATCCACCCATTCATACGTCCACCCATCCACGCTCCCTTATTCTCACACCTCCTCTCTGTTCCTCCTCCCGCTCTATCCTCTGCCACCTCTTCACGCGTGCATTTTGTTTTCCTCCCTCACATCCCTCATCACTTCACTTCCTTTCCTCAGGTCATCATTTCAGCTACAAGCACGTGGTTGTTGGAATTATCCATTTAGAATTTAAAAATATTTATTGTTTAATTACGATTGTTTATAATGAATAATCAAGTAAAATAATGAAAATTGTCAGCGGTGTCTGTTTTTATTGCTTAATTAAGGCATCAGTGTATCTGACAGGAAAATGTTTTAACACATCGCATATTGCTTAACGTTGTATTAGAAATAAATAAACTTGATCGTTTAAAATATAAAACTGAAAACTATGAATAAAGAAACTTCTGATTTCAAACTGAATTGGGCACTGTCAAATTATAATCATTATGCAAAAATCTTGCACTGAAGACTGCGATTTATATGAAATATGGAAATAAAGATTAGACAAACTTATATACATCTAGGTGCCCTCTTCACTGTCATATTTTTTTTGCTATGCGTAAATCAAGTCAAGCCATTGACCCTCTCTGCATGTAATTCATCTCTCTCCCCACATCCTCTGTCATATTTGAGCCCCAACTATGCAGAGTTGTGAACTGTGGCTAGGAACTCATCCATGTCCGAATGTGGTCCATTTCAGGCTTTGAGCAGAATACTGGAAAATATAGGATGTTTTGAAATAGATTCCAACATCTGCAGCAACATTTTCGCAAATTATTTATTCAAACCGCTACAAACATTTTGCCATTACTTGGTGAGTGAAGTTGAGGATGTTTTTGACAGAAGAGTCTTGTCCTGTTGGTTCCAGATTATCCGTAACTCCCTCTATCTCCCCGCCCTTTTTCATCCCCTCCGTGCTTTATATGACTGTGTCCGTTCCAAATCAGAGTGACAGACAGACGCTCTGTAGAGAAAGACAGAGAGAATGAAAGGGAGAGCGGAGATTTTGTCACTGGGGAGTTTGTGTGGGTGTGAACATCCTCAAATATCTTCCCTATTGATTGGGAATCGTTACCCCCCACCCCACCTTTTCCTTACATATCCTAAATGATATGTCATCCCCCATGTCTCAAACAGTCACACCTGTTAGACACGTCGTACAGCAGTTCAACAAGGTCAAGAACCTACAGATGTCAATAACGCAGCTTCGTTGCATGTGATCCAGTCTGCACTAATACACACACGGGTTTCTTCTGGTCTGTGCCTCTATAACACAGATGGCTCGAGTCAGTGTAATTACCGTGGACAATGGGTGTGGTAGCCCACTAACCAGTGCCACCACAGGCAGTGCAGACACACACATTCACAACGCATGTAGACACAAAACACGATTTCAGAAACGAGTGGAAGCCAGGCAGGATTATAATTCCTGGACGGGGCGTTAAACAACCAACAGAGGTGTAATATGTACATAGGGTATGTGGTGACTCATAGCGCTGGTGACGTGAACAAATGCACCAACACATAGACATACATGTGCACACGCTCGCTCTCTCCCTACCTCCTTTTTCGTTTTTTATTCACCTATTCTGTGTAAGTGCTACAATTATCTTGACTTGATTTCCAGCGAATGATCTTACATAATCAACTTCAGACGGTGTTGTACCAAACTCCTACAAAGTTAAACCCTTGTTCAGCTTAGATTCTTTATGTGGCGAGCCTTGACTGAGGAGAAAAGGTTTAACTTCTTGTGTGACAGTGAAAGGCGAAAGGAAGATGGGAGGCATGGAGGACGAGAGTAGACCGGATGAAAGAAAAAGCCGGCAGCTGAGGGGACAACAAGTGCAGCAGGGTGGCGGTTAATTCCTCCCCCCACCACAGACACACTCACACACACACACACACACACACACACACACACACCCACACACACACACTTACTCACCCTCCTACCTCACCCCATCAAAACAACAAGAGCAAAAAAAAAAAAAGGACAGAGACAGGGAGAGAGGGGAAAAGAGAGCAAAGCTGTGGAGAATAAGGAGTGGGAGAGAGACGGAATAAGAGTCAATGGGGTCTTTGTCATCAAAGAACTTGTTTATTTTCAAGCTTGCCAGTCCAACCGTCAGGAGACACAGCCTGATATCGCTCGCTCTGTCTCTCGGTCTGTTTTCCTCCCTCCTCACCCTTCATAGGTCATTGAGAATGTAAGTTTAAACAGTTTTTTAAACTACAGTGACGGTGAACGCTTCTCTTCTTTTGTCAGCAGCACTTTAAATAAACATCTATAGGATGTCCAACCGTCTCGTTGAGACCCGAGGCCTCTACACAGTTACCCTCTGTCCACATTCTCCCTCCCGCCCTTCTCTTCCCCAGCTGGTATTCGCACATGAGTAATGGGATTACCACAGCGAGCGGTGAGGAGGTGGAGGAGGGAAGGAAGGAGGCGGGGACGGTGCCGTTGGGGGGGACAACTGAGACAGAGGGGGATCAAGGGGAAGATCCACCTGTATGAAGCCCAGGAAGATATATTTGGGAAATGGATCCACTGCGTTTCTGACATTTTCGTGCACATAAACCTGTTGGTTCTTCATGACAACTCCAAGTTTGCACTGATTGATTTCTTAGATTCAGGGCCACTTAAAGAAACCCATTGTGACTTACTATTTTCATTCACGAGGCCCTAGACAGAAAAAACGCACTCTCTTTCTGTTGGATTACCATGGCAATGAGGGAGCTATTCAAGAACAAAAACCTCCTTTTGCGGTGGGTAAAGTATGGAAAAAGCAAGCGGCTAGTGCCCATATGAAAGCAGGGTGGTGGGAGTTGGAAAGAGAGGGTAATGTGAGAGCGGGTGGAAGGCACAGAGAATGTGTGTTATATTAAACCAAAGCCTGGCTGAGTGTCAAGACCGTAATATATACAGAAAGTGAGGGGGGGGGGAGAAGGGGAGAAAGAGCAAAGGAAGGGAGATCAGTTAATTTAGCTCCGGGGACATGACATTGATGGACATGGCTGTGGGGGAGGACTGAGGGGACGGAGAGGAAGAATGTAACCTGCTCGGATGAGGAGGGGAGGATAGAAGAACGTGAGCGAGACAGGAGGGGTGTTAAGGAAGGTGCAAATGTCAGCCTGGAAAGGAAAGAGAGGTATGTCTGGCTGTGTGACAGTAGCTATATTGAGCACAGCGTGTGTGTTGACACTGTCTCCTGTATCTCACTGAGGAACAAACTCTTCCTACTGGCACAGCGCAGCGCTTCCTCTTCCCATCTTTACTCTTCTCTACCCCTCACTAACCAAAGTGCACACTCTCTTCCTCTCATCCATCCCCATTGCTTTCCTTCCGTATCTTTGATTTAAATATTCTCAGTCTCGCCCCTGCATTTGTGTTACTGGCTCCCGTGTCCTCTCATCTCTGTTCTTCCTCTTTCCGCGTCAGTTTACTTCGGTTATTCTTTCGACAAATAAGAGGCAACTATTATTATTGCAGGAGCAACAATTAAGTATGAGGCCTAATCTCCTGTTTAGCTGTTTGTAGAGTCACTACTGTAGGGACAGTAGAAGGAAATAGCAGCAAAACAAAGGCAGACTAATCAACAGATAATGATGCAATTTAAATATTATTTAGGTTTGTAGTCGAGGATTTAATGAATTTTACTTTTTTGTCGAATTCACTGGGTCGTCTAGCTGCGTGTCCTATGTGTGTGTGTCTCAGGTGTTTGTTTATAGTCCTGGATGTGTAAACAGGAAACAAGGTTGCTCAGAGCAGGTAATTACAGCCAGTCTGCACAAGAAGTGCTCTCGCTTTTGCACTTGCACAACAGAGGGGGAGAGGGAGTGA
Organism: Channa striata; assembly: GCA_033026295.1. Classification (NCBI taxonomy): domain Eukaryota; kingdom Metazoa; phylum Chordata; class Actinopteri; order Anabantiformes; family Channidae; genus Channa; species Channa striata. Next base: position 19,079,977 of record CM065175.1, on the reverse strand, counting down.
AAGAGCAAAATGGAGTTCTGAAACTCACACCCAAAAAAAAGTAGTGGCGGCTGAAAAGGAGCAATTCTGCAGCAGCAGCCTACACAGCCGCACAGCCACAGGAGAAGGTCAGAAAAACACAAAGTGATCAAAGTTGAGAGACCTACGTGACTGTCCAGTGTGTGCTGCTGTATCTGAGAAAGAAAGAGAGCGCAGCAGCAGTGACTGTAGTAAACACACAAGCACCTGTCATCGGTTCATATTTGACGCGTTTTATGGTACTGCGCTTACATTTTATTTAGTTTAATAATGGTATTTTATGTGATAATTTATATGTGTTAGATCAGAGCTTTCGCCAGTCGCCAACAATTGATCTTTGGCTTCCTTCGCTTTCAGTTGTGTGCTTGTAGTGCCCACCTCGGTGGTTAGGGTTAGAACAAGTTTAGGTTCAGGATAATGTAAAGGGAAATGCATGTTACACAGCAACACATGTAAAGGGGAACCGACTTTGACACAGCAGAGGCATATTTAAGTGAGGGGTGTGTTTGTTCAGCTTTTGAGTTTGTTTGGCTGTTGAGTTAACGTCTACAATCTTTTGACAGGAAGTCAGACTCACCTTTAAAGCATAAAAAATATTTTTATGTTAAAAGGATTTCATGTCGACCTGTACTGTCAGTAACAAGTCACTTTCTCAGCTTTGCAACTAAGTCCAAGTGGACTTTTATGCCAAAGAATTCCTGAGACATTACATCAGTAGACAACTATAAAGCACGTTGCCGAAATGCCAGGGCTGTCCCTACCAAGGAAGCATAAAAATCTGAACGTTCACTTGATCCAGGTTCTACACGTTCGGTTTTGCCACTTCTGTCTCTTTTGTATCAAGGTCAAATTTGCTTTGCTGCTTATCAGACAAACAACCAAAATTAGGATGATGCGGCTTCGGGATACAAAGGAACACATCAGTAAGTAACATAAAAAATATTTACTAGATGTAATAAGGATTATGAAGTTAAAAGACAAACCGTGACCTAACGATTGTCATCGTCTTAGGAGAACAAATGTTAATTTCATCCTGTGTATTTTAAACGTCTGGTGAAAATTTGGCCTGGCATGGTGCAAGAAGTTTGTAATACTCAGGATCTCATGAGTAAGTTGTTGTTGTTGACATCTAGTATTATGGCATTATGCTAATTCAGTGTCTAGTCTATGGACCTGAACATGTGGCCACTTGAAGATGGAGATTGAACCACTAACCAGCTGAGGCACAGCAGGTCACTTGGAATTCAGGCCGAAGATAATGTGAATTTATGACCAACTGATCAGGGAGTTTGTTTATTTTAAGTCTCAGCATCCGACCTGACAGAGCTGCCATAGGTCAAAAAGGCATCAGGATATTTAATTTCTTTCTTTCTTTCTTTCAGCAAATTCCCCACAAATTCTTCTGTCAGTTTCAAGCATCTGTTAGAAACAGATGGAGGGAGGTGATCATAACAACCTTGACTGCTTTGTGGGGATAATTAAATGATAAACTGTAACAACAACAACAACATTATAATGATAGATGACAACGCTGGCAAATCTTCAAATTATTAAATGAAAATTGAATAATAGGAACCAAACTGTTAATTTGAAATCCTTCATCTTTTGTCCCCATATAAAGAACAAATATTCCCGTCTCTCCTCTGCACACTCATTCATATGTGTCACAGCGAGTCCAGAATTAGATTAAGTTTCTGGATCACTCCTGTACTTGTGTTTATGACTATCCATATGTGTGTGTCTGTGTGCACGTGTGCGTGTGCGATGTCTGTGCAGAAGAGGTGTGAGTCGTATCCAGTAACAGCCTCCTCTTCTCGTTCCTCTCTCATCCCCAATTAGTCATCCTCACACGGGTCTAAGTCAGGGTCACTTACCCCCATGTTCAGATTGGATCACCCTGAGGTGCTTGGCCACCAGCCACCAAGCCCCCCCCCACCCTACACTGCCGGTGCCGGACAGACACAAGAAACAGCTGAGCCTAGGACAGCATTTCAAACATAGGCTCACATGTTCAGCTAAAGGTTGGATTCGGCTGCAGATGAGATGATGTGACATTCACAGACTCTACTCCAAGTGACACTGGGGATATTTTTAAAAATATTTAATTCATCCAAAACAAGTGATCCTCACACCCTCTCACTGACACATCCTGAGACATCGCACCAGCTCATAAACACTTACACTAGCCCCTTTTTCATCTAGAGGACGATCCAGCAGAGAGTCGTCAGAATCCGTCTCCTTGGCCGGTACCGTCAGTGTAGCCCCCCCCCCAAATATCATCAGCTGGGCATGGAGACAGCAGGCCTGTAGGTGGTTCAGCTATGTGTCATACATTACATGCCAGTGCAGAGGAGGAGGACTGACACAGAGCATGTGTTACACTTGCTCAGTTTGATGTGCTCTGCCCTCACGCAGGCACCATTGTGGGTGGCATAGCTATGTGTCATAATCACCATCATCCTTTGCTTTGTCGGGTTTCGTCTCATACGTGCGTGCGTGCCTGTGTGATTGTTTCTGCGTTGCTACACTGTTGGTCCCTTTGTGGAGGTGCTGCTCAGTGGGCTCGCTCACAGTGTGGGAGCTGCTGTTCTACAGTAGCACTGATTCATTTTTTCTGACCCGTGTGTGCCATTGTTTATTGTGGCAGTTTGACGGCTCATGTTTTACATCATGCGAGTCGTCAACTAATTATCTGCGCCCCGCCTGCTGGTGGGATTTACTGTACATGTACAGGAGGAACGGGGACAGTGTAATAAATAAGGATAGATATAAATAATAAATAGTTCTGATATAAATAAAACTTACGCTCACCTAGATTTTTGAGGCCTTTTAAATGGCATGCCATGGTTTTTTATGGGAAGTAGAGATCTATAAGCAACTACATAACCTTATTTGGTGTATGAGACAGTGAAATGTGGTCAAAAGTCTGATCAAAGGAAGTCGCACAACCATGAATGACCCTGAGCATTGTTATTCCTATTATTTACTTTACTTTTTTCTTTTTGGCTGGTAGTGGGTGGGACATATTAATGAACTCAAACTGACCGAGTGTTCACCACATCAGCATTTGGCATTAACTGTGTTGGTATATGAGCCTGTTTGTGCGCTTGTTGACAGATGCTAAGCTGCTAAGTTAACAGCAGGCACATCCTTGACCTCGGCTTGAGCAAACCAAAGCGCCGGCTTCTGTCCATTAGCTGTTCGCTTTTTCTTTCTCAGTCACGCCATCTATTACAATGGGAACACACAAACTGCAGGTGACACAGACATTCTTACTCAGGTGGTTAAATAGACCCGGGTTTGAGTCTTGACCAGCATGAAACTGTTGGATTCTTGGATTCCAACCTCCTCCCTAAACTAATTGAATTAGCAACGCACAGGAAATTGTAAAACTCCACATTTCAGACGGTTATGTGTGTGAGAGAACCTGATACTTCTAAGTTTAGTCAGGCAGTAGAGGACCAAAATGCCAGGAATGTGGGCAAGAGTATGGCTGAAAGTCATCATGCCCTGATTAACTTCATTTATGTGTTATTTTCAATCTTCTGTATTAGTCCATCATTCTTTGCATTGATATTTGATGCAAGTAAATGGTTGAAGCAGCATTTTTTTAGCCTGTGTTTAAATGCAGATGTTCCATCAGTCACTAACTCTCCAGTTCTTTAACATGCATGAATAAAGTCTCTCTGGATTGATCACAAGTGGTTCTAGATGCTGCAGCCAAGCTCTAGACAAAGTCTCAAATTAAATCCATTTAAATTTCTTGAAGTCCAGTTCACAATTCTTGTGATTTCCTTTCCAGGCTTGTGTGGTAGGACTTCTGCACAGTAATGAAACACTGCAGCTGTCCATCAGTAGCAGGAATCTCAGGTCATCTGATCCGTGTTCTTTGCCTAAAGACATAAAGAGAAGTTGTTTTGGGGTTAGGTTCTCAATTCTGGAATTTTCTGCCGTTGGATATACGATCTAAGAGCAGTCCCAGTGTAGAGGTGTGGTTGTTAAGCTTTTTGTGTACTTTATGTTTTCAATATGTTATGTCCGTGTTTTTTTATGTTTGATTGCTGCTATTGTGAAGCACTGTGTGGCGTCTGTGCTTCAGAAAAGCCACATAAATAAACATACTTATTTACTTAACGGCTGCTTTAATGACAAGGCAATTGCCTCATTCTCATAACAATATACAGCAAGATATGAAAAAAAGAAGTCTAAACAGACAGATAATCTAACAAGAGTAAATGATATTTTAATCTTTCTTTCCTTTAAAATGTATTTGTAGTCAGAACATCCTGAATATTGTCAATGTGTTTAAAATCAGTCCCGATTTGCCGGCTCTGTCAGGCTTGGGAGACCCGCAGAGAGAGGAGGTGAAAGTGTTATGGAAGGTTTCTTTGGGAAGTGGGAGCTCTGGGTGATGTGTCATTCGGGGGGGTGGATGGCTTCCCTGCTGTGCCCACTGTTTGTGTGCGTTCATGTCTGAGTGACATTCAGTTCCCATAAAACTGTTGTGATGAGGGAATGGAGGAGGCACTTGTATTAAATGACTGTCACATCCTTATCTCTCCCAAAGCGCTCTGATGTTAATTTCCGTGAAGTGTCGGCATCCTGGCTTCATTCAGGCTTTTGGCATTTTATTGACAAGGTGAAGGCAGAGCGAATGACAGGAAAGATAAGAAGGCACACAACATATCCCCAACCTCAATGCGGCATATTTATGTGACGCTGATTACACTGTTGTTCTAGATTTACCCTGAAGCACTAAATACTTCAATGACATTGAGCAGCTGACAGGAACAAAAAGCAGAACAAACAGCAACAACATAAAATTTGAGTTCACCAGACCTGAAGCTTTAAGAAGAAATGCTTGTACCGTTTTTCTTTATGTATAGCCATACACATCTTGAACCCACTGATTGACAATGCCACAGGAAGGACAAGGCCAAATCTATACAGATAAAGCCGTGAGATGAACTGAAGAAAACCGATTTTTCTTTCCTAAAGAATGTTTTGTTCTGTTTTATATTGCAATCAAATGTGAAACAATGAGCATACTCAGTTCCTGCAAAAGCAAGAGAAACAAAACTTCACCAAAGGATTAAAACAAAAATGCTTTGTCATATTCCCGGTAGATTTGAACGAGATGTGTATTTAACAGGGCTAAACTACAGTAAGCCTGCAGCAGCAGAGAATATACAAAACCTTCTCACATGTGGTTGAGGTGCATTTTAAAGACCAACACCAGCCTGAAAAACAGACTGTCTTTGGTCACTGCTGCTGACGACACCCAGCAGTGACGTGAGGCATTTCACTGCAGCAATGTACGTTCAAAAGCCAGATCAGAACTTTTTTAAATGAGTTACTCAGTCCGCTAAAATATGACGAACAGTCTTTCACCAGTCACAGCCTTTTTAAACAAATATCTTTGAATGTTAGACTGTTCAAAACAAACAATCTAAATAGCAGATGTACATCACAGAAAGTATTTACTGAAAATACTTTAAAAGTGGAATTTGAAAGTACTTGTGCTTTACTGGAGCACTTTATAGTACTTTTACTGCACTACAATTTAACGTGGATTATGGCACTTTTTACTTATTACATTTATTCAACAACACTGGATTAGGCAGTTTATATCTAACACAATATTTAACAATGTACACATGATATTTGGGTGCAGTACACAGACTGGTTTATATTAGTTTCACCCTAACCTGCTGAAACATTAATAATGTTTCCCCATTTACACATTTGTAATATAATCCACTAATATAAATTAATAATCATTCTGCATGATCAGTTCCTTTATTTTAAGTAAGCTAAGTATATTTTGATGGTAACACTGTACCTAGTTTTCAGTGCAGGTTATTCACATATAATATTATTGCTACAGTGAGGTAATAATACATAGCATATTGGTTGTAGTTTCCTTATTGATGAGAACTTTTATGGCAAGTTCTTACAATTTAACTCGAGTACTGAGTTTGTTTCTTTCTGCCATTTTCACTCATAACATCATCTTGAAGTCTGGAAAATGGTGATGGGTATTTTCCTTTATTATAATAAGTATTAATTAAAAGGTTTTACATCATGTGAGTAGGAAATTCCAAAATCTGTGAGTGAACAATAATCAGTTGAATTATTTGTAGGAGAAACAACTACTTGTTCTACTGGTACTAAAATAAATAGACTAGTTATCAGTGACACAATTATTATAAAAACATTTTTCACTGAGCTACTGCTGCTTAAATAATATTATCAGCATTACAGTATCTTACACAAATAATCTGCGTACATGAGACTTTGGCAGAGTGCAGTTGTAGAAGAAGCCCTCAGATCAATTACCTAAACAAAACAATACCACAGTGCAGAGATATTGCAGTCAGCAGTGAAAGTGCAAAAGTCCTAAAAGACCAGAAGTATTTTTAGCTTAATATTCGCAACCCACCAAATGTTAACGGACTCATGCGGAGAAGCTGATTGTCAGAGCAATGATTAATTTCCGAAGCATTACTGTGTCATTCACTTTTATGTTGATGATAGTAAAGGTTGCATACGTCATAATGTATTTTTAGTTTTAATAATCAAAAGCTGAATTGTACACAGTACCAGCGGACATTAAAATGTAACGAGTAACAGTGTTAAAACACAGTAAAAATACAAATGTACTTTTACAAAAATGTACTGCTTAAAATTATAATTTACATTTAGTCATTTGATAGACGCTTTTCTCCAAAGTGACCTAAAAGTGAGGTGCAAGGCACAAAAAAACATGAAAGCAAGATGCCGTGAAAAGAAAAGTTTCTTTTCTGTAAAAGTACAGACAAGTACAGACACACACACACTAACACACGTGTACACTGCTGCTAGGGGGGAGAAACCAGATCAGTCCGGTGACTCTTTACTGCTCACACTGTCTCTCACCGACACCAAGAAAACACACAGACACACACAGACACAGACACAGACACACACAGACACACACAGACACACACAGACGCAGACACAGACACACACACACACACACACACACACACACACACACACACATATATATTTGCTTTAATGTCTTTCTGAGGACACGTTTTAACACCACCCACCCTAACATTAACCACCAGATAAAAAACCCGAACCCCAAACCCTCACACTAATCTAAAACCCATTCTAACTGGAACAGAATACTTACCGATATAGCAATATAAGTGAACACACACACACACACACACACACAAACCCTGGCAGTGTTTCTGCTTAAACTGACAGCTGGTGTCCTTCTCTTCACGTACCACTGACACTGAGGCCTTACTCCTGGCCAGTTCCACCTTTACTGGGATTCTTCCAAACCCAGTCGTATTACTACTCTGTTAACTGACTCCTCACCACACCAGATACGCTGCTCTCCAGTTACACGCCTCATGCCGCGGTCTGCTTTTACAGTCATGGAGAGTAACTTTGTGATGACTTTGTGCTCCAACAATGACTCACAGGAAGTTATGATGCCTGTCAGTGCCACAGGAAATAATTTGCTCCCTCCTATAATAACCATGTGAAGATAACATGACATTTTGACTTGCTGTTGTTACATAGCAACAGCATTTTATCTTAAAGCTATTTTCGCTACTTTTGAAATGACAAAAAACAGCAATTATGGCATTAACTTATTTGAAAGATCGAGCTGGTGATCGCACAGAGACCTGTTGTGTTCAGCTCTTTCCTCTGTGCCATGGAGCTTCATTGTTTGTCTAAAAACTGGTAAAAGACACATTAGTCTGCGTGACATGTTCATTTCAAAAACATATGGCTGCTGTAGTTTATCACCAACTAGAGCTGTGTGTGTGTATTAGTTTGTATGGACCTTTATTAAATGCTCACACGTATTAGTTTAAGACTCAGTTTTAGTGATTCAGGTCTGATGCCCAGCTGTCTACAGGCTGGATTAGCTCATTTGGGGTTTTTGTGCATTTATAGACTTTTTAAATATTTTTAATATAAAATGTGAAACTGCTATTGCTTACCCTTTCATGGGTTTAAAAAAAACGCTCTTCCTAAGGGTAACAATAATATCACAATACAAAAATGCCTAATGACAAGGGAAAAGTGCTCGTTAGTCAGAAGAGCGGTCCATACTTCATATTACAATAACTGTTTTGAGAACGGTTTGAGAATGTTGATGTACAAAGTAACATCAAAAGGAAAATTCAAGCCCGTCAGTGACTAAGTGTATGTACCTCATTACATTTCACCATTGAGGACGTGTGATTAAGTATTTGGAAAATTCAAATCAAAGTTGATTCTTGAGATATATCAGTAGATTTACTACGGATGGCTCCACTTTGTCAAAGAACAAAAACATATCGATGCGACAACACAGCAACACAGATCTACCCGAGTCACCCTGGTGATAGGATCACATGCTCACCACCGCCGTCCGTGACTCAACTTGGAGGTGGGTGTCTGAAAGCTGTCACACTTACACACTCCAGCATCCTACCTAATCATCCACCTACTGTGCCACACAGCAGGGGGGAGCAGGAGCAAGGCAGAGGGAGCCAGACTGAAGGAGAGGCAGTTAACAAGACAGGAGGAAGAGGAGGAGGAGGAGGAGGAGGAGGTGGAGGTGGAGGAGGACAACAAAACAGTCAGACGAGGAGACAAACACTTCTGGATGAGGAAGGCTGATGGGAGAAGGCCAAACTTCTGCGATGCTGTTTGTTAATTAGCAGATGTCCTCTGAGTCAGCTGAGAGAAAATAAATGGAGGGAGAGCTGAGGGTGATCTGACTCTTCTCCCCCCACCCCTGACTAACAAGTCTGCCGGGTGAGAAGTTGTCTCCGTGGTGTAGGGACACAGGATGAGACTGTGCAGCCCTCGCCTACATGAGTTCCTCTCACTCAAATGTCTCACACACACTAAACATCAGCAGGTTAAAATAAGTTTGGGACACAGATGCAGAAAATCTGAACCTGTGGAGAGAAAACCATAGAATTATCAGTCAAACCCAAGATGGTGTGTTATTTTAACCCCGGTGTTGGCATTATTCACACAATTCATTTGACAGCTTGATGATTTCATCCTCTCCAATGTGAGGGTTGCTGTCGCTTTTCTGCAAACATCAAAATGTTTTGTAATGTATAGACCAAATAATTGTGCATCGAACAAAATAAGAAAACAGAATTGCAGCTACAATGATGATATTTAGCCCAGTGTTTAACACATGAAGCTTTTCACTTTAAAACTCTAACAGATGTGTTACTGTAACAGCATATGGTATATAGTTACAAACTGTTACAGTGTCGAGTGAAACAATTTGTATTTCATTTCCATCAAAAGAAAAGTAAATCCACAACCAGGAAATGTTGTGTCACACCAAAAGCCTAGATTTGGAAATACAATACATTCAATTTCATACAATCATAAATTCGCGGTCCAGGTGAGGAGCATTTCATCTACTGAAATACAGAATAATAGACAATAACAATTTAGGATTAATTATTCAATTTAATTCAGCTTTATTTATATAGCGCCAATTTACAACAAAGTCATCTCAATGCACGTTCCATAATAAAGTCAAGACTATACAGACATTTAGAGAAAACCCAACAAATCCCCCTTTTGCAAGTTATAGGCAACGGTGGGGAAGAAAAACTCCCATTAATGCAAGAAACCTCCAGCAGAACCAGGATCAGGGTGGGCGGACATCTGCCTTGACCGGTTGGGGTGAGTGGAAAACATTGGGCAGGTTGGTAAGACCAGCAGCCGCGCACTGGAAGACACACAGCTCCAAAGCCGGGGACACCTGAAGACAGGGACAGAGAGAGACGCACAACTACGGGAGAAAGAAGACACAGAGTTAATGTCATACAGTGGTGACATGTTCATGTGGGGAGAGAGGAGGAAACTGCATTGGTGGTTGGTCCCCAAACAGTCTAAGTCTATAGCAGCAGGATGAGAACTAACTATAAGCTTTATCAAAGAGGAAGGTTTTGGAGCCTTTGAGAATTAAAAAGAATGAACCTGTAAATTGACTAAATTGCTAGGTAATTCAGTTCAGTTGGTTTTTAAAACCCATGATAGAGTAGTTTACTTTTTTTGCAAAACATATTTTTAGTTACTTTACTTATTTAGCTGAGCATTCTATGTATCGTCTAATTTTTTAAAAAGGATGTTGTTTCATTTTCTACTTTTGCAAAACTTTAATATTTTTACATGTTGATAGATGGATTATGAATTATATGAATTACACATTAGCTCCTTCGTGGCTGAGGGGTCAAAGGGCACCAGGAGTGACACATGGATGTAAAGAGATCTCCATGGTGTCATGGTGATGGTTTTTGTCTGTGCTAATGGACATATTAAGACTTGCAGCGCCCTCCTCTGGTGAAATGGCAACAAGACAAGCAGAGGGACATTTCCTGTTTCAGAAATGAGGTTTTCAAGCCAAATGAAACCTGTGGTTCCACATGAAAACACAAAGCAGAACAAAAAAGAACACCAGAGGCGGGAGAAGATCATCTGTACAGTTTCTGTCTCCTGTTTTATTTGGATGAATGAAACACTTTCAGTTACAAAAATGACTTAAAATTAACAACACTGTACAATGAACAAGCATTTTTCTTCTTTTTTTCTTTCTTTTTTTTTGGGTTTTCAAGATAAATACACTAAAAGGCTAAATTGCTACTACAAGGGAGGAGAAGGGGGTGGGTAGGACAAGGGAGTGGATGAGACTGCTCACAGGATGGAGGACACAAAGAGGGGAGTGATGGCAACACCAACATACCTGCTCACACACACACACACACACACACACACACACACACAGACACACACATAAGGAAACAAGCTGACTGTTGTGACAGGGGGAATTAAAGCTACTAGGAAGTTGGCAAACAGCACTTTACAGTTGACAGTGCAGGTGATGCAGGGAGCTTGTTGCTGTTCAGGGAACAAGGAATCTTTTTGTCATTTTTGCAAATTGTTGCAGCGAACCACACCCTCTTATTTTTCCAGTAACTCCCAACCCCACATGCACACACACACACACACACACACACACACACACACACACACACACACACACACACAGAGCCCACTTATAACAGCCCTCCCTTTTTTTAACAGCAAAAACAAGAACCCACTTCCAGAGAAACTTCCCCTTGTCATTGTGTGACAGCTCACATTTACAGGCACACACACACACACACACACACACGGAGCACAGAGACACAGACAAACATCCAGGGGTAACGGTCAGACAGATGTTAGGAGCAAACATCAGGGTAAACCAAATGAAAAAGAGAGATTGTGTGTGTGTGTGTGTGTGTATGAGGGGTGGGGGTGATGGGAGTTAAGCAGTACGCTGGCAGCACGAGCAGAAAGGACAAGAACTTAAGAAGGATCCAAACAGCTACAAAGATACTAAGAGAAACTTCATCATCGTCGTCATCATCATCATGATCATCATAGTTATGAGAAGCTTAAGATTATTTTCCAATGACAAATACTTAAAAATATACATTTCATCATCATCATAATCATCATCATCTTAATTATCATCATTATTATCATTTCCCTTTGGATAGCTGAGGTTAATGCTTTAAAGACCGGCTCACTAGGTGACAGAGAAGTCAAAGGAGGGCGGACACGGGGGGGAGGAGGATGGGGAGCGGAGAAGGATGCAGTGGAGGCTGTGAGAAAGTCAAGTTAGAGCTCTTTGGTTTGATTCTTTAACATCTGACTTGCTTTGCTGTGTTGCTGGAGAACCTTTGGACTAAAGCTGTATTGTAGAAGAGAAAGAGAGAAAAGAAAGGGATAGAAGGGAGGACGAGTGTGTGTGTGTGTGTGTGTGGATGAGTGGGCGGAGGAAGAAGTCGCAGCTTTGTTATTTTCTTTGCTCTGCTTGCTGTGTCTCTCCTTCTCCAGCTACATTTACATCTCTCACGCTTTTCTGAGTTATTTGCTCTCCCAGTGTTTACTTGTGTTGAAATCATTTCAAGTATTTAGTTTTGCATATTAAGCTTAGCATAAGACTAGATGCTGGGGGTAAAGTCAGTCTTGCTCTGTCCAGGTGACATAGAAATCATAAACCATTTTGCTGTTCCACAGCCTATTGTAGTGAGTGTTAACGTTCCTTGTGCAGAGCGTTCTTAAAAAACAATGGCCAAAAATCAGACAAATGAAGGATTTGACAGCCTCATTTGTAGATGTGTCTCTTCAGTCTGGGTGGGGGATTCATTCCCTCATAATTCAAACATGATCAAGATTTAAATGCACTTGAGCTCGTACATTAGTAAGTCATCGTGGCAAAGTTTTCCCTGCTGTGGAGTTTAACCCTGGTTCTGCCAACAGCTTAGTTTCAAACTTTTACTTTTAGTTTAGTTTCAAATTAGGCCTACTCGAACCTTATCATCATCAAATCATATACTTTGATTTTCTTTTAGTAGACAGTATGATTCTCTGTGTCAAAGCTGAGCTGGAAGTGATGCTGTCAGTCACCAGTGAGTGGAGCTCCAGTCTTACACTGAGCTGTTTCTTGGCAGCAACTTCCTGGCGTCACCATGATGTTGCCAGACTTAGCTGGTTGACTATTTTTGCTAAGCTAAGTCCCTAGATTCATAATTACCATACAAATATGATAATGGTTTCCTTTAAGCCATTTTATGGATGTAAAACTAATCCATTTCTGGCATGGAGAGAATACTTAATTGTATGGAGAAGGAAATACTGATCAATCTGCTGGTGGACACAGAAGAAATTTCTGAACTGTCAGGTGGACATCAGGATTTTAGGAAGCGTATACATCATGCCGGATCCTGTGGCGGGGCATTAACTTTGGTATCATTCACTAAGGGGGCATCCCCACCACAGAGACCTGCACTCTACATCCGGTCCCTCAAAACCCTGAGACTCACCGAAAAGTGCAACTCTTCCCCCCTGAATACGCAGAGACACAGACAGGAGCATAACAAGAAAATGAACTCGCAAATAGTTTGATCACATGCACGTCTCCTCCCTCCAACGTCCAGTTTCTCAACACACAGCGAGTCTTGAGACGTGTCACCTAGCAACTCCGGTCTCAGCCGTTCCCTGGTTACCTGCCCTACGGCGCTCCCTGATTCACATGGACATCAAGTGGTCAATATGCCTCATCAAGCAATAAAGACCTAAAGGCGAGAGAGGGTTTGGTGACTTTGGTGATAGAATGGCTCTCAGGGCACAAGCTTCAAAGCTTTTTTTAAAAAAGGAAAAAAAAAACGAATTCAGATTTAATCAGAGATACATGTCCAAGAGCGTCAAGCCCACAGTCCATGTTTGACAGGGAGGAAGCAGTGAGGGTCAGATTAAAGGAGAGGGCCGTGTTCAAAGCTCAACACAGACAGCGGGGGCTGTTTTCCAGGGGGACAAGGTGTGTGTGAGTGTGTGTGTGCGAACACACCAGTACCTTTGACCTTACATGGCACCTCCTGAATGCCACGGAGAGAAATCACCATCTGTTCCATGATCTGCCACTTCACAGATCAATGCCAAACTTCCGTGTTACCTCTTTCAGAAGAATGACCTTTGACCTCTGAGCTGCATGTGCTTCCGCTTACACAAACACACTGTCCTGATGTTACCCCGGTTCCCACTCGAACCCCGCATTTTAAAGCATTCATCTATTTGGTTTATCATCAAAGAATATGAGGTATATGATGAACTATCTCTCTTTTACATCCTACATTGGATGAAGAAAAAAGTTAAAACCAACTTACAGAAAAGTGGAAATAAAAATAGATATAGAAACATAAAAAAAAGAGACAAAGTGAGAAATCGGAGGGCAATTTGTGGGCGGTAATCACCCTCTTTCTCTCTTGCCTCCTTCTTTCCAATCTGTGTAAAAAACTTGAGCCCCAGTTGATCTTTTTCTTCTGTGTTTTTGGTTGTGTAGCTGTAAAGCTTTCAGTGTGTTCTCCCTGTGGAGAAGATATAGAGAACAGAGGCAGCACTGTGCCTCATAGAACAGCTCATGCTGTAACTCGGGCAGTTTTCACACGTAAATGATCGTATAAATCATATTTATACTTTGTCCATTGAAACACACTCTCCCCATTTGTCTTTTTAGTCTCATTGTCGGGGATCACGTGTGTGTCCGTAAAGCTCAAACTCAATTCACTTTTCATGAGGTGTTTGTCCTGTCCGCATAGTGCTGCCTCTCACTAGCGTGAGATTCCCCTTAAGAGGAGAGTCGTCTCAGAGAAGAAGAGAATATGGTTACAGCTGACCGTCCAATCAGCCATATTCCCTCGTTACGTCCCTACAGGACCCGCGGTTGCATTTCAGGTATTATTTGGTTTAAAGAAGTAAGAAAGAACTTCAGCAGGGGGGGAAAAAATCCATCACAATTACATCCCAGAATGTAAAAAAAGCACCTCTAGAAATAAATTAACAAATAAATAGCACAGGAAACAAGATAACGAGCAAATAATTCAGACCTACCCTGAATAAATAGTACAATCAAAAGTCTAAATCATCAAATAATAAAGAGAAATAAAAAACTTTAAAGAGAGATAGTTAAAATTTTTGGTCTAAAATCAAGTTATCATCATCAATGTTTTTAGGATATTTTTTCTCAGTCTTTTTTGTAAGTTTTTTCTTTTTAATACATTAGCGATAAGTAAGCAGTAGAACATAGATCTTTTCTCTACAAAATCTATAGAAGCACTAACAGATACATTCCGCCTAAGAGTCAATGTGGTTTCACCTTTAAGGTGCAAACCCCACATCTAAAGTTTGGTTTGTGAAACGATTCGTGTGTGTCGACAGTTTTTTTTCTGGTGTGGATCAAACCAAATATTCTTTGGATACGTTTCCGTCCAGCTCTCAAACTGTCAGCTTGATCGAGGTGGTTCCAACGTGTATTATTCTGTATCTAAATGTGTATTACGTTTGCTGCCTTTGGGGCCAAAATTAATGACAAGACCCTATTAGTGTGTCTTTTTTTTTCATCTGATTAACACTTACATACAAAAAAATGCACAATTTCACCTCAGCCAAACTGACACAAACCCATGGATTTACCCTCATGCAGAGGAGGCATTTCCTTCTCCTCCCATCTGTGTTTGGTTTGGTTCAGTATTTGGTTTGGCATTTTTAAGGTTTGCTATTCAACTCTTTGTTTTTGGCTTTTTGTGTTGTCCTTTTGTCTGCCAAGACAGTCTGTTTCTTTATCTAATAAAAATCTGGAAGCTAAATTTTCACAGTATTTTTTCCAGCCACCTGATAAAAATCTCTAGCACGACTACAAAAAGAAAAAAGAGCTTGTAGTAAGTAAGCGAGTACGTTATTCCAAATGAGTAATAAGCACTAAAGTACAGTACATAAAACGGCATCAAGAGACACAGCAGAGATAAAACCATCAGAACCAAGAACAAAAAAATAAAAACAGATTTTTAGAAGATTTCAGTTCAGTGAGGTCATTTGCGTTTAGCTCCATCCAGGACCAGAGAGCTGAGCTGGAGAGAGAGAGAGAGGCAGAGGAGGGGAGGAATCGTCTGTCCTCCTGCGTGCCTGTCTAATTCATCCCTCCATACATGCTACACAGTTAAAGTGGGGCGAATGCTGCAGCCCTAAAGCTAACGGAACAGACGGACGGACGGACGGACGGACGGACAGACAGGCGCTTGGCTTCTGTCGACACCTGCACTCCGTCCTCCTCGCCTCCTCCCTCCAGCCACATTTGGTTTGGGTTCTTTTTGGTTTACTTTTATCATTCATTGGGTTGGGTTGTGGGGGGGTTTTTTTTGGTTTGGGTTTATTTTTGGTTTCCTCTTATAAAAAGTGTGATGCCTGTTCCCCACACTACAGTGTGTCCCTCCGTTTCCTGTCCCAGTGCGCCCTTGTCTCTGGGGGTTGGGAGTAAAGGATCCATTTCCTAAATAAAGCTTCCCCCGTGGGTTTATGGACAGGCCAGGTGGAGGGCATGACGCGGCGGGACGTCCAGGGGTATCGTCCTGTCTTCAGCCCCACTCCACCCCCTTGGTGTCTTTATTGTGTTTCTATGTCTTGGCCGGGGCTCTTTAAGGCGAGCCCAGCCTTGAGCATGCTTTGGTTTCCATTTGAAAATTAATGGCAGTCTGAGGTGGAAAATGAAATGTGATTGATGGAGTGATAATGGAAACAGACACGTAGCAGTGAATACGTCTAGACAGACAGGTGTAGGGGCATCTATGCCGATTGACGAGGCAGGAACGAGAGCTGGCTGTGACTAAACTTGGCTTTATTGACATATTTAGCCTTCAGTCTCAATGGTTATTACTTCAAATCTTCAATCACAGCCCTATTTCATACTTTCAAAATGGTCGCCACTCTTAACAAACACTATTTTCAGCGTGCAAAGTTTTCAGGGCATGTTCATTTAGCCATGGAATCACTGATAAATAGGTTATCTCGAAGAGTGAGGAAAGAGTGGCTTGATTAAAAGCAAAGTGTCACATTTAGGATCTTAATAAATCTTGCAGTGTGCCAACTCTATTTTGGATCTAGGGGCACTTGGTGAGGACTGAGCATCGTTTTACCTTCATTGTCTCTGTTCCCGCAGAAAACTTACATAAAACAACAAAATGCACGATGACACAAATGTGTGATGAAGATGATGATGACGATGATGATGACGATGATGACGATTCCAACACTAAAAGCTTCAAACACTTCAAAGGCTGCAACAATAAATAGGAGCTAGACTGTAACGTGACACTAATAAATAATTAAAACAAAAATCCAAAAATGTAAAAACATTGCAGATGCTCAACAACAAGCCTCTGTCAAGGAAATCTGAAATTAAAAGCTATTCTATGCTCTTAGAACCAGAGGTAGGTAAAGAGACTAAATGCATTAAAATACAGCAGTACTGGTGGCATCATTCATACATGAGCTTGTGACTCAGTAACAATCTTTTACAAAATTATCCAAAAAATCTAGCATGAACACCTATAAGAGACTCACGAGCTGACATAGACAGGATGAGTCGATGGCAAGATGGACTGGCTCATGATGTGTGTGTGTGTGTATGTGTGTGTGTGTGTGTGTGTGCATGTGTGTGTGAGTAGCAGTAGCAATAGAGTCCTGGTCCTGGATAGTTTCAGTATTTACACGTCCTTTGAATAAAGCTTTTCTCTCCGTATTTTTGGTTTTTGGTATTTGTGATTTTGGTATGGTTGTGTTTTTTTTTTGTCACTGTTTATTCCTCCTTCGCCTCCTCCTTATGTTAATTTTTGGTTTAAACTTATCCTCCCTACTCCTCTTCCTTCAGACCCGCAGCTTTTCAACACAATTAAAAATAAAAAAGGAAAACATAAGCACAGTCCTCCTCTCCATTTTTGTCCTTGCCGCCATTCCTTTTGTCACACAGTAAAATTATCTTTTGTCATTTTTGGTTTATGCACTTCGACATCCATCTCTGCCTTCTCTTCCACCTCTTTGCTAAAGAGTCTTTGTTTAGTTTTCCTTCCGAGACTGAGCGTGGAGAGGTGCCATGTCGACATTACACATTATTGACAAAAAGGTCCCGCGTTGCCTCCTCTCCATCTGTTTGGATAGATAAAGATTTTTGGTTTCAATCTTCCTCTTCCTCCCTTCTTCCCTCTTTCACTTCTTTCCCTCCCTCTCTCCTCTTTCATTCTGTGTATTTTTGGCATCGAAAGACTGGGAGAGAAAGAGGGAGAGAGCCGCTGTGAAAAAAAATAACGGAAGAAGAGCACAAGAGAGAGAAAGAGATAGCTTTGGTGTGAAAGGCGAGGTTCTCAATTCCTCCTTCCTCCTCCCCTCTGATTGGCCCTTGGTGTGGTCACTCAATCTTGGACCCACCCAGAGATGGTGGGCTGTGTGCCATTTCACTGGAGGAGCAGGAAGAGGCAGGGCTGGAGCAGGGGGAGGGGGAGCAGGGGGTGGGGCTGATGCTGCTGGCCGAGGGGAAGGGGGAGGCCTGGGAGGCTTTGGCTACGGCGGCGCTGACCAGCCCAGCGCCAGGGTTCTGACCCATGTGAAGGAGGGCGGGGTGGTTGAGAAAGAGAGAGGAAGGGAGGCCTCCTCCTTGGCCCCCAGAGGCTCCCAGCATCACCTTACTGCCTCCCTCAAGACTGGAAAGAGGCAGCTGGCCACCACTGGCTGCTAGGGCTAAGGGGGACAGAGGACAGACACGGAAAGGTTAGAGACAGACACCTCTGCTGAGTTTCAGAATCAACATTTTAACATTTCTGGAGGGTTGTTTTTTTGCACCGTGTATTGCTTCTGTCTTTCTCTAAAAAGAAACACTTTCCTTCATTACTTATTATGATTAAAATTCATTAATATAATATTCTTCTGAGGAGTTGTTGTTAAAATGGTCATCATTTATGTTATGTGGCCTACAGCTGGGAGCTGGTTTGAATCAGCTGATTTGGAAATGGCATGTAGGGGGATGCAAACATATTCCCAAAACTTAACATTTATATGCATTCAGCTAGTTGTCAAGTTGTCTAAAAAGTTACATTTATGCAAAAGTTTGCATCCCCCTTGTTACTTAATTTTAAACAAGTTTTTAACATTTGAACTTGCTCAGTTAGCATTATATATTATTTTGAAAAGAAATCTTTTTGATATTTCAAAATGAGGGGGATGCAAACCTTTGACATTAGTCACCCTAATAATATCCTGTGATAAACAGCCAAACCATAAAGTGCCTGAACTTGCCACATTCAGCAGAAGTAGGTGGAGAACAACCGTCACTGCTGATTCTAAATGGAAAACACAGGGAGCGGCTACGAGGTGCTCCACACACCTGTTTGTTTTTCTGCGACCGCGGAGAAATGTTTCAATTTTCTGTCAAACTAAATAATGTGAACATTTTTCTGTTTGGGACAGAGAACAGCCCTGCGTTATAAGCATATAATATATGCAAATAAAGAACTGGTAAGCTGACATAAGTGGTCTGTTGTTATGGAAACAAGGTGTGTGATTAGTCGTCTTTCATAATCAGGCTTCCTGCTGAGCTGCTTTTACACACAAAATGTTGCAGGCGAACGCGGCCTAATGTTTGATAATGCATAGCAACCACGACACTTTCGTCTCAGGAGAGAAAAAAAGCGTTGGCCTCCACTAAAACTCAAAGATTACACTTTCCTGATGAATTGTCTTTTTTGGTCTTTAGATTTAGAACATATGTATGAGTAGTACAAAACCGTTCTTAAGCCTGAAGGTCTGACATCAAAACTTGATGATTAAATCAAAATATTCTTTTAATTTAACATATTTGACTAATGATGAAATGAAGAGGCGAAAGACACAGACACACTCATCACAACACAGAACACCAGTCACTCACACGTGCAGACTTGATGGGATGGATAAATGGACGTTAATGGCAACACAAGAATTAAGTCTGTTTTTTTTGTCTTTACAACTTTCTCTCTTTCTGCGACTTCACAACTGTGGATGAGCAAACACTGTCAAACCTATTCATCTGTGTTTCCAGTTAGCAGTCCACCAGTGCGATTTGATTCACCTACCATGCGTAACTGCATTACTCATCATCACACTTCTGTTTTTAATACGCCTCTGTCCCCTTCTCACCCTTTGGAACACAGACTATGATTAAAATTGCTTTGCTGATGATGGTCGGGGCCATTTGTTGGTCAGTCCTTCACACTTTCCTGCGCTATCATTGTGTTGTTTTCAAGTATAGGGAGGTGTGTGAGAGGGTATGTGTCATGTACAGTATGTGTCTAAATCTGAGCATTAATATTTTGTGTAGCAGTGTGTCCCAGAAAAAAAATGTTTAGTTTGCACTAGACATGATATCTTTTTTCTTTCTTTTTCATGTGTGCTGTGACCTTAAGATTTGTCTAAAATTAAATAATATGGTAGACCTCTGCCTCAGCCTTGGCTTCTAAATTGTATTGTGTTTATCAGTGGTGCCGACGGTGAGCTTTGTGCCTCTGTTCTCTCTCCTGAAATAAACCCATTTGCCTTTCAATGTCGCTCCTACACACACCTTGGATAGTGGCCAGGGGATTGTTACCGAGGAGGGCTTGGTTCATCCCTGTGTTAACTCCCATCACAGTGTTCCTGTTTGTCACAAGCACACACACACACACACACACACACACACACACGGCACACACATGTGCAAGCATATATAGAAACACAGTCAGGCAGAGGGAAGAAAGGGTGAGAAAGGCAGGTTTAGCAGCAAGGACAAGTGGAGGACAAATTCAGCTTTGCTCATATATAGAACAGTAGTTTGCTGTGCACATATGTGCACAATAGGTTGAAAATGTAGAAAGACAAAGAGCGTGAAGGCAAATACTGACAAGCAAACTTTCATCAACTGGGCATTTCTAATAGAGGATAGCAGTTCTTTCAGTACTGTTTATCTGCATGCGTGCGTCTCTTGTCGTATTCACCTCAAGTTTGCAGCAAAATCGGTGATGTAGTTAGACACGTCACCGTTCTTTTTACCCATACGCCATAAGCTGTGAACACAAGAACCACACACACAAACACACACAGAGTTAGAATGCACTGCTGCACAGGTGGACGCAGCGGTGGCCCGATGGCATGTCGGGCTATCGGTGTGTGTGCACGAACGATCACTGTGGCCGCCTGTGAAATCGCTCCCACCTTTACTACTCATTATTTATGGCACACTCACCAGTTTACTCAAGGAAGTGAGCAGTAAAGGGTTTCAGACACATTTGTTTTGTTCCACTGTGAAATTTCTGCTCGCATTTAACAGTGGATTGATTCACACTGAAAACGTTGTGGGCAGTAAATGCAGTGCACTATGTAGTAAGTAGGGAGCCTTTGCAAAAAACAGTGTGTGTGTGTGTTCAGTATCAAGCATTTAACTACAAACTGCAGGTGAACCGAGCTTGGTGCAGTGCAGTATTCATGGGGAGCGCGGTAATGGAAATGTGCGATGTGCCACTGTCTGTTGTGTGTGGCCACCATGGACACGGTTTGCCTTACTAAAAATATTGTAATTCAGAATAATTCTACAAGAAAAGAAACCAAACAAATAAATTACTAAAAACATTTCTTTTTCTTACCTCTAGTGGTATGTAGCAGATTGAGTACATTTTGTTTAGTCTGTTTAAAGTCTAAAACTCTACTTAAAGTTTAAATCCTAGTTTTGCAGTTTCCATCTCTCAAGATTTTTGCTGACAACATTGGGCATGAATGGGTTTTTCTATGATGCTCACAAGAGTAAAACAGAAACGTAATGTTCCAGGAACTAGGTATTATGTAGTATAAATAGTTTCTGTAACATTCTGTTTTATAAAGTTATTTCTGAAAAAAGAAGTTACTGAAATTCTTTAAAATTTGCCAAAAAAAAAAAAAAAGTCTTTCACTTCCACAGTATCGGGGGTGGAGACTGAAATCTGTGTTATGCTCGAAATGAAGCTGTAATGTATGACATGTTGTAGGACCACACTAGTGAGTTCGAGTTGTTGTCAATGAAAACAACTGAAAGTGGAGTGAAAAACTGGCCCTGGTGAGAGTAGCAAACATTTTCAGACTTGGGTGGGACTCAACAGAAATCACTGTTTAAAGAAGCTTCACACACCTGGCCAGCGGCTGCATCGTGTGTCATAAGGTTTCAGAAAATTAGCGTTGGACAGAGCCTCCCTTGATTTCTGATGTGTGAAGGATGGGGTTAAAGCACAAGCACTTGTGCAGAAGCAGATGTTCCCCTCAGAAACAAGTGTCTTAAAACCCGATGACATAAAACACGGCCTTTACGACTGAAATGACTCGATATCCCTCAAGGTAAGTGAAGTGTTTTTATGTATTTTTTTAATTTCCACAATCTGGGTAACATGACAGTCAGGGGACTCCCCGTGGTGTGTAGCAAAAGACTCACCCTGTGTTAAGGTTGAGTGTACTGTGGCTGGGAGCAGCTGGAGTGGCTGGGCTGGCCGTACTGCGGGGAGGAGGGGGAGTCACCGGGGAGGGAGCTGAGCTGAGAGAAGGGTGGGTGGAGGTGAGGCTCGAAGTCAGGGGGCAGACAGAGGACATGGTAGACACCGTTGTGCTACTGAGACTGGTCACGGCCTGTGACAGCTGGCTGGACATCTGGCAGAGAGACAGATGTTTGTGAAACTGCAGACACCTGAATAACGGCCGTTCATCGTAAAACATACAGAGGAGGTTACATGAGGAAGTGTATCGTTGGACGGTTGGACGGTTACCATGTGAGGGCTGTAGCAGGGAGGTTTGTGTGATGGTGGGGCGGCGGGGGGCTGGCTGGGCAGGGGAGGGGTGGCACTGCTGGGATTGATGCGTTTCTCTTTCTGGCGGCGATTGCAGAACCAGACTCGGATCACCTCTTTCTCCATGTTGAGCTGCTCGGCAATGAGCAGGATCTCCTCTGAGGTAGGCTTCTGGTTCTGCAGGAAGGACGGGAGAGAGGAGTTTAGAGGAGTTCAACACTATTACGATTCAAAACATTAAAAAACCCACGACAAATGGCAAAATCAATTTTATTAATACAAAGAGGATTTAACGGGCATATTAAAAGTCTGCAGACAAGAATGTCGTAAAAAAATACTGACCAGTGTTAAGGTGATATAATATCTCATAAAACTTCTACAGTCATTACGGCATTTTCCGAAACCGAGTAACTACAGTCATGTCCAGTGTTGAGATAAAAACACATTGATCAACATTTACTGATACTGACTCTATAAAACATATCTGGTTATTTAAAGCAATAATCCTCCTCAGACATCGTTGTGGGCAAAAATCAGTCCACCCGATAAAAGTGCACCACCTGAATTGAGAGTGAATGATAAGTCTTAAGCAAGATTTAAAAAAAGAAAAATCATCAAACAATAAAGTGAAATATCTCACCGTCAGGAATGAGCGCTCCAGGGCCACGCGTACATTCGTCTCAATGCTGGTTCTCTTCTTCCTGCGCCGAGCAGGAACCCCCTCGTAGCCCAGCGAAGGAGATGACAGGGAGCTGGGGCTGGGCAGGGTGCTATCAATGGACATGGTCTCTGATGGAGGGAAACAAAGACACACAAGGAGGAGAATGAAAATCCTCTTTGACGTTAGAATATCTGAACGCGAGCTACCGTCACTGTAATGAAGGCTCACCTGCGTCATTGAGCCACTTCTCCAGCAGGGGCTTCAGCTTGCACATGTTCTTAAAGCTCAGGTTGAGGGCTTCAAAGCGGGAGATGGTGGTCTGGCTGAAGTCGTTTCCGTACAGCTTCCCCATGGCCAAGCCTACATCTCCCTGATAAAAAGCCAGATGCTTTAGAAAAGCTGCCCAACAGCTATTCAGTACTGGTGTAACCTGCTTGTGTCACTCCCTACCTGCGTGAAGCCCAGTTTAATGCGTCTCTGTTTGAAAGTGCGAGCAAACTGTTCCAACTCCTCCAGGTCACTTGGCTCCTCAGGGTGAGAGGTCACGGAGGGCATTGTGGTGCTGCCTACACCAGCACTCACCTCCACACTCTTATCGCGCTGCAGCGGGCGCAACGTGAGAGGAGTGAAAGTGAGAGAGAAAGAGCGTGAGAGAAACAAGTGTTTGGTTATCACTAGTGGAGAGTTTGGGTTTCCTTTTCCACTGACTTAAAGTTTCTGCACACGGTACCTGTGCTTGGAGTCCCATTCTGGCTGGAGTCGACAGCAAGCTCCCTTGATTTTGCTGAGGTAGCGAAAGAAGATTTGGTGTTGATAGGAGTCCTGAGGAAGGAAAAACCTGCCATTATCAACTGTATTTATACCAAAGTGTGAATGTTAAGTTTAATTTCTATGACTAGTTTCTGCAAAAAGCATAAAACCAACAAATGAAAGAGCCGCCCCCTCACCCTGCTGGCTTTGGGGTGTCTGTGGGAGAATGAATTGGGGAGGAGGCTGCATCGGATGACCAGGCACCAACACCAACTGTTGAAGCTGCAGCAACTGCTGGATGTCCTGTTCAGTCACAAGAGAGTGGACAGATCAGACGGAAAACCAACACCTACTGCTTTGTTAAGACAGAAAATGGGTTAGTATGTTCTCTATCTGCGTCTGTGAGGAGGAGCTAATTTGGACGTAAAGAAAACATAAAAGCGAGAGGGAAAACTTTGTTACGTATACGTCGATGCAAGAAAGGAAAACTGTGTGCCTTCGAGCGCGGTGGAAAGAGTGAATCATGAAATATACAACAGACAAGCAAGATTTGTTCCATGGCTCGACTGAGGTTCCTCAATCAAGCCAGTCTTCAGGAAGTGGCTTTGATTGGCAGTCAGTACCTGGGCAGTGAGCTGGATTGGCTGGGAGAGGGTGAGCTGGGGTGGAGGAGGTGGGACGGGGACACTTTGGGCTGTCTGTTCTTGTGGGTTGTGTCCCTGTCCCTGCGACTGCAGCTGGGCCTGCTGGCCTGTTTGCTCTGCCTGCTGCTGCTGCTGCTGCTGCTGCTGCTGCTGCTGCTGCTGCTGGGCTTGCTGATTGGCTGCTGCCGCCGCCGCCGCTGCTGCCTGAGCTTGCTGATTGGCTTGGGCGGCTGCGTGGGCAGCGTGAGCGGCGTGAGCTGCATTGGACTGTTGCACAGCTGCAGCCAGGAGCTGCGCCTGAGCCTGCTGCAACAAGAGCTGCTGCTGTGCTGGCAACAGAGCTGTCAACTGGCAGAGAGGAGAGGAGACGAGAGGAGACGGGAGAGATAAAACAGGGACAAACAGGAAGAGACAAAGATGGAAAGAAAGTGTTCAAAAAGCAGGCCAAGAGAAGCAAGCGAGATAAAAGCAAAGCACGTGTTTTGTGTGCACATTTCTCGAGTCGGCCTTACTCCTGCTAGCTGGGAGCCGGTCAGCATGAGCTGTGTGTGTTGCAGGGCTGTCTGTGAGGGGGTCGGGCCGTGAGGGGGAGGAAGGGCCGGGGACATTTCACTACACTCCTCCATCTTATTCTTTGTGGAAGACAGGAAACAGAAGGGCACATGCAGCATATTAATAAGAAGCACAGGAAAAGAAATTCTAAACCAGGCTTTCTTCTCTTAAACATCTGCATGATTTTACCGCCCAAAGAGGATAAACAGAATCTAACTGTAAAACCTGCACATACATCAGTGGTTCAAATCAAGGTCCTCAACGACTTTTTAAGTTTATCTGAAATTTGTACATTTCAGATAATGCTCAGAAGATGCCATTTTGACAAGCATAAGGAAATTGATCTGTTTTAAAGGTACGATCATCAATGAGATAGGGCTGTGCTGTAACACAGAAATTTCCTATCCTGATAACGACATACATCATCATATTTTTGCAACTTCAACTAAGAACTGCACTAGACCAAAATGTACTAATTCACATTTCATTCATATTTGATTGTTTTTCTGTCCGGAATTTAGTTGCAATTTTTCAGTTAACCTAATCATAAAATGGACAGCATCCTTTTTTATCCGTGCTGTTTTCTTTTACACATTTAAAGCCCTTGAAGACCCAGCCATCAGTAAAGTGCATAACATGCAACAGATGCAATAAACACACATGTAATGGTGAAAGTTGTTGTTTTAAATTAAGGAGGGTTTATTGATTGATGACATGGACTCGTGCGTTGGTAGCTCGTCAGGAATTATTCCGCCTTAAAAGTTCAGCAGCGGTTTCTGTGTTGCAAGTTCCTGTTAACTAGTACAAAAGAAACGTTTTTTTAAAGATGAACCTCTGTCAGTTGCTGGTTCAGCTGCTGGACACAGTGGTAAATTAAATCTTTGCTTTTGTGGTGCACTTGTCTCACCATACTCCGTGCTGGTTACCTGATTCAGGTGTGTTTAGTCAATGAAAGCTGGAAGATACCATGTTGGATTAGGGGGGGGTGTGTGGGAAGTCAAAGCAAATCTCTTTCTTCCAGTGACTGAACACACCTGATGGGTCCCCGAGAACCCCGGGCAATGAACCACTGTGACATGGCATAATACAGAGCAAAAATATGTTTTTTTTCATCATATTATTAGAGTCTTACAGTGAGACATAAGTTGATCAGAAATATGTTGCAGGAATGTTTACACTAGTTGACGTTTTTTTTTTTTTTTCCCAGGACCAGGCATGTCTGAACCAGCAGAGAAGATTCTTCTAGCTGACTGATTTGCATATCTGCCGTGGTATGCAAACGAAAAAGATTTCACCTGTTTCTAAGTGGGAGCATTATAGATTTATTTAAGTTTTGAAAGGGCTTTGTGAAAGGACAGTGCCATCATGCTCTATACTCTGTTTACATTCAGACCTGGGCAGAGAGTCAACACATGATGAACCTCAATGTTGAACACGACAAAAGAGCAATTCAGTGCATTGAAATTAATACAAAGCTGAGGCAGTTATACTGTCAATAAACTATTATGTGACGTTAAGACATAAAAGACGCACAAACATGGGCCCAGACATATGCACAGACATGCACAGGCAATTCAGTAACACACACACACACGCACACACACCTTGCTGCTGCTCAGAGTTGGTGAAAGAGTAAAAGGATTGACTTTCATTGACTGAGCCTAGGGGAGGAGAAACAGACATTAGTTCATTATCAGAAATTACTCACGTTTACTACCTCCAGTTTTATAAATTCTATTTCATTTACTAATTAAAAAAGGTGGTTTAAGAAAATTACAATGTGCATTTAAAAAAAAAAACTATTTTCTGTCATTGATTCCAACGTCACTTTGTTGGCTCAGTTACGTGGGTGAAAGTGGTGGAAGATAAACGTGATTATCACAGGATTTAGATGTACCTGGTGATTTGATTCAGGTCCATTCCGCTCTGAATCTACGTGGGTGGGAAAGGAAAAAGTGAGAAATTGATCACACGTTTGAGCGCCAATGCACCGGCAAACTGCTACATTACTGTACCTGTCATGCATGCACAGAACTTTACATTCAAAACACGTGCAACTTGCATTTGGATGCGTTTATTTGCATCTTACCTGTGCCGTCCAGTGGCGAGTCAGCCCCTACTTTCTCAGCCTCTGCTGGCTTTGACATCCTGATATCTGCCACAGGAAGACGCACAGATAAACAACAGTCAGCAGTGTGATTCTTTAATCTGTGTCAGACAGAAATTGCATACTGAAGCAGAACAGGAGACATTTACAAAGGAGGTGATGAGGATCTCGATGACGAAAGGGGAAAGACATGACCAAGAGAGTCAGTGTTAGATAGGTTAGGCTTGAGTGTTTTCAGGTCACAGACTCGCAGCCTACACACTGTACACCAAACAATGTGGCTGAATCACTCACAAGATCAGTGCAGCCCACATTCATTCACTCTTTCCAATTAGCGGTTTAACATAGAGTAGGTTGACCCAAGGTGTTTGCTTGTTCTAAATTTAACTCAAGGTGTTTACGTGGGAGATAGCAACTAAAAATGTCTCATGTTGTGTGTCATTCATTATAAGACCACATCACTTCCTGGTTGATACTGTATTGGGACAGTCCCTATGGTAACAGCAGTGAATGGAGAATTGCAACACACTTAAGTTCATAATTATGTTCTAAGGCACAAAGACAATGAGGCCTTTTTGACAGGAAAGAGTGTAGGAAAGATGGGAAAGACGATGAAATTGGAGCGGAGACGAGTGTGTGGTGTGTGTGACACATGAATCTGTTGTGTTTTTGTTAATCACCCACTACTATTATCTTACTATAAAAGCCTTTTTACTTGTCTAAAACCACAAACTGTAAGGCAACTTTTTGTTATGTCCATTTGAAACCCTTTTTTTTTTCTCCCTCTGTTCTCTCACCCCTTAACAAGCACACACACACACACACACACACACACACACACACACACAGTGCTACTTCCCTTTTGTGAAAACATGCAAATCTGCCCAACGACCAACTAATTATATCTGCCACCTGCATAATAAACTCTCAGTCTCCCTCCTCCTTTTCCTCTCTCCCCTTTCACCCCCTCCTCTCCATTTTATCTCTCCTGCCTTCATCCTGTTGTTTCTCATGTTGCAGGTGAGAAAGCGCTGACACTATGGCAAATGGTAATTTTTCCAATCAGCTCGTTGCAGCGCTTTTTTATCAAAATGACACACCAATTACAGAAAATACTTGACTGCCTGACTGCAAACGAGCTCAGCGGTCCAGTGTGGTGTTCGCCATTGGGGGGCAGCAGTGACTCATGGAGATGATCCACTGACCACCAGTTCAACCGAAAGTACCCAATGAGAGATCACAGTCAGCAGCAGCAACACATGTGTTTCAGTGAGGCAGGTGTGAGAACATGAATACATGCAGTCTTCAGTCAAAGGGGGATGTGTCAAACAGTTGAAAAAGCTCCACTCTGCCAGCACAACTCGCCGCAGCCCAGGGTCAGGATACACACAGACTGACCACAGGATTTCCCTCAAATAAATGGACTTCTGCAAAAAGCTAATTTTGTCACCAACCAAACATTTGGTTGCACTATTATTAGAATTAATTTGTGGTTTTTCCCAACATTGCACGTCCTCCTTTTTAGTTACTATATCGAATGGCTGTTAGTGAAACCAAACTAATTGTCCAGTGTTGCTTAACCTTCTGGGAAAAAAGAAACACTGAATCCACACTTGCTCACACGTTTTAAACATTGTTCATACTGTAGGTACATACTCTTATAAATACATGATGTGATTATTAATACTATAAAAACCACTTCTATCATTTTGGACTATCTTGTGCTCAAATCATCAGTAGTGCACGGTACAATCCACAAAACCACCATATAAAGTGACTGCCCTGGTCATAAAATAGCTGTAATGTGAAGTTTCCAAAGTGCTGCCTCTCGTACTGTACCGCCCGTTTGCAGGGCAAACGGTGATGGTGTGTATTGATTCATAGTTAAAAATGGCCTACAGACAGTAGCATGGTGGATAATGTGGTCAGTAATACAGTGGTGGGACAGTATATCAAGATGCTGTGTCTTTTTCTCACTTCCCCTCCCGACTTCCCCTTGTACCGGGTTGAACGCAGAGTGCTAAACCCAACACTTACTGTCAGCGAGGCTATTAATATTAGCCTGGTCTCTCTCACTCTCTCTTGCTCTCTTTCACTACATCTTTAAAAACCCTGCTCTCTTTTACAACACGTTGCTCTACACACACACACACGCACACACACACACACACACAAATGACTGTACTGTAAAAAGAGCAGAGTAGCAGGAATTGTAGTTTAATCAACCATAAGGATAAGAGGATACACCAGGAGCTCCTTGCTCTGGCTTTTCACCCCACAGATACTGTATTTACAGTATTGTCAGGAAAGTTTTTAAAAGTTGAATTACTACGTCTCTCCGGTCTATAATTAAGTTGTTAGTGTATGCTAATCTTACAGCAAAGCTCAGGGTTTATCTTTAATCCAGTGAGATCAGCATGCTACATCATACTGTATCTTAGACCAGTTTTAATGCTGTATAATCCTGTGTCATGAATAAATGATGCAATAGAAAGGAACAAGGAACAACAGTGTCTGTGCTCAGTCTGGACTGTTTCTGTTATTCTCCTCTGGGTATTTTGGCTGAGATGAAACTACGCCGCAACCCCCCCCCTCCACCCCTCACCCCACTTCCTGATTCAGGACACAACCCCAATGCCAAGGGGGGTGTCTGGGAACTGGAGTCATCACACCGACTAACGACGGATTTCTAAAACCAAGCGGCGCTCAGGGGTGCCAAGTTTGATTGCTAAGAAACATTTTCTTTGTCAAAGACCGTCTGACTGACTATCAACACCTCCTGTACATCTCTCTGAGAATGAAGTGATCAGCTGAGAGATTATAATAAGGCGCTGAATAAGAACATTTTAAATAATGAAGGAGATCAAATCAGGGATTGAGAATATAGTGAGAAGAAATTCCAACAGTAAAGTCAGAAACTAAAAAGAAATCTGAGATATCAGAGCGGCAGGTTGTGACATTTTGTCAGTTCCTTTGCTGTGGACACTGCGACTAATTTTTATCATTTTTTAAAATCATTTTTAAAATTTATCATGGCTTAAAATGCCATCAGCTGAAACACGTTACGAAAAAGGCCAAAGCTGCTTATACACACTGTGTGATGAAAATAATTAGAAAAAGACCCTAAAACTAAATAAAGAGCCTATACAGTAATTCCTGAAACAAAGTCCTCTGTCAGTGAGAAACTTGCAGTTTCTGTTGTTTATGCAGATTAACTTTTGAGGCAGAAAAAAGTTTTTTTGCTTACTGCACATCTGTACAAGCAAACTAGAATTATTAGGCTGGGAAGTGCCTCTCTTTAATGAAAGCCAACACTTAATATTCTTAATTTACTGCTTCTGAATTATGGCATTAATTATCATTTGGAGTTTTACTTTTGCATTTTCATTCTAACCTATCAAACTAATGTTTTAACTGAGTTGTGATGCAACATGTTATAATCTTGCTTGTTGCAGTTTGTGATGAGGATGTGTCATGCTGGTCAGAGTAGCTTACAGAACATCACAGCACTGACCACAGTAAGGTTAAGACGTGACTTTGTAATTTTCAAGCCAACACTCTTTCACAAACATTCACTGTCAAAGAAATAGTGTTCTTCGATGTCGCATGAGACACTAAAGAATGCGAATATGAGCTAATTGACATTTAAAATTAACTTTCTGGTAATTGGTGAGTCAGCTAAGTATCTGCTGCTTTTTCTGTAAAACTCGCCGACACTCAGCTGAGAATGTGTCTCTTCGCTGAGCTGACCACCAAAACAAGACATTATTTTTTTTTAAATACACAGAATGACATTCGTTTTGGCAATTTCCCCTTTTGATCATCGCTGTCTTTGTGTAAAAATGAACTTTATATCTGAATTCTTTAAGAAATGTGTTTTAGATTCATTGACAGAAATTCAAATTTGAAAGTCGATCCGGTATTGTAATCAGACCCCCCCCACACACAAATACACACACACACACAAACAAGTTAACACCGACTTCAAAGTTGCAAATGAAGAAACATTATCAGCTACATATGTATAAAAACACAAACAAATTTAGCAGTGTTGCAGTACTTGGCAACAAAAAGATTTAAAGAAGAGTGTTTTATGAAAACAGATGAAAATAATCACAGCACAGAAACAGATTGTCAAGACATACAAGCCACACTGATCTTCACCACAATGTTTCCAAACATATTTCAAACTACATTTTTTAAACTGTATTACTTCAAGCTTTTTTAGCATTCTATAAAAAGTCTCTCTCGCCACACACACACACACACACACACACACACACACACACACTCACACACTGATGCATGCTATGGGCTGGCGAGGTGTCTGACCTTTCCCTCTGCCTGCGACAGGCGTCCATCCATCCATCCATCATCACTCCATCCATCCTTATCCTTCTCCTCGTACCACCTTTCACTGTTTGATGTCCTCTAATTAGCTGAGCTTGTTAGACCCAGTGGCATTAATCAACAGCGTAGAAACACTTCTCTTTCACTCTGCCTCTCTCTCTCTCACACACACACACACACACACACACACACACACAAACACAACACACACACACTTACATCTCTGTCACATCTCTGTCACACAAAGCTTAATTGGTCTTGGTAAATGAAGGCCAGCACAGAGAGAGAGCTGCACAGACGGGCACTCACCTGGCAACCACATACTGGAGAAGTCCTTTGCTGCTATGGCTGCTGTCTTGGTCATATCTGTGTCTGTGTGAGAGTGTGTGTGTGTGTGCGCGCTACCTAAAGAAAAACTCTCCCTCTCCCTCTCTCTGTCTGTCTCTAAGCAAAAAGGAGGAGTGTATTAAATCATATGGTTGAGAGAATCACTCTCTCCCTCCCTTTTTTCTCTGACACATGACAGTCCACACCCCCAAGCCCCACCTCCTCCCCACATCCTGCAACACAACAGGAAGTAAGCTTTAGAAGAATAGGAACTCACACAGAGGAGAGAAAAATACAAGACAAGAGAGAGAGAGAGAAAAAAAAAAGAAAAGAAGGGGGGACACGCAAGAGGTTAGAGAGTGGGAGAGATTAAGATCGAAGAGATAGAAGAGGTGAAAAAGAGGGGGATGACGGGTGGCGATGGAAAGTGATGGCGCGGCTGGAAACAGCCAGTCACATACACACGCTCACTCACTCACACACGCAAGAGAAAAACAGCAGGGTTGACATTCTGACCGAAGAACATATGATGCATTTGACACATGATCCCTATGCACCTTCAAAACTCCTCTGAAACTCAAGTAATCAGAGTTTCCCTCCACACTAAACTGTTTCAACGGGTGTTTGTAGTCTGCCATAAGTCGCGGCCATATCTTGTCCATCATATCTGTGTTCACGGGGTTCCTACTAGTCACAACATGTGTGGGTGTGTGGTGGTCTGCTGAGGGAGGTCAGCACCGACGAGAGAAGATGTGAGACATCCTCAGCCACGCTCACCAGCCGCAGCCTCACTCTGAGCGGAGCAGAAGGAAAAAGTCTGTCACAGCGCTCACTGTACGACTGACCACGCCACACTGTGGGCTGCACACAGAAAACCCACGCCGTGAATCTCTACACGTGATGGATAGATGTGGCATGACAGTGGAACACAAACAAGTCTAATCTGAGCCACTGTCACCGCCGCCCACGAGGACTAACACGCTAAGAAGGTGCTAAGTTAGTGAAAAAGTTTGGGAATGGCATTGAGGAAACAGAATGGCATGTTTCAGCAGAAATACTGCCTAGGTTTTCGAGGTGGAAAGTGTCGACTGGCTGATCTGACAGGAGGCCGGACTGAACACAAGGTGGCACTCTTGATTCTCGAATCCACATCCACGCAGTTGCCTGGATTCCAAGAAGAGAAGATGAGGCAGGCCACCGCTCGTCCCCTCCCTTCCCTTTCCTTCTCCCTTGGTCCGAGTTCACTAATTCAAACGCTAACAGCAGCAGAGTTCCCAAGTTTAACCTTATAAATACTTTATGTGGTGATTTACAGCAGCCCTGTGTGCTGCTGGATACGCGCTCGCTAAGAAGTACATGGAGCTCTGCACTCAAGGTGCTCTATTATAATGAAACAACTTTTTAAATTCTCTTCTTAAATGCATATTAAATCTCATGTTTTTGACGTGTACACACACATTCAGCAGGGGAAGGGAATTATCAGCATAGAGACTGAGTTTAGAGATTATAGGGGAAATATCTGAATTTAGAGCTGAAATTGTATTCTTTTATTTTTCAAGCAAAAACGCCCAAACAAGAAGTTTAAAATGTGAGGATGATCACAAACCAAATGTGTTTGGTTTAGACCTGATTATTGGATAAAACATAAAATGTAAAGATGCCAATTCCCATGAGTATTTTTATGATTTCCTTTGGACTTTTTGTTTTGTCATAAATTGATAAATCAATTATGGATGAATAAATATTACAGCTGTAGCTTGATTTTTATCCCTATAACTCCTTATGGTGCAGGCTGCAGATATAAGCCCAAATTTGATCAGTTTATTTATACAAATTATTTATAAGATAAGATAAGATACAATAAACCTTTGTTTGTCCCACAGTGGGCAAATGTCTGTGCTACAGCAGCTGAGAATGTCAGTGTTTGGCAAAAAAGAATATCAAAATACAGTGTATAGAATCTAAAATGAAAAAATAAAAATATATCACATATGTACACAGTCATACAAGTAATTGCACCATGGGTCATTTGTATTGCACAGTTTAAAAAGTGAGTCATAGTGATAAAGGTTGAGTGGGAGCAGCTCTGATTGTAAAGTCTGACAGCAGCAGGGAGGAAAGAGCCTCGATGTCGCTCCTTCAGACATTTGGGATGCAACAGTCTGTCAGTGAAGGAGCTTCTCAGCGATGACACTGCGTCGTACAGGGGGTGGGAGTCGTTCTCCGGCACGGATGAGAGCTTGGCTACCATCCTCCTTTCTCCCACCTCCTGCACTGAGTCCCGGGGCATCCCCAGACCCGAGCCGGCCTTCCGGACCAGCTTTTCAGTCTCCTCCTGTCTGCCGTCGCGGTGACCACTCCGTAGAAGATGGCCAGGCCACCACAGACTCATGACAGGTGTTCAGTAGTGCCCCTGCTCTCCAAAAGACCTTAGTCTCTCCTCAGCAGAAAGAGTCTGCTCGGTCATAATGTCTTGGCCTTTATCACGTGATGAATGGACAGATTTGTTTTTACACCTGTGAGTTTGTGGATGTAAGTGAACCGATCAACTTAGAGGACAGTGACAGACTGTGCAGCGGAGAGGGGGTGTTTCTTCGGGTCAGAAGTCATCTGGCTCTCCTGGCTTTGGCCGTGACCTTTGTTCAAACCCCACTCGAGCCACATACTATCAAAGTGTGTGTGTGTGTGTGTGTGTGTGAGAGAGAGAAACTGTATGCATTTGTTTGAGTATATGGCTGGCAAATCTATGTGTGTGTGTGTGGTAGAGTTCATGGCCATGGGGGGCTTCCTGCCCCAAGGAGGTCTGAGCCTTGGTTACCATGGAGACCAGACTTAGAAACACTCCAGCTTTGCCACTTAGATGATATTGGGCAAATGGCAGATGGTCTCAAATGAAATCAACATATTAGGAAACTACATAACAAATTTTTAACTCATTTACTGGAATCTCTCTCTCTATATATATATATACAAATATTAATTACTCAGTATATTTTGATTATTATTTATCTAGGAAAATGAGTTGTATTTACACAGAGCGTTGTGGTTACAACAAAAAGTTATGTTTGTAAAATAATAAACACACATACTAGCACACACACACACACACCCAATCTGATGGTGGGACCCCAGGGAAGAAGATGGGGGGAAGCTGAGGCCTCTAGAGCACCATCAATCACTCCACTGACAGAGAGAGGGAGAAGGAGAGCGAGGCAAGGAGGGAGGATTGGGGGTTACTAAAAGAGCAAATAACAGGAGTAGAAGAACAGTAAAGGAAAAAAGGAAAGGCGAAAGAGTGATGGGAATAAAGGTGAATGATTGGAGATTGCGGAAGGGGTGTTAGCTGAGGGTAAAAAGGTAGGCAGAGGCGAGAGAGATGGAGAAAGTGTGTATAATGGGTCATTGCAGGAACAATTCAGAGGTCTACAAACCTGCTCACTATCCCTCTACGACTGGGCCCTCCTATATCTAGTGCAGCCTCGGGCCTGGAGCACACACGGGCTCTAATTCACATAATCCATCATATTCTTCTTCTTCTTATACAGGGGACGGAGCACGGACCCACCAAGTCCTATACGCAGTCCGACATCAAGACTCTATTCTACAAGGTGAGAGATTTAAAATCCAGTCCAGTGCAGAGGTGTGTGTGCAGGTGTAGCCCCATGAGGAGTTGCAGGATTATAAACAGTAGGTCTAGCGGTGTGGAGACTACAGAGGTTGCGGTTTTGTATGAGAAGCAGCAGGGGCTAAAACACACTCACACTGTTGGCTGCCATGGGACCGGCGCCATTTCACACACACGTACAACGCCGCCTACACCTTTACAACACCTATTCCTCTCCTGTCCTAATACCTCTCAATCGCTGCTTTTCCTCTGGCCCCTCCGCCCCTCCATCCTTCTCTCACGCCAATCCCCTCCTCTCTATATCATCTCGGCAGCCCATAGGGAGCCGGGCTTGTCTAGACAGACACCGCTCTCTCCCACGGCGCTACCAAGGTTGAAACTCAAATCTTTTTCTTCGCTCCTCTCACCCCCTCGACTTGTTCTCTTGGCAGAACAGTGAAGGGTCTGCTGGGAGACGCTGGCGGCCTTCGTCACGGGCTCGAGGAGCACCGAGGCCACTTTAGGCCAAAGTGTGGACTCACACCTACAGCACCAAGCAGACTTTGGAGGCCAATTACACTCATCATTTCCATATTTGAAAAGAAAAAAAAATGGCAGTACTATAGTTATGGCAACCGCAGTGTTCTTGCACTCATTCCGCCCACCTGTCTCCTCTTTCACCTCGGCCTGTCCTTAACCTGCTCTGCCTCTTTCCCTTCAAACCCTCTCATCATCACCATCCCGTTCCTTTTTTCGACCTTCCCCCCCATTTCTTTCTCTAAATCAAACTTTCTCTTCTCCTCTGTCTCTCTTTCTCCCTTAGACCTGCTGGTCAGCAGCAGCTGTGACATCACCGTCCACTGTTCTCCACTCGGATTGGACACTCGGCCACGTTGCCAGGCAACAGCAGTGAAAGGTCTCAGTGTGAGCGTGTGTTCGGCATGCGCGTGTATGTGTGTGTTTATGTCTGTTTATAGCTACGTGAGTGAAAGGTGTGTGAGCGATTTTCCTCGCCTTGCCCTTTATCTGTGCATGAAGAATGATCAGTACAGATCTACTTCTGTGCTTTATCTCAGATCAAAGCATGTAGATGATTGGGCTGCTTCGCCACTCTCCTCCACCACAGAGGAGGGATGTATGTGCGCTGCGTTAATGAAAAAGAAAGATGGTACGAGTGTGCGTGCGTGTCAGGGTCTGCACTTGCGTCAAAACCAAATAAATGTGTATGTTTGTGTCGAATATGGGTATGTGTCTCTATGTTGTGTGTGGGTCTAAATGTGTGCGTATGTATGTGTGTAAGCCCCCGGGAGCGGGTGGTTATTGTATCTGACACAGCGGCTCTTTCTCGCGCCTCATATTTCTGGGCCGATCGATTCCTCTGACTCCCGACAAGACAATAATCGCACCTCCCTCTCTCACTCCATCACTACCATTATTACTGACCTCCCCAGGGAATGAACAGAGTGGAGGGAGGGAAAAAGGGATGAGGAAGGAAGGAAGGATGGAGAGAGGGAGGGTGAGAAATGAGAGGGGGACATAGAGTTGACAAAATGAGCCTATGATGATGAAAAAGCAAGAGGGGACAATGTTGAATATGAGACAGGAAGAGCTGGCCTGGAAAAGGGATAAGGTGATGGAGGGATGAGGTTCAAGCGAGAAAAGAAGCAGGAAAAATGAGCGAAAGTAAGTGAAAGAAAGAATGGGAAAAAGAACAACAAAGGACAGGAAGGAGGCCGAGGCACGGGTTTAAAAAAACAAGCAATATAGATCATTTAGAGAAAAGGAAGAGGACATGTGAAGGAGTGCAGAGAGACAGATGACAGAATGTAGGGACAATAACGGCGAGAATTAGTGGACGAGAGATGAAGGATTCGCACTATCTTCTTCTAATAAAGGAGAGAATGAGAGACAGGGTCCGGGGAAGGGAGATAGAGAAGGAGGGAAGGGTGGGGGTTAGAGAGAGGTGAAAGAGGGAGAGACAGAAAATATATAGGAACACACTCAAAAGCACACACAAAAACAGACACACACACACACACTCGCGCGCCGTGCAGCGCAGTGGAGGTCAGCGCTCAGAAATATTATTAAATTGACAAGAGTACAATAGTTGATTGGCAGGCTGACTCCTGCACTGCCATTCAGTGGAGAAGAATGGAGCCAAACACACACACACACACACACACACATGCATATCTGCAGGTTCACACAACAATCAACACAACAAGTACAGACACACACAGTCTTTTGTCTGTTTTGTGCGAGCATGCTCGTGTCTGCCGTCGTCACTGCTGCCTCTGACGCTTTGAATCCAGATTACAATTACAGTAATTGGCTCTCAATTCAACAGATTGCTGTTTGACCCCCTCACCTCTCTCCGTCTCTCTCTCTCTCCCCCTTGCTCGCTCCCTCGCTCATCCCAACAGACTTTGCCTCTTCCTCTCGCTACCCCCCTCCTACTCATCAATATTCCTCGGCCTCCTGTCTACCTGTATCACTACATCCATCTTTCTCTCCCCCCTTTTCCTCCTCCCCCTTCTCTACACCCTATCCCTATTTCTCCCCTACACACACATTTCATCCCCATCTATAACTACCATACCTCTTTTTTTCGTCCTTCCTACTCCCTGGCTGTTTTACTTCTTCCCTCTTACACCACCACTGTTGGCACTTTGCTCCCTCTTCTGCTCCTTTCTACCTTTTTCTCAGATAGTTTGGGAATCAGGGAATCTATTGTATACTTTATTCATGCTGTATTTATTATGGAGAGATAGCTGCTCAGTGATTCAGTCAGGGGGATATATTGTGCATTTGGGGAAAGAGATGGGAGAGCGTTAGATAAAAAGAAGGATATAAGGAAAGGGTGGTGATTGAGGTGGTGGTGATGGCGATGGTGTGTTGGGGAGGTGATGGTGAAGCAAGTGCGGAGGGGGGTAGAGGGGTTAGGAAATTGGTCTGGCTAGCGGAACAGCTTTTCACCTCTCTCTCTCTCTCTTTTTCTCTCTCTCCCTCTCTTTCTCTCACCCTCTCTCTATTCTGCTTTGTATTCTGCAGAGATGACAGGGGGAAAGCTTTATTGCTCCGAGTTTGTATCGATCGGGGCCCCTCTGAGGGGGGAGGCCGGGGGACGCGCTGAGCAGGCTCTTTCTCAACGACCGAGGCTCCGATAACCCCCCCTCACACACACACGCACACACCAGCCTCCTTCTCTACTCCTGCTCGCACCTCCCCACCTCCTCCTCCCCCTTCCTAACCCTCCTCTTGCTAGCTCGCTCGCTCGCTCGCTCTGAAATTCAAATTCAAGGCTCTTATTCTCAAAGGTTAGGAGAGAGAGAGAGCACGAGAAAGCAGGAGAGAAAGAGAGACAGAGAGATTGAATGAAAGCGAGATGGAGGCGTCTGGCTTCTTCCCCTGACTGAAGCCCTGAATGGAGCTGGGATCTGATAAGGAGAGTCCACAAACACAAACAAGGGAAGAAATAGAGAAATAAAGAACAAAAAATGGCCAAGTGGAATATATCAGGCCCTATCCTCTTCTTTTCTTCCTCATATTTCCTTCTGCTTTTCTCTGTCCACCTTCCTGTCCTCATCCCTACTGTATCTCCATTATTTTTCTGAGGCGAAAATGATTTTGTTGACAGGTGAAGAATGAGCTGGGTCCGAGCATGAATAAACCTCTCTGCTTCCGTCCTCGTTAGCGGGACACAGGGGGAGCTGGGATGCCCATGAGAGGCAAAAGGGGCTCATGTAGATCACACGCTACACTTCAGTGTAAACAACTATTATCACAAATGCAAAATAAAATAATAATCCACACACAGACTTGGCTGCAAAGCAGATGTCTCAACAAAGCACAGAAAAAAAAAACTGGAGAGTCAATAAACAAATCACCCACCGCTTCAGGGTTTTGTTTTGAACTCTTCTGTTTGGCAAGCATTAAAAGAGGGTAAGACCCAAAACTGAAGCCACAGCCAGCTGACCAAAGATTGGACTCATGCATGCACATGGGCACGCTCACACACACACACACACACACACACACACACACACACACACACACACACACACACACACACACACACAAACAGACTATTTATCCGTTAACACCATGCACAGTGCTGCAAAGAGAACAGATTGTCCAACAGGGGTTACGGGGTTCAAGTCCATGACCAGAGGGCTAGAGGAAGGTTAGGGGGTTGTGGGTTCAACTCCCATAGGGGCATGGAGGATCCCTGCTGTCTCCCATCCGACCCCAACCCTCCCCCCCAAAATCTCCTGCAGGACAATATACCCCTCCCTCCACCCTCCTTTTCTCTTCCCCATCTTGCTGCTGGCCTTTAAGCCCTGCTTAGTTTGATCACACACGTGTAAATCGGGGTTTTGCCTGCAGACTCTTGCTATTTGTCTCAGATATGGACATGCATGCACACGAGCTGGCCTTCTTATAAACAAACACACAACCACATTCAATCATACAGATAACTCGTCAATGCACACACATGTTCATTAAACCTCAATGTACTTTTACAGTTCAAATATAAATGATTTGTTTCCACTATCTGTTTTATAGCAAATCATTTCATCTTGACATACATCATGATTGAAACTGTTTCTACATTTTCCAACTCCATCTTACTTACTCCTCGAAATATGGAATTGCTTTAGCTATCAGTTGGTGCAGATGGATATGAGATTTTTGTGTAAACATTGGATATACAGTATATAAATCATACATATATTGTCATTGATATTGCTTGTGTGGTTTATTTGCAGCTCCAGATTGAGTTCAGTGATACAAGATATATCAGAGGCTTGTTCGCGCTGCTACATGTCTGATTTGTAGAAGAATACGCATGCAGCCTTGCACCTGCACATACATAAAGTACAATAACCTAGAGACCTGTAACCTGACGTGTTGGCTGCATGGTGGATACATTTTTAAACACACACGATTTCATATGTAGAGTCAGAATATGATTTCTGTGCTGAGTCCTACTGTGCATGTTTGCTGGTCGTCACATGTTCCTATTTTTCTTAAAGACTTTAACTTATTATGTTTAAGATGAACTTAATTTGTTTGGTACTTTACTTAATACTGTCATTCTGATTCTTTATACTGCAATAGTTTTTTTGTGTTTCTGTCGTATATACAACATTCACTGCGCATTTGGCACACTTTTACCAAATCGAGGATTTACGGATAGGGTGTG
Organism: Channa striata; assembly: GCA_033026295.1. NCBI lineage: Eukaryota > Metazoa > Chordata > Actinopteri > Anabantiformes > Channidae > Channa > Channa striata. Next base: position 19,039,541 of record CM065175.1, on the reverse strand, counting down.
TTGATGACGTGACCGGACTTTGTGTGCTATGTTAAAGGTCACAATTCTTTGCGCTGTTTATACAGTTTTACATCAAAAGTGTGGTGACAGTTGCTTTTGGTGGAGTTCTGTTTCCTCGCACATCAGATAAAATCTCAAAGTATTTGTTAGATTATGGATTAGATCAGGTTGATCAGATCACTGTTAGTCATTGATGTCTACTTTGAATTCACAAATGCAAGTGATGCGAGATGAGGCCTCAACTAGCATCCTCCTCCGGATCATCATAGGTCCAGGTCACTATGGAAAGTCACTATATCCAGTCAAAAACAACAGAACCCCGCTGATTAACCAAAAGGGCTGCTCACAAACAGTGGTCGAAGTGCAACTAAACCACAACATGAGCGCCTGTGTGTTTACATCTGTAGGGCGGGCGGGCTGGGCCCTGACTCTCACGGTAATCGATGAACAAGGGAGGAAAGGGAGGTAGCGGGCGAGACAGGAATGTGTGCGGGGGAAGGCAAGGGGAGAAAATCGGTAAAGAAAGCAGGTTATCTTCCGTCATTAGAGGAGGGGGAATCCCCGTGGAGGTGGAGGGTGGGGCAGGTGTGGAGGGGTGAGGGAAGACCGGGGTTCATTGATAAAAAGGGAGAGAGGGAGGGAGAACGGAGAGGGGAGACTATGTTTGGCATCGAGAGAGAGCAGACAATTATCTGTATTGATTAGAGCGGCCCAGTACTGTGAAGACTGAGAAAACTATGACTGGATCAATAGCGCGAGAGAGAGAGAGAGAGAGGAGGGGGTAGACCAGAAACAAACGAGAGAGATAAAAGATACATATAGTGACAAACATAAAGAGATTAGACATAATTTATGGTGCAAAGCAAAGTCAAAAAGACCCAAGGTGGTGTAAATGGTAAGAGGGAAGTTGGGGGGAGACAGGCAGAGTCAATGAAAGCACAAAGAGACACATTACATTGTTGGTGTCATTACTCTTTATCATTGATTTGTCAGCACAACCACAGAATTCATTCAACAGGCCCACCAGTGGCCCTCCCATCACCACAGCTCAGTTAAGCAGAGGGGAAGGACAGGCTGAAAAGACATTAACTAAAAACAGGCTGAGTGACCAAGACTGACCAGTGAGACGGGGGGACACAGACAAACCCACGGAAAACTGTCTGTGTCAGGTCACTTTAGGAAACTTTTCCCAAGCTGCAGTCACATTTATTCCAGTGTAAGTGTTCTCGGGTCCAGAGAACCTGCAAACGGTTGAAACTTTCTCTGGCTGTATTGGCTGACATATGAAGAGATGAAATCCAGGGTTATTGCTATTCAGTGTCCTACTGCCTGTGTTTGTGATTGTTCTTTGTGTGTCATGTTTTTTTGACTGTTGGTTCTTGTGTCATTTTGAATGCTTTTGTTGCGGTTGTGTCTTTTAACGTGCCCTGCTTAGGAAACTGCAGATGAAAATTTGTTTGAAGTTCATTCTGGTGCAATGCATCAAAGGCAAACATGAAGTAAACTTTTCTTCACTTGAATTATAATTTTCGTCTTTATAAACTAGAGCATTTACACTGTAAATCTTATAATCTTAAAAAAAATGCTTATTTTAATATCCTGGCAATGCCAATGAAGCAAATCCAAATCAGAATTTGAGAGCAAGAGAGAGGAGAGAGAGGCTTGAGTCGAGGGAGGGGAAGAGTGTGATAGAGGGGGAGCTATGAAAAATATCAGGAGGGAGGGAGTGTTTAGGTAGGGGGCCTTGCTTTGGGGCCTCTTTTTGCCCAGAACAAAAACCAAAATGTTTGAATAGGGGTGGAACAAAAGGCACACGATGGGAAACAGGAGAGTGACAACCTGTGCTGAGTAAAAACATCCTACTGGCACACACACACACGCACACACACGCACACACACACGCACACACATTAATCCCTAATCAGATCCCATTGAGTGTGTGTGTAAGTACCCACTCACTACACCTCCGGTTGCAACTTAAATTTCTTAGAATCCTTGGCCCCATTGCCCAGGCAACCTAGACCCACACCGCTGACACCCACCAACATGGGGGACCGCATCTGTCATTCCTTCGTTGATTGGACATTACAGCAGGATAGAATTCACCCTCCTACTCTGCTGATGTCTTTTAACACCGAAGAGAAGCATATTGTCAGAAAAGGTTTATACAAACGCAAACAAATATATGAAAAACATTAACTCTGAATGGGGTAACCGGGAAAGATATTGAGGAAACCTTTGGTAAGGGCAGAAAATGTCAGGTTTGACAAATGACCTTTTAAACATGGAGCAGATGTAGAGAGTCATGTACACTGTGGACAGAGGGCAGCTCAACTGTCTGTCTCATAACGACTAGTGAAAAGATAAGCGTCACAGTTACACAGTGTTAAAATGACGCGCCTGCAGAGCTTCGAGTTCAAATCCAGGTCTACAACAAACCAAAGTGATTGCTAAATCAAAAGTGAATTTTATTCTAGTGGGAAGATAGTGGAAAAGCAGTTTTAGGTGTGCAATAATGAGAAAGGAACAAAGAGGAGAGGAGCTTGTACAAAAGCATTTGTACTGGGGCTAAACAGATGGAAAAAAATACTAGAAAGCAGTGAGGAAAAAATGTGACAGAGACAGAAAGGTGGGAGAGCAGGACATAAATTACAGGTGTGGAGTTATGCATGCATGACATCACTGGACCCCTCCTCCAGCCCTTGGGAATGGGCACCTTGGAAACAGTCGCTAAGGGAACAGAGAGAGAGAGGGAGAGAGAGAGAGAGAGAGAGTGGGGTGGACAAGACGAGTGAAAAAAAAATCAAAAGGTAAAAGACGGCTAACGAAACAGCGGACTTAACCCCACTGAGAAAAAGCACGAGGAAAAAAGTGTATTCGAGAAAACGCTTCAATCTGTAACAAACCGGCATTTGCTTTCCTTGTGTCCTATTCAGCAAATGGGCCACCTCTACTCATAAAGGGTGAAAAAGCAAGCTCCATCACAGCTAAAGCCTGCATTGTCCTCCTCCCCCATATACTGTGACCTCTCATCCACTCCAGTCATTTAGAGAAGGGAGATTTAGTGCAGCCGAGATGCAGCGTGATGGTAAAAACCGGCACATGATAGAGAGGCAGACGTGGCCTCGGGTCTCTGGTTTAACACATGGAGAAATATTGACGGAAAAAAACACGTTGATGGACAAAGAGAAGCTGGTATAGTGAAATGCTGGCCGTTAATGTATATGGGTGCTTGGAGGTCATCTCAACCAAGACGCTGGATGCTCTGTAAGTGGACCGAGGAATTGAAGTTAAGGTGCGTCAGACTAACAAACACACATGCCCACGCCCACAGGAAAGTACTGCTTTACCGTCCAGACCTCAGCAAACTCTGCTCATCCCTGCAGACAATGCGCTGTCCACACACACACGCACACACACACAGCAGCTGAACGGAGCACTCTGACTGCCTCTGTCTTCTCCTTTGACCAGTAAACAAGTCATTCTCAGCTCCAAACTTCAAAATCTGACCAACATTAGTCCCACAGTAATAATGAAAAGTAACAAAAATGTATTTAGCATCACCAAAGTGTTGCTGACTTTACACAAACTATACATACGCATGCATATCATACGTTTGCACACAATATACAAATATATCAAAGGCTTATAGGCTGCTATGTAATATAGATTTGGTATGTGTGCATAATATGTGATCAATATCTGTTGCTGAATAAAACATGCTGCCGGCTTTTGACATGCCGATTTGAAATGGAAATACTATGCTAATACAAAAGACTTCAGTGAGATTGGCCCTGAACCCTCCACATACCAGCAGTTTGCAGTTAGACACTCTCACCTGCACTCTCCATAATGCATGAGCTGCCTGAATATATATCACTGCCTGCACAGCTTGCTCAATGCAGAAACACACCAACGTGTGCACAACAGTGCGGGCACATATGCACAAGGCAGCGATGCACACCTGCACGCTGGTGCAGAAGCACACACCACAGTTCGCCATAGCCGAACACAAAACAACCCGAAGACACAGACTCCGTGGTGGGAGTCTGATATCATACATGTAGAAAAAGAAATACACAGAGAAAAACTTTGAAAAGGAAAGTACAAAACTTTGATGTGATTTAAAAGAACTGTTTGGCAACCTTTAATGTTCTACTTTCTATTTACAGCCAGGATTTTGCCAATGAAAGGACAGAGCTGTTCTTAAAGCTGTGATTGCTACAAAAACATAGGGGCCACATCCAGTATAAAAGGAAAAAAAAACACATAAAACACATAGTTTTTCTTCTTTGATGAAGTGGTGTGAGACACAGAGGCAGTGCTTAATCAAAACACTGGTAAACCATCTTGATTTTCGAGGCTTTCGGCAGGAAACAGGGTCAGAGTTGCAGAACAACTCAGCATGAACATGAACTGGTCTGGAGCTTTTGTGTGTTTATGTGTGTGATGGCTAGTGTGTGTGTGTACGGAGTTGGCTGTTTGTTTGTGAAAGACCATGTCAGTGGTGTTTGTGCCAATTAATACACACACACACACACACACACACACACACACACAGTATTTTAAAGGTGGAGTCGGCCGCAGCGAGGAATGAAGAATGGCAAGTCATGGAAGGAAAGGTAGTTGAACAGTTGTTATTACTGCTGGGAACATTACAGCAGGGCAGCTTATGATTTACATCATAATAGTAAATATGCATTTACAGGGTGGTGTGTCTGTTTTAGAAGACAACTGAATTTACTTAGACCTTCTATCTCTCTGTCTTTCTGTCCCTGCTTGTCTTTAACCTTGGCCTCTAGTGCTTCTGCCTATCGCAATAAAGTCACCCCTCCTCCTCTTCACCTCTCCCTCCCTCTCTCTGTCTCTTTCTTTTCTTCCTCCTCCTATTCCTCCTCCTCCTCCTCCTTCCCTCTGTCTCTGTCTGTCCCTCCGGCACCACTGTTGTCCACTGTTCCACTCATTCATAGTAAACACTATTGATTTTCAGCAGGGAAAATAAAAAAAAAAAGGCCATGAATTTTAATGCCCCTATCTGTCCCCTTCTCCATCTCTTCCTATCCCCCTACCTCTCCCTTTCCTTTTCCCCTCCTTACCACCACCACCACCACCACCACAGCCTCCACCTCCACCTCCACCCTTTCTTTCCTGAGGGGAGGATAAAGAGATGGGGATCGTGTGTGAGTGTGAGCACCGTATGTGTGAGTGTAAGGTGGTGGTATGGGGATGGGGGGGGGGGGTGCATTTCTCATTTCCCAGCTGTGCCTCTCTCACACACAACTGCTCCCCCCACCGTCTTCCTCACCCGCTGCACCTCTCTTTCTCCCTACCGTATCCCTCTCTCCTCCTCCTCCTCCTCCTCCTCCTCTGTTCATCTTCTTGTGTACACACACTTAAACAATCACATGCACACACACCAGAAGTGATACTCGCCCCTCGGTCAAGGCCGGATACAGGCAAATCAAATATATACATAAAGGTGCTGACTTACAAACACACACAGGCGCTGTGAGTGACACAAGCCGTCCACCGGCCACACAGCATCAAACAGTTAAATTTCCTCCGTTTCACTCTATTCTTTTTTCTTACCGGTGACTTCCTCTCTCACTCCTCTACTTTCAAACACCCACCACTCCTTCCCTGTCGCTTGCTTTTCTTTTCTCTACCTCCCTTGCCCGGCTTCTCCCTCTCTCTTCTGCTCTGTGTATTGATTTTGCTATAAGCGGTGTCCCGGTTGCGACAGGTTAGCGCAGGCAGACAAAGGCAGACTTCATCAACCGGCGTTAAACACAGGAGCCACGTCCTCAATAATCACTCCATCACAGAAAAGACGACGAGAGAGAGGAGCGAGCGTAGAGGAGCATGCAGAGAGTATTGACAAAGAGTGAGGCGTAAAGCAGAAGCTAAAAAAAGGTGTTGGAGCACTTTCAAGGTTGTCCTTTGGTTTTCTTTGATTGGTAGGAATAACACATGCACAGTAGTGTCAAAACCGGGAGTCTATGTGTATGAGTATTTTATATAACTTGCCAAAATGTACTTCCACAGTATTTTTAGAAAATGCAGACACATGAGGGATATCTCATGTTTAGTTCAAGACCTGCTCCAATTAGTGTCTTTTAACATTTTCTGGCTGGTGCCAAAGCCGGAATTTTCATCTGCCCACCTCATTATAACAGCCGGCATATGTGGACTTTTGCTGGTCTTTTTTAAAAGAGTCTTAATTTATGTGTGTCTGTGTGTATGCGTGTGCACTGATGTGCGTGCACGCAACCAGTCAGTTTTCATCTCCACTTAATCTCCTGCTTCTAATTCAGAGTGTACACTGAGTCGTCTAATAGGATGTGACTGGAGCGCCTGCCGCAGCGCTAGCTACCTAGCCGCTAATGAGCGGGCCGCCACAGCCAGAGAATCAAAGCGCTTCATCAGCACTCCTAATTACTGTAAACCTCGTTAACGGGCCGGAGAGCGAACATCTGCTCCTGCCAACAAAGTCCATCCAAATATAACGCAGAGCTGCTGTGTCCGAGTGAGAATCAAAGACTCTGCCGCTACCACGCCCAGATTTGATTTCACTGTTTTACAATATTGCATTTGTAACGACGGCAAATGTGGTTTGCTGCTGCTCAGGTTGAAATGAGGAACAGAGGAAAAGCTGGAAAAGTGGAAGTTGGAAATTGTGACAATAATCAGTGTGCTTTTGTCCACTGGAGCTGTACGGACGGTTGCCGGTGAAGTTTGGCAGCACTCTCGGGTCTGGGGGTGCTAATGTTGCCCATCTATGGAGCAGCAGGTGTGTGGACAGCAGGTTTCCATGTAGCTCTGTCTGCTTGCCTGCTTACCCCCTCTCTGTCTCTGATCAAAGCACTTCCTTTCAATCCCCCCATAACCACCTTCTGCTGTTCTCGGTCTCCACCTCCCCTGGTCTCCACCTTCGTCCCCCATCATAATTTGACTGATGATTACACTTGTCACTCAAGGCAGCATGTGGCCAATTAGTAAAAGAGGTGACGGGGAGGGGAAGGGTGGTCCGGGTTTGATGAAGGGGGTAGGCGGCAGGAAATTTGGATTACAACTTTTAGTCGCTGGTTCCACTCAGGTAGCCTTTTTAGCTCTTATCTGTGAGAGAAACAAATATTCGTTTCTGTTCAATTTTCCTTAAGAGACTCAAGAAACAACCAAGAGCCTTTCTTTCTCCCCCTCTTTCTGATGCTCCGGCCTTGTCTCACACTCTCTTGGCCACTTCAGTATTTCTCCATGTTCCAGAGTAATCACAGACTCATTTAAAGTCACTTTTGTACACTACCTCTGACTGGTGGTTAAGAGTGTGAGCGCAGACTAGGCTTTTATGGGCCTTAATGTGTCCTAGAGACACTTTGGCAACCAGGCTGCTGCTGCTGCTGAAGATGCAAGGAGAGAAAAGGGGTTAGAGAGAGGGGGAGAAGAAGAGAGAACAGGGCACATGAGACCAAGAGCCGTGGCGACTTAACCAGGCTGAAAAAAGGGGGAACGAAAGAGGATGAAAGAGGAGGGTGGGAGAGGGACGTGCACGACAAAATGGATAGAACATGGCAGCGTCAAAAGAAAGGGGAGAGAGAGGTCACTTAGTCACTCCTCCGGTACCCCCCGCTCACCTCCTCCCTCAACCTCTTTACAAGCAGACAAAGGGACACAGGGCTGCAGCCCTTGTACATGAGAAGGAGGGGTTTACACCTCCCCCCCGACACCCCCACATCTGCCCCCTAATATTTACAGACAACCAGTGAATATATGGCTGGTTTGGATGAATGGAGGAACAAAACAAGCCAGGCTGGAAAAATTAGCAACACACCCGAGGTGTGTGAAAAATGTAAAATTAAACAGTGAAAAGTTTCTGGAATATGCTTTTAGGTTTAAAATCAGTTACATGGGCTTTTTTTTTTCAACTTTCAACTGGAGCATTGTAAATATCCTGATGCTTTCTCAAGCAATCAGAACAAGAGTGGGACAATGCACTTAGAAAAGAAAAGTACGAGTAAGAAAGAGGGGGAGAGGTGGTGGCATACAACAGATTAATTTCAGAGCAGCAGTCCTGCCGGGAAAAGGATGAAGAACAGGAAGGATAGAGAGGATAAAGAAAAAAGGGAAAATGCCGAGAGGAGAAAGAGAGGACAGAGATTAGACGTATTCAACTCTCTCAAAGAGCTGAGCTGCTTTTGGGGAGTCTGTGTGTGTGTGTGTGTGTGTGTGTGTGTGTGTGTGTGCATGTGCACGTGCTGGCTCCACCTTAAAACCCGATCACACTCAAACACTCTCACTCTGAAGGACAGCCGTAGAACCCCAGAGGTTAATAGGACCCTTTCATTACCATAAATCTTATCAGCTAAATGAAATGGAGAGAAGGACCCCTGATTTAGTCGTCTCTCTGCTGGGCTAAGGGGAGACACCCAATCAAACCTCTGGATTTTATTGGTCTTTTTTATTATCTAAATGTACTGGCACATGAGCGGGGTGGCAGAGGTGACAGCCTACGGCAATCAACAACAAAAAAGACAGCAGCTGGCGAGAACACATTGTTGGTCTGTTTATGAGACCACGGTCATCTCAGCAAATAGACTCTTCGGACCTTGTTTGGTACGAAGACACGCACGAAGCTTCGGTCCTTCTCACCAAGGGAATGTAGTGAATCTTCCACTGGGCCATTGCACTGATGTTTGAATAAATCAGGCAATCTCAGCTAATCAAGTGTTCAATATGGCCAGCAGGAGTTTAAAGGCTTGCTTCGACTTCCTGGAGTGATGTAGGTGATTGGTGGCTTGCGGTGCAGCCCACTTAAACCCTGATCACAGCCAGCCCGCCACGGGCCGAGTGTCGGCGTACACTCAGGATGTCCCACATGCAGAGGTCAAGGATGTATGTACATCATCTGTGTGTTATGGGAGGAGACAGAAGAGGCACCGGGACATGCAGAGAGACGTACAAATCAATAGCCAGGATGGAGTCAGGTGCTTTGTTTATTCCTGTTGATGTGTTGATTAACTGCCCACACACACAGATGCTCTCACACTCCATCTCTCCCTCTCTGTGTGTGTTCCGTGGGTGATAGGTCTGATTAAGTGGCCTGCTCACCCAGCCCCTGATTAGGACTAATGCCGGGCTGTATTTCACTGGACACAGCGAACAACAGCACAAAATGATTCCGCACAGTATCTGTGCATTTGTGTGTGCGCGCCGATTCTGTGATAGACTGGAGATGAATGTGTTTCCACTGTTTTATGCTGTGCCCAGCTGTAAAGTGTCTTTATGCATGTTTAAAAATATTTGTGTAAAGGTCATTGCTTGGTGCAAAAGATCGTGCATGAGTGTGTGACTCGACGCATGGCTGATGACGATGTGGTGTAAATGTATGTGGCCTGTTCCCTAGGAGAAACTGTAATACCACTCACTGCTGCTAATGAGCTGTGGGACCTCATCAGCATTAATACTACATTAGTCTTAACCATCAACAGACACATCCACACACCATATATAAATATAACCTATTGGCCCATCTGCACACCTGCACAAATCCATAAAAAGGTAAAACTATAATAGGATTATAAAGAATTTTCACATCCTGCTGTAACACAAATAACACCTTACTGTTATGTGCTTATAGACTTATTTGGTTTAATCCGAAAACCAGGTAAAAGGCTTTAATTCCCAAATGCTACATAATTGCTAAGAAAATATCACCAGCCTAAGTAACAAATGTCTAAGAGTGGACATACACAACACGCTCACAGTTAGTTTTATATTGTCATTAACATGCTTTAGACGTTGACCAATGATTTCAATAATATCCTGTGATCACTTTTAAAGACTTTTGATTAGGTTGTCATATGATTTTAGTCCCATTGCATAAAAACATGAGGTTTCACTATAGTGGCTCCTTCAGGTCATCTTGTTAAAGTGTGTCAGGGGCATCTATGTGAGCCTAATATACGTAAATAGCTGAACCAATAGCCCATTAGCTCCTAAAAAGCATTCTGCCATCAGCCTGCTGCATTCAGAGCCCTGTGGCTGGCTCATATACTGCAATCTAATTCACTACCACAGGGAGAGAAGCGGAGAGGAGGGAGAGAGAACTGTATTGTGACAGAGAGCAGGAGCAAGTAGGAGGGAAAGGGAAAAGAAGAGGAGAGAGAGGGCTACAGAGAAGGAGAGAGGTAGCTTAATGCAATAAAGCATGTAGTATTGACATCTTTCTCGTGTCTATTGATTCCCCATTATGTTGCTAACAAACCCAGGTTGACATTTTGTCATTTGCAATCATGTTAACACTGCGACTTCCACGCTCCCCTCCACAAACCGATCTATACCTACACACACTAGTTTTTACGTCTGCTCGCGCTTGTGCGCACACACATATGCAATCTTTTTCTTTCTTCCTCACACACAGAGCAAATGGGTAAACACATGCATGGCCTCACATCACGCAACAATCGAACGCTCGCGCCAGCGCTGCCTACACATGTACAGTGGAAAGGTTTTGAAAAGTAGCTCCGAAGTCCAGACAGAGAACTCTAAACGTGCTGATTGACGGACTAAGGTTGAGCAATGTATTTGAATACAGTGCCTGAAATAAAAACATTTGCATTTTTTCATCGGGAAATCTGATGAGGAATGACAGTATCAGTGTCTGTGTTGTTACATGCTAATTTGTTTCAAATGCAAAGCCAATAAAAACTCCACAAAGGCTAAAGTGTGTGAGTACAAGAGAGTGTGTGTGTGTGTGTGTGTGTGTGTGTGAAAGAGAGAGTTGGACACTATATGGTAGGAGATAGTGGTTAATGGTGTGTGACAGAAGGTGCATAGCTGAGACGAACTGAATCTACAGTAGGTGTGTGTGTCTTTGTGAGAAATGGAGAGAAAAAGAGAGCGAGAGGAAAGCAGTCTCCAGTCTCCTTGATGTGCCATCATATCATATGAAGCCCTGCGCTGTGTGGGAAACCTGCGGTTTCTCCTCTATGTCCCATTAAACTTTCATACACCAGTTAATGCTGATAGCTTCACAAACCACTTTACAACACACACACACACAAACAGTTCACATAACAGTGGCCCTGACCTGTACCTTCACAGACACAATGCCATTAAAAATAGAACAAAACCTGGATCTGTTAGAGCACCTCGCTATCCAGGTGGAAAATGGCCTCACATGCTTGTTTTATGCTACGCGATGGTCAATCTGTTTGTATGTCTGTGCGCACATGTGTGTCCACAGGGGTTGTGCACGAGAGCTTGAGGCCTTTTGTAACATGAAAGAGAATAAAAACACAGAGGGCAGGGAAGGGTCAGGTTGGGCTGAGTCAAACACTGCCACCGTGACCTCTGACCCGGCTCAGAGCTCCAACTCAAAGGAGTCAAGGATCTGCCACCAGTCAAAGAGACAAGTTAACTGAGAGCTTGAGTCAAGAGCCCTACAAATCAGTGTGTAAGTAAGATGTCTGGTGTGAACTACTTGTGGAGGCTGGGAAAGAAAAGATTCTTTGTCTGAACCACACAACAAATTACTGACAGCACATCCTTGGTATCTTAAACTTTATTTCACTCAGTGCAAACATTCAGTGTGCTGCTGTTTCGTGTTGGGTGGAAATGACATGGTGGTGTTTCAGTTCTCGGATGTTGCCCTCCCAGCACACTTTTCAGCGACAAACCCTCCGAGTTTGAAAAGGACAGCACCTTGTACCGTGTTATCAAAACGGAATAAAATCAGCATAGCTTTGTGAATCTCTGTTATCCCGCCATCTAAGGAATCCGGCAGCCGTTGGAAACATCCCATCAGTTTGCCTGCTTATTCAGATGCTGGCCCTGGCCCAGAACACTGCAACATAATGGCTCATCTGTGGTTTACTCTCACCTCTCAAGCTCAAACTGGGTTTTCCTTTCCCTCCTCGTTTTTCACTCTGTCATCTACTCTTACTTTCACCCGCTTCTCTCTCTCCCCAGCTCTCTCTTTCCACTTTTTTTTATCTCGTTCTGACATTCGCCATTCTTCAACGTGCGCAGCGCGAAAACTCCACCTCCCTGGACCCTGTTCCTTCACACACACACACACACACACACACTCCTCCAAACCCTCTCCTGTGTGTATACATCTCTGGAGATATGGCGAGTAACAGCTCCCTCTCCCCCTCTATCACCTTTCCCTTGACTGTCAAATGTTGTGCACTGATGACTGAGCGTAAGGGTGAAGCCTGGCATCTCTGGAATCAAATGGACTTGAACTGATCTGGAAATGAGAGGGGAGGTGTGCATTTGAGGGTGGGGGTGCCTGCCTGGCCCTTTAAGAGCCGATCTAGCATGAAAGGGCCTTGAACATCAACCACATTCACATATCAATGTGCAAGTTACTGTGTGTATATTAATTGGAGTCTAATGCCAAAACCTGTAGCAAATAAAAGCCCAGTGAACTCATATGGTCTTTTTCATCATTTCCCCGAAAACAAACACATGCATGACACTGAAGCCTGCGCACCCTGCCCTCTCCAAGCAGCTGAGCAGCTGTTGCTTGTCTGAGTAACAGTCGAAGCTGGACGGAGCTGCAACTCTCTCACAACGACAGTCAGTGACACAGCGAAGCCGGCCTGGCTGCTCCCACCACGGATCCTTTTATTCCGCTTCAGCGCAGATGAAACGCAGACGGCGCCCCGGCCCCAGCCTACATCCTCCCCCCCTCCCTGACTCCACAGAACCCCCCCACCCATCCCAACCAGCCACCCCACCCGGCTCCTCCGCTTTTCACCGTGCAGCCAGGCGTCAACGGGACAGAGGGATGTAGTAAACTGTCTGTTTCCAGCGGGGTTTGCAAGGACCCTGAGCAGGACGCATGTGAGCGCCGCAGCCGCTGCCACGGTGAACCAGAGATGCTGGGCGAGCCCAGGCAGGAACTTGTGTACACGAATAAAGCCCAATTAGAAAAGACAAAGCAATAAAAACCGAGAATGAAGGTGTTTCCCCCTCTGGTCTTGCACGTCCGTACTCCTCCATGCACCTACTCTCTCCTTCTATCTCCCCCTCTCCCTGCTTCCACCGGCCCAGGAATCGATCTTCGCAGGATCGATAAGTTGGCATGAATATTCCCTGCCTGCCGAGAGTCTAGTTGGGGAGAGACGGAGGCTGAGGCTCAGGCGCAGGCAGTGGAGGAGAGGGGAAGGATGGGGACGGAGACAAGAGAGAGAAAATACCGGGAGAAGGCGACGCACAGGCTGCGGGGACAACAAACACATGCGTGGAAACCGTGGCGCATCGCTCCACAGAATGGACGGCCAAAAAAAAACGGACATTTTACGCAGGTCATTTCCAGTCAGTGTGGAAGCCGCATCGCTTTCGGGGAAAACGCTTCTTTGACGCCCCGAGTGTTTAACAGGACTCGGTCAAAGGCTTTAAACGGAGCCGGAGGAGAAGCGTGTGTGTGTGTGTGTGTGCGCGGGTGTGTGTGTGTGTGTCTGCCCGCCGCAAGCGCATCGGCACCGAGCAAAGGCGGGGCGCGTCTGCGCGGCTCAGCGACATGGAAGGAGGCGAAGCAGGGAGAGGAGAAAAATGTCTTACCGGAGTTGGAGCGGAGAGCCAGAGGGGACTTGAGACGCCAGGCGTTGAGGTCAGGGGCAGTTCTCTGAAAGACGAACGGCACCGGCAAAGGAACAAACATGATCTTCCTCAGGCTTCGTGTTTCGGTGAAATAATCGGACAGAAGCGCCGTAATGAGCTCGGTCCTCCCCTGGAGCTCCCGTGCCTTCCTCCGTTCCTCTGGTAGACAGCTGTGAGGGGATCTGCGGTGCGGAGAGCTCACAACATTGGCCGGTGGCTGTGTGCACATGTAGCCCGGCTGCACACTTTTATTTACGTGTGCTGATGGCGACTGGGGGCCGGCATTAGTTTTGGCGTAAATGTGCATAGAACATTGAGTGCAGCGGTTAGACTGACAGTCCAGAGCGACACACAGACGGACGGAGGCGAGATCGCTCCTCACTTCTTTGGGCTACGCGAAAAGTTGGGCTCCAATTCCAGGTCTACGGCTCTGACGACCGGAAGGCTGCGTGTCACCTGTGCGCGTCTCTGTGCCACCGTCGCACCGCTGAATCCTCCCCCCGGAGTGAACACTGAGGCCCGGGAGCTTATCTCATCCTCTCCCTCGGTGTGTGGAAAGGCATGGGAACAGTCGCTAGCCTACTCCTGTAGCATCCCCGGCCGGGCTTTGCTGCTTTGGTATTCGCTTTGCAATAAAGTGTGATACATATAGAAATAGACAAGACAGTGTAAAAGGCCGGCAGAGTTATAAAGTCTTATTTGGATTTCTGTAATATTTGGTTTGTGGGTTGTTTTTTTGTTTTTTTTGGTCTCTAGCTGCGCGCCGTCTCCTCTCTCCTTTGCATGAAGGCTACATAAAGCTAAGACACTCATCCGCTCGCACGAAGCGGCGAATCCCGTCGTTTGGAAACGGCTTCGTTAAAAGCTACAATCAACAAATAAATAAACAAGCGAGGCTGACACACACACTCACACACACACACACACACACTCACACACGCACGCACGCACACAAACACAACGCGCGCTTTGGCCCTGACGCTCCTCCTCCCTCGCTCTCTGTCACAAGGCAGTAATTAAAACGCAATCAATCGATAAATAAATAAATAAATAAATACCGCGAATAAATAAATAATAAAAAAAAAGAAGAGAGAGAGAGAGAGAGAGAGAGAAGCCCGGTGAAACACACACAGCAACGGAAATAAGGAAGCGTAAAGGATCCGCTTGTGGTGTCGCGTTTTATCGGAACACTTGCCTATCTCCGTCCATCCGCCTGTGTGTCTGTTTTGTCTGTCTGTCTGTCCCCGTTATTATCTGGGAACCCCAATAGCTCATTCGACCCGGCTCCCTCCAGGATTGTAGCGATCTGCCACTAGGCTGGCCGCAACATTGAAGCGAGAGAGGACCCGCTACTACTCACACATCAGCACCCCACCCCCGCACCTCCCTCCCTCCCTCCCTCCATCGCTTCCTCCCTCCCCTCCTCCCTACCAGCCACCCACCCACCCACCCACCCCCAGCTCCCTCGTTTTCACTACCGCTGCAAAAGGTATCCTGTATTGATTTCTGGATTTTTTCCCCCCTCTTAATAATACCTGCCATAATGATGCCAATGGTGATCAGTGCATTAGGCTGCTGCTGGCCTGCCTGGGAAGGGATAAGGCACAATAAAAAATAAAAAAACATGGATACCTATAGATGCTTAAGGTTAATACCTACCAGGATACCCAGCATGCACACAATTAAGTTATGTCATTACTGCTGCTTTCAATAAGCCCTCCTGAGCAGACGAGGCTGTATCATTAGGTTATTCAGATATAGGAAGACAGGAGCGGCTACTGCTGTTCCAAGCATGAGAAATATGAGCATGGTTCACAAGAAGAAAATGCATGTTGGTTCATATTTATCCTGCATAAGCTAAGTGACATGAAAGCACCACAGGCATGATTGTTTTCCAAGAACGTGTTTAAAATGGTGCATATTTCACAAATAGATCTCATTAAGAGGGCCTGAGGGGATCAGCCCCCCCATGGCAGAGGGGGTCACCACCTTCCTCTCCTCCTTTCCTCCTGGATCTGGTTCTCTGCCGGCCTCCTCAGCATGCCTCTCCTCGCCTTCTGCCCTCTCTCTCCCCGGCACCAACATGTTACACGCTGTCAATTACAGGCCAGCATCAGTCAGCGCCGGGCTCTTACACACCAGATTATTGTCGATATAGATTTTTAAATAGAAAAATCTATACCTTAAACATTGCAGTCAATACGGGCAAATCAATAGGAACGAGCAAGCTCTTGCTCCTGTAGGGCCTGAAAGCCCAGTCCCCCAGGACTGTTAGCTCACTTTATTCTGTAGGTGATTAGGCCTGGTTTAATGAAAGCCGCACATAAACTGAATAATTTCCCTGTCATCACCAGAGTTGTCATTTTCTCTCTCAACAGCACACAACAACATTTCTGAGAAATGTGTGCGCACCCAAACTGGTTTATTCTTAATTATGAAAAATGTGTCATCCCCTGTAGGAGACAACCAGGTTTTATTGTCCTTCTCCCTCCGCTTCACGTATGACAGATGACAGCAGGGAGAGGAGGGGAAAAGGAGCAAGAGGAGGAGAGGAAAAGGAGAAGAGGGGACAGAGGGAAGGGAGAGGAAAAGGATGGAGAGCAAGGAAGGGAGGGAGAAGAGGAGAGCAGAGGGGGAAATCTGTGAGAAAAGTGAGGTGGAAAGACAGAAAGAGGGGAATGTAGGTGAGGCAAAAAGAGGAGAAAGAAGGAGGAAAGAGAGAAGTGACTAGTTGTCCTTCAAAGACCCCCTTCTCTCTACTGAGGGAGCCATGCGCGCCCCCTTTCCCTCCTCCCTACACTCCTTCCAGACAAAAGCAATTATTTCTTGTAGAATGTAGTGTGGTTGTGCGCGTCTGTGGAAGAGAGGGATGGAGGGAGGGTGTGTGAGATTGAAGGAGGGGAAAATAAGATGGTGTTGGAGGGGCAGAGCAGGACGGGGAGGTGAGGAGCAGGAGGAGGAGGAGGGATGCTAACACCTACAACATCCACCCCTTCGTCCTCTACGCACTATCCGGACCAAACTCTTCTTTTCCCCCTCCGTCTGACACAGCCGCAAAGACGACAAGAAAGGAGAGAACCGGCTCTCAACTGGGCATTCGCACGTGCAAACGCGCAGCACTGTCAAAACACCTGTACACGAATTCAGATGTATTCACAAACACTTACAGTAGCTGAGGCCTGGATCTCATTATCCTGCTGCAGGTGTTAGACAGAAACTTTGAAGCTACTGTTCTCTCTCTGTCTTTATCACTCCAGCACAAATGCAGCTATGTGCTGAATTTTGATTTTCACCCAATTAAATATATTCTCCCTCATCATGTTTCACAAAGGTTCGCACAGCTCGACAAGCGAAATACACACACTCAAACACGCCAAATCCAAAGGCTGTGATATGTGGTAATGACATCCATCTCGTTTATCTTTGTCCATCCGTCTGTTTGGGATTCTGCCTGTCTGTCTGACCACCTAAATTCGGCAGAGTGCCCCCTCCGTGTGCTTCTTGCTTGGTGCCTATAGGGCCCCTGCAGCGAGTCGGTCTCTACAGTTTCGCTCCCCTGGGACCTGGAGAAACCCACGGGTCCGAAGAGCAAGAGAGAAAAAGACAGAAAGAGAGAGAGGTCCCCCCGGGGGGCCGCTCCAGCCAATAACCCCTGCTGGACCGCTCTCATCGGCCCTGATTGCCCACCTCCCTCCATATCAAGCCTCCCAATCCATACAGAGATATATAGGCGGTTCCATTGTTTTCTAGCCTGTATCTTTTCCCTGCTGTATTGAAAAATGCTCTTCCAAAAATTTTCTCTCTTTGCCCCTGTTTTGTCAGCCTGAGAAATACTGTACTGGATGTAATGTTGTGTACTAGAAAGTAGCAGCAAAGTTTAGGAATTGAGGATGATTACAATACATTATTTGTACAATATATACTTTTTAACATCCAACAAATTAAAAAATAACTACCACGATGAGATTCTCCCTTCTAGAGTACTTTTCCACCCTACCCAAGAATGATCACAGCGTTTGGTTTATTGAAATTAATTAAACAAATAAGGATGCAGGTAGGAGCTGGAAACAAATTTCTGAAAATTTGTGAATTTCTTTTCCTCACAGTGAATATATTTTTCATAAATCAGGAGATTGTGTATTACTTTTCCCTTTTTTTCTCAGACTAAAATATGAATTTGATTAAATCAAAAATAAGTAACCTTCCTATGGCGTGTGGGCATAAAAATTAACAAGAGATTTCATTGTTTCTTTTACACTGTTATTCAGGAATAGTCAGAATAGACACGTTAGTTAAACAGTTTGAAATGAAGCTGTTAAAAAGTCTCTCCTCTGAATTTCCTGGTCGGTGAAAGTCTTTTTGTAAAAATGCATCTTGTCTGTTTAATTTTCCGCATTGTTAAAAAGTGCTTGCAGTTGATAGGTTGGTTACATGGTTTTTTGTCGCCTACACTAGTTATAAACAAATACATACATAAGAAGCAATTTGTTCAATTCTTTCCCACATCATGTTTTCCATTCAGCTGTGGGTCAGAATGTGGCATGAAATATTTATCCAATCAGAAAGAGCCAGAAGCATCCTAAGGCTACACATTAGTCATAACATAGGCGATAAATTATAGTTTATTGCACTCTTGGTAATTGCCTGTTATTCATTTTGAATGATTGATTTGGCAGGTTAAAAACAACGTTTGAATACTGAACAAAATGATTTTTATTGTAAATGATATAGATGAAGGATCTTAAGTTCTGACTATCAGGCCGTGTGTGTGTGTGTGTAAACTGTACGCGTCTATAGACTCATGTGCCTTTCTTTGTGTGTATGACCTGGCTCACCCGTGGGTGTTCGCATCCATGTCATGGTTGTAGTTAAATGGTGATGTCATGTTGACAAACGAGCTGGTTGAATTAAATTCTCACTCATCAATAACGGCGTCGGTCTGGAATCAATAGCAGTCAACTGTGGCGTTACTGGCTCTGTCAGCGGCCTAACAAGGCCCTATTAGAATGGACAACGCTCTCTCACTGTGGCCCCGTCCCATCCCAAGCCAGCAGCACGAAGCGCCAACGCACACTTCTCATATCCTCTCTGCGCGCACACACACACACACACACACACACCAATAACACAGCAAAATGCAATATTCACATAAAGCCATGCTCTGACATGATGTATAGATTTGTCAAGATAATATGGATATGATGCATGGGCTTTTATGAGGTTTGTTTGTTGGTGTATAAGCGTTTGTGTGTGTGAGTGTGTGTGACATGTGTGTGTGTGTGCGTTCGTGTGTGGGTGTGTGCTTACGTGGGTGAGTGTGTAAGAATTGTTAGTGCATCGTGGTTGGTGCCAATGTGTGGGAAGGTGCAAGGTTGTGCAGGCTTTGGATCCCAACCACAGAGTTCAGATCCAACCAAGATTCAATCAATCCAAGAAGAGACACATGCAGGAAAAAGAGAAAGTTGCGTGTGTGTGTGTATGAATGTGCGCGTCTTAACCTGTGAGTGTGTATATTGTAGATGTCAGCGTCAAGTCATAGTCGCACATAAAAGTCGTTTTGAGACAAAACAGGACACACACACACAGTGCCTGTACACCATTGTTGTACTTCCTGTATCGCTCCTCTTTCCTTTCTCTTTTTCCGTTAGTGAACAAGCAGCTGATCCAGCTAAAGCCCTTTTTCTTTTGGTATTCCTTGTCTTTTTTATTAGTTTTTATTAACTTTGCCCCCCTCTTTGTCAGCACTCTCAATAATCAATGCTGATATATTGCCAATATCCAGCTCAGTCCCTCGTGCCATCTTTCACTGAGGCTCTGTTATTGGGGAAGATTGGCCCAATAATAATGATATTTATTATAGATATTTATTATCTGGGTTTGTGGCAGTGCTGTGGATGGAGGCTGCAGAAGACTTACCGGCAAACTCACCACACAGGAACATACTGTAAATGCATACCCACACAGACACACACAGGAACACACACACACGCACAGTCTCTCTGGGGCTCTTTAATTTACACTGGTAATATCAGGCGATTATTCCCCATACAGATAGTGTAGGGTTATCAGCAGTGTTAGCGCACAGCCGTCTATGTATTCACTCAGCATTATAGAGACCACTGCACCTGTGTGTGAGTGTGTGCGTATGTGTTCACCTATGGCAGCCTGCCGGCACTGAGCAGTGTTTAGAAGCCAAGGGAGGGTTGATGGGAGGGGTCAAGATTCAAACAGCGCTTGGTCAGGGGAGGGGATGCAGGAGAGAGGGGACTGGACAATCTGGCCTCTCACCCTCCATATCCCTCCTCCTCCTCCACACACACACACACATACACACATACACACACACACCTTCCAACCCCCCCAGTCCTCATCTACACCCCCTCCATCTCCCTCCATCCCTCTAGTAGCCAGGGCCCCAGACGGTAATCCACCCCAGTGCTCCTCATCCTTTCATGTATTGATTTCCTCTCCTGCACCACGGTTACATGTCGCACCCACGTCATTGGGTCCCGGCTGCTTCTGCTACCACCCCCCTCCCCACTCCGCCTTACCCATCCATCCACCCATACACCCCACATCCCCCTACACACACACACACACACACACACACACACTCACTATCTTCACCAACAACAACAACTACAAGAGGAGGGGGTGGTGGTTGTACACCCAACCCATCCAGGGCAGCGAAAGACAGAGAGGGGAGGAAAAAGAGTGAGAGGGGGACTAAAGGGAGGAAAAAGAGGGCAGATAAAGCACTGCAGTATTTCAGCAAAGCAACCAGCATTTTACAAGAATAGAAAGAAAAAGGACAGGATGGAGAGAGAAATAACAGGAAAAAAATCTGCCCCTGGGGGTTGCAGAGGATATTGTGGAAATTATCAGAGTGTGACACACGCTGGAAGTCCATAGCGAGAGATTTATTTCGAATTTGTCTTTGACAGTGAAATTCATCACTGAGTAGGCCCGTACCGCTCTAATTTTGTAGACACATTTGGATGAAGAAGCTGCAGTTTTGTTTCATGAGAAATAACATGTGAAAGTTATTCTTAGCACTCTAATGAGTGATCTATTACAGAAAACTAAATGTTAATAATTTTGCCAGATTAATTGTTTTGAGTTAATTTAGAAAAATAAATCTAAAATTGCACATTTTCTGCTATTGTTTTATCTATCACTGAATATGTTTGAGTTTAGGACTGTGGGTAGGAAAAACAAGATGTGTGATGTAGCACTGGAATTTTAGTATTTCAGATTACTTTAGAAAAAATCAGCAGGCTATGCTAAAATGTAATTAGTTGTTGTGTTTTTGAAAATATACTTTTAACATACACGGGACCTAGAATGCTCAAAAATACAACTAATCTTCTGCTGCGCTTCTGATGAATCTGGGTTCAAAAGTGTGTCTATGTATTTGTGACATCCGTGAGTGAAGGGTTCAAGTATGTATGAGAGTGCAGGCCTGGAGTGTGACAGGTCAAGGTTACGTCGTAAGAGTGCACTGGTTAAAATGTGTGTCTGTCTGTGTGTGTGTGTGTGAGAGGCGTCTGTAAGTCCAAGGACAATGTGTGGCTGTTAGTGCATGCTGCCGTGTAGGTCTTGATAATATGTGTGTGTGCCATGAGCAGAGAAAGACGTGTTCGGTGTGTTCAATGTGTTTGTGTGTGACTCTGACTGTTCCTCATGTAAAGAGTTCAGTGAGAGTGACCATCAGGCAGTTTAAGCCGTATTGTCTGCGAGCGCCTGCGTGTGTGTGTTTGTACATGTGCGACTCTCACGCAACTAAAAAAAGATACAAACCAGCCCGTGTGAGTGTATGTGCCAGTGTAAAGTGTGTGCGAAAAAGCCACCCCATCACCCGAGCAAGCACAGACATGTCACCACAAAGCAAACAGCCGCTCGGCCCAGCGCAGGCATTTTAAACACTTTTTGTCTCATTGTCCACTCAACGCATACTGCTATTAAATAATAGATTAGTTTGTAGTTTCTGCGGATGCAAAATGTTAGCAGATAACGCAAACACTGTTAACTTATACAAAACACTCTCCTTTGTCTGCATTATCATCATTACTGTCATTGCCCGTTCCACCAGCACTATAATAATGCAGCTATTAAAGAGCAACATCATACACTTAATGTCACTGCAGTGCAGCATTACATCATCTCTGACGACGGCACTGAAGTTTTTGCTCTGACAATAGTTGCTTTCCCTTTGCTTGCCATTTGAAAGCACTTATCTTAAGTGGATCTACAGAGAGTAAATTGTAATTGCAACACAGTAGTGCTACATATGGTCCACATATTATGTGTTGTGCAAGGGACTCGGCTGCACGCTGAGACAGAAAAGCAGCAAATGACTTTAGAAAAGGTTAGCACAATTTGGTCAAGTACAGATGCTATAAAAAGAAAATGCTATCAACTGAATGTCTGAATTTGAGCCTCAACTCTGAAGCCAAGAAAAGGTCAAACACACACGACAAAGACGTGCACGCACACAAATATACAAGCGGATGTAAAAACACATACATGTTCCTGTCCACACACACGCACACGTA
The DNA here is from genome assembly GCA_033026295.1 of Channa striata. Taxonomy (NCBI): domain Eukaryota; kingdom Metazoa; phylum Chordata; class Actinopteri; order Anabantiformes; family Channidae; genus Channa; species Channa striata. Next base: position 19,017,378 of record CM065175.1, on the reverse strand, counting down.
AAGAGACAAGAGTTTAGTTCACATACAGTTTTGCTCACATTCGCAGACAGTCAGGCCCGTACTGTATGTGTGCAGAGGCAGACACACACACACACACACACACGCACACACCTACAGAGAGAAACACCAGTGGGCATGTAAGATTCTGAGTCCAGTGGGCCTCTAAAGCCTAACACAGTCATAAGCCAGAAATAACACACACACACACACACACACACACGTCTGCAGTAGGCTCTGCAGACCATGTGAAATAGCAAGGCAAAGACAAAACACTCCAATCTATCTCTGACATTTCCAATATCTGTCTATCCCTCATAAACCTCTGTTCACCCATAAAGTGACTCCTTCTCCACAGATGAACATGTTCCATCTGGCCAGCTATCAGACCAGCATCAATAACTGTGTCTTCTGATGGTTTTTGTTAGACAGTATGCTAACACATACAAGGAATTTCCTTCTGGCTGTTGGTATGTCTCCAGGCTGTACAAAACACTTTCAGCGAGATACAGACAGCAACAGTGTCGAGCAGTCAAACAAGAAACAGAAATTCTTGTGTATTTAAGAGGCTTTGTGTGCGCAGTGTAACACAGTTGCTTGTGTGGGGATTTAGTCGTTCATTATTAGAACGTTCAGTCCAGGTACAAGCTGCCGTGTAACAGCTGTATGAGGTCAGGTGTCAATGAGGGTGAAGGTGGAAAGAAACGGTTCTGGTGTCCGACAGCTACAGCGAACTGGGCTCTGTGGCGCCTGTCAGAGGGAAGAAAATGGAAGGGGTTGTGTCCAGGGTGAGAGGGGAGTGTGTTGATATTGTTTGTCCCATTCCGGGTTTGAGAGCGGGCCGATCTGCAGGTCCTGCTGTCCGCTAAGTCTGTTCTTGCCCTTTTTTGGTGTTTGCTCCAAACCCAACTGTAATAGAGATGCGCAGAACAAGTGCTGAAAAAAATACATCCTCTCCTCTCAAGTCTCGGAAAATGGACCCCAGCACTTGAAGGTGTCCGAACTTGACACAAGGCCGGTGAACGTGATGAGAAGGGGCAGTGCAGGGTGGCACCTTCAGAAATCTTCTGTCGTCTCCACAGTCCCGAACATGTTTAGCTCCAGGCAGTGTGAGCCATTCACCCTCGTCACCAGCTCGGACGAGGCCAGTGACGGCTGTGTCATCTGCAAACTTCAGGAGCTTGACAGTCAGATCGCTGGAGGTGCATTAGTTAGTGTAAAGGGAGAGGAGCAGAGGGGAGAGGGCACGTCCTTGGGGAGGCACCAGGGCCGACTGTCCACATGCAGGATTCTACTTCCAACAGCATCACTTGTTGTGTCCTGCTGTGAGGACGTTAATAACCCACAGACAAATGAAAGGGAGATAAAGATGGCTGAAAAGCTTATAATTACAGCATTACTTAATCTCCAGACAGTTTTTCTGCTTTCTGTGTAATTTTGTAGATTTTGTGTATTGCTTCTTTGTCAGTGAAACTTCCCATCCAGCTCACCTCCTGCTCTTTTTCTCTCACTCTGTTAATTCACTACACTGTCACCAGTCAGTGTATTTACCTAACAACAATCCCTCTCCATTGTCCTCTTCCTTTCGTCGTCTCCTCTCAATCCTTTTCTCCATCTCTGCCCCTGCGAACGCTGGGACTGTGTGAGTGAGTGTGCAGGAGATTTAGAGCGGGGATCAATAAGAAATTTAAAAATCAATGCACTTAGCGCCAGGAAATCAATGGGCCTAATCGGGATGCCAATCGGCCCAGTCAAAACAATTAAGAGGGAAGAAAAATGTTTAACAACCACCTCTCTCTTGCTTACACAGACACGGGAGAGAAAAGAGAGAGAGTGACAGAGGGAAGGAGGCACATAGAAGGAATATCAGAGGCAGACAGAGAGGGATGAGATGGAATGATTTGAGGGAAGGAAACGCTCAGGAGGAGAAAGCTCACAGCTTAGACACAAGGAAAGAGGGACTGGAGGGAGGAGCGGAGCAAGGCACAGGAAGGGAAATAAAGAACAGTAAGAAGAAAGAATACGATCCAGTCATGGAGGAAAACAGAGGCAGATTGGTATGAATATTCTGCCAGTTGTTCCACGAAGAAAACAAGATGTGTAACAGAGCTGAGGGTTACAAATAAAGTTACGGTTTGTGATCAGAAACACAAAAGTAATACCCTCCCTCCGGAGGTAGCGCTATTTGGTTCATCAAAGGCTTCCAAAGCAGTTGCTCCCTATGGTCAGGCACAGTACAGTGTAGCACTTGTCCTCGCCAGATGGCCAATCAACTGACAGCCACAGCTCAAACAACCAAACCACTTCCAAATCATCAACTTCAAAAAGGAGACTTTCTGCTCCCCACCAAAGCATCCAATCACAGCAAATGTTTGTCCGCCCGGACACCCAATGAGGAAGCTGCAGCTGAGTGCGAGAACGGCAGAGCGGGTTGGTGGTTGGTGGTGGTGGGGGCTAATTTGGGGTCAATCAATAGATCTCCTCTCTCTATCTTCTGCCTGCTCCCCACGCTAAAATCAATGGGAAAGCCAATAGTTCCTCGCCCCAGTGTGGATTAGTGAACACACAACTAATCAGCCAGTCACTGAAACTGACATCTCAGCCATTAACCTATTGATACAGGAGACACATGTTGAACACACACACACACACACACACACACAGGCAGGCACATTCCAATACAAACATCTGTTCTGCTCTTATAATGATGATTTACAAATTAATGGACAAGTCGTATAAAACATTTTATGAAAAACTCTTAACATTAACAAAACTGTAAAGTCTTTGTCTGTCTATGCACTGCACAAAACCATATTTAGGAAAGCATCCCACAGAGCAGCATAAGATCAGGTCAGACTGGTCATTGTCTTGTGACTCCGTCACAGCAAGGAGCCATTTAGATTTTCTCAGCTCTATGTCCTCTCTAGTCCAACACCACACCACACGCCTCCCTCTTTTCTGTGGGATCCCTGTCTTCAAGGGTCAGAGGGGTGACTCAAAATGACTCTGTGTGGATACGAGCTTCCCTCTAATTCAGGATCCAGCCAGTGGCCGGCCAAGACCGGCTTCCATTAAGGAAAAGGCGAGTATGTGTTCGTGAGGAAGAGAGTGTGTTTGCCGGTAACGCTGTGGCATGGTTCAGACGGTTACACAGATTTGACACACAGCATAAAAGAGCATTAGACAATAACTGGTTGTCAAATTGTTTGATAATAAACAGAAGGTGCATGCTGAAAATTCAAGATTTCGCGAGTTACCTTTCAATATAATAAATGCAGTCGATAAGAGAAACATTTCACAAAGAAGCACAGTGATTTAAAATACGGCTGTCAAAAAAATCACATTAAAGACAATAAATTGCGTAACTTAAAAGAAACCACTGCTGCTTTTTTTTGTGCCAAAACACCTCGCTTAGGAGGATAGGCGGCGAGATAAAATAATATATACCTGGCTCTTAAGAGGAGCACTACACAAGGATCATTTTTCAAAAATAACAGCCTGACTAGCTTTCATCCCTTACTTTTGAAAGCCCTCTTGTTTTCTGAGATTGCCTCTCCTTCCTCTGTTCCTCCTCCCCTACCTCACCCCCCCCCCCTCCCCTCTCTGTCATGTTTTAGTTTTCATATGTTGGTTTTGTTCTTCCTCATTTTCCCCTTGTGTAAAAAATGAAAGGCTGAAAATAGGATGAGTGAGGGGGAAAAGTCAGGAGGCAAAAGCAACGACTGTACATCGGTGAAATCACTGTCTGCAGTGCTCAGACTGTTCTCTTCTCCGCACTGACAGTTACGAAGTACAATCCAGCCCCAAACCCCATCCATATACATCATACTCCGAAAACCGAGCCATATCCATACACAAATGAAAACGTTTCCTTCACCAGCGCTGAATTACTGTATACCAATGTGATATCCTTACAGCATGACAGGAGGAACAGCATTGATCAGCCACAGTTACATAAAAACACCCCTAAAATTGCATTCAGATGTACAAGTTATTTGAAAAGCTAAACCCAACTCATACATGTTTTTTGAATTAGTTATCAGCCAAGCACATTGTACTGTGACAGGCGAGGCAAAACAAGAATAACTGTCGGTCCTTTCCTATCTTTTTCTTCTTGCTTTTTGACATCCTTTCAGCAATCCTTTTTCACACGTTAAATGCACAAAGAGAATGAAAGTGAGAGGCGTGTGAAGTTGAGTGGATTCTTTCCTTCTCTTTCTTCAGAGACTTTATTTCCATGGTGGACGTAGCATGAGAGGCAGGCAGTCATGGCCCGGACAACACGATTCTACATTTAGGCCTAATCCACGCCTTGTCCTCCACGCTGTTGATGGTTATGACGGAGATGATGGAGAGCGAGAAACTTATTGAGCGAGAGACATGGAGGGATGGAAGGGGGAGAGAGAGAGCGAGCGTAGAGGGTTATTGTTGAGATGTCCAGGCAAGTCGGGATGCATTGGTTCCGTATAACATTCCTATTCCACCTCAGCAGACTGATGCTGCCATTCTCAGAGAACGCAATCCTGATTTCTCGCTTGAGACCCAATATCTGCACCATACAAATAGGAGGATATGGAGGGAATGAGATACAGACTTGGAATATGGCTCTTTCTTCTTATCCTGCTCAGCCATATTGATGTTTTTGAGCCTTTCATTGCTCAGCCAAAATGAAGTCTTTCAGGGCCAGAGCCATTGACAGATTAAGAAAACATATCCTATTTTGTAGAACATGACAGAGGCTCTCTTGTTATCTGAATAATATGAGCAGTGCTGAGGTGGCCTGGAAACACTATTTGTGAAACGTTGTGTGGTTAAACTCAGGGGTGAAATTACAGCCTGCTCACACAACAAAAAACTAAAAAAGTGGAAGTGAAATGAGGTTTTTTTACCGTGTCTATTTTTAGCTTTTTTATTTTTCATTTATGACCTTGCATGAAAGTTCATTATCCTCATTCCTTTCATTTTGTTGTAAAATTTCCATGATTGGGCTAAAATATCTATAGCCAAAACTTCTTTGTTTGGACATAAGGGAAGACTGAAAATGATGACCTATACATGGCAACTCCACTGATCCCTCACAGAGCCGAGAAACTGACGGGCTGGAAATCACAGAGGCCAAATCACAGAAAATTGATCACATCCAACAAAATGGCCGCAGTGGCTAAAATTGGTCTGAGCTCGGGCTTGCTCGGGACAGACAAAAAAAAAAAATCCCTCGCACAAGCATTGTGACAACAGCGTGTTCATTTCCCCTGAAGAAAAAAAAAAAAAATATCCAAATGCTTTAATTCATTTACACTGACATGGTGATGGTGACAACAGGCACTAGAATAAGCAGCAAGCACCATAATGAGAAGACATCCTGGGCAGAGGTGTGGTGGGGAAAAAAAAAAAAAGGATGTGTGGATAACAACAAAGAAAACAACGGGGGGAAAAGAAAATCAGGTTGAAAAAATGAAAGAGAGAAAATAAGGTGTGCTGCAGTCATCTGGAGTGTGTGAAAGGGTTATGCTGAGAGGTGGCATGTTCAGATGCGATAGACAGTAAAAGGAGAGGGAGGAGGTGAGTAACAGAGGTACAAGGAGAACAATTGAAAAAGGGCTGATAGAGAGGGAAGAAGAGATTTAGGATTAAGGAACGAGTGTGGGGTAAAAGGAGCCGGATTAGGGGTCTGGGTGAGAGAAGGACAAAGTGAAAGGCGGGTGGGATGGAGGAGGAGGAAGCAGGAGCGGGAGAGACAGAAGGAGAAACTGTACAGGGCTTTGACAGTGAGAACAGGGATGAAAAGATGTATTTTTCCTGCTTCCTATGTTGTCCTCCCTTTCCTCTGGGTAACTTCCAGCTGCTCTCCCCCTCTTTGCTGCCTTCCTCCCCTGTCTGACACAGTGGGGAGACAGGTAGGGAACCTAATCGAGCCAGACACAGCGGCTGCTCTATGCTGACGCTCACAGGCCGAGAGCAAGCACTACAAATTCTGCTGACCAGCCCAGCCGAGACCTCCCTCACCTACGGGCCGGAGGAGCCATCAATCCGGCACAATAGCCTGGGGGAGGCTGGGGGAGATGAGCGGTGAGGGGATGTGCCCCCCTCCAATGCTCAGTGGGCAACGCATGTCATTGTCCAGAATTAGGAATTTAAGCAAGAAAAAGGAAATGATGTGCTCCAGGTGTCTTAATCCTTTCAAATCTGGTAATACTGATAAAGGAAATTTACTATGATGGATATCCGTAGTATGAGCAGTCATCAATATCTCCACTCTCCAATGTTTTTAATACAATAGTGCGGAAAATGTTGTTTGATGAACTCATTGTGTAATCAGGAGAATTTCAATCATCTAACAAGAAAAATACAAAAAATAAACCGATTGTAACATCACAATGGAGTCTTTCAACTTATATATTATTGGATATTTATCACTGGTATTTTGACCTTTAAAAGATTAGACTGGTTTGACTGATTTGTCAAAAAATTTAAGTAAACCTCAACTGCAAAATTGAAAGGATAAAATGTTGAGAAATAATAAATACATTTTTTAAGTACAGGAGCTCTGGGCAGATTTGGAATAAAAGTGACATTACTAAATCTGTACATTACTAAATGTGAACTGGTCTATTATTAAACAGACTATCGGGTGGACAACCATATGTTGTTTATCCACCTGCTGCGATTTTTTGTCATGTCGTTTTAAATTAATTTTTGTAAAGGTGGGGAAGGCTGGTACATTTTTATTTCTAAATCAACACAAACTACAATAATCCCACTATAAATCCTCCACTATAAATTGCTCAAATCTCAGATACTTCTCAAACACCAGGCCTCTTCCTGACACCTCACCAAATTAAAAGTACCAACATGCTTTAATCGTTGTATGTGGCGTGTTTTCATTCTAAAGGTGTAAACTGGACAATAGCGAGGTCATCGGTGTGGCAGGGTGCCAGGGTGGGAGCACACCCAGGGGCCGAAGCTGTGGCAACGGAGTCGACGTGGGCTAGGTCCTGCAGGTGAAATGGATGGGGGTCAGTGTGTGGGGGGAGAGTCTGCTCCCCTGGTCATTGTGTTGGGGGAGGTAGTCATTACCGACTGACCGTTATGGTGACAAGCAGTGACACACTGAGGTTTCACTCGGGGGAATTGGACGGTGGACAGACGATGGGATGTGCAAAGGTTGTGTGGACACTGTACACAGAGTGGCGTTGTTCTTTTTTTAGTTCTCTATACATTAAGTAGCTGTGTGTACATGGGTGATTATGCTCCTGCGTTTCTATGTGTGTGTGTGTGTGTGTGTGTGTGTGTGTGCCCAGGCTAGAAAGCACATATTTGCTAATCTGGAGGGGGTAGCGGGAAGAAGGGGGTAGGGTCAGAAGCTGGGGTCAGGTGTTAATTCACTGCTCCAAATCAAAGCCGAGCACCAAAACCAGAGGAGACCACAGCAGAATGGATCCACAGAAACCACAAGGACATATCGAAGGTGCACCGTGGTAACCGTCTTCAGACTCCTGCTCTAGATTTCCTTCCTTCTGTCCTAAATCTTTCTCTGATTCCATCCTTGTCCATCCCCGTCCTTTCTCCCTGGCCCTAGCTAGTCCTGCAGTATGCTGCATCCTCCCTCAGCTGGTAGACCCCCCCCCTCCCCAAAGGTCAGTCTGTCTGCAGGGTCATCAGTCTGGAGTGAAGCTGAACCTTGACCCAGAGCCCTTGATGTATTCCAACCACAAACCCGCAGACACCGTTGCATAATGGACATGTGTGGCCTCACAAGAGGCTCGTTTCACTGTGGTCATTTTTGATCAATTTATCACTTCTCTTTTGTTACTTATTGAAATCCTGTCTGTGCCGGTGACGCCTCTGTCTGAGTGGCCGCAGTATCTGCTGAGCTGCCAGGATGAGAAACACCATCGACAGCAGGATCTCTGCGGATGATTTTTCCAAACACCATTTATCAGCTAATCAATGCCTCGATGATTGTGAATTGCCCATTGATAATGAGTTGGTGACCACAACTGATACATGAAGAGGTGGGGAAAAAAACACACACTGCCACTGGACAGACAGACAAGACACTAAGCATAAAGAGATATCAAAAATATATCATACACTGCCCAAATTAAGTATTTCTAACAATGTACCCTAATATTCCTCATGAGCAAATTGGCTTGTATGGAAGTATTTTCAGACTGTAGTCGACAAGGAAGGTTTTGGTTTTCTTAATGTCTTCTTCGAGGCAATGTGAAGGAAAAAGGTGCATGTGTAAGTTACATTAATATTAAAGTTGGATCACCAGGTACGCAAACTAAATCACGTTATGCATTAAAAATATATTTTTACTAGTTTGTTTCAAAATAAAGTTCAGTGAACATCTGCTTATTTCAGAAATTCCCCAAATAAACTTAGATATTTTTCTATTTTTGGGTGCTAAACATTTTCCATTCTGGCAAATCCTGCAGAATTATATTCCATATGCACCGGTTACTGCTTGGGCCCTTCTTGACACAAAAACGATGCGTCGTGCTTCTGCAATCTCTCCGCCTTAATTGGGGAACTGGCCGAGCGACCTTTGACCTGCAGGTCATTACGGCATTGTGCACCGGGCCGCGGAGAGCGGCCACGCCATTTGGGAGAGGAGCCGTGGCAGAAAATGGATTAATTTTGTACGGCCTGTGGTGCATGATACCGACTGGAAGTGGCCAGTAACAAAAGTGTTAGGAGAAGCTACATCAAAGCCTACAGGAAGGAACGGGCTGTCTGACAGCAAAAGTGAGCCAATAAAGCGTTTATGGAATGAGCTTTCAGACAGGCTGCATGGACTTTAACATAAACCATAAAATTGAATGTGTCGGTTGCGTGGTCTGTTTCAAGTTGATAAGGTGCAGGACGTGGGTGTCAGGTTACCACTTCTGCAAAAAAAAATAGTCCCAGGTCATCTGCAGGCTTCTGATTGTAACAGTCCCCTCAATCCAATTTGGAGCAAGCGTCCAAATATTAAAACGCACTGCTTTTAAAAAGCGCAAAGAATTATAAAAGGGCAGTTTTACAGCAGCTTTCAGTTTTACGCAGGATATTCCAGAATTTGCAAGCGTCACCGCGTTTAAATATTTTTGTTTGACTCCATCGTTATTACACATCTGCAAGTATTACAAAAGTTATGTTCGCCTTGCTTGAGATTCATTTATGAGCGAGTGAATTTGCACTTTACATTTTTACCTCTCTGTGTTTAAACGAAAAAAGAACAGATGACATTCAAAAATATGTGCAAATAAGCTCTATAATAATATTGTATTGTATTAGATTGTCTAATATTATTTTCTTATATGCAGGTCCATACGAGTTTCTGGTGTGTTTTGGAGCAATAAACTGCAGCTTCACTGATGTCTGGTCTTCCAGTAGCTTTATATGTGCGTGGAAGGCGAAATTTTAAATCACAATTCCTACCAATATCTGCTCAACAATCTGTATTACAAAGAAAATACGACGCCCGTGCATTCATCAAAATGCAGATGAAATATAGGGCCTGCTGTTTGAATTACAGGTTCAAAATATTCCATAACTTTGCTGCAAATGATTTTGTTAACTTCGAAAACAAAAACGAAATTCCAAAAACAATTAAACTCCATGACTGCAGATTAGAATATCTATTTAACTATGCTGCAAATAAATAATAATCGGTTATATTTAAAGAGTAATATGCATATGACTTTCATAAATAAACATTTTAGTATAATAACAAGCGGATGCGCAACAACATTGGAAACGACGATGGAATTCAGGTAAGTATTAATATTTAAAATGCAGATATGCAAACGAAATCAGGTTTAATAATTAAATATTGTATGATAGCCCATGAGCATTAACACCTGTAGACTGTTGATTTAAAAGCCAAATTACAGAAAAATAAAAACATGTTAATATGATCAGTAACTCTGAGTCCAGCCAATTACGCAGCGATCCGCAGATTTTTTTTGCTTTAGCAGCACAAGCAGAACGTGGCTAAATGTCGTTACAAGTGACAAAATTCAAATTCAGTTAGTTTTAATATTCAGCATTATTACATTTACATTTCCAAATAATATTTACGGACAGTGGGCAGCAAATTAAGGCGAATGAAGAGTTAAATTACGCAAATGATTTGAGACTTTTTATTAAACGATATTTTGTTTGATTGAAATTAAAACTGTAATAACGGCTATAGGAGAAAAGGTTGGAAAGAAAAAGAGCATGTAACAACTTAAAAACACCAACTATTCAGGAGCCTTATAAAAAAGATATATGGCTCTTATTACAGCGTAGAATGTCAAATAAAACATCTTTACAATGTCCACACTGAGTGACTAAAATGTGTGTTGATTTTATAATTACAACTTGGTGTAGGATAATGCCTGAATAAGGTGAAAATCATACCAATGTCTTTAGTCAGTGTAGCAGAAAGTAAATATGAAAAAAAAAACTATTAACTTTTAACAGAACATTTTTGTGAGAGTAGAGCAAAATATGAAGATTTGTGATAATCAATAATCCAAATGCATGGCGGGATAATAAAACAGAAAGAAGTGCCTTTTTCTCTCTTTGGAGCTGAAGTGTTAACGAGAACTGTCTGCTGACCAAACCGTGGCTCCTGCTCTCCTGGGTTTTTAGGTCATACGTGAACTGCAGCACACTTCACATGTTGGTCTGCTCTTCAATCTCAAACGCATCTCCGCGTGTTCTCATGTACAAGGAGACTAATAAATCTGGAAAACCACGAGGAGAAACACACACACTCGCCACATCACAGCTGGTAATTACGCTGCAAACTTAGACCAGCTCACCTGGTCCAAGAGCAACAAGCACGTCCCAAACCCGACAGTATAATCTGCGTGTGCATTACTTATTAATCAGAGACATAAACCCAAGACATTCATGCGCTGGGATTATTAGAAAATAACAGAGTGACACGTTGCTTGTGTGAGAGTCTACAAGTTGGGCTGAAGAGCCACTAAATATGAACCTTATGAACCCTAAATACATTTTACCGGAGACTAAAGGTCAAGCAGACATGAACTGGGTTGTATTCAGTGTCTTTCGGTGCATAATCGTGAGCAAACACTGACTGATCTTTGTCTTATTTAGGCGAGAAATACATTTAATCTGCGGCGACATTCGGGCGCCACCGACGGAGCGGAGCAGCCGCTCGGCAGCGCGCAGGCAGCGGCAGCGGGAGCGGGGAGCCTCGGCCGGGAGGTTCCCGCTGGCCGCTCTCCTCCTCTCCTCTGCCGGCCGGAGCCTCCCGCTCGGCCTTATAAAGCCCGCGGATCCCCTCCTTTTAATTGATTTTCTCATAATTAACTCAGCCTGTCCATCGATTTCCCTTCGGCGGCAGATCAGCCCTTGTCCTGCTGAGGTGTTATTGTGCTATCTGTGGGCATCGGGATACAGGCGAGCAAATATCGACCACATTGATGAAAACCCTCATGGTGGATTTGTCCGTAAACTGCTGTGTTAAAGGCTGTTTTATGCACAAATCAGGACGCGGGTTCGCCAATTAACGCACGGGCCCGTACGCGCACCTGCGCGCTAAAACCTCCCAAATCAGCCCCGGTTTGATTTCACAATAAGGAATCAAACAACAAAGGGGCAAATAGTGAAGCGGCGTGAGCCGAACAATAGAGTCTAACAAGTGTAAACCGCTGGGGCGGACTGTTCCAGCGGCGTTTCTCCCTTCCAGATGTGCCCGAATTCAAATGTGAGCGCCATTACGCGCACAAATAAAAGTGCACTTCATTACCAACCACAGCAGCCACACATCCACTCATTCGTTTGCACGATGGAAATAATGTGCTTCATATATTGGCAGCAAAGAGAAAGCATGACAGGTGGAGGACGTGCAGCGGGACTTCCGCATATGCATAACGCGGCGCATATTCCGAATCAAACATTCCCGCGATGATACAACATGCAGAGCAGGCAAGAAGACACAACGCTATTCGTCCGCGGAGCAAAGGAGCAAGGGAGGACACGAGAGAGCAGGAGCGAGAGAGCGAGAGAGTCCGAACACCAGGGCTGCCCCCGTGAATTAATTTCTTTCTAATCAATAAAAAAGAAAAAGCCCAGCCCCGCACAAAATCATTAGGAGCGATATTTCTCTCTCCACTGCCTTTCCCCAGGACGCTGCCACGAGGAAAGTCGGGCTCCTCTGCAAGTGGCTTCAATATTTCGCCTTTTTTTGAAATGACACACAACAGAAAGATTGTGATTTGAGAGAAAGGGAAAAGGGGGAGTGTATAGCCGAGGAGTGGAAAGGTGAAAAGACACATGGAGGAAAAGAAGTTCACTCTGCAGGATGCATATCTGAGCCACCCACCGCCCTCCTTGGTCTGGTTTTTTTTTGTTGTTGTGGATGTGAAAATTTACCAGTGCTTCCATCGGTGAACGTCTCCATCCCCGCCATGCGAGCAGCCTGTCTGGACAAGAGAGGGATGGAGAGCAGAAAGATGGGGGCGAGGGTACGGGGGAGGCAGAGGTGCGTGTGAGGGGGGCCGCTATGTGTGGGTTGGGGGCTCAGAATTAAACTGAGGGGTGGGTGGGGATGTTTGGGGGCCATATGGTAACACCCTAACCTTTCATGTCTCCCCTTTGCGCTCTCTCTCTCTCTCTCTGTGTCCCTCGCTGTCCCTCGTTCTCTCTCCATCTCTCACCCTCGACGCGTGTCTCTCAGCGGTTTCCATGGCGACCCGGTGGCTGTGGTGCTGCTGCTGCTGCTGAGGAGAAATAGGCGAAGAGCAGGAGCAAAAGCAAGACGGTGGTTTAAATGAGCGCAGGACGGGCTCGTGACACAGCTGAGGTAATCACAAGTCAAAAGCATTGACAGGATGAAATATTAAACTTTAGCTCACCCAAAAATGACAGACTGTGGGACGTTTATAGTGGGAATTTACTTTGTATATGCACAATGTTAAAAAGGCCCAGTGTGACCCAACTGCTGCGTGGCCTGTATAATTATGTGGTCTATATCTTATCATACCACAGCGTTTTATTAATGTTAAGTTTGAAATCAGTCTGTGTTTCTAGAAATTTGACTCTTTACTTCGTGGCAGGGCGGATGTTTCTGACACGAACGTCGATGTTCAGCAGCAGATCCACAGTTTTGAATAGAAATCCTCCTCAAATTGGAGCTTCATTAATGTGCTGCCACCTGCAGGTCGGAGACACCAGAGTTTCCTGATGAGCGCGAACAGAGAAACCTGCAGTTCCATCTGCCTTCACACACATGCACTGCATTTACCAGGAGCTATGGCTAAAAACAGCAGGGAAATGACACCAGAAATGCAACAATTTCCCAAACTGTCAAAGCAATTTGTTTGAGAACATCAACAACGTCTAACTTTGCGTATTTGGAAGACTGTGCTCCTTATTTTTAAAAATCGGGTTTGAAATCTGCTGTGACTACTATCCATCAACCGCACACAGTGCAGATGTAGGAAGAGGGCTTTTGAGAAAATCCCCCTAATTTAATTTTCTCTACTCAATAAAAGCTGTAGAATTTTCCCCATCACAAAGATGTACCATATGCTTCGGGGTATACATAAAATAATGGCAGCTCCACTGGGCCTGCAGACGGCTATAGTGTCTATCAGCTTTAGATGACATGTTTCGATAGGAGACTGATTTAGGCCTGAGTTACCACAAGATGACTTGAGTCTCCATCCAATCAAGGAGGTGCAAAGAACACCTGCGGACAGAGGAATAAAGTGTCCAGGAGGATGATGACCACTATCCTGCCACACAACCCACTGTTACATTAGCTTCTCCAGCCCAGTACAATTTGCACTGCAGACACAAATCCTGTGATATCTTTATGAAGTGCTTTAGCCAATAAACCAAACATTCACTGCACAAAATGTTCAGTGTGTGTTAAGGTGTAAAAAAAAAAAAAGGTTGCTTTATATATCTGCTTCCATGTTATTCAATTCTGCAGGTAATAGAAAGTAAAAACATGTTGGAACTGATGAATTCATTTAAAAAAGCAAAATGGTTTCGTTATTTTCAACATTGGCCCCATAATTGGTCCCCTCTCGCTGTGGCTTCTCTCGGTGTTTTGATCCCCAGCCTGCTGCAGCCATCACAAGACAGCCACTGTCCTGCCCCAGCTTTGTCACCATAGCAACGGGATCTTTGACCCCATCTGTGGAAACCTTGACCTGGATGTAGATTGGCGAGGCAGCAAGCGAAGGCTATTGGCTCGAAGCTGCTGCTGTGCTGAAGCTGCAGAGGAGGAGTGTTGGTGGTGGTGGTGGTGATGGGTGGGGGCTCCAAGGGTCAGCAGCAGGCCAGGAAGATGGCAGGATCCTGGCGTTCACTACGGCAGACATGCTAAAACAGACAGCCGTCACTGAAGTTTATCAAAAGACTGTTTGACATTATGAGATAAATATCTACTTGGTTTCTCGCTCAGAGTCAAATAAATGCTAGTAGCACTCCTGTTTATGTGGAATATGAAATTAGACCCCGTAGCTGGTTAGCTTAGCCCTAAGACTTGATACGGCGGAGGCAGCTAGTCTGGCATGTACTGTAGGGCTGATGACTACCTTAAATAAGAGTCATCATGTCATTTTTTCTTTAAGGATCCAGACTGATAGGGAAATTGAGTGGAAAACTTGCTGGGTGACATTTTGGGAAGTTTCTAACGTAGTGGCAGGATAATTTTTAAATATTTACAGAAAAATAAGAGGGTATGGAAAATCTCAGTAGGTACAGAGGTGGCTCCAGTTGTTCAAGTGGTTTTATTATTGCCTGATGGAGACACCTCAGTGAAAACCTTCAGAAATTTAAATTCCGTTGGGAGAGGGCAGCCTGACAAAAGAAGGTGGTACTTGGTGATACTCTTACTTATGTCCTTGGATATGAGTGAGCATGATGTTCCTGAGCGCTCCAGAAATGTGCCCCAATTTCTCTGACAAACAACTCACTCATAGCGGAAGGGTCATTCAAGAAGGAGTCCATGTTCAGAGGAGGGTATGTGGCAGAATCCTTAGAGTTAAACCTCAATAGTTTTGCAGACTTCTCACAAAACGTGCCACATCGCTGGTCTACCTTTAAGGCTGGGTGTGGTGAGAACTGGACTTTCAAAAAAAATCTCAGTTTTCCCCATGGCAGGCCTGGGGCATTTTAGCAGGCCATCAAACGAGGCATATTCTGAACAGGGTAGAAACGGCCCTATCTGGTTTTCTCCCAGAGGGCTGGCCGTGCTTACTGCTCTCCATGATAAAAAGTTGAAAACTTCATTTGTACACGCAGCAGCAATTTTACTTAACTCGACATAAGAATTCTCTAAACATTTAAGTAATAATATCAGAGATGTGAGAGATTTGGCAGGAGAAGGTCCACAAGAACGGATTTAAAATTTCAATAGAAATGACTATAAATGTAGGTTTGCTGCGTAGCATCGATGGTTTCAGTTGATAATTAAATTAATTAAACAAATACATTGGTATAAGTCATTAAAGAGGAAATCCAGACCAAGTGTTTTCAGTCACATGGCAGGTAGATGCAAACCTTTTCACAATCCCGTAAGTTGGATTTGTAAGAGAATTGGTTAAATACAAATTGATGATGTAAGTAGATGAAATACTAAATGTAAAGAGCTCCTGATCTGATGGGCTGCCCATTGCTCTTGATTTTTATTGAGGTATGTTTAACATGTTTAACATCTCTAAAGTGCGCATCACTCTACAGTATGTCATAACCTTGAATCACAGAGTGCTTCCTTAGATTTCTGCGTGAAGTAAAGTGGCTCTTCAGAATGCCCTTTAGCTGACATTCACATTATTTATTAATGTGTCTGTGGACCATGTTGGTCTACATCAGAGGACCTAATTATGTCCAAGGTGGCCCAGAGATTGGACCTCACGTTCTGGCATAAAGAATCAAAACTTGCATTTAACAAATCATTTGTTACTAATAAATAACTGTATGGGTCGAATGACTCAACTGTCCTTCCTCGTTGATATAAATACTCATTTTTTAAACCTTTTACGTCAGTAGACTGAAGAGTGTTTACTTTTAAAAAGCTGAAGCAGCACACAATGTCAAATCAGGTTTCATTCAAGCTGAAATAATGTTATCTGAAGAAGTACAGATATTTAAAAGTTTATATTTTATATTTATAGGTATGGTATACATGCTAATTTTGGGGTGGTGAAGATTGTTAGACATTAGTCCCCAGATGTGGAACCATGCAGTACAGTCGTTTCACTAAAATATGTATTTAATATTTCTTATTGTTCAATACAAATTGGTGCAATGTTCAAAAATTATCATCTATTTTCAGAAACAGTAAGTGTAAATGTTTAGATTCTTAAAATTGAGATTTAGTTTGAAGATAGTTTTATGTCATACAACCAAACATGGGAACAGCAGCGCTGTATCATTATGTCCACAGCAATTACACCTTGAAGTACGTGAATGGTTCACGGAAGAAAAAAAAAAAAATATCGCAGGGGTGGGTAGTTTGATAAGCTCTTCCAAGCACAGACCATTCTTGGGTTTCATCAAACTGACAGCTAAGAGCAAGGAGAAATAATTAAGGATTTGATCCGTGGTGACCTGCATTTGAGGGACCTCTTCAAACCATTCCAGGGGAAGGAGAGGGCACAATCCCACTAATACAGGTATGGAGGCTGAAGACCAGGAATAAGACGACACTGGAAAACTGTTCAAAATATCAGAGACAAGGACTAAAAAATATGAGACAGACACTCAAAGTCAGACATAAAGGTTGTTAGGCTCAAAATTTATCATACATATATATAAACCCACCTCCCCAAAAAAACAAAATACACCATATAAGCAAGAGAGGTGAGAAACACTTGCATGTAGTGTGCTGCGTAGAGGAAATCTTATGTTAGCAATTGTTCTAAATTCCAATTTTCTCCTGCTAAATTTACAAAAACAATTGTATGAAAATGGTTATGTTACGAGTGTTTAAGAGCTTACCTATTTGATATGAAGATGTTCACTGTGGGGAATAAGGGAGACTTGGATATTCATGAGAAATGCAGGTAAGAATCATTTTTTTTAAAATTGCATTTTCACATATTCCTTCTCTCACAACACCAGCAGCAAACATTAAAATCGTGGCTTTTTGGGTTGATAATACAATAATGTTTTATTGTAAAAACAAGCCAATAACAATGTGCACATACAGCTTTACGCCACCAAATCTTTATTATTCAACAGAAATAACTTTGAATATATAAAGATTCCCAAAAAATTCCCCAAATCAAATTGTCATAACAAAACTGTTCCCCTGGATAAGTCAATTTTTGCTCATATGAACAATACAAACACACACACATATATACATATAAACCAATTATTTTACCCAATAAGTAAACATGGAAGTATGTCCATTGTCCCCACCCATGCCCAGCACCACAAAACCCTGTACTTCAGACAGTAGCAACTCTGCTTGCTTAAGTCGTGTCTGTATGAAGGGACTTAGAGTGAGGGGTCTTATTGATCGTCTTCTACGAGTGAAGTCCAGGCATTAGTTCCAGCAGGGTGAGTAGACAGCTGTCTGTGAGCCACTCTACTGGGCCTACATAGCAGGGCTGAGTGGAGCTGGGATGTGCACTTTTGATTTTGATCTCCCCAACATCACTTCTATTGACCGACGCACTGTCCTGTGCTTTACTTGCAGAGAGAAGTACTTGCTGTGGCCTAGCTGGAAGCCCGGACACAAGCCACCATTGCATTATCCGGGCTACTGTTGACAAGCTTGTGATGATGAATCTTCCATGGTCTGCTGAGGCCTAGTTCTAATCACTGCTGTCATCTACTGCCGACTGCCGTATCCACTGGCCACGGCAATCACAAGTTGGGTTATCATGGTACAGAGGGCTAAGAATGCTAGTTTCTGTTATCTGTGCGTATGTGTGTGGACTAGGCTTTCCAAACTTAGACCAAGGGTCAATCTGTACTGACAGCAGCTCACTTTTCCAATTGTGCTCAACTCTATCCCTTTTTTTTAAGAACAGAAACTTTTCTTTGCACATTTTTCTAGATTAGCTTCAATTAGGATAATGTTACGATTATTCGTCTTTTCCACAATATTGTGAACGCATCATATGTTTGGTGAGGGCTATGTTGGAATGTTGTTGGTAAAGTCCACATTAGTTATTTGGTTACGGTGGCACAGTAAGTTTAACTGTCCGTGTAATTTCAACCCTATTAGCATATGGATGTGTTTAACACTATATTGTCACATTTGGCACAATCTGCGGCAGCCCAGGTGTTTCAGCCTTTTTTAAACTTAGAATTTAGATTGCTATGGAGGGCTTAGCACTTGATCTTGTGGCACAGGCTCGCTTGCTCCTGTTCTCACTGAGAATAAGAAAAATCTCGATATTCTCTATCATCCTGGTATCTTAGCACCTTTGCATGAACGTGAAAGAAAAGAACATTGATCAGTTTCATTAACTCAAAAAACCAAACAAAAAAAACCCCCCCACACACAAACAAACCAGACTATTCTGAAAATGTAAGGCATGTTTTGAGCGAAACCAATGGTAAGTGTTGCCATCTAGTGGTTATCACATCGACTGCAACTACAAAAGGAGAAGGCTTCAAATTTGCATGTAACCCTACCTTTCAAAAGCAGTCACCTACAATTCCTTTCTTTATACTAAATATAATAAAGCCCAAAAGTCATTAGCCTACACAGCCCACTGAGTCTCTGTGCGCGCACCACTGCTGGATGACTGCATTTTCTTGGCTCTCAGGAGCCTTCGGCCCTCTTCATAGTCGTCTTGGTCCACACTGATCAGCAGGCGGACACCCTCTGAGCCTGCTGCCGTCCTCAGGGAATCAGTGATGAACACTCCTTTGAGAGCCTCGAGCAGAGCCCCACTAAGGTAGTCACTCCAGAAGGCATCAAGGTTGTCCAGTTCTGTGAACTTGATGTCGCAGACGATGGAGCCCAGGTCTCTAGCTCGCAGTAGAGAGTTGGCTTGGCTGAACAATTCAAACTGCCGTTCCAGGGGCTGCCTCTTGTCCGAGGAGACACCGTTACGGAGTGCCGACTCGTGCTCCAGGTATTCAGCTCGGACACGAAGGCGGATATCTGATAATGGAAGACGGAGGAGAAAGCAGTGGTGGCAAAACGGGTGAAGTTGAGAGTTAAGGTGAAAAAAATGGCAAGAAAAGGGGGAAGAGAAAATTAAAACAAAAGACAGCAAAGACACAGTGAGGAAATATAAAAAAATAAAGACAAGGTTGACAAAAGGGAGAAAATGTTTGGGAAAAAGTGGGAATTCGAAAGAGAGAGGAGGGGGTCATGAAGTCAAAACAAAGGAAAGAGAGAACAAAACGAAATTGTTAGCTCACTTAGTTCACGTATCTCACGAGAATTACATTACGCAGGGGTTTAAACAAGGAGTTCAAAAACACAGGGTCCAAAAGAGAAAAAAAAAAAAGACACTGTGACCGTGACCATATAGGCTGACTAGTGACTGGAAATTACAGAGTAAAATATTTGAGGATTGGTTGTGATATAGGCCTGACAAAGGAGCGAACATATTTGCGCAGCAGGGCAGGGTAAACTGAACCTATCCAAACCCAGATATGCTAAACGTGCATTTATGCGCTCAATACTGCTGGATGAAATTTGTTTTGGAGAAAGCGACAATGACATTTTGGAGCACCGAGAGAAACATTTGAATCAGGAGTGCAGGTGTTTTTCTCCCCAGGATATTCTATTCAGTGCGCCGTAAACTAGAGGACTTCCAATAATTAGCAGCAACTGATGGGTGTGAATTTCCAGAGCAGAACCCAGCATGGATCTACATAAATTGCGGCCGTGGAGTATAATAGAAAAAAAAAAAAAAAATCCCCTTAGCAAATCTCTTTGTGTAAGTAATGAAGGCGATTTAGCAGTGTCAAGCCCGGAAGTGGCCTTTTGTTTCCCCTTGTGTTTTGATAACGCAAGATTCATTCTGATCAAAATAATGCTGAAAATAGCTTCCAGAGTTCCGCAATAACAGGACTGGCGGTCATGCAACAGCACAGCGAGAAAGATCAGAGGATACATACTGTACTGAGCAAGAGCACCGCTGAGATCGTCTCCCATGTCATTATTCCAGAGCTTCGAGTGGAAACCAGCTGCGGATGACTTTTGCTGCAACAAAAATTCATCTCCCACTCAAACTCCTTTAATTGAGGTAAACAGTATTAACTACCAGTGACATCCATATCTCTGAAAACACTTGTCAATGTCTTCTTGAAAATCTGTGCAGAAACCATTTTTGCACCTCTCTGGGTATAAAATCCAGTCTGACCAGAACGTATTTGATCATTTCTAAATTATATAAAATTTTTAATAAGAATAAATAATAATATACCTGTGTTAACAATTACAAAATGTTTACATTTTAGAAAAAAATTATTTTTCATAAGTAAAAAGCACATCATCACATAACAGCATATGTGTTGTCTTTACCCCAGAGTTCTGTTTTGTTCTGATGGGAAAAAAAATGACAAAGTCTCTGGTATGGTACAAAAGACCTTACATTAAGAGAGCACCAAGGACTTGGACTTAAAATAGTTTTCCATCTGGTTAACTATATTGTACATATTGATCCCAGGAATAAATGGTACAACTTTCAAGTCAAGAGTCATGTCTACCCACTGTCAATCATATTTTGGTCTAGGGGTTTGGGGAATAGTGCTAGACTCAAGAGGGATCCCGTTTGGAAAATGCCAACATTAGAAATGCAAATGTTGAATTATGCCATTGATTTTGCATCTCTTAACATTTGCAGGAGATAGATAACTAAACATCGTCGTTTGCATTCGTGCTTTATAGGGCTGTAATTAGATTACTATGAAAACAGAGGACTGGATTAACACTGTTTAACAAATGTTTAAAATATGTCGAGGTGAAAACAGGATCCAAATGAGAATCCCTTTGCAATAGGAGACTATTCAATTGACAATTTGGCAATACACTTCAAAGAGCAAATGACAAATTCATATGTTGATAACACAGCACTGATTTGAGCAATTATTAAAGTGTTTATATTACAGTGTCTTGATATTAATTTGTAATCACATTTCCTTAGATCAATCCAGTGAGAACACAGAATGCATTATGTTCATACAGTACAGTAGGTTAGGAAAAACCTTATATCACAAATCATGACTGGCCTCAAAGTTTCTATACCAAGCTTTCATGCTCTTTTTTTTATGTTTTTTTGGTTTACAACATTGATTAACAGTGGATTGCTGATGTTCCGCAAGTCTATTTCTGGGCAAAAGCAGTGCCATTAAAACAAAGGCACACTGCAACAACATACACGTTTCTGATTGGCTGCTATAAAGAATTATCAGT
The DNA here is from genome assembly GCA_033026295.1 of Channa striata. Taxonomy (NCBI): domain Eukaryota; kingdom Metazoa; phylum Chordata; class Actinopteri; order Anabantiformes; family Channidae; genus Channa; species Channa striata. The sequence goes on along the minus strand of CM065175.1, from coordinate 18,996,023 downwards.
TACACAAACTAAAAAAAAATCTAAAGCAATAATGCAGTCAATCAAAAAACTAAACCCCAAAAAAAAAAAACCTAACACAAAAGTACTTATTTGGTTATAAGGAGCTATACTTACATATTGACTGCTGGTGCAACAAAGGCAATGAGAAGGCCTATGGAAACTCTGTAGGTCCCATGGCTCAGTGGAGAGTCACTGTGCACACAATCATTGGAAAGGTGCAGTGAAGGTCAGTACAGAAAGAAAAAAAAAAAACAAAAAGTGGACAGGTAAATGGCCTGACAAAAGCAAAACTGAGATTTCTGTCCCTTACATCGGTTATAAGACAATGATGTAAGAAGTACACTGTCCCTACTGTGCCTCTGAAAAATTAAACTCTAAAGTGAACGCAGTTAAAAGACCCACTGCAGTCCCTAAAAATGTGTACCGCTTTTTTTTTACTTTGATTGTAAATTGATTTCTATGTCACAAATGCATCCACTGCGATTCAATATCGAAAACGAATAAAACATAACCATGTCTTAGGTGGGATCTTTAATAATGACAGGATTTGTTTGAGCATTGGAGTAGTCTGAAGATTAAACCATCACAGAGTTTCAAATATCTAAGCTACAGTGACAAGTATGTGAACCCTTTGGAATGACCCATGTTTGGCATTTTTAATCATAAGATGTGATCTTCAAGTTTTACCAGCGTGACGAAGCTAATCATGCGAGATTCTAATGTGATTAGTGAATGCACTTGTATGTGAACCCCTAGATGTAACTGGACAAAGCTCTCAGACGACTGATGACACACTGTACTTTTCCAACTTTCACTGGTCATGTCTGAATGATTAATTGAAGACAGACGAAAACTATTGTTGAGACATTACATGACTATTAAAATAAATAATTTTTAATACAGAAAACTCCATAAGGGTTGACATACCTGTTGTGCCACAGTATGTAATGTTTGTTGTTTCAGACCCTTCATATTTATATAGTCAGTATGAAATATTAAGTTCTTATATTAAGTGAAGTTTGACCTTTTGAATCATTTCTGCGTGGGGGACGTGACTGTGACAAACACATCCTCTTCATGCAATTACTGTATTTTTGGTCAGTCTCCATTTCGGTCTTCCCATTTCATACTGAGCAGGATGGAGGTAGAGACAGTGGCACTAAGGAGAGGGCCATTTAAAACCACAGGAACACAGTGATAGTCATTTTGTTAGGGTTACAGAGCACTTCACGCTTCATCAGACACAGAGACATCCACTTAAGACAGGACATTAGGAAGCACAGCTTTCATTTTCCCACTTTAAACACCAAACGCATTTGGCTTTCTCCATCTCACCCCACCCAAAAAAAAAAAAAAAAAAAAAAAAAAAGCCAAAAAAAAAAAAAAAAAAAAAAAAAAAAAAAAAAAAAAGTTTAAGTACCCATTTATGAGGAGTCACTTGGCAGAGAGCTTCAACTCTTTATCGATCCGTTTTTCTGCTGAACGACTCAACGAGAGTGAAGAGTTAGGGGGATACTGAGAGACAGGTAGACAAAACTCTCTTTCCCCACAGACCACAAAAAAAAAAAAAAATTCACTGTACCATTTTTGCGTGGTTTGAGCATTTTGTGTTCGTTCTCTCACTCTCATTTTGTGTGAGGATACTGTTTTCCTGACACACAGGTGGTCTGTTTAGAACTGCAAACACAAGAGAAGGGAGAGAAAGAGAGAAAGAGAGAAGCACATTGGGTTGGATGTCTGTTGACTGGGTTTCCAACATCAAGCAGGCATGGCACAGCACTCACTCCTCTTACGTGTAATGAAGTCAGGGAAATTGCTATTGACAAGATATTCAGCTCAAAAATGCCTTAATTGCGCCTCTACTATATAACAAGGTAGCATCTAAGTGGGGTCTGTGGCACTACTCTTACCTTAACCAGTTTCTTTATTCTTATTTCCACTGACCCATTATTTAAGCCCCAGCTGTGACATTTATCAACAATGCCAAATGAATGAAGTCAGGACTTTTACAAGCCCCACATTTAGATAATAAAAACCCACGACTGAGCCGGGGGTACAAACACCTTCTGGGCATTTGTACTAGTAGCTGTCATTGGCACAATGTAGTTGAGACACTTTGAGAATAATCTGAGAGCTGAATCATGACGAGAAAGATCAGCTGAAGTCTGTTTGAATGCTAGGGGCCAGCAGCGGACTGAACTGCCCTATCCGTCTCTGCTCCCTCCTGACAAACCCACACCCACAGCTCAAATAGGCAGAGATAGGACACAGCAGGTGTTTACGTCAGCAGAGAACTGTTGGGTTCTTTTCCTCAGAACTGTTTGAGTAAAGGTTACACAAGGCTTTAACAGCTGTCTGACAGCAGCCATTTTAGATGTTTTTAAAATGGAACACAGGGCCGGTCCTTGTGATAAGACCAGAATTAACATCTTTAAAAATTAGGTCTCCAGATCTGGCTTGCATAAAGTTCTATTTGGCCAGTAGGACGTTGACTGAAACTTAACGCACTATGAAGACATTGTGGGGAAAACAGGAGGCCCAACATTTTTTCCCCACTTACAGTGATAACTCACACTTTCACAAACATGGCCAATACGTTTGTCTTTGCAGGTTGTACACTGCTTTAAGCTGAAGTTGTGAAGTTAGCAACTCCTATATCTAAACCAAAAAGTGAAATACTAAAATCAAACAAGGATTGAATATCATCTCCTTGTTTATTTGCAGAATAAAACACACAATTTTTTGCTGGTGGTGGTGGTTGTATCAATACCAATTTCAAATTCAGTCCCAGCTGATTGTGTTTAAAGCCAATGGCAAACTTTACCCTGTAACGTTAACAGAGTAAGACAATGGGACAAATCTAAAACATTTGAGAAAAGGTAACATCCTTTTTGGAAGGTAATATTTGGAATATTTAGTATGTGCTGCTTATTTTAAGGGTCTACAGAAATATTAAGCAGACAAGTTTTTTTAATATCAGATTCTTTTAAAAATAGTTTCTGTATAAAATAAAATACAAAGTATGCAAATAAATTATGTTCCTATTGTAATATACCTGCACAACTTCTTAGAGACTAAATAATCTAACAATAAATAAAATGAATACCTGTACTGTTTATGACAAAACACAGGAGATCACATACAGCTCTGCCAAGGCAAAGACGCACAACATTGTCCATATTTGTGAAACAATGTTAAATGCAATAGTTATCATCTGCAGGGAATGATAGGAGAACGTCTGAGTTTTCCAAACATAGTTTTTTTTTTGCTAAATTGCCTTAAATATCAGCTAAGGGCTTTTAGTTAACATTTAAGGCTTACTGCCGAGAACTCAGTTCTGTGAAACACTGACACCAACAATCTTTGTCAGAAATATATACTTAAGGAATCTCAAACAGAAAGCTTTCTCATCCATAGTGCACAACACTAAAGAACATTACAGGATGATTTTCAGAAAGCAAATTAGGTTTCTTGAGGGGCACAGGGCAAAGGGCAGCTACATCATTATACAAAAGCATCGAATACAGAGCAAAGTGGCAGCACCAACCCCTCTTGTAACAAAGGGGGAGAGCTGCTTTTACCTTAGGCATCGGCAAAGACTTGTGAGAGAGCACATGACTGAGTTGATCACGCACACTGCAGTATGTATGGACAGAGTGGAGGGACTTTTTTTGTTTTGTTCCTCAGTCTCCCCCTGTCTCCATGATCCACTGTGTCTTAGGTTACTCGATCTGAGTCACAATCCTGAGTCAACCTGGTGGAATCAAATGTGGAGTCAAGACAGCAGCATGTTTATAGGCACAGACACATCACTTTTTTCTAAATAACTAAGAAAGGCTGTCTTCATTGTTAAGATGTTTTTTAAATCACTTTAAAATCATCAGGTGCTTCTTGCCATAAAAATAGAGATGATGGACTTTCACAATGTTTGCGAAGGTCAGCACGAATGACTGATCAGACTTTACAGAGCAGCTTTTCAGAGCAACTTGATATTAGTTTTATCTGAATGTTTTTTTGTGCTGAGAGAAACTAGCATTAATCCATTATAAGAGAGGCAACAGTTGAAATGTAGATCTGGACACTGGACAATGGATTACATAACGCAGCTTTCCAGATGTGTTAGATTATTTTAAACATTATTCAGGAAGACATACATGATTTGGTAGCTGTAGCAAGTTGGCCAAAAATCAGAAGAAAAAATGCATTTAGTGGTGTCTAGACAACGTCTTTCAGTATTTAGATGATAAAAGGACAGGAGACAACCTACCAGTCTGCCCCCTTATCAGAAACAGCAACGGAACATAGTCCATAAGGTTAGAGAAAAGGTGAAATGAGAGGTACAGAAAGTAAAGAACAACCACATGGAAAAATGGAGAAGGCAACAAAATCTTCCTGATGTTGATGTTACAGCTAAGGAGACATAGCAAGTTTAAACATAGCAGAAGGTGACAATGAACATACCATGTGAACAGCTTGAGTAGTAAGGAAGATGCCAGTCAAAGGATTCCACGCGTTATTTCTTCATATAATGGCCGAATGGATTTCAGAACATATTTTGCTAAAAGTACTAAATCAGACAGGGCTTTTGAATTTTTTGTGTTAAACATGTGAAATCAGCATCGGTTGTTCCGAAAGGGGATAAGATTGTTAGTTTCTAGTGCAAGAAGACACTAAAATTAAGTTGTCAAATCAAAACTTAGTTCTAACATCACTAACAAACAAGTCTGGTACAGATAATTAATAAAAACCTTATACTTTAGTGGACAATAAGTTCCACACTCTCAGCCTATGCAGCAGAGACAGGTTTGACACCTAAGTGATATCTCCACCATCCCTGGGTGAATGGGATTCAACTGTCACTACATATGATAAAGTTTTATTCAACTTAATTGTGCGCAGGGCAGTTTAAGGGCTTTGCGTCAGTTCAGTTACGCTGACAAGTTTGACTCCTTTTGGAGCATGTTTGCCTGCTAGTAACAGCACTGATGTCGATAGCGTATTGTCAGCTGCTGATTAATATTGACTAAATTACAGGAATTCGTCTAGTTCCTCTGAGGAGTGTTAGTAAATCCACCCTATTCTATTAATATCCAGTTGAATTGTTCCTTTTATAAATTTGTTACAAAGTAACTAAAAAACAATCAATTTATTACACAAGATTTCTCTTATTAGGACAATAATTAAAAACAAGCAAACAAAAAAACCCCAAACCATTAATGTTTGGTTTGCAAACTCCTTCACTCAAGCTGAGGTTCAGCATAGATGAACAACATCAGAGTTAAGGAGATAAAACAGGGATTATGGTGATAGTTGAATATGATGCTTATGAGGTTAATAAAAAGAAGGGAAATAATCTGTAAGAAGAAATAAGGGTATGACGGCAGTACTGGTAAGTGCTGAAATACCAAATGAGAGATGAGCAAAGCATGCTGGGGCAGCACTTACCACAGGACACTTTATGAGGTGGTGGGGGTGGTGTAGGTGGAGGTGGAGACTGTGGCTGGTCTGGTCTGCTGGGTTTCTTGGACCTGCGGCTCCAGCCATTTCCCCTCTTCTTTCTCCTTCTCCTGGCCGATGGCACAGGCACAGGAGGGTAAATACCTGAAACGAAGTGCAATTAGTGCGACAAATTAGGTGGCATGACATAAAGGTTTCTCCAAGTAAAACTGCTGTTCCGTTCAATCCCAGTTCTTTGAAATATTCCAAGTTTACATGACAATTTTTATATATGATCAAAACAACCCTGTATGCCCCATAAAAGGTTTACTACAAGCACTGGGTATGCAAGCAGGCAGCAAAATTACACACAATTCTACACAATTTTGACCTGCGATAAAACACATATATACTTTGGCAAAAGAATTTGAGGCAAAACACAATTTAGGTCAAAACTGGTACTGACATTGAGTGTACAGTAGAATGGGTAAAAAAAAAAAAAAAAAAAAGTATGTGGCACCATCAGCCCACAATACTACACACAACTACTTCTATTCTACTGCAACAACGAACTAAATTACAGTGCACTCACCAGTTCTCAACTGCTGTGTGAAAGATGGAAGAGGTATTTCTGTGTGTCTACAGGCATGTCGTACTCCAGAAAAGCACACCAGCTCTCTGTCCTCTATTCCATACCTCTGTCCAATTCTCTCTGGAGAAACTGAAAAACATAAAAATAAATGATAAATAAATATTAGGCTAGGTTAATTGGAGAAGCTGCAGTTACGACAGACACTGTCAAACAGGCCGTTATACAAAGACACAGCAATCAACAGAATTTTAACCTCTGACGAGCACTTCTCTGAGTCATTCTCACCTGCTCTTCTTCTCTTGTGGGACACTAAAGGCATCAGATCATGACGGGTGAGGACTCTAAGTAGTTGCAATAGTGGTTCCAGGTTGCCATCACTGATGTATCCTCGCCTCTCCAGCTCTAGCAGCAGCTCAAGACCACTCTTGGGCATGTACGAGGGCACTAGGGAATGCTGGCAACCCTGAGGCTTTAAACGCCTCCAAGTCTTCAGCAGCGCAGGAATAGGGGAAACTCCCGAGTCATCTGGGTCACCCTCATTGGGCTCAACTGTCCATCCCGCTGGATCAAGTGGGTGCGGGGCAGAATAGGTTTCATCCACCAGGAATGACAGCACTTCGATGTCAGCCTTTGTCAGCTGAGAACCAACTATTTCAAAAACCTCATGGAGAGACAACATCCCATAGTAGTTTAGGCACTCTGTTTCATCCCAGTAAAGGGAGTCCCTCTGTGGGTTCACTGGGTAATCCACTGTGGCCATGATCAGGGTGCCTACAGCCCCTGTCCTGCTCAAGTCCTGTGTTAACACGGTTCAGAATTAAAAACAGACAAAGAAATAGTCATTTCAGTGTTTACACATAAAGTTCAAACTCTGCAACTGTTGAGTTGAGAAATTACAGCAAACCATTCTAGTGTACAGCATCTTAATATCCATAAGAGGTGTACGAGCACAGATACAAAATTCTGGACTCTATATATGAATGCCAGCTTTGTTCATGTCGAGACTGAAGCATATGGCTGTAAAATATGACTGTATCTCTCACTTGCTGTATAATGGTAGACATGGTATCAGGAGCTCTGTCTATGCAGATGTCTGTGTAAAGGTGGGTAGGGCGTCCCAGGCTCAGTAACTAATCTTGTTCTATTCTCAAGTGCATATTCTCTCAAGTGCAGACTGGAATGACAATCAAACTCATTGAATCCTTGAAGCAGAAAAGTACATAAATATTAAGTACATTTTAGGCAACAATATAATATAAACTACCCTAAGAAATTAACAGCTCTTCCCAATAAGTATTTTATTGACTTTATAAAAATACGTTCAGTTATTACTTACATTGTTAACTACATAGCAATATTGGCTGTTTTTAGTGAATTTTGTGAAAATGAAAAAAGAAAAGCATATGTTTAAACGAAGGAATGACAAACGCAGCGTTTGTAACATTCCTGGAAAAGTGACTTTACTTCCGTGAGCAAAAACCGAAGCGGACTGATCACACGGCGTTATCAAGCTAGCAGACGCTGCCCTAAGGCCATTCTGGGACACGATCCCACCGTGGACATCTTGGAATAATCGGGACTCGTACCTATTTTTTTCGAAGTTGTCTCGGAACAAAGCGATGGGACGTGTCAGCTTGTGAATGTGATTGTCGTGTGTCATCGAAAGCAGCTGGAACCTGCAGACTTTTGTTCTTCCGTCGCTCAGCAGCAGCAGCAGCGGTGGTGGTGGTGGTGGTGATGGTGTCACCCCCCTTTACACGTGAGCGTTACGTAACAAGTCACGTTTATCTGAAGGAAAAAAACACAAACATGATAAACAAAAATTGGAACAAACGGCTGGAACATACGTAATGAGTTATGACACAAAACCCGCTAGATATTGAGCTCACCACCGACAAAAACTTACCGTGCACCTTTAATATAATGGAAAACCTCTTTGCTAGCTTATTCCGCTGTTTGTAACATGCTACCGGAGCACTGACTTAAATTCAGAATAATATTATTCGAAACGTAAAAACAGACGAATATTAAAGTGTTAGAACTGGGATATTTGGAAACCAGTTGTATCGGCCGACTTACCTCCCTGCTTGGTTGCGCTGGACAATCTAGCAACTTCCACAGCGATTTTCCTTTTCCTCTTCCGCAGTGCTTTTTTTTTTTCTCCAGAAATCTTTATTTAAAACAAGGGAACTAGCCAGACGGACCAGGACTCCATAAAGTTATATTTCGTTAATTAAATTTAATAAAATATGTCATAGCTGTTTTTTTCGTTACAAGAAAACGAGCCTGTCCTTTTAGATTTGTGGATGTGAATTCACCTAAAATGACCAATAAGGAATTATATAGAAAATCTTGAATTATCCACTCATACAAAACTACATCAGATTTATCTTTATGTACATCTGTGTTCATTTTCCTTCCAACAAAATATTTATTTATCCAGAATACAACCAGAGTCCATATTTATATGGAATAATACAGAGTAAAAGTGAGATTTTTATGTAATTTAGAAAAATCGCCTAATTTATTTTAAATATGATGAACACTTTCTAACAGTTTCAGCCTAAAAACATAATTTACAGCCTTGAAAAAGCCACTGTATTGTATTAAATTGTGCAGGTGGTCATTGTGTTACGCGTCCTCGGTTCATCCTTTTGTAAAATTCCACGCTGAGACGCAGCGTTGACAACGACACAAAACGCAGGGAAACTGACCAATCACAGCCTTCCGCATTCTCGATGACGTCAGGTCACGTCTTACGTCCATTGATCCGATGACATATTGTTTCCACGAGCTCCGTAAAGACAAGGAATTCCCATTAAGGCTTATTTGTCTCAGATGACAAAATAAAATGCTGTAACCGGCATATACTTCCATTATGCTACTATTCGCTACGACTGGGAAATATGAACAATAAAAACACAGATATCTTAAAACAACAAAACACTGGGGATATTGAACGACTTTGACTAAATTATATACAAAATTCAATGAAGAAAAAGTTAAACATATTGCAAGAACGAAATATAAACACCTTACATTAGTATGTACATTAAGATTAAGTGTAAACATTAAAAGAAAGATTGGAACGGTGGTACATCGTTTCTTTTGAAATAGATTCAAGTTGAAATAGAAATACAACACTGTAAAAATGCTTCCTTACAAGTAAAAGTCCTACATTGAACATTTCAAAAAGCAAAAACAACTATTAATAATTACAAAACGGTATTCAACACAGCACAAGAGGACACCTGTGCATTGTATCAGTTGATTTCTGCTGCTTTTTAAAGTTCTGATTGTTTAAAGTTGATTTCTAACCCCTTAATATAGTTAAGAGCCTATAATCAATAATCAATTTGCCTATCAGCAAATAGTAAAATTTAAAATATAAGACTAATGTACCTTTTTCAAGCTTTTTATTGATTGATTGTTGATTGGTTGACTGACTAATAAAATAAAAAAATACTGAGAAATATTGATGTTACAGCAAAATATATATATTTTTTTCAAACAGTTGAAATCTCAGAATTAACAAAATAAAAAACTCCCCGACGCTGCCAGTGGGTGGCGCTGTTGTGGCTCTGGGCAGCAGGAAGTCAAATAAAGATCCACATCACATCCGTGACGCAAAACAGCAACAACAGTCGGTGGAAATAGGAGTCCAGTCCCATTTTCTTTGTGAGTATATTTGATCAAACGATTATGAATATGACGGTTCAGGTAGCTCTGTTGTTTTTTCGAAACATTCCTACCGGGCTGTCAGGTAAAAACATCTGTGTGGAGATGAGCGTTAGCAGAGAAGCTAACGTAGCAACGGCAGCATTTGAGCACAGAGCAAGTTGTCTTCGTGGAAATGTGTTAAACTACACACCTCAGTAGAAATCAATACTTTCTCTACGTTTACGGCAGCAACAGCCGCTTAAACATCCTGTGTGTTTTGTGATGTGGCTGTGTCAAGCCCCTGATCTGCTGGCTAATATTTTCCACTGCTCAGACTCCACCTTAGACAACTATGTCCCTGGTATTTTCGATGTACGAATATCAAGAACTCCAACACCATTTACACTTGCTTATTGATTTAGCATAAAGTTTGCATGTGATTTTGTGCCACTCTCTTTTTAATAACGCTTGCAACTCCACTTAGCAGTCATTCAAAACAAATTATTGTGTTCATATTGATAACAAGATTTGATAGAGAAGTTAGTCTATGATTATGCATCAAGTAGCCTAAAAGCAAATATTTAACATAATTTGCTGCATTGTAAAGTTCATGTTGTTTCTTCATTTAGTATTCTCAGTAACGTTCATATTGTTCCTTTGCTTAGAAAATGATTTAAAAACAACTTTAAATTGAGTTAATTAAGAAAGTCACTATTCACCTTTGATAATATATAACGTGTGTTGTTTTGTACTTAATAAACCAGTGACTGATGAAGGGTTTTTCCTAAATCTACTGACAGCCAGTATAACACCACATGCTTTGTGATATCTCAGTTTGCTGGTAAATGTAGTTTTCCACAAAAAACTGTTGTTTATAACCAGCACTATTAGACTATTAGACAGCCCTGTGATGTTTTGCTTATAATATTTCCTTTCAGGAAAAAGCCCGTAAATGCCGTTTGGAGCTCCGAAAGGTGAGAACTGTTTTGTAGACATGGACAGCAAGGCTGGAGATCTGTTCACTGCCGAAGATGCTCATCCAACCGGTACCGGTGGAGCTGGAATCTTGGCAAAGTAAGAGTTTTCACCTTTTATTCTGAACGAGTTCAGGTAGTAGTTATTCTAATGATATCACCAGAATATTAGTAGTGCAATTTTGCACAAATGTGTAAAAATACTGAGTTCATCCACTAAATTTACCCGTCTGCAATAAAGACAGGTTGTATTAAATAATGTGTATCCAAGTGTTTCTTGGCATGTTTACTTGTGAGTTTCTTAATACTTCTTTGTGAATCGTAGGTTATGGCTCCCTAAAGGCTTCTCGGCCAGTATGGCCAAAGAGTGGTTCGACAGGCGCAGACTGTCCATCAGACCATGGGCTAGCTTCGTGGATCAGCGCAAGTTCTCAAAACCTCGCAACTTTGGAGAGTTGTGTCAGAGGGTGGTGAAAAACGTCGACGTCTATAACAGCAACTATACCTTCATCTTCCTCGGTCTTATCCTTTACTGCATGTAAGGCGAGCATGTACTCTCTTGTGTCAGTAAGAATATATATAAATATGTAAAATATTAATATTATTATGATTATTATTTTTATTTTTACTCAGCATAGCTTTCACTCATACAGTAACTCCAATAAGAACAGGAGCTTACAGAAAACCATTTGGAAAGCTTCTATAGGTTCTACTGTGACTTCTGTGGGCATTACAAAAGTAAAAACAGAAACAAAAGTATGATTTAATAAGTAAAAAATGTTGTACTAAGATCAAATCTAAAAATGCTCCTTTAATTCGCACCAAAATGACGGGTGTTGTTTCTTCTCCTCAGTATCAGTTCTCCTATGCTACTCATTGCCTTGGCTGTATTTGCCGGTGCCTTCTACATAATCCACCTCAAGTCTTTGGAATCTAAACTGGTCATCCTGGGTAAGTTTAACTATCACATATCTCTCATTTTGACATATTGTAATTTGTCTTAGATGTGGTGTATTGTAGTTATGATAGTTTTTTTAGAATATATTGTGAAATTATAATAAAACTAAGTTTTTGATCAACTTAAAGCATTCACTAGTAATAGTCTAGTCTAGTATTTCCTAGTAAAACCCTATGTAAAAATTTACAGTTTTCTTCTATTTTAACCAGGCAAAGAGTTAACTGTCCCTCACCAGATGAGTTTGGCTGGAGCTGTCTCACTACCTGTGTTCTGGTTGGCCGGAGCTGGTGCTGCAGTCTTTTGGGTTTTGGGTAAGCCAACCAATGGAAGTCTTTGTCTAAGTATAACTGAAATGATGTTAATGTACAGGTAATCTCTGTCCAACCCCTCCTCTTCATTGCTCTGTCCTTTTTCCTTTCTCCTTTTGTCACGTCTTCTCTCAGGAGCAACACTGTTTGTCATTGGCTCTCACGCTGCGTTCCGTGAGCTGGAGGGATCTGAAATGGAAGAGCTCCTCATGGAGCCGGTGTGAAGATGAGGCTGAACTGGGAGCGGATGCTGGTCAATGATCAGTCTTCACTTTCACTTTCACCTCCAAAATAGTTGTTATGGATTGCATAGCCTTTTTCAAACTCATAAATCAAAATTGGTACAGGTAACTTTCCATATACATAAATAAGAATAAATGTAAATGTATTTAAGCACAGTAACATACAGAATATATTCCTTCCTCTACATATTTTAAACCTTGAATGCCTCTGGTTTGTGTCAAATAATCTGTCGCTTACCACAATGTCTCATACTTTGTGACGTATCGTTTGACTTATTAATCTCGTAAGGAACCATGTTTGCTACACCCTATTGTGGGATTAGAAATAGCTTCTGATCATCAGGGATGTTGTGTTTTATATAAATATTACATTTACATGCAATGTGCCATTCAAAGCTTTACATCTCTTATAATGACCATGCACAAGATAAATAAAATGTTATATTAATGAGAATGCAAAAACAAATTTGTAACTTTAGTAGGCTGATTGACATTGATTGATGGATGGATGACAAGACATTTTAATGGGTCAGTACTTTGTAATTATATTTTGTATTGGGGAACATGTGCTACTTTGCTTATTGTCTGTGTACACATTTATCAGCTCTGCTTTCTTTCTTTCAGACTTGAAGGTCATCCTTTAAACCTGAAATATTTATTTTTGGGAATACATTATACATTTATTTACATATCAATGTCAGTTGGTTGTTTTGTATTTAAATAACATTTTGGATGTGCAATAAACCCCTGGCGTAAAGATTACTGGTTGGTTTCCTGAAGCCTGTCACCTTTATTTTATGATTTATCTTCTTGTTTTTTTCTGGTACTTTATTCCATTCATGCTAAACTACAGTAGACTCATGTTTGTGCAGGCATGTCAGGTGCTGCAGAGAACTCACTGGCCCTCAGCACGTATTTTCTACATTTCTTCACTACTGTGGTTCAGTCTGAATACACACGGGAATAAGACAGTTCCAAACCTTGTGGCTCTTCATGGGCTCTAGTACACCAAACACTGCAGCGCTTACCACCCCCCTGTTGTCCCCCTTTTGTCCCCCTTTTCATGTGACCCCTGTGACCTGTGCTCCATGACAGCACAGCGAGAGGACCCCATGCTCAGGTTGCCTTGGTGATGACCTTGGAGGGCCCCAGTCAGGAACACACACTCGCTTACACACTGCGGCAAAGGCGAGCGATCGATATTCTATTATACTGTGAGGGTGGTGGTGGTGGAGGGGGTTGGGGAGTGGGTCGCACTGCAGTGAGCTCACTGCAGAGACACAGGGGAAATTAGAGAGAGGGTGTGAGTGTGAGTGTGTTTGTCAGCGAGAGTGACAAAGTGGGTGTGCATGTGTGCTACTGTGTGTATGTATGAGCAGGAGACAATGCATTTGACATTGGGTGGTGTTTGAGCGATGTCACAAAGTTTCTGTTTGTCACTCAAAGGGACGTGTCCTACATTATCACCAGATGTTGCACAGTGACCTCTCACAATATTCCGCAGTATGTTGTGTGTAATCTGTTTGAATTGTGTGCTAGTTGTGCATTTCATTCAAAATGAATGCCCTTCGTGGCACACAGAGGTAACAAACTGTGTTCCTTAAAGTAAACACTGCTTCATTTGATGTATTGTAACCTTTAATTAATAAAGTTTATTCATATTTTGTCTACTCCTTCTCTCTTTGTATAATCTGTGGATATAGTTCCCATTGGTTGGTTCTGATCCTGCGGCGCATATATGCTGGTATCATGGACAAAGCATTTATGTGTAGAGGTTTGGTGCATTATCCTGGGCTGGTGCCAACTTTTCCTCCCATGTCTGTTTAATGGTATGCTGTTTGCAGTTTGAAGTATATATTAAATCATAACACTAGGTGGCATCCCTTCCTTATTCTCTATTTCTGCTGCTAATCAAGATATAGAAACTGATTTCATGTAAGTTGCAGGAATTATTTTACGTTTGAGTTTATGCATTGTCAGGACAGGGATGGTTATATACAGAGTTCCTATCAGCAATTATTTCCAGTATGGATGTTAATGTGGGCAGTGGTGGTGGAGGGGTCTCACACACAGAAGGTGTGCGGTTTAATTCCCGGCTGCTTTGGTTTCCTCTTACACTCCGAAGTCATGCATGTTAGGTTAATTGGGGACTAAATTGCCCAGAGTTGTGAATATGTGTCTCTCTGTGTTACCCTGAGCTCTCCGGTGTGTGCCCCACCCCTCTTGCTGAGTGACAGCTGGAATAGGATGCAGCCCCCACAACCCTGACCAGGATAATGGGCTACAGATAACAGATGGATGTCCTCTCTCAGTTTACATGATGGTGAGAGTTGATGATGATTATCTAAACTGAACATTGTTCACTTCAAAGATCTAACTCACAGGGCTACAGCAGTGGATTTTTATCATGGTTTATTTTGTCTGCGTTGAGCTCATAGTGTTTAAACTATACTAGCAGAGCACATATTAAAGCACTTGTAAGCAAGTTAAGGACTGACAATCTGAGGAAAGGATGAGAATAAAGTTCATTACGTTTCAAAAGTCTCAATCAGACAAAGACACTCAGACAGGTGTTTGTTGTATTAAATGTTCTAGATATTTTATTGGTGTTGGTTTCATTTATTTGACACACATGTTCTACTAGTATTTTTTTTTCTTCAATTTCAACCCTTTAAGCCATCTGAGATAGACTCAACCTGAGACCGCTGGCCCTTCACTGGTCTCCAACACATACATTCACACAGACCCATGCCAGACTGGACCATAACAGGATTTGGAGTAAAATTAGACCTTGTCCTGATCCAGTATCAGAGAACCCAGGCACATGGACTCACCACTCGCCACATCACAGCACACCCACAGTCACAGGAACCTGAAAGCCTAGGCTGGTGTCTTGTGCCTTTTGGGTAAAAACACAATCTAAAACCCTGCTTTGCTGTTACATTTTTAGAGTAGTCTCCTGAAAACCCATCAAAAATAACTGAAACCAAACAAAAAAATTAAACGAGAGACAAACACTGGTTCTTTTTTTTTATCTCACCAATATTGTTGATATTTTTCTTCATTAATGTCTCTCTTAAGATGTTTTTCCAACATGTGTTTTTTATTGTTTCATTTCAATTAAGTATAGAATTATATAGATTTCCTAGAGCACACAGAAAGATTGATTTGTATTTATCAACTTGGGGAGGTGTACTGTAATAGTTATTAACAAGGACAATGGTTCACACAGTGCACACAAACAGAGACAAACTGGGTAGAAGGGAGGGGAGGAGTGTGAGAGACGGGGGGGGGAGAGGGGAACAGGATGCATTGGGGTGTGCTTTGTTTGACTTAAATGAGGAAAATGAGCTCTCACATACCCCCCCTCCCACCTTAGAAATAAAAAAGACAGAAAATAATTAAATCCCCCCCTTTAACCCACATATTAAAAAACAACAACACTGTGGCCATAAGAACGGAAGAGAAGGAAAATGGACGAAGTGAGGACGACAGGGAGATGACCACTCCACTGGTCCTCTACAGACAGGAGACGGAGGCAAGAGATGGCAGTCGAAGTGGTGTCGGCGGTGGGATCTCACTGTGTGGTAGTTATATCTGTGTGTGATTGGAGGACAAGCTAAGGGTTGGGAAAGAGGAAAGAGAGGAACGGGAGGGAAGGGAAGGAGCTGAATGGCCCTTTTTTGCAGAGCATAGACACTCCCCTTGTATTCTTAGTTCGTTCAAACCTACATACGTAATATGCAGCTGCCGTTTGGTAGATATATTGGTTTATGTACACAGCAGTGAGAGAACACATGCAAAGAGTATCATAGGAGATGAGGGGGAAGGAGGGGCGGGTCAATGTAGAAAGTTGTAAAGGTGCTTTTGCTGTTTTTAATCTTTGGGGCAGTTGTGATGAAAATTGCTTCAAAGCTGTTTTCGTCTTTAAGGGGGCAGGGCATCTGGAAATGTGTCTTGCCAGGGATAGAGGTGGGAGGAGGGCGAAATAAGTGGAAAATGTAGAGGGTGTGAGCAAAGATGCTTGATCAATAATATGTCTCCTTTTCCACCCAACCTGGAATGCAAATGATAGGAGAAAACAGAGGATTTACAGTTAACAGTGTTCACCTGTTAACAGCATGTTATTAGCATCAGGTAATTTGCTTTCTTGCTGACATTTGGGTGAGAAAATGTAAACCACTTTGGTGTCTGCACAATAAATATGAAGCTACGTTAAACTGCTAGCTCTACGGCTCAGTCATCAACACATTTGTTGAATCCATACAGAGAATCTAAACACTGTTTTTTAATGCCAATTTCTAGATACTTGTGACTTCCTGGAGTGTTCCTATTACATATTAGTTAGCAAAGAATCTGAAACAGAAAACAGGAAGTGACTATGTTCAGCACAAAGAAAACGTCGGGCACATATTCTCACTCAAAGCTATTCCTTAATATAATCTTTGATTGAGGGGTGGAGAACTCACCTCCGGGGTTCCGACGAAGCAGGAGTTTTCGAACTTCATCGTAAACAAAGATGAGAAAACTATAGGGGAATGCACAAAACCACCATGTAGGCCTGGGGACAAAACAAAAGATTCAGAATAATTAAGAGTAGGACAGTCAACAGATGTAGAATGCGAGTATATGTAGAGTGACTGTGAACTGTGATTCATGTGGAAATGAAGCTCACTTTAGAGGATACATCCTGAGTGCCACATCCATGCCTGGGCAGTAGGAGAGGAAGGCAGCCAGGGCCGTCTCTTCGAACAGGCCAAAAATCAGGATCTTGTTTCTTAATGAAGACACAGATATTGAAAAGTCATCAAATTTCGCCAAAGATTACTGCCAATAAATTTTGCAAGGAAAGACCTCATGTGAGTTTGTGGGTTTGGACTCACTTCATGCCCTGCTGGAACACAGAGTTACGTCTGGTCTTGCAGACGATGACATCAGCCCACTGCACTACTACAATACTGACAAAGAAGGCGGTGTGGCAAGTAAACTCTACAATCTTCCTCTGCTCGTATGTCTGAGGGAAGGTTTAAAGAGAGAGACGATAAGGTTGAGAAACATAACTCCCTCACAGTTACACTTAAACACACATAAAAGCCACACCTACCCACTGCTGTCCATAGCTGTCTTCCAGGTCATTGGTAGCACGGTCGTCCCAGTCAAGCCTGATGCCTACTAGTCGACTGGGGAGGAAACCATTTTCAGCCAAGATGACAAAGTAGGAGAAGAAGCCTCCGAGAGCCTGGATCATACCTGAAGGAAAATATGCATATGAGCGGAATAAATAACCAAAAGGCTTTAAAGAAACAGAGGGATAAAGTCGATTTTTAACACAAATTACTCTCAGAAAAACAAGATCAAATTTCATTCCAGATCAAAGACAATGCACAGTCTGGAGCAGGAATCCCAGTCTTTAGTTCTCCTACCAATTTGTCCATAGGCAATGCTGATAAGCCTCTCGTTCACCAGCTTGTCCCTGAATGGGTTCCTGGGCTGACGCTTCATGATGTCACTCTCAGCTGCTTCATAAGCCAGGGAGATAGCTGGCACCTGTGGGAAGAGCATGAAATGTGAACTCTGCTACCATCCAGTTCTTCCTCCTCCACAGCTACCACTTTATGGTATTTCATATCAACAGGAGCTGGATTCACAGGTGCCTGTGCGTGAGCATAAATCTGTATTTGTCATATGAAGCAGCCGGTGTTCGATCAGGTCTCACCATGTCAGTTCCCAGGTCAATGCAGAGGATGGTGATGGTTCCCAGTGGTAGGGGAATGTTGACGATGATAAAAAATAAGAAAGGGGTGATCTCTGGGATGTTGCTGGTCAAAGTGTAGGCAATGGACTTTTTAAGGTTATCAAAGATCAACCGGCCTGAAGGGAGAAGAGCAGACAGGTTACATCACATACCAAGTTCTACTCTTCGTGTTGTTGCCAAAAAATAAATAAAGCTGCAACCTTTATATACTGTGCATGACAAATATTTCTTGTACTTAATCGTAATCTAAACGTCACCATAACCAAGTCTTATGCTATTTTCAAATTCTCTCATAAACTATAATTAAATTTTTTTCTATCTTCAAGTTATTTTTCTGACCTTCTTCTACTCCTGTGACAATAGAGGCAAAGTTGTCATCCAACAAGATCATGTCTGCAGCCTGTTTGGACACATCAGAACCTGAGATTCCCATGGCAACACCAATGTCGGCCTTTTTCAGCGCAGGAGAGTCATTCACACCATCGCCTGTCACAGCTACAATGGCACCCTGGGAGAGACAAATGAAAGACATGGAGAGCCAATGGGTTTTATATCATAAACCCAATTTATGCATCTACTGCATCTGTTTTTTAAGCACATTATGTATTATACTGTATTTTATTTTAAGTTTCTATGCAAAGCATGTATTAACTGTGTTTAAATTCATGTGAGCACAATATATCACAGAAAACTATATATACAGAAGTTAGTCAGCACTTCATCAATAAACTATACTGGTATAATTTTAATTTTCCATGACTGCATCACTTGGTTTTTTATGTAGGAACATTAACAAAACATAAACATACCTTGAATGAATTGTTAAAATGTTACATTTAAATGAATGCAATTAAATGTTTTCAATGTGAATGAAATAAAACTATAGCCTTTTGATAATTAACGCACAGTAAATGTAACCATCTGGCACTCCTCATTCAATGGACAACTAGCGCCATCTGCTGCTGGAAGTGCATTAAGCTTTAAAAGCCTTGTCCCTGAGTTTTCGTAATGTAATTCCCAGGAAACATATAGTGGTATTGTCTATGGTTTGTTTTTTATAATGACTTATTTATTTTTATTTAATAAAAAGAAAAAGAAACATTTAAAGTCATAAAGTCTTCCAACCTGTCTCTGGCAACCCTCTACAATAATGAGTTTCTGTTGTGGGGAGGTTCTGGCAAACACAATCTCTGTGTGATTCCTCAGGATGTCGTCCATCTGATCCTGAGATAGATCCTTTAGGTCTGTACCATGGATCACGCAGGCCTTAGCATCCCTGAGGAGAGACAATGAAATGCTGGTGTAGGTCTCATAATTCAGCAATATTTGTGTGACTGACTTTTTCTGTAAACAGTTTTTACCTGGGGTTGACTTGGCTCACTGGTATGTTGAGACGAGCTGCAATGTCCTCCACTGTCTCGTTGCCTTCTGAGATGATGCCCACTCCCTTGGCGATGGCCTTGGCTGTAATTGGATGATCTCCAGTGACCATAATGACCTACAACAACAGCAGCAACAAACAAGACATGTCATCGTGTGATTTCAAAGACATATAAGCTATATTATACACTGTAAGAAATAAAGAAACCATGCATACAGTGTATTATAAAGCTCACCTTGATACCAGCAGATCTGCATTTGCCAACAGCATCTGGCACAGCAGCACGGGGAGGGTCAATCATGGACATGAGGCCAATAAAGCAAAGATTGTCGGTTTGGAAGTTGACATCATCTGTGTCAAAGGCAAAGCCCTTGGGGTACTGGTCCTCAGGAAGCAGCACGTGGCAGAAACCTGGAGACAGAAAATGCCTTTATAATCTGTATTTAATGTGCAATGTACAGGAGTGTCTCAGAATCAACATACTCCACATCTGAGATATCCTTCCAATATCTGAACCTCAAACTCTCTTACATTTAGAAAAGTAACTTTCCTGAACGTAAGTTATACTCTTTCCCTCTGTATTTACCCAGCACTCTCTCTCCCAGTCCTCCCAGCTCCATGTAAGCATTCTGGAAAGCCTCCTTCATCTCTTCATCCATTGGCTGCTCCTTGCCCTGTAACATGATGGTGGAGCAACGGTCCAGAATCCTCTCAGGGGCTCCCTTCATTACCAGCAGATAGCGGTTGTCATTAGGATCCTCTGTCTCATGTACCGAGAGCTAGAAAAGGTGAAAAGTAGTTTACACAGACTGCGCACTGACATAAATACTGCTGTGTTTTTGTGTACAGCTATATTCATTTATTACACACCTGATATTTGTTGGTTGAGTTAAAGGGGATCTCAGCCACCTTCTTGTTCTTTTCCCTCATCGCCCTGACTGAGCCACAGGACAGTTCAATACACTTCAGCAGGGCTGACTCTGAGGCATCACCCGCAACATCGCGCTTCAGGATAGGCAATGATTCTTGTCCTGCTTTGAACTGAGCACGGTTACACAGAGCTGCGACGCGAGCCAGAGACAGCCATGTCACTGAACTCTTGTCAAATGAGGCACCTGGACAAAGAAAAGAAAAGTGGACTTTAATGACTGCAGCATCAATCGCTTAGTCCTTCTACAGTAGACATTTTTTTCACACTTTAGCAGTGTTTGTGTGTGTGTGTATGCCCTCATGTCACTGACCAGACTGGTCCTCGGTGGTATCAGCCTCATGGATCTGGTTGTCAAACCACATGTGGGCCACAGTCATCCTGTTCTGGGTCAGAGTGCCTGTTTTATCAGAGCAGATGGTGGAGGTGGAGCCCAGGGTTTCCACAGCCTCTAAGTTTTTCACCAGGCAGTTCTTCTTTGCCATACGTTTGGCAGTCAGGGTCAGACATACCTGCAGTTACATTTGTGAAATGAAACAATGTTTAGGATTGTTGTATTTGAATGATCGGCAATAATGCTGTAAGAGAAAACTTACAGTAACTGTGGCCAGCAGCCCCTCAGGCACGTTGGCGACAATGATACCAATGAGGAAAATAACAGCCTCCAGCCAGCTGTAGCCCAGAATGAGGGCCAGGATGAAAAAGGTGATGCCCAGGAACACGGCCACACCTGTGATGATGTGAATGAAGTGCTCAATCTCCTTGGCAATAGGGGTTTTGCCGGTCTCCAGGCCAGAGGTCAGAGTAGCGATGCGACCCATGACTGTGCGGTCACCGGTGCAGATAACAATGCCACGTGCTGTACCTGGTTTGGGAAAATAGACAAATTGCATTAGTATCAATGTATTGCATTAGTGTAATGATAAAAATATGAATGTGGTGCCTTTAGATTCAACTACTGGCAGACAAGTTAATAATGGTATGTGATACTATTGCTATGGTGACAATACCTTCCACGCAGTTGGTGGAGAAGAAAGCGACGTTTCGGGTCTCCAAGGGGTTGTCATGGGTACAGTCAGGTGACCTACTCTGAGGTTCTGACTCCCCTGTCAAGGAGGAGTTATCCACCTATTAGGAAACAGAAAACAAATAACAAAGCATGTTGTTGCTGTATATACAACCAGAAGTATGAATTTGAATGTGTGTGCATAGTGTGTGTGTGTGTGTGTGTGTGTGTGTGTGTGTGTGCCTGTGTGTTTGTGTACCTTGCAGCCATGAGCAGAAACCACCCTGATATCAGCAGGGATCCTGTCTCCTCCCTTCACTTCAATCAAGTCTCCGGCCACCACTTCCTCAGCGTTGATCTGTACCTTCTCACCCTCACGGATCACTAATGCTTGCTGCAGGAAGACAGGGATGAGGGTTAGAAAACACACATGCTGGACTCAGTCTGTTTAGATAAACACTGTCTGTGGGAGCAAGTAGAGACTTTTGTATTTCTTTATGTAAAAGAACTCCCTGCAGATATGTTTGACAATACAGTCTAAATAGCACCTAAATAGCAAATAACATCAATTTTAACACATTCCCAATCAAAGCACACAGTATGCATAACAATTGCAGACGAAGACCTGCAACCCCCAGCTGTACCAACTCCTTTGCAATAGATTATATTTGTCCTCCATCTAATTGGCAAGTAGAAATGTAGGCGTTTGTCTCCTCACATGCTGTGACAGTGGGAGGATAGGCAGACACTGACTTATGTGTAAATGACTTCAACACTAGCATGTTTTACACTCATTTAGGCAGTGAAACACCATAAAACTATTATGACTTGGAGACATGTGATTATGTAGGCCAATATAAGAGTATGGTACAAAATGGATAGAATGCCAAAACTATTCCTCTGCAACATCAAAGCCTAAATAGAGTTACTCATTTACTTTCAGGGCTGTAAAGTAAGAGCCCTCTTCCAAATCTGCAGGAATTCAAACAAGCTTTGACACATAAGTTGGTTTCTTTTGAACAAACACATATTTACCTGAGGCACCATGTTCTTGAAAGACTCCATGATTTTGGAGCTCTTGGCCTCTTGGAAGTATGAAAAACAACCAGTGATGATGACGACAGCTGTAAGCACTATACCTAGATACAGCTGGAGAGAGAGAGGGGGGAGGAAGAGAAAGTTAAACATATGTGAACGTGATTGTGGGGAGGTGCTGCGTACAAATCACTTAGTAGAAGTGTTGTTTGTGTCGGCGGATGTGTTAATGAGCTGTAGATGGTCCAGATGTGAATATGTGTGCGCAAAATCAGTGTGACCACTTGTGTGTGGACCTCACGTTGTCTCTTGAAGGCTCATCCTCTGTAGCTGCCTGGATGGCATAGGCCAGAAAGCAGAGGATGGCACCAATCCACAGCAGAATGGAGAATCCACCAAACAACTGGCGACAGAACTTGACCCACTCTGGGGTGGTGGGAGGAGGGGTGAGAGCATTGGGACCATCCCTTATCAGAAACTCTGCAGCCTTGGCATTGGTCAGTCCCTAGAGGGAACAGAGAGCAGGTGGGACATAATAAGGAACTGCAAGTTTACACTGAAACAAAGCCAAGGAAAACTAAATCTGTTTCAGTTAGTTAATATTTTCTTATTTTTTAAATGACTTTGGGGTCCACTAGACCTGTCAGTACAGCCTGTCAAAAACAGTTATATGCCAATAGCGGTACACATAGCCACCTAAGAGACATCAAAACCTAATTCATGACAGTATCATCATAATATAGATTAGAGAGTGTCAAAAGTTCAGAAAATAAATTGAAAATGGTTAAAATGTCACTGATAACTTAAATTAAGCGAGAGGTACCGGCAAACTATTGACACAGAAAGTGCAAAACCAACTTGGTTCTGATATTCACTGAAATAAAGTAAGCACCCTCCAGTGGTACAAGTAGGTAGTAACACTTTTAGTTGTTAAAAATGGACAAGTAACTACTGCCTGGCTGTTTTGGTTGTATCATATATTATAACTATATATTGTAACCTAAACTGAAAATACAAAATTAATTAGGCCTGTAAGATAACACTAATAAAGTTTACTGGAAAAGTCACACTATTGACTGTGGTGCAGTAGGTAGAGCGGTCGTCCACCAATCCTACAGTTGTTGGTTTGATCCCTGGTTCCTGTGGTCATGTGTCAAAGTGTCCTTGAGCAAGACAGTGAACCTCCACTTTGTTGCTCCTGGGGAGTGTTGGTCAGCTGTGTGTGTGTGCGTGTGTGTGACTGAGTGTCAATGGGTAAATAAGAAGCAGTGTAAAGTGCTTCGAGTACCAGCAGGTAGAAAAGTGCAGGCTGTTTACCAGTGATATCATCAACTCACCTGGACAATGTCAGTCTGGAATTTCCTGCAAACTTCCTCTACAGACATCTTATGTTCTGTCTGAAAAACAAAAAACAAAAAACAACTAAAATCATTACACTATATTGTTGAGTAGTTTAGAAGTTGCTTTTTTTTGCATGCAGGAAAAATTTTGTCCAATTTAAAAGAAGTTATAATTTGTAATATGTATAGTATAGTATAGTATAATAGTTTTCACCTTGGTAGCGTTTGAAAAAAATAATCCGGTAACTTAATTGCATACAAGGTTATTAAAAATTTACTCCATGCATGCAGTTCACCTGAGACATAAGAGTATCAGAGTAGTCAGGTATCGTGACCTTGGTGTCTGCTTCTTGTGCTGGGATGTGGGACCAAAGTGACGACCTCCTGATTACAGGCCTCTAACCCCTCGTGTACCCTCTTACCAGCATAAGCACAATATTTTGGCCTGTTTGAGAAAGTATTTCTTTCTCTACAACATATTAATTGCAATTCACTTTCATTCACATTTGCTGCAGGAAGGTATTTCTCACATCTCAAAATGTATCGATGATTTAAAAATCTTCTGATTTGGTCTGCAGGACCAAAATTAAACATAAATGCTCTTTTCCACAAATATCCAGTGATAAAGAAATCTTTACTTACAATAGGAACTTCCTTCTTCAGGTCATCCATGTCCTTGGTTGCCCCCTTCTTCTTCTTGGGGGATCGGTCATCTTTGTCCTGTGTGGTGGCAACGCGGTAACTGTCTGACCGCCCATACTACAGACACACACACATGCTTTATACATGCCTTTTGACTAAATTAAGAATAAAGTAGCGTTACTGCCTTTCCTGGGTTTGCACATGTACATTATATTTTCTACAAACAACACTGAAAATATATTAGATGACAGGCCATCTTTGTCCCAGGGGCTGTCCCATCTGGCATTCTGGCAGTAATTACCAGATCGTACAACAGATGAGGTCACAGGGTTCTGTGTTTTCTGTCTTTCTGTGTATAGTAAGTAGCGTTGTATCCTTGTGAAGTGGCCTTGTGAAGTAGCTTCAGTTTCTCTGAAGGTAATAATAAAAAATGTTAACGTTAAAAATCTTATAAGAATCACTGTGGTTAGAAAGTAAAATGCATTACCCTGGAAGCTCTTTGCTTGCTGTATACAGCCAATGCAGTTTAAACACAAATTAAAGTCTGTGCCTACAGTCTACTCGACCATATCCATTTGATCTCCACTAATCATATATTTCTGGCCCTGATGTCCACAACACGCTGAACAGACACATCACAACATAATCAAGCGCAAATGGTTTAAGCCATAGGTTTTAACTAAGTGTTTTCTGCTCCTTTTCATTTACTTATCTCAAAGCAAGCATTGAGGACACGAGAGAGCTGACAAACCGCGCTTATAGACTCATCAAAGGCTTTCTGATTGGATATCACTATGTTCTACACCATTAGACCAGACAGATCAGAGGCTCTTTGATTTCAAGATTAGTACAAAAAAGGACAGACATGAATGAACACAGGCACATGACGTGTTCTGCTCCCTGCTTAACTTCCCTGCCTGTTGTGCCAGTGTAAGGACCAGATCTCATTATTACACAATCTATATTTGCTGTAAATATTTGTTAGCTTAGTGTGAGTAGTTAATTCCCGTTGAATAAAAAGTTACTGTTTATCTGGTCTTGGTTTAATGGAAATACTCTGAGCAAAGTGAAGACTTCAGAACATAAGAGACCTGCTACTTGTTTATTAAATGTATGGGCTGATGTAAAAAAAATTAGCACAAGAAAGGAGTTTGCCTGACAATGGTAGTTTGGTACAGCCATTTTTACAGTTTTTTTTAGATTATTCACATTGGACTGATTAATTGTATTACTAGTTTTATTCTTTTGGATATTCACTTGGATTTCCTGTAGATTGCACTTTTGTTTGCACTTCCTGGATATATTTCTACTGTGTAAGATTATTCAACTCCACTTTGATAAAAGTGAAGCATCAAACTCCAGATCTGTGCGTGACTCCACTTTGAAAGGGATACACATTGGATTTATTACAAACATATCCAAGGTACAGACAAAACGAACAGGGAAACACAGATGCTAAACAGAAAATATAAGTAGCTCTTACAGCCTGGTATGCTCCTTTCTAGCAGCACTACACATTCTGCTCCTTTTAGATCTGCAACTGTAATTCTAGCCTTTTGTCTGGAAGCAGTGTAGCCTGACCACTGGGCAGCATTAATATAAATATCTCTCAATAAAGATCAGAAGTGACATCCTGGAAGTCGTGAGGAGGTCCCAGTGGAAAAGCCCTTAATTGACGCAGCGGAGTCCCCATGGAAACGGCCCTTGTTGGCAGATCAATGTAGTCAGATACACATTGAGTGGAAGCAAGGGTTATGGAAGTCACGATTTACTTTGGATCAGAGAAAAACATCAATATATTTTAATACAAGAGACAACAGTTATCTTACTTTTAGATGTGTGTGTGCCTCAAAAGATCTGAAGATGGGGTTAAAAGGTAGAAAAGTACAGTCAACCTAAATTTAAGTTAATAAGCAACTGTGTGTTAGAATAAAGGAGACACCATCTAGTGGTACAAGCAGGTAGTAACATTTTTAGGAGTGAACAATGCAAGTAGTTGCTGCTAGAACTGAAAGATGAAATGAAATACAGGGAGAAAAAAATTATTTGGCGTTTACACATAATGTTTATGTCAAGTCTGGTTTATTTTTCAAAAATGACTAATCAAACTGCTGCATTGACGTAAGAATTATGATCCCAAGTCCTCGGCTCTATGGTGATTGACAAATACACACCCAAGCCACACCAAAAACACACATACCCACAATGGGACAAAATGTGACTAACAAAGATCAACTTGCCCCTGCATTGCCTTTGCCAGTAGTAAGTGCGTTGCTTTTGTGTAAAGCATTGACGAAATCAGGTCTTAACATATTGAATCTGTCTGCAGATACAAAGACCTGTTTTTCTGGTTTGTCCTCACAAAAACGTTTCATGAAACAACATGTGAATGATTAATTTAACCTTGGAGTAAAGGCTGTTTAGCAACCATTTCTTAATTCAAAATCATGCCAGGTATAGAGTAGTACGTCAGCGGAAAGGGAGTTTTTTGGCTTCACCACACATGCATTAACAGTTCTAAATCAACACAGCAGGCGAGAAAGTCTCATGCTGCAGCGGAAAAGTGCTGCTGGTCAACCCTTTCAAGACAGAACCCGAATATGTGTGTTCGAGGAAAGGGTGTGTCTGTAGTATGAGCCTGTTTGTTCATCAGAGATAAATTGAATCAAGGATAGCTCCATATCTCTGTTTAGAGATCAAACATGCTGGTGTCACAAAACATACCCTCTATTCAGGAGTGAATTTGGCACCATGACCTCAAAGATGACAGACTGGCAGGTGTGTCTGCATTTGTGGGTAGAAGGTTTTTGTGGCTAGTTTTTCCAATGACAGTGACTGAATACTGCGAAAAAAAAAACATTTAAGGGCACTGTCAGCTCAACAGTGCACCTGCTGTTCTCAGCATATGTAAACTTAAATGTATAATGCAAGTACGGAAATACACTGTTCTTTTCTTTTCTGTATCACACATGCACACACTCAGTGTGTATGCCCAGACAATAGAAGAGACTGGTAGGGAGGTGGGAGATGAATGGCAAACAATGCAACATGTGGTGAAAAGTACAGACACAGAGAGACGGACATGAAGGGGGTGGATGACAGATTCAACTGGGCACACGGAAAGGGAAGGCAGACATCACGGGGAGGTGAGAAGCACGGAAAGATAAAGAGCGAGAGAGGCAGGTGGAGAAGGTGCTGGGAGGGAGTGAGAGAAGAGCTGTTATCACCTATCTCTCAAGCTTCTAATTAGATATTGACCACCAGTCTTTGTCAGCTGGCTCTGTGTTGGCGTTTCACCTGCGCTGACCCCACTCTATTAGATTGCACAACCTCACTGTGTGTGCATGTGTGTGTGTGATACTTTCCCATTTGCAAACAGATTACATTTTCACCCTGAGTGTCTGTGCTTTAGCGAATACACGTTTGCAAATGTAAATGAGAACTTATCAGCATGACTCACGCAGGAAAGAGACTTTGCTGATTTGTCTTTTGTCTCTGCAGTATATTGACTTAGTTAAAAGCAGAACAGTTTTGGCTTTGTGTCAGTGCGGTCACCACTCAATCTTTAATGACAGAAGGGATAGCCTCTGAAGCCTTTCCTTTCCCCTTTCGTAAACCTGATACAGTAAGACGTGTCTTAACTGCACTGCAACCTTTTTCCCCAGTTACTGCAAGAAACGGTCTTCAAACTAAATTATTGTCTGCTCATAATGAAATTTGGTTCTACTCTTTTTAAATGTATTCTTTCTCACATTTGTCTATCAAATGTTTTTTTTTTATTAGACAATACCTGCATTTTGTTCATATACAATTTAAGAGTCACGTGCAGAAAACATTAAGGCGTGTTCTGTGTCAGTGTGTGTCCAGCTGCGTCACACAGATCTTGGTAATGTAATAAACCCTGTCTGTCCTGAGGAAGGAAACAGAGACTTGTGGCTGGAATTACAGACGTACGCTCACCAACAAGCTCACACATGAACAGTCTGATGGACAGACACATGGATGACATTGGCAGGAAATTAAAAACAATTTGTGCTCCTCTATGGACTGGACAGTGTAATGATCTTGGCTTATGAAAATGTGCATAATTCAGCAATAATTCACTTAAGCTAATGCTTCATGTATCTGGCTTTGTGTCTGATTTGATCATAAATTACTCTGCAGGCCTGATCTTGCCAACCAATTAAACCTGCATTTTTTCCCCCTCATTTGAACAATGCTGATAAGTGAGTGTGTTTGGAGGGCAAGTAACCATGGTGACCGGCATGGCCACGGGTATGGTGACGAAGCTCAGCAGTGGTCTAGTATACCTAGGATCCCCTGTTGTTATCCGGGAGGAGTAATAATTGATGTATCTGTAACTGCATACTGTACTAGCTGCTGTATAATACAGAAAGGCTACCGGCTCAAGCAATCAGTGTTTGTTTTTTTGTGAGCAGAGGTGAGTCATTTTGTTGACTACAATCCGTATGTGCCGCATCTACACGCACTGCGGCAGAAAGTCTTTAGGAGATATAAAGTGAATCAGAGAGAGAAAGACCATTTGACTGTGAAATATGATAAGGCACAACTTAAAACTTATCATCAGAGACCAGAAAAGGAAAGAAAAAATAATCCCTGACACACATAGTGTGGCAGTTATGGATACAGTGTCTAAATGTAATGGGTTTCAGTAAATTGGACAATGTTCCCTGAACACTATGTAATAGACTTATAAGTTTGTTTTTTGCAATACTCAATCAAGGGATACTATTCTGTTATAGTATATACATCGTGCAGCCACAATGTTTAATTTGGGAGTGGTACCTGAGTGAAAAAATATCTTGTAAAGTGTGTTTCTTCCTCTTTAATCACATGCACCTGGGTTTACACAACCGAAAGAACTGTCAAACATACAGTTACAAATGCTAAAAGCAGCCATGCTGTTTTACTGTAGGTCAATGGTTTCTTTTTATGTGGAAGCCACATGAGGAAGTGGTTCTATGTAGAACAAAATAACCATCCTCTAAATATGTGTTCGCATTTCCTCTTTAATCAGAGTAGAGTTTGCAAATAACATGTAGTACCTGTGTCATAACATACTGTTACATTATGTTTTTTAATGATTATGACAGCATGAATATAGAAACAGAGACAGTAAGAAATTTTCACATTGAACTTTTACGAGCAAGTTTAGATTCTGTGTTTTCGGTCTTTTGTGTGCAGATTTCACCCCATGGGGCCTATTTTGCATGCATAATGTCTGTATTTAAAGCAATGCCACAGGTGGTAAAGTGCTCAACTCAAACACGCACCTTAATGTATCATGCGGCTTTTGAAATTAGACAGGTAAAATAAGCAATTACTGGAGCAAAGCCGAGTCAGCTCTAGATCTTAGGACTGAAGGCTTTCTGTCTGGAGCCTACCCACCGTTTAGCTCATTTACATTAAATGGTAGGCTGCGTGGCTGGTTATTTGTATATCTCTTTTTTATGAGTGACTACACAAAACATTTTCATTGTAAATGTTTATATGTCTATATTTCATAATAAATCTATATATAAAAAAAACACAAAAAAAACTTTCTGCTCTTTCTCGTACTTGCGTGTCATGAAACAGAAACACTTCTTTGATAGCACTTTGCTTTGATGTTTTCTCCTTAACTTAGATTTTTTGCTGCCTTGTATCTCACTTGTAAGTCGCTTTGGATAAAAGCATCTGCCAAATGACTACATGCAAATGTAAATATCAAAGAAACAGTGGCTTTGTTTTTTTTTATTTTACTGAAGAATCCCTGAGGCTCAGTTTATTTAAATAGGCCTACCTGGCTGTACTGTCTCTCTCCACATTTTATCGAGTTATCCAGTATAGGGTTTCATAGTTTTTTTTTATATTATAACATTTTTATTTATAAAATGTACTAAATACACAGAATTTACAACTTTCTATATATCTATTGGTGCGTGTGTGTGTGTGTGACCTTGCAAGGTCATACAGCCATCTGCTGTCTTGCAGCACGATGGCAGGCCTCTGGGCCACTATAGCAGGCAAAAACTAGGGACGAAGTGATACGGCTGTTGGGATTAGCTAGTCTTACTGCCGCAGTGGGCTAATCCACTGTGTCTCCGTGTCTTGGTCTTTATATCACTGCAGGTGTCTCTCAGTAAGATCAAATACATAAATTGGATCTTCATTTGTATCATTTTGTCCTGGATCTGAATCTAGGAGTATTAGGAAAGGAACCTTTTTAATGATTATTAGGATTTAAAAGCATGGTAAAAGTGACTGCCAAGGTACTTATTTAATTAATTTGTATGAGCCTTGAAAGTTATGCAAAAGCTTCTTATCTTTCTAACAAAGTAACCAAACATTAAAAAGAAAAGATTCCAGATATCGGGCAAGAAAAAAGGAAACAATGGCATTAAACTTTGGACCAAACAGACAATGACTGGAACCGTCCCAGGGATATTATCATACTATTATGTGACCGTTCAAATTAAACTCCACAGTATAAGTACACATAATGAATTTATGAATTCATCATAAAATTGTATTTTAATGTTCAATAGATATATTGTAGCTTAGCACTAAGACAGAAAGTTTATCTCTAAATCTCACAAACACAAAAAGAGATTAAATCTCTTTGACTTTCTAATAATCTGGGTTGTGCTTTCTACAAAAACTAAAAATAAACAGCAGGAAGAAATGTAACAAGACACAACCCAAATTGAAAATCCCCACTTAAGCTCTTACTCCTCCTGCCCCCCTCCACTGGGTTCTATCCTGTCCATCTGTCCGACCCATCATCATCTTCATCTGCTCATACCACTGGGACAATTCTGCAACTGTGTAACTTCAATTCTGTACAACCCCAGGACATCTTTAGTTCCGGACATGATTGTACTATAGCTTCTCTGTTCTGTTGCATGTGTAATTGTGGCCTGCTCTAGATTAACACTGTAAATCGTTTTCTTTGGGTTCTTTGGCACTTGTAGAGGACATGGCATCTCACCAGTGTAGGAGAGGACACGGGGACTCCTTAGCGAGCATCTGGTCACAAAGACATGTGCAGATATTCAATGACTGATAAAATTGGATTTTCAAGTACATGTGTTGTGTACTGATTTCAAACCATCTGTTATGTCCAGTGAATGAGAAAATAATTCTCTATTATTCCGCAACAGAATTACTGTTAATAATATAATGACGTAATGAGTGCTGTTTTTTTTCCTGAAACGCCAGAATTATATGGCATCAAAATACAAATCAAATTAGATTTTGTCCATTATGAATGGGCACTGTTACACTTTGTACTTTGGTGTATTCACACATGGACACAGCCACCCACACAAACACTTTTACAGTCACACACACTTCACAAACGTACACACATCACCAGGACAACTCCCTGATTTAGTCATGTCATTGTAGTCAGGCAACCTAAACCTTCTAAATTGTGCTCATTATGGGAGTCCATCAACATGTAAATGTTGGACAGCTTATCAATCACAGCCGCAACTGTAATCCTGTTTTAGGTAAATGTATGAAGGAGACAGCACTGACCTTTACATTTTATTAGCATTACACAAACTGCACAATTCACAGCTCAGCCTTTGTTCTGGTAATGTCACATTGCTGACTACTCAGTCCTTCAGTTGGGCTTTCGGGGGGGGGGGGGCATTAGACACTTTGGAACCAAACTGTTGTAGAGACTAAGTTCTGTAGAGCAGTAATTCTGGGGAGCTTCCCCCTGAACTACTCAGGGGCTTTTTCTCAGTTCGCACTGCCAGTAGGTGGTAACGCCGGTTAGCCAACAGTATTCCTGCAGTAATTTGTGGTGATCCTGCAGTCTTTTACAATATTCAATAAAACTTGTTCTAAACACCAAGTTTCCCTTCAAGAAAATGGACGTAACACGTCATATTTCAGCTTTGGCACCAAATTTTATAATTGCTATGAAGACTGGCCAGCAGTTAATTATACCACAGTTTGCTGGAATAAGGGTGTTTGCCTTCCCAAAAATTAAAATAGGGTTGAGCCTCGATCACCAATCACAGCTGCATGCCTTTCTCCCAGTGAGACAAGATACAGTAGAAAACCACAGTGGTCTGAATAGCAATCTCACTGCGACAGCATCTTTCAAATGGGGACTTTCCTGTGTGAAAAAATATTAACACCTGATTAAGCAGCAGTCCTAGGACAAAAATGACACCTTTGAGTCTTCTCCGTGCTGCATCATCTTAAACATATGAACTATTCAGCTGACAAAGTATTTTTTTTTTCAGTTTGTAGTTTCTGTCCCGCAGTTCTGCAGGGTTATTGTTCTAAGAACTAGGTTTCTCTGGTTCAAAATTGACTATTGTCCTCATAATAATCTATATGTATTGATCAGAGACTGTCAGGAGGCTTCAGGGAGACAAATGAGTAGCATTTCAGTGAGGGTCACCATAATGACCTCAAGTGACCCCTGTGTTACAGGGCCAAAATATCCCAGCTGGTGTGTGGTCAGAAAGACCGTACGGTTGATCAGATCAGTGTGGACATGCTTTTCTATTGGTTCCTGCAACACGTGAGACAGATCAGTCGTGGTACAGTTCAGCCTATCAGCATCAGGCAGCAGGTGCAGTGAGGAGGGATGTGCAGCACTCTGCACCAAATTGAGGGCTGGGTCTCTGCAGAGGCCATACAAATCCATCTCCTCAACTACCTTCTGCTAAAACCTTCCTCTATTTTACTTGTGCCAGCATGAAAGTACACCCTGTGCTAAAAAACGTGTACTGTCAGGACAAGCGATTATTAGTAAGTCTATCAGAGAAGCTGACACTAACAGGAGCTTCTCCTTGGCCAATTTGTAGTCAAAGCTGCCAAATCACACCCTTCACTAGTCACTACTTTCCATGATCTTCTCACAAAGCCTCGGTGCTACTACACTGATCTTTCATTCAATGTCCTTCGAAGATGATATACCCAATGTCTTCCCTCCACACCCTATCCCATCTGTCCCCTGTTCCCTGATAACCAATCCCACAAAGCACAGCATAAGGAAACAGAAGCCATGGAAATGTGAGCCTCAGGTCATTATCCTGTAACAGGATATACAGTCAGGCAGCTCTCCTCCTCTACATCCCCCTCCCTCACTCTAAATCCCTCTTTCTTTCTCTCTACCTGCAGACCAGTCACCACTCATCTGTCCTTCCTCTCTCTGTCCCTGTTATTCCCTCAGCAGTGGCACCCTCCCCCATCGGTGTCATGCGTCTCAAGGTGAAACCCAGCAGTTGACGCATGTGTGGAGCCCCTCTCATCCTCTCATCAGCATCCATTCTGATGGGTAAAGCACCTGGGCACTGAGCAGAGCGCTCATTTCTTCAAAGATGCTCTTACAAGTGTTTAATATCTATCTGGGTTGACAAAATGTGCCGAGTGTCTTTCTAGTATTGCTGACACATGCCCAGGCTTGGCTGTGTAGCATCACCGCTGCCTTCCAAGCCGGTCCTTCAGCGTGGCTGGTCTCGTCAGCCTATCACAGCTCTTTACTGGGAATTTCCACACCACATGCCCCGCCCCGAGTTTGACGCAGAAACACTTCTCCAGCGACGCCACCCGCGGCCTTGGGAAAGGACAGCTGGCAGCAGCATCGCACAGTGCGCCAGTGCGAATTCCGATTCGCGGAAGGAAGAAGGAGAGAGAGATGAGGAAGTGTAGTCGACCGAGACGCGTGATAACACGATACCCGGTGCATTTATCCAACCATCTCCCCGTTCTTCCATCCTCTCCTTTCCCTTTCAGTGTCACCTCATCGCATACCGAGTGAAAGGCAAGGAAGGCATCATATACAGTGGCCGGGGACGCTCATATGGTTTTATTTTAATAAAGCAAATTTCGGAAGAGCTGTGGCACATCGTGTCCAGTCAGCGTTTCTGCTTCACAGAACTTCCACACGGCAGCAGGACCTGCGTAAGCACTTTTTGCACCCCCATCCTTTTTGACGCAGTGCCCACTAATAACGCTGCCGGGTTGGATTTCACACGTGAATTAATACCATGATTCGACCCGGAGGCTCTCTCCCCCCCCCCGGAATCCTACATCTGCACCGTCTCTGTCGATGCTCTAGGTGCCACAACAGCCGGTGTTACAGTGATAACAGCGGTTTGCACACACATGGTCCTCAGTCTGCAGTGTCATGCCACCACATCATCCCGGCGATACTCCGCGGTCAGAGATTAAAAATTACAACTCCTGTCGCAGGATGGTGATGGAGCAGAAATTGCGCAATTGCTCATACCGGCACATCTGCACCTTGGCATTTCCGCTAGCGCCGTGTTTTTCCATCACCTTAAGCGGAGCTAACAAGTTTATCTGGATAACCAGGCACAGATCATACGGTTTTAGTGGTTTAACGGTACAAACTCTCCAAAGTCATGCAGAAAACTTGCTCGTGGACTACTACTAATTTAATCATTGTAAATGGTGATTATCAAGTCCCTGTTATGTCACAAATTAAAGGGGAAATAAGCTGGTGAAGCGCTTATTCCCGGTAACCGCATTATGACGCATGGGTCAACGAGGGTGCCGAGGATGAGACTCCTCCGCTGATCGCGTCAGCTGGAGGGACGCGATGTGCTCAGCATCTTCCCTGTTCGCCGCCAGATGCTTCTCCCGTGTGGCATCAGCCCGAAGAGAGGGCAGCGCCAGCGGGGTTTCAAGGCAGCAGAGGACGGGAGGAGGGGGGCAGGAGCAGCGGGGGCACGGGGGAGGT
Organism: Channa striata; assembly: GCA_033026295.1. Lineage (NCBI taxonomy): Eukaryota > Metazoa > Chordata > Actinopteri > Anabantiformes > Channidae > Channa > Channa striata. Next base: position 18,961,031 of record CM065175.1, on the reverse strand, counting down.
CACAGTACACGGTGTACGTTCATCTCTGAGAAAGTCATACGGCGCAACTTCCTACTTTTTATGTCCTCGAACGGAACGAAATGTGTTTAAACTCAGGGGTTAAGGACGATTGAACAGGCTGGGCTTTAACCTGTAATCTACACCCCCTGGATCCTTCTCTCTGGAAGAATAAACCGATTAGGCCCTACCATGGCTGGCAAGGTTATAGGCAAAGTAAGGCTTATCAGGGACCTGAAATACACATGGCACAAAGACATCCACAGACATACTCTACTTTGTAGACTTTGGCATCAGTTTTCATTCATATTCTGTCCTATTTAAGTGAATTGAGTGATTCCGGGGAAAAGACACGAACCTTTATTAAACTACTCAAGTCCAAATGAGGCTAAAGTCAAACCGAATGGACTGTTAGAATGCCGCTGCTTTCTATAGATGCATTAGTCAGAGGCTCCTGGCTACATCAGTTTGTCGCAGTCTAGGAGACCAGGGTAAAACAGTTCCGCATTAGAGTCAATGTCACACAGACAACTGGGATTTCCATTCGGGAAAGAATGCATCGCGTCATTGTTTGGAGCTCGTATCCGGCTACCTTTCACTTCCAAGGCCACTTCAAGTGGACTACAACGCAGTTAAAAAAAGTTGGAATCGTCAGTCTTACCCCCATGTTGGCGCAGTCACTCTTCTCCTCTCGGGTGATGCACGGCTTGAGAGATGTCAGCCCCTCACGTGGAACTATTTCGGGATGCCTTTTCTCTGGGGGTGAAGCGGGGGATTTGCTCGGTTTTCGGGGGTTGGTTCAAAGAAACGCGAGCAGGGGGAAGGAGGCGTCGGGGAAGTGGTCTAGCCTACGAGTCTGACGAAATTCTTTCCTCGGGTTTAAAGAAACCCTCGAAAAGGTCAGGCTAACGTACTTGTTCCTGGTGAGACGTCTTTCAAATGAAATGTTGCGGTCTCAAGCGGAGCATCACGCCGGGGATGGGCTTCCTTCCGTTGCTCTCTGACACTTGCGGCGAAAGACCGGCGAAACTAACGAGCCGCACTGCTCCCTTTTCTAATTTGATGTCCTTCCGCGGTCCGCCGGCTGCCGCAATACTCCACTCCTCTAGCCACACCACACCGCTCCGCCAGGGGAAGAAGCGCCATCTAAAGCAAACGGTGGAAGCGAGAGCCCAGTTACACCCGCCCACCGCTCACCAACATAGCTAATCATAATCCCGAGCGTCTCATCGGTGATGGCATCGCCGACCAATTGGGTTCGTCTCAGTCTTCGCGCGAGCCAATGGGAAGCTAGTACAGCCCCTCCTGCTTTACTGCAGAATACCGAGGCTTGCAGCCAGCAGCATCGCGAGTCTCTAGGCCGAAATTTTGTATAAATGGACGCACAAGGTTAGAGTCTAGTTGTCGTGATTGTGTCTGTTCATCATGTAATGTATTTATGTAACATAAAATAGTGGATTTGTGTGCATTGCTGCATGTAATAAGCACCCCTGGATGTCTCATCGGTCGTGTGGTCCTGTCATGAGCATGTTGTGCACCTCCATATGTCACTTCAGTAGTAGGCCTGTGTGCAGTACACAGACTAGACAGCAGTACAGTCATAGTGTGTGTGTGTGTGTGTGTGTGTGCGCTGGAGAAATGCAGATACAAAGAGATGCGTTGGAAAAAAAGATATATGTGGCCCTGTTACTGACAGCCATCATTATTATGTATGACTGCAGAAAGCAACCTGCAACCTGACTACCTGTGTGCAGTTTTGACAATGCAGAATCAGCATTTAGCTGATGTGGAAAGACTTGCATAGAGTTAAAGGTGAAAGAGTGTGTACGTGAGAAGAACAGTGTGTTAGTATTACTTTCTCAATTAAAATTCAAGGGTCTATGGAGCTGTAATGTCGCTTGACAAATATAATAATAGTTGTAAAAACTTAAAATGTGGTGAGCAAGATCTGCTGCCAATATCCACATAACAAGGTTAACAAATAAATCTGTGATCTTTAAACACTGGGCACATAGCAAGAGAAACAGAGGTGTGCCAATTGCAAAAACAGGGTGACTAGAGAGAATAAAATAGGCTATGAGGACATGAAGGAAAACTGGTAGATGGACAGATTGTGTCTTTTCCTGTAACAGTGCCACATGATTTAAAGCATAGCGCATGGAAGAGAAACAGACTGAGGACACGCAGACGTGAGACAAAGCTGGCCTATATGCAGCACTGAGTCGCCACTGCAGGCCCTTTAGCACATTTCTATTGTGAAAACAGGCACAGTGGCAGAGTTGCACTTATACATCCATGTTAAAGTCATGCCTGATTTGTCAAAAAAAGCTTTGCGAGTAATGCTGGCTGTCCCTGCAGCAGATTGTGGCCATGCCTCACTGGCTTCCTTGCTGTGGGCCCAGACAGTGACCATGCAGCATCATGAAACCTCAGAGCATCAAAACAGGGTTAGCTCAGGGTTGAGGACAGTCAGCTACAACACTATTTAAACATGCTGTTGTGATGCAGTTGAGTTTATTATTTCGTCTAAAATAGAGCAGATGATTGACTTATGGCAAGAATTGACGTTGGCAATAAAAAATCCTGTTTGTAGTAATCGTGTGTGGGTTCAAACATATATTCTGTTGTTTGTGTGGCAAATCCCATGCATACAGCATTTAGAGAATAGTAAAGAAAATATTGACACTTGCTCACATAACTGTTGACGCAGGGTTGGTTTTTAAAGAACAGCTTGTATAGCTTATATAGAGTCTGGTACTACGTAGACATTTCATAGAGAATAACATGAAAAAGTATAAATTGAAAAAATTCAGTTTTCATTGTCCTTTGACCTTAATGAATGAATATGGAGGTAACATCTGGTTAACTGCTCTTTTCTCTACCAGTCTATTATGCCAAACTGCTATGAAGGCAAGGTCATAGTCAGCTTTGTCTTTGAAAAAACAAATTCCAGTAAGAAGAATTTACAAAAAGCATATCTCACACATGGAGACATTACAATCTGTATTGCTGCACCATCAGGCATCAAAGATAGCAATGACCTTAAGTCATTTTTAGAAGTATTCAGTTAATATTTTTATAGATTTAAGTATGTATCAGTACATTGGACATTTGAGGTTTTCTTCCTTTTGGAAATACTAAAATACTTTCATATCATATCATATCATTTATCATGTCATGTTGTATTGTAAAAATGTGGATGGTGCATTGGGGGTAGTATAAAAATGAATATGAAAAATGATACACACTAATGTATTTCAGTGGCATTCTCGTTAAACACGGCTTTAAAAATAAAGCACACACTATTTGTGTTTTATATAGAAGGATGCAACATAAACAAGAAATTGTTAGGTGTCTTTGAACTATGTGTTCCATTTTCAAGCTGCTTGTGTTGTCAGCTGTTTGCTGCTATGTGCACTATAATGTCAACATTGTGACTAATTTCCCTGTCGCTGACAACTCATCATACAGAATGTAGACAGTAAGGAATTAAAGCTGGGACTTGCTACTAAAACTGTTATGCACATGAGGGTGACTTTGTCACTGTGGTGCTGCTAATAAAGTTCCTTTCAATCTCATTTCTACCAAAATGGCTGCCAACTTATCCTTTCTTAACCTCTGTCATACCTTCATGTTATTCACTCCATCCTGCCTCTCCACCACATGCCCCCCCCTTCCCACACACACACACACACACACACACACACACGAACACACACACATACACAACACAAGAAAAGGAAGGGGAGGTAAAAAAAAAAATCCCCAATTCTCGGTTTCCACAGCAACAGCAGTCAGATGACCTTGTCTCCAACTTGTTCTGCTGAGTCAGAAAATGAGGGATGGGTGAGGGGGATGTAGGGAAGAAAGAAAAGAAACCGAGGGAGAAAGAAAGAGAGGGAAGAGAGGTGACACAGAGAGTCTGCTGGTGCTCACTGTTACTCCAACATCCTGTCTCTGCTGATGTTGCTCATGTAGACATTGCTGTGTCATACTAATTTACATGAAGCTGTATCTTGAGGAGAAGTCGTCTATGCAGGACTCAGACAAGAGGGAGAGACAGGGCCATGTGAGATTCAGTGTGTTGGGGAAGTATGACATTAGAGTGTTCTGCATGACTCAGAGCTGCAGACGACATACTGTATCAACTGTCACAAGGCTGCGTGTGCAGGGTTTAAATTTATGAGTGAAACTAAAATAACGCGTCTTTGCGCAGCATGTGTATCTATTTATACTTTATTAGTATTCTCTGGCCAAATGTATGTGGACACCCAAACAATCCATTTAGCCAGGTGATTATTCAACATTTCATTTCAAAACTGTATAACCATATTAATGTCCTTTTATGACAAATTCTACTCTTCTGGGAGGCTATCCACAGGATTTGCAACCTACCTGGCGGGATTTTGTCCCATTCAATCACAAAAGCCCTTGTAAGGTTAGACACTAATATTGGACAATAAGGCCTGGCTTTCAGATCCTGCTAGAGTTGTCAGACAAGGTTAGATCGAAGCTTTATGCAGACAAGTTGCATTAGGGTTTCTCTTTATTCAAATTTAATCTATCCTAAACCATGAAAAACAGATCTCAACAAATTAGTCAGAAGTGTGCAATGTAAAAACTGGTGTCCACATATTTTTGGCTATGGTGCATCTTTGGACAGTTACAATTAAGGTTTACATGCGTGTGTGAGGAGTCATTTATATTTGTGTTTGCGTGAGTGTGCGCATGTGTATATACGTGTGTGAAGGTGATCCTAGCTAATCCGGTTTTATAAATGTCTGACATAATCTGTGTTCCACAGTTTCCAGAACAGGGAGAAGGGGAGAAAAGAGACAGAGAGAAGAGGGGAGGAGACAGAGAGACAGGGACAAAAAGAGAAGAGGGTGAGGTTGTGGGGGTGGGGGTGGCAGGGATAAATCATGGAAAGACAGATGGGGTTAAGGAGGATGACAGAAATGAAGCGTGAGAAGAAAAGAGGGAGGGAAGAGGATGAGGAGGACAAGTAATAAGTAAAATGGAGATAAAGGAAGAAAGAGCCAGGTGGGTGGTGGAAAATTCCTCTAGGATTTAGTGTGTAAAGACTCATACAGTACAGGACTACAAATGAGGTTTAGTTAATGTGAAATGGCAGATGTGTGGTAAAGGGCGAAAGACAAGAAAGGTCACATCCACTTCTTTCTATTTACAAAGTGGACTCAAGAAAATTTGTTAGTGGTTGTTTTTTTAAGTGTGTGTGTCTGTTATAGACTCCCCATAATAATGTTTCAGTGTAAACTGGGAAACTGGAGTCCATCAATATAATATAATTATATGATATAATATGTGTCATTGTCAGTGCTGTCAATATTTGCATGGAGAAAAATCAGACAAAAATCTAACAAAACATGAAAATGTAGTGAACTCAGGTCCTCCGTGTGGCCCTTTGAAGACTGAATGTTTCTCCTCCAGAAGTGCTAGCATATTTTGGAATCAGATATTAGATATTCATGTTGCAGAATACAGTTTCCAGAAATATGTTTGAATAGTTAATGGACTGAATAAAAGATGAAAATTACTCTATAAATAAACAAATTTGGGTAAATGTATTTTTGGTGTGGAATACAGTCAAATCCTGCCCACCGTCTAGATCATTTTTACAGAAGACATGTGAACATCCCACATTCGGGTGAGCACAGGTGTTGCTTCTAACATTTACAATGGCTGCATGCCATTTGAAAATCAGTAATCCATGCCAGCCAGCCAGAATGCACGAAGCCAGGGCTCCAGGCCTGGCACAGTAAGACAAGTCATTTATCAAGGCAATAATTAGACCTGCGCTTTTCTTTTGTGACACGTCAAAATATCTGCTATAAAAAAGACCTTCCTTTGAGGAATCTCTACTATCAGCAAACAAAAAAAATGTGTTTTCTTATTTAACTCGGTTTGATTGTTTAGGAATTTATAGCTTTTAGATGGTTCCACCAAAGCATTTCCCAAAAAGATCATCAGCTGCTAATTTCTTCAGTGTAACATCTTTTTGTAGGCAGAGAGCACGAGCTGAAAGACTTATGAGTGCAACCAAAGAGCATTTAATGAAGTCGCTCAATCTGCAAGGCCATTAGAAAGAAAACATCCATCCACTTGTTTTCCATTTTATGTAACTGCCTTTTAGTATTTATACCCAGTGTGCACTTAAAGCACACTTTCACTTCCATTAAGACTTCATAAAAACTAATATGCTAAGGTCTTCCATCAAAACGTTAAATGTTAACTTTATCATTATTTCTGAGTCATACAAATACATTGTAATCTGGCCTGGCAGCAGCCTGACATTCAAGATTCATGCTCAACCTTAACTACAAAGGGTCAAACAAGGCCAACCAGTCAGCTTTTTTAACCACCAAAAATATTATTCTGTCTTGTCATTACTTCAGTAGCTAAAGCCCATGCAATACGCTTATCATTGTTACTGGCAAGGAGAATAAATCCTCTCATGATATTATAAAGCTACACTATCAAAGCTGAGCATGAACATTTGAGAAAAGTACCCAAGTTACAAAATATACAAACCATACAAAATATATGGTTTTGGGAAAATATTAAAATACTTTTTATTTTTCTAATGTTAAACTAGAGGTCACCACACTCTAATGGGCACTACCAACACAGGAAGATGTTGTAATCAACAGCAGAGACAGATTATATTATAGTCTATTGTGTTAGAAACACAGTAGATTTTAGGAGACTGAAATTCTGTAAATATGCTTTTTCTGCCAGAAGTGAAATGAAAATAATGATCACACTCTCACCTCTGTAGATTAAATAACAAGCCACAGCTATTTAGCCCAGCTTAGAACAAGGACGGGAAACTGCATAAAAATATTGTTCATAATGAGAACATTCTTGAACAAAGCCTGTATCTAATGCCCAAATGTCAAATAGCTTTATAAATGGGATCACCAGGATGAGGAAAAATGGCTTTTGAGTGCTATCATTATTCAGCAATTAGCACATGAGCTTTTCATCTAAAATGGTGACTGATGGATTCTGTAAAACCTATTAACAACATATTTAGGTGTTTTTTAAAAAAAACCCTCATTTAGGTCCAGACAGCTCATTTGACTAAATGTGTTCGCTGTGGTAGCCATTTTGCTGACTCCTGATCTGCTCTAACTGCTTTGAAGTTGTTTGCTTTGTATTTTTCAGGTCTGCTGAGCTTGTAGTGTGTCACGCTCACTTATTGTACAGGAAAAGGTTCGCTTCGTTCAGATGGTGCAGTCTGTGAGCATGGGTCAACTGTTTGTGTGCGATTGCGCATTTGCGGCAAGCATCCTTTGTCACTCTGATAAGTGGCCCTTCACGTACAGTACAGCCAGCAGCCTCAACCTGATTTAAGAGACAGAACAGTCTATTAATGTGAGTGTGTCAGATGTTTTGTCAGCATCTTGTGCGAGGTGAGTGTCTCTTTGGATTCATCGCTGCATGTACATGTGAGCCAGTAATTGTGTGTGCCTGTGTGTGTAGCAAGTACAGTAAGCAGCCTCGAGAGGGATAGGAATGATGACAGTGTCGTAGCAGAGCTGGAGTCGAGCCATGTGCTCCACGGGGGAGCCAGCCCTTTAATACTTATCAGGCAGTCAGGCAGGGGATGCTGGGAGCAGGCCGTCCTTGGGAACGACCTTGCAGGGGGGCAGCGCAATGGAGAGGGTTGAGAGAGAAGAGCACACAGAAGGGATGAAGGGAGGACGACAGGGGCTGGTACATAGTGTACACTGTAAATCATTTCGGATTTGTTCAACTTGGAAATAAAAGTTCTCTTCCTGCCTTGAAAATATGACTTACCTAAACTTAGGTTTGATAGTTCAAAGTCAATTTATGAATATTGTGTATGAGTGGAACTCCATCAAGTTAAATGAGCTTGAGAAACAAAATTTAACTCAGAATATTAAACTGACTCAACTCAAGATATTAAACTACCTAAAAACATTAAACTGACTCAACCTGAAGTCCTCACATAGTCAGTCAGACATTTTATTTCTTTTTACATTTTATACATCAGTCTGTTCTTCATGCTGACATAAAGAATTTCCAGCTACTGAAGTCATTTAATACCAAAACTAGTACTAAGACATGTGGGTGATCTCAGTTTCTGTAAGATCCGCGCCTTGTGTTTGTAACTGAATTCAATGGTAACCGTTACCATGGTTACCATGGTTACCATTGTTCTTATTATTATGATAAGGAGACATGCAATACATACAGAAGCTCCATCCTGATCGCTATTTTCAAACTATAAGCTTCCTCTATAAAAATCTCTTGAAGAGTTTTGTTCACTTAAACAATGCATGCTGGGAAGTCTGCTAATTTTGACAGAGTTGAGTTAACTTGTAATTTATTTAAACCGTCATTTCATGCTAAAAGAACTCAAGTCAGAGACATTTGTGCTGAAAACCAGAAAATCTAAATTGAGTTGGCTTGAACTCAGCAAAACTTCGGATTTATATGAAGTTAAGTAGAAACACTTTAACTTCCTCTATGAGGTTTTACTGTGTACACGAAGATGGAGAGAAGTGTGAGGATGGTGAATGATCATTTGTGAGACAGAGATGGGATAAAACAAATAAATGGAAATGCAGACAGACAGCAGACAGATGAATGAGAGATAGATAGTTGAGGATCACTAAGAGGATTAAAAGTTCAGTGGTTCTGCCTCACTCCACATCCCTGCCCCTCTTCTCTCCCTCAGTGACAGACATGCAGACGTCATCAAGTCTAAATTAAATTGACAGCATGCCACACTTTTACATTGCATAAGAAATTTCTCTGAAAGGGGTGAAAAAGAAGAATAGGACTTGGAGTTATTAGTGGTAGTAAGTTGGCAGAAAGAAAATGGTGGAAGCTGGTGAAAGAAAGAAAAGAGATTTCATAAGACTCATTTGCCAACGGCTGAAACCTTAACACTTATGCATATTTTCTTTTTTAATGCCCTGCAGAGACAAGGAAGAGTTAGAAATTGACAATATGGAAGAACGAGCCTGGCACATATTCCTAAAACTTCAGATTTGTTTTTGCCTTGAGGAGATCCAGACTGCTTCCTTCTGCTCATAGTATGCTAAGTTCAACTCCAGCCATACTGACAGCGGAGTGGTGCCAATCTTCACACTGGGATGAAAGCAAAAAAACTCTCCATGTTTCTAAAATGCCCAACTCTCTCTTCAAAATTAAAATTCAGACAGAACTTTTTAAAGCCCCAGAGTGCAGGAGTGTGCTTGGATTATCCTTCCAGACTTGTATTATAATCCAGGTATTCTTGTAGATAGCATAAGGATGTGTTCACTTGCAGAGGGCCAAGTAAGGATTCTAGGACTCCTCCATATTTTCCTAAATACTTCATTGACCCTTGTGGGAAAGTTTAGGACACACTAGTATCAGTGTACCCGCCATTTTTCTCGGACATATGTGGAGTCACCAGATGTGCCCCATTCTGCTCCAGATAACAAAGTGAGAGTGTGTCTGTGTGTTTGGACTAGTGTGTCTGCCTTTATGTAAGAGAAAAATGTCTCCCAAGAAACATATATATATATATATAAATATATATATATATTTCTTACATATATATATATACACATATATATATATACACATATATATATATATAGCATATCCGTATATATATATATATGTATATATGTGTTCTTAGCTGCAGGACTATGTGTTCTTAGTGTGTGTGCATGTGTGTGTGAGACTCGGGGCCTGTGTGATTGTGATAAACTGATCCAGTCTGTTGCTAGGTAGCCAGGCAACATCAGCAATGTTTCATTATTGCTCCATCCAGTTACCTTAGATATAGGATCCAAACTTAGAATCATTGTTTTTCTCCAGTGGACCAATCCACTAACTCAAGCTCCCACTCGCATATACAGCAAGAAAATGGTCTGTGTTTCCATATTGCTTACTAATTTTGGTAGGTCATTTGTCTTCTGAGTGTGTCAGCTGTGTGTACGTGTGTAGCTGTGTGTGTGTCCCCTAGGCTTGTCCGCTGGATGTGTATTCGTGCCCTTATCCTGAGCTCTGTTCTGACAGAAAGAGGCTGCAGTGCGCTTGTTACTGTAAGACTCTCACTGACATTGTTCCCTCAGTGGGAGTGTGTGAATGTGAGTAAGTGACTGGGTAATTGGCTCTCCACTGGCCACTGCTGTGTGCACTCACACGTTCACTTACAGACTGCAGCCTAAGCTCATGGTCTCTGAGACCAAATGTATGCCATTGTGCATGAAGTGGGACATCAGTCATGACGGAGACTAGACAATGACACATTCAACCGATATGGGAAGTTATGTATGAAACAATAAAGGGAACGCTGGCAGTCAGGGTCCTCCATCAAATAACCCCAGAGAATGTCGGGCGTTTACTGTGGCACCTACCAACCCTCGTCCCTTCTGGCTTTCATTTTGCTGCTCAATACATTACTCATCTGTCACACGTCCTGCACACACTCATCTACACAACATGTCCAGTCCAAGTGTATTTATAAGATAGACATATGTAATTAATACTCGAGTGTAACTACTATATTTGACTCAGACTCAGCATAACTCCACTTCCAAGTGAGAAAGAGGGAATGAAGCGGAGTGTGACCATGCATGTAAGCCACAACAAACAAAATGTAAAAACCTTCTTCTATTATCATCTCAAGAACGTTGCCAAGCTGCATCCTATTTAATTCCCCACTGATGCAGAGAAGCTGGTCCATTCATCTCCTCAAGGCTGGATGACTGCAGTGTACTATATGTTTGGATTCCTGCCAGGAGCCTCGAATCTGCTGCTGGGATACTAATGAGAGTGTGGTTACACCAACAATTTCGTCTGCAAATTACACTAGTTACGTGTCTCCTTCTGAAGATGAGCTTGTATCTCCTCACCAATCAGTGTAATGCATTTACATGAAGGCACACTGTTATCAGTCTATATTACTGTATTGCACAGCTTCTTATCAAACTATCTTTACCACCCTCTTGATTAATCTCAAAGCCTCAAAGTTTGTTGTTTCCGAAATAAACTTTCCCCCACATTCTTTTTTCAAAAGTGGCCTCAAGGCTGTATATTTAAAAGGGCATGTGTTTTGTTTATCATATTTGTTTTTCTCATTATTATTAAGTCACCTACAAGGAGCAGAAATGTTGGCAGGACAGAAATACTAATCGTAATGTGCAGCTGTGCATTCTGCTTTGTGCGTCACCCTTGTCTTATGTCCTCTACTCTTTCTCCTAGTGGACTCACGGTGAGTCTAATTTCAGCTGCACTCGACTTTTGTTGTCCTACATATTTGCATCTTACATGTGCATTTTTCACATTCATCATTTTAAGCAAATGTGTGTTTGTGTGAACACACGAGTAATGTGCCGCGGAGCTGTAGGAAAGCGGGCGTAGGGAAGCAATGTGTCTCCAGGGTCATTTGGCTGGGGTGACCCTAACAGCTGATTGGCTAATTCTCTGTCCCCTGAGACATCCCATGATGATTTGAGGAAGGCTACGTCGCAAGGTTATGCCAACAAACGGGGAAACATGACTGCTGTTATTCCACTCCGGCACCCACTAGTGTAGCAGAACCTTATCTTGACAAAACCTTGAGGATTTTCATGTTTGCATATGACCTGCTACAGACAAGCAGTAAATCATAGTTCAAGGTGAGAGACAAGTAATGACAACTGCTTGTGCAGCTGCTAAACAAAACATGTTTGTTTTGTATCGTACAAAAAATAACACTCAAACATTTATGGGAAATAAAATATTCAAATTATCAATGTGAATGATAATCAGTATTAAGAATAGTATGACTGTGTAATTTCTCTGCTTAAAGGCTGCCTTTCTCTTATTTAGATCATGGTAACTGACACAAACACTCAGCATCGATACGGTTTTCTTTTAATTCAATTCAATCTAATTCAACTTTAATTCAACTTTATCATATAGTGCCAATTATCAACAACGTCATCTCGAGGCATTTTACATAGCCAGACTATAAAGATGTGTAGAGAAAACTCAACAAACCCTTACTTAAGTAAGCTCTATGCGACAATGACCAGGAAAAACCCCATTTAACGGAAGAAACCTCCAGCAGACCTTGTACAAAATGTTTATGAAGTCTTTTAGATTTGAAAACGATAAATGTTTACACTGAAGTTCACTGAAACACACTTTTCGAACACATTAAACAAACAAATTATGCCCATTCAGTCATTACACTGGAAACAAATAAATCATAAGGTTTGTTTTTTGGACTTTCCATTACACTCCATGGTGTTCAACAGTCTGCTCAGTCGTCTTGGAGACAGCTCGGTTGTTATCACATGAAAACTGAAAACAACTCAGTAAGTTGCTCAATAAGTGAGCAAACTCCATCCACAAATGAAAAATACAAATAAAAAGTCTATTACTTTAGTTAGGATTTTTTCTTTAACATAGAAACATGACATTTCCAATATCAATCACAAATGATGTGCTGCCTGGCAACACTTACAGAACTTCAGCCAGATGCAACGCCACATGTTAGCTGTGTCCAGCTGTTTCACTAATGCTAATGTATTAGCCACATTGTTCAGTCTGTTGACACTGGCAGCGGCAGAGGTCAATTAGGATTAAGTTCTACCATCCAGAACTACAGAGAACCATCAATGTTTATGGTTAAACTCAACCTGCTTGACAATAGAAATGAGGAACAGACATGAATATAATCAGGACAGACGTCTTTGGGAGCTGGTGACGTCTGCTGACTGTGCTTGTAGATTTCATTGATAAATTCAGACCTTGGCTCGCCGTTTCCCCGGGGATTACTGAGAATTGCATGTGGGGCTTGATCAAATTAAAACAAACATCTGGACACATCCTGGCGGGCTAACAGACAGGAGCACCAATGTACACAAGCTCACGCACGTCATTAACTTGAGTAGCTCAAAGCCACCACCTAAGCAGTGATTCATTCGATTTGTTCATGTTCACTAGCACGTGTTAACATGTCGTGCTTCCAAATCAGTCAGGGCGTTTAGAACTCTGGGAAAACTAATTGCTGCTCAAGTGTTTCCCTCGCTGCCATTAGAGTGGATCGGTGTGCTCGCGTCAGTGCGAGTTTGTTTACAGCACAGCGAGGTTGCACGTGTGCCCAGAAATGTGATTTTGGATTGAAAGAAATGAGGGATAATGAAGGGGAGGGAGGTTGGATAAGTATCCAAGAGGCACTCAGTTGTTGAAATGTTGTGTCATCACTGGGGAATGAAACATCTGGCACTGTGGTAGTGAAATGGCCTCGACTGACTGGTTGCATTCACAGACTCACTCAGTCACAAACACACTTAATCAAACAGAAGTAACTCACACTGATTAGGAAGTTTGGCTCTATTGTAAGAAACCCTGATGAGAAAAAAATACTCAACCACTTTGAGTCTTTTGTTTAAATTAGCAGCTCTTTTCATACGCACGTGACGTGAACCGTTACAAGTTGATTTTAGTCTGATTCATGTGGCTTTTCTTTTGATTAGTTGTTTATGTGCTGTATCTATAGACGGCTGACAAATTAAATGATGAATAAGAAAGTGCGCCAACAAAAGGAACGCTGCTTATGAAGGGTGCTTATGAACAGTCATGTTCATGTAATTTATCATGTGCTGTAGCTGTATATCACTTAGCCTAAAAACCCACTTGTGTCGTTTACAGAAACAATGACTAAGTTCCACTGAGGCAAAGGAGAGTCAGTGTTTAAAGAAAAAAAGTTCGAACATGCATTTGAACCAGCTGGTCAGTTTCAACTAAAGGCTTTCGCCCCCAACAACCTCCACTGAAGGTTATTTAAGGGTTAATAAGTTGAAACTGGTGGCTTTTAATTATTGTTCAAAACTTACAAATGTCTATTTTTAAGAGTGATGAAGAACACTTTTCATATTTCTGGTTTTAGAATAGAAAAAAAATATGCATTTGATTTTCTAATAACCAATTCCTGTTTATATGTCATTTATATGATTCTTTCATATGACCAGTGCTTTGTCTCTTTAAATTAAATCTGTGGTCATGGTGGCTCATGTGTGGCAGTTTTATTGCAAATCACTGATCGTGATCATACCAGTATATGGAAATCTGAAGACTGGATTGATGACCCCATTATTTGTTATTTCATCCTGCTGATTGAAGGATATTTCTCTGCTTCCTAAAACATATTCCAAAGTTGTAAGTGACTACACTCCGCGCTGACTAAAGGTCATAAAATCCTGTCTTCTCCCTCTCCCTCCCCTCTCCTCCGCCCCTCATCCTCTTCAGGTGGACCACCCGCTTAACAAGGCCCGGAAAATGTTCACATCTGTGCACACCACCCTAATGGTTGTATCTGCAGTGTAGGTCTAATGGCTGTGACAGGAAGAGAAGAAGACAACGATGTGTGGTTGGAGCAGAGCTGACAGGATGTGACCAGCGTAAGAGGACAGTCATGTTAAAGGGCTTGTTAGCCACCGTTATCATAAGCACAAAAAATAAAGAGGAAATGGAAAAAAGAGAGCAATTTAGAAAATTTGACTTTATGAGAAAGAAAGTTCGAGCAGTGCTCCCCATTTTTATGTTTCTGTCATACTAACAGTTGCACTCAAAATTATTCAATAAACAAATCAAACAAGAACACTTTCAATAACTCAACACTCAACAACTGTTACAGTTAAATTTGTTCCTTCAAAGTCAACACAAACTGCAACTTTTAATGACTTCTGCAGTCCTAAAACGATTCAACCCTCTAAACAGATTCCCAGGTTTTGTCTCTCAAGAACACCTGATCATTCTAATCATTAGCTTAAGCAGGTGTGATTGAGACAGAACACATCAAATACCCGAAGCGGCGTGGGGTTTGTTGAGTGTCTCGTTCGACTGCACGAAAAATGGCAAAAGTTAAAAGTTCATGTTTATCATGTTATTGAATGTTCATTGAGGTTGGAAAAATTTTTCACATGTTCAAAGTTAAAAGAACAGGGGTTACAATACCCTGACGTGGCAAAATAAGGAAGTTTTCAAAGAATTTCTGGGGAGGCAGATGGAGAAAAACCCTTGAAGACCTGCAGCAGGACTTAGCGGCAATGGGGACACTGAAGGTCTCCAAGAATTGCAAGATGTAATTAAGTGTTGAAGGTAACGTTGCAAAAGCACAAATGTTTGGTTCTAACATGCTTGAATTCCTAATATAAGCCCCAGATGTTTTAGGATTCAGTTCTTTGAAGCTATGAAGCAAAACTGGACTGTTTTGGGCCTATGGATCGGTGATTTGTCTGGAGGAAGAACAATGAAGCACACGGTGAAAAGAACATTCTGTCTGCATGGCCACGGCTCAGTGATCTCTGTGGCTGCTCTGCTTCCTCGGGCACTGGAAACCTGCAGCACCTTCGCCACAAAGGGACTGAATAATTTTGAGACTGCAATTTTCAATTAAAAGTTGCATTTTGTGTTCACTTAATTTTTTTTTCTTCCTTGCAAACAGCTGAAATTGCTAAATTGCCTAATTTGCAGTGGGTGTTTGTACAATTGTGACCGCAACTGTACAACCCCCACTGCAAATTAGGCAATTTGGCAACGACGTTGATGTTGGAGGAAGGATGTTGTCCTGCAACAGCTCACTGCTGATGATACCAGCATATGCAGATTCTGGTCTGAGAAGCCCTAAAATGAGTAAACATGACCCGTAAAGGGAATTACTCAGCAGTTGGAGAAGAATGATGAAATATGAACTGATAGCATTTCAATATTAACCATCATTTTAAGCCATCTGGCATCACAACTGCCCCTGTGAAACAAGCTTCGAATGCCACTCACACAAGGTTGCGCACGTGTTTGTATCTCAGCATCGACACAAATCTATTCAACGTTTTGGTGGAAATACACCTTTTTTCTTCAGATTTAGACGAGATGACTGATGCCTCTCAGACGTGTTGTTAACTCAGGTGGCCTGGCTCCATCTGTAGGAAACAGCCCCCACCCATCAGCTCTCTGAAAACCTTCACATTAGCCTTTGAGGGAAGCGATGGCTCATTTAAAATCTGATGTTCAGTGGGTAATATAATAAAAGAAGACATTAAATACACAGGCTTAATTCGAGTTGTGCTGCCACAGCCGACTCGGTTTGGAATAACCAGTTGCTAATGGCGGCTAATGTTAGCAGACTTTGGATAGATATTGCTCTATAAATGGCATTGCTGAGTCAGTTCATTGACTTTACGACTCTTCTCTACTGTTACACTAAATGAGCCAAATTACCACTTGAGGCAACATTAGCATTGTTCAACAAACACTAGGTAGTTTTGCATTAACCTTGTGTTACATTCAATTTTGTGTATTTTAAGTTGGTAAAATTTATAAAATGTGTTCTAAATGTTCTTATTGTAATTAGTTCACATGCAGCTATGAGTAATTCTTTCACGACAGCAGAAATCTTGTGAACACACTCATCACCTTTTCTTTGACACGAATATTTGGCTGGAAACCCCCCACGGCACAATTGAAAACACTCTCTTCAAATATGAATCATCAATTTTCCTAATTATTCAGAAGTGCAAGTTACATCACCACTATTTGTCAGCACACGTTCTCCCTCAGGTCATGTAAAAAAGCAAAGTGCTGTAAGAGCTGCCACGAGTTTATTTCACTCCTACTATATTAATTATCAAGTTTTGCTTTTTCATGCTGCTGCAAGTACAAAATCAAACACATACCTTGAAACCATTGTGACTCACTGAGGTTAAATATAAAATAACATCTGAAGACGTCAGAAGTTCATTCATTTCTGTTTTAACAACATGGCACGTCACTAAGCATTTGCTGTATTTTCCGAGTGGGAACACAGAGAACACGGACCAATGTGCACCGAGCCGGGCCACTCCCAGCTGTCCACTGGCCTGGCCTCCCCTGCACCTTCAGCTCCTCTTTAATCCCCAAGCCTCGCTCCCACAGTCTGTCCCCCTTATCTACACCACCCGCTCTATCAGTTTCCTCCTCTTCCCACTCCTCTCCAGACCCGCGTGCCTTTCCTATTCCGATGGTGTCTCGACAGCGTCACTCACCACGGCGCTGGTGTTTGTGGCTCGCTCGTCCTCCTGAACTCCTCTGACACAGCGTGTCCTTCTGGCCTGGTGTTCATAGAATTAGCCCATGGTGAGAGATAATGACAGAAACAAACAAAAAAATGTGTGAAATGAAGATAAGGAGCTTGTGGAGGCTGTAGACTTACGGTTACTTTTTGGAAAACCAGTAGAAAGACAGTTGTGAATTTGCTTTCACTATCAGCATTGACGTACACACATGCTTTATCCACGTGGTTCCAGTCCATTTCGTTCTGTTAAAGGTTATAATAAAGACTGCTGCAGCACTGAACTAAATGTCTTTATTCTCTTTGGGGAAAATTAGAAGAGCTTTAATCTGTATTTCTCTTCGGCTCTTAAAATAACTATCCCGGGTCATTCATGGAATCCTCCGGCTCATCAGGCTAAAACAGGCCTGCATGTCTAAACGTGTGCATCTACTCACCAACCAAGCCAGCAGCATACAGCCAAACATGCTCATCATCGTCATACACATGATGAGCCTCTGCACACTTGTCCATCAGGCCGGGCTGCTGAAACAGCACAAAGAATCACCAAGGAGTAGATGCATCATCAGTGTGTGTTTCTGTCTTAATACATGCTGCCGCACGTTGTCTTACTTGCTGTCAAGGTCACCAGGTAAATCCCTCACTCCTACTTTCCTGGGAGTCAAATCAGTCCTTTCCTCCATCCCCCATCTTGCATGTCCACCCAGATTCTCGGAATCCTTCTCCTCTGCCTCTATTTTTAACCAGCTTAGCAACACTGAAGGCATGGGAGGTTTATTTTCTGCCTTCTCCCTCGCTCATTACCTGGCTGCCGATTCACAAAGTCTGTTAATCCCGTAAAGCTACAACTGCGCAGACCATTGCTAGTTTACAGTAACACAGCAAACCAGGAGGACAGTTGCCCTTCAAAAAAGTCTTCTTTCAGTTATTTACCTGTAATTGAAAACATATATTTAAAGTACTTAATGTTTCCTCCTTGTCTGCTTCCGTGTATTGGTGTAACACTCCGATCAATACACAGAACCATTAGAAAGCTACAACTGCTGCTCAATTCCCAGATCATATTTATTGATCCACATGTCTGTATATTAAGCATCTTGACGTGCAATGCAAAGCAAGTTTAATATACTGTACAGCACTGCCACAAAACCAACACTGCTTACATTAACATGAATAGAGAAGTCATGCTTTGCTAAGTCAGAGCTACGGAGCTGGTTCAAGCTGAGTAATCTGCCCTTAGTGTTGGATGAATGGCTTTAAAGCCTGTAAAATAACCATAAATCTTCAGTACTGCTGTAAAGCCTGATGTGCCCGAGTGATGACAATAGAGACTGAGAGCACACTGCAGAGTCACAGCAGCCTGCTAGTCAGGAATCACCTTCATCTGCAGCACCACAGGCTCATCTGCACTGGCTGCGGCCCATTCAGGACATTGCTGCACTGTGGTGGATAAGCTGCAAGATGCAAGTGGTTTATACATATGAGTCAGTGGTGCACGAAGGTGACGTATGTAATCCTCATATTCTGCATCTACGAAACTGCCCATTGTGGCTCTTTTGGTGCAGTTTCAGTGCAGGAAATGAATCATGCTGATCTAAAAATGTCTTGCGCCGGTAGACTTTTCATGGACTGTTAGTACGATACAGGAGGAAATGCAGCTTAAGATAGAAAGAGATGAGTCAGACAGGAGGAGAGGAAGCAGGGAACAAACGCCTGCCAGTGTGCCAGGTGTGCTACAGCCTCCCGAAAGTTCAGCCATGAAAATCTGAAGGCCCTCACATGGCTGCCCATCGCTACTGCAGCAGCAATCTGGAAGTGGAATTCCGTGCTGCCACATTCACCTTTTAATTCCCGACACATGTGACAATAATCAATCATAAGTAAAGCACAACCCCACAATCCTAATATTCCTTATTTTCTGTGATAAAAGATGCTGGTCAGTCTAAACTCACTGCTGTTCCAAACCCATTTTCAGTCCACACTGCCGCCACGTGGTGAAACGCTGGAATTACAACAGTTAGAGATGATTAATTTCAGTTATTGCAATGAAAAAACACATTAAAAAAAAAAACTCAAGGTTATTTATTTTAGTTAAATGTTTATTGAACTAATAAAAAATAAAATCCACAAAGATTAAAAGAGATCCAACCATAATTATCCATTACAGCAGAAAATAGATACATCTTTTTGAAGACGACTTAACAAACACCTGGTTGGCACTAACATACATAAAGATCTTTTCATTCATGATTGAGAAATATAAACTGCAGATTAAGAATTTCTAAAAAATATAACCCTAAATAATATAAAATAATAATGGACGCAAATATTTGTATATTAAAAGGCTCTTTGTCAACCCCCGTCTGAGCCCCATAAAGAATCACTTAATCCTTCAATGGAGAGATGAATTGCAACAGATTTAAGGAACATAATCCAGATTTATCATAATCCATCTAAGCATGCTGGTAGACAAAGTAAATAAAAAGCAAACAAGTTTACAGTTCCCTAATGTGGCAGCAGCCTCCTGATATATGGCACTGGCTGCTTACTGGCTAAGCAACCAAATGCTTTTCAATATGGCTTTGTGGAAGAGTTGCTGCAAGTAAATAAAAAAAAATCAGTTACAGTCAGGCTACGTGTCAGACTTCACTCAGTGGCTATTTCATTTGTTTCATTCTACCTGAGCTGAGTGTCACTGAACCTTCACAAGAAAGGCACATGCCAGACGCAGAAAACTTACAAAAAATATATATGTATGAACCAAAGACAAACATTAACACAAAGATTATTGTCGCACTGGTTAACCTCCCTCACTGCAGATTACACCCTGATGTCCTCACAGTCTGAGAGTCTCCTCTCTGCCTGCTGCCTGATTAACTGCATCTAATAGCTTCTCCACAGGAAGTCTGTTTTACACCGACTGCACGCCGGCTGGGTATGGAAACCAACAGCGGACAGATATGACTAGACAGAGGTAACATTTATTACCTACATGTTGTGCTTCGACTAACCAAACCATGTCGGCAACTGTAATGTTTTTGACAGCTCCACATTCAATAATGCAAGGCAGTCGGTGTAGAAACCCGTTTTATGCAACAGGGTAATTAAAACGCGTTTGTATCTCGACTATGATGTAACATTCAGCAGCACAGTCTGTTTAAATCAAAGCTGTCTTTGATTTAGCTGCAGTTTAAGAACAATAATTTGATTTCTGATGCTATATGCTATATGCAAAATTTGTATCTTAGTGGCTCAAGCTCATCAGGCTTTCAAATTTCCTTCAAACTCTTAGCAGAGCAACATAACTGAACTAAACGCGATTACTCCACAGTACTGGTACTCTGATCAGATAAATATTGTTCACAAAAGGAAAGTCAGAACTTCTAATTTTGCAAAGGATGACTTTAAAAATAGCTAAGCATCAAATGTTCACAACTTGTCACTTTTCCATGACTCAGTTCATGTCAGTTATTCAAGCAGAAATGAGTCCAGTCACACACCCACACACGCACACATATTTACACACATTCATGTCATCTGCAGCTTCTCACTCTCATCTTATCACACGAACACAGGGGGCGACATAAAGCTGTCCCCGCGTTGGACATTGGCGCCCTGGTGGTCCTGAGGGCTCAGGGGGTCCATGTCCACCAGGTGTTCATCGGGACCCTGGTGGTTTCCCGTGTGCATGTAGGGAGGCAGCATATCATTGGTTTCAGGATCATCCCAGCCAGAGGGGGCAGCAGAGTAATAATGATCCTTCTTCTCGTCACTGTATTCATCGAAGGCGTCAAGGTCCTGGCAGAAATCAGGCAACAGTAAACATGTCGTTAGTCATGGGATAACTTGGAAGAAGGCAGAGGTGAACAGTTATGTTGGGCCAGTTATGCATTTTATAAAGGTTAGATTCTGTGACTGTAAGGCCAAGAAAATATAAGGAAAACCAGACATAACATTTGTCAGAATCTGCTCCAAGTCTTGAGATCTAATATTAATTATCAATAAGTCTCAGAGACAGGAGCAAGCTCATTACTCTAATAAATATTTTAAGAAAATTTAAAATATTTTTAGACAATACACCCACAAACACACACCAAGCCATTTATCTATATCTTACAAAGACTATTATCTCATCTATGTTGTTTCAAACCAACATGTGTCCTTACCGTGACTGGCTCGGCACTCTGAGTAGTAAAGTACTGGTTCTCCAGAAGTGTTTCTGAGCCACCCGAGACATGATCTATGTTCACCTGCTGGATACACACACATTAGTTTGAATGTTTTAGAGGAATAACATCAAATCTGAGGACTATCACAATTTATTTTGTGTAATGCAACTGACATGATTTTTTGGTTAGTGATATTGTTCTTAATACATTTGTAACTCACCCTGGCAGCAGAGCTGTCGGTCTTGTTAGGGGGAGGGGGTTTGTGCTTAGGTGGACGACTGAAACACATGCACAAACAGTTAATAAGCAAATAAGACACCAGAACAAACATCTGGGCATGAAACACAACAGTGAATTAATAGTGTAGTAGTTCTTAATATTTATCCATTAGACACACATATACTCACTCTCTAAAGTTTAGTTTTTTGTTGGAGAATTTTTTGTACAGGGCAATTATTGTTCCAATGATGGCCAAGAATATAAGCACTCCGATGATGGCTCCTACGATGGTGCCTGCCGAAGGACCCTCAGGTGGAAGAGGAGTGACTGGAAAAATTAAAAAAGTGGAATTGAAGTTATAAGACATAAGACATAAAACGATACAGAAAAAAATGCAATGAACAAAGAAGATTTAGTTTGGCCTTTTGGGAAAAATATTTTCTGGCTCCAGGTTAAATTAAAAGATTTAAAACAATGACGCTACAGCCAAATGCAAAACTGGAACCCAGCCTCTGTCTCAAAGTATCAAAATCCATGTAGCAGCACCTCTGCAGTTCACTCATTAACATATTACGTCTTGTTAGTTTGACTTATAAAAAATAAAGTGAAGAAACAACAATTTGCCATTTAAAGACTCTTAGGTGCCAGACTATTTCCTGGCAGTGACCAATAATTTCCCAGGCTCTCCACTGTTGTCTGGCAACTCAGAGGCAATAAAGAGATACAGGACGGTGATATCGATCTCCTTGAGTTATTTTTCAAAGAATAAAAATGCTGCGGGAAGCGTTGCATCAGGACAAGGCGAAGGAGATCCAATTTTAACAGTGGTATTATTAAGACTGTAAATGTCACAAAGTGCACGACAGATAACTTCAGGCTATCTGACCTACATACGAGACCCATCATTTAGGACGGACTTCTAATGAGGAAGGAGATGAGTATATATTTTGTGTGTGTGTGAGTGTGTGTGTGTGTGTGTGTGTGAGAGTGTGTGGGTGTGTGTATGCGTGGTACAGACAGGGTTGATTATAGTGTTGAGTCACAAGGGTGATTAAGATGAACCTGAGGAATCATGCAAAGGTTCCACTAATGAACCATGACCACACTGAACATGAACCACGACAACTACACACACACACACACACACACACATGTGTTTACTGAAGGTGCAACCCGGCTCATTATGCCCCCGTATTCCCAGGGGATTATGCTAATGAGGGGGCGGTAAAGGGCAGACAGGATCTGAAGCTCATTTCACGAGAACAAATCCTGGTCCTAGCAATTGGAAGGGTCATAATTAAATGTTGTTAGTCCCCTAATTACAATTCTTCTCTAACAATAGAACACTTTGAATTTCTCCTGAAATAATTTTCTTTTTTCTACACATACAAGTGTTTTCTAATGATCATATTTTTCCTAACTACTCATTACCATGAACTACATCATCTCTTACCGCTCACCCTACAAGTTCTCTCCTTTGGTTCTCCTCTGTCTTTTATGCTTTTTATTATGCTAATAAACTTGTATATTTGGAGGTTTCAATGTGCCATCGACACAATGGACTTTACAAACATTCATTTTTTATCATCTTGTTGTTATAATTTGGGGCTTTTGTTGAAATTCACCGGGGAGAAAAATAAAACATAGGAATGAGAAAATGAAAGACCTGATTTTTTTTTTCTTTACGTAGATGAGAACATTCAATATCAGACGCTGAATGTGCACCTTAATCTGCAGAGTCACAACAACAGCTCAGCTTTGCAACTCTTTAAAGATGAAACAAAAGGGTTCCCAGGATATAATAAACAGAAAATCTTCTTTTGATGAGGTGAGCTGAGTTAATTATGTGTTTGCACTAACTGTTTTCTATGTGGAAAAAATAAGTTTTCTGCTGTTTTCTTCTTTTGTTCAGAACTTCAGCTCTCATCCCAAACCTGCATGCAGCGCTTTTATTGCATCTAAAGTAGTTCTGAAGGGCACAGAGGCTTTCATGCTCAATGTGTTTCATTTTTTTCGTTTTTTCGTTATAATTTATTGTCCAGACTAAAGACTTAAGAGTGGATATTTATTTTTGTGCAGAACTTTAAAAACTGCTGTTGCTCTGCTATTTATTTAGTGAATTTAGTAAATGTGGAATGGGCTGTATTTTGTTAGTATCAAAATAAAATATGTCAAAATACATTTTAATAAAAAGTGTTCTAGTTTTACGTGGTTTAGGCGTTTGAGATATTATTACTGCTGTTTTATGAGACTAGATATTTTCTTTATTTGTTAAATGTTGCTTTGGAGTAAAGTGAAAAAAAATCCCTATATTCAATGAGCTTTAATTATATTCCAACTTAACCTCCAAAATATCAAACTCTAATATTTAATTTTTTCATAATATGTTCATTTTTATCATTATTAGGCTTACAACACATTTGTAACAGGAGATGATGAAAGTCCTTCTCCCATAATCACAGAAATTGGGTTACAAAAATCCAAAAATTATGAATTTTGAAGTGAACAACGGTCATTATTAGGGATGTAATGCAAGCTGCTATGTAAGAGTGTGGAACACATATTACTGTGGCATTGGTGGGAGGTTTTCACTTTGTTTATTTAAAGGGAATAAAAAGATGATTTGCACCACAACAAATGCAGGAGATGCCGCAATAAAACCTCAAAAGACTGAAACACACTGGATGTGACTTACAAGCTGGCATTTAAGTTTGATTGGAACTGCTGAAACTAAAATGTCATCCTCAGGAAATCACAAAGTCATGCAGTGTGAACCGTTAGCCACATGATGGGGCTGTGTCTCTGTGACACCAGAGTCCTGAACACTTTCATTTGAACCCTGATACCTGCCTTGTTATGACGAGTCTTTCTCCTTCCTCATTCCAGTTCCATGTCTATTTATCATGACGCCACCCTCTGTCATTTTTGCTACTGCCATTTCTCTGAAACTCAGCAGAGGTGTTTCCCGTTTGCTTTGCCTCATCTCAGAAGCATCACTATCCAACCAAAGTCATTTTACTCAGCAGGTTAAAAGATATTGTTTCCTCTCGGATAACCTCTGATCGAGGAGAAAGAGCTGCAGGAAAAGGAAAAGAGGCCAGTTTTAACGATTGAGCTGAGGTGCTCGTGTGTGGATGACTTGACTCGAGAGCGTGCCCTCTATGTTGGCCCTGGACACCGGCCATCTTGCACTAATGAAATATCCGAGAGAGAGAGAGAGAGAGAAAGTTCGTCTGTGTGTGTGTGTGTGTTTGTGTGTGTGTTTGCTGTAGCTCTCTTCCAAGGGTGACCTCGTGCAGACACACTGATACCATGGACCCATGCAAACTAAAACACACACACCCATGTACGCAGACAGAGACACAAACAGACACAACATTGTATTAAGGAGCAGCTGGCATCCTGTGCTCTACCTCGTCATTCACTCTGACATATTTACACAGACACACGGGTCTGCAGTGTGCCCTTTGCCCCGCTGCCTTTTCCTTTCCAGACACACACTGTGTACATGCGCAGAGACATTGCTGCATACATATTTAAAACATAAAAACAGACAAAAACAAGCCCACATACCAAATTTATTTCAAGGGAGAGGAGCCTCCCAGGCAGAGAGCGCTTCTCCGTTTCCAGTGTAATCATGTGATGTTTTCTCTTTACTGTGAATGATGAGACGGTCCACAGTTCAAACTCAGCTAAAGGTCAGCACCATTCTTTTGAGCAGATCAATGCAGGGATCATCCACTCAGATACACATCCGTGCCTTCCTATATGCGAGCTCCACATCGCTCACACTTTGCTGCCTGACTAGCCAGTCAACCGTAGACCACCACTCTCCCGGGGTGGACATGAGAGAAAAGTGGTTGAATAGAGTAAGAGCAAAGGAAGAGGCGATGAGGTTGGATGGTTGACTGAAACTGTCTGAAATTACCACAGAACCACAGAACAAGTAAAAAAAAATAAAAAATACCACCCGAATCTCTTTAGCTTTATGATGCATGGCTGAATCCAGGCTGAAGCTCTGCAGCAAGTGGCTGGAATCTTTCAGTTTTACGTCTGCTCCACCCATTTCTGGCTCAAGTACTTTTTCGAGAAAAGAAAAAAGAAAAATCTGAAGACAGATCAGCATTCTTTAAAACCCTGATGCCTGTGAGTCACTGATGGGAAAAGCTGAAATGAGGACAGAGTACTCAGCAAAAGAGGATTCCTCGAGGGACGAGTAAAGGAGGGACAACAGGTTCCAAACAGTGGAGTCTGGGAGAACGAGACAGAGGCGTGAAGAGGTGAGAAGAGAGGACTCGAAAGACGGTGAAGCAACAGGAAGGACTTTACGAGATGAAAGCTTTAGGAGTTTGGCTTCACGCAAGTACATAGGGATTTCCCAGCTGCTGCCTGTAACTGACTGATCACACAGTGAGGGGATGAAGGAGAGAGCTGGAACACAAAGATCTCACATCCCTCTCTTTTCCACTCAATCCCTTGTTCTCTTTTCCTGTGTGTTTACGCTTCTCCCCGAAGGGATTAAGGTTAACATGCTGGCCTATCCTCAGCTTCCCGGCACAGGCCGGGCATTTGCTGCATTTATCTCTGCCTCCTCCACTCTCCTCCCATTCATCTCTTCCTCACTCCCATCATCCTTCTTTCCTGTCATCCCGCTCCATCAGCGGCGTAATTTGGGATTCGCTTGTTTGGCCCAGTAATACAATAGCACAAATCTGCAGCGTCTCTCTCTGCATCTCTTATCTCCTGTGCCTAACGAGTAGAGATAAGCCTGTTTTTATTACCCTCTCTGACCTCCTCGGTAAATCTGTGCGCATACAGGCACACACACACCTACTCAGGTTTTGCTGCACTGAAAACCCACTAACCCCCCCCCCCCGGATATAGTTCATGTGTTTGGTCACTAGTCAATTGAAGTGTAGCCTGTAATCCAATTTATTCTGTATGGGTTAGCTTGACTTTTTAAAGGGACAGTTGACCACAATATCCAAAGCCCGAGGTGTCCTGCTGGATCGAAGGATCCCACCAGCCACGTGGCTGCGACGGCGTGAGATTGAAGCACTTGTGAATTTTGGCCGCGTGTCGTCTCCCCCCATTTTCTAGAATCTCCACTATCTTTAATTATTAAAATCCACACTGTTTGAGCCCCTCACCACTACTAAGGCCTGAAAAAGCAAACATTTTCTGATTTACAATTCCTTTTAATATTTGGGAGTTTTTCTTTCAATGAAATGTTTTGTCTCAACAAAAGCCCTTAATGCAGTCTTTATATGGAATGAGACAAACTGGTCTCAGCTCAAATTTGAGTGATTTGAACTCAGCTGGGACGCAGGCTGTCCGCTACAGAAAAACACAAGGCTACAGCAGAGTGCCTGGAGATGAGATTAGGACAGAATGAATTGATGGCCTCTGAAAGAGATTAAGATAAAGAACAGGACATGTAATCTCATTGCTCACTAAGAGAAAAGAGAAATCCTAGCCTTTAGAGTCTGAGGTTAACTTGGTCGAATACACACCTATCCATCTATTGATTGATTCATTCAGGTGTATCTGAGTGTACCTGTGATAATACAGTAACCCAATGATCAACGGCGTTAGATAACATCCCAGGATGGAGTGAGGGAGCAACAAAAAAGGAGAAAAAGTGAATAAAAAGAGGCAGAGAAAGAGAAAAGAAAGTTAAAAATGTCGATAAAAAAACATACATGCTGCAGGCCTCAACACACACCAACTTCAATCCTTCACAATCAACGCAGGTGCTACAGTGTCGAGTTATGGCAGTTGAAGACCTTCTACACCCACGACCTCAATCATCATCGCCATGACTCTCGTTTACTGCTCACCGCGCTCACAACGCCATTAGAATTCATTTGAGCACAAAACAAATCAGATCAAATTGATTGTACCCATTCGGACAACGCGACTGAACAGCTACGAGAGGACAGGCTCTACCGACGTGACTGAACCCAACGCTGACTGACTATTTCATTCGTGTGTGTGTGTGTCTTCGTGTACTATGTGTGTGTTTTTGTGGGGTTTGTGGTTTGGGCAGATCAGTGATGCCGGTCATTTCTAATCTACTTTGATTTCAGAGCCCAACCTCGTGGATTTCAGCAGTCTGAAGATTAAATTCATGTCAGTGACACAGCGACTCGGTGTACACACTGTGAGTATATGCCAGTGTATGTGTGTGTTTTGTACTTTTTGACATTTTAACAAGCTGTGCGGTGGTGATGTGAACACTGTATGGTGTGTTGGTGTGTGTGTGTGTGTGTGTGTGTGTGTGTGTGTGTGTGTGTGTGTGTGTGTGTGATGTTGCGCTCGCTCTCTCTCTTTCTCTGGGGAGACAGTGTGTTCTCTGCCACAGTGCATCAAAGCACACTCAGTTGCCTTGGGAGAAGGCAGGGACTCTCTCCATCTCTCCCTCCTCCTCTCTCTCATTCCTTCACCATTCCCTTCCCTTCTCTCTCCCCCTTTCCTTCTCCCTCTGACAAGGTCGCCGTTCGCCTCTTGCTGTCTTCCATGTCAATATTTACAGTCCACTTTACACTGGCACTGAGGTGGTCGGCCGCAGCCAGCAGAGAAAGCGGGGTTGCATTAGCCAAATGTAGCTGTCCACTCAGGACATGAATGATCTGCTGTACTACACGCACGGCTTCTCCTTTCTCTCTCGGGGTAGGAGGTAACAGGTACCGCTGGAAACAGCGAGCGGATACTTCACAGCAGAGTGCTCAACAAGCACAGGTCAAACTGTCATCACATCTATGCGAGCACATGAATTTTCCACCATTTTTAGCACTTTGAAATACCAAACACATTAAACTAATTATGACACATTACATCATTGTCTTAAAGTGGTGATGGTAAAGTGCTACATGTTGAATATGTACATGTATGGTTTCTTTTCAGACCATACGATATCACAAATTATTTCCTGAATGTAATGCACTGAAACTGATGATTACTTGTAAGAGAGACATTTTAAAAAGTCCAATCTATGAGACTATGTAAAGAACTTTTCAAGGATGACTTCAATGATTTTTAACTTCATTGTTATAGTTTGAGGCGTAGAAGTATATGAATTCAATTCGACATTCCCTGCTGACAAGATGGCGGATATTAACCTGTGCTGAAGCTGGTCTTTTCAGAATAGCTTCTTATTTTAGGTTAATATCTGTAAGAAAAAGTCCTAAAAAATCATCTGGG
This sequence comes from Channa striata, assembly GCA_033026295.1. NCBI lineage: Eukaryota > Metazoa > Chordata > Actinopteri > Anabantiformes > Channidae > Channa > Channa striata. Next base: position 18,932,354 of record CM065175.1, on the reverse strand, counting down.
CAACTATTTTCAGTTCCAGTTATTTCTGAGAACAGGTCAGCTACAACCTTTATAGTGTGAGCAACAAGAGAATGCCATGTAAACAGAAAAACTCCTGATGACATCACCTGGAGGAGTTTTTCAGCTGTGGGCATGAAGATATTTTAATATAGGTAAGGCAGGGACATGTTTAATGCCATTTATGTGCATGTACTCACCAAAGTAGAACCAGAGGAATGAAGTTGTATATAAGCCTTTAAAAAGTCACTGATTCATTCTTGCTCTATCTCTTCAAATTCTCTGTGTCAGCACACTAATCCGCATATATAACACAGAATGAAGTCACCCGTTAAGGTTTTATAACATCGATAATCATTTGACAAACACAGAATGCCGCTTTTATCCAGAGAAGTTGTTAAAAGAATTTACACAATGAGGTGTTTTTTCATAATTAATTCAGTCTTAATTCAATCTCAGAAAACACTCCATTAAAAAAAAGAAAAAACTTGCAAATGGTTAATTAGTTTCATTTTTGTCACAACTGATTTGGAATTTAGACTTTTTCCATCAGAACTTTGTAAAACAATATGATGCTGCTGAAAGTTAATAGAGAGCCGTGAGCCAATTAAGGAGCGTGCATTTAAACAAACATAAGAAACACTAATTTGCTTCCATCTGGCTTTATGTCCACACTTAGGGCACAGGCTTGAAATTCATTTCATCCTCTCGCCTAACACTCTGCATAAAGGCGAATGCACGTTTCCAAAAATGTCAGTAAGAAGGAAAGTGAGAAATAATTCAAAGGGCCTTTCAGAGGTGTCATTTATGTTTTATTAAATGTGACGCACAAGAAAACGTGTATGTAAATGTGAAAGTAATTACTATGGAAATCTTTCAGATCACACTTGCATATTATAATTTAAAATGAGGTAACCAGAACCTGAGAGCTAACCTGCCCTGGTAAACACTGTAATGTACAGTAAATGCTGCAGTCGGAGAATATCCGGCCACCTTATTTTACCTCACAATGCCTTTAGGCCTCCCATCCATCTTCTTGCCCTGCTTTTTTTTTTTTTTTTTCGTTTCTGACTGCAGCCCCACACCACTCTCTCCTCCTCTACCGGTGTCACCGCAGCCTTGAGGCCAGGCAGTCAGGAGCAGCTGGTGTGTTCACCTGCCCTCCTAACCACTGCTAACCCCTGGCTAGAAGGAACTTTCACCTCATTACCCACCACTCAGCCACACATTCAACCCTCAAATCCAGCCATCTTCTTAGATTTCTTCCCTACAGCCAAGATTCTACAGTGTAATAGCCTCTGTGTACTGCAACCTGTTTGGTTTCCTGCTGTGTGAAAATGCTACGTATAATGAGTAAGGGGGGGGGATAACGTCTAGGATTCAGATAGTGTGCGAGCGGAGTCAGTTCATTCTTTTTCCTCAACTCTGGGTGACTCACATGAGAGTGCCCTTCATGTCGCTCCCTTACTGAGTTCCTCACACAGACCGCTGGAGGAAACAATGTACAGAGGCAGCATATGTAGAACACATAGGAAGGAACACGGAGGAGAACTGGGCGAAGAGAAGAGTCAAGCTGGAGGGTGGAGGTGGTGAAGCAGACAAAGATGTGCAGGAGGCGGGGTGAAAAAAAAAAAAACGAGAAGGAGGAAATGCGGGGCATGCAATAAGTTGTAAATGTTCCACTCCTTCAGCGTGATAACATACAGGTATACTGTAAGACTAATGATCCCCGTGCAGAATTTGTTGTGTTTTTTCGTTGGGATAATGATTTTCTTTCATGTGTTGTTTACTGTGCTTGTACCTGCTGTATTGTTGACCGCAAAGTAGGCAGCCTAAAAGAGCCTCACGGGGAGCCCTGAGAGTGCCATAGCTGTAATAGGCCCCATCTCTGCCTCAAACTGCCTCTCATCAGCCTCTGATTAATGACACACAGAGCCATAATGGTCCCTTGCTCTCTCCACATTCATTCACTCCTCTCTCCATCCAGTGCCCCTGGAGAGAAACCGCAACAATGCGAGCTGTCGAAGGCACCCAAAAACCACGCTCCTGCTGAATTCACATTCAAACGCTCATTAAGAAAGACGTTTCCGCCGTTGCTAGCCAGTTACGCATTGCCACTGGGAGCCGGTGGACGGAAAACAACAGAATACAGAGAAGATGAGAAGATGGAGAAGAGAGCATTCAGTGTTCAATTTATCTGAATGGGAATAAAAAATAGTTTCATTAGTATTTAAATGTGGATGATTGGCTGCTTGGGATAGAGTGCTGGTGATTTATGCACTGGTAAAAAGGATGCTACATAAATTCTGGCACACTCTCTCTCTCTCTCTCTAGATACCAAATCTGTGCTTCTGTATATGAATCTGTGGAAAAAACAAACAATAAAACAAAAAAAAAAACAACAAACTGCTGCTGGAAACCAGAGATGTGTACTTGCTTTGATTTCTGCTACTGTTGTGCATGTGTCAGAATTCTCAAAGGTCTTCATCGTGTCTGTTGTACAGTTCTGTCAACAATGCACATCACACACTAGCGCTGCTGTAACTCTCTGCCCAGCATCTTTAGAGTAAAAATACAAAGATAAATGTGAGCATTCATGCAGGCAGTTGAATGCACACACACACACTCACACACACACACACACACACACACGTGTCAAGGAGGTCTCGCACGAGCACAAATGTACAAATGTACACAAGTAGCAACATCATAGCTATTTTCTAATACATGGGCAAACACTGACATTTATAAACAGGCTTTACGCGGCACATGTCACGGATGAAAGATATCAAACTGCTGTACATACATCACATGACACTACGGCAAGTAGCCGTGCTTAAAAAGCCTGGCAGCATGAATAATGAATAAATCTACATTCTCATCCTCCACCGTGTATTGAATACTCAGACGGCGACACCACAGATCTCATTGTTCCAAACTCAAATTGGTTGCAGGCGCAGGTTAGTGATTGAAAATGGGTTTTTATTAACTATTCATTTTAATATTCTGATATTACCAAACCCCTTCATCTTTTCCACCGCACATTTTTGTATAGTCATATCTCCCTGTACTCCCTGTTTCTGTGCAGGGGTGTGATTCAGAGCAGCAGAATTTATGTTCCGTCTTTAGGAGTGTGTGGGGTAATCAATAGTGTTTCACTGACTGGCACTCTGGAGCAGATTGGAACCCAAATCCAACTCGGCATGAAAGACAACATGACAGAACCACTTGCTGCTCGACCTGAAGGGGCTCAGTGTGACATCTTCCCGTGACTGATGTCGAGAGAGCACAAATGTATGCACACTCTTACACACTTAGACGCATCTGTAAACCCATAATAGTGACTTCAAATACAGTTAAAAACATGTACACACAGCTACATCAAAGCAGGCGAACTAATGAGTTATTGACCAAAGAGCCTACACACACACACACACACACACACACACACACACCATCTACTGCACATCGCAATGCATCCATTCCACGTCTAATGGACGTGACCGGCGTCCTTGCTATGATTAAGTACTATGTTCTATAATGAAAGTGTGTGTGCATGCCTACCGACGAGTGTGTCTGCGTGCACCGACTGTGTGTACACAAGTCATTATTAGAGGTTTAGTGTGTGCTCACCAGTCAGTCAGGCTCCAGTCAGAGGAGTCAGCTTAAGGGCTCATAGCAGCTCCCTGAGGAGACACTAAATACCATCAGCCGTTTAAATCCATCCATGACCATTTTAAATATGCAGTACACACTCACTCCATTTTTAATAAGGGCTCTGAGCAAGACACAGGGAGAAAAAAGAAAAGAGAAGAGAAAAAGACAGAAGGAGAAAGAGGGGGCAGACTGAGGAGCAGAAATGCGAGGGGAAAGGAGGACAGCAAAGTCTGTTGCATTGATATCTTGGCAGTTTGGCACTGGCCCTGATTCGCCTGGAAAAGCCACAGATGTGTCAGAGCCAGTTAGGCACGCGAGAGGAAAGGGAACATGCATGCATGTCCACACACACACACACACACACACACACACACAGAAACACACATGCTACTGCTGTGTGTGTGTGTGTGTGTGTGTGTGTGTGTGTGTGTGTGTGTGTGTGTGTGTGTGTGTGTAGAGGAAAAAACACGGTGTGCAGCAAAAGTCTCTGCAAGTTTGTATACATTACAAAGGCACCTGTGTGAAGGGAGCAGGTGAAAGCTGGAGATGATGCAAGTGGTTCCGATGCCTTTCTGAGCAAAACCAGATATTTTCTCTCTGAAGGCAGGAGTCAAAAACAGATATTTTTTCCCCACATCTAGATGGGCAGTAAATTTCTACTTAATCCTTGGCTTAACTTTGCTCAAAAACCTTTCTGCTCCACTCAGCTTTCAAAGCACACCTGACTGTGTGCGGGTGCATGTTCAGATCAGTGGAACAGCAGGGAAAAGTCGCGTGTACATTTTGATTTGAGGGCGGATGAGACATTATGATCAAAGCCGGGGACTGGGGAGAATCAACTGATCTCACCTCGGAATCCATGAGCAACCTGTGCACAGCCTACCTGATTAGCAAGGCATTTCTGGCCTATATCCAGCATGAAAAGTGAAGGGAATACTGATAATAAAGCCTGAGGCAAAATTGTATCTAGGTCTTCTTAAACATCAAATTGCCACAAACCAAAGTCAAGATAAGGCTTTAATTTGCATTGGGGTCACCATGGCTACTGCCATGAGCTGATAAATGCTATAAAATATCTGCCAGATCTACGAATACATAAGAGTCAATAATTGTTTTGTTACTAAAAAAAAAGCCCATAATATATTTGAATATTTATGTATGAATGAACTTCAAACCACACTTGCCTTAATATTTTATTTGAATCTACACTTGTGATTGCCAGTCTAGATGAAGCCATGGGCTCTTGAGTTTATCACGCATGGCCCGTTTAATTTTGTGTCTTTAATGGTAAACAGAAATTAGGAGTGCTTCTAATAATTTCATTACTGATGAATCTGCCCATTAATTTCTCAATTATGATTAAAAAACAGCTGTTTTTTTAGGAAACAGATCAACAGCCTTAAACCCAAGACTGTTTATTATCACATTAGAAAGAGGAAAGCGAGAGCAAATCCCTACAATTAAGAGACTGGAACTGACTGATATGTAACATCCAGTTTCAGCTCTAGTTGGAATCAATAAGAACCATAGACATTATATTACATATTATGTACATTTTCAATGTAGCTTAACTTCTTCAGAAAAACTTTTTTTACTTTTACTCGAAGTGTAGATGAAAACGACAGGTGCAGGTTGTGGTTGTGTGTGGGAAACACACAGGTGCAGCCAACCCCCCCCCCAGTAAAGCCTGTATGTCATCAGTGTCACTCAGCAGGAATGATGTCACTCTCAGTATAATGGAGCAGTGGGTTGAGTACCACAACTTCCTGCATTGCTCACACACACACACACACACACACACACACACACACACACACACACACACACACACACACACACACACACACACACACACACAGAACGCATAGTTCCTCTTGCCCCAGGTGACAGGTGTGTCACAGCAGCTTGGCAGGACAGACTGAATGACCTGTTAAGTCAGGTAGCTTGCTGACTCACTGACCAGGAGGATAAAAAAGCTCACTCAATGTCACGCCGGCTGCGTTGCGCAAACATGGGTCTAGTCAAAAGAAGAAAAGGGGAAATGTGTCACTCTCGGTTTATACAGAGATACATGAGAACATGTTCGGACACAAAGAAAACACCTGAGATGCAGATTAGAAGTGGTATGTTTGTCATCCTCTGTGCCACAGATGAAACCTGTCCTGAGAGCCACGCTCATTTGGCTGTCAGTAAGGACAACACAATGGGACAGTCACACTTTCTTTGACATGCCACTCTGGAATGTTAATCACCACAGAAACCCATTATCTGCACATCCTCTCGTCTCCTCCCTTCATTTGTCTTCCTCTCCTTTTAAAAACCTGACAAACTCATTGGTTGTTACTAGAAAGTACCATTGTTTCATTGAGTGCACATGTAGAGGGAGACAGAGACATGAGGCAGAGGAGATAAGAGGAGAGGCAGCGGAGAGGGGAGGCCTGCCTGGCTGCTGACATAAATTGGGGATCATAAAAAGTGTCGTCCCGGAATTAATCTGCAAAGAATGAATAAAGTGAAGTACCGCGGGGAGATGTGTGTGTGTGTGTGTGTGTGTGCAGATGAGCGTTTTTTGAATGCATAATGAAGACACCAGAATGAAGAGAAACATGAAACACGCAGCTTTCAACTGTATTCATAAAGTTTGATGATCCAGCTTCATTAGAATGTATGTGGACATTTAGTTTTATCGGCGTGTGTGTATAGAAGAGAGCTATTGTGTGTAAGCTGTGTGTGAGTGTGTGTGCGTTTGAGCGCAGGAATGTTTTGTGTGTCCGTGCCTCAGCTGTGACATACTCCTTGCATCTCTCTCTGCTGCAGCGCCTGCAGAAAGTGCCACATACATTAAAAATTTTATACATTAAGCTGAATGTCAACACTGATGCATAATTTTTTAGGGTAAAATGCTAAATGTCACCAAACACCAGGCGCTGTTTTGACTGACTTCCACACTTGTGTCACCAGAGGATTTGCTAGCAGTCACTATGGCAGCCATCACACCAGCAGTGAAAGGCTACAACTGTGGCGTGTGCGGTCGGAGCAGTGGGCGACACGGTGAGTCGAAGCAGAAGGAATGTGGTTTACTTTCCCCCGACACAGACGTGACAAAGGTAAACGAAGAACATTAAACCCAACAACTTTTGTGTCTTCACATAGTTTCATGCATGTACTAACCATTAAATAGCTTGAAGACTATGAAAATGCCATTTCATGACGATTATTATTTGCCGTTTAGAATCTTTGGCAATTTTGGCTTCTCCACCAAGTTCTAATAGTGGCTGCACTGAGAGAATTATATATTAAGTGGGTTTTTCTTTTTACTTGTAGTTGTATCTAAGATAAGATAAATTTGTTTCCATGTGGCCACATTTTGTAATATTGTTTTTAACATTTCTGCTTTTGTCTATGGGGGAAATAAAGGCACTAAAGTCCTGTTTATACCTAGCAGTAATATGTGATTATTATCTGGAATGTGACAAGCAATGCTACTCACAAGCCTCGTCTTTTACACCTGACATGAAAGTTCTAGTTATCTCTGGCACCAACTCTGCAGCATTTACATCTGGCATTGACATTTCCCCCCAAACACAGATAAGACATCACTCATTACTATTTTAAGGTGTAAATGGTGTCAGTGATGACAAGCGATGTTTGAAGACTCGATAGCAGCATTTCTCTCTTGAAAGACTGTCCTCGTTATTCTGAATGACACTCATTGTCAACGTATATATAGACAATTAGTGAAACAGTTGAGAGTGACCATTAAATATAATATTTAGAATGATGTGTGACAGGGCGTTTAGTCACAGTCTTAAGCAACTGTTCAACATTTTATAATAAGTTCTTTACCACTACATTATAGCCATGACACAGAAAGGGGGAAAACATACACACATGCACGCAAAGACTGAATACATGATGAAGAGGAGAAAATGAGTAACCAGTGATGCAGATATGTGGCTTAAACTCTTCCTCCAAGGCAGAAGACCACCAGCTGAGCTCCCCAAATGAAAAAAAAACAAAACATTATTAATATGTATGTGGAGAACTGGCATCAACCATTTACAACAACACACAGACCAAGACGTTCAAGAAAAGCCTACTGTAAATACACGGACTCACGCACACACACACACACACACAACCTCGACCATAAAAAGGCAGCAACAGTTACATAAAGAAGTTTGATATTCTTGATTTAAAGCGCTAAGCTTGTGCCTACGACCTTTAAGGTTGAAGGGTTGAGTAATGAGGAGCGGGGCGACTCAACCGGGTCTGCCTGAGAGGCTGTTGAAGGAAGGACAGGGATGGAGGGATGGGCGAGAGAACGAGATGGAGAGAGCGGATGCATGAAAGAAGAAATATGAAGGCACTGTAATTTCTTCTCCCTCTGGCTCTCCCCAGCTGTTGTTCTCTCTCCCTCCCTCGATCACTTTTCACTGTCACTCATCCCTCCGATCACCCCTAACCACTTGTGCTGCCCTCCCCCTCCCCGGCCCTGCCCTCCCTCGCTTGCTCTTCCCTTCCACTTCTTTCCCTCTCTTTCTCCATCCACACAAATGACTCAGTGAAACAGGTCAAGTGTTACAAAATTCCCCCTGCAGCTCAACCTGCCTAATACAAGGCCTCATTGCACCAAGACAAGTAATACGCTGCCTACTCACTGAACGAGGGACTCAAGCACACACAGGAGGCTACCACCAACACACAGTGAATATAAACTCAGAAAATGTCTAAAAAAATGTGCATATATATCCATTATAAACACCACTAAACATCAAACGTTGTCGAGCTAGAGCCACATTTATGTAGGGTTTTAACCATTTTATTATTATTACAGTCAATGCTGTCAAAAACAAAATTGTGTCACTTGTGATGAAAAAATCCCAACCTACATGAAAAAAACACCACATTCAAATGAACATACCACATACTAAACTGAACATCTTTTGCTTGTGCACTGCCAGCTGGCAAGAGCAAGCAATTTCAAGATAGATCTTATGATTAACTGCAACCCGATAAGCCAATACTACAGTGAAAACAACAGTAAAGCCAGTTCAGAAGTGGGTAAAAAAAAAAAAAAGCCACAAGTAAACACACAGAGTCACAGCCTCTTGCAACCTCTCCCACCTATCCACACTAATGAATAGGAATTGGGCAGCAGAAAACCCTGAAGCGCCAAAGTAAAAGTTGTATTAAGAGGAGGACAGCAGAGTAAAGAGCCTTAAAATAGGATAAATGACCAGAAAAAAAACATAAATTTGACACACACACTTGCCCTTTTACACACTGAGACACACACCATGGCAAACCAGGTGTTGGGAAGTAGAAAGTGTGTTTGCTCTGCTCGGCAAAATGTTGTGAAATAGAAATGTAAAAGCTCCATGTATGAGGATGGGGGATAAATGACTTGCGTGCAGCACTTCGACAGCGTGCGTAAAATAAATAACTTCGAACTGGGAGCTGCGTGATGACACACAGACTCCCCGGAGAGAGCAAGTAAGGAGCTGCACTAACGCATGATGATAAACAGATCAGAAACACGAGGATCGGACCAGAGGATGCACTTGTTTATAAGAGTTTTGTTTGTCTGAATCCCCCGGGAATGGCGGTCGTTTGGGAGGGTAATGACGTAGGAAAGCTGAAATGTACTGGAACATAAATTAATCAAAATGTGAGCCCCACATTTGTGCACACTATGTGCGCACTGCACCATCCAATTCTGCGGTTTATCTCACAACAAAGACCATCCAGTTATTACACACAGCGAGGGGAGAATAATTCCGCGCTCCCGTCGAAGGCATGTCGGTCAGATCGTGCTGTAGGTCTGAGGCCGGGATGGGCCACTTATTACCGTCAAGGTGGCAAAGATCACATCCACGTCTGCGAGAGTGATAATCAACTCATGTTTATATACATTTCACGTCGATCCCCTGTGATGCCAAAAGCCAAATTCAAATAACATTTAATTTCCTCCTCCAAGATAAGACCTTTTGTTCATTCAACACTTTTTTTTATTTTTTTCACTTCCCTAAGCTGACAGTTAAACAGACGGGATGTTGCAGCATGTCTGTGCTTTGCATGGCAATAGCAAACTATATTCCAAACTCCAATCTGCTTGCTCTCTCTCTCCCTGCTCTCACATCATACTGTAGACTGAATTTGAGCTGCTACCCATGATGCCTCAGACGTGGGGTGAACTGACAAGCGTTATTGTTAAAATCAGTGAGGACAATGGAGAAGAGGAGGGTTTAAAGATGGTAAAAAAAAAAAATGCGGCTGGGGTTGTATAGTGGTCATAAATCACCACACTGGCTCCACATGTGACAACACATGTGACACACGTTGACACGAGTGTGCAGGGCACGGCCAGCCGTCGATACCGAAGACTTAACAGCTTGAAACAGTTTGACGTTGTGCATACAGAACAGATGTCTGTTTCTTGGAGCGATAATTAATGGGTTAAATCAATAACGTATTTGCCTTTTAAAAGACGCTAGTGGGTTCAATATCAGGACACTGGGGATGTCTCGATGTGTTAAAATGAGAAAAGAGGAAGTGGAATGATTAAAAAGGATTTTACACCCTTGGATTGGTTTGGACAGTGTTGGGAGTAGAAATAAAACACACACACACACAAAACCATTTTTCACAGATTCACAATTCTCTAACATTTAGTTTGCAGCAGACGATAAAGAGATAGGAGCATCAAAGAAGGGGACGGGCCAGAAGAAGTGATTACAGGAACAGAGATGTCTAGATAAGATGACAGACAAATGAATGGGGAGGCAGTCTGTGGATAGAAAAGAGGCGCTGACGAATGCACACGAGACAAAGACGCACACAGACCCACACACGCGCTCTCTCACCCTCTCTCTCTCTCACACACACACACGTGAGGTTCTGACAGTCTTTTCCACACTATAGCTGTTGTTTAATGTCAAACAGGGAAGGCAGAGAAGACTTGAAATGCTACAGGAAACCAGCCAGTGCAGATAACATCACTCCGGACCGCTGATGAAAACGCGCAGTCCAGTCGGCTCCATCATTCCACTGCTCTGTGTGCACCAGGAGACTTGCACAGGAAGCGTGCAAATGCTTATGCAGAGAAATATAAACATTTAGCCGCATCTTTGGGGAAATTTCTGTCTTTTCCCACCCAAATTAATGAGACCAAACCAATCTAGATGTGTTTGTAATAAGGTCGTTCTATGATTAAGTCACTGTAACCAGTACTTTTTATAAATTATCACCTTTTAAAAACATACAGTTATATTTAGAGGTGCTCAGAATATTTAAAACCGCACAAACTGTGTTTTGTGTGATCCCTGACACACTTCTGCAAACCTGCACGCTAAGATCAGCCTTTGACAGTAAAGACACAGATCACTTTTCTTTAAATAAGGCACGAGCCTCCCACACTCACACCTGATTGTCATGCGCTGACTGAAACATGACTAATTTCCCCTTTAAATAATTTCACAAAGCTAAAGGTTCACATACTTCCACCGCCGACAAATATTAAAGATTTCATTGTATTTCTTAATAATTTACGTCATTGCTCCCATCTCATCAATAAGAATTAATGAGATGGCATCAATTTCACCCTAAACACATTTGCAATGACTAGATACTACTCATACTACATACCACAAAAACTTATTACAATTCAAGTTAATTTTAAAACATCTGATGAGGAAAAACACACAAACATCACAAGCATTCGTTGTTCAGCAGAGCCCATAAAACATTTGTGATAAACTCCCACACAGAAAAGAAACATTTGCATGCACATTCTGTTCTGTCGGACAGGCAAACATCTGCACAGCAGTTACATGCACAAATGAACATGAACACAATCATCCACTATTTACTACGGAATCAGCAGTCCCCAGAAGAATATCTGAAGTCCTTGAGACCAAATATTTGCAGACTTATTTCAGTTTTATCTTCATATTCATCTCTCATTCGCTATGTTTATATCTGAGTGTATGCAGACGTGCATGTGCCAGAGTGTGCATGTACTGTGTAAGAGCTGCCTGTTGAGATGGTGAATTAAACAGCAAGTGCATTTGATCTGCAAAGCACTCCAGGGCAAATACACACAAAATGACACACACACACACACACACACACACACACACACACACACAAAAACATACAGGCTTGCATACAGCATCAAAATCATTTCCGTCACAGAATCTATTCTTAGGAGCAGCAACAAACCATTCTTTCCCTGATATAAATCTCTTTTATTCATACACACACACACAAACACACACACACATGCCCTTAGCTCAAAGCTACACTCCCTTGTGGTCATACTGCATTCACATAATGTTCTTAGTTTTTTATTTTCTAGAACAGGATTTGTTCCAGGTAAATCAGCACATGAAGACCTTTTGGGGTTTACTTAACTCTCAAACATGCTGCTTCCTTCATCGGGTGCTTGTGGATGTTTGTGCAGGTGTGTTGAGGTCAGCAGCATTCTGAGAACGTCAAAGCTTTTTTTTTCCTGTCGCCATGTCTCGCTCGCTCCCTCCCTCCCTCTCCCGCCCTCTCTCTCTTTCTCTCTCTAATACACAGACACACACACACACACACACACACGCTCTGATCTATGAGAAGCTAAATCAACACAGCTGCATCAACTCAACCTTCATCATTGTCCTCCCTTCACTCGACTGCCTTGGTGCTTTTTTTCTGCCCTTTCCATCTTCTCCCTTCCTTTTTTATTCAATCTTGTATTATGTGCTGTTCAATGTATATAGTGTCCAACTCTGTAGCTTCTGGCACTACATAAGGCCTCGGATTCACCCCTGCACCTCCTCACTATCATGGCCTACTTGCCGTCTCTTCATTACTCTGTCCCCGTCTCCCTGCACTACTCTGACCCCCCAGCAGTTGGCCAAGCATGTGAGACGAGCCTTGTCTGTGCAAAACTGCACTGCAACCACGCCGTTACCTCCGGCCCTGTCAGCACGGGACAGGAAGAGTAACCGCCCAAGGGCCTCCAGAGAACACAGGAGCATCCACCTCCCTCTGTCAGTCTGCCAACCTTGGTGTGTATTTATATCTGTGTGTGCGTGCAGTAGATATACATCTGAACAAAAGCGAGTGACTAGAAACTAGAAGATCGGATGTTACTGTTTACCGCTTGGAGAGGAGAAATGATACGTTTCCCAATTTCCCGTGATTATTTACAATGCCACTTCCTGTGCACTCTCTCACCTTGCTCCCTAAGATAACAATGACTGTATTCAAATAACTTTAAAGCTCCTTCTCTAAAATAATAATTTAACTACTTTCACAGTAAGCGATGCTCCAGACATTTATGTTGAAATTGATGTTCACAATCAATGTAGCTAATTTGTTAACACTGCATTTGGACTACAAGTTGTTGAAAAGTCATTGCTTTCATCTCCACTTCATTATTATCTTTGGTAATATGTAGCTGTCTGTTTCTAGAGTAAATAGCTGACGGGAGGTTGCTCCCTGAAGCTACTGTAATTCCAGCATTCACCCAAAACAAACTTCATAAAAGTAGCCAAAAAAAGAGAATATAGCAGGTCAAAAGAGACACAAAATTGTCACTTTGCACTAAAAGGATTAAAATAACCTCTTCCACTGACAAGTACCTTAAAGTAGTTTAGCATTCAGGAACCATCATAATCAGAAAACAAACTGGTCCCCTACATGCTGACTCCTGAACCGCCAACACACCCCAATTTGTCACAAATTGGCTCAGACAGTGTATAATTTAAGAAAACAATATTGATTTAAATTTCATTTCAACAAAACAAGGGAGCGTGAAAGCAAAATAGCAAATGGGATGTCAAGCACGGCACATTCTGTATTAGGTATTAGGATCACAGACTACACCGTATTTTATGGCTTCCTCTTATTTAAGCTACAAGGACTGAGGTTGTGCTGACCCCGATTTTTAAGGAGGCCTCAGCTCAATACTTTAGCCCAGACTAAATATTTATTACTACCGTAAATTCTGGACTATAGAGCGCACCTAAATTTAAGCCGCAACCGCTAAAATTTAAAAGAAATATATATTTTGTCACATATAAACCGCATCGGACTATAAGCCGCCAATATCCAGGCTGAGAAATAATATCTGTTGTATGCGCTCCTACTCATTGTTCACAGTAGGCATGAGGATGTTCTGTGCGCTGTTTTACCGCATTACGGTAAAGAGTGCGTTTGTTATGTGTGGCTGGTATAACACATGTCGAATGTACAGAGCCGACAAAAACGTCCTTGTTATAAATAAACAACTTGTTCCATAGCCAAAGAAGAAGACGTCTCTTATTCTTCACGAATTACGCAGGAGTTGCTGCGCTCAACAAAAGATGTTGTACCAAAGTGTTTATTCATACACCTGAACCTGAATGGTGCCTGTAACACGGCAGTAAAAGTGCTTATCACACAAAACAGAAAAGTCATGGTTTTATTAATCTTCCTCCTGTGCACTAAAACCAAGTTGCTTTATTTTTCTTCCTCCTGCGAACTGAAACCACTGAACACCAAACCACTGTCACTTTTTCTTCTTTGCGCTCTGTTAAAGCGCAACTGCGCAACTATTAAAGTCGCTTCATTCTCCCGTGCACTGAAACCACAAATCGCTATTCATCTTCCTCCTGAGCATTGAAACCACTGTCACACTCGATTTCCTTCATGGATAGCCAGATCGATGGCTTCAAATTAAAAGCTGCATCATAGGAATTTCTTCAAGTGTTTTCCATTATGAGGGGTGAGGGTGTAAAAATATTACCGTATTTTGCTGTTGTGCGTCTTGGGTTGCATGCGCTAAGAATAAAAACTGGCGCTTTTTTGTTTGCACTGACTTCCATCTACAGCGCCCATCTGAGGGCTGCAGAAAAATTCATAGAAAAGCCGCATCTCTGTAAAAGCCGCATGGTTCAAAACGTCGGAAAAAAGTAGCGGCTTATGGTCCGGAAAATACGGTACTATGGTTGCTATGACCTTGATGGTCCTTGAAATGTTGAAACAACTTTGAAATGAATTGCTGTTAAACTTGCACATACATGTGTCCCCCACACGTGAAAGTTATATTTTTGTGACCATGGCTACAACATTAATGGCATTCCCACCTGTCGTCGCTTCTTTAATGGTGAACAAGGTCATTATATACAGGCTAAGCATCACTACGTTCTGACAGAATGTGGCTCAATCACTGCTGTGCATGGTACAGCCTCACATATGGCTGTAGACTCTTTGTCTTGCTATAAATACATAGGGAAAGAAAATAATTGGGCAAGTTGAAAAAGTTATCTAAACTCACAGACACCAACTGATATACTACCGCCCTTTATGATGTAGTCTCAGGACTGTTCTGTAGCCATATTTATGCTTTTCTCAGGGGCCTTTTCTTCTTCAGCCCTCAGGAAATGAAACACATGCTTGGAAGAAGGTCAAAAAAATTGACTTGGCTAGTGAAGAACATTCCACAGTTATGCCCCCTCCCCTCCCATTAACCCCTCATTAATCAACTTGTCTCCATGCTTAAGATCACTGTCTTAAACTCGAGGGCTATGTACTATACTAAGAGCTATGAGTCAAATCCAGGGTGCTGGAACATATAAATACCAAAATAATGAGAAACATATCGTGCCAGTTTATATTTCAATCACACTTCGACACACACAGTTAAAGATTTAATGATTCATCACAGGCACGAAAGAAAAAAAGCCAATTGCTTTAAAGCTAATAAAAATATGCACTATGCAAGAACCCACTTTCATAATTAAGGTTGGAGGGAGAGACACTTGCTTTAATCCCTGTGAAGGTCCGGGTCACCACATCCATCACTCAAACATCCATGCAACAGGCCTGACCATTTATCACTCACTCTGGGATTTATTAGTCAGGTCTGGAGCCAGAGGTTGCGAGGTTAAATGGAGGGTATTGTGCTAGCAGTTATCAGCAATGAGAGCCCCCAAAGTGGGTCTGCATGCTAATACACACACACACACACACACACACACACACACACACACACACAATCAGATGTTTAATCAGCACTGTGGCTGTCACTGCCAGAGCTGGAAGTTGAATATATAGTCATGCACAAACATGCACGTGTGAAACCGTATGCACAGATGCTCATCACATGCTTGCCCTCTATCTCACACTCACACTCTGATAAAAGTTGTACAAAATCCATAAACACTTTCACACAAACAAACATTCTGTGGACAGATGATCTGTCTGTAATCCAGCGCAACACTTTGTGGATGCCAAAATGTATGAACGTATTCCTTTAGTTCTCTATATTACCAAAGAAAACACTGACACTCTCTCTAATACATGTCTTCGCCCATGTAGGCACAGGTTTTGAAATTTACTATCTTTGTTGGGACATAATGTTTCCCTATCCCCTTATTGCAAGTCTATCTTATACCAAGTCTTATCCCTTGAACAGGCCTTTAAATCACTCACTTCACCAAAAAGGTCCCAATTTGGTTAGGAAAAAACTTTTAGGACCTAACTAGGTAACAAATATGCACAT
Source organism: Channa striata (assembly GCA_033026295.1). Lineage (NCBI taxonomy): Eukaryota > Metazoa > Chordata > Actinopteri > Anabantiformes > Channidae > Channa > Channa striata. The sequence goes on along the minus strand of CM065175.1, from coordinate 18,916,162 downwards.
CCACACACACACACAGTATAAATGGGGCCACTACCAGCCAGCCGATTGCCTGGGGGCTCCACACCATGTCTTGTCATTGTAGGCTAATGCTGAACACAGTGGTAGCACTTGGCGTAGCTGCTGTCACTTTGGCTTCAGATCCAGGTTATTTGCTCTGAGCTCAAATAGGCCAGGTTTTGCGTTTATGGGGTCACCGCTTCCACACGAGGTGAGTACCTTTTTCTGTCACAAACGCAGACAAAAAAATGCAAGTGCCGCACAAGCTCTTACACCGATCTGTGGCTTAAAAGCATTTTTTAGTGTGCTTGAGTCTTTTACATTCAGCTCGAAAACCAAACGAAGTCCAAGTGCGTCTGCATGTGTAAGTGCTCTCTATCTCACCAGACTCAAATCCAAAGCAATTAGAGAGGCCAGATGGTGGGCTGGACTCTCAGTAAATAGCTGTGCATTGACAGAAGAAGCTTGCAACAAAAATGAACTGTGACAAGAAGCCAGTATGACACACCGATACATGATGGCACCAAAGCACCAGGCAGACATCGAGGACACGCTGCCATAACTGCGATAAACCAACTGTCGCCATCATGGGGACGCTAAGAGTAGAAGTTGATTGCATTGTTTGTGGGGGTACACGGAGGGGGGTTTGTATGCAAACCAAATGAGGCAGGTGCACAGGCACGCATGAATACACACACGCACTCACACGCCAGGACGTTCATACGTTAACCTGCGCACGCACGAACACACAACCCTCTGTGTCTGTCTGTTAAAATTTGACCAAACCAGTTTGCTTTAGTCGGAGTTCAAACAATGCAGCCTTTGAGAGCCACTCCATTCAGCGAGTTTCAGCTTGGCCCTGCACATTCCCCACTGAAATCACAAACTGCCTCCCCTCCAGGAAAACCACTGAAGCTACAGCACCTCATTCTTTAGCTCTATACTTTTTTTCTCCCCTTCTATGTGAACAGTATCTGCCCAGCTGCAGCGAGAATAATGATTACATATGTGCATGTTAAAGTAAAGAGTGCATTTATGCTTTGTAGAGTCAGTCTTCATTACCCGTATGCTCAGGTGAAAACCTGACCAAAGGAAATGTGCCCTTTAAAGTACTAAAGCAGTCTCCTACATACCTGTTACCAAGGCAGCAAGTTTACTTCAGCCAACCAGGACACATGTACCAATCAAACAGACTGGGAGGAGGTGGAGCTACACAACAACACAATTATTATACACAAAATGGCTTCTCCTATTCCTGTGCTCAGTTTCCCATAAGCCTGTTATCATACCCTTGTTGACACACAGGCACACACACACACAGATTCATCAAAGTAAGAGAGACAGACCAGGAAATGAGAATGGGGGGAAAAAAAGACAGACTTAAGGTGGTAGGGTGGGGGGGGGGTGTCTGGAGTGTGAAGGATGGTTGACAAGAGAAAGAGACCACTTCATATCCCGATCAATGAATCTATAAATCTAATCAGTGAGAATCAATGACTGGTGCGTCTGCTCAATCTGGCTCTTCGGCCATCCTCAAGTGTTAAAGAGAGAAGGAGGAGAGACAGATACCACACGCAGCAACACAGGAACATTTTAAAAATCAACATATCTTTAATAGCAACAGAATACGAAAAAATATAGAAAGACATGACAAAAATGGTGACAACAATTCTAGTTTGTTCTTTTCTTTTTCCAAGATCAAAATAAATTTGGAAATTAAAAAAATACAAGAAAAGAAAAACAAAAAACAACTTTTACACAGAGCAGTCAATAATGAAAAGCACATTTTGGGGGTAAGACTGTTTTGTTGTGTACAGTTCATTTGTATAGAAGAAGCACATTTGCCAGATTTGGCAGCAATCACAGCGCAGCAGTCAAGAATAAAGCACTCCGAAAACATAAATTATAAAGCACTGCAAAATAACTGAAAATAGGAGAAACTGTAATAGGAGAAAATAAATCCTTCATGCTTGCTGTCACTGAGAAATACACAAACGTGACACCATAAATTAGTAATTTTTTTTTCTCTGCTACATATTTATATATTTATACTATGTACACAGGAAGGTTCTCGCTTTTTTTTCCTTTTAATGTGAGTGAAATGGGAGATGTTAAGGCTTTGATCAGTCAGATGTTTGGAACTGCAGAAAATGGAAAAGGGGTATTTGGTATTGAACCTAGTGCTAGACTTGAGCCAGGATCGTGAATTTCTCTGAAAGCATTTTGTCTGACAAGCCTTACTTGGGGGCTGCTGAGGTGGGTGGCAATGGTGTGTGTGTCTGCGGAGGCGGTCACGGCAGTTGAGTGAGAGAAGTTGAAAACAACATTTTGGAGATGAGTAGGAAGTTGTGACTCTCTAAAAGCATTCAAAGGGATTCGGGAGGGGGAGGAGGTCAGTGTAGTGGCATTTTTTGAAAGCTATATTTCTCATGTAGAATACAAGTAGGATGTACAAACAGTCTCCTAAAAAGCCCGTTTCTCTGACACTGGGTGAAAAAGTGTGTGTCCCTGCATTTGTAGTTCTGTTCTCTGTTCTGCATGGTCATTGATTCAGGAGCAGGTTGGCCTATTTGGATAATAGGAAGCAGTGGACACATCATGCCGTGGCTCTTTCCACACTAACAGGACACGGTATCTGTTCTGACAGAGCAACGGAGCAGGAAGAGGAGAAAGAAGTGTTTTCGTGTGTGTGCGCGCACGGCTATGCGAGCGCATTTGTGTGGGTTCGTGTCAGGAGATGGCAGAGTTGTCAGGTATGAGGTGTCTTGTGCACAGTTTGGCTGTGGGAGTGAGCATAATGAGAGTGACTGAGGGGTGTTTGTGTGTGGGCGATTGTTTCTCTACATTCTGCGTATGTATATGTACAGTATGTGTGTGTGCAAAACGCACAATAGCTTCAGTTTGCCAGTTTCCTACGGTGACAAAGGTGGCTACTCAGGTTACAGCCCGATGACAGCAGGAGATGTCCCAAAGCCCCCCGAGCAGCACAGAACCACACACCGACACTATATACACACACAGAGCTGACTCAGAGACGACACAGGCGATCGCTTGTGTGGTTACGGTTACTACCTGATAAATTACGAGAGCTGTGCGAATTTTTTTCCATTGTGTCAGTCAGGGTGTCAGTCAATGGGAAGTCATTTGTACAAAAAAATAAATTAATTAAAAACACGATGGCGTGTGCTTATTATGCGGAAAGGCAGGCAATGCAAACTTAACAAAAAAAAATTTATAGAAGCATATGTAATGTTTTCCCAGTAGAAATAAACTCTTCGGCTTCAGGTAAACTAAGCTCAGTCAGCTCAGAATGTTCAAAACACCCAAACTGCTGAGGTATTCATTAGATTCAAAATTACATTCCGTATGCCATCTAAGACATCTGAATTTTAGGATTACCCAAATAAAAACCCCCGTAATCGTTACTTCCACAACACTGGCAACACAGGCTTCATCGATCTGATATTTACATTTTCATAAATATCCACATTTTCACAAGAAAAATAAAGATGCTTACATATATAGTACACAGGTAACCTCACACTAAAATGTACATACAGTTTTGTCCCTTGTCGCTAAGCCTCCCTCAGAAAAAAGCAAGTATTAGTCATATTTTTCTTTGTAGTGGTGACACACACATACACACGCGCGCACAAGTGCAAAAATAAGAAACGTATTTTTATTTTGAGTGGTTGTGACAAATCGGCTGTGTTCAGTAAATTCACTGCACCCCAGGTTGACAGGAGCTGCATCTATGTATAAACTAAGGCCATTAGACAATAATCCTATTGAACACACTGGCTTACAATATGCCAGACGGTGCTCAAACACTAAACGCTGTCTCTATTTTTGTCATCCGTCTCCTGTGTCTCTCAGTCTCTCTGAAGGTTAACAGCCAAGACAATGGAAAACATGGACGGTCCAAGTCTGCACAGCTACTTGCGTTGTACACGAGCGTGTCTCACGTCTATATTTCAAGGTTACAAACAGCCACGGTAAGAAATGCAGACAAGCACAGCCGTCCTTGCCCTGGATGGTGGGTCACCCTGTATTTGGCTTACAGCAAACTGCAAACCCAATCTCAGCTGGGCGTTACAGGAGGTCGCTAATGTCGCCGAGACCACACTCTGCATATTTTCAGTGCGTAAAGGGGAGCTGATCGAAAGGAGTGATTCGAGGAGCTACAGCAGAGCTCCCCCTTTAAGATTGTCCATTATAGTCATCAAGTGTGACGTGTGCGAATGTACACACTGAGCATCAAAGACAGCAGTCGACAGTAGCTGTGGAGTAATATTTGCCTGGCAGAACCTCTGGTGGCTTGTTAGAACGACAAATTAACAGTCAGGAGACAATCTGCCCCGAAGCTGCATCATAAAGGACAATTTCACTGCTTGTTCTGTTAGTCAATATGACTCCCATAGCTACACTGCGGACGCAGCCTTTCATGTGTCCAGATCAATGCACTACATTTAACAACACCCACTAATGGAAAGGAATCTCACACCATCTTTATTGACAACCTATCTAACCTAACGTGGCAGTACTTTGGAGGTGGGGTTATGTTACATCCGGCCATTTACTAAAGTACGGGGGCAGGCGGTAGCTTCTGTGCAGCGGAGTGAACGTGGCCACTCCAGGTGGATTACTCAGTCCTGGCATGTCGGGGCAGCCTGTGCTGAAACGGAGTAAGCGATGCGTTTGACACATCATGGGCAGTAAAATACTCCCCTGCTCTCCGTGGCCCTGACCTCAACACTGGCCCGGATAAATCATAAACTCCCCATAAACACTCGGAGATGGGTGAGGGAGAGGGGGGAGAGGCGGAGGGATGATCGAGGTGGGAGGGTGGAGGAATCGCCACGTCATAAACGATAAGCGGTGGCAATCTGTTGGTCCCGGCTAAGCGAGTGACTTCACGGCTCATTACCAATCAAGCTCCTCCTGTCAGGAGCGCTCTGAAGAGATGGGGATGGAGAGGAAGAGAAAAGAAGAGACGTGCTCTTCTCTAGTCCCCCTGCATCCCTCGCTGCATCCCTCGACCCTGTCAGATCGGCTACACCTCATTCCTTCATCTCTTGTTTACTCTTTTACCTCCAGGCACAGTACAAAAGTTTGCATGTGAATACCTTGTTAAGAACTTGGTGGAAACACTCTGCAAACTTACATTGATCAATTCAGCTGCTCTTATATTTGTGCTGCACATAACGAACAAATGCTCTTTAAAAAAAAAATTTGTAAATTCAAGAGCGTCTACTGCGGTTGATAGTTTGCAGGGATGTGCGTTTTTTTTTTTTTAAGGAAGTTTAAGAAGAGAGCGAGAGAGAACACAGAGGTGTAACATGAACAAATACATTGTTCTCTTCTCTAAATCACCTCCTGTTGCTGTCTACAGTACATCTTCAAATGTTTTCCTCCCTACCCATCACTAGCTACTAACTACCCACAAGCTGTCACAGCACAGCGCATTATCAAAACAAAAAGGTTTCCCACAGGAGGACTGAGAATAGTAGGCGAACGCCACTGTCTGACAACCCCTTCCACTTCCACTGTTTTGGTGAAGATAAGAGTGAATATGCAAGTGCGGCGCCTCCTCTATAGCCAAGCTTGTGTCGTGATTCCATTTTACTACTCCCAAACTACATAGTTTCTCTCTTTTAGTCTGTCTGTCAAGAGTCCTCGTCAAGGTCCCAGTGATCGGGATAGCATGAGCAGAAGCGATGGGAGAAAAGTTCTTTTATCTGTTTGATATTCAGTTCTGAGGGACCAGATAACAGCAACAATACTTTCAGAATATCCCCACCACAACCTCCTGTTCATTCAGTTCATTTCGGGGCTGCACTGTGATTAATAATAGATTATATTTAAAATCAATTTTCAAAAATAAAAGTGGTATAATTTTCTCTCCTCCATCAGACAGGGATGAGACCCTAAAGCCACAAAATCCTTAGGAGAAATCCTCCATTCCACCTTTCCCCCCCTTCCTCCTCTATACATAAACTGCAGTCCGTGAGATGACTGAGCCATCTCGCTGGGATTCCATGCCATCATCCAGGTAGTCTCCAATCATATCCTCCTCGTCGTGCGGTGGGCAAAGCTGCAGAATGGGGGCTCCACCTGGGAAGTGGTCATACCCTTCTTCATCCAGCTCGTCAAACTTCCTCCGCTCTGCATCATCTAATTCGTTGCTTAGCAGGATGTCTTGGGCGGTGGGTGTAGAGGCAACAACTTCAGGGCGGCCCCCCATCGTGAGTGGCTGGTGGTGGTTGTTTTTCTCTCCCAGGCTCTGGTGGGACGAGCCGTCGTTGTAAACGTAAACGGGGCCGTTGTTGTTACCGCCCCCTACTCCACCGCTGCCCGCACCTCCTCCTGTGCCGTTCTTGCTGGCCTTTTTGCCGCCGCCAAATATGCGTGTCTTCATGTCACTGCCACCATTGGCACGATAGCCTTGCTGTTGCCTGCGGCTACGGGTCACAAGCACGGCGATGAGAGCGGCGACCAAAAGGAGAGCCAGCAGGGAGCCAATCACAGCTCCTGCCACCACGCCGGCATTGGATGGGTTCACTGAGGGCTCTGTAGGAGGGAGGAGAAGCAGGGAGGGAGAAAGGAAGAAAAGGAACATGGTTGAGAAGGGGAAAAATAGAACAGTGGAAAATAGGGAGACAGGGCAAGAGGGAAAACAGACAGCGTAAAAAGGAGAAGCCGGAAAGGGCGATAGCATGTAAAAACGACAAGAAAAAGGGGAAGAGGAATACAGACAGAAAGTATGGGTTGAACGGTGTCAGTGACGCTGGTTTAAACTGTATTCAGCCAAGTGTGTAAGAGTGCTGAGGTGTTGGTACAGTCAAGTGTGTCCGTGTGTGTTTGCACTGAGCTTCCCGCTACACTGACATTTCCTCCTCTCCCTCAGAGCTGCTCCTGTCCCCATTCCCACAGTCACGTCACAAACCCCCCCACACCCAAACCCCCCGTTGTCCTTCAACAGCCTGGTTCTGTCCAAGGCTCACCACAAATCACAAGGGACGACTCACGGAGCGCAAATCACACATATACTTTCTGAAGGAGCCGAGAACGGCGTGTGCAGGGCAAAAACAGGTGGAGGCAATGCAGGAGAGCAGAAGAATGATGGATGGAGGCAGGGAGGGTGGAAACTGGATGCAGAAGAACAGGAGGAGGTGGAGGAGGAAGGAGGTGGCAGATTGGGTGAGTGACAAAGTGACACAGCAGAATGACAACTCCTCCTGGCAGCCATGAACGAAGAGCAGGGGGACAGATTGGCAGCCCTCTCCACGTCTGTGAACTACAGGCGCTGCTTGAGTGCACGTCAGTCCGGTACAGTATGTGCGTGTCCATTTTTACCCTTGCACCACAGAATTAGACCGTATGACGAGCACAAACACACCAAAAGAAGACATTTTCACCTTATTTCACATTAGACACATTAGGAGCATACAAGTAAAACTAGGGCTCCATCGCCCAATATACGGCATTTCTGTGAGTGAAAAAAAAAACCTCCTGAGAGAACTACTGGTGTCTAAATCAGGGTTGTGAAGACGTCCCTTATGACTTCTCATCCATACGGTGAGCTTTCTGCAAACTCACACTTCCCACTCCCGCAACATTCTTCTGCAGTGATATTAGAGCAGCATTTGAAACTAGGCGCTTTGTGCAGCGAAAGATGCAAATTCTTATCACCAGTTAACCATAGGGTTGGATATTGTTATTTTTTATGTTTGATTTACAGTGGTAGTAATCTTTCACTATTCAAAATTAGCCTTTACATGTGGAGGCATACAAAAACACAACAAAGTGTCATAATTTTTAAAATCAGGAAATATCTGATAACATTTAAGAAAACCAGCCAACTTAAAGCATGGATACAGTTCACTCCAAACGTATTGAGGTTTGATACCAAGCCCAGTGAAGAAACACAACACTGGTGAGTAAAGCCAGTGGAAAAACAAACCGCACACGCTTTTTGCGGCCAGGAGGTCACGACCCCAAGTGCTTTCCAGGATTCTGACAACTCCCCAAACACCGACCCCTGGGACTGGGACTGCCCCTCCCACATCATCTGTAATTCTGTGCGCTGGCCAGTGTAATACTGTAGTGTGAAGCTCCTACAATAAGAATGTCCTTCAGACAACACGGGCTATTTACACCGTAATATAGACAACATAGCAAGAAGAGTAGCTTAAACCGATAGGAGGATGCCCTTTAGCATTATGGATATGCACAAAAGATTTTATTCCGTAAGCTCTCACTGCACTTTATTGAGAGATTTAAAGAGTAGCCCCACTTTTAGTAGGGAAATTGATGTCTGGATATATATTATTCCCACTTCTACAGGGTTCAACGCTTTAATGTCTTCATGCATTTTGTATAAATGTATGTTTTCATTACTATTTACCAGACCTGTTTATTCTGCTTTAGTTTTGTACATCTGAGGCCCCAGAAGCAATTGATAAAATGCTTTCATTTTATTCTCTTAATCCCTGAAGAAGGCATTGTTACAAAAACACTGTCTTATGGAATAAAGTCCATTTATTACCTGCTAGTCTAAAGTGTCCCCGTTCCCTTCAGGTTTGAGTGCTACACAATAAAACCAAATAAGTCATGGTTAGCGAATGAATTTTTAATTTCAGTCCCTGGTTGAAAGTGATCAAGAACCCTTCGCTAAGCTGAACATCCTCTCTGCTGCACTTGCTCTCCTTTCCACTCTCTGCACTTTTCACCAGCTGCTGCCAAGGATTAACCAGTAGAAGCTGCTGTTGAAATCCCTGACTAAATTTGAAAGTAGTGAATCAGCCCAATTCTTATTGTCATTCCAATTTCAAATAAAACCCGAAGCCGGCCCCTCTTGTTAAGTGTACAGAGAGTTGACAGAATTGCTCTTGTAACATTGATTCTTGTCAAGAGAGGAAATGGTAGTCTGCTGCTGTCTACACCTGTGTTCGGCTCTTCTCTCCCTCGATTTCTGCCTCCACTACCCATTTCTCCATCTCTGCCTCCACTTCACCAGCTGTCTCCTGCATGCATCTTTCCCATCTCCTCTAAATCCATTTTGCCTGCCATCTTTCCAATTTATGTGAGTATTTCTGTCACATGTTACTTCTTTCTGCTCAGCTCCACTGTGCTTCATTTCAACACATGCCTAGGGAAAATATTAATAATTTCATGTGAGTACATTTCTCCTCCTTTCTTTCAATTTCTTCCACCATCCTCCCTAAGCACACTGTCTCTCTCTCTCTCTCCTCTTATTCTCCCCCAAGCAGTGCTAAACATTCCTGTTCACACACGTGAGCGTGAGAGCCGGCCCTCAGTGTCCACTTGTAACAGGAACACAAGAAATGCATTATCACCTCAGGCTCCATGGAGCCCTGGCACATTCAATGTGGCAACTATCTCTATGCAAACTTAGGGCTGGATGCTGCAAGACATTGCTGTCACATCAAAGGGAATTACACTAAAATTTAAATGCAAATTCTCCCTAAATTCCACTCATCCAATTATTTTTAATGCTTCGCTCAAGTCAGTTCCTAAGTGTCTCTCTCAAAGTCTATGCTGGTAAATCCGTACGCGGATGATAATTCATGTTTTATTCTACCCTTCTGGAGACAACACTTAAAAGATTCAAGAGAGGTGTAGAGGAGCCAACCCAGGCTCCCTGCACAGGCCAACTACAGAGACAGATGCATTTTAACAAAGCACCAGTGGAGTTTGTCTAAGTGGGTGAGAAGAGGACATCTTATAAACACATGCTGTTAGATGAGCCAGCAGAAAAACTGCAATATGCATGTTGTTTGGAGGAGATGGGGCAAAAAAAAGTAATAAAAACAAACATGCATAAGTACAGCAAGTGGACCCCTCCTCTCCCCAAACACACTTGCACGCAATACCGTGGAAGCCAAAAATCAGCATCTTTCTTATGAAGTCACGTCCAGCATGACCGTAAGCTCCAAGTGACCGCAAGTAATGAGAGAGATGGAGCGGAAGGAAAATCTACTGCAGCCACAAGAAAAAAAAAGTAAAGAAAGTGCACGGTCTCTCTTTCTCTCGCTCTCACACACACACACAAACACACCATTCTGGTCATCAGTGGTCCGCTGCTGGGTTGGGCTGCACCTAGAGCATGGCTTAGTAGTATTCTCTGTCAGCATGTTAAGTTGTTGAGCTGGGCTGTGTGTATGTGTGTGTGTGTTTGTGTGTGTGAGAGAGGGAGTGTGTGTGCTAATGAGCAGTGGGCAGGGGGCCAGTTGCAGGCTGAAGGGAGACTTGGCTCCATCAGACCTGTTCTCTGGCTATTTTCGCATGACTGGAGACACACACCGACAAAAACCAGCAAATACACGCGCGCACCCAAACCCAGCAGAGGAAAACGGCCAAGGCCCTTGTCCTTGAACTGTCCCCTTGGATGAGTCTGAAAATGGTAGAGATGGCAGGGATTTTGTGTTGATCTGAAGAACCCCTTATACCATGTTGGAGGGGGGGGGCCATTAAGGGTATAAGACATTTCGAAGGTTTAGCTGAGCCAACCCCGTAAGTGTGAAAGGAAAGGGAAGAAAATAAGACAGGAGATGGAGGGAATCTGGGTTAAGCGTGCAAGAACCCCCCGAGAGGAGCCTGGAATGGAGGGATAGGGACTACACTGCTGTGATTAGGACGAGCTACTGGTATCTAGGAGTTATGCTTAGAGAAAGCATGGGCATGAGAAGGAGACAGAGAGAGAGAAAGAAAGGTGGGGGCAGGAGTCTTCTCTCTGAGCAGGGAGATCAGCGCCAGACTTGTAGAGGCTGAAAGACAACCTGAGAGAGATAAGGAGGATGAGGAGAGAACATATGCTAACTGAGAGGATGAGAGATGCAATGAAAAAGAGTAAACTGCAGCGAAAGAGACAGTGGGGGAGAGATAAATCGAAAGGAAGATGAGGGTGTGACTAAGCAGCAGAATCGTAGATGAGGAGGAGCGGCAAGGAGAAGAGAGGACGTCCATCCCTTTCTCTGGCTCCACATGAACAGGGCAGAATTGAGGGCAGAGGACAGAGGCAAACACCCACACAGACACACACAAGTGTGTGGATTTGTGTGTGTGTGTGTATCGTGCAGCTGTGGGGTAGAGGGGAGTATGGGACCTGCTATGTAGCAGGTGCCGGCCATTTCACGCCTGTCAGCCCCTCTTAGCCCTGTTTGTCCACACGCATTCACATTAGCCTCTACAGGTCTGCATCACACCCCCATCTGGAGCCATTACACATCTTTCTATTGCTCCGTTTTATTTATTTTCCACTTTCACTTCAACCAGATCTGACTCAATCTTTCATTCTGAACACTGCTCTCAATCTCTCAGCTTTCTGCAAGCCCCCTTCACTCCGACACTCTCGAGTTGCCTCAGTCACCTCCTAACTGCCGACGAATTTAGCTTGCGTCTTATACGTCCACCTCCTCTGCCAGTGAGTAAGAGAGGAGTAGGAAGGAGGCAGGAGGTGGTCAGACGCGAGAGAACAAGATGAGATGGAGGAGGGAGATAACAGGACAAGGAAACTGTGGGAAGTTCAGCACAGGAAGAGACCAAAGAGGAAAAAAAAGAAGAGAAGGAAAATAAAAGCAAGTGGGATGAAGAATGAGAGGGGAGTTGAAACGCAGGATAAAAGACACAGAGCGAGAGAGGAACGGCTGGTGGAAGCAGCCAGGAGCTGAAGCGGCAAAGGGTGACTGATCCGCTCTGAGAGGCTTGGAAACAGACAGACACACGTTCTAACTGAGAGATAGTGGAGGCCAATAGCAGTGTGGAGATTGGATGCAGTGGCACAAGATTCCTTTGGGAGTTTTAAGTGCCATCAGCAACCACTCTCTTCCAACATCCCTCATGCTGCTGCTCCCTCCCTCCTGAGTGCGAGAACTGCATGCTGGCACTGATTTATCCTAGTGCACGTTCCTTGGCTTTTTAAGTCTAAAAGCAGCACCCTCCATCTTCCTCCCTCTGCTCTCCGGAACTTTGTATCTTCTTTGCTTGTTGCTGGTGATACACAGCAGGCGATGGTGGCATCCTTTGTACTACGGGAGCCAGTACCACTACTATGCAGCAGTAGAGAGTGGCCCCCAGAGGAATGATGATGCATACTGTGGAGCCAAGGGACTTAAAAAAAGATGGGGGTTGAAAGAGGAAAAAAATAGCGAAGGAGAGACTAAGCACAGGGACAGAGAATAAAAAAAGAGAAAGAAAATGAGGGCATGAAGGAGATGGGTGGCTCTTAAGATCCAGCCACCAGAGAAATGCACTTTTTTCTGCAGTATGGGCAAGGTTTACCCCCCATGTCAGCAAAAAATTACTTCCGGTTAACTGCTGGCATGCAACAGAAGAGTGAAGGGCGATGTATTTTGTATGAGGTGAACCCTGTTGATGGGTGCACTGCAATAGAGTGTTTTCCATCTTATCTGGCACCATTCTGGATGCTTCCACTCCAAGAGATGACGTGATACAGCAGGTCACAGAGCACACACCTGAATATATACTTACATGCATGTCACACACACACACACACACACAAAGCTGCAAATAAACACTGCATCAGCACATTTCTAATCTCAGCTGAACCCAAACCAACAATGAAACCCACTTCATTAGAAAGTCAACAGTATCATTGTGAGCCAAATCCACCACTTTTAGTGATTGCGGCCTTATCTTCAAGGCACCGACTCTAATGAACACTGCTCATTTGCTTTGCTTTAGTCTCTCCTGTCATTAGCGATGGCCGAGGGTACTGCCGAGAAGCTATTCAGTTGCTTTTATGATCGTGACTTTAGGGGGGCGAACTGTTCTCTCTCATGTTAGAAAAATAGAAGAAAAGCAAAAATATAAGTGAGAAGAACCATCTCCTTTATGTGCACCACACACAATGTGAACTACCACTAAAAACCCCATGAAAAAAACCCTTTGCAAAATGCCATCTGATGTACAAAAGGGAATAGGCAGACCTTGGGTACCGCTGAGCCATAGAAACTTTGATAATACAGTGTTATTGAGTGCATGCAGAGAGACGTGGAAAAGTGACATGCATTCTTAATAGGACATGGAGAGAGAGAGCGCGAGCGTGATAGCACGTTGAATGGGAGAAGCCAAGAGCACACAAATGCACACACACACACACACACACAACACACACACACTCACCTAGGACAGAGCAGCTGTACCCGCTAGCCCTACACTATACACCCCAGAGAGTCCTTAGCATAGAAAATATGAGTGTGTGTGTGTGTGTGCGCGTGTGTTCATGTGTCATGTGAAGTGGAACACGGTAAATCCCAGAGGAAGACATGAGAGCACAGTACACCAGGAAACATGTAGCATGTGTGATGAAAGGTGCAATTGGTTCCAGTTCATCAGTTCAGAGGATAAAAAATGTTTTCATACACAAGCCAGAGGAAGCTTTAGATGATGAACAAGCCCCAAGCGAGCATTGAGTGTGTTTTTTCACTTAATTCCTGAAATGTTCACTCAGTTTTAGCAGATTCGGGGGATTTAAACTGACAGGGACAATTCTAATACTAATACATCACAACACAGAAATGCATAAAAAAGGACACCTGTGTTGTCAATGGGTTTTTTTTGGAGACAAATGCCACAGACGTTATACTGTGGTCGGCAAAATGAAATGTTTTAAGTACAATCTGACCGACATGTTCCGGAATGTTTATGCATCAGTTAAACCTTTTTGTGTGTGTGTCCTTCAACTCACCTCTGACCGTGGCTGTGACCTGATCTCGGTTGGTGCCGATCTTGTTCGTGACCTCGCAGACAAAAGTGGTGTTGACGGCATCATCCACCTTCAGTACCTTCAGCTCATTGCCTGTGACCTGCACCGTGTCTGGCATGTCTCCTGACATACTGCGAGGACGTGAGCAGAAGAAAAGAGAAGGCCAAACTGAATAATATTGAATGCAGGGTTGTTTGACTTTGGGCAAAATGAGCATTTAGACAAATGCACTCATAGAGAAATGTGCTGTATTGTGCAATGTCATCAAATTCCACTAATCTTGATCGGAGTGCAAAACCAATCAGTTTCCCTCTTCCTCAAAAAGAAAATTCATTATCACACAATAGAGGAAAATATGGTGGGGAAAGAAGGAAAATCAAATCTGCTGAATCCAGGCCTAAAATCTCATCTTTCCAATTTAAAATTCCAGACTTTTAAGTTTTTTTTCCCCAAATTTTTTCACAGTTATGTTAATAGCTGATAATACAGAAAAGGGGAGAGAGGGAGTCATATTGTGTTTGTCATTATGCGAGGGTTAAGTCTTGAGTCACAGAGTCTATTATAAGAAATTACACAGCCATCTCCACAAATCACAGCAGAGGACTGTGGTGGCAATAATAAAAGCGCTGATTACAGCGTGTGGACCTGGGGATGAAGGGTAAGGGAAGAAAAAAATGAAACTAATGAAGCAATAGACCAACAAGACAACAGAGAAATTCTAGGATGTGGGGATACTCACGTTTTCCACTGCACAGAGACTGGAATGGGGTTTCCGCTGGCCTGGCAGGTGAGCACTGCATTGGTACGGCCTATGTACCAATTATTGTCATAACCCACTATAGCCACCTGAGGGGCATCTAGGGGCAGGACAGATGAATGACAGAAGGGAGAAGAGAAAATAGCAATGAGTTCATTTAATCACCCCAAAGACTGAAATGAGCAGCGGGTGAAATCGTGTTAGAGCATGAACACGGGATAATACAGTGCTGGGGAGAGAGAGTGTGTGTGGTATCTTACATTGAACTTCCAGCTTCATGGGGAAGTTCTCCGGTTTGACCTGAGTCCTGTGAGCCACCACACAACTGATGTCCTTTCCATTGTCCTCCGCTGTGGGAACCATTCTGTATTCGCTGGTCACGGTCACAGTGTTGCCAGAACCTGCCTTCGAAGTTGTTGTTGCATTGCCATTGGCGTTGGTCATCCAGGTGATCTGGGAGGCGGGGCGGCCGTCCGCGGACTGACAGCGGGCCACGACGACCGGGTTAGTGCCCGCTTCCACCGTCACAGTGGAGGCCGAGTTCTGAGGCTTAGCTGATGGATGGATGGATGGATGGATGGATGGATGGATGGGAGCGAGGACGGAGGGTAGGAGTAGACAGAAAGAGACAAAGAGGCAGAGAGAAGATTAAGGGATGTAGAGATGGATAAAAATTGAAATAAGACGGCTGACGGAAAACATAATGTGCACCATTATTGATAAACGATTTGAGTTACCAGGCTGGCAAATCCAATCCAAAACCTCAATCTCCAAACGTGCTCTGTCCCCCACTCAGCCTCTCCCTCGTCTGTCATTTTTCTCTCCAGAGTCTACATTGATAAACAATTACAAGCGCCAGTGCAAACAATCCCAAACACTAAATCTTCTTTTTCTCCATTGCTTTAATCTATTCTCTCTTTATCCTCAGCTGCCATTGATAAACCATTTCCCTGACTGGTCCAGTGAATTTCCATACACAAATTCTAAATGACTGCATGAGGCCTGCCTGGCCCCACCACCTCCATCCTACTTTGCTCCTAATACCTCCGCTAGCTGCCCTCTCAAATCCTAGTGTGGGATCAGAGGGGAGCGGGACAGAATCTCACAGCAGGCATGACAAGCAGCCAGATCAATAATGTACCCGCAGGGAGCCGTGATGCATTGGATAGAGAAGAGAGTTTAGCAGAGTTTAGCACTGGTGCCGGGCCAAGGTTAGACCAGTGGTTCCATTGTATTAACAGGAACACAATTGATCTGACAATACCACTTATAATAGCAATTAAGCTGAGTTGGACATGCTTTTAACCTGTGTGCTACCTGTGGGGGAGGGAGAGAGCTACAACGACAGACAGAGAGACGTGGGTGGAGAGCACTTTGCATTTACTGTATATATATATATATACACACACACACACACACACCCCTATATAGTACGTAAGGGAACATTTGCACACACTCATGATAAGACAGACCGGAGACAGATTAGAGGTAAAACTGACAGCTTAAATGCACCTTAGCAGATATTCAACAAGTTTCTAGAAACTAGAAGAGTTGTATACTCAGAACTAGAGTTTTGGTCAGAATAGCTCAGTTTAATCGATAAACAGTTAAGACAGTTGACCTATTGTCTGCTAATAAATTGCTTTGACTACTCAACCCGTCCTCTTCTGGAACGTCTGCAAAAAGCCACATTTGTTCCAGGCTAATCAGGGTGTTGTTGGATTTGATCATGAGCCAGTCTGGGGCTACAATGTCATAGTTTTTCCCAACGTAACACATTTGAACATTTATTTAGTGGATTTAACAATGATTTAAGTCCTTGGAATAGGTTTAAACTACAGATGACCTGATGACACTTTTTCTCAGACTGAGTCCAAGAACATTTGAGTATTTGCCAATGCCAAAGACTAAACTGTTTTGCTTTTAGAAGGAGTTGTTAGACAGTAAAATCCTCATCAATCGACGTTAAAGTTCAGCTGATGAGAGACACCGACAAATACTGTCCAAATGGTAGCGGGGACATGCTTAAAGGCTTTCAAAAACTGGACAATTCAAACTTGAACCCTATTACACCCACTGTCAAAGATTTAGCCTCTGAAAGGAAGATTAAAATCAAAGGAAGATAAACCTTACGACCAACCAAATAATAATTAATTACTCTTTCAAAGCGCAAGTGTGGCTGTTAGTAACTGGATCTCACACCTTTAGCAGAGCAGAGCCTAGAGCTTGCTTTACTTTATTGTAAATTATTTATTTTATTTATTTATCTTAAAACAGCTCGTGGGGAGTCGAGAAAGATGTTTAATACCAACAAGAGCGGTACTTTTGCTGAGTAGTTCTGCAGTGCCAGACATCAGGTTAACCTACACATTAAAACATTAAAAATCTTGCTACCACAATGGTATTATGGTCAAAATGTGGTTGTTGGGAAACATGAAAAGGATAATCTTATTATCTTTAAATTTCTTCTATATGTCTTTCTATATGGGCTGATTTTTTTCTAATGTGGTACTACTGGCATGATACCATAATGTAATATGCCCCCTCAGTTGTGATCATTGTGGTGTATGCACTTGAATAACACGTAATATTAGGGGTTTTCCAAAAAACGACTTGGCCTTTGTTATACACCCAAGCTTTTAATTTCACTTTGAAGCAGGTAGAGGTGTCACAAAGCAACAGCTCATATGGTTTCAGAGGATGATTAACAAAACCAAAAGCTGGAGACTTGAACAATACCTCTGTCTTGGTTTTGCTTTTGATTGACATTAAACTAATGTGTTAATCAGTGGACAGACTGTAAAAGCTGTATTAAAATGATTTCAGATCATTTTCATACTCAAGCC
This sequence comes from Channa striata, assembly GCA_033026295.1. NCBI lineage: Eukaryota > Metazoa > Chordata > Actinopteri > Anabantiformes > Channidae > Channa > Channa striata. The sequence goes on along the minus strand of CM065175.1, from coordinate 18,898,812 downwards.
ATAATTTGCTGTGTCTCTTAACTTATGAATTCAGGTTTGCAGATTATGTTAGTGACTTACCCAGCATGACCAGGTAAGTGATGCCCTGTTCGTTGCCGCTGGGGTAAGTAGCATATTCACAGATGTACTTTCCCTCGTCGGTCATTGTGACGTTTCTTATCTGGATGGAGGGGCTGTTCAGATTTGGGGGGCTGGGTGTGAAGCTGACCCTGCCCTTCACAGGTGAGTCAGGGTAGCTGGGGTCAAAGTTTGGGTGAAACACAGCAACGTTGATCCTCTCTCCGTCCTTTGGCTCGTAGATCCACGTGACCTGTGGTGGATGGAGCAGGTGCAGAGTCAGTGGTTTGGATGCACACAGCAACAGAGTTAAGCAACACGCCTCATTTATCACGGCATTGATAAGCAACACTAGAGAGCATTTCTAAGACATCTACAGTTTGCTGTAAACTCCACAGGGTAGCATACACAGCATTACAATCAAATAAGCGGTGCATGTATGAATATAGATGTGGGTTTTTCAGGAGCTGTACTCTCGCAGGCTCCCTCTCTCTCTCTCTCAGCTGCTCTCAGCGAAACCAAGCAGAGTTCATTGAGATGCAACTAAGAACTGTGGACATTACCATATTCAATCCCCTGAAGAAAAATGAAGCTTAGTATTGTTTGTTTGAAGCAATAAAACATTAAGCCTAAATGTGATAAAAACTTATTACTAGCCCCAGGATTATTACTGTGGGTATCTTTTGCTAGATTAAGGTTTAACGTTACAAAATAAAAGAACACATGGGTCTGTATTGTCATTTTATGTCTATTTTGACTTCAATGAATAGTTCTTATCCACTCATTTCACAGGTTTTACACTGCCACAGACTCAGGTTGATGCTAACTTGACAAATACTTTATTTTCAAACGGAGAATAACCATATGTTTAATCAATTATTAACTTGTTTATTCACTTAATTGCCAGTGACTGTTTACTTTAATTTTGGAAGCAAATCCGAGCCCCAAGCAATCTGAAGCAATTATAGTGTTAAGTCAGCAACATGACTGCAATTTTGGGATGAAACTGATATTTTTGTTAGAATTTCATAGCACCAACCCAGTTTAGAGTTGACACAAGTGTGGCGGTATAGAACAATAACCAAATCTTAACTAAAATAAGAAAAAAACAGCTGCATTATAACTGTGTGTATCTAACCATTGTAAGCTGAATCCCCGTGGAATCTGTGAAGGCACAGCGCAGATTCACCGTCTGGCCGGGGTACGAGGACACCTCTGGCTCCACTTTCACTCTCTGCCCCGACACTCCTGGAAGAAATAAAGAAAGAGCAAAAGAAAAATTAGTGTTTGTCATTTTCCTTCTTTCCCAAACTAGGAGAGAAGACAAGAAAAGAGAGCAGATAAAATCTGTACAGAGCCTCTAGATGATAAATGAGGACAGTATGGACATGTCTGGTACAGCAGAGGACAGCATTACTGAACCCGGGCAAGTAGGCCAAGAGTCTGGTATCTCCCCATGACTGTGCAAGAGTGGATGGAGTGGCAAAAAAGGTGATATGCACTGGAAAAAAATAAGGAAAGCTAGCATCTGATGCACATAGGTCGTAAATCATCAGGGTGGTTTATGCTTTTCTATAGCCTGCCATTTGCTGTGCTGACACATTCCTGTATAACAGCAAGGAGTCAAAATAAATATGCTTTTTTTGGCGTGTTATGTCAGTGGGTGTGTGAAAAACAGAAAGAGCGAAGGAGCTTTAGAAAGACAATCTGTGTATGTGCGCTTGTGTGTGTTTGTAATCCAGGTCTCAGTGAAAATGTAATTACTTGTATGAGTAAGCACGCATTAGTGTATGTCAGCAAGATGGCACCTGTTTTAAGTAAGAGTGGATTACCTGCAGATACACAACTTCAAATGTCTGCAGCCAAGGCTGGATGTGTGTGTGTGTGTGTGTGCATGTACGCACAATGTCTTTACCAGCGAGCTACACCTATACAACAGCAGCAGTGAAACACAATTTCCCCGAAAGACAAACAATTACTTGAACAACTAGTTCCACCAGTTTTTGCTGAGCCAAAACTGTTGTGTTGAGACTAATATGATCTGGAGGGCTGATGGAATTCACATACACATACACGTACACATCCAGGAACAAAACTCAGGCTCTGAGATAAGGAAAGAGAAAGGGCACTGCTGTCTTTCTCTTCTGACGGGCAACACACACACACACCACACCTCCTCCCCTATTGGATATGAGATATCAATACAGGAGAAGGAATGAGCGAAAGAGCGAGTGGAAAAGTGGAGGAAAACAAGACTTTCCTAGAATAACACCAGCTCTCCCAGGACCAGCCCAATTTACAACCACAAAACAACCCCCTTGCAGCCACAGAGGAACCTTTGGATGACCACTGAGCAGCCTGTGGGAGCAGCAGAAAGCCTTACTGGGCTGAAAAGAGGAACAGCCTTTCTTTTTTCTCCTCTTGTGGACACACATATGTACAAGCAGAGGAACAAACGTGTGTCCCTATGCACATATACACTTTATGAAAGCTTTATTGTGCAGCTCCTTGCCTCCGAGCTTTTAAATGTCTACAGCATTTAGTAAAGATCAAGCTACAGTAAAATCCTCTGTCAATCCACCTGAACTAGTCTGACTAACTACAAATTAGCTTTGGGAATGGGAGCCATACTCAGGTTACAAAAATATGCAGAGGTAGAGAAAGGGTTATTGAAACCCTTGATTACTTGTCTTGATTGGGGCGTACAGACCGAGTCAGCTTGACACAAGTCATTACACATTTTGGCACTGAAAATGAGTTCCTTTAGATTTCAGTGGGGTTCACGTGTGCAAGTTCACACACAAACACATGCATACATGCACAGCTGTTGTGTCGGCACATAATGCGAGGGCAGAGCCGAGCCTGTCTGTCATCCGGTGGCAATAACAGAAGAATCAACACAGGTCAACTCCTGCCAGAGTTCAGATGAGAGACAGGCCTGTCCTTATGAGATTCTATACGGCTCCAAGGAAATGAATATTACACAGAAGAAATCCAGTGACTTGCACACCCTCATCTTCACGATAGGCCCCAAGCCCTTTCCTCAAAAGTCAATATGTTAAAGCAACAGACAGAGGAACATCAGCATGTGTAAGTTTGTGAGTACATGGTCACTTTAGACTTGGTTAAGGCTCGGCAGCATTTGAAAATCGTAAATGTCCGTATAAATATTTAGAGAGCATCGGTCACATGAAACAGAAAAGACAGGAGGTGGCAAGAGACAGAAACTAGAGGAATTAGAGAAAAAAAGACAGTTCAAGGGTAGAAGTGGGAAGAAAGGAGGAGCAAGAGAGTGATAGAGAGAGAGAGAAAGTGGGGGTTGGAGGAAAGGAGAGTGAGAACAGAAGCCTTGTGTCACCGCTGCTCCACTTTACAGTAGCTCTGCTGCCTGCAGGTGATAGAAGAAACACCACCGAACTGGAGAAACGCCGCACGAACAAACGAACGCGCGCACAAACTGCCCTCATCAACATCCTCAAGTAGTCAGATGTCACCACCCCAAGTACTGTCACCTATCATTATGTCTTTAACACCCACACGATGCACACGCACCCACATACGCAATTATGCTGATAATGTGCTGCGACAGTCCTGCCATATTAATACAGTCCTCTCTGATCCCCTCCCATCGGTCATCCTGACCTCTTCCGTATTTCCCACCATTCGTCTGAAGAAGAAAATGAATCAGGGAGGAAGAAGCAGAGTGAGTGTCCAAGGAAGATGGAAGGATGAAAGGAGGAGATGAGAGACAGGCTGGGAATGTCAAAGGGATGGAGGATGAGAGCAGAGGAGGGGGGGAGTGTATGGAAAGTGGGGATGAAAGGGTGTGAAGAAAACACTGTGCCAGGAATAGAGAATGAAAGAGGGAGTGAAAAGGGAAAGTGGCGAGAGAAGAGGAGAGAGGAGGAGGAGGAGGATCTTGAAGGGGAGACAGTGTGCGCTATAAACAAGGTTAATAGGAGACAGCTGAGGGACAATAGACAACCATTTAGAAAAGGGAAATAAGGACCGAGAGAGGACGGAAAAGGGGTCCACGACAGACGCAGTGGGAGAAGGCAAAAATGCTATGAAGAGATGTAATGGAGACATGGGGGGGGGTGGTAGGGGTAGAGAGAAACAGAGCGAGGAGAGGCAGACGAGGGAGGGTAGACTCCACACCTGACCTTGTGAGAAACACTGTGGCTACGAATAGAGTGAGAAATAAAAACACAGTGAAACAGCATGAATGAGCCACAGGAAGCAAGAGAGAGAAAGTAAATATTTTTTTCATTAAATTTTTTATAACGCAAAAAAAAAAAAAAATCCTAATTTTCTCTGCAGCCCATTCGAGGCAGCCGTGGCTTATAAAACGAACATACGCTTATCAGCCTGTGTCCGCCTGCCTTGCCTGGCTGGCTGACGCCTAATGGCATTCATGTCCTCTGCCTGATCCTCACTATAGTGGAGGAAAGCACAACGTCAGGGGGACGCGGAGTGCAGGCCATCACCTAAAATATCTAATGGCCTTCAGAGCTCACTGACTCTGCCATTTCATCAGTGCAGTGGCTATGCACTGTCAGGTGGGTTAGAATGAAGCTTCCACATTCACCATGTTCTTGAAGATTGCTTCCTGGCGGTCCAGCATGTGTGTATATGCATGTGCCCGAGTGGATGCGAGTGTGTTTCCTCCGGCCTTTTTCTAGCACACTACTGTCTTAGTAAGCATTCTGCTCTTTCATTATTCTTTCAGGCCTGTGCCGAATTTCTCCATTTCCATTATTCTCCTGTTGTTGTTGTTATTGTCGTGCCCACCCTCTCCACTCTTGAAGAATAATGGCTTTGATAGAGGCGGTATGGAGTGCAGAGTGGAGCATCGCTATTCTGCCCTGATGGAATCTGTCTCTGCCTGCTCTCAGTGACTCCTCTTCTTCAAACATAATCTTTTTCTTACAGGGGAATTAGAATCATTCCCATCCCACCTTCTCCACTTGTTGGCATGCTGAGTTTTGGACCCAGGGGCTGCACTTGTGATGTAATGAAATGAGTTTCCTTTTATTGCAAAGCCCATTTTTGCCAAAGAAGTTCCAGCCTATATATACACAAAACCACCACCGCATGTTGGTGACTCAATGGTTGGTTGCCAGTAACCAATAATGTAACGTATAGTTCTAACCAGCAAAACCCAAGTATAGCCTAGTACTTGTATTTCTGAAGAGCTGAAATCCTCTTAGGGATGCAAATGCAGAAATAATGATTTCAGCTTTATCCTCTGTAAATATGTCCTTTAAAAAAGTGCAAGGATGCTTAAACCGGGCATTCATAAACACAAGTCTCCTATTACTTATGCATGAAATCTTTGAACCCGTTCAATTGTTCGTATGAAGTTCATCATGAAGTCTACACGTGCAGGGAGTGCTTCAGACTGCAAAATGCCAAGAGTATCCATGTTATTTTATATTCACCGCACCGTTTAACTTGAACCACTCGAAAACGCTGTGGGTTGAAGGTATCCTTGAACTACTTAGAAACAAACCCCAAGTGCTGAAAAGTGGTAAAGGATGATCCATCAGATCATGCTGCTTTTTCATTCCTCAGAGGTCTGGGGTTTTTTTGCAGCACAACAATGTCTGCTCGTCTGCGCACTGGCCTTGGATACGAGTGGCTTCTAAAGGAAACTTCTGCCAAACACCAGCTTTGTGAGACTCCCAACGTGCAATTTCTGTTTGTTTTTTTTTTAAGTCACTGGCACAGAGATGGCGTTTCAATTCCTCGATTATTACTGGGTATGTAGTTTTGTACAGCACATCTTGTAAGTTCTGGGACAGTGGCATATTTTCTCTTGTCGCTCTGTACTCCAGCAATTGGATTTGAACTGAAACAACAGCTGACATCAAAGTTCTGTTTTCAGCTTTAAGATCAATTAAAGACACACACTGTTCACCTTGGTTGTAGGAATCAGACTTTTTTTCTATGTAGTCCTTCAATTTTTGAACATTGCATCAGAACAATAACAAGTGCTGGGCTGATCAATTTAAATAAAACTTAAATTGCAAAGGTCACAACTTGAAAAATCAATTTTGCTGACATACAGAGCTAACATAACAAAAAATTTTGAACATCCAAATGTTTTATAACCACTCACTAGTTTTATAAGCAGACCGAAAGCAACAGTTTGCTTATTCTCATAAACTGTTCAATATTCTTCCCTTTATCACTTTACATTGTGTAATATTGCAGTTCTTGTGAATGATGCACCTGTAATTTGGGTGCCGACTGTTTATCTTCTTTGGTATTCGGTTAGCTCCGCACAGCTTTGAAAACTCATAAGCAGTGACGATCAAATGCGTATTAGAGCTGGCGTGTGTCATCTGGCATTCTATTTAAAACGATGCCCTTATAACTGGGATTTCTGTGTGATGTTGCCATTGTTGTGTCCAAACCAAAACCGTGACACTGCTGTGGCTGCGTATGATGTCCACACTGCTGCTGGTCTGTACTAATAGCCATTATCAGCTGGATTCTGAAACAGCACCAGCCTGAACCTGCTGTCTGCTGCTACCCGACACTGTGGCAGCAGTGGTTCCTCTGACCTTCAGACGCACGCGCGCACACACACACACACACACACACACACACCTACAATGAAAATGTGCATGTGGATACTTTAGTATGCAGCGAGCGGAGTGAGGATGCAGCAGCTTAGTTTTGACAAGTGAAGCAGTTTGACAAGCCAAGAATAAAACTAGGAAATGAAGACTTGAAATGTGTCTCGTCTTCTTACTGACCTTCCCACTGGGATCTCTATAAGAGGCCAATCGATAGCACATTGGAAAGCTACATTTAGAAGTAGCCAATGGACATTATGGACTTCTCCGGTGACATTCTATTATAATCCATTCATGCTGTAGGCTTTACTAGTGAAAGCAACAGAGTCAAAAGCACCTTGGTTTGATAAAGAAGCCTGCATGGAAGACTTCAAGGCTATCGTGTAAGATCTACATTCAAAATCGCCACAGATGTTCAATCGATTTGGAAATGTAAGAAAAACAGTTGTAAAAAGGGTACGGTGTTACAGGGAGGTTGCATGCAGGAGACAGGAGGTAAAACACAACTACTGTGATGCAACAGGAGCAGACGAAAAAAGGTGCAAGAAGAAGGGAGTGCTACATTTCACTTTGTTCACAGTGACATGATGAAATATTTGATAACAGTCTCAACACAGAGGGTGGAAAGAGAAGACGAATCAAACACCGAGGCAGAAATGAGGATGGAAAGCAAAAACACGTGAAATGCAACAGAAGGGGAGCGAAGGAGAAAGAGGAGTTTGAAGGGTGGGACACAGGGAGACACGAACAGGCTTCAAAGTGGCAAGGAGAAATGAACAGCTGGAGGAGAAATCTGCACAAGGAGGAGAGTGTGTGCATATACACACACACACACACTCATCTGTATGTTGATGCATATTCCTATTTAGCCGGTTGTTTATAACAAATATGCCTTAGGAAGCCAGCAAATATCATTTGCAACAATAAGCATCTGTCAATTCAGTTACAGTGTCTCATCTTAATGAAAGAAGGCCCAACAGGAAACGCCAACTAAAAAGCCTTGAAGTAAACCTTTTCATTTTTTTCAAAACGGTGCACTTCTTCCCAAATTGCCCAAACCTCCTGCATCCAAAGATGGACCATGACCTTAAACTTGCTGTGAGTCCAGGTCTATACATTATGCATGAGTTAAACAGCAAGTGGAAACTTGCAAAGCAAGTAAACTCACAATTTGGTCTCCCAGCCGTTCTGCAGGGCCCCGATATGGAATTATTTACAATAGCACACATCTCTTTATGGGCATCTCAGATCATCTGCCTTCTATTCTCAATTATGAACATACCACAAACAGAGAATTTCAGGTCAAGCAAGTTTTGCCGGTCAAACAGGTCTGAAATAGAAATCATGCTTGTGTGAATGGAACTAGAAAAAGAGGCATGATCCATGAAACATACATGCTGGTTTCTTTTGTTTCGGGGCAGCATATCGCACGTCGCAACAGGATAAACCTGTAACCAAACAACATACTCAACACAATTAATCATTTAGAAACTGCCAAGCTAAGGGAACACTATGCGTAAAAGATAAAAATGTTAACTGCTAGGTAAAGCATACCCACATTTAGAAAAGCGGTCAGAAACACACACACACACACACACACGGGGGTGGAGAGGTACTCTTCTCCGCTGGGTGAATAATTCATCCCTGGGTAAGAACGAAAGCAGTGTGCTTTCTCCTCCTCCTCCTCTCATCTCTTCATTATTGATAAACACCAACATCTACACTGTACCTGACCCAGGAGACAGGAAGGAGGAAGAAGGAAAGGAGAGGGACGGCCCAATCGAAAAAGACTCTGGGACGTGAAGAAACGCAGCAACTGTGTAAAGTAGATGTGTATAAAGCATAAAACAGAAAAAGAAAACGGCCGAGGCCATAAGGCGGGAGCATGGTTTCACGGTATTGCATGTTTTTATTTGCCGCTGGGCCCGTTTAGGGTCAGTAAAGTCTTGCTCGTAACAGGCAGTTTACTGTGGACGGAAAAGGACACCGTTCTCCTGAGCCAAACAAATAACTGCTGCTTCTATACTGCCTTGCTCCTGCGATCGCTTCAACCCACTGAATAAGTGACTGAATAGCTTACTGACTAGATGGCTGACAGACACCCAGCTCCCCTGCGGCGCCAGGCTCGGCTTTGTCTTCTCAGGCCCTGCACATCATTTTACCTCCACCGCTCCAACCTTCTCTCTGCATCGCCCGCTTTGCTTTTTCCCCTCCTCTGTGCTACAGCCCTGTCCTGTCTTTTCATTTTGGAATAAACCCTTTTCATCCCTCTGGCTCATTCTACTCTTCCTCAACTATTTTTTTATTTTTTTTTTTTAACTCTGCCAGTTCTTTTTCTGTCTGAATTCTTCATTCTATTCCTGTGTGCCATCGCTCTTCATGGTAATTGTACTGGACATGTTATTTTAGCTCTGCATGTAATATTTTTTTTACTGTGGGGTGACCATAGTGACAGATCTGCAGTCTTCGTGGGAGCATAAAATGTAAATCACCAGCTTTAGGAAAACATTTCTCAGACAGGTCTAGGGTCAGTGACTAGGAAATATCTTTATCTATTCCCCATTATACATGCTGAGGCCTTGCACCTCTTTATCAGCTCTAGCAGTAAAGCTCGGCCAAAAAATCTTTCAGACATCACTCTTGGAATGACTCTGGAAGTGTGTGTGTGCGTGTGTGTGCGTGCAGGCATCAACAGCCCGGCAGCATCTCACTTTGGAAATGGCCATGAATTAAAGGCTCAGGCTATGTCAAAAGTGCACAGCTGGAGAAAACTCCCAGATACTTCTAAAGATGTCCAAGGCAGGCTGTGTATAAGTGTGTGTCTCTCTCTCTCTCTCTCCATCCGTCACTTTGCGTTTGTGCATGTGTCTATACATATATCTCTCGGTATGTCAGCTGTTAACATAATGTGATTATGCATCCTATTTCTGCCTTCCTAACAACACTTGGAGGTGAGAGTCTGCCGAGGTGTCAGAGAGGATATTTCGAGCTGGGTGTGATCTGTTCCCCCCGAATTAAAAGCTGAGTCGCCTGTTAAAGTGAGAGGAATTCCACGACAACCCCACCTCCAGATCCAAACACAGATGTGTTCCCAGGGTTCCATCGCCAGCAACCACCTTTACTTCACCTTGAGAGGGTGTGTGTGTGTGTGTGTGTGTGTGTGTGTGGGGGGCTTAATTTCCCAGCTGCTCTTCCCACTGTGTCACACACTGCTACTGACAAACCCACTGGTCACCAACTCTGTCAACACGCAGCTAATTTATAGCTGAGGGGTGAGAGACCAATCCAATTTATACTGCACATTAAAGGATTAAAATGCAGTCCTGTGATATGAACGAGGCGACTATTAGCGCAGTCAATCTGTCAGGAAGATCACACAGCCCGCTACCAAATCAATGCCAGCCATATGGAAGACAGAAGGTCAGGCACCACGAGCAAACAAACAAGGAGGAGTGTACGAATATTATGATAAACTGATGACTGTGTCCATCACAACACAGAGCAACAACCAGCTGGATTGAATTACTGATGGCAAGTGTGTGTAGGAGAAGAAGTCTGCAGGGAAAGATTTGAGAGGACAGGCGAATTATGTTCCAAAATGCAACACCCACATTAAAAAAGTAAGCTGAGCATTTCTACTGTACAGAAGTAAAAGTTATTGTGATATGACTCAGTACTGGAACACCACGAGAACTGATTAGTTAGTTAGACCACCTACATTTTGAAAACACACACAAAAACTGATTTATAAATGAGATTTTTCTTAACGTTAAAACAAATGAGAAGAATAATGTGTGAAGATAATTCGTAAACATCAGGCAGGTATGACGTGGCAAAATGGGACAAAAAAGATAAGGACGGAAGAGATACTTAAAGCAAATACAAGCAGGACGAAACCACTTTTTGTGTTTTACAGCTGCATGATGTGAGTCGGAGTTTCCTTCCTGCAGAACTACACTGAGCTGCGAGGGCGGAGGTGAACAGCCTATTGTTTTCAAGCCACAATAGGAGGCAGGTAAGATGAAACTTCTCATTCCGTCGCTTACCTTCCACCAGTTCTTCTATGAAAGCAGGAGTGGAAAGGTGACACTGAGCAGGGAGGGGATTGAACAGGTGAACAAAGGAAAAGAGAAAGAAGGTGTGGTCTGTAGTTTCTTGAAGGCACAACAGAGCAGAAGAGTAATAAACTGGATTGTTCTCTGGCCCTCCCTCCTTTTCTTCCCTCTGTACTGAATGATAGGATCAACTTTGTCTATTCTCTGAAGGACGGTCACTATGACAACTTGCCTTGGGAAAATGTTGCATTGTTTTCGCGCTGATGGATGGATGAATGGATAGACGGAGCGCTAATAGACAAAAATGGTAAATGGCCTGCTTGTATAGAACAGTTCAAGGAGACAGATTAAATAGGGAGGGGTACATAACCTGATATTTCCTCCCAAGTCAATCTGTTACAAAAAGAAAGAAAAAAACTAATTGAAAGTTTAAAAATGGCCACACTTGATTCTGTGAATGTCTGGGAGACGCTCTTGCTTTAAGTTATTAACTGTGCATCATTTTTCTTGCAAGTTGCAGGTCACAAAGGAAGCAGGTTGCAGTGCTTCATTCTAATAAACTAATACATAAAAAAGGTGTTAACAATTCTGTTCATGCCTTTTCTGTCCTACAGTGATAAACTATGAAGCCTGTAGGTAGAAGAGAAGGTCAGAGGACTCCATAAAGAATTGCTTGTGTAACAATAACTGTGCTGAGTCATTTTCACTAAAGACACAATCTACAGGCAGCATGTATTCATTACTGCATCCTGAATGTCATTGTACATTTACATTTAGTCATTTGGCTTTTAAACAACAACATATGCACAACTGGATAAATGTATGATGAATATTTTGGTTATTTGTAAGGCACAAATACTAAATATCTGCAGGCTATAACATCTAAAAAGGTGAGAATGTCCAACATATCTGTTTTATATTCTTAAGAACTGGAACTTTGCATTTTGTTTTATTATAGTACAAATTGGGATTTGAAGATTACATCTTCGGGTCTCCTAAAATAAAAAAAAAGATTAAAAAAAATGCTGAGACTAATGGTTCCAGCTCAGTCTATTAAAAAAAAAAAAGTGCTTGCAAATATTAAAAAGAAAAAAAACGTGATTCTGTTCTACACCCTGAAGCTGCAGTATTGACCCAAACCAAACGACAGCATTACAGCTTCTTCAGATGTCAGTGCACATTGTAAACGGTAAAGGATGTGAGTCAGCCTAGTGGCATTCAAAGAAAACCCCCTGGTTCCCGTGTAAATAAATACCATTACTGTATGAAACAATAAGGTTACTACAAAACAAGAGTCTTTCCATTTTAAGACAACGCTGCACATCAGGCTGATCGCAAACGGGATCGCTAACCTGGAAGAGTACACTCACTTCTCGAGATGTCTGTATTGAGAATAAACAGCTTGGTGTCCGACACAGCGCTACCTGCCTGAGAGGCAAACAGCAGTGGATCAAGCTTTCCCTCAATAGCAGTCTGAATCCTGGTTTTACCTTGTAATGGCTCAGCGGTCACAATGATACTACAATTGATCTCTCGGAAAGCTGAAGACACTTCGCAGAGATCATAAGAAGGAGCACAACAACAGACAGCGGCAGACACGCAAGCCGCTGGAACCGTCCCCTGTCAGGTCGTCATTACGCTGGGTGGGAGCCGTCTTTGTTTACCATCTGCCCCAGAGTGACAGATAGAGGATTGGGAAGTGAGCAGTAGATAGACGGGCTATGAACAGACAGAGATGGTCCTGCCATGCTCCAGTGGACGGCTTCAAGGACAGACGGGCCCCTTCAATATCACAGCCTCTGTGTAATTAGACAGTGCTCTGTCACGCTCCAAAGAATTGCGACTATTTGTGTCATATTAAATGCAGCATGGATATCCCCTACTGTGCTTTGCCATTGAGACCAAATGAAAAAAGGGGGAGCAAAGAGGGATTTGTACAAATTTAATTACATTCATAATTCGCCCATCTTTTCCTGTAATCACTCAGGGTTAAGTTAAGTAAATCCATTTCTCAGCTAGCCACCCACATTCTGTGTGTAAGCAGAGTAATGCTGAGTTTTCCCAGGGAATTTCATCGACAGGCCGAAACTCTAAGTGAAAGTAAACATAGTTGTTGGTATGCGGTTCTTCTGGTAAAATATTAACAGCTGTACTCTTTCTACTGAAGTGCTTCATGCTATGGAGCTTTGCGGCTCACGTGTGTGTGTGTGTGTGTGTTTGCCTGTCTGCTGGTTTATGATACTGTGTCTCTGAGGCCACCTGCAGTGTCTCCAAAAGGCAGGGAAAAATCTGCCGCCGAGCACATTTTAGCGTGTGTCTGGTTTCGAGCCTGTGCGTCTGTGCCTGTGTGTGTTTGGTGCACCTCACAGCCAAATCGCGGCACAGGCAGGCAGCCTTTTCAACACAGAGCGAGAGGAGTGAAGCAGATCAAACACAAGCCAACTAATCACAGACGCTGGCTAATTAGCGCAGTCCTCAAAGGGGAACCAGGAATGAGTGATTATTCCCCCTTATGAATTTCCCAATGATGCTGTGCCGTATGCCACCATGAACACTCGCTGGTCACAGAGAGGGGAGATCAGAGAGGGTAAAGTGCAAAGAGAGCCACCAGAGATGTGGCCTTGTAATCTTATCATCTGAGAGTGCAGGGTCAAAGTAACGCTCAATATCTCTTATCTGTGTTTCAGTCATGTGCACTGAAAACACACACACACAGTCTCACTGTCACAACCTCACAACAAAGTTTTATCTCCGCATCCTCAAATTAGACTGCAAGTAACGTTTCCCATTAAAGGATTTCTGGAGAGATTAAATCCTGAGAGCAGCGATATTCCAGTCTCCAGAGCGGAGCACAGGTTGACGTTCCTGTGCACAGGCACTGAGTGCTGATTAGCAGGCGGATCTGCCACACTGATCCCAGATTTCCACAAGATCAGAGGCCGAGCTGTGAAGTATTGTGGCGGTGGCAACCAATTACAGATGTGACGCACACATATGCAGGCTTATGGACACACTCAACACACACGCTCCCTGCCACACAGATGTAACAACGCGCCTGTCCAGAAACAGATTCCTCCAGGCTGAAGTCATCAAAGTGACGTGAACCCCCTCCGCCACCCCCCAATCCCACTCCCTCTTCACTTCTAATCTCAGACGAGAGGGAACCTGTCAGAGGATGCTCAGTTCACCAGCCAAGACTCACAGAGCCGGAGAGACAGAGAAAGGACAAATGAACACAGAGCGAGCCAGTAAAGATTCTAATAAGTGTATCTGACATGCACAGGCCACTGACGGGAGTTAGCCCCAAATAAAACACACTTTATCATTCTTCTAGTTTCTCTATATGTCTTAACGTCAAACTAAACATAGCTATTCTAATTCTAGCTCTGGGCTCGGCTTTGAAGAACACTGTGACACTGGGAGGACAAACAACAATGCAAACACACACTCGCCACAGCCATTCACATTTCTCATTTCAACACATTTCGCGGCAGAATAATACACTCCCGCTGCAAAACTGCCATCAATGACCAGAATTGGTTTCACATGATTATAGCGTGACAGTTGGCATTCATGTGGCAGACAAATACACAGAAATTCCAGACTTATTGTTATTCCAAAAAACTAATATGCTTTGAACATTAAGTGCTGAATCAAGGCGGCTGCAAAGTAAAACAAATTGATGAGGCTGGTCAGAGAAGACAAAAGAACTCTGAGAATAAAATTAAACTTGCCAATTTACGGCTAAGCAACAATGTAGCTGGGAACAAAAAGGCGTGTAGATAAATAAGAACTTAAGAAAAACTGGAGGAAACAGAGAGAGAGCAAGAAGAAAGACAGAGGGGGTGCTGCAGAGCAGAGCAACAGATGCTGAGCATCACATCTGCTCCAAGTGGAGTCATCAGCAAACAGACAGACTGGAACCGACCCACTGAGGCAAGCCCCAGGGAGAGCGAAGGATGGACAGAGGGAGAGTGGTGGTGGGGGTGGGGGCTGAGGGAAAGCAAAGAGAGGATGAGATGCGAGTGATACAATTAAGGAAATGGGGGCTGGAAAAAGATGAAAAGGACATGACAGTGCACAGAAGCAGAGCTTCTGCAACCTGTTCCTGTTTACCCACATGGAGGTGATGGAGCAGGGTGGGGCAGGTTGATCGATGGATTTGCAAGGAACAAGGGAACTCAAATCACTTCTCGGTGTTGTTGTTTTTCCTTCTCCCCCTTCACCCGCCCGCTTCTCTGACATCCTCCCTCAATCTCTCTCCCCTTCTCTTTCTTTCACTCTCTTCAGTGACACAGACAGAACAAGAGAAGCCTGTGAGAGTGAAGATGAAAGGCCTGCGAGGGAGGTGTGTGTGTGTGTGTGTGTGTGTGTGTGTGTGTGTGTGTGTGTGTGTGTGCGCGCGGATGTGGGTGTGTTGTGGGGGTGTAAGATGAATGAATGACCCCTCTTATCCCTAATCCACCACTGGAGCCATCCTGCTCAAACACAATAGCAAAAATTACACATACAACACTACAGGTGGCATGAAGGTCACACCGCGGCACCGACGTATGCGTGGTTGGCCTGTTTATTCTAACACACACACACCCCACATCCCTGTGACAGAAAATGAGACACATCAAACATCGCTCTAACAAGGCTGCCTCAGCGTGAATAGCGTTCTCCACATACTTTCATGTCCTGCAGCGTACACCTTCAGCCTGCGGAGGAGCACCCTGCGGAGACATAGGAAGCCCTGAGAAGTGCACATTGTTCATTGACGATAGCAGCCACTGCCAACGAGGGCGAACCGAGTAGCAGAGTGAGCAATGTCATTTGGCAGCAAATGAAGGGGAAAGAGCAAAGCAGTTTATGCTCGCGTCTCTTCGAGGTCTCACAGCTAGCTCTAACATTAAGTTAGCCCGGGCGCGGGACAAAGCTCAGTTTGTGTTCACTTCTCTGCGTGGTGAAATAAACATAGCTGCCGCTTCGCAGTTTCCTTTAGCGTGCCATCTCCCTTCCTCTTATCTCGCCTTCTTCTATTGTCACCCCCGCTGCCTAAATAAAAACCATCTACTGACACAGCATGCGATTCCAAAATATTTACCCGCTCAGTATTGGCTGAAAACAAAGGCCATTCTTCTCGCTCTGTCTCAGATGTCTAACATTCAAACATACCGTGCACCCACGTGCACTTGCTGACAGCACCTGCACTGGCTCACGTCCTCTCACGCACGCCCGCAAACACTCGTTTGCTGTGGGGATTCCTCCCTTCCATCGGGGTGCGTGCTTTTGACAGATCTCAAAGTGGGTGAAGGAAAACAAGTATAGCAGAAAGAGTAGTCGCCCCGCCTTGCCTGCGGCAGGGAGTGTATATCAGCTGCTCACATCCTCGCACACACCCCTCGGATTCAATACCCTTGACACTGTCTTAACACCTTTTCCTGTGCAGCTTGTACCCGTCTTTCCTCTTTTACCTTTTCCTCTCTTTCCTATCTCAATCTGTCACCTTACATTCTCCCTTCGGCCCTCCCTAATCTGTTTTCTCGTCGCATCCTTTCTGCTACTTTTTCCAGCAGCTTTTTTGAACTGCTTCAACGTCTTCTGTTTTTAGCGAGCGAAGTTCATTAACAATCAGGGGCTGAATTCAGTTGCACTGTTGCAAAGCTGTGGCATTTCCTAGTTCCTCATTCATTAGCATATGCTTAAAGACCAAGTCTAAATGAAATGATCAGAGATGATGAACTACAAACAAACACCCCGAATTATGTCTATGATGTGGCTGCGTGTTGTGCTTGTTTTTAATGTGTTGAACTTTGATTTTTTTTTAACTAGGCACTCAAAATAGATGCAAATGAATAGAGAGTCAGAAAAAGCCTGGGCACCCAGAGTAACATCACATCCCCAGGGTGCCTACTGTTTTTCGGGTGATTGTTCAAGAACTCCTGTGGGGGTGTGCACGCTAATAAATAATAATGTTCTGTTGCATTGAGTTTTCCGTCTTGGAGCTCTGCAATATCACTGACTCCGTCCCAGCCTTCCTATCCTTCTCTCTGATAGGGGATACACTTCCATGGGCTGCACCTGTGTCTCATTACTGCCACTGATGGCTGAGTAACAGGCTTCTCTCCTCTCCTCTCCTCTCTCGCCATTGCTCTCCCGTCTTCCCTTTAGCTACTGCCAACATACATTTACCTCCAACACCAGAGCTCGCACTCTCCTCCTTGCTCATCCCACTGCATGCCATTCACATGATCTCTGCAGCCCCCTTTCTCTTCCTCTGCCATTACAGACTCAGCACAAAGAGACTGGGTGTTAGGTGATCTAATGATTTTGTGCTAGACTGAGCCATGCTTCCAATTTATCAGGAAGTCTTTCAAGCAGGGTTTCATTGGAACTTTGCTGCACATATGCCCCTGTCTGTATTGGCTAAGGATTCTTCATATGTGCATTTATGAAGCTCTCATACTTTCATGAAATATGAAAATATCACAACAGACACAATCCAGAAGCTGGAACAGTTGGTAGTGTTGTTTGAAATCAACAAAGCATTTCAGCTCTAAATATTTCTGATGCACACTTTAAACACGATGAAGCACAAATTCTGCTTTGAGCTCAGCCGGTTCTACTTCTCCAAAGTGACTACATCTTTACTATAGATTAGGAAACAATCTAGTACTCAATGGCTCAAACGTTGATAATCACGTGTCAAATGCAGACGCAAGTCAAACAGCACTTAAGTCAAAGTTCACTTCTTTGGACAATTTATCACCTCAGCCAGAGTTCTGCTGTATTATTTCATATTTCTGTATGTGAATGGTCAGGCTACAGACCGACTGTGCTGACCTGTTCTCTACATTAGGATATATGGCAAAGACGGCAGCTGAACTGCTCCACTCTCTTCTCTGTAACTAACACCTCATGCAGAGTATTAGTTTAACAAGGCAAATGGATTTTAAACAGAAATGAAATGATTTCACAATCTTGTCCTGTGTAATTATTCTCCATTTAAGATCTTTTACATTTTGAGCAGTGAGCTTGTCACAGCAAGTCTAATAAGTGTCTTTTCCCTCCATTTCATATCAAGTTTCAAAAGCCGCCAGCATAAAAACTCTATATATGCAGGGAAATCAATGGCTAACCAATATGGCAGTAATTATAATGAATTTAAATCTATACATTTGGCTGGAATTTATTAAAATGTCATAATTTTAGGCTTCAGCCTTTCATATAAAAACTGTCCATTATTTAATTACGCATTAAATATCTCATATCAATATCCTAACTATAATATCATAGCCAGTATCCAATTCCTTTAAGTCCAATTAACCCCAGTGTCAACATTAAATGACCAAGTAAAAACTCAAGTACATTCATTATACTTGACAAATGAATGCAATACGGATGTAGATTATGCGACTCTTAAACCCAACTACTGGGGAGGGGGGAGGGGGACATTCAAACATTAGCCTTGATGGCTTCTGAGATAACTTGCTCCAGAATGTGATGGCTTCCCAAGATGAGCGGGGGGGACTGAGTGGCTATAAGCATTAGAAGATCATGGAAAGGCTCCCTCCTACGCTGTGCATATTAATTCTCCTAATGCAGCTAAGCTCAGCTTGTCACACTTTGACACTGCATAATTATGTCATCTACAAGGGCCGGGTTTTTTAAAAGGGTAGACATGCTGTGCAGGAGAGTATCTCAGTCAAAGGTTGTAGGTTGTATGTTCTAAAAAGTCAATATACCTCTGACGAATGCTTTACTTTTATCTTGGTGGGACCTTTAAGGCCACATTATGGAAATAATGTTGGAGCTATAGATACTGTGGGTGAGAAAAATGAGCACTCCGAGGTATGTAGCTTAATATAGCCGGCAAGACTTCCACAGAACGACCTTTTTACAATAACGAACTAGTGAATTCTTTAAGAAGTATGCTGACTGACAGGAGCGTCCATCAAACAGCCAAATCCCCTCACCCATGGCCCCTGCCCCATTCATCAATCCATCCTGACAGGCCTACTGCCATTTATCTCTGTGTAAATAAACCGAAAGAGGAAAGGAGGAGCAAAGAGCACGAGGAGGAAAGAGAAGGAATCAAAGTAGGCCACCAAAGGTATGAGAGGAGAAGCCTGAGTCAGGTTCTGATGGGGGGGGGGGGAAGGAAAATGAGCACAGGGGACAGAGGCAGGAAGCAAAATCACAATGGACTGAGGTGATGGGGGCAGAAACAGAAAAAAGACAGACAGTCATCTGGAAGGAATGAGGAGGAGAGATAAACCGGTGAACTGACTGGCACAGGGTTGACAGCCAAATGAGTGGACACATCGGGGAAGAGAAGGAATGCAGAGGAGGACATAAGAGAAACCCTATAGAGGACATCAATAATCTATGCGAGATAAAGCCATTCTGTGTGAAGACAGAGAGCAAACCAGGAAGGAAACGGGGAAAAGGATAAACAAATGAACAGGGAAAAGTTAGGTAGGTGGAGCCTGAGGGACCTCTACTTAAAAGAAAAACGGAGAACATTTGTTAGTTTACACAAGGAAAGAAACCACATCCTTTTCCTCAACCTCCACCACCCCCCCACCCTCCAATTATCTTCCTCAGGCTGTGTCTATTTAAATGTGTATTTAAATGGTGAGTGCTACTGCTCTAATCATGGCTGGCATCACAGCGCATCGGCTCTTTTCCTTCTCCCTCCCTACCTTCTCCCTCCCGAAGCATGCAGCCTTCTTCTGTTGCTCAGACCCTGCACACACTCAACACACACACACACACACACACACACACAGACACACACTGCATGACTGTGCCATGCCAGAGATAAATTCATGAATCACTGGTGCACAAATCAGCCCCAAGCTTATTGCGAGTAGTGGAAAGTGGGAAAGGAGGAAAAGGATGGAAGTAAGTTAAGTAGTTAAAGTGTCTCCTTTAAAAGCTTTTAAAATGGTGAAGGATTCAGGAGATGTTTTCGAGCAACCCGAGGGAGCGCGCACATACCCAGAGGGTCACAGTGACAACTACTAGTCAGCAGAGAAGATACTCTCTCTTTTGCTCTTCCTGTCTTTTTCTCTCTCATTCCCTCCCCTCCCTCCTGGGGCTTCCTAAAGAGGCCAAGAGAAAAAGCCAAAAGCCAAAACAGTAAGCAGCCTAGAAAAGAGCCAGTGTATGATACGTGTGCCGCGTAAACATTTGCATCACACGGGAACTTGAAATTATCTGACTTTCTGCACACAAATGCGGTTTGAGGAGTGTATCAAAGCCTTTTGTACCAAGAAAACCGGTGAGAAAAAAAAAAACGGCACTACAGTGGTCTGTCCGCACAACATAAAAGCTCCTCTATTAGCCTCCATTTCAAGTGAAACTACCCAATCATCTCTTGTTACATAGCCACTTTCCCTCTAGGGCCACAACTCAAAAGCAAGTCTGTCCATTGATACAGGTGTGGTGCTGAGGGAGGAAAGGGAAGCAAGGACAATAGATGGCCTTTTCAATGGTTCCCCCTCAGCTCACCTGGATTAGGGGGAATGGAAAAAGAAAATGGTCGAAGGCAAGGAAGTAGGAGCAGGGTCTCTAAGCTGGGCCGAGAACAATAGTGTCTCTGTTCTCGCCAACACCAAGTGCATCATTCTGTTTAGTAACAGCCAGCGGACTGCCTGCACTAAAAACAGGATCTCAAGGTTGCGGCTATTGAAGAACTCATCTCGTGGAAATGTTTTGAAATATGCAGATAAAAATATATTAGGCACAGTTAGCCAAAACTTCCAAAGCACAATAACATGTACTATTTAAAAAAAATGAGAAAGACATGTTTCTGTAAACTTAATGACAGCAGCAAAATAAAAACAAGCACGGGTATGCTAAATGTTAAAGCTATTATTAACAGTTATTCTAAAGCAATCAGTGATTTCCCTAATTAATTGTCGTCTTTGTTTCTGTTGCATAAAACAAAAAGTCCATGACATTTACCCATAGTTCAATAAAATGTTAAATAACTATTTGTATTATTTTTTTTATTTATTTACTGGAAACTTTATAAAACTTGTGCTCGCAAATGTTTCCCTAACAGCTACCCTTTAAAAATATTTAGTCTACATTTAAAAAAAGTAAAACACAATAATATGATAGTAAGAACTTGGCTGCACTCTGTATTATAGAGGCCCTTCTGTTACACAGAATGGTTTCTTAAAAACAAAGTTATGGAGTTCATCACAGTTCAGGGATTAAAATAAATGTTTGATGAGAAGAACAAACATTTACATACTGAAACTACACATATAACGATCCATATTAAAAATAACAAGCCAAGCCTCGTTTAAGTTTTGGTTACAGTATGAGAGTGTATTACATCACACAGTGGGAATTATTAACTCTTCAAATGTTATGCCATTTCAACTTCAGTGTAAGATTATTGTTAGATGAGTCAAGCTGCGTTACCAGCCTAGTCACTGCCTGCGGGGGAGATGAGTGTGTGACAGCATGTAGCAGCAGGGGAGTGGACATTGTCAGCCTAATCCCAGGCAAGCATTGCATGACA
Source organism: Channa striata (assembly GCA_033026295.1). Taxonomy (NCBI): domain Eukaryota; kingdom Metazoa; phylum Chordata; class Actinopteri; order Anabantiformes; family Channidae; genus Channa; species Channa striata. Next base: position 18,877,591 of record CM065175.1, on the reverse strand, counting down.
GGTTAGCTTTTCTGAAATGAAACACAAAACTGCATCTGTTTCCATTTCCTTCCATCTTATGTCCCTGCTCAGCTCACTCACTTATTTTACTTTGTTTTGTCACTTCCTCTTTCCTGTCCTCTGCACAGTAATCAAGTGATTCAACCATCCAAGCAGGGCAACATTCCTCAGAACTTTGTGCACGTGTCTGAAACCTATTAACCATCTGTGTTCTGTGTGTGTGCGGTTGCATGCAAGAAAGTGGCGGTGGTGATGATGATGATTATGCGTGTCGTTCTACAGTCAGGAAGGAAGAGGAAGGTATGATGATCAAGGATGGGGTGAAACACTGTAAAAGTTTCACATTAACTTAACAATCGAAAAAAGCCCACAGGGGTTGAGGGGGAGATTCTGGACCATTAGATATGAAAGAGGAAGAGAGGAGGTCACGGGGAAAACGAGACTAAGAGACGATGAAAGATGTGTACGAGGAAAAAAGAAACAGAAGACCTTGTTAGGAAACGTAGGAAAGTACAGAGGTCTGCAATACAAATGTCTGTGGGGAGTGCAGGGGCCGTTAAGGTGGTATGATAGGAAAAGTAGAACAAGAAGCAGAGGGAGCAAATGAGTGTTGGAGAGGAAAAGCAGCAAAGGCAGGTTGGATGGGCTTAACTCTGGGGCTGACATAGGTGGAAGAGACAACTGGGGAATTGGACAGCGGGACAGTCAGAAGAACAAAGTTGAGATAGAGGAGAAGAGAGGTACAGAGATTAAGGGGGGAGACAGTAAGAGAGGAAACAGGCGGTCCAATTAAAGAAGCAGAAACAAGGAACAGATAAGTAAGAAAAGGAGAACAAAGAACCGAGTTAGACGAAGAGAGGACATACAGTAAGTGAGGTCAGTCTACAGCGCAGATGGATCAATTATGCTGACCAAATTGCAGAGAAGAGGAAGTTGGCGTATTAAGAAAAGGATGTAAACATAGAGGGCAGAGGAAGAACGAATCAAGATGGACAAGTGGAAGTCAAGGCACTAATGTGACAGCGGGAGAGTGGCAGGGGGGAGCAAGTGGCCGATTAGAGAGCAGGCAATCAGTTGAGATGAATGAGAAGTCGCTTCTGAGAAAGAGGACCTTCTCTCCCTAAGGAGCCATGCCAAACAAAACCTGGCACACACTGTTGACAAAAAACAGGGCAGATAACTGAATAAACCTGCTGCCTCCATTTGACCTTAATGTGCTGTTTGCTTCAGGGGAGGATTTAAATGCTCCTGCCATTTCAAGGCTCCGGGGACTAATGATGAATGTGCTGTTTGTTTATCGGCGCAGCGTGGCGGCACATTTTCAGAACCAACAAGTGAAACAATAGATAGCATTGATATCCGTGGCAAGATAGAGTTGTGGGATCGTAACGGCACAGCTTGTCTTGTGAAATACAAGAACACTCTCTGCAGGCTTTCGTGAAAAATAAACCTGTTGTGCATTATCTCGGCAATGGCATATTCGGTTTTCTTATCTCATATTTCTGAGATGATATCTGTGTAAAAATACTAAATTTTCTTTATATTACAGGGTGTAATTTTACCTTGTTCTTCAGAGAGGTCTCAAGGGATCAGATGGAAAGCTGACTGCATTCCAAGCAGTTGGTGTGCAGATGCTTTTTGGGGGCGCAAAACTCTTTATCCAGCTTCCAGAGTCGTGACAAGACCTTGTCACACCAAATTCAATTTCCGCCTGTAGCCAGCCTGCCCGCTGCCTCTGATAAGTGTGAATTTGACATGACCTTGTCAAAGTCAGATGTGATGAAGATGCACTACATCTGTGTCTCTGTGTATTCATAGAGGAGCAAAGGTGTGCAGACAGGTAACAAACCTGACAAAACTGATATAATGTTGCTGCCAACACACAATGATTAAGGGCTAAAAACATGTGAAGAGAGACGCAGAAGGTAGTAACCTCAAAATTGGCTCAACGTTTGACAAACAGTGAGCAGAGAGGACAGTGGAACCGAGAATAGGCAGAGGAGGACGATAAGAAATGTTTCATAGTGCCCTTATGCAGACAGAGCGAGCGCTAAATGTTTTCAATATCACATAAGGACACTGCATCAACTATCCGATATCGGATCAATAACGAAAACCACCTTGCAAACTACATTTAGACACATTAAGGTGACTGCTAATGAGCAGCCATGTGCCTATGCACACACACACAAACACACCGTATACAGAGACTCGCTGAGGAGGACAGAGTCAAGGGCCTCACTGCTTATTGTACAGAGATCTGCTGAGTGCACAATGAAGAGGATTTCAGAAAGAGAGGAATGCGTCAAAGACAGATGAAAGAGAGGAGAGATGACAGGGAGAGCACACGAGTCAGGTAACACTAATACAAAGAGAAAGGTTAGTGCAAGTCGTGCTTTTCTGTCCAAAATGGGAGGCTCTTTGGCCGTGCAAAATGTGTCTCATGACGGGAGGGTGGTGCGACTAAATTACAAATCAGCTGATAATTCTCGGCCTCCCCGGTTCACTCCTTCGCACAGTTTTTTGAAATCCTCCTTCGTTCCCTCTGCCAAAATGCTGCGGTGTGGAATTTCAAAATGTGGACATCCTCAACCCCCATTCACCCTCTACTCCTCTATCACTGCTCATCCTCTGTGGTTTTATATAGCGAGGTCACAGAGACACCCATCTCCCAAGTCTAGTTAATTAAGGGGATTTTCTTTTAAATAGTTTGGCTGTCTTTCAATGGATCTTCAATTGGAATTACTGCTCATTCTCTACGCTGGCAGAGTCAGTGAGGGTCTGACCTGTATCTCCCTAAATTCCATCTGGGGTTTGTCAGACAGAGGGAAAGGCAGATTTGGCAGAAGGTATCTTGACTAATGGTGTGGAAATGTGTGTGTGTGAGACTAAAAAATAAAGAAAGCCACATGCCTTATAGCATATTTATACAAGATAAGCTGTTGGCAAGCGACTCCAGCAAATAGTACAGTCTTAAAACTCTCCATTATCTAGAAATATGTGGGTGGTGAAAGTGCATTATAGAACAATCTCTTGCAGTGGACTCACACTCATTTTGTAAGGTAATGCTCATAGATTTGTAGATAACAGTTAAAAACAACAACTGGGCAAAGCATGTCGCAAACCCAGCGCACTTTTGCATTTAGAAACCCCTCAGCTGAGCTATTCATACTAATTCCCCATGATATTCCTTTTTAAAAGGAGGATTTCTGATTTTCATATGGATCACATGGGGCTGGCACCAGGGATCTGGAAACCCTAGGAGACACAAACACAAACATCCCAGTGGGGGGCTCTCAGTATGACCTGGGCCGCCATCCACCCGGCATGTACTTGTAGGCGGAGGGCACGAGGGGTGGGGGCGTCCATGATAGATCCAACACAGAACGTTTGCCTTTGGCTGTCTCCTGTAAACAGGAAAGCCACTATCATTACTTACAAGTTGCAGGAGAAGCATCTTTAAAGACAGTCAGTTAAATGAGCAGGGAGTGATAAAAAAAGGACGTCCCCAGATCTGATGTCTGCGGAAGATAACAGGGTTGCTGATGAGGATGATACACACTGCTTCCTGAAGGAAAAAGTAACACACACACATGCACTGTCATCCAGTGATGTGACAGCTCCTCCCAATTACTGGATTGTCATCTGACTTACGGCGCAGCTTCAGGTTACTGCCCTTATTCATCACCAGCCGTATGTGTGCGCGTCCACGGGGGTGGACCACTGCCTAAAATGCAACAAGATGCATTGACTTTTGCTCATCGACCTCCCTCTTTTCAGATTCATTCATCCTGGCTAATAGTATTTGCCAACTCAACAATAAACCTTATAGATCTGTGGTGTTTCTGGTCATTGGTAACAAAAAAGTCTACAGAGGAAAAGTAATTTCACTCAAAGGCATTCATCATAAATATTTGTATCTGTTTTTACAAATCAAAATTGCCATTTTCGTTACATTTTTAAAACATTAAAGGTCTTTCCATCCATTGCCACTTTACTGTTGCTTGAGAGGCAATTCGTTTCTAGGAAGTCATTAAATATTTCCACTGAGCTGAAATCACTTTTTCTCCAGTTTCGTACCTGGTGAAAAGAGTAATAATAGAAGGCTGTCTAAATGATTAGGCTCATTTGGTGAAATGCTAAATATTTGCTTCAGTCATTCCACACTTTAGCTATTCAAAATTAATAGGGCCACACTTGCCACGCAAGCCTGGTATCACTGAAATGTCTCCATTAACCTGTAAATTCGGCCATATTATGCATTTCTGAATCAACTATGTCTCCACAGTGATTCTACGGGGGAGGACGAGGTTACTGATGTGTCATTTAAACAACGAAGGCCCCTAAGTAAGTGTGTGTGTAGATACGAGCATATCACGGCCAGAACCAGACTCTCCTACACACTTATAGACACACACACCTGACCTTTTCAAAATCCTTCTGACATTTACAGGGCCGGTGCAAAGGGGCGAGGACAGCTCATTTACATAATGATAGGACCTAAATGTGACAGCCATTAACACAAAAACCAAACCAAGAGTGAAGCCCCTTTGCTCCACAGGGACTAATGAGATACTAAGGAATTACTTCTTCCCTCTTATATTAGGGAAAGAAAAAATTAAGTCTTCACATGATCCATCAATTACATTCTGCTTAATAGACAGAGAGTAATGCTCCTTCTCTGTTGTAATGATGAATGGTCCCAGGCTTGGCAGGACTACATTGTTCGCACACGATATCTCTGTGCGGAGGGAAATAGTTAACGCTAATAGTAAGAGCTATTGCAGAAACAGGACTGCCAAAAGAAACATCACTGCATCAGAGTCACTAAGTGTGTACACAGGTGTGTGTGTGTGTGTGTGTGTGTGTGTGTGGGTGAAATTATTAGCTGGTACAACAACGAAGGATGAGAACACATTTCAGCACAGGCCATAAAGCTCTGACAAGAAATCCTACAGCCATGGGGACACAGTAAGGTCACATGTGGTTTATTTTCCTGTCTGTCTACACGTTGTTCTTGTCATAAACAGCATGGCCTTGAGTCAAAAGAGAGATGGGGAGACGGGGAGGGACGCAGTTTGAATAACACAGCGAGTACAATCACTCAAACAAAAGCACCGGACAGGAGAGAATGAAAGATAGCCAAAAATAAAAAGACACCACAACAAGGACCTTGTATGTAGTCAGCAGCAAAGGTGGGGGAGGGAGCGAGCGCTTGCGGGAAAGCGGGAGATTTCAAGGACGGGAGGTGGGGCGTCTCCTGTCTTAATCAGTTGATGTCCATTTAGTTTTCCAGTCAATCCTGAAACTGAAACAGCCCAGTGCAACGCAGCAGGCTGAAGAAAATCACCTGTTTCTCCCAACGCGAGGAGCCCCATTAAGAGAAGCTGTGCGTCTGAAGCAGCTTTTCGGGGGATCTCAGGTTTTCAAAGAAAACCACTGGTTTATTTGTGAGGAGAGGCGGAAGCGGCCTCCTCCCCCGGCCCTGACCCCGCATGCCCACCAGTTACTCAGGCAGCGAGCCAGCCAGCCACCCCCTGCATGCACGCGGCTTACTCAGCCATAAACACAATGCTGCTATAGCCTAAGACCCCCAACCCAAACCCCCCCCTTACATAACCCCCCCCCCCTTGTTCCAATAAAAACATCTCCATGGTAATGGGCCAAGCCTTTCTGACCCACATCCAAAGTCCCTCACTTGGGGGTAGGGGGTGGTATTATAGTATAATTTTAGAGCTTAAACTAGCCTCCCACCTGCCGGCTTTTATTTATGTTTAATACAGAAGCAAACCCTAATTAAAAATCCATCAACCCATGTTGAGTTTTTACATTAATGCTACGCCATATTAAACTGAAAACATTGCAGGGAATTAAATCATGTTTCTCAGTCTGGAGCGCAGGATGGAAGGTGGAGGTAAGTGGTTGCTGTCAAACTTGAGTGGGAAATGGGAAACTAAAAATGCAAAGTAGACAAGTGAAAAGTTTCAATTCCTCCAGCAGATGCAGCTTCAGTTGCCCAACTTAACTATCACCCAAAAACAGGTCAGAGGTTCTCTTTGGAAAAAAAAAAAAATTAAAGAGAAAACCAACCGCATTGTTTTCACTTAATTTTGGTTACGTCTTCCTCGCTCATAAATATGTAAAATCTTTTGTTTTGTTTTCCCCCTACATTCCTTCATTGCCTAAGAGCACTTCATGTTGTATTAAATGAAATTGGACAAAAAAAAGGTCCACTGCGTGAATAAGTCAAGAGAGTGACTGTGCTTATCATCAAAAAACACACCACAGCTGACTGTACTTATCATTAAAAACACACCACAAAACCCCCTACACTGCTGAAAACACTGTAGCTCTGGCAGGACTTTAGATGTAGTCCTACATTCTTGTCCTAATTACGGCACAAAACAAATAGCTGGCCCTGCCAGGGAGGCAGAGAAATCGTTGAACTGGTTTGATGCCACACACACACACACACATTCCTATGTTAATAGGTTAACTGTATGCGCAGGAATGCTTCCTCCCAGTTTTTGGAGCTTACTCACTGTGACCACAAAACATGTAGGTTACCTGAGATCAGCTGGGCTGGAAAACACCTTAATAATTAACCTCTGAGCAGGTTGCCAAGGAGGCAGGAGCCGCCTGTGTGAAGTAACAGCAACTCATTTACAGTGCAGGCCTACAAGGGGAGAGGTCCACTGAGGGAAAACTGCACAGCCCATTAGACACAGGAGCCACCAAATAACTGTTTTAAAGGTTTCACCTTGGGTTACTCTCTGTGTCCATGAAGAACTGTTCCTAGACCAGTTTTACTTGATCTGATCTACTGTAGAATGGAAAAGGAGGAAAAAAAAAAGGTGACTCAGTAAGAGGAGAGCACGACGCCACTAAAGGCCCGGTGACGGACACCTGATGGAAAAACACCTTACTCAACCGGGACACACCTTGTGAAACTTAACACGGTGTTTGGTCGGAGTCGCCGCCCCGAAACTGGCTCCAAAAGATCCGCGACGGAAAACACGCAAAGAATGAGCTTAAATCAGGACGTAATAAACTTTACAGCTCCTCATATCATATCGAAACTCTTAAGGGGTTTTTTATTTATTTATTTAAGGGTTAAAGCAGAAACCCTCATCAGGCGAAACGTAAATGAGGAAATCACCTGGCTTCCTCCGCTGCTCGTGTCACCGCCCTGACAGGTGCTAGTCCGCTTCTAATGCGTCTCTTCTTCAATTATTACAGAAAATGAGAACACGCCAGTGACGAGGAGCTGGGAAGTTATTATAAGTGATTATTTCTTACCGTGTCGTAGGAGTATGGAGGCGACCAAGCACAGCAGCCCAATCATTTTTGTGCAGTCATGCCAATTTCGGGCGTCATGTCTCGCCATGGTTGATTACGGTCCTCTTCCTGACACCAGACACGCAGTGTCTCCGAAGTACAAGCGAAAGAAAAACCTTCAGTTTCTGCGTAAAGCCTCACTCGCTTAAGCAGGAGCAAACTTGTTTGGATGCAGGACACCGGAGGTGGGTGTGTGTGGGGGGGGTCCGACGCAGCCCTGTCGTCTCTAGCGTCCCTCTCTGTGTCTTCAAATTGTGTTTAAAATCCTTGTGAAACGCTCCTGGCCGCGCGCACCGGTGACTCTTCCTCCCAGCTGGTGCTCGGGATGCGATGAAGTGCCGCCGCGCTCACTCTGCTCCAACAACTAGTTCCCGAGAATGTGAGCGCACGGCGGAGAGGATGATGTCATCAGGCTGAGAGGCGTCACAGTCCCGCTTCCACAACCCCCAAAAAAAGCCAGTAGGACAGGCCACGGTCGGAAGTGCGGGGAGGGTCTGGGAACAACTTGTTGAATAGCCAGAGGGGATTTATCCTTGGAAAACACAGCCTGCACCTAGACGACATCCACAGGTCGCAGCGGGTTTCACTTGGATGGAAGATTTAGCAGATTTCTGTCGTGCGTAAAAACCCCAAACGGGCGAAAAACATGATTAATAATCTGGAAAATACCTATATAACCTAGTTTTATTTTACAAGTAGCAACAAACACGTATAGGTGACAGCCAGTAATCCCCTAAAGTCACGTGTGGTAACATGTTTCCACATGTTTAAAATGAAATCACCAGAAATGTTTGGGATTTTTTTTGGGTGATATTTCCAGAAAAGCGGGATTCGACCTAGAAAAAGCTGCATAAAGTTACTTATCTAACCCAAGACAGTCTCGGTGTGGTGGCGATGTACGTGGAAGCAGATGATTCTTACGCCCTCTGCTGTTTGTTGCCTCGCATAGAATTTAGATTAGCTCATAAAAAAATCCACCACAGCAGATGCCAAAATCAATAAACATTCATTAATGAACGACAAAATACAAATCCAGTGGCAGTCAGCAAAATTAAATCAAGGGGAAACAGCTTCTCATGTATCTATTTGCAGACTCCAGCGGACTCTCTGATGATGAGGTTTTTTTTTTCCCTGTCACAGAATAACTTGTAATTCATTTTGCCCTATTTTCCCTCATTGAAGCATACTAGCATTGCAAAAGCATTATCTGGTTTAGGTTTAATCCGTATACCCAAGTGTTTTACAGCCATTGTAATTACATCTTCATAAGTGCCGCAGTTTAAACCGTGTTGCTCAGTTCGGTCCGTTCTGTTCCATTTCCAAATTCCCCTCCAGTGCCTTCCTCTCCTTTCCAGACTGTATTCTGAAGTGCAAATTCTGCATACACAGATAATGATCAAAGGTCAAACTATGCCACGCACACTAGAAAAACAAATTAACAGCTGAAATGTGTCTTCGTAGAGACACGAGAGTTCCATTTTCTTGGCACTCCCCGCACACTGTAAATTCAGAGACAGTCAAAGCATCTGCCTTGCAATCAAAACAGCTGTGGGCTTTAAATGCCAAGAGCACTTCTCACGGCCATATATTAATTTTCAGCAATCGTCTGGCCTTGTAGATGAATGTTTGAGCACTGACACAGTTGGAGAAAATGTGCAGAGACCACCCGTGCCACTAGTGCTACAACTAAATCATATGCATTCGTGGTGGAATAAGAAGCTTTAAAAAAGTGGGTACCAAATGGAGAATTTCATTCCTTTTGCTTCCTACTCATCCATTTTTCATACCCGTACCAAATCGACCTTCACACCTACTACTTCCCAGCTGCCACCCACTTTACGTATACAGTACCTCACCTCCCTTTTTCCCTCGCCACACACCCCTCACACATTCTCGTCGTTTACACTTCACTTTCCTTTCTTTCCTCATTTCTCCTTCCCTCTCCGCTCCTTCCTGTGTTATTTGATTTCCTTTGTCCACTCGTCCTTTACTCCTCGCTGCTGCTCATCCTATCCTCCATCCCATGCTCTCCGGGGGTCTGTGGCGGTGATAATGAAGCGCATACTTAACAGATATTAGCTCATTGGCAGTGGATTCATTAGACGGAGCCAAGGCTTATGGTGATTATTTATCCAGAGAGGAGGGGCCACAGGATCAGTACCACGCTCTGTGTCACCAGCCACAGGCTTCTTTGAAGTCACACTGTGTCTGTTCCCCTGCAACACTCTCACACTTCTCCTCTTCCTGGCTTTTCTCATTCTTTCCGAGCACCTCTCCCTCCACGTTTTCTTCTTTGCCGCTTTGCCTTTTTTCTCTTTCCCTGTCATTAGACACCCACAATACATATCTGCGTTCTCTCCCTCACTTCCCTTGCTCGCTCACTTTCTCTATCTCTCTTCACCGCCCCCATTCACCCAATGGTAATTATGGAAAAATCTGTAATAGTGCTCAGAGGAGCTGATAATACCTTTAGCTTAATTAAAGACATTTATGGGATGTAAAGACATGTAGCCTGGGGGTTGCTGTGCACCCACACTAACCCAAACTCTTTATTTCTTGCTTTTTCATGTCCTAAAATCTCTCTCTTTCTGTTATTCTTATCATTTTCTCATTTTCACACACACATTGTGATACACATGAGTACATGCTCATTTCTTTTGTCAAACCGAATGTTAGGGTCACAAGTTCTGTAGCTAATTGCCAGCGAGTTCAGCTTTGGAGTGTTGTAAAACACTGCAGACCTACGTTGTACTGCGAGACTTACAGTAACTAGTATATGGCATTTATCAGCCTCATACGACAGTGTTTTCCTGCTGATTACTCCAGTGTTGGTTGTGCCACATCCTGCTGGGCTGAAAGATGCACAGAAAATTTGTTAATATGTCAGTCAGGGACACCAGAAATTTTGCAGGAAAGAAAACAATACTTGGTGTTCTGGAGCGTACTTAGAAAGGTCACAGTGTTGGAGAGACAGCTGGTGCAGTGAATGTGCTTTTTCTTTTCTTTTGTGTGATGGAGTCTGAATTTCTCACCATTATTTTTGTGTCCTCTATTGCAGTAAATTCCTGTCACTTTGGCATCACAGGTATGAAATAAATACTTTTTTTATTTTTAAAAAGTATCTTTGTACTGCTCTCGCTGGAATGGGGGCTACATTTCCCAAAGAATGCCACTTTTTGAGTGCAAACATAAATTGACCTTGGCATTTCTTCATTGGTGAATAATGGTTCGTTTATCATCTTTTTATATCATGGGGGAGTCATGTATGTTACATCAAGTTAGAGAGAAGCTCAGGGACAACTTGTTTGATGATTTGTGCTCTTCTTTTGTGTTCAGGTACAATTTGCTTTCAGTCTGTACTAAAACAAGACTCACACACATATGTAAATTTACTGATTGCAAAGAGATTTCATTTTTGCAAAAAATGAACAATACTTCCGTGTAAAAAATATTTAAAATGCATTTGGAGTAAATGTTTTATTAATGTGCTACGTAAATCTTACATACATCCTTTTAGTACAAATTCCCCTTCCTTTTTGATACAATCCAGCCTGCACAACTCAGCAAACGAAATTGGCTCTAAAAAGACTCCGATTTTGAGATGTACACATTAGTTTTGATTGAGTCCAACTCATTGTGAAGTCTCATATCAAATTCACTTAAATGCAAGAAATATTTTATGGACTGTGGATTATCTCCCTCATCTCCTACACTAAAATTGCTTTCAGAGAGGAAACTTTTGTCAATAGCCCCGTCAAAAACATGACTATACTTAACCTATAGAACAGTTTATAGAAATAAACAGCAGCAGTGGATTAAAACTTCGGAATTGAAGGGCAATCCTAAAACTGCACCTCTTATCTTTGTCCTCACTCCCTCAGGCTGGGACGATGTGGTGGTGGCTAAAGAGGGCATGCCCACCACCCTGGTCTGCACTGATCCAACAGTGACTGGTGCTGTGACTATTAACTGGAAGGTGAAGTCACTTGGTGCGGACGAATGGAAACTGGTTCTCTCAGCCGGAGAAAGTGGCAGGTTCTCGGGTGGTGCCTTGAAGCCGTCCATGCGACTGACTGATCCTGACTTTCGCAAAAGTGGGATTTTCTCTCTGTTCTTTCTTCCTCAAATGGAAGACAAGGGTCTCTACTCATGCTTGATGAAGCAACAAGAGAGCAAAGTAAAAGAGAGGAAAATCCTCTTAGCTATCCTTAAAGGTAGAAGAATCCACTGTTTGTTGTCCGAGTGAAAAGAGAATTTTGAATAAGCATTTTTCACTACTCATTATTATTACCACATTTAGAGTTTTCACTTCAACCCGATTCAACAATAAAATGCTGTTTATATTATTACAAATTAAAATTTATATCATTTTAACAATAGAAAACAAATACACATATTAATATAGGTGTACAATAATATAATGAAAACACTCTATTTAACACTAAATATTACTATTTTTGAATGATATTTGGATGATTCCCTGTGTTCTTCTTCATCTCCAGTCACCGTCATCCCTGATGCACCCATTCCTCAGCTCAGCACCCTGCGACTTATTGCCAGCGTTAATCCCGACTTTGCTATCACTAAAATCACCTGGGAAGCACCTGGCAACGTTTCCATGAAAAGCGAGAAAATGCAAAACATTTTAACGGTGGCTAAGCTGCCACAGATTCAGAACAGTGACAATGGGGTCTATGTCTGTACGGTTCACCCCTGGGCTAACAGCACCACCTCTTTTTTCACCTTCAGCGTGGAGGTGACTGTTGACGGTGAGATTGAGCAGAGGAAGAGAAATGCAGAAGCGCCGAGGAATAGAATACATGTGTTGCTTTTGTTGATGGTGTGAGTGGGCATCAGCGCCTCGAAACTCAGCAGCAGCATTATTTATTTAGGCATCCTGTAGCTACAGTTCTTCAAAGTGTTTACTTTTATAAAACAGTTTGAAGATTCAAAAGTATACTGTAGTTCTGCACTAAAATTCAGCCAGTCATCCGGTGAATAATATAGTTGCTACATTTATGTATTATTCATTATTTGCTATTTGCTTCTCTTCTCTCTGCAGCTCACAATGTGGCCTCATTCACCAACATAACATATGGTGAGTGACTCTGTAACACAAGCGGGCTGAAAGTCCTGCGTCAGCAGCTTGCTAATCAGGCACAGCAGAATCCGAGACCCACTGAAGAAGTTACTCTCGGCATATAAGAATGTAATCCCTATTGTTGGAGGAATTTTTCCCCTATCAGTATTTCCCGACATTCTTACTATTCTGTTTATGCTCTCCGTCTTCCCCTCACTCTTCAATCACTCTCTTTTTATACTGAATTCCTTGTCAATATAAGTCTGTTTGCAGTGATACTGTTTGTCTTCATATCTGTCTCTGCTCCGTCCTTCTCACTCTCGGCTCTGTCATTTTGGTATATTTTCCGTCTTTTCTCGTTGGCTGCAGGCCATGTCATCTCCACCGCCACACTGGCTCAGAAATCATTTCCATTGACCTGTCCTAAGGTCCGAGGGGACTACGTCCTGCTGTATTGGCAACCTCCAGACACCAAGCAGCACATTATGAAGCGTGTGCACCACTTTGACCGCTGGAGAGGTTCCCCCTCGTCGAATGAGCAAAGCAAGAGACTCCAGCTCGCTGGGCCGCCCTATAACGCAGGGGATGGGAACTTCTCCTTTCTACTCCTCCCTGAGATCAAAGATGGTGGCCTCTACAGCTGTGAGGTGTTCCTCAATGACAACGCGTTCAGCCAGAGGACCATGCTCAGCGTATTAAGAGGTAGGGATCAGGATCAGGAGGGAGGAGACAGAAGGGGAGGTGGATTAGGTCAAATACAACATGGGAGTGGGAGTATAATCATCATTAGCGTGATGTCACATGACACTTGGTGTTATGCAAAGTAGTCTAATTAACAAATGGATGACAAATTAAAGGAAACACCAGCAAAATTAAGGTGTTGAAACATCAGGAGCCATTTCTACTTTTTTGTAATAGATTCTTTTATTTTCATATTCATATTAAATTCTGCTGGAGGGAACACTGTCTTTCCAAAGATATTCCCTAGTTTGGTTTATTTGATCATAAAACATTTCACAGACCTGTGTGCAACCACGTTGACATCTGGCAAAGGTTCAAACACTCCCTCACATCATTTTCAATTCAAACAGGATCGTTCAGTGACCCCTCCAGAGTTGCCTAGAAGCATCTGCAGTTACTGTATTTCTAAACACATTTATCTTGGTTTTTCCTTATAATTTGTCACTCCTGTGTGGTATATTAAAATATTGCTTTGATTTTAGGATAACTAATTTGCTTATGTGTTCTTCAATAGATCACTGATCAGTAATGAATTAATAATTGCTCAGTTTTGGCATAAAGACTGAGGAATGAAGCTAACCTAGCTTTCTTAAAGAATTCTTGGAATTATGCAGAGCACCTTCTAAAAACTCTACTGTGGTAGCCGTGGGCTTGCAGGATAAGCTGAAAGATGAAAAAAACTTTAAAAACTTAAAGTTTAAAGTTTAATCTATACACAAAGAATTAACCCATATTGCACTTGAGCAGCAATTTGTCTGTTGTTGTCCAGATACTTACAACATGTACCTTCCCATAAACCCATAACATTTTTACACATAAACTTATGAATGTGATTTTTTAAATGATGATTATGATTACACAAATGAAATGTGACATGTTTAACAACCATATGATAGGCAAACTGTTTTAGCTGCTTTACGTTATTATATTAAGCCAAAACTAATTGCCAACTGGATTTAGGCCAAAATAAAACACACGGATAAAAGATTTATATTCATCTTCTCATCTTATTTGGCATAAGATAGCAAAAAACTATTTCCAAAACATCGTAGTATTCTTTTAAAGATAACCTGTGTAGCCCAGCACACAGCTGCAAAATCAGCAGAGGAGCTTAGTGTGGCACAGTGAAGAAAGACATTTCCCTGAGGACCCATGTTTCCACAGGCATTTTGGCAAACATTTGCTCTGTTGATTTGTCCTTGAGCAAGACATTGAATTCTTACCATCTCCCAGTACGCCGTTCTCACAGCTCACCCACTCTGACTTATGCAAGATAAGCAAAAAGAGAATTTCCTGCAGCCACTGGCAAAATGTCACATTATTAAATGAATACATTTACAGTATTGCTCACAAAAAGGAACATTTGCTTGATTCATAATTTTAAAGAGAAAAAAATTGAGCAGAACACCTGTGGATTTTTATGGGTAACCTTCGGGGAGGTTTCACCCTTTGCAGAAACACGCAGAATACATTAGCTCCCACACACACACGTGCACACACACACACACACACACACACACACACACACACAATGTCCTGTCATGACGGCCTTGGAAGGCTTTACTAATCACCATCCCAGTGGCATCCATCACAGCTGCCCAGTCATGACCAGCTGATCCGTCACTGTCACAGTCGCCCTGCTTCACACTTTTGCATCCCTCATAGACGCACACATATGCACCCAGGCACACACCAGTCATGTGACGCATATATTTTTACCCCACCTCATTATAAGTATCATTATGTATGATTATACCTGCTGCCCTCCCACCAAGGCTGTAGGTGGCCCACACTGATCACACTAATCAAGGCTGAGATGTGTGTGTTTTTTATGTGTGTGTGTGTGCGTGTGTGTGTATGTTAGGGGGGGTCTGCGGAGCTTGATTACACCCAGATGGATTCTCATTTCAGTTTGATGAGACACTAAGCATCAGTCACAGTCAACTAATGCATTAGCAGCAAATCACTTTAATGAATATATATTATTTTGACCCCTCTCTGAATTGTTCTTTGTTTTTCATATCACTTTGCCTTGACCCAATTACTCTCTGTCTGTCCTTGGCCTTTTCTGTATTCACACGCTACCCTTTAACTCACTTTCTCCTCCTGCCCCACTCCTTCTGCCTGTCTTTTTCGCTCACTCATTCTTCGTTTGTTTTACTCCTCTCCCTCTTATCCTCCCACTCTCCTCTTCTGTCCTCTTGTCTCCTCAACATCACGTCCACAGTTGTAACCAGACATTTAGACTCAAAGCGGGAGCTGATATGCCAGTACTCAGAGCAGTCCCAGGTCCAAACTGCCAAATGGACATTGGAAAATGGAAACCAGAATCACAGTCGACAGCTGCGCGTGTCAAACAACAACTCTGGCAGCATCACCACTACTGTACCGTTACCCATCACCCCTGACACAGCTGGGAACTACACCTGCACCCTAAAACTGAAAAATGGGCAGACCATCCGGGCGACGGAAGCAGTCGATTTGCATTTTAAAGGTGGGAGGAGATAGCATTCTTTTTACTTTACTGTAACAGGATATTCTATTGCTAGCACATGACTCTTGGCAGAGTTCCTGTCAACTTGATGGAGATAATGTACCATGAGTGTGGAAGATTCTTACAAATGCACTCCGTGAAGAATTCTACGATGCATTCAAGCCAACCTTAGGTTAATTCGTCTGCCAGAAAGCTCATGGTTTATAGAAGAGAGCGCTACTGACAGATACCATATGTTATGCTTCTTTAATGTAGTTAAAGGGGTCACAGGCCAAGACTTTTGTGTAATAGAAGATATAATAACTCAGTGCATTTACATGTCCATTATTCATAAAATCCACTACAGATATAATACTCTCCTTAGCATATTCTTCTATGAAATATAAAACATATAAAGGCTGTCGTTTTTCTCATCACACTCACCCAGCTAATACGCGAATATAAGGAGACAGGACCTTAGGACATCTGTCCTCACATAAACTAAATTATTCAAGCTTATTGTATTGGTGGCTGTGGGGGAGCACAGGAGGATGTGACAGTTGAATAAATCCCCTAGCAGAAATGAGTTCACTCCCCATACCCCAATACATCACTTGGGCAGAGGAGCCCAGAGCTCATCATGATGCATGCTGATAGAGTATTATGAGAGAGACGGCGATAAAGACAGAGAGAGGGAGGCAGGCAGCAAGATTTTGTCTGATTGAAGAAGTTGGATTAGAAAAAAATGCAGTGTCCAGTCTGTCATAAGAAATTTAGACTGAGCAGAGTGTGGAGTTCAAATAGGTGTTGGGTCGACCTACATTGTGGAAACGTGGCAGGTTGCACATGTGCTAGAACAGTGCAACACAGCTGAAAAATTCTGGGTTAATAATGGCAATATGCAGTGACAATGTGTAAGGTTTATAAATAGTTGTTCTGCATGGAGGCATCCAGAGACGGTGGGGATTTTGCCGGGGCTAGCACTAAGACACAACTTTTTAATTTGTCACAGCCCCGAGAGCGCCTACCTACAACCACTTTGTAAAGTAAAGAGTCAGCCAGTACCAGAACTTTAAATACCGCACCAAAAGTACCAGAAGTTAAAACAGCACTGCTTAATAAAATTCGTTACATTGGTGGCACAGTTCAAATAATGCAAAATTGAAGCAATCATTGTGTTCTGCAGCACACAAAATACTTCAAATGTCAGGGATGTTCTGCAATCATTCGCTATCCTGAGTTGGCCAATCATTTGCAAAGCATTCAAGCAGTTCTTTGGTGTGCCTCCTATCAGCCACCCTCCTCTAAAATCACACTGATATGAATCACCCCCTACCTCATTTAAGATGAAATAGACGAGGCAGGGAGGAAGTGCCAGAAGAGGAACAGAAAAGGTGAGATAGAAGAAAATGAGAGAAAGGTGTAGAGAGAAAGCAGAGATGTGGTAGTGAGAAGCTGGGAGCATTTACGCCTCGCTTTACTGCACTCAATTACCATAATTCATGCACTGAAGCTGGCATGGAGAACAGTGCAGGTCAGTCTTGAGGTCAACACTCGCCACAATATTCCATTAGCAACTACTACACATTTTCACCAATCAATTACACCTCGCACAGCACATAATGATTGATTATTTTGAAGTCAGCTAAAAGCTGTGACACCGGGGCTAAGGTGAGGCTCAAGGGCCAGTTCTTTTACAAACAATATATGAAGAAAGTTGAGGAGAGAGTTTAGTGGACTTTTAAAATGTGTTTTTCCTTTAGATCGCCTGAAATGCCTCATAAAGACACTACAGTAATTGTTTGCAAATAATAACCACGCATAACATCTAATTTGTTTGGTAACCTTTTCTATATTAGGCTTTCTTGCTTCTTTAGTCCAAAAATATCTGCCAAACCTGATTGCTTTGTGCTCTACAAACAGTGAGAGAGTGACAGAACACTTATTCAGGGACACTAAATTACAACAGTCTCTGTGGAAACAAGCACCTCCCTGCTGCCTCCCACGTCATCGTGTGGCTGTTGTTTGCAACACTGATGTCACCCTCATTATGCAAAGAAACCTGACAAGTTGGATCATATGCATGCGCTCTTCCCACAACATTTGACTAGTGCTGCAGTGAGCTAATGGTGTCCTTATGTAATGTTTGTGATAATCATGCCTATATGTTCTGTTCGTCTGATGCTACATTGATGAGGCTCGGCTCTTATTTTCACTACCAGTTTACCTAGTGCTGATTGGTTGATTGGATGTCAAGGGAGTGTGCAGGGCAGTTTCTCCTGACTTTGCCTTCAGATAAATATTAATTAGAAAACCTTAGATCCAACTACTCAGCATGCGAGTTGTATTTGCTGAGGTTTTGTGTAATGATCTGACAGCATCTGGTCTCTCTGGTGCTCCTGCTTTTCTTCTTCTCGTTCACGTTTCAAATTGACAGCATTTACTGTCGAGACTGAGGGTCTGTCAGATCGATGTCTACAGAGCTGTCGTGCAGACTATTCAGTCTGTCTGACAGAGCCTGTATTTCCTCCTCTTATTTCACTGCACCCATTGTCTGTGACTGACAGTAGTGGTATGATGGAAATGCATGTAACATGTTGAGGAAATCTTAACTGCAACACAACTTATAATGCAGCTTAAAGATGTTCATGTAAAGAAACGGCTGACCCCTCTGTACTTGCACAAAAGAGCAAGCAGGAGTACAAACAGCAATAACTTGGACAGCATTCATGTCATTCAAGTGCACACGCCCATAGCTCTACAAGTTTTTTATTAGCGCTGTTCTTGAAAATATTCATGCCTTTTTCTCTCTCACTTTTTTCCTTTTGTAGTGCATGTCAGTGCCACCACCTCCTCCTTGCTCCCTTCTCTCTCTGCTTTATTACTCCTGGTGCCCCTGGTTGCTGCATCTGTCGGTGTGTTGCTATGGAGACAGAAACACATTTCTGATCGTGGTGAGTCTTCAGGCGTTTTTTTTTTTTTTTTTTGACAGCTTTCCGTGTTCCGTCCATCTTGGACCCCCATCGGCTGCCACTGAGTGATGTGGCCCGTGACATCCTCTAGGGTTGTTGTAATGAATCTGTCCCAACCTCTTCCCTCCCTGTGCAGTTGAATGTGTATGTGCATACGAGGGAGAAAAACTGGTAACTATCTCTCTGCACTCAGGTATTGAGCAGTCCCTGTCTGTCTACTCTGGTGAGGTAGAGAACGTCTATGACAATCCTGAGGATATCAGACAGGTGATGAATACATACATTTTCAATAACTAAATGTCCTCTGATGAATTTTACCTCCTCATTTTTGCCTCCCTCTTTCTCTGTATTTCCCTCTGGTATTTCTCTACACTTTCTGTTTCTCTCCCCCTCCCCTCCCATTTCTCTGTCTTCTCTCTGTTGTACTCTTTTTATTTTTTACTTTTCTTCCCTATTTCTGTTTTCCTCTGATTTCCACTATCACTCCCTCTCTGTCACTTGTTGTTCATTAAACCTGTTTTCTCTGCTCTCCTCCCTTCCCAAAAGGCTCCTCCCCAGAGCTCAGTCTACATGGTGAGTTATTGTGCAGTCTCTTGTGCACACACACAGTTGTTGTGCATATGTGTGTAGGAGAAGATGCGATACCCATTCACCTGTACATGCAGGCTCTCATCTTCCCACTGTACCCTCCCTACGCTGTCAGTAGATATGTCTTCACACTCACAGTCTGCCAGCCCTCTCTCAGATAGACCCACTCCCCATCAGCTGTCAACCTCACATTATTGGTATTAACAAATCAATCTCATTACACACTGCAGGGACATAAATCTGGCCTCAGTACCAAGCGTCTCTCCCTTTATCCTCCTCTTCACTGTCCCACTCGTGTCTTCCTTTCCCCTTTTTTTCTTTATGCCAGGATCTGAAGCCAAGAGGACAAGATGATGTCTATAAGGAACTGGAGCGGTGAGCAAAAAGCCTTGCATCACCTGTGTGTGCTTTTGTATGTTGAGCCATATGTACGCGTGTGTGTTTGTGTGCATGCGTGTGTGTGTGTTTATACTGTCACTCATCTGCCCCTCACATTCTTCTCACACTCACCAATCATGCTGGCCTGAACATCACTCTGACACTGTGGCATAATATCACGCCATGTGCTGACAGGCAGCGCTCCTTCGCCCGTGTGTTTTTGTTGCGTGGGTTGTCTGTGTTTGTTTTTAAGGAAGAATAAAAGAGACTTGGGGGCGATTTTTTGCGACTTTGTCTTTGTGCTTTGTTTTCAGATACGAGCAGTGTCAGAACTGATCACCTACCCACATCTAATCCTCATCCAACTGTCACATCTGCTCAGTTCCTATCTGCAGCAGCAGGACTTTACAAAAAAGTAACAATGAGACTTGGGACTTGAAGGAAACTTAAGTGCCTCAGGGAAATGATACTCAATTGTTTGTCAGAATGTTTTATTTTCTAAGCTATTGAGCTTAATTAGTTCTGTATTACTGATTTGTTTTCATGTCATGTTTTGGGGCTGACTAGACTAGACTTTTTAAAGTTTTGTCTTCACAAATGATTGCCAATGTATGTAAGTAAATTTATAAGAAATCTTAAAAGCCTTTCTTAACTAAAATAATACTACTCTATAAAAATGCATCACTAAACAAAGTGAAAGAAGTACATTTCAAATATAATTAACTAAAGTTTAATAATGTTCTTGACATATAAAAAATAAAAATGAATCTATGAAAACATTTTTGAGAGTGTTTTATTTTACTGTATATATGCTTCAATTCTCCAAACTTAACATACTCTTACAGCACTGGCAAAGTCTTTCGGGTCAAAAAGGAGAAAAAAGAAGAAAGACATCAAAAGTAACAACATGCAACTTAACATGAAAAATAGCATAAGGAAGGAAATTGCAATGAATAATAATGTTAGAAAACTTACCAGTGAAGCAGAAATAATAGGCCCTCTGGTTAGAAGTCAGAGCATCATTCAAACTCTTTTAATGGATCATGTCTTTGCAATAAGTCAGAATTTGACAATTCTGACTAGAAAATCTACTGTAGGTTTAAGGAATCAGTTATTTAGAAAAAATATTCAGTTTAAATAATCACTTCCATAAATGTACTAGTTTTTTAACACTATATTTAAGTGTGTACTTTTCTAGAATCATTTTGTCAAGGTTTCTTTTAGGTGTAATACGACAGTGCTTTCGCGTTTGAGGTGTCATGGTCAGTGCGGGCTTCCGTAGTCGTCGTAGCGTAAGAATGGCCGGCTGGATGTGGCTTCGCTGTGTTTTAGGGCCCCATCTGCAACGAATCCACCGTTCACCGGACCAGTCTCAACTCGAGGGCCGAACGGGAAGAAGGGTAGGAATATGCACCTTTGTCTTCTGTTCATTTATTAACAATCACCTGCTGAATATTAGCAGCGTTTAATGTCATAGCAACGGCTGAGGCCCGGAAGTGTCAGCTGTTTGTTATTGAGACCCTGTAAACGGATCATACATTGAAGGTGATGGCTTATCAATAAATGCAAAGTAATAAAGTGACAGACATTTAGCGTTGCACTTGTTTCTTTTTTGATTTATAGTTTTTTCATTTCACTGTCACGGTGCTAACCAGCCATCATCACACTGTAGAACTCGGTGACATTTACCCGGTTATGCAAACGCTAGCTGGCAAAGCAGGTGACATGAAAGTTTGCCAGGACTGGAAGAAACAGACAGGCTTAACAGAAAACGAAAACAATAAGTAGTACATATAGTTATTAATAAACTCTAACGGAGTCACTGCAAAGAGTGTGTGTCGTTGGCATATTTCTCGTCCTCTCTCTGTAATTACCACTGTCGGTGCTACGAGCTACGCTAAGACTTTAGCATCCGTGCTAATGGCGTTTCTGTGTCAACAGGGATGGAGCTACCAGCCAAGGAGTCTAGAGAAACACACCGACAGCATCCTTGGTTGGGTCGGTATTGCTATAAGATCAATCATGTTGGCAGAAATAAGAAATGATGTTAAGTATATTTTTTTGTTTGTTTTTTCACCAGGCTTCAGCACTGTGGTCCTTGTCCTACTACAGCTCTCCTCTTCTGCTCTGCTATCTCTACAGGAAAGGCAGGTTCTATAAACTGTATGGTGGGAGATGAGCAGCATCACTTGTGTTATTCCATGAAGTTAGTAATAAAACCAAAACACATAGTGAGTCACTTACCATTAAAAAAAACAGCAGAGACAGCTGTTTGATGCGAGGATTTGCTAGTTTTCTCTTTATATATTTCTCTCACGTGATTGTGGAGGTTGGAGAAAGCAAGACATGACAATGTTGCATAAAGGATTGGTAATCTGTGATGGACATCTTTTTTATTTTGCAGTGATTTTTAATGTGTAAAAGACATAGAAGTTAAAAAGATAATTGGGTTACTAATACTAAAAATACAATAAGAAGATTAATCAAAAATTAAGAATCTGGGAAGCCGAGCTGGTTGTCCAGAAACTGCAGGGCTGATGGTTCCATTCCCAGATCCTCAGGTCTACATGCCATATGTCACTTAAGGTTGCACTGTGTGTGTCTGTGTGTGTGTCTCCCTTACTTGTACATTTGTTTGGATAAAAGCGTCTGTAAAATCACTTAAATTAAAATTAAGTAACTAATAATTTAAGACATGACGTGTATTCATACATCATTCAAAGAGAACTTAGTGAGACATTGTGGGATCTCTTGGGCAAAATCTTTTTTATAAAGATTGTTGTTTTGTTTATTGTGTAATCGAAGACGGTAAATAGCCTTTAACATCAGTTATTATTTTTGATTTTCCATATATCCATATTCAGATTAAGAATGACAACTCATCACCTATTCCTGACAAATCACAAACACACAAAGTGCTTTTTTTCTCATGGTGTTTAGTACTTCTTTATTTCAGCAATTTAAGCTTGACACGTATCAGTAGTATTATAGTAGTGGGTTTGGTAGTAACATAGTTTTCTGGAAGGTATTTCAACGCCACTGGGGGGTTTATAAAAATTTCTGTTCCCCAACAATTAATATAAACTTCATGAACTAAATTATTCACTGAGTCTGCATATGAAGAGAAATTATTTGCTTGAGGATCTGTGCTACTCTTTATCGTGTAATTGAGCTTCTCCTATTGATTTATGCACATGGTTGTGTGGGAGTTGTCAGACTAAATTTTTGAATTGGTTCCTCTTTATTAAGTCACGTCATGCATCAGTGAGGATTGTATAGATGCCTGTCACAGTTGTTTCTGTATTTTAGGCTATATCTGCAGCAGTAAGTTGGTTCCAATGAGTCAATATGTGGGAACCATCCTGGTGTGTCTTCTAGGAGTGGCCTGTCTTAGAGGTGAGCCTACACATTTGTGACTGGCAGGTAGAGACCAATTTGTTTATCATTAGATGTCTCTATACATGTTGTATATGCCTGTGCATTCCAATAAGCTTTTATTATCATTGAAACAGTTGCACAAGGTCTACACCTACAATGCATACTAAACATACCCTTGAGGTTTTGTAGCACAGGGTTTTTATCTCACGTGCATTCCACTTATATCTGTCGCTGTCTTTGCTGTCCCCAAACCTCCTTTCCTCCTACCTTTTCTTCCTAAGGGTGGGGGAGGTGGAAAAACTCTGAGTATCTTCAGTTTATCTCAGTTCTTGAAGAAACCAAGAAGAATCACACACTAGCAAACAAGGTGAGTCCATGGCAACACAAGGCCATAAATTAATAATAAATTCATAAGAAAACATGTATTTATACCACAAACTGGTATAAACTGAACTTTACTCAAGACCCCTAAACTTTTACTTTCTATGTGATTTTCATACAGAAAAAACTGAGGTGCTATGACTTTGACTTCTCATACTGGCCTGTAGATTTCAGCTGGTCAGAAGTCAGCCATCCGTAAGTTTTGGCTCCACCATTTGATCACCATTTTAAAATGACATTGTGGTAAATACAGTATTGTTTCCGTCAGGTTTGCTTCACTGTAAATACATGAGTTCAAACCATTGTGATGTACCCTGGATAAATTCATCCATTGTTTTGTTTCATCGTAAGCCTGTGGCTCTGTGTGTGACAGGAAACTCTCCAAGGCTGGTGTTTCTCTGCTGAAACCCGAGCCCAGATTAAGAGGAGCAGCAGACAGTGTCCTCAACTCTGTGCGCACTGTACCATGTCACATCATCAGGTAGATGCAGTTATGTAGCACACTACAAAAAAGTAAAGGGAGAACACTGCAGATTTGTCAATAGTACCATAGTAAAGACATAGATACATGTATATCTATAGAAATAGATAGACATAGATCTCTCTATCTATCTATCTATTTATCTATCTATCTATCTATATATATAGATAGATAGATAGATATAATATCTGTGTATGTGTATACATAAACACACATACTGTGTACACACACAAACAGAGCGCTTAATTGTGCGTATGCATCAGACTATTTTTACAGAAAAAACTGTGAATTTTTCCAGTTTTGCTGTACTGTCATAATGTTTGTTTTTTTGATCTTGCCAGTTTTCTTATCGCCCACTCATTTGGGAGGAGGATGCTGTACCCTGGCTCTGTAGGTTTACTGCAGAAAGCCATGAGGCACATGCTCCAGCAAGGCCAGGCGAGGTTAATAGAGGAGGTAAATAAAAGCATAAACACTCCTAACTGTCTAGACTCACTTTGATAAATACTGAACATCTGCTGCCCTCCATTTTCCTCACAGTTTGACGGCCAAAGAAACAAACTTGTTGCCTGTGACGGTAATGAAATTGACACCATGTTTGTGGATCGAAGGAGGGATGGGGGACACAACGGCAAGACTCTGGTGAATATCTGCACTCATTTGTTGTTTTTGTGCCTTGGGATTTTTCTGGGTCCAACTCCAGTCATATCATATATAGATGGTTCTTTAAATGTATATGTGCCACAGGTCATCTGCTGTGAGGGCAACGCTGGCTTCTATGAGGTGGGCTGCATGAACACTCCACTGGAAGGTGAGCAATCCCCCACTTCATAGAAACGTTTTGTTTGAGAAGCCGTTTTTATATTTTTACAATTTCAATCTTGTATTTGTGTGGCCTGCAGGTGGCTACTCTGTACTGGGCTGGAACCACCCTGGCTTTGGAGGCAGTACGGTAAACGGTGTTCTTAGATTTCGTACCACAATTAGGGCTAAACTGGTATCAACGTACAGCCTAGGTTTGCCTGAAAAAACACTGCTGTACAGTATGCTGAAATTCTGCTTCCCGTCGGCAGTATTGCTCAAGCACACTCCCATGATTGAAAGATTGTAAATCTGTTAACTCTTTGAAAGCACATAATCTTATAGATAGCTTGAATGGTGCAATCATTTTAACAACAGATTAATCTTGTTTCGTGGGTGTTTCTGCCAGGGAGTGCCATTCCCCCAGAATGAGGCCAATGCCATGGATGTAGTGATCCAGTTTGCAATCCACAAACTGGGCTTTCAGCTCAATGACATAGTTGTTTATGCCTGGTCTATAGGAGGATTCACAGGTACACATGAACAATAAATAATTTACAGCTTTTTTTCATGGTTCTGCTTTTTTCCCATGGTTTATTTTCTGTATCTCTCTCCCTATTTATTTCTCAGCCAGTTGGGCAGCAATGTCATACCCAGAAATTAAGTCATTAGTGCTGGATGCCTCCTTCGATGATCTCTTGCCTCTGGCCCTCAAGGTTATGCCTGATAGCTGGAGTGAGTCTTTATAGGTTAAAGACCATAAACTGTTGTTTTGTTTGTTTTTTGCAGCAGATGGGTTTATTTCAGTAGCTGAAATGTCTTTGTCCCCCCCCCTTAGGACCATTGGTACAGCACACAGTTAGGCAGTACATGAACCTGAACAATGCAGACCAGCTTGTCAAGTGAGTGAAACCATTTAATTGGCATTAAAGTCAGAGACTGCATATTTATGTATTGTGCAATTTTTTTGGCATTTGCTTGAAATCTTCAGTTATTTTGCTGCTGATGATACAATTTCTTTTTCTCCTTTAGATACCAGGGACCAGTCCTCCTTATCAGGAGAACCAGAGATGAGATCATCACCACAACGTAAGTCTCCAAAGTACATCTTAAATAAAAATTAAATACGGTGGTGGATTTCTTTTATCACCTGGAACATTTAACAGGAAACATTTGAGTACAGTTACAGTGAGCATGTTTGAAACCCCCTTTATATTAAAATTACAAAAATATTAAAACAAATTTATATTGGTACAAACTGTCTTGGTAATAGTAAAATGTTTACTGCTTGATGTGTGGCACAAGGTGTGGGTTTTTTGTTTGTTTTCTGGGAGGAGGATTTTAAATTTGAAAGTGGCAATATCTCAAGAGACAGTCAAGCAGTTTGCAGAGTGAGCAATAAAATCACTGGATTTAGGAAAACCACTTTAAGAACGGTTTAAAATTAAATTGATAGACCTTCCTAAATCTAGAAAAAGATATAAAAACATTTAAAATCATCTAGGCATACAAGTAATAAATGGGGAAAAATATAATCTATAAATGGAAGAAACCTGGACACATGCTTTAAAGAAATGGAGGACTTAGAAAAATGCCTTCAAGAGGTGCTAGGAAACTTGCAGTACAGCTATGTAAGAATTCAAATTAAATAGCAGGGGAACTGACACAGTTCTTAGAGGCAACTGGAATAAAAGTCAAGTGTCTAAAGTCTAGACTGTTTGGGAGCAAGATTGCAGCATGTTTGGAGTATGTGAACAAACCAAAGGATTTTTGGAGAAACGTTATGTGGTCTGCTGAATCTAAAGTTGAATTATTTAGTCATAATTTGCGCAAGTATGTGTGGTGAGAAAAAACTGCCTGTGAGGATAACACCACCATTCCCACAGTCAAACACAGTGGAGGCTTGCTGATGATTTGTGGGTGTATGTCTGCATCAGACACTGGAGCTCTGCATAAAGCGGAAGGAAGAATCAATGCAGCTTAATATCAGATTTTAAAGCAAGGCCTCCTACCATAAGTAAAAAAGCTAAAAGTGAAGAGGCTGTGAATCCAACGCAACGATCCAAAGCAAAGACTTTTAAAGGATGCCTTCACTACTTTTGGGAAGCACATGTACATAAATGCCATTAAATCTCCCTCTAACTCTCCTAAATTAAAATATCTATCTGAAAAATGCCTCCTGATGACATCACATGCAGAGACCTTGATCTTAGATTATGTCTTCTTGTTGTTACACTATAGAGGTTAAAATCACGGTCAACCTGCTTTTCCAGAGCTCCCCCAGATGACATCATCTGAACTCCTAATTATGAAAAACTCCTCCGGGTGATGTCATCTGGAGGAGTTTTTTACCTAGAAGCTGAGAAATATTTTAATAAAGAGGGAAGTTTAAAAGCATTAATGTACATCTACAACCTAAACCCTAAATTATTTTACTGTGGCATTTCCAGTCTCCAGCCTCGGTGTATCATTTAAAACCTTAGATTTGGAGAAGGCTGTACATAGCGAGCAACCATATGGAACAATTATGCCATTAACAATGGTCCAAAATTACAGCTGATTACACAAAAGTAGACTATATTTCATAGAGAGATGCAGTACTATTTTTTTTTTTTATTAACATTGTTTTTATAAACCTCATGACCATTTTTGTTACTTCTGATGAAGAAACATTTGTACTAGCTGAACATACATTAAATATTATGTTGATGCACTCAACTGTAAGCGCTGTTTTGCATCTGATGCCAGACATCATTCAGTTATTGTGTCATTACAACCTTATTTCCATTCACCTTTACTGCCAGTGGATTAAGGAAGAAAATATATGGTGTGTATTGTGTTACAGAGGTCCAGAGGACATCATGTCCAACAGAGGCAATGACCTCTTGCTTAAACTACTACAATCCAGGTCAGTGTCTACATTCTCAAACATCTAATCTCAGTATTGTCACTGATGGATATGCAAAGTGTATTTTGATTTGTTGAATGACCTGTAGGTATAAGTGGTGGCATCATTTTCTATTCCAGGTACCCAAAAATCATGACAGATGAAGGGATTAGAGTTGTCAGACAGTGGTTGGGAGCCTCCAATCCATTAGAAGAAGGTAGGTGTGACTGTGTGTTCAGATGACACTTTAAATTCCCTTTAGACTATGTGTAAAATGAAACCTAGTAACTTAAATCCAGGTGTTTATTTTGAACTCCTGCGTAGTTTGTATTAGAACAGCTGTGTGATGCCAGCTCACTTGTTTTGCAGCATCTGTGTACAGTGGCTATGAAGTGGACGACGACTGGTGTGTGTCTGTTCTGCAGTCGTATCAGACTGACAGAGATGTTTTGTTTCCATGGACTGTTGGTAAGCTCCCACTCTTCACATTTACTAGGAAAATAAGCTGTACACAATCCCGCCCTTATACCCGCATTTATCACAACCCAGTACTTGAATGTCGTCTTGTTCCCAGGTGAAGATATGACGCTAGAGGGAAGGCGGCAGCTGGCTCTTTTCTTGGTAAGAAAATAATCTAGTTATTTATGCTCTTAATCTTAGTTTGAACAGTCCAGTTTTTAGAAAATCCACCTTTTGTCGTTATCTGAACACTCCCAAGTCAGGTTTTTACTGGACATAATCTGGTTCCTAAATTTCACTCATACAAAGTAATTTCCTTTCTTTTCCCTATGAATACCACCCTTCCCTCCCCCCCTCCGAAAAAATCCGACATCATTAACAGGGAGAACACATTTGTGGTTGCCATAGTAACCGGCTCACCTGTGCTCTCAGGTTGACTGGTGTAATATATTTCACCGCGCTCAGCTTATTGAAGTCATTTAACATCAAACAAGAGGAGTGCCATCAATTATAGCTAATGCTATGCTTTCCCTCCCTTGGTAATGCCTTTTGAATTAGGCTTTATTCACCTCCCGTGTAAACCCTTAAGAGACGGGAGAGATTTGTAAGGCGTTGAGCCAGGCAGACCGAACCTAATATAATCAAGTCCTGCATTTTTTTTTTTATTTTTTTTTTTCCACTGCCCTCCTACACGTCTAATTCTCCATTCTTCCTCCATTGCCGCTGTCTTTTCTCTCTCCAAGGCACGGAAATACATGCGGAACTTTGAATCGACACACTGCACTCCTCTACCCGCCTCCGAGTTCCACTCACCCTGGAGACTGTAAAGAACGAGAAGGCTGGACGGATGAACAAGAACAAATGAGCAGTGAAGGATTTGGATGGGCTGCGGTCGGAACATGTTCCTAGCATGGTGCGAATGTATATTGTTTCACAATTTGTAAAGTATAGTCTTGCTGTGGTGGCACCAGGAAAGATCTGGTGTAGTATTGCAACCGTGCAGCCTAAAACCTGTAAAATATGGTGTCTAATTTCTTTTATGGTTAGCGTTTGGTCACTTTTCAGTGTTTTGTCCCTTTTACAAATCAGAAAAAGGATGCATTTTGAGTAAATGCACAAGCCATTGCTCACTCATTCCATTCCTCCTTCTTTGGTTGTATTTGTCAAAAAAGCAACTATGAGTAAAAACTCTAATTTATCCTTCATCCATTCATGTTTAATTTTTAAAAATGCAGCCAAACTGTCAAGGCTTTTCTGTTTTTTTCCATATTGGCACCGTCTTTAAGAACAAAACTGTATCCTATAATGATGCTCTTAAATATGACCAATAAAATGTTTGACATAAGGGACTATTCATTATTACATTTCAAATTGCACAAGATATTTAAAAATAGTAAATTACTCAAGCATGATGCACCACTAAAGACAGTGTCAGTCATAAGCAGTTTATTGAATTCCCTGCACACTGCATTTGAAAAATGAGTGAAGTAAATTAACACTAACAACAAGACATGGGAATAAATCTAGATTTAAACATGAAGGGGAAGGTTACATCATTTTGCTGAAGTTGTCCATGGCTTCTTTGACTTTTTCAAGTTCAGTTTGGCTCTGTCGTAGCTGTGGAGAGAAGGAAGTATTTGTTTAACTGGTAGGAATTCACCTGGAAAAACCCTAAGAGTCAATTTATTTTTCCCACCTTCTCAGCATCTTGTTCCTGCACCTTCACTGGCACCTTATCCTTGTAGTCGTTCTTTGCCATCTTCTCTCTCAGCTTTTCCATCTGTTTTTCCAAGTCCCCTTTCTTTGTCATTAGTTTAGATATTTCCTTCTCCACATCAATGAGGCCCTAGGTTAATAAAATGACCCTCATCAGCAGGAGCAATTACCATTTAGACATTCATACTACTTAGTTATATAATTTGACAAAACGGTAAGATTAATTCAGAACTGTGGGCCCGGGTGATACATGGCAAAAGTTACGCCATCTCATGTCCTAAGGGTCCAGGGCTGATATTTTCTCACATCAGGCATGGGAGATGCCAAACAAAGTTGCGCAGATTACCAGCACTCACCTTGAGCATAAGGTTGACAGTACATTTGTCAGAGGCAATAGCCACAGCACAGCCTTCTGGGACAGGCTGGTTGTCTGTCAGAGGGATGATGGCCTGAGAGTAGGACAATGTCTGAATCTGCAGACTGTACTTCTGCACCAGGGACACAGTGGCAGAGTTTATGCAGTGCAGGTAGCCTGTGAGAGAATAGTACAAGCTGAAGGTTAAGAGATCGCAAACAGGACTTCACTGATAATACATGTTAAAGACGCCATACACTGGTTGTTCTATTGAGACCATTAATGTCAACAGAATTAGTATTTTTATTAATTTAGGCATTGAGATTGTAGAAATTCTCTATTCTTTATTTCAGTGAAATACACTATACAATGTTCCATAGTTTAATCAGTTTTACAGCTATATATTTTATAACCTCAAAATATCTCTGGAAGGTAAAACTGTATAAAATACGATTGTGTAAATGTAATATACCAGTATGTTAAAACTATTTAGTTTGTGTGCCATCTTACAGTCAGCCCGGGTTTTTGTTAGGTTGTAATCTGCCCTGAGAGACCGGATCGTCTTGACCACAGACATAACAAAATCCATATCACGGTCGACCTCCTCATTGTGCCAGCAGAACTACAACAAATCACATGAAGACTGCCGCTTACAAAAACAGAAGGGCAAAAAAAGCGTTTTTGATCTATTATTATAAATCATCAGTTCGTCAGTCTTTTCCTTAACTCACCTCTTCAGTGTCAGGGTATGGTGTGACACAAATGCTCGGGGGATCACTCTGAGGTCGTCTTCTTGGTAACCTCTGGTAAAGTTCCTCAGTGACAAATGGCATCAAAGGAGACAAAAGGCGCAGACCAACCTCTAAACAAGTGTAAAGAGTCTGTCTGCACACCAGGACCTGCCTCTGGCTGGTGCTGTCTTCTTCTGCTTTGCTGATCACTGGTTTCACACTTTCCTGGATAATAAGAGTGGGAGGAAAATATGGAGTTATGGAGCGCACAGTTCTTAGCAAAAACAAAGACGAATACACATTGGCTGCTCAACGGTCACACTTTCTTACCAGGTAGACGTCACAGAGTTCATACAGCCAGAAGTTGTAGATGGTGGTGGTGATCGCTGGGAAGTCGTAGGCCTTAAAGCCAGCATCACAGGAGCCAACAGCTGCACACAGTCTAGACAGAATCCATCTGTCTGACACGCTCTCCTCTCCACACAACTGAGAGCATTGAACGAAGAGTAAATAAGAAGTGTTTGGATTTAGTTAACAACTCCTGCACTGGGTAGCTCCTACATTTCACCGTGTACAAGTTCAGAATTATAAAGCAGGGTAGCACAAGGGCAAACCAACTCCCCAGACAAATAATGGTAAGAGAAAACATTTTTTCCTATATTTATTGGGCAGAATATGATGCATTTCACTGTATGAATCTAAATAAGTATGATGAAATCTTTGTTTATGCTCTGTATCCTTTATCTTTTCCCTTGGTCTCACCTGGGCTTTCTCTGATGGTACAAAGTTGTCTCCCAGAGTCTTCATGGCAAACTTCACAGCGTTCCACAGTTTGTTGCAGAAGTGACGGTAACCCAGGATGCGGTTGACATCCAGGTTGATGTCCCTACCTGGGGGACACAAACCAGAATAAATAAGAATGTGAGTGCATATTAAAATAGACTGATTTTGTAATAACTAGCCTTGGCCTGAAAGGAGTATAATCATGTTCTTCTAGTGTTTTGATATATTTTATAAATTCAGGACTGAGCTGCAGGCTGTTGGCCAATGGATGCACAACAAGGGAGAAAGTAAGAAGCATAAAAAACAATGTATTCACCTTGGCTGGTGTAGGCACACAGGGCGAACCGCAGAGCATCCGTGCCACACTCAGGGATGCCATTTGGATAGTCTGATTTCTGGCCCTGCTTTGCTTTCTCCACCTCAAGTGGATCCAAGTTGCTGTCCATCAACTGGGCATGTAGACCCTAGAATGTAAAGGGACAGGGGATACGGAAGTCACAATTACATTTTTTATCCCACAAATAAGAAACTGATCGAGTCCCTTTTGATGTCTTAAACAGTCAGGCTAGAAAGGAGCTTTAAGGGAAAACATCATGGGTAAAGTGGAGTTCAAAAAATCCTTAAAGTCTTTCAGTGCCCTCTAGAGGACAGGTCTACAACATCTGACTGAAGTGTTCTCCCCAACTGCTGGAGATTGATGTTCTCAATAAAAGCTGGTTGGAAGCAGAAAAAAAAAATGCTTAACAAAGCTTACATAAGAATATAGGCCTCTGGGGGGAATGAGAATGTGGTGACCACGTAAATGACAATGCTAATGGGGAAACAGGAAAGGATGTGTTTGTGTATGTGCATACTTAACGTGCATCAAGATGCAATTAGGCATTACCTCCAGGGAGATTCCTGTAATGACATCCAGAGGGTCAATGACATTGCCCAGAGATTTGCTCATCTTCCTTCCGTGGGCGTCCCTCACCACGGCGTGTAAATAAACCTGTGAACATCAACATTTCTGAGTCATGTCCAGCTACCAACACTGTTGTGCTATATTGTGTTTTTTGGCTGTTGTAACTGGTCTCACCTCTTTGAACGGCAGCTTGCCCGTCAGTTTGAGACCCATCATCACCATACGGGCAACCCAGAAGAACAGAATGTCATGGCCCGTCTCAAGCAAGGTGCCAGGGTAGAAGACATTCAGGTCCTCAGTCTAAACAAGACCACAAATGCTAATATTTATCACCAAAATAAATACTCCAAACTCACTAATGAATCTAAATAACACGTTTTGGCAGTTTGATACCAGTGACATGCATATGATGATATTATCACTGACTAGAGAAAAACATATGTGCCAATAAAAAGTGGTTAACTGCAGTCTTTCACCTCATTAGGCCATCCGAAGATAGATAAGGGGAAAATGCCCGATGAGAACCAAGTGTCCAGAACATCCTCATCTGAAACACAGGAGCAAAAGTTGTTTAATCTGAATGAATATGGAGTAGAATTAATTAAATTATATTAATCCCTGAAGTCGCATAACATGAAGTGATCAGAAAGCCTTTACAACAATTGTGGTAATAAAGCAGCTAAATTAAAAGCTGTTAAATCTCACCCTGTCTAAGGGTAATTTTGTCAGCAGACACATTAAAGCGTTTTGCTGCCTTCTCTCTGGCTTCTTCTTCTGAACGCCCACTCACCCAGTAGTGACCGTCCACATCCTGGAGGGAAAACAAAAATAAGAAGATTAGAAACAAATAAACAATAACACAAATAGCTGTTCAGCGATGATAATAGTGAGAAATGTAATATTACCTCTCCCGGTTTGACAGAAGGATCATTGACAGTGATGAAGTAAGCAGGAATGCGGTGACCCCACCACAGCTGCCGAGAGATACACCAGTCCCTGAGAGAAAGATAGATGATATCTGAAACTGGACCTACTACTACTTACCTTTTTAAAATAATACACTGTCCTGAGTTAATTAGTCAATTTATTATAGACTAAGACTATAAACAGAAAATGAATAAGGGACTATAACAAAAATGCTTCCCAATTCTTCGTTGTGAAAAATTGCAGCTTTCAAAAAGTATAATATATGTATCACAATATATGTAACTAAAATTGATTTAAAAATCTATCTGGAGTACTGAGCCTAAAACAGAAGAATTCTTTTTTTAAAAAGGGACAGAAAATCACCTAATATTGTCCATCCAATTGAACCATGTCTTGAGGTGATGATCAGGGATGATTTTGAGGCGTCCCTCTCTGACAGCATCTGCAGCCTCCTTGCCCATGTCTGTGCAGTTCACATACCACTGCGGCTTCAGCAGGGGCTCCACAATGTCCTTGGAACGACTGATGGGACACATACACAATGGAGCTTAAAGCATAAAACGTGAATACACATAAAAGACAGATAATGACGTGATTACACATGAACTCTACTTTACCTGCAGACTGGAACTACCATAGGGTTGTCCTTGATTTCCTTAAACTGGCCTCTGCCCTTGAGAGCCTGGAGCACTTCCTTCCTCGCCTCAAAACGTTTCATGCCCTGTGGGACGCAGAGGGTAGCCAAAAGTGAAAAACTGCAAAGTAAAGCTGTTACGCCTGACTTTTAGTGTCACAGTGGAAGTGTATCCACTGCAGGGGCAAGGATGATAATGAGACACTGTACCAGGAAGGGAGGGGGTACGTTAATGAGCAGGCCATTCTCATCCAAGATGTTGATGAAGGCCAGATTGTGTCTCACTCCAACCTCATAGTCATTATGGTCATGGGCTGGGGTGATTTTGACAGCGCCTGAACAGAAAATGGTGTGCAGGGACAAGAGAGGTAGAAAGGAGGGAAAAAAAAAAGACAACAGGCGTAATGAGGAAACTGGCCTGACTTAATGACTTGTTATGATTACTTATTCACAGCACACTGCAGATCCACATGCAGCTTGTCTCATCCTGTCACGACTCATACCTGTTCCAAAGCCCATGTCCACAAAGTCATCGAAGACAATCGGCATCTTGCGGTCGCAGAAGGGATGCAGCACCATTTTTCCTTTCAGATGCTGATATCTTGGGTCATCAGGGTGGACGGCTACAGCAGTGTCTCCCAGCATTGTCTCGATACGAGTTGTGGCCACAATCACTTCCTCGTCTTAAGAATGGAAGAAGGATTAAAATGTAAAGAACAGTCCCTAAATGGCACAAGGTGTCTTTGCTCAGCATATTCTGCCATTTAATGAGTTCATATACCTGATCCATCGACCTTGTAGGCAAAAGATACCAAGACCCCAAACTCCACTTTCTCCTTATAACCAGGAACAGGCAAAAGAGTCCTGCCGGTGAGCTCTTTCTTATCAACCTGCAAATTAACGAGCAGAGTTAATGAGTCCACAGCATGCACAGTACGGCGAAAAGGTTAAATGTGTCGCAATCACAGCATCGGTTGCCAGAGTAGGGCTTGGTACTGCATCTTTACTGAATGTTTAGCTATAAAGACCAAATTATAAACTTCTCTTTTTTTTTTCCACGTATATGGCTTTTATTCAGAAGTATGCAGAGGAGAGATGGAAGTGGCATACAACAGAAGTCCTGATGTGGTGCACATCTTAGACCCTGCCTGCTGGATGTCACTTCACACTTAATTTATTTAAGTAACAAAATAAGACAGACTTCATGTGTCAGTTTAACCTAACACAAAGATCAATAAAAAATTGAGCCTGGATTCAGTAATCCCTAAGCAACACCTTCTGTTTGCAAAACTGTCTAAATACAAACTGACTTGCCTCAATGTCAGAAATGGCAGAGTTTAATGTGCAGGACCAGTTCACCAGCCTCTTGCTTCTGTAGATCACTCCCTCATCATGCATGCGGATAAAGGCCTCTTGGACTGCGTACGAAAGTTTCTGGACAGCGAAAAAGTAGAGACATGATGATGAGAAATACTGCTTCAGACATGCAAGTGGGATTCTGGGATTTCAGAAAACTCACCGGGTCCATAGTGAAGCAGGCTCTGTCCCAATCCAGAGAGGAACCCAGCTTTTTCAGCTGGTGGTAGATACGGTCTCCCTTCCTACAAACGGAAAAAGGCAACATTTTGGTGGCTGTATTTTAATATTTGTTCCAGTTGAAATCTATCACGTCAACTTACTCATTCTTCCACTTCCAGACTTCCTTGATGAAGTTTTCCCTGCCCAGATCATGCCGGCTTAAGCCCCTCTCCTTCATCAGCTTCTTTTCCACCACCACCTGGGTGGCGATGCCAGCATGGTCACAGCCTGGGTTCCACAGGGTGGTTTCACCTCGCATCCTGTGCCTACACACAAACAGGACAACAAACGAATCAAACACATGGCACACAAATATACAGCGATGAATTTCAGGTTACTCTGTGCTCAGGAACTAATGGTTACCATCTGGTCAGGCAGTCTTGAATAGCATTGGTGAGGGCGTGACCCAGGTGAAGCGATCCAGTCACATTAGGTGGAGGAATACACATCATAAAAATGCCACGAGAGTTCTGCTCACTAACACTCTTCCTCTGCAGGATAGGGTGAAATACATTATGTTTCAGACTAAGATTAACAATAAAATTATGACATTTTCCACAGTGTTAACATATTGTCAGAGGTAGGGCATCCTTACCCCATACTCAGGCTTGAAGAATCTCTGCTTCTCCCACCATGGATACCAGGCAGCCTCGACATACTGAGGGCTGTAGGAGTCAGGAAGGGGACTAATGATGTCTGTTAACAGGAAAGGCGATAAGAAAATGTTGAGATATGCAGCTTAATCGTGCTGAAATAGGAATAAACTATTAACATAACAACATCCCCTCACCACAGAGTCGCAAAACAAACCTGCCCTCACAGAAGTACAAAACATTAAAAACATAAAAAATCAAACTGACAATAATGCAGAAAACAATCACTAAGCATTTAGAATAACAATCTCAATGACTTTAAGTGTTAAGTGAGACTTTATTCAGCAAATGATGTCCTAGCTAACATCATTCAGTCCCCTACACTACTTCGGTTCTATTCAGCCTTTGGAAGCCTTCCTATTATTCTAATACGTGTATCTATGTGTGCAATCAACTGTTCTACAGCTGGGAACTGATTGCATTGTATAAATGTTTGTCCTTCCCAGGTAGGATGAAGTTATCACAGGTTTTTGTGTCAGTGTATGTTATGTGCACACCCTCTCTTACTGTCCATGCACTCTCACCCATCCACTGATAAATCACCTTTTTTCTCCCCAGCAGGTGTTTGGACATTGTATGTGATCACTCCTAAATCCTTCTTCTCAGGTTTAGCCTTTTTCTGAGAAAAAATAAACAGCAGAGCACAAGTGAGATGCTATAAGATAGTTTCTATGTACTGTTAAAGTCAATCAGTTTATTTTTTATGTTTTTCAGTTCTGCACCAACATCTTACAAGGACTTCTGTTGAATTTTAACATCTATACCTCTGCTTGAGGCTGAGCCTTTTTCTTTGCCTCCATTTCTTTTTTCTGTTGGAACTTTTCCAGCTTTTCTTTCTTCTTAGCTTCCTTCTTCAACTGGGCTTCTGTCTTTGGAGGACCTGAGGAGGAAAAATATCAGAAAATTAAAAATGTGATTTGCATAAAATGAGGAATATTTGAACTGTGGCACAAAGCTGCCTCACCATTAGCTGTAGCACTGGCAGAATCAGCAGCAGGGCTGCCATTAGCAGCTTTAGGCTTTGTAGCAGCGTTTGTCTTGGGGGTAACTGCCACCATTTTGTCACACAGACTGATCTTCCCCAGCACCTTCAGAAACTGTGGCTGATTAATGCAGGTTGTGAACCACCTGGTCACATTGGTCAGGGTCTGCCTGTCTAATGGCTCCAGTGCCTAGAAATAAAAATGATAACCAAGAATGTAATGATATAATGGTGGATTGAGTTTTATTTTGACAGGCAGCAAACATGGCTATGATTCATCCATCCTTTAGCTATAGCTCTTCCTTGTTAATTGCAGGTTACTGTGATTTCACACAATTTTCAAAACTGGAATTTGTCCGATAAATGGAAAACCAGCAGCTGCATGGAAACACTTGTAAATGTCGCACAATTTACATACGTATTTAAAAGGTAGAAGCACAGCTGTAGCTACAGCTACATCAGCCAGGGTGATGCTCTCTCCAACCAGGAAGGTTCTTGGTTCCAGTGCCTGATTGAGAACTTTCAGAACCCGCATTAACTCTGCACGAGAACTCTGCTGGAGCTGAAAATGCACAAGTCAAGTAGCCACGTTAAATAAATAAATCACACACAGACACATGATTAATCAGGCATCTAGATGCTGCTCACACCTTTTTATCCACTCCCATCAGACCCATCAGGGGGAAGACCACAGCACAGGCCACTGGGGTGAGTTCATTTTCTGCAAAGCTGAGCCACTGCCACACCTGGCTCTGCTGCTTTGTACCTACACCGGCCTTCTTTGCCTGAGCAGCCAAGTACCAGGACACAGCACTGGCCCCAGTCAGGATGGACCCACCTTCCCCAGGAGCCAGCACCAGAGTTGGCCTAGAACGGGCGTTCAAAGACGCAGGAGGGTCCTCGGTGATGGTCAGGGGGCGAGAGGATGAACAAAACTCTGCGGTTATGAGAGCCAGAAGGCTCCTGAAGTCATCAGGGTGAGGGGACACATAGAGAGTGGCCATCTCTAGTGGAAAGAAACGTGACACTGTGAAGTGATTCAAACTTGTGTTCATTGCACCTCGTTTTTGTATAATAATCAGTGCTCAGAATAAAATGATGCCTGACATGCTGTTTGAGATATTTAGGAACTTTAACAAAGATCTGCAACCAAACATTTTGCAACAAAACAAACGTTTCATATATTACACCAAAATGTCTTTCAAATATGTGGAGTTGAAACCCACTTTTTAGCCTATTCCTATGTCTATATCCAACCCATTAAACCCAGAGTGTCAACAAATTTATTATAAAAATATTAGAATATCAACATGTCAATGACAATAGCTATACTAGCTAGTGTAATTGATAAAGGCAATGTTGTCAGTAGTTATTATTATTATTATGGATTCTTCCTTAGGTTTTTTGTGTGTGCTACTAGTCCTTAGCTTACAGCTAGAAACATTGTTCCATCTTAACTAAGTCAAGCACAGTAAGGAGAGGTGTCCTAATACTTTGTGAGCTCATGTACAGTAATTGTTATGAATTTATTTATATATATTTTTTATTTTGAAGGGCGGTCTATGGGAATGCCACCTGCCAGAACCACTTCATGTATTTCATGCGTGCCATTAGAAAATCTCCGCAGGGTGCAGTGATAGAAGCATAGCGGCACCTGCTGGAGCGTCAGAAATTGCAATTATGCAAAAACATTTTTCTTTCGTGTGTTTTCACTTGGAAAGTGTTCAACACCTGCGATCCCAATACGTTTGTAGAACTGAAATTGTTGAAATACGTTTTTTTTTTTTTAATGTGCTTTCAGTTCTGAATTGTTCGGGGTTTCCACTGAAGGCTGCGAGCAGCTGTGGCAGCTGGCTCCCATCAATCCCCACGCATTTCTCTTAGGAAACGCCGAGATATACGTCGGTATTAGTTTGACGTTCCGATTTCCGTCGGCTGTCTGGGGCGGACGGACAGAGCTGCCATGGCGGTGCAGGCTGCTCGTCTTTAGCTAATCACACAAACTACGGGGGAAGTTTTGTAGCTCCTCACAAAGATCGATTTATGTCTGTCTGCGAGGTCGCCGTTTTAAATCCGTCCTAAGGCTCGTCCTTAAAATCTATGACTTGCTGTATGACAAATTGATAATAAGAATTTATCCATACCGTTGAATGAAAGTGACGTTAGCACGGACAGCTCGCACACATGAGCTTTCTCCACCGTTCGGCGAGCTGATGCAATGAACGGCTTCCGGGTGTGATTCGCCGCTTCCGCTACAAA
Organism: Channa striata; assembly: GCA_033026295.1. Lineage (NCBI taxonomy): Eukaryota > Metazoa > Chordata > Actinopteri > Anabantiformes > Channidae > Channa > Channa striata. The sequence goes on along the minus strand of CM065175.1, from coordinate 18,838,112 downwards.
CCGGATGTGTGTTATACTTTATTTAATAAAAGCAATGCAAACAACACGTTGAGGGAAAAGTTATTTGTTTTTGTTTTTTCCTACTGAGTACAAGCACAAATTACAAAACTGTTAACAGTAGATAAATCCAGGTGTTAAATTGTCATCATGAAATGATGAATCAAGAATTCACTTGATAGAATATTTCCTGTCAAATAATTATATTACAATGTTTATTATTTTTCTAAATATTTTTAATAATGCAGATATATAAGCTGCATTTTCATATTGTCAGTACAGGTAAGTACCTGCGTAAGTACCTCAGATTAATACAGTGTAAATTGACACCGGAAAAGCAGCATTTTCCACCTCAGGTCTCTTTTCTTCACTAAAATGTATTTACTTTCTGCTGTTTGTAATTAAGTATTTAAATCATTTAAAATGACTTTCATGTTTTGTTCTGAGCAAATTAATCAGACAATAATATAAATAAAAGAAGGAAATAGTGCATGTTATATTGTATCCATCAGTCTCTTTTATTCAAATATATAGACCCATTCTTTATAATATGAGTATTGAATAATTACATCCAAAAGCACAGTGCACAGTGTTTTTTAACTCACAGTTGGATCATCTTAAATACAGCAGATAATTTGAACAGCCAGCTTTACACAGTGAAGTGTAAGACCTACGGTTTAAGAAATAGCCCAATAAAAATGTAAATTTCTCTATAACAATGAAAGAACATCAAATTATATTAATATGTATTCCCCGTTGCACACTCCCATGTTCTGAATTTACAAACCAAAACTGGACGTTTTATAGAAATGGCTTTATCTGGAGTCAAGTCCTTTCCTTTTTTACTCTGACTTCTGCCCAAATCCCTCTTTTACTGCATCAGTGACCATATCCACCATTCCCATTATCAAACTCTCTCCCACCCTAAACACATTGCTCACTCCATTTCCACTTTTGCACATCAATTTCCCCAGCCCTCCACTTACCGCTTTGGCCTGACCCCCCAATTCTGACATAACCGTCTCTACATAATCCTTACTTTGCTCCCCCAGTCGTCCCCCAAAGAACTTGGTCACGTACCAAATATTATCCAGCGTACCACTGAATATCCCCACTGTGTCACCAGCCAGGGTCCCTACGCCAGTGACCCCAGAGTGGCAGCTGGTCATCAGCGCTTCTAGCATGGAGGAAGTGCAGTAGTAGCCACTAAAGTAGATGCTTTCTCCCACACCCAGCAGAATTTCTGAGGCTGAGCCCGTCCAGGACAGGAGGTCAGAGGTCAAGAGCTGGAAGAGGGAAATCGTATCCCCAGGCAGGGCGCTGAGAACTCCAAGGTCTTCCTGGAGAACATAGGTCACCTGAATCAAATAAGGACAGAGGTGTCACGTATTAGGTGAGATAAAAATGAGGTGAATAATGAAATGACAGAAAGGCCTAATGGTCACACCCCATTCCTGTCTGAAAGGGAGGAGCAGACTGGAGGAGAGACTTATTTAACAATTTATTTCAATTCAACTTTATTTATGGTTGGTTCCACAGGAGAAGAGCTTGACACCTAAAGGCTCCACCTCCCATTCTACTACAAGTAGGCCTACATTCTGAGACCAAAGTGGTCTATTAGAATGATAATAGAAAATCTGAAAATTCAATCAAAACTTCAAAATAAAGGACTTTAGGATGGCAAACATTAAAAAATAGACATGCATTTTGAGTTTTGCAGCTTGAGTGTGAAGGTTCTCAAATGATTATAACTAAGGTCTGTTTAGGTCTAAGGTTTATTGGTAAGATTGAGTGATAGATTGCTGCTACTCCTCAGACTCGGCCTGTGCGTCTACACAGACATGCTTCACAAACAAGAAAATTAATGTGACTTGGTGGGGTCGACTTATTTAAAGTGGCAGATTCTTCATGCTGCCACCAAGTTTCAATAAGGCAAAAATAAATGAAATTGATGGTCACTTATTAAGTCATTTACCAACAGGGATTTAGATGAGAGAGCTAATATTTAACAATACATTTAATTATTTTACGTTTTTATTCTGCATGAGGAGTTAATAACCTAATAACTTTTATTAAAAATTGTTTTTGGTTTATGTAATTTAGTTGATCGGTGAAGAGACAAAGTCTCTCTAGAAATATGGGAGTTGTGGGGGGGTGATGGCAGTAAGGATACTGCGGAGAGCCTTGTAGGACTGGATCTCTGCCTCCTAGGCTCAACTCTGTATTGTCTAACTTTTGGTTGTCTAATAAAACCAGCCATATTTCTGGATAAGACAATGGCACCATCCAAAGTAGGATGGATGCCATTTCTCCTAATCAGCCTAGGTTTTCTCCAGAAATGTTTCCAATAATTTATGTAGCCCACATTGCTTGCTGGATACCACCTAGACAGCCAGCGGTTGACTGACGACATGCGACTTTACATGTCGTCACTGATCAGATTTGGCAGGGCTCCAGAGAAAACTACGGAGTCCGACAATTTTAAAACTATTTATATGTTAAAATGCTATAATTTTTAGAAGCTAACAACACTGGACTTACATGTGACTGTTTAATGTCATGACCACTTGAATTATTATTGCACCGTCACAAAAACAAAAAGGAAATGAGGAAGAAACTAATGATTAATAAGGAGGTACATGTATGTTCGTTGGTTGAGTGATTAGATTAGTCATATTTTTGACCCATAATAGAGGCTAAATCCCCAGGCATCCGTGCTGTCTGTTCTGACTATACTGTTTTTTTAAATCAGTGTATAACTACATTGCTGAAGCTCCCTTTAAGTTAAAAATAAGTCATATCTAAATAGTTCAGTAAATTTGTTTCACCTGGCCCGGTAATTCTGTAACTGTAGAGACCACAGGCCGCAGTGGAGCTGTAAGGATGGACCAGGTGATGGAAAGTGCATAGACCAGAACGCTGCTAGAGTTTGTGTCTGACTCCTCTTCATCCACAGTTGCATAGTCAGCTGAGGACTCAGGAGACTCTGATGTGACAGCTCCTGAATGCCTCGCATCACGCTGCTCTTCACTGCTTCCGGCTGATTTCACTGCATCTGCTGAAGTTCCCTGTGTGATTTCCTCCGATTCCTCCCCCTCCCCCTCCCCCTCCCCCCGATCAGTAGTTTCTGAATTTACATTTCTGTCGCCCACCTCTGCATGAGAAGCATGCAGCTTCTCTTTTTCCACAGCATGCCCCACACTCTGATGATCTACAACAACAGCCTCATCTGTTCCTCCACAGCCTTCAGAGAATAGCTCATCCACTCCCAACAGCTCCTCCAGCTCCTTCACGCTTACTTGCTTCTCCCCTATTCCTGCCTCTCTGATTAACCCTAAACTGAAGCCACCCTTCCCCTCTGGGACAGCGCAGCACACTGCAGACCAGAGTGGCTTCGTCTGACAATCCCCGTTTCCATCTTCAGCAGCCCTGAAACCTCCCACACCAGTTAGGATGTAGAGATCCCCCCCTGAAGTGCTACACGGGGGCACGACGCTTGACTGAACCAATGTTGTGACTGTTGCGTCCCAGTGTTGAAGAGGAGAGTCTGTGGGCGAGACAGGATGAGATGTATGTTTGCTTCCTCTAAGCAGAGCTGGTACTGCCACTTTAACGCTGTGTTCACCCTTTGTCTGGAAAAAAAAGATGAGTGCATTAGTATCAATGCAAGTGCAGACTACTTATGACTGGACTAATATGCTGATTCATTCAAATATGAATTAAGATATTTTGTTTAAAGTTATTTGGTCATACTAAATAAATCTTTCTCACATGAAAAATACGATATGCTACTGTCATTGTATACTTTGCCATTGTACAAAAATCAACCTTCTGTATATTGCATTTTCAAAGCTAGAGACTTTCAGGACTATTTAGTTTTTGTACTGTAGATAATTTTCCAAATTCCAGCCTCTCAAAACAAGTTAGTTGTGTCCTCACCACTAGCTCATCCCCCTCATCTGCCTCTCTTTCTGTTGATTCATAGCTGAGATGGAAGGCAGAGTAGACAGCTGTGTCACAGGTCGGTTCGTGGAGAGTGGCAAACGTTTTTCCCCCGGGCAGTTTGTGGCAGACTGGACGTAGCAGCGGCCCTGCGGAGTTTCCCAGAGGAGGTGTCTGTCTGTAGAAGCAGTGGCTGCAGAGGCTGAAGCCTGGCTGCGAGTTGTCCTCAGCCGCAAGAGACAGGCCTGGGCCCAGCACAGCCAGCAGCCAGACACTGACAACAGCAGGACACAGCATGGTGGTGGTGAGCTCAGCAAATCCCCCCCTCTCTCACACACTCACAAAGAGCGAGAGGGAGAGGCTTATGAATTATCCAGCGGTTTCCGTATATAGATGGAAAAGATAAGGTGGCCAAGATTTGCCGTTGATGTCTTGTTGTTGTTCTCACACACTCCTTGATCTCTCCTTCAGTTTGTTGCCATGTCTGTCTCCTTTTTAATGTCAGCTGTGCACAGAGTGAATCTGTGTTGCAGGCACAATCTTGCCCACTCCTTCATTTCCCTCCCCTGAAAACTTCACCCCCCCACGCTGTCAGTCCCACCCTCTTTGACTCTCCGTCTAGCTGTACCTCCAGTTCACCCCTCCCTCTTCTACGCTCTATGGTTACACCTTTAACTCCCATTGCTGTAAGGTACACAACCAAGCCCACACCCATTAAAAGCTGTCAATTACCCGTCAGTCTGCATTCCCAAGCAATAGTCATTGCACAAGCTTATTGTTTGATTGACACACTCTTATTGTATACGATTCTTTGAAAACGCGTTCTTGTCACATCAAGTCAAGCTGTTGCTATGAACATTACAGTTAAGCAGACATTCTCACTTGAAATGTGAGCAACTGAGTTCAAATTTAACTGCGTCTGTTCATGAAATCCTCATTAAAGCTTGATTCTGGCAGCGTCACACTTACGGGTCAATGTCTCACCCAGAGTGCAGCGGATCTTGAAATCTAACTTTCCAGACGAAACACTGGATTACAGCTTCCCCTTCCTACTAGAAACGTGCCTGTTGAGACATGATACTGGCACAGAGTGTTGTTTAAAAAAATACAGTACCAGAGAGATAATCCTGTAAAGTTGCCCTGTCTGTGTGTGAGAATTTAAATAAATATATCTAATACTCCTTTTGACCTCTAAAAGAGGTGGTATGCAGCCAGGCTTCATATTGCTTAAGAGTTATGACTAACATGAGCACACTGTACCCCCCGGGGCATTCTCATCAAGATTCTTCTGCACAGAGGTCAAGCAAGCAAAAAAAAAAAGATTTCCAATGACTAACAAAAACTAAGTTTACATGAACTTTGCTGAAAATTGCATAACTTCAGTAAAGACATCCTGCAAACAATCAATTATTCAAACAGATTGGAAGAATATCTTTGACTTTAGGGTGTTACATTTTAGGACGAGCATCAAGTCATGCTAGAAGTTGTATTTATTTAACACAGGTTTTAGATTTCTGAAGTAGGGCATTGTGATGTTTAAACAATCAAAATGTAATGTATGTCAGGAGAATTTGTGAATGAAAACTAATATACAAATCAAGTCTGAACAAAAACATTTAGCCACCTGATACTGCCTTACTTTATGTTTTATTCTCTGACACACACACTTTGATGGGTGAAAAAATGATATACAGAAGAGACTTTTATGTTTGAAAAATCAAACAACAACAAAATCATGGCAACACAGTACTGGTGGCAAAACTGCCTGTAACAAAGACGATGACTCGTTTTAAAACTAACCTGCTTAGACAATGCAAGACAAATAAAAGTCACTCTCCATTTCAAGGACACACCTAGCCACTGCAGAGTGACAGGTGAGCGCTGCTAGACTGTGCACAGAAAATATCAGTTGGCAGTTTGAATCTGTGTAACCTGACTGTACATATTTCTTAAAGCTTGCAAACTGTACTTTTGAAACACGTTAAATTCTTAACATAAGACTTGATTAATATTTCTCTGGGACATTTTGGACAGTGATGCTGCGATGAAGGAAAAGTCCACAGGGGGGAGCTTGGCTCCCGTTTTGAAAATATGGAGGGGGAACTGAAAAAGGAAATAAATTTCTGTTTCCCCCTCACACTAAGATGTACAACCCCTTCCCCTGCCACTTATAAATACATCTAAATACACACCAAGACTCATTCATTAGGGATGTCGATGACTAGTTCAGCCTCATCTCCCTCCCCTCGGTCCTCATCTCCCCTGTCACTGTCTCCATCGCTGTCACCCTCCTCCTCAGCTGCATCTCCACTAAGCATTTGCTTGGGAACCCAGCTGAAAGGGCCGCTAGTTGCTGGAGGGGCCGACGTGGTTGATGCATAATTTGCTGCCATCGGCGCTACAACCTAAAAGAGGTCAGAATAAAGTAAATTAAATATCACAAAAATGAAATTACACAAATCAGGATAGCAATAAAATAAAGGAAAAAGCAGTATAGTTCGATAAAAGTAATTTTAGCATGTCAAAGCAAGTACCAGCTTTAAGCACTTGGGGAGACTGACATTTCTTTGAAATTAGTTTGCTGGTAATAATACAGGTTACATTAAGAAAAAATACAAAATAAAAGACAGCTAGAACAGCGTTATATTAAGACTAGAACAGTCAGCCATGCAACAAAGGAAAATTAAACAGTAAAGAGTTTTCCGAATCATAAATAAAAGAATACACTTTTCACTATCTTGTACTATTGCACATTTTGCACGATTTTGACCAAAACATAACCTACAGTCATTATTCTACAATGGCATGTATACCAGCACATTTATATACAGAATCTAATAGCAAATCCTTTGTTTTTATCATCTCTGAGTCTCTTTGCTCCCATTCCTATCTCACCTTCCCCGAAGTCTCTTTCTTGTTTTTTGGTGTCTTTGTTTTTCTCTCTTTCTTCATACGTTCAGCTGGGGGAGCCAAATACTCTGGTGGGAAGGGCATCTGCCCAACACACATGGAGGCCCCAGTATGGCAAATGACCACACAAACACATTCACACAGGCATTAAAAGACACACACACACACACACACATAAAAAAAAGAAACATACACAGAAGAATGAACAATGCATGGATAGTGAAGCAATTATAAATGATAAAAAAGACACATAACGGACATATGAACAAAATGACAAAAGTAATCAAATTAAATAAATAACACCAAATCAAAAGAAAAATTATGTATAGTCATGAGGCGATGGCAGTGGCAGCAATGTTACTGATGTTGGCTGCACTACTTAATAAAAAAGAGTGATGGACTCACAGTGTTGAGATAGGGTCCAGAGCCTGATGACTGCAAGGGATTTACCCCAGTGCGGGATAAAAGGGAAAGATGAGGAGACGATGATGAAGGAAGACACACTCCAGGACTACTTCTTCGCCTAAAATCAGTAGATCAGAAATATTTAAAAATGTAGTGCGTGGGGATACTTAGCAAGAGCATTCAGGGAACAAAATATTGTGCTCGTATTGGTCCATTTGCTTCAATATTTGCTAGGTAAATATTTTTTAAGTTTTCCAGAGAGGATATATATAAAAGCACCACCCTAACCTACTCAAGGCTAAACAGTGACAGTAAAGAAAAAGTTACCATTTTCTTTACAATTAGCATAAATGTTTCATAAAAGTTTCATTCAGTTTCAGGACACTGGCAGTTATGCTCTAGATGATAACAGTCATTTTTTTCACATACTTAAGAAATCTTATGAACACACAGACTACATGTCATGAAGGAACAAAACTCTCACATTTGACAGAATTACATTGGATTCATCTATTTAGGATGGACTTAATTTCTGATGTTTAAGTTAAAGCACCAAACTTACTTCTTTGCGCCATCTCTTTCTCTTTCCCTCTCCCGGGGTCCTTCCCCTTCACTGTTTTCTGAAGAAACTGTTGCTTCTGAATCTGAAATAGAATACAAAAAAATAAAACCTGGTCCATGTACAAATTATGGTACAACACTTAGGCGCACTGTTGGATAAGCACTTTATGCATATACAGACCTGAGGAGTCTTCATCTACCCTCTCATACTGCAGCAGTCTGTCCAGGAGAAAGCTACAAAACAAATGAATGTTCACACCAGTCGCATTTATATATTTGTTTGACTAATTGACAGATATTTCTTAATACAGTTCAGAATCACCTTTTGTCTCTGGAAACCTTGAGGAGTTTTCTCTGTGCTCTTCTCAGCTCTTCCTGAAAACATTCCTGTTCCTGAGAAAATGTAAACGAACAGGGATTTACGTAAATCTGGCCCGTTCACTCTTAAAAATCATACTAACGAATATACTCACGTAAACTAGAAACTTCAATTTTCTCTTCAGGTTTTTGTATTTACGCTTGTAGTCAACTTCTACGTCCGCTTGACCATTCATTTCTGAAACATGGCATATTGCGTTGAAACAATGAAAACTAGCATCACTTATGGCTTGCAATTTAGTTTATTAAAGGTAGATTAAATGAAGCATGCAGCCTGTTTATGAAAGAAGAAGCATTACTACAGTGGGCGATTAATCGGATAGCAGCTAACGCTAACTCTATGCTAACCTAGCTTAGCTAGATGGAAACCTTCATTTACAAAGCTTGTAAAAGCTTGTGAAAATCAAAGCTGGTGGTCTCCCAAACTTGGGGAAAATACACACCGAGATTTGTCTATTCAAATACGATTTTAATTAACTTAAATGTGCTTTTATGTCTAAACATAATTCTTGTACCTCTTGGATGACTCTGTCTGTGCGACATTCCCTTGTTTACATTCGTGACGTCATTTTAATGCGTCGCGACGGGCGGAGCCTTTTATTTCTCATGAAAATACATAAGAGAAAAACAAAGGCAAATACTTCTACATATCTATCAGATTTTTTTTTTATTCCAAAACAGTATGTAGCTCACATACTCTAAATATGAAATAACTGACCGTTACATTCATTTTATTGGCAGAAAATGCTTTTGAATGAAATAAATAGAAACTAAACAAAAATAAAAAACATTTAAAATGTAATAGCCAACACTCATTCACAGCGGCTTTAATTCTCTTTTAGAAACTGCTGTACATGTTTCTATGCCTTCATGCGGTCGGCTTTTGTGATTTATTGAAATATCCTGTCTGTGTGCCCTCCACCTGCCGCATACTGGAGTGCACTGAGGTTTCAGCTCAACCTTAGCTCAGCACAGTCACTTGCCAGGACCCAGTACCATGAATTATAAATGAGGAGCATTTGCAGAAATGCTGCTCCAGTGCACATAGACACCCCCCCCACCCCTACCCAACCCAACCCTTTTCTGTGTCTCGGCATGCAAGGTTGATGGTGGGAGAGGAAGGGAGACAGGCAAAGAAAATGATAAAGATAGAAAAAGTTTATAGAGGTGGACAGAATCAAGGCACTTTGAAAAGAGGCTTCTGACTGGGCAGGGAGAAAAGAGAGTGGAAATGCCGACATTACGAGACAGTTGTTGCCTCTGAACCAAGCAGAGCTAAACATCAGCCTTCAATGCAACTATCAAAGCGTGCAGTGTAATAGCACATAGTTACTGTTCTGGATCCTTTCACACCCAGACAGTGGAGAGACTGCATGCAAAAATAAACATGGATTTTTTTCCCTTCTGGGCAAAACAACTTCTGGTATGAAACACAATATGTGACTGACTGGCTGCCTCTCTCCACGGCCGGATTCTTTTTTGTTTCAGCACTGGCAGACAGAAATAGACTCTGTCTGTTTGGCTATAAATTGCTGCTGCCAGCCTCTGAGCCAGCCAAGCAAGCCTTTGTGGCAGCCACATATCTCCCACCTCATCCACTATTTTAATGGATCCATATATTCTCAAATCAGGCCGTTAACAGTGATGTGTCCTTGTCAATACATTTCCCTGTTAATTTTCAGTTCGGATGTATGTGCTTGTTGTTCTGTCAGGCTAACTGTTAGTCATTGTGCTGGCATTTGTTCTATCCTGCTCACCCTCCCTTTCTTTCTTTCTCCCCCTCTCTGTCTGCCATTGTTTTACTTTCATGTCCTTGACTTTGTCCCTCTTTCTTAGTACATTTAATTCGTTCCCTTTCGTTGCAGTTTCTCAAGAGTCCTCTTGATTGTCCAATTTGTAGTTACTCAGATGAACCTAAAAACACCAACAAAAACTGTAATAAAAGCTTTTAATGTGATCATAATGTGAGCTTATGTTTTAGGGGTTTCACCTGCTTCTGTAGAACACCTGACATGACATGCACATTTGATCTCATAATGTAACTATTTTTTGGGAGTTACATTTTCAAAGTTAGGGAAACTCAGTTTGCAGAATTGTAATCTAATGACATGTTTTTCTCACAATTATTTGTATTTCTTTTGTTACAGGAAAAGCTTTTCCGGGCTATTAAAAGAATCGAGTACAGTGTAGATGAATGCAGAGAAGCAGAGAGAGAGACATACATAGAGTCCGTGGAAGTAGAGCTACTGTTGCAGCATACAAAAATACACTCTTTTCCAGGTTGACACAAATGAAACAGGATGCATTCATAGCAATTCTGCTGAAGTCCACCAGTAAATGTCCATCTTTCCCTTCATCTTTTAGAACAGGTTTGATGACCTGGAAAGAGAAATCGAAACCTGCATCGTTTCCTGGATGATGAGGAGTTCGAGGATCTGGAGTGACTGTGGAGAAAGAGACAGAAACAACTGCAGCAGTTGAAGCATAGAAAGAAGGAAATAGAAGAGCAAGGGACAGACCACAAGAGAGCAATAAAAGGGCTCAGCACCAAACTCGCCGAGGACGACAGTCCTAAGCTTTTAAATTTTCACTCAAAACTGGCGTCAGTATACTGTAACTATAAAAAGCCTGGGTAATGATTGAGTCTAGGGACAGGAAGAGGCGGAGAATTGTTTGGACTTGCTAAAACCAATTAGAAGCAGCAGTATAGCAGAGATATGTGGGTTTGAGTAGGGACATTGAACCTATATAAAAATTTCCTGTTTGCTTCTTCGAGCTTGGAGTTGCTGCGAAACAACATGACTCTGCAGGTTTTCCTCAAAGGGACCCAATGCCAGAGGTGTACAAGAACCCTGTTAACTGTACTGTGGCTCTTCACTGGCACTTATTTGATCAATAATAGACATTGATTGTCTAAACGCTTGACTTGCCCGGTTTTGCAAGTCAAAATCAATTTCTCATTTAAAAGTGAAAAAGGCACAGGGCAGTCAGTGCATTAGTCAGCAAACAGGAAGGGACAACAGAAGGAATGCTGCATGGCCGAGGTGGCAGTGTGTGTTCATGCAGGTCTCAGATCAGCTTCATCCTTCCAGCAGGGGTGGGCTCTGAGAAATTAAAGCATATAAAAAAATTCCCTGCCCAAGTATGTTCATGTACACCATTTAATACACCACATGCAAAACAGAATCTCATCTTACATACTTTTTGTTTGTTTTATTAGATAACACATCACTGACCTTCGGCCCTTAGACAGTCCACCCCAACCTGTCCCTGTCCCAGTCTTGCACCTCAGTATTTTTTATTTTTATTTTATTTATTTAACTAAAAAATGCCATTGAGATCGATTATCTTTTTTCCAAGGGAGACCTGGCCAAGATAGTAGCCATGCACATTCAAATTATACAAAAGACATAAATTACAATAAAACAGAAAACAGCTATTCAATCACAGAGACCTCCCGAGAAAAACACGGACATTTCTCCCTCACTGCAATCCATATGGTACTCTGGATATGAATGTCTTATACTTCAAGGGGGATAAATACAAAAAGGATTTCCAGGCAAACCCAAAAGGGCTTCACTCTTACTACTGTGCACTGTGCATCAGAGATACACCACAGGGCAACACTACTGGGAATTGGAGGTGGACAATAAGGCAGCGTGGGGGGTTTGGCAGTGCATGATAAAAATGGAAAAATGGCTGCTTTAGGCATCTCCAGCAGTCTCTGGACCCTGGCTCTAAAGGTTGAATTCTGTGTTTACATTCTATAACTCATGTAACAAATAATAAAAAGAACACAGTGCCAATTAGGATCTTTAACGTTTCATTACAAAATTGCTCACAACTGTTTTAACAGCTTTATTTTCACATTTAGAGCTGAAACGATTTACTTGACGAATTAAGTAATTAGCGGATAGGTAGAAAACTAATTTTTGAATCATTTAATTATCAATCATAAAAAGTTAATCTTTTACAAAGAAAGACGCATAATTAGCTGTGTCCAGCTTCTCCAGTTTAAGGATTTGCTGCTTTTTGTTACCTTGAAAATGAGCCTTGAGAGAATAAACAAGACAAAACAAGCCATTTTACAACATCAACACATTCTAGGGAAATTATTGATATTTTCTCTACACTTTGTAGACAAATTATTCAACTGAACAAGAAAAATGCATATTAAGAATTAATTATAATATGTACTTTCTACTTGTTAAAAGAGTCCCACAAGATAAATGGGGCTGTTACTGGAAGCCAAATTATTCTTTTTGTTGTAAATACATATACGACTTCTAGTTTTGCTGTCACTCAGGTATATTTGTAAGATTTAGCATTATAAATGGGATGACCTTGAATTGATCTATTTATTATTAGAAAAGAAACAACAGAGAAAGTTGTAGGTTGACATTTGCTGGTGAGGTTGTGGCATTAGTGGGACCTGGGGTTGAGACAGTGGTGCATGTCACACAGGAAACGATGACTGACATTGAGTGAGATGACTGACCGCGATAGAAGGGACAGCTCCGAGATGAAACTCACTTTGTTGCTTTGAGAGTAGGAAAAAAAGACAACGTAGCAAATGCTATAATCTTTTGTTTATTCTTAGTATTCCTTTAGACATGAAATAAAGAAAAAATATTTCCTTTACAAAACATTTGTGTGAAGTGTTGTGCAAAAAGGGAGTACAGAGAGAACATGTTCAACGTCACACCACACTCAGGCCAGAACAGCAAGAATAAACAGAGAGGATCCGGGCAGAGACAGCTCACATGGTGCAAGAATTACCAGTGGTATTAAGAGTGGTGGTTTTTATTAAGCAGATCATATTTACTCCAATCTCACTATGCATGAGCCTTCTTCGAGATGCTGGTAATGTGTAAACCAAAGGCTCACCATGCTCTAACTCCAACCCAGAAACTGTCTCTGTCACATCCCTACTCACGCTGCGTGGCTTGGCATTACAATCACTGATGATCCAGAGTCGTGGAGGTGCGCATTAGTGCCGTTATAGCAGTCTCTCAGCAATTGCTTATCACAACATAACCCCCAGGGTTTCCCACACAAAGCTTTGTTACTCATCTGCCGCATACTCCAAACTGTGCCACCGACTTAGAAAGAAAAACACCCTCAGCTACTATTCAAGCATACCCAGTACTCCTTCTCCAACCCAAAAGCTTAACTTTCATTATCATTTTCATCCTTTTTACACAGCATGTCACGCATCTCCTACACATTAGCATGTCACAGGCCAGTCAGCGGTATCACTTCACTCATTCAGGTGTGCAAATGTTCTACATCTGTGGATATCATTAATAGAAATGTGCCATTAGGAGTTTGAATTACTGACATAAAAACAGGCTGACTATCCAAGATACCTTTGAGGCACTAAAACCAAGACGAGAATCACTAAAATATCTCCAAGTTACAATATCTTTTACAATTTTATGTGGTTTTAAACACATTCACACTCATGACTTCGACACAGCACTTGTTTTCTTCACATTGCATTTTGAGCAGGCACATGAATATCGAACAACAGACAAAGAAGCTCACGTAAAGCTCAGTAGTTTCATTCTGTACAAACTGACTATGCATAGATCACTCCTCTGGTCTCTCTCTCACATACTGTACATACACAAACAACTGTATGACAATAATTTCTTGTTCAGGACGTGTTGTCGGCATGCTGCAGTCAATGCTTCTAGTGACAGTTAAACACTCTTTATACAACATGTAAATACTGTGAGAGATACTCTACACTGTGAGAATCATCAGGTTGGAATGGTAATTGCAGATCATGAGTTCAAAAAGATCTTATATAGTATTGATGGATTTTTACAATATTTGGTTCTTAAATTAGTTCAAGGCGTTAGTGATTATTAGTGTAAATAGTGTATAGTAGATATATTCTATATTCTGGATTTAAAGTTGGTGAGAAGTGTAAATTAGTTTTCTTTTTTATTATTCAGTATAATATATCAACCTTTCTATATGCTAAAAACATTCAGCCATAAGGGGGTTAAACACATGCAATATTTACAAAGTTGGATTGTGTGTGTCTTCGTTGTGTACCTGTGCTTGTAGATCTGTATAAAGAGCATTTTCAGTATTGCCAGTATTGGAAGGTTTGTGGTTCCTTCACAGATCCAGACTGAAAACAAGACTTATTCAGCATTTTTCAGCATCTCATCTATTTAATTGTAATGTATGGGACATGGAAATCTGACACTTTTTGTCAATTTAAAACTGAGGCACCTTGATTTTCAATTGTTTTTGTAGTTTTATATTTTATATTGATTCTAGTATCAAATCTGACATCTCAACTGTCTCGATTTATGGCTTATTAAAATGCTGACATATTGCCTGATATGATTAGTCAGTTAGTTGTCGATGGATCTACTTTACGATTTTTCCTACATCTCACTGATCATTTGATTAAAATTTCATGACTGTGTTATTGTGCTTTTCTGAAAGGTTTCAGTGCATTTAACCTGGACTGTCATAGTTTCTTTTCTCGGTGGTCAGTTAAAACATGAGGTAGAGACATGCATTTTGTCACATGATTTAGTATCTGCACACCTCCTCTTTATCATAATGACTTTCATTAATTTAATTTGACTGATTATCCACATTCCTTTAAGGTCATACGGGCAACCCATTACAGGGCGTGTAATGCGGAGGACTATTTTTGAGCTAACCATAAATGTTTAAACATTTTTTAAAATTTTTAGTGGACCTAAAACACTAGATCTACTCTCTGTAACGATCAATGAAAACCATAATTTTAGAGCAAACTGAGTTTGGCCTAAGTCAGGAAGTAAGCAGTTTAAAATGATGCTCATAAAGGTAAGTAACTAGGGCGGAGGGTTAAGGAAGGAATGGCTTTAACAACGAAGGAGACAAGAACAAAAAGAACGATGCATGCATGTTTTTACTACAGATTTGAACTTACCAAACACTTTAATTAACTATTTCATCTTTGGAAAGTCCAATGAACAATGGGAAGAGAGTAGTCTCATTAAATGCCAGACGTTTCTGCTGGCATGAGTTTCTTATTAAACCGTGAGTGTAATGGAATTTTTATAGAGCCACAAAGAACTCCAAAGTCAAAAACAGTAAAGCGGTTGATCCAGACTTGAGGAATCAGTTTGTATTACACATTTAAATAATTTCTGTCTGTCTATTTCTCAGTCTGAAAGACTGTAAACAGTGGGCTGATATTGTTGTGTTTATTGTTGTATTTGTACTGTTGTAATTATGTATGTATGATTGCAAAAATGTAGCTTTTTTTTTTTATAAATGAATGGTTTTGTATCTTCCAGACCAAACTACAGTATGTACTGTACAAAATACCAACATCAGAGTGGGGATTATTTCATCAAAGGGTTTTCTTTCTGTTTTGCCTATGTCCATTCAAACAAATGCAGTCACACATTTAATAGGTTTAAATGTCAGTGGCTGAAAATTTCATGCAATATATCTGTTTTGTACTGAATACTTATTAGTTTTTTACATGTGAGTTAAGGTCATTAAAAAAAATACTTGTGTGTTGTTTAATTAAGTCTTGTAAACCTTTCTGGCTTCCTCATTAAGGAAGAAAAGGCTGTATATGCAGCTAACGTTTTAGTATCTGCAGTGGAATTCATTTGCAGCCTGGCAGTTTTACTGTGACGTTACCAAAAACGAGGTTGCAAGTTATATCCAGCTAACATGTCTAACGATCCAAAAGGTGCATTTGTTATGTGAAGTGTTTCCAAATGAGAAAGTCTCAAAGATTATGTGAAGAGCGAGATACCATTACCAAGGTAATATTATGTTCAAGCATATTTAATCAAAGTTCTCGCCCCAGTTTCAGTGGATTCTTCATTATTACTGTAGGTAGGGGGTGTTCGATTGTCTACAGAGGTGGTAGATGGAGAGGATCTGTGTGGCTTTTGCAAAGGCAGTTCTCAGGTGGTAGTGGTTGAATCCTCAGCCACATCTTTGCTAGCCTCTAGTATAGAACCGCTAGATTTCAGCTCCACTTCAGGGGTTTTAGGGGCGACTGCTTTTGGAGCTGAGCTTCCAATAATATCAGCGTGATCTGGGCTTGGTTTGGAGTCTGGACCTGGCTCAGGGGTGCCATTGGTGATAGGTTCTGGCGTTGTCATCTTTGGGGGTTCAGGTGTGGGAATCGGGGCACTTGTGCTTTCGGGTGTTGGGGTGGGGGCTTTAGGAGCAGCTGGTTTAGGCTCTGGGCTTGGACTGGATGCAGACTTTGGATCAGCAATGGGCTCGGGGCTGGTGGCTGGGCTAAGCTTAACAGCTTCTGGTTTGGGCACATCCAATTTCACATCCGCAGGCTGATCTGGGGTCTTCTTGGTCTCAGGTGCTGGACTGAGTTTGGTTTTAGCTTCTGGACTGGGCTTAATTTCCATAGCTGGTGGAGGGCTTGGCTTGGACTCAGCAGCAGATGGCGGACTTGGTTTGGTTTCAGGAGCAACAGAGATGCTTGCAGCCTCAGAGTCAGGAATTTGATCAGGGGCATCAGTGTCAGTGTCCAGGGGGAGGGCGGTGTTAAAGCCAACGCCAGAGTCACTGGTCTCTAGGTTACCAACCCCAACTTCTTTGGAAGAAACCTCCAGACCCTAAGTTTAAACAAACGACAAGGGAAATTAAATGAGTGAATTCTGTTACAGAGGAGTCAGTATAAAGGGACTTAAAAATAGTATATGCAGAGGAGTAAAATAAACTACAGGAGAAGACAATAATAAGCTAAAACTGAATTAAACAGCAGAATAAAAGTCACAGTGCAGCTTTAGTGCAGTGCAAGGTATGAATGAATAGACCCAAATTTAATTTAATAAAGGCAGCGGCAAACACAAACGTTTCCAGCCTTGATTTAAAAGAACTGAGAATTGGGCATTGGAGCAGATCTCAGGTTTTCTGGGAGTATGTTATAGTTATAATATGTTATGTTGCTTCTCTATGTTTAATTTTAACCAAGTGGAAAATGCGCAGGCCTGTCCCAGAAGAACTGAG
Source organism: Channa striata (assembly GCA_033026295.1). NCBI lineage: Eukaryota > Metazoa > Chordata > Actinopteri > Anabantiformes > Channidae > Channa > Channa striata. Next base: position 18,820,904 of record CM065175.1, on the reverse strand, counting down.
CTGTCCAAATGTTCATAACATAGCAGCAGATTAGGGATGTATTTTGTCCATCAACCAGTGAATGCGCCATAAACCAATAGTAATAATATAAAATCAGTTCTTTGTCACTCAGGAAGCCACTGCAAAGATCTGACACCTGGACCGATGTGATCCACTTTCTTGATCTTAGTGAGGACTCTAGCAGCAGCATTCTGAACAAGCTGCAGCTGTCTGAATGCAGAAAACAGTGTAAAATTCAGATATTATTAAAAACCTCTCAGAGACAGCGTTTCAGAGAAGAAATGTCATACGGCCTTACTTTAATGTCCACTTCAGTGCTCTGAGACTTTTCTGTGTTGTCAGCCTGGGAATGCTTGGATTCTTCACTGAGTTTGGTGATGTTCTTCACCACCTGAGAAGACGACAGAGACAAAATTGCCATTCGCCACATCCAGAGTCTCATCATGGCCCCATATTCAGACATTTACTTGCCCTCTGACCTGTCTGAAGGCCTCTCCTTCATCCTCTTTGCCAGCGTTCTTTGCAAGCTTCTCCAAGGCTGCGGCCCTCTTGGCCCTTTTCTTCACTTTGATCAGGCATGACAGAAGGCAAACCAGCAGAAGGAAAACCAGCACACCCAACAGGGCGATTATGGCCACATACAGTGACTCCAGCTTGTAGGCTGCACGGCGGCATAATGGGAAAGGTGAGAAAAGGACAGGAGTGGGAGAGTAAATAATTCAACTGACCTTTCACTGACGTGTTGAATTCCAATGCAAGAATAACAAAGGCAAGCGAAAGTGATTATTCTTTCCTTTCTCACTGCAAAACAATATTTTGGCTTTTAGCTTATTTTTCAACTTTTCATCCACTCCTTACGTTGCACTTCCAGGTGGATGGTGGACACAGTGAATCCCAGTATGTCGGTAACCTTAAACACGCCTGCATCTGCATTCTTGACCTGATCCAGATAAACTACTGAACCCTCCATAGAGAGACGGTCCCCAAAACCCATTTCCTCTTGAGCCTGGAACAGAAACACAGACATGTTTATTTTTAACTAGTGTTTGAACGTAACTGCACCCAAAATTGCTGAGAAAATGGCTTTTACTCTGAAGTAACGTAACAACACACACACTGGCACGAAAGTGGGTTAAATGTCCATTAGCAGCTTTTGTCAACTGTGAAAAGGGTCTGACCTTTAACACAAGCACTTAACAAGGCTGCAATTATTGATCAGGTTACAGGTAATGGCTTTGAATATACTGAGAGAATGGAGTAAGCACAGGTACATGAAGCAAAGAAACCAATTAATAAACTACATTTATATAGTGCACTTTCTCTATTGTAAATACCAGTTTCTGCGTTAATACAGAGCAATATTTACTGGTCATCCTATATACAAAACCATAGTATAATGTGTTTTGTTCTCTGGAATGAGAAGGTGTAAGTAATTAAGAATAGCTTCCATTATTAAATTTGATTCTTGCTTTCTATCTCTTTTCCAAATATCAGAAAACTGCGACTTTAGAAAAGTGAGATGCTGCACATACATTTGTGAACTCTCCTTTGTCCAGCAGTAGGCGAGGTGTTGGGTCATAGTTCGGGGTGTAGTAAAGGCGGACCAAGGAGCTGTTGAGTATCAGGTTGAACTTCAGCTTTTTACCGTACAGCAGGGTCTCAAAGTATTGGTGATCTTAGGCACAGACAGACAGAGGGGAAGTCAGAACAGAGGTAAAGACATTACAGCTTTGTTTACAGGGACATGGATCATCTAAAATGCATTGCCCTGTTAGAGTCCATTAACATTTGGGTCTTTAAAAAGCCATTATGATGGAGAAGAGGAAACAACAACATCCTGATGGAAGATGCTGATCATTTAAAGGAGGTCGACAATGGGAGATGAAAAAAATATATATATGTGTTTTGTCTTTATTTGTGTCTCACCTCTGACATTGAGACACCCTTTTGTTTTGATCACGCCGTCTTTATCCCTGACAGTGTAGCTACCCTGGTCTGCACCCGTGACGGTGCTGAGGGTGACGTGGTGCTCGGTGGTGCTGATGCGACCCTCGTAGCCCTCCCTGGACATCCCTGTGCGTGTCAGCAGCACCTGACCTGGTCTGTAGCAGGGAAGTCAGAGAGTGTGTACCTTCCTCCACCTTTCATGTTAACTCTGAGACAGGCTGTCTCAGTGCGTGTACTTCATAGTGGGTAAATGTCATAAAATGTTTTTCTTCAGGTAAAATATCTGTGTAAATTAGCTGACTCTACCTTGATGTTTGGTTTGCCTCCACAGCGCTGGACCTGTACTCCAAGGTGATGGGAAGATTAATCCCCAAGAGAGGAATACGGTAGTTGTCTCCATATTTAATGATCTGCTCATTGGTGCAATCTGAAAGATAAAAGGACAGGGGTGGGGGTGGGGTTCAACTGAGTGACAAGGAGTAACACAGTTCATTGCAGCAGACAGGAAAATGGTAGCAGAATAAAGGGAAGGAAGAAATAGTAGTAAATGGGGTTTAAGTGAGTTAAATGACAGTTAGAGTGAGTGACCGAGGAAGAGAGAGGAAGAGGGAACGGCTTGGAACAAAAGGGGACGAATTGCAAAGAATCAAAGGAGCGCCGATCCAAAAATATCAGGTTAATATCCAGTTAATATCAGGTTAGTGGGAATGAGAGGGTAGGAATGCAAACCGAATAGAGGGGAAGACAGTAAAGACTAGATGAAGACAGGCAAACAGCAGGGAGGGAAGTAGAAAGGAGTGGGCTGATACTTAGAGAGCTGAATAATTACTGCCTGGCAGCTCATGACACGCTCTCACACACACACACACACACACACACATCTCACATACTCCCTCCATATGGCATGTCTCCCACATATTGCTACGCCACAGTCGACTTTATCTGTGCGGGGCTCGAGCCCCCTCCTCCTTTTCCCAGTCTTTCACATTTATGTTTGTGTCTAATTTCAAGTCAACACTACTACAGTTGAAACTATCACAGAATAAAAAAGGATGTCTCCGAGCTTCATTCTGCTGATAACAGTGTGTGGAGATAAATGTAAAAAAATCTTTAGTCTCAGTAAACAAACGCTTACACAATTAATCGGTATTATCATTTAAACCTACTAGTGAAGACATGCATTTTATAGCATTAAATATACGATTATATTAATAACGTTAAGCATTAACGTGTGAGTAGTGTTTCACTATTATAGTCAGTTGGTGAAGATCTAATTTATAAACTCAAAATTATTGAGTATCAATAAAAGATGCAAAAGAAAAAAAACTGCAGCCCATGCAACGGGATATTAACAAGTTAATCAGCAATGATTATATAAGTCGAATTACCTATTATTATGTCAGTTATTTAGTACTGAGCACTGAAGTGGACAGTGAGTAAGGATGTATGACACTTTTCTATTCCAGCTCCATATCTGTACAGCTTTGCTGTTTTTTAAATTATATTTACAGTGCAAATCTTCACCTTTTTTGACATTTTGTAAACAAATAATTGAGAACTGGGAGATAACATGGTGCATAGAATGAAAGTGATCTTCACCATTCCCCATATTTCACGTCAGCAAGTACCTCGGACTATAAGCTCAAAGTGCCTGACGTCAGCTGGCTTCTTTAGATTCTTTACGGTGTAGGTGCCCTCGTCCGTTTCACCCACAGCTGTGATTATGAGGTGGCTGTGGTGGAGGTTGAGTTTGGCTCGACTGTTGACCACTGTGCCGTTCCTCATGAGGTACACGTCGCTTATCCACGGAGTAGACCTGTTCTTATAGGTGACATCTGTCTCGAGTGAGGGCAGCATGATGTGGAAATCCTCCTTTTGGAACACAATCTTGGATTCCACATCAACTGGATTATACCACGGAAGAAGTAGGGGGAAAGCATTAACAAATACATAAATGTATAATTGATGAGGAATAAACATAAAATCATATGCAGTATTGCAAACTGGTAGACATTAGTCTTACCTTTCACAGGGGCAGAAGAAGCTACATACAAATACAAAAGACAACACAAAGTTAAACTGTGTCCATTCCTTCTCAATCAAAATTTAAAAATATATTTTTTGATCTGTATCACATATGCTTCTGAATTGCTTAACCTTAAACAGTGTTTTGTTATGAAATTTTGAATTGTAGCATGACCGCTGGATTGTCTTCAGGTCGATATGTCACTAAGAAACTTTTGTGAACCTACCTAAGGTGAGCAGAAAGCTGAGAGCGATTGCACTGACCATCAACATCCTTGCAGACTGTTGGCGGTCTAGAAAGGGAAAGGGGAAAAGAAAAAGTGTATGCAATATATAAAATATATGTTTTGTACATTTGTCTTTATACTAGAAAGTAAAAAAACCAAAGCAAGGAGGACTAGCTAATGTGCCATTGCTAGAAGGTGAGAGCTTGTCAGTTTGTGTAGCGACAGAGATGCATTCAGGCACAAAATTACACCTACTGGAAAATTAGAGTCCGTCTGACCAGTGAATCTTGGACTATGGGAGGAAAAACATGTTATGAAGTCTTCTTTATATGAAGATCTAGAGCTCCTGCTTGCTGACAGAAAAATATGTCAAATTAAGTGTCTTTAGTGTCCTGTAGAGTCTGCAAATTTACATTATACATTTACTATAATATTAAATATATATTTTAAATATAACTGCTTCTCCATTCCATAATGTTAATAACCTAAAGGATATGCATCTCTTTAATATCTTTTATGCTTTTGCTAAGGTCAGTGTAGAATCTCATGAAGGGGACATAAGCTGAAATTATTTATTTAATGGATCTTCTCAACAGGTAAATTCAGGAATGCTTGAAAACGTGAGATTCAAACAGGCAACATCCAGGAACAGGTCAAACATCGTTTCCACTGAGGGTTTCAGATCAGAATCACAGAGGTGAGACTGATGATCTGAATAGTTTTCTTCTGCACAGAAACATCAGAGGCAGCACATCAAGGGGGTCTTGTGGTTTTGCTTTTTAAAAACCGAGATGTGGACGAGGAGGACACACCCACAGTTCTGTGGGTCAGACAGAGCCACGAGTGCATAGCGGTTGACCAAGGTTATCTACAGTATATGTCCAAAACCCGTGTGCAATTCGTACATCAATCTCAGGATAATTGCATGAACTTGTTTAATTTTTCATACTAAAGTGTCTTTATCGGGTCTTTGAGGTCAGCATTGGCTTTCTCTCAGTCTTTCATTTCCATCCTGTATATGTTCTTTAAGGTACTCTGAGACCTCGATAAGGCGATCTAATCACACGAAGGATCTTAAAACGCTCCCTGAAGACACTATCTGCAGAGAAAATTGCAGTACCTGTAAATTCAATTTCTGTTCCATTGCCTTGGGATTATTATTGGACTTAAGCTATTAAAAAACAGCCTGTTGTGCAACTTTTGTTGAGAAGGTCAGAGTCACTGCCATTATAGCTCAATAGCATAGTTGCCCCCAATTTGAAAACAGGGTCATGTGTTCATAGATTTATGTCTCAAAGTTTGTGTTGTTTAACGGCTGCCCTGCAGGCATATCTGTTTTAAAGAGGTCCTTACATTTTAGGTATGTTTGAAAGGCTTTGAAATATTGTCAAGTAATGGTTTATGATTATGTGCTTTAATTTCAACAGAATACTTTTAATGATCTGAGAAGTGACAGAGGTGTTTCTAAGAGGAAATGTCCAGCATGAGAAATGCTGGCCGCTAAACATCATTTTTCTAAGACCCCAAATATTGTGATTACGTACAACTCTAAGGGAATTTTGATAATGTGCACTGCCTTCTGCCAAACTGTGGCATCTGAAGGAACCTGAGAAAGTGTGTGTGCACAGGAGATTTTGCTGCAGTTCGCATTTACAACACCCAGGAGGTGAGTTGGAGAGAACACCTGCAGTGCTCACAGCCACATGCTGCAGCAGCTAATAAACATGAGGTAAAGATTAAATTGTCTCTTTGTAACACAGCCAGACATTACAACACTTCCCATTCAGGGTGGAAATTACAACGCACGAAGCCCGTCTTCACACTGGTATATGAGCCTGTGTTCAATTTCTATACGTATGCCACCCGTCTGTTTCGGCATGTGTCTAATGTTAAGATATTTTTAAAGAACAACAACAGAGAACCGCTCATTATTTCTTATTGTTGAATGGGAACATTTCACAGTGCCACAACCCGGCAATCAGAGCTGCTGATTCACAGAAGGCCTCACACAATCGTCTGTCTGCCACAAACTCACACCACACTCCGGCAGAAAGCCTAAATGCCCGCTGATTGTTTTTTATTATGTCTGAAACAAAATCTAGAGCAAAGCCGCATCACACAGAACAGTGCGTCTTGGCAAACAAACACTAAGTGTCCTTTGCTACAGTCGTCTAAGTAACTCAAATTACACTGCAGTCCCCATTGTTGTTTCGGTAAAGTCTTCGGTTCTTTGAAGCCGCCGCATCATAGCTCCCACCCCCCACCTGCCCTCACCCCCCCCAGAAAGACGGTTGACCCCCATAGCTGTCGGCGTTTAATTAATACAGCAATCTGAGACGTAGGAGTGGTTGGCTCTGAAGATTGGGAGAAGTGAACTAGGTCCATCTGTTCATCCCAACAGTAGACCTCACCGAGTAACCACGGCCAATCTGCTGTTTCTGCGTTTGGTCCATGAACTAAAAAAACTCCAGAATCTTCTCCTTTGTATCTGTCTGACTAAAACATGCACACACATGCACATAAGCTGCATTATAACCTTATTCACGCGCTGGCCATTAAACCATGGACACTGACAAATATGCCATCTGCTGTCCTTCCCTCACATTCTCTCCCTTCATGTAGCTTGTATTTATTCTAGCTCACTGGATTCTATGCTCTGTTTCATCCCTCTTTCCTTTTTCTCCTGTTTTATCACCTCTGTCCCCATTCCCGCATCTTCAAGTGTTTTTTTTTCTACCATCATCACGACCCTGCTCAAGTGTCCCTGTCTCCCCTGCTGCCTTCTTGTCTCTGACAGCTCTGCATCATCTCCTGCGTTCTTTCCATCACACTTTGTCTTCTCAGTATGATTCCTCTCATCCCGAACCCACCGCTCCATATCTTGGGGCATCGCTCTTATTTCCATTTTTTTCTTTGCATTTCACTCTCTCTCCCTTCATCATGTCTCTTTTATCCTCTCCTCCTCCTTATCTTATATAATCCAAGCCAGTGCATCCCACTCTGAAATCAAAGCCTATGTCTGTGTTCCTCTAAAACTCCCTGCTTACTGGAAGGACAGACAGGTCTTTGTCACTGGTCTTTAAAGAGGCGGAAATGCCTTCAATGACTGCAGATGTGGGCAGCTTACAAAGAAACCTCTGTGTCTTTACTCATCATCGTTTCTCTTTCTTTTTCACTTTTCTCTTTCTCTCTCCACAACTGATGAGGAGAATGTGGAGTCAAGTGCCTTGAGTGATGAGGGGCTAGAGATGAGCTCAGAGACACAAAAATGCCTATAGTGTTCTCAAAGTGCTAAACATTTAGAAACCCTCACTTTATAAAACCCATGGCCGTACCAAGAGACACGCATTCAAAGTGGCTGGATGTTTACTTCACTCGTACCACTTTCACTCTTCATTAATATAAAGTGCATTAATATTTTAAAAACTTCACATTTTTTACCTTGAGGATCCCAGCTGCAACAGAAACTAGAAGAGACACATAATGTTCACACATCATCCCAAAAATAGATTTCATTTATTAGATGTTTAATGTATCTTTTAGAGGCAGCTCGCAGCGGCTCACAACCTCTATTTGTCTAAAAGCCGGTTGCGCTGAACTAAAGGATGGGACAGGTTTCCACCATATTGTTCTCACCTGTCAGATTCATTAAAATCAATGGACACGAGGGAGGAGTGGTGAGGGGGTTTCAGCAGCTACATGCAGAAATGACAGGCAGTAGAGGTGGTATGAGCGTTTAATAGATAATTGTGCAGATGCGGCTGGCTCAGCGGAGACATTGCTCATGTGTGTCCAGGTCTCCATGCAGCTCTGGCCACAGTCTATGAGCAGCACACTGCAGGTGGTGGTGACACAGCCGGAGCCCGGAGGCTGCAGCATCCTCCCAGATAATGGATGCTATTAAGCTTGTAAGAGCTGAGAACGTGAAGCCCATTGGACAATATTACCTTCCTAAAGGTATGAGAAATGGCAATAGCGTATTAAATTGACACTTTCCTAAAATAACTATAAGAAGAGTAATAAAAACAATAGTTTCATTTTTCTGATTTTCATTTCAGCTTTAACTGAACATGCCCGTTCATCTTAGCTTAGTTTTAAATAAAGCTTGCATCCTACCAAATAAATAAATAATCTGCATGTTATTTTTTCATTATGTATCTCACCAGGATAGTGACAAATCAAATGAAATTAACCTGAGGACAAAGCTCCATCCCAGTTCCCTTTCCCCTCACTAAGCTGGATGAGGAGATTTTCACACCTTTCGTTCCTGACACTCCAAATGCTCAAAGTCCAGTCACTCACCTCCGGGGCCGGATAAGCGCATCCACCAAAAAACTGCAGAATTTAACCCGTCACGCACCAGTCACGCACAGGACAGAGCCGCACATGTGTGTCACGGCGAGAAAATCCGCGCTCGGCGTCTCACCTTCCTCTAATTGGCTGGTTGCGGCTGCGGTGCGCTCAGCGCGGACGTCGGGAAGCTTTGGCGGCTGAAAATCGCTGCAAATGGCCGTTTTCTCCCTCGACGTGTCGCTCCCGTTCAACCTCTCCCCCCCTCAAGAACAGCACTTCACGACTCGGGCTCAACATTTGGAAGATGTTCAGAACATGTCGGGCTCTGCTCACGCTCGGCGCCACTCGACTCATGTCGGGAAACACCGGAGCGCCTCGCTCCTACGAGAAGACACCTATGGTCATTTGGCGGAGAGGAGGGGGCTCGTTCCACGACGTCTTAGTCAGACGGTCCAGGGATGTGTCAGATCAAAGTGGGTAATGATGGGTGTGTTTGAACCACCTTAATGGATTCTTACCAAAATTAATAAAAACAGAAGCATTTCACGGATCATTTGGCTTTTACAGACGTTTGTCATCAGGTTTAGCCTGTAAGAAGACAGAAATACAAGTTAATCCATTTGGATTTGTGAAATAAATTTGATTTCCCAAAATATTAACAGTTACTCAGCTGATCAAAACACGCCAAACTCTTTCAAAGACTTTTTGGAAAGCAAAAAATATGGAAGACTTTTAATGTCTATATATATCTTCAGAGCATAAGTTTGCATCTTAAAATTAAGCTCAGTTCACTTCAAATGCTCCCAGAAACATTTCGCATCAGCAATACACTCCCAAAACACACACACAAATACCTCAATTAAGCTGTTCTTTAAGGATATACAGGTAATTACAAAATATTAAATGTTTTTATTCATAATACACATGCAAATACAAACTTGGTGTTAAAACATTAGCTACAGTAACTCTAAAATGTGTGACTTAAAAAACATCAATAATACTGCAAGAATTAAATCCAAATGTGAATTCTGTGTACTGATGTGTATACAGTAACAGCTTGGATGCTTTATGAGTCAAAAGAAAGGAAACATATAGGCAAATAGATACATAATCATCAATCACCAGACACAAAATCATATTGACATGGAGGCAGCATCAGCATTCAGGTGCCTATTGTGTCTTATCCCTGGAGATAAAGCATTGGATGTTGCAGGATGAAACCTTAATGGACTAGGTGATTGTTCCTAATGGAGACAACAGACACTAGTAGGTTCATAAACGCACCATCACGAAAGGCACTATGCACCTCTTACAGCGCAGGAAACATACTTTTCAGCTAATGGGTTAAAAACGGACCCCACTGGTTATTCTATACCAGCCTGCAAACGTGACTTACACAACTGCCTGTTCATGGTTGGTTACCTGCCAAATGACGGATTGAGTCAAAGAATTAGCACGCAACAGAGAGGGGCAACAATTTAGCACTTTAATCCTGCTTTGGTTGTTGTTCCTGTTGTACAGAGGGATGGACGGAGGGAGGCGGAGGATGAGGATGAAGAAGAGAGTGTGACAAGGACGCTTAATGGGTAAATATTGACATCCTGCATAGCAGCAACAATTTTAGCTTTAGAAATATAAAAACTGCATTATCTACATGTACAGGGCAAAAATGAGACTTTAAGACAAGTGTAGTGAAGAAAATTTGTTAAACATAAAAATGAGACATACATGTCCCTTTATCAAGTTTTCTAAATTTAGTTTCTTATGTTGCTCTCTTGCCAAAAAATTGTACATACAAGTCATTCTTTCAGTTTTCACATTTTACAGATGCCATTGCTGAGAACGTACAAACAAAATAAAGTGAACAATCAAAATTGCTGCATTAGGTAAATACATTCCTCAAATATTTCACAGAAACACTTCACTGCAATCTACCGGTCTCTGATTTTAAAGGGGACAAATGATGTTTGCACACCAGCACAAATTTCCTGCACGTATGTAAACGCATCACTGCATGTAGTCCACGCTGTTGACACTATGTCTTCTTCCTGCTTCGTCCTCTGCCTCCTGCAGGTTGGAGGTTCGCTGTGCTTGCAGACAAAGTATAGGACTGAAAGTCAAGTTTCTGCTGAAGAATCCCTGTGAGAATGAACTCAGCCGTGAGAACCGGGAGTGATGCAGAGACAGCCGGGCCACAGAGCAACCAGTCCTCCTCGCAGGAAATCACTACAGTCTGTGGCTGAGAAGAAGGAAAGAAATCGAACTTTAAAAGAAGGATTAACCATGTAGATTCAGATTCATAATGGAAATTTAAAGTTAAATTTTTTGATGTAAAAAATGAGAAGAGCTCTAAGTTGAACTAGTACCTTGTGAGTAGAGGGCATCCTGGGTAGAAAGATAGCTCCACTGCACGAGAGTATGTCTTTCATTTGGACTGGCTCTGGTTTCACTGATTTTGTAACATGGATCTCATATCCCTAATAGAAAGAAAACTAGAACTATTGTTTCTATTTTTATTTAATCTTTGTAAAAATGCTTCATGAAATCAATACAAGGCACTGGGGAATGGATTTTTTTTTGTATTACATGTTTATACTGTCCACTCAATGGTATCAACATAACATGTAGTTTCAAATGTTCCCTTTGTAGCTTTGAGGAAACAGTGCAGGGTAGGAAGACTATGTAATAAATGAAAATATTACTGCCTGCTGCCTTATGTAAAGTAAATCAACAGTGACTGTTGAATGCTTCGAGTCACAATATGTTGCATGCTGAGCACGATTCTAACATAAACATTTCTGAATTTTCACCATGACTCATCATTTTTCAGCCTCAATATTACCCACCACCTCTGTTCCATCTGCCAAGGGAAATACCATACTGGCACACTGTGAGCGAAAGTAATGGAATGAGTGAGTTGGCGTACCCGTAAGAGCGGCTGACTGCTGGCAGTCCTCAGAGAGTCCTGAAGACAGAAACTGAACTTCTTTTCCTGCTCTGGATCCTTCACAACAAAGGCATCAGGAGGCAGGAAGCTTCCAGCTTTACCACTCTGACACAGCAGGAGATATAAAGAGAGTGTGTATTTGAGTGGGTGCAGCATGAGTGTAGTATTTGTATATATGACTAATTTAATAGGGACAGAAAAATGGGCATGGGGCCAACTTTAACTAATCATGAAGCAACCAACCTTTTCTAGCCAGTGTGTGGTGACAATGGGGATTCCTTTAGCCACTGCGCACAAGAACTTGACAGTCCTACGCACTTTGTCAGTCACCAAACAGTTCATGTCTGCCACACCTTTAGCCATGCTGCCGCCTAAACGAGCCAACACTCTTTCGCCTTCTTCATCCACCACACCTGTGAACAGCACCTGAGAAACAATAGACACACAGTTTTCTTCAGATAGTCTGAGAAATTTGATGGAATGTTCTTTAAAGGATGTTCTAAGTGATTTATATTTTAACCATTCCTCATAAAGACACTAACACCTCCAAGTTAGCTGTTTGCCCTACATCCAATATCTATGCTAAGCCCAGACAGATGTAAAGGTGGTCTCTACCTTTTCCTCTAATTCTCTACAAGCATGTCAACAAGTATATTTTTGTAATTTTATTCCTCTAAATGTGTTATTGCGAACAAATATCTCTTGTGGACCTAATTTCTCAAATAAATTTTTTTATAAGTTCACAATAAGAAACACAAACATGCAGACCTTGTAGGACTGGCTGGCAACTCGCAGTCGGCCACTAGCTGCGGGGGAGGCAGATGACGAACGAGGAGTCTTTGCCATAGGAGAGGAGTCCGAAGAAGTCTGTCGCTTCCGGGAGACACTGCCGGTTCTAGTCTGAGGCTGTTGAATGGGGGGACAAAAAAAGGATGAAGAAATTAAAGGAACGAAAAGAAGTATGCAAGTATGAAAACAGACAAGGGCAAAGCATGGATGACACAAGATAATGACGCAGAGAACGGAAAACCACTAAAAAACTGAAATCATTTTAGTAATGATGGCCAGACTAATCTAGCTGCTGAAAGACTGAAAGAATTCCAGAGAGCCACTGGTGTTAGTTGAAGTACATTATTAGGGTGGGAAAAGCTGACTCAGACAGAAATGCACCAGGGCATTTGGCCAAGATAAAAGCCTTTAACTTCAAGGACAGAACTTCCTGGACACTAATTGTACACTACTGAGCTTCCCATTTGTCTAATGTACGATTCACTTTTAATGTTTTTGTCTCAATCAAGGCAACTTTAAGACCTTCAAATTTCAAAAGCATGTTTGAAATGGAAGTCCAGTATTTAAGTCACCTGTGATGTTGCCACTTTTGCATCCGGGCTCATGGAACTGAAAGATGTTCCAGTATTGTCGTCCTGCACTTCTTTCTTCTTGCTTTGGACTGCTGACGGCCGACCTTTTTTTCTCTTCTCAACAGTCTCAATTTTCTCTTCTTGCAACTCCACTTTAGGCGGAAACTCTCTTCCATTCTTTTTTCCTTGAGCACTGGATGCTCTACCTCTCCTCTTAACTTGGACAATATTTTCATCTTTAGTTTCATCGTTTCCTTTTTCCTCTTTTGTTTCAGTTGTTTGGACTTTCTGTTTCCCTTTGGCAACTTTGGAGCTGTTACTTGAACCTTCCTCTGTGTTTTCCACCATCACTCTCTTTCTTCCAATTCTTTTGTCTTTAGTTTGACCTCCAGCAGGTCCTGGGGTCACTACAGATTCACTTGCCACTGCTCGGACCCTGACATTTCTTTTGGACTGAGGTGAATCCTCACTAGCGTGACACGCCTCCCGATTTGTTTGGTCTTCGTTCTCTAAAGCAGCAGGTTCAGAGGCATTTTCACTGGGTTGCTGTCGCCCCCTTGTGGCGGCAGCCAGCTGACAGTCTGCCTTCTCTTTATCTTCCTCCTGAAAAACGTCATTGGAGGATTCTTCTCTTTTTTTACCCTTCTGGCCTCGGGCTGCAGGTTTGGGAGTTGAATTGTGATTACTCAGACCAATGACAGAAGGCGTGGAGTCTGCCTCTGTTTTCCTCCCTCTTCCGCGCTGCCTGCCTCCTCTTCCTCTGACTTGAAAGCCCACGCTGCAGCTGGAAACCTCAGAGTTGAGGGAATTGGAGGAGTTAGACCTTGAACGAAGTCCCAGAGGAGAACTTTCCTGTTGTAATGACCCTGCAGCTACCGTTCTCCTTCTGTTGCTGCTTCTGGCAACGGCTGCCTCAGCTGGCTCGCTGGCCCTCTTTACTCCTCTGCCTCGACCTCTCCCCCTGTTACCCTGTGTGTTTATGCTTGGAGCAGATCTCTCAGAGCTGACCGAGTTGGAAGAGTTGGAGCGAGATCTGGTTCTCCTTGCTGGGACATCATCGGTTGATAAGGCTGCATCTTGTTCTGGTTGTGAAGTGGTGGTTCTTCGGGCTGCTCTTCGGCCTCTTATTGGCACTCCGGGCTTGTTTTGTTCTTCCGTGGTTTTGTGTTGCTCTTGTCTTTGTTCTTCCTTGGCCTTTCTTTCTTTCTCCAGTCTCTCTCTTTCCTCACTCTCCACTTTCTCTTGGTGTTCTTGTTCTTTTCTGTCCATCTCAAGTCTCTTGACTTCTAGTTCTCTTTTTTCTTCCTGCATTTTTGCCTTTTCTTTCCTGGTCCTTTCTTTCCATTTCAAAAGTTTCTATCACTTGGGTTTTTAATTCTTCATTGTTTTGTCTTTCTGACTTTTTATCCTCTGACATTTCATTCTTCTGATTTCTTTCCCTCTCGAATTGTTCTTGTTCCCCAAGTACCCGATCATGCCTTTCCTTTTCTTCTTGCTCCTTTGTCTCTTTCTCTACTCTCTCCTGTTCAAGTCTTATACTCTCTGCATTTTCAGCCTTGAATCTCTCTTGTTCTTTATTCATATTTTCCTCCCTTTTGAATGCTCTGCTTCATCTGCTCTATGTTGCCTCTCTGTCTCCCCTTGGTTTCCCTCTCTTTCGTCCTTGTCTTCATTTCCCTTCTCCATTGTTTGTCTCTCCTGCTGCCCAAGGTTGACAACATTTTTCTCCTCTTCCTCTCTCCCTTTAGGTTTCTCCTTTATTAAGGTGTTATTTTCACAAGACCTTTCGGTTGTAAAACATTCTGCTTCCTTTGTATTTTTCTGTTTTCTCGTGGATTTCTTTCCTCTAGCCCTGGGCCTCTCTACCTCCTCATCTTCTTCATGAGGCCTGGATTTGACTTTATTCAAAACTTTAGTCTCCTCCCTTGTCATAGTCCTTGGAATATCAGTGCACTTGGCCTGCTGTTCCTCATTTAATTTTTGCAGTGTTTCTCCTTTATTTACAAAGGTGACTCCACTGGTTCCAGCTTCAGACCACCTCCCCCTCTCAGGCTGCCCATCATTTGTTGTTGCTAGATGCTGTATTTCAACATTAGAGACATCGGAATTTGTCTTCCGCTGTATCTTCCCATCCAGTTTTTTATTATCTAGAAATGCAATTAAGTCCTCATCACTTTTCTTATCTTCACCCATGACTATTGGTTGTGTGTCAACAGAACTGCTAAGTAGCTGCGCCTCCTCTTCGGGTTGCATTAGCTTTCCTCTTCTTTTTCGAAAACCTGGAACTACGTCTTGATTGCTTTCTTTATCTTCTTTTGTATTCGTTGCAGCATTCCTGTCCTCTTCATTTTGCAGACATGGCTCATTTTCACTTGTGCTCATGCCCTGAGCTTCACAGATACCAGGGTGCATGGTTTGGTTTTCAGAATCAGTGAGGGGTTGTGTCTGCTCCTCTTCAAGCTGCAGTGGCTTTGCTTTTCTTCTTCGTGGACCTGGAAATGAGTCATTGTCATCTAAGCTGTCCATTGGCTGAGTTTCAGCTGTAGACAGAACTTCACTAAAGGGTGTCTGGTCAGTTTGAAGTATGGCTCTATTTTCTTTCCCTTCTTCTGTTTCCGTCTGTGTTCTGGATTTAACTTGTACAGAAGAAGCAAGTTTGTCTGTTGTTATAATCTCCTCTTCCTCAAAGGCAGACATGGGTTGGGTTTCAGCCATGGCAAGAGTACTTGAGATGGGACACGCCAAAGAATCAGCCTCAGCAGCTGTGTTTTCTGTCTCGTCTTGATCGGTTTCATCTTCTGAATCACTGTAGAGCTCTGAAATGTATGCTTGTGTTGCTTCTAGGGCCAAATCTATGTGGCCTCCTTTTTCTGGAATTACAGAACATATGGCAGGCTCTTCACTCTGTCCAAAGGCCTGCGTAGCCTCCAGGGTTGGAGCATTTTCTGCAGATGTTCTGTCTGAAGTTAAGATTGCTGCATTTGATTGGATAGCCTCCACATTTCTATCCACAGGGAGAAATGCTTGGGTGCTTTCTGTGGCCAGAACTTCGGCCTGGCATTGCAAGTGGCTACCATCAGACAATCCCAGCTGGAAAGATGCTCCACGGCTAGAATGCTCGTTTTTTTCATCATCAGAACGCTCAAGGTCAAAAGTTTGGGTGGGGTCATCTAGAGGGTTGCCCTGGCAGTTTCTGGTCTGAAGAATGAAGGACTGTGTCTCTGCTACGACAAGGTCCTCATCCTCTTGGCTGTCTGAACAGGATGAGGCTACACCAAGGAGACAATAAAGTTAAATAAGTAATAATATTGTTATTTGCAAAAGAAACAAATAAAAAGTAATTTGCTTACATTTAATAGGAAGTGAAGAGGGACTCAGGAAGGCCTGAGTTTCCATATTTTCCACTTCTCTTTCTAAAACCATTGCAAAATAAAAAATAACAATTAGAAATGTGTTCAATTACCAAATCTAATATAGCAGATAGAGGTGTATATTGAAATTGAGATAATTGTTTTGTCTTTATCTGCAAATTTTATCTGTATTTTTAATCTTGATATCTTGATAGTTAATTATAAAAAGACATTATAAATTTTTCTATTTTGAGTGCTTAAAAATGTGCTTTTCTTTGTCTATACAGTTAATAACAAATTTGATTGACAAGTTAAAAAGTAATGAAAATAATTCCATAGTTCATTCCATTAAAAAAGTGCAATTTCCAGTTCAAGTTAGTGCTAGGATGACGCTTAAAATCAAAGCCTTCTGCTCAGCTCAATTCACTCTTTCTCTCTCCACTATGCTCTTCTGCTGTCTGCTGCATTCTGCTATATTCTGTCCTTTAGGTAGTATTCATTATCAAATTACAATAAAAAAGAATGCTGCAAAACATGACAGTTAAGCAGAAATCGGTAAAATCCTCTGACTGGTTAGAAGCACCAGCATTGCTTTTTTGATCTCTTTAAATTTTAAAAGCAATTTGGAAGATATTTTTCTACTAAGTTACATACTGTAGCTTTAATCTGTAATCTTAAAGCATATTACCTGAAAGCTGTACAGGTGTAGAGCAGTTTTGCAGCAAGGGAGGGTGAAACCCAAATGTTTTTTCTCTGCATGGGTCAGGATTCTGGTCTTCAACTGGCTCTCGGACGTCTGCCTCGTCATTCTCCACTTTTGTACCATTGTCGACACTACGGTTGGCTTGACTGTCCACATCCCTAGCAGAGGGCACACTGGCTTCATCCACATCGGTGTTTGCATCATCTGACAGAGGGGCATCTGACACATTAGCAGGAGAGACCGACAAGTTTGTGACAGCAACAGGTATAACCAGAGGGGAATCATCGTCCACATCTGTGTCACTGTCAGGACGAATATTTAACTCAGCTCCTGCATCTGCAGTACTGCTTGATTCTGTGGCAGCAAACACCGTCTTGGGTTTACTGAGAGTTAGGGTTGGTATGGCTTCATCATCTGTGTCACTGTCTGGGTTCAGCCTGGGAAGAGTAGGGGTGGATTTAGGTGCGACTGACTTTTCATCTAATCTGGTTTGACATGCATCTATTTTAGAGCTTGGTTTACTTTTTCCATACTCCCCTCCTTTTATTTCCTCATCAGCATCTGTGTCACTGTCTAGGTAGAAATCTTTTGGCTGTGTTGAAGAGTCAGCAATGTGTGTGCTCTGAAATGACATGGGTTTCGCTTCTGTGACAGCATCTGACACAGCAGAGTCATCGTCCACATCAGTGTCACTGTCCATGGTGACTCCCTCAGGCTGAAGAACTAAAACATGAGGAGGCTTGGTGTTTTCACTGGAGCTAGATACTGTTTTAAGGACTTCGTCTATGGCATCTTCATCATCTGTATCACTGTCCATATGAAACTGGTCTGTGTTTGGTGGATGAGTGACTTGGCCCAAGGTCACAGGACTTGGAAATGCCACCCCTTTCTCTTCTCCCTCTGTGTCAGTGTCACTCTCCATGTTAAATACAGGGACTGCATGTGCAGAGACTTCTGGTGTAGGCACAGGCAATTCATCTCCTGTGAGACTGACATTCATTTCTTGTTGTGCTGCAGCATGTTGACCATTTTTACAAGACTCTGTCCCTCCCGGTAGTATTCTTTCTTCTTTCTTTCCTTGGTCCTTTTCACTCTCATCCACAATTGTAAGTGGCTGCTTTTTTAACTGCTGTTGCTGTCCCACATTTATATCTATCTCTTCCTTGTTCAAACTGACATCTCTATGAGGTCTATTTTTAGTTGAGGAAGACGGTGTAATTGGACTTTCATCCTCACTGTTAAACAATGTAAAACATAACAATATAATTAAGGAATACGTTTCATTGCAGCACATACTTGCATTGGTTATGTCTTTTATTATTAATGTACATAGTGTATTTTATTTTATAAGAAGTTGTTGCTAATTTACCTTTCTGGGACAATTTTGTTTGTTGGACTCAAAAATGTAGAACAAGCTGGACTTGACTTATGTGAGTCAGAATCAGACACTGCAAAAGATAGAAAGATGACCTTGTAAAATGTCATACAAAAAATCGAATTTTATCTTAATACATGTTTTTTTAATACCTAGAGCCTTGCGCCCTCTTGCTCCTCCTCCTCTTCTTTCATTATCTGAGTCTGAATCAGATTCTGGGACCAGGGTCCTCTGTGGCTGAGTTGGTGTTTGCTCAAAGGACAGGCAACTGACCTTGACAGGACTGCGCGTTAATGACATCCTGGCCTTCAATCCTCTGTTGACACATTTCTTGCTTCCTGTGCTTGTGACACAACTTTTTTCTCCTGAGGCATCTGGCAACCTGGCATTTACCCCCAAACCCAAATTTCTGCTTACAGGTGTCCTCGTGTCCTCTTGAGACAAATCTGTGTTTACAGCACAGCTGACATACTGACATGGGATGTCGGCCACCACCAAACTGTCACCATCACTGAGGGCATAGCGCACATTAGGAGTCAGCTTTATGCGGCCTTTGCGGGTCCCATTCATGCTTCCTAGGTCCCAAATCAAAGTCTCTATATCCACTTCACTTTCAGAGCCTCTTCTCCTGTAGACAGAGATGCCAATAGTAGCATGCTGCTTGGATATTGAGGATGCTGGCAAAGGCAGGCTGCAGGAGTTGGGGTCACGGCCCAGCACATTTTCTCCAACAAAGAGGGGGAACTCTGGGTAAGAGAAAATGTTCATTGTAACAAATACACATATACCTTCACCATTTGTTAATATCAGCAGCAGTAAACCCACCTGTCTCAGGGATGTGTGGATTTTTTAAGATCTGCAGTTTAGCCAGTGGTCGCCCCTTCTTATTTTCATTCTCCTGCTCACTTTCTTCATCATCTGACTCCAAGATTGAGTCACTGATCATCTGGGTAGCATCCATTTCTCACACAGGGTATCCCAGGCTGACCATGTGTTAAGACAAAGACGAATTGTTAATAAGGTTATATTGCTAGCATACAATATCGAGTACAGTGTTAGCTTAAACTCGCCTGGACGTAGCCAGATGGACTCATCAGTAACTCCGTGCAGCAAACGTTAGCTTAAACAGCTAACTGTTGATCTCTAACGTGGTCGTGCTTTAAACGACAGTAAGTTAGACTTTTAGGTCTAGTCGTATCTGGTATGCTTGCTAACATCTTATCTTTACCACTAATCTAAATTAGACTTCAAACTGTAGCATTTAGGTTAAAATCACATCCATTCACAACAATCCCACTTCCGGTCAGCAAAAAACTAAACCTATAGACGTTAACCCTGGTTTGAAAATTTCAAACGTCAATATCACAAATTTCACGTCAAAACAAACACTTAAAAAATATATTTATTGTCAGTTAAGCATATACTTTATTTTAAATATCATTTAGGTGAAACAAAACTTCGAACCTAATTAACTCTGCGTTTACCTTCACAACTATGAAGGGTTATTACGCTACCATTTTAGTAGCTTTGCTGTAAATCACCCAATTTTATGGGGAAAGAGTTTTATGCTACTCAAACAGATATTGTTATTGCAGCATGGGCATTATAATTTTTTCCCACGTATGCTAAAATTAACTTTTTCTGAAAAGATTTTCATTCTGATACCTACCTCTACACGTCTTGGAGTTCTCAGTGTAGATAAACAAATGTGTTCATGCACTTCCTGGAAACAATTTAGAACGCCCCAAAGTGGTGCTTGAGAGGCAAGCGATTGGCCATAACAACTGTAAGTCATGCTAAAGGGGGTTTCAATTGGATATCTTAACGTCGGTCTCAAATATAACGCTTCTGATTGGACAAAAAATCTCCGTGGCGTCATCAGTCGGACATTTATTTTCGCGCCGTGCACACTATGCCACCGCTACAGAGCTGTGCATGTCTTTCATTTCATTTTAATCTATAAGTTACAAAAGTGACTTATTTGTGATAAAAGAATCAGAATCAGAAAATTATTTATTATAACAGTAGTAGGAAATTGTGGTGCAAAAAGGTGCAAACATATAATCTACAGAAAAAAGTTAAAGTGCAAAGGTCTGAATTAGAACAAATACGAAACATGTACAGAAATAATATAAAGCAATAAAAATAAAAATAAGTAAGTGAGGGTAAATTGTGAGGGTAACACAGCTTGGAAAGTTAAAGTGACTGTCCATAAGTTGGGGGGGAGTTGTCTGTGGGGTAATGACTGATAAAATAATAATAAATATTAAACCTCCATTACTGTTTATTGTTTAAGTATTTAGTTTATTATCTATGAATTTATCTATCTATGAGTGTGTTAATGGAGGTTGTTGATATGCACAACTATGTGTGTTACTTACTGTTTATATTAAATAATATTTACGGAACAAAAATACCTAAAGATCCATGTAAACTACGTAAACAATGTTACAAGTAGTCTTACCTTCAGTCCTGCAAGGACTCAACATTCAGCTTTTTCCATTTTATATGCAAATATTTTAAAAATAAAATTTCAAATACCACAAAAAACGTTCAGACCTTGAACCCCAATCATTGTGTCTAAGGGTAGGTCAAGACAATTATTATTTCAGCTGTGTGCCTAT
The DNA here is from genome assembly GCA_033026295.1 of Channa striata. Taxonomy (NCBI): domain Eukaryota; kingdom Metazoa; phylum Chordata; class Actinopteri; order Anabantiformes; family Channidae; genus Channa; species Channa striata. The sequence continues at coordinate 18,800,052 of CM065175.1, read as the reverse complement.
ATTGCAAATGCTTCTAATAGATACAGGTCTTATGTTTATTTGACCTAACAATACACTCACACAATTCCTTACTGAATTGTTTGCTGCACCTTCTAAGTTATAAAGTCCCCCTGTTAGTGGCAGCTAATGGCAGGTTATAACACCTGCACAAACATTTTATAACGTGATCAACCGTGGCATCCATTAGAGAAGTCTATATTCATTTTATTATGTATTCAGCAGGACCTTTAAATCAAAATCAAAAGTTTATTGATCAAAAAAGAAATGTCCTCTTGTATGTGCTGTATATATACAATGATTATTTGAGTAATGCCAAGAGGCAATAAGCATATGGTTACTGATTCAAGCTCAGCATTGGCAAAGTTGTGAAAGTGTTTCTTGGTGCTAAGAAAAAAAAATTCTGTGGCCTTGACTGTGATTATATTACATGTGGAGCAGTGAAGAATTATCATCTGTATGTTCACCTCACTAAATTGCACAATGTACAGTGTATTATTATTATTATTTTATTATTTGTATTATTTTATTTATATCTTATTACTATGTATATATGTTATAATGTGTAACAGCTACTGCAACACCAAAAAACTTATATATTCATTATGCAAAATGTATACACACCAGCTATTTGTCATTCAAGTGCTGCAGTGGATGAATAAATGCATCAGTAACCTTGTAAAAGTTAAAAGCCCCCACTGTAAATTCTACTTGATAACAAATCCCCAACTATTAATTTTGAAATGTAATTAAAATTGAATGGTTTTATTGTAGTCAATGTATTATCAGCTAAAACAACTAAAATACTTTATTTTAAAATAAGAATGCAAAGGAGAGCAAACTTTCTTTTGACAACTTTATTTGCAGTAAATGACAAGGGATATCTAATGTACTCTAAAGTTTGATACTAACATTGCTCTGGACACTAGGTTTGTTCCTTGGGTACTTTAGTGGTTGATCCTTAGTTGATTATTTTTCGTTTTGGCGTTGATGGGTTGAGCTTTCTGTCTTGACCTTCACATCTTTATTTTCAAGCATCCTCTTCAGCCTCCTCTTCAAATTCACCTTCTTCCTCAGCAGTGGCATCCTGGTACTGCTGGTACTCAGACACCAGGTCATTCATGTTGCTCTCTGCTTCAGTGAACTCCATCTCATCCATACCTTCACCTGTGTACCAATGCAAGAAGGCCTTACGACGGAACATGGCTGTAAACTGCTCTGAGATACGCTTGAACAGCTCCTGGATGGCTGTGCTGTTGCCGATGAAAGTGACAGCCATCTTGAGGCCACGGGGTGGAATGTCACAGACAGCAGTCTTCACGTTGTTAGGGATCCATTCGACAAAGTAACTGCTGTTCTTGTTCTGCACGTTGAGCATCTGCTCATCAACCTCCTTCATGGACATGCGGCCACGGAACACAGCGGCCACGGTTAGATAGCGGCCGTGACGTGGGTCACATGCTGCCATCATGTTCTTGGCATCAAACACCTGCTGGGTGAGCTCAGGAACTGTGAGGGCACGGTATTGCTGGCTGCCCCTGCTGGTGAGGGGGGCGAAGCCAGGCATGAAGAAGTGCAAACGGGGGAAAGGCACCATGTTGACAGCCAGTTTCCGGAGATCAGCATTGAGCTGACCAGGGAAGCGCAGGCAGGTGGTGACGCCACTCATTGTGGCAGACACAAGGTGGTTAAGGTCTCCATAGGTGGGTGTGGTCAGTTTAAGTGTGCGGAAGCAGATGTCATATAGAGCCTCGTTGTCAATGCAGTAGGTTTCATCTGTGTTCTCCACAAGCTGGTGCACGGACAGTGTGGCATTGTAAGGCTCAACCACTGTGTCTGACACCTAAGGACAGAATCACACAGAACTCCTCCTTATTTACATGATCTCAAGACAAAACCTAAGGCTAAACAAACTAAAATGAGAAACTGGCAATTTTTATGGCCATCACATGGATGTGTTACCTTGGGGGAAGGCACCACACTGAAGGTGTTCATGATGCGGTCAGGGTACTCCTCGCGGATCTTGCTAATAAGCAGGGTTCCCATACCAGATCCTGTTCCCCACCTAGAGAGTGGGTAAGCTGGAACCCTGCAGACAGTCACAGCTCTCGGACTCTTTACGAACTACATCCAGGACTGAGTCCACCAGCTCAGCTCCCTCTGTGTAGTGACCCTTGGCCCAATTGTTTCCAGCACCGCTCTGACCTGGATGGACAAAAGTGAAACTCAGGTGAGCTATTCTTTCCTCCTGCTTCATGAAAAGGATTAGCTATTCAATTGCATGAAAAAGGATTTGTTCATACGCACCAAAAACAAAATTGTCAGGTCTAAAGATCTGGCCAAAGGGTCCAGACCTCACAGAATCCATGGTGCCAGGCTCCAAGTCAACCAGAATTGCCCGAGGAACATATTTACCTCCTCCACAAGAAACAGAATGAGAAAAAAATTGAGAGAGCAGAAGAGAGAGAAGGGGAGAAAAATCAAACCAACTCAGTAATGCAGGAAACCAGTCTTGGATGTTACGCAGGTTATAAAATGTGAGTAAAAGCCTTTAATGTACCTTATCAATCATTATCAGGAGGGGAGCTTACCTGTGGCCTCATTATAGTAAACGCTGATCCTGTCCAGCTGCAGGTCACTGTCTCCATGGTAAGTCCCTGTGGGATCAATGCCGTGCTCATCGCTGATCACTTCCCAGAACTGCAGACAGAAAATGGAAGGTATCACATGACAGTGAATGCGGTTTATGGGAACGGGGACTTTAAACGAGAATAACAACAGTGGGTTTGCATTTTAGAGTCGGCTAAAATTACGGGATTTTTCCGCCTTTTCTGAACCCATTCCATACAACGCAGCTGTTAATATTTCCACATTTGTCGACTGATGACTTGGCAGAAAGCAGTTCTTTCAGATGTAAAAATGCAAAGCAAGGGGCACAGTGATGCTAGAGTTTACTCCACGGGCAAAACAGAAAATAAACTCCATTTGCAGGCAGTCACAGTTCACTGAAGGCACTGATTGTCTTCAGATCTGTATTCATGTCTTGTTCTCTCTTTAAAGACCACACTCAAATCTTTGGCAGCGTTAAATCCCATGAGCGCGTGCAACTGTTGCATACGCAAGCAACCATTTGCAAGCACATATTTTTCTGATATCATCCCACTCAGACATTTTTTTGTCATCTAGCCTGTGATTTTCTGCTAACAGCAGCAATAAGAGGATTTTGAGTAATCTGCATAAGCAGGCTGTATTACAGCTGAGTATTTAAGAGCCTTGGAACCAGCTGTGGGCTAACGTTTTAGTAAGACCATGTAAAAAGAAAAAGGTCCAAGTGACCTTAATAGGTGGACGATCACAGCACGGCAAGACAAAGAGAAGAACAAAGAGCGAAAAAGGTTCACGCAAAAGACAGAGAAAATCATGAAAATTTGACAGCAATGATATGAATGGCTATCAGTAAAGCCTGAATACAATAATAGTGAAAGAATGAGGACAATAGGCAGGAAAGCATTGCCACACCCTGACCTAATTCACCACAATGTAGCCCTTCAGCAATTCTGTCAATCATATCCACTGGACATCGAAGTCGATGAGTCCCGGGGGAATGGAAACAACTGTGGATCCTCCCTGCGAGGCCACCAGTAGCGATTTTACCAGCACACACAAATGATATTCCATGCTTTATGGGGGGGTAATTTGCAGAATTAATTTAATTGCACCAGCTTATATGTATAAATTATGTACCACTGCTGTGGTCGCAACAAAAATGAATTAAATGTACAGGAAATGGTTTTGTGTTGCGTTTATTTCCTTTGGGCTTTCTATGAAGACGGCCACTGATTGCACATTAAGTCAATCGAGAGACCAGTGACTTCACCCACTGTGCATCAGCTGTTTCCTCCATTCCTCCCCCACCCTACCCCTAATTTGGTTAGGAGAGGTTACATGGATGGTCACAAAGACAGGCCCTGCTAGAACATTAAAATCTCAATCAGCAGAGCATCGCCGTGATAATGAGATATCTTGTAAAATATAAGTCATTGTTATTGTGATGTCCCTTTAAATAACAGGGAAAGACTACTTGATAAACATATGCTGCCTGGAGCAAATTATCAGTTGTAAAACAAAAGGAGATGTTAATAATGGGCCAAGGACATGTGTGCTGTTGCAGACTGTTGTTCCTGTTAGTCTGGGTCAATGATGTATTGATGCTGAAAATGTGATCCTATTGTGTATAATATAGTGTCAAACACCAGATACCACTAGTAGTCTACATATAAATTGACAAAGGAGAATAAACAAGTGCATATATTTGCTTCAAGCACAGATGGTGTCTCTCAGAAAAGGCACTGTCTTTCTTTAGCAATTATGCAGGCCACACCCTTACCACAGCTCCCTCACCAGCTGAAGCATCAGACTGCATCTGCAGCCCACAGGAAAAAAATCTAATCAATATGGATTATTGATCCATCAGTCATTTTGGGGGGCGAAATACTAGGCCTGCCATCCCAGCTCATTGTCTGAAAAACCAATCATATCTGCTGTTGGAAGACAAAGAAACCAGAGGAGTGCGGAATACACGGGCTGAGAGGCTCTGACAAGAGAAGAATAGATTTCTGATTTTCTTTCCTCGTTTCTTTTTCCTAGACAATGTCGTGGGGTCAGCTGGATCCACCGTGCAGAGGCGCAGACACGCCCGGTGTTGTGTGGACAAAAAGAGCCCGTCGTACCGTTATTTCAGCGCTCCACACCCACCCACCAGTTACCGCAGTGCACAGGATTCAGACAAAAAGCACAAAACTACACACATACAGCTGTTGTTGTTGTTTTTTTTTTACTGCTTATGAACGATATTTTCTCTTTTCTGATGTGCACGAGTGCACAAAGGATCGTTTTGTGTCTGCACAAAGAGACAAAAGGAGTCCTTTGTCTTCCCACATTTAAAACACAAATCATCTCTATACAAATGTTTTCTGACACATATAACGGGTCATTTCTGCACAGCGAGTCTGGGGCGTATTCAACAGTTTAAAAAATGTGATTCTGAAAATGATTTTAAATATCCTCTTACCTTTGCGCCGATCTGGTTACCGCATTGGCCGGCCTGGATGTGCACGATTTCTCTCATTGTGGATGCGAACGTTGAACGACGACGAGCAGAAGCGTTACTTTGTTAACACGAGGAGCCGGGCGCAGGCTTGGACCGGTATGCCGGACAATGGATTTATAATGTTGGAGGGGGTCCAGAACCAGACTGGGGCTGGGTAACGGGCGTGGCTAGACCCCAGACCCAGCTGTTGTAGACGAGGATTGGCTGAGAGGATTCGCTGAAAGGGGGAGGAGGAGGAGGAGGAGGAGGAGGGGGGAGGGGAGGGGAGGGGAGGGGGGCGCTGCTGCAGAACAGGGAGTGGAAATTAGATACTGAGAATAACCAGAATTTTACCAGCTGCTGTCCACCAACACCCAGTAAAATATATTTACATTTTTGATGGAGATGTCAGACGAGAATCACAAAGCAGCAATGCCCCCCTTACAGCAAGGACAGATGGTTGAAATTTCAGTTTGAAATGGGGTACCAAGATGGAGTCAGCCCAAGCCCCTCTCCTCAGGGTCCTTTGGCATTATTTGGAACCATGCCACAAGGTCGTTTAATAGCTGTCCTCAATATTTTAAATCATATGCACTTGAGCTTGATGATTCCTTCCTTATCTGTCAGACTCAGGAGACCACAAGCACTGGGTTGTGTTGCACTGGGTGGTGCACTGCATCCAGCTGTTTGCTGCTTTGAGGCTAAGCAATAAAAGCAAGTCATGATGCTGTTTTCACTGCAGCTGCTTAGTCATATCTGATGTGATATGGTGTATATGTCTGTATATTAGCCCCCTAAAGTTATAAGAGTGGGTGACCTAAAATCTACTGCTAGGCATATTTTTAAATAGGTATTTTTTTATAGGTACACAAATGAGTATAATTGCAATGGACTCCACTGCCATTATGCTTATTATTTCTGTTGTATCTAAAAATAACATCACATGCAGACTTTCATCTGTATGGTACATGATAATTCCAGAGAGAGAAGAATCTGATACAGCAGGGATAAGTTGATTATTGATTTGTTGTCAAGTTGTATATTAGACTATAAAGAAGCTTCATATTCTGTTGAACAAACTGCAAATTCTGTAGCCCATTTAGACATTTAACAAGGGAAAATCTCATTGAGACTTGTGCATCTGGTGAACTATCGAATTGGCAAGCAAACAGCAAACAGAACCCAACAAAGTGTAATAATGTCTGACAATTATTACACTAATCTAATTAGGTCTTTTTCCTGTGCTGTGCAGTGCCGGAAAACACCTTCTTTTCTGCATCCCATGGCAATAGAAACTGTTAAAATGTATAATTTTGTCTAATTTTTGGAAATCAATCTCCCACCTTAGAAACCTACAGCCTTATGCAGAAATGGCACGGCCTTATGCAGCCTTATACATTTTCAGTTATTGTCCTCATAAGCTTAGCAATCAAAAAACACTTGGAGTTCACAGTTATTCAGGTGACATGATTAAGCATTTTGACAATCTGTTTTTAGAACAATGACTCAGTAACTTCTCTTTTTAATCTCAAAATTAATTAACATCAATATGACCTTCAGAACAAAAAAGACACAAAAACAAGGCTTTTAAGAAATGTACATGTCTCTTGCAAGGAAGCCACGGTCTGCTCTCTGTACAAATTGATGAAATGTGCGTACTGTTTTGTAAATGATAATGTTGATTTACGAAATGTAGCGCCTGAGAAACACACATTAATTATTATTTGTAACCTCTTGTTGTATATTTTGTATCTGTCTGCTATTTGCTGCACTTTTCTGTGAGACTGTGGGGTCAGTGAGGGCTGCAGACTCTGCTGAGACAGCTGGCAACTAATGCATGCAGGCAATTCGCAGGCAGCAAGGCCGGCAACATGCTCACCGTGCCTTAAAATGCTCAAATATGATCCCTCCAGCTTCAAAATGAATTGAATAGTCGCTGTGTAATTATTAGCAGTGTTGGAAAGGAAAAAAATATTTAACCAATTAATAACCAGCTTTCCTAATTGTAGACTTTTAAAAGAAAATGAAACATCCACAGCTACCAAAGCACTATTAGTGTTGTAATAAAGCATAGAAATAGGTAATATGTATAAAATAAATAGATAGGTGCACAGACAGATAGATATTATATTTTTCACAATTTCCGCACATTTGTTGCATTTGAGCTGCAGTTGCCACATTTGGCCACTAGAAGGCCGCAGACCGCACGTCGCGTTACGTCACTGCTGCGGATGGGCGTGGTCTGCAGACATTTCCATCTACCAAACTGATTTTTCGCCTTTTAGGTGGAAGAAGCGTCTCTCTGTCGGACCCTGTCAACAAAACTCTGTTTCCAGTTAATCCTAAAAAAAAGACAGACCAACTTTTCGTTGTGATCAAATATCGGTAAGAAACACAGAGCAACCAGTCGGATTTTTCTCGATTAGTCGAAGCTAGTCGCTGCAGTTTAACTGTTTTCTTCCGTAGCTGTTAGCAGCGGTATCGACTCCTCCGTTAGCATGGGAGCTAGCTGTCACGGAACCCGTCATTATGTTTACATTTACTGACATTTTAAATATAAAATACATACTGCATAATGTGCAAACTCACAAACCAACTATGAGGAGGAAGTGCGTTCGGGTTCGCCGTGCTGATTTAGATGCCTGGGGTTGGCATGTGACTTAAACTAGATCTTAGAACGTATATGTAACTTTATGATCCAAGTGTATGATTCTGTTTATGACCCCGGTATGATTTATGCAAATAAACTTATACTATGGTGTTGTCCTGTCTCGCTTCAAACACGATTTTAACTGAAAAGTCCTGTTGTCTGTGAATGCCCGAACATTTTCACACAGTACATTTGGAGAATGCCCCATTTTTAATAATTCCTTTTTGTATGTACATTTTACTGTCACATTTCTTTTAACTTCAGAAATATTCACATTTCTGCCAATAGTTTTCCACCTCCAACACACTTGAGCGAAGAAAACATAATGGACATTTAATTTGCAGACTGTAATAATGTTCAGACTTTTCCAATGTCTTATATTCGCTTTTGTATCCTGAATTCAGGAATCAAGATGTTCTACACATGTGGTCCAAATGAAGCCATGGTGGTGTCTGGTATGTTAAGACCTTTATTTAATTTCACTTTGTCTTTTATACTCCATGAGAATAGTCACTGTTTATGATTAGGACAGGAATGTATTCCCTTTGGGGTAATAAAAGTCTCATCTTCATAATACTGGATTTTTCTTACATACATGTCATAAGCATGTAGTCAAATGCAGATGTAATAGCACACCAATTCATTACTTGTATAAAAGTGCAAAAGCTTGCCTAAAAAATACTCCAAGTATCACTTCAAGTTTTTTAGTCAAGTAAAACTACTAATTACATGCTCTAATTTTTGCTTGTAGTACAAAAGTAAAAGTACTCCATTAAGAAAACATGTATTTTAACATAGTATTTAGTTTTGAATCGCTAATTCTAGTCTAAATCAAATACTCAAGATCTACAGACTAGTGGAACAAGAACATCAGGTGATAAATGTAAGACTTATTTTAGCCACTTTATGTATTAACAGATGGTTAATCCATAATAATTCATCAGCAATAATTGCTTCATGATATTTTTTAAAGCAATATGTAACTAGTGGCTAAAGCTCTAAAAGGAACATCATAGTAAAAGTACAATTCTTTTCCTCTGAACTGTAGTGGATTAGAAGTAAAAGCAATTTAATTCAAAAATACTCCACTTAAATACAAGTATGAGTAAATTTATTTGACAAAAAAGAGTTTTTTGTGCAGTCGACTAGTGAGTCTGTGTCATGTGAGTGATTTAACCACCCATGTCTTGTGGTAAAATGAGATTGAGCAACAATTACGGTCACTTTGCAGTAAGCTTGGAATTTTACAGTTTGCTATGATATGAAGGGTATTAATGAAAAGTATGACTTATATTTTGTAATACAGGTTGGAAGAATGAGCTTTGTCTTAGTCCAAGCTAGTTTACATGGGTCACCAACTGTATGCTATGACATAATAGTGTAATATATATGTTATTTCCTCTCCCTTCCTCACTTTCTCTACAGGGTTTGGTCGTTCTCCTCCTCTAATGATTGCTGGAGGAAGAGTGTTTGTCTTCCCATGTATTCAGCAGATCCAGAGGTGACCTTTTTTTAATTTTATATCAGTACAACATTGCTGGTGACCTTTTTTTTTTAATTTTATATCAGTACAACATTGCTGTCTCAGTTGAACTGTTGATTAGCAAATAAAGGTGACAAGAGAGATAACATAGAAAAGAAATGTACTGTTTTAAAGACAATAAAGCAAAGACGTCCCTTATCTGTTGCTGGACTGCTGCTCATTAGCAGGGCTGCTGATTTAATTTCCTTTGTGACTTGACTTGCTCTGCCTTCATATTCTTGCTCTCTGGTGTTGTATTTCATCCACTCCACACTTGGTATTGTTTCTTTATCATGTAATGTCTTCTCAGAATCACACTCAACACCCTGACTTTAAATGTGAAGAGTGACAAAGTCTACACCCGCCACGGGGTCCCTATCTCTGTCACTGGCATTGCACAGGTATGCTTATGAGTCGGATGACTGAAATAACAAAATGCCTATACTAAATCCAATATTATATTTTATTATATTTTGGCTAAAAACCCAAATAGAGCACATGGGTTAGTTGTTACCTAAATGACATTTACAGTAAAATAGTCTGGTGCACATATGTGCCAGGTGCTCACAGTATGAATGCATGATCATTTAAAAGGAACATCACACACTGGAAGAATTCAATCTTCCAATTGTTAAATCTTCATACTGCTACTCGTAAATGCTGTTGACTTTTTTCAGGTGAAGATCCAGGGCCAGAACAAAGAGATGCTGGCCACAGCCTGCCAGATGTTCATGGGCAAGTCCGAGTCGGAGATTGCTCAGATTGCACTGGAAACTCTGGAGGGACATCAGAGAGCCATCATTGCCCATTTGACGGTGGAGGTTTGTGTGTTTTCAAATTAATTTGGTTGGCTTTTTCCTTGCCTAAAAGATAGTTTGGGGTGTTTGGTTTGGATTAATCACTAACTTAACCACTTAGTGAAGCTGTAATGCATGTAATTATTCTAATGAACATTTCAATCTCTGTCTACAGGAGATCTACCAAGACCGTAAGAAGTTCTCTGAGCACGTCTTCAAAGTGGCCTCTTCTGACCTGGTCAATATGGGAATCGGTGTCGTCAGCTACACTCTTAAAGACGTTCACGATGATCAGGTACTTTTTCTCTGTTCAGATGAATTTTCTAGTGGCATAAATGTGATGCTCAAAACACCATAATTACTGGAGAGGCAGGAATCTATACTGTCACTGTGAGCCCACATCTTCTATATGGAGGTTTTTAGTCTTAGATGTTGTCCTCTTTTACAGTAATGCAGTCGGATAATTGATATTGACTCACTGCCTGTGACTGCAACCCCCTCTGAGCACTACTGATAAATCAGGCCTAAGTGCTTCTGTAGTAACCACACTATCTACTGTTTGTGTGTTGCCTTCCTTCTCACTGTTCCTACTGCGTTGTCTCATAGTCGACTGCCCTGTCTCTGTCTGTCTTGCTCTGGCAGGGCTACCTTCACTCCCTGGGCAAAGCCAGAACAGCCCAGGTGCAGAGGGATGCAAGGATTGGAGAGGCTCAGTACAAACGGGATGCAGTCATCAGGGTGAAACTTCCTTTTGTTCTTATCGTGTCACTGCTTATTTTACATATGGATGATCTCAAGGTAAAAACAATCAATAACTTGAAAAGAAGAATTTAATCAATTTTTTTCTTGCTGCTTTGATATTACAGGAGGCCCATGCTATGCAAGAAAAGGTGTCTGCTCAGTACCACAACGAAATTGAGATGGCGAAAGCCCAGAGGGACTATGAGCTGAAAAAGGCAGCCTATGATGTGGAGGTTAATACCAAGAAGGCTGAGTCAGAAATGGCCTATCAGCTTCAGGTACAATCTAAAGAGGCATTAAGGTTGTTGTGGTTTAGTCAGTCTACTCAACATGTACAGGCCTACTCCATTTGTTTATTAGGCTAATCAGGTACCAATAAAACCAACCCAACCTATAGATAACATCAGATTATGTGTCAGCGATTGTCAGCTACAGCGTACACTTTTTTTTTTTTTTTTAGATTTTTTATTTACAGGAAATATGCTTCAAAACTTATTCTACTTTGGAAAGGCTCTATCAAAGCTTCCTGTGACCCAGATTTACAGAGCAACAGTGAAAGCAGTGCTTAGGTAGTTATTTCTAAGTCATTCAAGCAGACCCAATTTTCATGAACTTCAAACGGCCCAAAAGGTGACGTCAGAGAATTTGGACATTTCTTGCTTGATTTAGCAGGTTTTTCATCATTTTTTGTAGTAATTTTATAAGAATAACTACCTGTAGGGCTGTGTATATTGTGAGGTAGAGGGAAGAGGGAAGCAGAGCAAGTGAGGGTTCAGCTGAGTTTAATTTAATTCAACTTTATTTATATAGCACCATTTTACAACAAAGTCATCTCAAGGCACTTCTGATAATAAAGTCAAGACTAAACAGACATTTAGAGAAAACCCAACAAATCTCCCTTGAGCAGATATAGGCAACATTGGGGAGGAAAAACTCCCTTAAAAGGAAGAAACCTACAGCAGAATCAGGTTTAGTGTGGGCGCCCATCTGCCTAGACCTGCTGGGCTGAGTGGAAAGTGGAGAGAGGAAAGGGCAAGAAAGCAGCAGCAGAACATGAGCAGGTTTGTGGGACCAGTAGCTGCACACTGGAAGACACAGAGAGAGGGAGACACAAAACCACAGGAGAAAGAAGACACAGAGTTAATGTCATACAGCAGTGACATGTAAATGTGGGGTGAGAGGAGAAAAGTGTCTTAGTGCATCGGGGCGTGGGTCCCCCAGCAGTCTAAGCCTATAGCAGCAGGAATATAGCCAACTATGAGCTTTATCAACAGTGTTTGCACTGTGAGCTTAGTTTGCATATTTTAGCTTTAAGGCTGATTAATCTTGGAATTTCTTTTTTTTTTTTCTGTTTATCTTGTCAGGTGGCCAAGACCAAGCAACGCATTGAGGAGGAAAAGATGCAGGTTCAGGTGGTGGAACGGGGACAGCAGATTACTCTGCAGGAGCAGGAGATCATCCGCAAGGAGAAGGAGCTGGAGGCTAAAGTTAAGAAGCCTGCAGAAGCAGAGAAATACCGGCTGGAGAGGCTGGCTGAAGCACAGCGGTGAGTACTTGAGGATAATACTGTTATCTCATGTGTTACTGAAGAGAAGCAAACCGGGAGTGAGTGTGCACGAGTACCATTAAGCTCAGTCTCTCTTCTCTCACGCAGACTGCAGCTCATCATGGAGGCTGAGGCCGAGGCTGAGTCCATTAAAGTGAGAACTGCTATGCTTCTCTGTCTTTGCCGTTACACGTTTTGTTAGGCTTTGTGAGACCTTCTCTTTGTTTGTGGGATTTTGGAGATGTTTACATCACTACCGTCTGCACTGGCAGGGTTGCCTCTTTCTGTTTTAAGCTTACCTGAAATGTATGTGCGCTTGCAGATGAAGGGTGAGGCAGAGGCGTTTGCCCTGGAGGCTAAAGGTCGTGCCGAGGCTGAACAGATGACCAAAAAGGCAGAGGCCTTCAAGCAGTACAAAGATGGAGCCATGGTGGACATGTTGCTGGAGAAGTTGCCACTGGTCAGTTTGTCAGACTTCAAAGATTGTGGAAGGCATTATGTGGATATGACATTTTTATCTTGACTCCTGTGTTTTGTCTTGTCCAATAGATGGCAGAAGAAATCAGCAAACCACTGGCAGAAGCTCAGAAGGTCACCATGGTATCCAGCAGTAGCTCAGAGGTGGGAGCTGCCAAACTTGCTGGAGAGGTGCTGGAGATTATGACCAGGCTGCCTAACACTGTAGAGAAACTCACTGGAGTTGACATCTCCCTGGTATGATAAAGTATATATGACAAAGCATTCATTGAAGACTGAGCGACTGATACAGGTGGAAATAACCTCATGTTTCCCTCAATCACAGGCCGCAGGAAAGGCCCCCCGTGTGCGTTAAGAAGAAAGACAGAACAGAAGAATCCGGCGGAGGAGTTCAGATCTCCATGTGCCTCAAAATACTGCCAAGACTCTACAACACTGTAATCCTTCCGGTTGACATGCACGTGTTTCACCCGTCTTCTTTGCAATTTCCTCCTTCATTTGAAGGAGGGTCTTTTCATGTGCCTGATCTGAGCTATTGTCCTCTCTGAGGTAAATGACAACAAAGGCAGCTCTAGTAGATCTGATTATTGGCAAAGCTGCTTGAATCAATCATAGTCCAAATACAAGTTCCTGTATTGGTCATTTTACACTCGACCTTAAGTATGCAAGTCTTTACTTTTTTGCTGCAATCAGTCTCATTATCCCCACATAGGGACTAGGTCAAAGAGCAGTTTTTTTACTTTTATTTTGTAGAAAATGTTTATGACTGCAGTTATTTCTGTGCCTTGTATTCACTAAATGCTGTTGAGCTCTTTTATCACAGAATCACCTCAGACCTTTTGTTTGTAGATGTTTTGTTACTATCAGTATAGTTTTATACTGTTCATCACAGCCTGGCTTTGCCTTTATTTCACACTTCATGTGGTCACTTCAGTCATAAAGAAACAAAGCTGGCACGTTGATAGTTTATACCACATGTCTTTATAGTAGCTGACTACTTTACTGGGCTCAAAATCATATCATCTGTTAAGTATATTTTCTTTGTTTTCGAATGAGGGGGAAGGAAGTGGTTGATGGGAACAAGCTTTCTGGGTTAACTCTTGAGAACAATTGATGTTGTGGTTGGGAAAAACACATTGCTGACTTTTTCTCTGTTGCAGTGTCGTGGCACTAATGTAACATGAAGGACCATCACTAATTTTTGACATACCAACCTGCTGTTTTGATGAGCTCGCTGCCTCAGTATACATGATTTGATTTTTTTTTTATTGTGCTGACCTTCGATTGTTATATGATTGTGGATGTTATAGAGTTTGGCTTATAGTTGGTCTTAAAGCTGCGAGATTTTGAATAACGGTACAGTGCTTTTGATAGTGAGCGCTTCTTTTCAGACTCTAAACTAACTTTTCCAGCAGACAAGCTTTATTCATTGTTACAGACACGTGCCTGCTCAAAACTCCACTAGTTATGGCGACTTTTCTTGTTAAGCCAAATACACTTTTTTCAGGGAAAAATTTCTCATTATAAGCCATTTATAAGCCTTTGTCATAATAGACAACTGTAGACTAAAACTAAACCAGATTATACTGCTTTTATATACACTCTTATAACTAGTCTGTATTGCTGCATGTCTATTTCTAGTTATTGTATAATTTGACTAGTGTTAAATATTCAAAATAGCTTTAGTAAAATATATTATGTAAACAATAAAACAAGGTTTGATTCCTGAAACCAACCTGTCCGTTTCATATTTTCATTAGTGCCATTTGATTTATTGTGGAGCACACAACTTATTTGAAAAGGTTAACTTTTATTAAAACATCTACAAAAATAGACAACACAATGAATTACAATGGCATCAAGGTAGCAAGCGTTCTACAGAGATACAGAAGACCCCAAGAGTTTTCCATATTAGTAAAGGAAATTACAATTCTATGTACATACTATAATGTCCAGCTTCAAAGAGAAAATCAGACATTGAGGACTGATGCCTAAGTACATACAGTTTATATAAAAATATGGGTTTAGCTGAACTACAGTGTATCAAAAATGACAAATGGCACAACCATTCACAATCCGTAAACATGTATTACTTGGTAATCTTGATAATCTCAGGGCTGATTTACAGTTGTATATAATTAGTAAGGTAGACTGACTCTACCATGGTCACTTTAATGTAGTAACAACGATGCAGAGATGTATAAATTTGCACTGAGATCAGAATTCCCCGTTCAATCCCATGCGGTGTGTAAAAATACAGTAATGCATTTGGATGAGTGAAGACATCTCACCCCACAGAACATTTCAGAAACAGTTTTTATACATTTAAAATGAGATGATCGATAGTGCCTTTCCATCTTTTAAATAATGTTCTACATCCAATGGTTTGGCAATGCCTTGTGAGAGGGGTTTAATAGGCAAAAGATTATAACCCTGTGATGCCTTTTGATCTCCACTGGCAAATGCTGCAAAATCATTGCAGGTAAAATGCTTCAGAATCCACACGGACAGGAATCATTCAGGCCCTCCCCATAGAAGTGTTTCATCGTGGCTGGGGGATATGGATGTAGGATTTAAAGTGCAGCTGGTTGTGGAATTTTACATCAATTCTTAGCGTCTGGGTCAAACCCAGATACAAAAATCGTATCACCTGAGCAGGAACATCTGAAGCCGTCCTGTCCACTGCCCAGGCTGGCAGCATTGTCCCTCTGCTTGGAAAGCCGTTTCAGTTCGGGGGGGTCTTATCTCATCGGCAGCAGCAGACTCCTCTTCTGTGCCACTTTCCTCGGGCTCAGGAAGTCCATTTGGCACCTGGGATATTGTCTTTTGTTTTTCCCTCCGTGGCTAAAAGATGGCGTTCGAAATCTCTGACTACAAGAAGGTGGCGAAACGGGGGTGGATAAGCACAAACAGAATGGGGTTGCTGTCGTCTGGTCCACATGGTTTCACATTAGTCCAGAGTATCTTAAGAGTTACAGCTGATGACATGGGTCAGTATGTGACGTTTTGGGGCTGAGATACAGAGGAGTGATGAAAGGTCAATGCACCAGCTGAGATCTCCTCGTCACTCAGGGTCTACATGGTTTGCCATGTTTAGGTGTCTTTGTTAAGCTTGTTTGTGTCCGAGGAAGAATTTAATCTTACTGATTTAAACCATTTTATGTTTGCAGTAGGCTGTACATACTATAAATACTAAGTTTCATTTCTGAACAACAGAAAAGTTCTCACACAAATCATGGAACATGCGCACCTTCACATAGCATTTGAGACACTGAATCAAGTGATGAATCTTCGTATGAATGAAGATTAATTTACTGGCTTACTATTGTCATATTTTGGAGTGTTAGATTTCATTTAGTTCTATGTATGCTGAACTTTACAGCACTTAATCACCAGTTACGTATCAGAGAAGAGAGAGCATTTCAGACTGCACCCACCACCAACCACTGTGAAATTACTGTCACCTATCTAAAGCTGGGGTTAGCTTTACCCTTGGGTTTGGGGGTCTGAAGTGGAAATAAACCGAACCAGCGGTGTCTCAGCCCCATCCACCAAAAAACACAAAATGAAAAAGCGAGCGACCCACTCTTCCTTCTCATCCACCTCTGCTGTGCAGCACCACCACCACACCATCCCACCGTAGCTAGAATGCAGTTTCCCCGTCACCATTCTCGGATTCTCTCTTTACACCATGTTCATGGCGTCCTCAGTGAGGAAGGAGTGGATGTAAGCAAATGACGGCCGGAGCTTGCAGTCTCTGTTCCAGCAGCTCAACATGAGTTCATAGAGACCCTGAGGACACACAGGCGGCCTGCTCAGGTACAGCTGGAGGGGAGAGAGCACAAGACGCACAAAGAACAAGAAATGTAAATACGCCAAGTCAATGCCATTACCGCCGCAAGTAATAAATTAAAAGATGTATGTGTGTTTTCCTGCGTTAGGCACCTGTCTGGCCTGGTCTCTGAAGAACTCCCCAGCGTTGTCGATGACTTGCTCATCTGTGAGGTTGGAATACGGCTGCTCCTGACAAACACTCAACATTTCCCAAAGAGTGACCCCAAACGCCCACACGTCGCTGGCAGTAGTGAACTTACCCTGGGAACACACAAACGCACAGTTTGCAGCCTGTACCACTCAGTTTATTCTTTACTAATACTGACAAAAAGAGAAAATTGCACTAAAATCTAATCACATAGATCATATTTCATATTGAATAGAAATATATCATGTTTATGATGAACAGAACACATTCTAAAGAGCAAATATTCATTTAAGCACTGTATATATATTTAGTTGAGTATGAACAAACAGACACAAACACACACACACTCCTCACCATTAGTATACACTCCCAAGCCATCCAGCGTATTGGTAGCACAGCTCTGCCTTGAATCCTATAGTAGTCTCCAGCATACAAGTTCCTGCTCATGCCAAAGTCCGCTATCTTGATGTGGCGCTCGCCGCCCCGATCGTCTCCGCTCTCGCCTCTCTCACCCCCAACCAGACAGTTACGTGTGGCCAGATCCCGATGCACGAAATTGAGAGAGGAGAGGAACTTCATACCTGATGCAATCTGGCTCGCCATAGAGATGAGAGCCGGATAGCTGTGAGAACAGACGACAGATGGAGGGGATAATAAATAAAAATCAAACCATGACTGTGTGTGCGTTTACTTGTGCAAGTGTGTGCACATTTGTGTCCTACCTGATGGTGGAGACATTGTGTGAAGGCCCTGTCTTGTCCAGAAGCACCCGGTGCGACAGGTACTGGTTTAAGTCTCCACATTCCATGTACTCTGTGACCATACAGAGGGGGTCACTGCTCACACACACTCCCAGCAGCCGGATGATGTTCGGGTCCTTCAAGCGAGACAAGATTTTCACCTCCTTCAGGAAGTCGTTTCTAACAGGGAGGAAATAAATCATGAGTTACATTAAAGAAGACGGAAGGATAGTAAAGAAGGGACAACTAGTGAGGCAGGAGTAGGAACCAAAGGAGAAATAAAGGTGAATAATTTTGAATCTGGATTCCTTCTTTGTCCTAAATTTTTTTTTTAGAAAAGCCTAGATATTTTCAACAACAATTTTAATGTAACTCCCTCAGCCAACTATGAAGACTGCTGAATCTCCAAAGAATCAACATAATTTATGGGGCTTTCCACCTCACTGATTTGTTTTGCTGATCAATACGTTTGTGTAGCTCTGGCTCTCAATAAACTGCCATACGGGCAATGGACAGCTGTTCCGAGCAAATAAGCTTACACAAGCTGAATTTGCCACCCCAGTGCAAAACAGGGGGAGAACCAAAGCAAACAAGCTGCTGGTGAGTGAGTCAAACGTCTATGAAACCACAGAGACACAGATTTCTTAGAAGCTGAGAAGGTAAACCGGGGGTAAACTGAGAGAAAAGACAGGACTTGTGTTTGGGAAAGAAACTGTGCTCTGCCTCTGCTGTAAGTAAAATATAATAAATTATTATTAATAGATTAGCTATAAATAAATGAACATGTTCATATAGTGTTTGTTTGGTTTGGAGGCTATTTTCTGCTTTCTATAGGGTCAATTTGACCTGAAAAGTGACGTTCCAGCAAAGCATTTAAACTTTAATGCTAAAAAGACAATCTGTGAGTACAGATCCACTCTCAGCTGAGTCACAAACCTGGCATTTTTGGATGCGTCCGGACGCAGTATCTTCACTGCTACCAGAAGAGGGCGACCCTTTCTCACGTTGAAGGGGAACTCCAAGCTGGGAAGGTCCTGAGGGTTCTCGATTTCACACAGGTGCACCTTTCACCGAACAAACGCAGACATTGTTACGACACAATAACCCTTCCAGGAACGCACACATATGGTTTGCAGGTCAAAGCTCACCTCCCCAAACTGTCCCTCTCCCAGTTTCTCCTTGAAAATGAGGCACTGGCGCGGCAGCTCCGGCAGTGGAGCGGCATCGGCTCCGGGGCTCGAAGAGGCCAAGGCAGGTACAGCGTAGGTGTTGTTACCGCTGACACCCTGCAGACTCACTATGTCTGCCTCAGCATAGTGAGGGACGCTGGGAGGCAGTGGGGGAGACACAGGGGGTGAAAGGGAGGGGTAAGGAGGGCAGCCAGGATAGGGAGGAGGCTCCTCGTGAGTTGGGTGTAAGCCTTTCTCCATGTCCAAACCACAGGCTGGAGGGAAGAGGACAGACAGGGTGGATGACATGGAGAGTCTACTTTGAAAAAGGAATAACTGTGTAATTAAAACCAGCTTAGTTTTAACACAGTTTGTGAAAAAAGAATCAGAGGATCCTACAAATTCAGCTTGTTAAAATAGGGATCGTTTGGACTGGGGGGATTTTAGGTAACTGTCACTAATACAGGGTTTGTGTAAAGTTCTTTACAAAACAAAATACACACGTAGGATGATTAAAAAAAAAGGGTTCAATTCTAAAAAAGCACATTTTTTAAAAAGTGAAATGGTACAAGACATTTATCTGCTGATTCGGTCACTCAGACCTTGTACAAAGTTGTTTATCTTCATGTAGTTTCCAGTCAGATGTTCAGTGTAAAACGTCTATAATCAGCCTTCAAGATAATTTAGTCATTATTTCCTAAAGCAATAGTCAGACAAATTTATAAATGCCTATAGAACAATATGTTTGGCAGTGATCCTAGATTAATTTAATAACGTCTGTGTCATCAAATAGCGGGTAGTGGTAAAATTAGCCACAAATAATAGCAAATGTCTTGTAATAGATGGCTACAGTCTCCTACAATCAATCTTTATTGTACACTTTATAATTCCATTTGTATTTACTTCAAAACTTAATTACAGTCTTCTGGTGTCCCTGCTGATTACAGCTGCAATTTACCAAAATGTAACAAACACCTCAGATGAAGTTGTGGCAGTGCACATTAGTCAAAGCCTTTTGTGGAGTGTGGGGCTTGAATACCAAGTTGTTATACTTTTGTTAAATTAATAATGGGGATGATAAGTCCAATGTGCAATGCACACAGCCTCAGCCTATAATTAGGAATATGATATTTAGTATAATTTTTCCCAACTCGATACATATACGCAACAGAAACTGTTGACACTAGCTTAGAAGTATCTTGTGGAATACTTCAACCTTAATATGTACAATACTTGCAGAATTTTAAAAGTAACAGTTTTGTGTCTGTTTGTAATCTGTTGAATGATTCCTGCTGAGGTGAACATTTTGACCTGCTGGTGGTGTTCAATGAGAAGCAAGGAGACAACCAGACTCTGTAAGCTCTCCTCTTATTGGCCACACCAATATCTTAACCAAAATTCCATTCATTCGATTTATGCAACAATTTTTAAGATATTTCAAGGTGTTCCATCAACATCCATCACTGTCACCTCTCAGGCATGCCTGAATAAAATGGTCTATGTTTTCTGCCAGACTGGATAACTTTGAGTCTTTCTAAAATCCCCCAAATACCAAACTATGCCTTCAAAACAAGCATGAGTCATTTTGCACAGTTAGTGAATGAAAGTGAATAATTAGGTGAGTAACAGGAGAAACGATGATGGTCAGGCACATGCCAAAAAAGGAAGAAGAAGAAAAAAAAAAAGAGAGTCATATCTGGGAAGCTTTTATTTGAGCTCTAAACACCCGGAGCCCAGGATAGTTTAAGGTAAGTAGTCGGCCAGGTGTCCCTCCCGACTGTGATGTCCCAGTCTCTTACCCTGGGGCACATTAAGGCTCTTTTCCTGGGCCTGAGTGGTGCTGGGGATGCCTAGGGGTCTCAAGCCTTTTCTGTGATCTGACAGGAGCAGGTGATAGGCTGGGTTGTTTAACGGCAAGGCTAGGAGGGCACACACACACACACACACACACGCAGACAGGACGAGGTGGGGCACAGGCGGGTTCCAGGATATGGATCATACACGTGAGACACAGAGTAACATGGCACAAAATACATACACACACACACACGCACCAAAACACGAGAACAACCATTAGCATGTTAGCATATCCATCGTAAGGGAAGTAGGAGGAGGGGTTGACACACACATACACACAACAGAGGAACATGGCAAGAACAGGCAAACGTTACCACGACTTACCACGACCAAACATCACAAGTATCCAATGGTGAAATAATGATTCTGCTACTGTTGTTTCAAACTCACACAGGCGCCTAGGAAAGTCGGCATGCAGACCTCCTGTGGTGCAATGCAAGTGAGGGAATGCCTTTTCTTTGCTCCTCTTTTACTACTCCCCTCTGTTCCTTCCCTCAGAACAATAGCTCTTTTGTGCTCCGTCTGTGCTGAGCATCTTCTTGGAGGCACGCTTTTACATGGGGCGTTGGGTTTGATTTACTTTTGTTTGGTGTGGTGAAACACATTGTAAAATTTGTGATATGCATGCCACATTTTTCTCCTCTCCAAATGAGTTTGTTTAATGACAGGACCAACAAACACAAACATGGGCATGCAAATGAAGCAATCTGTACAAACCACAAATGTACATGTTTGTAGGAATTAAAATTCTGCACTTGTGAAAAGTTGCACTGTTTTAAGTTTTATGAGAACAAATCATTCTTTGTCCCCCTGCCAAGCTCAGAGTGATTTTTCTAAAACGAGCTACAACAGAAAGAAACCTTCACTAACTAGATTTGAAACGTTTTGTGCGTTTAACACCTACCTGTGCTGTCTCTGTGATCCCGTGGCCGGAGCAGAGCGCTGGGCTCCTGGTACTCTCCTTCTCCATCTCGGTCGTGGTCACGGTCGTCAGGGAACGTATGTATGCGTTGGTAGCGGCTCGAGTAGCTGTGCGTGTTGTTGATGACCACGTTATCCGAGGGGACTGACAGGTGGACACGCAGTTCGTCACTGGACAGACTACCCTGTGCCTGGGACATGAGATAATCTGAATGTAGCAACTCAGTTGCATCAGCAGATCAAACTGCTGAAACAGACTCCAACAACTAGAGATAAGATGATTCCCACAAGCCATCCGAAAGAGGAAACCGTGGTACTGTGCCAAGACTGGCAGTTGTTATGAAAGCCTGCTATCAATAAGGTTTTAAAGGAACAGCTCAGCCTAATCACACACACACAAATCAATTCAACAATCAACTACTTATTACAATGTAGGACTATTTATTTTGTAGAAAGCAGGTTTAATGGAATGGATCAGATCCATGAATTAGGTAAAATTATTCTGGAAATACAACTTGATGTAGCGTTTTTAAGTGTCAATTCACAGCTTTGAGCAACACAAACTTTTATTTACTTCCACTTGAGTGGTAACAAACTGTTTGCCTAATAAAACCAGTGTTGCTTGGCTGTATAGCACTTGTGATAAATAAGAAAGAAATGTGACCAAACTTTTAGACTGTAAAAGATGACCATGAAAACCCTACAGGGCCCAGTTACAAAACTACCAGGTCAATAAGACCATATTAAAACAAACAAAAACATTGCACATAACTTCAGCGTAGACTCACCTTGCCCAGTATCTTTTTCCAGTACTGCCTCCACAGAATGACCACTATCACAGCCAGCAGCAGAAGTATGATGCCCACCAGACAGCCAATCAGGATCGCTGTATTGCTGCTGTCATCCTTGGCTACAGGAAGCCCTGGCCTGGGTGTCACAGCATCCAGTTCTGGCCATGGAGAAGGAAAAAAAAAAACGGATGAGGCGTATGTGCTTGATTACCAAAACTTGCAGTTGAAGTGATGCATACGAAATGCTTATGCAACACTGTGTGTTTGTGGGCAAAAGTCTATGTGCTTGTTGAATAAATGCACTGTTCAGTTTGTGAGCATTGGGTTTTGTGCAGTCACGCACCTTCACTGGGGTCACACATACACACACACACACCCCACAAATAAACATATTTCTTTAGACTTCTGAGACATCTGATGGGGATTGTCTGTGCTTGTATGCATCCAGCATCCCTGCTCACAGCACAGGGACTTTCAGAGCCTGCTGCTTTAAGAACAGAATGTGAACATCAGGCTGTTTTGCATCTCACAGCTTTGTAGTGACTGTTAATCAGAATCATCTAGTTAGTTTTGTCCTTTGAAAGTCAAATATGGCTTATCATTTGAAGGAAGCAACGTCCTCAGTATAGGTTAGTGTAAACTGTGCTGATTAACTATTAAAAGACTCCCTAACCGAATAAAGGGCAGCAAATTGTCAAGTTGAAAAGTCAAAAAACAAGCACACATCCAATGCATCTTTTTTCTATGTCCATGTAAACAAATCTGCAATCACACACTCATATTTACCAGTCAAAGATTTACCCCAGATCCAACAGAAGAGAACCCATTCTCTTTTTTCCTCTGTCACTTCAACACCATGTGGGTAATAAATAAACCCAAACAAAGCTGTTCAACCACAGCCAGTAACAAGGACAAAGCAGCATACATGCCACGAAAAACCGTTTCCAGCTTTTTAAAAAGCCTGTTATTGTTTAACTGTGTAGAACGGAGCCAGTCCCAGAAGAAAAAAACATGCAGTTAGGGAGACCACAGGAAGCCAAGCCGTTATTTTACATAAATATAATGTCCGATAGTTCTGTTAGTGTTTTTCCTACAGCTGTATATCTTCAAACCCAGGGGACAGAACCCAGTGCCAAAGCTTGCCCCTGTAATCCCTTCTCCATTATACTGAGCAGTGGGACAGTTTGAAGATGTTGGAGGAGGGCCAGAGTGATTGGGGCTGGCTCCCCTTCCTCCATTCATCCTCTCTGTCTCCTTGTCCCGTTGTCTCACCTGACAGTGTCCAGTTAGCAGTGTCCGTCATGAAGGTGGTGGTGTTGGTGGTGGTGGAGGGGGATTCTGGAGGGGCAAGGGATGTGTGAAAAGAGAGGTGGTGAAGACTCAGGAAGGAGTGGTGATGAAAAGGAAATCAAAGGTTACACAGCAGAATCCAAGGCTACACAGCTTTTCATTCATCTGTGTGAAAATCACACTAAGAATTAGAAGTTAAATAATGTGACCTTTAATCTAAAGCCAGATTTCTCCTGCCCTTTAAGCAAGATCACATCTGTAAGATACGCATCCTGTGTTGACTTAGGTTCCGGAAATTCGGACTTGAAGAAAAAGGATTTCAGAAGGAAAGAGGTCTGGTCAGACATGGGCCTCCTATGGCACTGCCTGCATTTGGCTCGGCTTTAGATACACAATTTGGACACAATGCTGATATGCTCACACTCATCGCAACAGGAAGGGAGGTGATGTGCACAGAGACAGGGGCGTCATGATGGAGGAATCAGAGGACAGCAGAGAGGAGAGGCAGATGGAGCAGCATAGGGAGTTAATGGGGAAAAGAGAGGATCAAGGCTCACCAGAAGACCCAGCCGTGGTGCTGGTGGAGCTGTGGGTGATTGTGGGGGTGGAGAAGGTGCGGTCAACAGGAGAAGGAGAGGAACTGGTAGCAGGATTCTTGGGAAGATCTGGGAGAAATGAATCAGGCTCTGTGACATCCTCCTCAAATGGCTCTGTATAAGGAAAAACAGAGACACAGGAGGGGACAATTTAATAAAAATGAATCATGTTTTATATGTTTAAGAGGTTTTCAAATGGCACAATACACTGTCTGGTAGTCCTCAGCTGTTGAGAAACAGCGGTTGTGGTTACAGCTGGTTATGTTTCCATACAAAGACCATTCAGTTCAGGGGAATCAGTCATGTTGTTTTTGACCGAGAACTGATCCATTCCTCACTGAATAATCGGAATGATGGTGTTCACTCACTAACTACCGTGAAATGACCATCCAACACACTAACTCAACCCACTAAACACATGGCACTCAAATCAGCGTAACCAACTCTGGCCCAAGACACTGTACCTCTTATTGTAGCTTTCTGTCTCTGTCAGGACCATGATCCTGTCCAGCTAACAGGCATGAGTCCAGGCAAGCCGGACCACTGCTGGGTGAGCTCATTTCAGCTACCTGAGTACAGTGTGATTACTGAGCACTTTGCTGATTCCTATCATGCTACAACTGACAGCATTTTCAAATGGAGAGGACAGTTTAATTAGTCACAGCAACCTCAGCTGGAATCCTCTATCTCACTTCCAATCCGATGGGAGTAAATCCTAAGAGATAACAAAACCTTGTTACTGTTTGTTGCACTCAGCCCATAAAAACAGGAGGGTAGTGCAAACAAGATAAAAGATTGGTGACAAATGCATTTTTCAGTAAATGTTTGAGTCTGATTAAATTAAGGCAGCATAAAGAATAACCAATAAACCATCTATGGTCATGGCAGGTTCACTTATTTGTAAGATGCATTGTCGAGGACTAAATGCTGACACAAAAAAATAACATAAAAATCATAGAGAACATAGAGAAAGGACATTCACTTTGAATGTGATTCTGTTTGGATAACCGTGTTTTAGGTATTTAAAGAATGCTGGCTAAAATGACACTGACAGTACAGGTTTCTGTGTTGAGGGTCATCTTATTTATCACTGTTTGGAAAGAAGCTAATTACTTTTGACACAAGAGCAAAGCCTCTATACAAATAAAATGTCTCAGCTTGAGTCTCAATAGAAATCACTTCTATTCAGTCTCCTACCAGAGAGGAAAGATATTTCGCTGATTAGCAGCCACCGGTCAGCAAAGTAGAATTTGCAGCGAAGGATCTGAGCCGGCCGGCCGCCCAGTGGGAGCGAGATGGGGCGTGAAGAGGGGTCCTTCAGATCTTCCAAGGGCACAGGCAAGGTGAGGGCGGGGGAGGACCATGGCTGCAGGATGCCAGGTTTAAAAAGACACTCTACCTTGCTGAAGACTCGCACACCCTGGGTGTGACGGTTGTTACTGTGCACCTGCAGAAAAAAAAGACACGTGCAGAATATTTGAAGCAGGAAGCTGGTACAGTCATTCAAAAGACAATGAACACATGTGAATTAGCTTGACACTTGTGCAAATATCTGGTAAACTCTGGGAACAAACAAGACTTTAATCAGTTATATTTGAGGAGAGACATAAAGGGATTTAATTAACACACAAAGTTAAGCAAATCCTCATCTCTTTCAGCCATAATTGCTTTGGCACGACTTGAGCTCTGCTGATCAGGACTACAAATGAAAAAACATGGGGGCCAAAAAAAAAAAGTGCATGGCAGAAGACAGATGGAGGAAAGGAGATGATATATCTTCCCTGTTTTTACAAGCAGGGAAAGGCCAAAGAGAGGATTCCATAAAGGTTGATCTAATATATCAGGTGCCATTGTGGCCTGAAGGCGGAACTTGAGGAGAGGAGATGGAGGGAGTTTAAATGGGAGTGAGAGGTCAAACTATAGATCTGAGAGATAGAAAATTAAGGAGATGACAGGATGTTTTTTCCCCTCTGAGGGGAAGAGGTGGTGCAAAGGCAGCTCACAGGCTAGCCTCTTAACCTCAAACTTACTGCAAGGCCAGCTGCTCCAACAAGTTTTAATGCACAACGAGTTGTCTGATGTTGGTGTTGGGGGTCTATTAAGTTAATAGGACCAAGGTAATTCACTACTCCTTCAGGGAATTCAGCTCCAACGACCTGCACAAAGCTTGTTTTGAGAGCATAAAACTGCATTCATTATGTTTCACTTGTTTCATCATAAATCTAACCTACATTCTATATTCCTGTGAGGTTTTTGTTTAGTTTTCCCATGTTGCACATGTGCTAACAAAGAACAGAACCAGATCTTTACAAATCTGCTAAAGGTCCTGCAGGACCTGCAGGTTATGACTGTCAAAAGGCTAAAGAGCAGATTTAACCAGTAACTAATCACAGTCCCAAGGAAGTTTGGCCTGCAGAGACAAGTTGAACCACAATAACTAGATGTCAGCTGAGGTTAGTTTGGGAAAAGCACTGGGGAGAAGGCAGGAAAAACACGATAAGCCTAGGAAAAACACTTGGCATGCCACTGGGAAAGATGTTAAAAGTAAATGGAGAAACACTAGAATAATAAAAATGTGAAGAAAAAAATGCACAGAAATTTTGGATTGCAGTCAAAACCTTTTAAAGATGACTTGTCATTTTATAACACTAACTGGGAAATTCTCGCTGCTCAATATGCAGACGTATAGGGTGAATCCCACCCAAACCGACATTCCAACCCACGTCCAAAGAGACAACACAGTTATATATCAAACTGGGTTGCTTCATATTATTGTCCCCTTGTTGCTCCACAAACTAACCTCAAAAGCCACACAGACGCACAAACAGATTGTGATGCAACCCGGTGGCACCCAGACAACTGAGCACAGACTAACTGTCCTATGATAAACAATAGCACGTAAAACTAATTAAATGGCTGCAAAGCTATTCCAGTCAATTCGACTTTCTGTTGAGATGGCAGATTAACAGAGTTATTGTTGTTAAAAATAAAAAAAGATGTAGACAAACCTAACTGGTGGTTGGACCTACAGAAAGTGCTGAAGAATTTCGTCAGACAAAAACGCCCAACGCCCTGCCAAAATCACAATGACATGCTTGTCCAATGAATAATTAATTTATTAAATGTATTTATTAATTAATTGACACATGGTTTTGTCATATTAATTGTATTTTAATAACACATGGGAATAAGTTATGGGGTGTCATTTTAACATTCAACCTCAAGAGCTTGAGGAACTAAACAAAAACATTTGCAGATGCATGCATTAAGGTGGGGAGGGGGAACAAGTGATGCAAAAAGACAGTCTGCATTGCATAATGTTTTTTTCTTCGCATTTGCCTAAGTTGAACATTTGGAGACAGACAAGATGTATATAAAGCAACTAAGGTTCCAATCCAAAATCCACTGTTGGACCTTGCAATTGCAGGGTGCCTACATTTGGCTTTTGAGCTAAAACATATGCTACGAAGGAAAGATAACAATACGACAAACGAGGCAATGAGTAAAAAAAACAGGAAAGATGCAGGAACATTAATGTTTTAGCTTACCTATAAATCTAAACATTAGAAATGTGCTCCTGAACACAGTCCATGATTTTAGCAGAGATCTTGTGACACCGGAGGGAAAATATCGTCTTGTTTAACTCTCTCACCTTCGGCAACAAATGACCAGCTACACAAACACAAACTTTTACTGCCTACCTGCATGTTGTGGAAGACACGTGGCTTCTCAAAGTGGAACTCTATATCCACACTGCCCTGCCCAAGGGCTTCACGGCTCCAGCCCAGGTAGTCATACCCAGGCCACACTCTCAGCTCCTTAGTTTGAATGAAGTCATCTCCTCCTAGAACACCATCACACAGCTGACCCAGGCCTCCAAACTGCATCCTGTGAAAACACACACATGCACAATTGTAGGGTTTAACACGTTGCTTTGTACAGAAATAATGATGGATGCGGCAGTATTGTTTTGATGGACCAGCATGCAAAGATAAACAGACAACCATATACAGATACAAACACACACACACACACACACACACACACCTGCACCCAATATACTATGTCTGGATTACATCAAAAGTGTTAGCTCACCTGTTGGGAAAACATTTTACCTCAAGTAACCACACAGCCAATGCAAATGTGGAACACCCCCCAAAAATAACCCAATCACAGGATCACCCCTCATTTCTTTAATGCCAAAACATTATAGCATGGAAACACTCCTCAAATCCCTGAGCAACTAAAAAGACAAAAAACAACATTCCCTTTCAATTAGGTGGACACCAGAATAAACTTTCAAGACGGATATGAGAATCCACTTCAGTCCAAGCACTTGACTAGCGCTGCAGAGAAGTGTTTGGTATTCCACTGATTGAGCCACAATGTTGACCGTGACACTTGATTTATAGTGATCGCATTTGTTGAAGTTGTGCTGCAATTTACAGCCAAGGCCGCATGCATCCAGTTCCAAAATCCAGGAGCACAGTTTTTTTGGGAATGAGTGGAAAATGGGCACTTACTTATACATAAATATAAAAATGTTAAAGAAGCCCAAAGTAGCAGAACATCTTACCCTTGCTCAGTGCTTCCATCATAGGTTGAGTCATTTAGATAGATAGGCATGCCAGGCAGTTGCATGACGTGACCCACTGGAGCGGTGTAAGCCTTCAGCCCATCTGAGTGACACAGAATAATGGAAAAAATTATTCAACACTAGTCGTGAAATAGCTGAAACAACATGCTTATGTGGATTTTTACTTCAGAGACAACATTGCGTGGGCTGAGCCAATATTCAACAGTAACCCCGGCCAGGGGGAAACAGCTATAGCTGCTTTTTAAGTAGTAAAACAAACAAAGAGGTCTGCTGCTCAGGCCTGCTCAGCCAGAGCCGCCATTAGCTGGTGAAACTTAAGCCTCCCGCCTCCAATATGCAGCTAATCAGCCAGCTCCCTACAAACAGAGGTGACATCAGCAACACAGGCTGCAGCCCAGTGCTCGGCTGCCCATAACAAACAATGCTTCGCACAAGATCTACACCATGTGTGCAGTACACTCTACATGTGATGAGTGTATATGGATATGGTTATACACTCAGGTGTGTGTCTCATGTACCTGTGTGAGGGACAAGTGGGTCCACATTCAATGCGAAACAGTAGACATAGGGAAGACACTGCGCCGCCACACAATCTGATATGGGATGTGACGAGAGACCGAATGTGCGTAAAACTTGACTTCCTGTGGATTCTGCATAATCTCTGGCTGCCGCAGAATCCACATTAAAGCATATTTTGGAGAGATGGTCTCCCAGAAGACACAGACTGGGAACTTGGGTTTTTAGCCTCAGTGACAGCTCTGATTTGCAGGCGGCCCAATGCTGTCTACGGATGTAGATGGGGCAGGAGAGGTGAGCCAGTCATAAATATTCTGTTAGTCAGTGTTGTGCTTTAGGAAACATTGAGACCAACATCATTTATCACCGTGTGGCTTCTTTTATCCGGGTAAACCCCAGTGAGGCTGTAAATTTGATGTAAAGCCTTGAATCAATGCATGGGATGTATGGTAAAAACATGCATTCGTAATCATTGCCATCATATAAATCCCCTCATTCCCATCGGATATAGGGGTAAATCTAGGATGACAGTGAACTTAGTCACCTTCACGATATGAAATGTGACAGAGCAAATAAATACTTAAGTATAAAAGCAGAAACATTTTGTATCTCTGTAGTTTCTTCGTGTCTTTTTCCTCCTTCACAAACACGCACACACAACATTTACTTACCGTCCCATACACAACCATAGAGCTCTACCCGAAGGCATACACTCATAACCCGGTCAGCCAGGGGGTAGAAGCGCACCATGCGTGCCACGATTGGAGGGCCCAGATCTTTTAGCACAATATCATAGGTGTTCTTATTACCAGACACCACCTAGGGGAGAGAAGTACAGATATTCAATCACAAAGTACATGGTTTGTCTTCCCTGTTATCTGTAAGGTTGAATGAATCTCGCCTAAAGGCCCTGGCTTTATATTCAGCGTGTGTCCTCAAATACTTTTAATTTAAGAAGCCCTCAAATTAACTCAATGATTTTTCTTCTTTCTTTCTAATCTAGAAAGGTGTAAAGTGGTTGTGATTCAGAAGGTGAGCTGGAGGCGGTTTTTCTAGGAGTAGACTTGAAGGCAAAAATTTGCATTTCCCTGCAATTTCTAAAAATCTGTTTCATGGCAATGTTAAAAAACAATATGTCAGAGGGGATAACAGACACTGACACCTCACCTAAAACAACGCACTGATCAGCAAACAAAATGCTGCACTTTTACCAAACACAACAAGGACGCCTGTATCCGCACAACATAAGAAGACGCTGAATTCATACTGTTCAAAAGTCAGAGTAAAGGCTACAAAATAAATAATTAATCAAATTCACTAAACAACCATGTGCATAACATTCATTCTGTCACTTTGCTTTATTTGTGTATAAGAGTCCGAGAGTTTGATAAGAACACAGAGAAAGAAGACCCTCGCTTACATCCTGCCCCCAGCGATCCTTCCAGGTGATCCACTTCACTCCATCTCGAGAGTAGCGGAGGCGATAGCTGCGGACAAACTCCTGGCCGTGGCCGTCCGCATGTCGACCCTGGGTACCAACCAGAGCCAGGAAGTGAAGTCTGTGCAAGTCAATCTACAGGAGACAGAAAACATAACACACATTACTCACAAAAATACGAATACACTGAGTTACAGAAAAAAGTGTAGCAGCTGGTTAGCTCCTGTTTCCAGTTGAGTGCTAAGATAAGCCAGTCACCTGCTGGGTTTAGCTTCACAGTCAATGGACAGATAAGAGAATGCTTTCAATATTCAAATCTAACTCTCAGCAAGGAGAAATGAAGATTCCAAAATAGATATTACCTGTAATAATGCAGCTGTTTACTTTAGTGTTCAAAAATACCTCATAGCTATTTGTCTAAAATCACAAATACAACTCCTTGACTGAACAATGTTTGATATTTAAGAGAATTGTAACGGGTTTATTCCAAGAAGCTTCCATAGAAACTTGATAATTATTAAACACAAATTGTCAATTCTTTCCATAAACAATAGAGGGGCTGTACCCTGACCACTAATTATAACTGAGAGGATCATGCTGAGTATCTGACCTGAAGATATTCTGATCCACTGGGGAACACAGCTCCTGCAGGACACCATGCTCCATCCCCCTCTCCAGTGCTCAGCCTGAGGGATACACACAGAGGAAGGCTTATTAATCTTGAATAACTCAACATTACTCTAAATCCACGTCCTATTCACATACATCCACATACAAACACAACAAGACATCAAAATTCACATTCCAACCCTCCTCTAACTACATACATATTAGATTCCACAGCATCCAGACATCAACATATAATTAGGCCAGTGTTGTCTGACAGATATAAAAGAAGACACACAGAGATCTGGCTTTGGCTAAAGACACACAACAGACAACAAGAGCGAGAGGGGGACTACAGACAGATGGAAAATACACAAACACTGAAGCTTGTGAAGAGAGGAAGTGAGATAAAAGGAGCAGAGTGAAAATTACTAGCTCTTCCACATTTTTCAAATCTCACAACAAGATCTGGTTTAAAATGCCAGGACCAATCCTCACTCACAGCTCCTCAGTCCTGCCACGACCACCCACATGCATTGCTAAAAGGTTTTCACTCACTGACCTTCTTCAATCCAGCCTGAGAAGTAAAGTGCATACTACTACCACATACAGACCACATGAAGACCACAAACTAGGCTGTGTGTGTGTGTGTGTGTGTGTGATTCTGGACTGACTTGTTTAAAGGGCTTTGCAGCAGACGCCAGGCCGCAACCAGGCTCTGACCACGGTGCGGCTTCTCTCAAAATAAAAGCTGCTGCTCAGACCGCCAAAACAAATCACTATATCAACTCGGTCACATTGACAGCGGCGCTAGTATTTTAATCAATCCAGTTCTTCCCTCGGTGAGTGAGATCATGCAGCCAGAAACCCTGAAATGATATCTACACGTTTGAGCTCTCAAAGGGTTCAACGATGGAGAGAGGAGGAATGTGGCTGGGCAGAGTTCAGTCCACCGTGCACTGCTCTGCCAAGTGCCTCATTTTTTTCCTATTTCTCTCTGTCGTTTGCTTCCTCCCCAAGTACCAGCCAACAATTCATTCCTCTCTCTCACTCACTCTCTCTCTCTCTTCCCGTCGTTCTCAGGTCTCTTATTGCAAAAGTCCATTTCTCCACTCTCTCAACCAATATGCTGATTTTCACTGCCCCAGGGTAATAACAGCCATGAAAAAATACCTACCAGCTCTGAATCCCTCAGTACCTCCCTTCACACAACAGCCTCCCTCTAACGCTGTTTTCAAATTAAATTCTCTATCTTTCAGCAAACCATCACAGCAGTCAACCTCTCACTTGTTTTCTTTTTTGCATATATGCAGCTTTCACTGCTTCCCCCTTTTTTATCTCAGTGTCTCTTAAAAAAAAAGCAATGGCTAATAATCATTTCCATATGGTTAGACTGACTCTTAGCCAATAAACCCAGCCCAACAGCCCAATGAACACACACACACACACACACAGCTGTGAATAGTCTTACACGTGGCTGTAACATGTTGCAGGTCTAACTTGCTCTCGTGAATCTGACCTCGTTGCTGAACAGACCCGAGGTAATACAATTACCAAGTGGATTCTAAAAGACAAACTATCATCTGCTACCATAATTTCACAGACCCTCAACAAATTACTTTACCACGGTGCCAACTCACTGGGAAAATGAAGACAAACACACCAGTCCACGGTGATATGTGCACAGGTACTGTAAAACCTAGTTTCAGAAGAAGAACTGTTACTTAAATTAACTTTTACTGAGGCAGACACAGATCACCTGCACTGATTTACGGAAAGATGACACATAAAATGCCACTCTGGCTAAAAGTCACTAAGTTACTAGTCAGTAAATAAATTCATTAGGTTTAATGCATGTTAATCAGTTAATTAATAATTGAATTCTGCTTAAAGAAAGTTTGCATGCCTATATCAGTCATTCTGTATAAAGTTACTCATTTTAAAAAATGTCTTTGTGCTCCGTTTTAGTAATTTGAAAACTTTCTAACTAGTATTCCAGGCATCTATTGCTTTTCTTTCAGCTGTGTAATTCATCACAGTTAACATTATCTCGGTATTGATTTATCTTAATGCTACACAGTGATTAGGTGGTCATTTCTGCAGCCTGCACTGCATTATCTCAGCAACAAACTAACCACTATCAGTAGCGATAGGAAATCTATGACTATGCGTGCTTCAACACACTACTGTTGTCCTTCTTTATGAAATATCATCTTCTCTGCAACAAAACTGTTGGCTCTGTATTTAAAAATACTTGAACTAAACATCGAGTATCAACTGATCAGTATTTCCGAACTTTCACTGATGTGAGATAAAGATGTACGGTGCAAGCAGACATCACTTTTCAGTTTGGCTACAAGTGCAACAGTGATGACTACCAGTGTTCAACTACTGTTCAGCCTGTCGTTAGTCTTTATGTGGAATCATGAGTAGAACCAGGACAGGAATCAGGACACAGAATGAGAGCAGGAAAATCCATTTGAATGTACTACCTTCCATGTTTGGCCTCTGTGGAGTCTGACCAGGCACTGGAGGCAGTGATGTCAGAGTCTGGGATGGTGCCATCCTCCATCCCCAGGGCGTAACGACATTGAGCTGAAGGGAAAGATGGAGGAAAACAGAAAGAGAGGCCGGATAAAGACAGAGTAACATTCTCATCCATATGGAGCACATGTCCAGGGGAAACGTAATATTTCCATTAGGGTGTCAGCAGCCATCATTGGTCATGGAGCTTAATATTGTTATGTCATCTCTAGGAAAACTTCCAGACTTCATGCTTCATAAGCAACACAAACAGTGAGAGGAAGGAGAGAAAAAAAGGATACAACAGTCTACAATCAGTATTTCCTGTTTGCTGTCATTTCTTACAGAATCTCTTGGAGTGGGTCTGTGCTTACGAGTTCATGTAAAAATGTAATGGTAATGTTTAGCATCACTTACTGCAGAAAACCAGTACTGACAACATAATAACCATCTGCATGTCAAAGTGCATGCTCATAAGTGACCCCCCCCATCCCCCGTGAGATGCTGTGGCTACTTTTCTCTGAGTCTACACCTTTCCTGTTACACCCCCAACTCCCTTTTGTCTTTGCATCCAGCTCTCTATCCCCAGCAAAAACACCTACTCAGGGCAACAGCAATCCTGCACAGCCCCTGTTCAGGTTACCTCTGCTCAGGGATTTGCAGGAAGAGAACAAAAAAAAGAAAGAAAAATAGAAGGGCAAAAGAAAAAACACAGACAGGTCTCAGATATCTGAGCTGACTCCAATCCAGCAGCAGCAGCACCATCAATTGATCCAGATAGCTTGGTCCCAGGCAGGGATTACCCAGCGACCTAGCCAACCCCTCTGAAGTCAGTCATGAGGACATGAGGAGGAGGTGGCAGGCTGAGGGGAGGGCTCGGGCAGTGATAAAGTGGAAAGGGGTACTGACAGTGATATAGAGGGGGGCTGAGGGTGACAGAAGTGGGTGGGGGTGGAGTGGGCGTCAGTTTCTGTCACTGAGTCAGCGGACAGGAATGTTGGGCTGGATGACAAGAGCCTAAAACCCCAAAGGGTGCAGTAGACTGACACACACACACACACACACACACACACTCCATACCCTGCAGACAGGTGCCCATTTCATTACATCATCATCACACATCACGAGTCAACACCCTGCCATCTGTAATCACTTCTCTCGGCGTCCGTCCCTATGTGTCCCTTGCCTTCACCTTCTCTTTTTGTCATTCCTCACAATATCTTAAACCACACATTAAAGCCCTCCTCTCACCCTGTCAAAGTTCATTCATTCCTTTCTGCAGGATGAAATTGGTGGGTGTGTGTGTTATTATGTGTGTTGTGCCACTGGTAATCCATCTCCAACTGTTTCTTTTACAGTTTGTGTTGGTGCAGATATAAATCAGCTGGTGATTCAACTAACAATTAATCCACAATAATCTGAATGAAGTCTGTAACTAAGGATTATGTCTCCCTATTTTCTAAAAAATACTTGGTGGTTTGGTCACAAAATTTCAAATGTTAAAAAAAAATCTTTAACAAATTCCTCGAGCCCAGGATGAGATTTTCACATCACTTTTTTATATGTATAAATCATCAGTTTTTTTATCACATTACGTTAAGGAAAGCAGAAAGTCCAGCTGAGAAGCTGAAATTAAATGATATTTCTGGCATTTTGCTTTGAGTGAGAAACTGTGAGCATAATATACAAAATGCAAACACCAACAAGGAGCTCATAAAGACAATGCTAATATTTTCAACCTCTTGGTTTACACTCTAATATTTGATAAACAGCATTGAACACAAAGTACAGCTAAAACTGAAGGGGGCACATTTTAGTTTTGCAGGAAATTGGTCACAAGGGGAAGCACAAATTGAAATGATGAGGACATGAGATGACAAGTTAAGTGACCTCCCGAGTTGTTTCGGTTCATCCACACGGGGACATAATTGACAAAATTTCACGTTGTTGAGATGTTGAGATATTTCATTCATAACCTAAGTGGTGGACTGACAGACTAAATGAAAAACCATGCCATCCAGAGCCGCAGCAATTATCAAAATAGTTGGAAGTCATTTTCTGTTGACAGACAGTCATCTGTCAGACACCCACTATTAGTTTGCTCCTTTTTGTCCTTTTTGGAACATGAACATCATAAACTGATGAAAAACAAGTCTCTTCTTGTAAATCTTCCCCTTATTTCTGGATTCATAGGACTAAAGTACCTTGTTGACTGGGGAAGTAGTGACACCACAGTCCTTCTACTTAACATCATAAATTGAAATTATTTGAGTTTTGAAGCATTTATTTGTCAAAGACTTGGAGGCAAAGGCATGAATATAGAAATGACCAACATATAATAACAATTTATGATTAGTCAGAGGTGCTTTGGTCTCGGTCTCGAGCTGCTGCAGGGTTGAGTGCACTGCCTGCAGTCCTGTCTGGTTACACCTGGTTGGCTCACATTCACTAACCCCTCATGTGCCCCCCCCTTCTGAGATTGTGACTGACACTTTCATGAGCTGCTTGTGCATTAGCGGGCTTGACGAGGTGGATGGAAAAGGTGTGTGTGTGTGTGTGTGTGTGTGTGTGTGTGTGTGTGTGTGTGTGTGTGTAGAAGGCAGCTATCTTTTTCTCCTGTTACATACAACTGGCTGGCAGACAGGGAGAGGACACAGGATACCCTGTTGATAGTGAATGGAGGATGATCCTTACTGATCTGAGAATGTGAGGAGAATGTCAGAGCAGCAGGGCAGACAAATGCTGCAACCATGGACATGAGGAGAGGAGGAAGGGGCTAAGAGGTTTAAAAATGCAATCGTGTCTGAGTTTGTGGAAATAAAAAAAACAACCTCAATCGGCCAGGCCATTTTACGGGTGGCAGGTTTCTGGGAGGACAAAGTACAGTGAAACACATAATGTGGGGAAACACTTTAACTGATTTAGAGGTTCTCTCTGTTGCATATTTTTATAGGACATCCTACCTGGTTTAAAGTGCCACTCATGTTCCTCTGAAGACAATACCAGCACCACCAGGACTGTGACCACAGTGACAGGGAACAGCCGCAGGGTAGGAAAGGCCATGATGGCAGCAACACACCTGGTTACCTGTCCGGAGACACACCGAGGACCACAGGCATACCTGTCACAGAGAGAGAGTGATTAAGCTCTACGTGCGCATGAAAAAAACATCTT
The DNA here is from genome assembly GCA_033026295.1 of Channa striata. NCBI lineage: Eukaryota > Metazoa > Chordata > Actinopteri > Anabantiformes > Channidae > Channa > Channa striata. Next base: position 18,763,033 of record CM065175.1, on the reverse strand, counting down.
AAAAATCATCATCTCATTTTAACGCTCACATATACATTACACATGCAGCTCTAGCCTGGGGCTGCTGAGCTTACAGGCCCGCCATCGCCATCAATAACTCAACTCTTTTGATCAAATCCTCTTAGTCCAAAGCACGCAGAATGTCTCACAGTCATTTGTTTCAAGGTTTTGCATGCTGAACACAGCAACAGGCTAAACCCGGCAGGAGCGAGCACAAAGCCATATAACAAAGGCCACTTTCACACACTAATTTGTTTTCCTCTCTGGTAGCAGAATGCCGTGATGCAATAATAGTTTGCTGCAGTTAGAAAGGGGTGACACAGCTTGGTAATTGAAGATGGTATAATTAGCCAGTCCCATTTACTCCCTGAATTTTTTTTCCCTTTCTGTATTTGAAATGCCAATCATATTTCCAAATTACTAATTTCAAACCTACTTTCCGTTAATAGAAGACAGCATATCTGGAGCACTCGGCTGGAGATGCTTGTTTGGAATAAATAACAAACAGATGAAGCAGTGAGATTGGAGGATGTGAAAGCTAATGAGGCAGACAGAACAGAAGGACAGATGTCAAAGCATTTTGAGTTAATGGGGACGTGAACGTGGTCTATGCTAGGGAAATACGGAGTAAATATTTAACACCACAACACAGATGTTTTGTATGTCCTCTTGAGTGACTAAGTTTCTGCTGTGACACAGAGATATTAGTAACTCTTGCCCAAAACTAAGCCAAAACAATAAACTCAAGCCTTGAAACTGACTGTACAATTGAATCACAACTTCAACGGAAAGTGGAAATAATCACCTTCCATGCAGTATTTACTGCAAAGCTGTCGGAGGGAGAGTTTTCAAAGTGACATTACTCACTGCTTTGTCCTACTCAAAAATGTTTTGTATTAAATAACTTCATCTAAAAGAAAATAAATCCTAAAGAAAAAAATAAAGACATTTCACAGCTCTAACCCTTGAGCATATTTTACTTTCTGTTTGAGGAAACTTCCAATGTTGGAGCAGGAGGGAGGAAAGAAACCTCATGATAAGTAGAAGCCTGAAGTAGGAGTGACAGCTGGGAGAGATCGAGAGGCCAGCCTGTCTTTCCTGTAGACCCTCTGTGTTTCGGCTTCATCTCTGACTAGACTGGGACAAGCCGACAGCTGACGCACAGCTGTAGTGACAGGAGATTTTGGGTGGGGGGCAAGGAGGCAGTCGGAATGTGTAGAAACAGGGTGAATGGTAGAGCAGACTTAGCTAAAGGACAACAGAGCAGAGACGGCGGAACAGGAAAAGCGATGACATGGGTCTGTGTGTGTGTGTGTCTGTGCTGGGGAGGAGGGAGGTGGTGTAAAGACGGTGACTTATGGTCCTGTGGTTTGTGTATGTATGGACACGGAGGCGATCTGAGGGACAGCCAGCCAGTGCAGCTGTCCTGACCGGGAGACACAGCGCAACCGATACATGGTGCATGTGTTCCAAAAGAGGACAGAAACACAGAAAGACAGGCTGACACCTTTTTTTTTCTTTGCATAAACACACCCAAGTTGTACATATGAGTAAGCGTGTGTGCACATATGCCAGATGACAAAATGGTAAAATATGGAGCTTAGCGGACTATGCTGTGTGCGCGAAATCAGAGCTGAGAATCGGATGACTGGGGCCACAAATCTCAGGCAATCACCATAACAACCACCACGATGTCAACAAACAAGGTCCTTGACAGTGTCTCATCACGGTTTTGTCAATGAGGAGAAAGGAGAAAGCTTCTGACACACCACATGGAGGCGAATACATTAAGAACAACAAATGTTTCACGGGCGGGAACAAAAGTGACCACAGCCATCAGAGAACATTGTTGTTGGAAAAGTCAAGTGTTGCTGAACAGCTGTGGTTAGTGCTCAGAGAAAAAGAAGGGCCTGCTGTGTTCTGGAGAAGGCAGCACAGCGTGCAGCCCAATCTACACTCAAATTTTGTCTCAGCTAATCCACAAGCAGGACTAATGAATACTTATGAGCAGCTGCTGTTTCTGTCCCACAGAACGAAACACAAAGTGACAGGAGAAATAAGAGGAGAGAGCAGATAGACGCACAGGAGAACTTTTTTATTTAGCAGCCATTGCATCATTAAAGACACTTTGCCAGAGTCGCTATAATTAGATTGCTCAAGTGAAAAACTGGCAGGAGTGCATTGGCATTGGTTAGCTTTTCTAAAGAGCCCCTCATGTTGAAACCAAATGTTTGGATTGGTCATTATTCTTTTGAGCTGTAAAATAAAAACTGCCCAAGCGCCAGTTGTGACCTTATGCATTGTTCAGGTGGTTTTGCATGTTTTAAGCCATTAACTCCTAATTGTGTATGCTTTACATCACTGCTGACCATTTTCCAAATCATATCGTAACTTACGGGCTCCTTGTTGATTTCCCACCTTCCAGACAGCCATTCATTTCAGTTTGTGCCAATGTAGTTTAAATATGATCGCAGAGGCCTGAAGCCTATGAGAGGTAGTCAGTCACATTTAATATTTAGTCCATGTTTATCTGTCACAGTTACATCAACTCAGAGGACTTAAGAGAATTGCTAAACTTTCCATTTGAAGTGGAATGTACATGTCTTTTACAAAGACTGTGTCTGTTATTCAATTTTATAAATTTTTTTAGTTTTGTTTTTTTAAAATAAGAGGTCTCTCAGCAGGCTGTTTACAAAAGTTGAGCAAAAACTTTTAATGGAGGAGAGTTACAGTCTCTTCTTAATATACACATTCATTGATACCTACCATTATGTTTTCTTTGACTGATAGCTTAGCATAATTTAAGCATCAACAATTTGATATATCCACTGCATTGGCCTGATGATGGCCTGGAATAAAACATGATTCTCAATACTTTTGATCCCCTTTGGTCTATGCTGTATCCACCTCTTTTCCATCTCGACGATAAGGCAAAATCCAGTTCCACCCCAGAGAAAAAAAAGTTGGGTAAAAAGGTTATTAACCCAATAAAGACTAAGAGAAGACCCATGCCAACTGCTCTGTGAGGCTGCACTTGCTACATCCAAATACAAACAGGCTCACTATGATTATTCTAATACGCTGACATTTATGACATAGCATTTACCAAGTTCACCATCATAGTTTAGCCATTAACAGGACAAATTAAATTGACTGCATAAGGGCAGTAGGAGAACCTGAACATCTTTATCAAATTTCAAGACTACTAATGCAAAAGATGAGTTTGTTGTGAAATATGTCACCCATAATGTCAAAGTCACTGTGGTGCTGTGGGAAAAGTCACAGGATACAACTCTTATCCTTTGGGGATCAGGAGAGTTTATATAAAGTATCATAGTAATACACCTAACACACTTTGATATATTTTTGTTCTGGACATGCTAACACGTCTAAAAACAATTCTTGTTCTCATACATCATGATGATATTGTCTAAGTCTTACAACATGCTGCTTCAGACATGACTAATAGGCTCTGGGGAGTGAGGAGTACTAAGCTCCTTGTTGTAGATTTCTGACAGTGAGTTAGGAAGCTGGTGAGCTCATACGTGCCACTACCCCAGGTTCTGGAGAAAGTAGCATAAATTATTCTCCCGTCTTTACCACACAGGCTGAGACTTCGCCAAAGACGGAACCAAGGGCATTTCATGACTTTCCTGAAAATAGGCTTATTTCTGGCATGTGACTGGCTGGATGGTGAGTGTGAAGTGCTGATCCCTGCAGGGGCCCCCGTTTCCTTCTTCTTACCGATGACCCACTGCAAGGGCAAGCATTAGTTGTTGGCTGCACAAATCTGTCCACGAGGTTGTTTTTTTAAAAGAATTTCTTTCCACTGACTTTGGCTGAATATTAATGTGCTGCTCAGTGCAATATTTCCCCAACTGTAAGTGAGGAAACAACACAGCTACTCCCACACAGCCAGGATGAAGACTGATTTGTTCTTCAAAGTGAAAATACAGACTTGTAATGATTACCTACAGTAGGTGAAGCTGGGTCATCAAGTGGTCATCAAATTCTACAGCTATGTCTCACTGTATTCATCTACACAAGGAAGTGCCAGTCACGGCCGTGGAATCTGAGTTTACTGAGTTTTACTGAAGGTTGAGGAAACAGGAGAAAACAATGGATGAGTCACTTAACCGGGATAATGAGAGTTGAATGAGAAGACAGTAACAGTGGCCCAGTCAGAAAACAAATTAAACAGCAACAAGAAGAGGAGATGTGTAGCCTGTGCCTAAAGGATTACGAAAGGTGGTGATAAATCATGATAAAGAAGGCATGGTAAGGGGATTCTAAAATAAAAACACATTTCCGGGAAGGTTTTACTTGTACTGAGGAATGGAATGACTCATTAGGACAGCTCAGCTTCTCGAACAATACGATGCTTTTGGCACAGACACAGCAAGGGAGTATCGTAAAGCGGCACCGTGCTCAGAACTCAGAACAAATCTAATTCACACGTTGGCAGTGGTTAAGCAGAGAGAGAGAGACACATGAGCCGAGGCTCAAGGGGGGAGCAAAAAAACAAAAAAGTAGCTGCACAAAGCTGAACCATATAATAAAAAAGTGGCAACTACTTCTATATTCCTTGTTTGCTGCTGGGTTTATGTTTGAAGCAGGTCCACTTGGCCCATCAGTTAATTTCAGCTGCAGCATTGCTCAACATAACTGCACGGTGGACAGAAACAAACGGTGACTGATTAGAGCAGGTTGTTGTGCGAGTGATGAATGTCTTCATCAACAGCAGCCACACAAACCTATTTGTAAGTGGAAGAACAAATCAACCCATCAATTTAGTACATAGAAAAACTCTTTTGATATGTATGAATCTACGTATGTATGTATTTACATTATGTGGGTATTGGAGCAGGGATATGGTCAAGAAAATGTATGAAAAATATTTTTATAGTAGGACTTTGATTTGTGGAGTTGGAACAAATTGTAACCGAAACACACACATCCAGCACAGTTACAAATACATCTAAATTATAGATAATACCCTGAATACCCACATATTGTACGCCTAAGTGCACACAGAGCAGAGCAGAGAGCAGCTCCAAACCAAAGGCAGTTTCTAAGCATCTGACATTACTATAGTCTAATGGGAAAAAGACAATTCACAAATCGACACGACATATCAGCTAAAATTACATTTTCACAGGTTCTCAAGAGATAAATGTTTGCATGAACCAATTCATTAGAGAGCAAAGCAATTTTTTTACTGATTGTCTCTTCTTCCTGTGTGTAGCAGTCAAAAATAAATGTATAAACATTTAGAGGAATTGAGAGAATATTATTCTCATACATTTTTTGTTTATGGGTAAAAAAATTGCAGGATTTTTAAACTGCCAAATGTGGATATCAGGCTCATAACTGTGCTTCCTGGTTCAAAAAACGTTCTAGAGAACACATTTTTTCAGAATTACAGTTCAGGCATGACATCCCTGTGCTGTGATAGTACTGTTGTCTATTATGCTGCCTGTGTTTATTCTGCTAATTGCAATTTTTTGACAGCTCATTAATTTGCAGCTCAAAGCTTGTTCCATCATTACAAGAGTTAGTTTTCCAAAAATCAAAAATCTACAACTAAGTAGACTTACAATATGGGTTGTTGGTCTAACGGTAGAAATACAATATTTAGCCTGAAGCCTTTTCTTTAAATTATAGCTGTGTTATTGTTAAAGCTGCATGTTATGGCATCTGCAGAGATTATCAATGGGAAAGACGCTCAAATAGAAACGACAGAGCACAGGAGGAGGTGGACTGCCGGCATAGTCTGCAACGACAGTGTGTGATGTGTGAAGACTGAAGTAAAATAAGATAAAGTATGTTCTCTGAAGGCTGAAATATCAAAGAAAAGACAGCATAACAAAACACTGATGAAACATCCACCATGTGAAGGTCTCCTTAGCACCTCTGGCAACCAATGTCATCTTCTCAGAGTCGGCTTGTTATTAGCTGCAATGTGTGAATCAAATGATTAAGTCCTTTTACTGTGCGTGCATAAGAAATACACAGCATGTGTTAGATTTTCTCCGGGAAAACTACTTTGACTGACAGAAACTGAAAGCCTGGTTTGGTTCCCGGTGCGTGAAGCCTCATACATGTCGGCGCATGTATTTAGATGGCCCTCAGCTCTTTTTTGTTTGTATGATCCATCTGGAAAGAGAGGAGTGCCGTTTCACTTTCTAGTGAAAGTGAGTAAATGAAGGAGCTGCATGAAAATGAAGCTTTACTGCTGCAGTGATGGAAGATTAGTTTGAAGTCTGACCTTAGTTGTAGCGTGGGTGTAAAAATCCTCATAAGAATCTAGCAGATCTGTGTTAGCATTAGCGTGGTGATATGACAGCCCGGCAGCAGAGCATGCTATGTGGATCTTTGGCTCCAGTTTGACACCGAGGCCTGTTTTCGGAGCTGCAGCGTTATGGCAAACCGCAGCCCAATTCCCCAAATTCAATTTGCACACAGCCTCACTGCTCCTGTCGGAGAACAAGTAAGTAGCAAAGGGGAGGATGGGGTGAAAAGAGAAAGAAAAAGCATGTGACAGCTCAGTGGCGCTCTCACAATGGGCAGAGAGAAAACGGCCACAGACCGACACAGGAAGGTTGGAGGACAGCTCACTATAGTATTTGAAAGGAGAAACCCAGAATGACAGAGTGAGCGTGGGACAAAGGCAAGTCTTCGCCCGCAGGAGGGTGAGAATGATTCATCCTGTGAGCATCTATTGACACAAAGAGAAGGCTGGATGGAGGGAAGCAAGGCAGAAGGGGTGGCCTGGAGAGAAACCGTACACAGCAAGAAAAGCTGGAGAGATCAGGTCAAACAGGAGTGAGTTCAGTGGGACTCAGCAGTTTGAGAAAAATACTTTCTCTGGCCTAACCCAGCCCTCCAACAGATGTCCTCTTCTCATTTCTAATGAATGACAGCTGAGCAGAGCGAGAGAAAGTCTTTTCAGACGTCTTTAAGCTGTTTAATGTTAGGCTACTGCAAAGCAGACTCACAAAAATAAACAGTCACACAAAAGCAAATGAGGATCCAAAAACTGTGGTGACCTGATTATTACAGAGTGTGGGCTTTGCCAAAACTAGAAAGACACACGCTTCATCTGTTAAAAGCCTCCGGCACGGGCTGATACCTCTATCACACTTGCAGACCTCCTCCTCCCCCTCGACAGGGAGAAAGCTCCTAAAAAGAGGCAAATTACACATCACAGAACCGTTTCCTGATGCTAATGTGCCCCTCCGAACCCCTTTGAGGTGAAAGACAGAAAGCCAAGCCCACCCCACTCAGTGTGGATGTCGTTACAACATTCATTCATCATATGACGAGAAGACATATTGAAAGAAAATGTAACCTTTGATGTTGAACACAATTTTCCTCCATGTTCCAATAGGGTTTCAAAAGCACTTACATTGCCAGAAGCTATTAGTAATTATTAGTAGTGTGCTGAGCTACAAGAGGCACAGTGTGTGCCAGCAACTCAGGCGAAAACACCAGTGTGAGGAATTGAACAGAGATGAGAGGAAAATCTAAAAAAGAAAGAAGGGGTAAGAGGGGGAGAGCAGAGCCCACAGCACACTGACTTTTAAGTTTCTGAGAGTTTCCATCTTTTATAAGGTTCGTCTACTGTTTCCAGAAGCGATAACTTCATCTGCCAGTCGTTGGCGAGACGTGTGACGGAACATGACGTGATTCAAAGTTGGTTTCAGCGCATGGGATTCAGCATTATCAGTGAGTCACCGTCTTCATCTTAAATCAATAACACAAAAACGCAGGATTTAGCGCAGATCTCCACTGATTTTGCACATCAAAGTGTGTTTGAAGGCTACTGGATTTGAAGGAAACTTTTTTTAAAACCTTGTGTGGCTCCAGAGGGAGCTGTGCCAAAATGTATGTGATGTCAGCTCAAACAATGTTGGTTGAAGTATAAGAAATTGAAAAGGAAAAAAGGAAAAGTGCAGGTGTGGAGTTTACCAGACCTTTGTGGCCCATTCCTTGAGTTTCCTCAGGGCTACATTAGCTGTGACTAACAAAACACAACTAAATATCTGACTGAGGCGCTGAAGGTCAAGTTGCATTGTGGATAATGTAGGTGCCAGGTTACGACAGGGAAGAATACAAGTACGAAAAAGAAAATATTATCTATTCTGCTGCTTCAGTTTACAGGCAGTTTTTTTAACTATGTAATTAAATATGTATTATAGTGTTACAGAGAAATTACACATTGGATATATTAGTTGCCAACATCTACATTTTTATCCCATGATGAGAGTTGGGACATGTTTCATTGTAGGTCATATGGAGAATAATGCCTGAAGCCAAGGTCAGAGATACCTTGATAAGATACTGTGAGAAGTTCTTTGAAGAAATACCAGCAGTCAGATTATCCCTTCAGTTTACTTACATTCAAGCAGCAATACTGCAGAAAAACCAAGACGGGAGGAGCAAACAGATAAATGAAGAGGCTCGAGCGAATGATGGGAAAAGGGAGGCTGAGGATGGGATGGACGACCAGAAGGAGGAGGAGGGGAAAAGGGGAATTAATTATCCAGAGCAGCTTCAAAGGGAATGGAGAGATACAAGATGAAGGAGAATCTGTGTCCATGTGAGATGGATTCAGAGAGAGAAAGAGAGAGAGAGATTGACAGAATGATCGATTATGGGATCAAAAGGTATCCTGGATGGAGGGACAGGGGGATGAAGATAGGCTGGAGGTGTGGGAAGGGCTGATTTCTGTGGGGATTCATAGTGAGGAAATCAAATATATACATTAGAAGTTATTGAAAAAGACCAAGAAAACCCTGGATCCTGCTTTGAAGCGTCACCGTTCATTAGGCGAGGTTTATCCGGCCGTCACGCCAGGGTCATTCTGCATGTGACCACAAATAAAACAAATGCAATTGAAAGGTCTAGCTGTCTAGACTTGGTGGGAAATTGGTTTAGAACAGTGGATTTCTTCCTTCAATTGGGTTCATTTCCCATAAGAAGGAGACCATGGATAAGGAGGCAAGTCACCGTGTCATGTCTGTGGACTTAAATGAATTCTTCCACTGGCCCTGAGGTTCCTGCTCAGTCTGTTGGGAACCAATTAGAGGCAAACACAGATTTTGTGGAGTTACTGTCCAATATGTGACCCCTGTCAGACAGGTCTCATAAAAGACATCGTCAATGCGCCCTTTCATGTCCTTTGGTAGCCACATTAGCCACATCAATAGAGAGACCAGTCACTGTGCAGAACTTTGGGCTTTCAATTCGCATGCACCTGCGAAAGTCTTCTCAGCATGGTCAGCAACCACAAACACAAAGTGACAGAGCATTGCTGCTCCCAAAGCAGTGAGCCAGAGAGAGGACAGCAGACCGAGGTCAATGATCAACCAGAATACACAGCCCTGTGTTCCCATTGTAGGGACCAAATCCTGCTTCTGTGTGTCTGTGCGCTTGCACACAGGCATGCATGTGTGTGTTTTCAATCAAAAGACAAAAGCAATAACACACCACTGCAAAACCTCAGTTCCCTTTTCTTGTCTTGTACGCAAAAGCAGCTTCCCAAGACTTTTGTTGCTGAGTCTTAAAATCTCTAAAGACTAGAACAAAACAAATAACAAACAGCCATTTCACAGATGCAGCGAGACAAATTACCCTGTGCATATTTTTTCACAAATCACACTGTGCAATTAATGTCATTTTCTCTGTCAAGACAAAGACAAATCAATACAAAAAAAAATAAAACTGCTCCCCAGTGTGTGCATGCACAATAATACTCACATAACTGGTCTATCCAACTGTTTAATATAGAATTCCTCAGCTCTGCTTGACTGCACAGCTGATAGAAAACAGCCTTGCAGGGCCAATGGCTCCCGTGGGACGACGTGGAAGAATTAGCAGCCAAACGCTCATTAGACAGCAAACCAGCCGACCTGTGCAGTGAGGAACTGTATACCAACACTCAGAGCTCCTCCTCACTTTATCCCCTTTCTTTCGCTACAGATGCAGAGAGGGAGGGACAAGGAGGGAAAATGCCTTTTTATTGCCTTTCTATCTATTGGCAAACCCTAAAGCAGTCACCCCCACCTCCTCTAACCAATGGTCCAGAAAAAAAAAACCTACACACCTCCTCAGGACTGCCTGCCACCCCCATACTGTTATCATGTGGTAGGAGAGGTGAGTGGCCACTACACTACACACCAACTGATTCCCATTGTTAATCAGGCCACCTCCGCCTCCCTGCAAGCACAGAGGCATGCACACACACTCTGTAACAAGCTGGCAACAAAAACAGATACAATCACATCTTCACCTCGCTCCTTCTGTCACGCACAAATAAACAGGAGCAAAAGCTGCAGGTTTTAACTTAACGCATTTCTGATTTCTGCACCATCCTGTCCTCAGAAAAGATGAGAATCATTTATCACACTGCGCGAGAGGCCCACTCTCAAATATTTCTCTTGGCTCAGAGATATACGAAAAGTAAAATGTGTCCAAATCGGTTCAAACATTCTGGCAGCTCATCCCCAGATGCTGACATGTTTTCTCTGTCAGCACAAGTCCTCTTCTCCGATGCCAGGCCACCCTGTGCTGATTTCAGGTTCAGTTCTTGTGACTCATTTACTCCCCAAAGGGGAACCGGCTCGCTTAAGGCCAGAGGTGAATGGAACCAGAGCAGCTTGTCACATTGTGAGTCTCCATGGAGCTGTGGGGTCACGGGGTTAATGGTTGGTGTGATGACCACCAGCACCTGGATGCAAGGAGTTTGTTTCAAACACTGAACCATTCACCCGAGCAGCTGCACTTGCAGAGACTGACATGCAGAGGAAAGTGACTTGTGTTTAAGTTGTGAGGCTTTGTCTATTAAACAAGCGAAGAGGGATTTTAACAGGGCGTGAAGGAAGTTTGACAGCTTCAATAAAACCCGTGCAACACTCTGGAAGTTGTAGAGGTTTGGAGGATGAATGAAAGTTCATTCAAGTCGAAATAAATGTGTGAAAATGGGCCTTAGCACATTCAGTCATTTGGCAGACGCTTCTATCAAAGCACAAATCTGGACGCGCCATTATTTGGTATCTGCTGCCAAGAACCCATCCAACAAGATGCTGAACAGCCCGGTTTGCAATAATAACTCTGGACCACGACGTTCACTGTCAGAGCATTTCAGCCACGCAGTCCGTGAAGGCAACACGGTGCCACACTAACGCGCAACGTTACACCTCAAATGCGCGGAGCCCGCAGTCCGTGGCCGGAGTCCAGAACCGCCGTGCCCGCTTCACGCTGAGACACACAGACGCCACAGAGCAGACAGACACACACTCTCTCTCTCACACACACACACACACACAGACACACACAGACAGCTGGAAATATCCGCTGCAATATTAGTATGGGCGCTTATTAAAGAGTAAAGTGCGCGGAGAGAAACCGCGCGGAGGATCCACAGGAGTTTGTCAGTACTTACCTAAAAGACCCGGAGACGTGCGCTCTCTCAGCGGCCCAAAGTTGGAGGGGAAGTCCGGCCTGATACAAACAGGTGCGGTCTGACCTGGTCAACAAGCGTCCGGGGACATTGACAGACTGAGCTCCGGCAACGACCTCTGTCAAAAGTCCGAACACGTCCAAATAGTCCGGACCCGCGGAGCGCAACGGTTCGTGGAGCGGCGAGCTTTTACTTAACGGTCTCCGGAGAAGTAGTTTTGAAGTTAGTCGACAGCGACGGCAAATGTGAAACAAGCGCCAGAGACCGTCCAGGTTTCCCGCACCTCGGCCCCGCACTGAATCCGAGCCCCGGCTGCGCCGCTCCAACCTCCGCCCGCCCGGGCTCTGCAGCGGCCAGCAGGCGCCACCAGGTGCTCATTTACATAACTGCACCGGCTGCGTCCAATCACAGCTCGGAGCAAGGTGTCTGATTGAATATTCCAGCAGGCGGCTCGTCCAATCAGAGTCTCCTGTGGGCGGGAGCTGAGACCTCAGCGATACTGGCAAATGAAATTCAACGTGAAGCCTTCGGGGGAGATGGGAGTTTTGTTGTTACAGCAACACTGAGATTTGGGAAATATGAAATATGATACAGCAACACACAGAGTGCTTTCACCTGTGTCTAAGAAAATGTTTCCTTGCTGTTTATAAAAGATGTATTCCTTATCTAAACTGCATGAACAACACTGTGCCTTCCTATTTTCCTCTGAAGGAAACTTTATTACAGAGCCCTGTGCTGTAACTGTATACCATTACTGGCCCTGGGCTGTAATGACTCAGATTGAAGGGTTTGCAGTAAAACACGGCATCACTGCTGGAACAAGAAAAGTTGTTGATATGGGGCTCTAGGGTAAGGCAGCGGAGACATTGGAATTCATGTCTTTCAAGAGAGATGCGTGCATATGTACATCAGAAGTGGAATAATTCAGACAGAGGACGACTCAAAAAAGGCTGAGCAGCAGTAACAGTATGTGTCGGTACTTGTTTGACTGAGACAAGAAGAGGAGAGAAACTTTAGCTGCTGCTCAGTCAGCAACAAGGGACAATAAAGGCCTTTTAACACACTGAGCTCCACCTTAGGTAAACAGGGAAGAAGGCTGATACACGCTCTATTGTAATATTCAGCTTTTTGTGTGTCTAGGTGCTTGTATGAATGTTTAAACCCATTTTTTTAATCTTATGAATATCTATGTTTTTAAATGGGACTGCTTTGAAATGAACATAATGTTATACATGTCGTGTCATGCAGACTTAATTATTGTACATTGTACCTTTTATCCCATTATATTAATTTTAAATTTGTAATTACCAGTTACAAGCTGTCAGATTGTGATTTTGCACACAAAACATATCTTTAAGAAATATGACGCACTTAGATTAAAGGACCAACTACTATATTAAGCAACAGCCGCTTCATTTAAACACTACTGTACTACTGTACCATTTGCATTTTAAATGCAATGCCGTGTTTTTTAGGATTGGTGCTGCTTCTTTTGAAGTGACGGATCATAGGACATCTTACACGCCTGATGTGGTGTGTTGTCGGTCATTTTGCAGTACACTTTATGGATTTCTATCTTGGATGTTGCCTCTACTTCTGTTCCACTCATGCAACCTTTCCTCAAACCTGCAGCCTTCACGCCCCCAGCCTCTCCCTCATTCACCCTCCCTGCCTCACACTGTCTCTCTCAAAGTTACTTTGTGTTTAGATTTGACTTTATCTGGTTTTTCACATGGCCCGGCCTCATTTTCCATGCATATCATTAACATTCTCTCACCCCTTTTTTGATTTAGGACTAAACCAAGCCAAAACACTCCACTACCCCACCCCTCCCTCTCTCTGTTTAATGGTTAAGCTTCGCTCTCGGCCCTTTATATAATACATAAACTTGTGATTACAGTGTTGTCTCTGTTGAGCCACATTCCTATAATGATTTATTAATATTCTCTGCTTCTCGGGAGTCTGTCTTACACAGGCATTCGTTTTCTTCATAAACTTTGTTTTTCAACACTAAACAAAAGTGATGAAGTTCAAGTTGAAATTAAAGAGAGGGTGAAGAAATCATTGTGGTTATTTTCCATGCCATTCGCTAACGAAATGTTAAATAATTCCCAGAAATGATCCTGCTGATGAGTGCAGTAATTCTCATCTCTTGTTCTCTCGCTCCCCAGAGCCTTTTCCTTCTCTATTCAGCCCTTTCTGTTTCGCACATCGTCCAACTGGCTCTGCTTTGTTCGTTGTCCAGGCAACAGCAAATCCCCGGGCAGAAATTATGACCTTTTTCGCCATTATTTCCTTTCTACCCCATGCCTGCTCTCTTCTTTTCTTTTTGTGTCTCATTTATGGCTTGCCCCGATTCTTTTTCATATTTTCTTTTTGCTTTGTGACGAAATATGCTCAGTTTCTCCACAGAGTTTTAGTTTGTTGTCACAAACCCCCCTTTCTTCCTATCTACTTATTCTCGCTTTGAGTGAAAACCAGTGGAGCATAAAAAGCAGGTCTGATCCTGTGAGGAATTCACTTGGTGAGAGAGGGGCGAATAAATTGAGACGAATAAGAGAGAGAGAGAGAGAGAGAGAGAGAGAGAGAGTTCAAATTGTACTGCATGTATGAATCTCCAAGGACAAGAAAGCACTTGGTGTAATAGGTAAGGAAAGATAAAGAAAGGGAAAAGGAATGAGTTGCCTGAAATATCATTGGTTTGTCAAGAAAAAGAAAGGCGGGTTTCAATAGAGAGAAAATGGTGTGAAAAGTTTAAAGAAAGTTTTTACTTTTTTAAAAGGGTATTGCATTCAGCAGAAAATTACCATTTTCATCCAAAGCTTCTATTCAGGAGGGATGACAGATGATCTATTGTCTGTCATTGTGAATACACAGTTTGGATTTATCACCTCTCAGACTTCACTCTAGTAAAAAAAAAAACACAAACATCTGAATTAGAAATGGAAGTGTTCAACTCAAAAGCACTTTATGCACAACAACACACACACGCACACACAGGCACAGGCACAGGCAGCTTGTCCACCCCCTGTCGCGGTCTGACAGCTGTGCAGGCCTGCAGGATTCAGACACCACAGATCAGTTGTAGAATGTGAAGCTTGCAGTATGCTGGGAACGGGCATAAAATCACATACCAGGCATTCTATCTTCTGAAACATCGCCGCCTGTGCCTTTTCACTGGGAATATCCAAAACCAGTAAATGTCTCAGATTTGCAATGGTCTACCAAAAACCTCAGAGAGCTCCACAGCTCCAGAATATCGACTGCAGGCCTGCCGTTGGTTTTACATTCACATATGCATGTGTGATATTGAACACGTGTGTCTGTGTAAAACTACAATTTCACCCCTGTGGTCCCTCCCTAATGTTTCTTTGTGACTGTGACTTGCCTGTGTTGTGTCAGTGTCAAAGGCCCAAGGCAGGTTGATAGGCCTCTGGAGAGAATCTGGGATTGGCAGAGGTGTCAGGGGGGTCACAGGGTCAGAGTCTGTTCCAGGGGGGAGGTTCCTGGATCACGATGAGCATCACAGTCGCAGAGCTGTCTTTTTAGATGTTCAGTGAGGAAAAAACACGCGCCGGCTCCTCTGATTTTTCATAAAGGCCTCTGATTTCAGCCTAATAATTGTGTTGAAGGAAAAATTAAGGGATTCATAAAACTGCACTAAAATAACTGTAACTAAAATTTCAACCTCGTCGTGCAAGAAATGATAAGTCACCGGTCAAACTAAAAACTAGGGATGCATCATCTGGGAATCACGAATGTACAAAATATTGATCCAATCCAGCATGTGATACTGAAGTTCTGTCATGAAATGGCAGTGGGTGAAATCATTAACAAGCAGATAATGGTGACACAGGGGGGACAGTGACACATATACAGTGTAAGTGTCCTCAGGTTGTTTAGTCTAGACATGAACCATCTGACATAAGCCATTCCAAAGTAATGATTCCTGTGTGTCTGAAACTGGTGCATCATGTCTAAATTTAAGTTGATTCAGTGCTGTTGCTAATATTCCTTCCTCTCATCATTTAATTCTGTCTTTTAATGCCTTTTAATGATTGTCATTGAAACCAAGACATACAAACACCAAATGGATTGCTAGTGTTGTCTCACACCGTGCAGCTTCTCACAAAGATAACCAAGGATCGACCTGATAAACCCTCTTCAGCCTGAAGTGTCCTTGTGACCATGCAGCTGGATGTGTACAAAGTGTGATGAGCTCAGTGTTGTCAGGGGAATGTGGGGAGAGCGGGTGAGGGGGAGGTGGGTATGTAGGGTGTTGGTGGGGGGGTGAGCTTTCCAGATGACCCCTCACATAGTCAGGAGTCCCTGGAGACGCTCTCAGCTGTAGCAGCGCTCTTGTGCCGCCTTCATTAGGGCTGGCAGAGGTGGTGGAGGGAGGGGGGGAGGAGGCAGACTCTCTGAGTGTTAGGTTTCTCTCCCCCCCTCAGAAATCCCCCGCTATTCATCTGTGCACATGCACACAGACACTCACGTACACAAACCTGACAGTGTGGAGGTCTGCGGCCTGTGCCGTGGCATTTGGAAGGCTCCTCTACAACTGTCGCCCTCTGTTCAAACTGTCACTCCAGCCCCTGTAGGGTTGTACTCCCTTTTTTCCTCCCCCCTTCCCTGCCTCTACTCCTCACCTGTCTGAGCCAACCGCTGAATGAATGGCCTCCTTTTCTTTGCCTATCTCTCTGCACTGCTAACAATAGCGCTTTGGGAATTATTCACCATAACCACCATCGGATGTGCTCGGATCTCCTTTGTCTGGCCCTCCACCCTTCTGTCTTTACCAATTACATGTTTAGCCTTTCCACACCCCTGCTTAAACAGTAGTTTAACTCGGCTGATCGCTGCCTCAAACAACCATGTCATGTTCCCAGGGCCTGTGTGTGTTTGTGTAAAGGCATATAATTATAGCTATCCTTTAATTATTTTAATTAATATTCAAATTGGCCAAGTCCCAAGGGTAAAACAAAAGTCAGCTAATTTACTGGAGTAATTTTGAATGCTGTGCCTGAGGTCTTTATTGCCATGGTAACCCAAGTCTGATCTGCTTCCCGTCTCCACTCCTGGATCTCGAACACTCCCTTTCTTTTTTAAAAAACTTTCAGACAGCCTGTTGCTGGCTCCTTCCAGTGAGAGTGAATGTTTTGGCGGATTTGAAAGCGCCAGGGACATGGTGGGGTGTTGGGTGGTTGGGTGAGAAGGGTGAGGAGGAGGGTGGGTGGGCGGCTCTCCGACGGGTGCAAATGAGTGCAATTGCAATGTAGTGAGAGGTGGCGCTAAAAATACCTATTGACACATGGGCCCCAGCTCACAAACAGGGTCGCAGACAAACACACGAGCCAGTAACCAAAGAGGTGCCATTCATGCACAATCAGACAGAGCAACGCACACACTGGAGGACAGAAATATACATACGAAAACACACACACATTCATCATATGTGGCAGTTAAAACACACAAAGCCACCAGTATTTACAGTGTAGCTAAACTACAAAATGGTGAATTCCTCTGAGTTTGCGTTGGCAGTGCTTTGTGTGTTGGAGGCTCTACGGCAAACGCACATCAGGTCCTTTCCACACTCAAGCACAAGTCCTCTGAACAAACAAACCCAGCTGCCATATTGACCCTCTGCAGGAGGAATATGGGAAATCTGCTCTGTACACATTGTGCTGAATGTTCACTGTGGAAAATATTGTTTCTGAGTTTGCCCCATGCTGACATGCTGCTGGGACAGTTTGCCAAATGCTGATCACCTAAAGAGAAGACACACTGACAGCCTGTTTCATTTTTGACTATAGAAATCGCTTCTTTAAAAGTTGGAGGTGGTAATTCCTTCCATATGCTTCACAAATAACAGCAGCAGTACAGTGGACAACGCTCAAGGATGTGTTTTATTGTCTCTCTTATCATTTGAGGCAGCCCTTCATTGTGCTCAGAGTTTTTATAATATGTAGGTGTGATATGTTCACCTGGCTGACAGTAATATGTTTACCGCTCTTTAAAAATGAATGTTTTACACTGCCTACACATCTGAACAAAAAATGTTTGACCTGAAGGCACCACGAAATCTGTTTAGCCCTTTTCCACTAAAAAAACGATTTTCACCAATTGTTCTAAACATAACAGTTTATCAGCGACAGAAGAAATGCTCAGATTCCTCAGTACCAATCTACAAATTCTCCATTACAAATAGAAGGCCACATTCAAACATTTGAAGACCTGCTGAAAGAGCGGTACAACATTATAACCAGATAAATGTATTTATGAGTATCAAAACAGAAGTACTCAACCTGTAAAAACCTATTACATATTACATCATTTGATTGTTACTGATGCATGAATGTGTAGGAAGTAGGGTCAAATACAGTATTTTACAGTAGTATAACAGGTAGTTTTGTCCAGTGTTTTCCAACGTGAGGTCTTACACACTGAGGGTCATAAGACAAACTGGGCTGTGAGATGTAGATGGATGAAATAAAAGTTCTTCTTTACAAAATTGTTATATTATATGTATGAACTTGCACCTTTGTCTCTTTTGTGTGTCTGTGGATAATTGCATAATTTTGATTGGATAATTTTACCATTACTACTTACAGCATTTAATTTAAACCTCTCACTCCGGTGTCAGTGTGTAAAAATTGTACTGTAAATGTGCTTTGTTAGGTTTTACTAGTGGAAACTGATCGGAGAAAAAGCTGAGAAGGACACTGACTCTTCATAACCCACAAAATTGGTGCAGGAGCAGGGCACTGAGTGGGGAACAACTGCTCACGCAGAAAATCAGTGTGTGTGTGTGTGTCTGTGAGTGAAGGAGAGTGTGTGTGTAAGGTCTCTGCCCTGTACAGTCTGTAAATTAAAAGTGTGTGACTTCACAAACACAGCGGCAGCAGAGTACGGATGCCTGGTCCGGCTTTACTTGCTTGCAGTACACGGAGAGGGGGGAAATGTCCAAAAGCTCCAGACTTTATTTTATTTCTGCATTTACCCACATTATAGCTTGTGACACACCTTAACGGGCTAAAGCTGTACATGGTTGTAATATCACGTAGCACATACTAACTATTACCTCTAAAAATGAGAGGCCTGTGCACAATCACTTCAGTGCACCTGACTATTAACTGCAGCAAAGGCTCACACTGTTACAAGCTTTGATAGCCCTCTAGTGACCAAATAGTAAACCTGTCAGCTGAGATACAAAGGGATAATTTACTGTAATGAGACCTAGTCCAGTTTGGTTGTGTCCATAAGGCCAACGCTCAATGTTAGTTTTAGTCTTTCAGGGGATTCCAAACACATTAGAGGATATTGTTGTTCTTCCTCATCCTGAATGCTTTTACAACTTCCCGCGGACTCCATACGTCTCCTGAGCATGTGTGTTACCACAGGGCCCTGGGAGCACATAAAAAGGTTAATGTATTTTTCTGCTTCGCTTTTTGCTCCGGCTCTCATATGAAAAGCGACGCTTTTGCTCCTCAGTCTTAAGCACTTGTTAACTGGGGTCACACAGGGAGCATGAATGCAGCAAATAAGAGAAAAGGGGGGAAAGAGGGCAAGAATCCCTGTAACAACCTGAGTGCGTCATGAGAAAGTTTTCCAAGGCAAAAAGAGAGAGAGAGAGAGCGAGAACAGATCAAATTCAAACCACATGGGCATTACTGGCGTGATCGATGCTGGCAGCAGAGGCATTTAACACAGCAGAATTTAATTAACAGTTTTGAGTTTTATGGTGTCATGCTCCAGTAAATCTGGGGTCTTTGTCTGACTGTAATTACTGCCATACAGGTTTGAGGGCCACAACATACTTGGGGCTCTAGCTGGGGAAATTAAACAGCTCATGGCTCCGGTGGTGAATCGGAAACAATTCCAGATGAAGCCTTTCTTCCCCCCTCAGAGTTTATCTTGTCAGCAAATAGCATCTTCAGAGTACCATAAAAGTTTGCAGTGATTATTCAGAAAAAGGGGGATTTCCACTCACTTCTATCCTGAAAATAACGAATATCGCATTCCTCAATGGTGAATATCACAAATGGTGCCTGATAGGTCATGATATACATAATGAGATAATATCAGCAGCTAGATTTACTCTGACAAGAGGATTGGATAGGCGTCAAGCGTAAATAATTTGACAAACACAGGCAGTCTATGACAGTGACATACAGTCCTCAATCGGGGCGTAAATCTCAGGGATATATTTTAAATGTTTAACAGATGACTATGGAAATTATTTTGTTAGATGCTGGGAGAGGTTATTATTTATTCTGCATGCTACAGAGTTAATATAAGCAGTGGCAGAGTGGACAAACGCTCAGTTATGTGCTATTGTTTGAGCGTCTCTCTTCTTCCCAGGCACTTCTTGTTTTATTACACGTAGTCATGTAAGACACACGGCTGAACAAAATTGAAAATCTGAAGTGTTTTGATAAACAAACACAATTATAATAAAACCAGACTCATAACAAGATGTTCCTGCTGCAGCATCTTTTCAAGACTTTCTCATCTTTGCTCTTGAGAGCTCAGACGTTTCTTAAGACAACAAATAAATCACACACACTGTGTATTCCCTATAATAAAGTATGTGGTTCTTCAAATATTTTCCTTCCACTTCGTTTATACAAAGACTGCAGCATATTATAATTTTTTATTTCATCTCCTGCCCATGTTAGAAGTCTATATTATAATGAAAAAAATGCACGTTAATACTTAACACCTGGTCCATAATCACAAATATTTAGCAGTAGTTTAACATAATTAAATACCACAGTGAGCAAATAATTACATCATAAGATCCCAAGCATGCTAATAACTTTAATTATTCCTTAATGATTTTGTGGTTGGGTACATTTTGCTTCATCACAGGCTTTTAGCTTCAACTATCGCCCATCCGGAAATTTACCAATTAAGTATTTTGGGAGTACTTTTAATTAGACCCGAGTAGAGAGCTGCTGATCGTTAGCATCAGTAAGGCTCATCAAACTAATTATTTGTCTTTGGTACTCATAAAAGGAAGTCTCCTAACTAATTACAAGACAACTTCCAACATACAGCACTAACATCTTCACATCTGTTTGGTACTCAGGGAGTTTACCAAGTGTAATTAGTCTTACAATGCTCATCCACTCATGCCCAAGCTGTTTAAATACTGATAATAAACCTCTGAAGTTTTGTGAGAAACATTTTAAGAAAATTGTCAGTGTTTGCTGTTGGGTGCATAGGTTATTATGAAAATCACATTGTAGGTAGAGAGATTGAGTTTGAGTTTTGGTCTTTCTCTAACTAAATATTTCACAAGTTGTAAGCATTTTCTTAAAAGGAAGAAAAACAATCAAAAATAAAGTCAGTCACAAACACCACGATGGTAGAATATTATTTTATTTTATTGCAGAAAGCAGTCCTGTTCATTTTTAGGCATACTAGGAATGAAATGAGGAATGCAGCAAATAGCTTGAACACACCTCAAGCCTTCACATCACACTCTCCAGATGCCATCGGTTTAAACACTTCCCACAAAAAAAAAAAAAAGACAAGTCAACATGAACACAACCACAAGTCTGTTGTGTTTCTAACAGCACAGTAATGCTGAGTATCTGCTTTACAATGTACCAGTGGTAGAAAGTGCATGTAGCTGCAGTGGGATGCATTACATGGTAATACACCGCTGTGCTGTCGAGCTCCCTCAGTGAACCCATCACTGAGGTTCACTGAACGAGCAAACAATTAATACAGCACTCAGGATTGTAATGGGACCATCACTCATTGGTGAGTGGGAGACAGGTCAAACAGCAAAAATGTCAGTTGTTCAGGAGAAAGTTTGCTAAAAACATAGAGTTGACCTATGATGTCTGCAGCAAGGGTTTTTACAGCATCATCAAACCAACAACTGAGCTCAGAGCTTGGAGTGTAAAATCTTACTGATAATAAAGAAGAGATAAAGCTGTAGAAGCCAGTGTCTTCTAATGTATTTTGAAAGAAACAGTTCAACATTTAAAGACATTTATTACTGTTGTTGATCAGAGAGAAAAGAAATGTACTTTCACAAAGCTACAACAGTTAGCTTAGCATAAAGTTTGTCAAAGGGGAACCCAGGCAGCCTGACATTGGGTTTCTGAGCAATATGCCCTGTCCAATTCCTTCAATTTCCTTTTGACCAGATCTTAGAACCGACCAGACTGCAGGAAGTCACTAAAATTGGTCAGGGATTATTCCAGTTCATAAGCCGTGGTAAAACCACAAGATATCACATGCTGTAGAAGTGCTGGTACGGAGTCTTTGTTGCCTATGTACAGAACCAGCCCAACTGTATCCCAACTGTCCAGCTATGCTATGCTAACTGGCAGCTTTGCATTCTACTACCCAACCAGACCAGAATGGTGCCGATCTCCTTGTATATCAAACAAGGAAACAAATTAGCATATTTACAAAATGTCAAAATATTCCTTCAGCTGATTGTTAAGTAGAATTTTAAGCATTTCACTTGCGTCAAACCCACGGTGCAGACACATTAGCAAACAAACCTGCAGAATGAGTGTGGCGAAATCCTGCATTCGACACTACACATCTCCACCAGCATCTAATGTTTGTAGTAGTTAAAACACTACAGGTTAAATTCCAGAAAACAGCCTTGTCCAGCAATACAAGATTCAATAACCATAACCCCTCCCCACAAAAACTGAAAGTTTTTTAAAATTTTCCTACAGACTGTGTAGAACCACACCAAATAAAACATCATTATCAGATTCAGATTCATCTAAATCAAAAGTAAGTTCAGGGAAATTAAACTCTAACACAGCTGTAATACTGGTAACTGCAAAACTGTGTGTGAAATGTTGGTTTTAATCTCCCAAATCTCATCCCACACCCATTAACCAACGTTGAGACATAGTATGGTCTATAAAGAAGATTTAGAGTTGTGGTCTTAAATCTCCAGCTGCTCTGAGAGCCAAATGGCTGCTCCAGTGAATGACATCATATCAACAGTGCATCTCATTTATTTTTCCATCCTTTGCTAAACTTTGGCATCTCAGCTGTGAGGGCACTTATCAGTTAAGAGATTGAAAATCAGTTAGTTGATATTCCAGGCTGAGGGAAGGTCTTTAGTTAATTTGTCTCTGAGGACTACATGCAAAAAAACAAACATTAAATCAAATCAAATCAAACCAAACCAAATCATTCCTGCAATCCACACTAAAGAACAAGCAGAGCAGAGGCACAGCATGGAATACATGAATATGCTCTCTATATTGTTGGGAGAAGGAAACTGGGTAAATGAATCGAAGTGGGTTATGTTAATATACAGAGAATGTTATGATGTGAGGAGTGGACACGGGAAAAAAAAGGAGGAATGCAGGCTTGGGGGGAAGAAAGGAATGTGCACTGAAGTAGATGGGAAAGTTGGGGAAGAAAAAATTCCTTTCTGTTCATCTTTCCCCTGTTATCACTCACACTCATTTTCCCGGAGGACGTTGTACATGTTGACTGTGAAGCCAGACGGCTTTTCTTCCTTTCTTCTAGGATGTCCAAACCCCTCATCTTCATCATCTCCATCCTCATCATCATCTGCATCCCGGTCTCTCTCTTCTTCTGGCTCAGTGCTCGACTCTCCATCGTCCTCATCATCTCTCTCTCCCGTCTCCTCCTCCTCCGTCATCCTTCCTTGTAGTGCCATAATCTCTGGCAAGTCTGCGTGGTTTTCCCAATGCTCTGTAGACCCCCCCCCCAAAAAAAATTTATTCTACCAACCTGCTGTTAACTTTTCAAATTCACTTGAAGCTGAAATGATGAGTTCCAGATGAGGCTCCCTTACCTCTCAGGCAGCTGTAGCCAGGTGGTCGAAGGCAGAGACATAACCTGCCATCAATTGCCAGCCGCAGGAGACTGTTAGCTGCACGGTAAACATCATTGCGAGCTGCTTTTGCAGTTTTATATCCTCTTCTCTCTGCCCATGCTAACAAACACAAAGACAAATGGAGGAATGACGTGCTGGAGGTAGTATAAGACATCATAATGCTAGTCACAAATATAGAAAGTATAATTTTTGCTACACATTAAAATTTATTTATGTTTACACCCGGAGCTTGCATTTTACTTCCTTGTTGTCTGTCACTAAAAATTCCACCATAATTTATCATTACCCATTATTTAAATTTACATTTTTTAAATAATTAAGACAAAGAACAAGCATAAATATGGGTTTAAAGGAGCTGAAAGGGAAAGATGCAGTAACTCTCAGTCATCTGTATGCAGGACTACGGGCAAATATTATTGCCTTTACGAAGCATTACTGAAACCCCGCAGTAATAATCAAACTGAAATGCCAGAAACTATGATGCGACTCTCCAAAGGAAATTGTAATTAGATTTTTGCTGAAAACTGAAATGTAGAGAAAACTTTAATGGTGAAACCGGACAAATATGCTGAGGGTTCCAGTCTTGTAAAGCAAAACAATGAAATGGCTAAAGCCAACAAAAAACAGTTCCTGCAGCTGGGGTCAAAGAAATGACTAGACAAAGGTAATTCATTTCAGCATTTACCACCTACTTCATGGGGTTGAATGACTTCACGTTATGGTAGGTCACCATTAGTTTGTTAATCTGTCAAAATGACAGATGGTATGCAGATTTTTCCGTCATCGTTAAAGAAAATCTGCCATATATATATATATATACATATATATATTTATTGAGTTAACACAACCCTGGTTACACCATTGTGATGGCATAAATACATGTTAAGAGAGTAAAGATTATGCTGAAAATAGCTTACAAAAATATTTAATCCTATTTGAGCAAACAACTACTCAGTCAATGTTTTAGTAAAGTATTTGAAAATGTAAAATGAAATGAAAAAAATTTTCTTTCAATAATTTCGAAACTTTCAGCCTAAAACTAAAACAGCTTAATGGCAGGCTAGATTCATTTTTTATTCATGTGGTTTTCCTATATTTTAATAACAGATCATAACTTATGATTTCTACTTAAGAAAGCTTTTCATTTACCTCTCAAAAATAAACTTTTAAAACTGATAAAAAGGGTTGGCTTGAGGTCACTGATAAACAGCTTACCCTCACAAACATCCCAGGCAGTCCAGGTGCACTCTTCAGATCTCTGATTTCCATGCTGGGGTTCATTCTCTTGCAAGCTGGGATGTTTGAGCTTCAGTACAGACAGGAAGGGGGTCCTCTCGCATAGATAACCAACTGAGCTGTAGGGCTCCTGCAGCTGAGACACTGGGTAGATGCCTGCCAGAATCTACAGATCATAAAAACAACAGAAAGGGTACAAGAGAAGAGGGAGAAAGAAAAATATCAATAAGCAAGAAAAGAACACAAATATCATGTTAGATAATGGCAAGACACCAAAAAAAGGGAAAAAAAGTTGAGCACCCATCACACAAAAAAACCTTTTGAAGGTTCACAAAACTGGCTAGTAAACTAGAAGTCTGCTTCCAAGTACCTGTAACTGTTTATTGACAAGGGACGGAAAGACCAGTCCGGGGCAGTCACACAGTTTGACTGTTGGGGTGAGGTAGTAGGTCTGGAAGTATTTGGTGTGGCCTGGGGTTCGAGACACGCTCACCACCTTCCTCCCCACCAGGCTGTTTATAACAGATGACTTGCCAACATTTGGAAAGCCTGGAGAAAATGAGAGAGTTCACGGTCAGTTTGTTGTATCAAACTTATGGATTATATGTTGTTAACTTGTGCTACCCAGAAGTTTTTGGAATAGCACAAGCGGTGTTGGCTAACAGTGGTGAGGTTATGTGATTCTTTGAACACTGAACCCTGAAGCCTGAAGTCTTGACAACAAAAGTATGAACAAACTGATATAGTAGGATTTACTGTCGGGATACCGGCATATCGGTCCATTACTTTACTTTTGGAATATCTCATTAAAGTCCTGTGGATTCTCTTTTCTCATCACATTAAAATGAAACAAATCAAGCCCACAGACAATCTTTAGCTCATTACTCTTGGTAAGTGTTTTGTCCGGTGGATTGTACACAAAGGTGATTGTTATGCTAATGCAATTATGTGGAGTTAAAATCCCAGCATCTAAAGAAAGTGAAATATACCAGATAAGTGTTAAACATCTTAATTTTATTTACAAGTATTTGTTTTGCAATTTCTAATTTCAAACATAGATGCATTTTACCTATGCACCCCAGTGTGAGAACACCATCTTTGTAGAGCTCCTGTGATGGACTGCTCATCTCCATAGCACTATCACTTTGATGCTCCATTAGCACCGAATCTCCTCCTTCATCACCCCGCTCCCCATCAAGTCTCTCTGCAACTGCATCTCTCTGGATCTTCTGCTCCCAGCTGGTCAGGTCGACTGAGGGAAAAAAAAAAAGGTGCTTGCCTTGCAACTGCAATGATTTATCATATATATGCAAGTTGGAAAGTAGACACCCACCTCTTCCTGTTGTGATCTCCTGACAGGCCTTCAGGATGTCTATGGGACCTCCAGCCTTGCCCCAGTCAGCTTTTCTCCTCATCCTCTTCTTCTGGAGCACTAGAAGCAAACAGATGGACAGATTTTTTACTGGAATGGGAGCTGCACACGGGCACAGATCAGGTTATTCTGGTGATGCTGTGATCAAATACATTCACTGAGTGGCAGGTTAAATTTAAATGTCTGTCTGATGCCAACTTTTATGTGTCATTCACGCCTTCTCTCAGCCACGGTTTTCATCATCCCCCCTACTCTCCCTCACCTCACCTGTGCTGTAGGGCTGTCCAGGGTGGGAGGTAAAGCAGACTATTTGCAGGTGGGGGAACTGAGAGGTCATGTAGTGTTTCCAGGCAATCACCAGTGGGGGAGGACATAAGTCTGCTTTGTTCAACACCAGGATCACCTGCTTTTGAAGATCTCCTGTGATGTAATGGTAGAGGGCCGGAGGGAACTGCAAAACCTAAGTGGTTTGCATGAGGACACACATTGTTAAAATAGAACTTATGACCTATTGAAAATTAAACCAGTATATTTCAACATAATTAATAAGCCCAATACTGGATGTATGGAAGAATTCTCTTCACATAATGGATGTGTGTAATGAAAGTGAGTCAGGAGAATCATTTTATAATTAGAACTGAAACAATTGACTCATTTTAACTTGAAATAACATCACTACCAACATCACAGTTGCTCAGACGTAGGACAGTATTTTCACTTTATTTTACTTTATATTTACTTTAATAAATAAAAAAGGGGTGTACTTTTTCTATTTTATGATTAGAATGAGGTCCCACACCCCACAAAACAAACAAAAAGAAAAAACACGCACCCAAAAACATTGTTTTAAAAATGTGCCGAGTACATAAATAGATACATAGAAATGAGACTGAGGTTGGCTGTGTCTCCATCTAGTGGTCTGTTCTCTCCTGCATACTATTGCTTGCTAGATCACCTACCGGGTGCCTGATGTCTACGATGAGCAGGATGACATCAGACATCTCCAACACTCTCCATAACTGCCTCCATGTCTAAATGAAAGGAAAAAGAAGAGGTAAACAGAGCTGGGTTTCAAAGAGCACCGTCTACGAATTCACAATTTCTGTTACTAATCAGCATTACAATAGAACATTAAAATCAATTCTAAGCTTATGTGTTCTAGTCTAAAAAATGTAATTCCCAGTTTCAAAATTGTAAAAATATTTTACTTTCAGATGGAGAAAACAAGCCCTTCAAACAGGCAGCTTTATTCTATTATACATGTTTGAATGTTTTACGTAACAAAAAGCCATCATCTCTAGAGTCACTTCACCACCAACTGCTCTGCTTAAACTGTGATGGGCTTAATGAACTCAGCCCACACTCTGAAATGAAATGATCTTCAGGCGTTTTAATTTTGAAAAACAATGTTGTCATTTTACAGCCTGAGCAATAACACAGCCCAACAGTAAAATGATGGTACTAAAACACTGGACAGATACAGTAGAAATGTGTAAAAAAATTAAGATTAATCATTGACCATATATGTAGCTATGAATTAGGTGTGCTGTAAGTGAAGTTCTGTAACTGGCTGTAACTGGTTCAAAATCCCCACTGAGTCTGTTAAGTAACTCACTTCAAGATTGTGCTCAAAGTGGCTGAGGGAGCCAGGTGGGTTTCTGGAGTGCAGATCATCCAGGTACTCTCTGTAAGACTTCTCCTCTTTCTTCAGCAGGCTCTCTCGTGTCATCTCATAATTCCAGGGTGGCCGTCGTGGGAAACCAAGACCTAGCGGTGAATAATTAAGTTTCGGTGTATCAAGCAGTGACCCGATCCATTAACCTACTCTGCTCCTCTGTATGACTCATTTTGAGACTGTCATGCAAACAGCATTAAAAAACAGCCAAACCTTTCTCTGAGGGATAGATGTCATTGATTTCAACTTCCAGTTCTTTGTCTGAGACTGGCTGCAGCACTTTCTCCCTGGCCAGCTTCTTTCTCTTCTCCACCTCCTCTTTACTCTCTTTCTCAAAGTGCAGTCTGAATCTGAAGACAGGAGCAAGACTGTTATTAAGGTGATAATAAGTTTCCCTTAACCTTTTTTTTGTACTATACAAAGAAAGTTTGCTGTATTGGAGTTCAGCTCCCCCAGTGTTCATTTTACACAGGTGCTGGCTCCACGGCAACAGGGGCATTTCATTTAACATGACCTCTAATAAACAAATCACATAACAACATGACTGGTTGGCCTATGTCGCCAAAAGAATTGACCAGCGTATCTGCTGCCTTCATCACACCACGCCTACATTGTGGGGCCTTGAGAGTCTTCGCAGTTCTCTTCCAGTGTTGCATTATGTCTTATAGATGAAACAGATTTATGCCCGTAGTCATTAATATGTTCTACACTATCTATGACAACATTGCTAAAGTCTGAATGAGGTCTTAAATGCTGGCTCTCCTACAGTGTGGAAGGAAGAACTCCCAGGAAAAAAAAACCCCAGTAGCTGGTCTCACAAGAAAATACAAACACAATAAATATAAATGGAATATCATTAAAACTTCATACTCCTTTTTTCCCTAACCCGCTGCCTTGGGTCAATTACAAGGAGAAAGGTTGCCTTTGAGTCTACCTTTGGAGGCAGATTTAAAGGACGGCCAAGCGGTGCCAGACTGGTGTCTTACATATAGAACAGGCATGGTAAACTTGCGTTGAATGGGCAGTGTGTAAAGAGCTTTTCTCAAACTGTAACCCACTATATCTTGAACCTGATGTAAAAAATTGATGTCACTTATTTTGTTTTACTTTGAGAAAACTAAAAAACTCTTATGTTAGGCAGTATACAGGTCGGGGGTTTGTTGCCAACAACTGAAGCAACCAAGATCAAAGCCATTTCATGTAACGTTACATAAAAGTGTTCCAAACCAGGCCTCTTTTTCTTTTATCATATCAAAATTAATGTTTTTTTTCTTAGTGTCCTGTAACTGCCCTGATTCCTACCAAATATAACCATGGTCTCAAATTTAGATTCAATTTTTTGCTTTTGTGACTGTCTGCTAATTTAATTTAACTGTTTACCTAATAAAAACCTGATAAATATGATAATGAATAGTGGATGAACAAATGATGAACAGTTATAATAAAGAATTGTAATAATAAAGAATTGTTGCAATTTTTTGCTAATTCAAGCCTTCTGCTCAAGTTAATACATTTGAGTTACTCCTAGTTTGCAAATGACTAACTCTGCGGCAAATATATATTTATCTTAAAAATGATTTTCATGAAACTAAACCAAAGCAAGGATCAGTAATGATACGGTCAACTCACCTGTTGGGGTCATATCTACCTTCTCTGCTGAAGGGCTGCTGGTTTATTTTTCGAACATCAGTGGTCTCACTGTCTGAGGTATCTGACTGCCTGTCTCCCCCTCTCTCCACACTGGCATTTCGGCTGCTTGGCCCAGAACCAGCGTCACCTGGATGTTGGGAGCAAAGGTTGGATATCACTCAAACAAATGCATAGGTTATGCCAATAAGCTAGCAAAAATCCAATAGAAAAATTGGTTATAACAGTTCATCATCGCATGTCCCCATTCAAGAGGATATATGATGACATGACACCTCTTCAAAAGGATAAATACTTAAACAAACCACACAATGCTTTTGGATCTACTTACAAACATAAGAATCTAACAGGTTGTTTGGCTTACAAATGTAGAAAAAAAATTGTATTAAGATGAAATTGTTTTATAAAATTACATATTAAAATTACAAATGTCTGTGAATTGTCTACACACCACATTCAAATTTATTGAATTTGGTATTATGTTTTTTGCATCATTAGTGAAGTATTACATTTATATATTGATAAAAATGATACAAAATTTAAAAAATGTATTCATATCTTTCTAAGTTTGGTGGCAATGACAACACTAACCGTTTGACAGATACATGACTTTGGGACTTTAACGTTACAACACTAGTTCCTTATGTCAAGTGCAGCTATATCATGCAAACTGAAATGTGCACAGATGAAGGTTATGACCTATGGAAGACAGAAAAGCCTCCCACGACCTCTGCTAATGTGGCAAAAAAATCTATTCTTTAAGGGACTAAAAATCATACCGATGTACACCAACTGTTCTGGAAAAGCCAGAGAGCATGTGATAATCTGTGGTGCTATTTACAATCGTCTAGTTCAAAGGTAAGTTGTATCACACCGTGTAAATCTGTTAGAAACAAATTATACAAAATATGGATGTTTATCTTATAGTTTACAAAAGTAATCATACAGAAATTCTGAGTTGACAGTACACAGAAACACAGGCACCACTTAGCATCTTGCACGTCGCTGCTAAACTGCATTTAGCTGTAAGGCACGAACCGTTAGCTAGCTAACTCCTAGCGCTAGCATTGCTGCAGTTACCTCTCTTCTTCTCCCGTTTGACTTGTAGCTGTTTCTTCTTCTGTTTGTTGCTAAATGGCTTTTTCCGGGGCATAATTAAAAAAAGATGGCTTATATAAGCTCTCTGAATTATATATTTCTACCCTGTCACACAGCTTTCTTGTTGATGTTATTTACATAAATGAAGTTTCTCGACTCCTACACTTTTCAGTGACGCCATATCCACTGCAGAGAATGGTGGGAGAAACCAATTTTAAGCTTTCACAAACCTATCGATTTCAGATCTTTTGGCCCTTGCTTACATTACGTGAATGAAAGAGGCAAACATCTTTACTGTATTTATGTATGTATATGCATTTCTTTATATACACATACGATTAAAATATTGACAGTCCTCCCCCCACAATGGTATAGTCCATTTTCGTAGACGCCTCACAAATGTGAATTTCGGCAGTAAACAAGCTTAAACTAATAAATATATTTTAATATTTACTATTTATTTGAATAAATATTAGTCAACCACAACAATATAAGTAGCGTGGTCTTTTGGTTTTTAACAAAATAACTGTATTTTATTATAATACATTAAGTCATTTACCAATTGTTTAATTTTTTTAAGCTATTTTTTGTAATCAGATTATAATGTTTTTCCAAGTTGTAGCCACAAATGAATGCACTTTCAAAGCCACGCTGGTACATGAGGAAATAATCACCCATAAAGGTGAACATTGATAAATACAGGCAATGCAATTCAACCCATGAAATATAAGCTATATAGGAAGTCAATCTGAATTGAATTCCCCTGTCTGGTTAGGCTTTTTAATTTAGGTAAAACAGCACAAAACACACAAGTTAATAAAATAGAATTGGGATAAAAACAACTGGACACATAAAACAACAGTGCCCATGTGTGTTTGTATGGCAAACATCAATTTGACACTAGTTCAAAACAGAACAAAGTCCAACAAGATACATTTCAATTTGTTTATTGTATTATAAGCAGAAAGAAAGTTTCATTATAAATGTTATTATAAAGGTTCTCATTGGGGATGTATAGTAGCAAGTACACATTTGGAAAGCATTAACTTTTTGAACATACACTCAGAGCAGTACAATAGGATTACATAAAACATGAACTGGCTCATCAATCCATTGATGTTCATGTAAAGGCCTATGAATGGGTCTACATGTGTTATATGAAGGATAACCACATCCTTTAAACAAACATTCTTTATAAACTCATAATATATTTATATATACTTGATTGACATTGTTTTCATCCCCAAAATGAAACAACCTCTGCATCCCTTTTAAGTTAAAAAAAGAATGAATCACAGGCATGTATTTTACAATGTAATAGAGTTAATAACACTTAGTAAAAACGGAAAGTCTCTGTATGAAAGTATAAAAATCTACCTTCACAGTTAACTACCAATTTCTTCAACAGACAGATCATAAATTGCTCTGGTCAAAGCTGAATGTGTAGGGAAGAGTGGGAGGTGATAAAACAACAATAAACAGAAGACTTTTTGACTCTCTTCGGATCATAAAACCATCATTGTGATGGACTGAAACAAACATACTTTTATTGCACTCCGTACATGCACTTTCTACATAGACTGGATTGCTACAGTAAGAAAATGGAAAACAAATCAAACAAAGCATTGAGAAAAACAATGAAATAAAAAAAGCAAAATTATAATCTTCTGTATACTGTGTCCCACTATCATATGTCATGTCTACCTCAAACTATTGTTCAGGCACAATCATGAGTTCCAATGTTGTTGTATCATCTTAGTATTGCTTGAATTTTTCAGCTTTCATTCTTTCTTTATTTTAACTAATTCTAAATTCCCCACAGCCCAATATCCCTCCTTTCATCACCTCTAAGAGTTCAGGTGCTCCACTTGAATGGTGGATGCTGATACAGTGAGACAGAGGTCCTTGTGGGAAGTAATGTCAGCCACACTGACTGGTTTGTATTGGATGTCACTGGCAGATACGGTCTTATACTGGTGCAGGTCAAATGGACAAGAGATGGTTTCTGTTGGGGGATAGTTGCTCTGGCTCTGTCCCTGCTGGCTTCTGTCTGCTCCTCGACTCCCAGCACCCCCAGGTCGACTTGATCCTCCATCTGCACTCTCTACCCGGTTATGAGCTCCAGCCTGAACCTGGGCCTGGCTGTGGTTCTGGTTCTGTTGTGCCACCTGCGCTGCTACTGCCGCTGCATTCAGCTGGTCTGGGTTGTGTTTCTCCATGTGTTTCACCAGATACGTCTCCTGAGATGAGGGGAGGATAGGTAGAGGGGAAACAGTGGACACATGACTACACGGTGTAAAGTAGCTGCCAGGTGTCTGATGCCAGTGAGGCGATTCACAGTGTTTCATGTAGAAATTCTCTTCAGAAATGGACATTGGTCTTACTGAGGTATACGTGCGGTTGCAGAGACCACACGAGTAGATCCTGGCGTGTTTGACAGTGTGTGTGGACATGTGCACCTCCAGGCTTGCTGCATCTATGTATCCTTTATTGCAGTTGGTGCACTTGTAGGGCTTGTCCTTGTTATGCTGACGCCGGTGGGACTGGGAAAAAAAACATTATTGACATAAAGGGGGGGGGACACAAAACAAATGTGTCACAGTACAGCAAGGTGTTAAGAAGTATAAATATGAAAACAAACTTAAATTGCATTGTTATCAGAGGAGAACTAAATTATTTCACACCTGTAGATTTGATAGTTGTGTGAAGGATTTCTCACAGCCTGGGTGAGTGCACTTATATGGTCGATCTCCAGTGTGAATCCTGTACAAAAACACAGGCAAACACATACATGTACATACAGTACACGCTTTCCTATCACATTCATTGTGATCTTACCTGACCCGAGGCAGATTAGAAACCCAAGCTCATTGTTTCTCTTACCTGTTGTGTTGCTGAAGGTGACTGAGTTGTCTGAAGCACTTATTGCAGAAGGAACAAGTGTAAGGTTTCACTCCAGTGTGGATGCGCACATGTTGGGCAAGGTAGCTGGAGTTGGCAAACGACTTAGTACAATTGGGACACTTGTGAGGCTTTGACTCTGTGTGATTCCTGATAAGGGCAGATAGGGTGAAAGAGAAAGGGAAACAGATTGTAAAGGTGCAACTGCGCAAAAATATGTGATAGTATGCTTGACAGATACAGTATCCCTAAATGTTTTAAAACATCTATAGTATATATAATTTTAATTTATTAATTCTGATTAACATGTCTCCAAAATGACTTAACCATTTTAAGAATATTCAAATAGACAACAGAAAAAAAACGCGACATCATGACAGCAGAGCTTTGCGGCATAGGATTTCTATCACACACAAGCTTACAATGGAGAAAAGTAAGAACAAGCATTGATTAAAAGAAGGCTCAACAATACACACAATGGGTTAAAATGGGGAAGCACAATGGGACTAAAATCTGGCTAAAGTCTTGATTTTAACATGTATTTCTAAATGTATATGTGTGTGTTTCTGTGGAAGTACTGGCAGAAGAAATGAGAGAACATGCAGAAAAAAAAGAGAGATTAAAAGAACCATTTGCAGTAAGGCAAACAAAACGCAGACAAGCAAAAACTGTGCTCAAGCAGAGAAATAACAAAGAGAGTCAGATGGTCTCATTGTATCACTGAGAATAACAGTTCCATGCATTTCGAAATGGCCATTTTGATGACTGCAAAAATTATGGATAATCCCCATATGGACACGGCTCAACCTAAAAGGTCCAGTCCGAATTTTAATTTACTCCAAAGGTCACTTCTGGAGGGAAATGGTAGCATGCAAGCCAACATCAACATGGCAATGTAATATGCATCTGCACACCACTCCACTGTCTTCTTTAGAAGGAAGACGAAGACAGCAGCCCGAGCTTTAAAAAGGGACTTGGCAGGACAACTTAAGAGGACAGGGAATATGGTACGAGGTTCGTAACATAAGGGGGTCTGCAGTACCGTGTGTGCTGCTGTAAGTGACTGAGCTGCCTGAAAGATTTCTGGCAGTAGGAGCAGGTGTAAGGCTTGGCTCCGCTGTGGATGCGGATGTGCTGGGCCAGGTAGCTGGAGTTGGCGAATGACTTGGCGCAGTGAGGACACTTGTGAGGTTTGGCCTCAGTGTGCGACTTGGAGTGGATCTGCATGTCAGACTTACTGAAGAAGGTCGCCGCACACATCCGGCACCTACAGGCGGAGAGACACAGAAATGGGAGGGCAGGATGGAAGAACAAGAAGGAAGGAGGACACATATACAGAAAAGGATATACAAGAAAATGAGAGAAAATGGACAAGGGAAAAATCAGGAGAGGATAATGGAAGGAGACAGAAAAAGGAAGCCATGACAGAGAGAAATAAGATATGACAGAAAGTGAAAAAGAAAAGTAAATGAACAGAGAGGACAAAAGGGGGGTTAAAATCAAATTTAGGAGACATGTACACACAGGGAAAGATGTCAAGGGAGAAATCAGTAAAAACTGACAGGGAACGGTCCATAGATACTATAAAAAGTTAAAGAAGGAGCAGGACACAAAGGGGGCTTGAGGGATCACAACCGAAAAGACATGCTATGTAAGGTAAAGAGGACACAGTAGTGGAAGGTTCATGTCGAGTGAGTGCAGAGGTAGAGAAATATGGAAAAACCGATGCATTTGTATCTCAAACACATTGAGAAGGAATCAGCTGTTCACTAAAAAGCAGCCATGTTCTGCCACAACATGCTGTGAGGTGTGATTAGAAGAGGTGTCTGTGTGTCAGAGGCTCATGTGCAGCAGTGCCTATTTCATCTCTAAAAGCTCAACATCTCTACGCTGATTTCAACAGGAGACAGAGGAACAGGTGTGCTTGCATTCCACAGGTAGAGCAAAGCGAAATGGGGATGCACAGCAGGTGTTGTTTGTTTTTGACACCATACCTGTATGTCTTGGTGCTGTCTTTTGGCCCATGATCTTCCTCTTCATTTGACAAGTCATATGGGTCTCCAGTGTTATGTTGCAAAGATGCCACCTAACAAAAACAATATTTTAATACCTGATCATGTATTTGTTGTCACATCCTCTTATCGATATTGTTTTTCATTACCTGACCACCAGGTGTCAGATGAGCTAATATTAGTGTTTCACTTCCTGGTGCACCAACAGGACCAACCCTGGACAGCGCTGTCTTTTTTTTCCTGCCTCGTTTTGAGGGTGCTGGCATCACAACCACGTGAGACGTCCCATCCTCTTCTTTCTTGTCTGCAGCACCATCAACACCAGCACATTAAGAGAATGGTCTTAATCAAAGAATCAGTGGATTCGTGCAAGAATGTTTTTAATGAAATGTATTTCAAATGTCCAGAATAGATTTTTTGAAAATATTATATTTACTTATAATATATGCAAAGCTAAAAACTATTTTATTTAAATTGTGTCTAAACATAGACACTGTTTACATTACAAGGTCTAGATACAAATCTGTTTCCAGTTTTTGTTACTTAAAAAAAAAAGTTTATTTCTTGGTTTGGAGAATCTAAAAATTGGTGAATTTTGCTTTCTAAAAAAGGTTTAAAAACATTTTTCCATATTTGAAAAAAAAAGATTTAACTCTTGCAAGTCAAAGATATTTTGACATTGGAAGAAACACAAATTACTGGCACAAACCTAACCTATAAAAATGTAATTACAATTAGGAGGAAAAGTTTGCACCCCCATGTTTAAACATTTCAAAAAGAATAAATAGAATCCCAGATTTTTTTCTTCAGCGTAACATTCATTGCACATTCAACTAGCGCAAATGTTCCTTAGTCAGAAATGAGAAAAGTTAATTTTTAGAACCTAATTTATCAAGGAGGATCCAAATTTGCAATTGCAGACTAAAGAAAACATAGTTTTAATTTTTTCTCATGCTGCACTTGATGAAAAAGTCAGTTCCAAAGATGCTGAAATATTGAGCTAATGCAACGTTAATTTTTATCAGCTTTTTTTTGGTAATGTCTCACATTGGTTCACAGTGAAAGTCATTATATGATACGGTTTAATTTTATTTTATTTCTTATTAGGGTTATGAACTGTATTGAGCACTCTTGTGTTTAATGAGAATGTATAAAAGGCCAGACTGAGCTAAGATACTATTATTATTATTATGAAACATACACGTCATATGATGTTTGTGGGATTGTGGATGTTTCACCTGGAGAATGAAGGGCTGAAACAATCATAGTTGTTGCTGGGTGACCAGAGACAAATGACTGAGAAGAGGTAGGAGAGACTAATGTTCCCTGGGGAGTTGTGATGACTAGACCTGCTGGATGGACCAAAAGAGAAACACAATGAGAGAAAAAGAGAAATAATTTACTAATAATTAAAGGAGATTTTCAGGTTCATATGAAAACTGATTTTTTTTTAAATAAATGATTATAAATGTTTTTCAATGTACCTGAAGTGCAGCAATCTTTCAGTTTAATACTCAAGTTTTATATGTAGTCATTAGGCAGACGCTGTTATCCAAAGCGACTTACAGAGTCATTTGGAACACACACATGATGGCGATGGCTGCCATGCAGGGTGCTCATCTGGCACAACTAGGGGTTCAGTGTCTTGCCCAAGGACACTTCAGCACAAAGCAAGGAGGGACTGGAGATCGAACCACTGACCCTGTGGTCCGTGGACGATTGCCTTACCAACTGTAAGTCGGTACATATTAAACATATATTACTAACACATGTTGTTTTTTATATGCTAAACCTACAGGAGCAGTATTTCCGCACAGCTACAGTTAAACTGGAGAAAAGCACTGAACAGAAATTCAATTAGACTAGTGCTCTTTTCTCTCAGTGTTTTCTACTTTCTACTGAACGCTGTTCATAGTGCTGCTTACAAGTCCCATGTTACCGGAATTTCACTTTTCACTCATCAACTACATTCTTTAATGCAGTGGTGTTATTTTATGGTTCAGAGTTGAACTTATGGCTCTGAATCCACCCTCAACCTTTGGTGTTCTTGAAAACTGTATTTTCATTTCACAAGATATTATGTCAAATGTAGCGTGAAATGAACAGAAACTGTCTGCTTTTTCATGCAGAAGCAGACTTACCTGCTGTCATGATGCCTGTGGGGGGGACCGGCAGCACTGTGATGTTCTGGGTGCTATGAGGAGGGTGGAGGTGTGCTGCACTGCCAACCTGCCCCCCTCCATCTGTCTTGGCCCCAGGAGTGGGGATGGTGAGAAGTGCTGTTTGGTAGTGCGATGCAGAGGAAGGAGAGAAGGAGTTGCTCTTTTCCTGTTGCTCTTTCACTTTGTTCAGGAACATGGCATTCTCAATCTGACAGGAGAAAGGAGATTTTTCATTTGCTTTGATACATTGGACTTATTCTAGTCACTAAACCCAACCCACAAATCCAAACCCTGGAAGTGTTTTCTAGCCTTACCTGTCCTGACACAGTCGGGATGTGGGACCAGAAATAAGATGAATTAAAATGAGAGTCTTCCATCATTTCTGTAATGACACAAAAGCAGCAAGAATGAAGCAACACCACCAGAAATTATTTTGCAGTAAGAAATGTGACACACTAATGCTAAATAAACATTTGTGCATAAATAAAGCAAGGTAAAGGCAAAATCAAACACACACACGTAAGTTTAATCGACCCAAGTTGACTTACAAAACGTTTGTCATATCTACATGTCCTTGACTAGTTGAAAAGCATAAAAATTCTTTAGCTACATTTAAAAGATTATATATCTAGAAATTACAACACGTGATAATATTCTAATCAATAGTGAGTAATAGGTATGAAGAATTAAACCAGAATAAGTTGCATAAAACAACACGTTAAATTTCGCTACTAGTTTTCGATGTTCACGGCCCCTGCTGTTATGCAATCTAATGACACTGACATCAATTAATCAAGTAATTTTCCATGTTTGTGACATCTCCCACTTTGACATCAGTGTAGTTTCTTATAAATAATAGAGACATTTCCTCTGTTTGTAGGGGGTGACCCACTGCCTCATTACTCCGAGCCCTCGTTCACTGGGTGCTGTACCTTGTTTCCTAAAACATGATATGACTGCAGTTTAGCTAAATAATAACTGCATTAAAAACAAATTATTTTGTAGCATATACCTTGTAAGTAAAACTTCAGCTGACAAAAGGACATTCTTTAAAACAGAGTGGACAGTTGGACCCATCTCACGTGCTGAACATCCCCAAACTAACTAACTAACAAAGGCCCATTTTACAGCAAATACTTTGAGTTGTGACAGTAGCAAAAGTGCAGGTACAAATATCATTGTAATAAAGTGAAACTGAAGCAGCTCTTCACACCTGAAGCCTTTCCTACTGCAACGTGTCAAAATGCCTTTGTGACAAAAAATGTGACATTAATCAAATTACCGCAAACTGTCACACAGGAAAGCAGGAGGAAGAGGCAGGTGCTTGGCTGATAGTGATCCTACTTTCATGGCCCTGACTTACTTCAAACGAGGGTTTAATAAAATGGCATAAAAGGTGTAGACTGGCTGCTAATATGAATTCTAATAAGTCTAATAACTAAAGCATTTGAGAGTGTATAGGCTCGGATTCATACGTGCACATCAGACATCATGCCCCTCGGATGATTAAACATGGTTTATGTAAGGTAACTTTTCACTTTGCGGAATGGACTTCCTCCTTAAGGTTCGCTTTTACTGCTTTCGAGCGCCAACACACAGCAGCTGACCTCACGGCTGTGGCATTTCCAGCACACACACACACACACACACACACACACGAGCAGCGGAGGTGTAAACAGAAACACCGAATCTCGCAAACTTCGATAAAGTGCCGCCGATCGCACGATCACAACAAGCCACAGCCGAGGAGCAGGACTCCATGTCGGCCCCGAGCGGGCCCGACGTGCTGATGCACGCACGGTTCGCGGAGTGTGTGTACAGTGCCCTCCTGTTTGGGAAAAATAACAAGCAAGGATATGAAAAAAAAAAAAAAAAAAAAAAAAAGCGGAGAGAAAAAAACCAATAGACCATCCTCGCAGACTTCCGGCTGTGGAAAGGGCAGAGAGGCGGCAGCATAGTCATGCAAATCTGCCCCAAATTACCAGCGAATGCACGGAGAACAGTGGCTTTACCGGTACCGACGACTCCGTCTGCCTCCGCTGGACTCCCGTGGCCCGGGACGATCTGGACTCGGGTTCCTAATAGATCGAAATTCTTGCAAACCAGCGAAGTTTCCCCCCTCTTCGGTTTTTTTTTTTTTTAAGATTTTTTTTTCCTCCGGTTAAGCAGTTGCCTCGTCGGAGCCTCACTTCCTCCGGATAAGGTCGTCAGACAAAAGGACCGTGTGCTTCTATGTCACTTCCTGTGACACTTAAAATTAATTTGTTTGTTCAAAAGTGTCATATGTGACAGCTCGTCGGCCGTCATGTCCGAGTCCAAGTGTCGGGAGTTAAACGGTGGATTTTTGCGGATCCGAGTCACGTCCTCACATGGTTGTTTGCGTTTGTTGAAGGGAGACAGCCATTAACGACGCCTTCACGGGCTGTGGGAAATAACAGAGTCCACTAGTGTCAGGGTTTTTGTGAACTCCTGGTAAAACATGTCCAAGGTTGAAATAAAGAAGTTTTGTTTTACTGGTTAAACGTTATTGTATTGCATTGTAAAATCCACTGTAATGTAAATAAATACGCAATATGTGTTTAATGTATATTGCAGATTATTAACGTCAGTAACTCATACTGTATATTTTTTTGGTTAAAAAGAAGCTTATTGCAATTATGATTTATCTATATATTTTTTGATTTGATTTATGTATCATTGGAGAAATTAATATACTGTATATATGTTTTAAAAACATGATATTAGCCTTCACTCCAAGGCTATTATTATTTTCAGTGGAATTACCTGGAGTATGCAACAGGATCAGAAAATGTCCACTTTGGTCTTACTTGGGCATCGATATACTACATCTATAAGTATGTTTACTGCTCAAGTTTGTAATAATGTACCTCTTATTTGTATGTTAAATATGTTTTAGGAATTTTTTATACTGAATTTGATATATATGTAATGTATATTTGTGTTGTAAATTGTATTGACTTGTATTGATTGTTTTTTTGTGAAAAAGGTCTCTCTTATAACCTTGTGTCCTAATGAGACTAACCTGTATTAACAAAGAAATTTAAAATAGAAGCATTTGAATGTTTCACATCCTGTGTCTGAATAAAAGCCCAAAACTAAGCCCTAACATCAGACCAGTTTGTGTAATTTTACTGTTTTCTGCATTTTGTAACATTTAACATTTAACTTAAAGTATCTTCCCATCTCTTGAGTTTTAGTGCCATAAAACTGAAAAACATTTTGGGAATTTCATGTATGTACAAGGATGTATTCGGTTGTCATGTAATGGTAAGGCAACTAGTTGCATTGGATCTTATTTAGCTTTTGCTTTTTTCCTGAGGTGAAGCAGCTTAAATTGCTGCTGAATATGAAAAGTTCTACACTAAACAGCTGACCTGAATAAAATGTTTGAACAGAAACTCTGTGTATCAGGATCTGTTTCACTGGCTAAATAACCAAGACATTTGACTGGTTTCTTTTAGAATTTACACACATTAATTAATAATTATTTTATACAGTGAAATACTGGCTGAGGAATAGCCTTCTTCGAGCCCACTTCTTTTACAAAAACAAAAATAATTAGGGACTTTGTACTTTCTTTCCTCTTCCTCATCTTCCCCGTCTGTTCTGGAAAGTCCGTAAATACGAGCTGGTGGAATAGCACCAGAAGGCATCACAGGGTTACTGTCCTCCAGTGAATGAATTGATTTAAGCTTCATTTATTTCACACATAATAATAATGTAAAATCGTACTCAATGATGTCTATTTAAATATAGATATGAATATGCAGGATAACTGCAGGCCATTATTAACTGGACGTGGATGTGGACGGCCACATGATGGCGCTGTAAGGATACGGATGCACATTTACGGCGCATCAACATCCGGCGACACGTCTCTCGCAAACGCCACCGAGCAGCTGGACGCCTCCTCAGATATTAGACGGGGTTCAAAACGTTTCTGCAGCCTGAGAGTCATTGAGGCCGTTCAAAGAGTAACGAACCTGCGGAGCTTTAGACAAGCCCACAGCTTCAAATGGGGGAGGTGAGGAAGCTGCAGAAGAAACTGAGACAGATTGAAAATCTGGAAATAAAAATCAGTCTTACCCCAGAGGAGAGATTCAAGGTACAGAAACTTTTTCATCTGCCTATTTCTCATGTAACCGGTGTGAGCTGAATGGATGCGCTTTCAGGTGGAACCCCAGCAATCAGACTTCAGCACAGCACAGACACAGATTTATCCAAAGTTTAAAATATTAGAAGAGATGAACATTTAAACGTCACTAAACCAGCTGATGCAGCCTGGAGAACAGTCGGGGGAGGGATCGTTCATGCACCAAAACAATAGGTTTCCATAGTCATAGGTTAGTAATAAAGTCAGACTTCTGAAACCTGAAATTACAGTGTTCATGGGAAAAAGAAAGTGTGTGATTAACATGAATTAAAAATAATGGTGGAGTGAATAATTTGACAGATTTTGCCCCAGGAATTAAAAAGATCAGAAGCCCACACTTTGAAAAATAATTACCAGAAACTTCAGCAAAGGCTCCGTTTGTTAAAGGGCATCTGCATGTTGTAAGTTATGGCCGTGCCCTACAGCTGTGTTTCCTGCTCACTGGCCTGCCCTCACATCCCTAATCAGAAGCAGGAAAATAAAATGCACACACATCTGCAGCTGAAGAACATTTGGTGCTGAGGGTGAGAGGTATAGTAGACTCCCGTGAGAGAACATACTCTGCACGTTTATGGTTAAGTACACAGGTTTTTTTTTTTAAGTTTTTGCTGTAAATAGTACACAACAAGTTAAAATGGCAATGAAGTAGTTATGAATTTATTATAATGCAGTAATGTATTTGCACAGGAATAGGAGCAACTTTTTGTTTAAAGCACTGTCGCTTTTCAAACATGTGTTTCATAACAATAGTTTAATAGTTTTATTACTGAGTTTACAGTTTTATTTAGGGTGAAATATCTCATGACTTCTGTCACCACTGCTAAAGGTTTTATTTTTAGTAGTGGCTATAACCCACACTGCATTCTGTCTCTAAAAGTTAACAGGGACACTCAGTAGTGTTTCTTGTTGGTTAGTCCTTTGTTGAAAATGTATTGTTTTCAAAGCCAGGTGGGAATAACCCTGAGATGAATATTTTTGCAGACTTTACATCTACAAAAGACATTTTAACAATGTTTACACAGTGTTTCACAGGCTGGGTCGTACCTGACAAGAAAACTGCTCCTTTAACACAAGAACAGTCTGCTGATATCAAGTTGACAAGTCTAATTCACTGATTCATGCATATTTCATAACTCCCAGTCAGTCAGGAGTATGGTGCATGTTGCCAGTTGCAGTCTAATAAATCAAGACAGGCCTAGTATGTTGGTTGTGCATATAAACAACTTGTGGATTTAGTAGCTTGGTTTGTAACCAATCTCGTGCCTTCTTGCTTCTCAGATCTCCAGGAAGGCGGAGCTGCGTTCCAGATTGGCTGAGCTTCAGCTGCAGCTTTCTGGCCCGCAGCAAACTCTAGGGATTGTGGGAGACGGAAAAAAGGAGAAGATGAAAAGACAAGTGTAAGGAAGTGAGGGAGAGGTACTAGCAAGGGGAGCAGGGGGTGGGGGTGGGGGTGGGGGCAGATGGAGAAAATCATAATTCTTCAAAAGCAACAACATTCACTTTGAAGCCTTTGATCTTTTTTGTATGTCTATCCAAACACACTGGAGGTCAAACACTGTCACGTTTTGAAAATGGGAACTTTCTGCTTTTCGTAATATGTCATGTAAACATCACTCAGGGATGTCATCCTCCCTATTAAAGCCCCTCAGGCCTTTGTGTGGATCACTGGAATCAGCATGTGTGGGTATTAACATCAAACTGAGTGAAACGCACATGCTCTTACACAAATACACAGACTAGCAGCTCATTATAAAATACTGTTTTTGTTTATATGGGACTTGAAGATCCTCTGCAGGTATGCTCGCTGTCACAGAGGATGCTCTGTGCAGTTTGTATCTTGATTATACATTCAGCTCTTGCTTTCTGCACTGGCACAGGGAGGATGCCCCTGAGGCCCTTCCATCACAAACGCCTCCAGCCTCCAAGATCCTTAAGGGAGAAAAGGAGTCCAAAGCTCAAGCCACGCCAGCACCGGCTGCCAGGCAGAGGAAGTCAGGAGCGGAAGCAGAGATAGGCAGACAGCAGGAAAGGCCCGAGCCCGCCAAGGTGTCAGATCACTGCCGAAATATGTCAGAAGGCATTCCAGATTTTGACAAGGACCAGCAATTGCGACAGGAAGGTGGGATAATTAAGAAAAGTGGATGGAGATGCCGTTATTAGACTTTATGGCAGGCAGTTAAAAGTACAATGCAGTGCCTCAATTTGCGATTAACATCTAAAATCAGATTATACATGTTTGCCCTGAGGAGTTCCAACTAACAAGCTCGTGCTATCGCTAGTCTTAAAACCAACAGTCTGCATTTGTTTCCCTGAAAACAGGACCCACGCTTGGATCCTCAGAGCTACATTAGCCCCACTCTCACAGTGGCAGTCCATATTTAAGAAGTGTGTAGATTAACAAGCTGGGGTGCTGATGAGTTAACACTACTAATTGCACAAATTATTTCTTTCATAGAAGCTGAATTTACATCCCTCAGAGCATCTTGGGAGAAGGCAAAGTTTCGCTTGCGGCTGCTGGAGGGTCACAATGACATAGTCACTTGTGTAGTTGCTGTTGACAACCTGGTGGTTTCTGGAAGGTAACGCAGCACGGGAACCCTGATTTGCATAATGGATGCGCAAAGCGAATATTTCACCTAATTTCTCACTTAATATGCTTCCGCTCTCTCGCTCGCAGGCTGACATGTTTGTTTTTCTTGCCCGCCCCGAATGCTTGGCACAAATCTATTGCGGTTTGCGTCAAATGCCTTTAAACTTTGCCTCTGTCAACTTTTCACACGACTCCTCCTGTGACCTGGCAGTATCTTCTGGGGAAGGTGGAGTTTGTTTCCCCTTACAGTGATCTGAACCTAACCTTTCTTCTAATCCTGAATATTCATGTTTTATGATGCTTAAGACAACCCCCAGCCTTACCCTGTACCTTGCCATGCTACTCCCACGCTTTGGGAACTAACATTTACCCTTCTCTAATTCCCACCAGCGTCTTCCATATCTTAATTTAGACTGTTCATTTTTCTCCTCTAAGCCGAGACACCACAGTGAAGGTGTGGCATGTTCCCACAGCAACAGAGCACAAGAATCTGGGGGGTCACACCGGTGGGGTTACCTGTCTGTCTGCACCGCCCCCTGAGTACTGCAAGAGGCTGGGTGAGGACACACACACACACACATCCACGTCTTCACTTGGGTGCCTTCTACGGCTGAGTAATGCCCGTGTCCTGCGGTCTGATAATTATAGGAGCAGTTCA
This sequence comes from Channa striata, assembly GCA_033026295.1. NCBI lineage: Eukaryota > Metazoa > Chordata > Actinopteri > Anabantiformes > Channidae > Channa > Channa striata. Next base: position 18,718,187 of record CM065175.1, on the reverse strand, counting down.
TCAGATCAACCCCAGTGAGAGATAACATCAGTAGACACTTTAGAGAGTTCGCTGTCTGTCTGAAGCAGGCAGCCTTCCATCACTTGAACTCCAGCGGCCTCTCCGGCTCCCCCCCCTACACTCCCTCACCACCTGACACCCCCGCCCAACTGAAAATACCAAGTGGAGAAATAGCGCAGCATATAAACGATGAAGCTCATTTGAACCCAAGTCACAATGTACTCCTGCACTAATTATTTGTTTCTTTATTTAAATCATCTCTGTTCTCTCTTTGCCTCTTTTGTGCAATCTGCCTCTTTTTTCGCTTTGTGCATCATCACTTATTTACAGCTCCCTCTCAGCTTAATCCTTTTGTCCTCATCTCTCCCTCTCTTTCTCTGTCTTTCTGATCCCTGTTCCTTCCTCCTCCTCCTCCTCCTCCTCCATCCCCTCCCGCTCTTTTGTCTCTGATTGCCCTCTCACCAGCCTGGTCCCTGTCTTTGTCCGACAAGGAGAGGTTTATTTTAAGTGGCTCGGCTGACTGCTACGTGAAGATCTGGGCCCTGAGCATTGGTATGCTTAACCACATAAACACGTACATGCGGACCCACACACATAAATATATACATGTATTAAGGTAGACGGAGCCTCAGGGCGCAGTAGGCCCGTGTGACTGGTGGTCTTTTTCTTGTCAATTAAACAAGTATTTTCCTGTTATCTTCAGGGCAGTGTGTTAAGTCCATCTACACATTCAACGCAGTGACTGCACTCTGCTTTGTTCCCGAGGAAGACGGCTACATAATAACTGGATCAGGTGTGTTTCAGTATGCACAGTAGTTAGAAGGTACTGTGCTATCAAGTAGATTCATACAGTATGCATTATTTCCTCCTGGTGTGTGTATGTCTGTATGTGAGAAAGTGGCATCATCTGCCAATGAGGTAGTGACTGTAGCACACAGCTATCTGGCATAATCAGAGATATGGAGGCACAGTTAAGGCAGTCAGGCTCAGGTGGGTCGAGTGTGACCAACAGTAATGACTGCCAGCCACCTGTCAGCACATGTTAACCTCACACTCTGTCACCCCGCAGACGGGGGGAAAGTTCAAGCCTGGAGCTGGCATACTTTCGAAAACTGCCAGTCAATCAACGCTCACCAGGAAGCAGTTACCTCCATCCAGGTGGGTGGGTCAGTCACTGGCCATGACACGCTGTCCACACTGAGGATGCTCAAGCTGTTTTCATTTTCAGCTTATAATAAAGAACGCACACACTCTGACACCAAAACACACCAATGTTTCTCGCTCTTTGCAAACGCTGTCTGAAGTAGTTTTAGAACTCTTGATTATTAATTTGTAAAAAAGCCTCTTCTTGTGAAATCAAACGGTTGTATTTCTACATTTTTATCCTCACAAGCCTTCCTTGTTTATTGCTTTCAAATGGAAATCAAAGATATTTGTTGAGATCTAGCTGTGAAGCTCGGCCAATTTTAGAGAGCGTACTGTACGTATTTTGAGAAAAAAGGCTTTTCGTGAATTTTGAAATCCAGAGCTGTATATACACATTATTTTCAATTTGCAATCACCAAATTATGCCTAAAGCATTAAAGTGTAGCGCATCATTGTCATCCCCTTTGTTGTTTATCATGCAGAGCACACAATCCATTTATAACCAACAGCGGCACAGAAACGCAACATTTTGAAACTGTTCACACACTTCTTTACACAAGCATACACACACTCCCCCCTTTTCTCTCTCTCTCTCTTTCCCCAACACAAACACACACACACACACACATTGGGTAAAGACTCAGATCACCATGACAACCGTGTCTCCTGTGCCCTCTACAGTCTCAGGGTCCGCTGGTGTTCAGCGGCTCTGCTGAGGGAGGGGTTTCTGTGTGGGAGAACCGCTGTTGGGATCGAGATCCCCTGAGGCTGCTTCACCACTGGAGCAGCCAGGTGACGGGCTGCGGAGGGGGGCCAGACGGGCGTCTCACCCTCAGCCCGCGGGGAGACAGAGTTTTCCTGGCTCACGGTCGTGCCTGGCTCAAGATCCTGCACTGGAGGACCGGTAAGCTCTGGAATTGGATGGGCAGAGGGTGTATGTGTGTTAAATATAGAGAAAAAGATTGAAAGAGAAAGGCAGATGTAAGAACATTTGCATAATCCTTCCACTGAACATCTGTCCAATTATCACAGGAACGACGTCCAGACTGACCAATCACAGCAACATCACTGGTGTAACAGATTGTGTTCACCAGACAGGAGGCCTCCTAATTGGCTCCTGCTATGATCTGGCGAACGGAGAGAGCGCTCTCAATCGTGAGTCGCAGAGAAAGCTACTCACTTTTTATCCAGGGGCATGACGGCACCATAAAGACTTAAGACTAAATTGAAACCACTTTCATTGTTGTTCATCTGTTGACCCCCTTCACTTCATCTCCCTGTTCATCTCCTCCCTCCAGTATTCTCTGTGCCACAGTGTCACTACCTGGCCTCTCTGACCTGGCCCGATGCCCCCAGAATACTCTGCTTTGCAGCATGGACCACTGGGAGCGGAGACCACCGATGGGTCACAGGAGGTCGCAGTCTCATTGTGTGGGAGCAGCTCTCCAGCTCTGGCAAGCAGAGGTGGGCGCAATACCTCTCAACACTCCTCCGCTGAAGAGACTTCAGCCCAAACTACTTAATTATATTTCTTATTTGAATATTCATTATTTTTTTCTGAGGGCGACTGCATAGTTAATTGTAAAGCTGTATGGAGATTTATGATGTGCTAAAGGATTTTAGAACAGATTTTGACACACACTTCTATTGATATGAGGTGTTTAATTAATTGTGGGTGTAAATGTTACAGGGGTGACGTCACAGTGAAGAGAGACAGTCGGTTAGACTCCTGCTCGCTGGAATCAGAGGGAGACACAGAAGATGACGAGGAAACTGATGGTACACACACACACACACACACACACACACACTGCAATTTCACACATGTTCTGGTCTTCATTTACTGACTCACGCTTAATAACTAACCGTGGCATTGCAGATTACACTCTCATGTTAATTTTAGACAACACGTGTTGTGGCGAATCCTTCTGACCTCCTTGACAAATTTAGATTACGAGGACAACGATGAAGGAAAAGACAGCAGTTCTGCTGGTGCGGAGGATCCAGGGTCCAGCTCGTGGTTGCGCTGTGTTCTCCAGTGAGTGCCGGATTCTTACGCTGAGGACACCAGGGCCTGCAGCCATGAAGAAGAAATGAGAGGGAGGGAATGTAGTGACAGGGAAGAAGGGTGCAGGGGAGTGAAGTGTGACAGACTGAGTGCCAGTGTTGGAGTAAGAGCATATGGATTGAGGAAGTGTGAGGTGCGCGCGTGTGTGTGTGTGTGTGTGTAAGTGAGCATATTATTTTCTATGTTAATATTATTTTCACATACAATAAAGCTGTCACACTGTGACTCTCACCTCCAAATTTGCATCTGTTGTCTTTTTTCTCTGTGAATCTGACCCTGCCTGTTCTTGAAACACAACAGTTTGTCTCCCCGCTCTGCCGGCGCAACCTGTGTAAATGAATGTAAATTAAATTTTCTTCTATCTTTATTCCGCTCATTTATTTCTTCCTCCTCCTCCTCTTTGGTGTTTTCCGCATGTCTTTCTCTTTCACTCTGGGGTGTCCTTGCTGTTTTTGTAAGCATAATTGAAGAGTTTTTTTTCACATTCTGCCTCCGAAATGAGCTTATTAATGTTCTCAGTATCATTTCTGTTTGCTTTGTCAAATTCATTTCTTTTCCTCTGTGTCCATTTAATTGAACCGTTAAAAAAAACACATAATTAGCATTTAAATCTGTTTCCTACAGTCTCTTGCCCTCCCTACATCGCGCGCTCTCTCTCTCCCCCCTCTCTTACTCTAGCAGACTCTACATGTCTCAGTCGCTAAGGCAACCGATGCTTTTTTTCCTCACTTGCTCGCTATATCTCCCCCTTTCTCTCTGTCTCCCTCTCTCATTCCCTCTCTCCACTGCCAGAGGTAGGCATGATAACTGATACGTGTCGGAGTGCGTGTGTGTCTGTGTCCTTCTCCCGGTGTGCTCGTGTGTTTCTAAGTGACATTTATGTGGCATTTAGGCAGTAGTTGCAGATAAGAAGTTGCCTCTGTCGGTTCAAAGTGCCATAGAGAGTATTATCTCATGCATGCTGCCTCTAATGATGATTGATGTGCTGCGCTCAGGTGTGTGTACTGTAAATGTGTGTGTGAGAGAGCAGGACCAGCAATGACTGTGTACTTCTGGGTGTTTTCGCACGCAGATGTGGCTTCTTTGTAAACATGTGGGGCATAATTGAGTGTTAAATTTAAAAGGGAGACTGTGGATTTTTATTTTTATTGAAAGAGGTGATGGAGTTGGCTTTCTGCCAGTACTATTTGCTGCTGCCCATGTTTACATGCTTTGTATCTGAGACCATAAAAGAAGAAAAAGAGCTGGACCCTCCCCCTTGCTCTTCCTCTCTCTATCCCTCTCTTGTCCCTCTTTTTGTCTTACAGAGAGAGATGATCGGAGGAGCGGAGTCTCAGTGAACAGAGCGAAGCGATGGAGAGGTGGTAAGATGGATAGTTTCTGAGGTGATGGAGGGATGTATGGGGTGCAGATGCATAAAATGTCATTCTGAGTGATGGCTGGCATGGTTGGCAATCAATGTCTGAGCTCTCGAGGTCATCCCGGGCGCTTGTGGACAATGGGCTTTCTCAGATAACTTCTCCGCCACTCCACCGCCTCTCATTCTTTCTCCTCCACCTCTCTTCCAGCTCCATCTCTCCTGTCGCACGTCTGACTGGCCTTACCTCCCTCCTCCTGGTTGCTCTAGTGACACAGCCTTCCACCTGTAACCGTGACGACAGCGAGGGAGAGGAGCAGGTGGACACCCTGTCGGTCCACCTGTCCGTCACGGCCCAGGTCACACCTACCCCTCTGTGGGCGGTGCTCTGGGGTCCCACACAGCCGCTGGAGGATGAGACCTACCACTTCCTCTCCAGCCAGGAAACTGACCCCCTGCACCAGCACGGGAACCAGCAGGAGGCCAGCACCGCTACGTCCCAGGACTGGCCCTATCCTCAGGCCAGCAGGCGTCCCAGAGAGCAGACGCCACAGGAGTCCAGGGAGCATGAGGGAGCGGAGAATGGAGAGACAGAGGCGGAGGAGACGGAGCCTGAGGAAGGTGGGCATCGGGAGATGCACATGAAGGATTTATAAATAAAGGTGGCCATGTGAACACACACACACATGCCAGGAGTCCTCAAGGGAATTAGCTGTCACCGGGGTGAAGGCTGACACCCTGTTGTGTGCAGCAGACTGTGTCTGTGGCAGGGAATGCCTAATAAAGTTCTCATCACTCACGGGAAGGAATTGGCCGCTGTCACACTGCGAGATACAGGGAAGACGTCATTGTACACACTTGCAAAACAAGTTTCATGTTTCTTCTTTTGTTCTGGATACAATCACGTATGGTCCCGGTCTCAGATTAGTAACTGCATGAGTATGTGTGTGTATGTATGTGTTACAGTGGACCCTCAGTTCTACGTCACCGTGACCATCTCCTCAGTGCTCATCCTGACCGCAGTCGTCATTACAGCCAAACTCTGGTAGGAACCAAATCTCTTCTCCCAAATCTTGTGTGCGTCCGTGTGTATATTCCCAACACGTAAAGTGGACTTTGCTGCATAAAAGCAAACGATTAGCACTAACTGAGCTGGACGCACCTGTCCTTCAAGACGTGGGCAGCACTGATCGTCCTCATTTAAAGCCCTCAGGTTTTTCATGGTATAGTTATACATTGAACGAATTCGCAATTCGAGAATACACACATTGCAGATCAGAGTTTCAGCAGAAGATGATTCCCTTACTGTGATGGCATATTGGTTTTTTAAATTGGTTTTTGTTTTTATTTTATAAGATGGAGGCAGCTAAATTAGATGTTTGGTGGGGGGTAGCTTAGGTTTATTTGGCCCAAAAATCCCTTACAGCTAACACATTTAGCATTAAGAGATTAATTTATAATTGCTCTTCACATAGAGTTGAAAGAGAATTTTCTATTATGTGTTAAAAATTGAGATTCCCCCCTTTTTACCGACTAAGATGTGAAAACGTATGAATTGGGTCAGATGTGTTGTTTTAGTGAAAAAGAGACCGTATTAATTCCAGATGTGTCTGCATGTTGTTTGCTCTGTTGTTCCCAATCATGCATCTACTCTATGTATTCGCCACCAAAGCGAGAGCTGAGCGACTGCTTACGAGTGACTTTTTATTAACGACACTTGTGTTTCTGAAAGTCACAGTTGGCTCAGATGTGTCCTTTAGTGCCATTAGAGTTGCAATAATTAAACATTGGCTACAGCCATCAGGATGGGAGGGGAAGCTAAAAAGGAGACCTGTCGCTCGACGGGCTCGAGAAAGAACACGGTTTCACTGGTGCCGGTGGGCTTTAACAGCCCCTCTCTGAGAATGTAAACACAGGGTGGGGCTTTCTGCACATGTTACGCTTTCGGGCCTAGTAGGAAGTGCTCGCTGCGCACAGCCATTATCTGGAAATGGAGAGTCATCTTTGTGATATAGTGGAGCACTTCTACGCTTTGCTGATCAAACCAATAACACCTAGTTTATTTGACCACTGAGACACCCTCCTTCTCTCTTCCCGTATTTCACACTCTGCTTCTTCTACTCTCTCTTTTTTGTCAACCTCCCTTTCTCGCCCATTTATATTTCCACTCTCCTCCTCTTCTCTGTAATTTTCTTATCTCCCCATCTTACCCACATTTCTATTGTATCATAATTTTTCATTTCATTGCCTGTATCTATATAATTTGTTCTCCTTCACATCCATTTTTCATACTCCCTCTTAATCTTGCTCCCACACTCCTACAATAGCTCCCCACACTCTCTCTCCAACCCTTCCATTCTCTGTCCTCCCCTTTAGGCCTCCTTCTCTTCCAGAGAATTTTTTTTTCTTTCTCTGAATGCCACTGTTCCCCCCTCTTCCTTCAGCTTCTTCACTTACTTCCAGTTATCATCATTGCCTTGCTTTAACGCCGCCTGACTTTGCACAGCCGGTACTCCTCTTATCTCTCTCACCAGTCTCCTATCTCTCGCAGCACTGCCAGTCCGGCTGCAGATCCACAGATAATCCTCTAGCTTGCTGTGAGCTGATACATGATAAACCCCCTTTTTTCTGTGTTCCTGAGACTGGCCTTCGCTGTTGTTTCGATAACTTAGTTCACCTGCTCCCACTGTGGATGAAATCCACAGCTGCTGTTGGGTTCCAAGTGACTTTAGAACAGTGGGATTCAGACAGGGGGACATGACGGTAGCTCCTCTCTATAGACTGGCTTGTGCTTCAGTGTCATAAATGTGTAAATAACGCCATGTGTTCGATGGAGAAAGTTCAGCGGAGTGAACGGGAGGGGGGTGCAGATGGACCAAAATCATAGCCTATAGTGGAAATTGGCCACCGTCCAGTTCATTATGATTATAGAAGAGCGGCATATGTGCTCAGCGATTTTCCCAGCCCTAAAATCGTCAGTGTGGCTAATGTTATCAAGTGTGGTGGCGCTTGTGTGTGGATGTGTGTGTACTGAGAGAGGGAGTCAGCCAAAAGAGGACAGGTGTTACCGGGGGAAGATGAGCGTGCACAATAGCTTTTATGGCTGTGAGAACAGCTTTGTTGTGTGTCTGAAGTGTTCTTAAGAGCCTGAACCTGTGACTTTCGACTGTGTCGTCACCATCATTTACTCTCCTCAGTGAGGTAATAGCGTGCCACCTCGGTGATGCGTCACTTCTCTGTCCATTTCTTCACCTTGTTGCATCCTTTGCCTCCCCCCCCCCCCCCGGCCCCCCGGCCCCCCCGCACAGAGCCTGTCTCCCACCCGGTTTCTCGCTCTGCCTCCCTCTCCCTCTGACAGTGCTTTAATGAGTCCGATGAGTGCACTAATTCTCTCTCACAGTGGCAGTGTAATGTGCTCGCTGATGCTAAATGTCTTGGCTGATCTTGATGCTCTCTGACTGTGTTTCTCTGTGTCTCCCCATCTGTCTGTCTTTCATCTTCTGCTTTTTGTCCATACCCTTTCCTCTGTTTGTCTCTCTCCCTATTTCATCCTTTCCCTTTATCCTGTCCTGCTATCGCTCTAACCTTTTACTGGAAAATCTGTCTCTCTCAAACTCCAACTTCCTTAAATGCTCTTATCTCTGTTTCTATTCTCGTCCCTCTTCCTCTTTGTCTTCATTTTGTTTAATTCACGTCTACTTCTCTTTTCTGTGTCTACATCATTTCTTTTTATGTCTCATCATATCTCCACTCCCCCCGACTGTACTCTTTCCCATTATTCATCCTCTCAATTCTTCACTCACTTTCTGTCCCTCTTTTCATTTCCCAATCTCTTGCCTCCTTCCATCCTCTCTCCTCTGCCTCCGTCTGACTTTCCTTCTCTCCCAGTTACGACCGCAGCTGTTCCCAGCATCCTCCCCCGCTTTCCCGTGGCGTGGCTCCCCCCCTCTCCCTCGCGCTCCCTCGTTCCCTCGCTTCGGAGGACAGCCGGCAGACGCTGCACAGCACCTCCTCCTCCTTCACCGACAGAGAGAGGTAATGAGTCGCCTCACCAACTCGGCACAGTGTGTCCATGAGTCTGATGTGCATGTGTGTGTCCACGTGCACCTCTGGATTCAAGTTTGCTTGCCACCTCCTTTGTGTGTGAAGCAGCCTTATTACTTCGTCTGCGTGCATTGTAAGGATGTCTACATGGAGTATAATTGGACCGTAGTGCCATTCTCTGAGGAGTATTCAGGCCTGGAGTGTTGGTGCTGCTGTAAGATGTATCTGTGATTTAAACTCCCTCTCCAGATGAGTCATCATGGGCCCGTGAAAAGGCACCCAGCCGCCTATCATGAAATGATGCTTTTATTTGAGGGTATTTAAAGTTAATCTCAATCAGGATAATTATAGAGCTGTACTCCACTGCTCCCTCTCACTTCCTCCTCCCCAACAGCTTTTCCTCCACCTTCCCCTTCTTCCTCCTCGTCTTCCGTCTCTTCCCCCCGCCGCCCTCTCAGTCCCCTGTGATGCAGCTTTCCGTTAGCATCCACACCACTTTTCCGGCTCCAGGCCTCGCTGTTCCGCTTCTCTTTTCCTCTACTCCTCTTCTGTCTTTCCTTCCATCATCAGGGCTCCCAAGCTTCCCATAACCCCCCATTCTTTATTGCTGTTTCTCTCCCTCACTTGTCTCTGTCTCTTGCTGTGTCAGGATCCCAGTTGTGAACCTCTGAGATGACTGTTTTTCCATATGGCAAACATTTCCACGGGGCCCAAGGAGGAACATCAACACAACCAGAGGGTGTGCCCGCAGCGTCGTTTTATTTTCTCTGAAACTGTGAAACGAATTCAGGGATCCCGGGTATCTAGCCATCACAAAACACCTTGGCTTCCCTGATGTCTACAAAACTCAAACTCATGTCCCTGCTGCTCATCTTTTCCTTCCTACCTCTCTGCTCAGTGTAAATTTCTTTTGTGTGGCTCTGCCTCCCTGTAACCCGCTCACTGTTTTCAAATCCTCTGTTTGGCCCTGAGCTCTGCCCAGCCACCCAACCGCTCCGTGCTTCGACCTGCCATGACTAATTCACAAACAGGCGGTGTAACAGCCATGCAACATCCCATTACCCCTGAAATGCCCTACCTGTGCTTCCACAACTGTTTCTAATGATTCAGCTGCACGTGTGAAGCTGATCACTATTAATTTGTATTTCATGAAGTTCTAAAAATTCTGTTCAGTTTAGCTGGCTTGTAAATGGTTAAAGAAAGCCACTCTTTGCATCTCCAAACACTGAACGGGGTATTTCACAAAGCTGTTTGGCACGGCTGTAGCCAACAGGCATTGTGTTTAACATGTCACGCTCCAAAAACTGCTGTTTATTCCCCGCTTTGGGTGCCTGAAATGCAAATAGTGTGGCAGTTCTCCTCTGCAGCGAGTACAGGAGTCTGTTTTGTTTTAGTTTTTCTTCATCATTTGTTCTCTTAATTATATGGCTGACGTTCACCCCTTCAAGCCCCTGTGAGCACCCTTCCTCCCCAGTGGACTGTGAGATATGCTCGGCATAAAGTACTACCACAGGTGAAAATAAAATATTCATAATGGGAATGCACAGAAGAGGGATTCCTGCTGAAAATCAATCATTCCCAAAGGTTTTGGATCATATACAACAAAGACAGTTATGTCGTGTTGGAATGAGAACTATACCAGGGATCAAAGGACTGATGCTACCACAAGGATTTATGTTCCACCCAACAGCCAAATATCTTGAATTTGTAAAACAACCTCCTCCCTTTTTTTTCCTTTGTATCATTGAGTCACAGTATATTAGCTGTCTGGTGCAGCAGAGGTGAATATTACACCAAGGAGCATTATTTCTGTCTCTCAGATGAATCTGCATGTATATAGTACGAAGACCAGTAAGTGTTTCAACTCTATTATTTATAAATGTCTATTTCAACTATCAGTGATGTCTCACAGAACCTTTTAAAGCCACACGTCAGTTTGTTTGCCAACTTTTCTAAGCCGCTTTGAGACATGACTCGCCCTTTTAAACATTTTTAATTCCGATACAGTTATAGTGCCAGTGGCATCATGCGTGGCTCGTGCAGTCCTCCAGATATCCAGTCTCGTGGTTTTTGGTAGCATACCTGTAGATTTGTGGTCTTTCTGTACCATGAAAGTTCAATAAAGACTCAACACTGGTGTTTTAGCTTTGTGTCTGTTTATTTCTGTGCATGTTGAATGAATTCCCCCGGGAACTGTGTGATCTGCAATGCTTTATGAGAAGGATGAAGCTTACACTGTGCATTTTAATAGCTACCCCTGTATCCTAATCCTTTCTCCCTGAAGTGAACATTTAGTCAACTGCCTTGCATTGATTTTGAACCATAGGTTTGGCATTATAAAATCCCGCATGTGCCAATCACGTTTTTACCAGCGAGCGGCTCAAAAGGGGGCGAAGAATAAGGCGGCTGCTCGTGCCTGAAGCTTTGCCTTATCTCCTCACCTCATATGGATTTCTCTCGCTTCAGAAAGATTAACAGGATGCTAAGCAAGAATTTCCTGTGTAGTTTTTCAAACAAATGTCAATAAAATCAAGGCAGGAGGGAGAGGAGAAATGCCACTCGAAGGCATTGAGATTCTTCCGCAGTCTGCAGCGCTGCTGGTATTTCCATCTCCTTTGGGCATTTTACTGATCAGTCAAAGTAATTGATTGGCTGAGTTACCAGGAGATGCTGCGGCAGCCTGTAGCCACAGTGGACAAAACAGCAAACATTAATGTAGAACTTAGGTGTGAACTTTCACACACAGTCACCCCTCACGTGCTCCTGGCCCAATAAACACATGCGACTCACCTGCCACTTTCCCTCCAAATTACATGTTTGCCAGCTAACACATTTGCTCTGAAAACACTTTGAAGGTGTACAGCTGTTTTTACAGCTCCAGTCTGGTAAAAACTGTGAACCCATGAAGCTCAATCACACTGACTAAAATTAACGCCACTATTTTTATATGGATGTGGGTATGTTGTGGAGGAAGGGGGGAAATGGAAGCAGATGCAAGGTTAAGTGAAACAGGATCATAATTTCCCTGTCTGATTCCCTGTAAGTATCGCTGCTGGTCAGTTAATTGCCACCATTAATGTCACGGTGGACGGAGAGCCGAGAATTTAAATGAAACAGTATGAGAAGAGTGAGAGATGGACAGGAAGGGCATGATGAAGGCAATTTTGACTGTGTGATAGAGGTACAAGGGAGGGTAGCAGGCAATTTCGACAGGCAATTTTGACATTGAAAGAGAAGCTCTGGGCAAAACATACTCACATGAAATATGAATGCACTTGGTGTGTATGTGTGTGGATGTGTGTAGCAATGCTAGATGCGCACAGGGGAAGCCTCAGCTCTATAATACATTAGTCTCTTTGGGGACATGCCCTAATTAATGGCTTGACCTCCTAACGGGTAGCCCCCTTCTGCGAGTTAACATTTAGCAGTGCACTCTCTAGAGATGCACTTTGAAGCACATTTAATAAAAGAAGTGACAGTGACATTAATGAGACAGTGAGGATAAGTACAGGGCTTTGTTTTATTTCCCGACCATTTATCTCTCATTTTATACATGTCTCAACTCAGCAGAAAGAAAGAAATTACACAAAGTAACAGAATTAATCTAAACCAAAAGAACATTTTAAAAACAATAGACTTAAACACACATATGCGTCAAATACACGGATCCTGTTTCTGGTCAAAGGCAACTGATTTCTGCTGCAGACAGTTATGTCTTTGTGTGTTTAAAGTGACCTGTGTTTGTACATGTGTGTGTTTACTGACAGTCCAGCTGTTAGGCTATTAACAACTGCGAGAGTGGATGTCACACCTGTCATATCCATCAGCCAGTGTGTTTCTGAATCCATCAAGGTGAGAGTGGGTGATGAGAAAAGTTCCCGTGAAGCTTTCGGATTTTCAAGTGTATGTGATCTGTGAGCATTGTCCGCATTGTTAAATGTATCCTTTTGTCTGTCAACATGTCCATGTGTCCGTTAATCAGTGAGTGTCCATCAGCGCCACTAGCTCTCTCGTCTTCAGTTTGACTTGGACCAGATCTTCCCACTGCCGCGCAGCCTGAGGGGGAAACAACCAGTAAAAACATTTTAGTGGTCCTTTGTTTCTGGACTCAGGCAAATAAATTAACAGTTTACACATTTAATTTTGAGTTTTAGATTGTGTTAAAATATCTAATATCTGTAGTTAATATTTTTAGCACTCCAATTGAGCTCAGTGATTTTTTTCATTTCTGCAAACTGAAAAGATTTTTTCAAGAGAATCCTTTTTTTTTCCTGAGTGCTTAGCCCAATCCTTGAAATAGATTTAAAAGGAAATGGTGTCAAAACTCATTTTAATTTGAGGATTGAGGTTAAGCTCTTGTTAATATAGAATTCATATTTTAAGTGGATCCTCATTTGAATGAAGTGCAAGAGTGCTGAATGACGAAAGTTATGGGGCTCTATGCTCCATCAAAACGTGACAGACAGCCAGAAAATAATCACTGCTTTCTGTTCAGCGGCAACAACATGAACAGCAGGCGAGCAAAGCATCTCGTCTGATAACTAGAGGGGGAAACGGTTGTTTCAGGAGAAGAGCACGCAGGGCATTTGTACTGTATATCCAGTGACATTTTACAAACCAGGACAGATGTAAAATTAGCCATTGGCAATTGGACCCAATGGAAGCACAACAGAGAGTCCCTGATAGCAGGGTTAGAGTAAGGCTGCAAAACACTGATGTGCATCTGATAATAAAAGTACTTCATGCAGACACACTCACACACACACACACACACAGACATACCACTTACACTGGCAGCTGGCTTTTTAATGTTTGCTGGAAAAAATGGAAACATAGGAGTTCTCTGTTGAATTAACTTTGCTCTTCACAAGAACACTGGACTAATGGCTTTAATTTATTTTTTCTAGTGGAGTCTTTATAGCGCTGTGGTTATAACTAGGTAAATTCATATTTATAAAGCACCTTTCATAAACCACAGTTACAAAGTGCTGTACAGAACAAAGGAGCAGCAGCAGTAAAAGAAACTTAATGGAAAGAACCTCCACATCACAGCTTTTTGTTCCATTTTTGATGGGAATAAAACACAAGAAAACTTGAGAGCACCAGCAAGTCTGTATAAGACATAATGTCAGTAAATTATTCTACATGGTCAAACATATTCAAACTATTGGCTTTGTGAAAGCTTTGGTTTTGCTATAAGAAAAACACAATTCTTATGCAAGCGCTTGCTGGTTCATTTAATTAAAAAAACAAAAAGCTTTAACATTAATGATGCCCAGAGGACTTTTGTCTATAGCATATGGCCACATACACACATCCACATAAATATTCTAAGGAGCAAAGGTAATTTCACACTACTTACCCTTTCACCTTTGAACTTTTTTTGCCTGGCTGTCGTGGTTCCTGAGAGGACGCGGGGTCTCGTGGCTCAGCTGGCTGGTCTGCATCCTGATTGGAGGCAGCTCCAGCAGGAGCGGGCCCCGATGATGGAGAAGCAGCGCTGGCCTTCAATGTTTTCTGTAGGTTTGAAACCTGAAGCAGAAGTGAGAATGTATTACAAATTAAGACAATTAAGACAGATTCACTGTTTCACAGCTGTCTTTAAGAAATGTGAACAGCGATACAGGTTTTGTCTGCTGGCCATTAAGGATCTGTCCTAATGCACTTCTGAAACTGTAGTACATGCAAAGCAGCAATCAGAGTTGTCCAAATATAGTTGCTATCTCCTAAAACTCTGTGTAGTACAAAATTCCTCCTTTGAGCTTCCACAGTCTTTCCTTACTGAGCTGAAGTCGGACAATAAAAGAGTCAGAATGAAAATTAAATACGACAAGTAGCTGAAAGCATGAAATATCAGACGCTCGAGAGGAAAGGATCACATTTAGTGATTTTCTGGGGGAAAAGTAGAAGAGAACTGTTGGCTGGAGGGACGAGGCACTGACCTCTGTTTCCACTTGGACTTTGACCTTTAGCTGGCTTTCTCTATACTGGTTTGCCCTTGAGACCTGTTCCTCAATACCACATAGCACCGCCTCACATCCTGTACACCTAAGGGAGAGAAAAGACAGGCACGAGGAGAAGCAGACTAAGTGTGAGGCAAACAGATAATTGAGAAATAACTCCAACGTGTGTGCACAGACAAACAGAGGGCACACTCACCACTCCTGCAGCGTGTTGATTATGTTTGGCAGCTCATTGGGGCCGAGGTCACGGCCCACGCTGCAGTCTACTTCCACCTGCTGGTTCCTCTGGTCCAGCTTGCCCTGGATAATGTCACAGTAAACGGCCTCAATCAGCAGGTCCTCCAGCTCCCGCACATTCTTCAGCTCCAGCTGCTGCAGGAGCAATGAGTATGGCAGGCACTGACGGAGGAAAAAGAAGACATAAGGAGGGTTTAACTCTCAGACACGGTTCTTCCTTTAACCATAGTAATCAGGCAGAAAATGTGATTCCACTTTAAAGTTTTGATGGAAAATGACAAAACATCTTTCAGTGAAATTGCTCATTTATCTAAATGTCACTGACAAAGGAAGAGCATAGAGTTTTTAATTTAACAATCCTTGACTGGGCAATTAGAGTTCAAGCCTGCATGCAGAGGAAACATTGACATATTACAGAGAAAAACTAAATACAGTGACAGGAGTACGGGTAATGTAAAGTGAGATTAAGTAGAGGAAAAGGACAATACTGGTGAGAATAACTAAATAATTATTGATCAGCACCAGATAAAGAAAAGGGAAAGAGGAGAGATGCTGCAGGGCTAGAAGGTTCAAATAAGAAATGCCATTAAAAAAAAGGACACAGACTAAATTATCAATCAAGTGGAAGAAAACGTTAGGAAAGTCTAAGCTTGTCCGTTCCTTTACTTCTTATTTACAGAATATACATAAATTAAAAGCTATAAATTAAAAGGACCTTTTCATTAACTGAATGATGTGCCTGACTGAAACAGCAAAGCCAGATTTAAAAGCAGAATTGTTAATATGTCATTAATATTTAACTTTAGAATGTCTACAGTAATATTCTAATGGCATGAGGGAAATTTATTTTCTTTTTTGGAGACAGATACTACAGTACATCTCCACTTCTGTAAAAAAGTGGAAGGCGAAAGAACAAACCTTAAGGTTGGAAGCCAAGCTGATGATGGACAGGTGGCGAAGTTTGTTTCTTTGTGCGGGGGTCAACTCTGGAAGAGAGGCCGCTCTTTCTACGCGGAAGGCAAGAACATAAAACCAAAAAGTCACACAAAGGGGAAAATAGACTGGAATAGTGTAAGTGTCACTTTGCTGAGGGTCAAAGAGTCGCACGTAATCCAGGCACCACTTATTACTTTGAAGTCTAATGTTTCCGAGAAACACAAGTGAGCGTGGAGCTGTTTGAGCAGTCAGAGAACAAAGTCAGAAGGAAGTTGGGCTCCAGCGACTGTGTCTCCTGCTGCCTTGCTCCCTCAGTGACAGGACCTCCACCCTACCCCCCCCCGAGACGGCAGCTCTGACAGCTCTTCTAAGGGCTCAACCGCACAGCTCTGTGAAAGTTAATGTTCTCCCTGTCGGTGTGACTCAAAAAGGGAAGATAACAATAAAGTAGGTCTGCATTCTTTATTTCAGGCTATTAGTTTATATTCAGCATAAAATTAGACATAATTAACATTCCATTTTTCTCTTGAAGCTTTCCAACGCATAACACAGACAGTAAATTGAGTCACAAAAGATTAGTATTGTCCATTTGTGCTACTACACTACTGCAGCAACAATGATCATCAGCCAAACCTAATGCTTTGTGAAATATTGCGCAAACAGATGAATGTATTCCAGCAATCTAATCTTATGTACAACCTGCCTGTAGTGTCTCAGGTGAGAGTATTTAAAGCCTCTGTGTCAAGGTGCCTGCCTCGCAGCGACGAAATACAGCTCATAATAAAAGAGTTGCAGGCTGCACTATTACTTATTTACACTGTGCTGCCACTGCAATACCTTTGTAGTCGCAGTAGGTTCCATAGGCAAAGAGGTTCAGGAGCTGGTACACAGGTGCATGAGGGCCATTCTCCAGCTGCAGTTTAGAGAAAAGATGAGGGAAAGATAAAAATGATGTGGCAGAACACACAAAAAGCACATTGAAAAACTCAAGACTTTAAGCTCAACATCCGTGGCAGTAAAGGTGAGAGAGAACGTTTGAAGAAATACAACTTATTTGTATTTACACCTGGCATGAACATCTGTTTAAAGTGTTTCAGATACTTTGACCAAAGTAATGACTAATAGTCAGTCTTTAGATAGAAATAAAAATGTATCTGTTAAACAAAGCTATATAGTTCTTTCTACTTAGGTTTGAACGTTGGGCACATAGGGGAATAAAACATGTCTCACACTTTACTCCGGCAGAAAATAAAAATTCTTACCTTCTCATTGCATGCTTTACAGTATAATCACCAAACAATTAGTATATTAAGAACAGTGTTTTCCCCCTTGTGTCAGCAAGTGTCGCTGGTTGTTACCATGGAAACACTGATCTGTGTGGTAAGTTAGGATCTTTTAAGTGGTTAGGCTTAAAATAAGTCTGTCCTTATTTTTCTGAAATTATCTAAATCGCATTAGACTAAGCTAAGGCTAATAGATGAACAGTCAGTGTTCTAAAATAAGATGAAAAATGCGCAGACTGAAGCCAAAGCTTCTAAATATACTTAATGCTTGATAATTGCCCAGACCAATTACTTCATTATAATTATCACTTCATATTCAGAATAAACAACTAGAACAAAAACAGGGATGACATCTTTTCGCACGTAAACACAAAGACATGTAAGATCTTCTCCTTCTTTAATGTTTTACACATTTTTTTATTTTCATTAAAATTTTTCCTGAATATTTTGTATATTCTCTGCTAGTAGTTTACTTTCTCATCAACTTTCAATATGTATAATTTACCAAACAGAGGGTTCTTCATGAGAACATCTGTTGGTAATTCTTACAGCTCTCTTCCGTGAAATGATGAAAACGGAACCCAGATCTCTGCTCAAAAACTGAGTGAATCACCTCCATAATATTTCCTTATGATTGATCACATCAGCTGATGTCTTCGGCAGGAAATGTTACAGTTTTAGATTGTGTCAAACTGTGCTTCAATATGGATTCTTATTGTGTTATACAGTTTCGCCCATAGGTATAAATCTACTCTGTAAAACAGAAATGTCTGAGTGACTGCAATTTCTCAATTTAGCATAGTCTAACTAGGACTAAAGACGCAGATGAGCCAGATGCAACTCATCAGATTCCTATAGATACAGTTTTAATTTGACGAGTATTGCACACGTCTGGAAAACAGCGAAGTAAAAAGCATAATGGTCTGCTCTTGAAACATGTATAACCGTTACTTACTGTTTTAATCATACTTTACTGGACTGGAGCTGCTATGAGTCATTAAACTTCAGGAGTAAAATTTATTTAAGCTGAAATCTGGAGAGAGATACAGAGACCTAAAGCTTCATGTTTCATTTGCAGTTCTTTGGTCTGAGGTGAAATTATACTGCATATTTTTAAAATGATGAATATTCTGAATTTAGTTGTGAAGAAACAAAACATGTCTCACTTTTTTGTCTTTGTATTGGATAAAACAGTGGTGCAGATTTTACACCAGCTTTTCAGAGATTTAATGCCTACTGCAGGACATTTTCATCAGGGCCACTTGACTTTCATTTTATCTGCACAAAATGGTGCAAATCAATAATGGAGCCCCTGTAAATAAGGACAAAAGCAATTACAATGTTTAGCTACTAAAAGCATAGCACAGATCCCACAGATAACGACTGTATCCTCAGTGGTCTAGCTTTTCCTTTATCCTTTCCAGATCTATCTCCAGGACTGAAAGATTGATTGTGATGATGCTATGCCAACAACATGATCCCTCTGATTATAGTTTAAATAAACATTTTGCTCATGAGTCTTGGGTAAATTGACACTTGTAAGATTCTTTATGTCAGTTCTTAAAAAAAAAAAAAAAACAACTCAGGGAGTTGGAGGTAGATAAAGTGTAAATTTACCTCTCTGACATTAGGCAGCTCCAGGATGTCAGAGAAGACATAGAGGCCTGGAGTTTCCAGCAGGGAGCTAACAGCCTGGGCCAGTGCTGAGCCTGACAGAGACAGGAGCTGCTCCACCTCCATCTGATGTCAGGGGAAACAGGTGAATGAGATACAGCAGGCCACACTCAAGTTATGCAGACAGACACATGAGAGCAGCACAATTATGAAGATATTATATTATTGTATTATAAATGGTGGTCTTTTGGACATCATATCAGTCTTCCATAAATAATCTAATAACAAAGTCAACATGCAATGCTTTTTAAAACACAATCCAGCCTCTTGTGGGCTGTTGAGAGGACGTCGATATGAATGAACAATACCCCTTCTCATTTAACGTCTAACAGCCAAGTGCTCCTGACCAAAGCGCTTAACCTTCCCTAAATAGCCTGAAGAGCTACTCAGGTAGTGGAAGAGTAAACTGCACAAGGTAGCAGCGATGCAGGCAACAAGTGTAATCAATGCGAAGCAGGGCATCCATATTCATCAGGACCCGTTCCCTGTGTGGAGACATGATGCAAATGCAATTTGGCTTGAGGGCAACACCAGAATAATTAACTAAGTAGTGACAGGAATTCGCCTGTGCCCGTAACAGACTCATAACCCCCAAACATAGAATGATCTAATGCATTCAGTCACTTTAACCCCCCCCCACTTTGGCATTCCCTCCTCCCTGACCTTTGTAATATCAACTCACTCCCACAATTTAATCCCAGCTCAAAACACGTCTGTTTAAACTGCCTTACTCTCTGTGACTGGTTGGCCGGCACGGATATTTGCTCAGTAGATGACGATCGATGCTGCAATAGTTGTAGTTGTCCATGTTTAATTGTTTTCTATTGTATTTTAGTATGTTTTATTGTATTCTTTTATCTTGCTTTTATCTCTTTGGTGACCTTTACGGTTTAACCAACATTTATTATATTTTATTGCTCTTTTTTTGTTTTATTCTGTACAACGTCCTTGAGTGTCATGAAAGGCACCAATAAATAAAATGTCTTATTAATATAAAAAGGTTTTCTCACTGGTTTGCGCACCTCATCCTCAATCTTGCTTCATCACCCACAAAATTTATAGTAAAATGTATTCAAATATAAAAAATTCCACAGATGGATATCATCTTCACTGGATTTGCGTGTCCTTTTAAAATCAGAAGTGTCTTAACTGACAAACACTCCAAAGTGAGGAGATGTCCTACTGACTTTGATGGTTTATTTTAAGATCTTAATCCCAGCCAACTCATCGTGGGACACAGGGGAAGTTAAGTCTTACAGATACATGATAAAAATATTGCTGTTGCATCAGATCAGTTTCATTACCTAAGGCCACCTCCTGAAATTAATGCAACAGAGCCTGCGATAAGAGTAGCCTATCTAGTTACTCATCTTTGTCTGTGACGATGTATTGTATCATCCTAAATCTAACAAATTTATATGCGCACATGCACATTTCCCATATGTTGTCCCACTGGACGACCACAAGAGCGAATCTCTGGCAAGCTGAACAGATGAGCAGACATGTGCTGCAGCCAAACAAATTAACCTACACTGTGTTTCAAAACACTACTTCTTTCAATTTCAGGCATTTTTATAAGCACCCTAAATGTGAGGCTGGACTGGATCCATCGGATTTTTTTTCCTACTGAATTTAAAAAGAGCACAAAACTTATCAGTTGAAAGATGGCTGGGGGAATATGTTGACTCACTCAATATGCAGTAAGCAGCTGTTCAGATGCAGAATGCCTTGGTGGCCACTGAGATATCAAATGAACATTAAAATAAACAAAAATAAAACTTTCAAACACTAGCCTTTAAAAAAATAAAATAAAACTAAGAATAGCTAACATCCAATCCAGCAATCCCAAAGTGTAAAGGGACATTGTTATTCATTGTGATTAATGGTTTTGTGATGCAGAAATGACAATCGTGCTCAGCCTTCAAATCAATTCATATATCCTATTATTGTCATCTACATTTAATTTTGTACAATGTCAGCATAATATCACCGAAAGTATTCTTTAAAAAACAATTCTTGCCCAAGTACCATCGTTTCTCTTTGGTATAGTAAACCTCACACTCTCAAAAACATTTTACATTTCCTTTTCTATTCTAATTGCATTGTTAATGATTGAACAGTTTGATAGTCAAAATTATATATATCATAAAGTAATTAAAATAAATAATACAAGGTTACAAGAAAGAAAGCAATTTAAATTTGTAGTAGAAGCAGTTGCAAGCTTTGACGGCTATATATCATACCCCAAACACTAAAAAGCACTCACTTCAACAGACTCTTAACTCTAATGAGTAGTGGTCCATCCATCTGTTTTATAATCCTATTTACCCAAAGGAGACATTAATTGGCTCTGAAGAAATGGCCACAAGAAAGCTAAGACTGGATGTATTATTAGAATAAAGTGCTCCACAGTGGAGATTTAGAATGCTAAATTTAAGATATGAAGACAAATACCTGTATGTGCTGTTTAGCTGCCCTGTTGTCATTAAATCATAAATTCAACTCTAGATAAAGAGAGCAAAACCCCAGAATTAACTCCTTAACAACCTGCAGTCTGTGGGATGAGTCATTACAGACGTGTGCTGTGCAGCCTAACATTGTACAACTCCAAAAGAACATTAGTAAAATTATGTATGGATCTCAATCTTTGGAAAAAGAATGAACATTAAACATCATATGGTACATACATCACTATCAATATGATATGTCAAGATGTATGTCTATAACTATTTATCATTAACAATAATAAACATAATATGACTTCAATAAGAGAACAAGCAAACTTACAAAATCATTAGTTTTCCAACCGGTGTCCACAGCCCCAAAACTCAATCCCTATAGGATTCAGCAACTACTATTTGCATTATTAATGACCTAAAGCAATTTCTAACCGAAACTGTTGTTAATTAACCCCTCTATCAACAGAAATGTGCACATATTCACTTGTCATTTCTGCATTAATTTAAAAAATACGTTAAACAGATCAACTCCCACCGTACTCACGCTAGCTAGCTGCTTTGCTATATCAATCGGCTCATATGATCGCTAATAATCTTACGTCGTCTGTCATCGGCCGCTTATGCAAGTCTCCAAAAAATTAAAATCACATCTGATGTATAGTAAAATGTTGCCTTTAGGTTCACAGGTGTCAATAAATTGGGTGTTAAATGTTCTGTTTAACTGAACATAACGTCAATGTATCCTGTTAGCTGGGTTGCTAACGGCTAACGAGAGCTTCAGTGAAGCGCTGGCGTTAGGCCTCTGTCCGCCACCCTATCCACAAGCCGTCCTGATCATTTAAATCGTATCACTATACTGTACAAAGAACTGGAAGGAAGTATATAGACGTATGTATTCCACGACATTTTACAATGAGGTTGCACGTATTAATTTTTACCTTGTTTTGTTGGTTTCTAGCCGACAGCCTCTCTCCAGAAGGTTTAATTCCGCTGTCAGTTCACGTGACGTACGACAACAAAGCAAAACCCTCTCTGATAGGTTAGTGAAGTTAAGTGGGCGGAGAAAACGTGGCTGTCAAGCAGCATCGCGTCCTCGGATTAGATGGAACAGCGTCATCTAGCGGCAAACCGGAGAATCGCAGGGATGTGTTCGAAAATAATCAAAGGCTAAAACTCCGTGTGGTTCAGGGTTTCACAATGTGAGGATCAACCTAAATCTATTTGCAAAATTTCCAGTGTCACAGATGCAGAAAAAAATAAAGTGATACGTACCATGCGTTCAGAAAGTTTATAGACGCTGTTCACTTTTTAATTTTTCTCATGCTGCACCCTGATACTGCTATTGTTCAAATTCATTTTACACTCTGATAAGGACAAAATGAAAACAGAAATTTACAAATTTTTGGACATTTGTTAAAAAGTACAAAACCAAAATCTCACATGTACATAAGTGTTCAGACCCTTTTACTTTGTTGAAGCACTTTTGGCACCAATTACAGCCTCAGTTTTTGGGGTATGACGAGCTTTGCTCACCTGGACTGGGGGATTTTCTGCCATATTTTTTAGCAAATCCTCTGAAGCTCACTCAGGTTGGATGGCGACTACAGTGGACGGCCATATTAAGGTTTCTCCAGAGACCTTGAAAAGGGTTCAAGTCTGGGCACTGGCTGAGCCACTCTGGGACATTCACATAATTGTCCTTAAGCCACTCCTGTGCTGGAGCTTGAATGTGTACTTAGGACTGTTGTCATGTTGGAAGATGAATGTTCGGCCCAGTCTGTGGAATAGGTTTTTAGGGAGGATATCTCTGTACTTTCCTTCATTCAGCTTTCCCTCAACCCTGACCAGTCTCCCAGTCCCTGCTGCTGAATAACACTCCAACAGCATGATGCTGCCACCACCATTCTTCACTTGTTGTGATGGTATTGGGCAGGTGAGGAGTGGTGCCTGAAACCAGGCATACATGTTAGAACTGAGACCAAACAGTTCAATCTTGCTTTCATCAGACCAGAGAAATTCAGAGTCTGAGAGTCCTTTGGGGTATTTATGTGTTTGCACTGAGGAGAGGTGTCCATCCAGACACTCAGGGCTGCAGTGATGGTTGTCCGTCTGGAACTTTGTCCCATCTCCAAACAGGATCTCTGGAGCTCAGTCAGCGTGACTATGAGATTCTTTCTCACTTCTCTTCCTGAGACCCTTCTCCCCCTGATTGCTCAGTTTGGCCGTGCAACCAGCAATCGGAAGGATTTTGATTTTGCCAAACTTCCTCCATTTGAGAATTATTTAGGCCACTATGCGCTTAGAAACTTTTTTGGAGCCTTCCTCAGACTTGTGCCTTGCAATAATCCTGTTTCTGATCTCTGCAGACACTTCTTTCAACCAATCCAAATTATGTCCAGCTGATTTAATTTACCGCAGGTGGATTACAGTCAAGGGTTGGAAACATCTTGGCAACAATCAAGAGAAACTGGGAGAGCCTGAGCAAAATTTGCCAATGTGATTTTTCAGTTTTTCCTTTTTAAAAAAATTCACAGACATTATTAAAATTCTTTTTAACCTTCTCATCATGGGGTGGACCGTATTTGTCACCACATTTAGGACTCCCCTCGTCTTTATTTTACCTGCTGAACCAATATGGTATTAATTCTGTCAATCTCCAGACACACCCCTTGGCTCTGTGTCAATTTGAGAAGATGACTGGCCCACACAACCATATACCCACCCACTAATGGAAACATTTCCGTCTGCCTATTATTTCTACGTCTTTGCATATAATTTGTTGTTTTTATGTCTTTCTTACAGGCAAAAACTCCAGTGGGACTTCAAGGACCAAATGGGACGGAAGGTATTGGCCAACCAGCTGGACATTTTGTTAGAAGACAAGCAAGAAAATGTAGCAGCGATGATAGACAATAGGAGAAGGAGTAAATAACTGGACCAGAAAAGGAGACTTAGGGCCACAGTGGCTCCAGTAGTAGCACTCAGGCCTGTGACTCCATAACTGGAACAGTGACTCAAACAGATCTCAGGAACAACTCCATAACTATGGGTTCAGAATGGTGCAGTGATGCTTCAAACGAACCTTCAAACTGCCAGCCCTTTGCTTAAGGTCCCAACATTGAGGAAGGCCTATTGCGTTGAATTGTTTACAGAAGGAACAGCAAAATTGAAAATAATAAAATGAATGTTAACTGATTTACATGAAGCTGCTAGTCCTAGTACTGCTTTTATTTCCTCACCGTCACACTAATATTTTTAGCAACACTCGCTGTAAAAAAAGGTCCTGTGGTGCCCTTAAAGGTAACTTCTAAACTGTGCCTTTACAGAAGTATTAACTAGATAAAATGACCTTGCTTTGCAAAGATGTTGCTATGATAATCCATCTTTATCCACACACACAGACACACACAGACACAATTAGTTTGTGGACAGCTCACAGTAACTTACCCAATTAAGGGGAAGGAGAAACACCTGTGCCGGTCAGCAGGGTTCTGCAGACAGTGTTCATTTCTGTCTGTGAAGTGTGTTGATGCATTCACACACACACACACACACACACACACACACTTGTGCGGGAGAGATGACTGGCCCCTGTCTTCACTGCTGTCTCTGCTCTTCAGCCAGCTTCACTGCTGAAATAATAACACTGATCCCTGATATGAAACCATCCGTCAGGACACTCGCTGCGCTTAACTGTTAATGAGAGAGAGACCAAGATAAAAGTGTGAGGGCAACGTTAAATCATAAACAGCAGGAAATGAGGATCATACATGTCTTTATCTTCATCCTGGCATCTGTCTTTGACCACCTCGGCCCCACGGCAGTTTATTCCTTATACAACTGGATTCAACTTTCTGCACCGAATTCACTGTGAAACGCACACAGACCCAAGAGATGGATAGTCCCAGAAAGCTGGATCTGGCTTTTTAGTCACTAAGAAGATCAAGAAGGGGGTGTTAATTTTTTGCTAATTGTCAATGCAAATAATTAAATAGATCAGAGAAGCTCTTGTAATCAGGACCAAATGGTGACTCAAATGATCGACCGGCACCGACTGTCCTGTTAAATTAATGCAAACAGATCTCAGCTTACAAGCACTTGAACCATGGTGGGATGTGACCACTCATGAAGTACTTAAAAATATATGTATTTTGATCCTATGGTGGTGATAGATGAAGCGTTTATTTAGCAATATTTACTGAGGGACACAATAACTGTTGGGATATTTAAGTCTAGATAAAAGTGTGTCAACCGATGTAATAAATCCAAAAGCTGCTATATTTTTGTGCAGTGGTTTCCAGTTAACCTAAGATTTTCTTCTTACTGTTGCTGAAATAATTGGGTTTATATGAGCTCCCTTGCAGCTGAAAGAAATGATCATTAACAATGTGAACTTACTCTGGTTTCGTTTTAAGATATTTTTTCACATATGTGTTTCCTGTGTTGCCACTTCCCCCTTGCCTACTAAAACATTATAAAATGACTTCGGTTATACTTTCTGAGAAAAACTGATGCAATGTATAAGTCATAAATAAAGAAAATGGTCATGTGCTGGCTTGAAATTCATAATTAAATCAGACCCAAAAAACATCTCAGAATGAGTTTGAAGTTTGATGGTTTCTAGTAAAGTTCAGGGGAAATAAAAGTCAGGCACTTACTGTACTTTAGCCTATTCAGTGTACAGTTTTTTAACCACAATTAACTGCAAGCTGTTTTAATGTGGTTAGTAAATTTGTTCTTTGTCCTGATGATGTCATAACACAGGTGCAAATACAATAAGTCTGCATGTGGTTAATGCAGAGATGTCACAAAAAATTACAATGAAACATTATCACAATTATTTTTAAAAACCTGACATAAATTCAGAGAAATATTTCACAATGATTCGTAGACAGCAAAATTCTGCTGAAAAGGCACGTCTACATTTACAACTGATGTGCAAAAGCTGCATGGTGGAAGTTCTGAAGACGCCTCTAAGCCTCTGATGAGTCAGTCAAATCTAGCATCATCCGAGCACCTGTTTCAATGGATACGACACAAGACCTGATTTTTCGTGAAGAAGTTAACACTGTCAGTGCCACATATGTCTGACCCACAAATATTATCTCTGTTTTAAATGTTGTAACTCCTGTGTCCTGAAACCCTCAGACTTTCTGTTTGGTCCCCATGGGTGTAACTTAAGTAAATTAGCTTTCATTACAATAGCAGTTTGCAAAGTAATTTGAATTGTAAATATTACATTTAGAAGATATGGTCATATAGCATATCAGCATATATTGACACCAGATAAACCATAAAATTATTGTGATAGACTACTTATAATCCAATGATATTACGTTATTGACGAGAGATCATATTTCCCCTTCTCTAACTTCTCTCCATTGGCCTCCCATTAAATGAAGAATAGAATTTTAAAACCCTTCTTCTTACCTATAAAGCTATAAATGGTTGAGCTCCATCATACCCCAAAGATCTCAAGGGCTGGTACTACATAACTGTATTTTTCCACTGGAGTATTAATACTTTGCTTACTGTCAGTAAACAGTTTGAGTACTCCAGTACACACCATGTACATGCCTCTAGGCCATATTCAAGAAGCTGAATCATTTAATTTCATTCAAGTATCGTACAGTATTTTACAAATTCAGTTATCAGATTAAGTTTCAGACGCTTTTTTATTTCCTTCTCTCTGCATGTCATCCTTTTTAGATCCAACAATTTGACTCAATAGCTTAAGTGTGAGTGTGTGTGTAATATATCAGGCATGTACAGCCCCTGTGGTGTTTGCTTTAAATGAGAGTGTCCTCACAAGCACATTAACAGGCTGAGCTGCCAGAGACTGTTGGCCCTGCAGGAGAAATATTTCACAATTATAGACTTTTGTGCTTTTTCTATTACATGACCCTCACTGGACTGGAGAGAGCGCTTCATCTTTTTTATTGCCAATTATAGGTGTCCAAAAGCACACTGAGCTGAAATAAAGAGAGAATAATCAGCCAGACTAAGGAACAGAGTGAGACATGCAGACAGAGAGACAGACAGACGCAGAGGCTGGAGGGCAGGAAACACGGGAGGTTGTGAGACAGTGTTTGTACTTACAGGGCTCAGTGAATGCCGTGTTGGCACAGACGGAGGCCAAAGAGCCAATAAGCATCAGGAGAGGAGCCTGTCTTCTCAAACGCTCAACACCCTGCCTCAGTCCCTGGGAGCTCGATTAGACGCAAAACAGTGGAAGCCACGGTAACTGTCAACTCACCACTTCGAATCCTCTGGTGTAGTGTTGAGTGCAGAGGTGGAGTAAAAGGAGATTGTACAGCAGAACCGTTTGACCAGCATTTAGCTTCATAATATTTGTTGCCCTCCAAAGAAAAGACATCTACTGTAAGTTAATTCAAGTGGATCCTCTGTTATTAGTGCCACACATAACTACACATGCATATAAATATTAAAACGTGTATGCATGCATGCATACAGGCAACGGCCAAATTATTCAAGTCCTTTTTTTATCATGTAGATTCTAAAACATGATATGAGTAAAAGTGAGATTTTTAATATCTAAGATAGACAATATGTTGTAACATGTTGACAATATGTTAGATTTTTTTAGATTATTGTTGCTGAAGTTATAAACAAGTAAGTACTGTAGCATTTTATGTACAAGTTGAGAAGGATCCAACTGTAATGATGTTAAATATTGCAGTGCACCTAGATTTTAATTTTGATTCTGATTTTTGGAAGTAAAATCTAAATTTCTTAATGCAGTAAAGACTTTTCAGTAAATGTTTGTTACATTACATCACTGTACAGATGTCACACACACTTCTATAGATTCAGATGTTCTTACCAGTGATGGAAAAGCTTTTCAGAGCTCTTTGACGAATAAAAGTAGCAACACCACAACTCAAACGTGTCTTACAAGTAAAACCATGTGTTCAAGTAAAAGATCACAAGCCGTTTCTCTTCCTGTAGTTGGTATTAAAATTGTATCATTTCAAACACTGACGATTTATGTCACACAGTAGGTTAAATGCAGACAGTAGAAAATAAAATTAGCATTAAGATCACTGCAATCTGCTAAAAAAAAAAAATGCTTACAAGCTCAAGATAATAATTCAGTAGTACGATAATGCAGCACTGCTTGAGGTGATTTTTGTCTCCGTAGTGATTGTCTTCAGCAGTAAACTCTGTTGATAACACTGCTTTATTTACTTTGGGAAAAATGAATGCAGGACTTTCAGCTTTGATAAAGAAATGTTCATAGCGCTACTTTCTCTTTATTGGAGAAGCAATTCTTTCCACATGTCTACAGTGGAGCACAATAGAGCAGGGTGTTTCCCTCTGAAGAGTAATGAAGTACAGGGACCATCACAATACATCTATGTCACAACTCTACTTGGTGTTTCACAAAAAAAATCCACAATAACAGAAAGAATTCTGTTGCCGTGCGTGAGGATGGGTGTGTTGCCACCTGGCGTCGGCTCATCTGTGACCTCCTGCAGGCTGATGGAGTTTTCTCTTCACTCCGTGTCCGTGGTGTCCTTGTTAACACTCCTCCTCACTTTGTCTCCCTTTATACTGCACTCCTCTGATCCCTAAAGGCTTTGATATCTCCTCTCACAAGCAGCAATACGTCTCCTTGAAATTAAATTTGTCCCTGCTGGTTGATTTATAGTGGCCTGTCGCTCTGCCTAAACCCTGCTGCAGCGCTAAACAAATGTGCACTGTGTGCAGTTAAAGTACAGCGTCACATCGGCTAAAAATGTGGTTATTGTTCTTTGAAACTGAGGAGACAGTTTGAATCCAAACTAAAAGGTTTCGTCCTCAGCGGCGTATTTTGGATTTCCGCTTGTTGCTGTGGGCTCACTGTCAACCTGCTATTTATTGCATAATGCATTAGTTTCCTAACTCTGGAGTTGAGTTTGCACAGACATGTGATAGACGGCAAAGCAAATTGGATGTGTGACTCATAAAGAGTGAAAAAAGGTTTTGGGAACAGGTGGGGAAAAACATGGTGAGTGTCCTCACCTTTCTGACATTAATTAAAAAAATAAAAAATTGGAGCTGCAACAAGAAAGCAGCTGGGAGCTGTCGTGTGTTTAGGTGAGTAAGGCCAAACTCTGAATAAAGGGCAAAAAAAAAAAACAGAGAATAATGAGATGTGAAACCACAAATTTAAACTCACTAGACACTGAAACAGACACAGATAAATACTGAATACACCTCCTCTGCTTTAATTACTTGTGTTTGAATAACAAATTCTGTGAAGTCGAAGAGATGACAATGTTTGTGGGATTAAGGTGCCAAGACAAAAAAATGGCAAAAGTACCAAAAAATTGTTGACAGTCTGTTGGAGCAAAGTGGGCATCTGGTTGGTGTGTGTGTGTGTGTGTGTGTGTGTGTGTTCTGTTGTAGCTCTACTAAGAATGAGAATACAAAAAAGTTGTAACACACGTACACGCCGTGTATCATCTGCGAGCATCGATGCCTTTCAGGCCTCCATCTTTGCCAATTTCGAAATAAAAAGGACAAAGAGACAGGGAACAAATCAAAGGTTTGTTCATCTAAAACAGTAAGACGGGTCATCGTTGGTTTGCCTACGAGATATTGCACCATAGAAGTTTGCACATTTTATTGATCCTGAACATTGCAATGGGTCTGTACTTTCCATTCCCTGCTGGTTGCTACACACACTGCTCTATAAAACACCAAGCAGAGAGAGACGAAGAAAAGTCTTTGTGATTTTCTGCAACCTGACAGACGCAATGGTCGACGTCAAAACCAGCGGTAAGCCGTCTGTGTACACTGTGCTCCAAAGAATATGGGACTATTTGCATGTTGTCTCTGGATTTTTACCCTGTTTGCCATTTTCCTCGTCAGGCACCAGGGGGTCTGCAGGCCTTCTTATTCTCTTTGCTGTTCTCAGCCTGCTGGTTCCTGAAACCTCGTCCCAGTCGGACAGCAGTCCAGAGGAAGAATTGACCAGTCTGAGGCTCAAACTAGACTCCTGGAGGACTCGCTACAGGTTCCTGTGTAATCAGTACCATGAGGTGGCAGCCAACTGCTCGGCCGCAGGTACTGTGCTTCCACTTTCCAGGCTCTTCCAGACTGGACGATAATTTCTCGTGTGTTCCATCCCACGTGTTCTGCGTCTTTCTGTACGGTGGTGACTGTACTCGGTTTGATCACTTCTCCTTTATGTCCCATGTCCATCTTTTCTCAGTGTTTAACTGCAGCCAGTGTCCTGATGGGTGGTTTCAGGTCGATGACCAATGCTTCTCCTTGAACGAGCGCATCAAGTCGGACTGGGCTACCAGTAAGAAAAGCTGCAAAGAGAAGGGAGCCCATCTTGCCATTTTGACCACTAAAGAACAGCACGTAAGAGTTTCTGTTTCTTTTTACGTATTCCATAATTTTTTGTATTTTACTTTGTTTGATCATTGAATTCATTTTGCAACACATTTAGGAAGCTGTTGAGAAAGAAAGCAGGAGGATTGGAGGGTTTTACACAGACTATTGGATTGGCCTCACTGATGCTGAGACTGAAGGAGCCTGGAAATGGGTCGACAACTCAACACTTAAAACCCCGTATGTATTAAAAAACCTCCTCACAATAGAATGATGTAAACATGACCTGAGTGTCCCTGACAGAATATAAGTGTGTGTACACATACACACATACGTGAGTGTACACCGAAGAGCTCGGTTATGACTAAGTGCTGCCTGCAGCAGCTGCCTGTGTACGGCGCTGTACACAGGATTTACAGGCCTTGATGTTAAAGACATGACCCACATCTTTTGTTTTGGTCTCACTCACCGTAAAGGTAGCTTTCAGTGTGGCACCTACGCAAGATTTATTTTCTGGATTTTCATCCTATCATCATAATACAAATTACAATTTTAGAAGAAGTAAATTCTGCCAGACATGAGGATCAAATAAAAATTAATAAATAAATGAGGTAGTGTTACTGAGCATGCCAGGACTCAGAGAATATCTTCGGCGTGTCAGTCGACCTTGTCCTTCAACAACACTGTTGCTTACCAGACCCCAGTCAGACTGTGAGGCTGCACCTTAACGTTGTGGTATTTTGACCTAAATGCGAATAATAACATTAACAGATATGTTCACAATATCTGTGTTCTGGAAGGCTAACATTTCTTAACCAGAGGGCATCTGGTCTGAACAGGAATGTGCAATTGTTACTGTTGAGCTCATCTGTAGG
The DNA here is from genome assembly GCA_033026295.1 of Channa striata. Classification (NCBI taxonomy): domain Eukaryota; kingdom Metazoa; phylum Chordata; class Actinopteri; order Anabantiformes; family Channidae; genus Channa; species Channa striata. The sequence goes on along the minus strand of CM065175.1, from coordinate 18,686,800 downwards.
TTGATTGCCGATGTGCATTGGTGATGATTTAGGGTGACGGCACATTTTTTCCTTTGTGTGTTTGGCACTAAACACAGCTGGGGTTCATTGTAAATGTCATTAGTTAAGCTGCTGTTCACTAACATAAAAAGTGAACAAAGTTGTAATTGACCTGAATATTGTAGTGAGATGATCATCGAAGTCACGTAAAACAATAAAAAATATTTCTGAACATCACTCAAATGATTTTCCCTCTGCCTGTGGTGAAGATTTTGGAACACGCTGAAATCAGAGCCAGATGACAACAAGACTGGCGGAGAAGAGGGAGAGGACTGTGCCGTGGTGGACAGCCACTCTCAGAGCTGGTACGACGTTCCCTGTAACTTCAACTATCCCTACATCTGTCAGATGGATGCCGTCCTACAGCAGTGAGCCGCACCACAACGCTGCAAGACGCTCACACAGATGTTGATGCTTTATTGAAAAGAAATCATGGCACATGTATAACAGCCACAGGAAAGTTTTTTTTTCCTTCATTTAAAGTAATAAAGTATCATTGTGTGCACTAAAAATATATGTATAATACATATTTGTAGAATCAAGCCTTTCAATGCATTATTACAGAGCTTTATAAAATCATACATGATACATGATAACTCCTAAATCAAATGGTGTGAAGAAAATCAGATATAACATAAATAATCCACACGAATAAACGCTGACAAATGTATGAATGGAACATAAGTTTCATAGGGAAATTCTGTGAAACAGTCACAAACACATTAATTCTAAACTGGCTGATATATACAACTATAAAATACATTTCTGAGATAACACATTCTCATTTGACATTTCAACAATTACTGAACTTTGTTTTAAACTTTACGACCCTCACAGCTTAGAAGACATGACAGAAAAATCCATCTTCTCTGCTCAAAAATTCAGTTGGTTGTTGTCCTTGTGAAAATGTCTTTCTCGGAAATATTATGTTCTGTAGAAGCCTTTGGGCTTGGGGCTGAAACAGAAAGTCACAAGTGTCTGTTTGAGTGATGGAAAGAAGCAGAGCTACAAAAAGGAATGGGTAATGTTTGCTATTATTGTTATTAATGTTTGTATCTTCATAAAACACCTCGTGGCTAAAAGTATTATTGAGATTTCAGCGCTGATGAGTTTGTCAGTATAAATGTGTGTTTAGAACCATTTCACGAGTCCAGGAAATGGGTGATACGTACTTTTGGCATTTGCAGAGTCGATGCCTGAGGTGTCTCACCCTCCGCTAATGTCAGCCAAAAACAGAGGGAGAAGTGAACCGTTAATGCTGCACGTTTGCTTCAGCGTGCTCGAATACAACAGAATAAGAATGGCGTAACTGTACTTGTCTGCGCAAGTAGAAGATGAAAACGACGATGAGGATGAGGATTACGATGGCTGCAGCACTGCAGATGGTCACCAGCATCCACACACTCAGTCTGGGCTCTGCAGGCAACACATTCAGTCATCACACAGTAGAAGGAACAGAGAATGAACCACCTAAAACTGAGCGTCTTTCATAAAGAATTGTGACCACAAGGTCATGCCTATGTCATACTTCCTGCTCTCCTCTCGCTTCCTGCACTCACCGATCTTCAGCTTTATCACATCTGACGTCAAATGTGTCTTGCCCTCCAACAGCTCACACTTCCATCTTCCGCTATCTCCTGTGCCCACTTCCGGGATGGTGAAATGTGGCCCCTGAGGGTCCGATTTTAAAGACGAGTCCTCAGGTCCAGTCCATTTCAGCTGCAGGTGAGAGGGCAGTTGATCGCCAGCGCTGCAAGTCAGGTTGAGCTGCTGCCCCGAAAGTAATTCTGTTCCCGGGGAAGCGGAAACTGAGGACAGAACAAAGAAAATCTTTATTACAGGGACTATGTCATTCAAAATAAGATGTGATTTTTGGATTTCTACAGCACAGCCAGACAAAATGCAGAGTTAATTTAATTTTTTTCTCAAATGTAAACAAAAACATATTAAAACATGACTGCATCTCTGTCACAACATTAAAGACAAATTATTTTTTTAAGAAGGAAGAAAAAATATTATCCTATAAAGCAACAATTAGTCAGCCTAGTGAGCAGTTGCAGTGATTTTAATTAATAACTGTAATTTAAAAATCAGATTTGTAAATCTTTCACCAAATGTGATATACAAATTAAAATCTGGGTATAAATTTCACATTCACTATCATATGGACAAATTGATGCGTTTACAGGTGAAGAAAATAATTGACACATTTATCAATACTAAAATTAACAAGCTACAGCACTAAATGAAGTTATGCAGGTAAAAATGTAATTCAGCATGGAGTTATATCTTTTGATTTAGTTTAATAATGTGCGCTCTTACAGGACATCTTCTGAATATGATGTACATAATGTAGCTTGAGAGACCGAACTAATTAACTGACAAAACAATTTAACTAAATTAAATTTAAACTTGAAAGGAAAATTGAGTTCCAACCTAATTCCCCTGTGATTCACGTGATTTTTTTTTGCATTTTTTGACATTTAACTAGATGCAATTATTAGTAACATAAACATGTAAAGGTTGAGCGGTTAGGTTTCGGAGTGGTTTCATTTTATCAATCAATGCTGTTAAACAAATTAGCCATAAGTGGTTATAAGCAGACGTTCACTCACAGCACATTATGTAATAAATCCTTTGTCTTTACATACACTGAATTTTGCTTTGGTTGGTTGTGAAGTTGATTCCAATAATTACAAAAACTGCATCAAAAGCAAATCAGAGTTCTCCGCTTTGCTGCAGGAGATTTACCCCCGTCTTCAATTAATCCCTCAGGTTGGTGGACTTGTTTCTTTCTGACTTCCTGTTTGAAAAATAGTTCCGATACAAATGAGAAATCTCGGTTTTAGATCATAAACTCTTGGAACACGGAGCCCAATAAACATTCCTTGTGTTATCGCTCTCTTCTGGCAGAGGGAAGGCTCGTTATACTCTATTAAAACAAGTGAAGCTAGACAAGTGTATTAGCTCCTGAATTAGATACACGTCACACCGGGGACTCTTTGAAATAAACTGCAACAGAGAGATGAAAACGCTTGCACGGTACAAAGGGGCAGAGCCAGGAGGTGGCGAACACGCAAGTCTCTCCAGCTTATTGTGAATGACAATTATCAGAAGGATAAATGAGGACACTGTGACCACCAAAGAACAAGCAAAATTCTGTATGACAGACGTGAAAGCAACCGAGAGCGGGGCTTGAACAAAGCAAATTGTTTTCACTTACTGCTCAGCACCTCCACGTGTACAGTGCTCTTCAGAATTACACCATTTTTAAATTGTAATTGGCATGTGTAGTTTCCTCTGTCATCTTCTCTTCCTTTACCTCTGTTCAAAGACAGGTTTCCTTTTTGGGCGTCTCCTACAGGCTTCAAATCTTTGAATGCGACTTTGTCCCAGGTCAGAGTTTCCAGGGAGAAGGACAAGAGCTTCTCTGTTCCTCCAGAATTGAAACCCGATGGTAGTTTAGGGGAAAATTCCCAGGAAACTTTCTGGATGTCCTTAGCTTTGATGTGTTCCCAGGAAACACCAGAATGAGTGGAACAGGGGAGAGTGAGACTTGACATTTTAGATGTATACACAGTCTGTAAAGGAGGTTGGGAGAGGCCTAAATCAGGAGGAAAAGAGAAATAATGGTTTATTATCAAAGTTATTCTTAGGATGAACTGTAGACAAATGCATATGTGAGCTTGCACAGTAACTCACCCAAAACTACAACAGAAACTGTAGCATTGTGTTCTTTTGGATTATTGCTCACAACACAGGTCCACTGGCCATGGTCTTGGCTTACGACATTCACAGTTAATAAGTCATTTTTCTGTTGAACTTTCTTATTTTGAGGGTTCACCCAGTGTATAATTGGCTTGTTTTGTCCCTGAGGAACCTCTGGATTGCAGGACAGACTCAGGGATTCCCCAGGTAGCAGAGGAGACGGTGCACTCACTAGCACAGAAGAATAAATCAAGGTTAAATAAATATATTAGTTCTGTATGATGATTGAATATGTTTAATTGTATTTGGTCATACTTTTCCATCGAGTAAAATGAGTTTAATTTAAATAAATGTCTTTGACTTCCCAAAATGTTAATCTTTTAGTAACTAAAAATGAGCTGAACCGCCATGTGTTGTTGGGTTTGTCTACTGGGTTTTAAAAACCCAAGAGGTTGTAAAACTCATGCAGCTAAACCCACAGCCTTCGAAACAAGAAGAGACATTAACTACAATTTTAATATTGCATAACACACTGAGAAAAAATGTGCCAGCAGATTATGTTGACAGTTATATGTTACATAATTATTCAGTGCGAAAAGTTTAATAGCCTTTGACGGAATTGGACACGTCTCCAAGGTTTTACTCTTACCACTGAGTTTGCGTAGTTGAATTGTGACGGTGCTGATGAGAGTTTGACCCTGTGACAGCTTACAGATATAAGTTCCAAATTGTTCTGCCTTGATGCTGCTGATGACCAGCGAGTCGCCAGACAAGGACAAGCTATTTTTCCAGATCTCGTCTGGAAGGCAAGCGTAAAATGTTATTTTATTTGCAACGTTTAGACTTGATTCATATTATTATATGTGTGAATAGCCAAATGCATCTTTTACCTGTACTGACGCCCTTTCCACCTAAGGGATTGCGCCAGGCAAGATCTGTCTCATGTTTAGCAAACTTCCAGTTCAAATATAATTTTGGGTTGTTCATGGGAGGGTTAAGGGGAACATCGTGTCCCACCTGAGCATACACCACCTCATCTGCCCCTGAGAGAGGGAGAAGGATGTGATGTGTTAATGCCCCAAAAGAAGCCCCAAAAATGATTATATTAAGTTACCAAAAGATAAAATTAATTCACAGCTTACTTGTTGAAAAAAGCACAGAGATGAAAATGAGAATCTTTTCAATTAAGTTCTTCATCTCACTCACAAGTCTGAAAATTACAAAACATATATTTAAAAAAAAAAAACTGGTTAAGAGAAAAATCACATCAAAGAATATAAAACTCAGTTTGAAGACTTCAGTATTTGTTAACTCAATTTTGTGCGTCAACATATCTCGTCTGTTTCTAAAGCTTTTACGGCAGTGCAAACCATTCAGCAGGAAGCAAAGAGGGGTTTGTGGTGGTCTCAGATTTAGTGAGATTTGAGAAGATAAAAGATGCAGATTTGTGAGAGGTGAGAGTAGGCGGCCTGTGGTGGGCTTTGGATGAAAAAAAATCACAAAAACAGAAAAATGTCGGAGGGAAGAGACACAGAGCGACTCTGGGTTGTGGTGGGCCTTGATTTAGTTAAGGTGCTGATTCTTATCCCTATCCTCCCCTCCTCGGCTCCCCCCTCTGCCTCTCACACCCCCACTCTTCCTCTGCTGTTCCACGAAAGACGGATCTCTCCACGCTTAAACAGAGAAAAAAAGCGACCACAGTCACGGCAGCACACCTAGACTGTGGTTTAAGGTAGATGTTTCTCTTTATCTCTGCCTGTCTCACTCCCTTATCTCTGCCCCCCACATTTTTTATATGCTGTATACAGTATGTCATGATTGTGCACAAAAAATCCTTTGTTGACTTTGTTGATGCTCCTTTAGTGATTCAAGAAAAGCTATTGGGGCCCTATGATTTTTCAAAATTAAATCTAAAATTGCAAGTCATTTTTTGTAAAATTAAAATTAAAATTATTATATAATTTTAGAAACTTTATAATATGTTGACCATGTCGTAAGGCCATGTCTAATGAATTTAAGTGATGATAAGATAAATGCAATCGACAGGAATTTACACTGAAAAAATACCGTCAAGTTCTTATTTTACGGCAAGAAATTGTAAAATTTTAGGTTAAACTGTTGTTTTTAAAGTTTTCTATTTAATTTTTTGCATTACAGTTAAATGCAATATACTGTATAAATAGGGTGAGAGCACAGCGAGTGTTTGTAATATATTACCTAATAACATGTATGTTATTACAGGTAATATACTAAAGGTAATAGTAGCAATCATTTACATTTTCAAGTTATTTTGACAAATTGTTCTTATGATTAATTTCTGCTGAAGGAGCCCCCCCCCTTTAACTTATTAGAACTACGCTTTGCAACAACACATATTGTATCTATAAAAGCTCGTCCAGGGTTTGGAAAAAGTTTTTGTGGCATAAAAATATTAAGGTTGCCGCACCGACTGTGAACACAATGTCTCCGATTGATGTCCGCCTATAGGCATCATGATATGAACATTAATCGTTACTTTAGGGTCATTTGTCTGGGGCATCAAAATTACACGCAACATAAGACTGTTGAGGTTCAGGTTTGGTTTGGTTTACACTGACAGATCAGGCGGTTACTTCAAGAAAATCATTAAACATTAAAATCTAGTGCGTAAATTGAGTGTACAGGAGAGAAGTCGCAAAGCAAATGCTTCATTATTCATGATTCATATTTATCTACAGTACGTAAGACTGACACTTGAATATGATTTTCACGCTGTCAAATCGAATTTGGTAGAAAACAAATAACGCTGCATTATTTATTACAACTAAGGTCAGAAATTGCAGTGTGATTACGGAGCAAAAACAGAGAGAATTAATGATAAACGGAAGCGTAAAGTCATTGCACCTATAGGGATTTAACCATGAAACCAAGGCAGACGATCATATCTGTGTCAGGATGGAGGTTCAACAAGAAGAGATGAGGAGGGGAGGAGGAGGAGGAGGAGGAGGAGGGACAAACACAGTGGAGAAGTGAAGATGGGGAGGAGAAAGAAAAGACAGGACGAGCAGGTCAGAGGTGAATTTTCACTAAACTTTATCTTGTTTTCAGTTTGCACTTTCTTGTTGTTTGCTTCACCGGAACTACATCGGCTTTGCCTCTTTAAACGTGCTCCTATTAATTTGAGGCACATAGTTCAGAAACTTTTGGACGCATTCGTTCCTACTTTATCTACAGAGAACTACAAATATTTCCATTAACGACATCTCCACCTGTTTTTTTCAAATGGCCGTTTGCATTTTAAATGTTAAATAAATGCACCAATTTCGGTTGACGCTCTAACTTTTCTTTCTTTAACTATAAAAATGTACGTGGACCTAAATGCATAATTTGCAAATTGTTTGTGCAGCGGTTGACCATTTTGCATCGCTCAGCTGCCCAGTGCTTATTCAGCAATACTTTTCCACAAAGCATGAAACGAAAAGCAAAACAATGCAACAACTGCAACAAGAAATTAAAAAATGACAATGATTCGTAATGACAAATTTAGAAATCTTTTCAGGATGGTTGTTGTTGATGATTTTTGTGCTTAATATTTGAGTATATATTCAGTTTTGGTTCATGCTTTTGACTCGGATATTTAGTTCATAAAACTTATACATTGTAAAGTATATTTACAGTATATTTGCGTAACATTTTTTTAAATATTACAGTATACTCACAACGGTTGTGAAGTGCCAAAGTGTCCGTCTGTGTTCAGTGATCCGGAGTCAGGAGGAAATGCTGAATATTTATCAAACAAACCTTCTTTTTAAATGCCGTTGCACCTCCCTCGCCACCGATTGGTCTGGAAAACAAACGCACAGTTGCTGATCAAACCCCAAATCAGAATAATGATCTTTGATTGGTTGTGACACACGAAGAGGATGGGATCATTTTAATAAACCTTTCTTAACTATCCTAAGAGAGTTTAAGCTAATCACTTTATAGTTTATATTTTAGGGCAAAAATGTAATAAACGAAACAAGAATAACAATGTCTATGTTGGGCACGATGCCACGAGGTAATCAGTGGATTAAAATACAGTTTTCTGATCTTTTATGTTCTTTTTTATCAATCCAGTATAAAGACAAAACAGCTTATCTTACAGTAATTGGCTACAATTTTTATTTGAGTTTTTGTGTGATAAAAGTGACAAATTTGCGAGAAGAGCCTCACTGGACTGAATATCTATCTTTGGCCCGTTCTAAATAGCACAGGGGTGGCTTACGGCCTAATTTGTTATAATTGCTCAGTTGATATTTTTCCCCCGCTTACATAATTATACGGATTTAGATACAGAATTAGAGCATCAGAATTCAAGCCTTGAACTGCTGAACCATTCTTCACAAACAAAGCCGATAAATGCAAATTCAAAATATAACGTTTCCTTATTAAGGAAACTCAGATCAAATGCCTGATGCCGTGAAAGAAAGAGGAATTGTTCTGCAAAAAAAATAGCTGATGATCACATTTATCTATATGGTGAAATAAATATATCAATACACTTAAAATCTGAAAGTACAGCCATCAACACATTTCACCATCTCTCTGTCATCCCTTTCCGACATTTCCATGAATTTTCTCCTTGTGTTCCTGTTCTCACTGACCTGCTATAACGCTACATGATGCTTATCGAAGGAATTCATTTCACGGTCAAATGTTTTTGATCTCTAACATTTAGTTGTCTTCTAACGCGCAAGTAAATGCTGATGAACATTTGGAGCTACGCACATCCGTGTAGTTTGTAATCCTGGAGTTTGACAAATTAATATGACAGTTGTATGAAGTTTGTATAAAATCATTTGCCAGATACGTAAACAATAAAAACATCGTCCAAAAAAGACATTTCCCTTAATACATTCATCCTGCTTCTCATCTGAATGTACAAATACAAAAAATAAGCAAATGCCTTTTAGCTTTTTCACTGTTTAGTGTTATAGTTACATAATTTAGTCTTGTCATGGTTTATTAATTGAATATGTTCATATTTGGGATCTGACTCTGCAACGTTATATTCAGTGTTATTTAGTGGAATCTTACTAAAAGCATTTTTATTTCGACTTATCAAAGTTTATATGAATCATTTATAAAGATTTTTTCAAATTAAACTTGAACTCGCATGTTTAATCTTTTGGTGGAAAAAAGTTTGACGAGAATTTTAAATAATGTGGGTTCGATTAAATTCTGGTCAGCGCGAGTGTGTTAAAGACAGATCCAGCAAATGATCTGTGCAGGTGGATGAATTTAATCAATGTTGTAATTTCAATTTGTTATTCATTTTTTAAGTCATGATATATAAAATGATTAGATTAAATCAAACCAACGATTTGCTTATTTAAGAAAAAATCTGTGGATGGAAAATTATTAGGCTTCATTATCAGACAATGTTTGTCTTCAAATAAAGATACAAACTGTGTTAATCGTCCTCTAGTTATGTGGCATTTAATGGATCAGGCTGCGTGAGTTTATCAAAAACATAATTCCTTGTTCTATCTTTCCAAAGTAGCGCTTGCAGCGCTGCATTCTGGAGTTAAACACAGTCAAGTCACGTTAAAGTACCATTACAAATCTTCAATCAATGTTTCATTTCTCATTTCAATGAGGGGGTCAGAGTTTTTGTATAAAGAATTAAAACATGTGTACTTTACAGATTACACTCGGCATGCTGCATATGGAGTAAATGTGCTGTACACCTGTGTGGGACCCAAACATCTGTTTGTGCTTATCTCTGCTCTCAACATGCTTCAGTTTGTCGTCTGCACTAAATTCAACTGTGATACAACATCTGTGGCTCTCTGTCCTACTGTTGTCACATTATTCTTACAATATTACAGCAACCACACAACTGTACTGATGTAATACCAAGGTGGGAAAAACATTTCAAACTATTCTAAAGGAATGTAAAAAAAACCTTAAATAGTGGCCACATGTGGCTTAATTTCATGTGAACAGAACCCTGAACCACTCACAAGCTGTTTGTTCATATTCAGAGTTATGAAAGAGACTTTGCAAAGACATTTGAGTTTAGGCGTGTCCTCAAAGCACCTGCATTTCAAATACGGATGTACCGAAGGACTAAAGTTGTACGATTTATTTGACTCCAACTAGACACTAACATCAGATTTCATGTATTGTAAGAAAAATCCTACGAGTTTGTCACATGTTAACAAATGCCAGCTACAGGCATCAATTAAGGGGCTAGAACTGTAGAAACACGCTGCCGAGGTGGTTTAGAGACAGGAACCACAACAAGGACAAAACAAACATCTCACACACGTCTCATGTGTCTCTCTGAGGTTTCTCTGCCTGTCTCTGTACTAACTTCATGAAGGGTTCACACCTGCTTCTGTTCCCTCTGAGCTTGAAACGAAACAAGTCTTTTGTTCGCTCCTCAGAATAAAACCCTTAAAGTTACGGCTGCCGCACAGAAACAGTTGCTTCCTACAGACATTGTGCACGCTGAAGTTCCCACAAAGAATATCTGGATATAAAGTATTTTTAAAAAAACACAGGTCCAGAAATGGAGTCTGAGTTCTCCTCGCGATGGATACGTTGCTGTTTTTGAGCCGTGATTTTGATGGAAAACACCTGAAAGTGAGGACTCCCTCATTAGTCACTCACCTAACGAGGGCGTGCGTACCACATTGTGTCATTACAGAAAAAGAAAAAGACCAAAAGTGTGGGCCACATGCAAGAATGAAGGGTGATTCACTTTTTTCATAAGCATATTGTGTTCCTTCCTCATCCTCCATGCTCTCCTACAAAGGGTTTCCCTCACTACTTCTAGTTAGACGTAGGGTGTGAGGTGGATCGCCAAAACACCGGAGGATGTCTGAGGCCCCCGAATGGGTGGGAAGGTACTGAGGTTGTACGAAACGTGTAAGTGACTGTGACTGTTCTGATATTTCAGAAATAAACAAAATGTCAGTGGAAAAAAAAGGTTGAAAATTAGAAACAAGTGACATTCTGCTCGATGTCTGAAAACGTTGTGCCTGTTACATCACGAGGGGAACTTCATTCAAACTCCTTTGAAACTTCAGAGATGCACATGAAGTCTGTAAGGTTTGCTTTCTTTTTGGTCTCTCCCACTCACCAGTTCACCTCAGTCGTTAGTAACTTCAATAGTTTTTTTACTTTATTGTTTGTAGGCTGGAGCCTGATCACTTCCTCAGAATGGAAACATTGATTATGTGTGATTTTTTTTTGTTGTGGTGAGTGTAAGTTTTAACACCAGCTCATTCATACTGGTTTTAAATCATGTTCAAATGAACCTTTATAATTTTCAGGCCTGTTTGTCAAAAATGCAGTTTCATATGTGTCAAGCGGTTATTTTTAGCATTGGAAAACTCATCGTGGTTCAGCCAGAGACTAGCACACACACTGTTATTGTAAAGCTGGAGTCTGGTTCGAGCTCATAATTGCAGTGACGTTGGTTTACCATGGAAAATGTTGTACTGTCCCACAGCGCCTACATACATGTATTTACATTTACTGATAGTGCAGTTAACATCAATACTGTTTACAACTACAGTGTTGTAAATTACTGCGAGGACTTGACGCGTTCATGTTATTATGGAAAACAATATGAAAAATATGAACTGTCAAAAAAGGCCTTCCTGCAACGCAGCAGTTAAAACTGCAGTGCTAGTGTTTTTCAATGTGTTTGTGTTCCTGTTTCCATCATTAGTATATTAGCACATATGTGTACTTTTATATTATGGAAATGTTTGCCGTCAGATCTTTGTTTTTTATTTGAAATTGATTCATACATACAGTATATGCATGATTTCTTCGCCTTAAGCGTTTCTAAAACCGAACCCGCTGTTCTTCTGTAAACAGAAAACAACTGTTCTTGTGTGTGAGTAAGATGCCTCAGTCTAGTAGCTACAGCAAAATACTGAATAATAATAATAATAATAAAAATAATAATACCATTTATCTAAAAGCTTTCAGGTCACTCAAGGTTGCTGCAGAAAGAAGCAACAATCAATAACAAACAGTAAAGTGTGAACAGGGCACAAGAACAAACTACCAAAGGGAAAAATTGCCTGATCGATTTGTACGTTAGGGAAAGAATTAGCTTCACATATTTAAACCAGTCAGTACAAAATTATGTACAAATATGCATTCAGAAGTTTGAGGGGGGTGAGACGCAGGCAGTCAAATCAAGTTTTGGTTACCGTGTTTTCTGTATGAACTTTGCTCTCAGTGTCACTAACCCTGTGCGGCAGCTCAGCAAGAAACTGATGAAGAAACACAAGTCTGGTTCTACAGAGACGTATTTTGAAAGATTCCTACTTTATTTGTCATATAAACGCCAAATAACACTATAGTGACAGAATTTCTTCCCCTTTTTACATTCAAAGCACTCCGTAAGCGTAAATATTCCTGACGGTGATGGAATGGCCAGTATAGCAGAAGTTCTTTGACTGTAGATCTCTCTGAGCACCGTATGAAGGGAAACGTGAAACACATATTCCTGCCTTGGACGTCGTTGGATTTCAATAAAATGTGTCCTGCATCTGAAGCTTGTTCTGTCTCGAATAAAGGGCAAAACCCCAGGCATCAGTGAATTCCCAGACACACGCACACTTGGATTGCGTTAACTTTATCTGCTTTAACTGCTTAACGTCGACTGTCTGACACACTCAATGCAGACATCCAGCGGCATGTCTCACAGCAGCAGCCCTCAGAGCAGCTCCTCCATTATGTTTCATTTCCTGGTTGACATGCACACCACCCTTAGCACAGTGAAATGACATCTACCTGTCAGGCACTTTAAATTTACAGTCGCAAAGCAAAACTTACAGAAACAGTAGAGGAGCGTCACTGAAATGTCATCATGAAAGAAAAAGCATCGTGGCCGTGTGAGAGGGATCACTGGTCACTCAGTGATCAGCTTCAATGTGCTATTGAACATTTGACTCTGTTTTGCACTGAAGTGAACTGAAACCTGCGTAGAAGAGAAGCTACACATGAGGGGAGTTTACAGAACGGGAAACCACCTATTAGGGTGATGATTTTAATTTCAAGGACTATGGAAAGACCATATTTTTTTCTTAATGTATAATATTTATCAAAATAATTTAGTCTGTACTGAAAACCCATCATTCACCATGTTGGCTGCTGCACATTTTTTGCTGCTGATTTCTATTTAACTTAGTTCGACACACAAAAAAGTGTTTCTGCTGTGGTTTTGTTTAAGTCATATTAAGTAATTCAAAACATAGACTCGATTAACCGTATGCCATTATGTTCTTAGGTACCGAAATTAAACTGCCTGACCTGAATTTGGTTCCTGATGTTTTGCATTAATGGAATGGCAACCCAAGTGGAAATATAAGAAGGAGGAACATACACTGGTTTAGAAATTTCAGTTTCATTTTGAATGACTGTGTGTGTGTGTGTGTGTGTGTGTGTGTGTGTGCGCGTTTCTTAGAGTGTGTGTGAGAGAGAGAGAGTGTTCGTTTGTTTCACATAATGAAATGAAAAATAGAACTGAGTAAGAGCCATGAAAAGGGAATCCTGTTGTCTCACATGAAAACACCTCCAGTGCAACACTGTATTTTCATAACAGAGGCAGGGAAACACTTGGCTGGGTGATCGCCTACAGCGGTGACATGTTTGTGAAACACAGGCACCCCATGAATCGAAATGTTTGCAGAAGGACTGACTTGCCACTTACCACTTAACTCTAAGTGAAGAGGTGAATGCATTCATTTGCTTTTTTGATGCTTTAGGGTTTTACTTACAGCAGGCGTAAATAAAGACGACTGAGCTTAAAGAGGAGACTTCAGGTTTATGGGAGTTACTGGATAAACAGTGTCTCATTTGTGTATAATCCTCAATTTAGCATAAATCAACAGAGCTTTGAGGCTGGTATGACCAGCAACATCATTCCTTCGTATTAAATTATATTTAACAGATTGAGAACAAACCAGCCAAACTAAATATCCGCTACAGTACAGGTCTGGCAAAGTATGAGTAAATAAATGCCTGGCAATATTCTACTTTAATAAAAAGTCATATTATACATGTGACATAGACCAGGGCAGAACATTACAGGTTTTTACTGTAATTTGTCAACTTCATTTTGGCTGATGGATTGCTATTCCAAAATGAAGTTTAACGGCAGCGTTTGAATTTGCGTCCCAGCGCCAACAAAATAGAACCATGCATTGCTGTCTTGCTACATGTGGTTTATGTCATATGCAAGTACCCAAATTCAACTTAACTCACAAAATAAAACAACGTTTTTTTAAAGAATACACATTAAAAACACAAAACACAAAGCAAAACACACATTTCGCATTCTCTTCTGAACTAATTAGACAAGATGAGGTAAAGAGCATCATGGAGCGACACTAAGAGTCCTGTCCACCGCGGCCCACGCTGAAACGCCACAAACACCTGCTTAAAAAGTAGCAGGTGCGTTTTTATTATACTACTTTATACAGGCAGGTGTAATACTGAACTGGCAACCTCTGCAATAACTCTGCAGCTGCAACCATTAGCAGCTTTTTAATATTACTGATATCTAATGTTTTTGGTGCGTTAGTAAAATACACCGTCGTGTGTCACAGGTCAGTGATGTCCAGACTGATATGATCAGAGTCAACACTTTTCAAACTCATATCCAGCTTCAAAAAGTGTTGGGACTGGGATAATTTCTCAGGTTTCTAATCTTCCTGATATTATCAGATAGAGTTGTTTTGGATATACACATTTGAATACTTAATGTAACCTGTCATCTCTTTGGTTGCAGATTACCGGAGCGATTAGGCCTTTTCCCTGACCAAACTGCTTTGACCTCTGAGAACAGACATCATGCGACAGGCCTTTTTCACTGCAGACGTGTTGACATGTCAGAGCAGGAAAAGAATATGTGTAAAAAATTAAATGAATGAGAAATTAATTCCATTTTACGGCCTTAGTTTCAGGGTCCTGCTATTGTGCTTGTGCTGGCTCACCGCCCAGTGCCATAATTTGCTGAGACACATGCTGAAACATTGTTAATATTATTGGTAAAATCTGAGCTTTACCTGCAATAACAACTTAAAATGCCTACTGTCAAAAAGAGCTTTTACACAACTTATTTCCACAGATAAAACTAGTTTGGCTGTTAGTTTGACGAAAACAAAGGAAAACGATCCAAGTCAGTGAGTTTAAAGCAAATAAGACGTTACAACGTGAACTAAACATGGTCCGTAAATACATTTTCTCCATGATTATTTAGTGACGGATTAAATAAAAGCATAACTTTGGTAAATGTTACAATTAATGATGCTGCGACGGTTTACAATCCAATGATGGTGTTTTTTGAGTGATGAAGATGCCAGATACCAGATACAGAATGTGGACTGTGATGAGCACACGTTAAAATGCAGCAGGTAACGGTAACGGTCTAAGTGTTATGCACATATAAATACATTTGTTGAGTCGACCCACAGTGTCAATGTGTAAACGATCAGTATTTTCAGGTTTCATTCAATTCTACACACACAGTCAGTGTATTAAAATGCATGAACAAAACAAGACGTCGTGCCTGTTTCTCTTTTAAGCTGGTCCAGGATAAGAACAGAAAGCCATTAAGTAAAAACGTTTAAAATTTTAGTGTGTACACGGTGTTCGTCAGAAAACATCTGCAGCAAATAACATAATGTAAATACAGTGTAAGATTTATAAATAGAAAGACCAAGCAGGTCAGCAGCTGTTATCGTTAGGTGCCTCTGAATAATACAATTATCTGAAGTGGGTTTTTTTTTAATTTAATTTGAAATTTGAAAAAAATTATTTGTTCACATTAAACATTCTGCAGGACACGAAGCTGAGTCCCTTAGCAACGGCTGACGCCAGTTAATTGGAACAATATAATATTAAGCTTTTACGCCTTCCTGACTTTAATGCTTTTTATGTTTCCAGAGATTTGCTCCATGAGAACATTTTAGTTCTGTACTGATTGCGCAAGTTTAGCAGAAACTTAGGAACCCATAATTACCAACGCTTGCAAAATCCACAAAATGTCGCTGCTGTTATTGCATAAGTTCTAATCTTTATACTTTAAAAGAAACCGAGAGTGTAACAGAATATTCTATTTAAGGCATTTCTGCTCTGAGATTTTGAAATCAGCCTAACGGTTGTCATCGTACTACAAAGTAAGGACTAAAACACATTAAATACAGGCTCGTTTTCAGACAGTAAAACGTCTATTTGAAGAATTATTTAAGGTTAGTGAAAAACTGTGCGAAAATCACCTGGTCTTGTAGAATTTAATAAAATGAGTGTTTTTTTTTATCAGCTAAATATCACAATACCATTAGCAAAACACTGGAATATGCTCAGGTTGATCATATTGCTGTTGTTACTTCAGATCGTCGGTTTCAGTTTGTGACAAGAAATACAGAAAACACACACACACGGTCACATCAAGGCCAAGAACAACTGGTCTAAACGTGGAACGAGACAAAACGTTTTAACAAATGTGGCCTTTGAGACCTGCAGCCATGTCCCTCTGCCTCTGTGTACGAGAGTAACTCTAACACAGCGTCTGTTACATTTGCCAGTATTTAAGACATTTGTCACCTGATGAAGAGACGTACTTCTATCCTAACTTAATTATCTTCTCCCTGTCAGAAAACCCCTTAAATAGGCCTTACACAGGTGGTCCACGTACGGCGTGTGGAAGAGTACTCACATGTAATGTGCTCAGTGCAGCGATGACTTCAGCTCTGACATTTGTTGGAGTGTATGCACTGCAGCTGTCACATACACACAGGAAGTCAGAACGCACCATGATCCCATCCTCTCTGTTGTGCACTAAATGGATCACATACTGCACATTTGGATTTTACTCTCAAACGCACACAGCATGGAATACATAAAGTATTTGTGCAGAAGGTGCGTGTTATCAAACATGATCATTTTCATTTTACACAATAAATCGAATGTTTTTCCACTCTTTAGTATTCATAAATGTATGCATGCTGCTGGTGGTCTTGCGTTAATGTGTGAAACAGGTGTTACACTCAGCACTGCACTGGTATCGACACCTGCACCGTACTGCACCAGTTGTGGGGATGTCAGATCATTGGAACCACAGTACGCAAAGTTTAAAGCACATTTGGGCATTCAAGAGTAAAGATGTTCATATTGAACAAGATCATAATTACTATTCTGAACATCCCAAACGTGGTATAATCTTTCTCTGTGTTTTTGAAGGCATCTTTCACCTTTGAGGCTTTTTTACGTTCTCAACGCTTTTATTACTGTAAAAACCTTTTTGCCAGAACTCAAAGCTTGAAATAACTATTCAGTGTATATTTTACTGGTAACTCCATCCCTATATAGTGGTTAATATTATTAAAAGACAAAGTGAGACCTTCCCACAAAGTTTAAAATGAGCTACTGTGTTTATTTGGCTTTATTCTCACTTTACTCACTCACAGACAAACATTTCTGCTTTATTATAAGGCTGCTTTATTAAGCACAGAAGTACATACAATAAACCATTTTAAGTAGGACATTCTCATAGTTTAGTGGCAGAGGAAAACAATAAATCTTTTTTCAACCTTTTTATTTACATGCAGTAGTATATGAACGTACAGTTAACACAAGCAGGGCAAATATCAGAATCAGCTAAGCAGCACATGAAAACGTGGGTTTCATTCAGTCCCTCCAGGATTACACAGCGCTCTGCGTTCGCCGGGACTCTGATTTGATGACAGCTTCTCTTAAAAACTAACGGGCTGCAGAGGGAGGGCCGATGGCTTCTCTTTCCGCGTCCATGCTGTGGTCTGGCTGCAGCTGTCCCGCTGCGATAAAGAAAGGAAAGAGGAGAGGTTTTCACACTAATTACAACACAGTAATGAAGTTCTCTGTAAAAAGGCACGATGAAAGTGAAGGTCAAACTATCATTTGAGTGTGTTAGAAAGCATCGGTAAGGTGAACAGAGGTTACTGGAGAGAAAAAAGCTTTGGTTTATTAGAGCGAAAAAAGTTTAGAACATTTACGTATTGCACTTGCAGTACTGTGTTGGCCTCAGTCGGCCATTCTTCATCCTCAGATGTTTCTTCTACAGAGGAAAAAAGTCACATTGTGTTGGTTTTGTCTGCTTCACCTACTAATATAATCTACAAATCAACAAACAAAAATTCCCTCAATGATTTTATCTACTTACCTTCCTTCTTTGGAGCCTTTTACACAAAACAATGACACAGGTCATCAAGAGTATCACGACAAAGCAACCGACTCCAACTGCAACCCATATCCACCAGCTGAGCGGATCTTTGGTAGAACCTAATTGAACAACAAACAAAAAAAGTCTGATGCATCTACGACACAGACTGTGAAGACTAACTTTAACTTTAAGCGACATTTGGTTCCAATCAGCGGTTTAAACAACAGACTCACAGGGGGTGCTGTCTGGTTTATGGTTGCTCTTTGAGTTTTCAGTAGGTGATGGTTTGGTCGTTGCAGGCACTGAAGGCAAAAACACAGCATGTCGGACTCGTCCCATTGATCACAGTAGTAAAAAAACCATATGTACAGTCTTCGATAGAGGTTATTATCCTACCTTTAACTACAATTGTTAGGCTCTCATTGTAGGACATCCCATTTTCGGAAATCATACAAAACCAGGTTCCCTGCATCTGAAAGGGCTACAGAACTAATAACTTTCTCTTTGTTTACAGGTCCATTTGGACTCATCCACTGTACTGTAGAGCCTGAGATGCCACCCTTTACCCGACAGTGGAGCTCGGCCTCGCTGTTGAGCTCGAGCTCAGATGAAGGCCTGGCTGAGACTAAGACAGAGAGGAGTGAGGATAAAGTGAGAAACCAAAGGAAAGACAAAGGCCATGCGAAACAATGGCCATCCACATATTCATGACATTACGAAAAGAGTATGACTGAAATATATTATTCAAGGACACAGAAATGCTGAAACTAGGGAGGTTAAGTCAAAAATTTAGAGTTCTCGACCAGCTTTACCCATAGATGATGATTTGTCATCAGAAGAAACACTTTACAGATGAATGCAGGAGGTTGTCGTGAAAAACATTATCAAGAACGATAGACAACAACCATAATTGCCCAGATGAGGTAAATCGTATGCAATGCTAAAACGTTTTGCAAATACAATTTTTTTTTTTGCTACTGACCTGAGAAAACAAGAAGTCTGTGCTCATATTGCTTCCCATCTGATATGCACGAGAATGGTCCAGCATCTTCTTCTTTTACATTTCTGATCGAAAGTTGTGTCTCCTCAGTTGTGATCTCAACACAAGTTCTATCTTGCCTATTGCAAAATATGTGGTGTCATTAGCAAGTGTTTAATTGTAAAATAATACATTGTGCTGCATCTTTGTTTGTGTTTAGAAATACCTTTGAGAGGTAAGCCAATCGTCTGTCTTGACCAATAATCTTCTCATTTCCATGATGCCATGAGACAGCTGCGGTGTAACTGTCAACCCCACACTCCAAAACGACCGTCTTCCCTGCTGTAGCTTGGAAAACTTTGCCTGTAGCAAGTTCAACTGTGTCCAGCACTGAAGAGAGAAGATCACATTCACAAAGTTACCACAGTATTAAGACAAAGTGATAATTTTACAATGTATTTTACTCATGGGTCACGTCAAAGGTGATGTATAGAATTAAAGAATAACTTCAGATTGAATTTAAGAATGGAGTAAAATTGGTAATCAAAATAGTCTAATAAAATAAAAAAGACAGGTATATATGCATCTTAGCTATTGATAACTACTGCAACTCATTAATGCTGTACGTAAATTATTATAAATTTAAATTATTTACAATAATTACAAAATGTAAATTATTTACAATTTAGATTTTTTCATAAGCTTGTTAACTTACCAAATACAAACAACCAGAGAAAGTTCTTCATTCTGAATGCTGAGTCTAAGGGTTAAAATCAACAACAACAAATTCATATTCCTGTTCCAAGAAAGTATTTTTGAAATTAATTTACTTCTGTAGTAATGGGGTAAAATCGGCTTTCATCCATCTCAAAGAAACAACACAGCTTCTGTTTGAGAAGAGCATTTCACAAGAAACATGTGATTCCTAACCACCAAGCTACCTTCCTACTTCCTTCCTCTCTCTACATCTGCAATTAAAAAATGTCAAACGTGCTGCGTAGACTTGCATAAAAAGGCTTAAACAAATGTCCATGGGAAGTTTTCTGCATATGTTTCAGCTATTTTTTTATTTAATTAACATCAGTAATCCAACTTCTTACTTTTTGATTCTTTGCATGATTGTTACAAACTGAAAGAAAGGTGCATCAGAAACAATAATATTTTAAAAAAAGCAGTAATATTGTTCTGAGGTGTTGCTAGCAATTAGGAAAGTGAGCAGAATAAATGTTAATAAAAATTTGATCATAGTCATCACTCATCAACACATGCTCTGATCGTTCAAAACTTTATTTAAACAATTTCTAATTACCAAAACCCAAATTACATGTTTTCTTTTTTGTACTTCTAATAGTCCGAATAAATAGAAACAGACCAGATGATATTTCACAGAACCGTTATAAAAATTACTCAAGTATCAACACGAATAGGCCAACTTTTGCACCTCATTGAGTGAACAACTGGTATACACAGAAATGACATATTCTTTTAATTTCCTGTTGACTAATAAAGCATCTATCTCCCCCTATCTAAATCTAAATCTTTAAATTTCTTTGATCTACAAGCCAAAAGTCTGAGGCAGACAAGTTAAGAACATTTTCCTACTAATTTGCTTCCAGGCATCTTCATTTGGACCCAACATTTAAAGGTTTTAAATAAATGTAGTTGTACATAACAGTGAAATATAGAAAGATAAATGGTAAGCTACAAAATTTTTATTAAATCTGTTAGGCTGAAATTGGTGCATCCTTCACGACGTGAAGGTTGAACTTCAGTACGGAACAAAGAAAAATCGTTCAAATTAGTTAAATTAAATCCAGGAATTTCATTTCGCAATAGAAAACGTCTCCTCAGAACTTCGCTTTAGATCTTACCTTAATTTGGAGGTAATAGGTTGTCTTCTGTGCTTTTACTGAAGGCCAAACTCTTTCCTTATCCTCTCTTTACTTCATCAAAAACAAGTGTGAGGGCGCACGAAGTGCAAGAAGGCGGAAGCAACCTGTAGTTTGGAAAGCTGTAGGCCAATGCAGACCCAGTTTTCTGTGGCTTTACAATTCATGTCACATAAACTAGGTCTAGGATTTTGTACACAATGCAGTTTTTACTGAAACTCATGCAATTCCATAAAAAACACTAGTCATTGTTTTACAGAAAGAAATTGTAAAACCGAACTGAAAGTAAACTGTAAGTCACACGGTGAATCCCAGAATGACAATTCTTTATTTTTCACAGCAGAAGTAACAAAGAATCTGTAGGATAAAAACGAAATAAAACAAAATCCACCGAGATATTAAGCTCACCAAACTTTTAAGGAAAAAAAACAAATTCTTTTGATGTTTAGATTTTTTTATTTCCTCTTTGAACACACATTTGAGTTTTTTTTGATTTGCTGACATTTCCTCTTTACTTCCTTAATTATAACAGGCGGGAGGCAGTATTTTCACGGTACGGGGAAGTGACTACTGATGGCAGTAAAGGTCAATAATCAGAACAGTTATTAACAGTGACAATTAAGCAAATGTATTAGTGAAGATTGAGTGGATAAAGCAACATAAGTGCCTTTGATATTTGGAACTTGTTCCATGACACAAGTTTTCAGAATAATTCTACACTCGCTGAGTAAAATGTGAAAAAGTCTAAACAGAGCCCCGCATTTTACTCAAAAGTGTTGTCTTGGTAACTCAATCTGATTCTTGAACAGGCCCGTAGTTTGTCATCGATAGCTCAAAAGAAACACCTCCTCCCGAACCTTATCTGTACATCTGCACCATTGTTTTTAACTGTGTACTGTATATATGCAATCAAAGATTTATTTACACTTTTGTCAGTTGTGAAGCGTGCCAGGGCATTTGTAAGAGCTTGTTGGAGTGTGACTATGAATATAGTCTTGTTGTCTGTGTTAGCGTCCACATTTCTCCTCCTTCACCCCAAGTGTAAAACTCAGCTGCCTCATTCAGCGACTCTTCGATAGAAATAGAGGTATCCCAGGTCTTTGGGAGGTTTCTCTGAAGCACAGACCTTCTGATCATTGAAGATTACCCACCTGTGGAACACAAAGACAACACAGAGTTTGCAAAGAGCTCTCTGAAAACACCAGCTATTAACACATCATATCTTCAAAGAAAGATTTTAAAAATATAGATTTTATAAATTAAATCTCAGGTAAAGGCAATTTCATATAAAATTAGCCAGAGAAAGTCTAAAGTATGGGAAATATTATTGCACTGCACACAAACAGCAGCTAGGGAACAGTTCATATCAGACATGGAGTAGGGTGCCCTCTGGTGAGGCATTGTTAAAAAAAAAAAAACCCAAAACATCTACTGCATTACAATAAGGCTTTGACACTTGCAATAATACACTGTCTGGCAATATAATTTACCACCCGGATTTATTCCATTGGAAGTTTACCAGTGATTAATGTTACAGCTGGCAAAAGTTACTCAGACATAACTGATGCAATGAATAGCTAGATACCTGACTATACCGAATGACCATGTTTTTTCCAAATGTTACTGGGATATTTAAAGATGACAAAAACCAAATGCCAAGATTCAATGAGTTAAAATTGTGAGAGTAGTTCATGGAGAGATCACTGAGACACGAGGATTGGCCACCTTAATCTCCAGCACTGGCATGTGCTGTAAAGGAGACTTTACACGGGGGTCTTTGATAAATGATCCTGGTGCAAAATAAATGCATATCTGGACAGAAATAAATATGACCGTATAAAATGACGTCACAGCAGATTCTTGCCCTAATTAAAGTTTAAGTTGGTCCAACTAAATTGAAGTGTGCAACCTTTTTTTTGGCAGGAAAGTGTATTTTAATAGTTGCTTCTGACCAAATATGAATGTCCCTAAAATTTTCATACTTACTGCTGATCCTTCTTGATGTGACACACGTAATGGCCACACATAGTGCTTGTCCCCATGTGACTGATGAATGCAAACAGCTCGTACTCTGAACAAAGAAGAAACAATTTAAGTTTATTTGGTCACAAGACAGACCTTCTATGTTATAAAGTGTGAATCAAATTATGTTGGCTGGATGATTTTTAAAGATATTTCTTATCACATTTCTGCAACTAATTTGTCATAACTTATTCTAAGGTAATGATCATCCTGAATGTCTCTTGTCTAATTCCTCTCCCTTGGACTCACTTCCTGGTCCATCTCTGACACGAGGCCCCGGAGGAGGATCCCTGCCTCCTTCGCTCTCTGCAGCTGAGCGGCCTCCTTCAGACACATCCATAGACTCCAGGTCGTCCAGGTGGGAGAATATCCAGTCCACTGCCCGATCCAGGACATTACTCTGAAAAAAACCACTTAAGACTAAGAAAAAATGTCTACAACTGAGATTAGGTGAAATAGTGAGCAAGCAACTGGAAGTGTCTGTTTTGATTATTAAGTAGTTGTATATAACTTCGTATTACTTAGAGGGCTAAAAGCAGCTGATGCTAGTTTTAAAACAGGCAGGCCAGCAGTACGGAAAAAAGCTAAACACACGCTGTGTTATTACTATTAGAGATTACAAATGTTTTACATCATAATAATGTCCTCAGGGAAGTTTGTGACCATGACAATAAACAGACGTACAATGTTAAAGTGGTTTGTTTGACTCTAGTTGAGTCTGGTAACAACAGCACAAGAAAATGATTTGCTTCCCAAAATCATCTGGGGTGAAAGTCTGAGGTTCACCCGAACTGGCACCTGCAGCTGTCTGCTTAACTATTCCGACTTGGTTAAAGTGTTTCGTCAACATATAAGTGATTTTTTAAACATAAATCCTGACACGAGTCTACTGGTGGAAATCTACATTTAACTAATCGAAATTAAGTTTGCATAAATTATATTTCCTTCCAACTTGTATTTATTCTTCTCTTTTCTTACATATTAAATTGATTTGACTGTTTCCTTGAATGAGTGAGAGTCAGTGAAGACACTCACTCATTCAAGTGTTGTTATCTAAAGAATGAATAATGTCAACTGGTCTTTCTTTCTTGGGTAGAAACGTAATCTCTGCTGAGATTAAGTAAATTCACTTTTTCTTACCGTGTCTCTTGCAGTGCTTGCAAGTTTATCTTAATGCAACTAAAAGTACAATCTTGCTACGATTTTTTTGAGCTATTCAGACAAACATTGTAGAGAATGCTGTTTGATTTAAAATAGGACAGCTGTGGCTGTACTGGCACTGATCTACTTTTACACTAGTGACATGTGAAAGTCTCTATATCCTCATTTTTAGCCGGATGGGTTCGATTCTAACCGTGGCTCTGAGCGCTTTGGTTGCCTGGTCTCGGCTGAAGCCCATGGAGACGATTGTTGCCAGGTGCTCCTCAGAGAGGCTCTCTGTGGGTGTGGTACCAGGACCAGAACTGCAGCCTGGCAGGACCAGGGGGGCGGAGAAGTCTGCACCCAATCAGAAAAAGGAGAACACGGAAAGTGAAAGGAGAAATCTAGTTGACAATTCACTTTGTGTTATACTTCTACTGCTCTACACACCTGGATCATCCATATGGCTCATGATCCAATTTGTGGCAGCATCAATTCCAGTGTTCCCAGTGTAGTACACTGCTTTCCTGCAGGCTTCCAGTGGGAATCCCATTTCACATAACTGGGACACAGTACAGTCATCGAGGACTGGAGCTGAGAGTGTGTTGAGTAAAAAGGTTGAATTACTTGAAAGCACCAGCAGAAACGCATTCCTAACAATCTGATGTGGTTTGAATTATGTCCTATTAACACAATGGCATACAGAAAATAATATTCAGAGGCTTCACCTCATATGCTGAACAACTGAACGGTAAGATATGGTTTCATATCACCTTATTATGATGCAAAAGTAAACAAATAAGGCAACAGAAGGACTCCTAAAACAGGAAAGAAAGAAAAAGAAAAAGGAGGAAACAAAGATAGACAAATAACAGAAAAAGGAAAAGAGCAGAAATGACAGACTGACACAGCAGTGGGGAGTAGAGTGAGTCGTCGTCCTCGTTGCCATGGGAACCCAGGATACCTTTAACCTCCACATCTGGGGTCATAAGTGGTGGCGGGGCCACTTCTGGTAGAAGTTCCTCCCCGGGCTGCTGTCCAGTTGCACGCAGCGCACTCAGGTCCAGAGTGTCAGGAACATCGATGCTGACATCTGCAGAGAAGCGGGGCGGGGGACATAATAATCAAACCCACAATAAAGACGTAAAGTCAACATTAAGCTGGTTTGAAAGTTTTGTTTTGTGTCCAATTCTGGGACGATGCCCAGCCTTTCTGTTGGGATTGGTTGTTGTTTTCTTCCATGATTTGAAAAGGGTTGCCATGGTAGGTAAGCAAAAGTGCCACCTTCTCATTGCATGTATTAATGTACTGCAGTTTGCCAGCTTGAGAGACAAGGTTAAGGTTGGTAAATGCACCAAGCAACTAAAAAAAGGTTAATTATTTATTCTTATTAGCTTTTCAAAATACAGCAACATCCTATTGCAAATTAATTTCTCCATGTAGAGCCCTGGAGGAATTGAGGCACAAGTGAACAGATATGAAAACGTGCGTTTTATTGTGAGCTAGAGTAAGTAAGTAAAAAGAAATACACTAACGGCACCCACAACTACTCAAAAACCTAAGTCATACACTAGTAGAACATACAGGGCAAGATAAGAAAAGTTTAGTTTTAAGCAACAACCAGGGAAAATCCAGCAAAATAATTTTGCTTTTTCAGAACGATAAAAACAGCGTTGTTTCCTTCTTCACTAAACTACATGGAAGAACAGCTGATTGTTGCCATCAACAGCTTCTAAGACCGCACTGATCGTATGAACTGTTGTCAACTGACAAAGAAATTAAATGAGAAGGGAAGATGAATTAATGATGTATAAAACTTAAATTTCTTTGGAATAACATTTATAATTTTTGCCCCAAGCATCAGTACGGATGCTTTCGTAACTACCTATCATTACCATAAAAGCTTGTACATGACACATGTCAATTGTGTTTTAGGAGTTTCAAAACATTCCTGGACTGTCCGGCCTCGTTTTCTCAGGAAACAGATTTCTAACTCTTTAGTGATACAGAAATTTGTGTATAATACAAAAAAAATTTGTTTGCTCACCCAATTTCTTGGGAACCCAATCAAGGCCGAAGGTAAACTTCTTAATCTGGATTACCAGGTAGTCAGGGAAAGAGGCAAAGCAGGTTGTTCTGACAAACGAGAAAAATGCTAAAATTAATAAATACATCTTAAGATTAGTTTTAAATTAATTTCTCTCAGTTTGTGAATGGCTGTCTTCATACTTGGTAGCAGTAGTTTTGGCCTGAACAGCAGAGCTCCAGAAGTCTGTGAGTGTCTCTGGTTCACTGAGGGCTGCCATGCAGGCTGTGAAGGGGATTTGTGCTCGCACTGTAGGGGCTGATGAGTCCCCCTCCTCACGTCGACGCTCTGCCTCCTGAAGCTCTTCTGTTACAGTAATATGCACATGATTAAAAAAATGTCTAAAAAAAACTTGCACACAAGAATCTGCAAAAAAAGGAAGGTAATTTTCTGAATGAATCCTAATGACTTCTTTATCGGGAGTTTTCCTTTCACACAAAGTCATACAACTGATCAATATATATTAACGCAACTGTTGCATCAAGAAATTGCAACAAATAAATATTGAAGGGATTTCACACAATTCTAATTTTGTCTGTATTACATGTGTTCACCTAAAAGCACAAACCAAAATTCTTTATTTTTAAATAAAACAATCTTGTCACAATTTCTTAACTATATTTAAAATATTCAACAAATTTATTTATATATAATGTGTTTAATTTACTCAGAATTATTTAATATTTCTTAAACTTTGTTTAAACTCTGAGTTTTGTTGGTGACTTGGACAAACAGCTAGATTTGAACTCTGAGCTCCACCATTCCGTGGACACAGCACTTTGTGCAGAGATTTAAAGAGATCCTTCAGCCACTCACCTGTGTTGGTAGCCTGGTCCATTGGAACAGGAAGCTGAACAATATAATCCACCCGCTGTGTATACTTGGCTTTCTGTGATTGCTGACACACAATCCTCTCCTCCACAAGGAATCTGAAGGCTTCAGATGGGTTGGGCCCAGAGCGACAGTTTCTCTGAGAGTAAAAAGAAATAATGATTCGGGACAATATTAACTTAAATGCAAAAAAGAAACAATGTGAGTGTGTTACTTTACCTCCACCATGTTTATGAAGTGCAATAAAAACTCCTGAGCATCCTGTTGTCGATTGGTGGAAAACTCTGGGTGGCCTCGCCCAACAAGTGCTTTGAACATTTGTGGTGCTATCCCGATTTGGTCTCCCTGCAAATAAATAACAGTGTGATTTGTCAATTTCGGAAAGTAATCCTAAATGTTTCATGGACATCTGTTAATACTAAAACTTGTAAATCCACTGCGACGGATTGTTTCGTCTTACTCTGGGTTCTGATGCACAATTTTCATCTCCAGGGTCTGGTGCTGGTTTGGAATACTCTCCTGACAACAGACCATAGCCGAGCTTGGCGCTGTAATTAACAAACGAAGTTGACATCACTGCACTGACTGCACAAAATGACTTCATACCAAGGTCATTATGCAGAAAGTGTGTCTAACTTCCACAGACTTCAAAAACATGACTGATTCAGAAGGATTTAAGAACCAAAATTGTAATTAAATACACAGATCTGTCTGGTTTTCTGTCAGGTTAAGATATTGGCATTATGGTTGACGGCTAGAACACTCTATCCCCTTTCACACATACACTGGAATCCTGACATTGTCCTGAATTTGGAGGGGGTGTCGGTGAGAACGCAAATGTCCGAGTGAGACCCTACTTTTGGATACGAGCCCCCCGCTATTAAGTTTTGTGTGTGTGGAGCATGCTGTACCCGTGTGGGGAGCACGCTGCTCTATGTGGGATTGTCAGGATCATTTACAACTATGAGTCTAAACTAAAAGCTCCTTTTTAGATGCCCAACTCTGATGTGCTGTAAACACAACATTTTTTCCCACAGCCTTAAGCTTTCGATCACATTGTGCCTGGTGTCTGCGCTGATGTACACTAATATCAAGTGGAGTTTATCCCGTGAGGACGCTTCTGAATCTCACATCTCCCACAGACAATGTCTGGGACTTATTTGTCCTGACATTGCCCAGAGTTATATGTGAAACAGGCTTCTAAGTATGCTTG
Organism: Channa striata; assembly: GCA_033026295.1. Taxonomy (NCBI): domain Eukaryota; kingdom Metazoa; phylum Chordata; class Actinopteri; order Anabantiformes; family Channidae; genus Channa; species Channa striata. The sequence goes on along the minus strand of CM065175.1, from coordinate 18,658,699 downwards.
TGCATATTCCAGAGATTTTTTTCATTCCCTGTGCATGATGACAAAATTTTACAACAAAATGGAAGCGCATGAAAGAAGACACACTGGAAAACAATGTGCTAATAATGAACAATCACAATTGTTTGCAGGCTTTCATTGTAAAATATGAGCTGGTCATAAAATTTAGACATTAGGCGAAGACACTCACACTTGGGTTTTGAAGTCCTGGGTAGGATCACTTGGCGCTTCATTAATGATCTTGTCAATATTAGCAACATACCTTGAAGGCAAAAACAGAAAAAAATATAATACATAATTTCCATTCAGGATGATACTGTTACTAGACAGTGTAATAATCATCAATACTTAAGAGAAATATTCACGGAATTAAAAATGACGTCATAATGAACAAGATAACACCATTGACTGTATTGCAGATTTAAAGAATTAACACAGACAACAAATTTTCCTCGAACACCCCTGTCACATACTCAGGTGTACAGCCAGAGACTTTGTTCCTACATTAAGTTTTGAAGAATTAACATGACTATGTATAACATATTATTTGCTACTCAAAGTGACATCATCAACAGAACATTCAGGAGATACAGGAGGATTGGGGCTTTGAGTAACAGAGGATACTGACTTGTTTTGGAAGTCTGGAATGGTGAAGAGCACTTGCATGACAGAATTGAGGTAGCAGCTGTTGCCCAAGTTCTTCATGCCAGTCAGGCCAGGGCCAAACAGGGGGCGTAAGGTAGTCCCTGACTCCTGGATAACTTCCCACTCTCCCACACGCTGGTTCACAGCAATTTCTAACTCTGTCATAGTTCGTTCAGTCTGAGAACAGAGAATTCAAAGGGATTACAGAAGGCAGGGTGTAGCATACAGGCAAAAACAAATTCTTTGCAGCAGCATTTATATCCAGAGGCAGGTGTGTGCAGCAATACATTAGCAAGATAGAAAAAACACAGAGGTAAACATCTGATGACACTATAGTCTGCACTCTGCATAAAAAGAGAAGCAGGTAGCATCTAAATTAGCGGCAGCCGAGAATAGGCTGCTGGGGAAAACACCTCTATAACCCAAGAAAATGGGCCGATAAGATAATGAGAATGCCGTAAAACGATAGAGCACAATGAATAAGATGAATGTATTAACAGTGCACTACTAATAAAACACAAACAATATGAAGAATTGGGACAAAAGGTTGGCCAGTTGTTTAATCATATACATTTCCTTTGCTGTTCTTTATTTGTTAATACATTATTGTGTATCTAACACTGCAAGTGAATCATACCGAACATCATTATGTCCTGTAATTCCTGCTCCATAGATGTCTGGATGTCTGCCTCTCTGCCATCAGGAAAAAAAATCCTATATATCTGCCTAAATTTATAAAAGTCCAACTGTCCAACCTGGCAACACGGTACTTCTATCTACAGGAATCTGAACCCGTGTTGTAACAATAAACCCAGAGGAGACATTAGCATATTTGAAACTTAGTTAATAACACAAAAATATAACAACATAAAATCTACTGAAAAGGCTAAAAGACTGAATAACTTGCCTTTTCCATGGTCATCATGTCAATGCCAAAGTGAGCAAGGTGCTCTGGTAACTTGGAATCCAGGACCATGTCATCCTCATCATAAGAGTACACGTCTGGACAAACACAAGAGGGTGACATTTAATTGTAATAGTTAGGTAGATAGTAGTAGGTTTCAGAGAAATGCACACATTCTGTATTTATGAAAAATTGAAAAAAAGCTGAACACATTCGTGGCATTCTTTCTACATTCAATAACTTCAAATCAAATATTCTTCAGAAAGTTCTTCCCAACTTTGTTGCAGAAGTTCCCATTGGATTTGGATGTTTTAGGTAATTATCTTGTTGAAGGATGAGTTTTAAAACTTCTGACGCGTATTGTGTGTGTTTGTGTGTATATTTATTCACAACATTTTTACCACAGAATAATAATCATGCTATCTGCTAACCTGCTCCATCGGGAGTGATGGTTCCAAGTTTGACAGCAAGTGGGTATCCGGTCTCCTGGAAGTGGAGAAGGGCGTGGTTGTTGCCCCCAGAGCCATCAAAATACCTGCGGCCACAGAGCACTTTGCCATCGGTCAGGTTCATCCAAAGATTCTCCTGGAGGTCACATACCTCACACCGCCAGCCACTAGGATGGAGAAAAAAGGATATAAAGTATAAAATATAGATGTGATCTGAGTAATCTGTCATGTAGAGACAACATAAGAGACGCAGAAGCAATTAATAGTTAATGGATTAATGGAATATTAAATCCTAAATGCAAAAGCATTTTTTGACATTCTCTGTAATGAACACAATATACCAGATGAACTGCTGGATTCAGTAAGTTAAACTTATGCAATTTTCATCAATGTAATATAGGAGCAGCTTTGCTTGTAGAACTGCATGATAGGTATATTATAGGAACTGCTATGACCTTATTTCTCACCTGGGAGGGATTTTGACTCCATTATCAAGCTGTTTAAGGTCAGCGGCATGCCTTGACTCCTGTCTCACCTCTCCGTCCCACTGCTGAACTTGTAAAGTATGAGACACTGAGTCGGCTGCCATGATACCCGCCATTGACAAGGATACCTTGAGAAACAGGAAATGATTTGGCATGAAAAGGTTCAGGCCTGAGTAATAGCTCCTGGTTAACCTACTAAGTTACTTTATGACTAACATGTTCCTGTGGAACCCTCGGTGCATGTGTGTCAATACTTCTGTAATAGAGGAGGTATCTATAACATGGTATAGTGACTGCCCATGTTTGCTGCAAGCCTCTGTTCTATGTCCTTGTAAAGGTAGGAGTCATCACTACAATTCTTTGTAATTTTTATTATTTATAATAATAATGATAATGACATAGTTATGTTAAAGTTGGTACAGTGAAATAGTGCCAGTGACAATTCACATCTGAAACACAGTAAATGTTACGTTGATAACTGTGGCAGCTTTGACAGAATAACATTTATTTTGCAGGAATAAACAAGACAACACATCTCACCCGTTCTCTTACGACATCAGGCATAGTTGCAAGGTCCTCTGATGTCACTTCTTGTCTGTCAGGTAAAATGACGACCTTTACATCCTCCTCATAATGATCCTGCTCTACATCAAAACCTCCTTCAATCCCTGGATAAAACAGAAACAACATATTAGGTAAAAAAAGGTCAGCAGACAAGGATGCTTGTCCAATCTATTTGTGCACATAATATATCATGGACTAACCTATAGCCAATCTGGTGGGCTTTTTCTTAGGTGGGTGTTCAGGTCCAGAGTTATTGTCATCTTCCTTCTGTGAAATGACAGATGTTGGGAAATGTTGCTCATGAAAATAACGCTGTGATCATGGGAGATGGTGAAAGAAATGATAAAGCAGATCTGGGTGTCTACCTTTGCCTTACGAGTCCGGGTGACGTGCAAAAAAGCCCTCTGGCCACTCCGAGCATGGTGTCTGTCCACATACTGACTTCCAAAGCCCAGGAAAGTGTTCATGCACACGTAAAGGCCTCCCTCACTTTCCTGCAACGAACACGGGCCACATCAGACGTGAAAACAGTTCTCCTATTAAATCTGACAGCAACTTGTGTGTCAGTTCAGTTCCTATGTTTTAGCTAACGTTACCCAACTGTCTAGTCAACCTGCTGCCGTGATAATGTTAACGCTAAAGTGACTCCACGAGAAACTTAAGCTATTGCAGTTAAGATGCGTTAAAAACAAACCTTCCTAACACAGCTGTGAATTTAAAATGGCTATTTCAGCCTTGCTAGCTAGTTTGACAGCACACACACTGAAAGAGTTAGCTAGCTAACGAGCTACAGCACCCAAGTTTCCATTACAGTGCATTATTAGCTTAGCTCGAGCTAGCCTGCTAGTTAGTTGAAACAGGGAAACATAGAAAGGCGGCACATAAAACTGCAAGTGTTCTGAGAGAACGTTACACCAGAATCAGAGAGAACAAACGAATAGGACAGATGCAACATGACTCTGCGTTAGCTGACGTTTGGATCTGGTAAAAGGAAAGTGGCTCACTGGGGTGGAAAATGACAAGGCGCATTCGTCTTTGTGAACACGGTCCCCGGGTTTCGGAACCCGAATTGTGGACAAAACCGACATCAAAACCTCGCCGACATCCGCCATGACAAACTCGTTAGTTGTGTCGTTGAGTGGGACACTTGCTCCTCTGGATTTGGACCCCAAGCCTGTCGATTCCCCGGCTTGGAAGAGTGTCTGTTGTCAAGCCCGTGTTGCTGTGTCCGTTTGGCTGAATGAACATCGAGCTGCTGCTGCTGCTGCTGCTGCTGAGCGAAGGCCGACGGGCTGCGGCTCTCTACCGTAACACCCCGGCTATAGAGCCACGTCAGGACAATTATTCACCATAAAATATTTATTTATCGATCCGTGATTAACTGGCGTACGAGCAGCAGTTGTGACGTACCTGTAAACATTAACTAAACTAACGATCGTGAATATTTCTAATGAAATATTGTAGGTTAAATGTGTTACATTTGTACAGTTACGGTAACGCCCGTGAAACGCAACAGGCGGCTCCCTCTTGCGGCTAATCGCGGGTATTGCACGGGAACAACATTTTAAAAACATTTTTAAACAAATCAAGTTATAATTACCAGCTCAAAACACGTCACAAAGTTACATGTGACTAACGTTGCAAAGAAAAAATAAATTACATGCTACGATATCATGGCTGAATATTTATTAGGGAATGATGGTCCGTACTGTTCTCAAATGGAAGTAAACTGGATTTCCTAAACATTTCCGTAGTCCCTCCTCCTCTCGCAGCTGCGGATCCTTCACGGAGGCACCGTCCCGGACCATGGCGCATCCCGCTGTATACGTGGCGTTTCAGATGCTTATTCTGGCTTTAGTTGGTTTGTCTTCGGCGACTCCGGGTGGCAGCGGCCCTAACGTCGTGTCCCTTCTGCAGCCCTACGACTTTTTGTATTACAGCGGGGTTCGTGCATATTTCGGTGGGGAGTGGGCGAAGGCTGCGGAGCTGCTGGAGAAATCGCTCCTCACCAAGGAGACGCTGTCCGCGGTCCGCAGGCAGTGTCACGGAGCGTGTGCGGCAGCGGGGACGGAGGCTCTCAGCAAACTGGGTAAGTGAGGACTTATCAGAAATGTGCAGGGATGGATCATCAGTGGGGAAAGTAATTTAAAGTATTCAGAATCACACAGAAACTTACCGAACCCGGCCCATTCCAACGTGCTTCCTATGGGTCTACTTTAAGAAATACAGGAACAGCATTAAACTTCTCCCTGCCTGTCTTGAAGTAAATATGTGCTTTTGAAAAAACTCCTCCACGTGATGTCATCTGGAGGATTTTTTTAAATCTTAGACAAAGTCATTGAGAGGCTGTGACCCAGATGACCTGCTCGTTCACTGCTCTCTAAAGATTGTGCAAAGTAGTTCACTCAACAGAAAGAAGGAAATAAATATTGTGGTCAAAAAGTACATGTTTTGGACCTTTTAATCACAGAAGGGACCGTATATGCTCAAAATGATGAAAATACACAGTATTTATAATTGGAAATGTTATATGTGTTTAATGAACATGGATATTTCACTTCCAGTGAAGCTTCGTGTTTTGTGCTTTGTTAGATTCGGAGGAGGGGAGTTTGTGGGACCTCTTTGCCTTGGATTGGGTGCAGCAGAAAGCTGAATGTTTGAGGTTCTGTGTAGGACGCTCTGTCACCCCAGTAGGACAGCTCCCTGTTTCTACTGACATCGAGTACGAATTTAGCACTTGCAACCCCTACAACTTCCTCCAGGTCACCTACTATAAGGTAAGATGTTCTTCAGGGTGCTAGTCTACACTATTGTAATTACTGGTATTTTTTCATAACTACTGATAGTTGCACATCTTAATAGAATTCACTTTGATTTTAGGGGCAAACAGCTTAAAGTCTGTGCAGTTGTTCTCCAGCCTTCTAAGAATGATACAGGTTGTTTTTAGCAACATTCCATGTAAAACGAATGTAATTCACACTGTCCTCCTTATTCACATCAGTTGGAAAAGTTGCAAAAAGCAGCTTCAGCAGCTCATACGTACTTTGTGGCCAACCCTAGTCATCTGGAGATGAGGAACAACATTGAAAAGTACAGACGGATGAAAGGAGTGACAGATGAGGCCTTCCAGGACAGAGAGATTGAGAACGAGAAACACTGGGTAAGGAGTGAGCGATGGTGGGTTAAAAAGTGGGTCTGGGGTTTTAACTGCCGACTGCACGGATGGCCTGTTTCTGTTTTTATAACCAGAAATCATGTAATTGTAGTGTCATAAACTACATTATTTTAGTGGTCTAATACCATAAAATGCCTAAGTGACTAGTACTAAGGAATACATTATTCTTTGGGAAAACTTGTTTAAATTTTCAGTTCATTAATTCCTTTTTTTCCGGCAATTGAGACCGATCTACTGGAGGACGACAGGTATGAGACCGTTTTGTCTGTTAGAGGCCAAATGAAAAAACAGTTTAATGTAGGCCCTCAACATCAAGGGCAATAAATGGAATTCATAAACAAATTTGTAACGTTCCTTTCTGTTATTTGGCTCTGTAATCTGTCTTTACTCAATGAAGGCTTCTGCCTTTTCTGAGGAAAATTATCTATTCAGACACACATGTTACAACGTGGTTTATGTAAAACAAGCTTAAACAATCTATTTAACAACATGTTTTTTCTGAGCGCAAAACAACATTTTTCTTATAATAAAAGCCAGTTTAGCATCATCTTTCTTATTCATCCAGCTGCATTATTGCCTTTGTCCATGTCTTAAACCCAGGTTCTGTATGATGCTGCTCTCCACTATGAGGCTTCCTCTGACTGGGTCCAAGCGGTGGAGAAATGGAAAGCGTGTGTGAATGAAACCCTGCGGCAGATAGAGGAGTGCAGGGTGCAGTGCGAGGTCACCTCCCAGCCTCTGCCAGAGGACAGGGGAGTGGACAGTGTTAGCGGAGTGTTTGAGAAGGCTGCAGGTGACAAAAAAACTTGACCTAAGTTTGACTTTTGTGCTGTGATCTGGAGAAAAAGTGCCCAATATCACAATTTTACTTTCCCATCCAGCCCTTTCCCTCTCCTTGCTCTCCTGCTGGCAGTCCTGTGTGACTCAGGTAGCCACGCGACCTGGAAGGATTTCCGCTCAGGAAGACTACCTCCCCACACAGCTGGAGCATCTGCACATTGCACAGTTTAAAGGTCAAAGTTCAGCATAATGATCATTTAACAGGACAAGTGTCAGTGCATATTGTTCTGTACCCCAGGTTCACTTTTCACTTATCCTTATTTTGCATTTGTGCTTTTCCACAGCTGGCAATATTAGTGAAGCCGTGCAGACTTTGCATTCTTATCTTGTGTTTTACCCCTCGGACAAGGACTCCTTAGACAACCTGCAGCTCTACTATAAGACACTAGGAGGAGATACAGAGTCACAAGTCCCACAACCTGCTCAGGTACCACATAATGTCCATTACAATAAAATCATCACCATGGTGATTATGGTCTAGGTACTTCGATTTATTGTCGTAAAAATCTCATGAGCTATAAGTTCTATTGTTCACATAGGTACAAAAAATGTTCAGCACAAAGCAGCTGGAAACTGGTCATAGCCCGTCTTTATTGTTTTTATACATGTATGTGTTTTCTTAATCAATTAAAGGATTTAGGAATGCACACAAAGACTTCGAGCTCAACATAACTTCTGTTTTTGACCTCAACTTTATTTGTATCTGTCGTACAGGAGATAGTCAGATACGTCAGTCGTTCATTACAAGAGAAAAAACTACTCTATTTTGGTATGGAGAAACTAGATTTCAGTTTTACTGACCCAGTAAGTACCACTGCCAAATATGCAGTATTGTAATGCAAAAAGGGAAGAAATATACTAAAACATATATCCTCAAAAAGCCAAATTTTTGTTTTCCATATAGGATCTTTGGACTCCAGAAGAAGTTGTACCTGAATCATTGAGGGAAATGTGGAGGTAAGCCTGATTCAATAAAATTGAGTTTCATTTAGTTATTGTAACGTCGGTTCATTATTGTATGTGTTTTACTGTCAGGGCGGAGAAAGAGAAAATAAATGAGAAAATAAAAGAGGGAGAACAGGTGGAGGAAGTGGATGACAGTGGCTTTTTTGCAGGTAAGATAATCAGTCCACCTTCTTCTTTTAGTTTGTAGCAATTTATAATTCGCCTGTTTTCTTTCTTGTCCTTTCTTATTTGTCCTCTCAGGTGGACCAGTTCGTCAGGTGGGTGTGACCATCACCATGGATGATGAGGTTTTGAACGGAACCAATCGTGTAGTACTCGATGGAGTGATGACTGAGAAGGAGTGTGACAGAATCTTGGATTTAGCAAAAGTAAGTTCACATTGTTAAAGATTTTCACATTATCAGATCGAACATTCTCTACCAACTATTTTTCTTGTCTCTTCTAGGCTGCAGCATCATCTGGAGATGGTTACCGGGGGCGACGGTCTCCACACACACCTCATGAGACATTTGAGGGCCTGACTGTGCTCAGGGCTGCAAAGGTGGGTGAACAGGAGACAATAAGGGCAGATATGGGTTTTTAAATGAACTTAAATGTTAAAAATGGATTAACTAAATCTGATGTAACTAAAGAAACAAGTATGTCATCTTGGTGTGCGGTGGGGGTTTCATGCTGAAACACAATTTATGATATTGATTTTTAGAATTAATTTGCTCTCAATTTGTTTCACAGTTGGCTCAGGATGGCCTGGTGAACCAATCTGATGCCAGGCTGTTACACGAGCTGGGCGAGAGAGTGAGAGTCCTGCTGCACTCCTACTTCAGGAGCCCCTCTGGACTCTTTATCTCTTTCACACACCTGGTGTGCCGGAGTGCCGTCACAGGTAATACTAATGTTTTCTGTATCTGTTGTCAAGGAGATTGGCTGTTGTGAACTGAAAGCTTGACTTCAGTGATTTTCACGTTGTTTCCTTTGGTTCTCGGGCAGTCACCTTCCTACTACAAAACTGCTGTTATATGTTGAGATATTTAAATATAGGGAAAGTGGGGATGTTTCCAAAAAATGAATGTACTGTTGCAAAAGAAGTAATAGTGCTGTTTGCAGTTTCCTGGTTTTCTGCATAAATTGGTCACGAAATGTGATCTGATTTTCATCAAAGTCCCAAATATCAAACCCATGAACACACCCATTATACATAGAAAGTGATGGTGGAAAATGTAATGTTACAGAACATCAGCTGGGGTCAGGTGTTAGCAAACCTGGAGTCCAATCAATGAATTGAGAATGGAGCGTGTGGTTTAGAGCTACTTTGATTTATAAATGTATTTAAAATTATTCAGTGTGCTATTCACAAGCAGCATTAGCTGATGTGAGCTATGTCTTTGCAAAAAAGAGCTCTCAGAAGACATCAGATCAAGAGTTTTTGATTTGCATGTAGCTGGAAAGAGTTGCAGAGTAATCTCAAAGACTTTAGATATTCATCAGTCCACTATTGGACATATTTTCTATAAATGGAGATAAATTTGTACTGTGGCTACTTTCCATAGAAGTGGGCATCCAGCCCAGATCATTCCTAAGGCACATAGCAGAATGTTCAATGAGGTAAAAAAAGAACCTCAGAGCAGCAGCTAAAGACTTAAAGGATTCACTGGAGTGGGTTAACATCCCTGTTCATGAGTCAGATATACACAAAACATTGAGCAAACTTGGTATCCATGGCAGAACATTTAGGACACATAAAGTCTGCTAAATACCACCATGACACTCCACAGCACTGCTGAGATAATGTAAAATAATGAAAAATTAAGGTATAATTGTTTGGGAGGAACACACAACACTAAGTACAGTGTGAAAAGGGAAACGTGTTTCAACATGAAAGCATCGTGCCAAGAGTGAGCTATGATTTGGGGCTGCTGTGCTGCTTCTTGACCTGGACTAATTAACATCATAGAGGGGGAAAATTATTTCTCAACTTTATTGCTTCAGGATATTGTTAGCGGTTGTCTGCAAGCTGAAGCTCAGAAGACGTTTGATGATGCAGCAGGACAATGACGTCAAAGTGAATCCACAAAATGGCTTCAGAGACACAAATTCCACTTTTTGGTGCGACCTAGTCAAAGGCCAGACTTCAACCAATAGACAGGTTGTGGAATGATCTCCAGAGGCCTGTTTAGACCTGATGTCTTAAGAATGTGGCTAATCTATTCAGTTTTGTAAGGAAGAAAATGTCTCCAGATTGTTGTGCAGATCTTAATACACTGCTACAGGAAGTGAATGCTTGAGATTATTGCTGCCAAAGTTGGTTTAGCCAGTTATTATAACACTGTTGCCATTTTTTTTTCATAATCACCTTGTAAGATCATTTTTTGTTTATAGTTGTTGATTATTGTCACTTTTATAAAGATCAGATTGCATTTAATGAAAAATTAAATAAGAAAATCAGGAGATTACATTCATTAGTTTTTCCTAGAGCTGTATTCTCTAAACAAAAACTGAAAAAAGCTAGTTAAAAATTGGTGAAGTCACCATAAAAGTTGTATTTTGGTAAACAACACAGTTTAATAGTGTTTTTTTATTTAATTAGGTAACCAAGAGGGCAGGTTGGACCTGTCTCACCCTGTCCACGTTGACAACTGTCTTCTTGAGCCAGAGACCAAGCAGTGCTGGAAAGAACCACCAGCATTCATACACAGGGACCTCAGGTACACAGCATCTTCCATTAATTCAGAATTAAATTAATATTCTCTTATATTTTATTTAGATGCAAGAGAGAAAGTGAAAGCCTTTTTCTGAGAACCATATTGGATGAAGTATTTACATTGAATATCTTCCTTAAATAGAAGGACAGACAAAAGGGAAAGAACCATTTGTTAATGTTCTTTTACAAACAAATTCTGAAATTAAATCAACGTCAAATGTGTTTTTCTTACAGTGCTATTCTCTACCTAAATGACAACTTTGATGGCGGGGAACTTTTTTTCACTAAAACAGATGCCAAGACCGTAACAGTAAGTGACTATTCCGATTCTGTGATTTCTGAACGTCCGGAATATTTGTTGGACCTTAGTTTTCCCCCTTCTCCTTAATATCTTTAGGCTCGGGTAAAACCCAGCTGTGGTCGACTTGTGGGCTTCTCCTCAGGTCCAGTAAACCCTCATGGTGTGAATGCAGTGACCTCTGGCAGGCGTTGTGCGCTGGCCCTGTGGTTCACAAAAGAGAAGCTCTACAGAGACATGGTGAGCAAAATGGCAACTCTTCAGGTCCAACCTGTTGCCTGTAGTTTTCTGACGGGTGATGTCATGTCACTGGTGTTGGATAACAAGACCAGCTGGAAACAGAGTGCGATGCAAATTGGTGGTTGTTTTGACGCGTAGTCATTACCAGTGCACTGTCTGATCACTCCATGTCTGTGTCTTTTAGGTTTAGTCATATATATGATATGAATTTATTAATGAGAAAAAAATGAGAATGACAGTGTCATTTTTTTCATAAGAGTCTGTTTAACCTAATAGCTAAGACAAAAAAAATCTCTAACATTTACTGTATTGTAGTTCCTCTCATGTGCGTCATGTGGACTGTCTACCATCTTTTAATAGAAGAAATATCACATTCTTTTTAAAAATAAAAGGTTAATCCCACAAGCAATAAAATAGTCCCTGCTGCTACAGCCTTACTTGGTCTGGTATGTCCAGGATCTTAGGATGGCTGCTATTATAGCTAATGTTCAGAAGGTTTAGGTAAATATTGCTATGTAATTACTGAGTAAGTTGTGTGACTAATTAGCTTTCTCTGATAATGAATGTCTGCTTTTACACTGTGTTTTATATTTTATCCCACAATTGTCTTTTACTGTCCCAGCGACACCTACGTAGCAAAATCTACAGAGCCCCGCTATAATAAAGCAGAAAATTACTAATTAAAAAATGTTTGTTTAGAAAGCCCAATAATCTAAAGTACTGTGTCCCACATGTCATTGTGGCCACGGTAAATATATACGTTTGTAAAGTCTACACTTGTTTCTCTATTCTCCAGGAGCGAGAGGAGGCAAAGGCCTTTTGGTCTGCAGATGGAAAGAGTGGGGTGAAAAAGGACGAGGAAGAGGCAGAGGAGGACGCTACCACGACTCAGAAGGCTCGGAGCCATACACAGAAAGAGAAGAGCAGAGGGAGAGGCAGGGTGATTGGAGGCAAGGATGAGCTGTGAGAGCAGAGCCGAGGGACTGAAGCTGGAACACATTTTCATTTGCAGGCCCAACCATGACCACATCTTTGTTTTTAAAAAATGATTTTACCCTTGGATTTAGTTTGTTCATCTTCCTGCTTTTATATGTAAAGCTTGCACGTGTGTAAATACTATATTTATAATGTACATGATAAAGATAAGTGAGACAAATATTGTCCTTTCCTTTCTCTGATATGTTATAACAGCTTTACGGATTAATATTGTTCCCTTTAAAGAAAGTGGACATGAATGTGACTCCTTACTAATGCTTATGAGCACTGTTTGCCACATCAACTCAAGTGATGTGCAGAAACAGCATTAGAGCAACGGAGATAATGGGTAGAAAAGTGAAAGCAAGGCTGTGTAATCTGTTAAGCGATTACCTCACACCCTCTGCTGTCTGCAGATTAAAACAAACAAACACAAATTAATGCTTTTCTTAATCTGTGTCTGTGTTCTGAGACACGCATGTGAAAAAACATGTGATTAAACAATAAAGCAGTGGGAAACTGTAAAGTAGCTACATTAGCACAGTAGATCAGAAACTAAAGTTTGAGGCACTAAGTGGGAGAAGATGGAACAGAGAGAAGGGTGTGCAGCAGGAAAAATGTGGGAAATAGAGAGATTACTGCTAATCTCTTATAAATGAGTGCATTTGTTTATGGAGCTTAGACATCACCCATTTAGAATATGGAATAGTAATCCAGCAACAGATCATTTAATCATTCACGTCCAGTGGAGCGACACTTGACCACCCACTTCATGTTAACCCTCCCATTAAAACCAGTGCCTCCTGTCAACCCCCCTCCTCTGCTCTCATCTTGTGGATTAGCCACAGAGTAAAGTTCTGTTTATGTCCCATATTAACACTCTCACTCCCCCCTGCGTTATAATCCACCACCGCTCCAGAATTGGGTCGGCAGGCTCGTTAAGTTGAGCCTTGGTTTTAACCTTTTCTCTCCATACCACACACAACCATCCAACGCCGTAAAAGTCTGCATTAATCGTCTCTGAAGTAGGAGTTATGTCCTCATAACGCGTCTAAGATATCACTCTGAGGGGCCTGGTCATCTACTGTTCTAATTACACACTTGACAGAATAGCATCTGATTTACGACTATGGTATGTCTTTCCATATTTAAAGTGCTTAGCAGAAATTATGTAAGTGTTCAAGATGAAATCACAACATCCTGCTGTCATTATAACTGATTGCTGTGCAGAGAGAGTAGCTGGCTGCTCATCCATCGCTTAGGTTGCACTTTCCCACTTTAACTGTCCTACTTTATCTGGCACAATTCACTTACTGATGCTTTATAAAGGTTTTAGGTGTAGCATGAAATATGATAATGATAATAGGATCAAACTGGGATCAAAACTATGAATTAATTCTTCATTTGCGTCACAAGAGTTGTTTGTAACTAATTTAATAAATTGACCCCCATCGTGCACTATGCTTATTCAAAACACTGTCAGAAGATAAATGATCCTTGACCAGCATATGACTTTAAAAGGTATACTAGTTATAAATGAAAATGTAACTAATAACATTTATAAAATAGATATTTTATACTAATTTCTGGTCTTTAAATAGTAACTCTGTCTCTCTCTCCCTTTTTCTGTCTTTATCATGGCCTGTGTCTATGTCCCGGTGCTAACAAATCCCGCTTTTCTTTTTGGTTTTCTCTTGGTTTTACACTCCCTCTAACGGCCTGCAGGGCCCGAACTCCATTTCTGTAAATCCAAAATGGCCAGTCTGCAACTGTCGTCACTGCTCCTATGTGAGCAAAGGTCAACAATTTTAAGTACAGAGCTGAATTTATCCAATGTAAATCATAGAATAAAACTTGAATGTAGCTAAAGAACACACACACATACACACACACACACACACAAACACACATGCGTGCATTTCAAATGAATGATGGAGTCCATAAGCCATAGTATCAGTGGCACAATGATGCTGTTTAAGTGTCTTTAAATAAATCAGATTTTCATAAATAATTTGATATTTGATATCTGCAGGAACTTTGTGTTACTTTCCAGCACCAACATCCTGGGGCACTTGTGAACTTTGAGTCCCTCTTATTATTTATTTTCTGTCACATGCCTACTTTGAAAAGTCAAGTCAATTACAGATTGACATGTAGATCATAATTCCTACTATAATTCTACAGCTCCAGCTAACTTAAACTCAATCATTCAGGTCATCATTCAATCATCCCTCCCGTCTGCTGTGGAAGGAAAAGTTCTGCTCTTGCCCAGATAAGATTACAATTCAGATAACAAGATAAAGTGCACACTCCAGCATGCCACACATATTTAATAAGCAAATATTTACATGTGTTATTCATCTTTTGGTAACTGTACCCGTCCATGGGCAAATGTATTTATTTAAGGATTTGATAGGTACTTAAACTTCCTGATAGTTTGTCAGTGATGGTGTGTTTGTTCAAAGCAAATGACTTGTGAGGGGAACAGTCCCCTCGCCATGAAAGCATCACCGTAATAATCTTCATGAATAAAGCAGCAGAGTCACGACACTAAGGCCTTTTTCCATTGGTCATTTTCGCTTCCTGTTGTCCTGCCTAACGCTGCTTCAGGAGCTGGTTCAAAGAATGATACTCACTGAACCAGTGCCACTCATGACCGTCGGCACATGTTGTGTCGTTTCATAACTACTACAGATGATTTTCTTTTGTTTGTTTGGTTTTGTTCCCACCTCCTACCTATGAAACTGAGTGAACAGTTACAAAGCAAATAAGATAAAATGAGGCTCGAGTCAGACTAAAGAGGACAGAGGCTGCAGACAGGTAACACGTCTTCTGTGTTTTATGTGTACGTGGATGGTGCTACTGAAGCACAGACACCTCTTTCCTGAATCCTGCACTCATTTCTCACATTACCATTTCACTCTGTCTGATTTCTGCTCTGCCAATCTCCTTCTCTGCCTGTAAACATTCTAATATTAGCTTCACCCCAGGTTTACAAAACACAAACCCCTCTGCCAGTCACAGATCTTTTAAAGACTACCTCAGCACCATAAAAAGCCATGTTCCCAGTTCCTCTATTTACCTTCTTTCCCCTCCCCTCCATGATTTCCATCTCTTGGTTTTTCATTCAGATTCACCCCGGCTCATGTCTTGTGACCCCAGAACTATGCTCTGCACCTTGTTTGGTTTTCTCTCCCTTTCAGCCTCTTTTTTTTTTTTTTTTTTTTTTACCCCCACTCGAGTCCACCCCCCCCCAACCACCACTCTTTCTGTCCATCCCAGGGTTTATCCCCTCATCACTGATCTCCTTCATCCCTCCAATCCTCATCTGTTCTTCATAGAGTGTTGGAGAGAGTGGGTGACGGAGAAATATCCCACAGTGGGTGATATTAAAAGTGAATGAGCTGGAGAAAGTGTGGTAACACCCAAGTTAACTTATGACAAGACCCAAGAGGAGGCCACTGGAGGAAAAGTGAGCGACGATCTGTGAAACCACACTGAGAGGAGTCTCCTAATTGGTGAGTGCATGGTTTTGTTCACAGACTTTGTTCTTGGCAGTTGTTCACAGTTGTTCGTGCTCACGTGTTGAACCAGGTTCAAAAAATGACATGAAAATTATGTTTATGACTGAAAAAGACTAATTAAAAACATCTTTCTTAAATAAAAACCTTATTCAAAAGGGTGCATAATTTTATTTACTGCACATATACAGCTGTGTATGATTTTATACTGCAAGTAGCATTTGTCAAAAAACACATTTACTCAAAAAGCAAATCTGGCAACCCCATTCAAAAATAATTTTCATACATATTTAATGCAATTGTTTTGTGTGCATAGGGATTTGCATGGGGTCACCGTGCAATGCTGGTTTTGTCAAAGAGATCGAGAGAAATCTGAGAGAAAAAAATATTTTGCCTGGATGTTAATACTGTCAGATATAATCTGCATGATAAAACTGTGTGTTACTGTTTTTGTGAATGTTTCATTCAGTGGTTTAAAATGCAGAATGATAGTGATAAAATCACATGTCTAAATAATAAACGATCTACAGTTTTAAGAACTTTAAAAGGGGCTTGTAATAAATTTTCTCAGGAATATGGAAAACACAAATTAGATATTTGTGGAACTGTAACATCTTTTCATTGTACTTTATGCTTTAAAATGAAAATATGTAATATAGCAAAGTTTCTAGAAACTATAAAATGGAACTCAAAAAGCTAGACAGAAAGATTCATTTTAGCTACTACAGTAAATAATTTACTTGATATAAGATTAAGCTTTTGCTTTGTAAGTTGGACCAAGGTGTGTTGGACGTGTGGCTTGGACTTCTAACAGGTGAGCAGCTCTCGGGTGAAGCTGCAGAGTGCAGAGCTGGCAGTCACTGGTCTGACTCAGCTGCATAGACTCATCCCCACCAAAAAACACTTCGCCAGGACCCAGTCTTACCCGGTGTCTGTCCGTCGCGATCCACTTCCTCCATCTGCCCTCTCCTGCATTCTGATCCCACTATCTGCCCCCCACTCCCTCTCTTTCTCATCTCTTATCCAGATGCAAAGAGCAGTCAATAATCGGATGAGAGCAGATTTGAGTCAAAAGGCTTCCCTTAAAATCTCAGCCAGTAGGATTTAAAACTCACTCTCCTGCCTCGCCTCTTAGCAACCCCAACCCCACCACCCCCACCTGCCCTCCCCCCCCTTGGTTGACTCTTCTCTTGAGCTGTGTTAATGCACTTCACTATCCTGCAGCCCGTAGCAAGTCGTTTAATCACATGGAACAATGGCAGGGTCCCAGGGACAGGATGGCAAAAGGGTAATAGCAGGAGCTAAACACTCAGACATTTATTACGACACTCATTACTGAAGCAATTTCCCATCTGGAACAAAGGCCTAAAATCCCCTGTTACCAACTTTAGAGACAGTGTAGTCATCAGCAGTTTACAGCAGTTCATCCACGCAGTGACTGCTGAGGTGCTGTGGAGCACTGCACTACTACAAAGGCAGTAAGTCAGCCTTCTCATCTCACCACATCATGTCTCAGGCCGTCTTTACTCGACTCAAAGTGTTGCAGATGGGTAAAAGGTAGCTCCCAGTGCCAAAACAATTAAAGCAAGTCTCTTTCTTTTACAGAGTCACTCCCTCCTTCACTCCCTTCCTCTCCTTTTCACTTCAGACAAATTAGAGGCAAATCCACTTGGTCATGTGTTTTGACAGGGACACTCATTCAAATAGTGAGCGAGAGAGAGAGAGAGATTGCTGCAGAGAGTCATACAATAGGATCAACTATCAAGTATTCCCTCCTCTGTTCTCGAGGTAAGATAAAGGAAATAGTGTTATAAATTATTGCCTCACAAGAGAATTTGTAATAGGCGCTTGTGCACAGTAGATGGTGGAGGAGGTTCTTTATTTATTTCATGTTGAAGTTGGTTGTATTGTTTTTTTTACCATAAAATTAGTATCATGTTGGGCTTTCCTCTACTGTGTTTCTGTACAATCAGCGTGAGATCATGACTGTGCCTTTTCCCTTGTACCTTGATAACATTTGTCACACTGTATGAGCTTGTCCATTAAGTGATTGGTTTACTGCTAAACATTTTCTCATTTAATCATGACATTAATAAATTCAATAGCCATCAACATTAAGTGAGAGTGCACTGGAGTGTTAAATGGCACAAACTCCCCTATCAGTGTTGTGAATTTGCTGTGCGCTGAGAGTCGGCTGGCTGAGAGTTGATACACTGATGACATTATTACAGGACATACTGGTTTGTGTGTACATTCAGGGTGAGGATGTGTGTTTACAACATGTGTTAGATTATGTGAAGAACAAATTTATTATGCTGTAAATGTCACGCATGAATGAATATTTATGTGTGTCTGTCTACACGTACACGGATTCGTGTGTAGGTGTGTTCTGTGGGTTTCGGTGAGTGCTCCTGTGTGTTCATGAAAGTTTGCAAAGTAGACGAGGGCACTTTGACTTGCAAAATAGCACTTACTTGGAGACGGGAGCTAGACAGATGCTTTAAAAGGCTTCTGGTAGTGGTGGTAAATGTCCAGCCCCAAACACTGGTATAGGCAATCCTGCTTCTGAACTTTTTAAAATGTATTTCTTGTTATCATGTTGTCATTGTCGTCCTTACACAGTTTTTTTTCTTTTTATTTCAGGATTTTCAGCTTTGCTGGCATCTTTCTCCATCAGTAACCAGACCTAACAACTGTCACGATGGGTGAAATTGAGCAGCTGCGAAAGGAGATGGACAACCTCAAAGACCAGATCTCCGTCAGTGGGCCCAACCATGCCATTTAATCATCCATAATAATATGAAATGTGTCTTTGCTCCTGATCTTTCTATATTACATACAATATTCAGTATAATGCTGGAAGTGACGCGACCACCTGTGTTTGTGTCTGCTCTTCAGGCAGCTCGTAAAGGCGTACAGGACACCACGCTGCAGGAAGCAACCTCTGGGATCAGTGTGGTGGGGCGTGTCCAGATGAAGACCAGGAAAACACTGAGGGGTCACCTTGCCAAGATCTATGCTATGCACTGGGCTACCGATTCCAAGTAAATAAAAATCATTATGTACAAAAAAAAGAAAGACCATCTGAGTCACTGAAAGTTTTAATTAACAGACAGGATCTGGAAGGTTTCTATTAATTTTACAGAATGTTAAAGTGGGGAGTGGGGATTCTCATTGGACAGTTTGATTTGTGGTGATGGGTCAGGAGAAATGATATTCTGCTGATGTTTTCAAGGCTTTACACGTCACCGCTTTCTCTAACTTTCTCATTCTGTTTTTTTCGAATGACTTGTGTCCCACCAGACTGTGTGTCAGTGCATCACAAGATGGAAAACTCATAGTGTGGGACAGTATCACGACCAACAAGGTAGGAAAGAGAAAAGGACGAGTGGATCAAAGTTACAGCAAACAGAAGGTTTTACGGTGAAATGAACCCGATAATAATTATTGTACGTGCACCAATGTGCATCTTTCTGTATCGTAGTTTAAAATTCATAAACTCTACTTGAGACAAGCGTGGTTCTGATTCACTTAAGTTTGAAAGCTGTTATTTGATTATGATGCAAATGCTGCTGAACTGTGATTGGTGGATGGCGGTAGATAATTTAAGCTTTTTCAGTAGAGACCCATCCACTTTAAAACTGCTAGAAATTGTAAAAAAATAGGGAAAAAAATTCTGTTGTTGATATAAAAACAAAACGGTTCTGACTTTGGCAGATGTATGACTAGATAAGTCAAAGGAAGAAGATAAATAGGAAAAGACTTTTCCAGGGCCAGTTGTTGATTTCCATTTAAACAAGTTGTCTGCGTCACCAGGTGAATGCCATCCCTCTCAAGTCATCCTGGGTGATGACTTGTTCCTATGCACCTTCAGGAAACCTAGTGGCTTGTGGCGGTCTGGACAACATGTGCTCCATCTACAATCTCAAGGGCAAAGACGGGAATGTGAAAGTCATGCGCGAATTAGTGGCACACACAGGTAGACAACAACACAGCTTGGAAAATGATCTCTTGAAGTTTCTGATGCTCTGATTTCAAACTGCACAATTGTTGCTTCTGTCCTGTAGGTTACTTGTCCTGCTGTCGTTTCCTTAGCGACAGTGAGATCATCACCAGCTCCGGAGACTGCACTTGGTAAGAATATTATTAACCAAAGTGAAATGTATGTTGCCATGTTCTTTTCTGTAGTAATAGTAGCGATATTGTTTTTGGTGTTTCTTTGCAGCGTACTATGGGACATTGAGACGGGAACCCAAAAGACTGTCTTCGCTGGACACCAGGGAGACTGCATGTCCCTGGGTGTGTCCCCCGACTTCAATTTTTTCATTTCAGGAGCCTGTGACTATACTGCGAAGCTTTGGGACATCAGGGAGGGCACATGCAGACAGACATTTGGAGGTCATGAAAGTGACATCAATGCAATTGGGGTGAGGATGAGAATGCCGCCTCAGTTCTGATCTCTGCCTTTCATTTATTTGGCTCAAACGAGGCCTAATCTCTAATCTCTTTTCCTTCTACAGTTCTTCCCCAATGGTAACGCAGTAATAACAGGATCTGACGATGCCAGCTGCAAGCTGTATGACCTGCGAGCCGACCAGGAGCTAATGACCTACCAGGACTCCAGCATCATGTGCGGGGTGACCTCCCTGGCTCCATCCCTGTCTGGGCGCTTGATACTGGCTGGCTATGATGACTTCAACGTCAACATCTGGGACTCGCTTAAAGCTGAGAGAGTAGGTGAGTACAGGAGGGAAAAAAGAGATGAGAAGGAAGTGAATTAAGCAATTGATGTGAAGCATTTTTAATATTTAACTATTGGTATGGGAGTAAGTGGTGCTCTGTCCATCCTATAACATGTCTTTTATTTGTGGCTCAGGAGTCCTAGCTGGTCATGACAACAGAGTGAGCTGTATCGGTGTGTCTGCAGATGGCATGGCGTGCTGCACAGGATCCTGGGACAGCTTCCTCAAGATATGGAATTGAGGCAGTTTCAGACCAGCGAGCAGAAATAAAGCAGTTAACATCTGCCTGAGAGAAAGTAAAGGAGATAAAAAGAAATTGGAGCTTGAGGAGTGATTAGGTACGAGGAGCCTCATAGGGTGAGAAGAAGGTATTTCAATCGTGCCAATTCCTACCTAATGTTGTCGAAAGGTTGTAATGTGAAAATTTTCATCATTTGCAATCTCACCTTTCTTCTCACGTTATGGGGAAATTTTGTGTGGAACAGAAGCGGGGGTATAGGAAAAGATCATTCCTCCTAAAAGTGAAATTATTGCGATTTAAATTGACAACATATACACATTTATCGCAGCAATTCTAACACGAGAAAAGTTGCCAAATGAAAATGGTAGAACACTGGATGAGACGGAATTGATTATGTGTCAAGGTTCATAGGTTCCCATTAGCTCTAACGATATGCTGGTTTATATCAAAGCATAAGTTATATCCTAGGAATAATATGAGCATTTGCTTTTTTTTTCAGGCTGTTGTTTTTTCCTTGTTATGGTAGATCCCCCAGATGCTTACATAGTTTTCTTTTGTTCATTCAAGTGGAATTATAGTTTACAGATTTCAGCATTAGTGTTTGAGTTGGATTGTATGCGACTCACGGACAACATTTAACATGATTTAGAGTCACATCAGTTGGCACAGCATTTAGTAGCTAGACCTAAAAACTGCTTTGGGTTGAGTAGACTGTTCAACTAACAGATGAGATACTGAAATATTTTTATAGTTAAATCAGCACTTATGAAAAAGAGGATCTATTTGTCTCAGGACAAAACTCTTTGTATGTGTGTCATTTGGGATGATAACTGCTAATGTGTATATAAAAGTCGACCCTTTCCTCTGCATGGTTCTAGATAAAAGTGAAATGTAGTTTGTGTATATACAAAATAAAAATTACAAGCTCTGGTTAGGATGTGGACTGCTTCTCATCAAACACTTGGATTTACACTGTGCAAAGTAAAGCAACACCTTTCTTAAAACTTGTCTAATAAAAATAAGATTCTGCATTACACGAGTCCTGTTGATTTCAAACATGTAGAATTTTGTTTTAATTTGTTAACACAACCATTGTTAAACCCACTGGACTTCAAGTGACCCATGAAGCATGTAATAAAAGAAAAAAGTACTTAAAAGTGTACTATTAATTGAAAGGTTTTGCATAAATCCTTACATGTTAGAGTCTTCAAAGCTTTAAAAAAAAAAAAAAAATTGATTTATTTACAGGTTCATACAAGTGAGTGTCACTGAAATGTTGGGCAGAATCAAAAAAGGTTTACATTTAGGCATAGGAAGAAAATGAGGGCATCACAGAACAACAACAACAACAAAAAAAAGGAAATTAGAATAGAAACAGCAAAACTAGTTTCAGGCCAGTACAATTTTTAAGCAAAACGGTACTTGGGCAAATAATTTTATTTATATTTACAAAAGGGCAAAACTGGATAGAAAACTGCAAAAAGCTGTACTTAAAAGTCACATACACAAGACAAGATTTAGTGTAAGGAAAACCGTACACATAAGAGCATCTTTATAAGAGATTTAAAAAGGGTAAAGAAGCAGCAGTCATTGCTGCAGTGCATCATCTGTTCTCCTTATCCAGAGCCACAGCCAGCGCTCTGCGCTCCATATGTCCGAGCCTCTGTTTATCTGGTGTTGACACCTTCAGTTTCATCTGGAAAATGAGAGATGACAAAACGGTGCATCAGCAAAGCTAACTTTAGCCACTAACTAAATTACTTTGTGTCCTTATGCTATTGCTGGTAGTGAGAGGCCGCTTGTGTGCAGTACCTGAGACGCCTGTTCCCTGGGTGAGTTGGTTTCTTTCAGGATCTGCAGAGGAGAGCGTCCTTCCAAACCTAGAGGAGAGCCAAAAAGATTAAAACAAGCCTGGATCATTTTGTTAAACAAGAAACCACACACACCCCTACGTACCTTTCTGCTTCAGCTTCCCAGACTGTCCCTTGTTTTCATTGCCAACAGTCTTAACAGCAACACGGATGGCGAGAGGAGAGGAACCCCCTTTTCCACTGAGCCCCTGCACTCCTCTGGCTCTTAGTCCAGTGGCACCAAAGCCTTTTCCCAGCCACTGAGGCTTGAACACCACCTGACTGGGGCTTTTTGAGTCAAAGGTGGGGCAGCGGATGCCAGTGAAATGGTGTGGCTGTTCTGGATTGGGTGAAGTCACCGGCTCTGATGGATTCGACGCAAGAGGCAAAGAAGATTCTTTAATTAGTGCTTTTGTTTCATCGGAAGACGGCAGTTTCTCCTCTTCTATTGGCTTTGCAGGGGACGCTTGAACTGGGAGTTCATCTCGATTAATGGTTGGGGAAAGCTCAACAGGATTCTCAGGTTCAACAGTGATGAACGGAAGGGCGTAAGAGTGATCCACACCGCCATCAAGTGTCTCCACTTTCACATTAGTCAATGGAGAATTAATGTCATGGTGCACTTCAGCGAAGACCTGGGAAGTTGCTCCGTCATGGCAAGTTATCAAGCTCATGCTCAGTCTCTTGTGAAGAGGAGACTCTCTTGCTTCTTCTGCTTCTTCCAGACTAATATTTGCCTCCGTTTCTATGTCCACTTCCATCTCAGGTTCTTCAAGAAGCACAAAGGGGCTTGAGCTACCAAAGTTATGAATGGGGGGCAGCACAGGAGTGGCGAGGAGGTTAGCATGCCCAGCCAGGGAGCTGAAGGTCTGGGAAGGCTGAGGAGTCAGGAGGGGCTCAGTGGAAGCCAACTCCTTAGTCGTGAAGCCCTCCTCTTCACTAAAGGCTTTCTGAGGCTGTTCGGAAACTTTGCTTCCAGACTCATTGTGGAAAAGAATTCCCAAGCGGCGAGCAAATGACCCAACTGTTGCTGTTGAAATAAGTGAAAGATCTTCATGTTAACAGCATTTCGCATGTAAATAAAGCCAAGTTGAAAGGTAATGTTACCCAGGGATTACCTCTCATAACTTCTCTGACTGGAGTGCGGGTAATGCCCACTGTAGGTGAGCGTGGATCAGTGAATTCAAGGGGATATTCACTTTTCACTGCAGCGGAAGTCCTGGACACAGGGCCATCAACCTAATAAATGCAGTTGGTGTGAATAACATATTTCAAAGTGTTCTCTGCCAAGGCCTACAGCAAGGTAAATTAATCAGTAACCTACCTGAATAGGAGTGCGACTGATTCCTGCTGAAGGAGAGCGTGGATCTATCAAACGACTGATCCGAGTGTTTTTGATGGCTGGTTCTGGTTTTACTGGTGGAGCCACAGCCACTTTACTCTCACTGGATCCCATGATGGTTATGCAATGATACCTTGCTCACAGATACACACGGCACAGTGTTATTAACCAATACTGTTACTGGAAGGAAACGTTCTTTACCATAGCTATAAATCTAACACAAAAGCATGTAAAAATATAAAAAGCATGAATTTAATGTAAAACTATGAAAAACCGGGGCATTTTGGCTGATCTCAAGTTCGTAATCTTAACTATTCAATATTAAAACGTGAAATAAAACAACTAAAATATTGTCCGTTGAATAAAACAAGTCCGTGCTTTATGATAAGTTGATAGGGATTTCATATGCGCTATGGATCATCATTTTTATTAGCATTTACTTATTTTAGTGAAAACCCACGCAAGACAACATTACACGTTATTGTAAGTTGTTTACACAGCCTACTTTGTTATTAGCACATCTATGTAAAGATTAAAATATATTTTAAGCAGAACTAGCTAGAAAGCTAACAACAAGTTCAGTTAGCCTGATTTGTTATGCTGCGATATTAACGTTGAACCGTTGAACATGTTTATTAACCTTGCAGACAGAGTGTATGTTCCTCACTCCTGAATTAGCAAAGTCTGTTATAACCTAATTTAATGCATTAAAATTCCCTTTTCTTACCTTAAAAGAGAAAAACAACCAGTGAACCCGATGTGAGGCTATTCTTCCTTTCGCTTATTCCACACGAGATAAATAGGGAAACGCACGATATTTAAAACGTTTAAATAGCGGGGTTGGTTGCATGTTACTTTCAAACGAACCAATCAGCGCACGCCTACCTTTCACCTCCTTGGAGCTGATTGGCTTGGAGCGATGCAATCCTAAATGAGGCGTGGCGTGGTGATGTCACATGTGAACGTTTTAATAAATGCAACATTTGTTTATCACGTGTAGGGAAAGATGAAACGTTACATTATATTGGGAAATCCTTTTTTAAAAGGCGTCTCCATCTAGCATAGAAAAATACAATGGACATACTTTCGAGACAGTCAGCCAGAAGATAATACAAGAATATTTAATTTTTTTTTATTATAGGAAAATACGAATGCACTAACTTGAATTTTAAGTTTAAAGTATGGATGCCCCGGAATAGTTACACATTTATGATGGTTAATTATTAGCAAATAATATGCTGTGAAAAACATAAAATGTAGTACTTTAAATTTGAGCGATACATTGTTGAAATCAAGACAGGCCTAACAAAATTAATAAACTCGCCAAAATTCCATTGTTATATATTTAAACGATTAACTATTAAGCAACCCAAGCTTGGCTAATTAGGGAAACAATAATTATATAGATACACTAACAAAACAATAATTTGAACAGTTTAGTTGTGCCTATTTTTTTAAGGTGAAACTCTGAAGTTGTAGATACAAATTCACTATTTTTTCTTAACACTTGCTGATATTATCTTTAATATTTGTAAAACAATTAAGCTGCCTTTTCTTTGAAACCTAATCAATTAGTCGGCTTACTGTTGACAAAAATAAAAATCACTTACAGACGTTTGAAATCAAAGCTTTATTGCTGAATATCATATTAAACATTGCAGTCAGGATATAACTAGCCTGAAAACAATTATAGTGCAACAATTATGTTACAATACACAATATGGCATGTAGCATTATTTTACAATGAAGTAAGTTGTTTACAAGAGCGATATGAAAAGACCAAGAGACGGAGGAGCCCAGAGAAACAATTCTCAATGATATTACAATTATATGACCTTGTCAGTTTTATGATTAATACACACACACACGCACACACATACACACACCTCCTCATAACAGTAACAGTCCTGCTGGTTGTCAGTTCATGGTCCTTGCTGATGAAAGATTACCAAAAAAAACTTCTGGCTAGTGTTTCTTCTATGAACCCTCGAAATCCAGAGAGCACCTTTCATAAAGAACAGTATTATTTTTTTCAACGCTACCCCAATATTGTACCTTTAATATGCATAACTGCAGTAAATTTACAATCTGCTCAAAGACTTGTGAGAGCAATAACTGCCATGATAAACATAACAATCCACTTGATTGACTGGTTAGTCAATACAGAAGTAATTCACTCATTTTTATTTCCACCCGCTCCATTGAAAACACATTCCTCATCAATGTAAGGGACATTAAACCCAGTTCTCTGTTTCAACCGATAGGAGAAAATCAGTAAATGTCAAACATGAAAAGATACAGTGACATGGCTGCATTTTTCACTTCCAGACAAATACTGCAAAATATGACAGAAGCGAACATGACCTCAAGATGATGGATAATTCACAGTGTCGTCCTCCTCCATTTCTCCCTGTTACTAGTCTGTATCCTCTCTGCTTCATTCAGTCACCCAAACATGTCCCTCCCAGAAAAACACATTCACACTCGATGAGCCCCCCCCTGACTGGTCTTCATTCGGTCCCTCCTTCCACTTCTCTCTGGCAGAAGTGAGCCAGCAAAGTGTCCAAGTCCCGGCGATCAGCAGCAGCATACAGAGAGCTCTCTCCCATCATGCTGAGAGCCATACGCAGGGTGGACCAGATGTTATCAGACATCATTGTTGCAGCAGCACCTCCGGGTCCCCGCACAGCTCTCGCTCCATCCCCAGCGGCCTGGCGCTGTAGTGACAAAGCTTCGAGGAAGTGCTCCACTGCCTCTCTGCAGGTTAAGGAGAAAGAGAACAGGATACGTTTTCTATTTCAAACAGAGTAACATTTACATCAAACATATTATCTATATATAAATTCAAATTTTAGACATATCTGCGTCTATATAGATATGTCTAAAACGTTTTTCTGTTCTAAATATAACCGTGCTCATTGAGATTTCCTGGTTTAAAAAAAAAAATATTAATGAACTTTGTCCTCAAAAATGACCAATGCTAAAAACTAAGCAGTGTGTTCATGAAAAAACTACGGCCTATTGGAATTTAGTGCCTGATTTTCCACTAAACTGCAAACTTGTATTTTTAACAGCTGATGCCATCTAGTGGAAGTAAAAGCAACTATATTATAGCAAAGCTTCTAACATACATACTGTTTATTTAAAATAGGGGGATAGGTCATCTGTGTAATCCAAAGATTATAGTTAAGTGCAAAACCTTGCATCCCCTTACTTTGGACAAGGAAATGGGGGAAAAAAAAGTCATATACACATACATATATATGTATATTTATATACACAGTATAGTACATACATATATTACGAAACGATATTTAAGACACCATCAGCTAGTAATAAACATTCCTCTACCATCCGATAAAATGTTTAAAGTGTCTAGCAAAATAATGACAATTTCTTTACGTTATTTTTCTTGGTGGGTGCCGTTTCCTACATTTCTAATGATCCTCTTCACAGTTTGTACTGGTTTTCTAAAATGCTTAAATATATATATAAAACTTCACATTTTACTTTTTTCATTTCAAAGTCTTCAGAAAGCAGTTTTTTTTGTGCCCGAGATCTGCCTGTACCACCTGTAAATTTAAAATGCAGGCTCACTTTGACAAACCTAGCAGCACTCTTCGAGCATTAAGTGGTGACAGTCTTTTATTTTTTTAAAGATTATACACCTGATTTCACATATTAAAGTTATTCACCTACAGGGTCTATCAAGGAGGCTGCTAACTTTTGCAATATAATTTATTTTTTTACTATAACTCTATTTTTATATATATTCCTTGAACACATTTGTTATTTTGATGATAAAGGAGAACTTGTTCTTGCTGAATGCATATTAATTGTCATGTTTAAAACAAAGATATGTTTCTGTACTCTTTGCCATTTCACTCAAGATGCTAACTTTTTCACTGCACTGTATTTAGAAGTGTCAAATGTTTTCAAAATCTTCTCGTTGTGATGTAAAAGCGAACACACGCTTGCTGAGATAACTTTTTTCAGTAATATGCACATCTAAAAACTACAGTAACTGTGCCTCACCTGTGTGCTCCTAAGTTGACACAGCTGATGCCCAAGTTGTAGCGACTGCGGACAAAACCAGGCTGCAGTTCCAGAGCTCTCCTGTAGGCCGCCACTGCCTCCTCAGAGCGGCTTCCATTGGCCAGCGTGGCACCCAGCTTATTCCATAGCAGGTAGTCCTGAAGAACACGGAGAGTTCAGAACATGACAAATTGAAAACAAATGTTGATATATCAGCACTGAGGTTTACACTAACCTGTGGTGTTACAGAGAGAGCAGCACTGAAACAGTCCACCGCCTTGTCATATTCCCCGCTGAGGTTGAACAGAACTCCCAGACCACACTGCAGCTGGGGGTCCACCTGGGCTGGGTCAGAGTTAGCTGCACGCAGGAACAGCATTTGGACCTCAGTAAACAAAGATCTGAAAAAATATAAGAAAAAATATGTGTCAGAAGAAGAAAAATAGAGAATTATTTTGGATTCATGGATGCAGGTATATTCTGCTCTGAAATCCACGTGTGAAGTACTCACTCTGGCAGCAGTGACCCAAACCTGTCCCTTTCCTTCTCCCTTTCACTAGCACCATCCTTTTGGCGTTCAGACTCACTATGCTCCCACACAGTGCGATATTTTGGATTGTGCTTTAGCCAGTCACGAAGAGTCTCACAGGCCTGCCTGTGCAGTGATTCATTAGTGAAACTGACAGCCAATGCCATCAGAGCAGTCAGGTTATCATTCTTCAGCTCTATACACCTTATTGAAAAAAATCAAGCAAGAAAGGGTGAGTTAATACATTTTACAAATCATCAAATACCTTATTAATACTGTAACATTTGAAAATAACATTTATGGAAAAGGCAAAGGAATGGATCCATTTCATTGACATTATCAATTTGCTTTTCATCCAACTAATCATAATGTGATTTAGGGACACTGGCAGTCAGAAAGCATTTTCATTTTTTTAAAATAGCTAATGGTATTACCAAGACATCTCTGCCTCCTATGATCCAGAAAACTGTAGTTGCTTCCAGTAATTCAGATGGATTGTTTATATATGTATATGTGCTACACACAGACATATGCTTCTTTACTGCTTTTAGTATATCATGTGTTTACACATACATTAATTAGTCCCATGGAATTTGTTTTGGTGAAGAAGGTTTATTGTCACTTGAGCAAGCTGCCTTTAATTTATAGTCAACAATATAAAAACATCATTATTTTATTATTATTATTGTTATTATCACTTGCTCCTGAAATACCTGAAACAACATGTATTAGATGTTTTTAGAAAGGAAACAAAAGCAGGCAGTTTAGGCTGAAGCCTGTATATTCCTAGAGGAACTCATTAATAAAACAACATGGGTATTTTGCAATTGTGATTTCTGACCTGCGGAGGGCGCTGATTGCAGCAAATTCTTGCTCATTCTCTGCCTGACAGGTTCCCAGATATTGCCAAGCCTGCAATTCAGAGGACACAGTGGTGTGTGCACATGCACAAACACACACAAGAACACTGCATGTGTTGTCAAGGAAACCGTGCTAGTAAATTACATAAGAACGCATACTGGATTGCCTTTTGACAAATTAATAAGGTTAAAGATTATTTAAGATTTAGATTCTTACCAGCTGGTTGTCTGGTTCCCTCTGTACAGCACTTTCAAAAAAACGTACAGCACCAGGGATGTCCCCTGCCTCCATCCTCTTCACTCCCTCTGACAAAGGGTCTGGGTGGGATAAGTACGGGTTGTCCTCTTCAAACTGATACCCCTGGGACAAACAAGCAAATTATAGAGGGTCCTCAGTATATTCATAATGCAAAGACTGGTACATACATGCAGTGATATACTGTAGAGTATAGAGAACACTTTTAACAGGGACAATGCTGAAATCCTCAAACGCAGACATATTGTATTTCTCAGCAGGTGGTTTTGTTGAGCAGGTTGACAGCTACCTTGTCATAAGAAGTGCTGAGTAGCTGATCAAAGTCAGACAGCCAGGGATGGCTCTCTGCATCCCTTTTTGCCATCTCCTCCCACTCCTGCTGCAGCTTCTCCCAGAAATCTACATCACTCTAACAAAATGGCAGAGATATGCATCATTACTTTGCAGATTCTCCTCTCTCAATATATCATAGTGTGTTGTTCTTTCTGTTTTCATTTCTAACTTTTTGGGAGACAATGTACTTTCATCTCTACACCTAACCTTTCCCAAGCTTTGGCATTAGCTTTGGGTTTGGGTTTAGATTTTTGCCTTACCTCAACTGCAGCTTTGGTTTGTTGGAAATCTGGTCCTGATGTGGTGAACTCATCTACCCAGGCTTCAGCTGACTCTTCTGATACCTGAATAGCAATGACAGTGGTTGACTGGAGCTGTCATGTACTGAGCATAAAAAATATTATTCGAGTGATGGATGGGTACATTCAAACAGGAAATATACAGAGGGAAGTGAATGGAAAGGAAGGAAAGTTGAAAGGAAAAACAACACAGAAAAGGCTAGTTTCCTCCAAATTCTTCCTAATTAACTCCTAGTCTTTTAATCAGATTAAAAATCACTCACCAAAAAACAATAGCATGTAAGTGTATCTTACTTTTAATGTCCAGAACAAAACACACATAGCAGCTAAAAAATAAAACTATCCCTGCCACGACCATAGAGGTCCTACCTGCCTGACGACCTTGGCCCACTGCTCTGCCTGCTTAGCTTTAGTATTTTCAATCTTCTCATTCCTCTCTGGGGGTTCCAAGGGAAGACTCCCTCCCCCAGTCTCCATCAGGAACTATGGGGGGAGGCGAGGAGGGGTGGCAGTGGGGAATGGGACATGTTTTCAGGAGGGGGAACGATCGGTGAGGAGGGTTTTTGTTTTTGGTTTTTTTTGGAGGGCGGAGAAAGGGTAATTTAAGGAAGTATGAGGAGTAAATGAATGTTGGTTGTTAAATGAGGGAATGGCAAGCCGAGAGTTCGAGAGCAGGTCAAAAAAGTCATATGTACAAATTAGAGGGAAAATACAATGGAGGCAGAGTTAAAAAAGATGTTTATGATAAACAGCACTAAGAGCTACACATGCACTGTATAATATCCAACCCTTCTTCTGTCAGGAAAAGAACAAAAACATAAAAAGTTAGGCAAGATAAAAATGCAAACACTGGAAAGTCAAAATTATGAAACAGCAAGGCATAAATTTTTGCTTTTGAATAAAACATTTTAAATGTAGTCTGCTTCAAACCAATGTTGAACACTACAAGATTTTAAAAAGAGAAGCAACAAATTGAAAATATTTTGAGAAATGTAAAAAAAAAAATAATTACAATATCAAACTCAGACATAAGCTTTCAAAATTTAAAAATACGAAATCCAAATTGGATACTCAAATTTATAGATTAATTAAAGTTTGTAATAACATCTGACTTTATTACATTTTGACTTGTGGGTATTTGCATTTTTTTCAAATCTAGCTTTAAATCTATTTTCTTTTCTTTGAGTAGAGTATGTACTGCATTAGATTTAAATGCAGGGGTAAATGTAGTGAGTCCCAAAATCTGGTGTTCAAATGCTGGATTTAATCTGAACTGTACAAAATAAATAATTGAATGCATAAGAAGCTAATAGTCCTCTCTTTGCTGAACAACTTCCATCTGCACTGCTTTGCAGCCTTGAGTTTCATATTACAGGGGGTGTAGTGGCTGCTTTTGGTTACATTTGCGGAAAATGTTACTCTGCATCAGATACTGAGGTGATGAGTCACAAGGCAAAGCCTATATTGTAAAAGTGAACCAAAGTTATTCCTCACTGGGTTCCCAGTTGCAACCATCCCCTCCTCTGTTGGCAGTGACTCGTACCTGGTTGAAGTTGGAGGCCCAGTTCTGAGCCTCCTCGGCCTGAGCTTTATCTGTGAGCTGTTTGTCTGTTCTGCTCTCCACTGTGACACTGCCCTCGCCAATCTGCCTAATGAATCGCAGGAACTACACAACAACGAAAAAAAAAGCATTTGCCATTACACTTAGTGAGTAGTCGGGTTTACACTAATATGCTTGTTTCTTTCCAAACCAACACTTTGCTTCCCGAAATAAGACAATAACCTTGGAAAAAAGGTTGTATCCTCAACATTACCGATACGCTTCAAATAAACTACTCAAGTAAATGTTAAAAGAAAGAGAAAGGAAATGGCAGTAGGTGTGAAAAAAGGAATGACAGATGGCTTATGAGGACTATAGAATAGAGAGCTGCTCACCTCTGTGTTTTGTAACTTGGGGTCATCTACCTTTGCAACAAGCTCATTGGCTGTCTGCCTTAATTCATCTCCTGGTTGATACTCCTTTGTCCTGTCAGGTTAACAACGAGAAAAAAGAATATTACACTGGAGTAAGGAGTAATACATTTAGTAGAAACTGTTGGGGTGAGCATGCTATGCTGGTGATTAGACACTTGATATTCTATTAGTGTTTACTTGTTTAGAGGTTTGCATGCAGTTGGAAACAGGTCAGAGTTGGATGTTTTTAAGATCATTAGACAAGAACGTTAATAGAATCTTTTCCATATCTGTGCCCTTTTTGCCACATTTACAGTAGTGGGTCTGAATTTATATAAGGCATTTTTAACCTGCAAACATTCAACCCTCTCTGTGTCTCCCAGTCCCTGTTCTAACCATTCATTCTCCTTGTCACCCAAGTCTCCGAGCCACAACTTTCCTCGGACTGCTCCAGATACTCCTCTGCCCAGCGTCCAGGATCTAAAGCAGAGGGAAAAAAAGGAAGAAGGTAACACAGCAAGGAGATACACTGTGAAATTGACATCCAAACGAAAAGTAAAAGTATTTCTCGGCAGATTTGCTCTGATGTCTTTTGGGATGTGTATGCCATGCATGCTTCCAGTGCAAAAGAAAAGGCATCTGTAATAAATTCAAGTTACCTGCTGCCTCTGCGATAAACTCCCTCGTCCAATCAGCATCCGTTGTATCACTAAGTGTGATGAGTCCCGGTGCGGAGCCAGAGTCTGAACCCGAGATGAACTCTGCTGCCCAGTCACCAGAGAGGGCCAACGCTGCCACGTCTGGAGCTTTTTAAAGAAAAATATGTGGTGCTTAAAATGCTAAAAACATTTTGTGTAGTGCTCACTAAAGTGAAACCAATAGGCTAAGTAGATGAGAAAAACAATAATGATTAAAGTGAACCTCTCTGTGGAGCTTGTCTGTAGCTCTGCTGGTCAATCTGCTGCATTTCCTCCAACAGCTGACCCATGTCAAATGTGTTGGGGGGCCGTGGCGGTGCCTGCAGGAACTCATTCACCAGCTGGAGCAAAGGAAAGTATGTTTTTACAGCTCATAAAAATGCTCTACTTTTTAGAAGCTATATTGAGACACTGTTCAAAGTATTCACTAATCAGCCACAACTTTAGGACCACTCATCTAATATTAAATAGGTTCCTATTTCCTGCTGTTACCTTATAGAGAATGCAACACCTGAACTGTGAAGGTGCTCTTTAGTATCTGACACCAAGACATCAGCAGCAGATTCTTTCAGTACTAAGGGGCAATGGACTGCGATGCCTTCCTACTGAATCCGACTGTATACACCAGCCTTCATATCCCACATGCATCAGTAAACCTTGGCCGCCCATGAATCAATTACTGGGTGACCCTGTCCCACAAAAGCTGCAGTTTTGGAGTTGTTTTGACCCAGTCGTCTAGCAATTATAATTCGGCCCTTGTCAAAGTCACTCAAATCCTCACACTTGCCTCGGGTCTACTGAAATGAGATAATTTTATTTACTTCACCTGTCATTGGTTATAATGGCCTATGGGTGTTTATAGACCGAAATATTTAAAGGTGCCTTAGAGTGTGAAACTTTTATAAACATCACTGAATAAACAAAGTTAACAAAATATGCTGAATATGGAAGGGAACACAACCACCCACCTCTTCTTCAGTTGCAATTTCAATGGGAGTGGGGGGTATCTGGGAAAATAAATTAAAAATAAGATTTAAGAACTTCTGTCTGTTAACACACAGCATTGTCACGAAAAGGTGTAAAAATGTAAAATTTAAAGGAAATTATTTAGCTAATATCTTCAGCTATTTCAACCTCTACTGCTATCTACAAATTGCTTACTGTAGGTGTTGAGCGGTGCCGCCATGCCCCCCCTTCCTTGGTCATGTGGCTGGTCAACTTCATGAGGGGATTGGCTCCCCCACATTCTGCCTCCACCAACTCCCGCATCGCCATGGCAACACAAGGATGAGGCAAACCCAATCAGAGCACCTAAAAACTAACGGTGGGGGTAGATGCATAGTTCAGTTTCAATTTGTTTGGAGTGTTGCACAAAATTCTGCAGAGCAAACATCTAATCTTTCCAGTACAGATTAATAACATGGAAAAGCACTTAAACACATCATGGGAAAAGGTAATAGTGTGGTACTGCAGTTTAAAGATCTCCAAAGGTAAATGGCACAGCATTAGGATTAAGTGCAAAGAAAAGATGGGAGCAGTTCAGACCCCCAAACAAACTGAAGCAGTGATAGTCCCCTTTGCTCAGCTGCCAAAGTCAACAGGTGAAGTTCTGTTTTGAGTCCAAAACAAAAGACACCCAATCGTACAGACCTACTTGTGCACCAGTCGCTGTAATAACACAAAATAAAAAATAAAAATGAAAAGTAAAGTGTTCCTAGTTTAACAGTAATGTAAAATACGTAGCGTGTCCATGCAGCACAGTCACAGTCTCATGTCACGCAACAAACTTTAAACTCCATCTGCTGTTTTCCGTGTCACTTTCTGGCTTAGACTGAACCATTAATAATGTGGATATGATAACCCTGCAGGCACAAGCATGCACTGCTTTTTTCAGTCAGCTGGCCCCATAAGTTCAAAAGACTTTAGCTTTCAACTGCAGTCTTAACCTGAAAAAGGCAATATTTGAAAACTATATTGCCATATCATTATAACACAATATGTATTCTTAGCCCTGAAAACTAAAAACCTAACTAAGACATACAAGTACTAAAGCTCTAGGTGCTGTAGCTGGAGTGGTTTAAATACAATTGAAATTATAGAGTCCTGACATCAGATCACAGCATCAATAATATATTGCCATTTGGTTCTCATATTGTAATACCTTAAAGGCAAGACAAAAAATTATTTATTTCATTAATGTGGTTCCTAAATGCAAAATAATTGCATCTGGTCAAAGAGGAAAACCTGCTCCTAAAGTGACTGGCCTACATCCAGGCGCAGTGATACACAACAAGCTGACATACTTTAACACATGCTGGATTACTCAACATTCTAACCCCGCTGGAGGGATACAGAATGATTATAATCTCCATAATGAACTGTCACGAACCTACATTTTATCCACCAAACACTCCACTCTACTGTATCCTACAGTACCGCGTCCATGTGAGCTGGGTTTTACTACACCTAACACTTAGGTCACTAGATTTTGGAATTAATGATGAGCTGTAGAACATGGTTAAGAACATCTCAAGAAAAATAATTTGTAAATTATTTAATTGACTTATGCAAAATTAAAGTTCCAAGTAACATTAAAACAATAAAACAACTTAAATGTCTGAAAAGTGACACACCACTACAAAAATATTCCATTCCATCTCAGCAAGACGGACTCCGGGTTATGAATGTAAGTAAATCAAACTTCTGTTGCACGATGATTAGGGTCAAAGTAAGAGGATTAACATTAGATTAGATAATAATACACACACACATTATCAGAGACAGGTCACTGCGGGCTGTGTATTTGCACACTTGCATAACTTACCACACTCACACTCTGTGGATGATTGCCCTCACATGCATTCGACATTCAACCACCGACAGTTAGTCGGGTTCGGACCTGAGAGCGGCCCAGTGAGCCCAGCCTCCAGGTTCCGACCGTGATTATTAGCCTAAATCCAACCGCTGTCATGTGTCACTGGAAACACTGATAGCACTGAAAGCTAACTGGGCTCAGAAATCGCAGCATTCGCTTCTCAAACCTTATTCAGTGCATATTAGTTTAAGTAACCGACATGTTGTTCATTAATTATTAAGTAAAGAGAAAAAAAACATCTGCAGAATTCACGAGCCGTCTGGCTTCTAGCAACAGCGCTTAGCTAGCGTTAGCTGACGCTAGCTCGGTGGGAAACACACGGGCATCAGGATGTTCTGCTCACCGCCGACAGCTGCTGCTGTAGCCGAGCCGAGCGTCCCTCCTCTCCGGCCTGTCTTCCGCGTCCGAGCTCACAGCCGTACCCGGCTCTACAGCTGCCGCATCCACCGCGACAAAGCTCCCAGAATCCGTCGGAAAGCAGCCGCCGCGCGTTCGTAGCGACCCGCTTTTATTTACCTTCCTCTTCCATGACCCACAAAACCGTTCGCTCGCAGTGTCGCGTACCGTCAACGTTACGTGGGCGATTCTCCAACGTCGGTACGTAACAAGGCGACGCAGACCGGATGCGCCAATGCTGAGGTGTGAAGGTTTGGACGTAAAGAAGGATTTTGCGCAGGATCCGAATCCGGAGAGCAGGTACACAGAACGCCTTGACAGGAAACAGATCTGGACCCGGTACTGAGATTTAAATGCTAGGGTTAATATACTTTAATCCCTACAAATAATTAATAGAGATTATAGGGCATATTGTAATGTAAAAAAGTATTTTGACCAGGACTTGTCATTTACCTCACACATATAACAAATCATATAT
Source organism: Channa striata (assembly GCA_033026295.1). Lineage (NCBI taxonomy): Eukaryota > Metazoa > Chordata > Actinopteri > Anabantiformes > Channidae > Channa > Channa striata. The sequence goes on along the minus strand of CM065175.1, from coordinate 18,622,055 downwards.
AACAGCCTTCTTCCACAAACGGAACTTTGCCAAAATTAGGAGCATCCTGTCTTAAAGTGATGCTGTAAAACTGGTCCATGCATTTTTTATTTCTAGATTGGACTAATGTCATTCTTTACTTTCAGGCTGCTCCAGTAACTCTCTAAAAAGCCTTTAATTAATCCAAAATGATGGAGAAGGATTACTGACTGGTATCAGTAAAAGAGATCATATTTCACCTTCATTACCTTCTCTCCATTGGCTTTCTGTTAAATGTAGAATAGAATTTAAAACCCTTCTTCTTACCTATAAAGCTCTAAACGGCCGAGCTCCATCCTACCTGAAAAAATCTCCTAGTACCAGCCGGGCTTTGTTGCCCTTTTCTCTCTCCACTTTCCACTCAGCCCAACCAGTCAAGGCAGATGTCCGCCCACCCTGAGTCTGGTTCTGCTGGTTTCTTTCATTAACGGGAGTTTTTCCTCTCCACTGTTGCCCATAATTGGCTCAAGGATGATTTGTTGGGTTTTTCTCTAAATGTCTGTATAGTCTTGACTTTATAATGTAAAGTGCCTTGAGATGACTTCGTTGTGTATTGGTTCTATATAAATAAAGTTGAATATTCAGATGCTTTACTTAAGTAAGTAAAAGTAGCATAGAAAATAGTAGCCTACATTGTCTACATATTTTTTATGCAAATATACTTGTATATTTCTGGATGAATTGCACTTTTACTGCACTATATGGATTTACTTATAGCTACAATGCAATGAGTGGTGCGTAGCTCTACCCCACTGTCACAAATGAGTTATTTCTGCTTCTCGTGCAATAAAATTGAATATCTGTAATCAATCAAAATCCCAACAGACATTTAAAATAAGTCTAAAGAAACGATTATAAATTGCTCCAGCAGTGACCATTTATTGTCACTCCAGTAAACTTAATTACCCAAGTATAGAAACAGCTAAAACTAGTTTCATCAGCTACAGGAGTAAAATGCTGCTAACAGAATTCTACATACTGATGCACAGTGTTGCATCGGTATAAGCAGTCTTTCTCCCAAAATTGAAAAAACTATTGAAAACAAATGTTTTCTACAACTTCCTCTGTACTTGGTAAAAGAGAGCCCATATTCCTCCCCGTATGACAATACATCATTTGTGTGTCACCATGGCTACCTTGTCTACAAAATGACTTAATATAAAAAGTAAATTTAATAAGCCTATATATAAAGAGATTTTCTTTACAGGAGATATTCTCCTGCTTATAGGCAACTTTTACATTTGATGTTTTTGTAATTTATGTACCTTATATATATTTGGTATTCATACCATACAAATACTGAGAAAACTGTTATTGAATAAATAAAAACATTTTTCATTTGGAAAAATTAACCTTGTAGATAATATTTTAATACGTGACATCACTCACTGTAAAATACTTTTAATTATTAAGTGTTGTTTTAGGGAGGACCCTAGTCTAACAAGTAAACCTTCCCATGGAGATGTCATATAGTGTTTTTATTATGAATTTTGTAATGTTTTCTGACAGTTCTCAATAACAATTAGTTAGCATAATCCATTTCATCATTGTATCAATAATTACAGGTAATGCTCCAATGGTAACATAGTAATAATATAAGTTATTAATAAATGCAATGTTTATTCCTTCTTAACATCACACTCAAAAACGACAGGCTTTATTTACTGACAGGTTTAGCACTGCACATTGATAGGCTACACGGACAGACAGCAAGAGACATAGAGGGAGAGTGAGGGAGAGGTGACGGAAAAAAGCAGGGCAAGGTGAAGAGAAGCACACCGTTGTACATTCATTGAACCAGAAATATCAGATGGAGTACAAAGCAAATAGAAAACAATAAATTAAAAAAGATTTAAAATGTGAAAAAGATAAATATGAGAAATATATAAGTATCACAACAATGTGCCTTCCCTTGTCTGTGACTCAGATATTGACAAGTTCTTAAATTACAACAATATTACACACAAATTAGGAGACACTCATCAAGCCAGGGATTATCATCCTTATCACTACTACTATTATTATCATTTATATATTTCAGTTTTCTGATGCTGTAAAGGTGATTTCTCAAATAAAAACAAAACAGAAAGTCATGGTCTGCTCCCTCTCAAAGTGTGCAGAACAAGAGTGGCTGCAATAATAATAGTAATAACAATATCATAATATTCATCATTGTATGTACAGAAAATTCATTACAATCAATACAATCAAAACTGCCCAAGCTGAGCTGACATTCTGGAGACAGCAGGGGTAGCATTATGAAGTGTGTGTGTGTGTGTGTGTGTGGGTGTGTGTGACAGAGAGATGTCTTGCAGTTACTGTGAGAGCAGTGAGTGAAACAGTGCAGTGAGAGTCGTTTAGAGACATTCCAGTGGTCACTGGGAGGGAGATCAGAGGATGGGTCGTACCAGTTTTATGGCTGTTGGTGATGTGTTGTCATTTAGTGGCACAAGCTGAAACTTCACAAAGACTCCGCTTTGAACCAGAAAGCCACAGTGACGCAGCATGGACTCACAACAGAGGCTTTGACACTGTATTGTTGGGAGTATTGCAGAAGTACCAACTTGTGCAAAGGATGAGGTGTATGGATGATAGTCCTCAAATCTTATCGTCAGGCCGTCATAATATATAGCCAGGAGCTGCAGCACTAAAGAAGTCACAATCCAAAAAAGAAAAGGTACCTGCAAGCATTTCGTTTTTTTTTTTTTTTTAACATTTTTGGAATGTCTGACCTCACTGTCTTCGCTCTGTGGTTAACGGTGGTTGCGGGGATGCAAAGAGGTGAGAAAAAAGCTTGTGCACAGACTTCTCAAGTCAGTCTAATAAGAGAGTGCAGAGACATGTCAGGATCAAGGCTCGTGTCTTGAGATCTATTTGAGGCCTGCGTGTTGTGGACTGTTCCGTTTTTCACTTTGATGTGAAGATTTCATTCTGTGTTCGATAACAAAACATAGAATACAATCTTGTTGTTTTTTTTTTTAAACAAAGAATTCTCATTCAATCAGTATTACACTATACAGAAACATGACCATCATGTGATTTAGAACTGGTACACCACATACAATTTTGGTGGGATTTGCTCAGGCGGTTAAATTACATCAACTGTATACATTGTGCCATTGAACATTTAGGTAGAGAACAACTGCCCATAGTTGGCTATAGGTCACATATGGCATTGAGTGTCAAGAATATTACAGTGACTGTGTTGTGCGTAGTGTCTGTAAGTATACATTCCTTATACTAGTGGTGTCAGCAGTCGTTGATATTAAAGGTGTTGGAGTGTGTGACTGGTGAGCCGGTTTGTGGTTTCCATGAGAACTGGTGCGGAGATACATGTGGCTCAGTAGCGACGGGCGTTGCCGTCTCTCCCCTCCTTCTTGATGATGATTCGCTGGTCGTCGCTCGCGTCGTCAGGCGACTCCGCTACCTCCTCATCCTCCTCCCCCTCTCCCTCAGTGTCCGCAGAGATGCCCATACGAGACTCATAAGACTGAAACGTGAATGATTGCATGAGCAAAACCGCAGCTGTCACTTAAAATCTTTATGTCAGCTGATACAAATGATCGATCGGCTCTTTTACCTCCATTGGGTTGACGATGATGGTGAGGGCAGAGTCATCCCATTGGCTGCTGCCCTCCTTAGCCCCGCTTCTGGCACCTTCACCACGGCGATGGATAGAGCGAATTCGGAAAACACCCAGGATCACCATGACAACCAGGAAACCCACACACACCATTATGATGATCGTGGCTGCTCCTGGCACCACTGTAAAATAAAAAAAAATTAATCCAGATGTAAAACATATGTCTTCTCTAGCTAAAGCCTTAGTGCCAGAAAGATCTCTGTTGTCCAACTTATGAAGACAAATAAAACACGATAATACACTGCACTGTTGCACTGGATGGCACGTTCTTTTATTACAATAAACAGAGAACGTTTTTTACCAGTAGATATAGAAGATCAAATGTGTGCTAATAACAAGAGTCCCCAAGAGTTTTTATCCCTGTTTCAGGTTTGTGTTGTCACTGTATTTTCTGCCAGTTTTTAAGAATTTACTTCTTTAGTAGGAGCAAATGTGGACCTGATCACTAAACGGCACTGTTGCTATGAAACTATGAAAAAAACTATTATCCAAGCTAACCGTCTCCTTAACAGCAAAGGTCTTGGCTGTTCAACTGTGTGGGCTCCATGATTCGACGTGCGAATGCCGTCGTTTTGAAGTTATTGCAAAACTGAAACAGCAGAGGTGTCGAAGATCACCACAGTTATTGGTTTTATTGTGTACATGCTGTTTGTTGCACTGGCTCTGTTTTGTGATTACTTTTACAGCTCGACAGAGTTAGACACCTGCCAACAGTCGATCTGCTGCAGCCGCTCCCCCGGGTGTCTGAGGTCTTTTGATTAGGGTTTGTTGGTCGTTCCTCCCTGTAGGTGTAAAACTAAAGTAGACTGTGCCTTTGAGGTTATGAATCCTCAACTTTAGAACTTTTTGTCACTTTTTACTTAAATCTAGGGACACTGTTGACCCAGTCCTTCCCTTGTTTAGTCTTAACTTTTTACTTCTATTTTGTGTTTTACTTTTATTCCCCATTATTTTATAGAATGTGTATTTCTTTTCTTTCATTGGGTAATTGTGTTACAGGCTGTGTACAGAACACAATGAGAGCGAGGGGTCACCTGAGTTGCGATGTGGATTGGGGAGTGTGTGTCCACTCAGCTCTCCAGCGTGATGGGATGGATGAAGAAACTGCTGCTGGGAGGCCAAAAGATGGGACGGGTGGTACAGACTGTCCAGAGAGTGGAGGAAGTTCACCTACAGGAAAGAGAAAAGCGAGCTCGCTAGATATGTGCTAAGCCGTGCTGCAGCCTTCAACACACACCAACAGAGTGTAATTAAAATCATGTAGGCTCTCATTTCTAGCCTTCATATATGCACCATTCCCAAAGGTCAAGAGTGAAGGCCTGAGGGATGTTTCTCCTCACCTCCAGAGTCAACTCGTTGCTGGTGTATCTGCCATTCATCTCCGAGCAGGACAGGCGGAACCGCCTCTCAAAGCGGGCTGAGCCTTTGGCCAGGCGGTAGCGGACAGAGCGAAGGACGTCCTCATACACGGAGATGGATTCAGCACCTTGAGGTAGGGCGGGACAAAAACGAAGGCGCGGAGTCAATACTGAGACAATAATGGCAAAGAGGGAAGGGAGGAGACGAAAGCAGTCTGTAGCTACTTATTGACAGATGGATGACTTTTACTTTTACGGTGACTTTATTTAAGAAGCCAGCAAACAACATTTGCTTCATCTGTTTTTCATTATAAGCTTATGTGAACACATTTAATGTAATATAATGTCACACATTTATGTGGACCAATCAAGATTTATCAGTATTTGAAAATGAAATGTGTCAACAGCTGCAGGGCTGCTTCTGTCTCTGAATCAATTCGGATAAAATCAAACTCACAGGCCCTATAAAGCATATTACCTAACGCTCTAAACTCTCCTTAAAAATCTATTTACGTTATGAATTATATCTTTCATTGTTTGTGAAGAATATTTAATGTTTTACAGAGAAACTTCAGGGGCCTTAAAAAGTTGAGGGACAGACTATTTCATTCTTATTTTTTTTTACATATTTCAAGTTTTGTCTTTGTATTTGTTTTGTGTTTTAGCACAGATTCTTAAATTACAGTGGAAAGAATAACTTTTTTTTGACAGCTGGATTTCTCATGCACCTGTGATGGCGATATAAGCGGTTGTGTTGATGATTTCCAGTCCTCTCTCTCGCACGACATCCATGTCCACCAACAGCTCCTCCCTCTCGGGGTTTAACTCCTCACCCAACGGCTGGACCTCACAGCCATCCAGAGTGTGAGCTACGGCGTCGGACATCAGAGCTAAGAGGTGATGGAAAGGAAAGGAGACAAATGACAACATCGTTACCCAACAGGCAAAACCTGAGCACCGGACTGTTGTTCTGGTCACCGCAAAACTGTCATCAGATGGAGCCGTTTCATGTCTGACTCACCTCCACCCTCCATCCCCTGTGCAGCTGTGTTGACAGCGTGAGACAGGGAGCAGACGATCCGGAGCTCAGGGAAAAGGGGGACACCACGGGGACCTTCAAACTCGGGGGCAGGGCGAGCCAGATGAGGGCCGACCCCAGACAGAGAGATCTGAGGGGCATCGGGCTGGAGGACCACCAGGTAGCCCTCCAGGGGTTTGAGGGACAGGCAGCTCTCCTCGTTGAAACACCTGGCATGGAGGAGGCATGCGTCACAGAGATGGAAAGAACTAATTAGATATTTTTTGTCATTTTCAGACTTGTGGCCTTCAGACTCAAGCTTGAGTCACATGAGTCTATTTATCAGATTTCACATAACAAGTTCTTACATATGCAGTGGAACTCAGAAACACGTGAAAAGACACCTACAATGGACGACACCGGCCTTCAACTTTCCAAAACTTTATCGTGAGATCTAATCCATTCTCATCGGCTTTAAATGTCCTTTGTGTTCAGTATTATCAAAAGTATAACTTTTTTTATTAAATATTACTATTATTCACTTAAGTAATGTATTTCTACTTTACTGATTTCTGCTATTTCATATTTATAACATACTTTTGATTTCTAGAATCAGGTTGACAAAATACAAAATACTATAATTATAGGACTTCATTGATCCAAGATGAAATCTGCAAATTACCATCAAAACATTTTAAATTATAGTTATAAAATTCACAAAACACATGATCATTAAACACCATGCTAAGTTGATAAAAAAGCTCCCTCATTAGCAGCTGCAGTTCTTACCAGGTTAAACATTATTCCTGCTAAACCAAACTGACAGTCACTACACGCTGATTTTAGCCTTTAATTTAATGAACCACCAGCATGACAGTCGACTCCTCTCAGATTAGTAAAACCATGACTGGGAAATGTTGAGAAACCGTGCACAACAATCATGTCCCAGAAGGTCCAAATCCGGTGCAATGTTTTCACAATCCAGTTCCTTAATTCCACCGTGACTGTGGTTAACGTTGGTCCACTGTGGCTCTGAAAATAGCAAATGTCAAACCACTGTAGCTCTGCTGTTACAAATTTAATTTTCCTGCCAGAAAGGAGGAGAGCAAATCAGATTGATGACAGGCTGCTTACATATATTTATTCATCTGCGCTATAATTCTGCATCGCATTTGAAAAGAGATTAAGCAGTGTGTGTGTGTGTGTGTGTGTGTGTGTGTGTGTTACATTTCAAGTATCAGAGTAAGCAGCTGCTTCTATCGGCCTCTCCAGAAGGGCCTGCTGTTCAGCCATCTGGGTAACTCCTGGCCTTAAATCAGTCTAATCTTTACACACGCAATAAAATAAGCTGAAGAGAAAAAAAAAACAAAAACTCTTGAGAAGAAACCAAAGGAAACTAAAATCTATCCATGACCTTGAATCAGTGGGATCTTTAAAACAGTCTGCTGGCGCTAAATTGTGGGCTTTATATTTATTGAAATCATATAAACATGGCACAAAAACAGCAGTCCCTAAAGACAGGAACAGGAAGATCAGCAAAGGCAGAGACTCTGATGAGAGCTCGTTTGTTGGCACCCAGTATAAATACACAATATATTACATAGTAAAAGTACTGGACTGTTCATACCAAGGTGAATTAATATTTCATCAGCTAAAAGTGAATGCAAAAGCCAGAGAGCCACTTCTCAGTTGTTAAGCACTGACCCGGAAACAGAGTTTGCGTCCTTTTTTATTTCACAGTCAGATGATAGTGTGTGATGAACGAGTGCTAGATATTTTTTTAGGGATTGTGTAAGAGCTGAACGTTATCAGAAACGATGTACAGTATATGTATTTGCAGTTTAATAAGAAAGGTAAATGGCATTAGAATATTAAATTTAATTGGCTCTGTACTAATTGGGCTACACTGCAGAAGAACATCAGTAGTGACTCATTTTAATTGGAATGATTAAATAACCTCAATTACTTTGAAACATAGGAGAGCAAAGCAAAAGTTACTCGGTTGCAGAATGTACAAAGAGATAAGATATTCCTTGTTATCTCCTCCTTTGACATATTGTCCATACAATCATTTCTTTCATGCCACACCAGTCCTTATCACAGCCAAGGCAAGGTCCACATTTGACAGGTTCAATGTCAGCCGAGTGAGCTGCAGCAAAAACCAGAGGGTGACATTTCATCTGACTGTGAGAGGAAAGCTGTTTAAAAGGGTCCAGCTAAAAGAATCATTTGTGATGTTCAAAGCATCGCAGTGTGATCATTTATATTCATGGCATCATATTCTCTCCTCCCGCCATGCCTTTTATTGCCTGCAGTTAGTCTTGTATTTTACAGATACATTTTTACATAGTTTTCCTTTAAAGCCACATATTGCAGCAAAGCTGCACTTACAAAAGGTTAAAATCCATACAAATATGTAATAAATCAGCTGCAGTTCTTTTCTGATTGATTTTTATCTGCATGTCCGTTGTAAAAGGAGGCCGGAGTGTGTGTTTTTGTACCTGAGTGAGGTGGTGAGTTTGAGGGGTCGAACTCCAGGGGTGGCGAAGCGCAGAGAGTTCCTGTAGGTGACCTGCTGTACGGCTCGGTTAAAGCTCTCAATGTCGTCTCCCTCCAGAACCAACACTGACTGGCTGGGGTTCACGTGGACCTGCAAAGTCAGAAGACAAACCTAAAACCCAGTTCACATACAGTTTATACTTATAAGCTGTGAAAAAAAAGTCAGTGAGGGTGAAAACTTTTTGCAAGATTTCAAAAAGACAAAACAATAATTTATAATTTAAAATAATGCATTTTATATGTATTATACATACTTATAGTGTCTATATCTTACATTTAAAGTTATCTTTATAGATTAATTGTATATTCAATTTTTTTGAACGACTAATTTTAATTTCTTCACTTGTGAATTCCCCATGTATCAGTAAACCTAGTCAAGTCATAATACTTAAGTATTATGTATTTAGTATTTTCTTTGCTGATTATAGTTTTTAGTATTGATTTAAATCTGCAAAAAAACTAGCAAATGTAGGGGAGTAAAAAATACATTATCGGCTAATGAGTAGAAAGAGCTAAATATTATCAATACTTTAGTGAATGTACTTAGTTATACTGACAACAACAATCAGGGAAAAGTAAAGAAAGGAAGCACACAGAAAATAAACTAGTTCCGAATTTTCTGGAATGCAACTTCCACCCTGTAGAACACATCTGTAGAACCAACTGTGTATTGGAGAAGAGTGTTATGGGCTTTTTAAACTTAAAGTAAAATTATGTATATGCATTTTAAATACAGACGTGTCCCATCAAGCATCCTCTCTCTAAAATCTGCCATCATTCAGTTCTCCGAGCTGTTACCTTCATGCCAGAGCCCAGAGTCTCCAGGTCTCCAAAATCTAGACCCTCCCTGCAGGCATAGAGACACTCCACCACACTGTGAGGCTCCACGCTGCCGGGTCGGATCGTCACCCCCGACAAAAGGCCGTGATAGCCACCCACATATTTCACTAAAGTCCAGAGACAACTCAGTTTTAATATACACCCAAACAAAACGGCAAACGTGATGAGAGCACAGTGAAAACGAGGAGGTCACCTGAGTCTTTTCCCTCTGGGATGGTGTTGTTTAGGATCTCCTTCGGCTTCTCTTCAGGCTCTGCAGGTAAAACCAGAGCATGGCAAAGGGGAATCGGAGAGGAGAAGACACTTGAGTGTACTAAAGTACAAAGCCGGCACAAGCAAGACAATGCACAAGAAACAAATGCAGGCGGTTTTTGAAAATGCACCGTCTCATTATGTAGCCGCAGCTGCTGATGCGCAGGCAGCAGAGCGACTTCCACTGTGCATGACACACTGTGAATGTGTGTGTGTGTTTCACTACTAATTGGCAGCCAGAGTTTCCCATTTTAACCATTGGTTTGGGTGCAAAGTGGCTGATAGCTGTCTGCCCTCGTGTTGTTCTGCTGTGCTGAATAATTGATAAGTCAGTTATATTATTAGCCTTCATAGACAAAATGCATCAACCACATTATAGCTGGGTGAATTGAGGGAGTAAGTGGCATGAGAAAACATTTACGTAGATTGTTTTTCAATGCCCTTTGAGGTTTTGGTTAATGTCAAAAATGTGTGAGGAATGCAAAGAAAGAAGGAAAATGCACAATTGCTGCTCACAGCATTTATGCAAAGAAACTGAGGAGTCCTTACGCCGCTCGAATGTATTTGTGTCAAAATCTGGTATTAAGCTGAAATGAAATGTGTGTCAGTTGCATTAATTCCAGTGCTCACCCCAACAGGCACCAATGAACATCCTCTGGTGGGGGGCGGGGTTAGGGATGGCTCCGTTGTCATGGATGAGGGCAGGGTCAAAGGTCACACCATCAACGTATAGGGTCACTGAGGGGAACTGGACACTGAGTGAAAGATGATGCCACTCGCTGTCACACACCTATGGGACAAAGACAAGTTGAAGTCAACTTGACCCCTGAAAAACAGATGTCCTATTAGACAACAGATGTTCGTGTTAATGTTTTTGTAGCTGGTCAGTGCCGGCCTAATGCTAATCATTTTTCGGATTTAAGTAGTTCCTATAATTGCACATCTTTACAACCTAAGAGATGAGATAAAAAGGATCACACACAAAGTCTGTTCTCTGGATGTCTTTGCTTTATTTTATATATTTGCCTATTTATAGATGTATGCAGAGGAAATGTCTCTTTGTAGAACTTCTAACAACTCGTGATTGTGACAAAGGCGTCAAAAAGCAACATTTCACGGTGGTACCACCACTTTAATCAGTAACGCTTTTAAAAAATAAACTTTACAAACTGACTGTTTTATAATTAAAACCATTAGTATAAAGTATCCCAAAATGGAAAGATTTAAGTAAATGGAAGTATGTCTTTGTATGTAAACATGTAAAGTGTGAGTAAATGTACTGCTGAAGCCATTAATTAGGAGGAATTCCTGTAGTCACGTGTTTTAGCCTTCTTTCTATGGTCAAACAGCGATCATACAAAGAAGAAGAGTAAGAAATGACACGGGCAGAAAAGAAAGACCGGGGTAATAAGATATTATGGTTCAGACAGAGGGATTTAATAAATCTCCTCTGTATCAGCGCGGCATCCTTTAATCCAGGCCGCTTCAGTCTGTCTGGGACCAGTGGCTCTAGTCAAAACAAACCCCCACACCCCCCGACCCCCACAACAAACCACATCCACAGCTATGAAAGCTATGAGTAATATTCAAAAGACCTAAAGAAGACTAACCTTCCTTTGTCATGCACCACTTATAACCTCTCATAACCTTTTAAATTTAAATTTAAAGGTTAAAAGTTATGGCGTATATAATTCTATATTGAAAATAAGTTTAATTTTTTTATATTGGGCTTTCTACTGCATTATATTTTATTTGATAAGAAAATACAGCTGGATTGTATAAATAATGATTTTTAAGAATGATAATTATTATCATCATTGTTGTAATATATTCATAATAATAACAATATAATAAAACAACATGTTTTAGATTTTAAAGGACAAAGGCAGATACAGTCAGTAAAATCTAATTCTTGGAATTAGATTTCTCTGTTAAAGAAAAAAAATCCCTCTGTCAACATAAAATTCATTTTGAGTTCATTTCTAGTTCAGTTGTTTCTGAGACTCTTGAGATTGTTATTTTTTTTCACAAAACATATTTTATGTTACATAGAAGTTGTTAGAATGGTGTAATTAATTATATTTTATAAAATAGTTTTGTGAATACCATGTAGGATGGGTGACATGTTTGGCATGACCCATAAATAAAATTTTAGACTATTAGATAAGATAATATTAGCTAATATTACCTATTAGATTTAGACAGTTTGATTCTAAAATGTAAAAAATGGACAATGCAAAGCAAGAGAGATCATTAAAGTTAAGCCTTTCCATTCCCTTAGTACCTGCTCCAGTTTCCACAAGAACTTGACGGGCCGTGCAGCCGAGACATCCGGCCAGTAGAAGAGAGAGAGGCGGCAGCCGTGGACGGAGAGGGAGTAGTGGGAGAAGGAGTCGTCTGTGGAACAGGCGAGGAGAGAGACGGGAGTTACCGGCGGGTCAGTGCAGCCTTTCAGATAATAAGAATGTGTTAATTACCGATTTTACTTTCTATATTTTATTGCTTTGGTTTACACAGGAAACATTTAATGATGATGCTGACTTTCAGCAATGTCTAAATAATTTGCACACAATATTCTACCTGGTGCAATTACAGTGTTTAACTGTTTTGCTGTTGTCCACTGTGCTGCTCAAGTGGAGCAGCTGGAGGGTAAGTGCTTCTCTCACAAGCACCTTGATAGTTGTGATTAAAGCTATAAACAGTTTAGAGGATTTTTTTTTCCCAGGCATAATTTCTCCTGCAGCTCTGTGGATGTGAGTTTGTTACCTACTTGGGATTAGAAACATTTCTTTTAGCTTCATTTCCTAAAATCGCCCACTCCATCCTCCACTCATTTGAAAACACTAAAACTCTCAGATGGCAACGCACCATTCTTGACGGTGCTGCACACAATAGTCTCCTCTTCCTTGCGATTTCCTCTGGTCTGAGTGGTTGCCGGCTGGATGTTGGCGCCGCCCCTTCGCATCCACAGCTGCAGGGTGAAGTGGTCACCTGACAGTGCCGAGACAACCGAGTCAGGCACAACAGCGACGTGGTTGGATCCATTGAAGGAAAAGACCAGAGACGAATCAGAAGAGGGCAGAGTGGGCAAAGCTGAGGTCCAGTTAGCTGCAGGAGACGGAGGCGGGAGAAGGTCGACTTCTCCCCTGACAGCACCTGATGAAAGCAAACAGGGAGGTTATTACTGAAAAGGAAAGCTACGCTCTCATAAGTCCATACCAGATTTTCCATGTAAAGTGGAACACACCACACAGTCGGCGCACAGATCTGTCAGAGTAACTGTCTCTGTCGCAGCCCTTCCCAATGTGGCCGGTCTGGAGTTCAACAGTGGCCTGGATGTTCCATACAGTGTCTTCACAAGTCTCCAAATGCAAGCTGGGGAACAGGGGGATGCTGCCTGAGCCGGGTGTGTACTCTACACGCTTAGTCCATCCTGAAAAACACCAAAAGGAGGCGGAAATCAGACCTTTAGCAATTAAGTTAATGAAGTTAATGAGAAGATGCAAATGAACGCAAAAAGAATCAACATTAATGGGGATGTGGACTGTTATTGCAGTAGGTTACTCAGTCCCCATTTACTTCCATTGTTACTGACATTTCTTTTTATTCCAACTAATCATCATTTCACTTCAATGTGTCAGTGTTTATGGTTAATTGTTTTAGAAAATATATGTTTTGAAGTCAAAGCAGGCAGCTAGAATTAGGGAATATTTAATGTGAAAAGTATATAAATTGTACTACCCTGATGAAAAAACATGCCTTAGCCACAAAGCAGAAACTTAAATATAAATCGTATAAAAATAAACGGTGCTCAAGCTGTAGGAAAATCTACTGTTAAAAAATGTCTCGTATGTATGATTTTAGAAATATGTTGTTACAGTTTAATTAATTACCTTCCCTTGATATTACTTCAGTACCGCCTCTTTAAAACTGACACAAAGGAGCCAAGCGGCAGCCCACACGCATTCCAACTCACCCGAAAAGCAACTGATTAAAAGCCTAAAACCATTTGAGAGTTAAACGATAATCGAAACGACACCGGAGCAATGTGCTACACCTCTTACCGATCCATCCTGGTTTGCAGGACGGCTTGACTGTGACAACAACCTGGGCGTCAGCCTGAGCCCGGTTCTTTCCGCAGTCGAAGGCGGTCACCCAGAAGGTGTGAACACGCTGACGCTTTGAATCCAATGGCTCTGTGTTCTTAATGTTACCTTGGAGACGGACAGAGACAAAGAAACACAGACAGGAAGGATAAGAACTAATGAAACAAAGAATGAAAGGGGAGCATAAATAGGAGTGTTAGTCATCAACAACAACTTGCGTAATTGAAAACGTAGCACAAATAAAGCTCTCATTGATAAGCAGAGCCGCTACCCCGTCAGTGCACTACATTCAGGAACAGAAAATCGGAAAAGCTCAAATAAAAAAAATAAAAACGATAAATTGCGCAGGTCAGAATGAAAAGTGAAGGGGTTTTTAGAAATAAAGGTAACGGCGAGTTATTGTGATAGGCTGACAAAGCTCAGCATGCCAGCTGACAAACAACGGGTCAGGGAGGAGATGCTGTGACATGGTGAGAGGAGAAACAGCGATGAAAGAGTGGTGGCAGTGGTAGCCTCAGACGAGACAAAGAAAAGCCCGCAGCATCAGAACAGATGGAACAAATGGGCTCTGTGCTGTGGTACCAGTCTGGCCCGAAAAAGAAAGGAGCCGCTCGCGCTCTGCAGAACCTCTAGAAACGTCCATGACGTTTCTGCAGAGTCATATTTTCTGCAGGGTTCGTCTTCACTTGCTGTGTCACGTTACAAAATGGCTCCAAATGATCTGCTTACCAACCAGTCAATGAACACAACAACAGATCGTAACAGTCCGTGTTCTGCAAAGAATAATTTAGGGAATCTACGAGCGCTTGGGAACAAAAGGATGCTATAATAAACCAAACAGCTGCTGCAGTGTTTGTGCAGAGACAGAACAATAATCCTCCCACACAAACTCTATTTTAACATCTTCTGGTTTCTACCTGTGAGAGGAATAAATACCTGCAAATATTTTCAGTGTCACTATGCAGACATCAATATGTGCCGTGTGTTTGTCATGTATTGAGAGCATCCATCCATGACGACTCGCAGAAAGCTAATAAATAATATGGTGGCTAGTGGGAGTTTGAAGACAAATATGAAAATGTTTGCATGCTTAAAAGCCTTTGAGTTTCTACTACAAGGTGAAACGTATCTCACCGTCGTTGTCAATGGCAAAGGGCACGTTGGGAGTAATGATGTCATAGAAGCAAATCTGGCTGTACTGCGGGGAGCAATCAGCATCCAGAGCCTCCACACGCACGATCCGGTCAAAAAGACGCCCTTCTGGGACCGAAGCCTCATAGCGGCGCTCAACAAACACGGGGGAGAACTCATTGACGTCGTTTACACGAACGTGCACCGTGGCCCTGAGGGAAGTGGGAGTGGGAAGCAAAACACAAGAAGAGAGAGGCGGATTACCGTAACAACAGGAAACGGGGATGGTTGCGAATTTGTTACAGTGAGGAAACCTCAGACAGTGACTGTTAAAAATGTGTGTAAATCATCACGGAGACAGGAAGCTGGACTAACTTGTGGGATTTCTTGCTGTTCACTCCATCAGGTCCCTCTCCACAGTCATAGGCCTGGATGGTGAAGCTGTGCTCCCGCTGGCTCTCGCAGTCCAGAGGCTCCTTGGACCGGACCAGACCCTCGCCGGTGGAACGGTCCAGAACCACCGCCTCGAACTGAACTGAGCCTGAGCCCGAGGGCCCATTGTGGACCCGGAAGCCACATATTTCACCTGGAAGAGGGATGGAGAAATGACTCATTAATGATGTCAGAGAGGGGCTGCAACATTAGGGAACTGTAGCAAAATACTGTGTTCAGTGGCACACTGCTTCAAAACAATTCTAGAATTTTCTTGAAGATTGGAACTCACATGCTAAATTTATACTAAACAATCCATCTAAACTAACCATCGATTGGCCCATCGTCTGGACTAAAAAGTGAATTTACAATTGCGGTGCCTGCAAACTTTACAGCCCTTGTGCTGTTGTCTCTTTCTGCTAAAAATCCATTTCTAGCAGAGATTAAACTTGTATTTATGCATTACTTCTTCTATGCCCTGTCCATTGTTATTGCCTCAGTTATTCCACTGTATTTAGTTTTTCTGCAAAGCACTAACTTTCTGCAAAGGCCAAGACAAATACAAAATCATCAACCAGTGACATATATCAGCAGCAGATCAATGCACTAATCAGCCCACAGTTAGCAGCCTTTACGTGGTCGTGTTGCTTTATTATACTCAGACATGAGCAGTTTGTGAAGGGAAACGCCACTGATATATCATTGAACTGATCCTGACATTTAGTCAGTAGTTTTTAGGTCATATCATCCATTCGGCCTTATATCAGAAAAGTGCTGACAGACCTGGAGATTCCTTTAAGTGGCACTTAATCCGAAGCATTTGATCATTTTTTTGAGTATAGAGTAAAACACATTTCTGCAGATACTCAAAGTTAAACCCTTAGAATATCAGCTGACATAATTTAAAGGTAGGGAAGATTTGTGCTCCGCCAGCTAATTTTCTCTTCCTTCCTGACACAAGCCCAATAAATTTCAAGGAGCTCCGGAGTAATTGTAGTTGATCTTCTATCATTTGATTGAAAGCAGTTATTTCCAGGACTCCGAGTGCAAACACGATAACCTTATTTCATCAGGCTGCAGAGGCAGAGCGCTGATAACTTCTCCTGCAATGAAGGATTGAATTACACTATGATGCTCTAAAAATAGTGGAATCTGTGACTGAACATACAGCTTTAATATTTAGACTCTATTGGGAAATATGGCTGGCAGTGGCGCCAAACGCCTTTTTGTAGTAATCAACACCATTTTGACTATAAATAAATCAAATCCTCAAATTGGTCACACAGAGTCATACAAAGTTAGATAATTTTCAATTTGGTCTGGTGAGATTTTCAATTTGGCTATGAAAGCGCTTGATTTGACCTATTTTGAGCTGTGGCCAACTCCGTGGATTTGCAAGCAAATCCATGGGCTGGTTTAGAATATTTTGAGCAGTTTTAGTGTCTTCTCTCCTCCCATATTCTTCCGTGCCCTTCATGTCTGTTGGTGTTACCGGCGTAGTGAAGGGGAGCATCTTTGTCCAGGGCAAAAAGTGGGGGGTTGAGCAGCACGGTGTTGTCGTTCTCCATGACAATCCCCTGGTACTCTGTCTCGATCCATGGCTTGTGCTTATTGGCTGAATAGAAAAGAGAACGAAGAGGGTTTGGGTTAAATGGAGCAATTAGAAGGAACCAACGTGCCTATTTTTAACACCCCATTATGGGCAAGGACATGGTGTGCAAGTGTGTATGAGTGGAAAAATACACACTCTATGGATGTGTGTGTGTGTGTGATCACAAAGACTCAGTATAATCACATTCACACTCTCACAGAGTTCCTTTCTTCTCCTCTTCATATAGACCACCTTCTGTCACCCGTCTCAGACACACACCTTCCAGGTTGGCAGTATAATTAGAGCCAATCAGATTTCACCTTATCACACACACTGAGAGGTTTATTGTTCATATCAATCAGCCAAACTGGCCCGCTGCAGGCGCTGCACAATAACGCACTGCAAACAGTCGAGTCAAAATCGAATGCCTGAGGTTTACTGTGAATTTAACCTTTAATTGCAAATTAATTATTCATCCGTGTGGTGAATGTTCTATGCTGAATGATCAAAGGCCAAGTTAATGAGCCAGAAGGATGACGATTTTACACTCCAGCAAAGAGCAAAAACAAAGGCTGGAGTGCCTTCCCTCTGTTGTTCCCAATCTCTGAACGCTGGAACTACAGAGTCGGAAATCAGACAGAGGCACAAGACTTGTGTTTTGCAAATGCTTTGTTGTCTTCACAGTGAATTTTGCAGAAAATCTGTCTGGAACTAATTCTGCCATCTCATCTGTGAGAGGAGAGTCAACAGAGGAAAATGCTGCTGGTTCTCGATCTGATCAAACGCTCTCGCTCCAAACACAGAGGAACATACATGTGATTTTCATCACGTTACAGAAGCTCAGGTTCTGAGCTAATATTAGCATTTAATGTGCACTTCATGCTTTTAGATGCACAGTTTTTTGTCTTTGCACAGTAATTTTTTTTTCCAACTACATCCAGTGTTTTGTTAAAATGAACCTAATCAGCTACAATAATAAATCCTGCTTACTTTCAGTATTGAGATGTTAAAGTAAACTTTACTTTTTTTCTATAAAGTTTTTGATCAATTTTGTTTTTAAATGTTGCTTTATGTCTAGCAACAGAAAGAGTAATGGGATACTACTATTTTGATAATTCATTAAGAAAATTTACCAAATATTTCCTAACTGTTGCTTCTTAGTTGTGAGAATTAGCAGTTTTCCCTTTGTCTTGCGAAAACACAGAGGGAATATATCTGGGCAATGGTTTATTAGCAGTACAAAAAAAGATATCTGATGATTCAACTCCGCTCAGATGGACAAGTTTTCTCACACTTTTCAGACTAGAGCAAAATATTTGACAAGATTATGCAATATTGAACATTGTCAGTTGCATCTTGACCCGCTGTTACTTAAGTTAAATATTTGCTACAACAAAGAGACGAACATAACTAGTGTCAAACGTCTACAGGCAGCTGTGTTAGATCTTTGCTTGGATAAATGAGCTAAAACTGGCAAAATTATTATTCAAATAGGGAAATTTCTAATCAAAGGCTCAGTGAAGTGCACAAATCAGATTCTACATACTTGAGACAAATTTTGTTTCATATCAAAAACCTACTGAGGTTCAATACCCAACCCTGATTAAAGATATTCATCATCTCCTTTCAAGGTCCGTCCTGACTCCACCTCCCCTATTTCCACTGTACTCGACCACGTCTCTTTTTTCGGCCATTTATCTCACAGCCTCTCTTCCCTCAGCTGATCTGCTCCCTACCTCCCTCCCCCCCTCCCTCGTCTGCTCTGCTACATAGCATTAATCTGAGCATCAGTCCTGTGGATTACATCCGGGATTACAGATTGAGAGGCATCCCGTTCCATCTCTCTCTGTCTCCCCTGGCACTCCTCCTCTCTCTGTCACTTTATCGCTCTGCAACACACACCCATTCCTCCTCGTCTGTCTGCCTCGCACACACATGTAAACACAAACGCTCCGGTATCTCACATTTTTCCTTTTCCCCCTCACATCACCTGATCTCACGTACCACCTCTCTCGCTCTCCACCATCTCCTCCTCCTCTCTCCTTATCAGCCTGCGGCTTTTCAGCCGCGTCCTCTCCTGTCACAGCTGCTTCTCCTCTGTCACTCCGAACATTCCTCCTGTCTCTCTCTCTCTTTCTTTCCGTGTCTCTTGCAGTCCATCTCGCCTTCAATCTCCTCGTCTTCCCTGCCTTGTGCTCCTCTACCTCCTTTTCCTGACATTCTCCCTCCACTCGGCTGTTTCATTCGCTCCCCCCCCAGTATGACAATCACTGGAACAATGATGTTGAATGAGATTCATGATGATAAACCTGATTTACACAGGGAAACAAATTTATCATCTTCTCAGAACCACAGCACTAGTGAAACAGGCACGTGCACACTAAGTCACGAAGAACAAACACAACATTTTTAAACATGTATTCATGACGTCTCAGATGTGCTGTTTATGTAATGAGGAAACTGACACACATGACAGATTGCAATACAGTCAACAGGAGCATTTCGGGGCACGGCAGCCGTGGCCCTGTCTGGAAACCTCGACAGGTCAGCGTGCTCCCACGACAAACCATCATCTCAACACTTTTAACACAATTAACAGTGAAGAGGACGAGGAACTGACCTTTGTTGCCACTGGCAACCGAAGTCAAGCAAAGGAGGAGGAAGGAGAGAAAATTCATTTTGTCCATCTGAAGGAGGAAAAGAAAAGGTAGAGGGGGGGTAACGGGGTGGGGTGAGGAAAGAGGGGGAGGAATAAAGTACATGCATAAACAGCTGATCAGCAGAAGAAGAGACAAGTACAGTAAGAAGGCAGAGACCCGGCCTGTTAAACGGTGCACGGACGGCAGTGTTTGTGAAAGATACTCACCGCCAAAGTGTCATGTATGTGCCCTTTGATGGCAGCTTAAGAAACACCATAGAATTCAGAGCATAGCTCGACTTCATACGGAACCAGCATCAATAATCCAGAAATGTTCCACCGTAATACTGTAGTCTGGCCTTGCTCAGAATCAGACAGACAGCCGGTGGAGCAGGCACATACCTGGACACGAGTGTGTGTGTGTGTGTGTCCCTAGAATGGGATCTGCATGTGGCTGTGTGGGTGTTTTCCTCTGTTTTAATCGTGGCTTGTTAGGTTAATAAAATGCAGCTGCCGGTTTGTGGCTGAAGCCACAACTGGAAAATGAGTCCTTGGGGGTTTTCGTTTCTCTCTGACACCTTTTTTTTTTCGCTGCAGTCCCTCATAGGCAAATATATAAGAGTTATGAAAAGAAATACAGGAGGAGACAGAGGATATAACATGAGACGTCATGTGTTCACAGGTTGTTCAGGCTACACACACACACACACACACACACACACATGCAGGAGCACAGGATCATGCTATGCGACAGTAACCAGCCGCTTTTACATTACAAGCTGGTCCTTTCACACACACACACACACACACACACACTGAATTCATGGCTGACTAGAGCCATATTGAGACGTTAGACTGGTGTCAGGAGGGGAAATGTCGCAGGCGGCGGGACATTACCGTGGTGAGTGCGGTGATGCTCCTGGTTGGTACCCAGCCTCTACGCTCGCAGCATCCGCCTCTCACACCCCTGCCGCTCGGCGATCCCCCGCAGGCTGAAACCAAAGCGAAGCTCCAGGTGAAGGAGGACTTCACACACACACACACACACACACACACTCACGCACACTCACAGACGGACGATCTGCGACGGCGGCTCACGAAATGACGGGGCGTATTTCAGCCGGTCGATGATGAGGCGCGAGGAGGATGAAGAGGCCAGTGGATGTCCTTGTTTTTTCGGCTCCACGGAGGAAGAGGAGAGGGAGAACGTTACGCTGGCGTCCCCTCCCTCTCGGCGGCTGTGAGCCCGCCCACACTGCGTCCTTCTCCCCCCTCCGTCCCTCTCTCTCTCTCCGGCAGACTGCTGCTCTGGCTGTTTTTTGCTGCTCAACGCACATTGAGAGTGACTCAGACTCCGACACAGCAATTTATCTCATCACCTCACTTTTCAGTCGTGGGCCTGCGTTTCTCGGTGACACACTTGTCCCGATTTTATATTAATAACATCCTCGTTTCCCACAGATCCGGCCTCCCAAAAGCAGACTGCAAAATGACGTCATATCACCTCTTTCTGCCCTGTCCTCCTGTCAAACAGATGAAGGCAATGGGACATCCTCACACACACACACACACACACACAGAGACACATAAACAAGAGGACTTGCTTGAAATGCAGCATTTAATGAACATTATAAAACTGTATTTGAAAATCACTCCCCCTCATTGCCAGGTTTTCTTTTTTGTACATTTGGTAGGAATAAGGCAAAAAGTACTCGTTTGAAACAGCCTGGCAATACACATCAATTAATAACCCCCATGTCATGTATAAATATCACTAAAATCTGGGCTGTTGCTACAGTGAATTTGTGTGTGTGTGTGTGTGTGTGTGTTTTCAGCATCAGCGAAGGGACAGCAGCAGCGGTGCTGGGCCTTCTTCCAGCATGCCGTGAATCAGGCAATACAGCCCAGAAGAAATGAAATCCAACACAAATAAACAGGTATTCCCACAGTAGGGTGGGACACTTCTGAGTAACACTTTCTTTAATCATCGCCTGCTGTTAGAAAGAGAAGAGCAGGTCATGGTTTGAAATGAGATCACTTTTTAATTACAAAACAGACTTTGCCTCCTATTCGCAGAAACCCGGGCAAATCAGGAGGAGATGAACAATAAACAATAACTGACTGCGAGGTTGGGGCAGTAAGTCTCTATGAAATTACGGAATTTCACATCTGTGTATCTCAGAGCTGAATCAAGGCAGACAGAGGAGCAGTGCAGAGTGAAGTGAGACACATGGCAAGGAAATTCTAACAAAGTCAACAAAGGAAAGGCAGAAAAACCGTGGAAATGCATTAATGAAAACTTTCCCAAAGCTATAAAATATTTTTTCATAAAAGCTTTTAAAAAGCTATAAAATCAAGTCTTTTTCTCCCCCCCATCATAAAGTATAGTGAACCTAAAACAATTTTACTGTAAAAACATTCATTGATACAAGGCCATTTTATGTGTTAGGTTAGTGTACAGTGTAATTTGCAGTGCTTGTGTAACCACTGGCAGCTATTCATAGGAAACAACCCCCCATATTATTATTATTATTATTATCATTATGTGTCTTTTGCAGAAGGTTGTGTGTGTGTGTTGCATTAGAACGTTAGAAAACCCCACCAACACTGGCACTGTGCTTAAACCCCTTGTGGAGGTTCGCTGCTGCTGTTAATGTGGTGCTGGAAATGAGACAAAGAAACAAAAACGAACACGGAGTGAACGACAGATTGGTGAACCTGCGGCAGGTGAATGCAATCCTGTGGTGACGGCATACGCAAGTCCCTCAAGTTCCACAACATGACATAAAACAAAGAAACAAACAGGAAATCGCCCCTGATTGGCTCACAATTACCCCATGTGGCACGATGGTAATTTCCTGTAAACATTTCTCAAAATGTTTATAAAAACACTCTTCCCATTTAAAACACAAAAATATATAGAAATTTATTTTTACATGGACATATATTACTAAAGGCCTTAAAATATTTCCGTTCTTCTCCTCACGCGTCACAGTTCCCTTCACCGGATGTTTAGCCTTAGACGGACCTGGAAAGAAGAAACGATAATTTCACAGCTTGTCATTTGTCTCGATCACGACATCGACACAAAATGGCCAAACATAAAGCTTGCATTTGCTTACCATGCAATAGCTTGGTACCAATTTTTATTCCTGCTTTTTCTGGCTCCGTTCTTTCTTAGGCACCAGCACCTTGCGGAGGTATGGCATGATTAAAAAGGCTACGAGGAAGAATATGTGACCACAGAAATAGACTGAAGAATAGACCTGGAAAACAAAAGAGAAAGAAAAAGTCAAATGAAGATCTTTTACACATCTAATTACTATGAACATTCCCTTCTCTGTCTCTGCTCCACCTGTTCACCGGCTTCTCTGTTTGGAACATTTTCCTCACAAACATAGTCCTTTGCTTTATTTGACACAGTGTCCCTCTCCCCTTGTACCTGAGCTGTGACACTCAAAGCCTAATGACATAAGTGACTTGTAAGCGATAAAACTATGGATAGAGATGTGAGTTACCTTGAGCCATTTGTCATAGGAGAAGAGGCAGAATGGCACCAGGGAATAGCCCATGAAGAGCCAGTGGAAAAACTGCTGTACTACATAGATGAGGGGGTACAGTGAGCTGTTGGCCAGCTTCATCAGCAAGGGACTGTCCCTCACTAGTGCCAGAGCCTGTCTCACACACACACACACACACACACACACACAGTCATACAACATAAGGTGATACAAAAAAAAAAATATTGTTAGGTCACGCTTATTATTAAAAGGAGAATTATGAACAGTAGCTTCACATAATGGCATAAACCTTTTTTTTTTTAATAAATACACCTAAATGTATTATTGCCAGCTCATACCTGTCTCTCCACAGTGATAATGAAGAACTCCATGGAGAAGCACAGGGCATATCCGGAGTGAAGGCCATGCCAAATTGCCAAAAAAGCCAGGGTTGCCACATGAGACAGTGCCTTGTTGCCCAGGAACTTTAACCGCTTGAAGACATGTCTTTATAATAAAAAAAAAATAATAAGCAGACAGAGTTTTGCTTATTCATTCAAGAGTATTATCTATTTGGACTAAAAATCTGCATGACAGCAGTCAGAAATCTTAATGAATCAGGTATTGCTCTCTACACAGCATGCCCCCCCCGATGTGGAAGTAGCTGTTGCATGGCAACTGAGGTTCCAATAGAACATTTCAACAACTTTACATGCTCTACAAAAAGTGCTCAACAACTCGATGGTGGCCCTGAGTACAGTATTATAAATGTGTGGTAAGTGCAAACACATTATATTTTCAATATCTCCCTAACTGTTTTTTTCCTTATAGCACACAGTGATAATAGTGGAGCAGGTACAGAGAAATACAGTCAGAACACAAAGTACTACTGCTTAAACGCCTTGCCCACTGCCTTTAAAAGATCTGTTTGCTTCAAACATAGTGACTTTCAGATCATTAACAGCATCCAAGCCCACACAGGTTCACACGTTTCTGACGTCAGCAAACGATCAGGTGTGTGGAAGTGACAGTGTAGGCAGATTTTGTAGGTCTTTCTCAAGCTTGTTTCCATTCTTCACTACTCCTGACACTATTTGTGTTTCCACCCAAGTGCAAAAACATAATTATCTGTTGGAAAGTGTGTGCTGTCAGAAACAGAGCCTTTACATTTTAAAATGAGGGCAGGAAGTGTATTGAGAACAAATTGGGACCTAAACTCCCACTGAAACCTCAGTTCCAATGAAGGGATAATTAACGGCAGCAGATGAAAATCAATCTGTGTGGAGTTATGGGGAGACTGTAACAACCCTCAAAATAAGACAATCATGTACAGCTACATGTTTCCTTAGCTTTTTTCATGACTGTAGGTCATGACGCTGCAACCCCTTTTCACCTGACAGGGGAGTTATTATCATTACCGGCCATTTACCATGATGAACGAACTCCTAGTATTCATGTAACGGCAATGGATGCAAATGCATATTGATTTGCATATTATTTTTTAAACCTGGAAAGTAAATTTTAATTTGCACTGTATTTGAATGTAAACTCATTAATTTCCAGTGTGACATATACAACTAAAAACGACGTTTCTTTTGGGTCAAATAATTAAAGCATTTTAAGACTCAAGTCTGTCTTAATATCTACAAGGGCATAAACATTCTCATCAACCAGTTATACAGTACAATTGTCTTTACTTTGATAGTTACCTGATGATAAACCTCTCACACTGTCCAGTCTTTACCTACTTTCTACTCTGTGTCTCATGCTGATTTAAATAGTAGGAGAACAAGTAATCTAAGGTAGCTAATGCATTCAACTGAACTGGACCCTGCGATAAACTGTATGTTTTGTAAACTGCGTGTTGAGGTCATCATCAAATAGTGTTGCATGTGAAGAGAATTTCATACATGATGCTTCTGCTGGTTCCAATGTTCACCAGAATTTTTGTGCCATTAAAGCAAAGTTCTGATAAAGACTTTGGTATGAGATCAGGCTACTACACGCTGTCAGATATGCATATAGGATTGAGCTGTCATCCCCTCCACCCAGCTGTTTTCACCCAAGTAAATCTGTAACTTTTACAACCCCACTTCAAATCCTTCATTTTTAAGTCTGCCCAAAGTCCAAATGCAACTGAGATTAATGAAAATGGTGACCTGTAGAAGTAGAAGTAGCTCTTTCTGTCTACATGTCTTTCTTTCTCTCCTAGACTGTCAGCTTACTCAAACACAATTAAAAAAACAATAACCAACCAAAAAAGAGCCAGGAAGAATCTTCTAGTGTCACTATAGTTAAAATCTCTGTGCCATTCACCCAAAATAAGTCTGGAGTAGTGGAGAAATCCGATTCTCCTCTGCTGCATGTATACACAGATTTCCAGTAACCAGGATTCTTCAAGTGGATGTGAAGTTGTTCCCAGTTTTTTCCCAGATAAACCAGATCACTGAACTGCTGGTAGAAAAAAAAAAAAAAAGCCACTGACCTGGCAGCCCAGGCATTTGTGTTGATGTTGAAAGAAGCGATGGTTCCTCCAAACAGCGGTGTAGTTTCAAAGAGCCACACCTTCATATTGGCACAAGCGTCCCACTGGTGCTTACCATCCACTACACCATTGTAGCCTAGGCCAGACAATATACATGAACCCTCCTGTAACACACACCATTTACATTATTTACTTGTGTCATATTGCACCCTGGAAATTTTTAAACACATATATGAATGTGGTAAGAAAAAGTTAAACTGGGAACTGTAAGTAAGTGGAGTTTCATTTAAACGAGGTGCAGTATGTAGTAACAGTATGGAACCAAATCAGTAGCTGTTAGCTTATCACCGCTAACTCACAAATTCACTTCTTCAGGGACATTTTATGCACATATTTGCAGATCAAGAGGTTACTCACCTCTATAACCCAGCAGCTGACGTATTTATACAAACCGATTTTGGCCCACAGCAGAATAAACACACAGCGATACCAGAACGGCTGAGCCTGTAGAAGGACACAGTTTAACATTTGAGACAAATAAGAATTCACCCTGATGCTTTCACTTATGCATCAAAAGATGTAAAGTGAGTGTAAAAGAGTTTACATGTCATTCTTACCTCATACTCATCTGTTAAGAAGTAGCTGTCTGGGTAATACGGACTAAATATTGTATATATCGCCAGGCAAGCGAAACCCACACTAAACCTCTTCATCGCTGGGATAACACTGAGGACGAAAGCAAAAGAAGGTAATTCAGACCGCTGTGGGGCTGTGACACTGGACAGCCAATTCCTCTTTTCATTTTTCACGTATTTCTCGACCGTACCTGTTTGGAGGCTTTCCAGGGCAGTCAGTGAGCTCCCCTGCCACCAATCTCTGGTAGCTACGTAGTGTAAACTGGGGTCCCACCAAAAAGCCTCCGTAGAAGTAGGAAAAGCCAAATATCTCAAGCAGAGAGGGCACAGATGACAGAGCCGAGTTCTTCTGCTCTGAACTCAGCTGGGACTGGAAAATAGCAATATCAGATGAAAAAGATTATTTAAAAAAAAAAAGAAAAACTGGACACTGTGTAGAAGGGAGTTGAGGAAAAGAACAGAAACTGACAGAAGGAATTGTAGGCACACTCATGAGCCCAGGATCAATCTAGGTAGAAGATAAATGGCCATTTAATATAAGTGCATCAAATAATTTAAATATAATATTAAAAATATATAATAAACTTGATGTCTTTGAATTTTGAACTAACTGCTGTACAAAATTAATAAGCCATTTTGACCATTTTCTGCTATTTTATAATTTGCAATACAGATTACTTACTCATAACACTTTAGCCTTTACTCAAGTAACGTGTTGTCATCTAGAAACTGACTATCAATTTCTTGCAGATGATTTGTACCCAATAATCACCATGAAAACGATTGTATATTCCATCACATACAGTATCCATTCTTTATCTCTTTTACACACGACAGTTAAAGAAAGAAATGGGAGACAACGGAACCTAACGGAGAAACAAAGAGCAAACTCAAAGAGCTTCCAGACGGACAAGATGAACATGGTGACTAATGATCAGGCAAGTGAAAGTAGGAGAGATCAACGAACTCACTGAGTCCTTTCCACCATCATAGTAATCAAATGACAGACCTGTAATGACAAAATGCAACTTATGTCAAGCTATTTCAGAGTGGCTATTTTAATGTCATGATCATTTGAAGTGACACATTTAAAGAATGCAGATGCCAGTCATGTGTTTATAATGTGTTAATCATTCACTAAAGAACACAGGAAAATATCTCAAACACACTGAGAAAACTTCTACCTTCATGCAACATTTGAGTTTGTCAAACAGAACAGTGCTAAGTTAGCAAAAATCCACCTACCGACAAGTTTTAATGTGAGGACACAATGAGGCATAGTCCACATGATGTCATACTTCTCTGTTGCTGTGTAGTAATATCCTGCCAGCAGGTATATCTACAGAAAGATGATAACGAGAAAAGTTTGAAAAAACAAAAATATCCACGTGTTTATTACAGTTCTAAGTAACTTCACGGGGAAATAGTGAAAACAGAACATTGCAGTAACAATTGGCAGAAATTGTGTTTTTTACAAATAAGGATATTTCGGAGTGAGCATATTTCTGTTTAAGAACACGAGTTCACATGTGACACATCACAAGTGCATGAGAAAACAAAAGGCTGCAGCACTTCTACAGGAAATGTGATAAAATCATGAGTTATTTCAGATTATCGTTCTTGGTTATGGTTGCTCCTTTTAACACGTGGTACATAAAGGAAATCAGAATAATGCTGCAGAAATCAGATAGAACAGACTATGCAGACAGACTGGTGGGCAGTAACTAAGCCACTGCAGTAAAAGTCTGACACTGAACAAAATGCAGCTAATCCTTTGAAGTAAGTAAGCCTGGATGCATAATAGGGACGAGGAAAGAAAAATAAGCCCGGAATGCCTCACCATTTGAAAAATAAAACTGCTCAGGACAGCTGTTACCGTCCTTCCCATGAGCCTCAGCATCAGGAACTGCACCAAGACGCATAGTGTGGAGTGATAGAGCTGAGAGCCTGGGAAAGAAACAGACACGGGAATGTGGAGACAAGGGTGAGTGCATTCAAGTGTGACCTGTAGGACTGTACATGACAACTGCACTTTTCCTCCACAGTTCAGTGTGAGCAGGGATGGACAAGACACCGAGGCTGAGACGTGATGCGCTGTACAAGACGACAGACTTGAAATGAGATTGAAGAGGGCTCGAGAAAGACAAAACAACAGACCTGCTGTAAAATCCAAGTGCAGCAACAATCAAAAAGAGAAAGAAATCCGTGTTAGTAGTTTCTATAGGAAACTCCATCATTTCATATTTTACTATTCATTTAGTTGATTAGTTAACGATCAGAAAATGATTCTGAAACCATTTCAAATAAACTGTGAAAACCTATTTGACTCCAATGCATTTTTTTATTCATTTAGTCCATCGCTTATTATAAATAGCAAAGAAGCACATCAGATATTTACTTCTGATGAGGAAGCAAATGTTTCTTTATATTTCCTCAGAAAAACCAAAACTACCAACCAACTATTTAACAATATCAAATCATTATTTCGGGTTAAGCAAAATGTAAAATAATGATTGGTAGATTAGTAGAGTTATAGAGCATCACCTTTACTTCCTCAACCCAGAAATTATTCAACAACAGCTGATGATTTATCCAACTAGACCTCCCTAAGGTATTAGATTCTGATCTGAAAAGGACAAAGGTGCTTTCTGTTTAGGTCCACAGTTTATTTTGGCTGTTAAAGTATTTTTAAAATGTTTTTTTTTCTGCTGCTTATAATTTTTAAATTTATCACATATCCTTCTCTTAGAAATCCAAAGCTAATAACAACCAGTATAATGTTTATGCATCAGCCAAAAGGGATTAAGGCTTCTGCTAATTGTTTAAGAAGCATTTAAATTAGCTTTTACAAACAATAGAAATGTATTTATGTATTTATATAACATCATCAATTTGAAGTTAGTGCTGACAATAATGTAAACTGCTTGTGACATTTTTATTAAATTCAAGTTACAATTTTGGGCACTTTAACAGCTCTAATGAGGAGTGATTTTCACGTTTGTTTTTCGTGTCTTGCATTAACAAGTGAGGCAGCATAAAAGGCAGGTAAGAGGACGAAGCTACAAGGTCACTATTGTTGCAAATAATGGAAAATCAAAATGTAAAAAAAAAACAACAAAAACCTAAAACCTATGAATGCAATGCAACATGTTTTTAGTCCTCAAGAATATACACCAAACATTTTAGAAGGTAACACCAAATATGAAGATCAATTTTAACCCCCTAAAATGACCTTAATGTGCCCGTTTATCTCACCAAAGTTAAATGCTGCTAAAGCCAGTCCGGAAAAAGCGTGGAACAAGTGGATAACTGTGGCAGACTGGTGGAACAAGAACCGTCTGTACACCAGAGCACAGGGATACCCTGCAAGACAGAGAAAACAGTTATTGGTGAGACTGCGCATGTTTTCATATCAGCTAAGGGAGCTATGTTGACACCTCCTGGTATTAAAAACAGTGACACTGTGATAGAGTCATGCAGGGCAAACACACACACACACACACACACACACACACACACACACATACACAAGGACAAGGCCCACTTGTGTGGTTGTTGCTGAAAATCTGGCATCTCAAGGAGAATAATAACTGCCTGGTAAAACGTTCTTTTTACATAGGGTCACAACTGGACTCATAAGAACACGCCACATTTGCAGTTAGCTCTTTGAGTGGAAGAGAGGACCAGGGACCGACAAAAAATTAATTGAATATCACATTCACATGCGTTCTCTTTAACTTAAAATAATAATGTGCTTAATATGATCTTTAACGTAAAGTAACAATATGGCTTCTATGTACCTTTTACTCCTGTGTTAGAATGAAAATAAATAAAGTTGATTTATCTGTCGATAAGTCATGAAAAGAAAAGAAACTAAACTAAACCTAAGATTAAGCTGATAATATGAAGTACTGTTGCTGTAATTCAAGCTGAATTTGCCTATTCGTCCGTGCTACAGATCTCCATTGTTGTCCAAACACTAAAAACATGTCAGTGAGTCGCACTACACTGGCTGACGTTTGTTCATTACAATGCAAAATGACACTGTAGTTTATGTGAAGCAAACACTATCCTGCTGCTATGAATATTCCCAACTCCATATTAATACTAGTGCTTTAATATTGCTTAAATTGTTTAAAATCCTCCACTATTGATTAATATTGGCTTGCAGTGTCCTGCCCTTCCTGTTTAAGACATTTAAGCTTCCTCTTTCTAAAAATAAAATACTTTGATCTGTTTTTTTACTTTGAAGAAGAAACAGCTATGAAGGGGAGTGGCACAGACAGAACTGCACAGCAGTCGTCCAACAAACCTACAGCTGTTGGTTTGATCCCTGGCTCCTGTGGTCACATGTTGAAGTGTCCTTGAGCAATACACTTAACCCCACTTAGTTTCTCGTGGTGAGTGTTGGTCAGCTGCATAGCCGCTCACCCATCAGTATGTGTGTGTGTGTGTGATTGTAAGTGTGAATGGGTAAATAAAAAGCAGCCTGAGGTACTTTGAGTACCAGCAGGTAGAAAATCCCTATATAATTGCAGACCATTTACCATTTAAAATGACTGGGACAGCTTAAACTTATTGCTTTTCTCTTACATTATAGTTGTGAACATTAAAAACAGCCTATCATAACACTAGCCTTATCCTTAAAACTTTAATCCAATTAATAATGTGTAAAGCTGCAGAAGGGCTAATCATTTGAGCTGGATGCAGAGCGTTCAAAGCATGTTGATTTGTAGCAACTGTGGTCAATTTTTTTAATCAATACTAAAAACATCAATATTGCTTTTGCAAAGCAGTTAGCCAACCCAAGTCTAGGTTAAGTCAATGTATGTATAGCAGCAGGCAGAAACACCTTTTTTTCAGACTACACTGCGGTGGTGCAAGGCAGTTACGACCACAAGATTATGAAATGCACATTAAGCAAGAATAATATGTGGAGCACGCAATAGACTGACTGAAGGGCTTTAGGCATTAACCCACCAAAGTGTGATCTGAATGACTGAAAGAAACTTTTAGTCAGTTTTGTGGTACACGTAGTCTCTCGTTATTCTATTGTACACAATTGGTGTGCCTGTATTCATTGAATTACAATCCATCTTGTCCTTTTTATGCCACTAAATTCATTTGACAGCTACTCACCACTTTGCAGATGTACATCTTTAATACAAAGGCAGGATTTAGTGATATATAAAAGGCGTTAAAGCTTAGTTTGCAGTTTACAGCCCAACTTCAGTCCACAACAAATACTGTATGTTCTCATCATAAAATGTGATTTCAGAAGTACTGCCACATCTATTTAACTATATGATAATACTTCAAGTGTGATGGCCTCAGCAAGACCTGGGTTCTGCCTGGTCTATTCGTAGTTGGCTGTGTGACTTCCAGGAAGTCAGAGAGTGAAGCTGAGGTTTCGACATGCAATACACCTGTGTCAGTTGGCTTGAGATTTCCCAAAGGATGCCTCAAAGATCTGCTCACCTCTCTTCCCCTGAGCCTGCGTCCAGTCTTTTTCTTTTCCTACATCTACTCACACTCATTTCACACTACCCATTCAACACTGCATATAACACTGAAGCTATATGTTTTCAATTAAAACCTGTAGAATTATGTGAAGAAGTGTGTGTGGCCTCCCTCTTTTGTTACATGCTGTTGAGCCAGGTCGTGACAGAGGGGAGTAGATTTGCAGAAATTACACTTAGAATACATGCAGACCAGACTTTCACCTTTGTTTGACCAAAGGTGTCACGTTCAATGTTAGTTACTTTGTTTTTTGACATTTTTTAAAAAAATCTGTAACTCAGCTGGATTCATGCCAGGAAAAATCAAATTCTTGATATTCATCTATTGATTATGTTTGTGTACCTCTGCTTGACGATCATGTATTATAAGTGAGGGAGGACACAGGGAGGAAAACAGGCGTTGTACATGTGTCAGAGCAAAGTTCAGACAGAGAGGACAGCATGAAGGACGTCCTCCACCACCCGGTGACATTCCCAACTTAAAGGCCTGAAAGTTAGTGCTACAGGGTTACAACATATGCGGAAAAAACCGGATCTGAACTGAAAGCAAACTTGTTACCCGTGACAAACAGTGACAGTAAACGCAACCTGAGTGGAAGACTGAGGGTTGGGGGAACAGCTGGGGATCATTCCCCATGTCAGACCCCCTCCCCCTCAGCAACACTGAGGTCACTCCTTTCACTCACCTCAGTACTTCTACACCTACAGCCCCCCCACAACAATTTCTTCCATATGCAAGATCCGATTTTTCTATAAACTGCATTTAATAATTGCCAAGCTTATTCGACCTAGATTTCTAGTTGCACAGGTATGTGGAACTAATAAGAGGTGAGTGGACAGCGACAATATTTGGCCCGACACCGGAGTTCTATTAAAAGTGTTAGCCCGGTGCCCCCCTCCATGTGCCAGTCAGCAGCCACAAGTTAGCCGCTGGTGGGGACATCTCCAGCAAAGTTGATCGCACAGGGTGCGTCGCCTCTTTCCAAGGCTTGCGGGACATTCATCACTCGGTTCTGACGAGCACTAACCGATTGATCCCGAGACATATTTAGCTGCTTCGCCCGTGCGTTTTGGCAGAGCCACACAAATGATGTGGAGCGATGTGTCACAGTTGACTAGCAGACTGAGCTCTGTGTTAGCAGTGACAGTTAGACACAGCAGCGAGAGCCGCTCGGTCACACCTGTCGCCGGGAAGGGGAGACTGTTCGAGCGGCCTGGAAAAAAATCGATTGCCTCATTAGGAAAGACTTACCAATCAGAATAGACAGCATGAGCCGAACCGCTGGCTCCGGGGAGCCTAAAGACTCCGACAGTTTCTCCATCAAGGGAGCCGCCATCTTTCTTGTGGGCGGAAACGTTCGCTCGCGACGGTTCAGTGAACTCCACTGTCTCACGGCAGAAACATCCACCCAGGAACGTGCAGTCAGCGGCCGAGGCGGCGCAACTTCCCGCAAAGTTTCACTTTGTGGTTCTGCAACTCTGAGCCCTCCTCTTCTGCCTTAACCGTCGCTCCTTACCACAGTTTGCTAGGGGAATATCTTCACATTATTATGTAGATCAAGTTGGCCGGACCTGGGCTGAACCGACAGGATGCACCGGCACAACCGGAATTATGTAACAACGTGAGTCAAACTAATGAAGACAAATATGAGAAGGTGCATTGTCGCCACTCAAACCCAGTGTGATTCAACGGTGTGTGACTGCCCCCAACCGGTGGGAGACAGGAACAACAACGGCTATGATAACAACAATCACAACAACTTTCCGTTTTTGTTTTTTTTTTTTTACTGTGGACCAGAAAACATAAACAATAAAAACAATCTGACAAAAAAACACAAGCCAGTTTAAAACAAATGCATGACAATAACGATCCTCACCAGACATGTGTCAGCATCACTCGTGGCCACATGTTCCCTCTAAAAGTCTGTTACCGGTAATGAAAGTGGAACAGCGTCTTCCTATTGTCCTTTGAATAACAGCAGTGAATGAACCAATCAAACGAATGAAGTCGCTTGGTCATTTGGTCTTTATTTCCTTGTTTTTATTTAGCAGAAACACGTGATAACTTGATCCACAATTCACTATTAGTTTGTTTAGATGCTCCCTGCATAATGGGAAAACATGTTTCCATGTATTTTTATTTTTTTTCCAACAGTTTATTCGGGCTTCTCTGTATGAAAAGCCTTCTAGAAAAATATCTAAAGAGCAAAAGTTCCTTGACTCTTCCAAGGATTTCAGACAGAACTACTGAACGGAAACATATCCTGTTGTCATGGTGTTTTGTGTAGTTGCAAAAAAGGTCTATATGAAGCTCATAATACGTAATAACAACAACACAATTTGTCAATACATAGACATCAAATGTATTTTTAGCACCTTTATGCACTAATGCAAACTTTATTGAGTCATATTTTGAGTGCACAGCATGTTGGGTATTCAAAACAAGGTCGAATATCCTCCAATCAGAGCGCCTTACACTTTAAGGGGGCGGGACTTTTGTTATGGCTCGTATTGCAATTCTACTGATTTGTACTAACTAGTTGTCTTCTTTCCTCTAAGTAAAAAGTGAATTCATGACACGATATATTTGGACGTGTGTGCAATTGCTGAAGTTAATTGGAGCCCAAACGTCTTCGTCAGTCAGTCGGGGAATAAAACATAGACAGACCAAAGAACCGAGTATGCTCTTCCAACTTTACTGCATATTACCTGGAAACTGGTGCTGCGTTCAGGGGAAAAGGTGTTCACAATAAATGCTGATGGGATTTAGTATTTTTGCCTTCCTTGCACAGTTTGCTAAGTGTTACACCTGTTCCAATTGGGAACCCATACTTCCTTGTTGGCCAGGCTTTACACGCGACACTTAAATGCGCCATGACATTCTGCTCTTCCCCTTCCTCAAACGTAGAGACGTGTTTGCAGGCGTGCCACCATAAACCAATGGAGAGCGGGGAGGGGAGGGGCCTGGGTTTCCGTGCCTATAAAAACCCCGAGCTGCTCCCTCACATCTGCTCTCTCGTTCCAGACAAGGGTGACCCCGAAGGCTTGTTAAACGGTTAAAATATCTCACAAAATCCGCCAAAATGAGCAGGAAATTCTTCGTTGGAGGAAACTGGAAGATGAATGGCGACAAGAAAAGTCTCGGGGAGCTCATCGACACCCTGAACGGAGCAAAGCCGGACCCCAATGTCGGTAAGTGGGTTTTGGACAATCCTTACGGCAAACGGGCTTTTTAACGGCAAACGCTTCGCCAATTGTGTTTTTTATATTTCATTGACATCGCGCTGTAGTTAGTTCAGCTACACGATCACCTACAGTTTCCTCTTTTTACGTCGCCATCCAGAGTCAACATGGCTCCGTCATCCAGTAAATCAATGACACTCGAACCATCACTGACCTCCATCTCCTTCATTTTACAGCCTCATGCAGTCTCATGCAGTCTCATGCAGTCTCCCTCAGTGTGAGTCCAGTGGCTTTCTGATTTTTACCCGAGCTAACACTGAGCCACAGACAGGGGTGCATGAGATGAGGAGCTCACATTTTCAGTAATGTGGGAGGTGGATGTGCGTTAGCAGCGGCACGTAGTCCACCAGGCAGCTCTGCCTGTGCTGTCAAAGTGCAGGGTGCATTCAAGGACGCTCCATTTCAGCCATACCGTGGAAATATTGGTTTTTCTCAGCGATTTATTTTTAACCTATAAGGGGAGTTGTCGGGCCGGTAGATGGTTAAACTTTATCGTCAACGAGAAGTTGAAAAAGCTAAAAAAACACAGTTGTGCACCATGAAAATAATCTAGTTTTCGACATTTCCAACGCGACTTGAATGCAGCAGTAGACATTTTCCTCTTTTTTTCCTGGAATCTGGAAACACATTACACAGATGCAGCTGCTGTTTCATCAAAACACTAACTCGGTGCACGAGTCCCTGAACACAAGCAGGGAGACGCTGAAAATGTCTGGGCCCGTTTCCTGTCATCAGGCCAAGTTGTGCTCCTCCTTGAACGTCCGTGTTATGCAACTTTAATATTGTGTATGCCAGTCCTGATCTGTCACACTGTCCAGACAATCTCTGGACCCTGCTTCATTACACCCCTCACGGGGCAAGCAGACATTTCCCACTGGTCTCTCATAAGAGGTTTAAAGTGCACAGGTTCCTAACTCAGACTGAGTTTAATTATATATTTAATCATATTTCACATTTTTAACCCAGGTTCATGACATTTGCTTGACTTCTGCAGAATGCAGCCTTGTAGGTGACCTTTTGATGGCTGAACTCAGACCTTTGATGCAGAGAGGCTGAGGAGAAATGACCTTTACCAACCAGTAATAACTAGTGGTGATTAATATAGACTCTTGTGACCCCAAAGATATAGTTACAATGTGAATGCCAGTGTCTTGACTTTACTGTACTCTGTTTGACCTGTGCAGACGCCACAGCTGTTGACTTTAGTAAAATCATGTTTGCCCATGAGGGCACATATTTTTCTATTATATACAGTGCAAAATCAGGGTCAAAGAGTTACACCAGTGGCAATAGTGATGTTTCTTAATACAGTTTGATAATTGGGCAATGGTTGTTTCAGTGTATTTTGTGAATGTGTTTTGGCTTTGCTGCTGTTACAAGTATCACAGATGTAAAAAAAGCAGCATTTAGTATCACATGTTTAGTATAAATGTTGTATCTGCTGTTCCTTAACCTACATTTATTGTGATTTTATTTTTTTTTCGTTGTTGTCTTTTCCTTGTGACAAATGTGACATTACTTTGAAAATTGATTTGAACATATTATTATATTATTTACTTTTTATCTTATCCACATTACTTATGACTTTTCTGTGAATTATAGTTTTTTTGTGTTTGTGCAGTTTATATTGACACATTCATTGTTTTTTCTGTGTTAATAGAGGTTGTGTGCGGTGCTCCATCAATCTACTTGGATTTTGCCAGGTCCAAGCTGGATGCCAGGTTTGGTGTGGCTGCTCAGAACTGCTACAAAGTTCCCAAGGGTGCCTTCACTGGAGAGATCAGGTATGTTGCATGCATCATAGGACATTTTTAATGGTTGTATAATGAGCAAATAAAGATTTATGTATGCAAGCAGCTTCATACAGAACGCTTAAATTCACTGAAATGGCTCCATTGTCACTTGCAAAATCTTTGACTATAGTAGGTTAGAACAGAAATACAAAATCTTTCACAATATTTAACATCAAAGTGTTTTTTAGGTGGCAAAGATTTATTGACTTATTGATTTTATTTATTGACTTATCTGTTTTCAGCCCTGCGATGATCAAGGACTGTGGCATCGAATGGGTGATTCTGGGACACTCTGAGAGGCGCCACGTCTTTGGAGAGAATGATGAAGTAATTACAGATTAAGTTGTCTTGTTGTTTGCACTAGCGAAGACTGTCATAAAATGCTTCAATCCTACCGTGTACACTTTGTGATTTAGTTTTGTGTGTGTGTTGCTAGCTCATTGGTCAGAAGACAGCTCATGCTCTGGAGAGTGGACTTGGTGTGATCGCCTGCATTGGTGAGAAACTGGATGAGCGGGAGGGTGGCATCACAGAGAAAGTCGTCTTCGCTCAGACCAAGGCCATCGCAGGTACAAGACTCTAAACTGTCCTACTACAGATTAAAAAGTGCATGCAAGCTGAAAATCAAAAACTTGCAAAATAAAAGTCTAATCCCATCTCTTTTACAGACAATGTCAAGGACTGGAGCAAGGTTGTACTTGCTTATGAGCCTGTCTGGGCCATTGGCACTGGCAAGACTGCCTCCCCACAACAGGTAAATATTAGAAACCAGTGTATTTCCTGACTACTATGGTCTCTTACTATACCCCAAAATAATGATTCCGTTTACTGTCTGATTTCTCAGGCTCAGGAGGTTCATGAGAAACTGAGGGAGTGGCTGAAGACTAATGTGTCTGAGGCTGTTGCCAACTCTGTGAGGATCATTTATGGAGGTCAGCCAGTGCTATAAGTTGGTCTTTTTTCATTTGTGGTTAAATTTTTAGACCCGTTCTGATGAGTCAATTCTTCTTTCCAGGTTCCGTGACCGGTGCCACCTGTAAAGAGCTTGCTTCCCAGAAGGATGTTGATGGTTTCCTTGTAGGTGGAGCCTCCCTTAAGCCAGAGTTTATTTCAATCATCAACGCCAAGGTATAAAAACCCAGGCAGCTGCGACGTACAGTGTTGATCAAAGGCCGACTCCATTCAGAGGACCCATTTCCATCATCCCTAGCTTCCAGCACTTAGTCCCCTTCCCCTTCTTGTTCAAAGTATTTGCGTAATTGTGTCACTCTCATTTTCCTTTTATTTTTGAGTATATGGTCTCAAAGAAAAGGGCCAGGTTGACACATGTGCTGTTTTGCTCTGAAAAGTCCGCTGAGAACAGTCTGTGCATACTAACTTCTACACAAAGTGCTCAAACTGTAAAGACTGACCGTTCCACCTTGCGGTGGACAGGCAGTCCACGCCTTTACTTGAAGAGTTTACAAACTTTGGTGTGTGAACAGTGTCACAGCTCTTGTCAGATTTAATTGTCTTTTAAATACTGGCGTCTCTTTTGTGTAATTGTGATGTTATGCCCCCTGTAGATGTGCACAATCCAGCTCCCATTGGCTGTTTGGCCAAGAGGCAAGTGTTCATTACGTGTTAATCACATTGTTTTATGGTCAATTGATTTAAAGTTGGGAAGGCTGTGAGGAAACCTAATAAAATAATTAGACATCGTCTCAGTCTGTTGGTCTTTGTTCTTTAGTCCTGTTGATATTTATCCTATTATATATTTTACAGAGTACATACTAATAGGCTTCCTGGCCTCTTCTTCTGCTTTGTGTTCATATACATAGTGTCTCGGTGGTGTTCACACGATAGTAGAGACAGTATCTTATTACAGGACTCCTGTTAAGACAATGCCATACAGAGAAGCATGTGACTGCTATTTTTAGCCTGGCTCAATGAAAACAGACACCGCAGTAAAATACTGATGTATCAGGGGAAAGTTGTATTTGCCAATTACAACTCTGCACACACACTTATGTTCATTAGATTGTAAAATCAAACCCCAAGTGCATGGAGCATTTTAGTCGCCACAATGTCTTTGTAGTAACAAGCCTTTATTTCCACTTCAGTCTATGTGTCAATGGAGTGTGAACACTGCTGTCAGATTTCTAACCCAACTTCTCTAACTGACAAATGGGTTTTATTGTGCTGAAGACATGCTGTATCTTTCTGTGTCCCTCTATGTCAAATACATTTAAGAGGATTTCTTGGCTGGTTAAGTGTTAAATAAATTTATTTATTGGAATTCATAACGATTACTTTGAGCTGGACTGTGTCTTTCCTTAGTATGCTTTTGTTAACAGCTAAGATTGACCTCTGCACTAACAGCGAGTACAACATTTCCATTAATCAGTTACTGTAGCAGGAGGTTGAGGTAAAATTTTCATTTTGTATTTTTTTCCCATTCTTCTGCAAACAGTATTAACCAAATATTCACTTGTCCCTGTTTCTTTGTCTTTATGTTCTCACTGTACTGAAACAGCCACCGAACCACATCGAATGAATAATAGAACTCTATTACCACATGCTGCATAAAATAACTAGTCACTTTGTCATTTTTTTCTATGAAAGAGAACTAACAAAACGTGACAATATTATTTTTCAAAACAAAAGTAATAAAAATATTTCATTTCTTTTTTAAGAAACAGCGAACTATATCTTCACCTCAGTCCTTTAACCCTATAATATAAGTTGTATCATAAATGACACAGGAGTTTCTGAGAACTCTTTATGACCTCTACATGATCAAGACTTTCCTGACCAACCTAATGTTCAGTATCTGAGACATGTCTTCTGCCCTCCGGTGGATTATCCATGCACTCCATGTGGGTTTCAACAATATTTCCAAGATGGCTGCCTTCATCTGGTGGTTTTCGGAATGGAATAATAGTTTTTAAATGTTACTATAAGAATAAACTAAACAGTAAAAAAAATAAATAAACAGTCAAAACTTGTATGTCAGCATGTATATTTATTGTGTTAAAGCAGCTTATAAGCACTTAATAGTTTGTACTCTGTGTTATAATAAGATCTTATTGCATATATCCAAATATGACATAGCAGATATAAAAAAAGTTAATTTTCTGTAAATCCCTCAGTAATCATTGCTTTGAATTTCATGATGAACTATACTGTCATGGTTATTAAACTAATTAAAGATTTTAATTTAAACATATTTTCTTATGTACAATATGTTTTAGAGAACAAATACTGGTTTTTGGTTTATCACATGTGCAAGAAAAAGGTTCTAAAAGGCTTCTGTTTAGAAAAAGAAGAACCAAACCTAATTTAGTCTCCAAATGCAATGAACAAAGATACTCTGCACCTGCTCCTACTGCAGTCTGCTGACTTAGTTTGTCTTCCGGTCCAGCAGGCGGCGCCAGTGCCTCATGTTGAGCTCTCTAGCAAACAAAGCAAACAATAAAAAATGTTTAACATATATTCATATTATATAAAATCAAGATGAACTACTCGACAGGTTCTACTTTATTTTAATTTTTCGCTCTATGTATTTACTTTGTCTGCTCCCGTTACGACTCCGACTCCCGACATTATCCAATCAGATTGGTCGACGCAACGCGTTGTTGAGATTTGGACCGTGTAAAGAAAGTAGCTATTGGGTCTGCTAGAAGTCGCCCAATGACGCAATAACCTAATTTGTAATAAAACTATAGGTGAGAAAATTAATGTTGTGGTGTAGATAAAAACAAGTAACAAACACCCTAAAAGTGTTTAGACTACAAATTAACATTCTTTAGATGGTTGTTGTTTTTTATGGCAGTATTTTAATATTTGGGACCAGGAAAAGGGGAGGAGCCACCGCTCGTTGAGAAGAGCAACGACACGCGTTTCCACGTCAGTGTCCAAAAGTCTCCAAAAACAACAGAAAAAGTCTCTGGATTCATCGCATGTCTCTGCACACTCGCCAACACAGCGACAGAGTCACTAAGTTTAACGGACTGTGCACGTTGGGGCCTCGGCCTCCTACAATTACCCATGATTCCATTCTCCGCGTAGCTCCGCGTCACGTTTACGTGTGTCGACGCAGGAATGGAACGCGGCCTTCCGT
This sequence comes from Channa striata, assembly GCA_033026295.1. Classification (NCBI taxonomy): domain Eukaryota; kingdom Metazoa; phylum Chordata; class Actinopteri; order Anabantiformes; family Channidae; genus Channa; species Channa striata. The sequence goes on along the minus strand of CM065175.1, from coordinate 18,581,192 downwards.
GTCATGTCCGTGTTTACAAGCGAAGCGTGACGTTCGCGGACTCGCCAGCGAACGTCCTGCAGCGCAGATCCGAGCCGTCTGCCCCACTCACGGCGCCGAAGATGCAGTCACTGAAAGCGTTTCTCAACCAGAGGCTGGCGGCAGTGGCGGAGGAGATTTTCGGAGCTGTGGAAAAGACAATAGCCGAGTACCAAGAGGAGATTTCGCGTTCGAAAGATGTAGAGATCAGTCGTCTCAGACTGCAGTTGAAGATCCTCAAGTCGGGTAAGTTTGAATGAAATCTGATGAAAAACATAACTCGTGCACTTTTGCATTTGTGTTTAAAGTTAAATTGCATGGTGGTGATTTTTTCCCTCCCCCTTCAGATGCACGTACAGATAGATGCCTTGGAGTCCAGCTGCAGCAGCCCACCCATCACCACCTTCCATCTCAGCAGCACCACCTGTCAGTCCCTGCAGTGGAAGCTGCCGAGCCACAGCACGGCGAGGAGGACGGAGGCCAGTGCATGGAGCAGGAGCCTCCAGAGCCTTCACAGGTCAAGAAAGAGCAGCAGAAGGGCCACCGAGCTTTCTGGGTGGATCACGATACACAGCAGCTTGACGGTCTCGACTCGGACATCAAAGACTTCATCTCATCTCCTTCCAGTCTGAAATCGAGTCTGCAGTATCCCGGCTTACCCTTTCACCCCTACCACAACAACAGCGACAACAGCGAGGAGAGTAAAGAGAAACCCTACAGCTGCTCAGTTTGCGAAAAGCGTTTCAGTAACTGCTCCCACCTTGCAGCTCATATCAGGACACACACAGGAGAGAGGCCGTACAGGTGTGAAATATGCAGAAAGACCTTTATCACAACAAGCGCTCTGAACCGACACCAGACGATCCATACCGAGGGGAAACACTTCGTGTGTAATTATTGTGGGAAATCTTTTAAGTGGATGGAGTCTCTTGGCAGACACGTGAGGAGGGTTCACAAGAGGGAGAACATGCCTGTATGACTTCCTGCAGTGGGAGACTGAAATGACACTAGTCCAGTCCGTCATGTATGATTCAAATAAAAAAATTATGTGTTTTTATGTATGAATTGTGAATGATGTTGGTAAATGTGCTTTGACCTCATTAAACCATGTGTACATGAGCACTTTATGTAAGTTATGTGCATATAAATGGTAAGAAAACACTTAGTGATATGATAAAAAAAATCAGTACATTTATTATTGGAAAATATGGAGGCTTTCAACATATTGATGTTCATTGTATTTTGCTTTCTGCTGCAGGATGATCAGAACGGAAGTTGCACTGTCCTCCAGTAGGTGGCAGTGAAAGCACAATTATTGTATGTCAATATTTTATGTGATTCTGAAACAACAGATTTTGCATAATGAGCATCTTTAACTTTTTTTAATGCTTTCAATGTATTTTTGGTGCGAACACACGTGTTTTTGTATCATTGTTTCAGTGAAAGTTTAAAAACAGTATTTCTATGTTATTGCTACATAAATTTTTATATTGCTACTTTAGTAAATTATATCACTACTTCAGAAACATAATCAGGCTCCACAGTGTCTGACAGTTTCTGTTTCATCCTGTTCTCTTCCTCTCTCTCTCTCTTTATTGAAGCTTCATAATATTAAAACCCAGGAGTCTGTTTTCCATTCGTACATATTCAACTTATTTAGTCCAATTTTTACATATTAAAAATTCAAATTTACCTCCTTGACATTTTATATTTGAAATATCACTTCAGAACTAAACACGGAGGATTTACTGATAAAAAGTCCCACTAAATCACAACAGGGTGATAGTAGATTTGATTTCATTCTTCACATGAGCTTTTAAAACTGATTTTGCGTTTCATTTTTAGCCAATGAACAACACATTAGTAAAGACTGGTTTCACCCTGTAGCTGCTATAAAGATGGAAGCAACCAGTTTGTCTCGGTGGAGTGTCCGTGTAAGAATGTCCAAACTCACATTCAGGTTTGGCAAATCCACCGGTGAAAGTTGTGTATCTTGGCTGTAGTTTGCACTACATGGCAGAAAAAAGTATATAGATATGCTTGGAGCTGTACACACTTTCAACAGAATATATTTGGCATGTCACAGCCGAACAGGTCCAGGTGTGAAAAACAAAGTGATGATTCCCCTTCATTTGTTGCTGTGGTTTTGTTGGTGTTGGCTGACTCTCGCACAACCTTTGTTTTCATTAGTATCACAGGTGATTTTCTTCTGTAACAGTCAAAAGTGAAAAATTCCACAGCTCAACAACTGCACCATGCCATGATATTTAAGCAATAATTTGTTTCTATGGCAACAGCGTAAGAGAGCCCTGTCTTGTTTTATTATGTCAGTGTCCCTGTGTAGTGAAATTAATCTGCATTAAATTATTTCCAAGTTTGGTGTGGAAGAAGTTGACGCAACCTTGATCCCAACTGCATCCAAGGACCTTCTGGGATGATTGAAACACCAACTGAGCCTCAGACCTTCCTGACCGGCATCAGGCCCCAACCTCAGGCTCTTGTTGCCAAATGGAAAGTCCTGCAGCCAGCTTCCAAAATCTTGTGAAAACCCCTGAAATCACAATAGTGGAGACTGTTTTAGGACCCACGTTTTTTTGGATGATGTTCAACAAACATCCAACGGTTGGTGTGTTCAGATTTCCACCCATTTATCACAGCACACACACACACATTTTCCGAGAGCTTATTTGGAGGTTGTACTACTAGTGTTTTCTTGAGCTCTTGATAATAATTGTGGTGAGTGTCTTGTCTCATTATGTTGTAGAACATGTAGTTGAACAGGATTATTATTTCAGGTGACCTTAACTCATTGGAGAGAGATTTGCTGAGAGCTCTCATGTAAATGCAGGTGCTTTGTGCCGTAAACCACTTACATCGAGTGTGCAGAGGAGAGACAATTAAAACGATGACAATATCTCTTTGAAATCGAAAATGTGGATTATAATCATGCTAAATTGTGTGGCTGCTTTCAGCCTCAATCACACGTGTACACTACAATGGTGCTCTGAGCTGATTTGTCTCTATGAAGAAGTTTGCAAAGATGTTAAAGGACAACCCAACAATGGAGATCATTTGTTGTATAACTTGCAGCTCTGTGTTCGCCTTTTTTTGCCGTTTGGCTGAATGTATCACCAGTTTTATGACCAATCTATAGCTTTCTCATTAACACTGTGGCCAAGGTGCTCCTGAATCTATCTGCTCTTTTATTTCATGGATCTAAGGAAGCAAAAATACTACTGCTCTTACATAAATACAAACATTTTGCTTGGAAAGTCTTAAAACCAATTAAATGTAGTTAATCAATAGACATTTTAGAAGGTATTAAATAGTCTTGACTTTATTATAACAGTACAAAGCAATGTTTGTTATAAAACGTTTGTCTGAAAATGTCTGGGCACGAACTAAATGGGATATTGCTATGACACTAAGGTTTCAGTCAACATAAGACCAGTGAGCTCAGTCATTTCTATGGCAACAGTAAACCTTGTTTTCTCATAATAAGCAAGTGTTGATTTTAACAAAGTGAATTTCTATAAATTGTCATTTTAATTGGATGATCCATCCATTTTGTTCTGCTTGTCTAGGTCCAGACTGCATCTATTATAATGAAAAGTCTAATTATAATAATAAATCATTTAACACTATGTCACCTTTAAAATCCATCGCACTGTATGACAATGAAATATTGTATTAAATTGAACTGCATGCGGTTAAAAAAGATCCTCATTTGAGAATCCTGCTCTTGATCTTGTGTTTGTTTAAATCATCCATTTGCATCTGTGCACGTTCAGGTACAGTGTAAAATGTAAATAGTTTGACCCTAATGTGCATAAATCTACCGCCATAAAAAGCCGCCTCTCCGCTGCTGCTGCATCATCAAAAATCCAACAGTAAACTCTGCTATCAAAATAATGCGTTCATTAACATCAATATTTCATGTTCCACTTCTCAATTTTTAATAACAGCTTGTTCTTTCCACACTGCTCAAACCTAACATTGTGTGTAGTCTAACAGAAGCTCTATATAACAGCGAATTATCTTCAAATTAATGCACCTTTTTCATCCTTTGACTCACCAGCACTCAATTACAAACAATTTACAAACCCTGCTCCTTCTTTCTTCAGTCAACCTTGTGTGAGTTTAACTGTTGTTATCTGCAACCTTGACATATAAAAGCCTTTACATGTTCCAACACTTTTAATATCAACATATTCATGAAGGACAGATTCAGTTATAAGGAAGCAAACTCACACTTCAAAGTTCTTCCCTCTTTTTTCCACGTGTGGAAAATGTCCACATTCCTATTACATGCAACAACCTTCACACTTGCTTGTGCTGTACCTGAGTCTGTCCCTAGCAGGTCTCCAGTGGACTAGATATAAATGTGAAAAGACAATAAATATTATAGCCAAGCCTAGAGTAGTTCATATCATACCTCATTTACAAACCAATGGAAAAAACCGAGGGCAAGAGATGGACCCCACTTAATGTCATGTAATAAGCCTGTGATATATCATTTTTTTTCAGTTGTTGCAGAACTGGTTTTAACTGGGAAATCGGTTGCAGGATGGTGAAAAGGCAGATAAACTGTGGGCACTGAGCTGCACGTCCCTGATATAAAGAAGGCAGACCCACAGCTATGGTCTTGCTCTTGCACCGGTCACCCGCATGTTGTCTACAACCACTTAAAGAGGCTCAGAAATGCTTCAAGATGATCCTCTGGGATCCTCTTCTCCACACTGAAATAGACTGAGTAAGAGGTCAGAAGAGATTGATTGTCTGGCTGAGAGGAGGTGAAAAAGGCTACAAACTCTGTTCTCAGCCAGCACTTGTGCCACTTTGCAGTTTGTCTTTTGCTGCCGTAGGCTGGGATGACACTAGAGCAGATGAATGAGAAGTTGGAGGCTGTGCTCAAGCTGGGGATTCATTGACAAAGGTAAGCCATGCAGGTTTCCACACATTTTAGAAATAGTGTATTCATATTCAGGACAACAACAGCCTTCACAAAAGCAACTAACTGACTGATGAATGAACAGAGGAACTGCAGTGTAGGATTGAATGAATAAAAATGAGAAATGAGGGTCTGGACTGTAACAGCTATTGCATCAGAAGGACAAAAGTGGACCACAAGACAAGTGGAGCGGCAGCCGCAGGGAGACTGGAAAGGTGCAATAAAAGGCTGGGGCTGGTCACACGGTAAACCTTATGAGGTACGACAGCTCCAGCAGGACGAGAAAGATGGCCGTGGAGGAAATGCATCAGCTGGAGGACTCAGCACACAGTGCTGGAGCTGCCTCTTGCAGGCAAAACAGAGCTTGGAAGAGACGAGAACGTCTAAAAAAAAAAGGAATATATTCTGCCGGGAGGTGGGAGAGTGGGGGAGGGACTATATCAAACTTGTCACTGTGCTCTGTTCCAACACAAACACTGGATTTATAAGAGCATAGCTTGACATAATCTGTGGGACCATTTGGAGGTTAATGTCTGTCTCACCATGAATGCCGTCCTTGAAAAACAGCTCAGGCCCAATGTTGGGCCAACTTCACATTCAGTCATTTTATTTCCTTTGTCCCACTAATATGAGGTTAAGTGTTTTATTTTATTTTTACTGCTAATAGTAATTTTTTACAGATTGACCTACTACATACTCCAAAGGCACATATTGATAACTACACTCATACAATGTAGAGAATACAGTGAGTAGTAAAGCAAAGGATTAAATATTATTTGGCGGAAATGTTTATTAGACATACATGACTTTATAATCACTTCTTTTTCTGTTGTTAATAAATAATTAAAACCTTTACAAAGTCTAAGTGTCCATGATTAGCTAAGCATGTGACAGTCTTCATAATCTTCTGCGGCCTTGTTTGTTTAGACTGCTCAAATTGGTATCACATGTGCTGGCAAATTTTATTTTGTAGTATTTTCTGTCTTGCTGCTGCCAGAGTTATGTCTGTTATTAATGACAACGCATCTCGTTTTATACATCACAGGAATATACTTCAAAATTCTCTTGTGATTCAAATGTAACTTGATATAGTGCATAGATGTAATGCACTGAACGTTTCATATCTGGCACGAAAAGAATCATTTGCATTGTTTTTGTCTTAGTCCTGCAACAGCTGCTAGTAATAACTCTTATTTTACGTGCTAAGTTAAAGGAAATGGCGTCGTAATAATGCCAGGTCTATATCATATTCCTGTGTTCAAAATACCGTCTTTCATTTTTCATCCACACCTTTCACAGCGTCCTTACCCATCCCGAGAAACGACTGATGAAGTGCTAAGAATAAACCCCAGATGTGATGTCACCAGAGGGGAAATCAGATTTGTCCTGCTACAACTTTACATTATGTTGACACACTTATTCAAGGTGAATTTTAATGACACCCCGACCTACATATCCAACTCACAAAGCATGCCAAATAAGGTATATGCCACATGCTTTAGTATGTCTGACATCCAATAGCACTGTCCAGACTGAGAGAGTTCTTACAGAAAAAGCTATCAATCAATGTCACATCAGTATGAGTTTTTATTGCATGAACGAGAAGAGTTTTGACATTAAGGAGAGTCTTGTAGGGCGATTTTAAAAGACAGAGCACTTGAACAAAAAGTAAAAGCTGCAAGGTTGTGAGGTTTGCTCAATTAAATCTACACTTCCCCAGATCTGGTAGCCACCAGTCATTCTGTCTTGTGATGTGAAGGCCGTTCTCACTGATCCGTATCTGTTGGAAGGAGATTCCTGCAGCTGGACACGGCAAGAACACATGCGGCCCCGAGTCTTCAGCAGTGTTCGTAAACCACACTCCCGCACAGCTCCTCCTTTCTTTCTCCTTTTTCATTTCTCTCTTTATGTTTTTTTTTTTCTGTTCTTTTCACTTTTACAGTGCAGCGAGGAATGCTGTCTCTCTCTACAGGGTGGCTGGTGTTCACTGGAGCGACTCAACTCCCATGTCTCGTACTCATCCCATGTGTCTCCTATTAGCTACACTCACCAAGAGAGGGAGGGAGACGCCAAAGAAGAGAAAGAAGGGGAGTCAGAAGGAGCAGAGAGAGGGGGGAGGGGGAGGAGAGTGAGGAATTTGATATGCTTTGTGCATGAGTGACTAGTATAAAACAAAGACAGGGCAAATAGTCGGAATGTATGTGAAAGGGGGGAAATGGCTCACACACAAATATGCAAGAGACTAGCAAAAAAGATTATAATTTATTTCCAGATTTTTTTGCCTTCATTTGCATCTTGTTTCACAAGGTAAATTGAAAATAAAAAATAAAAATAAAAACTGACTGCCGTACCATGAAAATGTAAAAAAATAATACAAATAATATGTACTGTATATATAATTATATCATTATCAACAATCAGACAACATTAATCATAATAACAATACTATTGATCATAAACGTAACACTAAATTGCTGGTCTCATGCATATAGAACGCCCCTCAGATACAAAAGAGGGGGTAATTACTAAAAATAGAACCAAAAGTTCCACCAGTTCAGAATAAGCGCCTAGCTACATGCAATGACATAAAAGAGACTCATGTACACATTCCTTCTGGCATCAAGTATTTTACACATACTGTTCTTCACTATTGCCGCCCCCATCGCATATACTGTACAGAGCACAATACAAAACAGGACTGGAGTTCGAGAACATTATGCAGGGAAGTGCTGGAGTCTGGATCTTCATCGTGGTGCAGTTTGCAGGGATCGTGTGCAACATTTTCACAACTTCCTCCCTCTTTTGTTCATCTCTTAAAACTCTCCTGTTCTTCGTCTTCATTTCCCCGTCCATTATTCCCACTTCATTTCAAAGTCCATTCGTTATTTTCAGTGCTTTTGTTTTGCTCACTTCATTTAATCTCGCACAGATTCTCCATCGGGTGTCTCCATGCTGCTCTTTGTCGTGTCCTCCCTCACAGAGTCTTGTCACTTTCTTTCTTCAAGTGACTGAAAGGTGAAGGAGAAAAGCACATGAGTGTCAGTTTCATGGCAGAAGAATGCAGGTTAACCCTTTCAAATAAAGTTTTCTGTTACCAAAGCTGCCAAGACTTCAGAAAGGGTTAAAACCCTACAAATGTCTAAAATTAGGACTCGCACCTCAGTCAAAAGTACAGCAGGTCTACAATAAAGACAATTAAGACCAATCAAAATGCAGTAACCAGACATTTATGCTAACTGCTGAATCCCACTTGGTCTGGTGTCAAGTCATTCGACGAAAGCAGATTCACAATGCCCAGTGGGAATAGGGAAGCTGTGCAGCCAATGAATCGTAACAAACACCATGGTGTGAGAACATTGAGAACATGCTGACATACAGTATATTTACAGCATATACTGCAAAACAACAAAAAAAAGTGCTTTGGGTCTCACGTCAGGTCTCAGTCTTAAATTAGGGTTTGGTCAGTTTTCAGTGTCAGGACAGTGTAGACACATGTTCACCAAGTTTTCAAAACTAGTAATGTAGAAACTGACAAATCCATCAACAACAATGTTTCTTTATCTTATATTATGATGAACACACACACACACACACACCGCTGCACCTGTAATACTCGTCCTGGGTGAGGGAGTGGTGGTGGTGATGGATCCACTGCTGTTCCAGGGCCAGTCTCTGGAGCTGCAGCTCTGCACTCTGGGCCTGCTGCATGACCTGGAGCTGGTGGGCTGCTGACATGGGACCAGTGAGTGAGGACGGCTGGGGTAGGTCACGGAAAGGAGCGCCTGTCATCAAAACGGGAAGGAAGGCACCCCGGTCATTTATTGTGATTGTCTTCGTAAATAATAAGCGCTGTGAAGTTTATAGAGAAAAAAAACTGAACGAGTACATGGACGAGGAGCCTTCTCCTCACCAAACAGCTGCTGGCGGAGCACCTCGCTGTCAGTGAGGGGGTGAGCCAGGAGGGGGGTGCCCAATGTGGCTCCTGGGTATGGGAGGCGTGCCAAAGGAGACCCCGACGCCAACGGGTCCATCAGGGGGTGAACCCCGCCCGCTGCTGGATGCCAATGATGTAATAGGAAATACAGGAGATACTTAATGTGAGTCAAAGCATCAGCATGAATTTAGACATAGCAAAGACATACGTGATCTGGCATCATTGTCATACTGATGCAAAAAGTGGATTTAAGTTAAAATAAAAAGAAACGTTTCTTTGCAGCCCAAATTTTGTGAATATAACAGTACATTGCCAAAAGTAGCAATGTGGTGTGAAACAAGAAATATATGAAAATGTTAATAAACAAACCAAAAAATAAAGTAAGCAAAACATCAGTGTGTTAATTCAACTCTCATCACTTCCTGACTCCTTGCTCAGTCTGTGGCAGACTTCCAAGCTCCAACAGTTCCAAGCTCATGCGTTAAACAAACTGAAAATAAACATTCATGCTCGTGTTCAGAGTATAGCACCGTTGGCGTTATCTTGTGTGTCATTTCAGACAGAAATACAGGTCTATGTCTACAGAGTGTTACCGGTCGCATCCTCCACTCTTTCAGTGATTTGTTCTTGACTAGAGAATGTTTTCAGACTAACACATATCCAATATAAACGTGGCGGATAGTGATAATGACAGCATTGTTAGTAGCAGTGGGTACCTGTGTCTTGCTGGTGCAGGTGAAGATGTGAGTGGATGTGTGAATGCTGGTGATGATGAGGCGTCACGTTTAGCATCTGAAGACGCCCCAGATTTTCTCCTCCACCTGTTCCTCCGCCACTTCCCCCTCCTCCTGTGCCTCCTCCACCACTTCCTCCCCTTTCTCTCTCCCTCTCTCTTTCCCGCTCTCTGTCCCCAAAGGCAGGCAAAGCTGCTCTGTCTCTCTCCCTCTCCCGCTCTCTTTCCCCACTCCTGTCTCGCTCATAAGAAGCCGGTGAGCGAGTGGGAGTGGGGTAGGTCTCAGGGGGAGCGGCTGGGGCAGGGGCTGGTGGCAGATGAGAGGACAGGGAGCTGGGAAAAGAGGAATGGGGGACTGGATGATGAAGTGAGGCAGCGTTGGAGGTTGGTGGAGCAGGTGGAGGAGCCGGCGGAGGAGCAGCAGGGGCAGCCGAGGTTGGGGGAGCAGCCGGTGGTGCAGATGAAGGGTGAGAGGGAAGCGAGGGCGGGAGGAGAGAAGAAGGAGGTGGATTTGAAAGGGACTGAGGGGGAGGAGGGTTGGGAGGACGGGCTACTGGAGCCAAGTTTGGGTTCTGGAGTTGTGATGGAACAGGGGGACCTGGGGGAGGAGTACCATAGAGTGATACTTCATTAGCTCCCCCTGCACCTCCTCCAAGAAGCAGGGAGTGTGCGTGTGCATGTGCATGTGTGTTGGCATGAGCATGCGAATGTGAGTGAGCGAGAGCCAGAGCTGTGGGATCAGGTATGGACCCCGGTGGGTAAACCCGCTCATCACTCTTAAATTCAAATCCTGGCTTTATTCGATCTCGATGCGCAGCCACAGCATGGGGAAAGCCAACTGCTCCTAGGCCTGCACCACCAATCCCTCCAGGCATTGGGCCTCCTGCCACCCCAGGGTGGCCACCAACACCTGGACCACCTTCAAGGCTGCCACCGTACAAAAACCCCAAAATGGCTGCTGCTGTAGCCGCATCAGCAGGCAGATGGTGTGGGTGTGCTAAAGCATGATTTTGGAACTGAGGAAGGAAAAACGATGGGTGAACATGGGGATGGCCGTGGTGAACCTGTGGGTGGTGTGCCTGGGCACGACTCACTGCCCCCAGTGGTGACATAGCATGAGGGCGAGCATACTCGCTTAGGGTTCTCAGTGCTGGGGTGTCCGGGCCCAGATATGGACCTCCTAAACCTATTCCCAGGGCTCCCTGGGGGGCTCCAACCACTGCTGACGCCCCACCCATGGATGGCAGGAGGAGGGAATGGGGGATAGAGTGAGAGAGGGTGGGGTGGAGATGGTGTGTTGGAGGAAGGTGAGCGTGCGGATGTGAGGGATGATGCTGGGGGTGGGGAGGGGGATGGGAGACAGGGTTGCCCGAGGAAGAAGAGGAGGAAGATGAAGGGTCAAGGATGATAGAAGATGAGGAGGGGAAAAAGAGCGAGGAGCCCTGGCGACCCCCTCCCGCAGCGCTGACATCCTTCTGCTGCTGCAGAGAAAACAGGAGAAAACAGTAAATCACACCTGTCCTGATCTGCTTTTGTCCATTCACATTACAGACATCAATTTATTCCACATGGAATCCGTTAAATCTGACACGCTATGTAATTATTATGCTCAAATGTGCACCTGTAGATGTCGATCCAATTCCCTCTCACGCTCACGCTCCCTCTCTCTTTCCCTCTCTTTCTCTCTGAGGTCCCTGGCCCGCTGCTCCACCTCCCTGCGGGCCCTTTCAATCATCTCATTCCTCTTCTTCCACAGTTTAGAGCCATCCAACGGGACAAAGAGAACATCGCTGCGGGCACAGGAGTTGCCACTGCCACGGTCAAGGACCTTGTGGAACCTAGAAACATGTGACACACCAGTGTACACCAGCATTATTACATTATTAGTCATTACCACCTTTATAACAGACAGAACAGAGTGAGATACTGTCTTTTTGACTTACCGTGCTGATTGGCTGGCGTGAATGGGAATGTCTACAGGTTTGGGCTCAGGAGAGGGGCTTCTCAATACTGGCGGTGGGCTGTCAGTCTCTTCTCTGTCCTCCATCGGCTCTTCCTTGATAACAGGTGTGGGAGGCGGACCAGAATCGGAATGAGCATCTCCACTGGGGAGTGAAGAACTGGAGGAAGTTGATGAGATGTTGTTGCTGTTGTTGGCAGAGTTACTGAGAGGTGGAGGTCCTTTTGACACATTTTGAGGCGAAAGTGACTGCGAGCTGGTATTGCTGCTATTGGGTGCACTGTTGTTGCTATTGCTGTTGGTTATGTTACTGCTGCTGCTCCCATTGGAGTGGTACGTTCCACTGAATGGAGGGTGGCTGCTCAAAGTGCTGTGGAAAGGGGACGGGCGACATCCAGGTGAACAGCTGGATGACACACCTGGCCCAGGAAGTGGCATGTTAGGTGCAGATGAGGGGCCAGGCGGAAAAGATGGGAAGCCTCCCATTTGATTGTTGGATGGGCTGGGTAAGGGAGATAGTGGTGTTGGAGGAGTCTGGGCAGAGGACTGATAGTGTGGTGGGCGAACACTGGGTGCAATACTTGCTGGGGGGGGCTGGGCATGAGAGGTCTGGCTAGGGGGTAAAGGAGGCTGAGGTGGTGGAGGGAGATAAGGATTACTGGGAGGATGTCCATGATGGCTGGAGGAGGACGACGGAGAGAGTGCGGGAGGTTGATTTGGGCCTCCGCGGTTTTGGTACAAAGCAGACTCTCGTAGGTTTGAGTCTCTTTCTCTTTCTCTGGGTCCAGACTGATAGTGGGGATGAGAGGGGTGGGGATGTTGGGTTCCTCCAGGCCCTGAATACTCTCGCCCCATGTTTGAGGTCACCCCAGGGGAACTGAGGTATTCTCGATTTGTGCCAGTGGAAGGAGGCACTCCGGCAGCAAAGTCTTTTCCTGTGGTGGGAGGATAATCTCTGTGAAAGTGGTCTGCTCCAGAGGAGGGGGTTTGTGCCTGATCCATGGAAGGAGCGAAGTCTCGGCTGGATGAGTTTGGGGGATGTGGGTGGGGGTGTGGAGGCAGAGACGAGTGAGAGGGGTGGCTGGGATTGTTTTGGGGTGATGCAGGTGGGTCTCTGTTCAGCATGGGTGTGACAGGTAACCCACTGGTTGAACTTGGGGGGTTCCCCTGGGGGATGGAGCTGTTGTTTGGGTTACTGCCTCCTACAACCTCTCTTGTCTGGCCCCCGAACTCACCCCATCTACCTCCATCTTTGTCTCTGGGATGCCCCCCTCCTGTTGCATTGGGGCCAAAGTCTCTGGTCTGATTTTGGTTTGGCAGAGGAAACTCCCTCCCTCCTTCACGTTCCCTTTCTCGCTCTCTGTCTCTGAATGCTGGACCAAAGTCTCTTCTTTCAGGCCCTAAGTTAGGCCCATCTCTCCCAGAGCCTTGGTAGTCCCGTGTCTGACCCACTGACAGACCCCCAAACTCCCTGTTTGGGTGGCTGTTGGGACCACCCATCCCTCCACATGCACTACCACTATTACCCCCACTTGTATTGTTGCTGCTGTTGCCAATGGGAGCTGAGAACTCCCTGTTAATTTCCCTCCCCCCACACTCCCCTCTCACTCCCCTCTCCCTTTCTCCTGCAACCCCCCTCTCTCTGTCCCCTCCCCCTCCTGCATACCTGGGAAGGTACTCCCTGTGGGGGTGGGGGTGAGGATGGGGGAGGTAAGCGGGGTGGGAAGAGGAGTGGCGAGAGGACGGAGGGTTGTAAACAGAGGGAAGTTGCTGTTGCTGTACAGGGGGCTGGTGCTGTGGTTGGTGTGGGTGATGGTTGCCAGGGTAACGGGTGTAGCCCCAGCTCCCCTGGCAACCAGTTGCTGTACCACCCTGCCAGCTGTAGTGGTGAGGGTGGGTGGAGGTTTGGGTCTGAGGTTGGGATTGTGGCTGGGGGCCCGTCTGTGGCAACAGAGAAGGAGGAGTGGACTGAGCCTTGTCAAGGAGTTTGTCTGTCTTTTCTATTTTGTCTCTTTCTGTCTTAACCTCAGCAGGCATGTTTTGTCCTCCAAGCTCCAAAGGCTTCAGGGCAGGTGGAGGAGGAAGAGGAGGGGGCAAGGAGTGGGGAATGCTGGGACTGTTGTGGGAGAAATCTCCTCCCGAGATAGTTGTCTTGGTCACACACTGTGTGCTGGCTTTGGAATTGAGTCTGTTGCCACTAAGTGCACCTTCAACGCCTGGCGGTCCACTATACTCAACTTTGCACATCAATTTGGAGTCCAAGGAGAAATACGACTTCCTCCCACTATTGCTGTCATTTGATGAATCCCCTGCTCCACGAAGAGAGGGAGTCAGGCCAGAGGAAGAGCATGGAGTGGAGGGAGGCTTAAGAGAGGGACAGTCTTCAATTCTAGCATCCACATCCCGTTTTTCTCCATCTCCGTAGGACTCTTCCCCTCTCCCCTCACGTATTCCTCTCCTATCCTCACCTGCCACCTTCCCGGCTGCTCCCTCTTTGCCCTTCTCTCGTTCCCTCTCTCCTTGCTTTGGTGAGTCCGGGCCGTCGGAATCAGAGTCCAGGCTGCCCAGAGGTGAAGCAGAGAGACTTGGGGACGAGGAGCGATTGTCCTGGTCTATATCCCGCCCACTGCTTAGACTACTGCTGCTATTGGCCAGACTTCCTACAACTGAACTCCGGCTTCCCTGGGATTGGCCATCTTCGTTGTCACTCTCACGGGATTGGCTGGCAACTGAGGTTGGAGGTGGGACAGTGGAAGGAGCAGAGCTGTCAGTTGAATGTGTTGATGTTGGAGGGTTTGGGGTAGAGGCCGAATCCTGACAAGAAAACATCATTTGTGGACATTCTGAGAATGTACTAACAGGGAAGCAATCAATACAACACCTAATAGCTTAAACGGCGCTTTATGTCTGATTCAGCTGAATCAAAGCATTACGACTGACCTTTATAAAATAGATTGATAAAACTTAACACAAACCTGAACTTTCTGCCTCTTTGGAGGAGACACAAGTTCCTCCCCCTCACTCTCGGATGAATCATGCCCTTGTGATCTGCGACTGAAGCGATTTCCAGCCAATTCTTCACCGGCACCTCTTTGCTAAAACAGCACAAGACTTTTAATTCCGTAGTGATGTTTTCGAATCCCTAATAGGCCAATGTCTGTTTTTAGAACAAAGCCACACTTGCATGCACACACAAAATATCAATGTCAAACAAGAAACATCAAAGATTTCCAAGTGCCAACATGTTAAACACACTATTGAACAATACTGACAAAGCAAGGGTATGTCTGTGGCAATCTCACTGACGACTCTTGTGCCGACAGCACACACACTAAATTCAATACAGAGATACAATTCTTTATTGGCAATGACTTTCATTTCCTGCATGCACACATAGAAACCTATGACCAACAAAGCAAAAAGGAACAAGAGACAAAAGAAGGTAGGCTCTAACCGTCTGTCTATCGTTGCGTTCAGGGCGAGTGGGGCTGGGGTGCGGGCGTCTACCCCTTCTCTCCTCGCTCGCCCCCCGCCGTCGCCCACTGCACATGGGCATCTGCAAAATCCAGCAATGACGGAAATTTTGGAAGGGAGCAAAAAATCATTCAGTGTTAAAACAAAAAAAAGGGTAACAGAGTAAGGAGACATGCAGGGAGAATAATGACGTGTCAGTGGTAGTGAATTTGGTTAACACGAGCCAAAGAAAGTAAAGTTTGAGCGATCCAAATTGAAATGTAGTCAGGGCAAAACATGTGGAGATGAGAGGTTGAAATAAAAAGGAGCATGACAGAGTGAAGGCAGAAGGACAGAGGAGAGCGAAATTGTAAGCAGAGGAAAGAGTAAAATATAAACACTGAATCTGCGATTTCAGACCACATCACTGCCTGTCACAGCCAAATGAGTAATTTGCATCTTAGTCATCCTTGTTGTTTTGAAATATTATTGCGTATTGAACTAATTATGACGTATTTATACTTCCAATGCATTACATATAAGATTTAGGCAGGTACACGATGCCGGACATCATTTTGAAAACCAAGCGTGTAGATCTTGTGCATACCGATTCTTTGTGTGTCCGTGTTTTCATTATTTCTTCTCTATAATGTCCATTTTACAACACATGCCATTGCAGGCACTGAACTGGGTCCTGTTGCTGACTGACTGGGTTGTTTGTTACTCCATGAGAGCTACCAAAACCTGTAAAGAAGCATAAAAAAGAAGGTATTATTTAGTATTTATCAGCAGCAATATTAGTACTAGTATTACTGGATTTCGGAAAGTAACAGTTGTTATTTTAAGGAACAGTGTAAAACAATGTTATCTGCTATCTGCACCAAGTGTGGAGTTCAGGAATTTGTGACATTATGAAAACAACTGCAAAAAGCATGGTTACAACATTTAAATTCCCAGCATGCCTCACACTGTATCATTACAACTGCTTTTCACTGCGCTCAACAGTCTCCTCTCTGCCTCTCTGTTTTCACCACAGCAACCAAAACCCACAGGCACAATAGTTTATCCCACTCGCACGAAAACACTTTGGTTGGGTTATAACACTTTAATAACAGGTGCGGAGCTAAAAAGGTGAGAACTGGTTGACTGCATTTTGGGAAGCAGCCTGCGGAAGACACACACCTCCAGCAAAACGTGTTGGAAACATGGGGCCACACCCCCCCCCCCCCCCCCTTTCTTCCACCTTCACCACAACAGCCCAAACCCACAGCCACTTGTGGTAAACCCACATGACCTGCTTATGGCCAGTAGAATCACACACTTATTTATCCAGCCAGCCATTAGCAAAATGTACAATGTCAAGTTCCTTTATCCATCCATGGACTACTTTGCGAGGGCTTGTCTAATCCATTCATTCATGTACCACTATGATGAAAAAATGGCTCATGTATATTGAATGAGGATATAAATAGTGCACGCCACTGGATGAAAAAAAGGTGCACTTGGGTGAACTGTTAGCACGGCTTATGTACATGCACACTCTGCAGTGCAGTCAGTAAATGTGTAATTTGTAAGGTTTGGTGTGATTTAGCAAGCAAGCTCCAGTAAGTCCTATAGCTGCTCCACTACACATTGCTGTGCATTAATTATTAGTGCATGCTGCAGTGACTGATTCAATCTGTCCTAGGAGTAAAAATTGTGTTATGTGGATGGCAGAAAAAAAGATGGGCAATATATGGGCAACGCAGTGTGTGTACACGCTGACTCTAATTAATGTAGAGATGACTAAGTTTATTACGCAGGAGTGGGGAACATGCAGGGCCCGGGGGTGGAGGAGGAGGAGGAGGGGGGGGGTTGTGTGTTCATGATGCATTTCAGTTACAGGTGGCATCTACGGGCCTGTCTGTGGTCAGTGGTCACCAAACAACAGACAGGGCGCAAACGCAGCACTAACACACACACACACACACACACACGGGGGATTCACGTCGCCAGTCCCTCCGCATGCCCACACACACACACACACACACACACACACACACGCACACGCGCACGAGCACAGGCACGCGCAGGCGGGCATTTGCATTATCAACAAATTGACCAGTGCATGTGATGCAAAGCAGCAGCGGCAGCAGCAGCAGCAGCAGCCTGCAGCTGCTCCGCTTGCACCGCAGCGACTCTTTCTTCTGGTTAGCGATGCACACGCCGCTCCGCAAGCCCGACCACCGTCCACCTACGGCGGGGAGAGTCGTGCTTCGGCAGCACATACTGTACACGTTCACAATCAGAATGGAGAACGGATGCCTGTGCAGCGCACGTCCCGGCAGAAAGGCGGTGTGGAATGGCGAAGCACCGGCTCTGCCTTCCCCTCGGCTCGCTGGAATGTGGCTGCGCGTCGTGCGCTCCATTAAGACCAATTCACCGGGACATAATTCAGCCACAGCGCAGGAGTATGGTGATAATTATCGCACAAAGGAAAAAAAAAATGGGAGGGAGAGCACGAACGTGGCCAGCAGGAAAAGCTCCAAACACAGAGTAGAACATGAATTTTCCCCCTTCTCCTTACCTAGAGTCTCCAGCGATGCGTGCTCCCACTCTCTCTTTCCTTTCTCTGTGTTTGCCCGTTTTAGGTTGCACGCTGACACGCGCACCTCCGAGCCCAGGCGTCTGTCAACACCAGCTCGTGCTGGCTCATATTGCAAACGGGCTCCGATAATAACAATAACGCAGAAGAAATCTCTTTCTTTTCGGTGCAGGAAAAAACAGGGGTGCCAACTGAAGACTGTACAAATTGATGCGTACCCTCGCCTCTTCCCCACCCCCTTTCGCCCCCTTTTCTTTTTTTGCCCCCCTCCCTCTCCCACCCTACCTACTCCCCCTCTTCCTCTAAGACGACTTGCACTTTTTTTTTTTTTTTTGGATAGCCTACCCCTCTCCGGTCGTACAGTCACAATTTTTTGCGGAGGGGTGAGCCGGAGAGAGGGATGCACGTCGGGCGAGAGAAAGGGAGAAGAGGAGAGGGCGTGATTTGCATAAGGAGAGAGGCTAGAAGGAGGAGGAGGAGAAGGAGGGAGTAGTGAGGCAGAGAGAAGGAGGAAGAGAGGTGCAGAGAGAGGGCCAAAACTCCGAAGAGGGAGGGGATCAGGAGGGAGGGTCTCTCTCTGTGTGTCTGCTGCCGAGTCCCCCCAGAGTCACCTTTACTGTACGGACAGGCTGAACGGCTGCGCGTCCGGCCTCGCGTCCGCAGAAATGTGCAGCAGGTCTTTGTTCTTTAGGGCCGTGACAGAGGAGAACACACACGTCCCTGCCGTTACCAGCCTTTAACGACAGTGGCAGCGACTTGACAAAGAAACTCCAACTCGTTGGGAATAATTAGACAAATTACAAATGAATAATTCACTCGCGCCCTCAGTGTCCGGCAGCTCCCTGTCTCTGTCTGTGGGTCTAAACCTTGCAGCGGTGTGTCCAGCCAAGCGGCTCTGCAGACCTCCTCCTCCTCCTCCTCCTCCTCCTCCTCCTCCTCCTCCCCTCCGCTCCTGTCGATCTCTCCTTCTCTCTCCCCTTCACGCAGCCCCCTGTCCCGTCTCCTATTGTGTGGTAACCATGGCAATCCGGCCGGAGACTGTGGCCGGTGCGCATGCGCGGCTCCAGCCTTCCTTTTTTCCTTCATCATCATCATCATCATCATCACCATCATCAGCAGCAGCCCCTGCGCCGACAGGAAGCCAGCGAGCTCTCGTCGCGCTCCCTCTGCTGCTCGGCTCGTGGAACGATCAACGTGCAGCTCCTAACAGGTTTTACATGTATCGATGACTGATGCCCATTCGGGTGTTTGTTGCTCTCAGAGACAGTAGCTTTTTTTAGACGTTGGTAGATTATTGTAAAGGCTCCTGGGCCCAGGACACACACACACACACACACACACACACACACACACACAAAATGCTGCCAAGTGACAGAAAGAGGCACAATGTAGGTGCAGAGCAAACGCAGGGGAACAAAATGACCAAAAACAGACAAAGTAATCCTGGAGAGAACCTTTTTCTCTCGTGCACTGGTGTCTTAGACATCCTCCATACATAAAATATACACATGCAAGTGTTTATACATTTACACTATGTGTCTGTAAGTTGTCCCACAGTACGGTTACGTTTCTGTATTATAGCCCATAGTGTCCATATTATTTGTTCATACACAGTCTCCACTTATTCCTGTCTGGGATGAGCCATAAACCTAAACACTGAAATATGGCCGTCACTTTACTACATGTATTTCTACATGCACTCAGTCTGCAATACTAAAACCATGTAACCAGTCTTTTCATATACATTTACATTAATGATTTTCTTGCCATGCCAGTTCAGTATTGGGTCCTTTGCTGTTTACGCTTTATATACAGCAAATGATCGACCTGAAAGTTTTAAAGAGGCTGGCTGCTAAATGTATGCTAAATGCTGTTATGAACACAGATAACTCAATCATTTAGGTAACAGCAGAAACTCATCAGGCTGCAGAGCTTATACACAAACACTTGTGTGTGATCGGAGGAGCCAGGGACTGAATCAAGGGCTGGTGGACAACTGGGCTACAGCCTGTGCCACAGACATACTTTTGTTCAGTTGAAACACAATATATTTAGATTTAACAACACAATCAGATCTCACAGTTTTTACTACAAAACTGCAACAACGGCAGCAACATTGATGTGAAAGCTAAACAACTTTGCTTCACTAGATTCACACTGGCTAAGTTTGGAGTCTTTTAATATGTGCACTCACACTCTGTGTATATGTGTGTGTGCAGAGTTGAATATGCATATCAAAGCTGATGGTGTTACACGATTGTGTGTGACGTACACACAGAAATATCTGTATTTTGATTCTTCTTTTTAAACCAATGTTCTGTTCTATTCTACTCTGAATTCTTGTTGAAATCCTTCTGGATGGTAAAATTATGGTAAAAGAGAAAAGGAGCACAAAAAGTTGTTGTTTAAGTGAACATATATCCATCTCTTTATTTAGCTTAACACAGACAGTAACAAGTAACACAGTTTTGTAGCAAGCTGCTTAAGTGTTCACACCATAAACGACATGGGGAACAGGAGGAAGAGGAAACATCAGGCCACAAAGAGACGAAAAAAATTCTGCTGTGTGAGTGAGGAAACAATCAGAGAGATCAGAATGAGAAAGAAACTAACACGTACATATCGTATGGGGACATGCGAGTCAGTGCTGAAAGTCAAAACACTGAAATATTTCCACCCAGATTTGCTGCAACTGACTGTAGTCAAAAAGCTGAAGCGTGAGGTCAATATATTGTAACTACAGCGATTCATCTTTGTGGTTAATTGAAAACTCATTGAATGCATTTAAGTATGTTTTTGTGTGTTTATAGCTCTGCTGATGCAGGTGATTCATGGAAATATAACATGGTTTGATTGGATTTTGCCGCTGCTAATGGCAAGGTCGCTCAAAGGGCGCTCGGGTTGCGAAAGTTGTGCCCAGCAAAGCGGGCCTGGTCTCCCAGCTCTTCCTCGATCCTGGGAGGAAAAGGAGGTAAGATGAACGTGTAAGAGAAAAAGAAACAAAGGGCATAAAAATAATAAGTTGCAACAGACATAATAAAGTCTTTCAACAAATCAAAAAACACATTTATGATAAAATGAAAAACCCACCTCATGAGTTGGTTGTATTTGGCCAGACGTTCTGATCGACAGGGAGCTCCAGTCTTGATCTGAAGGGTGACAAAAATACCAAGAATCAAACTGCTTCTAACTGGAATCAGAAGAGTCCTGTGTGTATCAGTGTGTGTGTGTGTTTTTACCTGTCCAGTACACAGACCAACGACCAGATCAGCTATAAAAGTATCTTCCGTTTCTCCTGAGCGGTGGCTCACCATCACACCCCAGCCATTCTCCTGGGCCAGCTTACATCTGGTATGAGATAACGCAGCACGACTGTCCGAATAATGCAGGATGAAAGATGCGAGCATATACATCTGCTATTTAAACACACAAAATCAACTCACGCTTTGATGGCCTCTGTCACGGAACCAATCTGATTGACTTTGAGCAGCAGGCAGTTGCAAGCTTTTTCCTCCACGGCTCGTTGTATCCTGCGGGGGTTAGTGACGGTTAGATCATCTCCAACCACCTGTAAACATACACAACATTAATCAAATTGAAGAATAACTCCACAACCTCAAGGTAACGGAAGACTAAATCTTTGACGTACAAACTAAGGACGCACTGTTGTGATTTACCTGAATTCCCACTGAGGCTGTAAACTGGGACCAAGCAGGCCAGTCATCCTGGTCAAAAGGATCTTCAATTGACACAACTGAAGGGACAGACAGGAGAGTGTATATGAAAAACCCTTTTTTTCAATTATTCACATGTAGCCCAACAAGACTAGATCACCAGTGAGACTTCTAATTAAGATTCTAATTGAAATGTCCTTAAATGTGCTCTCATTACACCCAGATGCACATGTGCACTTGACAACACATGCGGGAAGCACATCATTGACAGACTAAAGAGCCACATCAGTGTAGGTCCCTGTCTGCCAAATGTGCACTGTAGCACATAATTAAAACCTCTTTAACGGGCCCATGTGTCAACAAGAGAGACCGAGCTGGTGGAGAACCCGAGCTTTCTTGTTGTCTGTTTTTTTTTCCTTCTTCTTTGTGTATCTAGGAAAGTGAAAGGAAATACTGCCATCGTAAGACATGAAAAGTGAAAACAGGCCCACGTGTTTATTCATTAATAGCTGTTTAATCAGCTATAAACACTGACACAGTCCGTGAGCCCCGGGGCTCAGTGGTCTCTGGGGCTCAGTGATTTCTGGAAAGAAGCAAACTCATCCATAACAAATTAGAGTTGTATTTATGTCATGTATTTGATGATCGATAGAATAACCCAAATATACCCACTTACATTACAATACCCACCTGGGTAGTTGTTAATGAAGCCCTGGTAGATGCTGGCCAGCTCTTCACCGCTGATGTTGCGCGCAGCGTTGGGCGGAGACTTAAAGTCCAGGTCATACTTGCCTCAATGAAAAACTCTGAGGCAGCAACATCCATCCCTATCACCACTTTGTCTGTGAAGCCTGCTTTTTCGATGGCTGTCTTTATCAGCTCCAGGGCTGATGGGAAGATACAGCAATAGCAAAGTATAATAAAACATCAGGTAACCAAAAGGAAAAAATGTACATTTGTATAGCACATAGTGGTTATGCTTACCTTCACTGTTCTCCTGTATATTAGGCGCAAATCCACCCTCATCTCCCACATTTGTGGCATCCTGACCATATTTCTCCTTGATGACACCTCTCAGTGTCTGGTAGAGCTCTGCCCCCACACGGAGAGCATCGCGGAAAGACTCTGCTCCAACAGGAAGCACCATGAACTCCTGCATGGCCAGCCTGTTGCCAGCATGTGAGCCCCCGTTGATCACATTAAATGCCTGAGTGCAGGGCACATATGAACAAGCTAGATTTATTTGGGTATATATGTTTGAAAGAATTACATTTTTGAACAATACAGCTATACATCACTCACAGGGACAGGCAGGACTAGCTCTCGGTTTCCTGCAAGATCAGCAATGTGACGGTACAAGGGGACACCTTTCTCTGCTGCGCCAGCTTTGCATATGGCCAGTGATACTCCGAGAATAGCATTGGCCCCAAACTTAGCTGAAGGAAACATGGAGCCACACGGCACATGGATGAACTCAGTAATGAATGCAGAAACGTGTTATTACACTTAAATGCGCTATGATTTAGATTTACATTTGTTGTCAGTTCCATCCATTTCAATCATCATGTTGTCCAGTTTGTCCTGCTCCAACACACTGATGGCCTAAAATAAAACAGCCATTTAATCATTTTAGCCAGGCTTTAAATCTTTATATAATAAAACCATGTTTTGAGTTCGCACTCACCGACTGGATGAGGGCAGGTCCAAGGCTGTCGTTTATGTGACCAACAGCCTTGGTTACACCTATGAGGTATGTGGAGCAAATCAGTGCATTTGTATGTAAAAACACCTAAAGAAAATCACAGGAACATAAAAGAAAGAGGAAGCTCTGAGGATACAGCTCTGTTAGAAGCCTTCACCTTTGCCCTTGTAGCGAGTCTTGTCTCCATCTCGGAGCTCCAGAGCTTCATAGATGCCTGTGGATGCACCACTGGGCACAGCAGCCCTGAACAAACCTGGAATTATGACAGAAGATTGATCGGTGGGTGGGAGGTTAATTAATAGATGTAAATGCCTGAGTGAAGATGTACAGAGGATGAAAAAATAAACCTGTGTGAATACAAGTTAATGGTTATTTGTGACAAAGCACAACCCAGTTTTAATCCATTTATCTTTTTAACCTTTGTCTGTATGCAGATCTACTTCCACAGTGGGGTTTCCCCTGGAGTCCAGGATCTCCCTGGCAACAATATTCAGTATGGACATCCTGTAAAAAACAAAAAAACAGTAGTCTGTGCTACAGATTACAGTCCACATAAAACACTCATTCCATCTAATTTTTATTAGAAAAGGATGAGCAAGAACAAGCAAAGCTGTGCTTTGAGAGAGAACGATATGAAAATGCTCCTTAACATATCAAAAGCAAGCATCAAAAATGTATTTCATAACAGACGTGCTGCTAAGATGCTTCAATTTCACATTATTGTCACAAGGCTTCACACTCTCTCACACACACTGTGATGATAGTGACGCAGCCTTAGGGATGGAAAGCTGTGGAAAAGATGCTCCCTGGGAACACGCTGGCACACACGCACAGTGAAGGAACCGCAAATCAAAAGCTAATAACACATAGCTATTTATGAATCTACTGCCAACCTGTCCCCGACCACAAGCCACTTCAATTTCTTAGCTGTTTCAATTAGATAGTGAGAAAACGAACCAATGGAGACATGATGAAAAGACAGAGCAGAAGGAAATGAGGAGATGACAAGCAGAGGGCAGGCGGAAGGAGGAAGGTGGAGGTTTGGAGAGATGAAAGGTAGAAAGAAATAGATTAATCGTTTTAAATATTACCTGCAGATTGTATGGAGCCTGGTGAAGAAAGTGAGCAAATGGGAAATAGAGGTGGGAGGAGAAGGGGAGAAATCGTATAGCACACGGGGGGAGGGGGAGCCTGTGAGTCATTGGAAGATGCAGAGGAGGGGAGGGAATGAAACTGGGAAAGGAGAAGCAAGGGTGGAGATTAGGACTGAGTAAAATAACAAGCATTACTTTTATTTCTTTTAACACAGGCAGCAAAATAAATTGTCTGGAAAAATGCTGAGGTTGCTGATTTGCACTGTAAACTGACAGTTCAATCTGACTCCCAACTAGTCCCTTCATATTTTCCTCTGCTTGCTGTGTGTATATCTGCTCTTCTAACTACAGTAGCACTGATGTGTGAAAATATTGTCCAAGGAGACAGCTAACATGAAATTGTAGCTTTTAGTTGCTTTTAGTTGCACTCAGGCAGGGCTGTTACCTTGCTGCAGAGTGAGGGTTTGTATGGGAGACGGGAACAAACTGTACACTTCAGATGTGGATGACAGAAGTTACATGAACAAAGAGGCTACATCTTAGAAAAGACAGCTGCACAAAACAAGCTGCCTTGTCAGACCTAATGATTGGGATTAAAGCAGACATGACGACAGATGACGACAGGTAACGACAGGAGCAGTGTACGCTGAAGGGAGGATGTGCTTTTAAAAATAGTTGTGGATGTAATTAAAGATACAGTCAGCACAGACGGAGGTAGACAGGGAGCCCGCTCTGCGAGCGATTTGTCAAAAAAAGAAACGATTTTCATTGGCTGCTCCAGCTGGTGTGCTCCATCTGAACGTCACATGATCTTCAAAAATGGTGGCTGAAGGATGAAGGAACATCTGAATACATGCAAACAATCCAAACATGCATGCCATACTTTTTTGTTCAAAGGAACTACAGTAAAACAGTAGCAGATTCAAACCATTTTCAGATGAAGGGAACTGAGAACTCTTAGGACATACCAAGATGGTGTCAATTATTAAAAAACAACAACATACTAACAACTTTACATACTGTCCTCATTTCAAAGTTCAACAGAGAGACATTATACAATTATCTAACAATGTTTAATGACCCTTTATTTAGTTAATTAGTTAATAGTATACAATTCAATTCACTGACACACTAGTGTCTTCACAAACATAAAATGGACTGTACAGCAGATTTCCTGTGTACTGTAGCACATTAGTGCAGTGGGCAAAAACACGTCAAGTTTTGAGAATGAGTGTATATATAAAGTAAGTGTAGTTATACCCAAGTTTGAACAAGAGTAGCACTTTGTGTGTTTTGTATGTAACAGTAGAGAGGTTTAACAATAAATGTTACTTTCAAGTGTGTGTGTGTGCGTAGGGGGATCGTGTGTGTAATATGTTGTTTATGTATAGACAGTCCAGTCATATCAAACATTTATGACGGGCAGTTGTGATGATCATCAACTTCACAGCATCAAGAGAATGTTCCCTCAACTCCTTCCATCTGGTCGCCTCATCAGGTGTGACACCTGTAGGAAGAGTCAACCAGAGCATTTATTTTTTTCAAGCTACAGAGGAAACACAGATTCAATCAACGGAGCTTTCACTGAACAACTGAGGATTCTGTTTCGGCACAACGTGACACATTTCAGCACCTCTCAACATTGATATTGTTTAGTATGTCATACATCAGTGGACTCATCACATGAGAAATACTTTTTTATCAGGTTTGCTGTTATCATATGACATATAGGAGACTCAAAGGGTAAGCATATCAGAATTACATCAATCAGGCAGATTATGACTCATCAGATTATGACTACTGTGCAATTTAATGCAATCCAGTATATTGGCTGTGCCGGGAATTATTCTTCTACAGGGTTATAATTTGACAGCTTTAGGTTGAAACTGTGAGAAAAGTGATATTTCGACTGTGTTTATTTTCATATGCATTTTAAGAAGAGGTGATTCTAATGTTTTGGCCAGCCAGTTTAAAATGATTGTTTTATGATAATTTTCCTTTTAACAATTTAAAATGTTAGAACCACCTCCTCTTAAAAAAATCTGATAAATTATAACCTTGTAAAAATAGAATTCATGGCAGATCTACTGTGTTGATTGCATTAATTTGCACTGGTGCCAAAAATTAATGGTGTACATAAGTATTTGTTTTCCTACGTTATACACCTGTCATCAATTGATTAACATTTATTATGTCATATTTGAAATCCTAATTCTTTACCTAAAGACACTGCCAAATATTTCTGAATAAAAGAAGTCTTGCATTATATTAGATTAGATTAAACTTTATTGTCATTACACATGTACAAGTACAAGGCAACAAATGCAGTAAAAAAAAGGAAGGAGCAGCGCAGAAGCCGATCCGAGGTTTGAGGAAGCCCAATCTCCACGATTAGGGAGTGGGAAGAGCTCGGTGCAGAACCGGAGCCTGAGCTCCACCCTCTGCTAACACCCTGTCAAATCAAGGTGAGCGAAGGTGCGTTTCTGTTAAACCTTTTTTGAATTCGATTTGTGTGTGCACTATTTGTTGGTCCATGTTTCTGACACAGTTTAAAAATGACATATTTTTGATTCACATCTCATTAGTTACTTAATTATCTCCAAACTACAGATTTTTTTTTTTTTTTTAGGATTAGCTCCTACAGTGCAAGAGTTTGTAGGCTCATGTGATAAGGCTTTAATTGTGAATTAAGCTACTGTTTTTCCAGAGCAGCTCTTTGCGTCTCCTCAGTGCTTTGTTGTTAAGTTTTTTATAACTTGTTTCTGGACGGAAATAGAACAACTTTTAGTACAGATTGGTTTTATATAGAGAGAAGACAAAGAAAAATCCCTGTTTGTTTCTTCAGGGTAAACACTGATAAATACAATGAACCCTGAAGAACATTCTTATTACTGACGGACACACACACATTATATGTAGTGTAAGTTTCATCAGGCCTATAATGTATGCCATGCAATCGATCAATAAATCAAAACTGAAATGCATTACAGCTAGCTATGGTCACCCAGCCAACGTGCAAAGTTTACTGTGCTTTACTTACGTCTTACCTTCTCACCAGTCGTAACGTGGACGGGTGTGGGTCTGACGGTGTCTGGGAGATTCATGCCGATGGCCTGGTGGAGGTGTTGAGCTAGGAGGGGCGGTAAGAGCCAGTTGTTGGCCACCCGCCCGTCGATCCCGACCATAGTCCAGCCCTCGTGCATTCGGGGGAGCGTATCTTCCCGCCTCTCTCCTCCACTCCTCATCAAATGCTCCCGCCTCACCTGGCAGGAAGCAAAAAGGAACCCTTTACTTCATTTCAGAGCACGGTTTTATTTAAGTAAGTAAGTATTAATTAAATATGTATGAACTCAGCTGTTTGATAAATACACATTTGTGTTACTTCTTGATATCAACACTGTGACTCACTCTCATCAAGGTTAATGAAGTCTTGTCGTTCCTCGCGGTCTCCTGTGCGGCGATTTCGTGAACGCTCCATTATGTGTGCACGATCCCCGATATGGTGGCCAATGGCAAGACTCTCCAGGCCGCTTTCACTGTCCCTAATTGACTGCCGGGTCTCACGAATCTTAAAAAAACACAACAACAGGAATAAATGTGGCAGGTAAATCAGTTTACTAAGAGAAGCAGGATGGTTTGAAATGTACATAAACTGAATGATGATGGGCTGATATGGCACAAAGGCCTCATGACATCAACATGAAAAGTATGCAGGTTAATCTCACCCCTCCAGGTCCTGTTCTCGTTTCACTCATCTGCTGATAAACTTTAGGAGCCCCTGTGTCTGAGGAGGAGTAGGAGATCACCGTTGAGGAGGAAAACATCTGACAGTTTGGTGAACCAGACATTCGTTCCTAGAAGCGAATAGTAAAGGGGGCAGTGAGATTCACCCTGTTCAGCCACATATTTCATTAATGTGGTTAACATTTTTTTTTCAAAATAGTTGAGAAAAAATTGCCATATTTTCCATCATATCTCCCATCATGCCGAACATATCCATGAATCCACCACCCTGAGAAAAAAATGGAGGGAGACCTATTAATTTCTGAGATGAAGTAGTAGTATTTGAAGATCAGTGGAGAACCTCAAAAAAATGGGCAAAGTCATAATAGTCTCTCAAGTGTTAATAGTTAATTAAAGTTTTAAGTGCGGAAAAAAATACACACTGAGCACTGTGTTTTCTTACCTCCCTGACAAACTACATTAAACCATATAGCTTTTGTTTGTGAATATATTAGCTAAACTAAATTCAAATTAATTTTATTATAGAGTTAAACATAAAAAACACCTTTAAATCGTTTCTTACAGGTGTAAATATAGTGAAAAACTACTTACCATTCCCATCATCCCAAAAGGGGTCAGAGGACCAGCCTAGAAGAACATGGCAATAGTAAAGTCACAAATGTATGAAGCATAATAATTGAACAAATGTACACTAGTGAGAACACACAACAAGAAACGGAGGCCTGGTACCTGTCTGCGTGGTGCACGCTGTGGCTGCATCTGGGGGGCGAGAGCAAAAGGGTCTATACCAAATGGTCCAAACATGCTCCTCATCTGGTGCCTGTGAGCTGCAAATGGATCCCTAGAAGAAACCAAAAATATTTATGATTTTTCATGTTCACTGACTGAATTAAGCTTTGTTAAGTACCTTGTCCTAGGTGAAGGAAAGCTCAAAATAATACACATAGGGAAATTTGTCAAGTTCAACTGACGAAATCATTTGACAAATGAATTGGACAACAAGAGTTTTTAATCTCCTCTTGCCTGCGAGCCCAGTTTGCGGTTTCACAATACACCATGCTTCGTTAATATCAATATTTAGCTTCCCTGCTTTCATCAGAGCAAATATTACTCAGTCAAGGACAGTGATACAAGTATATAATTATAATGGTTTAAACATGCACTTTACGGCTGCAAACTCATGTTTCTATTAAAGAAAATTAAGCAGTAGATTCAAAAAGCTTTAGAAACTACTTCATATGATTAAGTCTATATTCATTCTGCGGCATGTCACTGAGTTCAAACATACAGTCAGTGTCCTTAAGGACTAATGTCCGAGACAAGATGAACCTTGATGAACCTCCTGAAATGATGGCACCTTCTCCTTCGAGCTGCTTTGGAAAGGTTGGTCCCAGCAAATACCCATTTGTTTTAGTTTTTTCTGTTTACTGTGATTCAAATTAAGTTTACCAAATAAAACCTAATTCTAATTACTTTTAGTGCCTAAAACCTTTGCAATATGTTGGTGGTGGCATTTAGTTAAGGTTAACTGAATATTACTTCCATGCATCAGTGATGGGGATGTTCTAATGCAAAGATGTTTAAACACAACTACAATATACTAGTTGCCTGAAGAATTACATTTCAATACTGTGCAATGGTACCGCAGCAAACAGTTCAACCAGTGCTGATAACTAGTCATTTAGGCACCGACTGGTTAAAAAATGCAGTTAAGCTCTGACAGATCTTTTTGTTATTGTCTATCCAATATGGTGGATCACTGTAGGCCCCCACAGCTGGCTCGAGTAACGTTAACACAAGGTACCTGCTGCAAGCCAGAAGAAATGTTTCATTCCAAAAACAAATATGTCCATTTTCCATCACTTGTACCATACGGTCTTAACGCTGCATTATTATAATCTAACAAATGTCAGTACTTACATCATGTAGGGGTCGTCATCAACGTCATTCAAAAACCGAAACATGCTAGGTGATTTAACGTTAACTCAGCTGGCTGATGCTAGCCAGCTAGCTAGGTAAACAGTCGCGTTTTTAAAGAATGAAACTGAATAACAGATAAAACTAAGGGCAAGATCAAATTAGAGGCCCTTTAACCAGCCCCGCCGCGAGCGCACCGAACCGCTACCAACGTTTATCAAAAAGATAAACAGATCAGAATCTCACTAGAGAGTAAATTCCAGAAACCTGGAGCAAATATGAAAACGGAAGTCAGCCTTTTGACAAAGAGAAGCGCCACTGCTAAAAAGTTAGCAAGCGTGCTAAGAAATGCAACTTCCCGCCTCTTCTTTTTCAAAATAAGACACTTCCGGAGAGTTTTAATAATGTCCCAGATATGATAGAACCATTCCAAAACAGAGTTAACAAAGCAATATATATATATATAATTAAATAACAAAAATATATAGAAACAGTGAGGAAAGGTCAAGAACAAAAACACAACTAGAAAAAAATCACACCAAATATTGCATTAAGCAGGTTTAATAGAATGCAGCGTCAGTTCGATAATATTACAGAATTGTTTTGCTTCATTTATTTAAGAATAACTTTGTAAGTTGGTAAAGTGCACATAAAATGAGGAGTGAAAAACACAAAAACGTTGAGCAGTGCCCACAGATGTAACACATCTGGAGCATAAACTAAACTATTGCACACAACAACTACACGGCTGCCTGTAATGAAGAACTTATTAGGATGCATGGAATAAGATCTAAGTTAATGAAATCAGTTAATAATAAGTTAGTCTAAGTTAATGAAATCAGAGAATGGGAGCTTTCGTACATGCCACACCTTTATATATATTTTTTATTTTTAAATTCACTACATAGCAGTACTTAAAAAATAAGTTGCCGATGTTTGGCCAAACGTTGCACACTGGTATAGTTGTAGGATCCTGTAGGTCGGTCGATCGACAGAGAGATCGATCGATCGATCCAGCAGGCGGCGGTGTTTCTGTTCGTCACCTGAGCCTGAGGTTCATCTGTTCTGCGCATGCGCCCTATGTATTTCGACCCTCAAACCCGGATGTAACCAACGCCTAACCTGCGTGAAGAAAAACGGTGAGTAGAGTTAAATGTGTGTCTAAAATACCCGTTTAAGCTTCATCCCGGCGAGTGGCACACACGGGAGAGTCGTCTTAACGTGTTTAAGTTTTTACCGGGAGGAAGTGATTGTTTTTTTGCTTTATCCTGTCGCCTTACAGTGTTCAAAGTTCCTTAACTAAGTTATTAACTCTGATTTATTTAATGTTGCCTAGCGTTAACGTTGCTTACACGTAGTCGCCGTGAATGCCACCGCCGGTCCAACTGGCTCGGGTTTGTTTTTAAGGCTAGTTTAGTTTAACCTGTGGCTAGTTTAGTCAGTCAGGTAACTCGGACGTTAGTTTGACACTTGACACACACTGGATCTGTTAACAGTCACTTATTTAATACAACATTGCTCAGCTTTAACGCTCCATGTGGTTTGTTTTATGTTGGTTATGATCTGAAAGTTTCAGGTGTTTACGTTTAAAGTTTCTAGAGTTCTGATCCCGCAGAATATCTGATGAATTGCTTATTTAGCGGAAGTCTGAGGCGGTATCCGCTACTACATTACACTGGGCAAACAGGCCGTCTCTCTTTTCGTGAACGTCTTAGGTATTTTGCTCATGCGGAAGTGATTCATTGTCAATCCACTTCTGCTCGCACATGTAACTACAAGCCTACACGGACTGACAGTTTTATTAATTTCATCATGTGATCTTAATAAACAGTGCACGAGAACATGCATTCCCCCCCAAACACACTGTAATATGGGGACATTTAATATCACTCCAAAGTTCATCAAGGCAAAACGTTGACTAAATTGTGCATGTCATGTCCCCTCGTGTCTAAGGCGGTGACTTTTTTCCGTTTCTGACAGTGACTGACATGATCAAAGTACCGGTTTATGATTGAAACCAACATTCAATTGTTGTTACAGTATATAACGACATACAATAATGGGTCAATCTTAGCAGCACATCTCTGTTTTAGAGTTTAGGTTCAGTTGATTAGTAGAAAAATGAATTGTGACATATTTAGAAAATAAGTTAATATTTATTAATTAATTGATGTGGGTATGTGGTATCAGAACACAGGAAGCATCACATTCTGGTGCATAGAGGCTGCTTAACTAAATACCAGTCAGTGCCCATGCCGATTCTTGCCCCTGCCTCAACAAAACAACTACCGGATGGATTTAATGTAATTGATTATTGGTGTATACTGATATTTATTATTGTTTGTTTGTTTGAGTTTTTATTTTGTCTCATTTATATCAACAAGGTCAGTCTGCATAACATAAAAATTATAAGTGTAGGGTAAAATGATTATTAAGTTGATGCAACATCCGTTTAAAAGTAAAAGCAAGTATTATTCATAGGTGATGCCTATATTTCAGAAATGTTGTGCTGGAAGTTCTTAATAAACTTGGCGTCTGAATGTGTGCGCATAATGTATAATGTATGCGATTAGTATTTCCTTCCTAAATTACTTGGAATTGAAACAAGTGCCATAAAACTACATTTACATGTAAATACAGTACATATGTAAATGTGTTTATTAACTGTTAATGAGCTGTTGCTCTTAATAATGCCTGATTTGATGCAAATGTATATCCATTCTTTATCTTAAATCAGTAACTGTGCCACATCATAAACAGATGTTGGTAACATCACCGATTTTGTGCTAAATGAAATTACTGCGTTAGTACTAATCATATTTAGAGCACTTGTGTTTTACTTCCTCTCGGTGTCTGGTTCTCTGTCTGATATATTGTATCTACTGACACTCTTGTGACGTTTACTAATTTCTCTTTAAACATGTTTTATTACTTTTTTTGTAGATGCAGACAATAAAATGTGTAGTAGTAGGAGATGGTGCAGTAGGAAAGACCTGCTTACTAATCTCCTATACAACCAACAAATTCCCCTCAGAATATGTGCCTACGGTAAGAATATTTAATAAAGACCAAATTGATGATAAGCAGTTATGTTCAAAAAAACTGCCCCGATAATATCTCCACATGGTGGACTGTACAGGGTATTCATTGTAATCTGATCAATTTTTTCCCAAAATTATTTTGTTCAGTGTATTTGTTTATTATTTGTTTTATGTATTTGTTCTTCATTTTATCTATGTTTTGCATGCTTAAAGGTTTTTGACAATTATGCAGTGACAGTGATGATTGGGGGAGAGCCCTACACACTTGGCCTATTTGACACAGCAGGTAATGGGAATGTCTTTAAATAGTATTATTTTATCTCTCATATCTGTCACTCTTCAACTAATAGAAAAATGTTCCTGTTTGTCTCAGGTCAGGAGGATTATGACAGGCTGCGTCCTCTCAGCTATCCACAGACAGATGTCTTCCTTGTATGTTTCTCAGTCGTCTCCCCTTCATCTTTTGAAAATGTCAAAGAGAAGGTCAGTTTTTAAATTCTTTTTTTATTCACAGATTAAAACATGTTGACTTGTGTTGTTAAAAATTCTGATTTGCAGAATGTGCTTAACAGACATGTAGGGCTGCAGGTAAGGCCCTGTTTTTAAAATACAATAAATTAATGATAAAATATATATATATATATATAAAATAAATGCTTTTTTTGTTGTTGTTTGACAGTGTTACAAAAACTTTTTTTTAAAGAACATCCTTTAAGAAAGTGTTTGTTTTCTGTATTTTCTATAAATACAATAGACATTTTGAAATATTAAACGTGCCAAAACACAAACCGGTTACAGTTTTCACAGGAATGTAAATGTGAAATTGTGTGAAAGTTCCATAATTCTGACATAAATCACAGTTTTTTATTCATATGTCTAATTATAAAACTTAACAGTTTTTTGATATTTGGCGACAAAAGATAAAGATTAAGTGACCATCTTAAGATGAGCAAGACAGAAGAAAATGATCTTTTCATGTGTCTTCTTTTTCCCAGTGGGTCCCTGAAATTTCCCACCATTGCCCACGCACACCCTTTCTCTTAGTGGGGACACAGGTGGATCTGCGGGAAGACAGCAACACAATTGAGAAGCTGGCAAAGAACAAACAGCGCCCCCTGTATCCTGAGAGTGGAGAGAAGCTAGTGCGTGAGCTCAAGGCTGTTAAATACGTGGAGTGCTCTGCTCTGACACAGGTGTGGCTCACATTTTCACAAGCTTTTAAATGGAAAGCAACATATTTGTTAAAACACAGAAGCTGCACTTCTCTGTCTCACTCTTGGTTTTTCCCTTCAACCAGCGAGGGCTGAAGAATGTGTTTGACGAGGCCATCCTGGCAGCCTTGGAGCCTCCTGAGACCAAAACAAAGAGAAAGTGTATTCTGCTATAGATGAACAACTCATTTGGAGATGTAACTGTATAAGAAAGAGGTGGGGTGATTCAAACCATTAGAAAGATCAACGGCCATTATGAAAAAAGGACAAAATACAAGGGGAAGGGAGGTGCCATTGAGATGTATTCTAAGCACACTGGGCCTCCAAAATAAACTTTGAAAGAGGGTGAGGGAACAAATGTCCTTTGTGAAAAGATTTTAAAAAAATTGCAGTGTTTTTTTTATTTTTTTATTTCTTTAAATATTGAGGTGGGGCAGGCCCCCCTGCCTGTCACTGTACTTTTTTTTTTTTTTTTTTAACACAGCGATTCATTTAGCTGCCTTTAGCTTCTTCTGTGTTTTACTTCTTTCAAACCCAGTCTAGGGAAGTACAAATGGGGAAACACTTCAGTCACACGTAACATTAAGTTTTTAGTGAACTTAAGTAGTAGCTTTAAAGACGAAACTTAATGTTAAGTGGTTGTGTCTGAATTTTTTGCTTGAATATTAAGAACAGTAGCGATTTAATGTCACTCCAAAAAATGGTAGCTGTCTGGACCTGTTATTCTGTTCAGCTCCTAAAGAGTTTTCTCAGGCCAAGTGTCCTTTCGTCTATTTCCCTTTTCTTATGATGACTCTTGAGTTTCTGTATTATTCTCCTGTTGTGTATATTGTATTAATTTGTGACTGTTTGGGGATTTTTTTTTTTAGCAGTTATGCATTTTTAAAGTTGACCTTTTTTTTTGCCAGTTACCACTTTTGAGTAATTGATAAAATAACAAATTAAATTGTGATATTTTAAGTAGGACTTGAAATTGATAGAGGTTTAGAATAAATTTCTGGGTGTTAGTAATCACAGGATATTTTTAATAAAAGTTAACAAGTAACATAACCATTGTGTTTTATGTTTGACTGTGACTGATACATGCACAACAAGTCATAATAGAACATTTGAGTCATAATAGAGCTATGAGTCTTCTCTTTCTCTACCTTTGTGGTGGTACAGAAGTGTTCATTATGTCAACTGGCTTTTTGTGCTAGTACAGTATGAGATGCATTTAAATGTTGGAGTTTTTGTGCTTTCAAAATATAGCTCTATCAAGAAACAGCCCTTCAGATGTCTCCCCAGCTGCAGTTATGTTTTTGCACATGTACAGCCCAGAATTCTTTTGCGGTCTTAAAACAGGAACCTGCTTAATAAAAATTGTTGCTCCGAAGGGCCTCTGGTGGTCAAATACTCTACAACATGTCTTTAGGTTTGCAGCTGAACTTAGTAAAGACAATCAGATGAGAAAGTCAAGAAACATATTTTGACATTTTGGAAAAACTACTCTGTTTATTAGATTTATTGAAAAGACCTAAAAGCACTGCTTCTGCTTTAACAAACAGAAGATACGAAGGTGTGGGAAAACATACAGGACAGACACTGGTGTAAGTATAAGTTGCTGTTTACGATGGCTCTGCTGAGGCTGAAGTGAAGCAAAGAGTCAGATATACAAATAAATAAATCAGAATAGGGCAGACACCATTTCAGCAAATTCTGCAACACCTGTTAGTCTATCATACAAAGTGAATAGTTTGCATAAAATAAAAAAACAAAACTGCTGCAACATTTCCATGTTAGTTCTGGTTAAGTTCATCTTTAAAAGCTTCGTCAGTTCAGTGTGAGATTAGATTCTGAGTGCCTGCATGTCTATTCCTGCCCAGTTGGCCATCTCAGAGTTTTTACAGCATTAAATCAGTTGAAGAGAAGTGAAAGTGATTTTTGTTTGTTTGTCATTGCTCTTTTTAGATATGTTCCAGCTTTGCAACTTTTGCAACAGAATAATAAAACTAAATTCTAGACCCATTGCTCCAGGTTGAAAATATGCTAATGTGAGACTTCCTTAAGCTAATTTGCTATCTGTGTTGTCCTTATTTCACTTTGTGTTTGGGAGTGTCTATCTAGTGCATTTGCGGTTTCTGCTCAGTCAGTTTGGTCTCCTTTGGGCAATCTCACACTCGGCAGGTGTGAATTGTGACTGTGTTTTTACACTGCTGGCATCGGACTGAGCAACACCAGGAAAACTTGCAGGAGCATCGTTGCACCACCTCAGCCCGGCCCGCTCTGTATCCTGGTCCGCAACACACCAGCTCACAGCCATCTGGTGCCAGGCGGGAAGTTCCTGGGGTGTTTTAGACGAAAGCAACATCATTAACTGTAAGCGATTTAATAAATTACATAATCTACATTGATTATTATCTTGAGACACGCCCTGGCCATTGATCTTACCATTACATCTCCTTCCAGCAGTCCCAGGGATGCCATTATCAGGGTCAAGATGGCAGAAATCTGGAGAGGGGGCAAGGTACACAAGGTCTCTGGCAGCAGGGGTTTGACCTGGGTGTCACGGGGAAGCAGCGCTGTCCTGGATCCTATACGAGTAAGGCGGACCTAAGAGTTGTGTGTTGGAAGTTGGAATGTGGACACAATTTCAGGAAGGTAATGGTCATTCTCCGGAAGTTTCAATTTATGAAAATTCACGATGTGATCCAAAGCAGGTGTGTTGTCATACCTCTGTGGCTCCATCAAAGCGTTCCTTAAGCACAACACCAACACGTCTGAATGGAGGCATGACCTTCCAGCAGGTCCTCAACTCGCAGGATCCGGAGACACCGTGGCACTTACACTCCACCTGCATGTTGTGAAGGATGGCCTGAGGATAAATCAAAAGTGGATACGCTGTAAGGAGAGCTCCTTGTCAGTTTATTCTCTCAGACGTACAGCAAATGTTGTAAAAGGAGTGCTACCGACTTTTCGACCAGCCTCGTTGTTATGGAGATTCATTAGCGGGCGTCCTGCTGACAGTCCCTTGGCTCGTTCGGGTTCATCCACAAATGTCTGGGAGAAAGCCACACCATAAGACAAGTTGTCACTGCACCCTGACCACTGGAAACCTGTGGTGGGACATAGAGACAGCATGAATCACTGAAGCCTTAAAGCAATTGTACATTTTCTTTATAAGAGAAAAAAGGGTGGAGTGCACGGTTGTTTTGCCTCGGATGGATGAAGAGATAACCCTACAACATCACTGCCTGAGATCTGGCCACAAGTGCTTAATTTTTCAGTAGGTTTCAATCCATACACTGGGGCAGCAGTTGTGTGCTATGTGTGACTCAGTGTAGATTTAACTTTTACATTTTCATGCAAAAGAATCCAGGCTCACCCTCCGGGCTGACCCCTCTGACCTTCCTGTCACAGCCGCACCTCTCCAGCTCCCCACGGGTGCACGCTCGGGTCACAGCCACTGCCACAGCTGCAGAGGACAAAGCATGCACAAAGGCCGCCTCACGAGTACCTGAGTCCAAAATAGAGAGCAAAATGTAGGACATTTAAGAATTGCTCAGTGTATGGGTTTTCCAAGAGGTAGCCAGTAGGTAAGTTCAGGAATTGGTGTACCTTGATTCATGACTCTGCCAAATACGTTTATCCCACGTGGAGCAGTGGAACAGTTCCAGCGGCGGTTCCTGAACTGGTGCTGGCACTGAGTTAGACAGTGACATGCATGACATGGAGATAAGAGGCTCTTGTGTATATTGTTAATAACTGCAACACATACAGTCTATGGTAATAACAATAGATTATGAAACTGCTGGTGGTTGTAAGACAAATAAACATCACACAGTCATGACAACCTGTGGTGTTCTTGTAGCCATACCTCTTCTATGACCATCTCGGCTGCTTTCCGTACGGACTCCATGACCTCCCCCCGTGCCCTGCACACCCCCACCTGCCCTGGGGTCAGCCCCCTCAACCGCGCACACGGGGCAGAACCGGACATGGGCCTGGAGCGAGGCAGCCTGGCCAGGGAGCTGCGATGAAAAAGGTGGGGAGTGGTATGGTGACTCACAGCAGGTTTGGGGACAGAACAAGAAGGTGTATAATTAGGTGCATATAAAAGATGGAGAGGCTGACGAATGAAGAGGTAACGACAGGGCCCGGTTTTAAAGAGGGCGGAAACAAGGGGAAGACTGTGAAGATACAGTGAAGGCGGAGAGAAAGAAAAGTGAAAAGGTCACCAGGAGTGAGACAAAGAGAGGGGAGCAACTGAAAGAGGTTTAGAGAGTTGTCACCATCTTTTAAAAGTTATAGCATGACAAACAAACTCCCTCTTTCTCTGCTTCCCTCGCACACTAGACTTACAGCCAGTTGGTTGCCATGGTGGGGTGGGTTGCCCATAGCAACAGGAGGAGGATTGGTGCCGTGAGATTGACAGCAGAGACAGTTGGCATCAGACTGTCTGTCTGTCTGTCTCTGCGCGTCAGACTAGATCTTCGGACAGCACGCTGCCCGTTTCCACAGTTGAAGTGATGCGTTCGTCGGTCTGTCTGTTTGGTCCACAGTCTGGGGATGATCCCCTCATATCTGTTGAAGTCACAAATTTAGCACATTAATTATAGAAAGGAATTATAGGGCTTGTCTTGTTGTCAAAATAAATTTTAAACAAAGATGTCTTTTTTTATTATTTCAGCATTAAAGTTTATCTGAGTTTGCTGTTGCAGCTTTAAAAGTTGTAACTATGGAACAAAATATTTACAAAGGTAAATTTTTATTCTGATTTATTTAAACAAACCTTAAACAATGCTGAAAAAATATATAATTAAAAGTATGATCGTATTTGGTTTTCCTCCAGTCTCCCGTTTAAAAAGTAGCACTAATTCTTACCAGTTCATCTTCCCGTGATATCCAGTTACTCTATTTTCCGACTGAATTTTGTCCAAATATTACTCAGCAAACTTGATCATCAGTTTCTTCTCTGCTGCTGTCAGCGACAGACAGCAAAAGCTAATCACTGGGATATTTTACCAACTATAATCAAAGCGTATTATTTTAGAAAAAAAAAAATCCAAAGTCCACATGTCGAATTTACTTAGACAAAATTTACCCCAAGGTAAAAATCCAAGAAGTGCTACTGAAAGTTCAAGCCCAATAACATTTTGTCAGCAGTATTGTCCCAGGAAAGCAAATGCATCCATTTCAAGTTGAAAGAGCAGGACTGAGTGCGAGCAGTGGGGTGGGAGTGATGGCTTATAAAGGAGGTAGAGAAGGAGGGTGGGAGAGAGAGGACAGGCGTGATGCCGAGGGAGGGAAGGAGGAAAAGGGTAATAGTTGTTAGAACTACGTTAAGAACTGAGTGTTGGTTTGCCTCTTTTGTGTTTGTTTGGCATGAGACCTAAAATCTGAGATGCATCCATCTGATTTTTACTATTATGTGTTTGATTGTGAGCATGTGTTTGTTGTGTACTGTTGTTTCTTTCAGTGCGTGTTTGTGTGTGTGTGCACTGAAGTGCTTCTGCTGCACGGAAACTGTGAATTCCTCACAAGAAAATAAACTGGGGCTTTTGAATTCTTCAAAAATTAGCAGCAATATTGATCCATGGCTTTTCCCCAAAAGTGTCTCATCAATAAACTATGACACAGCACATCAGTTTCCATGTATATGTGCATGCATGTGAGAACGTGTCTTACCTAATGTTTAATTTTCCCAAACTTTGTTGCTGATTTTACGAGTCCACCCCCTCCTTTTCCTCCATGCCCCCCCACATTTGCCCTCTCGTTCTACTTCTCTCCCACTCTCCATATTGTCTTAAAAGAAGGGGTGACATTTAGACAAGGGGCAGAAAACACAGTGCCGACAAATATTGGAACGGAGGCAAATAAATCACAAGATAGGAGGGAAAGGAGGGCGTAAGGAGAGAGCAGAGGGGTGTTAGACTGAGATTAGGAAAAAGCTGTAAAAATAACAAAGCAGGTTTGTAAAATATACATTTGAGAGGACAATGTAATGACATAATTTGTGTGGATTTCATATTTGAAAGAGGGAAATAATGGCACTACTTTATTACTATTTATAAGTGAAACACTGAGGAACAGACAGCATATTAACTATGTTGCATGAGTAATTATTGTTAATTATTTGCACTGTTTCATTTTACACACTTGATATTGTACACTCCATTATACATTTTTTGTACTGTTGTATGAATAGTTGATTATTGTGGATTATACTGTATTGAAATTATGAAATCATATTATCTCCCTCCTTCCACCAAAAAACTAAATACAATTCTTGTCACAGACCACAAGACTTAAGCTTGTCTGAAGAGCATAAAGAAGTAAAATATAATCTGCTCTTCTTTTGAATTTAAAATGACATTGAAAAGCATAAACTTAAAAAAACTGTTAAATGAGGTAATTGGTTGAACTATGTAAATTAATATCACCAGGCGTACTCTATGTGCACAGGCTATTTAATACTTTGCAAAACTAGGCTGGTTAACGTTTGTGTGTTTTTCTGCATTATGATTATTGTAGGTTTAGCTACTGACTTATAAGGGAATATCAAACTCAACCCCAAACAAATTATATTAAATTTATACAAATTGTCTTGGGCTGTATTAGCTGTATTATCATATGTAGAACTGTGATATTTGCCAAACACACACATATTTAAATTTAAGTTTCTGATGCTTTTTGATGTATGTCGTTTCATTTTATGGGTGTTACTATGAAGGATTATTGATGATTGTGAGAACTGTAATTTAACTTTTTTTTTTTTAATCCCAGAGACAATAAACGTTTCCCATCTCACCTGATAAAACATATTTACTGCTTCATCCTTGTCCAAGATTTGGTGACCACTTTACCTGAACCCTCTGACACCCAGTTCCCAAGTAAACAATCAGCCCGTCCACACACAGCCTCACGCACACATTTCCCTCTGTCAGTATCTGCAAACACAGGTTTCTTCCAGGCCCCCTTCCCTCCTTTTTTGTCCTCCTCATGTCGTATTCCTCTTTTGTGTCCCCTGTTTCTACAAGTGACGTCTTCCGCTGTCTCCCACAGCAACGCCATGGTGATGAGCTGGCCACTGTCATGTCCGGCGCCTCTGTCATGCTCGTCCCTTCACCCCTGGCTCGTAAATAACTTGACTTTTTTTTTCTTTATCTTTCCTATTTTGTGGACATTTTATCATGCTGAAATAGT
The DNA here is from genome assembly GCA_033026295.1 of Channa striata. Lineage (NCBI taxonomy): Eukaryota > Metazoa > Chordata > Actinopteri > Anabantiformes > Channidae > Channa > Channa striata. Next base: position 18,539,991 of record CM065175.1, on the reverse strand, counting down.
CAAGTACTGATTGACTGTAGCCAGGTTGCGGAATCTAAAGAGATGCTTCAGCGTGACATATACGTAGCGATGACTTGCATTCCCTCAGCAGCGGGAGCCAGCAGCAGACTTTGAGTGACTGTGAGGTGGGGCATCTCTAAATTGATCTTACTCTGTCCACTGATGCTTACTGTGGGATGGATGATTGGCCTCATTCAGAGGTGGCTGCCTGAGGGTGACTCCGGGCTGCATGACCACCCCCCGCCTCTCCCCCAAAAGGTCATTATGAGATAGAAATGTGACCTGCCGTCTTTCGTTCTGGCCTTGTTAACGATACTTCTCTGCACTTGAGGGATACCTGCCTTTTGAGTCTGAACGACGATGGAATAATTATGTCAGGCAGAGACATGACTGCTGTGCATGAGCACGCTCACATTGCACAGGCATCTCTGCCAACAAAGAGCTGAATGCACTGCTGTGTATGAATGTGTGTGGAGCGTGTGCATGAATATTATGGGATGGCGGGCAGCAGTGTTGTCAGGCAGGGAAGTGGGGGTGGCAGAGTGGGCGGTGAGCTGTGTGCACATGGGGGTGGGGTGTGGGGGGGCAGAGGGAATGGCCAACCTATGAATATTATGGAATGATGGTGGTGCTGGAGTGGAGTGAGGGTGTGATGCATGTGAGGTGGAAAGGTAGATGTGCGTATGGGATAGAAGGAGTAGGCGGAGGTGTTGATGACGGCGTTGCACATGGGCGCGTACATGCATGTGGTAAGGGGCATTAAAGCAATGGCAACAGACAACAGGCAGACATGGGCCTTTGTTGCTATGCGATCTGCATTTACAGTAGAGGAATATTGCAAGAGTGGCCACTGCAGTAGAGGAACAGTGGAAGACCTCGGTGCTCACACTTTGACTGTTCCCCCCGTTCTTGCAGAATATACTAACACCTCTGAGTCAACAGGAAGCTGTGCTATTATGATTATTATGGACTGCTAGGTTTCCATCATATCATATCATTGGGCTTCAATAAAGAGAGCAGAAACAAAATCATATAGCATTTGCCATCTATGATACTGTCAGTCTGGAATATGTTTGCTGCTAAGCTAAATATTCTGCGTGAGTATTACTGTACATGCCTAAATCAGATTCTGTGTGATTAAGAAGTGTAATTCAAGAAGTGTAATTATAGAAGTGAGTGAGTCTAAGCCTGCTGCATTAGATTTACAAGTGGCCTTCAGGTCCTGCTTCTAAGCTCGAGCAAAACAGCCTCTGCACAGCTGAAATCACCCTTCAGTCACTCTATTCTAATTCATTTGTTATTTTTCCCCAGTGGTTTTAACAATTAGCCTGCAGAAAGCCACAATAACCAAGCAGAATAATGTTTAGCTGCCGCAGCCACGAAATAGATGTTTATTTAGGTAATTTGACACTTTTTCTTTTGCACATCATGTTTTTTGAATTTATGACTTTTATGTCACACATTGGCAGTTACTGTAGGACTGAAAACACCTCTTGAGCAGTCAAATTTATTACTTTATTATCTTTAGTGTTAAGTATTTTAAAGCCTTATTTACTCTACCATAAAAAAAATCTGAAGGCAGCCATTGTGTGTTTTTATGAATCAATTTTAGCACTTGAGAGAAATGTATTCCCTTGTGGCCTGAATCCGATTAATCAATGATGTAAGACAGATGTGCAGCTGAGCTACACCATTTCTAATACTTCTACTTGTTTTCTAAACAAGTAGAAGAAAATTTATTGAAGTCCAGTTGTGATAATACTACTATGATGAGGGCTTAGCCTATATTTAGCTTACTGAGAGGACTGTATTGTACTCCGCAAAGTGTGTCTTCAAACTAATTTTTAACACACACGTGGCTTTGAAATGCTCCTTCTGAGAGCTTATTTGAGCTTGTTGCACAAGTAAGTGCTTTTACTTTGAAACTGTGTTAAGAACAAAACTGAGCCCTGTGAGCCACTTATTTAAACAACATGAAGAAACAATGTGCTGCAGCAACAAGGGCAAGAACAGGCCTACGAGTGACGTTTTTTATTTCTTTTTATAGTAGAATAACCACATCCTGATAATTTGTGTACCGCAGAGAAACCTTTAACTTACCTTGATGGACCATAGCATCTCTTAATGCGTCTCCAGTGTGCAGATGTTCAGATGTACTGCATTAGAAATTGAACTCAAGGCAGCACCTTGTGTTTTTATGAATCATTTTACTCATTTTCACCATTTTAGTTTCTATGTTCATCGATTTTTCCGATTCACATCCTGGCAATTCTTGTAGAACTGAAAACTTTTGAATGTGCAGGGGAATAACGATGAACTTTTTATGAGCCAAGGGTGGTTTTCAGTACACCTCCAGTCACACGCTTGAAGAACTTGATCACGGATGATCTCGTCACACTTGTCTCGGCCAATAAGACACACATGTTGCAGTCCAGCTGCGATAGCGCAGCGCTGATGAGGCCTCGACCTACATCGGTGATGCTGAGCAGGGTCACAGCAGCATCACTTCCAGTGCCGTTACGCCATCAGGCTCAGCAGGCCCGTTCGACCTGCACACAGCACCACTGCTCAGAGCTCCACCTGTGTGACGACGGCACGGGAACAAAAGTGAAGCCTCTCTGACTTCTGCGAAGCCACGCTCACTCCCCAGGTGGATGCTCAGTGAGTATTATGGTCTGTCAGCAGTGGACTTGAGCTCCCCTGGAGACCATGTGACTAGTATTTTTTCTTTTTTGTCTTTTTAGGACTTGTATATTATGGGATGTATGCTGTTACTACTTGACTATTATGGTCTGTCAAGGAGAGCAAGGGGGGGGTGTCACCATGACAACGGGGTTTCTAAGATGGCTGGGACTACTAGTGGAAAGGGGAAGGAGTGTGCATGCAATGAGTGTAGTGCATGCATGTTTAGTGGCGGTGCACGTGCGCGCGTGCGCGCGTGCGCGCTCGGAGGGGGTGGGGGCAGGCTGAGTATTATGGTCTGTCCGTTGCGAGGTAACTATGCAGAGTCCTGTGTGAGTGTGGGAGGGGGGGGGTGGATTATTATGGGATGTCTGCCCCCTTTGTGTGTTTGTGAGGATGTTAGCTAAGCTGTGCCTGTGAGGTTGGGAGAGAGAGAGAGAAACAGGGGGACGGAGCAACGTGTTTTGGTCCATTGACGGCTCGTTTCCACATTTCGCTGATCACCGCTTCAGCCGGGCTTCATGAATGAACCCTGAATGACAACTGCCGCACAAACAGCCTGACTTGTGCTAATTCTTGCACCGAGGGGGAGACAGAGGGAGGGAGGGAGCGAGCACACCTCGACCCGGGACTACACACCACGTACCGTAAGTTTCTAACGTGTGCAGGTAGGGTTCGGACGCGTGAACTTTTCTTGGATGCTCCGTTTTAACTCGACAGTGCGATTGTGCCGCTCACACTTGAAATAATAATGGACGCTCCACTTAACTTCATTGACTCCCGTGTAGAGAAATTACCTGCAAATCAACATCAGAAAATGTCAGAGCATGAGTCATGTAGTTATCCAACTTGTTTGAGTACGCAGGTGGTCAAAGAGATGCTGTGTCAATAATGGGACGTTCGTAATGACCAGAAAGCGACCGGTGCCGTTTGTTCTTATTTATTTTTTCAGCACCCACCACCCCTCCCTTCCTGGACACCCCCGGACCATTCTCCAACGGTCCCACGTCATTTTCCCTCCTCCCTCGCCGACCGAGGAGCAAGGTTTAGGAGGGATTAATTCGACCAGCAAGAAATACAATTACCACGCTGAGCGAAATGTCGGCCAGCGAGGATGAGAGGGACGACTTCGGCGCGGAGGAGCACTCACTTCTTCACGGTAAGCTCGCCTGTTTCTCCCGCGAAGACGGTCCATCTCTCCCGGTGACTTGAGCTCGCCTTCCGCGCAAAGCTAACGTTAGCTTGAGCTAGCCCGGAGTAGTCGGCTCGGCCCGTCCGTCACTCGCCATGATAGATTAGTTAGCTAACTTGGCGACCAACTGTTCGGACTTCGGGCGTCTCGTTTTTTGACTCCTTTTCATTCCTCACACCGTCTGCGCGCGTTCTCGAGCGCGGTCGTGAACTGTCAAAGTTTCAAAGACAAGTTTCAACCTGCGCTGTTGTGGCATTTACGGCGTGCGCGCCCCCGCGTGTGTGTTTGTGTGCGGGCGTGCACGAGCATCTGCCAGGTCGTGCCAGTGCGCGGTCCCCCGTCTTCTCCCCGTGGCCTGCAGCAGTGATCGGTGCACACACACACACACACATTCACACTGTCTCTGCGCTCTCTGCTAACGAAAGCATGTTCCCGGCAGATGAGGACGAGCCGGAGGATGCTGCGTCTGACGTAGAGGAGGTACCCAAGTCCAAGAAGAAGAAGAAAGCCAAGAAAAGCAGCCGAGAGAGCAGGAGCAGTAAGAGGCAGAGACCCATCAGAGAGGTCGGTTCTCATGTTTGAATTATTAAGGCATAGCTTTGTCATAAACAGGGGTGGGTGAAGTATTTAAAAACTTTAACTAAGTAAAAGTGCAATCACCAAACTGACATTTCTACTCCCATTGCTGGATTAGTAAAGTATATTTGTTTAAATTAAAAATGTATTGGAATGGAAATTGCAAATAGTTGCTCTTAGATGTAATCAAATAAAACTTCAAAGTAGCCTTAAATAAATCTGCTTAGATTAAGTACAGATACATGAAAGGTGCACTAAAGTTTAATAAAGGAGTAATTATATTTTGTTACTTTACCATTGCAGTGCAGTGAAATTGTTTTTTGCCACTCTAATCATTCCTCCTAATAGAGATTATTTCTTAAGGCAATTTCAATGCAATTAAAATGGACTAAATTCCCTATCGTCATTCTGTGTAAACATGCATTGTGAAGATCGACACAGCACTCTGTGTTAGAAAATCAAGGAGCAGCATCCAAAATATTATTTTCTTTTCATGAGATTTCACATTTTGTTCTTGCACAGACTGTGACAAAGGAGATAATAACACAAAGCTGGATTTTGGATTTGAAAAACTGTAAGATTTGAAGATAACCAGAACATTTCTCTCAGACTGACGAATCCTCATATTAGACTTAACCTAAAGTTTGAACACAAGGACGGTGTATTTGTCTTACGTTGCTTACTTTGAGCTTTCTGTAAGATGAGATCTCAACAGTGACCAAAACCTGTACTTAAGGACATGTCAAAACTGTTTCAAGATAGACGTTATAGTTTATCTTCAAGGCTGTGACTCACAGAGCCGTACCTTGACAGACTGCACTTTGTACAAATTTCTGTCTAACAGTGCACACAGAAAAAAATAACATGACCAGCAAATCAGCCATTTTATCTATAAAATAAAGAAATTGTGATGAAATTAAGTATTATATTCCTGAGCCAAAGATGACACATTCAGCTTGTTTTTTCTGACTAATAGCAAGAAACCCAGATATTCATTTGTGATAAGTTGTAACAAATATTTACATGTCAGTAGCCTGGGATTAAAAATGTCTTAATATTTTTATTTTTCATCAAAATATTTATTTAATATTTTTCTGTTAGCTGACAAGTTACTTGCTCTCCATTTGACTTAAGTAATGAAACATACAGTAAACAGATGTCCCCAGCACAGTACAATGGTGCAATCATTACTTGAACTGAAACGAAAATAATGACACTTTTTTATATGATACAATATACAAAAAGTAGAAAAGCACCAGTGTCTTAATGTAATTAGCAGAGTGGTCCTTTGTCTTGCAGGAGTTGCCAGTCAGCTCCCCGGAGCACCTGATTGGCATAGAAGCAGCAGAGAGGGATGCAGATGAGGGAGGGATGCGGTCAGAGAGTGAAGGAAGTGATTATGCCCCTGGGAGGAAAAAGAAGAAGCGCTCCAGTTCTGCCAAAGACAAGAAAAAAGGGGGTGCGGCAGCAGAAAAAGGAGGCTCATCCAGTTCTAAGAGCAAACGCAAAGATCCAGAACCAGAAGATGAAGAGGATGATGATGACGATTGCCAGGTAAAGACTGACTAAGACCTGTCTGCAGAGTGGATAGTTCATTTTTCAAGGCATAATGTGTCAAACTAATGTCCTCCGGCTGTTTTTTTTTTTTTTACCCTTTCTCCCCCCACCTTAGCCCAAAAGCTCTGCCCAGCTGTTGGAGGCCTGGGGCATGAAAGACATTGACCATGTCTTTACTCAGGAAGATTATAGTTCCCTCACCAACTACAAGGCCTTCAGCCAATTTGTCAGGTGAGAAAACATTTTTATAGTAGCAGTAAATACTATTGTTTGCCTCTGCATCATATTTAAGAGCTATGTGTATGATTGTATATATAATTACCATATTTCTTTAAAATTGTATGGCTTTAGACCTTTAATTGCAGCTAAAAACCCCAAAATTGCTGTATCCAAGATGATGACTTTGATGATGGCTAAGTGGAGAGAGTTCAGCACCAACAACCCTCTAAAGGTATTTAAAGTTTGAACACGAGCACATATCTGACTTGTCATAAATGGTTTGTCCGTTCTTCATTGCCTTCCTCAGAGACAACTGAGTTTCTGTTTCTGTGTCCCCCTGTAGGGTTGTGCCACTGCCAATGCAGCTCTGGCAGCTGCCAACGTGGCTGCAGCTGTGGAGAACATGGTAGTGGCAGGGACAGACGGAGGGGCAGAGACTGGTGCTGCCACTTCACTCACAGCTGCTCCTACCACTGCCACTGTTCTGACACCTGCTGCGACTCCAGCAGCCCCAGCACCTCCACTCCGCAAGGCCAAGACCAAAGAGGGCAAAGGTAATGTAGGAAAAATGGCAAATGTTTATTAAGTATGATTATTTTTGTGTGAATTAAAATTTGCTTTGTCATAATTGAACTTAAAAAGAATTATATTTCAATAGAATTGTTTATTTGTCTGTTTGTTTTCTTTATTATCTTATTTATATTTTCCTCTTCTTAGGTCCCAATGCTCGGAAGAAGTCAAAATCCTCATCTAAACCCCCACCGAAGCCCAAACCCAAGAAGGTTGCTCCACTCAAGATCAAACTAGGGGGCCTCAACAGCAAGAGAAAACGCTCCTCTGTAGGATCCTGTTTCTTACTAAGTTTTTTCCAGTTTTTATAATTTATTCACCGAAACAATAAAGTGATAATGTATTTTATTATAACCAGGTTTTGTTTGTGTTGTCTCTTTCTGCTGTCAACTTTTGAACTTTGTCAGAGTGATGAAGATGAGCCCGATGTTGACAGTGACTTTGATGATGGCAGTTTCTCAGTGTCAGATGGCTCCAATCGCAGCAGCCGTCCTAAGAAGAAGCCCAAGAGTGCAAAGAAAAAGAAGAAAGGTTGGCATGGAAATGTTACAAAAATATAAAGTTCAAAGTCAAGGCCAAGATAAAGGCTGTTACTCCTCATTTCATTGTTTTCTTCTAATTTCTATGAACGCCCTTCCCTCAGTGGAGACAGAGGATGGGGATGGCTATGAGACAGACCACCAGGACTATTGTGAAGTGTGCCAACAGGGAGGAGAAATCATTTTGTGTGACACCTGCCCCAGAGCCTACCACATGGTCTGTCTGGACCCTGACATGGAGAAAGCACCTGAGGGCAAGTGGAGCTGCCCACATTGTGTGAGTACCGTATCCTTACCTCTCAGTGCTGTACAGAGAAATCCGGGTCCTTAGCATGAAACAGTGGACCAAGAATTACGCTTGTCTCTGTGTTTGCCTGTACCACTGAGTGTCCCCCCCTCCCCATCATGCCTACACAACAGCCAAGAACATTTTAAATGTAGTGATGTTACACTTAAGCAGTTCCGTTCTAAAACATAATTAAACATTGTCACACCGTCACACAACCCTGCAGGTAGGATTTTTTTGTGAATATGGAGGAAGTGCACATTCCTCCGTCTGCACCTCCGTGACCTCTTTGCTCGGCAGGTGCGTGTACGTATGTTTGTGTGTGTCTTTGTGGAGCCCGTGGTCAGACAAATCCACAGCCTGGAAAGATGTGTGCATGTAATCTTTGCATACAGAGCAGTGACATTTGGTCTGGCAATATGCTTTTGTGCTCTTAGCATACGCGCAAGAGAAAAAATAAATTCATGGGATGTTTAAAATTTTATCTGTTACTGTACTACACACTACCCATGGTAAGCTCCAGTTTTTTGGCCTCATAAAGTTCAAATGAAGTTTTAAATAGAACAGTGTGGAAATTTCTATACATAATTCAGTTTTTTGATAGACAATATTTATGAGAATAGCACAGTTAAACATTGTCTTTCGTGACTGTTTATAATCTTAATATTCTGTCATATATGCCATCAGCTTAAACAGCCAGTTAGAAGTCGAACATCCCAGAGGACTATAAATGAGGCCCCCAGTGAGACATACTGGAGAAATTATTCACATCCAATAAATACAATAATACTAACCTTGTTTTACTTGACTCTTACATTGAATTTACCAAAGGTATTGCACAAGAAAAACCTCTATCATACTCTTGCTACTCTTGCCTGAAATCTGCTCTATGACGTTTTCTTGACGATGTATATTCCTGGAAAGTTGCACTGAGATGAGAGTTGATTGTTGGTGAATGGATTATGTTACCTGTTATTTTCACCATTTCTTTCTCTTTCCCCCAAAATGTTCCCATCTATGGTCCATATGTCTAACCCCAATCCTCCATTTCCTCTTCTTGTTGCTCGCCTCTCACTGCCTCCTCTGCAATGGCTCCACACGCAAACATGCACACGCATGCAATGCACACGCCCTTCACCCCCTGCGCTCTTGAATCTCCACCACACCCCTCCTCTTTTTCCTTTCACTTCGTTCCGCATACCTTCTCTGCCTGCCTGTCCCCCTCACCCCTTCCCCTCCCTGACACACACATCACTTCCCTCTGTTTGTAATTCTGCCACCAGGAGAAGGAGGGGATCCAGTGGGAGGCCAGGGATGATCTCTCTGAGGGTGAAGGGGAGGACGAGGAAGACCGGAGGGATGAAGGGGTGGAGGAAGAAGATGACCACCACATTGAGTACTGCCGGGTGTGCAAGGATGGGGGAGAGCTTCTTTGCTGTGACACTTGCCCCTCCTCCTACCACATCCACTGTCTCAACCCTCCTCTCCCAGAAATCCCCAATGGAGAATGGATCTGCCCCCGCTGCAAGGTGAGAGCTGAGCACTGGTGCATACAAAACTGTGCGTGCTTGTACTCGTGGGTGTGCACACAGATGGGCGCTTCCATTTTGTGTACATGTATCCTGCATATAAAGAGATTTTCTGATGCTGCGATTAAGTTGAGCTATAGCACTTTCAGTGAACAGTTGCAGTCATGTAGTTTTGGCGTAAAAATGTATGAAGAAATAGTTTTTGAAATTGACAAGTTGCTTCTACTCATTATTAAGGATCCTAGCGTAAAGTATTTTCTCGCCTTCTCCACTTCTTAACAGTGCCCACCAATGAAAGGTAAAGTCCAGAAAGTTTTGACATGGCGTTGGGGTGATCCACCAGCTCCCACGCCTGTCCCCCGGCCTGCTGACTTGCCTGCTGATGCTCCTGATCCTCCACCACTGGTTGGCCGCAGGGAGAGGGAGTTCTTTGTCAAATGGTGCAATATGTCTTACTGGCACTGCTCCTGGGTGCAGGAGCTGCAGGTACACCCCACTTTCCCAAACCGTATCTACCTGTGGCTTAAAATGGAATTAGTTTGGCTGTCATTCTGCAAATGTGGGGCATTTTTCTTTTGCCCCCCTCACATTTTAACAGAGCCCAAAACTTACTTCTGATGGCCCTTTGTTTACCCCCTGTTACTCTTTCTCAGTTGGAGCTGAATTGCCAGGTAATGTTCCGTAACTACCAGAGAAAGACTGATATGGATGAACCTCCACCTGTAGACTTTGGCGGTGAGGGTGATGATGATAAGAGCACAAAGAGGAAGAACAAAGATCCTCTGTTTGTCCGCATGGAAGAGGAGTTTTATCGCTTCGGAGTAAAGATAGAGTGGCTGATGATTCATCGCATCCTAAACCACAGGTTAGACACACACAACTCAAACAGAAAACAAATTTAAATTTGCTCTGAAGATTTGAAACCAGTTGACAGAATTTTAGTGACAATACAGAAGGTAATAGGATTTTTTTGCCTGTATTTTATTTTTCATGTTAGTGTTGATAAGAAGAACAATGTACATTACTTGATCAAATGGAGAGATCTCCCGTATGACCAGTCAACCTGGGAAAGTGAGGACATGGACATTCCTGAATTTGACACCTACAAACAAACATACTGGAACCATAGGTATGTGGAAGTTGAAAGACTGTCAGGTGACACTTGTGTAATGGTATATAGCTGCTGTTGAAAATATGATTTGGCTCATAACTGCCCTTTTCCTTAAGAGAGTTGATGATGGGTGAGGAGGGAAGGCCTGGCAAGAAGCTGAAAAAGCCAGTTAAAGTCAAAAAGGCAGAGCGGCCTCCTGCTAATCCAATTGTAGATGTAAGTATTTTGAAAATCTGAACAAAACTGTGATTACTGTGAAAGTGACCCTGCTGGATTTTGTGTTTGCAGTGAACTGAATGAATGGATTATTAAGGATAGGATTAAGGCAGAACAAAAAAGTAGCCTTAGTCAAACACATGTGGACACATGTGTATCCTCTCTGCTTTCTTCCTTCCAGCCCACCATTAAGTTTGATCGGCAGCCTGAATACCTGGACAGCACAGGGGGCACGCTGCATCCGTACCAGCTGGAGGGGTTGAACTGGCTAAGGTTTTCTTGGGCTCAGGCCACAGACACAATCCTGGCTGATGAAATGGGTTTAGGCAAAACTGTACAGACAGCTGTATTCCTCTACTCATTGTACAAGGAGGTGGGAAACTGTATTTGTTATATGTGCATGTTTTCTAATGGTTTAAAACATTTTTTAGAATATTGCATGCTGGAGACACTGGTAGGTTTTGTGGGATTTGTAAATGCAAAGCTGAATTTTGTTTCACCTTTTTCATCCCCTGCTACAGGGCCACTCTAAAGGTCCTTTCTTGGTCAGTGCTCCCCTGTCCACAATCATTAACTGGGAGAGAGAGTTTGAGATGTGGGCTCCTGACATGTATGTGGTCACCTACGTAGGGGATAAAGACAGCAGGGCTGTCATCAGAGAGAACGAGTTTTCCTTTGAGGGAAATGCCATTCGAGGAGGAAAAAAGGCATCCAAGATGAAGGTAAGAAAACAAGTGGGAAAAGGTGGATAGAGTGATATGTATTGCAAAAATATGCATTCTATGTATTACAGATTTTCCTCATTAAACAGTGTTAAGCGTGTAACTTCTTTTTGCAGAAGGACTCACCGGTCAAGTTTCACGTCCTGCTGACATCCTATGAGTTGATTACCATTGACCAGGCTGTGCTGGGCTCTATTGAATGGGCGTGTCTGGTTGTGGACGAAGCTCATAGACTGAAGAATAACCAGTCCAAGGTAACAGCAAGCAGAGCTCATAAAAATGTTTTCGGTTCTTTTAGTATCATTTACATTAAAGGCAAGAGTTTGTGTGTATACCAGCATGGTCTGTGTATTGTAACTGTTTATTACCCGTGTCCAAAAATAAGTGTTTTCGCTCTGCCTTTTATTAGTTCTTCCGAGTGTTGAATAACTACCCACTGCAACACAAGCTGTTGTTGACCGGCACTCCTCTCCAGAACAACCTGGAGGAGCTCTTCCACTTGCTGAACTTTCTGACCCCAGAGAGATTCAAGTCAGTAGCCACCTACAGTATTTGGCCGTAGCACATGTAGTTGTAGTGAAGGAGGGATTTAGACACTATGCATGCCGTACGAAATCATAATTTTCTGTCTGTGCAGCAACCTGGAAGGCTTTCTAGAGGAGTTTGCGGACATCGCCAAAGAGGACCAGATTAAGAAGCTCCATGACATGCTGGGACCACACATGCTCAGGAGGCTGAAGGCTGATGTTTTCAAACACATGCCTTCAAAGACGGAGCTCATTGTCAGAGTGGAGCTGAGCCCCATGCAGAAGTAAGTGGTACAGCTACTGGGAAAGATGTACAACCTGAATTTGAATTCACAAAACTGTTAAAAAATTTTAAATTATATTTCTTTTGCATAATGTGTATACATTTTCACTTTGTTCACATGTAAGGTATATTTTTCTATTTCTGATCTAATCAAATCTTTATATGCATTTTTGCAATTTTTATTTATTTCTTTTTCTGTAACTCAGGAAATACTACAAGTTCATCCTAACTCGTAACTTTGAGGCCCTGAACACTCGTGGAGGAGGAAACCAAGTGTCTCTTCTCAATGTGGTGATGGACCTCAAAAAATGCTGCAATCATCCCTACCTCTTTCCTGCAGCTGCTACAGTATGATTGAGCTTATTGTACTACTGGTGCATGGTCTGTTGTGGCACTGTAAAATGTCACCATATTAAGAGGAAGTGTAGGGTGTCAGATACTCAGAATTCTCTCTCTGATTGCAGGAGGCACCAAAACTTCCAAATGGCATGTATGAAGGTACCTCTCTGACAAAGGCTTCAGGAAAACTGATGCTGCTACAGAAGATGATGAAGAAACTCAAAGAGGGAGGACACAGAATTCTGATCTTCTCTCAGATGACCAAAATGCTGGACCTGCTGGAAGACTTCTTGGAAAATGAAGGATACAAATACGAGAGAATTGATGGGGGAATCACTGGTAATTTGAGACAAGAAGCCATCGACCGTTTTAATGGTGAGACATGTAGACACATTTAGTTTTTGTTTAATCTTTCAGAACAGCTGATGTAATAAGCTGTCTGTGTTTTAACTTGAATTCTGTTGTTGATACAAATAGCTCCTGGTGCTCCCCAGTTTGCTTTCCTACTCTCCACCAGAGCCGGTGGTTTGGGCATTAATCTTGCCTCTGCTGATACTGTCATTATCTATGACTCTGACTGGAACCCCCATAATGACATCCAGGTATGCAAAAGCGCATCAGTAATCTTGCCTGTGTCATTGTGTCTGTTTCTTTGATGATAGGTGATTATGGTGATTGTTTCATGTGTATTTTAGGCCTTTAGCAGAGCTCACCGTATTGGGCAGAACCGGAAGGTGATGATCTACCGCTTTGTCACCAAAGCCTCTGTGGAGGAGAGGATCACACAGGTCTGTAAAATTAACACTGCAAGAAATTATACAGTCCTCTTAAAATGGTATCAGCTGTGTCCGAATTCTGTGTTATTCTGCTCACAGCTTGTTTGACTTCTACCTATTCTCCTCCATCAGGTGGCAAAGAAGAAAATGATGCTGACCCACCTGGTGGTGCGCCCAGGCCTCGGCTCCAAGACAGGCTCCATGTCCAAGCAGGAGCTTGATGATATCCTAAAGTTTGGAACCGAAGAGTTGTTCAAGGATGAAGTTGGAGATGGTGAGCCGACTCTAACCCAAAAATGATACCAGTTTGGTGCTGTACATAATAGTTTGTTATTTTATCAAATCAAGGCAAATTGTATTAGATATTAAACTAATATATATTTTCAAACCATCGCTCATTTTTGCATTGCTAAAACTGGAATATGTTGAAATTTGTTGTAATTGGCATTTTTACAGTATTTTTATTTTGTAGTATTTGTCGATTATTTTAACCAAAACAGGAGATTTTAGCAATTTTAATTTACTGCACTAGAAATTGTTGTTTGAAAGAAAAGCAGAATACAATCCCTTATTTGGATAAAAGGTTCGAGTTTTAGACTAAAATTGACTTAGGACTTAGGTGGAAATATCACCCCACCACTGAGATCAGTCTGATCTGACAGATGTTACACAGAGTTAAATGTAGTTTCTCGTTCCTTGTGTTTTATTCAGCTTGTTCTGCTTTCAGGGGACAACAAGGAGGATGACAGCAGTGTGATCCACTACGATGACCATGCAATTGACCGCTTGCTTGACAGGAACCAGGATGCCACAGAGGACACAGAGCTTCAGAGCATGAATGAATACCTCAGCTCTTTTAAAGTGGCCCAGTACGTGGTCAAGGATGAAGATGATGAGGTATGACCAGCCCTACAAAGTCTGTTTCACATATGAACTCCGGACAGTTTCTGAACAAATCAGCTCCGGACATTGTCTGGAGTTGCGATTCAAACAAGTAACACACGGCTGGAAATCAGAAGCTCCCCTAGATTTTAACTGATCTTGGGAGTGTGTCACTTGGCCATTTGCATTCTCACATATAGCGCCTCTGGATAAAGTTGGGGGAATTTTAGGGTTCCAGCGCATTTGTGAAAGAGGATAAAGTTTATGTATATAAATATAATTAATTTTTTATTATAATTTAGTAGAAGGGGTTGTAATAACAGTTGTATAATAGTGTAAAATGGCCTAAAATGTAGTCTTTGTTCGTATAATTGTATTTTTAATGTTTTTTGAGTGGCAGTAAAAGGTTTTATATTTTTAAAAAGCTTAATCCACAAGCAGTATTCACTACATTTAACATATACTCTTTCTGAGGAGGAGGAGGTGGAAAGAGAGGTGATCAAGCAGGAAGAAAGTGTTGATCCTGACTACTGGGAAAAGTTGCTTCGACACCACTACGAGCAGCAGCAGGAGGACCTCGCCCGCAATCTGGGCAAAGGCAAAAGAACTCGAAAGCCTGTCAACTACAATGACGGCTCTCAGGAGGACCGAGGTATAAGACAGGGTACAGAACAATATATAATGCAACCTCTTCTTGTGTGTGTGTGTGTGTGTGTGTGTGTGTGCTGTGCTGTTAGTGTTAGTGTTAGATGGCGGGAGACGCAGTTTGATTTTGTCTTATGGCTTTTGATTAAGCAAAGAAATGTAATTGTGAGTTTTTTTTTAAATTTGTTTCCCACTGTTCAAATACAGTTCTTGGAGACTGTTTAAACCATGAGGTCTGATTTATGTTCAGAATTTCTGAATGATTATGATTACAATTTGATGAATAAAACAAACAGTCTAGAACAGATACTCACAGGGGTTCTGTGTTTTGCTCAAAAGAAAAGGAATACAACACTAGACAAGCCGAGTGCTTCTTATAGACAGAACCCGACCCAGCATGGTTACATTTATGTAAAACCCAGGCACAAAGGCAAATTGTAGGTCAACTTACAAGAAGACAAGAGAATACGCATCCCAGCTTCCATCCCGAGTTGATGGCACAGAGAAATATCCAATCAGCTGTTTGATTAGCTTGGCGATATGCAGGTACAGTAATTGCTGTTCCTGCTTCTGTTTGTGATTGAAATCAAACCAACTGTCTGTTTTTACATTCATTTTCATATGTTTCCTAAATGCCTTTTATATTAATTTGGCTTGAGTTGCTTTGCAAAAACACTTGTGCACTTGATGTAAGCTTTTCTATGTTAAAGAAAACAAAGCTCCTTTTTACGGCTAAAAGGCTGGGGACAGTTTCTTAAAGGTGCTGCAGCTCTCTATAGAGTTCGCACATACTTTATCTCGTCTAGATTTGATTTTGTTCAAACTGTGAGGAGTTTTTTCTTTTTATTTTCACCCGTCTCAATGTTTCTCTGTCTGTTTTCCATAGACTGGCAGGAGGATCAGTCAGATAATCAGTCTGACTATTCTGTGGCCTCAGAGGAGGGTGACGAGGACTTTGATGAACGTACTGAAGGTATGGCTGCTGTTTAAAGAAAGTCCATGTTTGTGTGTGTTGTGAGAAGTAACGGTAGTGCCTTTAAGTGTTTACGTTGTGAGGAGAAGGTCATTGGTTAAAGATAGATTTCAGCATAGTAATTGATCACAAAAAGTTAAGCCATGGATCCGGCCCTGTCTGCCAAGGCTAAGTACATGTTATTAATAATCTCTACAATTTAATCCCCAGTTGTGTCATTCCTTAACATCTTTCAAACCACCCCTGCAGATGTTTATTCAGACGACAGCTGTGATATCCTCATTGACAACCTCTGCAACAACTCAGGAAAAAGAAAGAAAAGAGAAGGCAAAAAGCAAAGAAACAGGGAAAGAAGTTGCAAATCACTGGTTTCTAAGTCAGATAAGCTGCCTTTAAAGAGATGTCTTTGTTTACACTGTTTTAATTAAGTAGTTTTGTAATGTGTATAAAAACGGTTTCAGCATTGTTTAAGAACAAACTGTTCACTTATATTTATACAGTTTCTAGCAGTTGATAAAATTGTTTATTTGGTGGTTCTTTTTAAAATCCAATAAGAAGTACATTTATAATTGACTGTATATGGGTTTCATTAGATTATAGTGTTAATTCACTTTTATTGAATAAATTATTCATCACCTGTTCTTTCAGTTTTAATTGTTCTGAAAGTGTTATGTTTTAAGAAAAAGCAACAAAAAATGTAAAAGGAGATTGTGAGGAAGGAAAGCTTCAGGAAGATTAAAGTGAGATGTGATGAGGAGTAAGTGGAATATTCCAAACGTACACAGAGAACATTAGGGCACACGCAGAAAAGCACATAATAATACATCCAAATTCAACTTGTTTTCAATTAAACATCATTGCACGAACTCTCAGATACTAACCTTGTTAATCTCTTACTAGCCAATGCCCGCAGACCGAATCGTAAGGGGCTGAGGAATGACCGGGATAAACCTCTGCCTCCACTGCTGGCAAGGGTTGGTGGCAATATTGAGGTACGTTTTCTGCCGAACTACAGTCGATCACTTTCCACTTTTTTGGCTCATGTACAAACAACATATGACTAAAGCTTTGCCACATTTGTCCTTCAAATAAATATAAAAAAAAACAACAAAAGCAAAAACAGTGAAAATGGACTACCATTGTCTATAATGTTATATTGTTGCGTCACATTCACTATGGGGTTTCTGATAGGAAGTCTTAAAATCTTAAAAGTTAAAAACCAAAATAATACAAGCCAAAGTTCGGTCTGGTGCCTGTTTAAAGAAAGTCTAGGTCTGCCAGGCCTATTTCCTCTAATGCCCTCTGCTGCTGAGCAGAAATCTAAGGTGTCCAATCTTCATTAATTGACTGTATTTGTATTTCATATTGAATATTTATGTTATATTTATTTAATAAGTAATTAAAATAATGTGTGTTGTGAGTCTAGAGCCTATTGAAGCAAGACGTGGGGTAGACCCTGGATAGGTTCAGTGTCGCAGCAACACAGAGAGACATGCACACAACCATTCATACTTACATTCACATCTACGGGCAATTTAGTCATCCGTTATATTAACATGCATGTCTTGGGGCTGTGCAAGGAGACCCATGCAAGCGCGTGGAGGACGTGCAGAAAACACAAAACAGAAACAGCTGACTACAGATTCAAAGCAGGGGCCTTCTAGCAGGCAGCGCTAAACACTCCAAGACCACTTTGCTACTGGTAACCACTAATTTCCTGTTGTTGCTCCTTCACACAAAAAGTATTCCATTGTCAAAATAGGTGCCTTTTATTTTGAAGTGGCGTCAGGAAATGGAATATT
Organism: Channa striata; assembly: GCA_033026295.1. Classification (NCBI taxonomy): domain Eukaryota; kingdom Metazoa; phylum Chordata; class Actinopteri; order Anabantiformes; family Channidae; genus Channa; species Channa striata. The sequence goes on along the minus strand of CM065175.1, from coordinate 18,522,565 downwards.
ATATCAAACATTACTACAAAGGAGGGAGGGCGAGGAAACATGGTGAGGGTGGAAGGTGCGGTTGTTGATTTTGTCATCACTTCTTTTTAGTTATGTTTCATATGAGCATTAGTACTGGACAATCTTACCTGCAAGTTTTTATCTTACTAGTTTTTATAAATTTTAACCAGCAATGACCTGCTAAGGAAAACCCTGATTCCCTGCTATTTTTGTGGTGCACAAAGCTTTAATTTATCTTATGACCTCTTCATTACCTATTAGGTGTTGGGCTTCAATGCACGACAAAGGAAGGCTTTCCTGAATGCAGTGATGCGTTACGGGATGCCCCCGCAAGATGCTTTCACCAATCAGTGGCTCGTCAGGGACCTGCGAGGGAAATCTGAGAAAGAATTCAAGTGAGTCTGTGTGTGCCACTTTGCTGCTTGTCCCTATAATATTGGCTCTGCTTGATGTCGAATCACAGAGCCCTTTGGCTTTTAAACATATTGTGTGTGTCAGAGACTATAAAAAATTGTACTGAGCACTGGCATCAAGTACATGGCCAGATTTCAGTCAAAATGTTAAACTAAACCAGTTTTAAACCTTTGGTAATGTTTTATTAAAAAAGTGTGTTTCACAAAGAAAAGTATAGAAAAATGGATTTTCTGAAGTTATGTTATGGACACTAAAGCTGTACTGCTAATTGACATAATCATAAGTAATGTTGACGCTACTTAACATGGCTGGCATTACACAAGTGTATTCATCATTTTGTATGATTTGCATTGCATTTTCTTTGTGCATTTCTGTAAAATAAGTATATCTCTCTTCAACTTCTCCCTCACACATTTTCAGGGCTTATGTGTCTCTGTTCATGCGACATCTTTGTGAGCCAGGGGCTGATGGAGCTGAGACCTTTGCAGATGGCGTCCCACGTGAGGGTTTGTCAAGGCAACATGTGCTTACTCGCATTGGTGTGATGTCCCTCATAAGGAAAAAGGTGAGCTCTACAGTAGTGATTTATTAAAATTTTTTCAAATAGTAAAATTGCCGTCTGTGGTTCAGATGATTGACATGTTGATTAATAGGTGCAGGAGTTTGAGCATGTGAATGGCCAGTGGTCAATGCCCTGGATGGCAGAGCTGGAGGAGAATAAAAGGGCTGCAGCTTTGGCTGCGGGTGAAGACCCCAAAACTCCTTCCACTGGGACTCCTGCAGACACACAACCTAACACACCTGTCCCAGGTACACGCTTAAACATAACATTTGTCTTTTTGTCGTCAGCCCTGGAAATTAATTTCTAAAGTCCAACCTTAAGTCTTAACCTTAAGATGTTTAAAGTTAAAGTTAAAACTTAAAGTTATCCATGCAAACACAGAAAGTAACAAATTATTAAAGCAGGTTTGGACAGTTAATAACTTAACATACATACATTTCAGCATTTGATTAGTCCTAACCTCCGAACCACATGCTTAATCTCGGCTTGTAGCCCAACTAAAACTGAGAACGACTTTGTTGTGTTTAACACTGAAAGGTTTGTTCAGGCCAAGTGCACGTTTGTTAACCGGCAGCTTAATCTGTGATGCCCTCTTGTGGACACATCTTTAATTACATGGGACTAATAAAACCAGGGAATTGGCTCTTAGTGGCAACCATATCAGAGTCTGTCTTTCCTAACTGACTGTTTACATATGACAGAAGATTTGTCTAAATCAGAGGACAAGGAGGACATGAAGAAGGAGGGCGATGAGAGCAAAGGAGGCAGGAAAGCAGATGATCCAGAGGTAAAATATGCTTTCGTATTCAGTTAGATGCATCAAATGCAATCAGATATTTTTCTTTATATATTACCGTCCACCTCTTCCACAGATTATTGAAATCCCAGATGAGTCAGAAAAATCCCCCATGATGGAAAAGAAAGAAGGCGAGGCAGATCCTGGTGAAGGAAAGGAGGAGAAGGAAAAGGAGACAGGAGATGGAAATGAAGGGAAGGAGAAGGAGTCTGAAGGTCTGGGCAAAGAGAAAGACAAGGCTTCAGAGAAGGAGAAGGATACTCTTGCTGAGGTTAAGGGGGAGAGGTCAGAGGGCAAGATGGATTCAGAGGAGAATAAATCTAAAGGTGAGATAGATAATTATACTTGAAATGAAAATAATGCAAATTTTTGATTTTCTCTTTCTGAATGTTCTTTTTTCTCATTTCAGTTGAGGAGGCCAAAGATGAAAAGCTGGGCACTGGTTCACCTACGGAGGAGAAGAAAGGTGCACACATTAATTCTTTGTATTGTGCCATAAATATCTCTATGCAAATATAATTAACAAGATTCCAATGTATCATCAGTATCAGTTTGGCAGTTATCGCAGTTAACCAGTTTTCCTGGTTTGCATCGGAGTTTAGATTGTTGAGTTGTCTAGAGTTGTTGTCTAGCCGAGGCCTTGCATATCATATCCCCCTTCTCATTTTCTGGTATCTCTTTACTCTCCAATATACCTTAAAATGATTTGTATTGCTGCTTCTACACTGACACAAGGTATTTTGTGTTTAAAATTGGGTAGGAGGGACTGTCACGCTTTGTCTCTTTTTTCTCTCTCGCAGAGCAAAAGGAGGAGAAGGACGGCACAAAAACAGACGAGTCTGGCAAACTGCAAAATGGAGAGAACACCAAAGACGGAGGAACAGCTGCGTCTGTGGTTAACGTCAGCGAAGAAAAGAAGAAAGCCACCAAGCAGAGGTTCATGTTCAACATTGCTGATGGAGGATTCACAGGTGGACACATACGTGCACACGCAAACTTTTTTGTCTCTTCTCTCTTCTCTTTTTTCTCTTTCGTTTCTGTCTTTTGACCTTTCTTCCTCCTTTCCAGAGCTTCACTCTCTGTGGCAGAATGAAGAGCGGGCAGCAACGGTCACCAAAAAAACCTTTGAGATTTGGCACCGTCGCCATGACTACTGGCTGCTGGCTGGCATTATACAGTATCCTTTCAAATGCCCAGCTTTTGTAGATGCACGACATGCATCTCGAGTGGCTGTGGTTTCATATTGAAAGCTGAAAACACCAGAAAAGTAATCTTTCTCTCTGCTCGGGTTTCCAAGTTTGCTTAGTTTTGTGACTAATTACTGAAAAATCAAAGAAGGACAAGGATTTTATTGGAAATGTGCCACATAGCAGCAAGATCCACATACAACTTTTGACGTTGGTACCCTTGACTCGAGCGACTTTCAGACATGGCTACGCGCGGTGGCAGGATGTGCAGAACGATGTGAGGTTTGCCATACTCAATGAACCCTTCAAAGGTGAGATGAGCAGAGGAAATTTCCTGGAGATCAAGAACAAGTTCCTGGCCCGCAGGTTTAAGGTGAACTGAGTACGGGCTCATTGGCGCCAGATTTCCGTGCATCTGTTTTTGTCTCCATCATGTCTCACCGGGCATCCGTTGTCTGTCTGACCTGTGTAGTTATTGGAGCAGGCACTGGTGATTGAGGAGCAGCTGCGCAGGGCAGCCTACCTGAACATGACAGAGGACCCAGCCCACCCCTCCATGGCCCTCAACACCCGCTTTAGTGAGGTGGAGTGTCTCGCTGAGTCCCACCAGCACCTCAGCAAGGAGTCCATGTCTGGAAACAAGCCAGCCAATGCAGTGCTGCACAAAGGTAAACACACATGGATAACTGGTTGAGAGAATGTTCTCTTTGACTAAAATTATAAAAGGCTTTGATTGTTAATGAGAAACAATATAAGATACGATATGAAAAACTCAACAGTCTCACATTTAAAAACAGAAACAGTATTGCAAATTCAGGAGCAGTCCATCTCTTTGCTATAAATAACTTTACAGCAGTTAAGGGTTTCGGCTAACCCATTGTTTCTGTAGTTTCTTTCATAGTTTGAAGTTCGTTAATACAACGGGCTGCTGTGTGGTGTTTTTTTCTGAATAAAATTACAGAATATTAATACCTTCTTTGTGTTTCTGTGCTTGTGAGAGAAAGAGTGTTGGTCGTTACCATGATGTTATCAGGGGAATGCAAAAGAGACTTGTTGGGTATTACGCAAATATTTAAATTTCTAGTTTCTAGTTATAGTTACCAACTATAAACACAAGCCAACGAACACCAGGTGCAACACATAAAGAGCAGTTCCTGCATTTGAGTAGAAAAAGTAATAAGCACTTCTACCATCTACTTGATGGCTACATGCAAAACTCAATTATTTTTTGTTCTGCTTCTTACGTTGTCAGTATATCAGGTCATCTATGAATATAAATTGTCACAAAAAAAGTAACAAAATGTCCTTGTAGTCTTTAAAAATACATTTTTCAATTTCTGATTTTGTTTAAGCAACACAAATGTGTTTGGTATAAAATAATGTAAAAAATCAACATTGACTGTATTTGAACAAACCTAATAATTTGTAAATATAGTTATAATAACTATATAATTTGCCTTTGTTTTTTTTTTTTTTGTATGTAGACACATTTCTAACTGAGTGGATTTTTACTGCAGCTTAATCCTCAAATGTTTTTCGTTCTAAACCTGGATCCTCACTTTCACCAGACCCAAAGTTTATTAAAAACAGTCTGTCACTTATGATCACGGTGTTGCTCACTTTTGTGTTTCCATATTTCCAGTTCTCAAACAACTTGAGGAACTGCTGAGTGACATGAAGGCTGATGTCACTCGTCTCCCTGCAACCATCGCCAGGATACCCCCAGTCGCTGTGCGGCTGCAAATGTCCGAGAGGAACATCCTCAGCCGATTGGCGAGCCGGGGGCCCGAAGTTACTGCTCAGAACCAATCGCAGACCTCACAGCAGATGCAGGTCCCGCGCTGATCGGTCGCCTCGCGCGCTTCATGCTCGCTGACTGAGGCCAGTTGCCCTCACTGCCATGTAGCAGACGTCCTCCCTCTCAACACCATGTACAGCACAGTCAGGTTAGTCCTCCTCACTCTGCACCCACAACCCGTCTCCAGACTCAGATGATTGAATGGACTGGAACTGTAGATCTAGGATGGGAGTGAATGGAAGAATAGAAACGAAAAGTCTTTCTCCTCCACTGGAATAAACTCAGACTTAACTCCTCTAACCTAAGCACTGTCATTGTGACCGAACTGCGGGCAGCTCCACAGCACTGTCCTGTTCTCTTTACAGCAGGGTCAAATGTGTGTATTTAACTAAATGTATTATGAAGCAGAAGAGACTAGGCCGGAGAAAAAGCATGTTTGGAGTATACTGGTGCTTTGTAGTAACTTTTGGGTTATTCAAGAATTCAAGGGGTTTATTGTGCTCATTTTACTTTTAAAAAACTGTGTCTCAACCTTACTGTCCTTGTGTGTGTGTGTGTGTGTGTGTGTGTGCGGGCGTGTGTGTGGAGAGTGTACCTCTGTTTCCTGTACATAAGTATGCATAAAGAGGTGTGTGCTGATGTGCATCTCTACTGGAGAATGCCCCAACGCTGAGAGACTGTTACTGTAAATTTTCTATCTGTCAGTCGGATCTGTTACCTCTTTCCGTGTCCTTAGCCCCACCCCAAACACACACCTGCGCCCTCAGGTGGCTCGACCTTGGATCAACGCTTTTGTGCTCACAACCCAACCAGCACCTCCACATTCCTAAATGCACCACAGATCTGCTCCCTGGCAATGTTCCTGTGTTCCCCCTAAAACACGCACACTAGCTTCACAGCCTCTTGGTTAATGGGGTGCTTTTGAAAATGATGGCAATCTTAATTTAATTTCTTACAGTTTGTTTTTATGTTGTTTCACATACATTATTGATTATCATTATTGTTATTATTATGGTTACCACCCTGTTGTTTTTATTGTTGCTGTTTGTTTTTATGGACTAAAATAAAAACCCTAAAACAATTCTCAATCTTTCTGTCATTTTTTAAGTTCCCAAGGAAAGTAGTTCATCTGTTTTTACTTCAGAACTCTGGCTTTAGAAAGTTCATTGTAGGTTTGTCAGGAACACTGTGTCTTTTTCATAATATTTAGTAGATTATCTGGCAGAACAGGTGCAGTGCTCTTACTAGTCTAGAGGGGGCAACGCTTTTTATTCCAAAATATGATCCAAAATTGATTATAGCAATGATCACTGTCTAACGTCTCTGCTCCGAATCTCTCCTGCAGGTGTTTATCTGGAATGGGATCTGTTGGTTTTGAAGTTTTTAAGTACACATCAATGTGAATCACAAACCACCAGTACTCCTGAATTTCCACCATATTCAGGTTTTATTACTGTTACCTGTTAATTTAAAAATAGAACTGCTGATAACTGTTTTGGAAAGTCTAACTCACCCTCTGACAATGACAAACTTTGCATACTAGCTTCGAAAGATGAGGCGGAATTTACATAAAAAGCAAATGTTGGATTTGCAGGAAAGCTGGGAAACCTTTCTACACGGAAGAGTTTGTGAGAGGACAGGAACAGCCACATTTTCTCTCATAGATAGTCGGGTAATTAACATAATTAGACCAAATTACAGGGCGGGATGATGGAACCTGATATCTTATCATAAGACAGAGGCTTAACAGGGATCTGACCCGGAGTAATGAATACATGAGCTGCTGTTGATGTGACCTCATTCTTTGAGTTCATTTTTCTTGGAGATACAGAAATACTGAAGATTGTTTTAGGCTACAAAAGAGATAAAGACGAGGCTGGATTCAACCCATAACTTCCTGGTGCAGATGATTCCAAAGTGTTGGTGACCTTGAGTCCAAACGATGTCTTTTAGGTAAGTGTTATGTATTATCTTTTTTGACAGTAATTAACACATTTTCTGTGACATGTATTTGGTAGATACAATGTTTTTGTCATTGTTGAATGTGCTTCAGTGTTTCCTATGTGTCTTTTTAGTGTTGCTTTATACATTTTATGTTTCTTGACTTGTATCATTAATTTCTACCTTCAGTGCACTTTATCTGTTTGTTCTCAAGTTATCTCAAATTTTTTTATTATTTTAATCAAAGTTGTTAGAAAATGAATATGCCTTTTTTTCAATTAAAGCTACAATGTGCAAAATATGGTAGTTGAAGAATGATACTTGAAATCAATCCAGCCATCTTAGCTTAGCCTCCTTTCTCCCTTTTATGAAACAGCTCTGCTATGCTCTGCTACAGATAGTCCCGCTTATATAATGAAAATAAATACGAAGCTGTTTAACAAACTAATCAATCAGAACGTTTTTTTTTATTTCTTTCACTGGTTAAGAAGGGGCAGCATGGTGGTGGAGTGGTTAGCATCAATGGTCACTGCACTGCTCCCACTGGTTACAGAGCTTTGACGACACCTCTATATTCTATTTGAAAATTTAATCAATGTATGAGTATGTGCATTTTGTTATTGATCTAATAGCTCTATCATCACACTAAGTCTACGACCACCTGATATGGATAAATTCCCTTATCATGATAATAATAATTTTACATTGCAAATTCCTACATATCATAGTAGTAGATATCTTTATCATACTGATACTGCATCATTATACTAAAATAACCCCATGGTAAACAAGCTGAGCAATAAAGCATGCCTAAAATAATAACTCACAATTGCCCAGAGCCAAAGTGATGCATTTAAATGCAGCCCAGCAGTGCAAATGCCCAAAAATAGGTTTACCAGGAAGGCTTACTCAACTGACACTTCTTATAATGTTTTACAGGTTTTCAAAGGAGGGATATAAAAAAATGTGATATGAAGTGACAGTCATAAAAATGAGCAAAACATATAAAAACATATTTGTAGTTACACTGAGCCTGTGATAAAAGTGTGTGTGTGTGTGTGTGTGTGTGATTTGCCACTTTGTTGCATTCATCCTGCAGCCTGAGAAGTGAAGCTCTGTCATGACGGAAGGGAAGGGAACAAACCTCAGCAGTTAAACTTGAGTCTATGAGAAGAGTCATGCAAACTGCAATAGCGTGCGTTAACCACGACGCACAGCACCTGCAGTGCAGCGTGTGTAATTTATGTGCGTATAAAGGGTGGGGCAGGGTCACGCTATACAGCGTATTTTCTAATTGTTTCCCATTATTCTTTGATTATTGGCCAAATTACAACAAGTGTGTCATCGGCAGTGCCACACAGCTTTGTTCTACGCTTGCACGGTTGCATCAACTTGGCATACAGTTTAGTCTCGTGAGCAAAACGTGTTTGGCTTTGAAAGACATCTAATGAATCAAATGGGGATTTTAAAAAAAATCCCCCATAAATCCCATATATATAAACATGTTTTGCAAGTGAAATGCAGAAACCTGTTGTTCCCATGTTGTTTGCAGTGCAGCCAAACCTACATTACAGTGCAGATGTACTGCATGTGGTGTGTGAATGTGTTGCATTATGGGGAAGCTAGAGCCTCTTGCAAGGTTGTGCATGCCACTTGTGACACTGGGGGCACAAATTCAAACACAAACATGTCATTATCTGTTTCATATTGCCGCGGTGGTCTGATATTGAAATGAGTTTACGGTTGGAAATGGTTTAACAGCTGAAGCAGTGCACACACACACACACACACACACACACACACACACACACACACACACCGAGGGGGGAAGGTTTAACTGCAAATAAGGAAGTGCTCTGTGACTCTAACCTTTGTATGTTGCGAAAACAGACTCATACACACCTGGAAGTAAAGAACAGACAGACAACAGTAGTAGCAGACAGGTGGGCCGGCGCAGTGGAAAAGCTTTACTAATAGCAGAGGGAGAGAGCAAGTGCAGGCTGGTGTGTGGAGGTGAAACAGGCTCACACTCTGCATTTTGTGGATTTTTTTTAACCCTATTACCAAAATGGAATAATTGGATATTTTTCCCTATTCACAGATGAATGGAATAATTAGAACCATTCGTGATGTTCTTATCACTGAGATCTGCATAGAAATACTTTGCATTAGGGAGAAGAGCAAGTATCCAGACCTTGAGCCTGCTGTGCCCTTAAAAATCTGGATTTTGCGTTTTGGTGGCCTTTAAAAGACAAAACAAAAAAAGATATCTATTGGAGGAATTCCGGCCCGTCAGCTATTTTGGTTCCTGTCTTGCTTTCACTATTTTGTGAAAGGAGACGTAAAAAGGAAGGAAGGGGAGAGCAAGAGAGAAAACGACAGAGAGGAGGGGAGTGAATCGTATACAGTCCGGGCATCTCGAGAAGTGTCAGTTGTTTTCAGAGGCTGCCGAGAAGAGTAAGTGTTTACCTGCTTTCCTATTGGGATGGAGAGGGATTGGAGAGAAAGATTATTTATTGGCAGGAGAGTAGGAGGAGAGGGTGGACGGTTTGTGGGCTTAGTTTAGTGAACGTGGTGCGACACAGAGATACGAGCGACAGGTCTGCTGTTAGATGGAGAAACGCTGGTGTCAGAAGACGCCAAAGTGTATGACCGAGCATGAGAATGAAAGTGACTTATCCTCTGTACAAGCGAGCACCGTCCTTTAAAGTGAGGAAGTAATGAGGAACAGGGTGTTTCTTTAACTGTTACACAGTAAATTACTTGCTTTTGAATTAGCACAAGTTACGATACTAGTGATTCTTCACCGATCACTCTCCCCTCTGTTTGGTTCCAGAAGAAGCGAAGCGGCAACATGGTTCGGTGAGTCAAGCCCCTGCCGGCCCCTACAATGCTCCGTTAGTCAACTCTCGTTGTCACCTCTATGTTTTGTGCAAGACGTGACGATAACTTCTCTGTTTCCATTCCTTCTTCTCTTTCTTTCGCCAGCTGTCAGCTTGTCCTGCTCTGTTCCTCTATCATGTGATTTGTGATGCGTCGTGTGCTGCTCAGTGTCTGTTTGCATAAAGATAATTTACCATAATTGATGGTTTAGATCAGTAGTTTGTTCTCTGTACTACCATTTTCTCTGTACTAATACTAAGACTCCAGCTGTTTATTCCCAGAGTTGCCTTCGCTTTGAGTTTATTTTTTATTCTGTCTGTGATTGTGTTTTTTGACCTTCTTCTTAATGCATTAAACATATAGAATAAAAGGTATTCAAGGAAACCCAGTTTAAATCCAAGCTTAATCTAGGATGCTCGTTAAAACAAGTGTAGACATAGGATTCAGCACATGTTAAATGTGTTCTCCAACCCATTTTAACCCCCACCCATGAATTTTCTGTTAAAATGTCTTCATCATTCACAAAATGCTGAATAATTAATACGTAGAGTTGGTTGCGGGAAAGCCATTATAGTCAGTTAATTGAACATGTGGGTGAAGTTTTTTCCGTTGGTTGCTCCTCTGGATGGACGCTCAAACCCTGAAGAAGCTCATGTCTTTAGGGTTTGCTGGTTTAGCCCAGAATCTGCCGTCCGTCCGTGACCGCAGCACATTTTTTTTCCATCTTTAAAATGCCCCAGGAAATAATTAAATATGAAATATTTGCTCCGTGCTGATGCAACAATGTTAAACATAGTAACTGAGCTTAACGGTGTTGCAGAGCAACAGTGGATTTTTTGCGTAATAGTCGCATGGATGTGCTGTAAATGAGTACTGTCGTATTCTAAATTTAAAAGTGGGCATTCATCGAGCCGGTGGTTTGGTGTTGATTAGTGTAATATGATATAGTGCAGTGTAGTATTTTTGTCATGAAAGCGCATTAAACAATGCTGCTGTGTATCAATAGACAGAAGAAAGGGCCAGACTTCATTATCAAGAATAAAGACCATATAAACTAAATGAAGAATGCTGTTAACAGTTCACGTCAGATAAACTATAGATTCACAAGTGAGTTATTAAAATCTAATACCGCTCAAAAATGACAAATACCCATAACACGCAAGACAAGCAAGAAATAGCTTAAACTAAATTTTAAGGGTTTAAACAAGGAAATAGAAAAAGCAGAACATCCCAGTTTGTGAGTCTCTAACAAATTGAATACTCAGAATGGTCATTATTACGTTTCCGTCGGTTGGGAACTGGTATGATACAATTTCTGAAGTAGCGCAGACGGTGCTGAAATGTGCCTGTGCTGCAGAACCACACATGGGATTTATTTTTTGAAACTCTGCATTCATATAGTTATTTTGAATTTTGTGCGTAAAATCATTAGGTTCATATTGTGCCTCAGTAGGTGACTAGTAGTTGTCTGTCTGTAAATAGTCGCCTGTGTGGACTTTAGGCTGACGTCTTTATATTTATCAGATACAAATCTTATCTGTTTGAAAGCTGAGGGGTGCACTGGCTGCAGTCATGTTCACACTGAGTGTATTTTTACTGTGTACATGTGCCTGTAAATGCAGGTGGTTCCACAGAGACATTACAGGCTTGCAGGCTGAGGAAATGCTGAAGTCTCGTGGCATTCATGGCAGCTTTTTGGCCCGACCCAGCAAGAAGAACGTTGGAGATTTCTCTCTGTCTGTCAGGTAAAAATTGTCTTCTGTTAGCTGTTCATCTCCACAGGAGAGAATAAATCCTGCTTTCCTTGCTTTTAAAAGTGTTCTGAACGACCATCCACGTGGCCCCTTCACTTACCAAACCCTCAATCAGATCATAAATGATGTCGTTATTGAACCTGTGGCTGAAAAATGCTGCCCTTTTCCTGTTATTTACGTTTGAAATCAATCTGTTGGTCTCTAAAGTTATAGAAATCATGTTTCCTGCTGCTCTTTGTGTGCACAACAAAATCACATCGTGCATTTTCAAATCAAATTATAAATTGCAACTAACTGCTGATAGTTGATTCACTTGCGCTTGAAACGAATGTGCTCTATAAAAATTAACATTGTCTTCTTATCTTAGGAAACATCCCGCAATGTTGCTCTCAAACATTGGGCTCAACATGTTTTAATGTTTTAATGTGCAGCAGTTTCAAATGTGCACAAAGTCTGAAACTTTTTCAGATCCGGTCACATATGGATCCCAGCACTGCAGCTGGAGTTTGAACATGTACTGCATCATATGTAAAAGTGATTAATTGTTGCTGACATGATGTTGTCAACGCCTCATAGAGATATTTGGGGTTTGCATTTATGTTGTGGCCATTGCTGTTGCTGTGGGAGTATTCCTTTTTTCATAAGCAGAACTTAAAAACAGCTGTGTGTGTGTGTGTGTCAGTTTGGTAATCCTGAATGTGTGAATATATGAGATAAGGATGTTATTGATCACTGCACTATGAGATCAAAGTTTTGTTCGTGTCCTGAAGTAACAAACAACACCTCAATGAGTTTCCTACCTGCTCAATTTTTAATAATTAAAGATACCGGTTTGGAAATGTGGCCTATTACATTGCAAAACCCTGCGTTGCACAGGAGCGATTCAATTGTGTCACTGTGAACGATTTTGACGGACTTATTTACCGTGACATATACGAATAACTATCCTCAAATCAAGTCACTTTGACAACAAAGACATGTAACGTAATCTAAAAGCTGTTGCTGTATTTTGCAAATGATTTCCACCTTAATAATCCAAAAAGTCAGGAAGTAAGTTAACTTCTCCACTGAGAGCAGTCAGTACTGTTTTAAAGGTCACGTGTATATGAATAGGCCAGTACAGCTAATATATAAAGAACATCTAAAATTATATTCATGTTACAACAAAAGTATATCTATAAGAGGATTTCATTTATGGCTAAACATAGAACTGATTTATGCCAAATAAGTAACTATGACGGTAATATACTGAAAAGCTTCTTCGACAGCGACGTTCTCTTCACTCCGACGGTTGGTTGGTGTGGCTTAAGCATTTTTTGTTCTCCTCAGGGTGGGTGAGATGGTGACCCACATCCGCATCCAGAACACGGGAGACTTTTACGACCTGTACGGCGGAGAGAAGTTTGCCACCCTGTCTGAGCTTGTGGAGTACTACACGGCGGAGAACGGCATCCTCCAGGACAAGGACGGCACCATCATCGAGCTCAAATACCCCTTCAACTCCTCAGACCCCACCACAGAGAGGTGTGTGAACACTCCCCACCCCGAGATCAACCTGCTGCAGGTTAATGTGGCCCACGGGCGCTGGCCCCTCTGTGATGTCTCCGCCCACCCCCGTCGGTTAAGCGTAACAGCGTTTGGCTTCGTGGTTAACTCTGTCTGTCTAGCTGTCTGCTGTGAGCCCTTGGTAGTTATTCAGTGGGATTAATAAGTGCCATTTGTAGGCTTTAACATTTCGTGCGGCCTTAATCTTTTCCTCTGGGGGATAGGCTGTTGATCCGAAGCCAATTTTAAATAATTTCGCTGTAATATCATCTTTCTTTGTCAGAGGGTGAGTCAGTTAAAATAAACACCCACAGGCGTCATTCCCACACCGGGTTCATCTAATCAAGCACTTTCCATGGATGCCGTTTAACTCGGAACTCCTTCATTTAGTATTTTCATACAATCAGAGCAGCAGATATGAAGGCTTCCTTACTGTTTCTGTCAGCAAATATAAAAACTTAAATGGCAACAAATTCTAGATTGATACAACTGTGATTTACTGTATTATCATTAATTATTCCATCTAAACCCTGGGTCATGTGGGTGACCACAGGAGGAAATAAAGTGCCTGATAAATGCACGATAGTCTGCTATAAATCGGTTATTAATAAAAAAAAAAAAAATCAGTTTTAATTACATTAAATGAGGTAAAATATTGGAGGTTTAAGTGCTAAAACCTTATTTTGCTGATTGGTAAAATAGCTGTTTGGGAATTTTAAATCCATAAGTGTCTTGAACACCAGAATAGTAAGGATTTGTCATTCAAATTTTCCAGTGACTGCTTTTCGCTTCATGTCACCACGTTTATTCCTCGTTTTGTTTATAGAGAAACAAAATTTACACATTCAATGAGGTGAAGCGCCTACTTCATTTGCACATTTCCACCAACCCTCATCATCAATGAGTCCGAGTTTCCGAGTCTGACTTTCCCTAAATTATTTTACTTTGTGTTTTTGTTGTTTTTTTTCCTCCGTGCCCTTTCAGCTTAGTGCCAGTTGTAGGTTCTACTTTCTTTGGAGGTTAAGATTTTATATGTAAAATTAGACAAATTCATACATTTAGAAAATATATTTCTTCGGTTTACAGTACCGATAATTGTATAATTTGTCAAATGATTCAAAAACATTACGACCTAAAAAGTGAATATAAGATGACTCAACATTGCAACAGTTTGGTGAAACCACTCTCACACTGATTTTTCACATAACTGTCTTTTTATTTGCACAATTTTTACTTACTTTTCGAAGCTGTGGTGCACTCGCTACTCTAAATGCTTTTTTTGCCTATTTTCATTTGTGCTGATAGTAACTGTTGCTTGCACGCATCTCTAGTTGCTAAATATAGTCACGAGATAATTTAACCAATATTTGATCTGATTCGTCTCCGCTCACACATCAGAATCCTCCAGGCCGCTGTTGTGAACGAAACACAAATCTTATCTTGGCCAAACGATCAGAATAAAACCAAAGACCTTATTTTGATGCTTTATTCGGAGCTGCCCACACTGTACAAGTGAATTCCATGACATTGACGCTGGAGGTGGCATTTTTCTCCCAGCTGGAAACATTGAAACACCAGGCAGCTTGAGTAGTTTCGTGTCCAAAAAGCAGTGACAAAGTCACTTACATACAGTTCCACTGCTTTTATGAGTCAAGGAGGACACTACTTTCTATCATGTTTGTGTGTGTGTGTGTGTGTGTGTGTGTGTGTGTGTGTGTGTGTGTGTCTTCACAACCCCCCCGCCGCCCTTCTCTCTGTCAGTTGTCTAACTTCCCTTTTGTTGCTGCGGTTGGAAACTTTAAGTTTTGACACTTTTGAAAGCAATGGCCAGACCTTACTTGTCTTCCTCTATTGCGCACTCCATCATGTTCTCTTGCCGTCTTCCTCATCACACCAAGTCTGTCTCTCCCCCCGCAGCAGAGAATAAATATGTAGACCTCAACAGGACAGTAACTGATGCAAGCGGTTCCCGATAATCTCATAAATAATCTCTTCACAGAAAAAAGGATAAATGTGGTCTCAGGCCATTCATTTATCTGTTTTATCAAATACACAATTAATACAAGAACTGCTGATGTGATTGCTGCCATGATTCTTTTAGCCATAACCTTGATAGATTAAGCTTGTGCATGATTACATTGTCATCTGGAACTGATCCTATTACAATACTGCCATCCATAAATGATTCCTATGCACATGCTGCAGTTTGCTGCAATTTCAGTTTACGTACGACATAGACTGTGATTTGAGGACTTGAAAACTGTCATCATTAAAATTTTGCTTAAACCATAAAGAGCAAGTGCAATGTGTGCCAGAGGGAGGAGGGGCTTATCAGAGGGGCCGGGGGATGGGGGGGATCATTCTATAAATACTTTGTCCTCTTCAGCCACCAAATCTGTCACCAGAAATTTTCCGACCGCAAAGCAGGAAGTTTAGAAGAAGAAATTGAGAACTGTGCCTAAAATTAAGTCACAACCCAAGTCAACGCCGTTCGCATTCACTCATTCACACAAGCGCCACGAACGCACACGCACATACAGAGAGTACAGTGGTGGACTGAAATATGACCTGCTTATAACAGCAGCATTTGTACATACTGTTTTTTCTTAAAGCTTTAAATTCTATTGTGGCTTTCTATTTTTTCTCTTTGTCTTACAAGCCCGAGAGCCCAGTGAACCACATCAGCGTGTCTCTGACAACCGCTTGGCCTTAAATAGACCGAGCGTGCATGCTCACATACAGTATATATGTGCCAGTGAAAAAGGTGGAAATAAAAGATGTTTTGGTCGTTTTTTTCAGCTGTGTCTGTGTGCAGACACGTTTTTGAAACTGTTGAATATCAGTGTGAGGCAGGTGTTTTTGCTGTTGTCTTTTTGTAGGTCACACCACTGAACTGGTGTGAATACGTTTCAGAATGTGTGTACATGTTCCTTCATGTGTGCTGTTCTGTCCCAGGTGGTACCACGGTCACCTCTCCGGGCCCAATGCAGAGAAGCTCCTCACCGCACGGGACGAGCCCGGCACCTTCCTGGTCAGAGAGTCGCTGTCCAAACCTGGAGACTTTGTCCTGTCGGTTCTAACCGACGAAATGTCCAAAACGGGGGGAAAGAGGGTCTCCCACATCAAGATTATGTGTCAGGTGATAATGCATTCCTGAAATTGTGGCTTGGTGTTGGTCCCTGTGTGCGTGAAAGTGCAGAATTGGCACCGTGAAACAGATTCAAATCAAACGAGACTTTGGAGGGGCATTCCCGAAGTTGTGCAGCGCAATATGAAATAGATTTAAAGTGTCATTTCCCCTTTGTTATGCAAGAAAAGACTTGCTGATATTTCAACAATGGCTCTTGGTGTCAGGAACTGCTTTCTTTCTCCAATAGTGAAACACAATCTTGGGTACAAAAAATGTCTTCTTTCTGTCTTTATTAAGTGTTAAACACTCACAGCGGACGGCGGCTTATGACATTCACAACACACTGACAGGTCATACAGCTGCCTCGCTTATTTTCATAGATTGTGTCTTTTCCGTCTTCGTATGTGTGTTATTTTTAGCTGTGGTTGACCTCATAAAAAACAGCATTAGTTCTTATTTAAACTGCAGCCTGGTGCAGGAGATTAAAGTGAGGTTATTAAAAGGGTCAAAAAGGCGTTTCATGAAGATATGGTCAAGATCTGTTGCGTTTCCCAGAACGCTCAACTCTAATCTTCAGTCTCTTACTGCAGTTAGTAATGGATGCCGTAATTTGGACTACACCAATAAACTAATATTAAAAGTATTTGCCACAGACATAATTTTGGTAGCTACTATATATACAGTATATATATTTTATTCCCATAGGATTTATTTTAATCTATTAAAGGATATGTGATAATTATTATGCTTCTAGAAAGCGGTATCTAACCCTACGTTTTCCGTCTCTGTGTTGTGTCATTTAGTCGTGACTTTTTTTTAATCTTTTTATGTGACGTATTTTGAATCTTTATAGTTTATTTTTAGAGCAGAGAATTCGGTGTGTCCAGAAAGACAGGATGTACATTTCTGTGTGTGTGTCCAGAACGACAGGTATACAGTGGGAGGTTCAGAGATGTTTGACACGCTGACAGACCTGGTGGATCACTACAAGCGCAAAGGCATCGAGGAGATCTCTGGGAACTGGGTGTATCTCAAACAGGTAAACTGGGTTTTTTTTTTGCTGAATTTATGTAGCAAAGATGTCAGAATGAGCAGGATATCTGAATTAAAAAAGATTCACTTTATTTAATATTCTGATTTAACAAGTTGACTGTTGGTGAGCTGTAAAGGACAGAAATGTATTTGCCGCACAACCCACAGATAGGAAACACGTCTTAATGTTCGTGTTAATGCGAGCGGTGCTCGTTGCCACATCTTTTTCTTTCATTTTTATCGTGAGATTTTTCCACTCTCTTTCACAGCCATATTACTCCACCAGAGTAAATGCAGCAGATATCGACAGCAGAGTGAAACAGCTGGATCAGAAAGCAAACCAGCAGGAAGGCGAGGGAGAGAAGACCAAGGCGGGCTTCTGGGAGGAGTTTGACGTAAGATTCGACCAGGCCTGGTTCTTGTTTTCCATGATGTTTTATCCGTCGGTCACAGGACGGTCCAGTAAAAGTTTATAAAATTATACTTACTGCATCTTGTAATAAATTGACCAAAATGTCCATCAGACTCTCAGATTTTACTTCCTTGCTGAGGGCAACTAGAGTAGAGGAATATACCCCCATCTTGTGGTGGGAGTATATTGGGTCTCCCACTGCCATATTACATAATAACTCTTTTATCAGGGCTGTACATCCTCTGAGTATGAAGAGTTGTCACACTAGAAACGTAAACAAATTATTTAAAAAATAATCAGTATGCCTATTAAAAACAGTTTGGAAGTGGTGCCAAGGCATGCTTGTTTTTTCACATTCATACTGTCAATTTATGTTTATCTTAATTTCTCAGCTGTTTGGTTTAAAAAATATCAGAAAATAGTAAAAGGTGTCCCTTCAGTTTCGCCGAGCCCAAATGCTTGTTTCGTTCAACCAACAGCTAAAAAATAAATTCAGAATATGATTTAAAAGATAAAAGCCACAAACAGGAAATAGAAATAGACAACATTTGATATGTTTGCTAAGAAAAATGATTAATTGATTTTGTAAGAACTCCTTTGTAAAGTTGTATTAGTGAAGTCATTGTTAAGACAGATCGTTTGAATTATTGTTTTATTTATTGCAAAGTATTTTAACTTGTGCATTCTGAAAGCATACAGCGCCAGTAAGGTTTGTCTTATTAGGGAGACGTCATTATTCATAAGCCACATTCATCTCTCTCCCTTATAGGCTCTGCAAAAGATGGAGGCCAAGGTGAAAAAGAGCAGAGAAGAAGGTCAAAGACCTGAGAACAAGAGCAAAAACAGATACAAGAACATTCTGCCGTGTGAGTGTCACTCTTCCACACTGAACCACATGTTTAAAGTTCTCTCCCACCATGTCCTCACTTTATCCTCACTTTATCCGCTTGTTTTCCCCCACAAGTCAATGAAACCAGGGTCATCCTACAGGACACTGATCCTAATGTCGTGGGCTCGGATTACATCAACGCCAACTATGTGAAAGTAAGTCGCCGAAATGACACGCACACAAAAAAAGACGCGTGGTCATTTGTAGGTCTGTTTTGATGGATTGGCTGACTGCTCCTCTCTGTTTCGCAGAACACTCTGTGGGAGTCCACGGATCAGAAAGTTTACATTGCCACTCAGGGATGCTTAGCAACGACTGTCAACGATTTCTGGCAGATGGTGTGGCAGGAAAACACGCATGTGATTGTCATGACAACGAGAGAGGTTGAGAAGGGACGGGTCAGTATCAACACAACAATTTTGTGAGGACTTTTGAACTTGCTTAAGGCACGAGAGTCTCAGAATGCAAACACACTAACGTCAAAATATCTGGTTATTACTAAGTATTGTTAGCAATGTTTCTATTGAACAAAATATGCTTGTTATATAAAAACTGAGAATGGCCAACCCATGAAAGAAATGTGAATGTTTCAATAGAAAGATCTCTACGTGGTCTCATGGTCTTTTATCTAAGTTGAGAAGTGGAGTGAAATTTTTGGACCCAATGCCACTGCTCACATCAGGAGTCCTCTCCTGTGTAAACGTTAGAGCAGATCTGAGTATATCGTTTCATTTTTGTGCAGAATAAATGTGTACCGTACTGGCCAGACCTTCACAGCTCCAAGGAGGTGGGCCCCTACGCCGTGACCTGCACGCAGGAGAGGGAAGCTACAGATTATAAAGTCCGAGTTTTGGAGATTGCTCCTGTAGACAAGGTAACCTCCAAACATCTGCACTCATCTCTGCGTATGTAGCACATGTGAACATATTTAATGCATTTATTTTGTTTTTGTCAGCCAAAACGTAGTCGTGAAGTCTGGCACTACCAGTACCTCAGCTGGCCTGACCATGGCGTCCCTCAGGAGCCAGGCGGCGTCCTCAGCTTTCTGACTCAAGTGAACTCTAAACAGGCTGATTTTCGAGGCGCTGGGCCTATGATCATCCACTGCAGGTACTACACAACTGTTTTATCAATGTTATTTGGTTTCAGTTTAGTTTTTAGTTTTTTTGTGACACTATCATTGCGTAAAACCTGCATAAAACGTTGTAATATTGCAATAATAAAGCTCTAACTGTGCATTCCTGTTTTTCTAACACGACCCAAAGATATTTAAAACCTTCTATAGATCAAAATAATAAATATTCACTTTTAAGAAACTGAAAGAAGAACATTGTTAGATTTTGTGATTGGGAAATGAACAAAACATTAAGTCCTTTAATTTCATACCACATTTCATAAATAAAATGCCTGTTAAAAAGTAGTTATTACCTACTTTAAGAAAAAATGATATGCATGCGTGCATTTGCATGTATTTTCCATTTTGGGGGCTTTACCAAACCATGGGTCACACCATGTGCACTGTGAGATTATAAATATTCGATATCTAAATATGTGTCAGACATCCTTCCTCGTGTAACTCTGAAAGTAAAACAGCCCTGAGTTCCTCGAGCTCTAGTTATAAACTCCTAACTAAGATTGTAACACCTGTAGGTTTTAAAAATAAAATTATTGTTAAGATTAGTAGTAGCCAGATAAACGGTTTCGAGTGAACTGTTTATTCTCTTGAAGTTTTCCCGTTAAAATGATTTTAGAAAACTCAGGTAGAAAACGCTGAGGTAAAAATGAAAGCAAAGATCAACACATTAACATTGTCGCCATGATCCTCTTTTCATGCTGCTGTTTATTACAGTCTCATAGAGCCACTGTCATCATGTCCAGCTTTGGTTTGACCGATGAAAACATGCTGTTTGTTGACTGTGTTTCTTCTGTACATTTGTCCAGTGCTGGGATTGGTCGGACAGGCACCATCGTGGTAATTGACATGATCCTCGAGACCATTGACACTCTAGGTAAATCACGCAGAGTTTATTTTCCTTTTTGTCGCGCCGCTTCCGTCTAACGGCCTTTTATCTCTCCTCCTTCTGCAGGCATTGACTGTGATATCGACATCCCCAAATACATCCAGATGGTGCGAGAGCAGCGCTCGGGTATGGTGCAGACAGAGGCCCAGTACAAGTTCATCTACCTGGCTGTGTCCGAGTACATACAAAGCACCAAGGCCAAAGAGAGCGCCAGCAGGGTGAGCAACAGCGACAGATCAGTCTTTTGTTGTTCCTGAAATGCAGATTTAATCTAGACCCGGTTTCAGTAAAAGAAAATAGAGCCATTTATTGCAATAGACCATTTTTGCCTGTTGCGCTGAACAGAGACACAGCTGAAGGCAGACGCAGTGATACGTTATCAGAGCTCGTGAACACTGACCCCGAGACCGAAAACATTCGACCACATAGACTAAACTGGTAGCATGACCTGTTTCTGTGTTTGAGTAATTCTGTGTCAGAACATATCTGAACCGTGTCTGTTTCTTTTCTTGCAGGAAGCTGAGACGGAGTATGGAAATCTGCAACTCAAACACCAACCGGCGAGTAGGAAGGTTTCAAAGTGAGTGAGCCCGTTTCTGTGTTTGAGCACATTCACACAGATCCTCCAAGGCTCACACTGCCCCCCTACGTTCTTTTCAAAGCCACTGTTTTCAGCAGTGTCAGCAGTTTCTGTGGGAAGCTGCAGGCAGAGAGTCGTCCATGTTGTGTAGTTGCAGCTGGACTGTGACTTATTCTTTTTTAAACCCTGAAGAATGTTTCCTTTTTTTTAAAACAAGCTGACTGCTGTTTTAACCGCAAAACTACGATTAGTCCCCACTACAGACGAGGCTAGACCCGAACCCACCAATGAGTCCAGCACTAAGAGCCATGTTGACAGCTCTGGTGTGGGGAAAAGTTAATAATTTCTCCAAGTCCACTCCAGGAACGCTAGAATGTTGTCAGACAGACAGCAGACGGGTCAACAATAGATCAAGACAAAAGTAGAAATGCTGCTTTTACAGTTTGGTGAGAATTTGTGGTGGATTACGTCGGTAATGTCTGGTGTAGCCTGAAGCGGAGATAAGGAGAAGTGAGCCGAGCCTACTTCTTTTTTTCGATACTGATGTCTTCAAACTCTGCCAGTGCTGCTTCAAGAAACGTCAGAGACAAATTTAGACAATTTCTTTATATTTGTGTGGGAACGTTATGTGTAAAATCTGTTAAATTACCACAAGAGATTTTACAGCGGACCTGCCATCTGCGGCCTCCCTGTGTGAAGTTTGCATGTTCTCCCCACTCAAAGGGTGGTTTCCCCCCTCAGTCCGAAGAATTATTGATGGATGATTTTTTTAACATTTAAGAAAAGACAAAACTGCACACATACAATAGATAACTGAGCCCGGAACGTTGTAAACTTTGACCCGCTTGGACTCTGATAGTTGGTTGCCGACTATCGAGTGACTGATTTATGGCTGATTGGTCTGTTTCATTTTTGTGCAACAGCACTGTTCATTAACCTGAGTCTATAATTCATAACAATACACAGCTGAATCTCACTAATCATATTTTCCTTTGTCTTTTTCTAGAACCAAGGAAGACGTATACGAGAATCTGTCAAAAGGAAAGAAAGATGCAAAGAAGTCAAAGTCAGACAAGAAAAGTGGCTCAGTGAGGAAAAAATAGAAGGCTGAGAGGTTTATCAATGTCATGTTATTATATTTATGCAGCCACTTCTTTTGTGTCAGAATTTGTCTTGTTGTGTAGAACTTATAAAAAATAAATTAAACTTTAAAAAATGGACACAAGATAAACCATTGGCATCTCATAGGTCACATAAATGCTTGGTTGATACGTTTAAAATAAAGGCAAAATATTTGTGAATATTTTTGTGTAACTGTTTTTATTTCAGTTATTTGAAAAACTTACTCTAAATGGGATGTTTTCCCCGTCTGTGAAAAGTTCATCACTTAAAGTTAAAAAAAATAAATATAAAAGTGATTGTTGAAACTGTTCTGGATGCATATTTACAGCCCAAAATCCTGAGACAAATATTAGTTCTTAATCTTTCTTTATTATGATTTAGTCCTTACTGTGTTTTCCCAACTGCTGCTTCCAAGAATGAATTCCACAGATTTTAATTTCTGAAACTGTCCAGGCTGGAGCTCAACATCAGCCTGGTGTTTGGTCTTTATCATATTTCATCCACAGTAATGCTGATCACAGTATCCTGCGTGTCTGACATGCTTTATAATAGTTTTATATGATATTGAGTGATGGGCATATTTGACCACATACAGATTTATGTCCCAGTCTGTTTGTCGTGGAACTTGTGCCTTTGCCTGTTTAAACATCTGTGAATCCGCCACATGTTTACGCACATCTGGTGAGGACGGATCCTTGTGAGGAAGGAGACTCCGGACGATGGGACAAACCCGCTTCTCTCCTCCTGATATTAAGCACCGCCTCTGTTTGCAACCGACGAACGATCCTCCCTCCTCCCTCCCATGATCCCGCACAAAGAGCCTCGCTCCCGGCCCGACTGAGTCTGAGTGAGTCACAGCTGATGAGAAAAGACTCCGGACAGGAACCGCGGCTCCGTCCCCACAGTCACAGTCTCACTTTACGCGCGCTGGCGTCCGATCCAGCCATTGTCTGTCCACAACAGGTTGCGTAAGTGAAACTGATCCCACAGCGAGCGGCAGCTCATCTCCGGGATCCGCAGGAGGAACAAGAGAGAACAGAGCCGGAAAGGAGAGGAAAGCGGAGATTTCAGCTCGCCTGGAGTTTGGAGGAAACTGAAGGACACCATGTCAAAACCCAATTACACCGGCACGTACCATTTGGTGGAGCAGGAGAATATGGACAACTACCTCGCAGCTTTGGGTAAGTTTATCATTTGTCGAGGTATTTGTCAGGCCTGGAGATGCAACACGTCAAAGAGAAGCCGTTTCTTTTCCAGCCAGATAAAACCCTCCCTCAGAAAAGCAGCTTGTCTATTAGTGATCATCAGTCCCTGGTCTCATCATGTAGGCCATCGCCATTTCCAGCAGCACATTACTGAAATGAAATTACCATCTTGTCCTTTGTATGACCCCCGACCCCCACACACACCCCCCCATTCCACAGGCACACACTCACTCACACTCACAGGGCGTGGATTCACACAGTTCCCCTTTTACACAGTAAGACTAAAGTTTAACTTGTGACCTGAGTTTCGTTAATTTTTTTTTCAGATCTTAATTTTGCTCTGAGGAAGATTGTGTGTCTCTTGAAGCCCACCAAAGACATCACTCATGACCCGGCCACGGGGGCCATGAAGATCGGCACACTCACCACCTTCAAGAACTTCTACATGGAATTTACCATTGGAAAAGAATTTACCGAGGACCTGGGACCCGTGGACGGTCGCACCTGTCAGGTGTGTGTCACAGAATAACTGCGTTGGCTTTATTGTAATAGTTTAGAGGCATGATGTCCCTGTGAAATACCACATTCATGCAAGTTTGCATTGTGTGTTTGATATGGAGAAAAGTCGGCCCACCTACTGCTGTGATTTGGTTTTGTAACCACCCCCCGCTGCTCAGGTCTCTGCTCACAATGACTGAATGCGTGAGACAAAAAGAAGTTGCCTGAACTTGCAAAGAAACCAAAAATAAGCAACATTATCAGCATGCAGGCGAAACTAAAACATTAAACCAACTCTCGACAGAGGCAAAAAGAAACTCAAAAGCTCTTGTCCCGGTGGGATTGACCACGTGAGCCACTTTACATACTAACTACAAACTCTGTGCTTCTGCAGACAACAGTGGACTGGGAAGGAGACAAGCTGCTTTGTGTCCAGCGAGGTGAGAAGGACGGACGAGGCTGGACACACTGGCTCGAGGGCGACAAGCTGCATTTGGTGAGGATGTATGGACGAGTGAAATATGTGGGAAAGAGGCCAAAGCAGAGGGAGATGGAGACGGGGGCGGTGGGGTTTACGGAACAAGGAAGAGGATAAAGGGGAAAAAAAAAAAGATGCTTCACTCGATGTAGTAATTGTCATGCAAATAGGTGGGAACCAGCAGCAGGACACAGACACACAGTTTTAAACCCTATTCTGGCTTTAGCTCGGGTTTCTTCTCTCCAGCTGCCCGTTGCTGGAGACTTTAACACGAGGCTGATTGATTTGCAAAACTGCCACCAGCTCACAGGAAGAGTCACCTCCATCTCAGTTGTCACACATGGGCACAGTTAGTGTCACACATGCAACAATTTGAAGAAAACAAGGTGCGAATTAGGGTAAAGGTTAAGAAGAACGTCAGCGGTAGTGGTTGGTCTCCACTTTGTTGTCTGCATCACAAATCTCACAGCGAGTGCATTTATTTTTGCAGTCCTTGTGCGAAGGCATGTTTAGTAAGAGGCTTTCGTGTGCTTGCCCGAGGGAAAACTACTTTAACGAAGCACTGCAATAAAAGCGTCCTTTTCAGCCTGCTTGGGAAAGAGTTTGAGATTATAGATTATGTGTCACTGCTGATTAGGATTTCAAACAATCAGCATTGTTCCACTAAATAGATCCGACTGGATTTCTAAAACCTTCCGTTGCCGTGGGTAGACTAAAGTGCGCTGATTATGCTGAGAACAACAGGAGGAGAAATGCCAGCGAGGATCGTGTTTTGAAATGGCTGCAAGAGACTAAAGATGGGTGAGAGAGTCGCAGCCGGGGGTGTAGGTGAGAAGTAGGTGGTGACGGAGTGAGATGGGGGATAAGATAATGTTTTGGATGCAATCCCAGATTTTTTTATTACTCATTCATATTGCTTTTTTCATCATGTGCCAAACTGTTACTCTGATTCTCACTGTCCATTTCAACCTCCTTCTTTTTCTTTTCGTCCCCTTTGCAGGAGATGAGAGTTGAAGGTGTGGTCGCCAAGCAAGTCTTCAAAAAGGCCAATTGATGTCACAGAAAATTTTACATTTTAAGAATAACCTCATTTTAGCTTTATAGAGAGCGGACGACATTTTAGAGCTTTTTTTTTTATTATAATCAACAAATTCTCAACAAATATTACGACAAGATTGAAAACCTGTGAAAACACATTCAGGTACATTTTTCTAAATAATTTGTGTCTGACGGTACTAACTTTGATGAGAGCAACTTAGCAGAATGACGGTTGTAAACTTCCTCATATCTATGTTAAGTGTTATAAACAAACTCTAAACATTTCTGGCATCACTGCTGCTTATTTATAAAACCACTTCATGCTCCAAGTTTAGTAGCCTGTGTATGTGTGTGGGGGGAAATGCTGCTCTTATAAATATTGTAAGTTCATTGGTGACCATTTGCACCACAGTGCATTTTAAATAAGATAAAAAGGTTTTTCTGGACCTTGTTTGCATGTACGATGAATGAATCATTTTCTGAGGTTGAATCTAGGCCATTAGATATTTATTATTGTGTAATTACCTACATGAAATGATGCCTTAAAAAGTTGGACAACAACGTAAAGGTCGACTGCTTCACCACTATTTGTTCATAGGTTGTTAGTTTTCGTCCGTTTGTTGACAGAATAATATATCACAGCTAATTCCTATAGAGTGAGAACCACCACCATCACACTGTGCTGCCTTCTTCTCTTTATGAGCATTTTCATATGGTGAATGTCATTTTAGTAGTTTGACACCAATGTTTACAGCTGTCAGCTCATTGAAATGACTACATATAAATATCCCATCCCCCACGCTGAAGTTCGCGTTCAGGTCCTGCAGAGGGCATCAGCCACCGGCTCAACGTACAGTCCCAGTCCTTTAAATAGTTTCATTTACAAGTTTGTAAAAGACGTTGAATTATCTCCAAACTGCGGATTTTTAAGTGAACTCAGATGTCAGTCTTTGCGACACTTGGTTATGTCCCGCACCACTCGTCCTCCTGTGGCTCTGACTGGATGCCAAGATAGTCGCTGGTGCAATATCCACAATTTTTGACATAACTGGGTTCAGCAAATGAGACTGAGACCTTCAGTGGCGTTATAGGCAGACTGCTGTCCATGCTGCAACTGACAATGGAATCATCTACAAGGACAACAAAATTAAAAGTCAGAGTGAGCGATGTCATATTGTACCGTTGTGTCAAACATACTCTGTGAGTCAAGAGGAAGTGTAATGTAATGATCTTGTAAGCATTTATGAGCATGAAAGATAAATATAGACTAGTGGCCACTTATTTTTTTTGTTTCTCGTTCCTTCTGAACCTGCTCTAGTTTGACCGGTTAGAGTAACTAGAATTACTGCATCGCGGTTGTGTGCTTCTGCAAACCAGTCACGTTTCATCTCACATGCAAATTGGGCCAGACTCCTATTCTAATCAGTTCATCCATGAGGTCAGGTAAGGGTCTGTGCAAAGTTTGACCTTGACCTTTGACCATCAAAAACAAGTCAGTTAATCATTGAAACCTGCAAATTTGGAGGAATTCACTCATGGCATCCTTGTGACATTTTGTTCACAAAAATGAAAATACATGTGGTCTCAGTTACCTTGACCTTGGATTCCCAAAGTCTAATCAGTTTATCCCTGATCCCAAGTGAAGGTCTGTTCCAAGTGTAAACTAGTTTTTTTGGGAACGATACAACTAAATACTGATACATCTAATCAACCACAGCCGTGTATACGCCTGTGCCTGGAGAGGCTTTTACATGAAAACAGGTAGCAGGTAAAAATCTCCATAAAACATGAGTAAACACGAGTCTGGCTGATTGCCTTGTTGCATGTCAACTTACTATAGTTTCTAACATAACTCTTTTTCTCCCTCAAAGGTTTGAACAATTCTTCCAAATATACTAAAATTACAACAATAAACAACTTTGTGAAACTGAACTGTACCCAGGAATATTACCTGGCTGGAACAGGGGTAATTTGAAGTCCTCGATGGTGCAGCTCTCTTGGCAGTGACCGTTCAGCTCTGTCAAGCATAAAGGCGAGTCCTGTGCCGTGGCTGGTAAAGGCAGTTCCAGGGATGCGCCTGGGATCACCTGGACCAGAGTAGCAGGAACACTCACACTGCCTGTTACACAATGAAAAAAACAAACAAACACATAAATATGAATATTGAGTAACATGCTCACAAGTTAAAGACGTCTAACATCTAACAAATCTAACAAAGTCGACATCTAACAAACTGAATTTGTTAGATGTCGACTAGCCCTGGTCATTTCTCTGATCTGGTTACAATGATACGTGTTTGCCTCCAGATGGCACCAATGTTTAAATATTACAAACAGCTTTGTTGCACCATTGTTCATTGAGACCAGCCTGATGGTTTTGTACAAACTTAGTTTCTAGGAGAACAATGACTGTAAACTTTAGCACAGCCCACTGTGATTCATTATTAAAGTAACACCCGACTACAAATATACATGTGAGTCTCTGAGACTCTTGAAGATCTGTTGAAGGTTGTAAAATATTTGTAGCTTTCCTTTATGGTAAGAAATAGACTTTTAAACCATATAACAATATATATTTTGTCTCAGTTCTTAAAATTAACTGAGGATACCATTTATCCAAGATGGCCGCTGTAAACACTTTCTGTGTGACACTGTAGTGGCTACACCCAATGAAAATGTTTGATTATTCCTCTTGAAATTACGTTGTCTTTCTCACAGAAAATTAACCTGAACTTATGAATATGTAAAGGTACTTTTATTTCAAAGGTTGAACTGCTAAATGTCTCCTTTTATACTGGAAAATCCTTTCTTACTAAATGGAAGTTTCAGGTTTCTACGTCACATTTGAGTAACCTGCATGATGCTCACTTACCACAGCCAGCTCCGGATCTACAGTGGAGCTGGGGGGGAGCGCACCCTAAATTCTTTCTCAGGCCCTACCAACCAACACAGCAGCCCACGGCTGTGCGTATGCACGCGCAAATCTCCGTCGAATATTGAAATGAGTACTGCCTACTAAGATTCTGCAGCCACAGCCACAGTGTGTGTAATGTTAAACTTAAATCATAAGTTACAGTTTACTCTGAGTAAAAAAAAAATTAAAAAACATAATAATAAGATTAAATAAAGAGGAAAAATAGAAACATAAATGTCAGGGGGATGATGGGTAGGCAGGATCTAGATCTGTACTGAAATTCTACCGAATGACATTTTAGTTCCAAAATCTATGTTGCTAAAAATGTTCATCACAGCGTTGGATCTCTGTACTACTCATATACAGATCCATTCTGAAAAATGTATTTCTCCTAAGCCACAGAACACAGACATAAAAAACAAAACAAATTGCAAACAAATAAAATCATAAAGACAAAAACGAAAGTGTATGACTGTAATCTTGTGCCCCCGTGACATTTTCTACTGCAGCCCCAATCAAGACACGCTAGAGCTTCCTCTGATCACAGCGAGTGATAAATCGTGCTTATAATTACATGTCATTCACAGAGAAACTTGTGCCTTTCAGCAGATGGATGAATTGTGAAACCCTCTGTAAAGTAGGGAAACCTTACATTAACTTGTTTGTCACCTTTGAATGAAATTCTTCATCTTTAGTAACAGCTTGAAGCTGCACAAATAAAAATTCTGGTTCGCTGTTATTTTGATGGGTTGGCAAAAAACCTTGGCGCTGTCAATATCACAGTATCTTCGACAATATCTCCAAACCTCAGCAGAGGTTTTGAGAAAACCGAAACCATCTGTATGGCACGTTACTACTACAAGAAGGAAAATTTGTATTTTAGTAATTGAGATAGCAATAATCAATTGAAGTTATTTGCATGATAATAAGTTATGATAGGAAGAAAATACACACAAAGGGTAATTTAAAAAAACCACCAGTGCATCGTCTATCGCAAGGAACATATTGATACAGATTACTCTGTTACTAAAGCGATAACCAAAGTGACAAAATTATTATATCCAACCTCGATGTTACCTTTGAAAACTGGCACTGGCTGGTTCAATTTTACACACAGAAGTCAGAGGCTGACTGTGTCCCATTGTGTTTAATCTGTAAATTCCAGTAAATGTCAATACCAGCACGCTAATTCACTGGAAATACAGTAAATGCCAATGAAGTTACTATACGTCAGCCAAAACAATCAGTTATGAGACAGTGCCACATACGTGGGACCTGTTTCTCAGTATGAGTAAGCTGCCTGTGAAGTGTGCGTCACGTTAGTCCAAAAACTGTGTCAGGCTCAATGTGTACAGGATGTGGTTTCCCCATTGAGATTGTCATGCTGGTCGAATTTGTCTAGCATCACTCGACACTGCTTCTTCTGTTACTAACCACAGGTAATAAAATACCATAAATGTTTAACTTAAAACAATAAAAAAAGCAACACAAATGACAATTTTGTTTTAAAGATAACTCCACACAATGATTACAAGATTAAACGTAATCAAAAAAGAAAAGTAGGCATTTAAATTTCCTGTTACCTTACTCAGAGTTTTTCACTGTAAAGGAAACAGTGGGAGGATATGTTTGACAGAGATAAGCAGTGACCTTAAACTGTATGACTTCAAAGCCAATCCGCTCTCTCAGTCATGGCTGACAACGTAGTGTTGCTCACACACCACTTTGTTGCCCCTCCAGGAAGACTTTTTTTTTTTTTTTAAACTTCAAGAACAAAAAGTCTTGAAGATCAGATGTGATGAAATACACCTACACCTGTGACGTGTTGTACCTACCTGCTCTGTACGACTTGCGTTTCGCCTTCCTGCAGGTGACGATGGCAAACAGGATGAGCGCAGTCAACACAAGCCCTGCCCACAGGCCCGCAGGTAATACCCACGAACACTCTGAAGAACACAGAGAAAGAGAGAGGGGGGTTTTTAGGGGCCAAAACATATTTTTATTAAATTATAACTTCTGGGAAATATAGAGAGGGAGTGTGTGATTACTGAAAATTGCTCATTTCCTTAAGGTAGGAAATTTTTAAAAAGCCTACAAAGGATTTCTGCAAGAGCAGACATGTATTAGTTTGATTTCATTCCCCCACTATATATATATAAATATAATATATAATTGATTATCACTTTTTAGTAAGATTTAACTAATATTTGCACCTAGTCAGAAAGTGCTGACTTAAACCAATACTCCACTACAAGCGGAAGTACCAAACCATACTTTACTCAAGCTGAAGGATTAAGTACAAACGTAAAAGAACTTCTTTAGGCAAACTAATATCTAGTCCACATATTGTCACAAATTGTGAAAGTGGAAAAATGGCAAAAAAACACCAACAATTAAAATAATAAAGTGCAGGTGCCTAGAATATGTAGTGCAGTGCTGTAATTGAATAAATGTACTTTATAAATGTCCATTAATTGACATTTGTCCATTTTCATGGACATTTGTGTGATTGTTTTTGCTTAAAATACCTGATTTTGCTTTTCTAAAAGAATGTTGTAATTTGCAAGGTTGTTGCAACTGCAACTTTATAACTTCCTGGAGGCAGTGATGAATACGCGGTTATGCTGTTGCTATTTAAAACTTTTCTTTTTATGTTGAATGTACTTGTTAACAGTAACTCCTCTAGTGAAACATCAATAATTACTGAACTGTAACTTTAAATTACAGTAAATTACAGTAAATTAAATTCTCTGTAACGCTGTTTATTGTACTGTAGCTGTGTGATTACACACATATATAAATTACATTTAGGCTATTACATTTTCATATTTGCTTCATATCAGTCATAGTTTTATGACTATCACAAAAAATAAGTATGTGTGCACACTGTGTGAATATGTGCTCCGTGCTGACACCACATAGGTGGGGTTAAAATAAAGTGCTGCCACTGCCTGGTGTGGTTGGAATGGTTTTTTTTTTTTCCTTTTCTCTAGAGACAATATTTTGTTCCAGGTAAAAATGTGTCACAGGTACATACTTTACTTGATACAGATCGTTAGTAGTAGATGATAGATATGCATATTATGGTTACTTGATTTGTTTCACTACTTATTTGACTAGATTAAACCAAATGACATCTTTAATGCACTGCTTGTGTGTGTGTGATCAGTGGCTGCTGGTAAATGAAACTTATCTTCCGTCACCTGATTGGTTACTTTACACGTTTTGACTTGTACTTGTGCTTAAACAAAAATACTGTATTAAGGTTATGGTGCTTGTTTAACTGCTTCAACTGCAGTTTTAGTTGGTTCAGGCTAAAATATCGCAGCATCTACCAGCAGTTGGAGTGGTACTCAACTAACTATGACTTAAAAGTGCAGTTTCATATCTGTGGCACAGGCTGCATGGTTGGTAATTTTCTCATCAACCATTTTATCTGATTACGCAGATGATTGTGGGATTTTCTGCCCATGCCATGCTGGTTTTTAACAGTTACTGAAGATTTGCTCACACTATGCTATGAAATTGGACTTTACCTACCAAGAGTAATTTTACGATTGTGGGGACTGAAAAGCAGAACAGTAAGCAGAACAGGTTTCTTCGTTAATGTAGGATGTTTTCTGTAAAGGTGGAGATGTTTTTATTTTTTAAAACTTTTCATACGCCTTGTGTGCTGCCCACTTGTGGGTCATAAAAATGTAGTTTGCAAAGACTCACTGTTCCCTGTAAAGACAGTATAAACCGTCCCTAGAGGCTGTAACCTAAGCCATGGGTTTGCCAGAGTTGGCGCACCCACCTCCCAACTGCACGGAAATTGATGTATTAGTGTATACGTGATCAGCCACAAGTTCTGCTCCTGGTTTAGCTTGATGTGCTGACTGTAGTAAACTATGACAACCAAGCATTTGCATGTTGGCATTGACAAGTTGAGCAAGTTAATATGTTAATATGTTAATATTAAGCATCAAGCTCATGTACCCGAACTTGGCTCAGGATCTCCTGGACCTGTCTGATTTGGCCACAGCTCTGCATCCTGCTGTGGCTTAAACTCCACACGTTCTCTGAAATCCCTCCTTTTCTAGTCTCCATCCTCTTCTGCAGTTCTTTTTGGTGGCAATTGCAAACTTGCACACACATCACTCTACACTAACTGATCTGGAGACACATTCAGTGAGTGTAACTGTTTTTGATCTTAACTGATTCCTGAGGGAAATATCTTTATCTCAATAGCTTCTAATTATTAAAGTTAGTTACCAGGTCAACAAACAGAGGCAGCAAAGTTATTCAGACGGCAAAACTGTGACCACAATTTAGTTAAAGCTGGTTTAGTTGTTGTTTCTGCAGGTTCCTCACTTTGAATTTCCCCTTTCACTCTGTCACAGGTTGTTTTCACACAGACTTTATAAAAATATGAATTATTGCAGCTTTAAACCTTATTCTGTGCCAATGATTACTAAGACACAATCAGTATTGTACTAATTGTGGGTTGTTGGTATTAATTTCCCAAGAATTTTTTTTTTATCTACTTCTTTTTTTCACTCTTAAAAACAAGTCATACGAGAGATAGGAACTAATTGACTCATCCAGGACAAGAGCCGTCACTACGTTGCACAAGACAAAGCCGAAAGGTTTTAAGATTTCAAAAGAAGTTTCACAAGTGAAACATTAGTCTACGACAGGAGACCTACGGTGGATGAAGTCACCGCAGACGGCATCAGCTTTTTCTGTTCCTGGAATTTCCAACACTCTCCCGAAGTCCTCACATCTGTAAAAGACGTACAAAGGCAAACAAATAAATATCACCATTTATTGATAAGGTGGAAATGGTCATTTATCCCTGAGGAGATAAACGGCCCCAGAAAAGTTCAAGAAGCCTTAATGGCACCACAGTAGTGGTAGTTGGGATGTTCTGGGGCTTGCAGACATGGGTTGCCAACCAAAAGGAAGATTTCCTGCGGTATCAACTGATGACTGATGAATGATTCCCCCACAATTTACCCCGGCAAAACTCTGACGTCATCCTCAGTTTATTGGTAATAATGATGATAACGTGGTGGAAATGCTGTCATACCTGGTGTGTGGTTTACAAGGTGAGATGAAATCTGTCACATTGCTGTACGTCCCTTCTTCACATTTAGCACAGACTGCGCCTGAGGTGCGATTAGCTGCAAGAAGAAATGAGATTTGAAATTAATGAATTAATTAGTCAGGTAATACTAGTTATCATTAATAGAACAGAGACATACCTGGTGTCTTGACTCCTTCACCCGGAGGGCAACTCTCCACTGGCAGACAGTGGTCACATCTTTCAGAGTTACAGTAGAAACCAGGGATGCACTTACACACTGTGTTCTCTGTGCGTGTGCACTCTTTGAATTTCTCCTGTTTGTTATCTAAAATGGCCAAAGATACAGAGATAAAGAGAAAAATGATCTATCAAGGAGGAGATGAGACTACTGTCTTAAAAGGACACTGACAAGTAAAAGCCCTCTCACACTCACACCTACATAAGAACAAGACACACAAGTTCAAGTTCATCTTTTTGTAGTCATTTTGTGTCTCTTTCCAGTCATCTCTGTACACATTTTATATATTTGTTATTGTTTGTCAATAGCAAAGTGAAAATTGATTTGATTTGAGATCTGAGTTATATTCTTACTTACTTACTGCGTGTTTGTGTGCAGACTGAGATACAATCAATAAAGGTGTTAAAATTTGGTAATCACATTCAGGGTTGTTAAATCGTTGTATTCCACATTGACAGTATCATGTTTTCATGTTTAGCCTCATTTGACTAATAAATTTGGTGGCGGCGTGGCTCAGAAGGCAGAGCGCTCATCCACCAATTTTTACATCAGTCCTCCTGTCTGCATGTCCAAGTTTCCTTGGGCAGGACAGTGAACTCCAAGTTGCTCGCAGTGGCTGTTTCTGATGTGTGTGTGAATGAATGGAATGAATGAATGAATGAGGGAACACTGGCTACCAATAGGTTAGACAGAACTTACACAGAGCTCCTCTTTTTTTATATGTTTATGGTTATGCCGATCATCTATACTGACAATGTCCCCACTATGTTGTGCATCATTTAATAAAAATTTCCCCAAACCCCAAACTTACGTATTTGATATTTCTTGAAACTTTGTGATCTCCAGTAAAAATTAACATAAATTGTTTTGAACAAAGTTTGGTTTCACAGCATATGGTAATGTAATAACTGAAAAAGAGCAAGGTGTCAAGTCTTCACATGGTAAAACTAACATGGCAAATATCTACAGTCCATTAGTGTTTGGGCAGTGACACAGTTTCCATCATTATGTTCTGTAAACCACTGCAGTGGATTAGACTGATTATTAAGGGTTTTTTCAGAAAATATTATATGAACTGTGCAGGAATTTTGACTGCTGTGACTAACAAGAGGCTGTGAAAATGCAAGAACTGTGGTGTAGATGGCAGCAGATTTTCCCCCCAGGTGATAAAATATCACTTTACAACAGTTCAGATCAAGAACACGCTCACAGTTTATCTGTGTGAAAGCGTGAAAAGTCTTCACCTAAGTAAACGCAGAGGGTTTACCACAACATGTAAACCGTCCTCGTAAACAGGAAGACAAGATTAAGGTTTGGTCAAAACAAAAGACAAAATCACATAATAGTGATAATAATAATAGAAATGCATTATTGTATCCAATGATAATACATTTTTTGCATTTCAGAGACAAAGAGCAACAGAAGCAGCCGGATGAATCCTGAGGTCCTGCTCATGCTCAGTGAAAAGCTCAAAGTCACTGTTTTCCAGCACAAATGAACAACGAAGCGGCCGAAGACTTTTAAAGACAAAGAAGCAGAATATTCAGCAACTGCCAAGTCAACCAGAATCCAAGTGAGGCTGCATGTCACGCGAGGAGAAATGCTCCCAGCACCAGGAGAAAAACAGGAGATTCGTGCCACTGTCCAAACACTGACGGGATTTACTGTAGTTTTTTTTGCTCGACATGAAGGCAGCAGCCGAAGAGGAAGAAACTTTGAGTTTGCACATGTGAGAGAAAGACTGTGTTTGTGTGACTTACCGGAACTGCACTCATCGCATTTTTGGCATCTCTTTGCATTATTTTTTGTGGCGGTGTAATGGTCGTATGGACACTCGGCACACTGAGTGTCCTGCGTGTCAGTACAGTCTTCTTTCATGTACTGTCCTGCGGATTGTTGAGGAAGCAGAGACACGAAGAAGATTTAGAAGTCAGGACAGTCAAACACAGTGTGTGAGAAATACAGAAAAGATTAAAATGGACGCAAACAGATACACAGTAGATATTGAGTTTGCACAGTAGTACAGTGTTGACTGACCTGGAAAACAGCGCTTACAGCATTTTCCATTTTTCATGTAGGAATCCTCGCTTTTGCAAATCATCTCAGTTATTTGTAGCCCCATCGATCACAGTCCTCCACCTGTGTGTGAAATATCTCAGCTTGCTGAACGCCTTCCTCTGCGCTCTTCCTCTAAACCTGTCAAACTGAAGCTGGTAATGACTCTCGGCTCATTTACTGCTCACGTTCCTCTGCCTCCACCTCGGCTTTGTCTGTAATATATACGTTTCCCCTCCTGATTCCGTCTTACTTACTTCTCGTGTCAGTTCTGATCCTACACAGTGGAAAACCCCGGTGACCCTCATCTGCTGTTTCCCCCTGCGTCTTTGTTTCTGTCGCTCTGTCTCTTTATCTGCGTCTGTCTCTCCTCATTTCCTTCCTGTCATACCCCTGTCACTGCACAGCGCGCCGCGTGTGTCACTACAGACTCTGAAGCTTTTTGGCACAGTTGCTGCACAAAGCAAAGCGGCACAATGGGACATTTCCCATCGTGGCTCTGGACCTTCATCTGTTGGCGCACACACCCCCTCATTTTTCCTCTCTCTCTCTAATCCTGTTTTCTCTTGCCCTCTTCCAGCTTTTGTTCTTGCCTGTGTTCTCGATCTCTCTTTTCATTTGGCTGCTGGTGACATCCAGCTTCCCATCTACCTGTCACTGTCTCTAACACACAAACGAATGTCCCTTTAAACTTGTGAGGACACTCATTGACGTATTGCAGTCCCTGGCCCCTTCCCCTAACCCTAACCTCACCCTAACCAAAACCTAATTCTAGCCCTGACCCTAAAACCCCGTGTTGACCCTCAAAAATCAGTTGTCAGGACCAGCACTAAGTAGAATCTACAGGAACACACACACACGTCCCTCTGCTGTCCTCTCATCACCTGTAAGCATTTGTAAATCAGTCGCTCCATTATGAACCCGCACTCACCTCTCAGAACTCGGTGCTTCATCCCTCGGTATCCTCGGATCCTGCGCTGGTCTGGCTTGTCTGTCTGGTATCCAGTCGTCTTCCTGCATTACCTGTATCCCAACCTGTTCCTCTTTTGTCTGGCTGTTGATCCGCTCACTATTCTTCGTGTCATTCACTCCCTGAGTCCCGTCACTTCCTGGATCCTGTGTCTCAGATCATTTTTGACTTGTTTCCAGTTCCCCGTCATTAACCACCTTGTCCTGTGGTTCAAGGTTCACTGTCATCTTAAACCTGGTTCCTTGTTGTGGTGTTTGCTTCCCGTCATATCCTCTGTGATTTCTGATTCTTCCGTATCTCTGGTCTGATATGGTTTTTAAGTTTTAATCCCTGCCTGTCTGCTGGTCTGTGATGTCTTTCGGCCCAAACCTCATTTAATTGGTTCTGACCGTTATCTGTCACTCTTTTTATCTATCCTCCTTTTGTATTTGTATTTTGCTGCCACACCCATCCCTCTCCTGATTGGCCTGGATCTCCTACCTGGTTCCCCCTCCTCTACCTTTCATCCTTGCTTTTGGTTGCCCCCCCCCTCATTTCCTTTCCCCTGCTTGTGTTGGGCTGGGACCCAGCTACCAATCAGAGGTTCAACACGATCACACATCTGTGTGGTTTGGTGTGAGCAGCTAATCACGGCTGTGCCTTGTGCTCTGTTGTCTGACTCCGTAACTGTTGGAAACTCTGTTAAACCTGTTTCTTTGTTTGTTTCTTAACTCAAGTTAAAACCTGCTGGATTCTTTTCTTGTCCTCAGACTGTTGTTGTGTTGGCTTGTGGTGTTTCTTTTATTTTGGTTGGACATTGGATTTGCTTGTTTTCTATTTGTGTGGAAACCAGTATTTTGTTGTGCTGTTTAACTTTTACAATTCTCACTTCCCTTTTCAGACTCTTTTACTACCTAAAATGTAAATTAGGATATTTACATTAAAAAGATTAATCATTTAACATCTGGATTTTCTTTTTATTGCTTCCCCTGTGCCTAGCCATGGCTGTAACACTCATAAACCGGTTCCTTTCACTTTATCTCTATTGTCTTCATTGAATCTAAATCCCAGTGGCTTGGGGCTTTTGTTGAGTCAAACCAAAAAATTTTCTGTATATATACACTCACTCTGAAAAGTTTGTGTCTGTTGTTTCTGTTTTTCTTCTATGTCACTCAATAAGTCAATTGTTACTGCAAGCATGCAAAAAACACACTCTGCAAATAGATTGGTATTATAACTGCTTACGGCTGCAAAATGTGCGTGAGACAGGAAGAGGGGCAGCTAGCGAGAAATAGAAGGAAAATAAGAAAAGGGGAAGGAGAGATGTTGATGTAGTTCACATGAGGGGAGATTTGATCGGATCACAATGTTAGGATTAAGGTGGGTTTTGGATTTTAATACTATGAAGCAGTCCACAGCATTTGTTCACAAAAAAATGTTAATGTATCTGGATGTTTAACTGTGATTTATCTGTTTATTTTTTTGCGGATGTCCATTTGTGACTGACTTTTTTTGTGTCTCAACCTAAACCCTTTTTAAACTGGATTTTCTTCATGCCTTTTAATTTTCTCATCTTCCGTGTTTCTTTCCTGCAGTCTCCTGCTTCTCTTGTTCTCGCACTCGGTCCGCTCGACGCTCCTGGGATGGGTGGAGTCTCCAGGTTATCCCAATGGATACGTGCCCCATGCCAGTTTAAACTGGAGCAGGTGTGCCCCCAGAGGTCACACGCTCTCCATCAGACTCATCCACCTGGACGTGGAGGACAGCAAGGACTGTGAAAACGATGCCGTGAGGGTGAGGGTTGAGAAAGCCGTGAGTACGGGTGTTATTCCCTCTGCAACATACATTTTTTAATTCGGTCTCTCATCTCTTTTTCTAGGTCTTTTCA
The DNA here is from genome assembly GCA_033026295.1 of Channa striata. Classification (NCBI taxonomy): domain Eukaryota; kingdom Metazoa; phylum Chordata; class Actinopteri; order Anabantiformes; family Channidae; genus Channa; species Channa striata. The sequence continues at coordinate 18,484,169 of CM065175.1, read as the reverse complement.
AATGGAAACCTAATTTCAGTTCTGTGTGGCAAAAAAGAATTCGAGGAGCTTCAGGCCACTGTAAACCCCTCTCTTATCTCCTCCTCGGGGGCTGTCTCTCTCTTTCTTTCCAGTCTGACTACTCTAACATCCAGAGACACACTGGTTTCAGGGGCTTTTACAGTGTGCAAGGTAAGAGACAGACATAAAAAACGGTTAAATTTTGAGCCGCATGTCAGCAAAGCCTCATGCATGATGTCAATTTTATATTTAGAAATCTTTTATACAGCTGAAGTGGTTGCGATACAGAGCTGCTGAGGCGGATGTGAGGTTTTTCCTGTCATCAATGTAAAAAGTCATTTCCTAAATGTCCAGAATTTGTTTGTCTATGATCGATGATTTCCAACTTGAGCTGGATTAGGTAGTTGAATTATATAGTTTTAAAAATAGGTCAAATGAAGGCTTAAAAACACGCATCTGTGTTTAGCAGTGAGACTTTCAGTTTCATTTGAGGCTGCAGTTTCATCTATAGGAGGGCCGATCTCTGCGGCAAAGACGAAAGTTAATTCAAAAATAGTGGGAAAATCCTCAGTAATATACAATACATTAGCTGGTTTCGCTCCACTGTTTAGTGTTAGATACAGTCATTTAAGTTTACTGTACAGCAGATTTCATGCAATATATCGTTTTTTTTCTCCATGTTATTTATTCCCCAAAGCAAATCAAGGTTTATGAAAAGTTTTAGATGACTGAGTGACATGTCTGAATCATGTTCAGTGCTGATCAATAAAAGTAAATCATATTAAATCATTACTTTGTCTTGAGTGTTGCATTTCTGTTTTAAAAAAATTTGTTCCTTCAGATTATGACGAATGTGAGGACGACCCAGATAACAAGTGCACCCAGTTCTGTCACAACTTCATCGGAGGGTACTACTGCTCCTGTCGCCTTGGTTACTACTTGGACAAAGACAAACACACTTGCACAGGTACAAATATTCTGGGCCCCAAAGGGGGAAAAAAAAGTTTAAATCAGGCACAAGGAAGAAATTTTTGAGGAAAAGGGAACAACACTTAAAGATGAAGTGAAACTTGGAAAATAGAAAAAGCAGAAGCAGTGAAGGATGGGTGTTGGTGAGGGGAAGGAGATAAGATGAGAAGCACAGGATGTTTGTGAAATGATTATGATTATGTTAACTAAAATGATGATGGCGATGAAATTTTATCTCCAACGCAGTGAGCTGCTCTAAGGATCTGTCGGGGGTGAGCCGAGGTGACATTTCCAGTCCCTCCTGGCCTGGTTCGTACGCAGAGAATGCCAACTGCTTGCACACCCTGTCGGTGGAATCCCACCTGCAGCTGGAGCTGCAGTTCAATGAGGTTTTTGATGTAGAGCAGAGCTCTGACGGCCAGTGCATTGACACACTGAAGGTGGGTGTTGAGTCAGAATCTGAGGCGTGTTTTATGTTTAACTTCTAACTTTAGAGAACAGCAACAGGAAGTTCAGAAAAAAAAAAATCTTGAAACTGCACAAGATTTGACGACTAGTGCAGAGAGCAGATCCTATCTTGTAGCTTAACACGTGCGGTGTGTAATTTTGCGAACTAACCCACAAAAAACGACTTTTAAAGTTACAGTAAATGGATTTCAACTGTAAAATACGTGTTTGCCTGAGCTGACACCACATCCATGTCAGTACTTGAGAGTTTATTAGAGGTCACAGCCTCGAGTTTGTGTAGTTAATTATAACCCTCTGGACGCTGCAGGTTTTCACTATTGTTCTGCACCTGGACTCTGACTGTAGGTCATTAATACAGTTTAAAACTATTCCTGGGATGCTCTAGTTTTATGTTTGAGTTCTTCTTAGAAAAATGCATTTTCTGACAAGTTGCAGATGGCATCTGAATTACTTCCAGGATTTCGATTTCATTAAAGTTAAGATCACATGTGACACTGACTCACCAACTGCAGGACGGTCATATGATTACGCACAGCTGATCTTCATCTTACTGACTCCTTCTCACTACTAAAAGTTCAAGAAAAGCTATTTAACAGGCGCAACACTTAAGCAGACGCATCAGTTTTAGAGGCACTGCACATCCTGAAACACACACACACACACACACATTTTGGCGGAGGAAACGGCAACGAGGTTGTTGGGAATTGTACATTGTGGCTTTGCTTGTATTGTTCCACTTGCAGATTGAGACTCCCTCTGGGATTCTGGGGTCATTCTGTGGTAAAACGCCTCCCCCATCTCCCTTCCTCACTCACTCACATCATGTCAAAATCCGCTTCACCTCTGATGGATTTGGCTCAAACAAAGGCTTCAGTTTCCGCTTCCAGACCAGAGGTAGTGCAGCATCCTCATCTGTGACATAATAGGAAATATGTTTTTTATGAGGTTTGTGTGAAACACAATCGATTTCTCTTTTCACATGTTACTTGCAGAGAAGGTCTGTTCAGCCGAGGTAATCCCGCACTCCACTGTGACTCCTCAGAGACCACAATATCGTCGGGGGGATATAGTGACTGTAACTTGTGACCTCGGTCATGTCCCCAATACTGTGAGTGCTCAGTAAACTTTAATACATTTATATTTGATTTAAACGTTTGCATCTTTAAGAAGATAATTCATTTATCGTTTTGCAAAGTAGAAAGGTGTCAAGACCCTGTCGTCAGAGTATGAGACAACATGCCATAGTACAGGCGTATGGGTTCCCCATTATCCTTGTGAACGTGAGTCTGATCATTATCACTTTTTGTTTTCTTAAAATATCTTATGTGAATGAAATGTGCTATATTTCTTGTTTTCTAACACATTTTCCACACATTTTTCCCCATAGCCGTGGACTGTGGTGTTCCTGACATCCCAGAGGATGGCGTCATTAGGATTTTGGGTGACAACCAGCGAACTCACTATGAAGACCAGATCCAGTTTGCCTGCAACTCCCAGTACTACACACTGGAAGGAAATGGTGATTTTAGGATGCTTTTATATAAACTTTAACCAAGCTAAAGGTTGCAAGACATCAAAGTTTTCTGGTTTTATATATTTCTAAAAATACTATTTGTTGGCATCTTGACTTGTCTAAGGCTGTCAGTAAGTACATTTGTGGAATAATTATGACCTGATTTGCTTGGTATGTTATCTTTTTATTAACAAACCCTCTTCAACCTTTCAGACACTTACACTTGCAGTTCCAATGGTGAATGGGTATCAAGTCGTGGCAAGACAGAGATGCCAAAATGCACTCCAAGTAGGACTTCAAATATATTTCTTACGTTTTTAATTTGTCATTATTAATTTGAGATGTTTGCTTCTTTTATATAGTAGGAATTTTATGCAGAAAGTATCTGATTTTTTTTTTTTAATGTTTCAGTTTGTGGGATACCTACCAAAGCCTTGGATCTTGCAGGAAGAATTCTAGGAGGTGAAAGAGCAAAACTTGGAGAAATACCTTGGCATCTTTTCATAAAAGAACCAAGTAGAGGAGGAGCCACACTGATTAATGACCGCTGGGCTGTCACAGCAGCTCATGTGGTGGAACATACGGAAGAAACATCTTTGCGCCTGTACGGTGGACTGGTAGACGGATCATTGACACAAAATCCACAGTCACCTAATCTAGTTGTCATGGAGAGTGAAAGGATCATAATTCATCCCGGCTATGCTGTTGGCGTTGACGAACGCGCCAATTTTGACAATGATATTGCTCTTATCAGATTAGCTTCCAGGGTAAATTTTGGCCCAAATCTCCTTCCCATTTGTCTGCCAGCAGCAAACAGGGGCTTGTTAGTAAATGAACAAGGCACAATTTCAGGCTGGGGGTTGACAGACAGAAAACCGGGTAAAAATCTTGCTCTGTCTCGCGTTCTACAGTACGCACATATTGGGGTTTACTCCCTAGAACAATGCAAGGACACACCTTACATGTCAGACGACAAACGTATGATTTTCACTAACAACATGTTCTGTGCTGGGGCAGACGGGAAGGACAGCTGCCAGTTCGACAGTGGAGGCCCATTTGTTTTACCTATGTTGACTTCCAGTGAAAAGCCTTTTTACCTGACCGGCATAGTGTCCTGGGGATCCCCCTGTCAGGAGAGGAGATATAAGGGTTATTACACCAAGGTGGAGAATTATGTTGACTGGATTAAGGAGACAATAAGAACTGTAGATTCAGCCAAGATATAGAAAAGTTGAAGTAGAACCATTTTGCCACTAATCATTTCAAGACTGATTTAAATCTTCAAAATAACAATGCGAATATAAAATAAAGACTATAATCATGTAATCAATGTACCAACATTCATAAACACAGTGACAGTAACGCACATACTTCACCTTTGTATTAAAGGAATTTGCACATAAATTGAAGTGTGTGTTTCCATCTATTAATTATTAACATGTTACATGCACACAAACATGTTCAAAGTTCCAACACTGGGATACTTAATAAGAGGCAAGCCCTTGCACGACAGCTCATATATATGAATATAAATTCAAATGTATAATGATGTAAATCCCGTGTACTACAATTTTTATAAACAATGTAGTAACATTGGAATGATATAGTTGGAATTTATCTCAGTATCTAATAAAATACAAGGAAATATATATGCAACATCAAAAAACAATGAGAATACACTGATGGGGTTGAGGTTAGCAAGTAAAGACGTGCAAACAGCTTGTTCTTAGTTGTAATTCAGACGAAAAATGATCTCTATTGGGAATAAATGAATAAAAAATCACAGAAAAAAGCTCCACTTATACGTCCATAATTGACTGAGAAACTATGTTTTTATTTTATTTTTTTGTCTGGAGCAGATATGGTCACACATGATCTCCATGTGACCTTTGTTATCAACGGCTTACACTGACTTGGCCTGCTTGTATTTACTTTGCTGCTTCTGCAGAACATTTCACCCGTATTTGTGTGTAAATCTCAATAAATTCTGAGGCATTTGCTTCAGTGTTTGCCTCCCTCTGGTGGCACAGTGAGTAGTAGAACGAGCCAGGCTTTGAATCACACACCACTCGGTGTAAATCTGAAACAGACTAGTAATTAATATTTAAAGTCATTATTAGACACGGTATGAAGACAAAAATAAAATAAGTGTAATTCAACAACACCATGCTAATTTCAGGAAGAATTATTTCTCAACCCTGTTTCAATTCAAAGTCAAGCGTTTATTTGATTTTGCCAAGACAAACAAGGCTTATTCCTGGCATTAACGTAGTGTGTTGCTAAACACTGGAAACGACAGACTTTGTGACATTAATGTTTCACTTGAATGTCAGACGTTTGCTCCTACAACAGAGGATCCGTTCACTCACAGATTTATTCCATCCAAAGATGGGTTGGACCGTCTATATCATCTGGTGAGTTAACGTGAAAATTTGAAGCCGTGTGTATATTGTACTTAAAGCATTTTCCTCATGAATTTCGTTGTCAATTTCAAAATTCATATACCTATATTGATGCTGCTTCTTATGTTTATGTGGGTTGTCTTCTGCGTGCTAAATTTACAGGTGTCATATTTAATAGGTTGATTGGGAAATCCATCTCTCATTTTGCCTGGTGTTAAGTCTCTGCATTATTAAGTAGCTTACACAGTTGTGTTGATTGCATCACCGTGTTTCTTCATCTCTGTTTGCGTCAAACTTTGGACCAGCGGCTCAGATCACTGATAAACAGATCGAAGTCTCTCTGTTCATGCACCTTTTCAGGTTCCTGTATGTCTCAGCGTGTGAGTGCAGGGAGCTGCCGGACTCTGAGCCTGCGATGTACGGAGAGGTCAAGTCCCCAGAGTATCCCAAGCCTTACTCCCCCAACCTGCTGGAGCAGTGGGACCTCAGTGTGCCTGAGGGTTTCCAGATCCGACTGACCTTCACACACATGGACATTGAAGCTTCTGCAGGCTGCTTCTACGACTCCCTTACAGTCAGAGTCACATTTTAATACATAGAAAATATCAAAAACCAGGGCAGTGTTTTCAGTTTTAACTTAAGTGTGGCTCAATAACCAGTTTTTAAATCTAGACTTAAACTTTAAATACTGACTATTTGAACTTGCACCTTCTCTACCAACTACGTGCATAAAATGTCACATTTTGGTAACGGTGATTGTCTCATTGTTAGTACAACAAACCTATGTTCACAAGAGGTAGACAATAAAATATTGACCTGCTGCTTATTCAATACATCAGGCTTGACCCACCTCATAAAATCCAACTATATAACTAGAAAATTCATATTTGGCTTCAGGTCTCATGGCCTGTTATAGAATTGCCGTTTTTATGAACCTTTAAAGCACAACTGGTGAGCTGTTTCTTGCAGGTAACCCTCGTGTGTGCGTGATCTCTCCTTTGACAGCAATGAAGACCTTGTTCAGCCTCTGCTTTAGCAACACAATTGCACTCTGTCTTCGACATAAAGCATTTCACATAGTGGTGCCATTTCTGTAACTGCTCCACTTATTCTTTTCTGATTAGTGGGTGATTGAAACACCCTGTGGAGAGCTTGACAACACAGGTCAGTCTGAGGAGGACTCAGACCACTTAGGCACTTGGAGGCAATGAAGCAACACTAACATTACTTTACAGAATTATGAAGATATGCCAATCTTGTTCAATAATTCATTGCTATATGTTAATGAGCAGAGCATAAAAACAGCTGCATTAAACATTGTAGATGAGAGACTAAAAAAAAACTAAAATCAACAATTAACTGTTTATACTAATTATTTTTATGCTTTTAAAATTATTGAAATATAATAAAAATACTAATTCCAGCAGCTGCCAACTTGGGACTTGAGAATTAGCCTCAGACTTGGAACTCAGACAGATGTGACTTTGGCTCGCCAGATATCAAATTAAATCCAATAAAATCAAATCAAAAGATGTTAACCTACGTACAATCTTCCAGGTTCTCAATAATGGAAAAGTCTTGGGAAAGTTTTGTGGCCATGAGAACTCTGCTGATGGGCATCACCCAGGCAAACCAGCCCATCTTGTCTCCAGACAACCAGCTCACGCTCGTATTCCAGTCAGACAACAACAACCCAGAGCGCCACCAGAACGTGGGCTTCTTTGCTCAATACCAGGCAATAGGTAGCACTTCTCCTTCTTCTCTCAGCTCTTCCACCACTGTTGGACCATCTCCCATTAACCCTCGTCTAACTTTAATATCCTCGTTAGACATAGATGAGTGTTCAGCACCTGAACCTGCAGATGGCTCCGGTCCTCTCTGTGCTCAGATTTGCCTCAACACCCTTGGTTCGTACCTCTGCTCTTGTCACCACGGCTATGAAATTCGTCCAGACCAGCGCAGCTGTGTGTGTAAGTATTGTGCAGATACATATAGTATGTTTTGTGCACAAAAACCACAGTGGTAGTTAGTCATCAAGCAGTGTCTTGTTAATCAGACATTTATGTTTGGCAAACTGGGCAACTAATATTTCACATATTATTTTCAATATTCAATATTTCAAGTTTGATGAAAACGTGGATGAAAACTGAAACCTGAATAAAAGTCAGCTTGTTTTCTATGATACTGTGATTTTCCTCTTGCCCAGTATCCTGCGGTGGTGGTATTTTTGACGAACCAGAGGGACGCCTGCTGAGTCCAGCGTACCCCAACCCTCCACCGCATGGTGTGTCCTGCCAGTATGTTATTTCTGTAGAAAGTGGCTTCACTATCGCTCTCAACTTCTCTAACTACTTCCACATCGAGAGTGTGGAGACTGAGCGAGGCCGAACCTGCCTCCATCATTGGCTGCAGGTCAGAAAAAGCATTGTCATTGAAATGTCATTGAAATGACAATAGATTAGTACGTCATGCATTCTGTAAATAAAATACTCCTGTCTTCCCAGGTGACTGTTCCGGGCAGAGAGCCCATGAAGCTGTGCGGCACAGAAAGTCCAGGTCTGATAGATACCAACTCCAACACTGTCCAACTCGACTACCACACTGACGATGACGGCCAGAGCAACGGCTGGAGCCTGGACTACAGCACACACAGTGAGAAAGACTGGGATCAGTGCCACCGTCGAAACATTTTAGCACAGTGATATACATTTTCCACCACCCTGTCTGCGGTTGGGGAACTTCAGACTGATGTTTGCTTGTCTCTGATGTTTGCAGGAGTGAATTGTCCATTACCTGGAAAAGTAGCTAATGGCCGGGTCACACCGAGCTGGACTCAATTTCTCTACAGAGACTACATCTTTGTGCGCTGTTTTCAAGGATACAAGCTGATGATGGTTAGATGACGATTTAGATATTTTACTATACTCTTACTTTACCAATAAACAAAAGGCACACAAGCTGACATTCTATCCATTTCATTTGCGTCTTTCTTAGGATGGTGAGGAGATTGCCGGCTTCTCTACCATGTGCCAGAGCAATGGACAGTGGCACCTCGCTCTGCCTGAATGCCACAGTACGTGATCTTGAACTTCCTATAAAACATGCCTAATAAAACAAATGAAAACCGTATAATAGTTCCACCTTAAAGTAAGTCAATTTATTGTTTATTTTGCATCACATAGAAAATAATACTAATGCCCTTGTTTTGCTCGTGTGCAGTAATTGATTGTGGGGAACCTGAACCTTTGCTGAATGGAGGGGTGACCTTCCTGTCTGGCCTTCAGAACCAGTACCACTCTGTTATTCAGTACCACTGTAATGAACCATTTTACTCTCTGCTTGGCGGTGCAAATGGTGAGACATTTATATATAATCTGCTATGAGGTAATTTTTATTACATACTATTCCTACCAACCTTTTGTTCAACTACATTACTCTTCAAGGTTGCTTGAGTTATAAATGTACTGAATACATTTATATTTAAATGTGCGGCAGATTGGGTTCTCCACCACAGCTTAGCAGTAAGTTAAATTTCACACTATGTCATGCAGACGTTATATACACTGTGAGGAATTTACAAGCTCAGCAAGGTCAATGTGGTAACGTGTCATAGTAGATTTTCAACAGTACAAAAACGAATGGAAAACAATGGATGTGAAAAGAAATTGGAAACAAAAATCTCATTAAGCTTCAGCACAACGTTTTGCTTTGATTTACTTTGATTACGACATGAACTAATATACAGTGAGCAAAACGAGTGGTCCCCTAAGACTGCCCTGAAAAGCAGTGTTTTACTGAGCTGCAACCTTTCCAAATATATTATCTTTCTTAAAGTGTCTCATAAGCTACAGACTAACACCAGCTTTCTACATATTTGTTTGTGTTACCATTGCTCTTCAGTTACCTTCACCTGTGAAGCAGACAGAAAGTGGAGATCAGACAGCGATGTTGTTCTCAGTCCTACGTGCATACCAGGTATTGCTTTATATTTCACAAGTAAAATCATGCAAAACCAAATCTCTTACCTAAACACATGCATGTATAAATCTGTGTCCCGTTTAGTTTGTGGGAAACCGACAAAGCTCATCTCTGCCTATCAGAGGATCATTGGAGGCAATGAAGCTCCAGAAAATACCATCCCCTGGCAAGTGCTAGTGAGCATTGATGGAGCAAGAGGAGGAGGCATGGTGATTGCAGACCGCTGGATTATGACTGCAGCTCATAATGTAGTAGAGAATGGAAACCCAGTACCAAATGATACAATACGAGTAGGTGGACCTTTAAAGCTGATACCAATGTGCAGTCATGTTTTTTCAGTGGAAACATATCTTCATATTAACACATCTTCTCATTAATTTGTAGGTTTTCATGGGAGTAACCGATGTTAACACAGATTTGAATCCTGGTGTACAAGCTGCCTCTGTCTACGTTCACCCTGACTACAACAACCCCAACTTTGTAGACTACAGCAATGACATTGCCTTGATCAAACTGCATGACCCCATCACATTCAACCCATCCATAATGCCAATATGTCTGCCAGCAGAGGACGCTACATACCATACAGGCACGATGGGGTAAAGAAAAAACTGCTTGAGTTTATTTCATAATCATTCATTTCAGGGGAATTTTCTCCAACTTATAAACAGGTGATTATTTTTCTACTGTGTTCACCATAATTGTGTCTGTATCTTTTCAGACTGGTTTCAGGATTTGGTCTTATAAAAGTTGATGGCAGAATGATTTTGAAAAATAAGCTGCAGTATGTGCAACTCCCTCTGGTGAACCAGGAGACGTGCAGTAATTCAATCACGTTGATCAAAACAAGAAAGACAAACGTGCCTCTCCTGACAAATAACATGTTTTGTGCCGGATTCCCTGAAGGTGGGAAGGACTCCTGCCAGGGAGACAGCGGGGGACCTTTTGCCTTTTATGACAACGGACAGTTCTGGGCTGCTGGGATTGTCAGCTGGGGGTTTGAATGTGGACAGCAAGGAGCATATGGAGTGTATACCAAAGTCTCCAACTACCTGAGCTGGATCACCAAGACCATCCAAGAGAACTGAAATTTACAATAACTCATTAAAATCAGATGTAGAGATGTAGATGACCTCCACAATAACACAAAATGACTAAATATACTCTTGTCTGCATCATATTTTGTGTCACAGAAGTTTTAAGTTGCAAACTCAGATCATCTTTCAGCTGATTATAAAATGTCCAAGTTCAAATCCAGTCATCAAGATTTCAGCAATTTCAAAAGCAATTCAGAGATTTATAGTTGTTTTAAATGAATGTCATACTGGTCATTTTAAAAGTGAAAACATTTTTATCCCCCAATGCCTTTTTGGAATTTTTGAAACATTGATTTTTTTTAAATAAATTTTGAAGTTGCAGCGTTTTTATGTGTTTTCATGGAAACATTTGTGACCAAGTAAAATTGCAAAAAATAGTTGAAGGAAACATGTTGTGAATAAACCATTGTTCTTAGTGTTCTGAATAACACAGATTTATAGATAGATATATAGAAAAAACCCACTACATCCTCCTTGGACGTAAGTGAAAAACTTTGTCTTAACGGAAGAAAATTATGACAGCGCTGAACTGAGGCAAGGGGATAGAAAGTCTGACAAAAAGCAGCGAACAAAATACTGGGCAGGTGGGTAGGATGAGTACAGTAACTCCACATTTGAAAAAAGAACTGCAATGATTTCCCTTTCATAAATCAAGAGAGTAGTTTTCCATTTGAGACCACACTTTAATATTTTTTATGTTCAGATTTTTTGCTCTTGCATTGAAAATGTTCCTGCTCGCATTCAGATTTACTCTGCTCACACTCAGAACTGTCTGCATGCTCTCAGATTTACTCTGCTCACTTTTAAACCCTCCTCCTCGCATTCAGCTACTGCTGCTCGCTTTCGAAACTAACCAGAGGCAACCCTGTCAAAATTCTCCAGCCAATAGGATTCATGCTGACCAATCATGAAACGGGGGCGTGCAAAAAATCAGAACATAAAAATCATTACAGTGTACTCTCAAATGAAAAACTACGGTCTTGATTTATGAAAGGGAAATCATTCCATACAAAGCCAGGTATCCCTGCAGAAATGTACCGAGAGAGAGAAACCAAAAGGGGGAAGCACAATTATGCCAAAAAAAAGACACAATGTAAAAGTTATGAGATGCTGGCATATGAGGAAAGACAAGAGAGCAGAGGAGGCATCAGTTCATACCCAGCAGTATGAAAATGACAAGAAATACAAAAGCTAACTAGTGAAGGAGAAATACCAGGTCTTCTCTGATTGTCTAAGGCACGAGCCTCGCTCAAACAATTAAATGCACTGCTGACGAGCTGTTCATTGACAGCACCATGCCACATTAATTATGTATGTTTTGGAGCATTTTAAGTGGTAAAATATTTTAAAAACCTTTTTTACTTCAAACCAAAAATGTTTTCTTTTAGTTCAGTTACTCAGGGTAACAGTTTTTGTCAGAACTATCCTCCTACAATTCAAACTGGCACGTTTCGCCAAGATAAACAAGTCCAAATGCTCAAGGTCAAATTTCAACTACAATCCGCTGCCCACGCAACAAATACGATAAATTGGAGGGTGAAACATTTCTCTAAAAAGACTAAATCACACACAGCTAAACCTGTTCCAGACATGACACTGATCTGCTTTCTCATCTGGTAAGCTTGATATTTTTAACTTGTAATTTATATGTTTTTTTCTTCTTCATGTGAAGCTTTATCTTGAGTCAAACCGTTTGCTGTATCTCCTGTGCAGAGTTTCCTAATTTGCTGTTGTTCTGTTTTTGACATTGTCTACAATTAATACTCCAGACATTCTGTTTGTGAGTTGAAATTAATAATCTATGATTCCATATTACAGTAGATTAATGCAGTGTTTTGTTCAAACTAACTAGCAGCTCGCAGCTCAGTTCCAACTTTTTCCGTTCGTGCACATTTCCAGGCTTCTGTGCTTTCCAGTGTGTGAGTGCTGGCAGCTGAACAACCCAGAGGCTGTAATGCATGGAGTGGTCCAGTCCCCCCAGTATCCCAAGCCTTACCCTCCCAACCTCCTGAAGCAATGGGAAATCTTGCTTCCTGAGGGTTTTCAGATCCAACTCTTCCTAACACACCTGGATATTAAAGCGTCTGAAGGCTGCAATCAAGACTCTCTGACAGTCAGATCCATGTTTGAGTTACATAACAGTTCAAATTATAGATCTGTTTTTATATTTAAATACTAAAGATTTCTGACTTTATGTTCATTTGTAGCATGATGCTAGAAATACAAACATGTTGCGTAATATGATAAAGTGTTAGCTTTTTGTAGTTCATTAGCAGTTTCATAACTGGACATATTGTGGACTAAAATGAATATGACATTTTACAGATGTGTGGGTTGAGTGTGAGGCTGTGGGGTTTGATACCATCCTTTATTTGCTAAATCAACTCAAAGGGCGTATTAAAAAAAAGCTCATACCGTGGCTATTCATTAGTGGAACCAAAGTTAGCGGTTGTAGGTCAACTGAGCAGAACGTGAAGCTCAGACTACGCTGCCGCCGAGTCAGCCAATAGTAGTTTAATCCTATTTGAAGTCAAATTGGCTGTTTCGTTGGCTAGTGTGTTCAGGACCACAGGTAGACTCCTTTTTATGCAGTGATGCAGTAGACTTTATCCACTCCAGTGTGTATTAGATCTTATCAAGACAACTCTCACCAGTTTAACAAAGTCAGGGAGTTTCTTTTACAAATTTACTTGATTTGGTATGATCGGTAAAACTGCTAGAATGAAGAACTTGAAGGGCCACACTTTGGCATGAGGAAGACATTTTGATTTCAACTGATGTTACACAAAACTTTCGTTTTGAGACCTAAAACTGTGCAAGATCATTTGTCTGTCTTACTACTTTTCTCAGGTTCTGTTTGAAGAAAAGGTCTTGGCTAAGATTTGTGGCCAGGACAGTTCGTCTAATCACTCAAGCAAAGAGCCGATTCTCTCTCCAGGAAACAGACTGACTCTCATATTCCAAACAACTGACTCCACTCCAGAGTTACAAACTCACATTGGCTTTTCTGCTACCTACAAAGCAATAGGTAGAGCTTTTATGGTCACACCCCTGTTCTCCTCAGTGCATCATGTCCCCAACCGTCAAAATAAACTTCAATTTGAAACATTTTGAACACTTTTTTCCAGAATTTCTGAAAATTATTTTGCATAGAATACCAAGCATTTTTTTTAATGTTCCAGTACTTGTCCAATATCACTGGTGAAGTATGACAAATGAGCTGTTTTGTTCTTCAGTGGTGAGTGATTGTGGGGAACCCGAACCTTTGCTGAATGGAGGTGTTACCTACCTGTCTGGCTTTCAGAATCTGTACCGGTCTGTTATTCAGTATCGCTGTAACCAACCGTTTTACTCTGTCGTTGAAGGTGCAAATGGTGAGATCATTTATGAATGTGAATATCACAAATATCACTAATAATGCACACATTTGTGAAGGTATGATGGTTACATTTGAATGAATGTGCCACTATGACAATTCTGCTCTTTAGTGAACTTCACCTGTGAAGCAGATGGAAAGTGGAAATCCAACAACAAAAGTGATGTCCCTCCGACATGCATACCAGGTATATGATCTTGCACCAAAGTCAAAATCTAGGACTCTCACTTAAAACCCAAAAGTCTCTAGGAGCCTTATTTGTGTTCATCTCATCCAGTTTGTGGGAAACCGACAAAGCTCATCTCTGCCTATCAGAGGATCATTGGAGGCAATGAAGCTCCAGAAAATACCATCCCCTGGCAAGTGCTAGTGAGCATAGGTGGAGAAATGGGAGGAGGAGGCATGGTGATTGCAGACCGCTGGATTATGACTGCAGCTCACCTTGTAGTAGACGATGGAATCCCAGTACCAAATGATACAATACGAGTAGGTGGACCTTTAAAGTTGCTACCAGCCTACAGTCATGTTTTTTCAGAGGACATATATTTAATCTTCTTATTAATTTTTAGGTTTCCATGGGAGTTACCAGTATTATCACACATAGGAATCCTGGTGTACAAGCTGCCTCTGTCTACGTTCACCCTGAATACAAAAACCCAGACTCTGGAGACTACAGCAATGACATTGCCTTGATCAAACTGCATGACCCCATCACATTCAACCCATCCATAATGCCAATATGTCTGCCAGCAGAGGACGCTACATATCATACAGGCACGATGGGGTAAAGACAAAACTGCTTGAGTTTATTTCATAATCATTCATTTCAGGGGAATTTTCTCCGACTTATAAACAGGTGATTATTTTTCTACTGTGTTCACCATAATTGTGTCTGTATCCTTCCAGACTGGTTTCAGGGTTTGGCGTTAAAAGAATTGGTGGCACTAGGGCTTTGAAAAATAAGCTGCATTATGTGCAACTCCCAGTGGTGAACCAGGAGACATGCAATAATTCACTCACATTGATTGGGAAGAAATATGGTCAACACCTGACAAAGAACATGTTTTGTGCCGGACTTCCTGAAGGTGGGAAGGACTCCTGTGGAGGAGACGGCGGAGGACCCTTTGCCCTGCATGACAACGGACAGTTCTGGGCTGCTGGGATTGTCAGCTGGGGGGTTGATTGTGGAAAGCAAGGAGCATATGGAGTGTATACCAAAGTCTCCAACTACCTGAGCTGGATCACCAAGACCATCCAAGAGAACTGAAATTTACAGTAACTCATTACAATGTGATGGAGGGATGTAGATGAATTCCACAATAACTAAATATGACTAAATATACTCTTGTCTGCATTATATTTTGTGTCACAGAAGTTTTAAGTTGTAAACTCAGATCATCTTCCAGCTGATTATAAAATGACCAAGTTCCAATCCAGTCATCAAGATTACAACAATTTCAAAAGCAATTCAGAGATTTACAGTTTTTTGGAACAAATGTCAGTCTTGTCATTTTAAAAGTAAACACATTTATACATTTTTCAATTTTTTTTAGGTATAAAGTTACAAATTGTAACAACTTTTAAAAATATATTTTCAAGTATAAAATTCTGTGCCCAAATGAAAATTGCAAAAAATAGTTATGATTGCTGAAAATCAAAGGCAACTTGTAGTGAATAAACAATTGTTCTTAGTGTTCTGATGCTTAGCTGTTCATTGAGTCTGGGCAACAAAAGTATGTGACAGCACCACGGCACATTAATTATACGTGTTTTGGAGTATGTTAAGTGATATAAACTAAACTTACAAATGTCAGCTAAACTTTTTTACTTCAAACCAAATTAGTTTCACTACTCATTCTTTTAGTTCAGTTACTCAGGGTAACAGTTTTTGTCAGAACTATCCTCCTACAATTCAAGCTGGCACGTTTTGCCAAGATAAACAAGTCCAAATGCTCAAGGTCAAATTTCAACTACAATCCGCTGCCCACGCAACAAATACGATAAATTGGAGGGTGGAACATTTCTCTAAAAACACTAAATCACACACAGCTAAACCTGTTCCAGACATGACACTGATCTGCTTTCTCATCTGGTAAGCTTGATATTTTTAACTTGTAATTTATATGTTTTTTTTTCGTCATGTGAAGCTTTATCGCTTGAGTCAAACCGTTTGCTGTATCTCCTGTGCAAAGTTTCTTAATTTGCTGTTGTTCTGTTGTTGACATTGTCTACAATTAATACTCCAGACATACTGTTTGTGAATTGAAATTAATAATCTATGTTTCCATAGATAGATCCACGGTAGATTAATGCAGTGTTTTGTTCAAACTAACTAGCAGCTCAGTTCCAACTTTTTCCGTTCGTGCACATTTCCAGGCTTCTGTGCTTTCCAGTGTGTGAGTGCTGGCAGCTGAACAACCCAGAGGCTGTAATGCATGGAGTGGTCCAGTCCCCCCAGTATCCCAAGCCTTACCCTCCCAACCTCCTGAAGCAATGGGAAATCTTGCTTCCTGAGGGTTTTCAGATCCAACTCTTCCTAACACACCTGGATATTAAAGCGTCTGAAGGCTGCAATCAAGACTCTCTGACAGTCAGATCCATGTTTGAGTTACATAACAGTTCAAATTATAGATCTGTTTTTATATTTAAATACTAAAGATTTCTGACTTTATGTTCATTTGTAGCATGATGCTAGAAATACAAACATGTTGCGTAATATGACAAAGTGTTAGCTAGTTGTAGTTCGTTAGCAGTTTCATAACTGGACATATTGTGGACTAAAATGAATATGACATTTTACAGATGTGTGGGTTGAGTGTGAGGCTGTGGGGTTTGATACCATCCTTTATTTGCTAAATCAACTCAAAGGGCGTATTTAAAAAAAGCTCATACCGTGGCTTTTCATTAGTGGAACCAAAGTTAGCGGTTGTAGGTCAACTGAGCAGAACGTGAAGCTCAGACTACGCTGCCGCCGAGTCAGCCAATAGTAGTTTAATCCTATTTGAAGTCAAATTGGCTGTTTCGTTGGCTAGTGTGTTCAGGACCACAGGTAGACTCCTTTTTATGCAGTGATGCAGTAGACTTTATCCACTCCAGTGTGTATTAGATCTTATCAAGACAACTCTCACCAGTTTAACAAAGTCAGGGAGTTTCTTTTACAAATTTACTTGATTTGGTATGATCGGTAAAACTGCTAGTATGAAGAACTTGAAGGGCCACACTTTGGCATGAGGAAGACATTTTGATTTCAACTGATGTTACACAAAACTTTGTTTTTGAGACCTAAAACTGTGCAGGATCATTTGTCTGTCTTACTACTTTTCTCAGGTTCTGTTTGAAGAAAAGGTCTTGGCTAAGATTTGTGGCCAGGACAGTTCGTCTAATCACTCAAGCAAAGAGCCGATTCTCTCTCCAGGAAACAGACTGACTCTCATATTCCAAACAAGTGACTCCACTCCAGAGTTACAAACTCACATTGGCTTTTCTGCTACCTACAAAGCAATAGGTAGAGCTTTTATGGTCACACCCCTGTTCTCCTCAGTGCATCATGTCCCCAACCGTCAAAATAAACTTCAATTTGAAACATTTTGAACACTTTTTTCCAGAATTTCTGAAAAGGATTTTGCAAAGAATACCAAGCATTTTTTTATGTTCCAGTACTTGTCCAATATCACTGGTGAAGTATGACAAATGAGCTGTTTTGTTCTTCAGTGGTGAGTGATTGTGGGGAACCCGAACCTTTGCTGAATGGAGGTGTTACCTACCTGTCTGGCTTTCAGAATCTGTACCGGTCTGTTATTCAGTATCACTGTAACCAACCGTTTTACTCTGTCGTTGAAGGTGCAAATGGTGAGATCATTTATGAATGTGAATATCACAAATATCACTAATAATGCACACATTTGTGAAGGTATGATGGTTACATTTAAATGAATGTGCCACTATGACAATTCTGCTCTTTAGTGAACTTCACCTGTGAAGCAGATGGAAAGTGGAAATCCAACAACAAAAGTGATGTCCCTCCGACATGCATACCAGGTATATGATCTTGCACCAAAGTCAAAATCTAGGACTCCCACTTAAAACCCCAAAGTCTTTAGGAGCCTTATTCCTGTTCATCTCATCCAGTTTGTGGGAAACCGACAAAGCTCATCTCTGCCTATCAGAGGATCATTGGAGGCAATGAAGCTCCAGAAAATACCATCCCCTGGCAAGTGCTAGTGAGCATAGATGGAGCAAGAGGAGGAGGCATGGTGATTGCAGACCGCTGGATTATGACTGCAGCTCACATTGTACTTGCTTATGGAAACCCAGTACCAAATGATACAATACGAGTAGGTGGACCTTTAAAGCTGAAACCAATGTGCAGTCGTGTTTTTTCAGTGGAAACATATCTTGATATTAACACTTCTTCTCATTAATTTGTAGGTTTTCATGGGAGTTACCATGTTAACACAGATTTGAATCATGGTGTACAAGCTGCCTCTGTCTACGTTCACCCTGAATACGAAAACCCCAAGTCTGTAGACTACAACAATGACATTGCCTTGATCAAACTCCTTGACCCCATCACGTTCAACCAATCCATAATGCCAATATGTCTGCCAGCAGAGGACGCTACATACCATACAGGCACGATGGGGTAAAGAAATTACTGCTTGAGTTTATTTCAAAATCATTCATTTCAGGGGAATTTTCTCCAACTTATAAACAGGTGATTATTTTTCTACTGTGTTCACCATAATTGTGTCTGTATCCTTCCAGACTGGTTTCAGGGTTTGGCGTTAAAAGAATTGGTGGCACTAGGGCTTTGAAAAATAAGCTGCATTATGTGCAACTCCCAGTGGTGAACCAGGAGACATGCAATAATTCACTCACATTGATTGGTGGTCAACACCTGACAAAGAACATGTTTTGTGCCGGATTTCCTGAAGGTGGGAAGGACTCCTGTGGAGGAGACGGCGGAGGACCCTTTGCCCTGCATGACAACGGACAGTTCTGGGCTGCTGGGATTGTCAGCTGGGGGTTTGATTGTGGAAAGCAAGGAGCATATGGAGTGTATACCAAAGTCTCCAACTACCTGAGCTGGATCACCAAGACCATCCAAGAGAACTGAAATTTACAGTAACTCATTACAATGTGATGGAGAGATGTAGATGACCTCCACAATAACACAATAAGTCTAAATATACTCTTGTCTGCATTATATTTTGTGTCACAGAAGTTTTAAGTTGTAAACTCAGATCATCTTCCAGCTGATTATAAAATGACCAAGCTCCAATCCAGTCATCAAGATTACAACAATTTCAAAAGCAATTCAGAGATTTACAGTTTTTTGGAACAAATGTCAGTCTTGTCATTTTAAAGGTAAACACATTTTTACATTTTTCAATTTTTTTAGGTATAAAGTTACAAATTGTAACAACTTTAAAAAAAATATTTTCAAGTATAAAATTCTGTGCCCAAATGAAAATTGCAAAAAATAGTTATGATTGCTGAAAATCAAAGGCAACTTGTAGTGAATAAACAATTGTTCGTAGTGTTCTGATGCTTAGCTGTTCATTGAGTCTGGGCAACAAAAGTATGTGACAGCACCACGGCACAATAATTATACGTGTTTTGGAGTATGTTAAGTGATATAAACTAAACTTACAAATGTCAGCTAAACTTTTTTACTTCAAACCAAATTAGTTTCACTACTCATTCTTTTAGTTCAGTTACTCCGGGTAACAGTTTTTGTCAGAACTATCCTCCTACAATTCAAGCTGGCACGTTTTGCCAAGATAAACAAGTCCAAATGCTCAAGGTCAAATTTCAACTACAATCCGCTGCCCACGCAACAAATACGATAAATTGGAGGGTGGAACATTTCTCTAAAAACACTAAATCACACACAGCTAAACCTGTTCCAGACATGACACTGATCTGCTTTCTCATCTGGTAAGCTTGATATTTTTAACTTGTAATTTATATGTTTTTTTTTCGTCATGTGAAGCTTTATCGCTTGAGTCAAACCGTTTGCTGTATCTCCTGTGCAAAGTTTCTTAATTTGCTGTTGTTCTGTTGTTGACATTGTCTACAATTAATACTCAGACATGCTTTTTTGAGTTGAAATTAATAATCTATGATTCCATATTACAGTAGATTAATGCAGTGTTTTGTTCAAACTAACTAGCAGCTCAGTTCCAACTTTTTCCGTTCGTGCACATTTCCAGGCTTCTGTGCTTTCCAGTGTGTGAGTGCTGGCAGCTGAACAACCCAGAGGCTGTAATGCATGGAGTGGTCCAGTCCCCCCAGTATCCCAAGCCTTACCCTCCCAACCTCCTGAAGCAATGGGAAATCTTGCTTCCTGAGGGTTTTCAGATCCAACTCTTCCTAACACACCTGGATATTAAAGCGTCTGAAGGCTGCAATCAAGACTCTCTGACAGTCAGATCCATGTTTGAGTTACATAACAGTTCAAATTATAGATCAGTTTTTATATTTAAATACTAAAGATTTCTGACTTTATGTTCATTTGTAGCATGATGCTAGAAATACAAACATGTTGCGTAATATGACAAAGTGTTAGCTTTTTGTAGTTCGTTAGCAGTTTCATAACTGGACATATTGTGGACTAAAATGAATATGACATTTTACAGATGTGTGGGTTGAGTGTGAGGCTGTGGGGTTTGATACCATCCTTTATTTGCTAAATCAACTCAAAGGGCGTATTTAAAAAAAGCTCATACCGTGGCTTTTCATTAGTGGAACCAAAGTTAGCGGTTGTAGGTCAACTGAGCAGAACGTGAAGCTCAGACTACGCTGCCGCCGAGTCAGCCAATAGTAGTTTAATCCTATTTGAAGTCAAATTGGCTGTTTCGTTGGCTAGTGTGTTCAGGACCACAGGTAGACTCCTTTTTATGCAGTAGACTTTATCCACTCCAGTGTGTATTAGATCTTATCAAGACACCTCTCACCAGTTCAACAAAGTCAGGGAGTTTCTTTTACAAATTTACTTGATTTGGTATGATCGGTAAAACTGCTAGTATGAAGAACTTGAAGGGCCACACTTTGGCATGAGGAAGACATTTTGATTTCAACTGATGTTACACAAAACTTTGTTTTTGAGACCTAAAACTGTGCAAGATCATTTGTCTGTCTTACTACTTTTCTCAGGTTCTGTTTGAAGAAAAGGTCTTGGCTAAGATTTGTGGCCAGGACAGTTCTTCTAATCACTCAAGCAAAGAGCCGATTCTCTCTCCAGGAAACAGACTGACTCTCATATTCCAAACAAGTGACTCCACTCCAGAGTTACAAACTCACATTGGCTTTTCTGCTACCTACAAAGCAATAGGTAGAGCTTTTATGGTCACACCCTGTTCTCCTCAGTGCATCATGTCCCCAACCGTCAAAAATAAGCTTCAATTTGAAACATTTTGAACACTTTTTTCCAGAATTTCTGAAAAGGATTTTGCAAAGAATACTAAGCATTTTTTTATGTTCCAGTACTTGTCCAATATCACTGGTGAAGTATGACAAATGAGCTGTTTTGTTCTTCAGTGGTGAGTGATTGTGGGGAACCCGAACCTTTGCTGAATGGAGGTGTTACCTACCTGTCTGGCTTTCAGAATCTGTACCGGTCTGTTATTCAGTATCACTGTAACCAACCGTTTTACTCTGTCGTTGAAGGTGCAAATGGTGAGCTCTTTTTTGAATGTGAATATCACAAATATCACTAATAATGCACACATTTGTGAAGGTATGATGGTTACATTTGAATGAATGTGCCGCTATGACAATTCTGCTCTTTAGTGAACTTCACCTGTGAAGCAGATGGAAAGTGGAAATCCAACAACAAAAGTGATGTCCCTCCGACATGCATACCAGGTATATGATCTTGCACCAAAGTCAAAATCTAGGACTCTCACTTAAAACCCCAAAGTCTTTAGGAGCCTTATTCCTGTTCATCTCATCCAGTTTGTGGGAAACCGACAAAGCTCATCTCTGCCTATCAGAGGATCATTGGAGGCAATGAAGCTCCAGAAAATACCATCCCCTGGCAAGTGCTAGTGAGCATTGATGGAGCAAGAGGAGGAGGCATGGTGATTGCAGACCGCTGGATTATGACTGCAGCTCACCTTGTACTTGCTTATGGAAACCCAGTACCAAATGATACAATACGAGTAGGTGGACCTTTAAAGCTGATACCAATGTGCAGTCGGGTTTTTTCAGTGGAAACATATATTGATATTAACACTTCTTCTCATTAATTTGTAGGTTTTCATGGGAGTTACGGATGTTAACACAGATTTGAATCTTGGTGTACAAGCTGCTTCTGTCTACGTTCACCCTGACTACAACAACCCCAACTCTGGAGACTACAGCAATGACATTGCCTTGATCAAACTCCTTGACCCCATCACATTCAACCCATCCATAATGCCAATATGTCTGCCAGCAGAGGACGCTACATACCATACAGGCACGATGGGGTAAAGAAAAAACTGCTTGAGTTTATTTCATAATCATTCATTTCAGGGGAATTTTCTCCAACTTATAAACAGGTGATTATTTTTCTACTGTGTTCACCATAATTGTGTCTATATCCTTCCAGACTGGTTTCAGGGTTTGACGTTAAAAGAATTGACGGCACTAGGGCTTTGAAAAATAAGCTGCAGTATGTGCAACTTCCAGTGGTGAACCAGGAGACGTGCAGTAATTCAATCATGTTGATGACGAAGAGAAATAATCTACGCCTGACAAAGAACATGTTTTGTGCCGGATTTCCTGAAGGTGGGAAGGACTCCTGCGGAGGAGACGGTGGAGGACCCTTTGCCCTGCATGACAACGGACAGTTCTGGGCTGCTGGGATTGTCAGCTGGGGGTTTGATTGTGGAAAGCAAGGAGCATATGGAGTGTATACCAAAGTCTCCAACTACCTGAGCTGGATCACCAAGACCATCCAAGAGAACTGAAATTTACAGTAACTCATTACAATGTGATGGAGAGATGTAGATGACCTCCACAATAACACAATTAGTCTAAATATACTCTTGTCTGCATTATATTTTGTGTCACAGAAGTTTTAAGTTGTAAACTCAGATCATCTTCCAGCTGATTATAAAATGACCAAGTTCCAATCCAGTCATCAAGATTACAAAAATTTCAAAAGCAATTCAGAGATTTACAGTTTTTTGGAACAAATGTCAGTCTTGTCATTTTAAAAGTAAACACATTTTTACATTTTTCAATTTTTTTAGGTATAAAGTTACAAATTGTAACAACTTTTAAAAATATATTTTCAAGTATAAAATTCTGTGCCCAAATGAAAATTGCAAAAAATAGTTATGATTGCTGAAAATCAAAGGCAACTTGTAGTGAATAAACAATTGTTCTTAGTGTTCTGATGCTTAGCTGTTCATTGAGTCTGGGCAACAAAAGTATGTGACAGCACCACGGCACAATAATTATACGTGTTTTGGAGTATGTTAAGTGATATAAACTAAACTTACAAATGTCAGCTAAACTTTTTTACTTCAAACCAAATTAGTTTCACTACTCATTCTTTTAGTTCAGTTACTCCGGGTAACAGTTTTTGTCAGAACTATCCTCCTACAATTCAAACTGGCACGTTTTGCCAAGATAAACAAGTCCAAATGCTCAAGGTCAAATTTCAACTATAATCCGCTGCCCACGCAACAAATACGATAAATTGGAGGGTGGAACATTTCTCTAAAAACACTAAATCACACACAGCTAAACCTGTTCCAGACATGACACTGATCTGCTTTCTCATCTGGTAAGCTTGATATTTTTAACTTGTAATTTATATGTTTTTTTTTCGTCATGTGAAGCTTTATCGCTTGAGTCAAACCGTTTGCTGTATCTCCTGTGCAAAGTTTCTTAATTTGCTGTTGTTCTGTTGTTGACATTGTCTACAATTAATACTCCAGACATGCTGTTTGTGAGTTGAAATTAATAATCTATGATTCCATATTACAGTAGATTAATGCAGTGTTTTGTTCAAACTAACTAGCAGCTCAGTTCCAACTTTTTCCGTTCGTGCACATTTCCAGGCTTCTGTGCTTTCCAGTGTGTGAGTGCTGGCAGCTGAACAACCCAGAGGCTGTAATGCATGGAGTGGTCCAGTCCCCCCAGTATCCCAAGCCTTACCCTCCCAACCTCCTGAAGCAATGGGAAATCTTGCTTCCTGAGGGTTTTCAGATCCAACTCTTCCTAACACACCTGGATATTAAAGCGTCTGAAGGCTGCAATCAAGACTCTCTGACAGTCAGATCCATGTTTGAGTTACATAACAGTTCAAATTATAGATCTGTTTTTAGATTTAAATACTAAAGATTTCTGACTTTATGTTCATTTGTAGCATGATGCTAGAAATACAAACATGTTGCGTAATATGACAAAGTGTTAGCTTTTTGTAGTTCGTTAGCAGTTTCATAACTGGACATATTGTGGACTAAAATGAATATGACATTTTACAGATGTGTGGGTTGAGTGTGAGGCTGTGGGGTTTGATACCATCCTTTATTTGCTAAATCAACTCAAAGGGCGTATTTAAAAAAAGCTCATACCGTGGCTTTTCATTAGTGGAACCAACGTTAGCGGTTGTAGGTCAACTGAGCAGAACGTGAAGCTCAGACTACGCTGCCGCCGAGTCAGCCAATAGTAGTTTAATCCTATTTGAAGTCAAATTGGCTGTTTCGTTGGCTAGTGTGTTCAGGACCACAGGTAGACTCCTTTTTATGCAGTGATGCAGTAGACTTTATCCACTCCAGTGTGTATTAGATCTTATCAAGACAATTCTCACCAGTTTAACAAAGTCAGGGAGTTTCTTTTACAAATTTACTTGATTTGGTATGATCAGTAAAACTGCTAGTATGAAGAACTTGAAGGGCCACACTTTGGCATGAGGAAGACATTTTGATTTCAACTGATGTTACACAAAACTTTGTTTTTGAGACCTAAAACTGTGCAAGATCATTTGTCTGTCTTACTACTTTTCTCAGGTTCTGTTTGAAGAAAAGGTCTTGGCTAAGATTTGTGGCCAGGACAGTTCGTCTAATCACTCAAGCAAAGAGCCGATTCTCTCTCCAGGAAACAGATTGACTCTCATATTCCAAACAAGTGACTCCACTCCAGAGTTACAAACTCACATTGGCTTTTCTGCTACCTACAAAGCAATAGGTAGAGCTTTTATGGTCACACCCCTGTTCTCCTCAGTGCATCATGTCCCCAACCGTCAAAATAAGCTTCAATTTGAAACATTTTGAACATTTTTTTCCAGAATTTCTGAACAGGATTTTGCAAAGAATACCAAGCATTTTTTTATGTTCCAGTACTTGTCCAATATCACTGGTGAAGTATGACAAATGAGCTGTTTTGTTCTTCAGTGGTGAGTGATTGTGGGGAACCCGAACCTTTGCTGAATGGAGGTGTTACCTACCTGTCTGGCTTTCAGAATCTGTACCGGTCTGTTATTCAGTATCGCTGTAACCAACCGTTTTACTCTGTCGTTGAAGGTGCAAATGGTGAGATCATTTATGAATGTGAATATCACAAATATCACTAATAATGCACACATTTGTGAAGGTATGATGGTTACATTTAAATGAATGTGCCACTATGACAATTCTGCTCTTTAGTGAACTTCACCTGTGAAGCAGATGGAAAGTGGAAATCCAACAACAAAAGTGATGTCCCTCCGACATGCATACCAGGTATATGATCTTGCACCAAAGTCAAAATCTAGGACTCTCACTTAAAACCCCAAAGTCTTTAGGAGCCTTATTCCTGTTCATCTCATCCAGTTTGTGGGAAACCGACAAAGCTCATCTCTGCCTATCAGAGGATCATTGGAGGCAATGAAGCTCCAGAAAATACCATCCCCTGGCAAGTGCTAGTGAGCATTGATGGAGCAAGAGGAGGAGGCATGGTGATTGCAGACCGCTGGATTATGACTGCAGCTCATAATGTAGTAGAGAATGGAAACCCAGTACCAAATGATACAATACGAGTAGGTGGACCTTTAAAGCTGATACCAATCTGCAGTAATGTATTTTTAGTGGAACCATATCTTCATATTAACACATCTTCTCATTAATTTGTAGGTTTTCATGGGAGTTACCGATGTTAACACAGATTTGAATCCTGGTGTACGAGCTGCCTCTGTCTACGTTCACCCTGACTACAACAACCCCAGCTTTGTAGACTACAGCAATGACATTGCCTTGATCAAACTCCTTGACCCCATCACATTCAACCCATCCATAATGCCAATATGTCTGCCAGCAGAGGACGCTACATACCATACAGGCACGATGGGGTAAAGAAAAAACTGCTTGAGTTTATTTCATAATTATTCATTTCAGGGGAATTTTCTCCAACTTATAAACAGGTGATTATTTTTCTACTGTGTTCACCATAATTGTGTCTGTATCTTTTCAGACTGGTTTCAGGATTTGGTCTTATAAAAGTTGATGGCAGAATGGTTTTGAAAAATAAGCTGCAGTATGTGCAACTCCCTCTGGTGAACCAGGAGACGTGCAGTAACTCAATCACGTTGATCAAAACAAGAAAGACAAACGTGCCTCTCCTGACAAATAACATGTTTTGTGCCGGATTCCCTGAAGGTGGGAAGGACTCCTGCCAGGGAGACGGCGGAAGCCCCTTTGCCTTTTATGACAACAGACAGTTCTGGGCTGCTGGGATTGTCAGCTGGGGGTTTGAATGTGGACAGCGAGGAGCATATGGAGTGTATACCAAAGTCTCCAACTACCTGAGCTGGATCACCAAGACCATCCAAGAGAACAGAAATTTACAATAACTCAATCCAACCCTTATGACCGCCATAATAAAATTAGCAGATATTATTAATATAAAAAATGTTTAATGTAGGTCTATGAGCAGTGCACAATCTTTTGCTGACAAATCTTGAAAAGATTTACTCAGTATTTATGTCATTATATATGCGTCTTAGGTTTAAAATTAATTGTTGTGCATGTGAGTAAAGTTGATTGTCTAAAATGATTAAGAAAGTCTTTCTCATTAAAAGTTGAAACAATAGAAAACATTATCAAAATCTGCTATTTACTCTTTTCCCTGCACTGTCAATTATTAAGTGAAATGTAAATGTAAATGTATATTTACTACAGAGAAGAACCAAAGCTCATTATTAGGTCTTAATCCTTTATATGTTTATTTGCAGTTGGTGGACTATGGCATAAATATTTCTGAGGTATTCAGGCATCATGGATCTTGTTTTATCCTGGATAGTGGCTCCAGCAGAGTGTCATAACAAACAGATCACACTGACCATGATTGAGATGGACGACAAGATGACTGACAACGTCCACACATATGCTATTAACGTTGCTTTATACCTTTATTACCTTTAAATTATTGGTTAATAATTTAAACTCTGAAAGCGTTTTTGTTTTGTTTTTTTCTTTTTACCAAAATAACTTCTAGACTCAAATAAATTTTAACTTTGCTATTTCCGCAGTGACGCAAGAGCCGCTGCTCGCTGCGCTGTGATTGGACGATCCCTCCGCTCACTTTCACTTTCTCTCCTGCGCTGCTGCTTCACGCGCATGTTCCTCCGGATGCAGCTCACGTACCAGCTCGGGCGATTTCCACCGGATTACATTTAATTTTTTTTTACTGTAAATTGTTGCACTACATCATCGATTGGATTATAAGACAAGGCTGCTGAAAAAACGGCGGAGAGACGCGTGGAGCTGCTGATAGATGTTGGAATCAAAAGTGAAAGTGCGACGGTGCTTTTGTTTTCACAGCTGGTTTTTTCACTTTATTGTGTCGCACGTTAAGCAAAAAAATTTAATTTGACTAAAAACACGCACAGAGGATTCATGGGGATGATTGAAGTACTTTTGTTTGGATGTTTCTTGACGTGCGTTTCGGGTAAGAGTTCGATCTTGATGCTGGTGCCAATGAATTAACCTCCAGCCTTCAAATGTCATTACATTTACCTCTGACTTCCCTATATTGAAATATCTTGCTACTTCTAGCTGAAAAATGCCTCCACGTGACATCACTTGGAGGAACCTTTAGTTCAGACTATGTCATCTTGTTGCTCACATTATGAAGTTTCTAATCGTGGTCAACCTGCTTTTCCAGAGCTCATTAAAGTCCTAATGTGGAAAACTCCTCCGCATGATGTCACCATGAGGAGCTTGTCAGCTAGACAGAAAATTATTTTAATATGGGGAAGTCAGAGGGAAGTTTAAAATTATTAAAGTACCCTAAAAGAAACCCTAAACTAAAGCCACAGGAAGCAAGTTGAAAATTGGTAAAGTTGCCCTTTAAGTCTTTTTATAAATTTGTCGCTTGTCTTTAGCTGATGGCGTTGCAGATGTCGTGCTGTCCTGCAGCCTAGTGGAGGAAGGAGTCGGACTAGGTGGAATGGGAGGGGGGGCGCCCTTCACACGGACTCCTGCCACTCTTGCCCTGAGGGATGTTGCGGTCGCCTCTGACGAATCACTTGAAACACTTACTCCGTTTGTACCACCCTCAAACCCGGATCCAGATCTCCTCATATTTGAGGCCAAAGGTTTTTCAGTCTTCTCTAAGAAAAAGGTTCGGAGTGAAACAAACAGAAGCTCTGCTGAACGTGTCTTTTTACTTTGTCTCAGTGTCATCACCTGCGATCCCCAACGCAGATGTGTTGCTTCACGCAGACTGCAACGAGCGGGAGGTGATGTGTGAAATTAGCAGTTACTCTCCGCGGGGATCCCAGGAAAGTTCAGATCCAGCTTATTTCATGGTGTCTCTCAGTGTGGAGGGAGTTGAGTTCAGCACCGTGTTGATTCTGCAGACGGTAACGGTGGAGAAGGACCAGTCCACCCTGGTACAAAACAAACTGGGTTTGCCTCTTAGCCAGTCGGGAACTCTGCCAACTGAGGGTGAGGTCCAAGATTTAAGATCCAGTATTGACACGAAAAAAAGTTTTTTGTTGCAGCCAATTACAACCTTTAATTGCTTGCTTTGCTTTCGTCCCTTTAGTCATATTCCTGGTGTTTTCCCACATTAAGTCTGTATCTGCGCCTCTGAGAGGTGATGTCCTCGTGAATTGTGGCTTCAAGCAGCTGGAGACGCCCCTGTCACAGGAGGTGGGAATTGAGTGGCGACTGCAGCACAGAGGAAAAGGCCGTAAAGTGTTTGAAATGAAGACGTGGCTGGATGAAGCACAAGGGAACACAGTGGGTAAGTGCAGTGAGTGAACAAATGTGTGTGTTCTCCACAGCCGGCAAACGTCCAACCAACGGATCGTTCAGGTCCCCATTGTCCATTTGCAGGCACAGCAGTTAAAACCCTGGCTCCTCCAGTCCACATGTCAAAGCATCTTTGGTTAAATTGTTCCTGGTTGGTAAATGTGTGCATGTTGTAGGTCATGTTGGATACAAACACCTGCCAAATAATTCAATTTAAACGTCTCTACAAGTTTCATAAAGATTCCAGTGGCTTTAAGCGTCACAGTACTAATAAAGGTGGAACATTAGTTCCAGTTACCTTCAGTAGAATATAAATAGACTCAGAGCTAAATGAAACAAAAACCGACAGTTAATTTACACATTTTATTAACTCTATAAACTATGATTTTTAAACTCAATATATTTACTAGTCCTTGACCTCTTCAAGAAATATAATAACAGTAACTTCTTTTATCATATTATAAATAGATTATAATTTTTTCTTGTTTAGACATAAAAAGGCCAACAATGAACCTCCATCCTTAACCTTTAAGTAAATATGTAGGTTGTGTTATTTCATGTTTTCAGTGCATGAAGAAAGAAAGGGCTCCAGCATGGATGCTGCCCAGGTTGTTGCTGACGGAAACGTCTCCCTGAGTCTGAACAATCTGAAGGTTATGGATGAGGGGACCTACATCTGTACCGTCAGTTTAGGCCCTTTCCACGCCCAGCAGGTCATTCAACTGCACATTATCCGTAAGTGCCACACTAATCTGACCTGTCAGTTCAGAAAAATCTCTGTCTGAAAAGTCATACTTCCAATACTTCCTCTCCTCCTTTTTCTTTACAGAGCCGCCCCACGTTTCACTCTCAGAGGAGAAGTTGGTGTTAAAGTCGGCCCAGACGCTGAGTTGCCACTGCAATAAATACTACCCGCTGGATGCTCAGGTCTGCATGTTTCACATGTAATTGTTAAACACGCCATTGCTTTATTAACTCTGAGTGACATGCAAACACATTCTTCAAAACTTTCTGTCACGTTGGTGCTAAATGGGACCAAGGTTACCAATTCATGCAAGTGTTTCTCTTCTCATTTAACGTCCACCTACAGAAGTGGTGCTTTCTGCAACACAGGCCAGCAGTCGCACAAAGATCCTGGCACCAATGTAGCTTAACTATGCCATGAATGTCTTAACGCAGTAATGAACTTGATTCGAAGCTTCATCTAGTGACTCTTGATGTCACGGATGCATTTTCTTCCACTGAGAAATACACCTTCTTTAAAACTGGACAACAGATTGTCGAACCACTGACCTCGTAGTATGTGGACAACTGCTGCACCAACTGAGCTACAGCCACCCTGGGATTATTTGTCTCTCTGAGGGACACAGAGACACTAATGCAATAATGTTTATATCTTGAAGATCTAAAAAACATCTTTTGAGGCATGAACACTCGATGTCTGTCAATTTCCATATTAAGTTTAAAATTATATTTTAAGGCACTTTTCCTTTGGTTGATCTACTTTGTTGGTTTTCTTAATATATATTCAACACATTTCCTTGTGCATTAGACTGAATTTCTGTTCTGTTTCCACTCCCTGTCAGCACTTTGGATTCACTAACCCTGATTAAAGATCCTTTACTAATAAAGTTAGTTTGATTGATTCAGAGCGAATAAACTTGCTTTCCTCTGCCTTTCAGATGGAGTGGTTATACCTCTCTCCTTCAGACACAGAGCCCAAACTCTTCCCGAATCAGGGCTCTCTGTCCAGCCATCGGCAGCACGGTGACGGGACATTCTCCCTGTCGTCTTACCTCACTGTGCCCCCCACTGTCTCCCCAGGAACCAAAATAACCTGCAGGGTGTCTCACATAGCCCTGGATACTCCGTTCTCTGTCAGTGTCCTGGTAGAGAGTCCTGTGACAGGTAATTAAACTTGTGTTTTTTAGGGAGACATATTATTATTTGCTTTCTTGCTGAGAGTGAAATGAGAAGATTTATACTAGTGTATCTACCAGTATGTTAAAGGCAGTGGCTGTCATAGTCTAACGTAAAGACTGGAAACGGGGTAAAACTGGCTTAGCTGCAGTATATCTAATACTGAGCAGATCCACCTCTTAGAACCTCTAAAAAATTAAGATTTGTTCATATGAGTGTTTAACATCAGACTCACCAAACTCTACAAATGTAGGCCTGTTTCACATATTAACTCCGGACAATTAAAAGAGAATTCAGCCTTGGATATTGTCCAAATTGGCACTTGAACGACACAACAGTCGTCTAAGATAGAAGCGTCCTCACATGTGAAAATATGGCTGATTTCTGTGTGTGATCAGCCCACACAGGAGGCACAACATGGTATAAAACTTACACTGGGGGCAGCAGTGTTTAGTTTACAGCACATGGGAGCTGTTCATAAAAAACGATATTCGACTTTGTACTCTGGTTTTTAAATTCTATCACAGTTGAGTGAAACGTTTTCGACACGCCCACTTGCTCGCTTTAAATCCACGCTGCACCTGAACTCACACACATAATACATACATCGCACTCGGTGGAAGCATTTCACTCTGACATTTTTGTTGGCAAAATTCAGTGAATATCAGAATTTCACTGGAATTCCAGGGATTCAAACCCACAACCGTCGAGGCAGCGTTAATCACTTCACCACTCTGCTGGCCTTGCTTAGGGACGCATTCAGCAGGGTTTGACCCACTGACCGTACAACTGTTGAACAATGTGCTGGACCTCCTGAGCCACAGGCCCCCCAAATACTGTCCATACGCTCATAAACCTTTCTCATTCAGCCGCTTCCATCTCATACCTCTCACTCAATTAGCAAGCCCTGATAAGAACCATATAGTGAACAGAGTATTAATATGAATTCTTTCAGATGCAGTCACTATAAATGTTAAGTGTTTAGTGAAAGTCACCGATTACTCATGCACTGCATGTTGTTCAGATATTGCTGGTGGGCTTTACATTTGTTGTGTCTTGTGTTTATTGTCATCCCTGTCTAATATTTTGAACTGTGTCTTTTACTTTGCAGATTCCTATTGGTGGGTTCTGGGTTTCCTGATCATCACTGTGCTTTTCTTCTACCAGGTGATGAGATAAGCCAGTGGCAGATGTTCAGGAGATAATTGTGACTTGAAACTGAGCCCAGAAAGGATTTTGTTTCTGATTCATTAGTGAATTATTTGTGTTTTTAAGTTATTGCTAATTTCATTAAAAGTCATCACTAGATATTCTCCTTCTTTGAGATTTCTACTGTAAAGCATTTTGGGGGAGGCGGTTTATTATATCTGTACTTAAAAGTACAGTCCCCACGTAGCTGTATTATGTATTTGCTTAAAATGTTTGGTGTGGAGAACTGTTGGTTGCGTTTTTTTTAATACAACATTGCACTAAGCAAGTTTGCAACTTGAATTTATGTTTACCTGTAAAATATTAAATTTCAGAAATTTAGTATAAGACACTTTTCAATTTTAAAAAAGTCACATTACTATTTTTGCAACTGTGATTTATTGACTTGCGTTGGATCTATAATAAGCTTGTTCAGTGATGTGGGCGGATATAACCTGTTGATTTCCATCACAACATTTGGTGTGCTTATCGCAACTGCAGCAGAAGTCCGAGAATTGTGGTTTCACCTGCAGGTACTGACTTTTACATTTCGTGAAAACCACGTTTGATTGTTGGATTGCAAATCTGATTCTATCTAAAAATTGGCCTGTGGCTTATTTTTATTTGCGTGTTTTTGTCAGCAAGAGCTGTGAAACTGAGAATTTTTTTTCTCATCGGTAACTGTGGGTCAAAAGATGTGATTTTGTTTGTCTGTTTGTTTTGGTTCTCGTGTGTGTAATATGAATGGTGACTATTTTTGTATTGTTCTTTATACAAGGAAAGGATTTTTCAACCCGGAAACTTTTTAAGGTGTTACTATAAAGAGTTGTAAATTTCTTGTATTACAACTGATTGAATGTATGTTATAATTAAGTAACAGCCTCTTTTATAACATTTCTGTCAGAATTTGTATACTGTAATAAGTCCATAGTTGCTGGAAAGAAGGTGAAATGTAGAAAAATACGTTCAAACAACAAGCTCTAAATTGACCCATATATCAAGAAAACCTAACAGATTGCCATAATTTCTGTTGATGTTTTCTTTATTGGCATCAGCAAAAGTGGTAAGCATGCATTTGTTTTTGCAAATCCAGTTGCATCTCTTACTGCATTTTCAGGTTGGAAATCATAAAACTTGTTCTCATGTCTCCTGGTAATTACCCAAAGATACTGCTGCACAGTATCAACAGATAATTTTGGCTACTGCTACAATAATGCATAAAACTTTTCACCTAAGGTTGTTTGTATTTTCACAATCTTAACTCTCAAAATTTGTGCGAAAAGAGGAAAATTAACTTGAACCTTCAAACATTAAAGAATTATTAAACATATTTTTAAGAGACTAGTCTGACAGATGTTTACTACTGATCTACTCATATTTACTACATGTTTTTAGCAGTTCACTACAGCAGCAGTTGTTTGCAGTCTCTAATTATTTTTTTTCTTCTCAAAAGCAAATGAATTTAACAAAATGTTGCAAACTCTTGAGCATCATTGCATTGCTAAAGCATTAATTTTTCAATCAGAAAGACATTATACACAGGTCCTTAAAACCACTAACAAAAGAAATTGTACAATCGGCAGTTAGATTCAGAAATAACAGATACACAGGTCACACAGATAGGCAAAACTATGGACACTGTTTGCCATGCAAGTTAGAAACAAACACTCACGTTGCCTGTTACCGTATTGCAGGTGTCAGATGAGTCTGTTTTTAAAGTGAGTGAGTGAGTGAGTGAGAGAGTGAGGAGGAAAAGGACCCGGTGGATCTAGATCTTCTGTCTTTTTCTTTCGTTTGCGGATCAGGTCAACGGCAATCTAACACGTTATCAGCACAACGCTCAAAACAAATGGACTTGTACTGGTTTAAAATGTGACGCTACACATTCATCTGTCTATGGCTCTGTTCAAGTCTGAGTTAAGAGACCTTCCACTGAGTGAGAGCAATCAGTTCATGTGTTCAGGAGATTGTCTGGAAGGGGTTCCTCGTCGGTTTGCTATGCTGTGCATATTACTGTACCAGTACCTGTGGTACAAAAACCAAGGTACAAATGAAGCATAGTTGTAGAACTGTTTTTTCAATAAATACTTACCAGTCTAGAGTTAAATTTGTCTAAATTACACGATAAAATGCTACAAGCCTCTTCATCCCTTTCCCTGAATCACTTCCTTCTGTCATTTAACTTTCAACTATTTTCAGTATTTCAAGTTTGTCTTGTCATAGCTTAACACTACAGAAATAAGTCGGAATGAAAATGAAACAAAAGGTTGCGTATAAATCTGTCGGCTCATTTGAAAAAGCTATTAGCTACAATGCATTTGATCACAAACACACACACACACACACACACACAACAAAAATGATCCTAATCTTAATCTAAAATGACATTGTGTTAGTAGCATTGATGTAGCATTTGTGACAAAAGGAGTGAGTTAGTTAGTTAGGTAAGTCAGTATCAATTTACAAATGTAGGATTCTCAAAAAAAGGTTTTATGAACAAGCTTTGGTGTATCCGGGATAGAAAGGACTGAAACGTTGGTTCGATCTCCCTGCACATATTCGTCTTCTGTACATTGTACATTTCCTTTACACCATCATTCAGTTGGCTTTGCCCCGTGTGCCCCTGTGTCACAAGGATTCTCTCTCTCCCTCGTTCTCTTACTTTCTTTCTCTTTCCCTCTGCCTGCTGTGTCCCTCAATAATACATGAGGTGCATAAACAGGAAAGAGTGAGTGAGGCTTCACACATAAACCGTGGAAGAAAGCAGCAAGAACAGAGGGAAAGGGGGGAGGAGGGGGGGGGGGGGCAGACACACCTACAAGCTCTACTGTTATGTGTAAGTGCAAGATGGTTTGATGGAAGGCTGTGTGAAGAGAGGGAGGAGAGGACGGACAAAAGAGGAAGGAGTGGCGCTTGTTTTGTTTTTTTTTCTCTTCCCTCTCATATCATTCTCAAGTCCATATCCATCTGTGGTGACAGGCCGAGCTCAGTAGAAGAAGTACACTGTGAAGGAAGGAGCGAGGGAGAAGTCACTAAACGGAAAACAGGTACAGCAGAAAACACAGAGCTCACCTTTTTAAAGAGTGTTTAGAAGAACTGGTAAAATAGGAAGCCATAAATAATTGACAATCAGAGCAGAATCAGATTGAGACAAAAGTGTCTTCTACTTACAGAATATTATTCCGACCACAATGACTCCGATGATACCCATCATGATCATCATCTGAAAAAAGAAGGCCAACACATTTGGGATCATACTATCTCCAATAATAAATAACAATGCACTTTAATAAGTTGTGGTGTTCAGTGCCTGGAAAATAAATTGCAGCAACTACAACTTATTTACAGCCCTCGAGATTGTTTAATTATGTTATGTAATCGTGAGTATTTCTGGTTCTGTAGTGAAAACTCTCCAGTAAAAGGCTCCTTATGGTTCCACGAAGCATCTGTTCAGTCCCCCACTGCAGCTCATTAACAGAATTGTGTGTGAATAGAACAGGATGATGGTGATGATGATCTACATTTGATTCATGCAGCGTACCAGAAAACTAACAGGTATATTGTTCAAACATTATTTCCTTTAGTGACAACAGCCTGTTTAATGGATCCCCACTAATGTGCCCACCTTGCAGTTCTTCCACCAGTACTTGTTCTTTAGCTTGGCTGCGCAGCTTTCAAACTGTGAGGCTCCGGCCTGGAGAGCATCTGCTCTGTCATCCAGCTCTGAAAGCTTCTGGTCCCTTTCCAAAACCTTGTCCACATTCACCCGCATGATATCCACCACCTAGTCCAAACGATGAGATAGCATTTGGCAGCAGTACAGAGGAGGGATGACGAGCATATTTAAACAAGAGCACCAAAGAGGACAGAGGGTTTTCTGAAGTTATTCATCACAAATATGAAAAAACAAGTTGCCATCAGCAGTTTCTTAATATATTAAGAAAACCAAACCTTCCTAGAGAAGTTTAGAGCAACGACTTGTCAATCTGATTTACACAGTTTCTGCCACTGATGGACATTCACACGTAAAGATTTTGCCCCAGATCGGAGTCTGTCCAGCTCCAGCTCACCTCCTCGACTTGGGCCTGTGTTTGTTGTAGCCTGCGGTTGCTGGAGGTGTTAGGTGGGCCTGCAGGTGGGCCAGCTGGAGCTCCATCTGCACCGGGGGCTCCTGGAGCACCGGGGGCTCCACCTGGGGCAGCAGCATCTGGGGCAGACCTGAGGAGGAAGGACAATGAGGAGGAGGAGGCTTTTGTCAGAAGAAAGGAGGAAAACGGGGTGTTCTGCTAAAGGTTGTTTTTTTAGGCGTGTAAAGAGAAATTGCCCTTTTCCTTAAAATGTTTTGTGTTAAAGCTTCCTGGGTGAGGGAGGAAATTCCTTCAATTTATGAAGGAGGGACGAAAGCAGTAAAACAAACGCTAATATTCAGGTGAGAGCAGGTGCAGATGATGGAGTGTGGAAGGGGAAAGAAATGACCAAGTGAAGGTGAGGAATGAGATGGAAGGAAAATCTAGGCCACAGATGGGAGGCAAGAAATAGAAAGTCCGTTCAATGAAGTGTTTGGCTTTAAGCAAAAAAAGTAATGAGAGGGAATATTTTTGATCAGTGAAAAGAAAGGGGAGGAGTTTGGGGAAGAGTAATTAATGAGGTTTAAAGCAAACAAGGTCCTCGGGGAAGCAGATACTGACTCAGCTGCTGGGCAGTTTTACACAAAGCACTTTGTCACAGCTGGAAGATGAAAAATATTCAAGTGTTCAGTAGCTGACGAACCAGAATGTCATCATCAGAAACTGGGCATAAGCAGATCAGTCATGTGACGCACAATTTACCGTCAAAATGATTTAAAAGCTCACTTTGACCCTTATGCTTTAGAGGGACATCGGTCAACACTTGAATACATAAATTAATGATGGTGTGGCAGGAATTTCACTTGCGTCAGCAAAATTCATGGAGCTGAAAGAAATCCGTTTAGTTGCGGGCCCCATCCATCCTCCAAGTCCAATAATAACTACAAAACATCCTGCAAGTATTTCAGAGCACATCAGAAAATCTGCATTAATACTCACATTTTCTATGCAGCTGTTTGGACCGAGTCACGGGCTGTGAGGGAGCAGAGGGAGGATGTGAAGTACGACACTGAAGGAAGAAAGGCGGGATGACAGAAGAAAAAAGGAGACGTGGATGTCTAGGCACTGGTCCAAACTAAAGTCCCGGTTTTCAATCAGCAAAGTGAGTGAAGAGGGGCGCTGACAGCGAGCAGAGGCGGAGGGTCTTGGCGCAGTGGAGGTGATCCTCTACACATGCATTTATACTGCAAAAGTACCGCAATACAGAGACACGGGGACTGGCGGGGTGGTAGATCACCGGGACTAGACGGAGGACTCGAAGTGAAGAGGAGACCGACGCGAGCTTTCTAAATCATAATCCATCCGAGACCAAATCCACGACGCTTGGATCCCCGCAGAGCTGCTTCCAGCTCCTCCGAGGGATGCTGAGGCTTTATAGAGCTGCTGCCGCCGGACGCGGAGACGCAGCGCTGATTGGCTGGTTGAGTTACTTCTGCTAAAAAAGCTACTGGCAAACGCGTGCAATTTTCAAAATGAAGGGGAAAAAGTGCAGTTATGAAGATCGAGCCGGTTCCGTCCGGCCCCTCCTCTCTCCCTCTGTGCCGGTTCCCCCCAGTGTTTGAGTGCTGTGGCTCTGTCGGCTGCTGCAATAATGCGTCTGCTGCTGCCTTCCCCACTTGGACCCGTAACGACAGTGCGGTACCCCCCCCTTCCTCCCCTCCTCCTCCTCCTCCTCCTCCTCCCCTCCTCCCCCTGCAGTACTGCAGCTCTCTGTGCTCCGGATGGGGCGGCAGGACGACACTGCGGTACAGTGGGCACCTACAGAGTGTTGACTCGACTGTTTCCCAGGCCTGGGATTCTCCCACTTTCCTCCCCCTCCTCCATCACGTTTCTCTTTGTGCTTCCTTGATTCATTTCCATTAGAGCCCCACATATACGCGTGCATTTGCAGTTTATCTTTTATTTTGGACTCAATGACTGTAGTGCGCACTTATATTTTACATCAGTTATCCACAACCTTTGGTGTGGACATTATTTTAGTTTAGCAGTGTTGCATATTTGCTGAATTATGAGTCATGCTGTCTTCTTGCATACAATATCTCATTGAAATAGGTTTCACAGCAACTTTTTTTTTTATAATTTGTCTAGTAACTACATTGTTTAAATATCCTACACCACCTCACCTCTCATGCCCCTTTAGCTTTATCCTATGCCCCCCATGTTGAGATGTGTGTCCAAAGTTTGGGCAGGTCCCTTTATTATTTCAACCTGACAATGTGCCTGTAAACAAAACCAGGTCTGAAAGAACTGTTGTCAGAGGTTGGTGAAGAAGCAGTTGACCGGCCTGCACAGAGGCCCCAGACCTCATCCTCACCCCACAGACGTGACAGACATGACCTCACAGCCAGGACATCACTGATGCTCTCGTCAGACTATGTCATAGTGAAATAACCCTTTTCTTTGCGTCATACAACTGGAACAAATTCCAGTGTCCAGGGTCAAGAATCTCATTTACCAGTTTTATCATTTCTGCTGGTTACCATGTAGAATTTCTTGGAGTACATAACACTGTTTTTGAGACAGTCGAAGATTTTCAACTCTATTTTATTTACTGCAAATCCATGTGCTATCAGTAAAATAAAAAAAATCTTATTTTCATCGCTTGGCACTCAAGTTTTCATCACAGCACAAACCCAAATCAATGCCGTAAGAACAATAAAAAATAAGCTTGTATCTGTAAGATCTTGCTCAATTAAACCCCTCCTTATAAGCCTTCTCCTCATTTTCAGCAGTAGCACAAAGTGCTGCACTCTATCAATTGATGTTGTGCAATGGAAGCATTGCCATTGTTTATAGTTTGCTTGTTCCTAATCACTTTTACCAGGAGGTGTCAGCACTGAACACCAGTCTACATTTAATGTTGTTTCCCACAACCTTCCAGCACTGTAGTTAAAAAAAACAAAAAACATGTTGGTTTATGTTTTAAAAAATCTCTCGCTGACTTTAGTCCCAACTCAAGCTTAAAACCTTCTAAAGTTATTTCTACTACAATAATCAGTAAACATCACAAATAGTGGTTGGAATAATGGTTGGAAAGAAAAAAAATCCTTTTTTTGTATTGTCTGTATTTTCAGGCTTGTATAATATTTTTATAACAGGGTCAGAGGTATTGAACAAATTTAGGTACACAAAGCATTCTACTTTGAATCGCACAAGTCAGTTCTCAGGCTGTAACTTAGAAATATGTCAATAATTCAGTCAAGTGGCAACAAGAAGTCGTACCACTAGACTCCAGTAGTCCCTGGTCTGTATATATTTGCCAGTATGGTCTGTTCAGTCTTATCGACGTTTGCCGTAGCGGTTGAAA
The DNA here is from genome assembly GCA_033026295.1 of Channa striata. Taxonomy (NCBI): domain Eukaryota; kingdom Metazoa; phylum Chordata; class Actinopteri; order Anabantiformes; family Channidae; genus Channa; species Channa striata. The sequence continues at coordinate 18,444,591 of CM065175.1, read as the reverse complement.
TGTCTGTAAAGGTGGCGAATCCTCTTCTCCATGTTGTGTCTGTCCAGAGTCATCATTCTGTCTCCCACCATCTTCTTCTTCCTGATGAGACGCTGCAGTTCATTACCACTGAAACCCTTCAGCCAGCAGGGGGCCACAATCAGGTCTCTGGGATGAGCTTTGAAATCTCCTGCACAACATAAGACATTTGGGCCATTTAAATTTCCACGACTTTGCAGGATTTTAAAACAATTTTCGTGAGCACAAACACAAGATTGTCATTGTTGATTTTTATGCATGAAACATATAATAAAATAATTACATAAAATATTTGTGTACGGGGGAAAGAGAGACATAAAACTTTTCCTATGTTGACCCGTTTATGATGTAGTATTAATGTTTTCATGTAAACATAGATATTTAAATACAGAAATACTTAAATAAGTTTACTGAGAGGTCAACAGAGGTACGTAGTCATTCAAGCTGAGTTTAAGATTGAGTTTAAGATCGCTGTCTGCCTTCTGACATTGTATATGACATCAAACTGCCTCATGCTTAGACGTAGAAGTAAATTTTTGCAGTTAGTCTTACAATTTTCAGTGTGTCTCATTGTAAAGTGTGATTGTTGTTTTGCAAACAGAGCATTCAGAATAACACAACTGCAGGGCTAATAAAACTAAAATAGAGTTCACAATACGTCTGTGCACAGGGCTCAGTGAGCAAAACAATGCACTTGCTGCTTAAGAAAGACACAAACTGATATTATTTGAACCAAAATAAATGAATCCTTTATTATATGACTTATCAAAACATTTTGGCGATTCCACTTTTTTTTTAATAGGACTTTTCAAGGCCTAAATAACACCATTTTGAATTTCCCTGATTTTTCCAGGTATTCCATGACCTTACACTGCATATGCGCTAAAAGTTTTATATACAGGGCTGAAGCAGCCAAGTTCAGGACACTTACCTAGGATACCAATGTTATCATAAACACCATACATGCTCCTCTTCTCAGTCCACCTGTCGACCTTCTTTGGCTGTGGGATGGCATGCATTCTGATCTGGCAGCATGTTCCTGAAACAACACATTGTTTTTTCATCAGTATTAACATTATTTATTAACATATAGTGTTGCTAAAATTAGTAGGTTAACAGATTTTGCTTCAAATTTCTCGATTTCTATAGGTGCTTATATAAAAACAAATGAAATTTTATATAATGACACTCTATAAACGTTTATAATCGTGCATCAGAACAGTATTTCTTTACGTACTCCACAAATCATCTTTGCTTTGTTTTGAGACGCCTTTGAGAGGCTAAACCTCACGGTGGGATGCACAGAATAAGCTGCCTAATAAAAAATACTACAGTATGTACTAGTTTGTTCAATAGCAGAAATGTGAAGCAGTCAATGCATCAGATATGGGGAATCTTTTCTACTCCAGAACTCTGACCATGCTTCTTGTATCTTGATTATGCACGGGGAACTTGGCTGTAAGAGCACAAACACAGACTAGTGAAGGCAGAGGACTGGGTCTAGCGTTACTCACCGGTCGAAACGGTCCTGGCTGTGTGGAGCAGAGTCCCGGCGGACTGACACAGAGACGCTCCAGCTCTCAGTAACGATCCCAGTACAGACATGCCTTTTAACAATAAGATGGAAAAAATGGTTCACATAAACGGGTATTTAGCAAAATTCAGGTAAACTGAATCCTTTTGGCTGGTCACTTATTCCACCTTGTGTGTACACACGCTAGCTTCTTTAGCTTGTCAAGTGCCTTTAGCCTGACCCTTAGCTTTAGCCACAGTTAGCACACTAGCTAACACCAGTCAGCATTACAAGCATTACCTTTTCAGCGTCAGTCAGCGATCTTTCACAAGCTGAGTCCTCTATTATTATTACGGCCAAATCATAAACTGAAGCTTCCTTCTGAGGTATAACACTTTCAGATATAAGTTATTGAGGCTTCAACATGCTGCAACCGGCCGCTTCCATGTTACACTGCGACCCACAATGCAATGCGAAAGGTGCCGTAATAACGTTAGAGCAGCGCTAGTACCGTATTATCGTTAGAGCAGCGCACAAACTTGTCACGTCCTTGCAAACCCTGCAGAGAGAAGAGGCGGAATCGAACACTCGTCCTCCTCTCCACTGGTGTAGTTCACGGTAGTAGTTGGTGGAGTTCACGTCCATCATTTGGGAAAGTATATTAAAAATGCAGGTATTTTCTAAATAGAGTATCTGTAGTGGAAAGTATATTGTAACAATACACATACTCAAGATAATGTAGACCTGACGTTACTTAAGGAGAAGGCTAATGGAAAATTGTACTTAAATAAAACTATTGTTACTTTAAGGACATTTTACAGACTGCAAAGAATGTAGGTCTTTCACCATCTTCAGCGAAAAGATTCAGGGACTCTCTCTCAGCAAGTAAAGGCCAAAGATAGGAACCACAGTGAGATGGGCATGACCTTTGACCCCCCAGGTACCATTGCATGAGAAACTGTCATGCTACTACAAATCATGTAGCTACAGTACATGATCTCAGGAGTACTGTGAAAAACCATTATCACGTAACACAGTGTGCTGCTGCCTCCAGGAATACAACCTGATACTCTATTATACAAGGAAGAAGCCACACATCGATTCTGAGAAAACACAGCCAAGTCCCAGGATAATGCAAAATGGACTGAACATTATCTGTGGGCAGACACGTCCATGTTGTCACTTATTTGTATTTATAGTGTATGACCCAGAGATGACCCAGATTATTAACAGTGAAAACTGCAAATGACCAGCACGTGTGATGATGGCGGATATGTAACAGTATCATCAACTCACCTGCTACAAGAGTGCATGTATAGTGTAAACTCATAATGTAATAATGCAATAATGTAATGACTTGCACATAATGTTCACATACATGCAAAATTAATGAAATAAGGTTTTGTGCGTGTTATGACACGTATTGTAATAGCATGACAATGAATACAAATGCAATGCTTTAGGTCCAGTATGTAGAGTATTTCATACATAGCACTATTTCCAAACCATAAAGGCCTGCATGAGTCATATCTCAACTGTTTTAATTTGCACCAAGATGAATTCTGGTAAAGATGCTGTATTTTAGTGCAGAGACGTCTAAAGGGGCATTAGGGAAATATCTGCATTTTTATGTGCTTTGCATTAGAACGTAATCCTTAAACTTGAAATGACATGGTGCATTGAAATGTGACTCATGCATGCTGTGATGGTTTGAAATGGAATAGTACTATGTATAAAACAGTCGACATACCAGGCCTTAAAGCATTAAATTTTTTAAAAATTATATTTTTTTAAATCACCACAGACATAATGATTAAATGTATTCAATGATTTAATGTAATTTATTACATTATGTACAAACACGTACATTATTTTTGTTATATGCTTACCATTTTTATTCATTGTTGACTTTGATTAATTGTTAAAATGCTGAATAAAGTCATGTACACAGTGGTAAGCATGTCCCTGTCCAAACGTTTGTGAGTGAGTTGCAGGCATCAAACTTTAAAGGTTCATGCATATTGACAAATCAAACATTTTTGTTTTGAAAGCATCTACATAAAATATGCTTAAACTGTATCTTAATATGGACAAGTACAATCGAACAGGTGCTTTATGTGCTGTGACTTTAACGGAACCATACGTTTAATCAGTAGATCTTTCGATCCATTAATTTTCTTTAGCCACTTATCCATTTTAGGGTGTCAGAGAGCTGGAGCCCATCCCAGCTGTCACTGGTAGAGAGGTGTGTTACACAAACCCACAGGTTGTCAGTCTGTCTCAGAGATAACACAGAGAGATACACACACACACACACACACACACACACACACACACACACACACAGACACACACACAAACGATCCACACCTACATTCACACCTAGAGTCACCAATTAACCTAACATGAAAGTTTTGGACTGTGGGAAGAAACCGGAGTACTAGGAAAAAAAACCCATGCAAGCATTGGTGAGAACATGCAAATGCCATGCAAAAAGGCAGCAGTCAGTCGAACCTTCAGGGATTATGATATGTTTTCTTTAAGGGATGAACAATCTGAAGTCAATTTTAATCGTTGAACTTAAAGCTGAGCTTGGATGCAAACATAATAACATGCAGACATCTAGACAATTTTTTACTCTGTCCCACTCTGCACGTCTCTGTTAGCATCTTTGTCTCTCCCTCCATCCTCTCTCTATGTCGCACACACACACAGACTGATACTTTCAGTCTTAGTGTTTCAAAGGGCTGGGTGGAATATTTTGTCATTTTCAAAGAAACTACTGCATCAAACCTGATCTTTGTCTTTATTTCATTTTTGCTAAGGCGTCAGCCAGTGTGTGGAAATTTAAACCAGACAAAACATTATTAAACATTAAATTCCACTGAGATTTAACATAACACACTGCAACAGTCTGTGCAGAGAAAGGGCAGCACCTTACTGTAAGTCTGGAGGGTGTGTCTACATGGTTAATTTTAATTTTTATACCTTTACATTTGCAAAATCATGCACTGCAAATGAAGTAATTAAATATATGCATAGGAAGAATAAACGGTGGGGTTCTTAAAATCGGTCTTAAAATCGGATGAAGTCATGCAAAACATAAAATGCCGTTTTTTTTTTCTCACCACATACACTGGCGCATTCTCTGGTAAGAAACCGATGTTTGCATTTTTTGCATCGCAGATACACCCAGTCATGCTCTCATGCTCATTTAACTGTTGAACAAAATGCTGACATAAGAAAAATTTCAAATCTTCTCGTCAGAGACGCATTTTTTTTTATCAGTCCTCAGCTTCCTCTGCCAGTAAAACCCAGTGGAACATAATATTTTATCACCTACACACATAAAGTTGAATACTGTGATAGAATCATACCAGTTATTCAAAACAGACCACAACAGTGCTTACAATAATTCAGAAAGTCATTTTGTCTTAGGGTTAGGCCAATGTTGATGTTAAATTATGGCACACAATTTGTGTCTGTGGCAAGGGGAGAGATAATTCTGCGAGAAGCTGACACAGGAACAAACTACTCACTTGCTTGACTTATACAGAAGAAAACTGATTTGACTATTTTCCAAGCTCATCCTTATTAACATAATCATCTGCATCCCTTCAAGCTCAGAGCTCAATTGTTTCCACGTGAGGGGCATTTTTTTTCACATTCCCTTCTGCTCATATTCAGATGCAGAAGAGGTGACTAAACATCAGCTGTAGGAAAGAAAGACCACTTCACAGTGAATGACGCACGCATGCCCCCAACACTGAGCCTCAAAGACACAGTTTGAACAGCGTTTTTCTTCTTTTCCTGAGAAAACACCAAGCTGAAGCCACAAACTGAAAAAAAAATAATTAAAATACAGATTTCAATTTGAAAGTTGGCAGTGTTTGATGTGAGAAGGATGTTTTGGGTTGATGACATGAAGAGATTGAACTCACTGTATCACTCATCTGGCAGTCAAATGGCTGCTACCAGGAAAAAATGTCTCCACGAGCTGAAGAAAAACAGCTCTGAGGTTTCACCCACATATTCTCAGGTGTATCTTTCTGTGAGACTTTCTATCAATCTAAACACTTTTATCTATCTATCTATTTATCAGTCTATCTACACTGTAATTTTTCTTACATTAATTGGACATGCCACAGTTTTGGAAATAACCCAATAATACAGTAAATCAATGTACAGTGTACAGTCATGAACAGGTGAGTATATTGCAGATTTCTGAAAAATAGTTACAAAATTATCTGTTATTTGCTTTGTTAGATTTGATATATATACTGAAAACATGTTGTCCAGAGCTACTATAGCACTAATTGAAAGTATCAACATCATCAGTAGTTAATCTTTCTGAAGCATTAATCAATGTATTTTTCAGTGAAAACACTCATATTTTGTGACTCTGAAAATGCTAATGACAAACACTAAGCCGAAACCAATTAATATTCAACACTAATTTGTCTGAACTTTTATGGAACTGAACAATATTAAGATTAGGCTTTTTTTTTTTGTCTCATGATGTGGGGTGAATATCAGACTCTATCATCTTATCTTCAGGAGCACAGACACTCCTATGGTTTCCTTCACACTTATTCGGTAAAGATCAGTAAAATAAAAATGAATTTCTCAGTTAATTTAAATCCACGTAATGTGTATATATTACAAGTCACTGTACTTTCGGCCAATAGATAAATGTTTGACCGGCAGTGTAGGCCCGTTTCTGCAGAACAATTGACGATAAGGAAAACAAACAAGTGCGAATGGAGGGGATGATTCACTTTCACGTATAGCAACGCGAACAAGATACCATGTTAGTAAATGGCCCTGTTCCCATGCTGCTGTCGATGTTGATGATGCTGATGATGCTGAGGGCTGCGAGTTAACCAGAGGTTGTAAACGTAATTGACTGGCAGTGACGGAGGAATCGCGGAGCGGTTTGATGTTGCAGTTCTGTCATCTCGGTTTCACCAACACCTAGAACTTCCATGAATGACACAGAAGATATTTGTAAACAACTTTTAGCCCCAGTACGACACATGATATTGATTTTTATCTATCTATCTATTTATATATCTATTACAGCATCTCTACAAAGGACAACTTTGAGGATTAACACTGCACACAAGTCCTACATGTTCTACCAAACATGGTCCTACAAACTTCATTTAACTTTTGCCTCAAAATGAATGTTAACATTATTAACAAGATGCAGCTCACAGGTTATTTAATGTGAAAAGGGAAGAGCGAAGTAGAGAGAATCCGTGGGAGGAAGTGGGTCTCCCTGTTTACATCTCTGTCTTACAGTTTCCAGGCTGACAAAATCAGACCGCATCAAAGCCTGGCTTGTATGTGAAGTCACATGATCTACAGAGGAACTACCATCACTCCGCCTTCAATAAAACACCCACAGGCTTATATATATGGGCTTCATCAGGCAAAACCAAAGAAACGCGATAGAGAACACGTTAGAGAACACAACTCAACTATAGAGAAAGGCTTTAGGTTGCGGAGAAAGATTCTGATATTTAAATTTGGGAATTATTTAAAATTTTAGTGCAGAGAGAAAACTATGATCACAATGCTGTTGGAGTGTTTCATGTTTGGGGTGATTACCTTTCTGATAACAGGTGACTTTTGTGATTTTGTGAATGCAAATATCTCCTAAAATGTGAACTAGTTTGATTGATTTTTTTTTTACTTGTTGCAAATTTGTTAAAATAATTTTGATATCTTTTCATCCCCAGGAGCCCAAAGTCAGGTTGAGATTTTTGCTGAAGAAGGCTCTGAGGCTGTCCTACCATGCAACTCTCGAGCTGAGTCTTTCTATCCCCCTGCTATCATCTGGAGTAAAGTCAACAAAGGGTATGATTCTACTTTTTGTTTTAATCCTCACTTGTCTTTGTTGTTTTTTCATTTTCTCTTTGCCTTTAAAACCCACACAATAGCCTAGAATCCCACATTTCACCATCTGTCACGCAAACCTGCATTTATATGCTGATGACACTGGACTGTTTTGACACCTTCGTCCACAGCACTGTTTGGAGAAAGGAAAGGAGCGGTCTGCAGTACTGGGGTGCGAGCTGGTCACAGAAAAGGAGCCAAGGAAGCCGCATACAATGTCCCCACTCCCAGTTTGAAAAAGGGGACTACAGCCTCGAAATAAGAGACGTGAGGGAGGAGGATGGAGGGATTTATTCCTGTCGCCTGGAATTCGGAACCCAGATTTTGGAAAGCCTGGTTTACCTCAGAATCATTAAAGGTAACAAATCTATGCACAGCCTTAAAGCCATGGATCCAAAATAATCAAATATTAGTTAAGATATTGACTGTACCCAAACATTAGCTCTCGTTGTGGGTAGACTGTATCAGAAATTCAATGTATTTTAATCTCACTAAACATTTTTATTAATCTGAATCATTTACAGTGACCGTCTCCCCATCAGTTCCCATATGGGGAAGGGATGTTTCAGTCACTTGTAAGGTGTCTCCCTGGCCCTATGGGGCATCTGTGCAGTGGATATTAAACAACAGCCCATTTGTGCCTAAGAATGAAATCACCCCAAACTTAGAAGACCGTAAAAGTGTTGTGACCGAAAAGGCAACTGCAAAGCTGTCAGGAGAATGGACCTGCGTTGTCAACTTTAAGGGCACAGAGGGAAGAGCTTCAGCAACTGCGTCTGTGAAAGGTGAGATGCTGTAGAAGACTGAAACATTTGAGCTGCTGGACCTGTTTTTCTCTGCAGATGGTAACTCCCTTCCTCTTTGCTTTATTTCCCATCAAGGAATCGTCCAGCCATCAGTTGACAACACCAAGGTGTATGCCGCTGTGGGATCTGCAGTCACACTCCCATGTGTTTTTTCCAACGATTTAACTCCCTCTTCATCAGTTTGGGAGAAACTGAAACCTGGCTCTTCTATTAAGCCTGCTCCCGGCCTCCTTCCTCCTTCGTTTTCTTCATCTTTGCCGTACTCTAAGTTCCCATGGGACATGTCTGCCAGCTTGACAGAGGTTTCATTGGAGGACGGGGGCAGGTACAGGTGTTCTGGCAATGTTGAAGGACAGAAGCTGACCCGAACTATGCAGCTTGTTGTTGCCAAAAGTAAGTAAGCACCCATGGATTTGGTTTATCCACTGGGTTCTCGTTTTCCCACTGTAAATTTTATTGTCTTTTTTCAGTCGACAGCAGCATCTCGTCAAAGAAAAAAGGTTCCATGACACTGAAATGCCAACTGTCCGACGAAAGTGAGATCACAGACTACGAGTGGTTTCGCGTGACCTACGATCTCAATGGCAACAAGTCAGCTGAGTCTATTCAGAAGGGGAAGACTCTGATTATCAGTGAGATGCCAGAGGAGAACAACGGCGAATGGTCATGTCTGTTCTATGGGAAAGAAGGAATACTGGGAAACGTAACACACCACGTCCAGCTGATGAGTACGTTTTCTGCTTTTGTCGCATGCAACCACGCCATAGCATATTCAACTTTGAGTATAGACTTAATGTACAAAAATGTCATAACAGCTTTCTGTTTGTCCTCACAGGTGGTCTGAGTGGGAAGAAATCGTCAGGATCCTCGTATAACACGGCCGCCGTGATCGGTCTCAGCTTGCTTCTCTTGGTTCTGCTGTTGATCCTTGCTCAGATGTACAAGAATCACCAAAGGGTAATTATCTGTACTTGACTGAACGGCTAATTTATTCATCTATTCAATTCATGATTTTTTGGGTTGGGGGAGAAGAAGAGTAGAAAAAAGCCTTTCAGTTTCCAAACTTCTAACAATTTTTTCCACTAAGCTGTTGGACAGATGCAAAATCTCAAAAAAGGGGGAGATTGCCTCTCTGTTTCTAAATAAGTCACTTGATTCCAGAAAAGAATGTGCCTGAGTTTTGCTGGAAATAAATCACCAAATTGCATTAAAATATTTAAAATTTTATATGAAATAGGAGTGATTAAAAAAAGTTAAAAGAATTTAACAGACATAAATGAAGGCACATGCGCATCAACATGTTAATCATCTTAAATTCTACTTCGTGTCGCATATTTTAACAATTTTGCATTTTCTTTCTGCAGAGGAAAAGGATCTTTCAGTACCCAGCACTGGAGACTATTGTTCATACCAACTCCAATGAACGCGAGGAGAGAGAAAGGAGCCGAGTGAAAAAGTAAAGACATATTAAAGCAGCGGGATGGCAGAGAAAATTTCACAGTGCTGAACTGAAGCGAAATCATTTTTCTTCATGCCTACAATATACACTGGGAGAATTTTGTTTGCACGGGTTTTGTAAATATTTTCAGAGCAGATGTAGCAGTACTGTTTTACTAACAATAAAAGTGGAATATAGTACAATAAAACACGAATTTCAGCTGTAAATATTTTAATTGTTTTATGTGAAGATTTATTTGCATGTATAGTACATATTGGGAAAAACTGTGACACAAATAAAGTACATTTAAGAGAAAATGAGCTGGTTTTATTTATTACACCATAAACTGTACAATCTGAATCTCTTGGGTGAGCACAAATACATAAACTAAAACATACATAAAATAAAGGCACTTGTAAAAATGTTTGAATATATTTACACTAAATACTGACCGCATGTATTATTCCAAAAACTTTAAACATTATTTAACATTACAGAATCTTTTGTGATCATAAATTCAGGATGAAAACGTATATGTTGATGACAACTAGATTTCTGCTGCAGTATCCATTTTTATTTGTGCAAAGACATCTTTATGAATTTGCCATCCATAGACTGGATTCAGTTCTAACGACAGCAGCAGACAGCAGATTGTTTCGGTGCAGCTTCAGAGTTACACCTGGCTACACTCCCCGTCATCGTGCTCAGAAAGTCTCCGAAGATACATATTGTTCAACGACCGGTTGATGTCCTCCAGAAGTCCTTCGCCTCCAGTTTGTAGATGATCCATAACTTCCTCATCATCAAAGCACCAACCTGACCAGTCCACATTTTCTCCATCCATGAAGACAACACTGAAGAAAGAATGAAGAAGGGATTATTCTTTAACGTTTGCCGTGTCTGAAGTCTCTGCTCCTAAATACTGTTGGAGTCTAAAATGACCCTGCCTTAAGTGCCACTTAAGTGTATTTTAGTTATATATATTTTTTTTTATGATTAAAAATGCTTTTATGATGTTTTTGGGTTTGTCCAACAATTTAAAGAGTCCAGTAGTGATATACACAATAAATTAATTCATAAATCCAATATTGAATTGAAGGCCATCTAAATTTACCCTGATAAATAGAGAAATTAATTAGAAGTTAGAGACATGGATTGACCCCAAAACTGTAATTCAGTTAGTTATTTTAAACTTACAAAAGAAACTCATTGAAAAACATACAGGTATAAAAAAAAAACTGGGGACACAAATATTTTATGTTGCACAAAATGAATAACGACGTGTACTGCGTTAGAAACAGATATTAGAAACATAAATAACACATCGGGATAATTTAAAGTTTCCATTCTCACCAAATAATCTGCCAATTATCAGCCTACACTTCAGTGAAAACTCATTTCAAAAGTAGAGAAGTGACAGCACAAAATTACAAAGAAGGTGAAAGCGTGTAGAATACCAACATCTGCACCAGATACAGCGACAGGCTATAAAATATGATAAGACACATTTTCATTTGGTACATAGGACGAGATAAGAACATCAGAGTTGTTTGTACATCATGGCACCAACATGAAATCAGTGTCAGGTTTAAACTGAATTCAGCATTTGTTTTTATGCTTGTTGTTTTTTAAAGCATATTGTAACTACTGTAAACTAAATTGGCAGCACTGTGGTAGCAATAGATGCACTGATAGTAACATGATAACAGTAAAAAAATCACTCGGTATAATTACAGAAGCATTTTAAATGAAATTATTACTCCGAATGATTGTGCCTTTGCCTTGCATGTTTGGGAAAATTGTGGATATGATAGGCAACTGTGTAAATGTGAGTTCAGTCTGGCTTTTCAGTTATTCATTTTGTTTGTGTTTAAGGCACATGATGTAAATAAATGTATTTCTGAAACACCTGAGAAGAGAATTGCTGCTTCAAATTCAGTAGAAAATGTTTCTGCATGTTTGGAGTGGCGTTCGGAGCTGTACTTACACTTTGTGTTTTTGTAATGTTTTTTTATGGGAATTACAATATGTCATTTATACATTGTGTGTAGTTACATGTCTGAATTGCTTTGGTTTTTAGGTTTGCATGAGACACTAAATCCATTTTCCTCTATGAGACACGAATTAGTCACACAATACATAATGCATGAAGCACTAACCCATTCCTCCTCTCGTCATCCTCTTCATCCACCAACTGCTCCTTCCATCCTTCGCTCACTGTGGAGGCGCGGTGTCTTGTCAGCTCCACCTCCTTCTCGCCCAATTCTGTGTCTCTGTCTCCTTCACTGGGTGATGGTGAGTGTGGAGTGGAAAAGGTGGCGGGAGGGGAAAGATTCCCTGAGCTTAGATTGGTCGTTTTTAAGTTTCTGTCTCTCTTTAACCCGACTCGCTCCCTCCGTCGTTCTCTGGCTCTCTCCAGAAGACCCTCCAGGGGCGAGGGGTGTCCATTTAGATTATTCTCCGATATGGTCGAGGGTTTCTGTTGTTCTTGGGGTAAAGTCTGCGGGCTACTGAAGGCATCAGCACCATGCCCTCCTGCGGTGCTGATGTTAGACATGGAATACCTTCTATAAGCTTCCGTTCTGAGTTTCTTGTTTTGAAAGTCTGGATCAGGCAGCTCAGATTCTGACAAGACTTGGTCATTTGGAGGCTCGGTATCTTGCATGCTCCAAAACATGCCTTGGTTCGACTTTAAGGAGCCCAGTTTGAGTACCCGGTGTGAATCTGAGCTTTGGCCAGAGGAAATAGAGTTTCTTTTGTTGTTCAGGTTGTAGTCTGAGCTATAGTTTGTGGAAGAGTTGTCGGTTGAAGCGGCAAAAGTCTCTCCTAACTCAGGCTTTGACGTCGGGTCAGGGGGCCCTGAAGTGTGCTGACTGGCCTCTTCCTCTGTAACCCAGGTGATTTTAAATTTTTGGAGAATGCCCAAGACTCTTTAAAAGTCTCCATATCATCAGATTCACTGTGGATGGAAGATCTGCTGCTGTTCCTTTTCATAAACTGGGAATCTGAGTTTCTTCTCGTTGATATTCCTCCTTCTTCTGGAAGTCCTTGAAACTCAGGAAGCGCCCTGGATATTGTTGGTTGCTCAGAGGGTTCTAACGTGCTATCTTCGTCTATTGGATAGTCAACATCTGGTAATCCACCTATTAAAAGAGCCTGGGGTCTATTTCTGTTATATCTTGAAGAATCTGCAGGAGCACGAAACAGATTATTTAGATGGGAGGCCCTATGGTTAAACGCCTCCTTTTGCTCATTTGCCATCTGAGATTCAACTATTTCCTCTTCCTCCTCCATCAGGTTTCCATCTTGATCTCCTCTCAACCCCATTTCTATCCATTCATGTTCTTTGACCATTCGTTGACGGCCATAAAACCTCTTATGCACAGATTTACGTTTAACGTGCATGGGCTGTAGCTGCCAATGAGCTGATCCAGGCTTGTTAGAAGATGAATCCTCTTGAGGTTGGCCCTGCTCTTCTGATTTTTGAGATTCCAACACCCCGTTCATTGAAATTTGTTCATCAGCAGGTTCGTCTGTAAATGTTTCTTCATCTGATTGTGTAAAAGTTTGATCTGAGTCCAGATCATCCGGCTCGACGTCTGTGCTAGATCTGGCTTCAATCTGCTGGAATTTCCAGTTCTCTAGTTGTCTGTTTGTCTCTCTCTGTCTCAGGTTCCTTAGAGTTTCCTGACAACATGACATAGAGATGGTGTTATTCATAGTAATGTTTCATATACAGAATCATGTGACACTTAGGTACAGTGTACAGTATCTTTACAATCTAAAACAATTTAGTCAGCAGCTCTGTCATGAATTCTGCTTAAATGGTTTTAATTTGTCATTTTTTTAGTGGAAACTTTCAGGGAGGTGGTAATTCCATGTGTTTTCTTATCGGTTTGCATTTTATTAAGAGATAGTTCCAATGTTTTGGACGCCTCATTCCAGACGACCATTAAGAATGAAGATTTGCTCAGAAGTGTTACCTTTGCCTGCTGGATGGTGGACACCCATGTGGAGCAGCTTTCTGAGACGCTTGCTGCAAATATGTAGACATTCATAGCACTGCAGAGCTCGCCTACCTCCACAAGAACAAAAGTACCTGACAGAAGGAGAGACATCATTATAGGATCTATATTTACACATAATTTAATTTACCTGGTCAAGTGTCGACAAGAAAACGTTACTCACAGCTGTCTTTCAGTGCTATGCAATGTGTTCTGTCGAGGGCAAGAGGAGGCCGAATCACCTTCAGCCGTTCTCCTTTCTTCTGGACTTTGGTCATTAGAAACACGTCCGAGAAAAGAAGAGCAACAATCTCCAGCTGCATCAAGAATCAAAAACAAAACAGTTATGAAAGACGGCTCTGAAGAGAAATATTTAAATGAGGAGTAACTTCCTGCAGAAGCCTTGTTTACCTTGCTGTCTTTTCTACCACGAATTTTCAAGTTCCCCTCCAGCAACAGCCTGCGAACAACTTTAGGACCCACTCCGCTGATGGGGCAAGTTAGATCAAACTGGCAGATCTCTTTGACGTGCTGAGAAGGAAAAAGCAGCGATAATTAGAAATAGCTTTTACAGCATTTAACTGCAGGTCTACAGAACATTGCTCAGCAGTGGTATTAACCTGCTTGACATTTCAAGTCTCCTCTCAATGATTTGATTCTTTAGGAGGATTTTAACTCTTTTGGGATTTCATATCTCTTGTATAGACTGTGGTCTTCTGGTTTATGACTAACCATAAGAAATACCCTACTTTTCCATTAGTTGCCTTAGCTTTTTTCTTTTATAGATTAAACATGGTGCTCTTGATCTTGTATAGATCAATTTCCTTATAAAGGTAGATTTAATATGTAACATTACATTTTAATTTTTATAATTTAAATGTGTAAATGTTTATTAAAACACAATTCGAGCATCCCTATAAGAGAACCACCATCCACAAACCTGATACCTGAGCCTGATACATGTTCTGTGACAAAGGACTTGAAAAATTCCACAAATGGAATTTTCACTAACAATATCTATGAATATTTGTTTCCTTGATGTGGATTCATTTACACATTTACACATGCAAAACCCTTTCAGCTTGTCAAGTTATTTATAAAGGTATTTCGAAGAAGTCAACGTTTTACCTTGTCAATTTCTTCATTTATTCCTTCCACCTTGTATCCGTCCACCCTCTGAGCAGAGATGGAGAGGGCAAGCTCCTCGTCTTTAAACTTCAGATAGTCATTGATACTCTCCAAAAATCTATTTACACTGGATAACTGAAAAAAAAAATGGGTTTGATGTGAGTCAGTGTCTGTTTTTGATCCATAAAGGAAAACTGTTTTGTGCTGAATTAAACTGGTGTTTGGTCCTCACCATGCCCCTGAGAGTGAACTGTACATGTGGGTCCTGGGTGGACCTGAGCACAGCTTTGAGCAGCAGGGGGTACTTTGTGATCCTCTGATGGGGTTTGGCCTGCATGTCGCCAAGCCGCATTCGCTCACACTGAGGGTGAGTTTCCACCCACTGGACATTACAAAAACACAAGTCTCTTAAAATTGTAAAGAAAAATTATTAAAAACATGCGAAAAGAAAGAGTCAGATTGTGTCAATTACAGCCAAGCAGCGTCATTAATTATCCTAAAGATGAAAGCCATGCAGACACTTTTGGATTTATTTCTCAAGGCTTAAAAAAAGTGTTTGTGCTGCCTGAAATATCGGAAAATTAAATAGTGCGAGAATTTATTCTTCCAAAACATTTGAGGTGATGCATGAGACTCAATGGTTGATATTGCAACTGCATGACAAATAAAACCCCTTCTACCAAAACAAAGTTCATCACGAGGGGTGAGAGTTGTTATTGTTTTGTGTGATGAAGAGACCCTTGACGCCCACCGAGTACAGTACCATTTCTCGGTAAAACGCGTCTGTAAAGGAACTGTTGAACAAAACAATATCACTTCCCACTCAGGTTGACACTTTGAGGGTATGACATAAGTAAAAAACCTAGTGTTACTTTGTATGTGGTTGAGTTAATTATTACATAAAATGTTCTTTAGCATTGTTAATGCTGAGTGCTGTGTTTATATGAAGAACAATCAGCGTGTAACACGCGCTGCAGGACAGTGCGGCTTGTCTTGCAGCCACTTTTTCCAGAAATGTCCTGCACTCAGTGTAGTGAACTCGACATCCTTCAAACCACTGTTAAAGTGAATCATTTGGGGAAGACGTTGGTGTGACAAGTGGTTGCCCGTCAGGAAGCAGCTATGACAGATCGCCCACAAGGTGTTATGTAAGCAACACAAGGCACACATTAATAACAGAACAGTTAGTCATTACACCGAATTCCATTCAGGTAACAATTGGGTTAGTGTGGGTGAGTGCTTCATAAACTTGTGCTTTACTGTACCTGAACATAAGCGACGAAATGTGGGTTGCTCTCCATCTGCCTGCGCGTGAACTCCAGGTTGTTTTCCTCCTCCCAGCAATAATCCTTGTAGCAGGAGAAACGCTCGTGGAACTAAGGATAAAAAGAAAGTTTACACATACAGATCTGGTCAACAGTCATGCATATTCAGTGGATAAACAACACTAACTCACTAAGGTACTACTATATGAGAAAGTAGATGTTTTGTACGTCTTCGAATGTGATTGCAGGGGATTTTTATCTTAATTAGCAGTTGGCCTTGTTGCAGGTCTGTCATGCAAATGGTATATGAACATTTAAATATGCAAAGCAGCCTGTAACTGCAACTGTTTAATCAAAGTGGTGGATTAAAACGTGTCACATATTCTAGATGAAATGCAGAATATCTAACTACATTTACTCGAATATTGCACCGAAAATACAACTTTAAAGCACCTTTACTTACTTTAACTCAGCTACAAGTCAGATGGGAACATTCTCTTTTTATTCCATTACAATATTTGACAGATTTAATCATTAGTTACATTTGCAGATGTAGATACTTATAAAAAATATAATGCACTATGATGTGTTGCACTGCTTTGGAATACACAGCTGTCAGTAAAGAGAGTTTGTTGAACAAATCTGCATCAAAGCATCAAATTCAAATGCATTGTTTTCCTAGTGCTGCACGTGGAGCATTGTTTAGGCAAGGACCTAAATGTGATTGAATCTTGCAGACAGTGAGCTCGTACCTGCAGGCAACCAGCCTCTAACTTCATGGGGTCAAAGGGCATGCCTGTACTCTGGGCCTCGTGTAACATGGGGTAAATGACTTCCTTCCAGAAGAGCTGGTGTGCAGTGAGGATGGAGGGGAGGTTGGAGAAAAGCAGCTCCGGGGTCGCCTGTTGCAACAGGAAGTCAAAACAAAAATAAAAATTAAAGTGTTAATGTTAAACTCCCCTGCTCTGTGACATTTTCCATCGTCTCAGTGGAAATGTGCTGCTGTGCTGCACTTTCCACTTCGTGTGTTGTATTGTGTATCAGCTTGAGCGGATGTTCTCATTGTGTAAGTCAATGTATGTCAATGGTATGCAGATCAGTGGAAACTAGCCCTGCATGTCGAGTGAGCTCGGCTGCAGGTGTGTGTGTGTGTGTGTGTGTGTGTGTGTGTGTGTGTTCCAGTGTAGATGAGGCTGCACGCTCTACAGACTGACCTCCAGGAGAAATCCGCGCTGATGCAGGTTAACAAGAGCAGCAACAACCAACTGTGACAGACACGTACAGCATTGTTAAACGTTGATTGAGAAATTTTTTTTTAGCTGTGATACATATCAAATAGGGTTTTTTTTTTTCAAAAGCAGTTGGTGAATGATATCTTACATCTTTGATGATTGTTATTTTGTTGATGTATGCGAGTTCAGTGTGAATAAACTCCCACAGCGCCTCCTGTTGGTGTCTCTGCGTCTTAGAAAGCGTCTATGGAAAGAATATGAGACATTTGCTACAAGATCATTGAAGAGCGTGTACAATGGGAAGGTACTAGGCTGGTCACATTCTGCTTTATTTAATGTAAACCACAAAAACATGGACTAAGTATTAATTCATCTCTTAATGCTTTTCAGCTTTCCCAGCCTGTCTGTGGTTCTCAGTCTCAAGATCATTAAGTCTTGCGGAAGGATAAATCATGAGAAAAAAGCAACAGAATTTCCCCAGACATTGCAGTGTTTGCAAGGATTAGTCAGGAGTAAATGAACGTTTGACTGTGTTCAGCTGAGGTGGATTAGTGACTTATTTTTGCAGCTGGAAGGTTTATTTTACATGACTCAACTTACGACAGTAGTTCTTTGTATTAGAAAAAACATGTCTCCTAGTGCAGGTGGTTGGGTTTTAAGTAATTTCAGGAAACAGATTGATTAGGTAGTAGCTTCAAAAAAATGCATTGTTTACTCAATATCATTTTGTTTGGGTCATTAAAAATACAGAACGAAAGTTGTTTTTTAAGGGCCCATACTGAGTGAGACTGCACTATGTTCGTCCAGCTCTTCTCCAACGTTGTCTCCGGACTCCCTTCCTTCCATCTCCACTTGAGGCTGACTGGCACAGCAAAGGCCTCCAGCTCCTGCTTCAACACGTCGAGCTGACCTCGCTCCTGAGGGATTCGGAAAAGCCAGGAAAGCGCAAATACAACAATAACATCAGTGAAGAAGACAAAGTGACGTCATAATGAATCAGAAGTTCCTCAGAAGTTCATTAACAGTTGCTGCAAATACTTGTGGTCAGCCATTACATCTAAAAGTATGCCAGCGGGGAAGAACAGCCAGTGCTGTGGTTGGCACAGTCGTTCAAGTAGGCGGACACGGTTTGAGAAAATGTTTGTCTGTTTCTATATGTGTAAGCATGAAGTGGGACGAGCAGCAGACAATATGATACCTCAGATGTTGGGTTCTTGTCAGACACTCCCTGGCTAAACAGGACCTGTCTCAGTGCAGCTCTTGGTTTGGCCCCTGCAGACGTTCCTTTGCTCACCGTCGCAAAGTTTGTCACCACTTTCTGCTTGGTCCTCCGCTGGAATGGAAAATGTTTGAGCAGCATTTGAGCATTTCATGCAGTATTTCCACAGGACCAAGCAAGTTTCAACGTTAGAATCAACAATCATAAGCTGTAAGCTTAGATTAGATAAGCAAAATAAGATAAGCTGTACAATGATCTCAAAACTGTAATTATCAATGTTTTTGTTTTTGACAGACTTCAGTGAATGTCACAGTGTTGCACACGTGGGGTATTTCCTCTAAATTTCTTAAGATGTTTTAATACCTCATGAAAGTGTAAAAATAGTCAGTTACAAGTAAAAGTCCCAGCATGTATAATCTTACTCAAATATAAATACAGACGTGTTGTTAGCAAAATGTATTTCCAAATGTAAAAGTTCCGACTGTAAAAGTACCTTTATATGAAATGCTTTCTTCAATATTGCAATACCTTATGAAAGTTTATTGCAATATATTTATCTTTTAAAGGACTGTATTAGTAATGTTTTAAATGGTCAATGTTCATTTTTATTTTAACTATTTGAGCAAGTGTTTAATATGTGAAAGCCTTTAGACATTTATATGTATATTTTGCACTTCAATTAGAAAATTTACACATTCTGTTGATTGCAGGTTAAAATATTCCTTATACACATTTCTTAAATAAATAACACTTAAAGGACTCAATTAAGGAGATTTTTTGACTGAACAAATAATCACGTTTTTGAAAATCATTTTAGTTTTGTATGAACAATTACATCTGAAAAAGATCCAAAGTAACAAGCATCACTGACTCATGTGGTGCAGGTAAAAGACAATGTTTTTGATTCAGTGTTTATGGTAAAAAGCAGCACAGGAAGTGGAAAGAACATGCCTCTGAGTGGCTGCACGTCACTTGCCTGATAACCCAGGGTGTTGAACTTGTGTTTGTCTGCTGACGCCCTGTGGTGATGGTTCGTCTCTGCAGCTGCTGTTGTCCCATCAACAACATCTGTCTCTTTGCTCTCTGTGTCCCTCTGCCTCCCCATGTCCACACTGTCTCGCCTTGGCACCGATTCTTCTTCCATCGATGATTCATTTCCCCCAACAGTTATTACAAATGGTGTTTTTGAGGAAAGGCTGGGGAAAAACCACAGAGCGTTACTGGGGTGTGAGGACACAGAGGATTAAAGGATGGCATATTGTGCACATTATTTATTTTAAAGAGTCTACTAAGCTTTATAAATGCTTCTTAAATAAAAGGGCAAATACCCTGATCTTTTCGCTTCTGAGCTCTAAAATTAAAGCAAATGTGTCTTCAGTTCCTCAAATGACAATGTTGTACTTGTTTTATTTATGTTCACGGTTAATTATTTTTCAAGTCAGTGTAAGCCATGCTACATACCACAGCAGTTACAGCCTGAGCTTTGCTATGCCTGGCACCAAAACACACAATAATTTAAATACATGAAACCCACAGTTATACTAAATAATTTATCAGACCACGACATTTCAGAACTAAATAACTGAAGCGGCTTCAGAAACTCTTTTAAAATGAGTTTAAAATGAGTTTGAAATTGTGCCAGTCAGGATACAGCTTGAGTTCGCCATACCTTATCATTTGCACACATTGAGACGTGACCAGATCGGAATTTGCTAAAGGTCATCATACAGTTCATGTTCTGTACTGAGCCAGAAACTCTCAGCGGTACCTTCAGGTCAATAGGCACCTGAGGAGTTGGTTATTTAGGCATGTAAGGGTTACAGAATGTTATTGAAAAAATAAAATAAATATACAAATTTATTTAATTTATTTTTTTGCTTTTATTACTGCTTACTGTGACTAACTCATCTTCAGGTTTGTCAGGGATTATTCTGTGTGACTTCAGACCTAAACTTTGCAAATTAAACAATTACCTAAGTAAAACTATCAACACACCACCTTTTTTTATAAATATAAAAAGCTAAACATCTAATGTCTAATAGAAAGTATACTGATTCCAATTGCAATGCAAGGCCCGTAATGTAAAAACGTCATCAAATCTCTTTAGATGCTGTAAACACCAGGAGTCTGTCAGGTAACGTGGGAAGTCAAAGAACAAGTGTCACAGAGCTGCAGCTTCAGTTACACAGCTGTGCAGGTCAGGATATCACTTTGGGACTCAACTGACAGTAGCAGTAGGTTTTTGAGACAGTAGTTTCTAAAACCTGCCATTGCACCTTCAAATTTAAAAAAACCTGGAAGAATTTGCTTCCTTTTTCATAGAGCTACGATAAGTTACTGCTATAGCCATTATAGAAATTCTTATACGCTGCTGGATCAATGCGGTTACTAAAAAGTTAAAACAATAGGGAATAACGAGGCAAACTCACTATTAATACTCCAAGTCATATTTATTCCGTTTTTAAAACCCATTGTAAAACCAAAGACGATAAACATTCTGCAGACAGGTACACTGCACTAATCCAGTCATGATATATTGTCAGACATCAAGTGGCTGACGCAAATGCTTTCATCACGCTGTCACACCTGTCTACAACCACTGTCTGTCTGCCACTAAACACACTGTCCAAAACTGGATTATCTCCTATTTGTAACACAACAAAGACAGAAAACGGATCACAACAGGCCTCCTGGTAGTTTTATAGCCTGAGTAAATAAAAGAATCAATTCCCACAGAAGATCCAGCGGCAACTTAATAGTGACTTACTGTATTGACGACATGAAGTGCTCCGTTCTTTTCAAGTGCTGTGCCCTACTTTCACCCAAACCACGGCCTGTACAATGAATTAAATTATAGTCTTTACCTGGACTTGCTTGGATCCATTTTGTTTCACAAAGTCATGTTTGGTTTCTGTTGCTTTTCTCCTCCTCTCTCTCCTTCTGCCTGGATGGGCCCCTCCCTCTCATCTTTACACCTGCACCCCTGCCCTCTGCAACTGGCCCGACGGGAACAACTGGATTTCTGCAGCCAACAAATCAGTGTTCGGGTTGGTTAACGTGTTGCAGTTAAAAGTGCTCAGTCGGGCTGAAGTGGTGACTGATTTCTTTGGATGGTTGGTTGTTGTTTCACGTCAATCATGCTTAGCGATCATCGCCCTGAATTTAAAGGAGGAAATAGTTTTCAATGCAGCATTTGTTTTCGCTTATTACGAAGGAGAAACACTAATATGAAAGAAGCCTTGGGAATCTGGTGTTTTATAACAGTACAATGGAATAAAAATGCAAGTATAAGGTAATGGGCGGGAAAAGAAGCCAAAAACAATTATAGAAAGACCACAAATACTTAACAGGATATAGTAAGACTTACAGTAGGAAGTATGATTTTACAGAGATGACACAAGTGTAATGTCGACTGGCAGCATGCCTGAAGTCAAATACCTGCTTACATTTTCATTAAAAATTCAATACTTAAAACTTCCACCCTGAGCTTGTTCCCAGCACCTGTCTGGAGCCTCCCGACAAATTAAGGGCACAACATAGAAACACACAGAAAGATATATCACGTTTATTTAAAGTTTATGTATAAACATAGATTTTAATTCCTGCACAACGTTGTTTAAGTCGATTGTACAATTAATAAATGGTTGCCTTTCATAAAGTATAAAAGTCTACTAAATCTTTTAAAAAAGTGCTTGAAATGACTTTTATTCAGTCTGTAACTGATGACTGATTCATTTCACATCTGCAGGCTGAGACTGGTAGTATAAGCAATTCTTGACTGAGACAGGGTGTGTCCTGTGTTTTCTAACTGTAATGAATAATGCTTCTATGACGGGGCTTAAATGAATGCTAATAAGGCTGTAAAGCAGCCTATAAGTAGCGGGGGTGAGAAGTTCCACATCTGTTATTGTTCCGATAAAGGTTTTGAATAAAAGCCTGAAAGTTTTCCACCAGTCTCACCAGGATATACTCTTGAAGCATTACTATTACTAATTATTAACTTTATGGCACAGGGAAATGCCAACCGCTCCAGCATTTATGTTTGTTCTTCCCCTGGCTGGAAATAACAAGTGACAACATGTTCACTATACTAACCATGGATAGACATGACGCAGTATAATGGTCCAAATAATACAGAATGGCATGTGAAAATACAGTATGTGACGCTTATACCACGATTTAAATTGTATAAAAAAACTTGATCACCCCAGTATGAAATCACAAAGACTCACTAGAATATTTCCAATATGCATTGCAGTTACAATAAAAAAACAGTGCATCATAGAGGCTTTCACCAGCCGTAAAGCAGAAGTTTGGCAGTTTGGGATCTGTTTGCTTTCTTACTGACAGAGCGAGAAGATGAATAGCACTGCCATGATTGTACAGCAGATAAGAAGCTACAACCAGCAGCAGCCGTTTGCTCAGCACAGAGACTGTTCTGTGGGAGACTCTGTGCTGACACTTTCCACCGTAACACCTCAATTTGTCCTCAGAGCAAACAAGCGAATCAAAGTCCGTACACACACATCTTTAGGTGATCCAGAGTCACAGCTTCCCCTTGTTTCCACGCTTCATGCTCAGACAATCCCCTTAGCTTCGCTTTATATTTCCTCTACAGGCATGAGAGTGCTGTATTGTCATCTTCTAACTCTTGGCCAGAAGCAGAATGACCCTATTTCCCAAAATGCCGAAGATAAACAAGTGAAATGGTTGAATAGATTCCATCAGTTTATCGCACCCATTTCCTGTTCACTCCCTCGCCCCTCTTCACTCCGAACCATTTAGTCTTCTCTCTCAGTAGTTTGATCCAGTCAATGGAGATTATGATGAGAGGTAGAGTGCTCAGTGATTTACTGTGAAAGAAAATGTCGCGTGAGCAGTGGCACCGTGTCTTTATGCTCTGAGGCTGTCCGTAAAAAAATATACTTGGTTTCATAAGCTTTTTGTTCCACCGGCCATGCACCGCAGAATTACGGCAACCCATATTTTATCTCAAGCTCCTCGGCTGCACGTCCAAGGTGCATGTTTCTAAGTTCGTCCAACAACTTATCCAGCAGAGGCTGGTGCAGCATTCCACCTCGTCCTCCCACGCCTGCACGTGACTCTCTCTCGACCCACACACGCAGCATTTGGTAGTGAGCCTCCTTGCAGGATCGGTGATCCATCTCTGCTTGTTCGATTTCGGTGTCCTTTACGCCGAGAGTACGCACGAGCTGCTTCACCTGCAGCACAGGAACTAGATCCAGAACTGTGTAGATCAGTTCAGGAACTGCAGAGATGACAAAGAACGGAGGTGATGAGGAAAAGCGATAAGAGTTAGAACAATATTTGAGATGTGGACAATGTGTGAGCTAACACACACTGGACGATCAAATAAACTCACTCTTTATTTCCAGGGGGACACAGTCAGGCAGGTTGAGGATCGAGTCCTGTTCACTCACTGAGCTTACGGGAACAGCTTTCACACTATCGTTATCCCAAGGTTCCTCAACATTGATCAGGACCTGCCAAGAGGGAAGAGAGAAATAAATTTGACAAACTGTATATGTCCATCCAGAAGCAAAAATTAACTATATATAGATCACCGTACCCTGGAGTCCACAGGGACACTAGTCTGTTTGGGAGACAGTTTAAGCAACTTCTTCTTGGTACTTCGCTTAGTTATCTTGTGAGTGATAAAAACCACCACAATCAACAATAAAATTGCTAAGGCGACAACTCCAGCAATTATGTTAATAAGGGCAGGATGTCCAGGTTCTTCAGGAGGATCCAGAGGAACATAAAGGAAAATGGACACAAAAATGGAAACTAGGTTAAAACCAGGCATCAGTTTAAACTTCATTATATTGGTAAAAACAAAAAAAATAGGTGGATTTGACAAAACACATTAGAATGCACGTTTTCATTATTATACTGGCTTATGCATAATGGAAAAGCAGAAGGGACAAAAGGACCTACAATAATTCAAAAGTATATTGATACTGTATCATATTTTACGTTTATCCACAGGACTGGCCCTTCATTTCAATTGTGTCATGTGAAGCTGACTTGGTAAAACTGATACTCACCTTCTTTGATTGTAGGATATATTGAACAACGATGGCTGCACTCGTCGGTGCAACTGTGGAGAACAGAGAGGACGTTTCACAACATCGAAAAGGAAGTTGCACTTCTTCATACAGTAAGAGGAAGCGACGCAAAGGCCAAAATGTTTTTCTCAGCAAGAGCTCAACTACTTAATGTTATCATCTTCGATTTAATAGTTACCATGATTTATTAAGATATCATTGCCCTTTCATAAGTGAAAACTACTAATTAAAAAGAAACACCGTATTATGTGTCACAGTTGATACACGTATGTTAATGTAAAGAGAGTGTAGGCATAGTGAGGGTTATTACATACATGCTATATAAGAGTAAAAGTGCAGGTCATTACTCTGGGCCCCGCCCTAGTATAAATGTCGATATACATTTTTTTCATTTTTTTAAATAGAGTTTGGTTTGCTGTTAACTGGAGTTAACTTGTTGTCACAATTACATTTCTACAACAAACTCTCCTTCCAAATTCCTCAATTAACGAGTTTTCTTTTAGTCTAACCAGGAAATATTTGACCAAATTTAATTCCTCTGCCTTATTAAAGGATTTTTTGCATTTGTAAGGGACATCTAAAGACACTTAAGGGTCGTCCCTCAGTGATCCAGGCAGACAGTTTGTTGGCTGAAAGAGTATTTAACAAAGGAGCACTCATTAAGTAAATGTTAAATCAGTCATCAAAGTGAGTGTCTCATAACTTTTGTCATCTTTTGCTTATTTGCTAAGATGTGGAAAGCCTGAACAAAGTAAGTTCTTGTGTTGCAAGTTTCAATTCAGCAAAGCAAGTTCCTCATCAGGAAGCTTTAAATAAAACAACGCTACCAGCAGGAAAAGGTTCACAGGGTGCACACAGAAGGTGCTCTTCTAGCGGTGTACTCACTTCTTGCATGGTTCACACTTGCTTTTAACTTTGTAGTAGTCCTCTTCGCACACACACAAAGTGTTTTGGTCTTCTAAACCTGTGAACAATAAGTGTTTTTATTTAAACAACGCTAAGCCAAACAATAAAAAAAAAGATTAAACATAGATCTGAGTTTTACTTGAGACTCACACTCCTGTTTCTCCTTTTGATTAGCTCCACATGTTGCACATTTGCGACACTCATATGTCACCGAGTCGATGTTGTACTTGTAATACCCTGGCTTACACTTACAAATAGTGTTTTGATGTTTTTTACATTCCGTAACTTGAATTTCATTCTTTGTTTCTGTGGAAAAAGAGAGCAAAATTAAACAAATACAGTGACTAGTACTTTCCAAAAGGTGAAACTGAGTCAGATGAATGAATTTTACTCTACCCTTGCAGCGTTTGCAGCTAAAGCAGTTTGAATTGAAGTTCAATTGGTCTGAGTATTGTCCATCAGGACACTGTGTGCAGTTTGATCTCTGACCTTCGGCTTGACACATTTCGACCAGCTTGAAACCTGAAAAACATGACGTTAAACATAGCTGTAAATCATCTCTACGTATCTGTGTGACATCCCCGCTAATGAGCATGCTGCTGTGTCAGGTGTTTCCGTACCTGGAATGCATTTATTGCAACAAATTCCCTTATCGTTCGGATAGTCTCCATGTGGACACGGCTTCTGTGTATTTTGCGGCGATGTCAAGGAAGGCATCCACATGCACTGCAGCGGAAAATATGAAAATAAACTACAAAGTAGATAGTTTGTCCATTCCAGGGCACTGTTTCGAAGCAATGTCATGCATTTAGTGGAGTTTGCCAATGTTCTTTCTCACCATGAGTACCAGTATTATGCCAGCCGAGGCTCTTTTATTCCATCTTCCCCTGTGCCCTTCCATAATCTTTCAGATTTAGCTCAGTCCATCTGAAAACACCTGCAACATAAAGATTGTGTAAAACAACTCAAAGAGCCAAAGAAGTAGGAGTTTCCTATCTGCCACAGTCAACAGGTCAGTTTATCCCACACCTCAGACTCAACTGTACGTTGATAACGTTGATAACATGCAACAACACACTTTGTTACACTGTACAAAATGTTGTTGCCGGCATTTTGTACAGAAGTAAAGAAAGATTTCTATTCATGCACATTTATCACCGCTGTGCTGATAAATAACATATGAACATATGCATGTCTGCGGAGATCTGGGGACCCACTGCTTCTCTCTGCTGATCAACTTCAATCCAGATCCGATTAACCTCTGGTTTATGAAACCAAGCAGGAGCCAAGTCACCTGATTAATCAGAGAGCAGCTGACACAGTGGTGTGGGGGTGTCAGGACCCCAGGGGGCAGATTCCGGATTTGTGGAGCCCAAATGAAAACCCGTTATTTCATATCTGCTCTGGTTTAAATTTTTTTTTTTACTGAAACTACTTTCTAAGAAAGAAGTCGAGTGCATGAAGACGGACGACGGTGGGATAACGTGAGTAACCATTAAAGTGAGGAGGGGGCTGAAGTTTCAGAGGTGAGCAGACAAAACGAATGTGAAAGGTAAGAAAAGCGCATTTATTACATTAATGATTATTGATTATCAACATCCAGTGAAAGCTGCTGCTGCTCTTCTGTTAACACCTTTAAAATAACCAGAGTCTCTGGAAGTGAAAGGACCGTCCTGGATTTGCTCCAGCTCCGCGTCTCGGTCTCGGCCGGTCTCAGCCTCTGTCCCTCTGACAGATTTCTGAACTTCGACAACGTGACGACGTTAAACGCCCCGAGAAGAACCTGTGCACGTCCATATTTCTTTGAGAACCCGATATAGACTCGAGATTTTACTGCGTTTTCTCTCTTTTGCGTCGTCGGTTTCGATTTAGCTCGTCGCGCACTGACGCCCACTGCAGCCTGATAGAAATCTCATCCGCCGCGGTCCCGCCGTCACTTACCTGGACGGACGCTCCTCCGACCCGCCGACGGCTCCTCACTGCGGCTCCATGAGTCGAGAATTTTCAGCTTGTTTCGGGCAAAAACATATTAATAATAGGAAAAACAAACGCGGCGCCACAGTCGCTCGTTGCCCCTCTCGGCCGAAGCGCGTGGGCGGAACAAACGGGAAATAGCTGCGTCATGAGCCCGTTTCAAGGAATCCGAGACACTGTTTGGCAAAGGAGCCACCTGCGGGCAAACAGCGCGTTCCCGCTGAGGATCAAACTGCCTCCAATGAAGAAACGTTTAAGCAGAGAGAGAGAATGCGATGAATTAAAAGTTTAAATAAATAAATAAAGTCTGAGTGTCGGTCCAATAGCTCACAGACATGTTAAACAAGCTCTGATTTATTTAGAACAATATCAGACAGTGTTTATTGGGCCTGTGGGATCCGTAACACCAGTTATTTGTCCAGATGTTTATCCCAGTTTTTATTCTCCCAAATACCAGACAGATCAGTCACGGTCTCGTTGATTGGATTCTTTAGTTCACTGCGGTTTCTCCCAGACATAATCAGGCCCAGGCCTTCAGCATTTAACCCCGAAATGATGCTTATCTGTAGTAAAGTCTAATCTAGGCCGAGCATCAGCGATTACACACAGAAACACACACTGAGGAGATGTAACAGTTCTTGATCAAATCAGCTTTTAATTACTCACGAAACCTCATTCTGATTATTAAAAGAGTATTATTATATACCTGTTATCTGCTTTGCTGTGGACGTTTGGTCACTTACATGTTTGGAGATGTGTGCAGAGACACAAAGCACACAAAAGACACAAAGAGAGGAACGCGAGCAATTGTCTGGGCAGGATGTGAACGTTAACTGTACATAACTGTAAGTGCAGACGATGAAGTAAGTCGAAGTTACCCAACACTGTCATTAAGAGCACTGCAATTAAACAAAAGCTGTTTGGCAGGTGAATGGCTTGAAGGTTCACGTGACTTTTAGTTTATAAAGGAGCTCACTCAGCAAGACGAGCACTTCCTCAGAAAAACCACATCCTTCCCTCAAATGTACGTAATTTTTTTTTTTTTTTTTTTGTATTCTCTCTCATTGCTGCTGTCTTACTCTCTCGCCCTCTCTCTCTCTTCCTGTCAGCGTGAAATACCTTCACGGGCACCATGACATACTCCGACACTCTTCTTCAACGCGCACGTGCAACGTCTCACACTGCAGCTGCTGAGTTTCGCAGCATTTGATGCCAGCTGTGAGATCTTGGCAGCCCAGTTCTGACTCGGTGCTCGTTTTGGGTTTCCAGTTAAGTCGAGATCACCTTTGTTTATTTTTTTTTTTTGAAATATCATAACAGAGTATCAACATTTTCCTGGCAAGGAGTGTGTTTAAATTCTAATCAAACACAGTAATCCTTACGGTCAAGCGGGGCTAATACCGAAACCCCGAGATAAGCATGACCAGGTTTGCTCTAAGTCAGTTGAGAGTGATTTTATTGCTCAGTCATCTTTCGCTCAGTCATCACTGTACTCACTTTGAGTGTTGCTGCTCAGTGAGAGCCACACGTCGTCTTGGAGGCAGCCCCTTCACTCTTCTTGCCTTCCACCCCAGTTTCACTTGACACGAGGTCATGTGATGTGACCCGGTTTCTATGAAAACTGAGCTCAGGCACAAACCAGGGTGATGGTTGCTAGAGGCGCTTCAGAACTTTTCGTAATGTCGGATGGGAATGTTGTGGCATTAGAAAATATTTAAACTGGTAAAAAGACCCTGCTAGTGAGTTTGTTAACCACAGCTTAACCAGATTACGTGTTTGAAAAATGTCTTCACACAAACGCCAATTATCTGGTTATCTGTAATAAACGAGAAAAATTCTCACGCCCACAAGCTGTTTTTAGGAGGAATTTCTCTGAAACAAATCATTCTGCTTATACCGAGCAGAATGATTTACTCAATCCTAAACAAAGGTTGTTTAATTCAAATTAATATTAAAACCATCAACCGCCAGAAGGCCTGCATGGAAATACCAATAAGTCAAGTGAAAAAAACACTCACCTGCATCTGAGGCCTGAAATATCACATTGTTTATACAATATGAATACAGTAAATGCTTTTTCACAACTATGACTAATGTCATGTTTAATAAGGAATTTTGATCTTATCTATGTGTTGGTATTGGTAAAAGAAATGTTGTTGAAGCTCACGTCTGTGTGTCATAAAGCTACATAGCAGCTCGTTGGTATAAATACACTTCTTGGAATAATTTGATCTTGTCACAAGTTTTCTGTAAGAACAACAGGAAGGTTGGGAGTTAAATGAGTGGTTTATGATGTGACGTCATCATCCTATAATCAAGAGACAGGTGTGGAAAAGAGAGAAAGCATGCAACACTTTGGAGCCAAAATGGCAAGTTTGAATGAAACGAGAGAGATGGTGCATGTGGAAAAACGTGGAGGCAGGAGAAAAGCATGTTTTTATACATCGAGACCGGGGGGTCTCAAAAAAGACACAGACAGGATGAGACAGCGTGGCAGAAAAATTCAAAGAGATCGGCAAGCTTTCAGAATGACTCATCACTGACATTTTATGAATAATCCCCTGACATACTTCTGGTCCCCTGTTCAGTCTCATGCTCAGAGGGTCCCAGGTCACATCTTGTCTCATCTTCTGAGCTACTGTAAGTACTTTATCATCATGTCTTTTAGCCGTAAATGTTTGCTGTCGGGTTGAATGTTAGTACAGCAGATTCATATATTAACTTGGCTCTAATCTAACTGTCGGTAGATGTAAAGCTTCGGTAGTGGATTCACTTTCTCAGTTCCTTTAAATCTCAATGTGTGTATTTAATTATGAATTATGCATCACTCGTGACTTGTAAGTACTGTAATGTTCTATAGATGGAGGGTCTTTTGACTAGTGCCTGTTGACACTAATATAATGTTATCACGTTAATAAATGTCTTTCCTCTTCCTTCTCCTCCCCTTTGTGCTCATCCTCCTCCCATCCTCCTTCTTCTTTCTCATCTTCCCCCTTTTTCCAGATGCAGCCACTTTATATCATATTTACTGTCCTGTCCAGTCTCTGTTTCTTCTCCTCTGTGCTTTCCATAGAGTGTAATGAGACACACTATCAATGGCCGGTGAATGAGCCCAGGTTATGCTGCAACAAGTGTGCACCAGGTCAGTCACTTTCTTTCATCTCGATAATTCTCTCGTTTTGATTCACACAGGTTATGGCTCTAAATTACTCTGTGTGTTATAGGTCAGCACATGGTTCGGCGTCCAGAAAACTCCTGTGGAGTTACGTGCAACTCCTGCACAGGGAACAGATACACCGACTCTTACAATGTGTATATGACCTGCAATTCATGTACAACTTGCAATAAACGTGAGTAATTTCACAGCTTTTGTATTTTTGGGGTGGGGGTAGGTGGGTAAGGGGTGAGGTGCTAACGTGTCGTGAAACCTGAACAGTGTAACAAACCCACTCCTAGATAGTGGGCCGGAAAAAGCTTGATGTCAATTGCGATATTGTCAAGTTTTATGTGATATTTTATTCTACTGCTATTATTCAAGGTGCTGTGAAGCACTGATCTGAACCTTCCTTTACTTTGCCAATGCGCTGTTTGATAATCAGTCTTTTAATTGTATCATGCTGTCATCTATAGGAATGTTGAACACAGAAAACACACGTTTTAAATACTATATTTCACAAGTTTGGCAAGTAGAGTAGATGAATTATCACATATACAGGTATAAGAAAGATGCTAGTCAGAAAGAATGTAGCTAAGCAGTGGTTGTGATTAAAAAAAATACTCTGATTTAATAATACTATATAAATAGAGTCTGTGTGAGTGGAAGAAATGTCCTAAGCATGAGGACATGGAAGTGATTCATCATATCTATACAGTCCTGAGCATCAATTTGGCCCAGTGACTGCACAGAACCAGAACAATATTGTTACTCAACTCTGTCCACATATGCTAATTTCAGAGAAGCCCATAGAAACCTATGGCTGCATACAGAAAGGGGCTTTCCCATTCTGTCTGGATCCAGTCAGACAGAAATGACAGAAGTGGGGGGTGTGAGAAACCCTCTGCTGGGGGGCTTGTTACGATGGGATTCTGCAACAAAGGTATAGAAGCAGCAGCACAGCCCACCAACGGTGGTAAAAACAAGAGGGGGTTGAAAAAATAGACCTAATCATGTCAGTGGAAAAAAAAGAAAAACACAGAAAAGTTGTAAACATCGGAAAGAGCAGCTGAGAGAAATGTCATGTTCTGTATTGTTACTCAGGTTTTTGAGCTGCGACAGGTGAGCAAAAACAGCCTGTTATGCTTGTTTTTAAATGTCACTGTGGAAAACGTAGAAAGATAAAACGCACAAGCGAGAGAAAGTTTGTAAGTCTGAAATTTGGTCACATGAAAATTTTAGCAAAGTAGGACTTCAGAGTTTGAGTAACTTTGCATATTGTAACCAAAGAGACAACATTTTTTAGGTCATTGCTCAAGTGTAGCTGTAAACAAACCTCTCAATACATGCAGAAATCCTCTGCAATAGAATATGGGGGGGATGGAGGTGGGCGTGCAAAATGTCAAAAACTTTTAGGCCTATACTTGAAGGGGCTTTGTATCAATTAACGGCTATGGAAACTAATTCAGGTGGAAATGATTCAGCCCACACGAAGATCTCACTCGCTGATCTTACTTAGAACAAACAGCATTAATGTTTTCTCAGTTCATCGTTGTCACAAAGACTTGGATGTGCAAGTGAACTTTCAAAGACGGCACATATTTCAAACCTTAAGACTAATATAACATTTTCACTTATCAAATTTCTGTGTATATTGCTATGAATCTGCACTCACTGATAACTGTTACGTGTGTTTCTGACATTTAATTAGATGTACATCCTCTATATAATCATTTCCTAACCGCATTATGGTAGATCATTAGAAGACAGCGCAGATAAGCAATGAGTGGAGCATGAGCCAGCCCAACCCCACCAGCCCAGTCCAGTGCTTCGAAAAACCATTAACCAAGAGTCACTGCCAGCTCCGCAATGTCCACATCCACTGATCTGTGGTGAAATGATCAAATGATAATTGGCAAAAGTGATAAAGTTATAGCTGTTAAGGACTGTCATTGTTGCAGTTTTAGTTTTGTTTTATCACAACATATGTTGTGTGATGACTATGGTTCTGCAGGGCTCATACAAGTAGTTTTCTGTTTGCTAATATAGCACCAGATTAAAGTCTGCGTGTTCCTGTAAGAGAGAAAATGTTTCATCAAAGTGAAATACTGCTTTCACAGAGAAATAACAGTTGTGTCTGACTTGCTATCTAAAGCAATAATATAACGAAGTTATGACTTAAAACTAGAAACTTTACCTGTCATGCCCAGATGGTGAGTCATATCACCTTTTCTGATATATGTCATGTTTAAACCTTTCTGCATATGTGTTCATCATCATGTGTCCTTATGAATGTGTATTTGTCTTTTCTTTACAGCAAACATGAAGTTTCTATCTCAGTGTAACACCACTCATAATGCTGTGTGCACATGTACAGCTGGCTACAAATGCAAAGACCAACCCTGCACACAGTGTGAGGCCATATCAGCCCCGACCGAACCCACCCTACTTCTATCCACCACAAGTAAGACACCACAAAAAAAATGAAAATGTCTGAAAATCACAGGGGGACTCACACAGCCAGAAATAAAGGTTACAGTGGAGCCAACCAATTTACCATGAATCGTTTCAATAACTTTTCTGGTTGAGCATCTGTTGTACCACAGGCAGCATTATAGTTGGGTGCGGTCAGATGTGTGATCTTTTACACTGTTATTCACTCTGTGCGCTGATGTTGTGCATTTCACTACAGATCCGACTCATAACCAAAGGAGGGCAGCAAAAACACAAATGTCAGCTAACGTTAAGTTGGTCATTCATTCACGAGTTGTTCTGCTCTTTGACAGCTGTGGCTTAAAACACAGCTAGCAGTAGTTTACCAGCATGATTGCTACATATCGCTGCTGCCGTTGCTTAAAAATGATAGTGACTTATTGGAAGTACATTCTGGATACAGGATACAGTGTGATACCTGCACAGGAAAGGAGCAGGAGTAGGAATGAACCCATGGAACGATATTATCGCTTCAGCTCTGTGGAATCTTTTGGCATCTTTTCAACTCTGTGTTTTGGATTAAAGCCCACACGTTTCACGGTTAAGTGCACTCGAGCTCTTTGTAGCCCCATTTCCACAAGTAGCAGGCAGCTGTTTTGCATTTGTAAATGTTCTAACCACCACCGGTTCAATGTCAAACAACAAAGACAAGTATAGACATAGCAACTAGATGTGAAACACAGTGAAGAATTCCGCAGTTGGAGTGATCACATATTTCTGCCAGGAGTCAGAGGAGAAAAAACTGAGTTAAACGACATATGAGATATGACCCTAACACATGACCCTTGATTAATACTGATGTTGCGTTGTGTCTCTGGGGTTTGTAAAGAGGTGATTGCTTTGTGTTGGCCAAAAATGTATGAAAAAATAAAGTGATAGTGCTGATGGACAATATGTTCAGCCGGCAGAGGTACAATGCAGACTTTGTGCCTAGTTTAATGACAAATTGTTTCATTATATTTTTGTACAACATAATATTTGTTCTACACCTGTTTCATTGTTTATCACTATTGTGGCTCTATAGAAAAGATTATTTAAGATGTTGTTGTTTTGGTGGATGCTGAACTCCTACCTGCACAACAGGTCGTCAAAGTGCCTGTTAGTCACAGGACAAAAAATTATTGGGGCAGAACTGTCTGTAACCATGGCAACACACTACAACATTCTGTTCTAGTTCTACAGAAAGAGTTCTGCTGTGATCTACGATCACTGCACAAAGTGACAGTTAATCAAACTGTACATCAAGTTCTGTGATTATCAATTAGCAATTTCTAACCAGAGTGTTAAAAACAAGAGATCTCAAAGTGGGATCTGAGCCATGAACTGTTTATGTCTTTATGCCCCGGTGAACTTATGTGTTTTTTTATCTCTTACTTTCAGTCCTGACAACAACGTGGAAATCGGAATCAATCAATGGTGACGTAAACTACTGGTTCTGAGTAAACATATTGATTGAACTCTCCCTCCGATTTTGTGCATTTTCTAAAAATGTCTCTTTGACACACTCTTACAGACACCGCGTCCTTACTGGTGATAATAGCCCTCCTGTGTGCAGTAATTGCATTCGCGATTGCAACAAACATCAAGCCCTTTCTCTGCTGGATCAGGTCCAAGCACGGTCAGTTGAATATTGCTTTGAAAACAATTACAATAGAGCGAAGTACACTAATAATATAAATATATGTGTGTTTTTATATCTAAGGTGATTATTACAGTTGTATTTCAGTCTAACTTATACAATCCAAAATCTCTTGTCTTGTTGCTCAGGCTACTTTTTGACCCAAAAACCTGCACCAGAATCACAGTTCTCTGAGGATGAGGACGTATCCAAGCCCGTCCAGGAGGTGTGTGGGAAGTGTGACCAACCAATCGATGTATGAGCTACCAACCAGATGAGTGTTTCACCTACACTCGGATGATCGAGCGTTTGACAGGCAGGCACTTGATGACACGACCAAATGATCTTTCATTGTTTTGGACATTAATGGACGAACGGCGTCAACGTCACCTGGTCTGTGCTGATAGGACAACGTACTGGGTGTTTCAAGACTGATAGCAAACATGGCATTTTGAAATCTGTGACATTGAGATGATAAAAGCGAAATCTGAAAGAACCTGAAAACACAGAGTGGGACATTGTGACAGTCAAGCATGAGTTAGAAATTGTGCAGTATGTTGTTATAAAAGGCGGTATGTACTATGGTACACAAACGTTAAAGATATTCCAGATCTTTACATTTCTATTTGTGTATATAAAGAGACATTTTGCTGCTGTTTTGTACATCACATTATAATGTTTTGTAAAAATTTACATAAATTTCTATTGTGCTTTCTTTATTCAAAATAAACTTTTATTGTAATTAACAGGCCTTATAATTATGTAGAAAATTGAACATCCAGGTGTAGAGAGCGCTCATTCAAGCTTATGTAAAGTATGTACAAGATTTTTTATAAGTTACAAAAGAGATCATCAAGTTACTGGTGTGGAGAACATGCATAAAAATACTATCGTCGTAAAGCTCTGTGACCCCTTCGCAGTTTGACAAAGAAGATGAATGTGTCCCACACTCATTTGTAGTTTCAAAGTTTTGTAATCCCGTCCTCTCAAAGATTGATTTGTGTTTAGCGCCAGTGGTCGTAACCGTTCACACAAATCCTCCGAGAGTTGTGCGATGCATCATAGCTCCTCCTCTTTGGACATGTGGCAGTCCTTCCCCTGCTCCTGGGAGGGAAAGAAAATGCTGTCAATCTCTCCACTCCTCTCCTCCTCAGAGAGGTGAATACTGGGAGAGGTCGTGGGATGGAAGACGGGACAGTCTCTTTCGTCTTCCTCTTCGCTGCTCGCTCTCTCAGCCGTTTTCCTATCTTCACATGTCGGGCCAACTTGGCCTGTAAACTGACTGAGCAAGCTGAAGATCACTGTCCCTGGATTGTGGACATGAACTGGACCTACAGAGACATTAACAAGCAGAGAGTGGCTCATGAGGGAATTGTTTAATTTGAGCTGCACTGCAAGTGCATTAACATAGAGTTTACAAAGCAGGTACGACTCATAACAGTAAAACAACTGCTTCTTTCAGTTTTCTATTTTCTTAATAACGCCACAAAGTGAGTCAAGCTTTTCACATGAATGTTTCCATTTCACTCATTAGTACCCAGATTGGCTGCTGAAGGAGATGAGGCTTGCTGCTTGGCACTAAATGACTCTCTGGGGAACTGATGGGTTGGCTCCTTTGTCTTGTGAGAAGCATCGTGTCCTCCCTGAAGAAAAGCATGACTGTCAGTTACTCGTATATGAAGCAGAAATGATGCTACATATGTAAATGTATGACAGAGTGACTTACCTCATTATACAGCTTTACAATAGCTGAAAAACAGTAGAATAAGCGAGTGAGTAACAGAAAAATTTCTGTTCAAACATGCCACGCGCTGATGATTCAGTATGTACATACATGATTTACATAGCGACTAAAAGTCGGCGAAGTTTATGACAAAACTCTGTTTACAGTAATTTCTATATTTCTAAGTTAAATGTTTGTTTCCCAGAAGTGGTGTAATCAAAAGGTTTGACTGAGATATTGGCATTATCGTGGATTAAAATACCACCTGACCTTGCTTGAAACAAGTTTCATCTCCAGGGCGACGGACACAGAACAGGATCACAAGGGCCACACATCCTACAACAACCACCGGACTCAAGATGGCGGCCAACTGACTGCGTACGGCATCTGTGAGACAGAAATACAATTTCGGTCAGGCTTCTGGGAATGCTTTAGGTTAATGCTGAAACGCTCACAATGACAGTGCTCACATTTAGATTAGGTTGTAATTCATCCCAAGTCCCAACAAATATCATAGCAAGTTATCATCTGCAAACCTGTAATCTCAGTGTATATAATATACATCCAATAGATTGTGAGATATTTCACAATGTGGATGACAACTTTAACCTGTTGGTGGCACTGCAGGGCAAATGGGGAATAAGTGTTGGTAGGACTTGAACTATGGGCACATGACTGTGG
Source organism: Channa striata (assembly GCA_033026295.1). Classification (NCBI taxonomy): domain Eukaryota; kingdom Metazoa; phylum Chordata; class Actinopteri; order Anabantiformes; family Channidae; genus Channa; species Channa striata. The sequence goes on along the minus strand of CM065175.1, from coordinate 18,407,429 downwards.
ACAGGTGTGTAGATATTTCAACAGGAGACAAAAAAATGTCCAACTCGGGGATCACCAAAGTCCCCCTGGATCCTCCGGGGACCACGAGCATGAACAGCAATATCGTCCTCACTGAGAAATTTCAGCACGAGCCAAAGCGATTTAACAAGATTCGCACCCGCCGAGCCGTGTCTCAAGCATGACTAAAACTGAATCCCTACAAACAATACAAATCCAAATGCGGTACACTGCACACACTCTCCTCTCACGCACGTTCCTTTCACACGTGCTCACCTTTGTTGCTGGGCGTCGGCGACACTGGCTGAGGGCCACACCTGTGCGAGATAAGGGTGGAGCATTAAGTATCTTGAGTATCTCAAATATGTGACCCGATCCATGAGGACAGTTTGCGATGCCGCTGATATGCTGATGTAAAAGTTTGACTTATGTCTCATGTCAATCTAGAGTTTTAAAACTCCACTTTATGAGGTGTCTTTTATGAACTGTTTCAGAGCAAATCCATGACTCACTTAGGAAATTGGCAGGGCCTTGCAGACGTGCTGCTATGTCCTGAGGAAGCGAAGGAAGGCGTCTCTTTACCGTTTCTTGGAGTCACAGCTGGAAAACAAAAACATCAGAGTGTTGCTGTTACAGAGTTCCAAAGGTCACAGATCCTGTTATTACAGTTATTATGCAGCCTAAACAAAATGAAAGGATTAGTCCAAAAGTTTAAAGAAGAAACGTGATTCACGAAAGGTCAGTGTAGAGAAAGTGAAAGTGCCATGTAGAATAAGAGGCCAGAGCTAATGTTGTTTGTCTCCTTCTAAAATACCAGTTCTGATTGGGCATCATCGTCATCCTCTATTCTGAGACTCTGCCACTTGTGAATTTCCATTTTGTGAGTGTTTGTACTTGCACTTTAGAGGGGAGTTTGTTTTTACAGTCGGGCGCTGCTGGTGGTTTACGGGTTAATGCATTAGACAGGAACTACAAACATTTGCTTCCTGACCTTGTGGCATTTTATTCTCATGTGACTCATGCATCATGTTTTCATAAGCAGTTTTTTTTATTAATAGTTAATAAATCATTCATTTAAAAGCTGATTACATGGCATTAACTAAAAGGAACATTAGGTTCCCAGGTTATGTAAAATCCTCCACAAGCATGATATATATTTTTTTTCTCATTTTTGGAAAATGATGGCAGGACATCTACTCCCAAATCCATTTACAAAATGTTTATTAACATTTACAACTGCAGACTTAATAGGACCCACAGTCAATTTAAATTTAAATTTGCATATGACGATCTTTGCCAATGGCTGATTAAAAGTAAAAACCAGAAAACCAGAAATGGTTCAGATACACATAGTCACTGTTTCCTAAGTGTGACCTTTCCCTAAAATCTGGGCAATAACTTTTGATATTTAAAGATATTTTCCTATAAGCATTTGTGAATCTTTACTTACATGAGAGTTTTGTGATGGAACATGATCATTTGATATTATTACTATGCTTAGGAAAAAGTTTAACATTTTGTACAGTAACATTCACTTGACTGCGAGGGGAGCCCCCACAGCTCACACAGTACAGCCATGAAAACATTTCTGACAGTCACATGTTCACATACCACAGCCTCACAAGTGCATTTTGTTTACAGCGAGGGCCCTCTGCTGGCAGAGGCCTGTCTGATTTTGAAAATCATATCTGCTCAGTATTTACCGGATGGGGTTGTTTCCTTGTTCTTGACACACATTTTGCAGATCCTAGGATTTGTGTATCGATGCCATTCAGAGCACGTGAAACCAGGCTGACAGACGCACTTAGTATTGGACGTTGTGGTGCAGTTCTGTTCCACTCTCAGATTGTAATCTGACAAACAGGAAAAAAGTAAAAATTTATTTTCAGTATGTGGCAAAGAGATAATAGCGTTGCTATTAATATGGTTTCCGTTTCTTAAAGAAACCCAAGTGACAGAAACTGAAGTCATTACTGTCCCAACAGGGACGGATTAAACCGTTATCTCAGCACAAAGGACTTGAAGGGTTTTTTTTTTACCTGGCCTGCAGTCGCCAAAGCAACGGTGGCAGCTGCTTTCACGGTTCAAACCAGTTGTAAAGCTTCCAGGAGGACAGTGCACGCAGTTTCCGCAAGATTTCTGATACTGGCCTGATAAAAGAGAAAGAAACAAACGATAACATCCGGATGACAAGGAAATCAGAGAGAGCCCGCTCACCCAGGATGCATATTAATGAAGGATGTGGTCATAGTGTACAGCACAAAGTCAGCGTGCAGCAGTTCTCAGGAAGACAAAGGGCAAAAAAATACAAAATAAAGACACCTAGAAATCAGCAAATATGAATCATTCACAACTTTAATCAAAAAGATGGGTAAGGAGCAGACAGAAATAAAGAAGATTTTAAAATGGCAATTTCTTTTACCTGCAGGGCACAAGCTGCACCGCTCACCATCAGCAGTGTACGTCTGTTAACACATGAATACAAGTAGACATCAGTACAATACTCGACTAGAATAATCATTCATGTTTACACATTTGTCAGGTGGAACTTTTTCTTATAGACAAAACAATGAACAAGAGGTTTTCCTATAAGTTTATTTGATAATTCAGATATATAAAATAAAGAGAAAGGGAATTGTTACCAGGGGAGAGGGGAGCACCAACTTAGCAAATAACATCAGAGCAACCACAAAGTATTGCACAAGTCCCATTCTATGAAGAAAGATAAAAAAATGATTAAAGATATCAAGGTGGCAGCGATAAGCTCCACTCTGAAAGGCAAGTCACGTTCGGAACAGCTCAGTGTGTCTTACAAATAAAAGTATAATAAATTAAAGTATAAGACATTTTTAAAAAATCCGTTTTTACCTTGTGTCTTCTGTTCTTCTTTTATTTTTATTAATTTCTTTAAGGTGTGACTCTCACTCTGTCTTTCTCTCTTCAAGTCTTCTGGCACGCTCGACCCATCCTCTGTGTCAGTGTTTCCTTACCTGGTTACATCTTTCTGTCTTCCTGTCTCCCCCGCCCACTGATCGCTATCTGCTGCAGCCCTGTTTACACGTTCAGCTCTCTCGCACACAGACCCATCCTCTCTCTGACTAACGTTTCGGCATCAAAGCCTCATCACTTTCCGTGCAAACTGTAAGATCTGACGAAGAATGAGGAGAAAAAGACGTTCTCAGTAAAGTGAACGTGTGTCAACAACATGATGGAAGAGCAGATCTGTCAGATAGTGGGGATTAGAGTGTCTGTGGTGGTAGAGGAACACGTTTTACTCAACTACTATACAGGATCTTTAATGTACAAATATGACAAAAATGTATGTCACAGAAGTATCAAAATACAAATAATGCAGAAGAAAATTGTGCTGTAGGTTATCTTTATATACAGGGGACACAAGATAACGTGAGGGGAATTCCTCTATTATTTGCTTTTTTGGTGAAATAACTCAAATTGTTATTTAAATATATGTTCTGGAAAGTTTATATTTGAAAAGCTTCTTTGATTGAAGTACTGTTGACTCAGATATCTGATAGGAAACCTCAACCATAGATCTTTATTTAGTGGTTACTGTTGAAAATAGACTAAAAATAGAAAGCATCGGTTAAACCTTCTACAACTTATTTTATTACAATATCATGCGATTATGTATGAAAAATTGTATCTCCAACCTTAAAGAAAATGTAGATTAGGAAAAAAGAAAAACACTAATTAGTTATTAATTAGCACCCGTAATAATGAGAGTATAACACTCAGACCAGACACTTGAGATAACAAAATTCACTCTAAATGAAAGACTATAACAGCAAATCACTCTTACAGAAGAGATTAATATTACAAACAGAAATGAACTCTAACTCAACTGGAACTATCAACAGACTCATAACAGTATCAAAGACTGAAGATCAGGAAAGGCAAAAATGATTAGGGAGACGCAGCAGAACGGACCACGACACACGAGCGACCCCAAAACTCAACACAAGCCCATTCAGACAGGCAGGAGTAATCCTGAAGATCCGTGTCTGACGACCGACGAACTGGTGACCAGCCGAGGAAGGGGGGAGTCTAGAATCCAGAATCGTAACGATGGTGACGATGATGAAAAGCAAAGAGTGAGCGCCGGGACACGCACACAGAAAAACAACGTCTATATAAAAGACAAGGTCAGCGAGAAAAACCAAAACAGGACAAAAAAACACCCAACCCAACAAAACAAGTTTCTCAAATCTGAACCCACAGAGTAAATGTTCTTTACGTCCTCCACCACTAAATTTTATGATATATCGTTGTGAGACTTTCACTAGAAGACAAGCACAATGGAGAGCTTCATTTATTGTGCTCACATTACATAAGAATTCAGCAGGGACATCAGCTCTTCTATATGAGCAATTTTTGCTCTTGATAAGTTAACTTTTTGATATAATTTTAGGTGAAGCGAGAGCCACAAGCATTTTGAAATGTTGGTGGATTTAAATACAACACACAAAAGTGTTTTTTCTCAGTTGCTTTTATTCATTCGGTCTCTGGACACATTACATACTGTAGCTCTGCAGTGAAGCTTTTTAGCCAAAATTACTTGATACTTAAAGCTGCAGTCACACATCTGTAGTAGAGGTATTATCAAATAGTTGTGCGACACCAAATATGATCAAAATATGTCGAGGCAAGGTGGTTTCGTCTGTAAAGACAGAACATGTGACAAAACACCTTTATTTGGTTTTATCTGTGATTATTTCCGTTGAAGAGATAAATAGAGGAATTGAGTAGTTGTAGGTTTATTTGTAGCTTTTCCAAGCGTCTTTTCAGGTGTGTGACTGTGGTCATTGTTCTTTTGCAGTCTTTAAAATCAAGTATATATTCAAAGCTATATTTCCTTACGCATATAACATCAAAGCCATCGTACAGTCCTGTCAATAAAGCATTTGCATTTTTCTTGGTTTTTTTGATTTTTCATACTTGAGTAATTTTTAAATAGGCTTTACTTGGCAACCAGGTACACTCACACTGAAAAAGGTCAATGGGAAAAGAATTTCATTTTAATCATATATTTGAAATTTGTGATGCAATTGCTGACAAAAGACAACTCCGTCTCAATTTGCAGTTACTAAGGTGAAACTGCTGAAGGCAGACAGAACGTCACATTTGACTTGCCTTCTCCTCGTTGTACCTTTGCCACAGTAAAGTCTTTTGAAAACACTCACTATACAGACATAACGCCCGATAACACACACACTGGCACATGCATACATAGACTCACTCAGTGCGTGAAAGTAAAACTAGACAAAAGGAAATGGCGCATTTTATGTCTCACACAATTTATCCCTGACATCCTCCAATATTTGAACAGTAGTGAAACATTTCATCAGCCTTTAGCTGATTCCACACATGCATGAGTTTGTATGAATCTGTCCCCTGCTGTGTGTGTGTGTGTGTGTGTGTGTCGTTGTAAAGCCGTATCACCTGGTTCAACACACAGACTCAGACAGACACCTAACTACAGCCAGGGCTATATTTAGACGGCCGTGTCGGATGACCGATGAACAACTGTGTTGGCCTAACAGTGACATTTTCCAGCAGTATTATCGTACGTGTAGCAGAGTGTCCGAGTTCATGATTACACATGCCCAGAAAATTAAATTAAATAAAAATGAGGTACTATGTGTTCGTGTTAATTTTTTATTCTAGTCTCCCGCCAGGGTCAGCATGTAAAAGATGAGGAAATATGAATAAAAGTAATATATATTTCCATTTCCAGAGTGTTGATATTCTTTGTTTAGTGAAACCGTAGTGATTGTTTCAAAGATTTTTGCTTTGCTTTTCCTTTCTATGTGCAAATGTTTACAGCCTGAAAAATAGGTTTAGTTATATACATCAAGCACCTTCGTGAAATAACTAGAAGCAGTTATATTTAGTCTTTTTTTTCTCTCCACACCATGTTCATTTTGTTTTGGCACTCAACGGCAAACTTACGTTATCTTATGACCATGTTTTTTTCTTTAAGCTCTTTCCTAAATTTTTCTTGAAGTAATTCTGCTCAACCATGCAGCTCTGCCTTTACTCTAGTTTTAAGCACGACCGCCAAAAAGAAAACAACTTATTAATAGTTCCTACATGACTCTGTGTCAAGTGCACACAGGATTCACACAGTTTTCTATGGCTATATTTAAAACGAACATGCTGTCTTCTGACACTGACGTCCTTTACTGTGAGCTCACCTAGTACCTGGAATTCTCACGAAGCACCATTTAAAGAACGTACAAACCTCAAGCAAGCGTCTCATTGGTGAAATGCCATAAACGACTTTGCTCCAGCTTAGTAGAGATGATTATCATTATTTCTTGCAAAGGTGATTTAAATGTCTATGCTCGAATGTTTATCTCTGTGTATGGACAAGTACAGTGTTGGTGTGGTGTCCTCGTGATCTGACACCACAGTGATGGTGACTGGGTGAGTTAGGTGCTGAAACGGACTCTACCTATAGCGGAGATATTGTGACCTGATGGGCTGATTCAGCTAGTGGTCTGTACATTTAATGCGACGTTTACCTCTCTGTGTTTTAGGAAATGCAATGTACAACAGTAATAAATAACATGGTCCCATTATTTAGATCTACCCCGAGAGCCTCGCACCGACAGATTAACGAGCCAAAACCTTTTCACTTTTTTCTACAGCATAAACAACAGTACTGGCAAGTAAGAGGTTGGTATTTATCGACACAACTATGTTGTGCACCTTTTGGTTATTTTTTAAAAAAAAATTTCACTTTATATTTTGATAAACAAAGTTGATTTATTTGACTGTAATTTTGCTCAGAATCTGCAGCTCTACAGGATTAAAATTACATCATATTAGATGTAATTTTAGACCAACTTCATCTTTACCATCTAATGGTTCACTGATATCCTTTTTTCCAATGTCAGGTCAAACTCTACTGCCTCTTGTTGTCTGTTGGTTTATTGAGTGAATGTATATTTTGTTGAAGTGGATTTATCCAAGAGTAATGACACACAGTTATTTGAATGTGACAGAATATTGCAGGATAAAGGTGCTGAAGTTGAGTGGTTGTTGGTTAGTGTTGAGTGAAAGAGACATGCCAAATTCTCCTCTGGACTACAGCACTGAGGGACACGAGTCTTTCCTTACAGCTTCTTTCATCGTCAGACAAAGATTCAATTTAAAGATTCAACTCCCAAACCCCTGCTGTGAAAAAACCAAAAAAGTCCAACGATGACACGCCCTCTCGCCACAGCAGGGCACTGATATCTGCATATAATAACAATAATCCAGATCTGCTAGTTAGTCTCATTCTCAGTGCTCAGACCGTTCCCTCAGACCAAAGCTGATTGGTGTGGATTACACAAGAATGGATGATATGAGTCAGCAAATGAAGAACCTTATGTGTAAACATGGTGTTGCCGTAGATACAGGTGTACAGTATATTGCATTGGTGCTGTAATATAGCTGGATGCGGTGTTGGTCACATGACCACAGACTCCCTTACTACTGGGTTGAGGAGGTGTCAAGATCTCCCATTGCTGGAGGAGGAAGGTGGAGACGCTGAAGATTTGTCGTTTTCTCTTTGCTCACTTTCGTCAGAGGAGGCAGGTGCTGGAGAGTTACTGCGAGAGATAAAAACACTTATAATAAAAAATAATAGCTCTCGTCCTGGTGCATAAATACAGGGTGAGAAAGTATGCTGATAAATACTTTATAAAGAAATATAATGTGAAAAACAAGTGTGTGTGTGTTATACCTGTCTCCAGTCTGTGTGATGAGCCTCCTGCAGGTCTCCATCTGAACGTCCAGGCCTCTCTTCATTGAGCACATCTCCATGTACTCATGCAGGTGTCGGTTCATGTCACTCTTGGCTGTGGCCAGTTCCATCTGCAGCGGGGAAAACGGTCACAAATACCCCGAGTGAGTTAAATGTTGAGTCAGGACTATAATATCCCACTACACAGATATTCCAAAAGCACAGATCAGGTCCTGCAACCGAATGAGGATTTTGCAGATATCCAGGAGCGATTTTCTCCCCTGAATCCTGCAGAACTTCCCAAAGACCTGCTGTGGTGGTTGGCCATGTTTCCAAGATCTTCAGTCCAGCTTCTCCCACCCCAACTTGATGGTTTTCAGATCTGGTGATTGAGCTGGCCAAGCCGTCACTCTGAACATTACCAGCTACTTTTTCTCCAGATAATTCTTACATACACATAAGGAAGGTTTGGGTTCATCATCTTGCTACAAAAATCCTCATCATGCTTTACTGCGGTTCTTCATTTTGATCCAAACACTTTAAACTTGTTCCAGTTATCTAAAGTTCACTCTTCTGGCATTTTGGTCTGAACTTTAGTGGGTTTTTTTGAACTGGCACTCTGCTCTCGCTCACTCGCTTGTTTTATTCAATGATTAAGCCAATTTAGAAGCAGCATTGTACCTTGTTCTCAAGGAGGACAGTTCTAAGTACTCGTCTTCTTGGGCAGATGGATGGATTTGTTTTTGGGCATTTTTTTGTTAAGATTTATAATGAAAATCACAATCACTCTAACTATGGGGAAAACCCAAAAATAAACCAATTGTTTTAATGGACATTGACTTATTTTGGAATGTTTTAACACCCGGGAGGGTCAAACATGATCAGTTTAAGAGCATCTGCATTTGAATTTCTGGAAAAAAAAACTGCTCACTATAATGCTATGGATTTATCAAGCAGTTAGTGCTGAAAGTACAGTTTTACATGCAAATTTGAATTGACCATAATTCTGTATTAAAATATGCTTTAAAATAATTTGTTTAATTATTTGTTTGAAATGACTGATTTAAACCATTATAATTAATTAGATCCAACAAAAGATAACAGTATTACAAAGTGTGTATGTGTGTGTCATGCATTAAGTATTATTATCAGTTAATCATCACATCATAATCATGGAAAAGAATCTTATAAGACTACAAGCAAGACACTGAAAATATACAATAACACACCAATCCGACATATTTCAAAGAGAAAAATCAAGGTGTCTGACCTCAATCTGGTCAATTGTCTCTTGATATTCCTTCTCTCGGGACTTAAAGAGACATTCTGTGTCGTTAATCACCTTTTCCAAACAGTCCTCCTGGAAGAAAGAGAGAAAGGATGTGACTCTTTTATCATCTGTAATCAGAATATGGGGATATGATATAATAGCGTGTCGTTTCACCCTTTTAGATTTCCAGAAAGCATACTTAAACATTTGTTTGTGTGCTAATCACCTCACAATCAGACACAAAGCAAATAACACTGGGGTTTATGCTTGTATCAGCTCATATTTCACTGACTAATGCAGCTCCTGGCTTCCGAGGGACAGCACACTGTTCAAAATCTACACAGACACTAAATGAAAACAAACCGTGCACCGCCACATTTGGGATGCAGCCTTTCTCACAGTGTGCGTCAAGTATTTTCTCCAGAAACATCCCAGCAGGGCAGTGAAGGTCAGCGGACTCGGCAGTGGGAGACGCAGCTGAATGCATCATCAATCATTGCCGGAGACAAAACTGTATCGACCATCAAATCAACCTGCCGCTTTGCGCAATGGCGCCACCCATGACATCAGAAGTCAGGCTACAGGCTTCCTTGAAATCTGAACACACCATATCAGCACACACCACGGAGCTTTATTAAGGATGACGAGTAAAAAATGTGGGCAGATCCTAACGGTGCACAGATTTTATTGTACCTGAGTCTTTCTTCAACTAGTTGCAGTGAAAACAAGACTGACTCACACATCCACTTCACTGCAACCGTCGTTAAAAACGAGAAACAGGACTTTTATAGACCTAGGATTTCTAGGGGCTAGGAGAGATGGACAACAAGCCGAGCAGGGTACCTTGAGGACAAGGGTATAGAACCCCTGGTAACTCAGCCACAGCCTGAAAATCAGATTGAAATGACTCATTTGGCCAGAACCTACCTCTCCTGGTGGGTGTGTGGGGTCAGAAGGAAGAGTGCATCCTGGGAAATCCTCCCACAGAAGCAGCGTCTCCTCTGTCTCCTCCCAGGCCAGACTGTCGCAATCATCTTCAAACTCACATTCACGTCTATAATAAAATCATGTGCACGCACAAGAAACCATAATTAGCGCTGGACTGAAGGACCCCGTCATCTCATCTCAATGTCAGACCACTCACAGCTGGTTCAGCATCCTCTGCATCTCTTCGTTGATCTGATTGGCTGACGAGCCGCACTGCTCCTCTTCTTTGACCACACCTCCATCACTTTCAGAGGTGCTGACCGGTTCATCACACTCGCTCCCATTGAATGACATGGGGGTTTGTTTCCGCCGGCAGTTCAGGGACGACTGGTTGTTAGGAACCTACAGAACCATATTTGATCATAAGTGGTAAACTAAACAAACAAAAATAAACGTGGAAAGTAAAAGAACCAGAGGTGAGAACATGAATTGGTCCGTTTTAGCTTTGGTACCTGGTACATCTGGATCACATCTTCACAGTTCCTCTGCTGAGCTACGTCACACAGACGAGCGGTGATGTCAATCCTGCGGCATATGTCCATGTCCACCTTCATGGCTTTCTCCTGGATTTTACTGTCCAACTCTGACAAGTTCTACAGAGAGGATCGAGGTTCGATATGTTGAAAAAAAAGAACAATGACTAATACATGTTTTATGAAAATAGTTGCATTAAAAGGCTTATAGCCTATTTACGAAATCTTTATAAATAAGTATTAAGCATCAAATTAAGTGACAAAAAAATCATCAAGTTTCAAAGGGCTTTTAAACCAGCTCATACTGTGAATCTGTATATTTGATGAGGTAAAAGCAAGCTAAAAAGCACAAAAACACCTGACACCTTATTCTTTATTACTAATCTACAAATTAGTAAAAGCTACACTGACATGACAGAGTGTGAGTGTGTGGGCACAGGGGGTTGATTTACATGCTACAGAACTGGTTCTTGCTTTATTAAACGTTTAATTAGGGAGCAGTCTCAATCATAAAATCCTTCACTGGTACGCGGACAGACGGTTTTTATGTGCTCACGTTGCTCATGAGGCCTTTGAAGAGAACCAGCTCTGCCTTCAGCTGCTGAACTCTGAGAGCCAACTCGTCCTGACAGCCTTCACTCTCCTGCAAGTCCTGCACACACACATACAGGAAGCCACAAAGAACACACATTAATCACAGTGTGTGCACACACACACAAACCACAGAGATGTTCTTTTACTGGAAATTATAGGTCACATTATCCAAGCAAGGTAATCAACAAAATCAACAGCGCACAGAAACTTATGCACAAAAAACGCATAATTTACTGTGGGAAGCTTGGTGTGATGGCACTGCGGCACGCTCTGCTCCTGGCTTATGCATGTAATGAAACATTGGTCAGACCCTTTTTAGTGCAGCATGTGGTGTGCGGCTGATGTGTTATTGCCAACTCAACAGCGTCAGGTACCGGATTTTCAGCAACAGTACACGTGAGCTCAAATATACAAGAAGTGAATGCACACACCTGCCTACCCACACATGCACACAGGAAATCAACATTTGGCTTCATAAAAACACAACTGCAGGAAACCCAAATATGTCAATCAACCTGACAGCAGGTGACACAGTCAGACGAAAATGTGGGTCACTACTTTTTAAAATAAACTTTTTGTCTAATTTAAATGGGAATAAACACAGTTTAATCCAGAGGTTGAATAAAATCTGAAGAGTTGAACCAGCTGTGATAAATGACAGGTGGAAATGGTGAGTGTTAGGAAAGAGTGACAGCTTGTTCTCTCACCAGTGTGAGAAAGTGATCGACATGGTCATAGAACCAGCCTAATATAAATTCAAACAAAAACACATGTTATATCCAGCTTTTGTCAGTTTTATGAAAAATGTCACAGAGGTTTTTAACTCACTAATAAACACTTTTTGAAATATACTGCATTTCTGGTTCGTAGACATGTAACAGACAAATGCTTTTGCACAGAGCAGCTGTCTTTGCTTTACCTCCTGTAGGTCTGCAATCTTCTGCTGCAGATCCATCCTCATAGTGTATTCCTCTTCCCATCTAAAAGACACAGAGATTATCGGAATAGTTTTTAGTCAGTGCGTTAATGTAGAAAACTAGTCGACAGAACACACAAGAACACTGCAGAAACAGACATGTTGTATTACACGTAAAGGTGCGTAAAGCATCTTTTGGACCTGCTTATAAAAAAAATTAATTAAGAATAAAGTGTGTAAAAGAATATTGATACACTTGAGCATCGTGATACAATATTTACATTTTTCATTAACAGTTTACCTGCAACATTTATAGGCAGGCAGTGTTTGATTTTGTGTTGTTTAAACTCCTGATGACTAGGTAGATGTTAGTTGTAGGCTCAGATGTTTGACAGAAGAGCGTGTTGAGAACTTTTCTAAAATTAGTTTTTAAAAACTCAATATTTTGCTTACAGTACAACAATACATTTCAGGTTCAAAAGTCATAGATGTTAACTAACTAGATCAGGGGTTGAAAACTCCACCTGCCTGAAAACCCCTGATCCAGAACATCAGCAGTCGGACAACTCGAATTAGTTTATCTGCCCAAGCAAACTGGATAGTGACAGCCAAAAAGCTTCACGCGACATTACGTCGCACTCTACACGCAGAGACAACCATTCACACCCACATTCACACCTATGGGTAATTTAGAGTCCCCAGTTAATCTAACATCCATGTGTTTGGACTGTAAGAGGAAGTTGGAGGTCTCACAGGAAACCAACACAAGCACGAGGTAAACATGGAAACACCACACAGAAAGGCCACGGTTGATAAGGGATGCAAACCCACAACCTTCTAACTCAAAAGATTATAATAATTAAAATTTGTAATCGGCCAAAGACGAACCGAGGTTCATGCGAGGGGACGTTTGATCCCCAGCTCCTCAAGCCAAGGCCAGTGCCACCAAATATGTGTGTGAGTTTAGGAGAGCTGGATTTCAATCTGGCTATGTGGGATCCCAAGATGATCACAATGTAATCTAGAGAAATGTTGCATTAAACAACTGGATGGAAAAAGGGCAAGTAAAAAGGGAAAGTGCCAACGACTGGGGGGTACTGGGTGTGTGAATTATTGAGGAATCACTTGCGTGATGAATTTAACTACCGTGATGTAGCTCAGACAAATGCCCCACAAATCCTAAGTTTAATACATTTAAAAGCCTGAGAACTGATTTCAAATGTGACATGACACACGTGCCTTGGGGAAATCCACTTATTGCAGAGTCTGCAACCTCTTAAATAAGCGCTGTTTGAAATGCAGAAATCTGCGGCGCATGGAGACCTTTAGGGAGTACTAAATCTGAAAGACACTGAGTCATGAAACAGGAGTTGTTGTTGTCGTAGGGGATGCTTGTTTGATCAGTAAGGTGAGAGCGAATGTCGAGCCGAATGTCGAGAAGTGCTTCCTTCTGCAAACCAAGCCCCCATCCAGCAGCTTGCAGTGCATGCTGCATTGCAGATACAGTGTGGAGTGTGTGTGTGTGTGGGGGGGGGTGCAGTGGGAGTGAAACACGGCAGAAACTATGAGAGAGGAAATGTTCAGCAAGGGGGACTGTGTCAGGGTTTACGTGACGACAATGTGAAGTTGAGGGTGTGGTGGGGACAATGAGGGCCAAGTGAGAATGGGAGGGTAATGGAGGACAGTTGTCCTTGAATACAAGGTGGGCAAAACAGTTAGAAAATGTAAAACAATATTTAAGGTGAGTCATACAGAAATGTCATCATTTCTATTTCAAATATTTGTCTGTGTTCAACAGCACCTACAATACGCTTACAGATACCGAGATGCAGCCAGGCCCCGTTACAGTCAGAGACACTGGTTTTTTTAGGCAGTGAGAAGCGGGACATGGTATGTCCCACACCTTAACTCCAGAAGTCAGTTCTGTGGACGAACAGTCAGCAGATGATCCACCTTCAAATAAAAACTAAATGCGCGTCTGATGTCACCATCTGGGGTTCGTCCCCTTCCGTATTCACAAAGAGCCCTGTGTCCGAATGCATGGCTGCTCATTTGGACGTAATACGAAGAAATGTGCTAGGACAGGGGGAGCTAGTTCACCCAGGACAAATAATACATAACCACAACTGCATAACCACACTAAATCCATTGTAAACTTTATGAAATAAAGAGTGTCACTGTCCTCATTCAGCAAGTCTGAACAGGTCATCCTCCCCGTGTGTAAACAGCTGTGTCTCCAAACTGGATTTGAACTGGCGATGTCATGGGGTGACACTGTTCTAAATTAGTCACTGATGATGAATAAGTAATTCTAGACTAATGAAATTTTGTTGAAAGTCGAATGTGATCCCAGGTTCACAGCTAGCAAATATTCTCTTTATTAATATTATGGTCAGTTAATTTACGTTATAGAAGTTTATGACTATAATAAAACATCAGAAAGCGGTGAAAAATGTCTAGTATGAATTGTCATGTTCTTGTCATAATTAATACCACAAAAAACAGAATCATATCTATAAAATTGCCGCCTAAAAACCAACAAAAACTATCTGTAACTGCATGACTCCATTTAACAGTTCAGCTCTAAAGTATCTGACTTAAACGTGAAAACATAAATGAAAATCTGCTGATGTAGTATGTTTTTTTCCACCAAACCGCCATCAGGATTTCTTAAAAAAAAAAAAATCATAAATATCTTTTACCCTCAGAGACTGACGCATTAAATCTGTTGTATGGTAAATATGAGGATTTTTCCATAAAGTGAGACATGGGTGAGTCAACTTTCCAGAGACCTTCATGAGCTCTGAAGTGCACATTTGTGCCACACATTGACTCCACTTGTCACAAATAAACTTTGACCTTCATTTGTCTTTATATTTAGGCGGTGACGCGTATGATTTTTGGGGAGTATTTCTAGCAGCAGCACCTGCCTCTGCGGTCGGAGGGGAAGTGGATGCAGGCTCAGGCCGGAGTTGACGGATGGAGCGGATTAGTGCTTACTCTGCTCCTGCTCGAGACAGCTGGTCTGCAGCTGCTTCGCAGCTCTGGCCACTCTTAAACCACGCGACAATCAGCAGAAATGTCATTGTGGGCTCATTCAATAAAGCATTTTATTCCATTTACCTGCGTTTATACTCGTCTCTCTCCCTCTTCACTTTGGCCAGGACATTGTACAGGGCCCTTATCTCTGGGGTGATGGTGTCAATCTGGACCCCAACTCCATCCGGGTGCACCCAGGACACTCCTGGGCTGGTCAGACGCTCCGCACCAGGCCCAAACTTGCGGGAGTGGTTGTAGGACCAGATGGTTCCCGGGAGGAACCGTGGTGGAAGGTTGGTGGAGTTGCCTACACTGGCGTTGGGGACTTTAGAGCCAGAACCAGGGGAGTCCACACAGGGGGAGGACTGGGTGATAGTGATGGCTGGTTTATTAGTTTGGGTGGAACTAGTGTTTTCAGGAGCTGCAGGTGCGAGGCTTGACATGAGCGGCGGGGTGAACAGTGTTGTAGGCCTCCGAGCTGAGTTGTTGGTGTTGTGGAAGGGGAGGGAGCCAGGCCGGAGAGGTATAGTGCCAACAAACCCGGTCTGAACCCCCGCTTCCTGCGTATGCCCCCTGTTCTCGCAGCTGCCCCCTTGACCGCCCTTGTTGGCATCCAGCGCCTGTTGCAGCTGCTTCTCCAGAATCTTATTTCTGCGCTCCAGCTCGTGCACTTTGGCCAAAAAGCACCTGAAGCGCAGGTTGAGGGTTTTGAGGACGCTGATGTTGGATCCCAGGTCGTTTCGAAGGGCCATGGCTGCAGGGGGATGCGGCGCGGCGCGGTGCTGGTACAGGCTGCTGGGGCTGGGGTGGAGGTACGATGAGCTCTGGGAGGCTGCGGTGAAGTCGGGCCCAGCCGGATCAGGCCCCAGACCGGGATGCTCAGCCAACAGAAGCGACGCCGGGTCCGATCCACCGAAAACCGCGTCGGGCAGGAGGCCGGAGGGAGAGTCCGGGTGTCCAGGCGTGTGGCTCGACTGCGGAAGCTGTTGGAGATGCGTGTTAGCCCCCAACAAAGGATTCATGCTATTGTAGGAGAAACTGAAGCGCTGCAGATCTGGCATGAACACGGACGGAAATGGTCTTGCTACGACAAAACACAGAGACGCGACTGACGGGAAGTAGCCGGTGAACGTAACGGACAAACGCCAGGATCCCCCGGATTACGTAACGGATTCTAAATGCGGGTCTTATCCTTAAAGCTGAGAGGTCCTGACGTCGGCTGCTGGATCGGGACTGTCACGGTCGAGTCGGGATGAGCTGAGAGGAGGGTCGCAAACTGCGGCGACACTGGGCGTGAGCCGCTCGGATGTTCCGCAAAATAAACGCGACGAAAGCTGGACGAGGACGCGAAGCGCGAATGGATCACGGAGGAATCCGCCGTCACTGAAGGTCTGGCAACAAGAAGCGACCGCAGCAAAGAGCAGGAGCTGCGGGATTGGAAGAGCCCGGCTACCGTAAAGACGCGACTAGAGGAGACGCGTTAACCGTTTGTTTCCCTGGAGGGTCGTTAAATGGGGGGGTCAGGGGCACAAATGCACATTTCAAAAGTCCTGATATTAGACAAAAACACATTTGACATGCACAGTCTTTAATAAAATAAAATAAAAATCATCTTATCACACATCACACATATACATACATGTGGCATGCATCACACATATATGTATCATACACATACAACAGAGGAAAATGCAGTAACTGAATATGTTTTTCTGTCCATCTATTCATCTGTCTGCTTTTCTATCTGTCTCATTCCATCCTCCTCAGGCTCCCTTGGAGACAGGAGAGTGTGAAGAGGAAAAAGAGGACAGAGGCCTGAGGTGAAGAAACAGTTCTTACTTCCACCTCCTTCCTTCCCTGCTCTCACCTCCTGACCTTCTCTTGCCCGACCACCATGACTTACGTGTCATCACTGAATTCCCCGTTCATCACCTGGAACAGTAAGAGGTTTATCACGCAGTGTGACTTGGCAACCATAGCAGGGATTAAAGTGACCACAGGTGCTCCAGGCTCCAGGTTAGTGACTCAGTTTCTTTGCCCAGTGCAAATCCAAACACAGTCTGTAAGATTCAGTTGAGCAATGTGGGAAAGTCTGGGATCTTTGGAGTATCTGTAAAAGTTAAGACTATGGCACTGAACGCCTCAACAACATTTTGTAAAATCCTTTCGATGTCCTGTCATCTCTGAGGATGAGAGCAGAGGCCAGGAGGAAGGTGGTGCAGAAGTCTTCAGCCACCTCAAACAAAACATGCTTTTATTTCTTTCTTGAAAGTGTAGATCATGGAATCAGAAACTTAATACAGCAGAGTTTATGTTTGCATGTCTCAGGTCTTTGTTGGCAGGACTGTCAGAGGAGTGTGGCATAGAAGCAACATTTTGCTCCAGTTTGAAACTTTTATTTCTGCAAGGAAGAAATAAAAATATCCATATTATTGATATAGAAGACTGAATCCACAACAAAGTTTTATCTTATATCTTTCATTTCTAATATCTGATCACCCTGTTCACTTCAGCACACTGGTATTAATCTTTTAGACCTGTCCATGTTATTTTGAAGAAGAGATCATTGTAAACTTCCACATGTGTGTTTGTGGACTTTGTCCTCTTTCCATTTCTTCATGGTGGACTGGAGGTCCAGGTCAGGTTTGTTTGCACCTGGAAATTCCTTGACAGCATCCTGGACCATGTTCTTACAGGCGGCTCCCTGATCCTCCATCTGTGTCTTGAAAACACACACATGACTGTCAGCAGGATGTCCCCACATGAAGAGATGGTGGTGAGTCCTGAAAATCCAGAACATTGTGCCAGAACAAGAAAGACACAGATTTACTCATTTGCAGACAAGCTCATTCTCCATCTTTCATTGGTGTTACAAGCAGACTGGATATTACTCACGTTCGTCTCCACATGCATGAAGAATACAAATCAGAGAAGACACACACATCACTGATGTCTGCAGACATTTGGGCAAATAAGCACGGGCATTGTGCAGCACAGCTTCAAACTGGGGATTACCGGTTGATGGTGTTGCTAATCCCATAGAGGTTGTTCTCCATAGTTTTCAAAGCCAAACGCAGACAGAGAAGCTCAGAACAATGTGTAAACTTACAACAGAACCAAAGTCAGATACAAGCGATGCATTTAGAAAAGCAAAAAGGTTTCTGAAGTGTAATGTGCATTTAACATAGAGTGAACCTCAGAGAAACCTTGATAATTTAATTTGACTATTTTTTTTTCAAAGATTTAAAATTACCTTTTTAGTTTTACATAGGGACTAAATAATTATTTAAACTAACGTGTTATAATGAACCTGCTGGGCAAGTAAGGTTTATGTGAATGCTGTATATTTTAGTACAGCAGATCTTCAGGCAATGGTCCAGAGAGTTGAGACAGGTGGTGAGCAGAGAGAATGTCAAACACAAAGCCCTGCATGCCGGACCGAAGACCCCCGTCACCCTGAACACCCAGGCATCATGGCACAGGCTGGCAGAGAAGGCCTTCAGTCCCCACGTGCTCCCACTAACCGCGACACACACACGGTCTTCGTCCTGATTTTCCTCTCTGCTGCTCAGTGGTTGACATTACAGAACAATCTACCTGGTAATTATGACGAATGGCGCCCCTAAGAGGGTGAAGTCAGAATTGCAGGTGACAGGAGCCAGGTGACTGAAGTAAGGCCTGGAGACCTGAGCTGCTTTCTTTTCCTACAATAGACGGATTCCCTAGGCAAGAATAAAGGGCAAACAGGGGACGTTGTAGATGGAAGACAAGAACATTTGTCATTTGTCGTCTATTTTCTACTTGATCACCCAATAACCAGCTGACCCCTGTCCACCTGATCTCTCAACCCAAAGTACAACAGAAGTTATTAATAAGCTGGACAGAGCAGAGCAAAATATCTCAAAAAGAGAGTCTGCAGAGAAGAACATCTGTAGGGAGGAGCAAAGCATAAATAGGGGAATAAAAAACAGAACAACAGATTTTCTAACATCACAGTTCAATAAATTCCTTTTTTAAATGTTTTCTTGCACCATCCAAAATGTACATATCCAAACACATACGTGCAGAAAAACATAAGCAGCATTTCTACTCATCTTTATCGTTTTAAAAGCCCTTTCATTTTTTTCCTCAGATGGACAAAATTGCCTCTTATTTAATTTTAATCTGAACCCTCCTTCTGTAAAGCCAGGTGACATTTGCCTGGAGAGAAAATGTGCAACTGACAGTCTGAGTAGATGCCATGCAAAGTGATAGTGTGAAGTGTTAGAGACTGAGGAGGACAGCGGGGGGGGGGGCACTCTTTTTACCCACTGTGTCTGCCCATATCCATCATTGATAATGAATTCTTTTTGTATATTATCCCCATCACTGATACCACTTTGATTATATGACTCAAAAGGAACAGGGACTGTAATGTATGCAGTTTAAAGAAACCAGCTGTCTGGGAATAAAGGAACCCGTCTTTATACAGAGTCAGTTGAAAAAAAAAAAAAAAAAAAAAAAAAAAAAAACACTGACTCATTTGATGTCTGATATTCTAAATATCATTTTCTGGATGATTTAAATGCATTTTAATACACCAAAGCTATCCTGCCCAGTTAAGACTGGGGATTTAGATCAACAGTGCATTGGTGATTAGGAAGAGAACCCTGGTTTCAACCCACATCTAGGACATAAAAACCTCTTGAAGTTGGCTGTAGCAGCCTTTGCTGTAATTTGTTCTTGCATATGGAGGTTGATTCCAGCTACATATTTTGGTTTTTAAATTAATTGGTTTTAGCAAAAACCCAAACAAGTTGTATTAACTATAGAATTTTGTAATTAACATTTCAGTGATCTCTGCCAGAGACGTACTTTTTGTTTATTGCATGTGAACATAAGCATTTATAAAGCTTTTATGGATTTGCTCTGTGGAAAGACGACAAAGTGAATCTCACAAACAGAGGACTTTATTCCATCACTGTCTGCAGCACGACAGTACTACAGACCGATGAAGACTCACAGCTTCACGCCATCTCACAAGAACAGAACAGGGAATCAACAAAAGAAAAAAAAAAATTGGTCACCAATTTGAATCTTTTCATTTGCTCCGTGTGGGACCTTTCCTCAGGCATTAAATGAGGGTCGACAATCAGATGGAACGAGCAGAGCTATAGCTAATACAATGTCTCATTGTGAATGTACAACTCTCTGCTGGTTTACTCCTTGGAAGCCATGTGGGCCATCAGGTCGCAGACACGGTTGCTGTAGCCAAACTCGTTATCGTACCTGTTGTAAAGGCAAAACGTTTTTTTATTCATAAGCACAAATGATAAAAAAAAAGCATCCAAATATGATTTATGCCAAATCCATACCATGAAACCAGCTTGACAAAGTGGTCATTGAGGGCAATGCCAGCACCAGCATCAAAGATTGATGAGTGAGAGTCGCTGTTAAAGTCTGTGGAGACCACCTGCAGCATGGGGAAGACATGTCAAACTCAAAGTAGACAGCTGATCGGGGAAAGATGAAAGAAAGGAGACCGTCAAACACACCTGGTCCTCTGTGTATGCCAGAACACCCTTCATAGGTCCTTCAGCTGCAGCTTTCACAACTTTCTTGATGTCGTCATATTTGGCCTGAGGAGAAACGTTTGGTTTGTTTTACACTAAACTCCTTCAACAGGCCTTTGTTTTTTTTTTTATGCCCTATATATTTGTTAGGACATTTGTAAATCTCCTAAAGTTGCTGTAATTAAGGCAATTATGGACCATTTTCAGCAGCCTTTTTTCACTACACACAGTACTTGAGTCACTACCACAAATTGATTCATTTAAATAAAATACATTCACCAGTTAAAAGGTTATGAATCATTGCATTGTGCTGTCACTCACTGGTTTCTCCAGGCGAACTGTCAGGTCAACCACTGATACGTTGGGGGTTGGAACACGGAAGGCCATGCCAGTCAGCTTCCTGTAAAATATGAGTTTACAGTAATGACTGATTTGGTGCTATAAACCAAAATTAAGTCCTGCTCATGCAGAGCTAGAATCTCCAGTGAAGTCATGCGTTCTGGGCACTGACCCATTGAGCTCAGGGATGACCTTGCCAACAGCTTTGGCAGCTCCAGTGGAGGCAGGGATGATGTTCTGGCTTGCACCACGGCCATCCCTCCACAGCTTACCGGAGGGGCCGTCCACGGTTTTCTGGGTGGCGGTGATGGCATGGACTGTGCTCTGATGGACAGAGACAGAATGATGAGCCTCTAAAACTAATGTCAAATCTGGTTTAGGTGCTGCTTAGCATCATAGATTGTTCCAAGAAGAGGTTTAATCCTCACCATCAGGCCCTCAATGATGCCAAAGTTGTCATTGATGACCTTGGCCAGAGGGGCCAGACAATTGGTTGTGCAGGAGGCATTGCTGTGGAGACAATGTGATGGTTAAACTTTTTTTGTATAAAATCTTTAAAATTAAATACAGAATTTACATTTTCTCAAAACAAAGACATCTGTAAGACCGATTCCTACCTGACAACCTGGAGGGACTTGTCATATTTCTCGTGATTGACGCCCATAACAAACATGGGAGCATCAGCACTGGGTGCAGAGATGATGACCCTCTTGGCACCACCCTTCAAGTGAGCCTGTGATGACACATTGAAGTCTATTAAACCTGTTGTGCCGTCAGGCTCAGGTCACATTCTACATTCCATCATGTCAAACAGCAAGACACTGTTGTTTAGGAGTAAGGGAGACGGCCGGGTACTCACAGAGGCCTTCTCAATGGTGGTGAACACACCAGTGGACTCAACCACATAGTTGGCACCAGCCTCACCCCACTTGATGTTGGTAGGGTCACGCCTGGGGAAAAAAATAATAATTTTAGGTTCACAGCACATTCCAAGTTCTTCTTTTTGCTAGTGTTTTGTAAAATGTCAAGATAAAATGTGTTGTGTACGAAAAGTGGAACTCACTCATGGAAAACAGTGATTTTCTGTCCATCGATGACCAGCTTGCCACCCTCGGCCTTGACCTCCCCCTTGAAGGGGCCATGGGTGGAGTCATACTTGAACATGTAAACCTAAGAGGAAATAAGAGTGTTTGAGTTGAGCTTCAAGCTCATTTTAATGCACATTTATATATTAACGTTTTGCTTTTTTTTTTTTTTTTTTTTCCACCCACCATGTACTCCAGATCAATGAAAGGGTCATTGATGGCCACAATCTCCACCTTCTTGGAGCTGAAAGCAGCACGGGTCACCAGACGACCAATGCGGCCAAATCTGAAAAGTGAATAGCTGTGTTTCAGTCTGGCCTCTAGATGGTGATGTGACACCATGTAACTGAACAAACTCGAACTTCACTACAGTGAAACAGAACTGCAGATGTGAGTGTGAACCAAAAAATAAAAAACACACTATTTTTGCACATTGGCTCCAGCCCAGCATGGCCCATTTTACATTACTGTTCTCTCTCCCCCTTAACCCCCTTTTTGTGTGGGATACATGAGACCCCTCAGGAGACCTGAAACCACAGCTGAAGAAAGGGCAGAGATCAGGAGGAGGGGGCTGAAAGGGACGCGTGTTTCAGAGCATGTGGCCGAGGAGTTCTCACATTCTCCTCTTGTGAAAGGCTAAAGTTGAAAGGAACCAAATGTGGTAATCCTGGTGACGGCAGCACGCTGTTTGATCAGCAGCTCAGTTATTTTTTAACTACAAATCCTGGCAGAGATGCACTCTGTCCTCAGACAGGGGGTGGGGGGGAGATAAAGAACGGCTTCAGCAGACAGGTAGACTTTATCAAATTAGTTACGCAGTTCCTCACACAAACAGAACAATCCTGTCGAATGGCCTGCATGTGGAAGTCGCTGCCCACATTGTTATCTGCGGCGAGCCAAAGTTCAACACTGGGGGGATGGGGGGGCACACATGCCAACAACCAAATAACAGTCCACTGTTTGGCATGTGTGCATCTGTGCATGTCCTGTTACAAACACCCCCCCACCATCAGATAAATGGGGGGGGGGTCACTATTCACCTGCTTACAGTATGCACATTGTCAGATCACAAGGTCAAGACAGTGGAGGCTGAAGATTTTGAAATCATTAGGAATATTCCACTAAACAGGGAGGGCAGGTCCGAACCGGTTTGTCTTTCAATAATGTTGTAAGACCTTAAAGCTCCTACGCAAGTATTTTTCAATTGTCTTTAGTATCAAACCACTAAGCCGGACATTAAAAAAAATAATAATAATTTCTCTCCTAAATCAAGTCATTTACCTACTGAGTGCCTTTGTTTGTGTTCCAGTAATATGGTAAGATTTTAGTCTGAAAACACATTTTCATCTTTAAAAAGGGAAAGTTCTAAAGTTTGAAGTATCCCCAGACACACAGATTAGTGAGGTGGGGCACGGTGAGCTCGGAGCACAGACGGAGTTCATGTGTGTTGTCAGTTTGCCTTCATCAAGGAGACTTTGGTTCATTTTAAAGTGAGGGAATAAACATTCTTACCCATTGATGCCAACTTTCACCATTTTGCCTGGGTGGGTCTAGTCCTCTGGGGGAGAAATTAGAAGGAGTATTAATGCCTTTTGTTAAATATTAATAAAACAACATTTATGGCACACAGTTAATACTCCTCCTTGTGCAGAGATAAGAAATAAATCTAAATAACTTAAAGGTACGGCATCGACAAGCCATCAGTGACCCCAGTCCAAGTCAATATGAATGGGAGAGTCAGTCTGCAGTTACAAAACCAATCAAAGAGCTTCCTGCAAGCATAGAATCTAAACACATTACCAGTTCTACAGCCACATAAATATTTAGAATATCACAGTAGCTCAATAAAATAATCAGACATGATTTCAGTGCAACTCTATGACCAAAGCTGTTAAAATAAAGTTCAGTCAACCACATGCGGATTGTCCCCAGGTGATCCAAATCTAGGCGTTGAGTCCTGCAACCTGTTGCGGAGGCCCTGCAGGGTTCAGACCCTCTCTGACCAAAACCCCTCAATCATTAAAGGTATTTACCGTTTGTGAGATGCCTCAGTCTGTCTTGCGACTCCCGATGTGAGTGGGGAACAGCAAAGTGAAGCTGTTTGCTTTTATGACTGACCAAACTTTGAAACCACGCCCCCCCCCCGCTTGATGATCACTGCTCCTGTCCCCGCCCACCTCCCCCCCATGAATGTCAAGGTCGTCAGCCTGCAGAAAGACACACACACTAGCCTCTGCAACCTCACGTCATGTCAGATTAACACCCCAGAAAGTTTTCTCTTTTTATCCAGTTTCTTTTGTTAATTTAATAATTCTCATTTGTATTTACTTTGCCTCCTTTAAAAAGTCCAGAAATTATTTTGGGTAAATTATTTTCAGACTTGCTTCAGATAGTGACCTGAAAAGAGAGAGAGGGGTTCCTTCCTGACCTTCTCAGTTCATACAGACACAGAGACACAGAGGGAGCAAGTGGGGGATCAAATCTCTGATCTCTGACTCTGACATTTACTTTCCAAAGACCACGACCCTTCACTTTAAGACACTCACCCTTCTCTTTCCAACTCTCCATCCCTCCAGCAGAAGTTAAAGTGTGAATCCTGGTTACTCAACACGAACATATAATCACCGCACGTCTGCAGAGGAGGCTTCCTGAGTCCATTTTGAAAAACTGCTGCTTTGTCTTGTTTAGGAATTACAGAACCTGAATGCTTAAGGATCCCTTTCTTCACTTAAAGACAGGTGGCTTTGTCTGAACCGACGTGCCGCACTCAACGCGTTACGCCGCTGCAAAATGAAGCATCTTCACGTTTGCTTGTTCTGTACAAAAATGACAAGGCCCAGACATCAGTGGCTTCCTCCTTTCTCCCTTATGAATTTTATTTTGACTCGTGTGTCTGGCAACTGCGTGTCTTTGAAAAGAAAATACTCCTGAGGCAATTATAAATGTTAAATCTGAATAATGAGGTTGTCAGTTTAACCCAGAGGGCCATTTACACTGAATCATGTTGAAAATAAACCCCCGGAGTGTAGACTGGGCCTCACCAGCACGCAGACCCGACAGTGAATTGAAACCTAACCCGTGGCCTTGGCATCTTGTCACCACGACAGTCCAATGAACGTGCAACATATTACATATTGTTTTTGCACTTCAGCTGGTCATGTGATTAGACATATTTTGCTGCCGGTAGGAGGCATGTCGCTCTGCACCAAAACTGGACAGTGCTGGTGTGTTTTATGGCTGCAGTCCAGTTCTCTGGACATAGCTGAACTTCCACAACCCTGAGTGTATGCATAGCGGTCTTGGCCTCTGCTTTGCAGCTTAAGGTCAAAGAGGGGAAGTAAAGGTCAGGCTAAGATTAGACTCTGGCTGGCTGCTTCTTACACAGGCCATGCTATACTCTCAGTACTGTAAATGCCATCTCATACAGATCACATGTTCTTCCTACATTACAACGGCCAAAATTTACCTAGTGTAAAGTAGACGTGACTGGCCATGGGATATAATATCTGGGGGAATTATTTTAGTTCAGCAGAAAGTTCACTGTAAGATTATAGATGTTCATTTAAAACAGCAGCATTACTTTAAGCTTTTAGTTTTACCAGTCGTAAGTGCGTAAGGGTGCATCCAGTTGACTTCATCAGAAAGTGCAGAGATTACAAAAAGCATAGATCACCACGTGTTGATATGTGGACCATTTTGTTTGCATGCAGAAAGGCCTCCAGCTTCGTCAAAGTCCAGTTCAAAGTCTAGAGAGCAGCTGCGTGTGGTATTGGACAGAAAACCCACAGCCTCAGAGTGCCATCAAGTGTTGTTACAGAAAAACTGCATCTGCTTGATCTGTCAGGCTTCAAAGTTCAACAGAAATACTGACACCAATAAAAAGAATGGACGGCCCAATAATTTGCACGTGTTATGTGTAGCTCTGCAACTAACATTTGTAATGATGAATGACCCCTAAAGTGACATCATTCAACTTTTTTTTTTCTCTGAGTAAAATGTGAGAGGGTAAAACCAGTTTGCCTGACTAACTTAAACAGGTAAAAGATTGTTCAATTTATTGAGCATTCATTTTCAATTTGCTCCACGTTTGTTGCTTAATATAATATAAATTATTATATACCTGTAATGTGCGGTTTTTACACAACCTCATAGTGAAAACCTACCACCAGGTCATGTGTAACGTGCATCTGTAATGTGCTCCCTTAGGACGTAAAAAATTTTTTAACTTTTGCTCCTTTTCCACATCAACATTTGAGAATTGCCACTAAATCGGGAAAGAAAGCAAGTAGTGTTTAAAAACTAGGCACGTCGGTGTAACCAGGACATTCAAAATCACGAATTATACAATTGGATCATAGTAAAAAAACGCACATTACAGAAATATAGGTCAGAACATTATGGGATTATCAAAAAAATACAAAATTTTGTTCCACTTTCTGCTCGATGCTTTGCTACAATTTTGCCGTTAGACTTTCAGTAAAGCCCCAAGAGCCAAAACGAGCCAAAACGAACCTGTCAGAATAATTTGAAGCTCGCTTGTGAAGGACAAACCGAGATAATGTGATCACTCCTATTTCTGTAAGAGAAAAAAAGCTGAAAAAGAAAAAGCACACCACCGCAAATGTCAAATCTATTTATTCATGCAAATCATAGGTAACAAAAACAGGTGCCGTCATTTTTGGATCTCCACGTCCATTACACCGGCTTTTCCACGCAATCCTCTGGCCATAAAATGCTTTAACATCTTTATATTTACTGTATGCAGACAAAGCTACAAATACGTAAAGTGCCAAACTAGTTAAAAAAACAAGCCCTGCGCTCAAAGATGATCAGTCGATGTAAACATAAGTCACATATTCTAATATTTAATTTAATACTTTCACATGGACAAACAAAATTTACTGTGTTAAACAGCTACAACAGTATGAAGCATCTGATCTACGCTGGTTGAAACGACATTAGCAACACTGCAAGTTTACGCCACACTACACGTAATCACCTTCAGTGCAGGTGATTTTCTTTAGGATCTAAGAAGGATGTAATCAGTCTCTCTCTCTCTACTAACAACCCAGTCCACTCATGGACCCGATCCGATCCAGCTTGAGCCCAAAGCAGCCCCTGTTCCAACCCCTCCGTGACCGGTCTGGTTCTGCTCGCTTCTGATTGGCCAGAGCCCCCTTTAGCAGACGCAGCCAGGGGGTCTCAGCTTGTGTTTGCATATCAGCCAGTTTGGGGTACTCAGACGCTTTGGCCCCAGAGGAGAAAGTCGACTGCTCGTCTGGTTGGGTGTTCAACAGGTTCTCTAGGTCATCCAGGGTCAAAAGATCATTATAGCGTTCCAGAAACTGCTCCATAAACTGCAGAGAGGAAAGAGAGATGAAATTTAATTGTCAGGGAGTGTACGAAGAAAAATAATTCAATCAGTGATACATTTCATTACATTCGCTTCCTTCTAGACTCGTCTCTTGCACTCCACTATTCATCCACTCTGAGTCCTCCTCAATCTACTCTGTGCATCCTTTCCCCCCCTCCTTCCCCTTCCCTCCCTCCTCATGTACCTGCACAGCATCAGGAGAAGGATGCAGAGCTCGAGCCTCCGTGATCTCCAGGGGTGTCAGGAGGAGCAGAGAGGCACACAGCAGCACAGGACACAGCATGGCAGCGGCGATGAAGAGCAGGAACGATGAAATTGAAAAGCCAAGACAGAGAGGCTACAAGACACAGACACAGACAAAATGAAGTGAAAAAAATTTAGGTTCCATTGGCAAAAACATTCAAATTAAAATATTTCAGTTTTGAAGTGCTCTTGATGTTATAAATTACCACACTTTCAATTTGTATTGTTTGTAAAGTATTTCCATTTTCACCCCCCCCCCCCCAAAAAATGCATCTATTTTATATAGAGACAATGTCGATAAACTTTCATAAGCCACGCAAAAGACTGATATACGTTATATAGGGCATCTAGCTGAAACTAATTTGCAGCCCCCGCTCCTGCTTTGGCTTTTTAATCTGGGAAATTAAACAAGTAGATTTAAAAAATTTTAATCATGCATATTGTTAGACGGTAAACATACAAACTATTTTTACAGTAAACTGTCAAAATAACAGCTTGTACTGTATTAATTGTAATTTGCTTGTTCTACAAAAAGCTTTTTCACAACCCAACATACCAACTATATGCAGTTATGACTAATCCTAATTTAACAAACCATTAAAAACACCAACCTGTTTATTTTCTCTCCAAGCTCTGAGCGTCTTCTGCTCTCACAGACTCTTCTCCATATCCAGTCTCTCAGCTACCGCTCACTTGTTGGCACCTGCTGGGAACATCACTATCCCACTCGCCTGGCTCCTCCTACTCCTCGCTCTCCTCGCTTTGAGATGAATTGAAGAGATGATTTTCTTCCTCTTGTGTCGATCCTCTTGCCAGAAGCTGAGTGTTGGGGCATCAGCCGGGATGCTGCAGAGGTTTTGTAGAGACAGAGACGACCCCCGCCCCCCACCTCCACATCACCTTCCTCCTCCTCATTTCACTTTCTTTGGAGTGATGTCATACTCTTGGAGTGTCATTGCCAAGGTGACTGTGTGGGCTCTACTGTGTAAGCCGCACTGATGTTGGACAAATCAAGGTCAGAGGGCAGTGGCAAGTGACTTATGAACCAGCTGGAAGCATTCGCATTTAATACATATTCACCATGTGGCAACAATGCTCTTCATGCTTACTAGGCTCTACCTCCACTCCCACCTCTTTGTCTCTGCAGTCTTTGCCAGTGTGTACTGACCTCTCCTCCCTGTTGGGTAAGTTACAGTCTGTCAGTGCCATCTGCTCCCCGAACCCCCTGCCGCCAAATTACAGCACCAGCAGGAGATGGACAATTGAACACCGACGTCAAAGTTCAGCAGCCTTGTATTATTTCAACTAGATAAACCTCTGCAATTAGAACAGATACGAGGCAGGGATTTCATGTCCACCTTTGGAAATTAAATGTTTTCTTGAGACATCTGTAGCCTATATGGTGAAAGTTTTCAAACCCAGGAAGCAGAATTCATATCCGTACAGCACTAGTTATAAACCGGGCAGATTTACTCACAATTGTGCACTTAGCACCCAGCGAGTCCATTTAAAGTCAGATAAAACCCAGTTGCTGGTGCAATCATATTGTTAGCCTGTTGTTGCAAAAAGTGTCTTTACATAACATATCAATCACACATACAGAAATGCACCCTTCTCATCGTTTACAGAGAGGACGATGTGTGGGAGAGGGAGTAGGCGAAAAGGAGAGATTAGTGATGATGGGAGTGGAGGGAGGGGGTTAAACGAGCGTGCATGTGATGTCAGTGAAAAAGAGGAGCGCTGTAGGAGGGAAAAAGTAGGCAGCGGAGAGTAGGAGGAGGATGGGAGAGAGAAAAGCACCAGGCAGAGAGCAGAGGGAGACCTACAAAAGAGATTGATTACAAGAGAACCGAGGCGGCCAACAGCAAATGTGTCAGACAGAACGGAAAAGAAAAAAAAAATATTGTAAACAAACTTGCAGCCACGTTCAATAAAGTGTTTATCAAAAGTGGACATGACACATCATGCTGCAAGAAAAATAAAATTGAGGAAGATTAAGTGAAGAAGCATTGGGGGTAGTAACACTGCCTGTACAAGCTGTGACATACTATTAAACACCGCTGTCCAAACATAATCCGAGCGTAGATTCAAAGCTGCTTTGTAATGATGGTATAAATTTACTTGACATAACCAGCAGAAACCCAAACCTTCACACGTTTGACTGCAGAGGCTGTAAATGACGAAGCACAAACTGAGACAGACCGTTTATTTAAAATACTTTCATTCCCTGTACTCAGACTATTTTAGTTTGGTGCTAAGTACCAATCTTAAAAGTATATGTACGAATACATAATGCTATGACTCATTTCAGATAAAACATTTAAAAAAGACATAAAAACAATAAAAATTATATTAAAAAACAATTTAAAAAAAATTAGTTTCTGAGACGAGCTCGTCTGGACGTGCGGGCAATAGGTGTCGTCACTTTAGGAGTCTCGCTCTCCGCCATTACGGCATCTGATGAAAAAAGAAATAAGTGTAAAATGTCAGAACGTCATGCAAAGATCCAAACAATGTGGCAGAAAAAAAAAAAGTCCAAGAACAATTTACAGTTTCAGTTTAAACAGCCTTCAAGTAAATTATAACAAATGTGGAAAAGACTCCAGCCATAATAACCTCCTCGTTTATGTTGAATTTGTAGAATTGTTTTTAAGTTGTTTCGATCTAATAAAAGGATCTTGGATTAGCTCTGGTGTTGTGCACTGCTCACTTTTTAGGCCACCTAAGTCTGTGCTTCAGCTCACTGGTTCAAAAACTTATCTTTCAGAAAGTATCTTTTTTCAAAATGAAAAAAAATATGAACCAGTTCCATGTCCAGCTTCTGGAATGTGACTTCATGTTCCTTATTTATGCTTTATTCCCAGATTAATCAGTGACTTTAACTTAGTTATACTACATAAAAATAATGTTGCTAAAGAGAAAAACTCAGCTACTCAGCAACTATTATTACTAAACAATACAGTGTCATTTGACAGGCAGAAGGACCCTTAAGAGCAATTTTCTCTTTAAGTATAACATACTGATGAAAACCTAAGTAGCTGCACTCACCCTCTTCATCTTCCTCCTCCTCATCACTACTGAAGGTGATCATAGGTTTTTTCGACTTTCGGGACTTCTGAGGCGTAACAAAACTGTCCTCATCACGGGTGGACACCGATGGCTTTGTTTGACCTGTGTCATGGAGAAAAATATTTCAAACAAAACAATTTTTCCAAATCTGATAGGGTTCTTCAGCATTAAAGCTCATACAACTGACCTCTCTTGGTCTTTGCGCGGCCTTTGGCGGGCAAAGGCGTGTGCGCAACTGTCTTCTCAAGGGATCCTCCTCCTTTTTTGTTCTCCTCGTCCATCTCCGGGCTTTCAACATTCTCCAGCCCCCGTGTGTGAACTGCAGTCAGGCGCTTTTCAAACTCATCTATCTGGGCCTAGTAAAAAAAAAAAAAAAAAAGTTATAGGTGAAAACAAGTACACCTTCAAAAAAAACAAACCTTTTTAAATGTGAGAACTAAACCTTAAACTGGGGTTTGGCCCCACGACGGAGCTTGGCAGTGATGGAGAGCAGAGGTTGGTAGACCCAGGCTCAGTCAGTTTGTCACTGTAACACTCCCAGCACTCCTGCAGCCTCTTAAAACCGCGCTCACACATGGAGAGCAGAGAAAGAGAGGTTGCTAGATCGCACCACTGACGTTCTGTCCTGAGGAGCAAAACAGGAGTAATAAGGATTGAGGCAAAAGCTGATTAGATGTATGTAAATTACATAGAAATACTATGAGGGAGCTCATTACTCATCGATATGGTTTTGACGTGGCATTCAGGCTAAATTTCATTTTCCAGGAAGCTCTTAGATCTAAATTCAGTTTATCATTGTATAATATAAAATGCCCTTCTTTAGAGCGCTGCGTATGGATGGAGTATGAGTCAGAGGCAGACTGAAGCAGGCCAACTGCTCCATCTACAATTGCTCTCAACCACAGTTAAGTTCAAAAGTATTTGGACAGTAGACATTTTTGGATTTTCATTCAATCTTTGGGCCACCACAATAAATTTCATATTTAATTCAGATGCTTACATTTCAAAACATACCCAGAGTGGCACAGCCACTATGCTTATAACAGTGTTACTGTCCAAACACTTATGGACCTGGACTGTATATTGGAAAACTGTTTCCATGACAAAATGAATGAATAAGAGGCTGTTACATTGTAGGTAACAGGTGGAGTGAACTGTGCACTTGCTTTAATTGTATATCTCTTTTCACACACTGAAAACACCCACTAATTACCCACACATCCACCCCTGCATCTTGCCCAGATAAAATACTGCAAGACAGACATTAGAACTGTGCAGGGAAACAGTAAAGAGAAAAGAAAAGGGGAAAAAAAAGAAAAGCACAAAACAAAAAGACGCGGGTCAGAGGTGTGAAAATGAGAAAAAGAAGGAGGAGGAGATGTACTTACCTGGCAGTCCTAAAGCGCTGACACAGTTTCTCTACCAGAGATTCTGTCTGCCTTTCTTTGGTAATGTAGGAGAACAGCTGTCTAAAAAACACAAACGATAGTATTTACAGAACAATGACAAAAGAGCAAAGCTGTCAAACTTTTCCCTCAGAGCTTTGAAAACAAGTCACGATTTGTCTGAAACCTGTGTCCACGGTACGGACAGATAAAATAAATCAAACATCCTTTGCAACTCACTTCATGATTGTGTTGAAGTCCTCTGAGCTCATGCCTCTCTCCGGGTCAGACAGGCGACTGATTATGTCAGGGAGGAGGTTGTAGATGGCGTTGTCCTGATGAGCAACACCAAGGGCAGAGTTAGAAACCTTCCCAATTACCGTAACTCCTGGTGAGGGTTCTGGGTGTGTTCGTGTACGAGTACCTTGGTGGCCAACTCGTTGAAGAAGTTCAAGGCCAGGCTGGTAATGTGCGGCTCAGGGTCAATTAACAGCACAGCCACCTCACTGACTTGACCTTTGACTTTGAGCACATCCTTAAGCACCAGCTGAGTAAGAACTGTCACAGCCGTCTGCCTCACTGAAGGAACCTCATCACTAAGCCTGGAAGAGAAAAGGATGTTTAGTTATTAGCTGGACTATAGATTTATTTAACACATTACAGCAGTAGAACAAGAGTTTTGTGCTGATGTTCATCACAGCACAGTATTTACATGGTTTCTACAGGTATAAAACACACTTTTATATCTTTAACAGTTTTTAAGGCCTTTTTTAGTTTAAAGTGTAATAAGACATTTACAGTTAACATTTTAAGACCTTATAGCTACCGTGATTTCTAAAACTGAGCGAAGATCACTGTCCTTCTCTGATGCAGAGACAAACAAAATGCTGAATTATTATAATTTGATAACTAAAACTACCTGAAGGACAGAGCATGGTGATGTTGGACTAATCCAAATACCAGTTGTTTTTTTAATAAAAATGGTTCAGTATGGAAAATTTAGAAACAACATTCAGTTAAAAGGCGATTAATTGGCTTAGACTGTGGTTCGCCGGTTGTAGTATCTACAAAAGTCAACTGGGGTCAAAGTTAGGCATGAAATTTTAATTGTCAGAACCACAGCATTTGTATGGATGCAGTAAGGCATATGCAAAAGCTGTCTGAACATCTTGAAAACAGAAGAATTATTCCTTCTTAAAAGAAAAATAAAATTTGAAGGGTTGGGACAAAATGAAAACTTCAAACAGCTTCTGATGCTATGAACGATGGACTAGTAGAATACAGTTATCGGTCAAAGTAAAGAGTTCTGGTTATTGCACAACAAATGTATTTCTATGCTTTTTAACTTATTGGTAGTAGGATGAGAAAAATATGGAAAAAGCCAAACCAACTGACAGATGGACACTCCCATTTCTTTGAGCTACTATGTCAGCAAGGCTAAACACGTGGGCAGAGGTAAAAGGTTTTACCTGTGCATATATTATTTTACAGCGCTAGTCAATTAAGCTTTCTGTACAGACTTCGAATGAGTCTGAACTTTACTGAAAACCAAACAGCTGTCACTGCCTCAGCTTAAACAGAATTGGACAGGCGGTGGTGAGGAAATCTGATGGCAGAGACCAATTTAGATTTACACTCATCCAAAACCACAGAAACAAAAGAAACCCATTACCAATTTTTCATTTATGCCAGAGAGCAAGCCTCCTGGCAGAGGATCAGACACTTGTACATGGCACTTCCACATGCCAGTGCAGGGGCTTACAACAGTAATGAAGCGGGTAATTAATTCTTTATACGCTTATCAGGAGGCTCCAGGACACCAGGCCTGAGAACAGTGGCGCTGTTGGTGTGTGGGAGACAATTAGGAAACATCATAAAATACTTATCAGGTAAAACACACTAGGAGGCCAATGAGTCATTATAAAAAGGAAATGTTTTGAATGTCCAAATCATCAACGTGAGCATTATCAGCCATTTTAATTAAAAGTGCACTTCATCAAAAGGAGGAATTTCAAGTTTCCAAGTTGGGTATAGGAAACCAGTCTAACTTTGTATGGTGAATCAGAGGGCATTGAGCATTATTAAAAATGAAAGCATACCTACATGGACAAACCCTTGGACAGCCATTTGACTTTACCTGAAATTATTTCTTCTGCTCAGACAATGGCTCTGTGCAACTGCAACAAGCTAATCACTGGTTCCGGTCACTATCCATACCACACGTGTAATTACCTGTTGGTTGTCTAAAAGGGCCCTTTTATGAAGTGGTCCAAGACTCCACCCCAGTTTAAGTGGGGTGGGATTTCTAAAAGCCATGAAGCGCAGCCTGGTTTCCTTGGCAACTGAAGAGGTCAATGTACAATACAGACATGAGAGTTTGCAAACATAGATCATCTCAAAGTTTGTTTCCTCCCATTAAAAAGTCGTGATGGAGAAAGCAAACTTTTCCCATCATGTGGCTCAGTGGAGCATTGTGACAGCAGCAACGCTTCAGTGGCTGAGAGGGAAAAAACACACTGAGAGGTGGTGGTGGGATCTGAATGACGGTAGTGCAAGTACACAAGTATAAGGAGAATGTTGGCTGAGATGAAACATCATTTACAGTACACCCACTCAGCTGGGACATCAGGTGTAGGTTGTTCCTTGTAGTTTTGGGTGACACACAAATCTATAGATGCTCTGATGCTATGACAAATCTACTTTATATAACCAGGCCAGATTGGGTCAAACTGCATGTGGCATTACATTACCTAGCGTAGAGATTCTGGGTCCAGGGCTCCAAAATGTTTGGGAAACGGACGGTGAGGTCGCCAAGGGCTATAATAGTGTTGGCCCTGACAACAGGAAGAGCAGAGCGCTCCAGCACTGTGAACATGAGGCGGATGTTCTCCTCACATGCCAATGGACTGAAAGAAATCACAGTCCAAACGTTATGCTAGCAATTGAGCTTAGTCCATTAAGAGACATGTGTAGGACTCTAATGAGCCAAAGGTTTGTACATTCAAACAGCTCTATTATCTAACCAGCACTACAAAAAACTGTTTTCTGTGTACATTTGACAAAAAAAAAGTACATTTTATTTTACAGATCAACAGATGCAGGTTACATTTGTGTTGAATGATTTGTCAATCGCTTCAGCTCTACATACAGATTCAAAAGTACTAAATAGGACTGGAAAATAGAAATAGGTTTACCTTATCATCATATACTGAGAGAGTGCCAGACAGGCAGCAGTGGTGAGCTGTGGGTGGGAATAACGCCCCGGGGAGCTGCAGACTTTCACCAGCAGGGGAAGGAATGCACTCAGCAGGTTATCCTCTAAACGTAAAAAAAAAGAGTGGGACAGGAACACGTTTAAGTTATAGGGAAAAACTGTAGCACTTACATATATATTTAAAGAGATTATTTACTGCATAGCAAAGATATTGTGGGCCAGAAAAACAACAGAGGAAGTTTAATGACCTGCCAGTAATTCTGTCTCGCAAATCTTTCTGATAAGTTCAGCTTCTGTGTCTTCTGCAGAGGCACCAATTAAACCAAGGTCCTCCTCCATAGCGCTCTCATTGGCTGCTTGCTGAAGGGGGAGAAAAAAAAAATTCATAGAACCCATCTTGGAAGCCTTAGTTTAGTCAGACTTTGGACCAAATTTGCTTTCTATGTTGAATGGGCTCCGTGCTTTACATGGAGACGAGACAAAAAAAAAAAAAAAAAAAAAAAAAAAAAAAAAAAAAAAAAAAAGCGCCGTAAATGGGAAACATGGTTCACCTAATGAGGGTAGGTAATTATGTTAACCCGAACTGTAAGATAAGTAGA
Organism: Channa striata; assembly: GCA_033026295.1. Classification (NCBI taxonomy): domain Eukaryota; kingdom Metazoa; phylum Chordata; class Actinopteri; order Anabantiformes; family Channidae; genus Channa; species Channa striata. The sequence goes on along the minus strand of CM065175.1, from coordinate 18,371,540 downwards.
TACGATTTCTAATGGTGAACTATTATTTCTCTATGTACGTAAGTTTTCTAAATGGCTTTCTGCAAAAAGGATGTGCAGGACAAAAGCCACACGAAAGGCTAAACGGATGGAGAGATCACTGCACAGAAAGGTGGAGCCGAGGGCTCGACATTAAGCTTATTAGATCACTTGGAGATTTCAATTTTATTAACAAACATCAAGATTATTTTTCAAAATAACTCAAAGTTGGGGCAACTGCGACTCAGTTTGTAGAAAGTTGTCTGCTGATACTACTCTCAAAGTTAGTTTTGAATCACGTTTTGAAGTTGTCTTCAGACATTTAGCTTCTCTATTAAAAATGAAAAATTCAACGTTGTAGCTGTATTTTGTTGACTGAAGGTAGAAATACCGCAGTGTTCGTGTGAAGCATGAATACCGATTACAGATCATGACAAAACCAGAGAATGATGAGCAGCAAAAAAAAAAAAAAAATGTTTTTAGATGTGAATTTGACATTAATGCAACATCTGTAATCTCATTTTAAACCTTGTATTTAACAAGCTAGTTGATCCAAATGCTGAGAGAACTAATTCACAATGTTTTTAAGCAGCATAAAACACAGAGTAAGAGGCTTTTGAATAATGCAAAATAAGAGACATGAGTTTTATTTCATCAAGGCCTTGACCCTAATCAGGATAAGATGACTAGATTGTGAACAAATTATTTTCAAGAGGATCTACAACATCTTTAGCTGAAAACAGTGCCAGCTAATGTGGGGAGGGAAAAAAAAAAGCCAATTTAGAACAAACTGCTTTCGTTAGATACGCAGCATTCTGCATAGACAATCTAAAATTGTCCTGCCCTTATGGGATAGGCACACCATGTGGTCTTCTACATTTGAATCTAAATCTAATCTCTTCATCACAACAGGAAAAATGTGAAATAAGACAAAAATAAATAAATAATAAATGCCTAATTGAACAATAATTGAAGAGACATTTATCTTCATGTTCCCCGATGGGCAGAACAATTATGAGCCGTCACTCATCTGACTGTGTCACTAAAATTAATCTCATCAAATGATCCTGCTGAGAGTTGGTCTGATTGTCAAATTGTTTTTCTAAAAGCGTGGGGTTACTTTAGCTTTTTTTAATATTAAACTTCAGTAGCAATTTAAGAAAAAGGGAAGTGACATTTGCCACATCTGATCAGGCTCTAGTACAAACACTTAACTGAAGACAACCCCCCAACTTCGTCTTTACACTGCCATAAACATAATTGACACAAACAGACCAACTCTGGACTCTATTTTTTAAAAGGCGGTACCTTAGCTTTGCTGGTTGGGTCCTTTTCTTTCTCCTCCCTCTCCTCCGTCTCTCCTCTCCTCCTTCTTAGCTCAGCACTCACACTGCGCTCAAGGTGAGACACCTGCCAGAAAGCCACACTGCCACACAGAGCCAACAGCTGGGCCAGACACACACAGTTCACTGTGGGAGAGGAAAAACATGTTGACACATGATTAAGAGCATGTTGACTAGGTAACGTTATAATGTGTCAATGTAGACTTCATATCACTAACTGCAAGTTAAACAACACTTTCTATAAAAGACTTCTTTGAAAAAGTCACAATGACACTCACCTTGTTCACCTTGCTCATTGGACTCTTGGGATCCATCTTGCATTTGGCCAACATCCCTGTTGACTTCCCCACATTCAGCAGTTTGATCTAGCAAGAGGCGAGCACTACGCTGCAGCAGTCGGGAGCACAGCTGGTCAGGAGATTCAGCCAGGAAATATATAAGACGTATAGCCTGTTCCATAAAGCTCTGCCAGTAAGGGTCTTCCATGACCACACCTGGAGCAAGTACCAACAGACAGACTCAGTATAAAACCCCCCAAGTAGTGAAAGCTGAGACAGAAAGAATGTTTCGCAACAAAAGGATTTACCTTCAGCAACGGCCTGTGTGAGGCATGTGAAAAGCTGATGATCCTGGGGCAGCCTAAATGGAGCCGCTTTTGATTGCTGGTAAAGATAACGTGGGACACAATATTAAAATGTAGAAAAAGCATATAAAAAAGGGTAGTAAAACAACGTTTAGTAAGTTGCTCGTGTACCATGGAGACCCCTGATCTCAATAGTATTAAATCTGCTGCCATGGGAATATAATTTGGACTATTTGGTCACAGCAAGTCCCTTATGAGATTTAAGCTACATTTCTTACCCTGACATGATCAGTGATGCTGCAGATGGTAATAACAGTGTCTCTAGCCAGAAGGAAGTCTTCAGTAACTTTTTCTCCCAGAGCCACAGAACAAAGAGTGTCCAGATTACTGAGGACCACCTCCCTCTCTGCCCTGTAACAACATTTGCATAGACCCAAAGTAGACATTTTTTGTTACAAAGAGGAATAAAGCATTTTTTTTTCCAAAAATGATAATGTGATCAGGCAAAGTGATGCACCAACATCTCTGCCCTTCAGCAACCTAATCAATGTTTGCTGGCCTTGCCAGTGTTAGGCTGCTGCCCAGTTAATGCATGTAGGAGGATGGGTTAGGAGAAGTGCATAAGATTTAATAGGTTATGAATGCAACCGACTGGATGAAGAGAGGCAGCAGTGTGGGTGGATTGCAGATAGTCTCTCTTTACTCTCTTGCTTGCTCTTCCCTAAAGCAGTGGCTGTCTTTGAGGTAGATTGTGGGGGAACATACACAAAAATACATATATATATTCAGCGAAACGAACTGGCAAGAAGCCTAGTCATATAGTCGTGACTTCAATTACAATAAAGAGGAGATGAGGCTGACTATTCTGACTAATGAGAGGATTTGCTGAATGTCAAGCAGTTGAGGCAGGACCCGAAATGTAAAAAAGGAAGTAAATTTACGTGTTGAGGAACTATTTTGCATAATAAAAGAGTGAGCACAAAAAGAAAACTCTTAAAATCCAGCTCACACCTGTTTAAAAAAAAAAAAAAAAAAAAAAAAAAAAAAAAAAAAAAAAAAAAAAGCCGTTTCTGGATGAAAGAAAGTAGAGACACACCACTTGAGTCCTTTCATGACAACTGACTGCATTAGATTTTCCTTCCATGATGGAAGAATGATCATTTACAATAAATATAATCATAATACAGATTTTAAGCCATGACACAGCGCCTTACATGAGATATTGGCCTTTTCTGCCTCCAAGAACCTGTTCATAGTGCAAACAGGACAGACAACAAAAATGTGTTTATTCCAGCTCAGTTCTTTTGGACCATGTCAACAGATTTAATTGAGAAGTACTGTCACCTTCAAAGCAATAATTGATTAGAACAGATCGCACAGTGATGCCGAAACATCTTGACCGTATGTAAACAGCCATATACCAAATAAAGTGCCTCAGTTAAAGTTGTCACTAGGTGAAAGCCTCCCTTCATTTCCAGAAAACAACGCAAACATACTACACTCCTTTATGTTTCAGAAAAATGAACAGGGTGTCTAATTATCTTACACTTAGGCAGATTGTTTTTCTTCACATTACCACTGATTTTGGTGCATACTGTGTGCAAGCTAAAATTAGATCACATGAATAAGCAAAATCTGTGATTGAACTTGAAACTGAACAAAGTAAAACAGGGACTGTGTCCCTCAGATGATTTACAATCATGGACGACTAATTTTACATAAACAACTACTTCTACATGAAGAGGTGTAGAAGTAGGTGCTTTCAGGAACCCTTTAAAGCTGAGCAGCAAATTCTGATAAAAATATAACAGTTAAAGTCAAGACGAATGGAACTCTCACACTTTGTACATTTGCACAAACTATTCATCATAATGACATTAGAAATTCATTTCCCATGAGCACAGAGTGGTCTAGATCTTACCGTGCAGCCATGCCCAGCAGTAACACTGCAGCCCGCCTGTGTAAACCAGAAGTCTCTCGTTTTCCAGTAAACCTCTCCCACAAAACCTGCACTACGGTGGACTGGAGATTGCTTCCACTCCCAAAGAACTCCTGCACCTGCAAAGACAAATATGCTTCACTACAACTCCCCATACGCTTAACTACAAAGTATTTAAATTTTTAACTCCAAAATAAAAACCTAAAGCATAAATTTTACAAACATGTCCAATAGCTATTTGTATAGTTTTTTTTTTTAAAATGATCACCAGTAAATTGTTAGAATGTTAATAATGGGTTGCTTACTATTTCCTCAAGGCACTGGACTGTTCCCAGAGATGCATCCACCATAAGCTCAGAGAGACTTTCCACAAGAGTTTGGGCTTTTATCCTAATAAATAAAATAATGCATTAAAAAGAAAATCCAAATCGTTCAAGAGTTTTAGACATTCCTTGCATCACATTATTGTATTTAGCACAAATTAGCATTTTATCTGATATATTTTGATTACTTTGTTAATCCACAAACCAAGCATAACAATAATATAATCCTCAAAGACTTGAAAACCTAAAAGTTAGGATTGAAATTGAAAAATATGTTAAGCCATCACATAAACATGCATATGTCCATATACTGAAGACTGAAATTAGAAACAGATTTGATATGCAAGCACCTTCATAGTGTCAAGTATGTGTCTAAAGCTGTTTCACAGACCTGACTGTGTCTCCCTGAGGGTTCAGATATAGGCGACGGTATGCCTGAACTACAGCATCTTTAATAGCCGCATCAGTTGACCAGACCAGAGGCAACATCTTCCTTACACCACTGACAGAATTGGCAACACTGAATTCACACACAGTTACACAAAACTGCACAGCCTCCTGGACCACTAAAAACACAAACAAGTATTACATGTATGAATATCTTCACTCTCTTAATAAGTAAATTCAAACTTACTAATGCACAAGTTTGAAATGATTTGTACAAATATTGCTTTCCACCTGAAGTGGTTTTCCAATAAAGCATGGTGTTGATAACAGATATTGCCCTCTCCACTTGCAAGGAAAAGGTTTCTGTGTCTCTCAGGTATTGCACCAACATCTCCTGCTTCTTTAGCTCCCCATCTTCCCCTTGTCTCTCTCCCTCCTTCTTTGGAGTTGGTGGCAAGTTCTGGCTCAGCTCATTGGGATCCTCATCAGACCCTGAGGACCAAGTAATGTTGCATTAAAAAGAAATTAGAGAAATTCAACCAATTAAACCATCCTTCTGTTTCTCCCCAATTACTCAAAGCCTCCTGCCATTGCTGCATAGTAATTAAGTTAAATCATCTCCCTTTGTTTTAAGGCTTTTATGGCATATGAAGCAACCACAGCAGTTACACAGACACTGACAGCATTTAGACCACTCTTTTTTTTTAGTGTTTGCCAATTTAACAAAGCACAGTGTATAATACATGTGGGACAACAATTAAAGCTTCTGCCTTCAATGCTGGGGGGAAAAATAGGGTTGGTGGAGGTTGTTTCATCTTGTCTTGTGTCCTTTCCTACAACCTAGTTTGAGTTATTTTGTGTGTTATGCTCTAAAGTATACCCTTCACATTCAGCAAATATTAGACTGTATAGCTATAATGAATGTATACTGGAAAACAATGTGAAATGAATTTCCTCCCAGGAAATGAATCTTGAGTGTGTTCACTCTTGCTTCAATGAAGACTTACAATTGGGAGCACTTTTGATGAATATCTCTGGTAAGAAATGCAATAACTGAAATGAGCAGACTTTACCCATGAAAATCAGAGCCAGAGTGTCCATTAGAGTCTTAGCTGTGAGAGTGGACAGAGAAGTAAACATCTCAGATTCAGGGAAGCAGCTGTAAGCTTTGATGCAGAGACGCACAGCATTCCTGCAGAGTGGGGGGAAACAAAACAAAAAAAATCTCATATAGATAGTTATATAATTGACAGAAAATAAAATCTCACATGAACTGACACCTGAGTCAACTTTCACCCAGGCCAACACTGGTGATAAGCATCACCTGTATTTGTTCACACGAAGGTACTGAGCAATCTTCACTGCGGTTGCTCTGTCATCTTCTGCCTCCTTTTCTTCCTCCTTATTACTGTCTTCCACATCCTCCTGCTGTTCTTTCTCTGCTTCGCTTCTTGGTTCCAGCTCTTTGCTGACAGTGACAAGTACTTCAGGCTCCATGGCAGCCCACAGCTCAGATGCTTTAATCACAGCGACTGCCAGAAGGAAATGGAAAATAACAAAAAAATAAATAAAATAAAAATAAAGAAGTCCAATGGGGGTCTCGGGTCAGAGATAAATAAAAATAAAAATTCAGAGAAACAACATATGTAAAAAAAAATCATAAAAAAATAAGGGACAAATTAGGAAAGGAAGGTTCAATTTTTTTTAAATAAAAGCATCTGCCAAACGAATAAATCTAAATGCAAATGTAAAAATGCAGATTGTATTGCTGGGCTCTAGAGTGCCACCATTTGATCATAAACTGCAATGGCATGTTGGTAGGAACCAGCGTTTCCCTTTTGTATTAGTCTGATATACATTTAAAAAACAAAGCAGGGTTCACTTCTGTACTAGTGAAAAACCAAAAAGCAGAGATCTAAATACTACATTGGTTTCTGTTATCACATTTTGACTCCACTGATTAAAGTCAAGAACTTTTTTCATAATAGGTTCAGACACACAAAATCCTGGCACTAATAAAATTGGAAAAAGTTATGTATGTAAAAACCTTAAGATTAACGGCTTTCGGCTTGTCCCGCCACAATGGAACAAACGCACAGTGGTTTAACACGTTATTACACTGGACACCCTACCTGCTGCAACCCTTGTTATCCTGGGTGTCTAGCTGGGTCCACACCTGGTGTTGTGGGATTCAAACCCCCGGCCTTCTACATCCCAAAAGAGGGAAAGACTTGACCTACCAAGTTCAAATAAGTTCCTGATTTCGACCAAGATTTCCAAATAAAGTACCCATAGCTGACTGAACAGCAACAGAAAACTAGATGTTGCCCTTGCATCTACACACACAATATATACTTGGCAGCTTCATGCCCACAATTATATATCTTGGGAGAAATATCTTGGGTTTAACTAAGTCAGTGTAGGCAGGACCTCCCAGAAAAGCAGTTCTCTGCACTGCCAAAACTACCTGCCAGTCCATGAGAAGAAGAATCCAGCTCTCATTGAGTGAGCTGATATGTGCTTTGGTGTCATCACGGGGCAAAATGTGTATTATAAATAATAAAAAATGCAACGATGCATTTGGAAAGAATTTAAAAGACATTGTGTTTACCAGGTCTTTCTCCTTCCAGTTTCTCCTTCATCTCTCTGAGTTTAGCCGTCTCCTTCTCTAGCGGTTTCTTCAGATCTGCACTGCTCAACTGGACAAAAAAAAATTATTCCCGTGAGACAAAAACACTACAAATGTAATATCTTGGGCTTACATTATATAATATTTAATTTACCTTGCAGCTATAGGGGTTGTGTGCGATGAAAGCTGCCAAAAGCTGTATAGCACTCTTTACTACATTTATAGATTTGTCCATCAGTCGCCCCACAGCAAGTTCCATCACCTCGCTGTATCTACTCAGGGGCAGTGCCTAAACAGGTATGGACAGTTTCAGTGACCAGAGTAGAAGCTTAACCTCACTTTCCAAATATGTGTTACGCCACAGAAAACATACTTTGCTATTGACGATACGCGTGTAAACCTGCAACACACGTGCTCTGACATGGGAGTGTGTGTCATGCAGATGCTCTTGCAGTGTGTCAAAGAAGCGGTCACGGTCAGCTTTACCAGACTCATCTAATCCATCCCCACACAGGACCCGCACAAGAACTTCTCCCAGCACTTCACACACAGCAACACGCATTGTATGGCTCTGGGGGAAAAAAAGAAGTGGGAAATGGTGAGCTAGGTTGCATCCATATACATCTTCCTATTTTGCTGTGGTTTCTTGCAGTTCAATCCTAAATGTAGAGTCCGGTATTGTGACCTTTAAAAGCAATACATCACAGGAGGAATTGAGCTTGCACATGTGCATTAGACAACTGCTTGTTCAAGCATGTGCAAGCTAAAACACTAAAAACACCCCAATCTGTGTTAAGATGAGTTTCTAAACTCTGCCCTCAGATTACCAAAGATGCAACTCATAGCTGACTAAACAGCAATAAGACCTGGGTGAACTTCTTTCCCTTTTCACACACACACACACACACTGTCAGGGTCATCCCAATGAATACACCTCTTGACTGTAGAGGAATAATTTGGGGTGAGCCTCATTACTGTAGGCAGGCCCTTACAGCAGAGCAGAAACACTTCTCTGCACTGCCAAGATTACCTGCCAGTCAAGACAAAGAAGAACCCAACTCTCATTCAGTAAGCTCGTATTCGCCTTGGTCTCATCATCGGGCAAAAAAAAAAATTCAAACTGTACGAAAAATAAAACTCAGTCTGTCCAAACTAGTGATTTAGTGTGGCTAAGTTCATACACAAAATATGGCAGCAAGATAATACTGATCCAAGGACTAGTTTCTTATTCAAGAAAAAAAAAAAAAAAAAAAAAAAAAACATGTAACGTAATAACTTAATATACACAATACCTCTCCCTCCAGGTGAGTGATGAGCACGCTAATGCTGGAGATCATCAATTCAGGTACCAGGGCACCAAGTTCAGAGAGGAAGGTAGCAAAGGCTTTGACCCCTGACCCTTCTCTAGCGAGCTCCTCGCTTGACTTCTGACCAATCTCCCTGTGTAACGGGAAATTTTTTATTTATTTTTTTTTTTAAATTGCACACTATTCAAACACTGTCTTTGGCAGACAAAGAATCTTTTCAACAAAGTAATGTGTCAAAAATCTCTAAAATGTATACATTTCATTGTTATGTGACCCTTAAAAATACTAACTGTGGGAAGGGGAATAATTCATTCAAGTACCTCATTTAACTCTGTTTTGAGGGGCAATTAAAACATGGGGGAGCAGTCAAAAACTAGAGGGAGGGGTAACAAATAATAGAGGGAATTGGGCATAATAGATACAAACAACATATCCTAACCTTATTACTTCTCCTATGATTGCTCTGACTCCATATTCTGTGCTCCATACAGACACCGCCTGGGCAAAGACGGACGACAACTGCTCAAAGTGTTGCAGCAACTGGATCACTTTGACACTGGCACCTGCAACAGTTTAGAGCCTGTATACAATTAAATGTTTTGACAGTCCTTAATTAGCAATATACGGGGAGTACAATGGGATCTTAAAATGGTGGTTTTGAGTCTGAAACAGGACAATTGCTCATATGTTTAGTATATAACTGATGAACTAACCAAGGAGGTGATTATATTTCTTGATCAGTACCCCGAGTAGGTGGATTATACAATCTCTGGTGGGTTTGCTCTTAACATGGCCAATGGTTGGGTTCTCAAGAAGCTTGTAGCAGCAGCAGGTCACACAGCTATGAGGGAAAAAAAAAGCACAGAACAATGAATTAAGCTGTTGGATGTTGTTAAAATGTGAATTCAAAGAAGCTAACTGAAACTGTCCAGACACATTCCCAGAAGCAAATGTTCCTTTGAGAGATTTGTCATTTGCACAGCAGTGGCCAGAGCTCTAAGAAGATTAAGCAAATTAACCTACTGACACATCAAAAGCCATGCGGTCTGTTGCCTTTCACATGTCATCATTTTGCATATTTTTGCTCCAATTTGCAGCAGCAAATCAACAACAGTAAGTGGTGCAGTGCCATCCAAATAATTTCTGAACTTTTGGAAAAGGTTGCCCAGGGGACTTTTTGGGAGATTAAAACTACAATCCTGGAACTATATTAAAACTGCGATTTTTCCCATCCAGTTTTGATGGGAAAGACAAAAAAAATTCAGCACATCCAAATGATAACTAGGTTTGCTTTTACATTAATGCTAATGCAAAGATAATTTTCAAATAAGCTCCAATTAAGACAACAGTGTTGTCAATGCTGGTAAGAAAGTTAGAAAAGAATAAATAAAGACACCCGTGCCTATGTACTATTGCCCAGAATTAATCACACAGGAGATCACCTGATGAACTCTTCCTCTACCAGAGAGAGGTTCCAGAGGCAACGGATATCCAGCTGGAGGAGCTGGACAAGGGCCTGCAGTACTTTTTCTCTCTCCAAATCCCACTGCAACAGACCTTCCCCACCGCCTTTCCCTTTTTTACCACCCTGTGCAGGACAGGAAAAGAGAACAAAAAAGTCCAGCTTTATAGATACTGAAAGATAACAGCTTAACATACACACCTCCTGATCCACAGACAAACACCTATCCATTAAATTCCACTTCTTTTGGTGGGCCCTTACAGCAGTGCAGTAAACATTTACCACACTACCAAGACTAACCACCTAACATCAGCCTCTTGGTCTTACAGGATCACAAAACATGCCGTGATCTCATGGTCGAACTTAAAATAAAATATTGTCATAGCATCCGACAAATGTCATTAACCATACCTTTCCAGGTGCTGTGACAATGTTTTGTCTACAGGAATAACTCTCAAGAGTCTCTGTGAGTTTGCAGAGCAGGAATACGCTCATTTTAACAGCATTAAGTTTCTCTTTGCGTTCTGCAGCAGAGATGGAGGTTGAGATGAGGAGTGTTGGGAGGGAAGCTGCCAGGCCACTAACCACTGGAAAAAATAAATAAAATCAATCAAACAATACATGATTAACCCCATCATATCATGGTCACATATCGATTTACTTGAACATAGAAATCTTACCTTGTACAAGTAAGTCTAAAGTATCCTCTTTCACGGTCAGCTCCAATGAGTTGCAGTTTCTTTAAAGTGTTAAGACATTAGTTCTTTGCCAATATAAGCCTTGACAGCAATAAAAAATATTTAAAAACAAGCAGATCATACATAATCAATACTTACTGTAGCACGCTGAAGCCTGTGTCAAAGTGTTCCAATATACACATAGGCCCCTGGCTTCTTAACGCTGCCTTGAATTCTGAGTGGGAAGAACAATAATGTTTACTCACACCAGACGAAATACAAATGTCTGACACAGAATTGCTCTACAATACAACTTTCGCAATCTATTTTGAATACATACTACTTATGTAGGACGGCAGCTGTTTTGGGGAGACCACATCCTGAACGACGTACTGATTGATCCCCCCGGTCTTCACCAGATCCCCCACGCACACTGGCACGAAAAAGTCCCACGACATGCCTGCGTGAAAAAACACACGTTTACATCAAAACATTTATTAAAACGTTGCCTTTGAAAAATAGAATGAAGTTATGCTTTTAAGTCACTGGCTATGGACTATATGCATTATAAGTGTCACTTCTACTTCACACGTCTGTTATTAACTTAGCCAGGTAAGCTAATGCTAACTTAGCTAAAATAGCTAACGTTAAATGAGCTACACAGAGTCAACAAACTGCGGACGTTTGCGTACTTACTTAACGGAATCGGGTGTAGCTCGGCTTTATACACAAGCAGAAATATAAGAAAGAAATATAAACTCACCTATATCGTTTGCAGTCCAGTCAGCCACAATCCAACCTCTGAAAAGAAGCGGCCTGTTCTATTCTCTGTCCGCAACGGTCTGATTCAAATTTGTTTGCACATCGCGCCTAAAAAAGTTAAACTCTGACGTCATATATGTGCGCCTCCGCTACCCAACGCCCCGCCCACTGGAAGGAACATCCGGGAAAATGTAAAAGAACGTGAGAAGCAACAAACACACGCAATCATTTTTTTTTGAGGTAGTAGCTGTATTCAAATGATTGACACACAATCACCCCCTTGTCCTGTACCAAATGTTTCAGCTACAGAAATACTTTCCATGAAATGTTACTTTCTATACAGCACTCAATTAAATGTTAAAATGAAATGGTTTAACTCACTACGACAGGTGACTAATACTGTCAGGATGCAGCATTTGTCTGTTTTTGCCCTTGTTATACTTTAAAAAATAAAACTAGTGTTCCAAGGCTTAGTAAACTAAGCTACAACACAGCAAAACTTTTCCATGTCCAAACTGTTTTCAGAGAAAATACTTGTAGTCATAAATCTGAATTCATTAGAGGATCACAGAAAAGTCAACTGTTAAACCATGACAGGGCAAGTGTAGTGTTCACTGTTCATTCGTACATCAAAATGTGTTTAAAATAAATCACAATAAGAGCACCAAATGTAACTACAAATAAAAATCTAAATTACTGATAACTGTTTAAGGAAAACAACGTAAAGACATTTGTAACCACTTGGCTCCTTTACACACACACACACACACACACACACACACACACACACACACACTGCATCAGACCAAGGCAAATTATGTAAACCAAAAGAAAGAAAAGCACCAAATTTTAAGGAATATGAAAAACAACAACAAAAGAAAATCTAGTGAAGAAATATTCTTCTCATTTTCCGTCTGATCTGTGTCCATGTTCAGCCCAGGTGTTTTTATTTTCTCTTTCTGTCTTGGGAGCATCTTGGACAATACCTGCATAGCAGACATAAAATGTGAAGGACAGGATAAGTGTGACTGGTTTGAACAGGTACCAGTTCTCACTTTAATTGCACACACTGAAAATTGTATAAAACATTACAACAGCTTTTTCAGTTTTAATTTTTCAGTTTTTCACACACCAAAATTCTTAGTCTGTGAGGAGATTGCATAACATTATTTCCACTTTGTTCTTTCTTTTACATACAATTTATATGTAGAAAGTAGAACTGAAGTGCATTCCTCACAAGATGATTAATTACAACATTTCAAAATGCACCTGCCTTGTTTTGCATTTGGTGACTTTTACTTGAACAAAATAAATTTTTCCTAGTGCCATATTTTGCCACTAAAGGTTTTGTAAAAACGGTTTTAAAATATTAACTCTTCATCTCCTTGTAAACCCAAAATCGTGTATTGCTTTGACTTATGAGCCAAGTCTATCGTCAGACCTATCTATCGTTTCTTACCATTTTCCCCTTGGTTTGGTGGTCAGGCCCACACATGCAAAATGGAACCACTCAATAGAACACTGGAGAAAACATAACAACAGAAAATATACTGGTTAGAAATTCTTGTATATATATATAACTCAGTACAGATGAACAAAACAAAACCGAATGATTAAATGCAAAATCAATCTTTTAAGTTACAAACATCACATACAGTATTTGTAGAATGCAATCTGCAATAAATTACTTGTTCTGTCATCTATGACCTTTTCCCAAAGTATGTGGTATGTAATTAGAATAACTGATTGCTGATATTACATTATTATAACCTTTATATTTTATCATCATCCTAATGTAATCTTTCTTAATTTCAAGACTGCAACATAAAGCTTACTGCCATGACCTTTAAAATAAATGGATGGTAATAAATGCTAATGTTATTTAAATAAATACACATCAATAATAATAAATGAAAGCGCATTCATCATGAACATCCCCTGAAATGTATTAATGAATTTTGTATGGTCTCAGATGTGTTGTTTCTGACTTGTTTTGTAAGACGTCACAAAAAGGAATGTGAGCATATATCCTAACCAAATTACAACTTTTACTCTTCATGTATCATGACCCACTTTAACCACAATAAAAACATCGAAGAATTATAATCTTTCTGACATTAATGACATCACATAGGTGCCATCTAAGCCGGCAAGTAATCGTCAAGGAAACCAATGTTTGTATTGCTTTTTAGGCTGTTAGACCAGTGTTTAGCTGTGGAGGCACACAGTTTTCTTCACGTTACCTGCAGCCACCGAGCCAGGAGTACTGGATTTGGGGCTGAGTCTTATGGAAACTTACAGGCCGGAGCACAACACCCTGGTCCACAGTATACTGGTGCAGTCGGTAGGCATGGGGCATCACAGCGCCAGAATGACGTCTCTGAACCTCTCACAGGTACTCTACCCTCTCAAAGTATTTCTAATTTTGGGGGGATCCTTTAGAGTATAGACTCCTCATTCAGAACGGAGTATGTCACCTTCATGAAGGATACGATCACTAAGGAATATGCAGTTAAAGTTCCAGATAATGATTTAAGCCGCAGTGATGGAAAGGTTTGGTACGTTCCTCATCATGGAGTGTATCACCCCAAGAAGCACAAACTTTGTGTAGTATTCGACTGTGGGGTGTCATATCAAGGCACCACATTAAACGAACGACTTCTTAAAGGCCCAAACCTTACTAGCACCTTAACTGGCGTTCTGACTAGGTTTCGTCAAGAACCTGTAGCGATAGTAACTGACGTGGAAGCCATGTTCCACCAGGTAAAAGGCCCGCAAGAAGATGCTGACTTACTCAGGTCCTTGTGGTGGCCGGGCGGTGAGAGCCAATGGTTGAATTCAGAATGGAACTGTTCGGGGCTACTTCTTCGCCTAGCTGTGATGGCTATGCTCTCAGGCAATGTGCCGGACATACATATGTTCGAAGCGTGTGCAATAAATACAGTGTTGCAGAATTTCTATGTCAAGGACTGCTTGAAATCCGTCGAATCTGTTGACAAGGCCAAAGCCCTCTACCAAAGGCTGAAGGCTATATGTCAGAAGGGGGGCTTCAGACTAAATAAATTGATCTCATAGAGTCGAACAGTCTTGGCAGCCATACCAGAGGAGGAAAAAGCGACAGAAGTAAGGGACCTGGATTTAGATCAAAACACGCTTCCAACGGAAAATGGTTTTGGCCGTGAAATGGTGTATACACTCAGATCAATTCAAGTTCAGAATTTCCATCTGAAGTAAACCTACTAAAAGGGGAATTCTTTCCATGATGAGCTCCGTGTATGATCCTTTGGAAATACCAGCACCCGTGACTTTAGCCGCTAGGAAGGGGCATGAGTCGCCCCCCCTAAGGCCCATAACTATCCCTCACCTGGAGCTCACTGCAGCAACCTTAGCGGTACATGTGGACAGAATGCTGAGGAAGGAGCTGCAGGTACCACTAGAAAACTCTGTGTATTGGACTAACAGCACCGTGCTCAGTGGAGTTTAGTATTATATGAACGTGATTATAGAACTGTTGTTATAAGTTGTACAGAAGAACACAGAAGTTCAATAAATCTGCAACGTTTTTAATAATACATCAATCGCTGGAGTGGATCTTTTTTGGACCATCGGACACACAGAAGGCGGCCTCTACAATCTGATATGAGCTGTTGTGCAAATATGTTATATGCAAGCACAACATGTTGTTGTTACCACTATACTCACATCAGTGTTGTCACAGCCGATCATCTCGCCATATGAGACCTGGTGACACAGGCAGTAAGTGGGTTCGTTGGGGTCCACTGGCATGTCCAGCACATCAGATGGGTGCACATTTCCAAAGTTGGAAGAAGGGCTGTTGAATTCTCCTCTGATGAAGGTAAAAAATTAAGTAAGAATTTGAATAACGATATGAATTTAAAAATGATTTACTTCAAGGATGAATAGCAAATTCATATCATACGGTTGAAGGAGTTTGACTTTTTTCTGTGCACTCTTGGGACTGCCGTCTTCATCTGAACTCTTCACTTTAGACCTGGTTTTAGCTGTCTTTTTTTCCTTTTGCCTGGAGTCACCTGGAATTATGTAATCATAATTAAATACTCTATTAAATGTGAATATACAAAATCTAACATCATTAGTGCAAAACTGCATTAAAAGAAGTGCTTGCTCAAATGACAATAGTTACATTTTCTCTACAATTCTTTAAGGTCTTGACTTTGCTATGTAAAGTGCTTTAAGATGACTCTGTTCAGACTAAATGAAGTGAAACTGAAAGATCGAGACATGTTGCAAACACATTGAACGCACCTTTCTTTCCCTTGCTGGAGGTGGAATCATAGTCTGTGCTCTCAATTTGCTTTTCCTTCAAATCAGCTTCAAACCGAGCCAGGTCTGTATCAAGGCGTCTGATGTGTTTGTCAACCTGCAAAAAACAGGACTTTTAGCCTAGTCTGTCGCGGACACTTCAGAACAGTGGGTCTATTAAAGTACAAAATGTTTCTTACGTTTTCTAACATTTCTTGGACCTACAAACAGTATGGAAAACAAGTCTGTTTTATGTTTAGCATACTAACCATCTCATACGTCTGCATAGCCAGTTGCACCTTATCATCTCCAAACTCTTTGCATTTGCTGTAAGACTGCTGAATCTGCCTCAGGATGGAGAGCTTTTGCTCAGAGGAAAGAGTCCGGGCGTTGGCTGTGTACTCTTTCGCCAGGGAGTCTATCTGTCCTTTGAGGTCTAAAGGAGAGACACGAATTAAAACGTCTAAAACTAATGTGTTCAGGGATCCCAATACAACTCTTACAAATCTCAATCACAATATCAATGCATACAAACAATACTTCATACATTTTATACAACTTTCAAGCATAGATATTATGTTATGTAAATAAACAGATCAAGTAAATAGTACGTGAGTAAATAGCTAGTAAACATGTCCCAATATTTTGTGGTCTCAAACATAAGAAATTAATACCAAATGGACAAATCTTAAATTATTACCTCATGGCGACTGTATAAATCAGTGGTACAATCTTAATTTTACAAGTTTCTTTGCGACTACCATTTATTAAACCGATGCAAAGATCAGTGTTTTCATATTACTTCTGCTGCTGAAATCAAATTCACAGTTGTTCTTTATCTCACCCTCTGTGCGTTGATCTAGATCCCTCATCAAGTTGAAGTTTCTCTGTAACTCGAAGGGCAGATTTTCTATGCCTGGTAAGATGAAGAGGAAAAAAACAAAGATTTTAATTCAACTTTGAATCAGATGAACATGAAAACATCACGCAGACTAGCTAGCGTCATTTTACGAACGGACCGATGCTCCCTCTGGCACTGATGCTAGCGCTCAACGTAGCGCTCGGATGTCTGACAATAAGGCTGAACTAAAGTATAAAGTCCACAGAGACATTTAACTGCGTTAGTTAAGTGACTTTAAAGTACTGAGATAAACTCGGCCCGTGACGCCGCAGTGTTGCTGGCTGCTGATGTCAAACAGCATCATTTCTTTGTGTCAACGCAACGCATTTCTCCAGCAATTAGACCGAGCCGAAACCAGCCAAGCGTTAGGAAACTGTTCACAAAGAGTCCGATCCCCAAACAGGCTGGTCAGGAACTACGGCCCACAACGAAAGGCAAAAACTCGGAGAGCGAAGCAAGAAGACATCTTTCTCACGAATATTAAAATATTAATAGCTTACTGTCCAGATAATGCTCCAAATACATTCCCGCCGCCATCTTGGAAAATGTAAACAACACAGCTTCCGGTTCACAACGGACAAATCTGATTGGTTATTTTCCAACATTCCTCACAACACAAATTCCATCCAGCTACATGGATTGTAAAATGATCTGTCAGCATCATACATGTAACCAAGCAAGGTAGTGTTAACATGTTATGACCAATAACATCATATATTTTATTGTATGCATACATCCGCACACATTTCCAATAAATGGTTCTTTAACTAACACAATAATCTTGGAATGTGCCCCAAATTGACAGAAAGTAGAGCTTACAAATGCCTTTTTTAAAGGTGTGTTGAATTTAATTTATTCCTAAAAGTCACCTGAAGTTCTGAGATTAATTCTTTCTAATATAAATCCCCACAATATTATCTTGTGTAGACGAGCAAACTGTTTGGGGTCTAACCCGTCTCTCGCTTAATGACAGCTGGGATATGGATATGGATACCTTTTGTCAATAGATATACAAGATATACAAGAATCTGACAATAAATGCTGATAAATTACGAGTCAATCAGAAATATCTTAAAAGATTTATTTCTCACATATTAATGGAAGTTGTCACACCCGACAATGTCATCAATAGACATAATCTGTATTACAAATACAAAAGGGAGGCTCTAACCAAAGTGATTTATCTGTACATGACAATGTTAAACTCATAGTTTACTGAAACATACAATATTGTTTCTCTGAGATGACACAGCACAGAAACATGAATATTCTGTAAAATGGATCTGGGCGTATAACAAAGCTCTACAAAGCTCATACACACTGGTACATTTTAAAACATTGGTGCACATCGTCACTTTTTGTCTTGCTTTTGTAACATGTGCTTCAACTTTCTGAATTTATTCTTTCCCATTCTATTCTTTGCTTTCATGGTTTCCTTTGTCTTTTTGCCCTGCTTTTTTTCTAATCTGCTCCCTTCCTTTCTGTCAGCCATGGCTGCTTTAGTATCATTAGCCATTTTCACTGTGGGCTTCTTGGCCTCTGTGCTCTTCA
Organism: Channa striata; assembly: GCA_033026295.1. Lineage (NCBI taxonomy): Eukaryota > Metazoa > Chordata > Actinopteri > Anabantiformes > Channidae > Channa > Channa striata. Next base: position 18,353,395 of record CM065175.1, on the reverse strand, counting down.
CTGTTTCTCCATCCAGCTTGGCAACTTTTGCCTTCTTTAGTCCAGTGGATATGTCCTTTTTGCCTTTTGACTTGACGTTTGCTGTTGCCTTGGCTGACGTTCCGTTGGCTTGGGCTTTTGCTTTTGGGCTCCCTGCCTTACCAGGAGCAGTGTTCTTCGACTTGTCACTTTTGGATGGTTTGTCTCCTTGAGGGTCTGGAACTACTGTTGCCTCAGGAGGCTCTGCAGTCTCTTCTTCTAAATTAATAAAACACACAAAGATAGATTTAGCATATCTAAGAATGAAAGTTGGCAATATGCAACAGGAAAAATCATTACCTTTCCCTGCAGGTGCAGTTGGAATTATGTTGGAGAACTTCTTGAGCTTGGCCACAAAAAACCCATCCATGTTGTGGGAATGAGGGTAAAATCGCCGTGAGAGTCGCAAAGTAGGATGGAATCTGCGTTCTTTGAACCTAGAGTGACATAAAAATAACTGGATTCAGAGCTGAACACCAGAGTGTTTGATTCATTCATTTAAATAAATAATAGGCACATTTACCTGGTGAAGCCTTCACTGCCGAAGTCCAGTCCGGTGGGAACTAATTTGACATTTCTTTTCTTTAAAGCGTAGTCCACCACCCATTCATTCTCCTCCACCTAGCGCAACACATTTTGATGATTAACTAAGACTTGCTGCAAATATATTTTGAAACAACAAATAAAATACATACGACACAGAACTGATTTTGCAGTACAGACATTTCCAAATTACCATTATTGAACATGTGCAGTAGACCAAGTATCCTCCTGTAGGGGACTCTGCATTAACAGAGTCAATTGCAGACAGAATCAGCTCTTTCTGAAGGTGAGCTGAGCGCTGGATGTCTGCCTCATCCTGTCAGGAAACCAGAGTGTGGAATAAAAAGTTATCATCACTCTAGTAAAAGCATTTGTATGGGTATGGACACATAGACAGTGGATGTTTTACCTTGCTGGTCTTTACAGCAGGATCTTTAGCGATGACTCCTGTACCCGAGCAGGGAGCATCAAGCAGTACTCTATCAAAGCCACCCATGACCTTTAAGAACATTTTAACCAGTTAGTCCACTGTGTATAAGTGTGCAGTGAAGTAAATGACGGAGAGAATCTTCTCCAGATGTATAAACATTACCTTTGGGAACTGCCTGCCGTCATAGTTGCAGACAACAGTGTTAGTGACCCCGAGACGATGGATGTTTCCCACTACACTCTTCAGTCTTTCAGCGTTGGCATCATTAGCCATGATCACACCAGTGTTTCTCATCAGCTGAGCTAAAGGTGCGACATTCACAGGCTTTGTTAAATTGATTTCATTTCATTCAGGTTTTTTGGCCTTTATTTCCATAGGTCTGCTTTAAGGCTACAATAATTAGTAAATAAATCAATTTAATGCTTTCTTAAAAATATAGGATAAAAACTAAACTTTCATCACATTTTTAAATATCCAACCTCAAGTTTTGAATCCAGTCTATATTAAGTAGTTCAAACTTCCAAAAACTAATGTTAAAGAAAATTACAGTCAATTATAGGACGTGAAACAACAACGTAGCTTACCAATATAGGTAGTCTTGCCTCCTGGAGCTGAGCTCATGTCCAACACTAACTCTCCCTCCTGTGGAGAAAGTGCCATGACTGGCAGAAAACTGGAGGCTCCTTGCAGCATATATTGACCAGCCAGATACTCCGGGGTTGCACCTGTTTTAAAATTCAGAAAAAAAAAATTAACAGTACATCTTTAAACTTGAAGAACTTGGTTCTGTTGTACATGAATGTTTCCAGTAGTAGACCTGAAACTGTACAGCATGTGTAGTTTGATGTTTTCATGTCATATGCCAGTTATAGATCACATTCTGATGATTTGTAAGGAGTTGTTATAGCATCAATAACCTTAACAAGACTATTTTTTTAGAAAAATAAGTCTGATTACATTAAATCTGATCCTGTACATTCATCTGGCACATTGAAATAACTCATTTTACTAATACTTTAGAGTCAGTCTCAGACATTGTGTAATTATGATCAATCAGAGCTCAAGTCGCTCATCTGTCGTGATTTTACTGAAACTTACCTATAGGCACAGAGGAGTCATAAATCACCAGACCCACTTTGGACCATTTCCCCAGTGGATCAAGATTTACTCCTCTGTTAATCAAAGCCTAAAAAATAAAAAGAAAGAAACTTTTCACACCATTTGATAAGAAGTTCGTCCAGGTGTTATTTCTGCATTAATATTAAAAATTAAAGTAAGGTTATAAACATTTCATGTAAAACAAGCTGTGTATGAATTCATGTGCCCGATTCAAATGCCTCCATCTTTTCTTTTAAATCAAATTGCTACTGTAAGTATCTTAAACCTATTTAAAATTGTTACTTGCATTAAATCGTGCAAACAAAAACATGTTATTACTACATTTCAAAATACATTACAAATTTTCATTTTTGTGAATTTTTTAATTTTAGTAGCTAGCATGAAAAGCAAATACCTGCGCAAGGTCTCGCCTCCTTGTTTTCAGGGTGTTGGTCCGAATAGTGACAGGTCTCTGAATTTCATTGGCTTCAAGGAAATCAACCAGCTGCCAACCAAAATGAAAATAAAGCTTTATGAAGTTCTTTCCTGCGGTCACAGTATTCTAGTTATTTCATTTAAAGCACAATATCAACTCCCACATTTTGGAACTATTACAAATATTACATCAATTGTAATTATGATAAGAAAAAGAAAACTTTAGGCACTACAGAAGAACACACACCTCAGATAGAGGGAAGATATCTAATAATTTCTCAATGAGGAAGTTGTTGTAGCTGTAATATGTGCAGAGATCCTTCTTCAGAAGTGAGACGTAGTCTGCTCTGTCTTTCCCCTCCTCCCTTTTGGTTGAAAAATTGCACAGGACATCAATGTTGTCCTTTATTCTTTGATGGATTACTTTCAGGTCTAGAGGCAGGATACCTAAAAATGCAGATCAGAAAAAAAAGATTTGCTTGTTTGCAGAAAAAGTGAAGTGAATATTATACATACTACTGCTTTTAAAAAGCAAGAATTCCACGAACAATCACTCACTCACCTTCCTTCTCACTCTCCTCTGCTCCAGGTAGTCTGAATTTATCCATTTCATCTATGTTGGTTTGGACTGCGTCTTCCTCATCTTCCTCATCCATGTCACCATCTGATTTGTCCTCCTCCTCATCCTCTTCATCAACACCTTCCTCCTCCTCATCAGTGTCATCTTCCTCACTTTCGAGAGCCATGGTTTCTTTAAGCTTTTTCGCCTTCTTGGCTGCACGCTCAATAGGAAGGAGCTAAATGTAGAACAAAAATCAGGGATAAACGTCACCACTTTAACACATTCTAGCACCTGGTAGCATCATATTAAAAGACTGAAACACAAGGATATTCAGACTCTACATAACAAATCACCAAATCTGAACTTTTGTCAATAATTACATTTTAAAATTTTGGCAAGGTTATAAAAGAGTTCATTTTACATACTTCCTCTTCATCACTTTCTTTCCCCACTGCTTCATCTCCGCTATCAAGTGTACCATAGTCATCAACCATGTCTTCATCCTCGTCATCGTCATCTTCATCTTCTTTGTCCTCCTCCACCTCTTTCAGTCCTAATTTTGCACCTTTTCTTCCTTGACCTTTGCTGCCCTTCTGTGGCTGTTCATCTTCCACCTCTTCATCTTCCTCTTCCTCCCAGTGTTCATCACTGTCATCCTCAATTTCAGGTTCCTCAAGTTTTCGCTTCCTCTTTGCGGGTGTCAACCATTTACTGTTCTCATCAGTAAATCCTTAAAAAATACATAAATAAATTATAAACTAAATAAAAATAAAAAAACTTACAAACTGTATAAATAGCAAATCTTTTGCTTTGAACCACCTAGAAAATGTGATTATAATCGGAGATTAAAAATGCTTCAACAGATGTTTAAATACTGAGGCAAGATAATCCACTAAAATGAACATGAAGCGTGTGTTTTTCTTAAAACATGCATCTGCTGCATCATAGGATATCTGTTTGTTAACTGGGACACCAGTTTAATTACAACATCTTCACAGTCTCTGCAGATGCTTTTCAGTAATTATCTGTACTGAGTAAAGACATGAATAACAACCACATTCACTGGCACTGATAGTTTACCTTTTTTGAGCTGTTCCTCAGAGACATTTTTAGGCTTTTTCAGATTCTGTGCTCTCTTTGCAGCTCTGTAAAATGACACTTTGTTTGAACAACATGTTACTAAAGCAATGTCATTTTATCTAGTGTAGTGAGTCACACATTTACCTTTTCCTAGCTCTGCTCGACAGCCGTTTTGGACCAGTGTCATCTGCAAACAGAGTAAATGAAAACACAGACACACACACACACACACACACACACACAATATGTCATAATTGTGCAGTTAACTTGTAGCAGTTAAATTTAACCGTTAAACTTTAAAAATAGCTGATATATAAAGGGCACAATAATTACCATCAGTAATAAACTGGGCCAGCTCTGTCTCTGCTCCCTGCTGCTTTCTGGCTTTTTTCCCAGGTCCTCTCTTTACCTTAGTGGTGGGATCCAACTTCCGACCCATGATTCTGGTCTACACAGACACCTTGAAAAAAAGACAAGTGAGGATCCATCAGCCACTGCTGTCTATTGTCTACTGTGATTGGATGTATTTATCAGTAAGACATTCAATCAGGGAGGAATATGTGAAGAATAAGATATACAAGATTAAATACATGCATACATTTGTTGCAGGACCTTAAAGGAAATGCAACAACTCGTTTAGATGATTTCATTATTTATATTAGTGTTATATAGATTTGACCAGTCATTACACATATGGCAAGTGAGTGTCCATTAGAAGTTCTCCAAAACCTGTATTTTATAATGTTAGGTTAAACCGCAGGTAATGTAGGAAAATTTTACAGTTTAGTTTAAAGGCTGATCAGATTAGTATATTTAGTCCAGCAAACACTGTGGGTCCAGAAAATTAACTCATGACAGTGAAGTTCTTCTGAGTAATCAAAAATGTCAAGATATCTGCTGACAAAAAAAGTCTACATAACACGTCCATGCCGAGCCTCAGGAGCACGAGTATGAAGTAAACTCTCTTGGTTTTAAATATATACAGATTAAAACAGGTTAATTTCAAACAAGAAAAAAAAATTAAAATAGTGTACGGTCCATTATAGTGACCTAATCTACTCTTTACATGTATTCCTTTATATGTTTGTGCATATTTCTTGTTGCAGACAAAATTCCCCATCTGTTAAATAATAAGAATAATGATAAACAATCCAAGTAGCAGAGAAGCGTCGTTACAAACTCATGAGCATTCACGTCAGGTTAGAGGCTGCTAACAGACCCAAGTATGAGTACGGCGTTAAGTACGGCGATTAATAACACAAACACTGAGTACTTTGCTTATCAATAAATTTGGGCAGCAATTTTTGTTTACTCACCGATTGATGGGATTTCAAAATCCAATTTCTGACTGTCCCGTATAAGCTAAAATGTTCACACGTGAATTTTCCTTCTACACGTTGCAGAGGAATATCCGGCGCACAGGAGTGACGTAAGAACAGACGTGACCGCGCATACGCAGGGTAACCGCCACAATACAGAAATGCAGATAACTAACTTATTTTAAAACACACAACGTAGCTTCACTCTTCATTCAGACTGAATTAGGAGTTTTAATTTTTAATTAAAACAATTAATTGTGAATATCATGTAGAAAATATATAAGCAATATCCAAAACTACATTTGTAAATGAAACAGTCCATTTTGTTATTAGTAGTCCAAAGAAAATAAGGGATAGTACAGTGGTGTATCTGTAATATTGTTATGATCATCAGACTTTGTGAAGACATCTGGTTTACTTGGAGAAAATAAATGGTTCCTACAACTTTAAACATCGTAACAACTCTGCAAACTGATTAAAGGACGAATAACTAGACTGAGTCCAGCTCATAAACTTCAGATTCAGTACTAAACTGTAGTGATGTGTCGTTCGGGAACGAGCCGGCTCTAAAAGCCGATTCTTCAGCTGCTAGAGCTCATCTGTGCTAAAGATCCATGCAGACAGAGACCATCGTTCCATTATGTGAAAGACAGAAGGGGAGCAGACGTGTTATAGACCAGCTCTTTATTTATTTGATTTGTTTGCTGTGGTTCTATGTTCGGTTGTTCACTTAAAGGTTTAATTAAATCGTTTCACAATAGTAATTGTGTATTATTACATACATAAATATTAGGCTTTTATGAAAACAGTGAATAAAAAATGGCTTGCCATCATTGCTAAATTAGGGCTAAAATATAAGGCTGTGAGTGAAACTAATTAAGAGCCGTTCCAAAAGAGCCGGACCCCCCCATCACTATTAAAACAAGTTGCTCCTCAAAAAAACGCCTGATAAAGATCTTGTTGGGGTTTTTGGAAAATTGAATATTTACACCTGCATCCATCTATGTAGAAAAATGAACTTAACCGGCTATGCACTTTATTTTTCTTACATTTTATTTACGGTCTCCCGCTCATGAACGCGCACTGTGGCCGTGTGACGCACATATCCCGCGCCCGTCCAGCACAAGGAATCATGGCGGCTCCTAACGAGAAGAAGCGTGGTCTCGAGCATTTGGATGAATATGAACCCAAACCGGCCAAACACCTGCGAAGTTTGCACGACCGTATGTCAGAGAGGCGCCTGGTTGTGATTCTGGAACGAGCTTCTCTAGAAACAGTCAAGGTAAATCTACAGGGCGGTGCGAGTGTTCCTGCTGTGATGCAGGAGACTGACACTACACAACTGGAAATGGAATTGTTGTTATAAATATTTGCATGCTGCGATTTTAAGGTTCATGCATGTTTTACATTTTACAGGTCGGAAAAACTTTTGAACTGTTAAACTGTGACCAGCACAAAAATATTATCGTCAAAAGTGGAAGAGATCCAGGACATATAAGACCAGACATCACCCATCAAGTAGGTATTTGTTTTAGAACAGCACATACATTCATACATTCTCCAACAAACAAACACTTTCTACTTAAAATGTTTATGGCTGTTGTATTATTTATTAACATTTTTAAACATTATTCTAGACGGCTTCAAAAGTTTAGTTCCAACTGGAAATTATATTTCTGTTGTCATTATTGCTGGTCAGTTCTCCTATTATTAGATGGACTACAGCAATGTAATGTCATAATCTGTTACTTTAAAATATATTGAATATTAATATGCTGTAAAATTGCAAAAAAAGTTTTTGTAAAAGCTTTTTCTTTTATAAAAATGTGCTTAATTACATAAAGCCTGATGTTAGTAGTAAAATATTAGCTTAATGACACATTACTACACATATTTCTCATTCATATCTGCATGTCAGTGTGTTGTACATTGTTTTGTTTTTTTGTTTGTTTTATGCTGCTTCACTCTCATTTGGTTTATTATTTTGTTCTGTGGTTTCTGGTTAGAAAGAAGTCAGAAGTCCTGAAAGTGATATTTTGTTAATCAAAAGCACAATTTTAATGACTTATTTTGTTTTACTAGTGTCTGCTTATGCTGATGGACAGTCCCCTCAACAGAGCAGGCCTGCTGCAAGTTTACATCCACACAGAGAAGAATGCTTTAATAGAGATCAACCCGCAGACCCGTATCCCAAGAACCTTCACTCGCTTCTGTGGCCTCATGGGTAAATTTCTTCTTCTGTTACAATATGTTTGTGGAGAGGGCTTCCTGTTGAAGCAACTTAACAAAACAGCAGTGTTAGGATTAACCGTGTTCCCTCTGATGTTTCACTTTTTCTTATCTCAGTTCAGCTGCTGCACAAGCTGAGCGTCAGGGCAGCCGATGGTCCACAGAAGCTTCTGAGGATGATTAAAAACCCAGTTTCGGACCACCTCCCACCTGGGTGTCCTCGAATCGCCACGTCCTTCTCAGCAGGTGAGGCGGTCTGTCCCCGGTCTTTGGTGCCAGAGGGACCAGCTGCACTGGTGATTGGAGCATTTGCACATGGAGCGGTAAGAAATGGCCTTCGATGGTTGCTGATTCACTGCTGCAAGTGTCAAATGTCTGTGGTCCTGATTTCTCTGTCTTTCTTAGGTGAATGTGGACTACACAGAGAAAACAGTTTCCATCAGTAACTACCCCCTTTCTGCGGCACTCACCTGTGCCAAGATGTGCTCTGCCTTTGAGGAGGTGTGGGGTGTCCTGTAACATTTAATGGACTACTGAGACAGTAGATTAAATGGACATTTTGAAGTGAACTAGGATGTGTTGCTCCAATATTAATTCTGTGTGGATTACAGACATGTATGAGTATAGTGATGTTTGGCCACCATGTGGAATATACTTTCATTTTTTTGTACCCACTGATCCTTTTCCATGCAGAAGCACAGCCCACCTTGTACCATTACCATGTACCAATTTCCTAGCTTTGTATAATGGATTGATACAGTTTTATTAAAATATGATTTAAGTATTGTGTGATTTGGTATAATGGAAAAAAATATAACAAGAATAAGTTCGTTATGCTGTCTCTTATAGTTTTAAGTCTTTCTCCTGTTGATTTGATATTTAATCTTCTTCTTTTCTTTTTGGCTGTCTTTGCCGATGTTTCATATGGATTTTCATCTCTCTTTGTTTGGTGTTAAGTCCTTCAAGTCTTTCTGTCTTTTGTTTTTACATCTCCATTTCTCCAAACAGGCTTTGATAGTTTCCTTCTTGCTTGTTGCTTCTTCCATCTTTGTTGGTGTGATGTGTTTGTTCTTTTTTGTGATTTGCCTGCTTGTCTGCAAATCTCTTGGTTTGCAGAATTTCCTCTTGGTTTGATTAAGAACTAGGTTCTGTGAATTTTCTGCCACTTTGAGAGATTTTCTTGGTTTGCTTCAGATCTTCATTTGAGTTTTGGGATTTCACAATGCTCATCTTTACATATATTTTTTTATACAGTATTCTGAGTTAGAATTATTGTTGGATGTTTGTGTTTACAAGATAAACCTGAAATATTCAGGTCAAGTCAACACTGCATTACACGGTGAAGTAAATTACTGCTCCTCTCACAGAGCAGATATGTTCTGCCTAACAGGTCACTTCCTTTAAACCACCAGAAATATTAAGTTTTGTATTCAAACATTACTGTTGGTTTCAAAAAGTTCTTAATTTCCTAGTTTACATGAATTAAAATCGTGTCAAAAATGAAATCCTCAACTAAATTCCTAGTGATCCCAGTGATGTCACATGATGTCAAAGTGTTTTTAAATTCCAAATTATTGCCAGTTTTGTGTAGCTAAAGACTAGTTTGGCAAAAACTGGATAAAACTAACTGCCTGAATTTCTCAGGTTAAACTGAAGGCTGTCTTTGATTTTGGGGCCTTTCCCATTTGTTTTAATTGTCAATAGCAACATTTTGTGGATGTGGCTTGCTTCCACATTTCTGTTGTTTATCTAAATACAGTGGGGGAAAAAATTATTTGAACCCCAGCTGATTTTGTAAGTTTGCCCACTAACAAAGAAATGATCAGTCTATAATTTCTATGGTAGGTTCATTTGAACAGTGAGAGACAACAATGAGAAAAAAATTGCCTTTCAAAAAAGTTATAAATTAATTTGCATTTCCATGAAGGAAATAAGTATTTGATCCCGTTGAAAAACGTGCTTTAGTACTTGGTGGCAAAACCTTTGTTGGCAATCACAGAGGTCAGCCGTTTCTTGTAGTTGGCCACAAGGTTTGCACACATCTCAGGTGGGTTTTTGGCCCACTCCTCTTTGCAGATCCTCTCCAAGTCATTAATGTTTTGTAGCTGATGTTTGGCAACTCGAACCTTCAGCTCCCTCCACAGATTTTCTATGGGATTAAGGTCTGGAGACTGACTAGGCCACTCCATGACCTTAATATGCTTCTTCTTGAGCCAATCCTTTGTTGCCTTGGCCGTGTGTTTTGGATCATTGTCATGCTGGAATACCCAACCACGACCCATTTTCAATGCCCTGACTGAGGGAAGGAGGTTCTCACCCAACATTTGACAGTACATGGCCCCATCCATCCTCCCTTTGATGCGGTGCAATTGTCCTGTCCCCTTGGCAGAAAAACACCTCCAAAGCATAATGTTTCCACCTCCATATTTGACGGTGGGGACGGTGTTTTTGGAGTCATAGGCAGCATTCCTCCTCCTCCGAACACGGCGAGTTGAGTTGATGCCAAAGAGCTCGATTTTGGCATCAACTCATCTGACCACAACACTTTCACCCAGTCTTCCTCTGAATCAGTCAGATGTTCAGTGGCAAACTTCAAACGGGCCTGTAGATGGGCTTTCTTGAGCAGGGGGACCTTGCGGGCACAGCAGGATTTCAGTCCTTCACGGCGTAGTGTGTTACCATCTGTTTTTTTGGTGACTATGGTCCCAGCTGCCTTGAGATCATTGACAAGTTCCTCCCGAAGTTCTGGGCTGATTCCTCACCGTTCTCATTATCATTGAAACTCCACGAGGTGAGATCTTGCATGGAGCTCCAGACCGAGGGAGATTGGCAGTTAATTTATGTGTCTTCCATTTAGGAATAATTGCACCAACTGTTGTCACCTTCTCACCCAGCTGCAATGGTCTTGTAGCCCATTCCAGCCTTGTGTAGGTCCACAATCTTGTCCCTGACATCCTTGGAAAGCTCTTTGGTCTTGGCCATGGTGAAGAGTTTGGAATCTGGAATTGCTTGCTTCTGTGGAATACAGGTAACGAGCTGAGAGGGCTGCCAATGTCAGCTTGTTACCTGTATAAGATCGACCTGGGAGCCAGAGATCTTGCTGACGGATAGGGGATCAAATACTTATTTCCTTCATGGAAATGCAAATTAATTTATAACTTTTTTTGAAAGGCATTTTTCTGGAGTCATTGTTGTCTCTCACTGTTCAAATAAACCTACCATAGAAATTATAGACTGATCATTTCTTTGTTAGTGGGCAAACTTACAAAATCAGCTGGGGTTCAAATAATTTTTTCCCCCACTGTATTTCATGGAGAAATATGAAATCTTAAAACTGCTGGGTTATAGAAACACTGTTAGACATATGACATAACTTTTACAAACAAACCATTTATTTATCTAGTTGACGTATAACTTTTAAATTAAGTTATAAATGATCTAAAATACCCAATTTACAAGTAACTTTAGAACTGAGGCTGTTTGTTGGATGAATAACTGAAATTGAGAATTTATTTTCACTAATTACTTCCAGTAGTTATCTTTATCAGAAGTAACTTATAAAAAAACGCTCTCTGTGCTCTAATTTCTAACCATTTTCTTACAGGCAAGTGTGTTTATTGTACAAATGTCTAACAAAATAATCACGAGATTAACCAGCAATGAAAATAATCATAACACACCATTCATCTTGCCACATGCAAGATGCATCAGAAAAAATTACTCAGAATGGCAAATTATCTATATTGAGCACTTTTACTTTAAACTTTTTAGGTATATTGCTCTAATACAGACTTTAAATTATTACATTAAGAAGTAATGTAGTATGCAGCCTTAGTACTAATGTAAAAGTAAATGATCGGAAAACCGCTTCAGGGTGGGTTTTAATCCTTTACATTTATTTGACAGTTACAATTCCCACTTTACAGATTAAGTATTTTACATTAAAAGGATGTGGTGATTTTATAAAATTCTACATATTGTCAATATTAAACCTGCAATTTTTTAAAAGTTTATTCATGTTTAAAGGAAGGATCAGGATCTCTTTCCCCCAATAAAAGTGAAAATCTGTAATAGTTTTCACTTTAATTATACAACATTCAAACATTTCTTAACAACTAAGGCTAATAGAAAAATATGACTTATTCAGGTTGTACATACATGTTGAAAAAACTGTTTGCAAATATCCACAGTGTTTTTACTTCACAAATGTGTACTTGGCCAGACGTTTTAGTATATTTAGTGACAAAAGTCCCTCTGGTCTTAAGAAGATAGTGTTTAGCATTTTTTTAATAGATGCTGCTGGGTTTTATTGGGACACTGTAGGCTTGTGGGACACAAGTTAGATTTGACACACATGACTGTGATCAAGAAGGAGGGTTCCAAGGGCATTAATTCCTGGTATGCATCAGAGTCACAGTTAACCTGGAGAAAAACACATCAAAGACATGAAGCCAGAATTAAGAATAAAGCTGGTAAATGTTCCACTGGAGTGAATAAAGAATATCACCTGAGAGAAAGATGAGAAGAACAGACGAGTGTGTGAAAATCCTGAGATGGAGGTGTCAGCAGGGTTGTTCTTCAGACTCTGATGATAAGCCTGAGGAAGAACGAAATGTGAACGCATGAGCTCGGCGTTGTCACGTAGAGAGACTAAAGCCTAAAGATGGCTCCTCACCTGCAATGCTATCTGCAGTGCAGAATACTGCACCCACACCTCCTGCTGCTGCGCTGTTGACAGAGAAAACGCTCCACCTCTGCTTGCTTTGCTTTCTGTCACGGCGAGATAATGGTCCCACACACATTCACCCACAACACGCACCGTCTCACTCTGAGCGTAAACTGCAACATAGCAGGAAGACGAGCGTGATAGTGGAGTGTAGAAAAAAAATAGCTTTTGTGACTGTAAACATTAGATTATTAAGATGATTTGCTGTGCATGTTACCTAAACATCAATTTTAGGAGCAGAAGAAATGAGAACTTCTCTTACTGTTAGGCAGAAGCAGGTGAAGGATATCTTTGGCGATGAGGAAACCTATTACACCATAATTCATTGCCCTGTTTATTGAAAATAAAAATAGTGTAAAAAAATGTTCAGTCACTTGTATAATATGAAAAACCATTAGTTGTGCTTTTACAATCAGTATAATTTAATAGATACCTCATTGTCCCTGTGGGGAAATTAAATTGCTGCGTAGCCAAAAGGCTTGTGTCACATTAAAGAAAGACACAGTAATAATTTAAACACAGAAAAAGAAGTCACACTATATATTCAAACACATACTCATGCCCATACACGCTGAGGATCCTCATTAACTGATCAAATTTGCATATTTAAAAAGTGGATGTCTCACGGGACAAATTAAGATTTTAATCTATTTTAAAGGCGTTGAAGAGGGCAAGTGGGTGTCTGCTACACTATCCATCGCTGTCATTCCTTATAAACGCATTCCAGACTTGGTATGGTGATCCATAACCCCATACCAGTGAACCAGGAGAAAATATAAAATGGCAAAACAAAACCATGTAGGGCAACATTTTACCTTGGATAGGTTGAATGAAAGAAGGGAGGGACAAACATTCCCATGGGAAAGAGGAGCTCGTTTTCCAGGATAAACGGTGTAACTGACAGACTGGATGAAATAAGAAAAGGTCAAAATAAAGGCTCAAACTTTTATATTTCAGAACTGAAAGAACAGACACTCACATATCGGTGGCCTCAGCCGGCTCACTCAGGAGTTTACTGCGTCTCTTTTGCCATAAGGACAGTAGCTGGACATAGTTGGAGAAGAAGCTGTTGTTGACTGACACCTGAAATCACACAGCTGGTGCAGTCAGTTATGTTCCTCTGTCTTGCTCTTAGCCACTGAAGAACTTGGTGAACACACACTAAAAACACAATGATAATTCTCATGCTCCCATTGAACACTGTTATATTAAGGAATAAAAGAAAGGTTTACGTTTAAGTAAAGGTAATTTTTAGAAAAAAATGTATTTAACTGGTTATTTGAGTTTTGATTTTCTTTGAATGCATTAAAGATTTGTCTTATACAAACACATTTGTAAAAAAATGCATCTTATCTTATTTCTACCTGGGTGGGGCATGAAACAAGTAGGCTGACATTTTTATATATGATATATTAATAAAGACTATGGGAGGTTTGTAATGTACCTTAGAAAAAAGCAGGTCAAGCTCAGTTTCACTGAAGATGTCTTTTGTTGTCCAAAGTCTTGGATTTAAAGCCTGAACCTGGAACAAAACAGAGCTTGTTTGATACCTAACTTGTTACAGAATACAGATTAATATAGCAATATGGTCACAGCTCCTGCTTCATACGTTACCTTTCCATAACGAACTGAAAAAACGTTGGATCTGTCCATTTGAGTTCACGTATTTTGGACTTGAAGGAGGAGAAGATATTTTGAATAATCTCCTCAGCCTGTTGAAAGATACAAATCTTAAATGCTCTGCGTATTAGCTTTATGACTTTGGTCTCTACTGAATTTAAAATAAATTAATTATTAAATACAGCAGGACCCCTCAGATCCCCACAGTCTCTCCTCACCTCTCGGTGTGCCGTCCGTTCACTGAGAAGGTGTGTAAGAACAGAGTCAAATCCTCTCTCAGTTTCCAGCACACAGTGTTTCCAGCGAGGAACTACCTGGTAAAGAGTCCCAGAAACAACATGTCGCTCCAATTTTTTGGTCTTTTTTGTGAACGTTATAGAACAATAAACATTATAGTTTATGACTCACCTCTTCCGTATTTCCCAGAGCCACTGATAAATTCTTTGCCGTTTCAGAAAATCTGGAGTCCAGGGCAGGCATCAGAGTGTGCAGCAGATTCAGAACCATGTATGTTTGAAGGGGACCACTGTGTGCAATCAAAGAAAGGGTTTACGAAGCTAAAACGTTTATGCATATTTTATTGTAGGTTATTCACTTACAGTACCTGTTGCTTAGCTCATGCTTGTTGAGCCATTTCCCAATGATGGGGGACATGTGCACAATGTACTGTAAGTTATGCAGCAGGACGTGATCGTCTGCAATTAGGGGCACCGGATGAAAAACAGCCTGCAGACAGCGCAACCAGTCAATAGCAGGGGCCTTGTTCTATGGAAGCATTTACAAGAATGTGTTATTACAGGGAAATTCCGAGCCTATTTGCTTGCACAGTGATGCAGCGTTCGCTTGTACTTGTAGGTCTTTGATGGTCATTCTCTGATAGAGCTGTCCCTTTGTCAGGCGATACCGCAGAGGTGTAGCGGCGACTGCAAGCTCGGAGGACAGAGATATGAAAGTGCCCACGTGGATCATCCTGCTGCTGGGCGAAGCCCCCAAGAGCTCCAGGTACTTCTGACACGATGCCAAGAAGGGGCGTAGCGTCTGGATAAGAAGGACATAGGAGGTTAATGGCGGGACAGCGGTAGTCTTCGTTTGAAAATGTTTCTCGAATCATTAGGGAGTCTGGCGAAGTCATTCACCTGAGTTTTAGCTTGAGATTTGTGCGTCTTGCTGTTCCATTCAATGGGAATTAACAGTTCTGGCTGATCAATCTGTTGACAGAGAATAAGCTTGTGTTAAGTTAATATACCAAAGCCAGCGTTGCCATAGCAATCCTTCCCCTAATTTGTTTGATACTGGCCTGTATGTATCTTCTGGTCACCCCGTGGGCAGTTTCATTTGGGTTTTTGCCCACATAGAGGTTAAAGAATGGAAAGGTGGCATAGTCTCTCATGAGCAGGCCCAGGGTGGAGTTGAAATCAGTCTGATTCCACTGGCCTGATACTGCCCAACCTCCCAGCTGCACCGAGTCAGAGGGATTGGAACCAAACGGGGGTTATCAGAATCACACAAGCATGATGACAAAAAAACAACAACTTAACTCTCAATCCAAGGAAATGTAACTCTCACAAATCATGCATCTGCCTTTTGAGACAGCCAACAATAAGCATCAAATGCATATTACATGAGATTGTTTTCTTTAGGCTGTGGTGCCAAACCCAAAGTTATTCAGTGATTTTAAGAATCACTTTTGAGAATGTTTGTAACATTAATTTTCAATTATTGAAGCAGTTGGCAATGTCAAAGAATTGTAAGAACTCGGCTGATATCGGTGTTGGTCCCTTTGTTTCTTTACTTTTCACGTAAAACTGAAAGATACAATTTGGCGCATAATCAAAGAATTAGTCATTACTACATTAATGAATAACTTAACGCCTTAGAAGTTGTGATGGCGGTTTGTTAATTTGCTTTAACAAATCAGCAATGGAGTTATGAAGGTATATGATTGTCATACCTTCTGGATCAGGGACAGGAAGGGCTCTACTCCAGCGCTTTCTATAGATGTCGTGTCCAAACAGGAATTGTAGAATCCTTTGGCCTTCTGAACTGCTGTACTAGCCGATGTGTTGTTAGACTCTGATACACAAAAAAAAGTCAGATAATCCACTGAGGTAACATGGTCTCAGAGTGATTGCATAAAGCAATACATTGCAGCGTAGGTGTCCCACCTAAAATCTCCTTGAGATACTGCAGAAGCACAGTTTTTCTGTGCACTACTGTTTTCTCAGCCAGACCTCTGTCTCTCCCCTCGTTACTTTGTTCTCTCCTCTTTTGCCACGCTGCCTTTCCATTCTGGTTCTGTGGATGCCCAGGTATGCCCTGACCTCTTTGTCTGCCCCCACTGTCTGGTGAGAACCTGTCAGATCCACATGTGAGCAAGAAGTAGTCACAGGGCTGTGTAAAAGGATCATCAGACACGGCCAGACGGGCCGAGGCTGAGTGACAGGCCTGAGACAGACATGGAGTCGCTACGTGAAACAGACGAGACAAAAAAGGCAAAACGGACAAAGACAAAATGGCAAATTCAGAATTTATGGTGTTAGGTTGTAGAAAAAGTGTATCTCACTAAGGACCTACCAGTGTCTGCCTGTGTACTCTTGTTCATGTAGTGTCCTAGAATGAGTCCTAGAACGACAGCACATAAAGAGAAGCCTAACAAGACGAGAAACAGCCTTTGGTGGTTCATCCACACTGGCCTTTCCTGTTGGTGCTGGTTCTCAGAGGACTCCGTCTCAGACTGGAGGTGCGTTTGAAGTTGGATCTCTGAGGGATCTCGGGTGATGGGTGACACCGGGAACAGAGGTGGAGGCTGCAGCCCCCTCTCGGGTTCTGGCTGGATTGAAAGCTGAGGCTGGAAGGCAACAAGTAAAAGAGAACAATATTAGGTCGTGTGAGGTAAAATGGCACTTTTTTTCGTTGAGGGTTTCAGTAGAGAATGTAAAGTTACATAACAACATGTTAACTTTGGGTGCCATCTTGTGAGGTTTGCAGTATGTCTACTAGTATCTGGTGCAGTGATTAGTTGTTTAAATGATACAAATTGGATAGAGATAAAAAGAGATGATAAGAAAACTAGAGAAATGAAATTGCAGTAGCAAGCAACTTTGGAAAAAGTAATAAATACCGTTTTTCTGGTGGCTTAGTGCCAAAATTGACACTTCACAAGTTAGCGGCATTCTATTCCAATGCTGAAAACTCTTAACAGTTTTACTTCGCTTCCGTCTCCGTAACGTTTCCATCTCTTCGGTGAACTTTTGTCTTTGTGCACTGGAGATTACAGCTACCATTATTTGTAAGTAACTGCACCAAACTCTAAATTCCCATAAATTTTTACCATAAATCTCTGATGGTGCAGGATGTGATGATTCTTTTTTCTCCCTCTGTCAAGCTCAAGCAATCCTGCACTTATCCATTAGATGAGCTGCAGTGTCTCTGACACACATACTGTATGTTTCACTTGACTCTGTTCAATTACCCTCTGAGACAATTTGTGACTGGAAGGGAGAATCCATTGATGCCACAATTCATAGTCATAAAGTAGAGTAAGTCATAAGTAAAGCACATCTATGCGTTTTGGGAAGCAGATTGAATTTGAAATCCCCTTGCTGTCACTTTACCTTCATTTCAGGGAATTTGTGGTCCACTTACAATGGTTCAAACTAGCAGCAGATAAGATATTCTTCAATTTTGGAGTCCGTGGATGAGGCCTCTTTGACGTAGGAGGAAGTAGCAATAAAGTCACCAACGTACAGTGAGTTGTCATAGTTTGCAGACAATCGATCTGGCATCTGTTGCATCTGTTGTTTCTGTATTGTAGTAGCAAGAGTCATGCTCAGTGTACACGGTTTGTCGTCTTCGACATGCAGGGTTTTCTCAAGCCAAAAAAACCTTAAAGGGCTTCTGTCCTTTACCCGATGGATATCTGTAGAAAAACCTTGATGTGTGCCATATGACGTCTGCCACAAATGCAATAGGATGTTTTAATGAATCTCACTAAGATGGTTAAAAGATTTGGGTTTCGATTTCGTCCAGTGAGCAGACAGTCATTAAGTGATGGACAGCCATCCTTGTTTGGGGCCTTGGCCTCCCTGACTGCTGCATCATGAGTTAGATAATATTTAAAACTTGTGTGTTTAGTTTCTGGGTTGTCTTCACACACTCCTTGTCTGAGATAATCCTCTATAGCTTCACTGTATGTTTTGAACAGGGTCACATCAGTCTTTACTTTTACCTTTACTAGTTCTACTTTCGTCCTTCAAATCTTTTCTGGGCAGCTCTCAGATTGTCGTAACTCATCACTTTTGCGTGGCACGCCTACAGACTCTATTTCCTAAAATCCACACCGCTGGTCAGAAACCTGGGTGATTTCCTTAACATCAATCTTCATGCATGAACGGAGTTCGACAGTCTGTTGTCTCTGCCTGCTGACAGTCAGCACCGATTAATTCCACTGATTTTATCACATTTCTTTCCAGCCCGTCCAATGGCATCTACTCATTAATTTCTCTTTCAGGTTCCATGAGATTGTTTTGCTTGACCAACAACCAGAATAGAAGGTCTAGTACAAGATTACAACTGACATTATTTTGGGTTTGGCACAAAAAATGTTGAAATTTAGCTGTAACTTCTATGTACAACTTCAAGTTTTTTCTGAATGACTACACTGAATTACATTTACACAGAAGTGACATTGTTGCTGTTCTATCTTGCTAACAATCAATTTTATTTTCCTGTTTACTTCTCTGTCAGTATAACTCAGGTCTCTTACTTGGACATACAGACCACCTTGCTTTCTTTGCCAGTAACTGCACCCAAGTCTTAATTTCCAAACAACCAAATGAAATGTTCCCATAAACATATTTAACCCCATCTGAACTGCAATTGCATAGATTTTTGTCTTTTGAGACTTTTTCTGATACTATGTAAATATTTCTACACAGCAGTATTGTCAGTATTACTTAAATAAAATATTTGAATCAGGACTATGCCATATGGTATTATTGTTTATGTCCCGTTGGGTAACAATATTGTGCACTAATATGCTAGTTGTGACAGAGAAATGAATGAGCAACCTGGCAATTGATGAGTAGTTCTTGAATAACTTCACATTGACTCTGAATTATGACATAGTATCAGAGAACAGCTGTTTTGCATTCTGTATTGTAAAATCCATAGTAAAAGATTAGTTTCTGAGTAGGTCCTGACTTTTTTTCAACATTTTTCAGACTTTCCATGATGACACAGTCACATCACATCCTGCAGTGAGATTCTTAGCCACTTAAAGAAGAGATGCTTTCTGTTTTTGCTTAAATATTGTACTAATACACGAGCATCACAATTATCAAATAGGTGCTGTTGGCCTCATGTTCTGACCTTAATTTATGTCTGTTCCACTGTTAGAATTCCAACACTAACTGACTGAGAAGTTTGTGTGACTAAAACTCTTTCCATCCATTCCCCACCAAAAAAAACTCTCTCAAAGTCACTTTTAGTTTTGCCATCTTGATCCAAAACAGGAATCAACTGCATGTCATGTTAGTCATAGATATTTAGTCATACTGAACCCAAAACAACTCCAGAGGAACAGATTTCAAATATCCAGGAAAACACAGTCTTAATGTCTACAGTTAATTTCCTCTGCTCTGCACGAACCTCAAAGGCAAATATTTCTACAAAGAACCATTTACATTTTTACTGTTTTCACTATGTTGATTAAAACTAAATATTAGTTTTAATATTTAGTTTTAATAATGTTGGGGGCGGCTGTTTACCAATCCTCCAGTTGTTGGTTTGATCCCTGGCTCCTGTGGTCATATGTTGAAGTGTCCTTGAGCAAGACACTGAACCCCACTTAGTTGCTCGTGTTGAGTGTTGGTCAGCTGCACAGCAGCTCCCCCATTTGTGTGTGAATGTGTGTGAATGTGTGTGTGACTGTCAGCACAAGCGTGTAAATAAGAAGCAGTCTAACAGGTAGAAAAGTGCTAAAAAAGTCCAGAACATTTACTATTTTCTGAAAAATAATCTCAGGGGTCTCCAACTTGAAATTTTTTTTTTTTTTATCAAGCCAACCATGACACTAGTATACCAACACAGTTTAAAGACCTTACAGATTAGTAGAAACATATTGCTACGTACATGGTATTTTCTGTCTCACTCTAACATTTATAAAAGTTACTGAAACATGCTGATTTAAACTATCATTTGGCATTTTGGCATCTCACTTAACAGACAGAACAACTGAAACCATGTGTAGCATAACACACAGTTTTATAGCAACATGTACAACTTTTTGTTTTTGAGACCTTACCTCAAGTTCTGCTGGAGTTTCCCTCATCCTTAAAATATAGATGTTTTCCTCTTTGTTTCTGCAGTGTTTTGCATTCTTCTTTTTGTTTTTTTTTTTTTACATTTGATGTTTTACATATGGACCCCCTCCGGCCGTCCCTTCGTCAAACAGCTGTCATCTCAGCTCTCTATCTCTTTCCATCACTCACTTCTCTCCTCATCTGACACTGATAAAAACAGCACCGCAGGCTACGTCTTACTCTCTCTCTGGAACCCAGATAATCACGCAGCCTACGGTTCTACTCTGCAACATTTATGGGGATCGGTTTGTAGATTGTGAACCCAGGAGAACCTCAACATGACAGACTTGCGTTTTTTTTTTTAACCTCTCTGGAGGGTGAAAGGCTTGAAAACAGATGGCTGGGAATGGTAAGTTGATGCCAACATGTTGCTTTTGCTTACACTTCGTTACATCACGTTGAATGGGGACAAAACTGACTTCTGAGAACGTAAATGTTGTATTGCAATGAATGAGGGCAAGCACTTCTTCCTGGAAAGTAAACACACTTAGATACACACGCACGCCGCCGCTGTCGTCATTATCAGCGCAACATATGGCTGGTAACAACTGATAGAGCTGTTTGGCGTCCTGTAAGTCATGTAACTGTGTAGTACAGCGTTGAGAGTCGGGGGAGAAACAAGTTTTATGAATGTCACATGGAGGCCAACCAAAGAGAGTATAACGGTGTGTTTACGGCTTTTATATTACGTGTTCTGCGAGTTTATTCCTTTAAAGTTGGTTCAGTCACAGATGGGAAAGGAAACCCATTTTGGTATTTAGTATTTATTTATCTTTTGATACAGCCACAGGGGAGGGGGCAGGCTAAATAATCATTTAAAACATGTACACATTCACACATATTAAACAGGAATTAATAAAAAAAAAAGTTTATGAAAGGACAAGGCATCTGCATGTAATACAACAGCACATTACAAAATGCCAGATGAACTGTAAAGGCATCATCACACGGTGACAGCAGAGGCCGGGCCACAGAGGTGGGGGTAGTTGGTTCAAACGAGAGACATAATACTAAAGGAAATCCCACCACCTACACAGCTAACATGCAATGCTGAATCACTATTGCCTCGTTTTGTTAGTCATTTCTGGTGTTATTATTGCACCAGGCTCAATGCAAGCACAAACACATTTCTTAATAGGGAACGAATTTCTGCGGCTGCAAATCAGGCTCAAAAAAATAACACGACAATGGAATACAAAAGTGGAGAAGGCACAGTGCCAGGTTAAAAACAAAACAAAAAAAAAACAATAACTATGCATTTAATAATGAAAGACATTACAGTACAATAAAAATAGAAAAGAAATAGAATAGCAAGAGTATATAGCCAACATGAGCAGACTGAAGTACAAAAGACCAATAATGGAAAAGAAATAGTGGTATTTACTGTAATGATACAACAGACCTAGACCACAAAACTAAAACACAAAAAGGTGATAACATGTTGAATCCCATGTAATGATTATACTGACCTCAATCTTGCCAACAGTTCTAAAATATTTGGTCACCGTGTTTTAAATCTGTAACCTTAACACTTAATTTAAGAAGGTATATAAATTATAGTTGTTATTGTGTTAATTATTCTATTGAAACCGACAACACTGAAATTATGAGATCCCTGGAATGGAATCTGATTTGCAAATCTTTGCCCATCTGTTCGTGCTCAAAAAAACATGCATCTAAAAACACTTAACATTGTTTGTTCAGCTCTAAAATATTTTTTGAGTAAAAAATGCCTGACGTTTGTTCTAATCTTGCACTACAGTATGTTTGACCAAACAGAGAAAGCAACAAGACATAATCCAATACATGTGTGTATCAGATTCACATCGCAAAAACAAAAGAGCCACATTCACGGTTTTAAATATTTTTTTGCAGTGTTTAGCCCTGGATGACAAAATACTACCAGATCAGAGTGACTGATAGAAAGCACTTTCTGGACAGGACAGCTTCATTAACCATGCTTGCAGGCCCAATAACTGCCAAAGTTTTAAAGATATGATCAACCAACAGCCAAACAGATTTGTAAAATCAGTGGCATGGTCAAACTGAATTTTCCGAGTACTCTTCACCCTATGATAACTAACTGCCTTAGAAACATCGATATAAGACAAGAGACCAGCTAGTAGATGTGATAGAAATTGATAGAAATATTTCACTACAAGATGCTACTGATTATATTGAGGCAAGAGATAAAGAAAGGCAACTTTATCTTCAGACTGCTCTTTTGACCAAACTTCCCTTGTGCAAGTTATGCTGACATTTTTAGCGTAAACATATAACTGGCAAAAATATGACCTACAACACAAATAAGGCTTAGATGGGAGATTTCAGTTAAAGTTTGTTAATAAAAGCTAAGGGGAAATTATGTCAATGCAGTACATTACTTCTGCACTGAAGTAAACAAAGATAAGGGATTACTACACTGTGTCGGCATGCAACATTGTCTGTCAGCACACTAACGCTCACATCAGCGCACATATACCAAATAAAGCCCTGTTCTGTTTGCAAAGGCGAAGCGGCAGCTGAACGAATCCTGTGCTTTTCAATTTGGTTCATAGTTAAACTGAATGATGCTGCTTTAGCCAATCACTGTGCAGCTCGCTTGGCTCGCTGGGCGTGGCACTTCATACACAGGATTTTGCCATCCAATGGATAGCAGCCATTTTCGTCCGCCTCTATGGACAGAGGTCGAGCACAATCCTACAGAATGAAAAACACATATTTATTAGGTTTTCGACACTTATTTGGAGTAAGGCTAAAATGCAACGTGATATATTTTGATGAACTTTGGCGTTTAAATGTCTTACCTCACAACGGTAACACTTAAGGTGGAAGTTCTTGTCAAGAGCCACCACTCTGACGGTCTCCTCACTGCCTGGGGCTGGAACAATGGGCTCGTTGCAGCTCACACACAGAGGGGAGAAACGTCTAAAAGAAATGCAGCCAAGATGTTACTTTTTTTTACTCATAGTTGAGGAACACCTAATCATCTTTGTCAAATCCAATTATTTCATCCCCAGTTTACCAAGATGTGAAACCTTTTTTCAGCAGAAGATGGAAAAATAAGATTCGGTTAGTCCACATCAAATCAGAGTAATGTGACATTTGCTGCCTCCTTCCTGCTGTAATCCAAACAGCTTTTAGTACAGTAAAAGTCATGAGAATTCCTGATTAATATTTCTTGTCTTGTAATATTTCTTTATATGCTTAGTACCTTGCTGCATCGCAACAATAATCACTTCTCGCCAGAAATAAACAGAGAGTGTAATGCCATCCATCATGATGTTAATAACTGAGGAATGAACAGACTGTAGCGACAGTACCTGTGATAATCCTGGACGCAGTAGGGGTTGTTGTTATCGTCGGTGATGAAGGGTGCCCCCTCGAGTATGCAGGAGCAGGCACTACAGCGGAAACACTGAGCATGGAAACACTGGCCCACTGCCTTCAACACGCGGTCTGTGATTCTCTCCCCACATCGGGAACACACTGCCAGAGAACTCTGAGGTAGAAAAAAAGAAATTTAGGACGAGGAAGAAATAAAACAAGATAACAATATGAAAAACATGAACTAAACATAAACATCATATTTAAAGTGTATGTGTCTTTCAAAAATAACCATTTAACAAAAACATATTTTACTGTTACTGGACCATAATATTAGTGTGTGGTTACAATATTTCAGAAAAAAATGATTTATTTTGAGTATGTAGTAATCACTAGGTTAATAGGTTTTTATATTTTGCTCGGTTTGCTAATTACATGTGTAACACTTATGTCCTCACCACATAGCAGTCTTCACACTGGGGTGTGCCATCCCGGTCATAGAACTGCATGCCCTGCAGGGGGCGATGGCAGCTCATGCAGCAGAAGCAGTTGGAGTGATAGAGTTTATCCATGGCCCTCACTGCGGGCTGAGTTCGGGACAGAGCCTCGCCACACTTCCCGCAAACCTCTGACATTTAAAAAAGAGAAATAAAGAAAAAAGGAAATCGAAGAGAGAGGAGGTCAAAAGAGGATTAAAAGAATAATACGCAATGCTGGTGTTTACAATGTCACTCCTCATCAGTGGGAATAACACTGTAATGTCATACACACACAGGTTCTTCTGTTTTTACAATAGCTCAACGTTTACTCTGGTCACAGTTAATAAGAAGGAACAAATCCAAATGACACTGAATAAACTGTAAATATGTTAATCTTTGTGAACTGTAAATATAAAAAAACAGAAGCAGTGACATGAGATGTAAGTGTAATCAACATTTTTCTGAAAAGAGAAGAGCAAGCAGGCAGAGTGGATGGCAGCATTAGTGACGTAGTATAAAATAATGTGTCTGTACCTGTGGGGTGGGAGGTGATGACTGGTGCATGTGTGTCCATATTTTTAATGAAGTCCTTGGTCATTTTCTCTAGTTCCTCCACCTCCCTCATGTTCAGTGGAACCCCTCCACCCGGAATAGGAACTGGGTCAGGGGGTGAGGGCTAATATTACAAACAGGCACAAAAACACAATTAGTGCACTTGTTTGATTGAGCAGTTTACTTTTGTTCGTGTCCAAAAGAGCATAAAACTCATATGCCAACTAAAATTATTTTTAGTTCCTGTTTTTTTTATTGGAAATGCAATACAAAGAGTGTCTCTAAGTAACAACAACAACAACATACCGTTGATGGCGGGGGAGTTTTCTTTGGTTGGTTGAAGGAGGAAGGTGAAGAGGTCATTGTCTTGGGCTGAGGAGGAGTCACAGCAGCAGGAAGGTTTTGGTTCGCATTTACCTGACTAGCAAAGGGAGGATTCTTTATGTGATTAGAGGCTGGGGCAGCTGCAATGTTGTTTGGTGGTGCGGGAGGTGCAGGGGGTGCTGCAGGCGTGGGCAGGAAAGAGCTGGTGGCTGAAGGTGGGGAAGGTTTTGGTGCTCCAACAACTGGGGTGGGTGGCTGATTGAGATTCTGGTTCAGTTTTTGTGCCAGAGAAACCGACGAAGTGGTCGTTCTCCCCCCGAAAACTAGATTTGGGTGCTACAGCTGGGGGCTTCGCAAACGACTGAGCAGCAGAATTGGGTGCAGAGTTGTGATTGGCTTGTCGATTTGTTCGGGCTTTGAGTTCTTCAGCCCAAGGTGCAGGAGGTGGGCGGTCTCCCATCTCAGGAGGTGGGAGGAAAGAGAGAGCCGGTTTGGGAGCCGTCACAGGAGGAGCTAAAGGCTTGGATACTGGTGCTGAGGAATACTTGCTTGGTAACTGCGGATACAACGATAAAAGTTGCCTTTCAGAGATTCAATTACCTCAAAGCAAACCACAGAGATGAACAAATTAAACGTGAGGATATTTACTGTCGGCTATAACTCGAGACGTTCATTTCTAGCGTATCGCACTGCAGGCTGAAGTGCTGCAACCAGACACTTTTATTATACTGAATTAGGTACTCTGATTAAAGGAAATATTGGAAGCATTCACAGTTTCACCGTATCAGAAGCGCTTCATCTTTCTGACATTTATTGTGTCGTTTCGGGCCAACATTATTCAGCCCTGATCCAGTACCTCCCAGTTGGATAAAAACACTCTCCATTTATGGCCTTCTCACTGGGTCTCTGGCAGCACATTCTGGCTTCATCACACTCTCCACTAAGTTCTGTGTGCATCGGTCTCACTCTCAGTGAGAGCCTCTCCTCTCTCAGCGTGAATCACCAGCTACCTCACTTTTTGTGTTCTCTCTTTCGGTCTGTAGTGCTGCGTGTGCAGTTCACTTATCACCGAGCTCTCAACCTGAACAGATGAGGGCAAACTAATAAAACCCACATGGCATCTCTAAACCTTTTCCACGGACCAGCCTTGTTTTTTGCCTTTTTCCTTGTCTGACCTTGTTCTCGTTTTCCACAATGTGCCTCCTATGAGTCAAATTCTGCTGTCATATTTCCTCTTATCTTCTTTTTAGCTCTCTAGAGAACGTAGATCTTTCTAACTGTGTTCTGCCAAATGACTAAATGTAAATGTAATATGTTGTTTGTTGCAGGATTTCCTTCATCCATTTGTGCTTTCCACCATGGGGTTAAATTGTCATTCAAAATTATTTATACAAATAAAGTGAAATGAAATGCCCTCTTATATAGCGCTTTTATCCAAGGCACTTCAGAATATAACTTCTCATCCATTCACACACTGATGGCGGTAGCTGCCATGCAAGGGGCTCATATGATCCACCGAGAGAAACTTGGGGTTCAGTGTCTTTCCCCGGGACACTTCGACACATATCAAGGAGGGACCAGGGATCTAACCACTGACCCTGTGGACAACTGCTTTACCATACATACAAACACATATATACCTGTTTACAAATATATAAAGCGTATAATATGAATCTATCTTACAGAATTGAGTTAGTAGGAACAGTTACTGGTTGGACACTGGACAGCCAGAAGGAAACAGAAACAAACACACTTAATGATGTGGTTGACAATGATGAATAAATGAATAATATTTGACTGTTAGGCCTCTGGTTAGATGAAAATTAATCATTAAGGCTGTTATTTAATTTTTAATTCATTGCCATGTTTACTAAGAAGCCTTTAGTGTAATCTGTTGCTAATTTAAACTTGAAGTATACTTTGTTTTTATAATGTCAAAGCTACCATTTCAAAATGTTTCCCCTTTAACACTGTCTATAAAAATCAAATTTCATACATTCACACATTTGTAGTTCCACAAACTAACCGCAATAATTAACTGCAGTCCCACAATAAGCACATCCACAATAAACCTTTCATTGCGTGTCTAAAATTGTTCCAGTACAATAATCCTGTTAGAGGCTTGGATGATTTACCAGAGAGTAATACGAATATAATTTGTGGAAAAATGTGAAAAGAAAGTATTGCCTGTCATAGACTCCTTGTATATAAATCAGTGTCCGGAATGATGTCCCTGAATGTCCTAGCTGGCTATCATATTATATCTACATGCAACATTAGGAAGGAACATCGAGACAGGAAAAACAACTGAAATACAAGTGTGGCTCACCTGTGAGTTCTTAGCAGCACTGGTAACACTGGTACCGGAGGCAGGGAGGGGGGGGGGGAGGGGGGGAGGGGAGAGGGACAGGTGGGTGGACAGGCACTCCCCACAGGGGGAGCTGGGAGGGGGAGGTCATCTGCCACTGGAGGAGGAGCAGGGAAGGCAGGAGGGGGGGCGTCAGAGGCAGTGGATGTAGTGTGGCATTCGGGGGGAGGGGCTGGCAATTCATCATCCAGTGGAGGAGGAGGGGGTGGGAAGTCTGACAAAAATGAGGAGGGTTAATTTGTTAGAAGCTGAAACAGAATGATTTTTTTCCCCTAAGATTCTCAACCATTTATGATCGAGTGTTTCAACAGCAAAAATAAAATAAAACAAGACAAAATAAAAAAAAAACGCAGGATTTAGCCAGTTTAAAAGTTTTATTACTTATGGCTTTCATAACTGTATATGTCTATTCAGAATGAGTCAAACTCATCAGCTAACTCCTGGCTGCTTTAAAAGAGACCTGTGGGGTTTTCTTGTGAACGGAGAAAAGCTAGGATTGCATTCAGTTTCCTTTTTAGTGCACTGCCACACTTTTTGCTTGTAACAGGCATCCAATGATAATCTGAATCTAATGAGAACTGTCTATGAATACTTCAAGGACCATCTTAACATTTTACCGGAACATTTCTAGTGGATGAAAATGTCAAAGATTGTTAATTTAGAGTATCTGTGTCCACAAATCAGCTCGGTCACCTTTGAATTCATACTACAAGTAAAATTATTTTGCACAGCAGCCCCATTTCAAAAGCTACAAAAAATTTAAACTTTTTACAAAAATGTCCAAAAGGCAGAAAATTCAGTCATGCCTTGGCCCAATGATTACTCATAACCACAGTCTCGTGCAGGCGATGGGTTCTATCATATTCTCAATGTTGAAGCTATGCATGCTCCAGCATAAGAAGAAGCATTTGGTGGGACAGGGGAGGGCTGCATACTGAGCAGAAGTAACAAAAAAATGGTTCACAAAATATCATAAATAATGCACGTACCATCACAGAGCGATGGGGGTGGTGGGGGCATATCTCCCACTCGACCAATCACGCCTGTGCCTACTGGTGTTGGTGATGGAGCTGAGGGAGGCGTCTGACTCTTGGGCCGTGGCGGTGCCACAGAGGCAAACTTCTTTGGCTGGTTGTAAAAGGACGGCGTGGTGACTTTGAAGTTCAGAGATGAAGTCACCATGAATGGCTTGCTACTGTTGGAGTCCTCCATTTTGTGAATTTATCTGAGGAGCAGCAAAAGAAACATGAGAGACAACAGGGACAGGACAATACTAATGCTTAAGCAAGAGTCGCTGTATAACAAAGGTATAAAACTGCAGAGTCATTCTCACTCCCCATAAAATAAAACTAACAATAACCAGCTGACTAAAAGTCAAAGGGCTTGCATTCCTTGGCAGCATGTGCATGCCCGATATTTGCTGCAGAATTAGTGGCGGTGAAAACTCAACAAAACATTTGCCCTGCCACAGTTCCAAACTACACACATGCTATGACCAGGTTTAGACTTGGTAGAGCCCCCACACTTTAAAAGGGAAACAATTAAAGATTTTATGAGATGCCACTATCCATGCAGACCACATGTTTGTGTTTAGGAGAAGTGATAACTGTCCTTCAGGAAGAGAGAAATACAGTAAAACATAGTGTGGATGGTCGTGATATGGCAGCAGGAAAAACTCAGAAAACAAAAATCTGTTTAAGCAGCAGCTTTATCTCAAGTTGCAGATTGATTTATTCCGTGCACATTACCATTTTTTTATATAAACTGCCAAAATGCTGAAATATTGCAAAGCATTACTAGGAAACAGCTGTCTTGACCCCCCTTAATGTGAGAAAAACTAATTAAAATGGTGGATTATAGTGAGTCACAGTGTCCCTTAAAATTTAGTCTGTACTATTTCTAGGTTTAGAGAAAAAGCAGTAAAAAAAAGCAAACAGCTGTTAGGCATTCTGCAAATTGAGCATACTGAACACAAAAGCCTTGGCAAATGATCTGTTGTGGAATTAGAGAAAAGTGTGCAAAAATTTCCTTAGGCCGTGTATACAGAGCCGACACAGTGGAAGTCCCAGATGCCAGGAACAATTTAGAATATTTAACGCTTGGCTGTACACAGTGACTCAAAATACTGGTGTACCGAGGTCTGTAATAAAGACACTGGTTTAAAGCGGGGGAGACAACACATGATTCTCACACGAGGTACGTCAGAAAGTGGCCGACCTCAAATATTTACCTCACACATACTGCTGGCGAAACAAACACATGCATACGTAAAGATCTGAAACTGATTTATAATTTTTATTTTTGTTCGAACCATTGGTTAGAAATGTTTAGCTTGTAATGAAAACGTTAATAAGCAAGGGGGCGAAGTCCAGATGATATGATTCAGTCTTCAGATAACTAAAGCTGGTGAGAATCTTCAACATGACATGATTGCAATGATTAACATACTAAGCTTTAACAGGTTGTGAAACATATTTTTAATTGAAACAAAAGGAGTTGCAGGTGGTAAGAATTAAAAACTGCAGATGTCATTTTCTGGTATAATTATAATCACTTTGTTTTATTTGTTGCTGCGAGTATTTCTAATACTTGCATAATTATGCTAGTATTATATTATGCTATTCTATTATGCCCTTATAATTATGGCTCTGCCACCATTCAGAGTACAAATGTTGTAAATGTTTTTTTCCTTTCATTTAATATTAAGGCTTTGATTTTGACTGCTAATAAATCTAAAGTCGTCACACTTTCACATCCACTGTGCACATAATGCTCGGAACAGTAGTTATCAACTAGACGGCCTTAAAAGAGGGTTGACAGTAAAATCAAAACTAGCCAGTAAAAGTTAAAGTGTTTCATCCTCATTCCTCTTTGGTGGGGAAAACAGGCAACACTTCAAGTTCCGACAAGACAAAATAACCCAGAGCGCTCCTGAAGGTATCTCTGGTATCATGTCATGACATAACTGGGTACTGGAAAAAGCAGTGCTTCTGCTTTTTTTTTTACTTCCTTAAATGCAAGATTTATTTTTGTTAATTTTTAACCATATATGTCCAGAACAAGACCCTGCGTTGTCAGCAATTGGATTGCATCATTGGAATGTCTTATGACAATTATTGATCGCAGATGCAAAAAAACACAACTGCTAACTGTACATGACATTAGCCACATTTTGCAGTATATACATTTAATCACGCCATGTCTGTTATTAATTTTACAAGTAAACTATTTGCCGAGAGATATTTGCTGATAGATATTCTCACAAGTCCTGCACAGTCTAATGTAATCCAAAACAGTAGCGGTCACTGAATAGAAAAATACAACTAAAATAAAGATAACTGACAGCTGTTTTTTTTCAAGTATTTTAGAATATAGCTCGCTCTCTTAACCCAGCATCAAGCTGTTGAATGAAGTTGGGTTTTAATGCAAAAACATACTTGTTGCAATCAAAGTAAAGCTATTGGTTTTAAGTGAGGTTTGCAAATTTGAGCATCAGCCAAGCACATCTAAGACAACACTTGAATCGATAACAGCTTTTTAAAAACAGTGCTTGTAAAGGGCGGGTACAGACTGATTTAGACTTTTCCTTGCAGTACTTCAGCTACTTGTATTTTCTTTTTAGAGACAAAATGCAACAGCCCTCTCAATTATTCAACAGCAATTATAACTTATTGTCAGAATCCATCTGTTCCTCGATAAGGTCCTGAGGGATTAACTAAAGTGAGATCAGCGCCACACTCAGCCATCCCACTGCAGATTTTTCTTGAAACCTGATCCTCGAGATGAGAGAGACCCTCGACTGAGGAACATATTTGGCACTACAACTCTATGACATCACCTTTATGCCTTGTAACACTTCAACCCCCTCCTTCCCTTCCCTTCCCTTCTTGCTCTAAATTTCCTCTTTGGAATGTCAGTCCATGTATGAAAGGGGCAACTGGTTGCTTTTCTTACCTTTGACTGATTTACTCACAACAGAGATGTGTTTTGTGGCAAACCACAACTGTTCTGAGGTCTATTATTCTTCTGCTTTTCTGTTTTAAGGCTGTGTTTAAGAATTTCTATTTTATAGCTGTGACGGATGACATCATGGAGCCCTTTACACAGTGCACAAACATTCATCACACACTGAACTCTACAACTTTTGAAATGCAGCAGGGCTGTGGCACTCAGTATCTTGGTTGGAAAAAAACTGCCCCAGAAACAAGACAAGACTTTTTCCAAGACTTAAGAACAAGGACGTGAGACTCAGCATTTTAGGTCCTAAATGTCCTATTAAAACACACACAAACTAAAGTAGCACTAAGCTCTTGTGTGGCACACTTTCTGTAATCTTTGTGTTTTGTCTCTGTGTTGACAGATTATGATGTGGTTCAGTAGCTGTTGAAGTGGAATTTTACCTTTTGAAAAACCAAAAAACAAAAACGGTTTCACTCTGTAGTGGTTTATTACATTGTAGAAATTTTATTTGGTCTATATACTGTACTTCTACTTTATGAGAGATCATAAATGAAGCATTTCCGTGTCGTGCCTAATTAGAATGTTTGTCTCTGTCTTTGACAAAGCAAAAGTATACTTAAGTTCCCAGGGTAAGCAGAGAACTCCACTTTCTCAGGTAATCCGGGAATGGTCTTTACATGCATTTATGAAACCTGGACACAGGAAATCTGGGTACACACGCAGCAGCAGAGTAACCAGATATATCCTCCAGCTTATGACTTATTTTAAAAGACTAGTACAAAGTTTTTAATGGTATAGTCACAGTCTATGCTGCTTTCTCACCTTCTTTTTTTAGGTGTGTTGGTGTTGTAGAAGGGGAAGAGACTTAATTTAGACTTCCTCAAGGCACTTCGTGTTAACTGAATTTAATGCCCTTATTGGTAAAGGCCCTGAATCACAATTAGGCTCACCACTGTACTGCTGCCAAGTATCTATACTTGGAACTGGAAACGATAATCAAAGATAAGAAAGAAATACAGCACAAAGCGTTTTATGTATTTACAAAAAGGAAGTACCTTGTCTGTTAACGCCACATGAAACTGAATTGCTCACTAGTTCTTTTCATGACTGGTCAGCCATTGTATCAGTGTTGTTGATGAAACTCTATTGTTCTGATGTTAATAGCACACCCCATTTCTGGGAAAGCGTGTCTAGGCCGGGGGTCACTATTGCCGAGACAAACAACCCCTCCGAATCCCATCTTACAGGTCAGTAGGCATGCGTTAAGCACCCTGTTGTTCCCCTATTTGCACTTTAGTTAAATGACTGACCCGGCAACATTTTAAAACTAGTATTACTCTGCCCAGTGGTCTGTGTGTCAAGTCCTCACCTGAACAGCTTTAGCTGCTTTTACTGACACACAAATAAAAACCACAAAGAAAAAGTCACACGGCAATAAGAGACAACACACAAGAGCTAAACATGCAGTAATTTGAGGCAAAGGGGTTCCCTAAAATATGCCGTTGCAGATAACTTGTGGAGGCTACAATTAAGAATTCCTCGACAACCCTGTCATGATGACTAGCACATAGTCATTCATTTTTCCTCATTCCCAGATTTAATTTGCCTTAGAAATGGGTTGCAGTGTTAAGGACCATAATGCAAATCTTTTTAAACAGAAGCACCACACTAACCTCAGACTAGAGCCTTCTCGCTATAACTTATCCTTAATCCTACTGTGTGACTGTGTTGCTTAGCTGACAAAAGGCAAATTAGAGAGGTGGCATAGCTGGATAGAAATTGTAGAATTTTTAAAATCTATACTGGCCTTACTTCTCATGTATTCCTCACAGATCTTTGATCAGTGCAGAGAGCTGTGGATGAGCTCTCTGCCGGCTCTCATATACAACACAAGACACAGCTGGTTTGTAAATGGGCCCGTCTGTGAGTTCATCAAGAAGAACAACTTTTTAATCAGAATAGTTAAGGCTGAGCCAGTAAGATCTACAATTTCTACTTATTAACTACCTCATCAATGTAACTTCAGTTTGTAAGTCCCAATATCCTAATTTTCTGGCATCTTAACTCTCAATATTCTGGGTGACATAAGACCTTCCCCATTTTCTAGAAGCAGGATTAAGATGTTAAAATGTGTAGCACATAATCAGAATACTAGCACGTCTAAAGCTTCACGTACAGGCCTCAGCAACAGTATAATCTGCCAGCTGATAACAGATTTTGATTTATAGTTGAAATATTTATCAGTACTGTTATTAGCTGAGGTGGGTGCTCCATCCCACTGATTAGTCAGGGTCAGCCAACTGTTGGCTGTTTAAAGCAGGTAGTACTTGGTTTTACAGTTGGACTCGCACAGTTAGTTTTTGGGATTGGTTGTGTGATCACAAGCACAGCAGATGAAGACTGACAGCTAGGTATTAACTCTTCATCACCAATGCTATTTGTGTGATCGCTGAAAGCAAATAACACTCTTGTTGTTTCCAGTAATATGTATTATTATTATTGGGAATCTATGGGAGTCTTTAATGTATTTCATGAAAGACATCAAAGACCTCCATTCCATTTCTCTTCTAACTTGCTCAGGGCTTCCAATCTGAGCTATTAGTTTTGAGAGTTGGAAAACTGTAGTTGTGGAAAAAAATGGTTTTTCAGTATTTTCAGGTTTAAATTCTTGCATGTTTTAAATGTGACTGCTGCAAATCCTTCAGGGCTTCCAATCAGGCTGCAAACAGCTGTGGCAGGTGGATTTCAGCAATCACACGCATTTTCTTCGGGGAAATGCAGCATTCCAGCATTCTTAAGATTAATAAATGCTAACGCTTCAATAAAAAAAAGGCAGTGTGTTGCTGCTAAATCACGTCAGTTACATGTTAGTCGACATAGCGTCACGGTGCGTTAGCACAGCGTTCGATTCCGCTTTCCAAGTCAAATCGGGTCCATCAGCGCCACAGCTTTCACTCATTTTAGCTGAGAAAGTGAATCCGATACCGGCCGCGGGGAAACTCCCACTTAGCAGCCTTCAACCATCCGCCTCCCCGGACTAACGGACTCGTACCTGCGGTGTGTCACACCGACGTTAGCCGCTGTCGGTCGGAGCCCTCGCACACGCCCCTGACGTCCCTACTCTCGCCAGCTCTGGACAGTGGCTTTCCACAGTGAATTCCGCCCCGTTTCCTTCTTACCTCCTACGGTTCCTCTCCGCCGTGTTGTCATCAAAGTTTAGCGTTTTTAACGGGGCTGCTCCGCCACACGAGCCCTAGCTACGGCGCTGTTAGCTTGCGTTAGCTAGTGAACTTTTTGGCTGCACTTCCTGTTGGCGCTTCCGCATTGCCCGGTCCTTATCGTCGCTATCAATCAGCTGGTGTGGGTATTGTAATCCAGCTTCGGCACTGTCACCGAAAATCGCTCATATGCACTGAAATGACTTATTTATTAGGGGAGATAACAGAAATCAAACTACGGGGAAGAATCTCGAAAGCCGAGTCTGCAGCATATTCATGTCTTTTAACGGGTCGCAGAGGTGTTACCTTCATGTCCGTAAAGTGACTGACGTTGATCTCAGGAGACGTAAACTGACCAAAGACGTTCCCTTATTAGGTAACTTGTGCCACCACATCCAATTAATCTGATAATATTTGATACCTGCTAATAATGAGGTTGAAGTACTTACGGTGCTGATACAGCTGCAAAACTCCCTCCTCTCTCCTTTGTTCGTCTTTTTCTTTAGATCCAAACTGAGTGAGAGTAACTTGTCTTTCTCTCTTCCCCTCTCCAGCTATTAGA
Organism: Channa striata; assembly: GCA_033026295.1. Classification (NCBI taxonomy): domain Eukaryota; kingdom Metazoa; phylum Chordata; class Actinopteri; order Anabantiformes; family Channidae; genus Channa; species Channa striata. Next base: position 18,318,183 of record CM065175.1, on the reverse strand, counting down.
CCCTCCCCCTGTGCTTTTCAGTCTGGAAAAGGAATGACACCATCCTTTCCAAACAAGTTCTTTCTCGTTTGACTTTGGCTCAGGACTTGTGTATTACTATGTAAACAGCACCTCTCTCTCCCTCTCTCTCTCTCTCTGTGTGTGTGTGTGTGTGTGAGTGTGTGTGTGTCCAGTCAGACCACTCCTCCTCCTCCTCCTCCTCCTCTCGCTCTCTCTTCTCTCTGGATTCCTGCAGCATTTTTCATTCAATGACATCAACCCCGTTGCCTCTCCTTGTAAGGTCAGACTGAGGGAGTGAGGGAGCCAGAGGGAGGGAGAGATAATGGGGCTAGAGGCTTGATTAGATACAGACACTAAAAAAGTGGTCAGGGGTTTAAACACAAGGAGGTACAGCGGCTAAAGAAGTATGTACTGTCTTTTGGAAGAGAGGAAAATGACAGCTGTTTCTACTTTTATTTACTTTGAGAAAATTTCTAAGAACGGTTTTTGTGCTTTTCCTTCACTTCCCTCATCCAGCAAAGCTGCGGATTAGATTGTAAAGGCACTATTATTCCCGGTGCCAAGTGGGCTGCCACATCTTTATTCGCTTAAACTTTAAAAGAGCCTTTCTGTTCACAATCAGTTCATGTATAAACATTTTGCAGTTCTGTTTTATTGTTTATCCTGACAATAAGAATGTGATCGCCCAAAACGTGGCATTAATTTACACATCCCATTCTACCCATTAACCACTTTTATGGCATATTGTCCTTTTATGTCTAACCAACATGCACCACACACCCAATGTGTGGCCCTAACCTGTAATTCCAAAAGTCAGTCTTTTGTGTAAAAATGTCAGCTCTTTCTATGCAGCAAACACACATTTGACGCATCTACTACTCTTTTGGCTTTTCCCAATATTATATTTGAACAATATTATTTTATCTATTTACATTTTAATAACAAAAGATATAGAGGATGTGATGGTTTCTGGTCTTATTAATGCAAATCAACTCAAGAATTCACTATTACCCAATTCTGATTTTAGGACTATAAGTATTAGTGACTAACAATAATTTGTCAATTATTCTTAATGTTAGCCTGAAAAAACAAATCATTTCACATTGTCTCCTGTCACCTTACTATTATCTGACCATTTATAGACCAAATACAATGATAATTGCCATAATAACTGTCATGTTAATTGATAAAGAAAATAACAATTAGTTGCAGCCTGCAGCCATTAATTTTTTCTGCCTACTGTATTTCAACAAAATGCTTCTCACTAGTGGTAAAAGTTTTCTTTTCTGTTCTTTGTCAAAGGCGGAAGACTAAATTACTCAGGTCTGATTTAAGTCAGTAACCGCTGAGTAATACATATGTATCCTCTATAATCTGACTCACAGCAACGTAATTTTTCAGAGTGTCACCCCCTCGCAGATCACCATATGACACTCACAGGTTGGGACACAGCAGGGTTGCACATAATTCAGGTTGTGAAACCACTGACATGCTCTTGGTTGAGATCACTTCTGCAGTATAGCAGTTGTGTAACCTGTTGTTGCCTGATACAGTACATGTCTGTGATATACAGGGAGTGGCCACTGGGGTCTTTGATAGCCCATTGTCCCACAAGGAATGTTTCCAATCTCTCCCCACATTTACTGGGACAAAAAAAAAAAAGGGTTGAATTTCCATTTCCACAAATATCTCTTGTGCTGTGCTAAGAAAGAATTTTGCATCCTGTCTGGGCTATAGGTGAAATACTAATGTGAGAAGAGGTGTTTCCACGTCTGTTTTCTGCTTCGAATTCCAACAAATTCATCCGTTTTCTTTGTGTTTGACCAGTGAGGAGAGAAAGGAAGCTGCAGCGAGGCTTTTCTGCCCCCTTTCAGCCAGCTGCAAATGTTGGGTGGTGCCATGGTGATTGAAGATTGGAAAGTCTGGATAAGGCGGGTAGAAGGCAGCTCCAGGGTCCAGTCAGTTTGGAGGTAAGAGAAAAAAACAGGAGGCTGTCAGAATCAGAGCCAGATTCCCTGGAATGCAGCCAGACCTTGGAATGAGCAGTTCCTCTCTCCCTCCCTCGCTGAAGTGCCATAGTTCTTTCCCCTCTGTTTCTCTATCATGTCACATTTTGTCACCACCTTTATTCCAAATCTCTACATTTCTCTCTTCTTCAGCTCATGGCATGATAATTGCCCAATCTATCTTTCTTTCTGCTCCTCTCCTCACCTCCCCCCACTCACGTGAGTCAGGTCCTGCTCCAAATGCCTCTTTGCTCCTGATCTTATCCCGATCTTGGACCATTTCCGATTCATACAAAGGTATAGTTTCTCTCTTGTTCTCTTGCTCTTTGGACACACTCATTTTTTCCACAAAGGAAAAGTGAGAAGACATGCAATGATAATGTTTTTTATTGCTCACGCCCCAAGCAAATTAATTTTAAGGCACAAAACAGCATGACAGAGCATACTGTAAAGCAAGTAGTTTGTGATCCAGCTGAGCAGTTAGACATTATAAATATAAATTTGTATTGATTTCCACTTGACCCCATTGTTTAAATATGGTTCATGCTCAGATCTTTTTTTGTTAATATATTGTGTAAGATTACAGGCTTTTGAAAAACAAAATCAAACTAATAAATTATTTTATAAAACGTATTGTTCCAGTCTTTTTTCATGCCCCACACAAGAAAAATCAGCAGAAAGTTGGACACAGAGGGTTTTATAAGAATTTAGCTACTAGAATAGAAAAAACATCTACATAATCCAAATAAGGCAGACAAAGAAACATACTTTTCTAAGATTATATTATTATTATTTCTTTCAAAACTATTCAGCAGAAGAGAGTTGACTTCTTTGTCATTGTTTTACACTTTCTGTCATCTTTATGGAGATTTGCAGCTAATTTAATATTTATACTCTACCAACCAATAACCAACATAAGTATAATTTATCTTCAGAGCATATCTTCTTTATCTACATACCATTGCCACAAACTGCAGCCCGCATGGAAAGTGCCACGTAGATATTTGTACCAAAAACCCGTTTAGAGATTGGAGGCGTTGCTTTACACAGGATGAGAACCTGCATACTTTTGACAGAACATGGTCCCTTCACTCAGCACCCAGAGTCAGAATCTCTCTGCCAAACTGGCTTGTTTTCAAAGCCAGTGTTAGACAGCAGTTCCCAATTTCCCCCAGCAGGCGTCAGACTGATACACATTACTGTGCTGCACAAAGCTTAAAAGACTAAAATGTCTTGAGGGCAAAAGATTAGCCCTGAATATCTGAAAGGAAAGTCCACATGCTAAAGATGTAATAAAAAAGCAAATATATTAAAGTGGAAACCCATAGATACTGATATGACAAAACACAGATTGGCTTGCTGAAGGAAACAGAAACAGGGGAAACAAGTTGGACCCGAAAGCATCGCTGAGGATGAACTGTGCCGCAGTGGTGGTCTAGACGAGGGTGGCTGGAGGGAAAGAGAGAGAGAGAATGTAGGGTAATTGCAGGAGAGAAGGAACGAAAATAATAAATAATAGACAAGAGTTGGGAACTCCTTGTATGCAAGGTTTCGCCTTGTGGAAGAAATGGAGTGCACAAACCCGCACATACAAAGACACACACGGGCAGAGACCCTGTACCACCAACAGAAAAACACCCCAAATGCGTGTGCCGATGACAACTAATAATTCACATAATTTCCAAAAGAAAAACCTAATCACATAACCACAACTATTAGAGAACCTCATCAGCAACTGCCTCCTTTCAGAATTTATAGCCCCACCCACCACCTACGCCCTTTCACTCCTCAATCACACAGTAACTCCCTCCCATCGTTTTTCCCCTTTCTTCTTTTGTTCCCCTACTTACACATTTTCTCTTCTTCTTTTTATGTGAAACCCAGTTCATGCTGGCTGCCATTTCCCCCAACAGACACAAACACACACACACACTCTCTGTCTAACTAACTAACTTGGTGGCTCTTTGGGGGCAGATGCATAACATGTGGTTCCAATTATCACATACAGTAACAGACCAGCAGCAGTTAGATTCAGTGGCGCAGAGGCAAAAAGAAAAAACACAAGGAAAGCAATTGGTAGTGACAAAATAGAAACAGTGGCACATTTTTATCTTTGAGAATTCTTAAACCAGGCTGTGCTGTGTTTCAAAAAAAATAGTTAGGCTTCCTTTAAAAGACTTTTGCATTGTTCAGCACAAATGTCTTTAGAGTGCCTGATAGAAACAGCAGCAATAACGCTGTTAGTCATTATCCTTTAGGTGCAATCTACATAACAGCCATGAGCTGATAGACACGTAGTGAACGGTACATGAAAGTCACCGATGAGATAAACGAGTTTGTGTGTATATCCCCAAAAGGTGGTGTTGCATTTAAACGCAGTGCAGCATCATCACTCCAGATAAGAAAACAAAATGCTGACAAGAAGACTGACATGTGATGCAAAGCGGTTTCATCTTGTGTGAAGAAGCCTGTGTGTATGCGTGGTTGGGGAGGAAGTTAGAAAAGAGTGGCCAGTGAAAGGCAGTCATGGTTGTGAATGGGCCATGTATCATGAGTGAGATTAGTGTCAACAGTATCTTCCCTCTGTGGTTGACCTTGTCTTGCAGTGATGGTCCTTATCATACATCAATATGCTGTCAACAACATACTGTAAATACTGTATATGAATGTGTAATAGAGATGCATCTAATGATTTTTCTTCTTTGTTGATTACTCTGACAATGATGTCCTTGATTAATTCTCTAGAGCTCAACATGATGCTATAAACATATCTTGTATTGTTTTACCAGCAGTCCAAAACAAACAAAAAAATTATCATGTATTTTCTGTCAGTCAACCAATTCAGCTGGCATGGGAATGTGTTTGCATCTCATTAACCTAACTTAGTTTGTTCACTAGGTTAAATGCATTGTATTCTGTATCCAGAAGGAACAGGAATCAAATTATTATTCACACTGACAAGAAAAGATGAGTAAAGAGAAAGATAGACATCCACAGATTTCCAGAGGATCTCAGGGAAAAAAAGCAGGAATTCCTATAATGCAGGGAAAACAGAGACTGACATTGTAAAAGTTTTAACACAGTGACTGAGGCAGAATGATGGGCAGGCAGGGAGATGGAGGTGGAGGGATCTGACAATAGACTCATTTGTCAGATAATGAGCACATTTTACTTCTCTAACAATTATACATCATGCATACCAGACAGGAGTGTTTTTTATTAGCCAGATTAATGGTGTGTGAGTAAAGCTGACCCCTGCAGCCGTTTCCAGTGGGAAACCAACGTAGAGTTAGGTTATATACGCTTTATTAAGTCTGGCAAGTTGCACGTCCTGTAAACCCTTTATCACTATATCACATTTATGCCTATTTATCTCTAATTCTTAAACCAACCGAATAGATTGTTGTGTTATTCCTCTGTCCATTCTGGAGTGCTAATTTTTATTTCACACAGCATCATCTCCACACCTCTCCCGCACATGACTCAACTGTTCTTTGCTTTCCTCTCCATCACCCTCCCCACCCCCATCTGCCCAAGTCTTTTTCTCTCTGTCCATCCATCTGGCCTGCTCTTTTCCACTCTTTTTTTCCTCTCCCAGTGTGTGTAAAGTCAACAAAACATGAGTGTCCACACATGCGATCCCCCCCCCCCACCGCACACACAGGCACACAAACACACACCTACCATTCCCACTGTCCAGACTGCTCCTGCGTCATTTCAAGGGCTAACACTTGAAAACCAGCACACGTAAATTTGTTATCCTCTAAGAGAGGGGAAGGGAGCTGCCCAAACACAGTGAGGAGCGATAGGGGAGAGAAAGGTAGGGAAGGTTGAGATGAAACCGAAGTGAGACAGGTGGACTGAGAGGGAAGGTGAATGGTTTTAGGTGTGGTGGTGGTGCTGGAGACATACAAGTCAAATGACAGCGAGAGAGACTTGGATGAAGGGAGTCTGGTGACCAGGTAGTGTGGGTTCAGATTAAACAGAAAGCAAGAAACAGGAGCAGAGATGACTCAGGGGTGGATCAATACAGAGAGACAACACACAGAGAGGCAGAGGCTCAGCAGCAAGTTGACTGTGAAGGAAAACCCTCTGCCATTTTTTTCTCTCTTGATTATTTAGTATTGGGATATGTGTGTGCAATATTTTTGAGCAATCCCTAAGAAAGGGAGGGAGGGAGGGAGGGAAGACGTGGCAGGTGATTGAGATGGAGATGGAGAGGCATGAGGAAACCGCTGCAGTGCATTGTTAGGCTGAGCGCACACAGGAGAGGGAGACAGAGAGAGAATCCCCCATTTTAGCTCAACAATATTACGGCAGTGCAGAGATATCTACGACAATGACACTCCGGCACCCACAGCACTGTGCCACTGATCTGTTAGTGGCAATCGAATATACATCCACGCGGTCGATCTAATGGTCGTTTTAATCTGTCATCAGGTGATTGCCCGTGGTTCTTTTGATCTTTCCGATTCATGAAAGATTCAACCATCCTATCATTGTCAGTCTCACTAACTCCGATGGTGTGAACAAGTATAATAGTATAATGTCTAATATGAAACCCATTTTGTTAATGGTGGTTCATACACAAACCCAAAAAATGACACATCTGTTTTTAATAATGCCAGTAATGCCTCACATCTTTATTAGGTCTTAATCCACTTGCCTCAGGGATCCTGACTTACTAACCAGATCTCATCGAAGACACTGCACCGGAGAGCGAGAGCAGGACGGAAAGAGAGGGAGGGAGGGCAAGAGAGTGATCGAGCAAGCGCAGGAGAGAGAGAGAGAAAAAGAGAGAGCACAGGAGAGCAAGAAAAAAAAAAGCTAGAGCAGAGAGAAAAAGAGAGTCGCAGGAGGAAGAGGGAGAATGCTCGGTGTCTGGGTAACACTTCCACGCTTGTGTCCAGGGCCTTTGTGAATACACCATGGGATGCATCGGCTCCAGGAGACTGAGTAAGCCCCGCTGCTCTTACCTTTTCTCACTGCGGGCTAGAGGGAGGGTTCGGGTGGTGGGGTGAGGAGGAGGAGATCGGGGGTCCTGCAGGAATGAGGGGTTGGTGTAGAGACCGGAGGCAGTCTTTGTAAATGTGTATGTGTGTGTGTGTGTGTGAGATGTTTGCCTATCTGTCATTGCAGTGTGTAAGCAAGCTGTGGATGTATGGTCACAGAAGCTGCATACACAGCTTTACACGCAAGATTTCAGAGGCGATACGTGTTAAAATATGCTACTGTGTGTGGTTGCATCCCCTCCCTCCCTATTCCCCTCCCTCCCATTCCTTGATTTATGATGCTGTTTGGCAGTATGTATATGTGTGTGAGTAGGAGGCAGAGAAGGATGGAGAGGAGGGAGGCGGGAGAAGGGAAGCGCTGTGATAGTGCTTATTTATAGGACAGCATGGTTTGGAGAAAGAGAGGAAAGAGAGAAAAGGGATAATGCCATTGTCAGGGGCATTTGCAGTTTATTATTTGCACGAATAATAGGGATAGAGGGGGATAAAGACATAAGCGGCAGAGGAAGAATTTCCTTGCAGGCAGACAGGCAGGGAGGAGGGGAGACGGACGGATGGCGATGGGGAGAGAGGGAGAGGGAGGGGCAAAGATGTGCAGGCGAGGGTGTGTGGGTTTGATGGGAGTTCTCAGGTGAAGACCCTCCTTGATAAAACCAAAGACAAACTAACACAAAGACTGATGTTAGGCTGAGACAGACCGGGAGGGGTTGCATTAATAATTACGTTAAGTAAACAATGAATTGTTTGCATTAATATGATTCGTGAGGGTGTGTCACGCTCCAACGTAAAAATAAAAGTCCTCCTTTGGAGTTAAATATTAATGCACTACTTAGCACATCAGCCTCTCGAACATATTTATGGTAAAGCTTCAGTCCGAACACATATTCAGCATCACTCTAAAGAAAGCACTTTAGAGCTGTCCTGAATGTTAAAACCAGGTTATAGACAGATTCTCCACCATGCTTGTGCAAGCCCCCAGCTCCCCACCCCGTCACTGTTTTTTTCAACTAGATGTAAATTCTTGATGAAGAGGATTTTAAAAATACCTAGAATATGCAAGTGCAGAGGAAACTGAGTCCTGTGTGACACAGTTAGGAAGGCAGGTGCGAACTGAATACAGCAAAGGCAGCGTTACAGCAGCTCAGTACAACCAGATTACAGTATTTGACACAGTGCAGAGCCGGAGAGGAGGACAGGATCCCTGTGCCAACACTCAGGTCAAGACAGGAGACCCCACAAGTGCAGCGACTCAGACTTCTGGAAATAGTGTAATTGAAGTAGACAGAAGGTTTAGAAAAAGGTGCCACAATAATCTGATTGTGAGCCACTTGAATACTGATGCTGGTTTTCATACCAGCGATCTCACAATGTTAAGAATCCAGGGAGGCTGCTCTACTAATAGAGCTAGAGAGATAAGTGATGAAGCTGTGATAAAGAGGAAAATGCATAAGTGCAAATCCAAATTACAATATATGCTCTCAGTTCCATGTAAAAAATATATTCTCGATCCCTGTAACAGAATATTTTATTTCATCTTGCAAATGCTATCGTAAACTCTATGGACTATAATCTAACAGAAATTTGTACACAAACAATATTTTTAAAAAAAGGAAGCCCGGATGTTTTCAAACAGCTTGTGTATCTGAGTCTGTGATTCTCTTGTAAACAACAGAATCAGCGACAATGCTGCCAGTTTAGAAGCATGCCTGTGTTTATCCTGGGTGAGAATGGCTTTCGTGTGCACTATTGATCAGCCTTCTTAACTGCAGTCCACGCTGCCAAGCAGAAATCAACAGGAGGAGCAGCAGGCAGCAGGACTGGATCTGTCTGGTAACACAATCTCTCTCAGCTCCATCATATCTGGGAGTGGACTCAGTCCAGGCTCTGGTATCTGTTTGTGCCCACACAGTGCTATAGTACATTATCTTTTCCTTATAAAATAACAAAAAAAAACCCTTGCCTTTGTAATATGTCGACGTTTTGCAGATTGATGACTACAAGCTGCAGGAAACTGAGCCTTTCCTTTTGTACTGCAAACTATAAGTTTCTTTATAAAATATTGAGGAAATAAGAAATTGACTGAAAATAACCTTTTCATTGCAGTAGGTACAGAACATGTTTATGGATATTGGGGCTTATGTTTTGAAACTCGGGGATTCATCTGGCTTAGCACCTTGTCACTGCTGCTCATGTGAGTGAGTCAGGTGAAGACAGACAGTGATGTACAGGAGATGAGATGTCAGCATCCATCACATCTTCAGAGAACGGGGCCTTGAGACGCAGTTGAAGGGAGGTGCACATTCACCTCATCAGTGAGGAAAGGTGCTGAGATCTATTGCAAAACGACTACACACAGTATTTTTTCTCTCTGAGTCAGCTCGCGTGCAGTACATAGCTTATGCATGCTTCACAAAAGTCCTGCAGCTGCCAAAAAAAGATGTCATTAATACTGTTGCAGCCCCACGATGCTTATTTTATTTCTAGGTGTAGTGTTAATATTGCTATTAGCAATAATTGTGCTGAGAACCATATTTCCATACCCAGTTACCATGCCACACTGTACCTCTGAGTCCTGGAAACATTAATCACGGCATAATTTAGGGCATTGTGAATAAAACTGCTGTGGTTCTGCATGCAGTGGTGAAATTATAAATGTGAATGTGGAACATTATGACAACTTTCACCTGTTTGTACAGCCTCTAGCCAGACGCTTTCTCTCTTTTCAGCTCCTGTAAATTAGATATGGTAACACACCAATATGACACTATTGGTTCAATAAGCAGTAAAAGCCAGTTCTGTTCTGTACTACGTTCATTCAAAAGGGCTGAGTATCAAACATAAATCCTTTTTTTAATCAATCAAAATGTCTTAATAGCACTAAACAAGTAAAACTGTTGACAGTATTTGATCAGAACTTCAGTAATTTTTATTTAAATTTTGGCTTAAGTTTTGATTATTTTATACTTGCAGTTCTTTTACTTCTGGCTTGTGCTTAACCAAACATCTGACTGACCTTTAAAAATGAAAAAAGGATTTAGTAAAAATGTATTTGCAGTAAGCTGTTGAAAAACACACAGAATTGCCAGTTTAAAAAGATTTCAAACACCAAGACCTTGTGGCTCGGTTCGCACTGGAGACTGCGTGTTCACTTGTAAATTTCTGTGCATGCATGGACCTGTGAATGACCTTTGACCTTGTGAATAAGTTTTCATCCGCCTTCTTTGTGATCCCAGCACTGTTTTAGAACACATGTGGGTGTAAATATATGGAAGCATATAAACCACTATTGTCCTACCGCTTTTTCCTGTAGGTCTATTTTTACTGTTACTTTACATAGGGGGATACCCAACTGTTAAAGAAACACCCCCACAACGCCATGGGTTTAAACACATTCAGTCCATAACTGATTCCATGTTTTGCATTTGCCAGAATGCAGCCTGCCTGAAAACTGGCAAATCTGGCAGACTGAGGTGGAGGCTGATTGACTGGCTCCTGTCCAGGTTGGAAAAGCCTTGTGCACATAAACACATGCGAGGTGAATGACTCACTGATGTAGTCCCTCGAAGAGATGCTGCCACCTGATGACCCTTATCTGTGAGAGCTTATGTCAGTGTATGTGTGGACTCCAATCTAGCCTGGCTTTTTACCGGAGGGAGCCAGTTCCTCTGTTTCATATTCTCTGAAGCACACTCTTCAATGCATGTAACAAGCCCAGACCGTTGTCAGCAGGGAGGTGATTAAACTGTATATGGGTGTGTATGTGCCCTTGTACATAATATCTTCTGCTTGTACGTGTATGTGGCAGATCAGAAATAGGAGGCCTGTGTGTAGGCACATGATGGCAGGCGTTTCTGTAAACAGTGTGACTCAGCCACAGATTGAGTTATGAAATTGAAACATAATGCTGTGAAAGAGAGTACTTGATCTCTACAATGTGATCTGTGTGTGTGTGTGTTTGTGTGTATTTATGTACATGTGTTAATGTGCTCAGCATTAGTGTGCTACCAGCACTGATTTGTTATCTGCAGCAACTAACCACTTCTGTGCTGATAAGGAAAAGGCCACATTTCAACAGACAGCAAGTCTCCTTTGAATATAAAAGAGCAAGAATTTAAAGATTTCCTGCATACAAAGAGCAATCTGTTGCACATTCAGTGAGTTGATTTCTTCCACCTCTGTGTGTTTTTTCCCTTCATCTAAACATCATATAAAACTATTTTCTATCTATGGCCTAATGCCTATTATACGGTATATTATACCCATATTTATGATGTTTAAGGGAGTAATCACATATATGACTGAGGCTGCTGGTGCCCGTGGTGCCACTATCTATACTACACAGTCATCATATGAGTCGTGTCATACCAGCCAGTGACAAAAGAACGGAGATTGGGGATTTAATTTCACAACAGTAATAAGAGTAGCTCATGCGACATGTCAGAGCCTCTGCATGTACGTGTGTGGACCATCCTCTGAAAGACACTTGGTTCCAGTTTCTCAACCAACTCTCTTAACCGTCTGAGTTCTGTCTGTCAGCTGCATTCCTGCTTAACTCTGGAGCTGGTATCAGCACCTTAATGCTGCAAGAGTGCTGCTATCCAAGGCGGCACCCCATCATGGCAACCAGCCTTGCTGCAGCTGTCATGGTAAACAAGCACCAAGCCCTCCGGTCCTCTAGCATTACAGCTGCAAGACAGCGGGAGTGAGAAAAGGCAGATGACGCTCAAAAGACTTCCCACTTCAGTGGGAGCCGTCAAGCCACAATAGTCGGAGTTGGAGCCGACAGTGCAGCCGCTGCAGATCCCGGCTCGTTTGTTGTGCACGGCCGTGCTGCTCCTCCTCTTTTTTCCTCTATTACCCTGCCCTCCCTCCCTCTTCCTCACTTCTTTTTGCCTGAGCTAAGCCTGACTCCCCGTCGACTGCAGGGGGGTATCCAGCGGTCCGGGGGTGGAGGGAGAGTGCATGGGGGAAAAGAGCTGGCTCAGAGCTCTGGTCATGTGCTCTGTTGCTGTTCTGTTTCCTCAAGGAGGAATCCTGCCTGCGTCCTCAGGAGCAGAATTATGCATTCGCTGCCAGTGCAGCTGACAGCTCAAGAGCCTCACCTACCTGAGTGCAGAAATACTGAGTATGTCATGGTTAAAGGAATCACTAAGGTGGTTGGTAACCCAGCACCCAGACATTTTCTAATGTCTACGGACAGTCTACGGACGGCTCTAACTAACGGAAGCTTGATATGGACATCCACACGCTCGAGGCTGACTTTACAAATAACACATGCTTTGATGTAATATCAAGAAAGGTGATATACAAATACTCTGTGCTGAAGGTTTTGGTTCACTGCTGGAAGGCTTCCCAGTTTTTACTGCTGCAGTCCAGAAAACACTTCAGCCCTTATTGTGATTCATAGTGACCACTAATCTACTAATTGGCCAAACAAGGCTTAAGGGCTAGAGAGAGAGACTGAGAAAGCAAAAGGAAGGGAGATAAACGGAAGTAGAACAGGAGTGGCATCATGTGTGCCCATGTGCGTTTTACTGCACGATGCTGAAGGCCTGATATATGAGGGTGTGCATAAATGTTCATGTACATTTCGAGTTTGTAGGGCAGATTTTCAACCCAGATTGGGAAGAAATCTGGGACAATCTCCCACCCAGCAAGAAAATGAGATATCTCTCTAACTGATATCAGCCAATAAATAACCTTCTTTGAACACACGCCGCTTTGCCAAAAGTCAAGCATGTCTGACTAATCCTTCTGAGGTCACACAGAGTTCACTTAGAACACTGAAAGCAGCATTATTATCTAAATATGTCCATGTCCTCTAAAAATGACAAACCCTCATGCAAAGCAGTTTCTCTGCTTCTGCGGCTGAACGTGTCCATCAGCTGATCCAAAGCGTGTTCTTTTTCAGGAATGCCTTGTTTTCACTCACACAGTTTGTCACACATTTATAGAAAGGATTTGCAGCGGAGCAGGAAGTACTTTCAACGGCTTCAGTGTTAAAACACCGAAGCACATAACTGGCAGTGTACGCAACATTTATTGGGACAATTTTGCCCTTGGATGATGTTTTTTTAAATTCTCCAGCTAAGTGGCTCAGTAACTAAAAAAAAATATATGATGAAACAGCTAAAATGAAGTTTTGCAGCAGTTTATTCTTCATTAATGAAACGTTAAATGTTGGGCTTGTTCGACTGAAAAATTAAACCAGAATATGAGTTTTATAATGTAATATGGAAAGAAATAAAGCAGCAGAGGACTCCAAAGCAGAAAAAATGTTTACTTTAGATTAATGTACAAGCAAAAGTCAAAATGGAGGGCAAACTTATCTCTAACAGCAGGCGGGAGATCAGAGTCCAAGGGGCAGACAAAGAGTCGAACAGGCTGGAATCAGGCAAGCAGAATGAGTAGGTTAGAACGGTGGATGCACAATTGACAATCTGGCAGCTGCTGAGTGAAAGTGGTTGCTTTATATACTACAGCGCTATTTGAGGAAGTGGAAACAGGTGATTGAGTGGGTGATGTTCAGGAGCTCAGAAATGGCAGGGACACCTGGGTTACAACAGGGCAAGGAGGTAATGGGATATTGTTCTCATGACACGAATCATGGTGATCATAAGTCAGAATCTTGCTGAAACTGAGTGAAGTTTGATATCAGAACTTCACTAGTGCACTGGTGAAACCTCTCCAGCTAATATTTACTAGAATGCTGCTAAATCCAGCTGACTTGGCCACATGTACATCTATAGTGCAAGATTTGTGTTAAAAAAAATTGGTATTCTCCAAAACTAAGCTGAGATACAAAGGATTATGTTACTTCTTTCGAGCTACAGAAAGCGGGTGAAGAGTAATTGGGTCACGCATGCATTGGGACACGCATTAGACTGACGACACACGTCTTAACTACTTGTACAGTCCTTACAAAATAAAACAACTGAAAAGACGACAATGGAGGTGTAAAAACTGGAATAACTCTGCAAATGAAGTGAGGTGCTTCTGACTTGTTGTTGGCAAGGGTCAGTTCCTAAAATGAAATCTGTCCCTCGTCTCCTGCCCTTGCAGTGATCTGATGCGACTGGAAGGAGTTCAGAGGAAAGGGTAATATCCGAGAGCCCAACAGAGACAGAGTGGAGCTGATGTTTCTGAATCACTGGGTCAGTGGGTCAGAGACATCACTGGACATCCAGAGAGCCGACAACTCTCTGTGTCTCCCAGAACTCTCAAGGAATGGGCCATGATTGCCAAACCCAGTTGATTGGGCCAGCTACACACATATACATACGCTGACACTCAGGGTGCTGGTACAGACGTAAGCCCCTCGGAGAGAGATGCACACAGCTCAGACCCTCTGATACAGAGAACAGGCACCTAGAGACCGAAGCTGTGTTTAAACTCCATTACCAGTGCAGTCTCTATAATTAAACCAATGTTTTAATTAGGATTTGGACAGCCAGGAAAGAGGAGGGATAATAATGTTAATTTATCCAACACAGAGCATGTATTTCAGATGACTCCCATCTGCAGGAGGCTTTGTGTATGATCTGCCACTTAGTCTGAATAGTTTGTTATTAAGTGTTATATGCAGGTGTCATTTTCATACAAAGGAAGTTAAGCACAGACCCATATGAAGGACCCACGGGAGTCTAGATGCCAATGGTGGCGGATTAAAGCCTGCAGGTGGTTGATGGAAACTCTCAGTGGTGATGGGCGGCGGTGGATTGCACAATAGCCAATCCAAAAGACAGAATACATTTCAGTGATATTTTAAGAGCAAGATCAAAGGACTGATTGGCTCGAGGAATATATATATATATATATATATATATATATATATAGTTATAGTGACATCAGAGAGTAAATGAATCAGTGTTAAAGGGTCTGGAAGGGGCTGATCTCCCACATTTCCACAAGTCTGATTACTGTTTTTCATCGTGAGAATGTGTTACCAGTGAAACGTTTCTGTTCAGTCCTGCCTTTTACATTTTTATAGTGCATTCACATTTTACTACTATTATTATAACTCCAAACTGTTTTATATTGATTATTGATCTTTTCTTCTATTGGTTTTGTCACTGAGCTGGATACAAAGAATACACACTAATTTTCATTCTCTCTTAATCTCAGCGGCAGATGGCGTGCCGGTCCAGAAGGATGGGGAGCAGGTAAGTCTGGCTCACCTCTGTTGTTGACTTCCTCTGACAGTGGACTGTTGCTGCCCCACCTGAGGAACCAACATGGCTGCTGACTAACACCAGTTTCACAGGCAGCTACACGATGAGCACGATTTCTAAAAGCGCTCACCCACTAGCTCTCTGTAACTCAAGGTGCCCGTGCTTGTGCTGGTAGTTTAGGAAAGTAGCACATTTCATGTCAATGTTACTTGCTTAACGCCTTCTACGCTATTCTGTCCACGACAGGGTGGCGTAGCAGGACGTCTGAACCAACCCGGGTTTGGTTTGCTCGTTGCTGCTGGCATTACATCTGTTGCTTGATGTCCATCTGATAGATGCTGGTTAACAACCAAACAGCAGAGACATCACTCTCTCTTTCTCCAGCCTCTTATATACCGTCTACTGTATCGCCTCCTCTCCTCTCCTCTCCTCTCCTCTCCTCTCCTCTCCTCTCCTCTCCTCTCCTCTCGAACCAGAAAAGGAACCATTTTGAACTAAAACGTAGAGAAATCCACTTTTCGCCAAATGGACTGTGGACTGATTCCATCATTTATTTATGCGTCGAGTCTCAGAATGCCCTTCAGTCCCATGGAGATGAAAAACACACATATCAGTATTGTCAGAGCTGCTCAACTCTATTATTCATGTTAAATCTCTTATCACACCCACTTTTTGGGGGGAGATGAAGGAAGAAAGTGAGAAGGATAAGCAGAGAGTCAGAGGGAGCAAAGAATAGAATGACAAGAAAAAGAAGGAGTGAATAAAAAAACAGGAAGAGGCTGATATCGATTAACATGAGCTACATGGAGACAGTTGCCCTGGCATCCCTGCTCCCTCTGCATGGAATTACCTTCATATTACAGTTGGATGACGACTCCACTACAACTCAGATTTTTACTCAGCTATATTTTTTTAACAGTTGATTTGCAGATGATGCTACTTCTAATTGAGTGTATTTCTCGTTTATATGTGAAGGTCTAGTTTGACATTTTGGGACGGATGTGAAGCTTGTCCCTCATGTCTCAATGTTAACTGTGAAACTGTTGTTAAAAGCCTGCTAGCTCCACACACATAAAGATCAGTTGAAATCGTTTTACCACATGCAGTAATTCCCCCCTGTTTACTTTGTCTCCAGTTACTCCATCCTCTTTCTCTCTGTTACACACACACACACACACACACACACACAGACCTCCCTTAGCCTCCTGTCTGTTTGCAGCATCAGATACTGTTCGACTCAGAGCTGGGATCTCTCTCTCTCTCTCACTCCCTCAGTCGATTTTCCGCTGGCTTTCAGTGTTTTTTGGCAGCACATGTAACTGGAGAAAAGGCTCAATCATCCGTAGCGTATTCACTCTGCTATACATAACTAAGCAAATATAAACTGATCCCTGTTTAATCCCCTCCCTTCTCCCTGTCATTCTGGTCCTTGACTCTTTCCTCATTCCTTGAAAATCCTGTCTCTACTTTTTTCCCCCCTCTCCTCCTCTGCATGTCCCATGTGCAATCCTCTTCCTCTGTCCCTCCTCTCTGTCTCTTCTCCCATGTTCTCCTCCATGCATGAGAATGTTCTCTCTGTCCTGTCACTCTCTCACTCTTTCCCCATCCCTCTCTCTCCTCCTATTTCTCTTCCTCAGCATGGACGTTCAGAATTTTCATGGGAAGGAATCAATGTAAGTGTTGTGACACCATTCCTTCATCTACTACTTTTCTTTCTCTGTTCCTTTCACCTGGTTTGATTTAACTCACCCCTTAGTGATCTGCTCCTCCTCTCTCACAATCCCCACCACCTCAGCTTTACAGTCGATCTTTCGGTTTACTGTAGTGGTGCACGTGAGCACTAGCAGAATCACTTTTTGGTACAACAACAGTAACTTGGAATCAGGATTTGAGAAATGCAGATGTTATCTTCTGTATTAACCCAACATCCCCATCACTTCTCCTTTCCACCCACCTCTCTCTAACACACTGTCGTGATGCCTTCGTGTGCCCTGTCACACTTTTCCATACTATCCTTTTCTCTGCACCTTTTCCCCTCCTCCATTCCTCTTTCTTCTCTCCCTCTAGCTGTCTATGGAAGACACCACATCAATCCTGCCTCGGCTCAAGAGGAACTCAAATGCCTACGGCATAGGGGCTCTGGCTAAGTCTTCTCTGTCAGGTGTGTCAGGTGTGTGTCTGTGCTGTAACTGGTAAACCCCCCATGTTGGCTCCGTCCCCAGTGGGTGCTGGAGTCGGCATGGTACCCGAAACGGGTTCCCTGTATCACTTCCTCTCCACACTGTGATAACACTGTCAATGGCTTCTTCTAAGTCATTGACGGAATTAGTTTAACCTGGAAAACACGAGGCATATACACACACCGCATCATCATACAGCTTGTTGCTCTAAGAAAAGGTGAGTGGGAAGTGTAGATTTTATGTTAAGTGGTTGTGAAATTGTGGTGTCCTGAACAAGTATTAGTATGGATGTTTGAAGCTGTGTAAAGTGCTGTGTTCAACAGAGTTAAGTGCAGTGGAGTCCTTTCTTTTAGTGCAGTGTTCTTGGTGTAATCTAGCTGTTTTGTGCAGTGCAGTTTATTGGAGTGCAGTGACATGTATTGCAGTACAGTGGAATGAAGTGCAGCTGCTGCGCTGTGTGGTGTGGTTCCGATTTGTCTTATAATTTATTCATAAATTCCATCTCCATGTGCCACCATCAGAGATGAATCGAGCAACCAGGGATTTACAGTGCGCGTCACCATGTGTCGGTCACATGAAACTTGAAGCACAGCCATTATTGGGGCGTGAACTGATATGAGCTTGGTAGCCGTAAATTAATTTCTTCTTAAAAACGTTGTGCAGTGTTTGTATGAGTCAAGTTCTCGGACAGACAGCAAGGAGAGAGCGAGCTGTTTTCTGCTTACCCAGTGCAGCTTAGCAGAGGTGTCAACAAGCCAGCCTCTCATTACTCATGCTACACAGCCACGTCACCCCAATTAACCTGCTCAATCCCATGATGCACCTTTGTCAGACAAGACACACGTTGCCTCCACAAGGTGAGAGGCAGTGGGTTAGTCTCATTAAACACGTGAACGTAACCTCCACAATCCATGTCATAATCCATGTTCACGAAGATCCCCATTTACCTGCAGTAGGATTCGACTGATGAGTTTGGGTTTACTTGAAAACTGTATTTAACGCATATGTTCGATATAAAAACATTATTTAACCTGCCCCACCAACATCCCAGATTTACATTTAGTCTTTTACACAGAATTTTTTTGTGAATATTAAACAAAATCTTACTTTGAAAACTGAAATTATTGCTAATAATCATTTTAGGTATTATCATAAATTCATCGTAGGAGGTCAGCACTGACTGCCAGTTATCTCTGTCTAACTCATGCATCAGTTCAACCCTACTGGATATAATGTCATTTCCATCACATCTCCCATCAGCAAAAAGCACTGCACCTTTGAGAGTAACATATCTACATTTTTTCTTTTCCTTTCTTTTCTTTCTCATTTTCACACAACAAATTTCAAAAAACAAACTTGCTCCTTCACTTTCTTCTTTATCTATCTTCATTCATTTCTGAATCCATCACTCACCCTTGCATCCACATCTGATCTGTCATTTCTTTAAAACCTCTTCCCTTGCCATGCATTCTGTTCTCCTTTAATTTAACCCTCCTTCTTCCCCTGCTGCCTCCTCTGTCTACAGGAGTGACCCGCACCATGAAAGAAAGAGTGACCAAGCCCACAGCCATGGCCCAGGGTCGTGTTGCTCACATGATTGAATGGCAAAACTGGGGCATGCAGACTGTGGGTGCAGGCGGCCTCCCCCAGTCCCGCATCACCACACAAGAACGGGAAAAGGAGCGGCGGCTGGAGAACGACGCCTACAGTGACCTCAGTGATGGAGAGAAGGAGGCTCGTTTCGCCGCAGGTTCGGACAGGCACAGAGTTTCCTGACATTAGTATATGGTCACGTGATGTTCTTGTTCACGTCAGTTATTTAGCCAATTTAAAATGATGCAAGTGTTCATAACAAAAATGTTGTTGCTTGTCCTTTGAAATCTGACCTCAGGTGTCCTGCAGCAATTTGCTATATCGGAGGCAACACTTCTAGCCTGGTCCTCAATGGATGGAGAGAGCCCCCGGTCGGGATCAAACCAGGGTAGCGTAGCCCACCTGAGTGAAGTCAACCAGGAGAGCATCACCAGTCGAGGTACAGGTCTAAAAACACACAACATGAACTACACCTGGTGGTCATCATGTTGTAGTAGAAGGGATCAGCATAGGAAAAGAAATAGAATTACAGCACAATGGCAGGTGTTGAAACACATTGTACCTGCAGATCAGTCAGAGTTGATCCTGTTTAACACCATTAAAACGAGCTGCTATTAATGTTATGGCTAATCTGTGTATTTATACATGTTTTTATAGGTGCAGACAAGCAGTTTGCAGTGTAGCATTTGCATACTTTTCCATCTTTTCTCTCCATGCTGGAGGTTTCTTTGGAATGACTGAATTTATACTCTTCCCCGGGAGAAAGAAAAACTGCAAAAAATCAAAGCTATGTCTGCAAAATACAATTTGACAGAAGTGATGAATCAACGTTGTAAAGTGTGCCAGTTTTAAACTGTTTTCACTACGTCTTGGAGTTACTGTCATGTTCAGACTTTTCTGCTGAGTTTCTGGATTTAGATCTCAGTGAAATGCCCTACCTCTTTGGTTTGGTAAGTTCTGCATTAAACATCACAACGGCAGCAGCATAGCGTCAGTTTTTCTGGGCTTTTGTGTTGCTTTGTGTTATGTCAAGATGATCTATATGCCTTTTTTTACTGAAGGTCTTTTCATCATTTTCCCCAGTCTATAAAAATACTAATAGCAGCTGCTGCAATTTTCATTTTTTCCAGATCAGATATTGCACCACTCATCAGCAGAGGTGTGGCCTCACACATACGTCTCACAGGGACATTACTGCCTCTCTTCCTCGGATGCCTGGGAGCCGATCAACAACGATGCCTCCGGTGTGGCGTCTCCCGCTCCCGGCTTCGTTATGGGAACGGACGGGTATGATGGGCAGGCGGCAGCTCACTTCCTGTCTCAGCAACAACAGCAGCAGTTCAGCCTCCAGCAGCAGAGTCAACTACAGCAGCTGCAGCAGATCCAACAGATCCAGCACTACCAGCAACAGCAGCTCCTGCAGTATCAGCAACAACAGGTGATTAATGGCGAGCAGGTGGAGTCTCAGTTCTGTGGGATTTACAATGTCACACTCAGCTTTAGAGAAACATTTTCCATTGTGCCACAAAACATTATGAACATGCAGATTTTCACCTGTGATATATTCGGTAACTTTCATTTCCTAAAAATGAACCGATATCCAGTCTATGTCAAAGTCATAGAAGGGGTCATATAAAGGTCTGTGTGACTTTTAATCTCAGAAACACATTGAGGTTTTAGCTTTGTGCTGAAAATTGCTGCCAAATTAAAATGATAAAGCTCAAGCTCATACTTGCTGCAAATCAAAAAGAGCTGTTCATCTCTCCTGTGCTCAAAGAAAGCAGCCCTGATCAGTGGTATAGTCAGCAGATGCACTGATGCACTGAAGTAAATGTCTTTTCTGCCAACACCTGAATTTGCGTTTTTTTTTAGAAACTGCTCAACACTGTTTTATCTCTTGTGTGACTCTGTGTCATGGAAGACAGACTTGAGAAAACAGGTTCCAAACAAGCACCAGATCCCAGCTCTGAACACAGTCTGTCCCTTTGTTTCTAGTCTTTGGAGCACAGGTTGCACAGCGCCAACCACTCTTTACAAGTGACACCCAACAGCACTATCCACAGTCTCGTCCATCAAGTTCACCCACCACTGGTTGATCTCTGGAACACGGGGCAGATGGAGGCCTATCAGGCAGATGCTGGCGGCTACATGGGTGTGGCGGCGGTGGTGGAACCAAGCCTGTGTGTCCCCTCTGGAGATGAGATGGTGGGAACAGAACACTCCCCACTACTGGAGCAGCAGGAGGAGGACGAGGAGGTCAAGGTGAGGTGAACGTGGGATTTAGATTACAAAAAATTACATCACAGTCTTTTATATTTTAAATTTATGTATAAGTGACAATAGTTTTCCTATGGGAGAACTTCTCTGTTTACAGCTGTTACTCAACATATTAGTGTAAGAGAAATCAGTCTATGCACTACAGCAATATAATCAATGTAAATTTGTAGTTAATTGAATATAACCTGCAAATCCATGAGAACGGATCCTTTGTTCCCTATAACACTTCTTTTTAACTGGTCATTTGTTGTGTGCACAGCTTTCACATGTGACCTAGGCTGAACGAACTTGTGTTTGTTTCTTTATGTGTCCTGGTCAGGAGGAGGAGGTGACGCTCTGCATAGATCCGGAGTCGGCCACATTGACTCCACCTACGCAACAAGGGGATACCTCCGGAGGCAGTAGTCCAGGGCAACCGCCAGCAGAGCCAATGACAGAGCGGAAGTCCTCTGATGTCACCTCTGGCCTTGTTCAGACTCTAGAGGAGAAGGAAGAGGAGGGCGAAGACGGACCACTTGCTTCTATGGCAACTAACTGAGATCCTGGCTGTTAAGAGACTCCTTACTACAAACTGACCCAGGACTCAGCAAGAAATGAGCATAATAATACAATATGTCTCTATTAATCTGTTCCTTTTCAGGTATCAAAGACACAATTTTTTGGTTAAAAGGTGAATTCTTCAAAATGGTGAAACACTGATTTGGAAGTGACTCTTAAAGAGGCATGAGCTAATGCAACAAAGGACACCTATTTCTTTATAAGCCTTACATCCCAAAAATAAATGAAACAGAGGAGTAAATATGGAGAAACTGAAGACACGGGAGAAGGAGGAGCAGCACGAACTGACTGAGATGTTTCCATCAGGGAAATAAAACCACGCTGAGACGAAGAGGAAGGGAATGGAACCATGCATGCTTTTTATGAAGACAAGCAAATCGAGCCCGTCATCATCGTCTCATAATGATAATGAAAATCTAACATAATGAAACAGTATAATAAGAATAATTTTGTAATAAAGCAAAAAAAAAAAAAAAGAACACAACAGAAATTTATGTATAAGTGTATGATAGGTCAACAGTTTTTCCTACGGGAGAACTTCTCTGTTTACAGCTGTTACTCGACATATTAGTGTTTAATCAAATTCAATTCCCTGTTGAAACAAACACACAGTGAACTTTAATAATGACAACCCAAACAATTTCACATAGACATAAGGGAGGTGCAAATGCAGTTTAACCTTCTAAAATAAATTCTCCTCTGATGTTGCGGCACTGGGATGTCTACAACCCCAGAGCAGGAGCGGGCCCGTCCTGCTGACTGCGGTGCCCCAAACCCTGCACAGATAAGGATTGTACTGTAAGATAGCGTGCTTCCTACTCTGTCTCTCTGTATGCATGTTTCTTCAGAGTACTATGGAGTACTTGTCCTATACAGCACTGTATAGACTTTGCACTGAACCATAGTATCCCGGGTGGCGCCTCAGCAGGCCCCCGCTGGGACTTGAGCGGCAACTTTCATTAAAAAGCAGTAAAGATGGAGCTGCATAAGCAAATCTTTTTTGCACTGATGCAATCTCAACAGATCAGAGGTTACCTCTGGACTGTTGATGTTACCCAGTTCCCATTCCAGAAGCTTTCAGCATCACTGACAACCAAAACCGAGCCACTTAACAACACAAACCCTCAGCTGCTTTTTATTTTTCCCCCCCATCGACGCAGTCGTGATTATTTGAGGATGATAACCACTGTTTTGAATGTACTCAAAGACAGATGACAGCACACAAGCGTTGACACAGCTCAGTGTCCACACGAGGGAGAATAAAACACACAAAAAAGGAGGGAGTTTTTCAAACAAGTTCAAAATTGATTCTGGCTCAAGTAGACCGCCACCACACATGCACACACACACACACACACACACAGATATCTAAATTGTAACCAGCAATAGGCAGGCGAACACTGGCTTCCCAACAGACCAGTGTCAGCTCTGTCCTGCAGATGTACATAGTCTGAGTAAATAAAAAAAAATCGCCTCTCACTCAGTCACAACTGTTCTACTGCAGTATAATTTATTTATTTTTTTACACATCTTGGGTCCCACTTTATTTTGGGAAGTGTTTCACCACACAAAGGCAAATAATAAATTGTTGTACATATGCGATTGTTCAAACTGCAGAGCGTTTACCTACTGAATCCATCAGCAGCAGTAGGTCCGAGTGCAAAGGGGGAAATCACAGCCCGTGTGCCGCTCAATCAGCCAATCAGGGAACAGAACAGAAGACTTAAACACTAGAGCCGAACAGATCGGTGTCTTCCTACTCATTGTGATTACTGTGAAGCAGCTGCCTGGAGTGTGACAGTGATGATAATGATGTTTGAGAAGGCATGTTGTCATTTCCCCCCCCCCCCTGTCTTTTGCCTGAGGAGGACTGAATGTTTTCCCAGGGAGTTAAACAGTGAACAAAGTGGACTTTCTGTGCATGACTCACTGACAAACTTTTCCAATATACAGCCACTGTTCTCATCTTTTCTCTGTTGCGGAGCACCTTCTCCTCTCACTTTGACGATCGTGTGAGGAACTTTTAAGACAAACTACAGTTTATTGACTTGAATGAATTTATTTATCGATTGCTTCTTTATGCAATGTTGGGGACAATGTTTATTTTTCTACTGACTTGTTGAATTCCCTTCCAGTATAAGTTAGAATATGTGTCATGACTGTAAATCAGATTCGTTTTGGAGTTTGGAGCACTTTAAATGCAGAACAAAAAACACCTTGGTAAGAGATTAATAACGGATAGTTCTCAGTTGTAACAAATATGATTTTCTTTTAATTTTTAGATCATAAAACAACTTAGGAGGGCTCAAATGCAAGCAGAAGGTCTTTACACGATGGCACATATTAATTTATTTATTAAACAGTTACTTGGGGAGGGAAAATGTGACAGCTTGTACAGCCTATCATTTCATGGAGGTACCAACCCTTCTGGGAGCAGTATCTTTTGCTTTATGAGTCTTGGTTTTAAAGACATAATGTGATGGAAAGTCTGTGTTGCTTTTTATTTGTTGGTGGCGCAAACCTTAAAAGTTTCTTTGGGCTCGACTGATTGTTAGAGGAAACATGCATGGACTTGATTAAACCAGAAAAGACACTGCTTCAAAATGGGTTGTTTTGTTTTTCCTTTTTTGGTTTTTATAAATCTCAATGAATGAATAAACTAACAACACGAAGCCAAATATATTTCTGTGAATGTTAAGGTTTGCTGATTGCGTCTTTGTTAACTGACTGGGTTGCAATTGAGTTCCTCTTTTTTTGTATAATTCTACTGCCATTTTCCAACAGTTCCGGTAATTTGTCTGCAGGCATGGCACTCAAAATCTGCTTCTGGTCCTCTGCCTTTCTCCTCCTTTCTCTCTTTCTATCTCTTTGTATTTGTTCCGTATATTTGTGTCTGTCTGTATGTCTGTCGGTGTACAGTATATTGTCCACTGTCTTGTTGGAAGAATCACTGCCTATAAAAAAAAAAGAGAAAGAAAAATAACAGACGTTTTCACATCAACCAAAGGGCATTTGAGGCAATCATAGATGTAACATAGACATACTGTAATTTGGACGTGTGTGGCAAAAAGTAACTGCTGTACAAAATGCTGTATAAAATTTGATGGCTTCTGTAAAACTCTATTATAAAATTGGGTTTATTTGTTTGAACTGAGGCAGTGTGGCTGGTGAAACCAGTTTACACCCATGACACTTACACCTATGCATGCTTGCTGGACGGCTATCACAGGATGGTTCTTCCACGTCTCTCTCCTCTCTGTCACCCACCCTCTGTTTCTTCCTGTTTTTCTTCCTTTCCCCTCTTTTTCCCGCACGACAGAACCTCCTACACTCTCTCCAGATCTTTTACCTGTTTCCTCTTTATTTCCTCCTGTGGAGAAAGAGCAAATAAACAAACCAACAAATGGCATTTCTGGTGCAAATGTGTGGATATCTTTTCACGTCGTGCGAATAATTAAGACTCTCACGCGGACACCTTTTTCCCTCAAGAGCCTTAACACATGTGATATGTCGTTTCCTAATCACGTCCGGTGGCAGCCGGTGTCTCAGGCCAGCCCATTGGTGCTTGTCACACAAAACAGCAATCACCAAGAAGCTGGCAGCAGTGTAATCCCGCCTGTCATGCTTTTCCAAAAACATTCCTCTCCAGTCTTTATCAGGGATTTTATGCCAGGAGAATATTAATGACACATTCTCACAGACAGGCCTCGCTGTGTATTTGTTCAAGCTTGTGTAGGAATCAGAGAATGAAAAACACTGTTGACCTTCACAGCACAAAAATGTGTGCTCAAATATAATCTCTTTTTAAGCCTGAATGCTGGAACGCTGTCACTGATAACACGATATTTTCTTACCCGTGCTTGCGGCGGTTAACTATTAGTTGAACTGCTATGAAATTTGGTACAAACATTCTTGTATTAACTTTGGCTGATAATCTGCGATTTCATCTAGCACCAACAAGGTCAAAAAATACATAAACAGTTCTTTTCAACATAGAAGCACTTTCTAGTGAGACAAAATGTGCATTTCATATCTTATGTGAAAACGCTGCACTGCTTATACACTTAGATATATGGTGTTGCTTCTATAAATAATTTTCTGGGCACCAACTGTATTTCTTTCATTGCAACAATCACACACCTTAAATGTTGTGGTCAAGCAGTTGAACCGGGTTCAGCTGTTTTACCAGTAGATGCTTCACTTTTTGTGAAGGAATAGTTAGTCTGAATGTATGTTAAGTGCTAAGCAGACATGAGAGCATGTGAGCACATGCAAACTGTACCTGAAGAAGGTGGCAAACGTTTCCTGGTAAACATATTCGTGTTAATTTTCGCATTTGGCTCAAATCACCACAGTTGGTTCACACGGAGTGGTTAGCATCGTCGTAGCCTCTTTTTTATTGATGTAAATAATCTGACAAATTTAATGTTTATTATTACAGACTTGCATAAGTGATTTAAACATTTACATACAGCAAATATTTGATAAATTCAACTATAATTCAAAATTAACCTCAATCAGAACTTATAATATGAATGATCTAGTTGGCCCTTAGATCAAATTAATTAAGTCTTCAGCATAATATTATTCCATTAGGACACATTTGTTTGCTGTTATTTAACCTTTCTCAAAAGTACTCATTGAAAAAAGTACTTGAAATTAATATAAGTGATGTACAGCTACAATCAACGTTTCAAAGATATGCATAGACATTCAGTATTAGTGATATGCATGTCTGTCTGTCTGCAGTTCAAAAAACACAGGAAGGCACCTGAGATTCTGAGGCGTGAAAAAGTGAGACTGTCGTTAAAAGTAGAAAAAATATCCTGTGCTCCAAGTTTCAGGAGCTTTGTGTGCACCAGTCCTCCCGCTCGCTGAGAGCTGAAAGTTTGTGGCGGCTGCAGGTCGGCCCGACTCCTCCCACCAGGCAGCGGCTCGGTACCTGGGAAAAAGGAGACAGATCGAGAGAAGAAAAAAAGTCTTTTCTTAAACCCAGTCCTCTTAAATGGGCTCGTCTGACTCCTCACTCTCCCTCTCCTCTTGCAGGGAGGACAGTGTGAGGACAGGACTGCTGGGGACACAGGGGAGGCTGGAGGTGAAAGTGAGGTAGGGGAGGAGGTAGAGGGGGATCCTGGCTCCAGAGTTGCACCATCAGCTCCTCTTGTGTCGGCAGAGCTGCCAGCGGTGCTCCCCACGCTGCTGGGGGAGGAGGGAGCCGTGTCACAACCGGGAGCTCCTCTGGAAGATGATGCCTTCTCTCGGGAATCCTCCTTGGACTCCTTCCTGACCAGCTCCCCCTCCCTCCTGCTACCCTCGGCCCACTCTCTGTCTCGAGTGGGGGAGGAGGTGGTGGATGAAGGAGGCTGGTGCTTCTTGGTTTTCCTGCTGGCATCTCTGAAGCTGGCCAGAGGAGGACGAAGCCTCACCCCGCTGCGGGTGGAGCCCTCTATAGCTTTCTGTAGCTGATGGACGAGAGAAAAGTTGAAATATCTACATAAGTTATGCAGACAACACGGCACAGTGAACATGTGTGATTATTATAGTGAAGCTCCAGGGAGATGAACTGTGAGGCCGATTAATGGAATAACAGCATGAATCAGAGCGTAAACCGTGATGCACCCTGTGACAGAACAACTGCCCATAATCTGAGATCATTACGGTTCATAGTCATGCCACACAACAGCATCAAACTGAGAGAGGCGACAAAAAAAACATGCAATCGAAGAAAAATAGATTTTACCTCTTTCAGTGCCACAACACCCACCAGCTTTCCAATACTGGTGACATAGGCGTGACTGAGACCCAGCAGAGAGAACAGAGTGTGTGTCTGAGTAACGAGAGAGAGGAGGACACGATCCAGTCAGTGTTAAATGTGCTGTACTGTGACAGGATTCTGCTGGCACGACAGAATCGTTCCTCATAAACTGTTTCTCTGCAAGTAAAGATGGACACATATGGCTGTGCTGCACATTTGCATCCGGCTTTATTATTCTACCACTTAGCCCCATCCTAAATGTCCCTTTCTTTGTCCACAAATGTTAGAAGCCCAGTTTATAACTCAGATTTCCTGTTAAAAATATGTCCACATACTTTATCTTTTATAACAACACCTGTGCAGAGTAGAAATATTTCAATCATCTGCACAAATAGTATAAAAATGTGAAACTATTCATGTCAAATCTGCTGCTTGGAGACACTTAATGGTATTCGTGTGTGAATAGCACCAGTATAATCAGGTGTGTGTGTGTGTGTTTACTGATGACATGTGGGCCAGGTGATGCTGTGATCACCTTGTGCAGGGATGTTCTCTCCACCAGCTGAAATGGTGAGGGATCTATACGTATCTGCTCCATATCGATTGGTTTGTCCAGCTCTGCCTCTTCCCACGCTTTGATCTGTAACATACAAACAGCAGACAGAGAGACGGACTCAGAGGGTGGGCTGCAGAGTCTCCCATTATTGATTAGGATCATTACATAATCACATTGGTGGCTGTTTGGATGCTGAAAGGATAAAGTGCACTACCTCCTCAGGGGTCAAGGTGTCAGTCAGTGGAGGGGTTGTGGTCTCCTGAGGAAACAAATGGGAATAAAAGACATGGTGGACAAAGGATGGACACTCGGGACAAACACTTCCGACCAATAAATGGCCCCTTGTGGTTTAATGTCTCTGTAAGACATGTCAACACTTGTATATGTGCAACATGTCAGGCTCCTCCCATCAAATAAGCAAATTCAGCTCAAGCTGTTAGGTGGATCTGAGCAGCAGACCTGAGTTTCAGTCTGTCCTGTTGAAGACGTGGAGGAGAAGAGTCTCTGGAGGGTCCTTCTCACAGAGGGCAGCTTGCGCTTGTCTGAGGACATGGTGTAAGAGGAGAGCGTAAGCGACATTTGCTGAGTGATGTTGGTTTTATGAGCAGTAGAAAAGTCATATACCTGAGCCCGTGTGGTTGGTGGGGGGTTCCTGGTGTTTAGGGGACGGGAGGGGGCCGTTACATTCTTCCTGGACTGGAGCCATCTGGGGGCAGAACATCCCGGTTAAAACAAAGATCCACAACATGAAGCAATTCATGGCAGGTGTGTCTTCTTCACCTTGTCAGCGCTCCCCTCTCCGCCCTCCTCATCCACAAAGGTGAAGGACTCCCAGCTGACCTTGGAGGCCTGGCCTGGTGAACTCTGACCTCTTTCAAAGACTCGTCTCTCTGGTGAGAGCCACCAGTCAAACACAGCTTGGAGCTCTGTCCTCTCGATGGAGCCCAGTAGAATCATAGATTCTGCAGAGGCAGGTGGTTTGACATGTTGGGAGATGCGGTAATCGACTGATGCTGCTCTTATTAGTTTACAGTAAGTCAAGTTAGAGCCAGGAGGCCAGTTGCTCTGCTTAGCAAATAACGACTAAAAGGGGATGAACAGCTCGCCTGGCCGAGTACAACAGTCTCATCTCTCAGCAGGTCATATCACAATATGTTTCGTGATATTTGAAAGTCAATTTCTAAATATGACAAACGATGTAGGTGTTCTACCTTTAGAGTCCACAAGAGGGATTGTTTTTAGAGTTGTGGTCTCTAGCAAATGGCTTAGTTCCCGAAAGGTGGATTGGGAAGACAAGAACTTGACTTTGCGCACCATGATGTCCTCCACAAAGATGTTATACTTGCTGTGGATGTAGAGAACAATAACCACTTGACTCAGACTGACAGCTGTGTAAAGAAAACTCAAACATGAAGAATATAACTTTACCTGATGTGCCCCAGGGCCAGCTCAGGCAGGTAGGGCAGCTTCTTCACCTGGATGATGGAGTCGTAGAGAGACGGCTGCAGACCCTGGGCCACCATGTTTGCTAGGATGACCGCGACCATCATAGGCAGGATGTGGGAGATTTGACCTGTCAGCTCAAAGCAGATTACCGCAGTGGAAACTGTATGTGTGACAGCTCCCGTCATCGCTGCTGCACCTGGTTGAAATATTTTTAAGCAGAGTGTCTTATTATTCCCCTTTGTGATTCACCTGTACCTGACAAATCACATCTGAAAGTGTTTTACTATTAATAATATAATGAAAAGGACATTTTTAAGGGTGAGTTTAACAGTGTTGTGACTGTGTGAAGTGTGGGGAGGTTAAAAACACATCTGCCTCTTTCAACTCAATCAATTATTTAATCTAGTTTTCCTTTACTTCGGGGTCACAGGAGGCTGGTGACTGTCTTTGCACACATTGTTCAAAACATTTCAAAATGTATTGATAATAACCAATAGTTAAAGTGAAACCAATTCATTTTTGTAGTAAAAGTCAACGTGCAGGGTTATCACATCGAGAGTCTCAGTTAAATCTGAATTTATTATATTTTTGCAAGTTGGTTTCTGAGCTATTGCTATGTCAACATATTTTCATTATAGTAAAGAAGGGTAATTAGTACTCAAATGCAAAGCTCTTGCATAATGCTAACGGAAACTGAGCAGAAAAGGTCAGTAGACTGACCAATGACGGCGTAACCTCCTGGCAGGATGCGGTAGACTATCCCGTCAAACAGGATTCCGTTTGGGAAAAGAGTGGCCATGATCTCCCCTACGAGGCGACCGAAAGCAGCTCCTTCAGGAGAGCGATAAGACAGGCTGGTAAAAACAAATTGAACTGAAGCTCAGCAAGGGAGCCTGCACTCGCATTACAAAATCCTCTTACCTAATATGAACACGGGCATGAAGGCGCCTGAGGGGATGGGCATGGTGGTGGAAACTGCTGACATCCAGAACTACAGCACAAAAACGGGATCAAGGTGAGATCAAGTCCAGTCCCAGAGGTTCTTTGTGATACCACACACCATGTACTATATATTTAAACATAGCACGTACAGGACTGAGATGTACCTTCATGATAAAGAAGAGGAGGAGGATGACGAAGACGCTGACATGAGGATGAAGCCACGCAGATGAGCGACCCAGGCTGGATGGAGGTGGAAATCCTGAGACTTTGGTCCAGGTGAAATTATCAAACAGGGAGTTGATGCATTCTCTGGGCATCAGCTGCCAGCAAGAGCACACACACACACACACACACACACACACACACACACACACACACACACACACACACACACACACACACACAAGAAAGTCTTCATTTTTGGAAAAATGCTGTTGGTTGGAGTACTTTGCCGTAAACAACTGAAGTAAAATAAGGCAAACGTGATGACAAGCTAACATCCTACACACAAAGCTCAACTTATTCACGGAAAAGGTGTATGAAGGGAAGGTAAAAAAAAAAATTTTTTTTGCAGCATAACATTGAAAAAACAGTCTTGACCCCACTGACCTGCTTTTTCAAAAAAACCATACATATAAGTAAACATATGAAACATAACCCAGAGAGTGTGAGACTTATTCGGTCTAACCTCTCCCGCCATAAACTGTCCAAATCCAGGTGGAAACGTGAAGGTGGCGATGATCAGTGTCACTGCACCTGGATAAATCAATCGACTGGGAGTCCAAACACACACAGACATAAATACATTAACAGAAAGTGCCGTGTCTTCATAAAACAGAGAATTTTTGCAAAAAAACGTGATGATTGTAAGTGAACGAGCTGAGTACGACTGTGTAACGGCGCTGCTGCTGCTCAGGTCTCTTTAATGGTGAGGACTAATGTTCCCTGACTGTTGAGTCTCAGAGGGTAAGTGAATCCTCCCATTGAGTGAATAAGTCGCTGAAAGGTTGTTAAGGCTTTGCTGCTGTCCTGGTCAGTGTTGTGAGACTGATGAGTTCAAAGAGGGGAGCTGAGATCCATTACAAGAAATTGGTTTTGAATGTGCAAACGGTTTGAGTTCCTCAGAACAGCATCTGTGACCAGAATCACTGTGGTTTAAGAGCCGAAGTCTGCCTTAATTCACAGCAGCAGGGAGTGCGTTTACGGTCCTGTTTGTGTGTGTGTGTGTGTGTGTGTGTGTGTGTGTGGATCTCACTGTTTGGTTAGGAAGCGTGTGAGGGCTGTCGGCCTTCTCATGAAGAGAACCACCTGCCTGTTCAGGTAGACGAAGAACGCCCCCAGGAAACCGCATGAGATCCTAAAACATGAAGTACTCACACATGCTTGCTTGTTCTGGGAAGGATGGATCTGATTATGCACTGCAGCAGACCAGATGGAAATATTCTACAGACCAATGTTATGTTAAAACAATAAAGAAATGGATTGCCCTGTGAGTTACACTTAAATCGCTGCACAAATATTCTCACCCTATTATTGCAAACGCAGGCAGCTCCTGCAGGTCAAAGGGGAAATCCATCCGGAAATTAGTTTTGAAGAGAGCTGTGATTGTGACTGAGAAAGGCAGAAAAATAAATATATATCAACATTTTTAAGCCACAAAACATGTTTTCTGGACCTGAATGAAAAAGAGTTATTATGATAAGTTATTAATAATTTTCATATACAGATTTTCACTGGATTTAATTTGCTTTTATGTGTCATTTGTGGAAATTACAAACAACAACAAGCGGTTCTACCACTACCACTATAATTTTACTGAAATAAATGTTATCGAACATGTGAAGTATAAGGATGTTTTAAAAGGAGTTACAGACAAATATGAATGCAGAGAAAATCTGCAAAAATAAGCCAAATTGATCTATTAGGAGGATTTGTTAAACAAAAGAGGATTTTTAAAAAAATCTTTTCTGTCTTTTATTTTTATTTTATCTTCTAACCTTCAAACTTGGAAAATTAAGTGAAAACTTGATGTGTGACAGTTTCTTGACTCACACACGAGTGGATGTGTGAACTTGTAAACACTAAATGATGTTTGTACTAAATGGACTTTATATATAAAGTAAAAAACTGCAAAAAAGAAGAAGGGTGTGGGGATCTGCATTTGTATAAGTAGCAAGAATCTTTTCGACGGAGCTGGTAGTTTGAATATGATGACTTTCTGGTGAATTTCTGGTTTATCTCAAGAAGCATATTCAGCTACCTTCCATAACATGCCAGCACAGCAGCAATTTGCTGTTTTATGATTGCCTGCTAAATGTGCGTCTGCTCAGCTTCTCACCAGCATCCTTGTTCCAAACAGAGAGCACTCTGAAAATGAAGGCACTGAAGGTGGCGGCAAAATATCCACGCCAGTAATTCCTCACCGCAAAGTAGGTAGACGTGACCTCAATACTGAACAACACCCCTGGTGGCAGTGGAAAGTGAGAAGGCAAGGAAGGACAGAAGGAGAGGAGAGAGACGCAAAAATGAGGATGGACAGCGTGAGAACTCAAGATGAGAATCAGGAGAGACAGAGGAAAAACAGGGTAAAGAGGGAGAGAAGGGGAGAGAAAGTAAAAAACAGAGACAGAAATGAGTTAAATAAGCAAAATGAGACCAAAAACTCTTCAAGCTAAGGGTGTAATTATACACAACAGGAGAACTACAGGGAGTAAAGACACACGAGTCTAACACAAGCAAACACATATGCATGTAGTATCTCACTTGAACACACACGCACAAATCAGAATCAGAATGTGAAGTCACATCAGAGGCATCCAAAATGTTATTCTGAAGAATATGAGAACAGCTGAACAGAAGATAAAGAGAAAATCATAAATATCTGCTTTGCATTCTTAGGTGATTAAAACCCAGGTTTGAATGTTTTTGACTTGTGTACAAAGGGATTTCGCTTTGTGTTCATACACAATGACATTAAGCAGAGCTGCAACTGACTATTTTTCATTTTTAAGTAATGTATTAATTATTTTTAGTTTGATCTATAAAATCATCATCTCTAATTTGAATCAAAACAGACTGAAAAAGCTAAAAACAATGTTTGAGAGCTTTGCTTGAAAACTGTGCTTATGATAATCAGTGAATCATGAGGTCAATCAGTTCTTATTGTGACACATATCCACTCTATGTTGTGGACGTGGATGTGAACTGAAACGCAGCAGCAGCAGTGGGGTTGTTACGGAGCTGTTTATTCAGCCTGTCAATCCTGTATGAATGTCTGCTGGATCCTTAACAGTGTTTTTGGTTGAAATATGCAGTGTGCAAAATGTACAGTACCTCCAAGTGGAGTGCCGAAACAGCATCCCACCCCCACGGCACAGCCAACAGTCAGAATATCTGTGTAACCATAAGGGTTCTACTGGCACGGAAAACAGAGAGGGGGGAGGAAAAAAACAGGGAGGGGTGAGAGGAAGGGGTGACAGAGAACGTGAGAGTGAGGGATGAAAAGCATCAGACAAAGGGGGAAAATTAGGGTGATGAGGAACGAGAGAGTGGACAGAAGGAAGAAAGAATAGTAGATCAAGGTGAAACGTTCGGGGCGGGGAAGCACAGGGGGACAATGGACAAAAGGGAAGTAAAAGGGAATAAAGTGAATAAATAATGCTCACTGGAGACTGAGGGTAAAAAAATAAATCACACCAAGAAAGTATAAAGCAGAGGATGCACATGCCAGAAAGAGTGATGAGAGTTAGAAGAGCAATTAAGCAATCAGGAAACAAAGACAGTGGTCACATCGTCCTTGGAGACGGATCACTGCAACTGATTGCAGAAGGAAAATTATAGGCAGCAGACATATAGTGTATTTCCATCTTCTAGGGTACTGAGCATATTGTATAATGTGTTGCCTTATTTTTCCAGAGGAATATTTGAATTTTATCACTGATTAATCTGCGACTAAATACATAAGAATATGGGAACAAAACTAATATCAGAAAGAACCTTATAATAATAAAACAAGTGTCATGCACAGCGTTGCTGCCAAGTTAATTGGTTTGTTTAAATATTCATTTCATGTAAATTCACCTCTTACTATGGTCTGAGGTCACTTCTGATAGGTTGACATTTTGAGAAAGACACTTATTAATGTCCCTGCTGAGAATTAGATGGAAAGCCTGATATCAATCTTATGGCTGTGCAGGAGCTGACGGCAGCTTGATGTTTCATGGGCCTAATATAGCTGATTGTTTGTAGTCTATTGCATAAAAGAGAATATTAGTCGTCTCGTCTGTCAGATACTAAAGTGTATTTCCAAAATGTTTAACTATTCCTTTAAAGCAGAAAAATGTTAAGTCCAAAGTTCAGGATATAAAGCAGGCCACTGGTCTGAGGTCAGATTAAACCCTTCACTTGTGTGTGAGGGAGTCGGGGCGGGGGAAGCAGCGTGGAACTTGCCTCCCACGGGGGCGGCGAAGCAGGTGGCCACTCCAACGGCACACGCACACACCAACAGGTCCAGCTTATGGGGGCCAGTCTGGGGTTAATGGTCACAGGTGGAGACAGACATGGAGGTTGAGGAGCGGGGGGGGGACACAGACAAGCATGGATGAATGACAAGGCAGAGAAAGCCGGAGACAGGAATATGGGAGGTCACAGTTACAACACGTGGCAAACATTAATGTCACACTATTAATGCAACAAACACAGATGAGGAGCAATGGGACCTCAACAAAGAGACAAGAGAAAAAGAAAGACATGAGCTGGGCAGGAAGGAGACAGATGGGAGAAGACAACAGGCACAGGGTTCCCACTTTCCAGGACTCAGAATCCGCATATTTGGCAAACTGACTTATCACTAAGATTTAATTGAAGGTTTAACATTTTCAAGCTCATCTCAACATTGTCGTCAGGTTAATGTTAAACACTTGTTACTGTATCTAGCATTGAACATAGGCTCAGAAGTATGTTGTTAGTTTTGCCAGTATATCACGAATCAAACCACTGGACAAATGGAAAGTTTGAATTGACAGTTAAATGAAAAGTCCAGGGAGTCACCAAAATGAATACAGTCAAATCTGAATCATGCGGCACTGGTGGAAAAGTCAGGGGCTGACTAATTTGGACACCTTGGTTGAACTGTATGTGTATATACATGGCATTTTATCTTTTATTGAGCCATCTCTGTCTATTCACAGATGGCTTTATTAGGGCCTGTGGGAACCCTGTAATTACGTTAAAGACAGAAAGAAAGCACATTCTAATAGAATAACACAAAGCATTCCAGTCAGTGGTGCTTATGGGTAATGTAGTGTTTTGCTCAGGGTCTCGGCTTACCTCATAGACTCCAGAGAAGATGGACATGAATCGACTCAGCACTGCGGCACAGATACTGGCAATGTGGACGAACGGACCCTGAGGGGGGGGTGAGAGGAAATCACAGACACAGACGAACAACATGTAACGTCATCTGCACAGTCACGCACCATTGTCTGTAAAACAGGAAGTCCAAAATGGGACAGAACAGATAAATCAGTGTGTAATTGGTGGATATGACAGATTCTGTGTAACTTTAAGGGGAAAATGAATGTATGCTGCTGCTGCTGGACACTTGAATTATTTGCCTCAGTCTCGTGAGGAGGGAGAAAGATGACAGAGAATGATTTATTATCTAGAGCAGAGGGATGAGCGAGGAAAGGAATGACAATGATAGTTGTGACAGATGAAGAGGAAGACAAACTGTTTACCTCTTTGCCCACTGGCATCCCACTGCCCAGGCCAGCGGTCAGGCCGATGACTTTAGCTATGAAGGCTTTAAAGGTCAGATACTCCTTTAGGACTACACCTCTAAGGATGGTTTTCAGCTCAGGGATACCAGAACCTGAAGAGAGAAAACACACACACACACATGACAGATGACCCGACCGACCACAGGTAAACACTAAAAGAGAAGTAGTTGGAGAAGATAAGAGCGCGTACCGATGGCCTGCGGGGAAACTAGGTGGCAGAAGAGCGAGGCGAACATGACAAGGATCATGGGATACGTAACCCAGGCCAGGTACTGGAGGGGCACGTTGCCTTTAAGCTCCCCGTGCATCCACTTGTAGGCTGAAACCGAGTCAGAAAACAGCAAAGACTGAAGGCTTCAAGTACAGGCGTGGAAATAAAACACAGACCTGACGGGAACAACCCCCCGGGATTTTGGTACCCTGTAGACTTTTGGCACTGGCGTAGTCCATACTCCAGCTGACCAGAGCCATAGCCAGCCCCAGCAGGACCAGGAAGATCCAGTCCTCCCCCATCTTGGTCACAATATACTGTCGCACACGAGCCAAACAATCTGGGACGGAGAGATAAAATGAACGATTCACCTTAAATCCATTTATCTGTTGATGTGATTACTGACAGATGTTGTAACAAAGCCTAAGAGGGAATTACTCAGTGTGACTACTGATGCAGTGACGGGGCATCACTCATCGTGGCAGTGCCTACAATGACAGTACAGTGTGACACTAATGGTTTGCTGACATTTACAAATGGTTGTGCGCGTCGTTTAGAAATACATTTTATGAAAAAACATACATGCGTATATCCATTTTTAAAAAGGCAAAACAATCACTGAATGTGGGAAAGTAGATACTTTTACACAAAATTAGGTCATTTTGAAAAGAGCAAAACTATCAAATAATGTTATCTGAGTAATTTCCTCATACTTGACAAAACATCTACAGATCAACAGCCGACATGCAAATGCCGCGGACCATGAATTTTAATGTAGTTACATCTGTAGTAGTGCATCATATTTTCTCAGCTCATATGTTTTATGTAAAATCCTAATTCTACTACTGATTTAGAAGCATAAAGAATCATTTAAAATCTAATGAGCATATATTCAATTTATACTCTAAGTTAGTGTTTGTAGCAACCTGGGAACGTTTGTTTCTACATTCAGAGCACATTTACTTCTCTATATACTACGTTATATGCATATTTACCATATATATCTCTGAGGGGGGTACGTTCATGTGTCTGGAGTGCTGGTGGTGCTAAGTCAAACTCCCTCATGTTCTGTGTGGCAGTCTAATTAAAATGTAGAAGTGAATCATATTTTATGAGCTCATCATGTTGCATGTAAAATCATAATCTGCAAAGCAACCCGTAACTTGAAGCCCTCAGATAAATCTGTTCTCTGGAGCATGGTGCAATAAAAGTATAAGCTTTCATATATATAAAAAAAGAGAAAACTGAAGGCTCGTTAGCTCAAATCTGTATTTAGGCAAAGTAAAGGCATTTTCTGTAATTTTCATCTGTGTTACCTGGTTACCTTATGAGGTGTCATGGCAACCGCTGAAGCATAACCATTGAAAATGTTTCTAAATCTACTGCTGCTACTGTAAATCGTGAACTCTACTGTTACCTTGGCATTTGGAGTAGGGGCGAAGTTTCTTGGTAGAAGAGGTGTGGCTGGGATATGACTCCAGGGACACCGAGTGGTGGTGATGATGATGGTGGTGGTGGTGATGATGATGATGCCGCCTCCTGTGGCCTTTGAGGCCAGCGGCTGTGATGTTGTCCCCTGTCTGTCTTCTCCATTGTCTCTCTGTCAGCAAACGGGCAGCCTCGCGTCTGGCAAAGTTCCCCAGGTGCTCCCTGTACTCACCGTACAGCTGAAACAAAGGTTAAACGCTGACAAACTATAAATCAAAATGCACAAAGTGAATAAATCGTATGTTTGCTCTCGGGAATAAGACAGAGAATAAGAGAAAATAAAGGAGAGAGAGAAGAGAAAGACAAGGAGGAACTTGACAACTGAGACTACGGAGACGGATCAAACTAGACCCAGCATAAAGAGTCTTGAGATAACGAGAAAGAGACGGGGACCGTGTGGGGGGGGTTGTAAGGGATACACACCAACCTGAATACTCTGGCAGACATAAATAGACAAAATGGGCATAGAGATTGGAAAAACCCCTCCCAGAGAGGAGGCAGGGGCCGGACAGCAGCCAGAGGAAGAGAGGACATTCCACATCTTCCCCTTCCGACTGTGCGTGCATTTTACACCTACAACCACAGAAACACACGGGCACCAGAAAACACGACACCTCGTAATCCAGAGTGATCCGTTTGCAGCGCGCTCGTTAAAGCTGCTGTAAAATATTGCAGATCCAGGTGCAGCTACGATGTGCAACTGAAACCTACAGATCACATGCATCCTACCACACGGAAAAGCAAGAAGCTAAATCGCTGGAAGGGCTGCCCGCCACGTATTACTGCCTCATGAGAGCTGAAACCTCGAACCGCGAGGCCCCACGAGGACCAAAGCTCAGCAAACTGCACACAATTACATAATTAATTACTAATAACATAAAAGGTGCAACAATCTGAATAAGAATTTTTATGAAAAAAAAAAAAAACCGTGTTTGGACAGTCAGGGCGACCAGATTAAATATGTCTCTTTCCACTTTCCTCAGTGTAACTGCACAAAAACCGCCTTACACAACCATCCACTTTAATGCATGAGTCACTACAACCACATGACAAAGTGACTGATGTAGAAGTTTATAATTAATTCATGAATATGGCACATAGCAGGTGGCCATGCAGCTACACTGTTAAAGGCTCTTGAAAACTTTTGATGCCTCTAAGTCATCTAGCAGGGTATTTTAAACCTCACTAAACACTACGAACCACAAACTGTTAGTCAGAACAATGTTACACCACTTATAGCTGCCGAGCCCGGACGCAACAAGTGTTTGTCGTGTTACTCTTTAAAAGCGGAGCTGACAGCAGATCAGTGACAAGATTTACTACGATATGCAAACAGCTAGTATGCGATAAAGAAGCTTATTATTTGTGCTTTCAAATTTATTAGTTTAAAAGACCAAAGCACCAACAGAAAACGTGAGGTTGTAAAAGAAATTACATGTGAGATAAAGGATTTTATTTATTTGGAGATAAAAATAACTAAAAATATATTTTCCCACTTTTAAATATTTATTTGCCCATCAAATAGTTGAGGAATCTGACTAGTGTAAAAATCATAGTAACGTACATTTTATAAACTACACTTCATGTTGCATGGCATATAATGTACAAATTTAATAAAAATCTCTCAGACTCAAACTGGAAAATGTATAAACATCAGTGTCGTGTTTTGGTGCATCTCAATGTGCACAACCATCTAAATCTGACCTCATGTAAAATATGCAGAGATGCACCAAAATAATTTCTGGAGATTAAAGGAAAACTATTAAATCACTATTAAATCTTGACCAAAAAAAAAAAAAAAAAAAAAAAAAAAGGAACCCGACCAGATGAAGCCTTTGGTCCCTCCTGTCTTTACCTGTTGCTCATCAGCTGTCGTTAGCATGATGTGGTAGCAGCTCTGTCCCTGCTCTGTCTCCTGTCCTGCACTGGAGACAACCTCGACACCATCAGCGCTGCACTACACATTAACACCAGAGCACTAATCCATCAACATCATCAAACAAGAGCTGGCACCAGGCGCCGTCAAAACCAGGCACAGCTACAAGAGGAACCTGTGCGGTGGTCGCAGAGAGGATCCCAGTTGTTGTTGTTCAGTAACATTTTACTTCACTGTCCTCTGAGAAGCAGAGAAATACGGACGTATGTGTGTGTTGCACACGTCTCAAATATGTCGAAAAATAAAACAAATTATTATGAAGCAAAGGAATAAAATATAAAGAGCCTCATTGGGGTGAATTATTAGGACAGTCTTTTGATCATAATGCTATTTTTCCACATTCTGTATTTAAATCATTGTTTGTTTGCTTTTACGCAGTTTTTAAAAATTATTACTTTTCTTTTTTATTCATTGTCAGCTTTGTCAGCTGTAAACTATACAGCAAACAACAGAAGGCTTTTCACAACATTCACATTCACTTCAATCTCATTATGTAGTAAAAACAACTGTAAGAATATTAAAAGCTATTGTAAATTGTTAATAATGTGGGTGTGTTTTTAGCCTTGAACTGGGGAAAACAAATGTCATTAACTAAAAAATTTAAGAAATGACAAAAAAATTGATACAGAAAATAACTGCTAGTCGCAACTTTTTCAAAATTTCCAAAA
The DNA here is from genome assembly GCA_033026295.1 of Channa striata. Lineage (NCBI taxonomy): Eukaryota > Metazoa > Chordata > Actinopteri > Anabantiformes > Channidae > Channa > Channa striata. Next base: position 18,277,604 of record CM065175.1, on the reverse strand, counting down.
TGTAAAAAAAATAAATGAATCTGAAACTGTGAGACAAAGAGATGTTGAGGACAGACAGCGTGAGAAAGACATTGAAATCTACAATTAATCCCGACTGTCTGACTTTGCCATCTCCACCTCTCAGCCGGTGTTGAGCCTGTGTTTACCTTTGTGCAGCCTTGTACATCCATTACACACTGACGCCATCAGTAACGTTCACATGCTTTTGGGCAGTTCAGTGACCTTCCCACTCCAAGTTAAGTACACCCGACCAGACATCGCCCGTTGTTGGTAATACTCTATTCCCAGACACGACTTTGACTTGGTATTGTTTTTCTCGCAGGCATTGCTGCACTGTTCCGACACACGCGCCCTCATTATTAGTTTCTTCTCTTTAGAGCTAAAGCTTTTACTTTTGTGCTTATTGTACATATATTTGGATGAGTCAAATGGAAATACGTACACGATTCCTCTCTTAGCTTTGTTAAAAATACAAAACCTGTGTTGAATGATGCCAGTGAAGTGTCATGAGCTTTGAATTCCGGTAAAGATCTGCCCATTGTGAGCAGGCTCTAAGCAGGTCACACATACGGTAAAACTGAAAGTTCAAGCAACAACTTCTTGTGTAAAGAGGCTTAAGGAGAGAAAGAGAGGGAGACGAGCCGAGAGAGAAGGTTTCATTTATAGTGAGAGCTGAAGAGATGCAGAGGTTGAAGGGCAGTGTGACATTGAGAGTTAATTAAAAAAATAATAACACAGTCCTGTGCCCCTCATGAGAGAGAGTCGCTGCTGCATATTCATAAATATCTATGTGTGAGTTTGTGTGGGTTCTTCAGCATGCTAAAATAGTGTTGGTGTGTTACTAATTGATACTTGGGTGGCTGTGTGTGTGTGTGTGTGTGTACGAGCGACCCTACAACAATATCGCTCTGTCCCATATCTCAAGGTTAATAATAAAATGTGACCTGCTCACTGACTGATAGATCAGGAGATTACCTCCCCTCCACAAGCACACACACACACACACACACACACACACACACACGCACACACACACACACACTACGAGCACATTTCTCCATATGCATACACTAATTAACCAGCACAATAACAGTTCCATGCCTCATCCAAACACTGTTCAAGCTGTCAGGTTCTAATTAAAACATGCTGGCACATCCAAAAGAGAAAAATAAAACAATCTGTAAAGGTTCATGAGTTATGTATGAGCCCCCATTCCAGATTTACACCAAGAAATGCAATAAATAAATAAAAAAACAGTGGAGTTCATTTAGTTTAATGCTAGTTTATACTGATTTACATTAATCACAAACTTCAAATATAAAACCAATTTAAAAGCAAGAGACAGTGAAGAAGTCGCCTTTTCTAACTGTTTAAAATCACAAACGCATCAGTTCTTTCAGAATCCTTCAGAAAAACAAAAAGCAATAAAACCCTTACCAGAAACTGATCTATATTCAGAACTGTCTCAAAAGTGTTGATCCGCTCCCTCATGTTTTCAGCCGCTCCCGATGCAGGTCACTGCTCTCTTTTCTTGTTTGGCTCTAATAAACTTGAACTTCTTTTCTGGGTACCTTGGTCTTAATGCTGTCCTTTCCTGTCTTTGGCAGATTCACACACATACTCACTGTACCTGCTACCTGCCGTCTCCATACAGTGACCAACAGGTAGGTCAGTGCTGCACACATAAACGCACACACACGCACACACACAGGCAAAGCAGTAGAGGTTAATAAGGCACTTGAGGCTTGACAATAAATTGTCAGCAGTTCTTAATTCAGTGGGGTAGATTCTCAGTCAGGCGGCCGATCCAGCAGATTCCAGCAGCAGGATCATAAATGATACCAGGAAGGCAGGACACAAGCTTAAGGTATGAAAATAATACCTGCTGACTGAGTGGAGACCACAGCCATATTAACATATTGCCGGATCAAACTGTGATGTGCTTTAAGTGCCTTCAGCATAGATGACATGTCTCACTAAAGCCTGACCAGGCTCCAGCACAGTATCATGTCTTTGGCTAAGAGTTGTTTTTGTACCCAAACAGTTTTGGAAGCCATTCCTCAGATTTGGTTATTAAAGTTCAACAATAGGTACTGCAGTAACCTTTCTGCTGTTGCAGGAGAGAGTATTACATTTAAGTTCAGTGGAAACTTTAAATAAAAGAAAAACTAAAATAAAAGCTAAAATTAAATACAAATGTGGACCGTAAAACTATATGCTCCAAATCTGCCGACATATACTGATTCATTTTGAATGAACCTGAAGTCTGTTCTTTGCCTTTATTCAGGTAGCTGTTCTCCAAGCCTCAGACTGAAAAGTGGGTCACTGTCTGGGTCTTTATGGACCAGAGTGTTGCTGGTTTTACATCCCACCAGAAAACCAGCACTGGAAATGTGGAGAGTTGTGTTGGAAATCCTAGTTTAAATATGCTACATTATGATTGTCTCACCTTGCAAATAGTTTTTTAATTAATGCATACATGGATACAAATCTGCTCACCAGAAAGAATAATTTACAGTAGATCTTATGACTAATGGGATGATGAGTGGGACTGAGGACATTTTTGCACACCTGAAACTTTACAGCAAACATTTCCATATTTACAACTGCACAGCTACATAACACACCGTTACACGCCGGAAATTGGATGCGCCCGTCTTTGAAGGCCTCTCATTTGCTTGTTTTTTCCTTTTCCAGACCAGCTCACCTACAGCTCATGTGCAACCTTTCACCTCTTTCACCTTTCTCCCCGACGCGAATAAACACTCTCTCTCTGACCACCCCTGGTCCCCCGTCCATCCAAACCCCGCCTCTGAGGTGAAACCTTACTCGTGGATAAATTTAGAAAGAGTGTGACCCAATGTTCACTGACTCCCTTCTCCACACCTCTCCCACTCTCCCACTGTTCGTCTCTTTTGGTCCATCTCTCCCAGCAGGCCACTTGCACAGACAGATGCAGAGCTTTACCCTTCATATTAAAACAATAACAACTTTTGACACTATTTCATAACTTTAACATCATGTTTTCACTTGATGCTATTAATATTAAACTAATAGTTTCATTATTACAATGTAGCCACCACTGTAATTGAAAAAACATCAAGTGACTGTCATATCGTATGAAATTTAATGGCTTAATCGTCTACATCCTAGTCATTCCAGTCTACAAGACGTTTGCCAGGTGAACATTATCCTTCTTAGTAGCCTGTAACATTTAAGACGTCTAAGATTTATTACACGGCTGCTGACATTCTCACAGATTGAGGCTCGTCTCCACACACAAACTAGTTTCAACCACATCCGTCACAAAAGTTGTCACACGCAACCAAATGTATCAACGCACAAACATAAAGTGTGTGTTTACACACTAGCAGCCCGGCTGGAGTGTGACTATCAGCGTGACGCGAGATGCTTCCTCTTTGTTAGGATTAAGGGTCAACAAGAGCTGTGGACCCGAAAACAGTTAACACAACAGATCCAGATTCTAACAAATCATTATTTTCTGAGTTAAAACTGGGCTGACCTTTGTTTAAAAGAGAAAGTTTTCAAACAGTAATCACTGTCTTAAACGTGTAGCTAATAAACTGCACGCCGAGTGTAGACACAAATTATTAAAGTTATTAAAGAAATGTATTAAAGTTAGAAAAGTTGAGGGAAACACAGTGTTTAAACTACTTAAATCATGGGCAGTGGGACCATTTCTTACACGAACATGCAAAACTGAAACTGAGGTTTCTACAGGCATGAAAACATTTGCATTCGCATGTACAAGGATGAAACGTTTTCCATAATAAATGAATAATGGATCAGACTTGTTTTTCCATTTCGTCGCACAGATGTTAATTGTATTGAGGCCACACCCACATCTCAAACTACTTCTTAACCTTGAACCACTTTTGCAGTGTGTAATTCGACTGAGCCCACTCACATTAGAGACTATTATTTCCTTTCTAGTCAGCAACAGCGTTTTGGTAGGTTATCTCTCTTTTAACATCCACATTTTTTACGGTTAGCAATGAACACACACTGAGCTATCCACATGATATAAAAGGTAAACATGATTCATCGGACCAGGCCGCCTTCTACCATCGCTCGATGGTCCACTTCTGAGGATTATTAGTCTACTGTAGGTGCTTGTGGTGGTGGACACAGGTCAGGACGGGCACCTGACCAGTCTGTGGATACACATCCCCATAGGCAACAAACTGTAATGCACTGTGAGTTCTGACACTTCTGTATCAGAACCAGCTAAAAAGAACAGCAGCTCGTCTACTGGATCAGACTACACGGGCCAGCCTTGGCTCCTGCGATCCAATAAGCCTTAGATGCCCGTCACACACTGGTTTACTTGGACCATTTCCTACCCGTGCAGACTAAGAACATCCCACAAGAGCTGCAGTTCTGGACTTACTCTGTCCTACTTGTCTAGTCATCACAATTTGGCCCTTATCACTGTCACTCAGACCTTAACACGTTTTCTGCTTCCAACAAATCCACTTCAGGGCGAATGATTCACTTGTTGACTGATTGGCTTCTACTGGAGTTTCAACTGCTGCATGTCCGTGTGCAGTCTTTGTATAATTGTATACTAAAGCTAAACCTTAGAGCCTTTAAAAAACTCATACTTTTAACCAAATTTTAACCTCAACACATAAAAACACAAGCTTGGAGCGTGAAACACCAATGTGATTCTGTGAAGAGTTGGTTGGATAATTAATCACCTGAAAAGACGCAGCTCTGCTCCTGATCAATAAATAAAATAGGGTGATCTATTAACAGCTCTGCGCATAAACTCCTCGGATCCTTTAAGGCTCTAATTTCCTTTTAACCCACACAAACGCACACACACACACACACAGCCATCACACTTTTCACACCTGAGATGTGTGACTTCACAGAAAGACATTAAGCCTGTAAATAGTGTGGTTGATTAAGATTTTGTATTTATATCCGTACTGTGGCCCCCCTGAGAGACTCCGACAGGGGTGAGGATTAGGGATTTTGCTTTGGGCAGTCGTCCATCTTCTCAAAGGAGAAGAGGAGCAGCACTGACGCTCCTCCTCACTTTATCATTTTCTCAAGCTGCTCTGACACATATACTGTGTGCACACCCCAGCTGCTCCAACCTCAGTTGCTCATGTATCCGTCTGTTCTTTCATCTTTTAATTGATTATCGGCTTCGTCAAAACCTGACCTTTAACTACTCTGGGCATAAACAAAAAACATTAACTCATCCACTGAAAAAACTCCATGATACTTTAGGTCAGTAAACAATGACCACAGTTGTAGTTAAGCATTTAAATGGATGAAATGGGCATGACTTCATCTCAACACGTACATCTAACCTGTCTGCTCAGGTTACCTGTAAATAGGTATTTCTATCCCCCAACACGTGAAAACAGCAATGACTTTACAAGACTGAGGTTTCCAGCTAGAAGGAAGTAGAAAAGTTCACACAGATGTAGTGTAATTAAGGTTGTAATCTGTGCAATAATAATAATAAAAAAAAGACAGTCAACTGTAAGAGATCAAGTGAGAGATTGGAGTCTAAAATCCAAATAAACAGTAAAATCCCTGTTTATTGCAGGGGTGACATTTCATTTATCGCCTGTGCTCAGCGTTTCATAGTGTGGGCGGTTTAACACCAGCAGAGACTGTTAATGTGTTTAGAGGGCTGTACAAATAAACTTGACATTACATTGCAGAAATCATACTCAAGAAAATAAAAACGGGAGAGGAAGAGGAAGAAACTCGAAACGAAGAGTATGGATTAAACACCAAGGCTTTAAGGCCGCTTCGTGTGACGTAGTAGAGAAATGGGAAAGAAACAAAACACTGCATGCTGACAAGAAAGGATGCAACGAATGACCAGGAGCTAGTGATGGACGAAAAGCAATAAATTAAGTAGGAAAAGTAAATTAGGAACAGTAGTAGACGGTTGGAGGAGACAAAATGACAGATGGGTAGATGGAGAGATGACAGCGAAGCGGCTGATTGGACATTTATATGATAAAAGGAGAACATTTAAAAAGAACAATAACACAAGTGACACACAGGCAATGAAATAAGACGTGGACCTACCAGGGTCTGTTGGTATCTCAGAGCCTTCCTATGCGACGCATCTGTAGCCATTGACACGCTGTCACTGATATAAAAATAACCACGCCGGGCACCCCAGCATTTCCAGTGGCGTGGGCAACACCATACACTCTTCCTCTCTTATAAGTACACACACAGACTTTACAGAAGGTCAAACGAACACAAACATGTTCTTAAGTTTCTTGCTCTCCTATAAACTCAAACACACTTGTGAGACAGATACAACTAAGAAACACGGGTGACGTCCTTCCTGAACGTGCTCTTCTCCAGATGATCCAGAGGCTGCGAGCCATCCAGCTTCACTGCAGGACGGACAGACACGGAGACAGAAATCAGACAGGGGGACAAAGCAGAGCGAAGCCATCTGCTGAGGCAGTGAAGGACGCAGCGCTTTCCTTTATTAGAACTGCAGACACCTAATAACGCACACACGCACAGACACACACACACAACTTGTTGCCCTTAGCAGCACCCTCCCTGCCAGTCGGCCATTAGGTGTGTGTTGAGATGGACTGTTTCTGTTTGGATGGGGTGGTGAGGTCGGGGGTTGGATGGGCACCCCCTATAGGGCTGCCCCTGCAACGTGAGAAGAAAGCTGCACATGACACCCGCTTTGACAGCTCACACCTAATCAGCCAATGATGCAAGGCAATCCCCATAACACTCACATGCTACGACAGTCCACTCATATGGAAAAAAGGCATTCTGAATGTGCCCTTCACCACTGAGCACCCCCCCCCCCCACAAAAAAAGCGATCTCCGCATTGCTAAACCTCTGCAGCAGCATCAGCTATTCAAATTGCATATGTGCTGCACATCATTCACTAAAACCTGAAAAGCCCAGAGCCTCTATCCCACCAGGACAAGTTAATCCCGACGTCTGTAACTTGCTGGAAAGTTCCTCCTCTCAGGCTGACGAGACAGGCGGCCATTAGGACAAAGACACAGATAGATCCCCCCTAACCCCGCCTTGCTTTGTGGTCCACGTGCCAGCACATAACAGCTTAATCACACAGTTACACTGGACACCAGCGTGTGTGAGTTTGTGTGTGTTAAGGGAGAATGACTGTGGACAGCTGCCTGGGCCTCTATCTGATACACTAAGAACATTATCACTGGGCGGCAGTCAGTGTGAGAGATACATACATCCCAGCGACAGCGCGGGGGAGACCTGAGCACAGCGGAATAGTGGGGAGCCAGTTATACTATACCTGAGAACGTGGAGGACAGGCCGTACGCTGGGAACAACACACACAAACACAGCAACAAGGAGGATCAAATAAAGTGGAGCATGCACAGGAGCAGCCGCGGAGGCCTCACACACTCCAGCAATGGGATTAAACCGAATCACGCAGCCACAAGAAAACACAGTCACTCGCTCATACTGTAAGAGAAAGACAACTTCAAACTGTCTTCTTTAAAAACCATGGCCTGTTTATTGTATAGAACATTTGGCAGTCATTGGCAATTACAGATGTCAAATCTCTCCCAACCCCCCACACTGCATCTCACATGAGCTTGGCAGCAAACACAAAACCTTTAGATATACTGACTCTGCAGGTGAGTTGCCCTTTTATATTACTCAAATATATAGTTCTTTGCATTATATTGCCTAAACATATAAATAAACAAAAAAAAACTTAGGGTTAACTTTTCCAATCTCAATCAGCTTAAAGCTGTTTTTTTTTGTTTACAGATAGTTGACAATCAATACTGTCTCCACCACATATTGCCTTTCTCTTTACTACAACACTGTTGTAACAAAACTTATTTTTTTCTGGTCAAAAAAAATTTATGCTCACACCCTCTAGATTCTTTGTGTGTGGAGGTTAAGGTGTACAGCATAATATAAAATCACCACCATGGTAATAAATTTGTCTAATAGATTCTCACATGGTACAGGCTGCTGTAGAAAAGTGCATATTGTTTAAGGAAGACATAGGAAACACACGTTTTGCACCTTACTATATTAGATATAGTAAAATACAGTACAGGGACTAACTAAATGTGAAGCACCCACACAGGGAGAAACACCACTAGGAGTCAGAGTTAGTGTAAAGGTCAGAGTTCACAGAGTAGGCGACTGACCCCCACAAGTAGCACCACATTCCCCTGGCAGCCCACCACCCTGACAGAAACACATTGACAATACCACAGCTGATACAAGAAGAGATTTGTAGGGTTTCAGTGGCTGCCTCAATAAAATGGAAGCGTAAAAACAGCTGAACTTTCCTGACTGATTTGTGATTAGCAGAAGTGAAACAATAAACGACAGAAATATAGATTTTGTTTTAAAGCTGCCCTCTAGGTGTTTTTCTTCTTCATAAAATTAACAGCAAATGGTAAAAAAGTGAACTACCCAGACTGAAGCGAAGATGCTGAAATCTGCATTGTGTCTTTATCATTTCGTAAAATAGTAAAATAAAGCAGTCTGCAAACATGTAAACAGTAAATTTGAACTCCAGGATCGATCAATAATATTGATTTAGTTATGATGATGAAATGCATTTGTCTCTGCTGTGCTGCCCCCTGCCTGTCAATATACTGCAAACAAGAAATTATCACAATTTAATTCTGAATACATAAAAGGAGAACAGATTTAAAGTTTCTTATAAAAACTATTTGATACAAAATAAAGCCACAAAAATAGATCTGTTTACAAAAGTTAAAAAGAGAATTGTGAATCCTCAAAGTAGCAGTGGGAAAACAAAAATAAATGTCTGACTAAAAACAATTAACATCTAAACCTCCTAACTGGCATAAACACACACACACACTCATAAGCTGTCTATTAATACATAGCCCCATATTGAGTAGATTAATGTTTCCTTGTTTTATGATCTGTGTGTGTGTCATGTGTGTCATGTGGGTTGGAGGAGGAAATATTTACAAAAAAAATATGAATGAAAGTGGATGTGAAGTAGTAACACAGGAATGTGTGAGTGTGTGGCAGTTCGGTGCTCCTACTGAGAGATTTCAATGCTGGGAATGGTCAGAGGGTTATTCTGGGCATATCTGGCTTTCAAATCCTGGGGCTGGTACTTTGGGAACAGGTAGAGGTCTTTGCACAATGAGCTGGTGAACTCGGACATCTCTTTGCAACGATGGTGGGCGGTCCCTGGAGCGTAACCCTCTCGCTTCTTGATATGGCTGTTGACCTGGTCACAGAAATGAGAACTTTACGGCACTGTCTCAAAGGAAATGAGTAAATTAAAAAAAGTACTGGCCACTTATTTTCACCTGCACCAGGATGTCTGCAACATGTGTGTCTCTGGCGTGAAGGCGGAGCGCTGCGTTAAGATCCTGGATAAACCAGGATCCTCTCTTTGTGTTTCGCATGGCTGCTGTGCCTTAAGATATAAAAATACATAAATAAATAACAGCTTAATACATCAACAATGTATGCAGGGAGACAGAGAAATTGAAGTGTTTGGTTTATAAATGAGTGTCAACAGAAGCCATCACTCATTAATCCAAGACCACATCTAAAACTTAAATGTCAAAGTAAAAAAACTACTGTCAACTAAGACCATTTTTCTTGGGATTGTCATTGGCATCAACAATTTTGCATTGCACTCCTAGTCTCCTATAGTCAGTGGATTAATTAGGTTAATAAATCTACTTTTTCCAAGAATCAGTAACATCGGAAGACAGAGACAAAATGTTACTGAATATAATATGCTTCTGATACTTAACTGTTGTGGTGATACATCAACATTTGAAACCAAGATATTTTAAGTCATAGAGGAAACTGATCAAGAGCTACAGTTTGAGATTCCACAGATACCGCAGGTCACTAAGACAATGCATGAGGAGAATAATTTAATCATGTCCATCTGTTCATCTGACATTATCATGTAGTTTTATCCTTATCCAAAAAATGTAAAACATTTAAATCAGAGTTCTTTTTTTAAAAGGGCAATTATGTTTTGTTATCTTATCATATAAAAGTCATTGCCAATAGCTACTTTTCAATATATTTTTTGTTGATGGATCAATACTAAAACAATGTGTGGAATTATGTCTTTAAAGCCACCAATATCCTCCCATGCAGATTTTGTTGCAGCTCCCCCATGCAGGCTGCATGCTATATTGAAAATGATGGCACATTAAACTACAGTAAAATGTTGCTTGACTAACATCACTGAGATATTTGCTCTTCAAAAAAGAAATACAACACAGAATAGCAAATAAAACAGACAAACTTACAAATTCTCTGACCTTTGAGAGATGCGAAGCCACAGATCATGTCAGACCGCTGAGGAAGTTTAATCCTGGGCGTGCCCATGCCCCTTCTCTGTATCAAGTCTCCATCTCCCGGTCCCTCCCTCCCAGCATCAAGCTGTTCACAGTTTGGTGACGAGGTCCTCGCTGGGCCATCTCTCTGTTCCACCCCACAGTCCATCTCATCTGAAAAACAACAACGTTTCAATGTAGCCTTTAACAGCTAACTTTCCAGCTAACAAAAAACCAGTGCTCAAATACTAGTTCAGCTTAGTTTTTTTCAGTTTTGATACTTTTTTTTGTTATTAAAGATATGCCTTAACATTAATATTGGTATATTACTGGTTTACAATACAGCTATTTGGAGAGATGACCAGACACATTTATTGGACAGCTGTATGGTCAGGACGGGACTTCAGTCATGCATCATCAGCTGTGTAAGTCAGGCAAGAAACTCCATCACAGACATAAACTAATTAGCAGTGTCAAGTCACAGACTGATTACATTGTACCAACACTGACGAACACTGAAATCTGACATAGTCTGGTTCACAGCATCTGGAGCTGTGTGGCTGATAGACAGCTGTGAAACTGCCACCTAGGTTGTGTATCCCATGGGCACGACAGTGACAACAGAGAACATCTGGACACATGAAAGGACAAGCTGGCCTCTAGCTACACATTCAGTAACCCCTAAAAATACACTTGGTGGATTGTTCCTTGTTGGTCTTCCTGAACTTTGCCTCTTAGTCGCAGCATTTTACCTCCTCTGCAAGCTTGGATGAAAAACATCTTTGGTTTGTTTTGCAGAAGTGGACAGTGTGCATTATCGAAGGCTTTAAACACCCAGTCCAGCTGCAAAAGACCACATGACCGACAGGTTAGATGAAACATGTTTGCAAAAGCAGCTGCATTGTTACCTCTGACAGCATTATACACACCAACAAAAGTGTCAAACCCACACCTGGAGAAGTTGTCCATCTGTGCCATACACAGCTCCTTCCACTCCATGTGAGAGCAGACAGACCACAGAGCTGTCCATGGTACGGTGGTCTGGCTGTCTGCTAAAGTTCTCAATGCATGTCTTCATGCCCTATGCAGAGAATAAGAAAGCAGGAAAACTATGGATGACAGAGAGTAGTGTGCTTCTTAAGTTTTTTCTTAGCACTGAATAGGCTGGTAATCTGTGTCCTTTTAAAGGTCATTTGGGATATAGTTAGTAATCGTGTCTGAATTTATTTGAATAAGATAAATAGATGAAACTTGCTTTACACCTGTATCGCCATACTGAACAGCTCTAAAAATGAGAACTGAAAAACAAATCTTTATCAACGACCTTTTATAAACACTGGTTATATGATCAAAGACACAAGGCTTTTCCTTTTAACAGCTTCCTGTTTCTATGTTTCTTGACTAAATGAAATGGATGGGTTGTTGTTCAAATAACACCCTGTAAATACATATTCTACCTGTCTGTGGGTTACCTGAGCAGTGAGGTCTCTGTGCACAGTGACCAAGTAGTCCAGCTCTGTGAGAACCTTCGTGAGAACCTCATCATCAACTTCACCTCCCTTCCTGGTGTCAAGGTCAGGAGCAGAACAAGGGTCAAAGGTGACATTACTGATCACCAAGGCAAGGCCACGAGGGGATGAGCTCATTTTGTAAGACTGGAGCAGGGAACAGGGAAAACAAAAAATTATGAATGAGAAATGAAGAATGGAGGCACAAAAGGGGCACAAAATATGACAATGCATGTAAAAAACATTTCTATAATCTGAACACTTTACTTGAATATATTACATATAGAATATATATTACATATTGCTTCAAAATGAGCACATTTTATGTTTCTCTGCATTTAGTTGTTCTATATCATGTATTTCTTATAAAGGCCTTCTGCAAATCTATCGAACGTACATGGGGAAGAGAAATATTTTACCTGCTGGCAGTGTGAGAGGTAAAAGTCAGGAGTGCATGGGAGTACGGGAGTGTTGATGGGACTATCTGTATCCAGGCTAAACTCCATGGACTCTGATGAAAACACAACAACACACATCCACACCGTTATGACACTGACCTCTGCCGATTACAAATTAGAACACTAATGTAAAGCTTTCAGATCATTGTTTGCAGCTGCCAGCAGTGGTGTGACAACAAACTTAATGCTGCAAGAGCTATGAATGAGTCATTCTTAGGGTGCAGCACCTGCAGGTACCAGTGGTACCAAAATGCTGGGCATACAGCTACATTTCTTTCAGTCAAATGATTAAATCCTGCAATTAAATGTTTTTCTCCGCTCCCTCGTGCAAGTGACTATGGATTATTTTTGTATGTTGAATTACCTGATTCAAAAACTGGACAACAAATTAACCTTTTGTCCAGATACCACTTCATGTCTCCATAGAAACAGAAAAATATTGGAAAAGCTGGACACAGAGAAAGCTATGTTTATTGGAATGTGGGCCACAATGCAAGACCACTCACCATGTGTCCATGCTCTCCTGGCTGACACACTTTCCTCTATGGGATATGGGACAGGAGAATCCAAACACCTCTGACAATTCTAAATAATGCAAAAAATAGAAAAATATATAGAGAAAAAAATGTTGTGTTTTAAAAGAAGCCACATTAAACAGATAATAAAGGGTTTTGTATTTTGCTGTGCCAACAGCTGTTGTCTTCTGGAGGAATATAACTGGAAACATAGCTATTAAGGAATCTGCTACCTGCTGACTGCATGAGTACACCATCTGGCTTTCCAGTGTAAGATGAATGTGATTTGTGAGTCTCACATCTGTCTGCTTATCACTTCTCTGTCCCTCTTTGTTCCTGTCCTCTAACTTGACAGGGAGAGATCCTCTGAATGATGACCACTGGCAGCTATCTGAGGCTTGGCCTGGCCATGGTGTGGTGCTGGTAACCTCACTCTTTTCTTCTGCGTCTACTAAGGATTTCTGCAGAACAACAAGTAACTAGGGCATAATATTTCTAAGGTTTTTTTTTTTACCTTAATTCTTTGAGGATGTGCAACTAAACTGACAACTGTGAAACATGCAGTAACTATGTTTGAGTGATTGTAGCCCCTCTGCTCACCTCTCTCTTCTTTGCAGTTGTCTCCATTTCCAACCCACCTTCCTCATGCTGAATCCTCTATGAGCAGAAAGCGGGATAAGTCCTGCACTAGATCTGTTGAGATTCTGCTATATGTAGGCGTTTGGTGTGTACAATGTGTGTTGATTTGCACTGATTTTCACTTACCTTAATATTCCTCTGACTGCCATCTTTTTCAGGTGACTGTGTGAGCAGGTCACAGAGATGCTGCTGCTCGGTGTCTTGCAGAGCTGCACAGAAGCTGCTAAAGGCTTTGGGGCCTCGCTTTGGTAGGAGCAGTAACAAACGCCAGCTTCGTTTTTGTGAGGTTTGCTCAGCCTTTAGTATAGGAGAACAAAAACAAAGAAAGATCATTGAAACAGATTTAAAAAAGAAAAGAGTTCATTAATACATCTGATGTTATTTTACATCTTAATAGCCCTATGTTGTGCTGTGTTTTCTTCTAGTACATAAACTTAACTGGTAGTAACATAGACACTACAAGTTCATCATTTTGGCACATCTACTGTATTTGCCTTAACCTGGTGACCAAAGCCCCCTCAAGCCTCAGTTCTAAATTTCTGCCAAAACCCTGTTTTAATGCTCAGGTACCAACCGGTCCCATGGAGCTTGGTTTGGGTATACACATTCAAAAAGAACTTTTGTTTGATGATGGTTAACAAAATATAGTATCTAATACCTTACACATATGTTCTCTGTAATCATCTCAGACGTTTGTATACTAACGTTAGATGCTCTGACTGCCAGGTTTGAAAACACTGATTTAATCTGTGGGTTCAAGTTTGACTAAAGGCACAGACAGCCAACGACAGTCGTTAATGGTCACCTGAAAAAACTCTGCTGACGAACCGTTTCCCTGAGGTAGTATTATCAAGAGTGTCAGTGTTCACGTACCATGATGCTCTCAGCCATGCTATCGGTTAAGATGCCGCCTGCCTGGAGTAACTGGATGAGCATCTCATCCACCACCAACTGTTTGCAGAGGACAGCCGAGTGTTTCCGAAGAGACTGTCTGTCCCGCTCCAGCATGCCGCATTTCAACATCTTGCCCCAACAGACTAGGTGCAGGACAGACAGCAAGGTGTAACGTTACTATATGAAGCTCCATGACGTTTAACAATCTCACATCCTAAATCAGGATCTTCTGTGTAATGCTGCAGCATGTGGGTACCCTGTCCTACTTATGTACTTACTTTGGCATGTCGGTACGTTATTAACTATATGTAGAACAGCATCGCAAAATATCTTCGAATCACAAGCATGTTATGGAGTAACACAGCGTTTATGATTTCAAAATTTGAACTAATTAACGGTGAATGCTGGTAATGATAAAAGATCGTTTGATAAAAACTAACAAGTTCGTGACAATAGCGCAACATGCAGCGCTACGTGCTTTTATCGAGAAAAGACAACGATCTGAAATACTGGAGTGAACGAACTATATTTGACCTCAAGCTGAACGTGGGGGCTAAATATCAATGCTAACTAGCTAGCTAGCTAAGTGCCCCGGTTTTTTGCATAAAATAGTCAACACGGCTCCTTTATCACCTTAATCTTACCGTTCTTCTGTCTGTACAACAGAATACCAGAGCCCAGCAAAACTACAACAAAGCGCTGATGCCTTTCACGTCTACGTAAACGCAGCGAAAAGTGACATGACTTCAATCCACAAACCAACTTCCGCGGGGAATGAGGAAAAATGAAGGGGCGGGACAAACAAGATGACGTCGTTTTAGATTTAGACCACTGGGAGCACGGTGCATTTTGACTGGCGTTGTACATGGCCAATCCCCTGCCAGATGCAGGTGCCACCTACCGTGGCCCTACAGTAACATAATGGAGTCGAGGGCATTTTGAATTTGAAAAATTAATTAAATAAAGTTGTCTAACGGTCGCGCAAAAATAGATTCTGTTAACAAATAGTAATTTCAAAATAAAAAGGATTTATGTTCACTTGATAATTACTTAAAGTCAACTAAACAGCAGTTAATTAAGTGCGTTAGAGCGACGTCATTAAATTATGTTTTTTATTAATTTTTTAGTTTAAGCCATTACCAATGGGGCTACACAACATTAGGAATTTCCACCTGTTTGCACATATCTTTGTATGTAAGTCACCATGGAACTAGAAGTGCTCTATGGTCATCTGAGCCTTTAAATAATGTCAACCTCAACACCACTGCTTATTAAAGTTTCAATAGGCAACTCATTACATTATTTTATTTTATTTAAATTTACAAGTTAAAACATGTAGCCTACAACGAAATATATAGGGACAAAAATATACAAAACTGGCACAAACTGACAACCAAGACAGTTGTTTCATTAGGAAGTACACACAGCAAGACCATTAAAACATAAAACAATCTCAGACAGAAACGCATGATGACAAAATAGTTTGTAAAATTTTTGACAAATAAGCTGAATTTGTTTCCCCTTCACGTCTGAAGCAATTTAATTAAAATAATTGTTTTGCTAATATTTCCAAAAACAATGAGTAGAGGAATGCAACATATAAGACACATTTGTGTAATGAAATTTAGTTTTTTCTTAAGTTCTAACCCATCCTTAGATTTGTCTAATGTTGTACATATTTTTTTACATTAATAATAATAATTTATTTTAATAAGCAATAAATACTTCAACTATATGTTAGTACCATTACCTAGATAATAATCAAAAATAGTCATAAAGTGTAAGTGCGAAACACTATTGAGATGTGTTTTACTTCCTCTCTGAGTGTCTCTTTCTTTTTGTCTTGCTCTCTCCCTCTCCTCAGGCCTACTTCACCCTCCCCTGCTGTCTATCTCCTCACCCTCACTGTGTGTGCTGTCAATAATTAATGATCCTTACTAACTCAAAGGGTAACAGGTCCAGAAAAAAACATGTCTCTGTTGTTTCTTTATTTATTTATAAGCCAATCTTTAAGCTCGGTCGGTCTGAGAAACCACCACAAGTGTTTATTGGAGTGCGAGGATGAATGGCATGAAGTAACCTGAGCACCTCCGTTTTATAGTTTGTGTCAGCTGCTACACCTGCGACCATGAGCGGGTTAACGCCGCCTGTCTGGCTGACAGCAGGACGGAGGGAGGAAAGGGAAGCTTAAATGAGTGAGAGGCAGGGGGCAGAGAGGAGGAGGAGTGACAGAATGATAGGGGGAATTAATTCAGCCTTAACCAGCCTTGATTGACTCGGCAGCAAACTGGCATGTACAAACATTCACAGTGACACCAGAGGCATGGAGAGAGAAAAAAGGAATGACAGTTCCTTCTCCAGGAAGAGAAGTTTCACTTTTGGGGCATACGAAGGGTGAGTAAAGACCCGGTTTGTCTTAAATTAGCATTGACACTTTCTCCAAAAAGACAATTGAATTGCTGCACACACTAAATAAATGACGTTTTTCGACATAAGGAATCCTGTCTGTTTAAGATGATGTTTTGAGTGGTTTCACTTCCTCGTTTATAGTGTGGACGGATTCCCATGTGGGGATGAAACGAGGTGAGGCTTTATTGTCCATTTTGTTGCAACAGTTTTAAGGTACCATTCAAACTTTATCGTGAGCTGCAGGAGCCGAATACGGAGTGACAAATTGTGCTTTCTTCTTATATCAACCTGTTGCTGCAGACCCGACTCTGCAGAGGACAACATACTGGACATCTTAGACTCTCCTGCCAGTGAGAGAAAGCCTTTCCTCTCTGCCAGCAGCAATCAGAGGGTGATATAACATTAAGTGACCAGCATCCGGCTGCATTTCTTATTTGAATCAAATATAACAATGAATAGCCGTGAATTGCAATTTTGAGAAGGGAGTTTCCACTTGCAGCTCATGTATTTGTCATGTTCCTCTTCCTCCCCATGTTTTACCTTCCCTTTCTCTGCCTGCATTTCTCTCTGACGTCTGCTGCCTGTTGTTCATAACAGGACACAGAGCTGTTTGAAATCATTGAAAAGCTGCAGGTGAGTTACAGTTTGATTGATCTTGTGTTGTCCGGCAATTTCTAAGCAGCAGAAGTTTCTTATCATCAATACTCCTCTTGTCCATCAGGGCAGCAGAATCGATGAGCAGCGATGCGAATTCCCTCTCCCTCTGAAGGTTAGTCATCAACCTGCAAAGAAAAATACAAGCTGACTCTATACACTAATGTAAACCAGCATGTGTTGACCTTTTCAAGATCAACAGAATGTGTATTTCCTTAAATAAGACAAAATTGGCCCGAAGGTTGATAGTCAAATGCTTCTTTTTTTTGGTTTTAGTCTCAGCTTTTAACAATAGATGGAGAACTGCCGCTCATCCTCCCTTCAGAGTTGGGGGGCTACTGGATTGACCCCCCACTGGAGAGGGTTGCAGATGTGAGTCCCACCTCTTCCCACTTTGGCTTTGGTCCAGACAGCTATGACATCATGGAAAGAGATGGAGAGGCCAAAATCTACCACGAGTTCTTCCGCTCGCGAGTTAGTGAATCTGAAATCACAAGGAATATAGTATATAATGCAGAAATTGTATTTATAATCCTAAACTTTTTCTCTTTTTCCCCCCCAGTACCATCACTCCTTCATAGCAGTGGATCCATGTTTAGGTCCTCTGGTTCTCTCTGTCTGTTTGGAGGAAGAGGAGAATAAGCTACGGGTGATATTAAGGTGAAGCTCTTTGGCCATGTTAGTCTGTTACAAGGCAGCATCTTATATTCTGAGCTGCAAAAGTATTTCAGCATTTTTGATGTTGATTTTTTCATTATGTTGAGTTTGACACTAGAATGCTGTTTTCATAATTATCAGATGAGGAAGTTTCTCTGTGCTCAAAGTTTAACACATAAATGTACATTAGTAATAATAGTTCACTGGGGTGATAAGAAAACTTGAAACCTCCAGTTCACAGATGCAGACTTTTTTAACGGAAGCATGGGAGGAGTCCAGTAACTAGATAATTAGAGTAATTAAAGTGATCTAAAAACTGAGTCTAAATGATTCAATGACATAGAAATAATGGACATACTTTTAAAAAAATGATATTGAGATAATTGAACTTTTTCTTTTGTGTCACAGAATGAAGGAGTGCTCTCTGCATGGAGTTTTCTCTGTGTCTCTTTTCCCCAACATCCCATCTGCTGTTGAATTAGCAAAGGTATCAAATTTATTGTTCTGGTTGTGGAAGTATACATAACCAGTTCTTACTGTGAGTAAAAGTAACTATCAGACTGTAAAAATCCTGTGCGGAAAAATATCAGCCAAACATAATTTTAATGTCCTTGTCAGTATGGTTTTACTTGACATGTTGTATTACAGTTTTTGATGCACTAACATGGTTAAAACTAATAAGAAAAGGAAAAACAATAAAAGTTAACTATTTACCTCTAAAAAGTAATAAACTAGCAGTGTCAACTCAAGTTTGTACTTTGGTGCAGTGATGTACTTAATTATATTCGACAAGTGATAGATGACTAACTAAGGGACATCTGTAAAGTTACCATTTTATTTTGTCTAGATGCTCTGTGATAGAGTTACTATCTCAAAGTTTGAAGTGGTCAGCTACCTCAAGGTAATGCTCTAATTTTACTAAAAAGAAATAAGAATGGCTGATTATTTTAGACAACTCCCCTCTAAGTCTTCATGTGTCTGTCACATGTTCCACAGGCGCCTGAACTTATATCTGCGTTTGACGAGCACAGAGTGTCGCCTAATTTTAAGTTTGGCATTTTGTATCAAAAGGAAGGTCAGGTAAGAAAAACTGAGGTTTTACTTCTCGGTGTCCTGCATTCATAAAAATGAGCCGCTGCCTGTCTGACAACATCCATCTCTCTGTAGTTCACAGAGGAAGACATACTGAGCAACAGTGAAGAAAGTGAAGAGTTTAAAGAGTTCCTGTCAATTCTGGGAGAGACGATCCAACTGCAGGGCTTTGCCGGGTAGAGTATGATGGTGTTGCAAGCTGGAGAAGTGACACATGCAGGGCGTAAAATCACGTGAATTCTTCTTGTCCCTCCCTTGTCTCAGCTTCAGGGGGGGACTGGATGTGTGTCATGGTCAGACTGGAACTGAAGCAGTCTTCACTTCCTTTCACGGGAGAGAAATCATGTACCATGTTGCAACCAAGCTGCCTTTCACTGAGGGGGACCCACAGCAGGTTATCCACTGTTTGAAGAAGCATATTTTTACAAAACAGGTTTCTTAAACATACAGTGACACCTTTTTTTTTCTTTCTGGTCTTTCTACCCAGTTGCAAAGAAAAAGACACATTGGTAATGACATTGTAGCTCTGGTCTACCAGGAGGGCCAAACTCCTTTTCTGGCCGATGTTATCAAGTCTCACTTCTTGCACTGTTTCCTGGTGGTCCGGAGGATTCAGAGGACAGAGGATTCTGGAGGAGCTGTATACCAGGTGAGGGAAAACAGCCTCAAAGGAAATCTGTCATAAACTATATGTGCCAGTTTACCATGAATATAGTCCAGCTGATCTTTCATTGATTTGTTGGTTATGTCAGATTTTACTTATCAAGTGATATTTGTTTTTGTACCTTTACTTGGGTTCATT
Organism: Channa striata; assembly: GCA_033026295.1. Lineage (NCBI taxonomy): Eukaryota > Metazoa > Chordata > Actinopteri > Anabantiformes > Channidae > Channa > Channa striata. The sequence continues at coordinate 18,257,641 of CM065175.1, read as the reverse complement.
TACTTCTGCCAACTCTCATTATCAGCCCATAATATCAATCAGGCTCAAACCCTTTTTTTTTCGATTCTCCACAGGTGTCGGTCACAGCCAGAGAGGATGTTCCTCGTTTTGGTCCTGTCCTCCCAGACCCTCCGATCTTCAAAGATGTAGGGAACAGTAGTGAGGTCAACAAGTGCCAGCTGCTTTTGTTTACTTGAATATGTTAATATTTACTCATTTTAATCCCTGCCTTTCCTTCCTCTGTCCAGCAGTTGTTGGTTGCACATTGGTTCCTAACTTCTTCAATAACTCACTGTCTCACTGTAACACTTGTCATGTCTTATTAGGACGCAGCAATAAAACACAGATAATTCTGTGTTTCTCATATGACCAACCAAATGCCTGTTGACTAACATTTCCTCATATTTGTTTCTCCTTATTTGCCTCTTTTGACTTTTGCATGCCGACTTATGGCCCTCGTCCATTTAGCATATCTGTAATAACTTACCAGTGGGCTTCATTTCCTCTCTTGTGTCTTTCAGTGTTCCCTGCTGAGAGAATTTCTTCTGACTAAACTCATCAACGCAGAGATTTCCTGCTATAAGGCTGAGCGATTCAGCAAACTAGAGGTAGAAAAAAACAGTTTTTATTCATCCTCTTTGTAAGTGAGGTTTCAAGCATCTTCTCCGACCTTTTGTCCTCTCATTTGTATCTTTCTCTCTCGTGAAGCTCCGCACTCGCTCGTCACTTCTAGAGAGCCTGCAGGCCGAACTCTCCACCCGTTCCCAGTGTATGATGGGGGATCCATCCCTGTCTGCGCTCCCTTGTTCTGATGGTGCACGGGAGGTCTGAGGGGAGTGGAGGATTCATTGAAAACTTTAAGGTGAACACTGGGTTCCCCCACCTTTGCTAAATTACATTTGACTAGACTTTTTTATTTGGCTTTTTAAAATCTGAATCTGTTATTAGAGGGCCATCCGAGTGCGGAGCCACTCATTTGAAACACTAGGAGTTCCCAGGAAGACTGGTGGCAGTGGATCACAGAAGCCAAAGGTAAAAACTGACATTTAAAAAGAACGTGTTTATCTAAATAAGAACTTATATTAATATTAATATTTTTGTATTTATTTTTCTTTTACAGATGGAGAAAAATGCAGAGAGGTAAGACTGATTAAAAATGTGTAAAAACATATGGTGTTTTGTTTAATCTGTGTCTGCGGTACACATTACTGTGTTCTATTTTTTTCAGTGACAAATGTCCAGGAAATTTGTCTGCTCTGTCTGACAGTTTGGGACCAGCTGAACTCAAAGACCAAACAAGTCCTCAAGAAGAAACATAAAGGGAAACGTTCTATTGTAGATCTTAGACATTAATATACATATAGACATCGCTAGCCTATATGGTTACTACTTTATTATCCTGGTGGATGACCCCTATGTAAATACAGTGTAAAAGTAAACATAAATATTTTACTGTCATAGCAGTGATATTTTAGATTGATAAGAATCTTTAATATGTATTTCAGTGAAATGTTAAACATATAAGCTGCTGAAAAAAGTGTTTCTTAGTGAAATGTTTTCTCTTGTGCTAACATTGTTAGGAGAACAGTTTAAACATCATTTATTCATCACTGACGACATATACATTTGCACATGCAAGTTACAGTGAGGTTTGTCTTCCGTGGTTGGCCCATCCCCCTGGGGGAGTGGGGAGCTTGCCTTTCGGTGTCTTGCTCAGGGGCACACCTGGAGGCTGGGATCCCACACTGGGATTTGATCCCTCAATGTCTGTTTTGCCCTCCAGCATCTCTACCCATTGAGCTACCAGGCCTGGTTTCACTGACCAGGGATGTATCTTTACATCCAGTCCTGTAGTAAATGGAAAGAAAAAGACGTGGCCAGTGGAAATAAAAATTAAAAACAGAACAAGTAAAGGTCTGTTTGATTTACAGTACAATGCAGGTCACATTTATATGGTTATTCTTGGTGGTGTGAATACATTTAAATTTGCTGGGATGTTATCTTCATACAGTATATAAATATTTAAAAGTTACATCTGGTACATACAAAGAAATTAGGCATATAAACAGACGGTTTGAAATTATTGCTTTACAAATCATAGACTGTAGCTGAGATTTAAGGTCCTGCCCATAGGCATGTGTGAAATACAGTGACAATGTGGATACATGGTCAAATATTAATTAGCAAAAATATTGAGATGTTCACAATAACAGCCATGTAAAAATTACAAAAGTACTTTAAACTGATAATGTCAGAAAATGGGACAGGGGCCAAATCCAGAAGGTCGGGGAATCCTTAAATTATAGCTCAACATCCCAACCACTGCAGCAAACAAACATTAACACCTTTCTTTAAACCTTAATGCTCTGTTACTTTCTGATTATGTAAAAATAAATAATAAAACAGCTTAAAAACACTGCAAGCAAAAAACAATTTGAACTGAACTTGAAAAGAGTAAACAATTCTGAACAAAAAAATACTGCATTTCAGGTTTTCAGTGTAAAATCTTAACCACCAGGCTAATGAGCAAAAACTTGTCATATGCAGGTTTATAATATCCAGCACTCGTACAATGACAGTGGTCATAAAGTCATAAAGCACATCTGGTTTTGAGCAGTTAAACTTTAAAAAATTAAGAACATTAACATATTCAAGGTTAGAAGAACAAACTTGATGGTGTGTCCTCAGGATGTATCTTGAAAACATGTATATAGCAATCATATACTCTTTAAACTATGTACTACTTAGTTTGTTTACTTCTTTAGCTAAAAAGTAGGATTTGTATTGCCAAAATATTGCTCTACACTCCTGTCCTGTAGGTGGAGGTACTGCACCCTTCGAGGGTTCTCATCAACTGCCGAATAAATACGCGATGAAGAATCGGTAGCACGCTCTGACGTCAAGACGTAAAGAAATATGGCGGATTTGCGGATTTTGCCGCGGAGGGCGGTGATGTGACTGCGCATTTGGTTTAAAACCTATGATTGTGGCGGTAGGACATTGTTGGCGAGACCATCCGTATGATTTGCGGCTCTAGCTAACTGTGGCAAACTTAAGCTAAGTTAACTTCAGTTATAATAAGAATTGTTTGACTAAATCTCTGGCAATAATTACTCGAACTAAACTTTACCCCCTAAAGTTGAACCAAACCTGACACACATGGCTTGTGACTAACCGTGCAATAAATAGCGCCGTGCAGTTGACCTCACACACTGAGCAGTGACACACGCAGCCGTTTGCACACGTACCGTGTTGTGCTGTTGCTGTTGAAGTAAACCCCAGCAGGCCCGAATATGTCCTCCAAGAAGGTGATCGAGCTCTTCTACGACGTCGTCTCGCCCTATTCGTGGCTCGGCTTTGAGGTTTGTGCTGCAGGTTTGTGCTAAGCTAACCGCAGACTTTATCAACACCGAAACTTCACACACATGATTTCTGTTTGCAGGTGATGTGCCGTTACAGAAACATGTGGAATATAGATTTGAAACTGCGCCCCGCGTTTTTGGGGGGAGTCATGCAAGCGTCAGGTAAATAGGTTTTTGGGGGCACAGTTGTCAGGTTTATCCACTGCTGTTACTGTCAGTTTTCATATGCTGTTTTCATATCTGACACGACAGGCAACAAACCTCCGGCTGTGATTCCAAACAAATTCAAGTACATGAACAAGGATCTGGCCCGCCTGAGCCAGTACTTCGGGGTTCCCTTGCATCCTCCATCTGATATTTTTGATACCATGTTCAACAAAGGTAAACACTGATGATGGAATCAGTGCTGATGCTGCCTCTCCTTCTTTTCCCTCTCTGTTGACCCTGTACAGTTTAACCTGACACACAAATTTATTCAGGAACAAGTCCAATGTCCGCTGAAATAGATAATTTTTAAACTGTTTTTCAATAGTGCCATCATGTGTAATAGTAAGTGCACTGTCTCTGGGGTTTGGACTGTTTTGATTTGACATTTTATAGGCAAAACAATTTAGCAGTTTATAAAGAAAAAGGTTCATAAAATGATCAGTTGTAGCCTAATTTTGACCCCACAAAACAGGATTTTATTCCTAGTGCCACTTTGATTCCAGCGTCTTCTCTCTGATTTTACTTTAACCACATGGTGGCAGCAGCTGTTAACAAGTAACAGTTTTTTTTTTGTTGTTCTTTATTGACACGTCTTGCTTAGACAAGCAACACTAGATTTTATTTAGCAACAAGTTTCTGGTCACCAGGTGAACGTGCAAAGAATTCAAAACGATGAGCTGAAAGCTGCTAAAACTTTCAATATTGATACATATTCCCTAAACAGCAAAGGATCAACATTTGGGAATAGTTTACCCACTTTTCCTAGTTGACAGTAATAGTAGTGCATCTATTTTAAGAACAAAGCTGACAACATAATAAATGTCATTTTTTTTTCTTGTGTTATATTTTTGTGGCCCAGGCTCCTTGGCAGCAATGCGTTTTGTAGCAGCAGTGCAAGAGAGGGAGAAGGGTGGAGACAAGCAGGTGGAGCAGGTGTCCCGGGAGTTGTGGAAGAGGATTTGGTGTGAGGATAAAGACATCACTGAACCTGCATCACTGTGTGAGGTTTGAAAAATTTTCATCCTGATTGCATTAAAAAATGTTAAATAAACATTATTTAGTTTTACTCACACACTTGCCCCTCTTTGTCTGCAGGCCGCAATGAAAGCGGGATTGTCTAGCAGTGAGATTAAAGAAGTGCTGGAACTGTCCAGCTCAAAGGAAATAAAAGACAAACTGAAAAGCACAACGGAAGCTGCACTGAAATATGGGGTCTGTTGTCCTTCAGTTGTCTGAGGATTCAGGTAGAGCAGACGAGACGATACAACATATTGAAAATAATCTACTGCTTTTTCCCCTAGGCATTTGGCTTCCCCATGTTGGTGTGTCATGTAAATCAAAAGCCAGAGATGTTTTTTGGATCTGACAGATTTGAGCTCTTAGCCCAGTGTATCGGTAAGAAAAGAATCATTCCCATTTCTCATTAATAAAATAGCTATAATTTATGAATACAAACGCAAATAATGGTAAAGTGAGAATACAGCGTTTCACACTTCACACAGTTCTTCACACAATTTACTGCATTCACTGTAAGTCACCATTCATCCAAGAATTGAATACATTTGTACTATAACTGTATAATGCTGTATAAAGCCATGGAGTAGACACACTGGTGACATGCAGTAGATATTTCTATTTGTACATTGAAAAACAACTTTTCTTGTTTTGTTTCTGTGGTTTTTGCATCATCTCATTAGCATTTTATTCTGTTTCAGGAGAGAAGTGGCTGGGACCTCAGCCCGACAGATCGGCTAAGCTGTGAGATGAAAGCGGTCTTCGAACGCTGTGGCTGCGCCCACAGATTCTGGAATTTGTAATTCTTTTCATGATTGAGTTTCTCTAATACTTCAAAAACCTTGTCTTTGCTGTGCCTTGGGAAATGAAGCGGTACTTTTTCAGCAGACCACAATAACAAATAAACTCCATAAAAGCTAATATTATTGTAGAGTTAATCATGTTCCAATTAAAAGAAGGTTGATATGTTTCTGGTAGTGATTTGTGTGAAAATACAAGATATAGAATATGGTTTGTACTGTATATACTGACCAGCCATAACATTATGACTGCTGTCAGGTGAAGTGCAAAACTTGCCAAAATCTCAATACAATGGCACCTGGAAGTGAGTCGGATATGCTGGGCAGCAAGCGAACATTTTGACATCAAAGTTGATTCTTTGGATGCAGAGAACACGGACAAGCGTAAGAATTTGAGCGAGTCTGACAATCGCCAAATTGTGATGTCAAGACGACTGGGACAGAGCAGCTCCAAAACTCAATGATCTGCTACTCAACAGTCTGGTGCCAGATACCACAGCATACCTCCATAGATCTAGTGCCTTGACAGGTTTTTTTTTTTTTTTCAACAAAAATGGGAGACCTACTCAATATGAGTTGGTGGTGGTTTTGAAGTTATGGCTGTTCAGTGTATATTTAAAAAATGTTATGGACTTTTTTTGTTCAATTAAACATACTTTCTAATTTGTTGGTTATTGTATTTTATAGCAAACACAAAAAAGGATAACACTTTAAAGTCACTAGTTTCATAATTGTTTTTAGAATGTTATTTCTTTAATCTCAGTTTCCTAAAATAAAATTTTAACTAATCATAACTCTGTGTCTGCGTCAGTGGTTACAGTATTGAGTTTCTGAGTTTAAACTCACTAACCGCAAGCCGAGCAGCGGTGTGAAAAGGACACTGTCCATTGTAGATAATGGACATTGGATTAAATGTACATTATAAAATAAATCTCATGCCATCTATCTGTATACAAAGCAAGAAATCAATCCTTCCCTAATTTTTCAGTGAGATCATATGTTTCGATTTTAGGTGAGGGTGAATGTTTTTCTTCTACTTGTTAGCAGATGTTTTATTATATTAACAGAACATTTAGCGTGATGTCCTGTCTTCAAATCGATGTAGGGCCTCCAGCGCCACCAGACTCTGCAGGAGTCAGATTATGGCTGGGTTAGGGTGCGCAGTACCTCCATACTGGTTATTTTGTGCAATATCTCGTTTAATATTTACACTCATCAGTCCAAAAGGAAAACATCCATTTCTTTAAAATTTACTTTTACCTTCTCTTCATTTGTAGAAAGAACACTTGAATAATACTGCAGACCTTTATTCATACCATATTGCTCTTTTTTTATTATAACTTAATCTTTCTCTAAACATCTGTTGCTTCTTCCTCCACATGTTTTCTTATTCTGTGTGCACTGCATCAAAATGAACATGCCCACAGTGTGGGCAATGTAACAGTTTCTTGCGATTGATTCATTCACATAAATTTACCTTTTTCAGAAATGTTTGCTTTTTATCAAATTTATTTTTAAGGTTGTGTTTATCCACATACTTACTGTACATCACAACTTTCAAACAAACAAAGTTGCTTGTATTTATATTAGGTTTTAATTTTTTACTGTAAGATAAATGTCTAAACTATGTCATAAAATGTTTAACTTTTCAGCTTTTTCAGCTAAACATTTTATTTTTCAATGTGTGTGATTTTCTTTGCGTATGATCTCTGTACCTGAAAAGAAATGTGGCTCATTATAGCTGAGTAACTAGTCCATGATGGCAGAACTTGTCACACGAGTTTCATGGCAATGAAGGCCAAACATGCTTAACAAAAGGTCAGGCACTTATAATAAAAGACAACAAGCAGCCGGACCAGTTTCCCCAAACAAGGATAGAGGCAGGGCTAGAAGTGGCTGACATACGTCAGCTTTATAAAGAAACACAAACAACAGAATGTGGTAGAACAAATTCAAAGAAAGGCTGGGCAAGAAAGTGGATAACCATACAGCTGATGCATCACAGCTCAGAGTGTGAAGGAGAGAGAGACAAAAAGGAGGAAGACGTGAGGGATAAACAGACAAGAAGGATAAGGTGCAGGTAAGGAGGGTGGAGTCAAGGAAACACTGAAGGTGAAACGTAGACAAACAGACAACACCGATCCCCTGAGCCTGTCGAATCACCTGAGAACGAGACGAGAATGAAAATCTGAGCAAACACAGCTGATCCCAGAGTCCACATTGAGCTGGGAGGATGTGAGTAAAGGACCTGGCAGTGTGAAGGAGCAAAACATGAGCCTGCACTAACAGGATCAAACATTTTCTTCGGGAGGGACAACAGAAGGACCTGAGAACAGAAGGTAGGGGTTTTCTTTACTGCGGGTGTTTCCTGTCACACTGGCTGCCTGCATTGTTAATGGTGCTGTGAAGAACAGCTTAATGTCAAGTTGATTAATACAAGCTTTAAGTACGTAGCTCAAACTAGGTAGATTTTTCCACAGTTTTGAAGGTGCAAGCCAGTGCTGCTATTAAAAATATAATCAGATGAGCAGGTTTAGAGAGCTTGAATCTGATGTAGAAGGGTGATTGTGTGGTTTAAGAGTTTCCTAGTACTGCAGGGTGATTTCTGCTCCTTAACACTGCTGTTCAATACTAAATAATACATAACAGATGCCTCAGTTATAGATGATACATGCTTTCTTTATACAGCTTTGGTATATTAGACTTGTTTTTTATAGTCTAATAGAATATAATGTTTTTTAACAGAAAGATTGACAAACAATAGAGAAGTCTGTGATGCTGTACATCCCGAAGGATCAGACTTTTGTGTCGCCAGATGAAATTAATAAAAGCAATTTAGTGAACAGGCGAGAGTTTTTCCTGAATGACAAGAAGAAAATGCTTGGCATACCTCAGAGATAGTGACACAACATCTGAATTTCCTGGTCTCAGTTACGAGTTTGCTCAGACACCTCCTAGTTCTTGTTACCCGTCAGCGTCATGTTACTGTTACACACAGACAAAATGGGGCTCAGGATTACAAAGTTTCCAAGCATGAACATCTGTTTGTTTGTCCATAAAAACAATGATCTCCGCAACCTTTGTTGAATCTTCCTTCATTTCACATTTTCCAGGATGTCTTCATCAGCAGCAGGTGTCGGCTGCCAACAAGGAGACACAGTCTGTGGTGAGTGTTATCAGCAGAGAGGAAACCTGCGGGCCTCCGACCTGCCCCCCACTATTACAGGCCTTGTGAAGATGAACAAACATGGCAGCAAATATTGTTTGGACAAACACAATCTTCACAGTTCCTCATGTCTGCTCCCGTTTGCAGTGATCCGGCTATACCAGCAAGAGGTGATTGTTGTGCCCGTCTTCTTGTTGGGCAGCTTCGCGGTCATTCTGGTGTTCATCCTGCTGCTGCGCTTTTGTCCAGAGAAAGTCAATGGTACCCGTCCACAACAGTCACAGACACGCTCCAGGAGATCACTGCATGGTATCGACGGTAAGTTGGTTGGTAGTTCACCTGGATTCAAATGTAAAGCAGTGATCATATTTGTATTTCAAAGCTGTTTCTTATACTACGAAAAATTTAAAAGTGAAATTTGACAAAAATATTTTTTGAATCTGCTCCATTCTCCTCCAGTCTGCTAGTCTTGTCTTTTATGTGCTCTTGTTTGCTTATCTGCAAACTATCATATGAATAGCACAGGCCTCCTCCTTATTTCTTTAGCTCTACTGACACTAAGGTATTATTTTCTGTACGCCTATTTGCACTGTAAAGAGTATATAAATATATAATAAGGGGTTTTAATGTAATGTAGAAGTGTTTCAGTATTTGTTAGCCATAATAGACCAAATAAACAGGCCATTCTTCTTTTTCTACATACTCTAACGGGCTGCAAAAAAGCAAAAAAATCAAACAAATTTTAGTTCTGGTGTGTAAATTAATTTTACGCCTGGCATCACTACTGAAAACGTTCTATTTATCTATGTTTAGATTTAATGATCAATGGTTCTCTTTACCTACAGTCATATTATTTTTTTTTCCAAAAAATTCAGATTTAATTTCTTCTCTATCTGTCTCTTCCTCTGCGTAGCTCCACCAGGTATCAACGTGTTGGAGCATGAAGGTATCGCTCTGGACATCCCCAGTTCCTACTCCACCTTCAGCCCCCAAACACTTACCCCTCTAAAAACCTCACCATGCCTTTGAGGACACCGTCTCTCCAGCCTACGCCCCAATCACAGACCCTCAAGCCCAGTTTCACTCCCATTGTCCAGCCCAGGGAGTTGCCCCGGCAGAGGCTGCCGGAGTCGTTCAACCTGGTCACCGCCCTGCCTGCTTCCTTCTCGCTGCGCTCGGACTCCTCAGTGTCCCTCTACAGGGCCCGCATGGAGAACAGGAACGTGGTGCTGCGGGTGTTAAATGGTGAGAAAGTTGGACTTTCACTCAAAATGAAGGTTTAAGTAAATGTTTCACTTTAAAGGGAAACTTGTCTGCAGCTTCTGGGAAGAGCGACTCATTGTCTAATTTCTCATCTGTCTCTATGGACGAGGATTTAGTTGCTGCCGGGTTTGTTGTTCTCTAACGCCAATCCACCCTCCACAGATTCTGCTGATGCTGAAGAAAGGCACAACTTTCTCAGCTTTGCATCCTTCCTGGCCCAGCTTGGACCCCATCCCTTCCTACCAGAGCTTCTTGGTGTCGTCTCCTTGCGTGCTCCCTTGGTGACGGTTTTGGAGGAGCTGGAGAACAGAGACTTGCTCAGCTTCTTATGGAAATGCAGGCAGGTACGAAGTGTTATTGGTATTTTTTACAGAGAGTAAACTGCTCCAACGTAATAAACTGTAATATTTAGGAACCTTCAAGTGTTTTTGCTCTTTTAGGAAAATGTGGATCCTCCATGTGAGATGACTGAGAAGCGAATATTTACCATGGCCAAGCAGGTGGCCTCAGCACTGGTCAGTACGCTAATAAATATGTCTTCACCTTTTTTGGTTTAATGTTTGACATCAATCAATCTTAACTCTATCTCAGTATTACTGACAGGAGTTCTCTTCCAAAATGTCTTTGTCTACAAACCTAAACTGGCAAAGGCAATAATTTTGAGACAAACACGTAGTCTACAGCAGCTACCCGCTCTGGAGGTTGTAGCATTTTGTCTATGGATGCAACATCAGCACGTCAGCATGTCAAAATTAATGCTGATATAAGCGGGTTTGCTAATGAGAATGGAAAACACAGTGCAGCTGAGGCTGATGGGAATGTCGTTACAGGTACATTCTCTATTTTGATGTTCTTTTTTGCCGTACACTGCACATTCTCTGCTGCTGTAACATGGAAATTTCACCACTGTGGGAAAAATAAAGATTCATCTTATCTTATCTTATTAGTTCAACATGTTTTGCTTATAAACTAAAGTGCCACCACCATTACAATTCATTCGGGAAACATGCATGCCTGTAGAAAATGTCCTATGTTCTTTGGTTGTAAAGACACACTGAAAATTTTACATATCATCTCCATAGCTGAGCTAGAGGAAAGGTCAGTGCATCACCAGAGTCAGTAGGACTTCGGAAATATGGCCTAATATGCAATTTCTGCAAAGTTTAAATAGGATTTTTCTAACAGCAATATAAAACATGTGGCATGACCCCTTGTCATCTTGCCTATTCAGGAGTTCCTTCACAGCAAAGATCTTCTCCATGGGAATATTCGTGCCCACAGCGTGCTGGTCAGTAAAGAGTTCACAGCCAAGCTTTGGGGCCTGCATGGGGTCTACACCAGGAAGAACAAGGCGGCCACTCAGAAAGATGACTCCAGCATGAAGAAATGGAACGCGCCAGAGATTTTAGCCAAGAGGCCGGCCACTCAGAGCAGTGACATGTGAGTTATTTTGATGCCTGAATTGATCCCAAAACAAAAGTGTGGTTTCTATATCACAGATCAGCTTGGATTATTTGTAGTTCAGCACACATGTTGCTGCAGCACAAAAAAAAAAAAAAACTGATTCATTTAGTACATGTTAACTTTGTCTGTATCAACATAAAAAACGCTTTTGATTAATGATTTATTGAATGAAATATTCTAACTATTATTTGTCTGTGTGTCTTACTCCAGCTGGTCATTTGGCATCTTACTATATGAAATGGCAACACTGGGTAAGTTGATTTTTGGCTTTTTCCATCTGAGGGCCAAAACAAAAAGACATACACGGACATACAACCATTCACATTCACACCTACAGCCAATACAGTGTCACCAATTAACCTAACATCATGTACCACTCTAATAAAGTATTGTGTATCAGTGTGAACTACTTCATGGTAAAATTGGATTTTAATACAATTTAGCATTAAACATTGTCAAATCGGTTATTTTATCAAATAGTTTATGTATTTACCCAAAAAGCCTTACAATGTACATTTATATTGCACAGTAAAGTACAGACACACAGTGCTAGATAATGTTCACAACACTTTATCCATTGTCCTATAACATGTACTATTTTTTTTTTCCAGGTGACGCTCCTTTTGCAGAAATCTCAGTTAATGAGCTTCTGCAGTTTCATCAGCGAGGGAAAAGTCTAAAAAAACCCTCCAACTGCTCCAACACACTGTGAGTGTGAACTGCATGCTCACGATAACAAAACACTGAACCTGAAGAAAATTCATCAGTTACCAGTCTCAGATATAACCAGATTTGCTATTAATTTGAGACTTTTTTTCCTCTTTCTTGTTCTCAGGTACACGATTATTAAGGGTTGTTGCCAGTGGAAGGATCAAGAGCGACCCTCTTTGGCTGAGGTGAGTCGAAAGCTCATCTCAGGGGAGAAAAGCGCCTCCGACAAAGTCCTTAAGGTGTCTGGGACAATTAACATCGAGCAGTACCTGCAGGAAGCAGGGTATGGGGAAGCCAACAGCTACACCGTTTTCTAAAAAAAAAAAAAAAAAGACTGCCAGCAAAATAGATAGCACTGTTCTCAAACACCCCAGGCTAGTACTTTTACAACACAAGTCTTTTGGTACAATTGTGTTCAAAGTGTTCTAAATTCAGTATATGAGTATTTGTACCATTGATTTTCATCCAATTGTTTGTGTACTCAAAACCTAAATGTCTTAGATTCAGCTGGGGAAATACAAAATTTTGAAGACTTTTAGGATACATACACTTGTCCGGCCAATGTATGGCTGCTGCATTCTGAAGACCTGTTTAAAGTGTCAATGCCAAATATTAGTGACACGATGCCAACATATAATCGAATATGTAATATATGGTATATATTCTGTGTGATTCAATATTTGTCAGGGTGATAGAATTGAAGGACACATTAATGTAATTGTTTCTCAATTTCTCTATAAGCTCTGCTCATATGCACATCGCGAGCAAGGGATGAGTGAATATGTTTACATGTGAATAAATAATCATCACAAGGCTGCAAATGATCTCTTCCTTTTTAACGTGGACGTCATGGGGGGTAATGAAAACAAACACAGACCCTTCCATTAACAGGTATTGTTTATTGGTAGTACTGCATACATGTCCACAGAGCACTTTCACTACCAGAAATACCTATTTTCAGGTAGTTAGGTTGATTAAAGCTACTAAAACTATATCATATCATGAAAAAATATTTTTGATTGTAGTACAAAATGGAAAAGATAGAAAACTAAACTTTTAATAACTGATAAAACTAACCAAATAAAACCCCAGGCCTTTTTAAGTGTTCTTTGCTCGGTTTGATTGCAGCCTGAAATAACCATCTATGGTTAAAACAAAAAAACACTACTAAAGACTAACATTTAACTGAAGTTGTCCAAAGCATATCACTAAAGTTAAAGCACCATTTGGAATACAGCAAGAAGGCAACATTTCTTTTTTTTTTTTTTACCCAATAAGAGAACTGTCCTAGTTAGAAGACCTTGCACCGATTACTGCAGGGTGGCATATTTGCAGTTTCACAAAGGTACACACAAAAGGTCTGATGAGAACTGACAAACACTACTGACATGGATGCTTCCGCCTGTCAATACTCACCACTTACACATGCACACAACATGTTTTGCACATTCATTGTCCAGAAAGCAAAACTGTCTATCTCCACATGGCCGATGAAGCAACGGTTGTGCGGGGGGGGAAGTCGCTGCAGATCTCAGTCTTGTCTTTTCAACTTCTTACTAAAAGAGGAGCAGGCCCATGTTTTGATTCCAGTGAGAAATCATCAATGAGAAAACAATCTTGTTAACCCTCTGAAGCATCACTCACGCAGGCTGTTGATGGAGGCACAGATCTTGAGAGCAGGACCCAGCTTGATATTCATTGTAGAGATGAGGTGGTCTTCCCGCAGAAGAAGCAGAGCCTGCCCGTCAATTTCCTGTGACAAAAACTGGGCAGCCAGCTCCTCGCAACCTGAACACAAACGAAAGACACGAAATTTGAATCAGTACTAATAGAGGACACATGAAACACTTGCACTTAAAAAAAAAAGTTAAATAAACTCTTATCTAATAATTGAACATGAACCTTGAAGTGAAGAGATGAACCTGCAGACTTCCTCTACAGTCCACTGAGCAGGAGTTGATGAAAGGAAGTTGGCCCCCTCTGGTGGGAGGCTAGCAGGAGCTGAGCTGTCTGACGGCGGAGCACTGTGTTCAGCTCTGGAGCAGAAGTTTGAGGAGCTTGAGGAAAGTGAGGGAGAATCATCTTCCTCTTCTTCTTCTTCCCCATCACTAGATACGTCCTCCGAACGACTAGACTCCGAGTGGCACTTATCCAACAGAGTAGAGATTCAAATACAAAACTAGCAAAACAGCTCATGCAGCATTAATTGTGATATAATTTATTTAAATATAGTAAAAATCTATTCCTTGCTGGGTTGTATGTCTTGATTTAATTTGTTGACAGAATACTGCCACCCATATCCTTTAAACTACAGCTCTTACCTTGACGGGTAAATGCCTGTTTGGTATTTTATTACAGGCAATATTAGAACTGCTCCTGCGACCAGGACCTCTACGCTTAACACTGCTTTCTGTGGGTGCAGGCGGTGACGTGAGTCCTGCACCACTTCTCCCTCTGCTTGTCTTGAAGTGTTGGCTGCAGCTTACATTATACCTGTGTATACACAAGGTTCGAGTTTTTAGCTTATTGTACACATGACAGCACAAAAAAAATAGTGAATATGAAAGATCTGGAAATCAAAAAGCAGCATAAAAGATAAAAGTAAACCACTGTCCCTTCCTTTCCCTTCTCTACCTAACCACTACCCAGAGGAAAATCAGACTTAATTATTACAGTCCTCCTAAATTTACAATATGCACAATATAAGCCAGTCTCGGTCTTTAGATTGAGGAACAGATGGACACACAAAAAAAACGGGGAAAACAAAAGTCTTCAGAAAGGGCAGCAGTGGAGCACCTCTTTCTGACAAAAAGACATGCAATAGATATGTGTATAGAACAGACTGCCTAACATGCTATACATGCATATTCCAGCAGTTAATACTACTAAGACTTATTATGAGAAAAGTCCAGACCTAAAGCATTTCCATGTAGTGACAGACAATCAGCACCTCCTGCCCCTGACTAAGAATAATGCTGAAAGGTAAGGAATATAATAATAATTGCTGAAGCAAATCTTACCTCTTAGCACAAGTATTAGTACAGAACCTCTTTGATCCCCTGAACTGGCTGGCTGGAGCGAGGCTTCCACAATACTCACATTTTAACACTTGAGAAAAACAAATACCATAAACCACAATAAATATTTGGAAATGACCAACTATACACACAGCTTCATTATATCATATAATATATCATATGAAATCGTTAAAATAAAAAAATCTTACACCAACACTTACTTGGAGGTCCATTTTCTGAGCGGCCAGCAAGAGCGAAATCTCTGTCTTTTAAAAGCCCAGCAACCTGCCACATCAAATACAAACCTGACAGTAAGAAAAGTCTCCACATTTAAAAATGTGCAGACTGTTCGATTAAAAGTAAAGCTTGATTTAATGTGAAATGTGCTACCGTGGCAGCATGTACTTACAGGGAATGGCTCAGCTCCCTCCTGGATGACAAAGCCCTCTATGAGGTGGGTGAGGACTTGAGGTTTGACCACAGCTTGAGGAACAGGTGCTCTGTCTTTGTCCCCATGCCCAACTCTTGACAAGGGTAAGGGCAAGGACAGTGTGGGAGGAGATGAAAAGGCAGTGGCTATGGGAGGAGCTGCTTAATATAGGAAGAAATGGGGGGTTACAGAGTTACAGTATTCAAGCACTGCTACTCATATTTTTGGGGTTCCTTTACAGATGAAAAATTGAGCATTTACCAGAGTCCTTTGTAGGAGCAGGGGATAAGGGAGGAGCTGAATCTTTCATGGATGCAGAGTCAGAGGATTCAGTTGCCAGTTCATTTGGTGCATCACTCTCAGACTTTCTCTTCAGAGAACCAATGGCAGGTTTTGTCTAGTTATATGTGGAGGTAAAAGGCAGAAAACATTAGAATTTATGTCACAAAGATCTTTCCATCTAAACAAAATGGGTTCAGTCCTTTCAGTGATCTTACCACTGGGTTATTGCTGGAGGCTGTGTTAACATTCCCACCAGCTGCACTTTCCTGGGTTGTGCTGCTGCGTGCTTGTGCCAAGGCTACAGTTTGTGTATTTCCTGCTAAGCCCTGTCTGGCTCCCACAAGCTGGACGGGGATGTGGGGAGGGTTGTGTCCGACTGCGTTGGCCTGGCTATTGCTAGGTGGAGCTGGGAGAATTGGAGGTGGGTGTCGTGGTGGCAGCTGGACAGGTAAACGATGTCCCTGAGCTGTCTTTGGCTGAATAGGCACAGGACCTTTATCTGCAGTTGTGCTGGCCTGTTGTAGTGGCTGCACCACCAGAGTCTGCGTGTTAACATTAGCTTTTGGGTTCACTGAACCCATGGGGTATCCCTGGGTGGAGGTAGGAACATTTGATGTCGGAACAAGAATGACAGGCGCAGCAGAGGGGGACAGGAGAAGTTGGGAAAGAGGGAGTGCTGGAGAGGACGTGGAAGAAGGAGCTACAGAAGCAGCAGGAGTAACAGTCATAGCAGCCTGGTTTCCAGTCTTTACAGTCATAGTGTTGGTGGCGGTCTGCTGGAAGTTGGGTTTGGCCATTTGTTGTTGCTGTTGGGGCTGCACTTGTTGCTGCTGAGCTGTCTGGGGGAAAGTCTGCTGTTGCTGACTAAGAGGAAAGCTAGCAGCATCCTTCCTATCTGGAAGCTCAGACTTGACAGCAACTGCTCTGGGAGTGGAAGCACAGTGAAGGGCCAGGTTCTGCACCTGGAAGACAAAGGTACATTTATTTTTGTAAGGCAGTAGAAAAAGTAGTGAGTAAAACCTATGTAAGGTAAAATATTCCAGACTTTTCAAAAAGGGAATGACAATCAAACCTGATCACTGTCGGACTGGGCACTGGCAGTGTTAGGAGCAACTTCATGCGGTTGCTGTTGTTGCTGCTGCGGCTGTGTCTGGGCAACAGTTGCTACAGTCGCTGTTGCTGTACCACCAGGCATAAAGATGAGCTGAGAGGCAAGTGGAGCTCTAAGAGAGCGATTGACCTACATGATGAGAGGGAAAGATAATAAACAACGTAAAGAGCTAATAATTTAGTGAATAGGTCCGGAAATACATGGAATACTTATCAATGTTCCAACAATTCAGGTATTTAACACTTCTTTTTAACAGCACTTCCTTATAAAAGCAAATTTTTAGGAAAAAGTAAATAAATGTGGTTATTAAATCATAAGAATCTGTGTCACAGCCAGACACGATATGCAACCTCTGTAAATATAATTTTAAAAATGGACACAGTACACAGTCATTTTTAACTCACCCTAAGATACATCTGTCCCGGTCCTGCTGAATTACTACCCAGCAAAACTGACTGATTAAGCGCCGTAGTCGTTGCTGAAGTGGCTGGGCCATGAGGACGGGGATTAGTCATCGTTCCTCCTGCAGATGTGGTGCTCAAGTTCACCTGGAACAAAAGATTAGACATTTCAATTAAACCTCTGACATATTTTGAAAAACACTACATGCCATATTTCAGAAACTATGTGCATTAATTCTTACAGTGGTCGGTGCCTGGGAGATGCTGTTGCTGGGGGTACTGGACTGGCGACTAGCTGCGAGTGTGGCCTGCGAGAAAAAAAAAGAAAAGGATGAGAAGTCATGCTTTGGCTCACCATATCCTCGCATTGACTGCATTTACATTACATAATTGTAGTTACCTGCTGTACGGCAGCCAAATTTTGCAGTTGGGCATTATTGATCTGCTGCTGCAGCATGAGCTGCTGGAAGTACTGAGCTGCATTTGGCTGCCTCTGCAGTGCCTGCAGAGCCTAAAAAACACAGGTCCATACTGTTTTAAGACTAATCTTAAAATAATTTATAATAATGTACTACTATGAATTCACAATACCAAACATTAGCTTCCTATGATATCTATGCAACAGTAATAGATTTGATAAACAAACGTACCTGTACAGCCTGTCTCTCATATAAAGACATGTGTGCTATCTGGGGTGCACGGGAGTTGCCACCAGTCTGAGGATTGCCACTTGTGGTGCCTGTGTTTTGGTCTTCACCTGCATCCATGTTTGCTGCTCAAAACCGAAAGGCCGCTCTTTAAATGTAGTTGTGACAGAAATATGTGTAATAAATCTTACTTCTTGAATGTTATTTTTTTTATGAAGACTTGTGGAACTTGCAGTATGAATGTAGTATCCTTAAAACAAGCTCAAATGTATTTCTGTATAAAAAATCTAATGATCAGGTATCCTAGTAAACAAGTGCAAAGAAAACTATGCCAACTTAACTAGGTTTTAAAAATCGCACTGTTTCTAGTATTGGTATTACAGGTTTGAAGAAGCGGAGCAGAGCTTTATTTTATTTTATTTTTTTTACAAAATTATAGCCCACATTTATAGCTCCAACCCTGCACAAGGGTGTAACTGACTATTGATGACTTGGAAGCTTTGCAGATCGTGGAAAACGGGAGTAGCATTCTGGTATTTTCATTACCAAACCAGCTCTCAACATGAAAGATAAACCTAAGAAAGGACAACATGGAGGAAAGCTTCAAAACACACCATGAAAAGAGCTAGCCAGCTGTGGCTAACTACAATAGACTTTGCTTGTTAGCGATCCTTGAACAAAAGAATGACAGATCACAACTAAACGACATCAACGTCTATAGCATGGACAAAAAAGACACAGGTGAAACCTCAAACTAAAGTACACGAGTCTTCGATTTGATGCTAATTCTAAGATCACATGCTATAAAAAGTGCAGTATTAGTTTTCATATAGAGGCTAAGTTAACTAGCGACGCTAGCTGCTTACTGCAGGCAGAAGGCTAACTGTTTTCTGGCTATAACCTTTGCAAAAAGTCAACAGTTAATGTTAATCGACATGCTTGTGCGATTACCTCTCCTTGATACGTCTGTCCTTTTCCCAACTAAACGCAGATTCACGCTCTGATCTCGGTTTTATCTGCAAACAACGACTCCCCCTTTCAGGGATTTTTGCCTCCAACAAAGCCCCGCCCCTCGGCAGACGGCGGCGTCTTCTTCTTCTCCTGTTTTTTCCTCAGGTTTTTTTTTCTTCTTCTTCGCTGATTTACGGCAGCTGGCAACACTATTGTAGCACTACTGCCTCCTTCTGGACCAGTTTGATAGATCAGCTGTGTCCTCAAAAACCACCGTGCAGAATTTCTCAGGGGCAGGAGCTTTATGAAAAAAACATCCATCCATCCATCGATCCATGCTGAATCCGACCATGTTTTAAATGAATGGTGTGGCAAAAAAATTAGAACCATCTCTTCTTATAATGCCCTCCAGTACAACTCCACTAACCACTTTGACCTCACCCATAAACACATATTAGAATTATCACCTTTGTGAGAGTTCCAACTTAAAAATTGACAAGTTAGAATTTTCTAAAATTAGAATTCACGGCAGAGCTGCTGTATTGGATTATATTAAAATTTACAGGTGTACCTAATAAAGTGGCCAGTGAGTGTATATTCTGCTTAAATAAGATGTTGACATTGGAGGAAAGACTGATTCACAGGAAGCAGAGAAAGCTGAGGATGAGGCTATGATTCCTAATACATTCCTAAGGTTAACAATTTTAGACATGTCACTTTTAATTTATGATAGGTGAGGACACAAATGACAACACTTTTAAATGTAATATTGCAGCAGATACAGTATCCTTAGCAGTGCACATAAGGCACAAAAGGTGGCACCAGAGGACAGTGAGCCTACGATTTGCCAACAGTGTATTGAAATGTATTGAAATATGTTGAGAAATGTAACGTGCTGTTGAATGTGTGTCAAAGGACACTACTGTGGGTAAACTGCCAAAGGAGTTGAAGGGTGGTTAAACTGTTTCCCAGGATCTGCTTTTACAGCTAGACATATACACCAATCAAGCATAAATTTATGACCATCTGTGCAGTTTAATGCAATCCAATACAGTGGCTCTTTCATGAATTATCGTTTTACATGGTTATAATCTCTTAGTTTTTAGGTTGAAAGTGTCAGAAAGGTGACAATTCTACGTGCTATTTGTTGAGGTCAAAATAGGTGGTGGAGCTGTGCTGGAGTGCATTATAAGAAAAAGGGGTTCTGATGGTTTGGCCACCCTATTTAAAATGAATGATGGGGCCACCTGCCTCTTTAGAAATCTCGTTGCAGCCCTTGATAGCTTCCTTTATTTGCCACATCCAGACATTGTAGCCTCTGTGGCTTAAACTTTGATGGCATTTATAAAGTTAAGATAGGAAAGTTAAGATATAATTGTGTTTCACAAACAAGCAAAAGGATGCAAAAAATAGCAAAGGCAGTGAATGTTCCTATAGAGTCGAAAGTTGAAAGTGTAGTTAACCCCATGCCAGTTTTATTTGATATGTTCTATCTCAAGCACACGAGGTGAAACTTGATTCGATGCATCAGAATTCCCCATTAAATTATTCTCAGACTTCATTTTCTTGGGAAGTTTATGTTTCTAGCCTCGGGGCCTTATTTAAGAACCCGGTAAACCTGATTTTGTATCCTGAAACAGCTGCCAAGATAAGATGTATGGTTAATAACAGTGCAAGGCGGTTGCCCATAAATTTACATAAAAATGGGAAATATATTATGCATGTAACATTTTATTAAAACATCTCCAAAGGTGAGTGCACTTTGGTGTGTACTGACAAATGTTTGTGACCTGAAATCATCCTATAACCAAACAGGCTTCAATATAAATCTAGAGGTTGTTCAGTTAACTAAGACTACAAGAATAACCATTAGGTCAGATAGAAATCCAGAATATAATTGACCAGGCAAAATTGATATAAGCAAACAAGAGAAACTAAGCAAAGCAAAGTGGTCACGCTGATGGAAACACCTAACTGAATTCATTAAAAGCTTCAAACATTATTTTCAAAAAGCCTGCTTTAGTCCTCAGCAGCAATATAAATTTGATGTACAAAACATAACAAACCTCAGTGATATCCTTAGAACATTTCACAGCTGTATTAAAGTAACGTACAGAAAATTAAGTGTTTTCATTTACACTCTGTGTATCATACTAATGACACATTGTAAGGTTGGCGTACGTGCTAAGCAGTGCTTCTGATGTTATCTGTTCATTTACCATGTAAACTTTTCAAAGTCTACGCAGTATAATATTCATTATTAGTAATAGTTTTGCGATTATTAACATTAGTCTTTTGCAGTGAATGGTCATTTATCCTACCAAAAGAGTGTGTGTGTGTGTGTCTGTGTATATATATATATATATATATATATATATATATATATATATCTATATATATATATATATATATATATATATATATATATATATATATATAATATATATATATATATATATATGTATTTGGGAATCATCATTTATGAATCCCAGAATTCACATATAAATTTTGTATCACTCCATAGTAGAACTTATAAGCAAAAAGAGATATTTAGTTTAAAATTTGGTCAGGCGCTTTGCTTCAGACACCATGTTTTTAGGTTTATCACATGCATTTAATGCACTAATGACCTATCTAATAAAAGTGTAAAGGGATGGTCGTTGCGTATGACTGTCAGGTCAGATTTTAGTCAGGAACAATCATTTAGTGGAAGTCCCAGCACTGCTACAAAAGTTTTGACCTATAATGTGGCAAAAAAGGAAAATGCCCAAATAAAATTCCAATTTAATCAAGCTGTGGTTTTCATTTGTGTTGCAACACGTTATATAGTCACACTTAAAATTATTGTGTTGCTTTTTTATCTTTAAAATGAAAATATAAGCAAATTAAAGCCAAATTACACAAGTTGAAACACTTGTGTGTTTGTAACCTGCAATGTTCAGTGCATAACTAGGGTCCCGTGTCGAACAACTTGCTGTAACCTGCATGAACTTCAACTTAAGTACAATCATTAGTCAAACAGGAAAAAATGTTGTCAAATTTCTCTCAAATAAAAATCAATTTTTTTGACCTCTCCTTCGGTGCCAGATTTTCATGGAAGAAGAGTCTCTCTTTATTGTCGCTTTGTAATCTCGAATGAACGGACTTTTTTTTTTTTTTTTTTTTTTTTTTACATAAAAGAACAAACATGAAATGGAGGGTGAGAGGGTAAGAGGAGCCAGATCTGTCAGCCCTATGAGTAACATTCCCTTTCACACAAAAGTCGCTCTAGGCACAAGTCTGGAACCGCACAAAGTCTGAACAGGCCCAGGCGTAAACCAGGAAAAGCAAAACAGACTTGTGTCTAGCAACAATTCCATCTAATCTATGAAAGAGTAAACTGTGTCGCACAGTAAAAATATCTGTCCTGGCTCTGACTTAATGAGGTCACATTGGTAATAGGTGGTCATCCCGCTCTTCTGGTTGTTCCTCTACAGGTTCTGTTTGAATTGACCTGTAAGCTGGGGACTCCTCACGATTTTGTGACCGACAGACAAAGTCACAACCATCCTGTAGGGGAGACACACAATTTGTTATGAATTAAAGAAAATTAATCACCTAAACACGACCTTTTGTGACATTATTCATTAGCCGCTTGGGCTTACCGCTGTCAGGTTGCCAACCTCCACCCAGAAGGCGTAATTTGGAAACTGCTCCATCCCTTTGGCTCCAACAATGAGTCGTTGGTAAAGGAAACCACCAATGAGGTAAACAGCCAGAAGACAGAACCCACTAGAGGGAGATGATGAATGACCATATATAATTTATATGCTTTAATATTTAGAGTGTGATATAGTAGACTTTGTTTACGCACATGATGAGTAATACGGAGCCAGTGCTCATCTTGGACTCAAGAGCTGGACACACAGCACTAGAATCCAGCTCTAGCAGGTAGAGACAATCCTTTTCCTTATCTCTGTCCTCCAGTACCACCTCTATCTGGCTCTGGGAGTGAAATAAGAGAGTGACAAGCTTAGGAAAGGAGACAGGATGCTAGAGTACATGACATACAGGACAATAGCAGCTGATACAGCTGGGTTACAGTCTTTCATAGAACAGATACATGGAGATTAATTATATCTCTGGGGAAATAAGAGTTACTAATTGATCTGAAATGCATGCCTTTGGATTGTAGGAGCAGAATAGAAAACATGGAAACCCCAAACATAAAAGTCTCAGACAGAGCTGTCACAGAACTTTCTTCACCGGAGGTGACATCGCTAATGACACAACAGAAGGTATGAAAATTCTGCATTATCAAACTCTGTGCAGGAATTTGGGCATCTGATAAGCTTTAAAATTCAGAGAAAATTCACTTTGCGTGATAAAATTAAAGCGACACGCTGCCACCGCCAACACAGTGGAATTTTTTAAATTTAAGTGGTTCAATTTTTATCTATGGTTCTTTTACCGCGTCTGTGTTCCTGTTGCAAGAGATCATGATAATGGCTTTCCTCTTTTCTTTGGAGCAGTGGATATCATATTGTTCACCGTTCTGATAAATTAACATCACCCAGTCACCTGAAAGAGCAGGAAATGATCAAAACAGGCAATACACTGATGTAAAACACTGGTTTAAAGGTTGATGTTTATGAACAGTTTACATCATGTTTAGTTCTTTAGTTTTTCTCGTACAATAATTTCACAACCTAAGATTACAGTCTTAGGATGTTTGGTGTGTGCAAACTCAGCTTAATCTACAATGAACTTCTTGTATTTTGCAGACTTACTTCCTCCAAAGGCCTGTGTTGAATTATACATGCCAATCACGGTTGGTTTTTTTTCTGGTTTGTTTTTGTCAATTTGAATAACTCCAGCTCCCGGGACACCCCCTGCATCCCCACACACCTGGAACACGTATGTGTAGCTCTCATCTCCAATCTGATTACCTGTAAGGCTTGTATCAAGATGAGAGAAAAATGCTGGTAAATAATTAACAACATGTAAGAGGGAAAAAGCAGAGCACTGAAGGGTAAAGGACTGCGTAGTAAAATGCTTCTTCATGAGTGAACATTTCACAATAACACAGGTTAATAATTAAGTCTTTTCTTACTTCCTATTAGTAAGTGGCTCCAGTCGACGGAGAGCTTCCAGCTGTGGATTGGACTTCTGGAGCAGAATACACCTCTCGGTGTTGTTAGCGGTGTACACTCCGCAGAACAGCAGCTGAACTGCCAGGGTCCACACTAGCAAGGGCCCTCCACTCAAACTGAGGAACATCTGGAACAGATATTCCATGAGAAATGCATTAACCATTTTTTTAATTTTTAATTTTCATTTATTACCAAATAAAGTATTCAAATTATTAAAAACATAGTTTGCATTCCTTTAAAATAAAGTTTGGGCAAAATGGCATTACAGACAAATTATTTGTCTATTAATAGTAAATTAAGGAGCGCTGACATATGTCTTTTGTTCAAAACACAATAAAAATCATTTCATGTGTCCATTCTTCTTTACAACTTTGATTCTTCTTTGCTACTGAGGGTTTTTTGGCATTTTCTCATGCACAGCTTTTTCAAGGTCCTGCCACAGCATTTTAATTAGATTGAGGACTGGACTTTGACTAGGCCATTTCAAACCTTGAGGAGTTTTTGGAGCTTAGGAGTTCATTGTTGACTCAATGACTGCAAAGTTTCTAGTTTCTGTAGTTGCAAAGTAAGCGTGATCGTCACCCCTCCACTTCTGTGTGTGTGAGGTGTTCGTGGTGAAATGCTGTGATGTCACCAAACATCTCCACTTTGGCCTCATTTGTCCTGGGGACAGTGTTCCTGGCAACCCTTCAAACAAACGGTACTTCTTCCAATTGTGCTGTTCAACTTTGCAAACTGTTCAAAAATTTAACATGCTCACTGAGGCCTGTAGGTTATGAGATGTAGCTTTTTTTTCCCCACTAGTGAATAATATTTGTCACTGTAGAACGATGAACTCCAAATTGGTGGAATTAGTTTTATAAACCTTTCCCGATTGATATGCAGCCACATTTGATCGTGTCTTTCTCTCTTGGCTTTGTGTTAAGACACACCTGAATGTTTCAGCTTTTATAGAAGTTTGAGACCTGTTGATCATTCTCTAATCAAGTTCTGATGATTAGCAGCGCCTGGCTGTAACTTACCCTCTTAAATCTTATTGAGGGAAAAAGGATGTACTTAGTATTGCCCACATGATTTTTGTTTTTGCTTTCATTTTTCTTAAATAATGGCATGGTGAAAAAAGATATAGGCAGTTGTTCAGCTGAAGGTGTATTTAAATAATACTAAGACTTCCTGCAATCAGATGATTATGGTTTTACACACACACAAAATGTATAGAATTAAAAAAAGAGGGTGTTAACATGTGCCAAGTAAGATTTTTGCAACAATTCAATAAAGTCTTCTATTTAACCTAGTGGACTAGAGGTGGTTGAAACATTGTTAATGTCAATAAATTATGGAAGCTTAGGGTGCAATTATCTTTTTTTTTGCCTAACCAGTACCTACATTTTATTTTCCTATGACAATCATAGAACCAAATTTGCAAACAGTCAAAAGCAGCAAATCCTAACGTTATGATCAGCTTGAACCAGTGGAAGTTGAGATTTTTTTTTGGGGGGGGGTTTGTTTTCTGCTGATCAAAGATAATGTTTCAGCTCATGCTGTACTGGATGTCTCCTACCAGTCAGGGCCGCACCTAATGAGTGTTTTCATAGATAAGTCTGCAGATTTTCTTTCTTACCTGAACAATCATTTTGTCTATAAGATATTGAGAAAAACAATAGTTCCTGGAGGGAAACTACTTAGTTTTTTTGTAAAACTAAGAGAATAACAGAACTGTACTAATCACATCTGGCTCACAATGATTTTCTTTAAATATGTATTTTCACTAAATATACAGTATGTACATGATGGATGTCTCTCTGTTCACATGAGACACCAAGTTTTCCAGAAGAAACTTGTAAAAAATAAGCTGCCACAGTTTATGCTTTATTGTGCACCTACCTTCATGACTTCTTCTTCTTCTTTATTAGTTACAGTCTGACACACAAGATGACAGATGTTTGAAAATTAGCCAGTTGATGGTGTGAGCTTCCCCACGCCAACGTCGCTTCCTGCTTGACTTTATCAGCAGTGTGACCTCGGTTTGTTCTGGAGATTAAACAAAGTGATTCTGCGAGTGATCGGGAGCTTGGACGTTGCTTGCCGCACGGTTCCCCGCGTTCTGGACAAAAAAAAGCAGCTTCTTTTTCTGACAACGTGTGAGGATAACATCCAGGCTGCTAACAGGCTAGCAGCGGGAGCGGAGTGCGGAAGTGAAACTAAACACACTCACACGCGCATGTGACCTGCACCCTCGTCAGCTGACCTGGGAACAGTCTGACGGGAAAGTAACAGAGAGCGAAGGGAGACACGGCCTGTCCAACAAATGCCTGTTACAAATTCTACCACAAATTCTTCACAATATTTATTACCTAAAAGGGAATGGACACACTCTTTTCAAAACATCCCACATCTATAAACCTTTTCTGAAATAATTATTATTGAGTTATGGTGCTGTTTGACTCTATTGAGTTATACTGAAATGCATGTCAAACTATATTTTGATCACTACTTTGCTTTTGTGCCACACTGCATTAATTTCAATGTGCAATTACGCATGTAAGCAGTAAAATGATGGAACTACACAGAACTCGATGTACGTTTCATAAAATGTATTAAACTATGTAGACAACCCGCAGAAAGTGTGTAGATATATACACTATAAATTCCCAAGGAAGAAGGCACAGTAATGCTGCACCACCAGCTTCCAAAGTATGTTCTATAAAACTGTCAGTGCCCGTGTATGTGTCCCAGTTTATTTACAGTTTCATTTTTCAACTGATTTCAAAAATTTTCATTTGTTAAACAACACATGGCCATACACAAACATCCTTCTCTATACAATGACCAGCGCCTCAGCTGCCCAGCTGTCACCATGAACGTAAGTACAAGACAACCTTTAACCTGTTTAGTGTTTGATCAAACTGAAACAATGCCCCATTCTTCTAATCGTAACTAAATTTGCACACTCCAAAAAAAAAAAAAAAAAACAGCTTAAAGTGATAAGATTAAAGATGATAAACTCTGACGACAAAGCAGCGTATGTGTATTTTTGTTGGGCTGTATTCATTGGAGGGGGTTTTGATCAGGGGTCAGGCCAAGGCTGGAAAAGGTTTCTATAAAAAATAATAGTATCAGAATTAACTGCACCTCCATAATCCTACAAAGGAAAGTGTCAATTCCACCAAAGTATGTATTTATAACAGACACACACATTGTCTGATCCCTCCAAAAGTTGAATGAATTTAGATTAATTCCTTCAAATGTTTAGTGGAGAACCCACTCTGAAATTCATCGAGCACCTTCACTAACCTCCTGCTGCTTTTTGACTACAGCAGTGATAGTGGAACCCCGTATGAGTATGAATGCAACCATTATAGTTACTTAAATAAATGATAAAGGACTTTTAACACTTTAAACTGTACTACTTGTCTGTAATGTTTCACATTTTCGCTTGGGGGCCATCTCCTATAGAGAAGTCCATTAAATTGCTTTAATTGTGTTCAAATAAACATTGTATATTTATGGTCCATGTTGAAGAATTAAACTGGATGTAATTTTACCTTTTTTAAAAAGATTTGGATCTTGTGCACTGAGACTCCAGGCCTGGTTGCTTTGCAAAAAATAAAATAAACTATGAGGCATAACCAAGCCAGGTGTTTTGTTCTGTTTTCAGGCTTTGTGCAAAGATAATCTAACCAGCTGCTGATGCTAGCTTTATATTTCGTGTACAGACATGACAGCAGAATCTTTTTTTTCATCTAACACAAGGTAAGAAACCAAACAACCCTATTTGTTAAATGCTGAACTATTCCTTTACACCTAGAGTAACTAAACTTATTAATTTGTAGAGTAGACTTATCTATATGTAATGAGGTGAAGAAAGCTGAGGAAACAGCTGCTATGACACAACACAATACAAATATAGTCATAAATCTGATCAACAGCTGAACATTGTAACCACCACAAAGGCAGAATTGATTGCAAGAATGTTTAGTTAGACCGTTTTAAAATTTAAAATTAATCTGAAGTAGATATTTATCATAATGTATCTGAGTGGGATTCTTGGTAAATGTAGGTAACTGAGTTAGTGAAAGAAAAGTGAAAGCTGAGTGATGCTAATTGTGTGCAACGAAACAAGGAAACATGTGCTTTTTATTTAGTGATGAAAATACTTTAAGACATTTGAGGCCACCTCAGTACTCATTCCACATAGTGAAGAGATCATTGTTGAAGAAATAATTAACTAATCACTTCTGTCACACCTCCACCTTTGTTCTCTTCCCTGATCACTTTACCTTTTTGATCAAAAGAATCTGGTTGTGTTTTCCTCTCTTCCCCTCAAAAGACTGAAGTGTTAGTGAGCTCTTCTCGACTCTTGTACACTCAATTCCCCCTCTCCACGTCCCCTCCCCCCATTCTTCCTTGCAGCCCTTAGCTCACCTGGCTGTGTATTGTGCAGACACACCCGGCTACTTCATATCAGCCATTCGCTGCTCTGAGAAAGACACACCAAGGAGAGTACTTCCTGTATTCCGTGTGAGAAGAATGGGGCAGGGAGTTTTGTGCTTTCTTTTTTGGGGTCTGTTCCGGTGATCGTGTCAGAGGTTCAGGGCTGGGAAATGGCCTAGTGGACAGACTGCAGTGTTTAGTTGGATTTGTAGGTGTTCTCCATGTTCAACAACAGCGACTGAGAGAACGAGGGAGAGAAGAAGGAGGAGGGGAGAGAAGTGTCAATCTGTTGAAACTTGTTTGGGAATTTGAGGAGGGAGGGGAAGGTGGGGAGGGACTGAAAGGAAAGCAGCAAGAGGGAAAAGCAAGCAGGGATCAGACGTAAACATTTTTTCATAAGAGTTAGAAGTATTGGGAGAAAAAGAAAAGGGATATTTTAGATTTCGTTTCTAAAAAGGAGGATGTTTGTCATGTTACCTCGACTATGGGAACGCATGGAATGAATTCTTGTGTGTTGTGCAATCTCATGCTTCTGAGCTGAGCTGGGTTGAAAGGGGAGACTGGCTCTTCCCAGGATACCACATTCAGGTGAGTCTCTTTTAACTTGTTTTAGTGGTCTTCAGTTGTCTGCAGGTTGTTTGTGGTTTGAACACACTTTTAAATCTGGTGTAGTTGTGGTTTACACGTTACATGCCATGTGTGTGTGTGTCACAGGCCCGGTTGTTTTGTGGCGTGCCGTGCTTTCCAGGTCTGTGTTGTAGCAGCGTGACACCTTTTCTCAGACCTGCTTCTTAATTTTCCAGTAAAGTTACTATGCAAAGCATGACATGGCTTCCAGCTCAGAGGGAGAAATTCAAATATTTAGTATGTTTAGTAAACAATAGGTTGAACACACAACTCGATTGTTGCTGGAGTTAAAATTGTTCAAATGTTTCTGAAAGTGTCTTGACACTAAAGTGATAAATGTTTCTGTGTTTCAGGTTGTCCAAACTGTGGTACTATGGGGACCAAAAGACCCAGCTGCACCCTCTTTGACACTATATCTAACATAAACATGTCTGACCACAAACTTCAGCCAGGTGGAAAAATCTACCGGGATCCAAGTCCCAGACCATCGATGACTGCCCAGTCGGCGCGAGAGAGAGACGGCAACAGAGAGGACGACTGGAGGAGGGACAGAAATGTGGAGAAAATGAGAGACAAAGCAAGATACAATGATATGGACCCACGGGGGAGATACTATGAAAGAGACAGAGCTGCTGCATCCAGGTGGAGAGAGGGAGAAAGAGAGTGGACGGAGAGGGAAAGAAGACCACAAAACGAAGATGGCAGAAATTTGAAGGCACTGTTGAATTTAAAGGACATGGAGAAAGAAATAGAAGGGGGGATAAAAAAGGGTGATACATTTCCCAGAATGACAAGAAGTTGCCCTGATCCTGGGAGAAGAAAGATGTCTACCATCACAACAGATGAAGAACAAGGGGAAAGGAGAAAGAAAGACAGGCAGAGACGACCAGAGACAGAAGACTGGGACAGAGAAAGAGAGAGGGATTGGCAGAGAGAGAGATACAGAGAGAGAGAAAGCAATGAGATCCAACGCAGGGCAAAGGAAGAAGCACAAAACACTGGAAAAAGACCTGTAGAAAACAGGGAAAGATATCAGGAGTCTGATGCTAGTGTTCAAGACAGGAGAAGAGATGTGGATGATTGTTGGGAAAGGAGAGAAAGATATGCAGCAAAAAACAGAGAAAATCCAAGGCCTAACATGGGACAGAGGCAGGACAGGACCCCCTCCCCACATAGACAAAGAGTCAGACAGATGGACGCAGATAGGAGGGAGAGAGAAAAGGCACATAAGAGAGGGGCCAGGAGGGACACGAGGAGTGAAGGAGACAACGACGAGACAGAATCAAGGAGGGAAAGAGTCAGAGACCATGAGAGGGAACACAGCAGAAGTGAGGACGACAGGGGCAAAAGAATGCGGGAGAGAGATCGAGATAGACCGGGATACAGGGAAGATGACTGGGTGAGATACCGATACAGAGAAAGAGAAGGGGAAAAATCCAAGGGTAGGGGGATGGAAAAAGATAAGGAGCGATGTACATATTTTGGGAAGGGAGCAGCAAATGAGGCAGACAGTGAGGGGGACAAATGGACAGAAAGTGGGGGAGACCTCAGGGTTGACAGAGTACGGCCAAATGATAGGAGATATGATGACAGATACAAGCAGAGGAAATACAGGGAAAGAAAGGAAAGAGAGGGTGAGCCTAGTTGGGATGATACAGCAAGTCGCTCCCGAAACGACGCAGCTTTTAGAGCGCCGCCACGAGCCAGGAGCAGTGGAGAGTGGAGCAGCGACATGGACAGTGAGACAAGAGACAGAAGACGTAGAGACAGTAATGAAGAGAGGAAACCAGGGAAAGAGGGCTCTACTGAAAATGAAAGGGATGTGGAGGGACAGAGGGAAGCAGAGAGAGCCCCCGAAAGTCATAGCAGGAATAAAAGACAGGAGAGACATGAGAACAATCCAGGAGAAATGACAGGCAGGATGCCAGGGCCGTGGAGGATGTGGTTAGAGCCACAGTGGGGGAATTCTGAAGAAGGATTTTACAACAGAGACAGGCACACTAGGCACAAAGAGGAGAGGAGAATGGAGTCCAAGGAAAAGTGGGTAAGAGAGGGGTGGAGAGCACAAGAGGGTCCAGATGAGAAGCACTTCAACCAAAGCAGCCATAGAGGAATACATGGAGGGAGAAAGGAGGGCAGGGTCGACGTCGTGGGCGAGTCAGAGGGCATAAGTGTAGATGGGGAGGAGCTGGGGGAGGACTGGAGAGAGAGAGATAATAATGGGAACGAAAGTGTGTCTGACTGCAACGAAGGGAAAGAAGAGCACTGGCAGAACATGACAGAGGGTACGGAGGATGGAATCAAAGCGAAAGAGGGTGGGAGCAATCTGGCAAAAAGAGGAAGTGAGACAGAGTGGAAGGAAAACAGAATGCTTTCAGCAGAGGACTTTGTAACTTTATCCAGCGGTGGAGACGAAGATGAAGATGAGTTGTTTCAGGACTGTCAGGAGTCCTGGGAGGGTGGAGCTACATGTGATGGCACCTCACCTGTTGACTGCAAGGAGTTTGTCGGAGATGAGGAGAGGGAAGAGGAATGGACAGTTAATGAGGAGGAGGAGGAGGGGAGGGGGAAGCAGCCAAAGTACGTCTTCTGTGTGGTTGGACAAACTTTGCCTCTGTCACAACCTGGTGTTGTGTCATTGTCACAAGTTGTTCAAATAGGAGGTGTGGAAAGAGACAACCCAGAATTAGACAAGGCTTGTCACTGTAGTGATGACGCCACACAGCAACCTCAGGAAGACCTATGTCCAACACTCGGTGGAAATGATGAATACTTGATTATCAGCAACCAGGAAAAAGAAGCTGAGAGCGAGCACAAGACAACAAGCGAGGAGGGGCCAGCCACAGGAGAAACAACTGAAGCTGATGGCAGATACAGAACCTCTTCAGTGCTTCAAGACACAGAGCCACAAAGCACAGAGAAAATGAAGAGCAAAGTGGACCCTTTGTGCGAGGAAAGAAGACAACTTAAAAGAGACTCGGAAACTGAAAGACTCCTGTTAGAGTGGAGGGAGAAAAATAAAGAACAAAGAGGAGAACAAAGGGACGAAAGTTCTCAAGTGCCCAGTAATCCTTATGCTGATGTTTGTCCTGAGGTGAATTTCGAACAAATATTGGACAGGATAAAGACTGGAGTCCACATGAGTCCAGAGGAGGAGGACGAGGCCATTCGGATACGCATGAGTAAGGCATGGACCATGTCTGAGGAGCCCAAGCGACATTCCCAAGCCCCACACCTTAAATGGGCCAAAAATGTTGTTAGTAACATCTTGGGACGTTCGGAGGAAGAAAGTGTGGATGAACAGTCCCAAGAAGATGAAGCGCTGAAGTTGAAAGAGACCGTGATCAAGAATGACAAACCCCACGAAGAGGTTGCACAAGGGAATAGAGAGATTCCTTTTGTCACATTGACAACGTTTGAGCAGCACTCGGACCCAGAGCTGGAGGAGGAAGATTCGTTGGAGAGCTTGAGAGGTATGAGGCAGAGTCAGGGCGACATGCATACTGACCAATTCACATCTGTGCATGATGACACACCTACACACACTCATACTGACACACTTGTAAGAAAGGAGGATCACAGAATGGATCAAGAGACTGAAACTTACCGTCTTATTTCCTTAGAAAAGGCAGATTTAGGAGTTAAAATAACTCACGAGACAGACATGTATTTATCTGTGGGCAACTCATTATACAAGCCTAACAGCTGTCCCATTCTTAATTGCGAAACAACTTCGGAGCTCCTCGTGCCTTCGAGAGACGGACAGAGCCAGGAGGTTGAAGATGGAATGAATGAAAGTGAAGAAGACACACAGGGAGAGGAGGCTGAACGGTGGGATACTACAGTGGAGTTGGGAAAGAAAAGAGCAGGAGAGACAATTGACAGGGATAACAAAGAGGTGGTGGCAGAGAGGATCGTAGGCGTAGGGTCTCCGACAGGCATCAGAAGTGTCAGAGATTTGGGTCCTGAGGCTCGAATCCAGAGAAGGGGAATCCGTAAAACCAAAGACGGAGCGCCTGAAGAGGAGGAAGGTGTTGGACGGGATCGCAGAACCAGAATATTCTCGACAACAGGTAAAGAAGATGGAGGATGGAAACACTGCTCATTTTCTCAAATCAGACTTCAAAGTGATCATTTTAATGATTTATTTAGGCTGACATTTATCCAGACCAGGTCATCCAAACAGCCCCTAAAAGAATTAAGTGTGTTTTGTTTTTTCCTGTAGCCGTTTAGTCACATCCTCTGTTTTCAGTCTGACAATTGCATCACTGTGTTGTTACATCAACTGCACAAACGAAAATCTAAGGCTGATATCTGATTGTAGACACTAGACAATTTCCCTGCTTTCAAGAATCTCTTTTACTTTTAACCTGCGTCATGGTGTTGTGGTTACAGGTAGTGGGTGGAGATAAGTAGAGGTGGAGAACTAGCAAGGGAAAACCTGAAGGGCTTGAGTTGTTTGAGACATAAAATCAGAAGCATGGGTTTTGGGAACACTACAGTCTCTTCTTTAATTTTTATTGTAGCAGGGTTAGAAAGTTAACTAGCCGAAAACCTTCTACATATTTATTAATGTTTGTTTCCATAGTTTGATTAGTGTCTTTGGTCGGCGTCAGTAGCTTTTATTTCGTTTGAGTGTGTTGCTCTCAGAGGTTATGTTGCTGTATAACGTCAAGACAAATGGATTCTTTTTTATTCCAGATGATGAGGATGATATGTGCAAAAGCTGGGCTGGATCAGACCTGAGGTGAGTGAAACAAGCTCATGTAACATGGTAAATTCTTTGACTCTTTAAGGAAGCAGTTTAGATTTCCTGCATATTATAAACTTTCAGGGTTTTGCTTACAGAGGGAGAGTGCGATTCTTCTATAGTAAAGAAATTGTTGACTACAATTCACATTACAGATGTTTTTTGGGGCAATGCTAGTCACGGTTATTAATTAGACGTTTGACTCTTCTCTCTCTTCTCTCTCTCTCTTTGCACAGTAGGAATATTTTAAGCACCTTTGGGAGACGGAAAAGAAATTCAAAGTTTTTCAGTGAGTATCACTGTTCCCTCATCTGTTTTTAAATGTGAATATTACAATTAGCCTTTTTAAATCAGTTACTTTGTGCTTGTAATATATCTTAAGATTGGTAAGTAGAGTGGCGGTGAATGCTCAGTGACATGTCTTCAGATTTTATCTGGAATAGTATGACACAGTTGAGCATTTCCCTTCAGTGTGAGTCATCTGTGTGAATGCTCCCTAACCGTTTTGTCTCGCACACAACACGCTGGCTTGAGTACACAAATGATAGAAAATCTATGTGCAGTTTACTGTTGGCACACGCTATTTAAAATTATGTTTTTAAACAAACCAAAAATGGCAGCGGTTCTCTTGACCTATGATTCACAAGAATTTTGCAAGAAATGGGGCAGGCCTGTGGGTGTACATGTGTGGGTCTGTGCAGGCTATAGACAGGTTTCTGCATGCTTTCATATTTCCCTGCTTCAGGGAAAAACAGCTGCTGCGACTTTGCATACAGACAAGTATGTGTAAAAGGAATTTCAAATGCAAACAATTCTAGTTGGCTAACCCCGTTCATCTTCTTCCTTCCTGTATTTTTCAACCCTCATTTTCCTTTTCTCCCTCTTCTCTGTGTTTCTGTCTTTCTTTGCCATTTCACGTCCTTCATTTTTCCCAGAGGGTGCCCAACTCTACCAGCAGTACAACGAGGCGGCACAGAACTTGGAGATCTTAAGTCAGTCCGGCTCTGATGCCCACCCTCTAGCTGATGACACCCAGTTTCCTGCACGCTCGCCTCCTCCTGCCCGAAGACCTCTTCCTCCTTTACCTTCTATCCTGCACCCCCACTCCTTTTTCCACACAGGCTCCTTGACTAGTGTCAAAAGCTTGCCTCTCCCTGAGCCCCCAAGGAGTGAGGACAGGCCTCCCTCTCCACGTCTCTCCATCTCGCTCTCGCAGGCGTCCACGCTGTGGCGGGACTTGCCGGGGGTCAGGAACAGTGGCGAGCTGGAGGAGCTCACAGAGGACCAGAGGCGACTGCAGGAGGTAATGATGAAGCATTCTGATTGGCTTGAATTTTATTTAGCTGGGAGGGTTGTCGCTGTTGATATAAAGACATATCATCCCACTAAATTTCCACCAATTTCTAAATTATTGTATCTAAATAGAACGTTCAGTTCAGTTTCCGTTCACATTGTTCCTGCTTGCTTTTTTAGAAACTTACCTGCACTGTGTGAGGACATTCCTGCATGAAATGTGACACTTTCTTTCATCTCATCTACTCGGAAGCTTTACCTATGTGATTAATATAAAAGCTTTTTTTTTTTTGAGGGTTTTCATATAATTTTCACTAGTTTGAGTTATTCACCTCCTCATGCTTATTTTACTGCTTTTAGGTGACGAGGCTGTTTTGGGATTTTTTTCCCATCCGCAGCTTCTTTACTGTTTCACATAAGGGTGACTTTTGGGAAGTGTCACATGAATCAGTTTTGGAACTAGTATTACCTAAGACCTCCAAACATTCAGACTTGCCACATCACAGAATAACCCTCCCATGAATCCACTCTTTATTGGCAGGAGACTGTCTCATGCTAGAAGCTGTAATTGTATGAACGTGTTTTAACTGGTATTGTAAGTGTTTGTTTGAAAACCTTAAAACAGACCTCTGACTTTCCTGGAACACTTCCACTTGTTGTGAAATCCATGTGAACGTGTCCCAGCCTCTTGACAACTAATACCATGCGAACAAGCAATATATACCATCTTGCTGTATGTTGTAATATTTTTAACAAGCTTCTCATTATATTTTGCTTTTTAGGTGCAGTTTGAAGTAGTGACGTCAGAAGCTGCCTACTGCAAAAGTTTGGATATAGTTGTGGAACACTTTGTCAAGTCCAAACAGCTGGGGGCACTTTTGACCAATCAGGATAGAAACTGGCTTTTTTCGCGGCTGGCAGACGTTCGCGCCATCAGCCACAGGTTAGGGATATCAATAATTTACTCAAACAAGTTCTCTATCCATTTCAGACATTCCTTGCTGCATTTAGATATATTTCTCAGGCTAATAATATGTTTTTTTGTTCTCCAGTTTTTTGTCAAAGCTGGAGGAGCGTTTGGAAACGGACATCATGCACTTTACTGTGTGTGACATTATCGCTCAGCACTGTCCACGCTTCAGGAAGGTTTACGTGCCCTACCTCACCAACCAGTCCTATCAGGACGCCACTTACCAGAGACTCATGTAAGCCAATCGAGCTCCTGTGCTTTCTCGGTTCAAAGATCAGTGCTGTTGTTGGATAAAATAAATTCTTATCAAATTTCAGGCAGTTAATGTGATTTCGGGGTGTCTTTTTCTTTCAGGAATGAGAATCCAGGGTTCAAGAGGACGGTGGAGAAATTAGAGAGGAACCCTGTTTGTGAAAGACTGCCGTTTCGCTCCTTCCTTGTCCTCCCCTTCCAAAGAATCACAAGAATAAAGCTGCTGGTCCAGGTGTGTATGTGGCTCTCTGAAACTGCAGCGTTTGATGCTTGATGGCATGTTCAGTCCTGTAGACCTGCATCTGACCTTGACACGCTCACTGTTTCTGTCCAGAATATTGTGAAGAGAACAAGTCCAGGTACTGCAGAGGCGACACAGGCCATTAAAGCGTTGAAACTTCTTGAGAAGGTACACCAGGATGCCCATTTGACCTCATGTTACCATTAGAAAATTATATCTGTCATATATGGAACTTCTTGGTAATAAATCTCTATTCTCCTTTAGCTGATCCAAGACGGTAATGACAGCATCTCTCAGATGAAAAACATTGAGTCTCTCGTCTCTCTAAATGCTAAGGTGGACTTTGAGTGCAAGGTAAGTAATGAAAACCCAGGATAAACTGGGTAAACGGATAAACTGTAAAGAAAAACATCTAATTTGTAAAATGTTATTATTTTATTGTTCAAATGATTAATTTCAAATAAACAAATCAAAACTTATTTTTACTCTCATACATAGTAGTGTACACACAGTCACTTTGGCAAATATTCAGACCCTTTGGCTTTTTGCACACTTTACTGTGTTTTACGTTTATTTCAGAACGTTGAAAATAACAATATTTGCATATCCTTCTGTATGTATTTAAAAAATCCCCAAATTTATTAAAGATAGAAAAAAGTTTGTCTTATAGAAAAGCCCTCACATTCTATAGTGTGGCTCCAAGTTGTGTTGAGGTGCATTTGCAAAGCTTGAGGTTTTCCCAGGAGCACAGCAGCCTCAATTGTAAAATGGAAGTTTGAGCCACTTTAAGTTAAAGGTGTATGAGAACGTGCTCTGAGTCTGCCATAAACCATATGAAGACTCAAGAGAATGAGGAAAAAAGATCAACTGATCTGATGAGACAAATATAAACTTGTTGGGCAGAACTCAAAATCTGATGAATTCATAGCTTCTCATCACCTGACTCAAATCCTCGCTTCAGTGAAGGCTGATGGTGGAACCTTCGTGCTATGCGGGTGCTTCACAGCAGCAGGGACAAGGTGACTGGATAGAACCGCAGTTTGAACGAAAGCATCCCAATAGAGAGGTTTTTCAAAAAAGATTGAGGCAGAGCACACAAGACGTGTAACTGACGTGATGGTTCACAACAATGATCCAAAGCAATCCGCTAAGTGGCTTTAAGTCAGATTTTCTTATTGTCGTTATGTGGCCCAGTTAAAATCCAGACTTCAAACCCAAAGAAAAGCTGTGGAGAGATCTGAAGATGGCAGTTCACTGGCACGTTGCATCACGTTAGACAGAGTTTGAGAGGAAAAGCCAGGATAGATCCCCCCCCAAATCCTGGTGTGGGAAGCCTGTGAAAGGAAGCCTGAAAGAACAGATTGAATTAAGGGTCTCAATACTGTAAATTGTGGGACTTCAGTTTTTTTGTAACTTGCAAAACAATCTAATAATCCATGTTTTTTGTTACTGTTTATTGCATGTGTTTGGTGGATTTTTTAAAATTTTACATTTAATTTACATTTAATTTGCATTATATTTCTTGTGTTTGTAGCAATGCTTATGAAAATCTACAACAGTTTTCATATTTTTACACAATTATATTTGGTGAAGTTATTAGCCTTTCCTGAAGTTATCAAAGGATTTGCAGGGTCCTCATCAGCAGACAGTTTACTCTGCCTGTCTGTCATAACATGGCTCGAATATAGAACTCTGATCATTAGATAACACTTGTGTTTTTTTTCGTTACAGACTCTTCCTCTTGTCAGTCAGTCTCGGAGGTTGATACGAGAAGGACCGGTCACTGAACTGATGGATTTTTCTTTAAAGGACACTGAGAGGAATGCTTACTTGCACCTGTTCAATGACTTCCTGCTAATTTCCCTACAAAAAGAGTAAGTCAATTAAAATGTTATTTTAAAATAATCTACTCCTACTCGTCTCTCCTTCATCCCCCATTTGCTACATCCTGTTTTCCTCATTTTTGCAGTCTTATCGTCTTTTCAATCTTATCACATTCATCTCTTCCTCCTTCTAATTTCTCTTTTGTTTTTTCCCTGTGTGCCATTTCCAGAGGAGGAAGATTCACAGTAATTGACCACTCACCTGTGTCGGAGCTGCGTGTTGAAAACTGTCGCGTCAAACTTCACACTCTCCAGAAGAACCTCTTCCGGCTGCACATGGCACATAAGTCCCTGCTGCTAAGGACTGACACACTGTAAGAGACAGAGACAGTCTGTATTGGCTGTCACATCACCGTGTGAAAGAAGTTACAGAGGATACAACTATCTTTGTTTTTTTCTTTAGGAGTGATAAGCTACGTTGGATATCAGCTCTTTCCCAGCCACATCCTGAAGTAGATTTTTCTGCAGCTCAAGGTAAACTATTCATGCAGATGCTGTTTTGCTGCTTGTTGGGCATGAGCTGTGGCTAAAATCCCCCACTTTATTTTTTACCTTACTCCACACTCAAGTCAAAAAGATTAATCATCATTTTGTAATTAAAAGCAATTGCAGATTCAGGTCCTTTGTGCATCTGTTTACAGTCAATTTTAGACTGCAAGTCTGTTCAGTCTCATGTTCTAAATTACTTAGATGTGAGTTGTGCATGAGGGGTCTGTAGGCTGGGCTGTGTGCCAGCTTAATGGCCTGGTGGAATAAATTCATTCACTGAGGCTGCAGATTAGCAGCTGAAACAGTCCCATGTTTATGGGGGCTGGGTCTCTGATGATTCAACATACTGCTTGTTATAAAGATCCTGGAAGGAAGGAAGGTCACATACACTGATAGCCTGGAATGTCTGTACAACCCTCTGAGCGCTTTGCAGCTTATTAAGATGCTCTGCTGCTGTGCTTTCTTTTACCATATGACAACTAGGTTGTAGCTGTTGTTGGCAGTAGTTCACAGCTTAGCATTTGATGAGCACTTTTTTTACTGTATTGTGAAGATTTTGTTGCCTGTGGATATATTTATTCACTGGATAAACTGAAAAGGGTAAATGATAAGTGTGTGGCAGCTTAGACCGTTGTTACGACTCGAAAAGCATTTGCCTGTAATGGACGTGAGGGTAACATGATGCCGTGTTTCTTCTATTCACATCAGAGTGATTTGGAAATTACTTTGCAAAAAAAGGTTCTCTACTGGGATGTTGTTAGAAAAATGTTAAAACTAATAATTTTCACACTTCCATTTCATTAATTTAAAACCAATTGGCAAAATGTACCTACAGTTTATGAGGTGGCAAACGGAGAAATGTTCATTCCATATTACACTGTAAATTAGATTAAAATCTCAATATTGGGCTCAGAGCAGGAACCATGGGGGATTTTTTGAAAGCTACAAAAATGGAAAACTGACTCTGTTAGGGACAACTTCTTACAAAGAAATTTTCCACTGTGAAACATTTCACATTTAGTAGAAACTGAAATGACACCACACAGGTAGGGACAGAAGATAACAATGATGACAATTGTTATCAGTGTCTAAAACATGTTTGCGGCTCTATTTAAATCAAGTGTTTTTTGGAGAGTAAATGCTGGCGTTTTTTTAATGCAAGTAATAGTAATGAGAGTGATTTCAGACATTTCAGTCCAGGGGTTGTCAATTTTGCAATTCCAAACGTAGACGGGGGCTGTAGATGGAGTAAACTATCATTAACATTCTATCACAGGTCAAAATGTCAGCTGTAAAAAAATGAATAAATGTCTTTTGTCCATCAGCACCTGGTGTGGCAGACAATATTAGCCATAGATGAGGTGCCATTTTGTTTGCTATTGTAATTGGCATTGATATTTCTAGTGGTGAGTGCCCTATAAAGCTGGTATTTCTGTCTATGTTTTGAAAAAAATTTAACTACGACATCTAGTGGCTTGTAAAATATGGAGCAGCCCTCTATAAAAGATCTAAATAGTCAAAATAAATGGAATATGGATGTTTAGAGCAGCTCCACTCTCTGCACATTGTATTTTGCCACAGTAACCTCTAGCTGTTGGTTTGACCTTTTTTTTTTTTTCTTTCCGTACAGACTTCCCACAGATGCAGTGCATCCGTGCTTTTGTTGCCCAGCAGCCAGATGAGCTGTCATTAGATAAAGCTGATATCATTTTAGTGCACCAAAAGACTACTGACCGTAAGTTCATCAGATCCACCCTTTTCATCCCTATCTTGCTTACAGAGTCATTAACCTGCCGTTTTTACTGTAAAACAGCACCATACCTTTTGTGACGGGTTCTTTCCTTTTCACAGGTTGGGTCGAGGGGACCAGACTGCCTGATCGCCATTGTGGATGGGTACCTGAATCCCATTTGGAAACCATCAGCAACCCTAGAGTCCGACAACACAACCTGTTGGATGCTCTCAAACTAACAACAGCCACCGCTGCTGTTTGAGCCAGACACTCAGAGTGGGACTAAACAGACGGACATCCTGGGACCACCAAACAATAAGACTTTTCTCTGTTTATGCAAAAAAGAATTTGGATCAACAGACACTTGGTGCTCCACATGGGGATTTCATTATGATGCTTACAAGAGAGCAGTAACTTGGACGGTGTGAGAATACATCTCAATGTAGCATCGCCAACAGCTGAGGCCTGCCTGAAAGCTTTTTTGGACATTGTGACTATTTACTGTTGTCGGCAGCACATTCCAAACAAAACTGTGTGTGTACAGTAATACATCAGCTCACTATTGTCTTAGACGATTATGTTCAAAGGGAATTACCTTCTTCCAAGAAATACTATTTTTGGAAAATGTATTTTTTATGTGTGTATACAAAACAGCATTTAATTGTTGTTTTTATTGTCTTTTAATTTGGGCACCTACATGCAGGAGAAATAGCTGAATGAATTCAAAATGTACAGAGATAATTCAAACATGTACATAACTTTGGTTACATATTGAGGACATTTCAATCCATACATACTATTGGAATTAAAACACATTTGCACATTGAGCGGGCGCCAGAGTGAGCTCATTGTAAAATTAAGTTTTGGTCATTTATAAATAAAACTGCAGCACCGAGAAGATCAGCAGAGATCCTATGCTTCAGCAGGACCTGGACAGAACAATGCGAACGGTGCAGATGATGAAGTAATGCACGACATGCACGTAGCGTGGGCGAAGCCTAACTTTGGGCGTGGCCGTGCGTCGCTCTTGCCCAGCATCTGCAGCCATTGCGTACATGCGCCGTCACTCAAACAAAATAGGGCTGTACGAACTGTCAACACGCTCTGACATTTATCCAATAAACGCTCAGTAAACACGCCTTTGATTTTCCTTGAAAGGACTCGTTCAGTTGTCAATCTACGCCGTCGTCTCTGATTGGCCACTGGTGTAGTAGGCGGGCTTTGCAGTAATGTTGTTTTCGTTCAGGAGCATCCAAGTTGATCAGTAGACATCTTTGACATTGATCGCATTCCCTTACCTAAGGACTACATTTGATCTGAAATTGTTTACCCCCGGGGTTCTTCACGGCCAAAGAGACCGTTGGATTATTTCTGCATCTGTCCTGCTTTGAACGTCACATTTTTGTCTTTTTCAAAGGTATGTTCTTGTATTTCGTAGCTCCGTTAGCCTAAGGCTAGGTGCTAGCATTGAAGTTGTCAGCTAGCGTCGTAAACAGCTTATTTTGGATACCGGTAGGGAAGACACAAATTTACAGGTTAGCTACATGAGGGCTTTGACAGCTGGTTAACTCCAGCCATTTGTGCCATAGGTTTGGTTGGCCAGTGTTAAAGGGAAAGCTAGCTTACCGTTAGCCGATGCCTGTGCACTGTTGTTGTGAAAAGTGACGTGGCCTCACTTGGCCACGACCCAGAACCCCAAAACTGGTGTAATCGAGACCAGAACAATCTGTTATGTTTCACAAAGCTAGAACTGAAATTGACTGTTCTTGGTGGCTGACGATGAAGGCATATTGTGTGGGAGCTTTTGGAAAACCAGAGCCTCACCCACTCCACCCACTGTTGGCTGTTTACTACCCCAGAAGCTTACTGAGTTAAACGGTGGCACAGATATTAGATATTTTGGGGTTTCTTATGTAAGCAGATTTAGCATTTCTGTTTACAAAGACTCATATTCAACAGAATAAATTGTACATTTGTTACCATGTAATTAACGTTATACACTTATTGTACATAACGGTTTTCTATAAATTCGGCCGAGGAGATATTTTTTGATGACCAGATTAAATTTCAGTTTTAGGCTAGTCCATAAAATTAAAAGCTGCAATTAAAAATACAGATAATGTAGTCATTGAAACTTTACAAAACGGTTATTCCAGCCTAATTTGTATTTGGTTCACAGCAACGAAAGAGAAGCAGCTAATTCCCCATTTCCACAATTTCATTTTTGACAATTAGTTGTCAAAAGGGTTTTATTGTCAAAAGTTCAGGTCTTATTTAAATGCTCAAAGATGTAAAGTCATCCACACTGATTTTTAAGTACAGATAAAGCAAGTCAGTAATTTATTCACTTAAGTCACACACACAAACACACAAAATTCTGTTATCACACCTGTGGGTGGTGTGTCATCCTCAGTATCAGGTCCTCTTCCACTGCATCCTGACTGCACTCCTCTGGATCGAGAGTTCTGTTGTTGTTCCTACTTCTTGTTCAACCTATTGGAGCCATTTTCCCACTTTAGGGGTCACAGCCTTGTGTGATCCTACCACCACTGCGACTACTTTGACCTTCACTTTCCACATCCTCTCCAGTTCTTTTAGTACTTGCTACTTCTCCATTTCTCTCGATGTTTCTGTCACTTGGGACTGTTATGTGTAGCACCACTGCATTCTCCCTCTCCAACACTACAATGTCTGGCTGGTTAGCCACTGCTTTCCTGTCAGGATGTGGAAGTCCTACAGGATCTTTGCTCTTTTGTTCTCTATGGACTTCTGGACTTTGAGTGATCCAGCCCATACTCTATGCAGATGTTCCTGTACGCAATGACAGATAGTTGGTTGTACCATTTAGTTTAGGCCATGGCCTACATTCACACTTACATGCAACACTCTCTACAACCACAAAACACTTGATTAAAAACATGCTTCTCCTTTAGCAACAATGATGCACTCTTGAAGCACAGTATCACTTGACAGAATGCGCTGGTTGGTGAAGTCAGCGAACGCTCTTTCTCCTTTGTCTAGTTGGTAACTAATTCTATTGTGAGTGAATTCCTGTTTGTTTCTTTGTGTTGTTTTCAGATG
Source organism: Channa striata (assembly GCA_033026295.1). Taxonomy (NCBI): domain Eukaryota; kingdom Metazoa; phylum Chordata; class Actinopteri; order Anabantiformes; family Channidae; genus Channa; species Channa striata. The sequence goes on along the minus strand of CM065175.1, from coordinate 18,213,931 downwards.
GGCAGTCACTACCAGCGCACTGTACCACTGGAAGTGAGGAGAGCAGAGGGAGAGAGAGTTCGGGCTAAGCATCCTGACAAAATACCGGTAAATATGAGAGCTGGCTTATGAGAGCTGGTCTTTATGATGTCACGGAGGACGAGGGTCAGCATGGCCACTCTAAACTGTCTACACAGCGAAATGCTATACACTGTGTGTAGAACTGGTAGGAGTACACAAGCTTAATACTCAAGTAAAAGTCCAAGTACTGGCCTAATAAATTCTCAAGTACAACTACTATTTCAAATCTTTCACTCAAGTAAAAGTACTAAGCAGATTATTTATGTTTTATATCAAGTACAAAAGTTAAACCACTTTAACCCCTTTATTTGCCGATAGGTGGTTAACCCATAATGATACGTCAGCATTTATTAGTTGAGAATATTTAAAAAATTATAATTAAAACCACCAGGTGGTGTAGTTGTAGCTGATCAGTGTTTATGTTGTAATGACAGACATTTCGACATGTATTTAAATTCCGTTCTTTAAACAGAGAACCAGCTTTCTAAGTTCATTATCCAATTTTAACTGTACAGTAGTCTGAATTTACAGTCACAAGAAAAGCTAATTGCAAAGATATGACAGAAAACATGTTTAGTCAACTTAGAAATTTTGGGTTTGTTGATTTTTTTTTTTTTTTTTGACTTTGCTGAAGATCAGATTACATTTCATGACTGATTTATGCAGAAAACCAGTAAAATGCAAACAGTGCCATCATTTTCTCTTGTGACTTATTTCTTGTTTAGAATTTGGTACATGAATATGAGCTGTTCCTCTGTTATTCAAATTAATTTTTGCTTATGTTCTTTTTAAACTAGATTATTGTAGAGAGGGCCCCAAGGTCACGAGCTCCTGAACTGGACAAGAAGAAATACCTAGTGCCCTCAGATTTAACAGGTAAAATACGCAAACACATGCTAGTCTTCAGAAAACTCTTTTTAATGTCTAGTGGCTTCATGACCTCCACACTAAACAAATTGCAAGGCTGTAAGAAGGGGTTGGCTTTGCTGGTCAGTCACCTTAGAAATTTGGTCAAAGGATGATAGTAATAACCCCAAAAATACATAGATAACATATACATAGATATGAAAATGTCTACATACATGATTATATAGGTTACATAAGATGTGTTTGACTTGTATGAGACTAGTAGTAATGTTATTTGCCACTGATGGACCAATCAGAGTGACAGATTTTGGGATGACCTGCGACCTGATCATCTCGTTTTTTTTTTTTTTTTGACATGAAATAAAACAACTCTGGGTGACCTTCACTCTTTGACTTGTTGCTTTCCTGTGTTAGTGGGCCAGCTGTGCTTTCTGATTCGCCAACGTGTGTCCTTGAGACCTGAAGAGGCACTCTTCTTCTTCGTTCACAACTCCCTCCCCCCATCCAGCTCCACACTCTCTGCTGTATATGAGGTAACTGCACCCATTCTATGTTCTGCGTATGCGCACACTCTCACTTTTGTATTTATTACATGCTTTACTGCCTCACGTGTGTGGATACTGTTGGGAGTGTAGGGTTTTCCCGCTGTGATGAATGAATTCTCTCTCTTGCACATTCACACCCCCACACAGAAACTCAAACAACGTCCTTTTAGCTAAGCCTTGCTAGACAGGTCGGGTTGGGTACCATTGATGCTTCGAACAAATTCCAGTAACTCCATTTATGAAGAGATTTATATCAAACACTGGCTATATTGATAACGTGTAGTCATTCTGAAAATGACTACACTTAACGGAAGTTCAAGTGATCTCAAAATAGAGCAAGTTGTGTGTGTTAATTTTTGACTGAAGTTAAAATGTCAAAGGATAAGTTTTGTTTTTCTTATTGCCTATTGTTTTCAATGGCTGCTATGAATGTGTCAGTGCCTGCACATACTTAAATATATAAATTATTATTTATTCTCTGATTTCTACACCAGGAGCACCATGAAGAAGATCTGTTTCTCTACATGACCTACAGTAATGAGAGTGTGTATGGTGCCTGAGGGAAGACAAAAGACTGGAGAAAAAGACAAAGAGAATGAGAGGAGGAAAAAGTGACATAGTCTTTACACCAATATTATTCTGTATGATATAAGTTTTGATAAGTAACTACAGTACATGATAGAAGAAAGGCTTCGCACAAGGATAAAGTGTCAGTATTTTGGGGTTGAGCGTTACGCATTGTATTACATTTATGTTGATTTCTTTGGTTAAAGAAAAAAGAGGAAGGGGTAAAAAAAGAGAAAGCACTGTTAAAGGAAGTTATATTTAAAATAAGTTGAGAGCTCTTGTCTTTCTCAGTCATCTGTATTTAATGCAAATAGTATTTTTTTTGTAAATTAATATCATAAACTTTTGTGGAAAATAAAGACAAAAGTGCAAACAATTGTTTTTTTTTGTGTGTGTGTGGGTCTCTGTGAGCAAACTGGTTTTGGAATGAAAGAAATTCAAAGTTTTAATAGAATGTTTCTGAGCTTACAAATAGAGCATGGCTTGGGAGTTTTTTTGCATTGAAAGATGATGCTCAGTTGTCACATAAGATGCTTTTAAACACACGGTAGCACAATATAGGGTCACTTGTAGTCTATGTGCGAGGTTGTGGAGAAGGGAAAAGACAGGATAGATCATGGTAAAGTTTTCTCTCTTCACTTACAATATGAGTCACTAGTCACTTAAAATGGTTTAATTTTTTCATACCATCTTGACACATATTCAGGAGGCGTTTATCTTATTTGTGGCCTTTTGAAAAAAGGAGGTTACATAACGTCATTGTCATTTGACCAGCCAGGACTGAAAGACTTCCCTGGTAAATCGAAAGTTAGACAAGCAGAATAGAGGAGACATGGAGATGCAAAAGATCGCCACAGAGGAGGAACTGAAGAAAGGAGATGAAGGAAGAATTGAGCCAACCCTGAAAGACAAAACTGAAGGTACAAGGTGTTTTATTAAATCAGGCCTCACTTACAAATGCAAAGCCTTTATTGTGGGAAAAAATTTATGTGTATATGTTGCAGGAATTTTTGGGGGCAAATATTTCCACATAATGTTTTTATAAATGTAAAAGATTCCTATTAACACAAGGTTTGACTTTCTTGGATTTTACTTTGGAATACGTTGAGTGTTCAAAAGCTATTTGCAGATGTGTCTTTAAACCCTGTCTGTATTTTTGTCTTGCTTTAGAGGAAGCAGAACCAGAGCACTATGCTAAACTACGGCCATCTGAAAACATCTATTGTGAATCTGTCTATAGTGGTGGTCCACTTATAACAAAAGAAGGTAATTTTTAAAAATGTCTTTCATGTTTGCACTCTGTTTAATGAACAACTGAAACGTCCAGAGGCAGCGTGTTTCTGCTCGCTTCTAATTGCATCGTTTCTGTCAAAAAAACTAAACACAGAAAATTCAGCATAACATTAAAAACATTGTTTAACTGCATTAAAGTATTTCCACTCAAAGACTTTTCAAAGTAAAAAAAAAGAAGAAGCAGCTTGGCAATAACTGCTAAGTAACCGCAGTTGTTGTTCATCGTTATGGTATCTATTATACTGTACAGAAATTACAGCAATATTTGAAAATGTATGATGCATATTTCTCAGAAAGTCAAGTCAAAAACCAAAAAGCAGAAGCAAAGTTTTGAAATCATAAAGCAAAGTAAGCATGTCTAGTAAATGCCTAAACTAAAAAGTGTGTGACTCCGATAACTATGTGTAATGTCCTGTGGGCATTAAATATAAAAAAAACCTTTCAGGTGAGTTCAGATAAGGATACATAGCGGTTTTTAAACTGCGTGTGAGCTGTTGAGTCAAGCTCCAGAAAACACGTCTCCACAAAGAGCAGACTTATCAGGTAAGAATGGTTAAAAATTAAACGGTTCAAAAGAAGCACGCTTGTTAGATAAGTCACTTTAATTCACAGGTAGCGCACAGTTTAGCTGGTAAGTACTCACAATAAAAGTGTAGTTCAAAGGCGCAAAAACATCCGATCAGAGAACAGTCAATGTCCAGAGTACAGGAGAGTTATTTATTTAATGTCGGAGGAGAACAGATATGAGAGGAGACAATAAAAGCAAAGTCCATGGATATATAAAAATAATAAGTAGGAGAAAGCAGAGATGAAGTCCAATCTAAAAAGAATACAGGTAAAAGAGGGAATGCACAAAAAAACCAGCGTAACTGAGAGAACAGCTTAGCAGGAAATGGGAAGTTATTTAAGGCTGAAAAGATTAATTGGTAACTGGGCAGGTGCATGAGGGGGCTCGAGACATTGGGTAATCAAGAATGAAGCCCTGTGTGTGTGTGTGCGTGTGAATGCGTGTGAGTGCGTGTGTGTGGTTGTGTGGGTGTGTGAGTGCGTGTGTGTGTATGCACGCACATGTGTGGAAACCGGGAACTGAGGGCAGAAAAAGAAGATCTGTTGCGAGAAGGAAGGAGCAGGAAAAAAAAATCTAAACAAGAGAACAGAAGAAGAGGACTAACACAAAAATAGGAACACAGGAAACAACTACATCGTTCTCAAAATATCAATGCTACTACCACAAAGGCACATTTTACATTCTTATCACAGTCTATAAACTATTTACCATAATTAACAAACTTATATTACATTAACAAACAAAGTTAACAAAGTAAATAATCCTAATTTTCTTTTATGATTCATAATGCATAGTTCTTTTCCTCAGCTCAATTATTTGTTTTATAACTTAAAATTTGTTTCATTCTTTGACAGCATTTAGCTGTAATAAGTAATATCTGTATTGCATGTAATAAAACATGTGTCTGTCCTAGTAATAAAAAAAAACTTAGGATTGGAACCTGCACTAAAACATTATTGACAGATATGGTGTAATAAGGAAAAGAATTAAACATGATTTATTATGTTATTGTGTTTGCCAGCGCGTTAACTCAGAAGTTCATGTACAATCAAGTTTAGAAACACTGGAACATTGATAAGTGTTTTGGCATTTTGGTCTCTGGACACCACCACAGTGAATTTCAAATCAAGGACTTAAGATGTGAGCGAAGCCAAGGGGGAAGCACCGACCGCAGTTAGTAACATCTGCACATATTCCAGTCCGTCTACACAACACACACAACAGCACGTCCTGCAGCCACTACAGCTTTCTTTGTTCACTGCTTGTTTTTTAAAACACTTTCTCAGGGATGTCTGTAATATTTGTTCTGTGTTTTATGGCTTTTCTTTTGTAATACTGCTCCGATATAAGAAGAAGAAAACAGTGGAATGAGGAAATAGCTAAACCGGGTGTGTTATTGTTTTGAGTGATAAGCCACTAATCGGAGTTGGGTTGAATATGCCAAATTAAGCTCACGACACAAAGTGCATTAAAGCTGCAGAATTAGATGGTATTTATGTTTCTTTTAACTTTTTACAGTAAACTGATCAGCCCCTTGCCTGGAAAAGCTATATTTGGACTGTTTTTATTAAAAGAATGACACACGTCACATGACACTTTTGTTTATCTCTTAGCTTCAGGGGGAAAGTCTCGAGTTTCGGGCAAGGGCTGCTGTGATGTTCCCTTTGTTTCACAAGATCCTTCACTTTAGTTTCATATTTACAAAGTCAGTGTTTGAACGTACATCACAGACGACTATGTTCTGTCTCCGAACAGTGTGCGCCACAAACACTGATATTAAAATGTTGTCAAAGGAGAGCGTCTATCTGTTGTTTTGGAGCACAGTGCCTCCAGTCTGATAGTGTGTGTCTGTGTTTGTGCCACACACATTCCTGAATAGGGAGAGAGCGGCACAGTGAAGGCTTTTTCGGGACACGAGGAACAAGTGGAACATTGCTTTTCATGAATAATTCAGTAAACTGTGAAGGCCATGTTGCTATGGATGCGACGCAGGGTTGGTTGGGGGTAGAAGGGGGGCGGGAGGACTCTTAAATCTGCACTCTTTCAGTCAGACGTGAGTCAGCAGTACAGGAGGACGGAGCAGGGATAGAGTAAACAAGCTTCCTCACAAATCCCAGCACACTTTTCTACATGTACATCAAATTCTTTCGCAGTTTTGGCGAGGATAAGAAAGATGAAGCTAAGGAAAACTTGTCATCCAAGTTGTCCGTTGAGCTGGAAGGAGAGAAAGGTAGACGTGGAAGCTTCGCCGACTGTTGTTGTTGTGCGTACTGACATGCCTCTAACAGCTTGTCTTCTTCCTCAGGGAGTCAGAGCACAGGAAATGCTCGCCTGTACCGTGCAGGGTGTTTTTTCCTCACAGTGATCTGCCTGATCCTGGTACTGGTTGTCATCATCCTCAGCGTGAAAAGTGAGTATCTACGGCCATGGATCTCAATTCCTGTCAGGGCTGTAAACAAACCTGCGACCGGCTGGGTTGTGTTCGCAGCAACAAAGCTGATGTCGCTGGCAAACGCAGAGGCAAAAGAATCTGTGTCGGGAATCATCGTCACAGTGTGTGTCCCTCAGCCCTGCTGCAGCCTGAGGGCACCATTATTTTCCTCTCATCTCCTCCCACTGTGCTCTCATTTGCAGTTCAAAATGGATCCACAGCCTGCTCAGAGAGACCGAAAATACAGCCAAAGATCCAAAACTGCTCTCTCACTCCAGGCTGCAGCTTCGAGGACTGCCAGGCTCACTACTACGTTCAACCCAAACGTGAGGGAAAAGTCACGGGGAAAAAAAAAAGATTATAGAAAATGTCGAATAAGCAGCTACATCATGGAATGAAAGACAAACTGTGTCAAAACCCCAGGGTTTTGGTGATAGTTCTGCTTTCCTGGATACCAACATGGTTTGCCAGACAGAGGAAGTTAGTTCATATGCCTGTTTTTAGAGAACTGAGAAGATTTCATGCAATTTAAATCAAGATTTAGCTGAGTTTCATCAACTTTGTCATTTTCCGTTAGACATATGTCCTAGTTAACGAGGAAATACACCATATATACACAGGCCTACAAAATATATTCATATATGCACAAATATGAGCAAACATCAGCAAAAGCACAAGGAAGAACAGAGGCTGGATCTGAATATGAAGTTATTTAAATGTAGGGTAATTTAATATGGATTTGCAAAGGGACCTTTTTTGCACTTTTTAAAAACATTTTCTATCTTTCCCTCTTTCTTTCCAGATCTCGGCTGCAAGCAGTGTGCTAACGGGTGGCTGACGTTCGGCCGATCCTGTTTTTACCTGTCCACCTACAGGTTGAGCTGGGAGGAGAGCCAGAAAAACTGCACCAGCAGAGGAGGGTCTCTGGCTGTCATCACCAGTCAGAGTGTTCAGGTCCTTCCCTGACCTTGTAGTATATCTTTGTGGTAATAAAAACGGTTGAGATGTTTTGTGTAAATATGAACTGGCGCTCTGTCTTCTAGAACTTTCTGACTAAGGAGGGAAAACTCAGTTACTGGATTGGACTGAGAAACAACCAAGACAGATGGGCCTGGGTCAATCAGACTGCGCTGCAACAGAGGTTATTCCCCTATCAACACAATAGTAGATAAATGACTTATCTTAGTCATCTTTAGGTTTTTTTTATGCCGTGAATGTGAGTGCACTGTGAGTGGATATTTCAAAATTAGTATTTTCTCTGCTTTAGTGAAAGTAAATGACCACAGTATCGAGGGATCTCATGTTAATAATCGGTATTTGTTTCCATTGTTTGCAGTTACTGGGCTGCAGATAACTCAGCAGGAGACTGTGGGATGTTGTGCAGTGGTGATCCAGCTGACAGGAACTGGCAGAAGGCGTCCTGCCAAATGTACTCCTACTTCATCTGTCAGTTGCAGTTCTGACAGCAGCCGTCCTCACTAACGGGACAATGAGGAAACCAACTCCCTATCAACAAGCTTCTTCTCAATAACATTTCAAACAATTTATCTTTCCACTTTACACCTACAATCAGTCAAATACATGTTTAGATAAGATAGATTTAATAGTAGTGATAGTTTTAGAAAATAGTTTTGTGTTTACCACAGAGATGTGCAGTCTGATTTTTATAAGTTGCTGTTGTGTAGCACAATTTGTATTCTAATATCACGCTCATAAGTTCGTATAAGAACTAATCAGGGTTCCTCTGTATGATTCCATGTACTGCTGTACAACAAAAAAAATAAATAAAAGGCCAGTCAGTATGTTTCAACAAGTTTTCTCTTTATTTAAAATATTCATGTAACTTCATATGTCTATATTACACTTTATTTTAGCTCAGTATATAATTCTGCTACATATTTTTTACCATCCATCTATGGATGCTGCTATAATTGCTGTATACAGTCTATATATATATATACAAGTATATATATTGCTAAGGAAGTAAAAACTCTTTTCTCCTGTGTAACGCTACAGCAATAATTGCACCGTTGACTATAAAAACTGAAACAGTTAAATCCTCTTTTTACAACTTTCACTGAAAATCATCAACTTATTTGATGGCCTCAGAAAATGCACTTCAAGTTCAAAGACAGAATTTAGACATATTTGATGTCTTCATCTTCATCCAGATGTTTCTGCTCCATCTCAAAACCTAAGGCACTGTGGCGAATCACTTCCCATCTTGACAGATTCCCCTTGTTGTTAAATCTGCCATTTTTAGGTCTGATCGTGGAGGTTGACGCCTTCCCGTGTCAGTCTTCTCATGTTTTTTCTTTACTTTTTCCTCCCCTTTGGAGAAGCCCTTGATGTGTCGTCTTATCTTGTGCAACATTGGGTCATTTCTGTCCTCAATCCTGCAAATATGACGGAGAAAACCAACAGTCACAGAGGTTTCAAGAAAAAAAAAAAAAAAAAAAAAAAAGGTACACGAAAATCCAATTTGCATGTTTTTTGTTTTTCAAATTTCTTCAGCTCCTTCAACTGCCTGCAGTCTAATTTTCACTCAATACCTTTATTAAACAAATTTTAATAAACAACATTTTGGAAAACGCACGTTGTTGCTTGTGACCACATACAAGACCTTTTAATATGTGTCAGCCTCAAATAACGTTGTGGGTAAAAGGCAATATTCACCCTTTTGCTGATCTAGTGCTTATTATGACTCTTCACACATACAGACAACAGCAACTAATGTTTCCCTATATTAAGTGATATAATTGTTTTTGCTCTGTTGGAGAAAGTTCAATGTGAAGGTTGATTCGACTCTTATGTCCTTACAGTAAAGACAAACATGAGATTTCCAGCAGCAGTTAGTGTAGCTTAACAGAAAGACCAGTGCCTCTAAAAGTCTGAGTGAATATAACATGTTGGTTAATTAATAAAAGCAAATGAATGCCATAACCTGTGGTTGGGGCCATGAGTGACACTGATCTCATTAAAATCTGGTTAAGAAAACAAATACTCCCCCACCCCCCCAAGTTTAACTGTTAATTTGTTTCAGTCCGTACAGGGTGATGATGTTGGGAGTCATCATCACAGTTTTAGAAAGTGAGAGTTGTGCTTCACAGTGCAACATCTGCACTGCATTAAAAGCTACCTAAATTTTGGGTATATGTTTAACTTTTGTTATCACTTAAGTCAGTGTCTTTCTTCTGTACATTTGCTGCTTTGCAAAGTGTGCATTATTTCATTTCAAGTCTCTGCCGTCTCTCTTACCTCAGGTACCAGCGCTCCTTCAGCCCATAGTTTAACCCACATACCCCGAGTCGAGGCCACATGCAGCGGGGGAGGCTCCTCTCCAGCATCAGAGTTGTGGCCACCACCTGCACAACACCATTAAAACTCTTACTATGACATAACAAATACAAGGTGTGTTTACAAGGTTCTTGTCGGCATTTATATTTGAATCTTTAGATGCATTACTTATATGTCCATGTGTATGTGTTACCTGAGTTTTCCAGAGCTCATGCCTCTCTTGGGCCACCCTCCAGTGTGTGTCACTCATCATTGCTATCAGTAGATTCAGTAGAAGGATGTAGGAGACCACAGAGAAGGCGGTGTGAATCACGTGAACGATCGGGGGTGTAAAGATTGTGTGGTCCACAGGCAGATCTATGAGGCCCACACTGAGCTCAAACTGGGAGAAGAGAGTGATGGGGAAAGAGGTGTATGCAGGGAGGGACCCAGGTTCCTGGGTCATATACACAACCCACAGGGCTGAGGAAAGAGGGAAACATTGCTGAGAACACATTCTTAAACACATTTAGAAGCTTTGCCTGAGTTGAAAGTTTGTGCTTGTTGCCCAGAATATACTTACAGGTAGAAAAGGCAATAAGAACAATGAGACTGAGCCACATAAACTTTGCCAGGTCTCCAAATAAAATCTAGGGGGTAATGAGAAACACGATTGTTCAGTTTGAAAAAAACTAATAAAAGTAATTCAATAACTAAAACAAATCTACTTGAAAAACATTTCCGCACAAGAGCGTATAAATAAGCCATTAATTCCGCCTTTCACTTCCTTAATGAAGTCAAGCCTAAGCTGTTTCTCACCTTCTGTATCATGATGACGTAAGGGCCGAGCATTTCAAAACCTCGGGCGAAGAACATCACGTTACACCAGCCGAGAATCAAACAGACCGCCATCACCACGGCCTCTCCCTGCACCTCGCAGACTCTGAATACACACAGCAACACCACCAAGCATGCGTAGCTGATCCTGGTCAGCAGAACAACAGGAAGGTCAGAAGGTCATTCGGAAACACTAGGCTTCATTTTACTGCTCAGGAGAGTTTGTACTCACAGGATGACATGAAAGGGGCCTCCGAGTGCTGTCTGGCCAAAATAGCGCTTTGCCCCCACTCTCAACATGTCAGGGATCTTGTGCAAAGAAGAATACGGCAGGTTGTGAGTGTGCAAATCACTGTAATGCTGCGTACAGCATATATGAAGAAGTTTGATAAATTTACCTCCAGCAACAGGATGGTGAAAGCTCCCAGGACGCTGGTGATTTCACCTACTAGCCGCAGGTGGTCCTTACAGGTCACGTAACTCTCCTGAGGCACGAGAGGTAGTGAATACATTTAAACACACACATATTTCTTCTGTATATATGTTGTCATTATCAGAAGAATCTGACATTTATTTAAATTTTCTATCCAGCAAAACAAATGGTAAATGAATTCTTGGTCTTTCCTCAACTTAAGGAAGTCTTGTGGAATCCGTTGGTAGACAAAGTGCAGAGATCCATCATTCATCACATACCAAAATTATTTTTATACATACATAAATAGGCAGAGGTTTCATGTTGAAGCCTTTAAGAATTTAATTAAATTTGAAATGCTATATATGCTGGTAGTATGTAAGTGTTCTGTACTGTACTATCATAATTTACCATCTTTTAAAACTTGTAAATTCAAATTTTGTAAAGTAACTAGTATCTATACCTTTCAGATAAACACAGCAAAGTAAAAACATTATAGAATTTTGTAACTACACAGAAATATGATATTTATCCCATAACTCCAACGCACTTTGAATCTTTTCTGGATGCGGATGGTTTTGTCTACGTCTGACTGCGTGTAATTCTCTGGAATGTCCTTCAGAGGGCGGAACAGACAACAGAGCGTGAAGTTCCCAATGTACAGCAGATACAGCAGCAGCAGCAGCCTGACACGAGAAAAGAATCAAAAACACTGTAACACAAGCCTGGACATATGCACAGCTCAGATATTTTAATAACAGGTTGGTGTCAATTTTTACCTGAAATAATGTTTCCATACAGGTTCCACTTCAGACTCACGAGCTGCTTCACGGGGGTCAGCTCCAGTATCCTCCTCGTCTGAAAAGCAGAATACAATCTTGGCTTTCAGTGTTTTCGAAGCATGAAATGCTGTATATGTATTTTACCTCTCTCCTCTGGCTGCCCACAATAAGCTCCAGCACCGACATGTTGTCAGCCCACGAATCGATCTCGGTCAGGTCATACAGGTGAGAGGTCATAGGGCCCAGTTTCCACTGCAACACACGTCTTTTATTAACCAGGTGCTGGAATACCTGAGAAAGACACAGCGGTGAGGACAGAAATAGTGGAGACCCGATTCCGACTTTCACTTCCTGTGCTTTACTCACCACATTATTTCCTTTTTTGGCAGCCAGCTTAAGAGGTGTAAGGCCTCGGAAGTTGGGCACCATGTCGAGTGGCACTGATCGGCACATCTCTGCATCGCGTGCCGTGATCAGGTCGATGACCTGGCACGCCACCAACTTGTTGGGCTGCAGAGCCAGAATGTGGAGCACTGTGTTGCCTAGAGAGAGGACAAGAAAAACACTTTACAATACACTACACCAAAACATGAGTACTTACTGATAAAGGACTCAGGAGAGACCAGAAAAATATTAAAGCTTTAATATAAAGTCCCAAATAACTGAGGGTTCATATATCTGCATCTTCCTATACACTTCTTTTTTTTCCTTTTTTTCTTTGCCTCACTTGTAAGTTGTCTGCCAAATGACTAAATGTACATTTTGAGGAATATATAGTAGGTAATAATGGGTTACTAGAAAACAGATTGGAAGAAACTATACTATGAATCAGTACATTGTTATTCTGAATTTCTGCAAAATGGAATTGAGTCTTTTTTCGAAATTCAATCATAACAATGTATTACTTAATAATTAACTACTCTTTTGCATACCATTCAGGTAAGGCGTCACATAATCTTGAGTAATTAGTAAATGTCCACTTTAATTCATGATTAAACAGAACTTCCAAACCGCTTCCCTACACATCAACAGATAAAGAAGAATTCTCCATTTTTTAACCATTTACTCTAAAGGCAAATTCAGTATATTCATATCAACATACCACAGTACATGAAAGATCACTTCTCTTTTAGTAATATCACAGGGACCAATAGGAAGCTGAACTGGGAAACAACCTTGTAGCGTTGAGGTTAACTAATGGTCTGACATACGCTATTAATCTGAATAATTAGTTGTTATTATATTTCTCTTCTATTTTAAGGCTTTTTTTAAAAATGTAGATCGTAAATGGTCAGTTTAATTAGTTTCCTTTTACAGTTACCCATTCACACACACACACACACACCCCCACACACACACACAACAATGACCTTGGCTGACATGCTAGATTCTTGCCTGAAGCACGAGGAGCAAATTGGGGTTCACTGTTTTGCCCAGGAAGATTTCAAACGACTGGTCAAGCTGAGCTGCAGCCACCGTCTCTCTTCCTCAGTGACATCTGTTGTCTCCTGACTGTCTCTTGTCTCCTGACTGTCTCTTGTCTCCTGACTGTCTCTTGTCTCCTGACTGTCTCTTGTCTCCTGACTGTCTCTCTTATCTTTCTTGCCCCTTTTCTCCAACTTTTTTTATTACCGAGATAAACATCACAGTGTAGGTTTATCTAAATAATAAATGTTTTTTATCATGAGTGTCTTCTGCATATCTAAATATTCTCAGTCTCAGAACAGAACACAGAAATAATTTGATAACTGTACAAATTGTATCCACTAATATGTATTCATGTACACTTTCATATTTCAGTGGTCAGTACAAAACAAAAAGGGGATAGTACGTCTTCAGAATTCTCCCAGCTTTTGCTTGTCCATATCTCTTTTATATAAAATTTAAATATCTGTATATACACACACCAAATTTGCAACAGACAGTTTTACATAGGTAGATTAATGGCAATTAACTTTTTTTTGGTGATAAACAGAAATAAATTGCATAGATTTGAAGTTTTTTTTAAATGTAATTAAAATTTTGAATTATGTATTAATTTAAGTTAGAGTTAGATGTAAAGCTAACTTAGTGCTGCTATTAACCCAAGTCATATGATGTTGATTTTAAATTTGTTTGATGACATAAGAACAAGTTATCCATCCTTAACACCCAAACACTCGCAGACAAATTAAATTTGTCATAAAATGTTCATTTTCATCAAAGCCATAAATATAAAAATATTTCCAAGCATTTCTGCTTTGTATAAGCAGCCAATGGTTTTCTGCTGCTGGTATAAACAAGCTCACGGGCTGCATTTCACAGGACAGTGTCTCTGGAGAAAGGCATTTTTTAATCTTAATACTGAATTTATTTGTTCCATATAATAGTTACCATTACGCAAACCACACTGACAGAAGAGCTAGGACAATGTTTCAAAATAAATAAAAACAGGATTCAATAATTTAAGTCATTTGTTGGCTTTAAAATGAAAATATTTTGGACCAAAAGCTTGTATTGCTGAAATTAAGATTGTTCCTCATTATTTCATCACCAACTACTCACGTTAAATGCGATTAAACACACGCAAAGGAAGCAAGAAGAGAAGGACAATAATATTTAAACGATCACAGTAAAACACAGATATTCTTCAGTTACTTTGCTAGAAAAGTCAGTATTTCCTACCTCGGTAATCCTGGACCCTGGTGCTGGCCCCAGCATCGATTATCATGGAAATCAATTCTTCATTCCCTGCACATGCAGCAAAAGACAGGATGTGCTCCCCTGCCAAAGAAATGCACATTTTGAAAAACATGCCCATTTTGTGTCACACAGAACATACATTTTATTTATTTAGCACATGTTTAATACTGATGTTCCATACAGACATTTATTATAAGGAATTTGAGATTTTTCAGTGTTGTGGAGACAAAGGACTTCAAGACATGTGCATTTTAGGTTCATTCTTACTCACCACAGTAAACGAGTCCACCTAACCTCTTCCTGAAGTACAAGCCAGTGACTCGAGGTGCAGCCACATCACCACCACGTTTAATGAGGTGCTGGACTAAAGTGACGTTCTGATTAACCACAGCGATGTGGAGCGGAGTCACACCTGAGGCAGAGGAGTGAAAGTCAGCGGATATACAGCAACGTCCCTGAAACTGAAGGGCTTCATTTCAGCCTCATGTATATTTGCTTATGTCTGAAATGGGTTATGCTGTTTTACTGTAATCAGCAGGAATAAAGTATTTAAATTATTACTTACTAAGATTAGCAATAACACACTATAAAAACACTAAATAACACAGAATTAAACTCTTGTGTTGTGACTTTTAAGATCTCAGATCACACAATTAAATTTAACTATCAAAAGTCTAAGTCATATACACAATGGCCTCATGCCAACTTAAACAATCACTATATTGCAGTCATATAGTAAGATCATAAAGGCTAGTGGCATGGTTTGTCATCTATTTGTGTTTTGTGGCCATGATTCTTGTAATGTGTAATCAATGTTTCTTATTTCCATATGTCTCTTCTTAATTTTTTATTTGTTGGTGATCGTAATTTTAACAATGTAGACGCCCTTGTGCAATATAGTTTAACTGCGTGATTATGTGATTATGCTTCTGTCCTTGATTGTGACTTCAAGTACTGCATGCCAACCTTGGAAAAGTTCAGAAGTCATGGGCTCATTGATGAGTTCAG
Organism: Channa striata; assembly: GCA_033026295.1. Taxonomy (NCBI): domain Eukaryota; kingdom Metazoa; phylum Chordata; class Actinopteri; order Anabantiformes; family Channidae; genus Channa; species Channa striata. The sequence continues at coordinate 18,198,603 of CM065175.1, read as the reverse complement.
GTGCTCCGTCCATCAAAGCCACAGCCGCCTCCAGGTTATTATTCATCACAGCAATATGAAGTGCTGTCTCCCCAAGAGCACCTAAGTCACAATATTACAAAATTCATAATTGATACTGTCCTACACAGAAATATTTAAATTTACAGTTTAGCCGCACCTCTCTCAAAGATATTAGTGGATGCGCAGTTGAGCAATTTCTTGATACAACCATCCCTGTTCTTTTTCGCCTCGTAGAAGAGAGGAATTTCGTTTATGCTAAAGGACAGAAGAAAAGCACAGAATTATGTTTAATGCTGTTTGAATAGCTTATCAATCAGTTAGACGATAAATAAATTAATAAAAATGTATCTGTAGAGGACCTTTTCTGTAGGTTCACATAATTGTCACAAAAAATTATTTACAGATGATCGACCCAAAATACACAAAAAAGTAGAAAGAAAAAGTTGGAAACAGATAAAAGCTTGTTACAGATAAAACCTGCTCACAGTAAACCAACAAGGTTTGTGTTAAAATATATATAAGCATTAACCCCAAACAATTATAACACACATACTGACCCATAAAGAAACATGAAATTCAGGCTAGACAGATGAATTTTTAGTCTGTTTTGTTGAGCCTGTTCCAGTGGCTTGGAGCCACATTGGATTTATTATACATTTTGTTACAGATAAAAGAATTTAAAACTTGACGAAGCTTCAGGGTTCATAAATCAAAGGCATTTCTAATAGATTTCTAACTATAATACAGGACCGTGCAGTCCCTTAAAGTCTAACTAAATAAATTACTGTACAGTTAAAATGTGAGTGAACTGGCCATGTGTCAATGTGAGATCCAGCTGTGTATCTTCAGCATAACTATAGAAAGAATCACAGCAGCCTCCGGGCAACACCGTGAACAGATAATATACGGCGTACAGATTTAAAAGTAATGGTTGTAAATTTCTCATTGGAATGAATAAACTACCATCTATCAATCTATCTGTCCATCTATCTATCCATTTATCTGGTTATTAGAAGATTCAGTTATGGGATCATGGCATGTGATGCTGCTGAACTGTCCTGTGTGTTATACAGAGAGATGATTTTTCATAAGGCCACATTCATTGATTCTGACATGGTAAAAAAGAAACTCCCAAGACAATCACAGAGTTGAACTGGCACATATGAGGCAATTTTTAACATTGCTCATCCACCAACTGAACTATTAGCACAGATGTAGCAGCCAGTGACTCTTGGAAAAGAAGGTTTGATATTAGATTACTGTGATTTCATAAGAGACCCATCAGTCTTGATGAGGTGGAGCAAAGGAAAAAAAAAACTAAATTGCAGCTTAATTATCAGGGCAACCAGCTCCCTACATAATTATGAAAGGCTCATTCCAAGCTAAAGAAAATCTTTGTTTAATATTTTTAGGTGATTGCACACTAATAAAAACATAATTTTGAATACCATATCGCATTTCTATTGACACAGCCTTTTCAAATCTTACACACTGCACCACTCAAATTTGACAGGGTCAAACATCTCAAAAGCTTTGGCTAATTTTTTAAAAATCATGGTTCTCAAAGCTTAACATTGTCCAAACAGGTTATACCTGTTTTTATAATTTCTTTAAGTAATATCCACATAATAATGCAAAAAGGGAAAGGTTCTATATTTTTGAAATGTAAGACTGTACGAGTAAGAAGCAAATAATCTGTTTTGGTGAAAAGGACATACAGTTGAAAATGATTTGCTACAAAATGTTAAACTGTTTTTATTTGTAGAATTGTAAAAATTGCAATAAATAAATACATATTGGAAAGAATTATAACACTTGCAACTTAAAAACTTGGCCAAAACTATAAATAACTGTACATAATTTAAGGTTTACTTGATACTATATAAGAGCAATATAAGATTTTTCAATATTTGGTCAGTGGTATACTACTTTTATTTGGTTTAGGAAAATAGAAAACACTAAAATAAATATAACTTACATAAATGGCCATATAACATAAGTTTGACATTGAGGATTTCACATGATAAGGGCAAGAATAAGAGAAAGTGCAACTCTAGACAGCCCTAAAATTCCCCCCCTCCTAAATTTATTTTCATGAATTAATGTTCCCAGAACACATTTTCTTTTTATGATTAAAGTTGATGACAGGGATTTTATCAATTTAATTATGACTTAATTATGACTTTCATCAGTCCTACTGAAAATTGCATTAGGTCAGTTTGGACACGTCAAACAGAGACAGACCTAAATTGGGTTATTATCACTGAATAATAAAAGTTTTATCATTTTATTAGATTGACTTTGACATGGCCGACATTCCAGATACCTCTTAAAACACATTGTAAAAAAAAAGCACTGAAGAGTTTGTCTTCAGGAAAATGGAATAATTAATCAAAAATGTTATAACAAAGTTTGTTTTAGCAAAGTGCAATTTACTGAATTCACTAAAACAATAACTGGAAACAATCAAATAACACATAAATAAGACCAAACTTGTTTTGACTCATTGGATCATCACATCGACGTGTTATGACAGGATGGCTTAATTCACGTAATAACATAAGACAGCAGGGCAATACCATATTAGCTAGATAACATTAAAAACCTACTAAAATGAAAACAGAAATACTGTATTTAAAGTCAAATACCAAAATCAATAGCTTTGCGTCTCTTACAGTTTGCTGTGGAGCAGAAAGGTTTCATCCAACATTCTATCCCATTCTTTCTTGTTTTCAATGCAAAACCTCAACTGGCTCCACCAAGATTTAAGGTCATTTGGAGAAAATCTGGTCAGATTCGGAGACATTTACCTGATGCGTGACTAAAGCAAACAAACAAAATCAATAAATAGGTAAGTAAATAAATAGATTGATATACAGTCATAACACGTTTTTAAATAAAAATAAAATGCAATAGCAAAAAAATTTTCAGACTTACTCTTAAACAAACGCCACTCCTCAGTCTGAAAAAGAATCACCAATAAAGAGTTCCTGAAGAGAAGTGAAATCACGGAGCCGTGATAAATTTTTTATTGCTACAGTATCTTCCAAGCATTAGGGAGGTGACATGACTGAGAACAGATAGGAGGGGGCGCCGGAGGAGGGAACAGCTGGAGGTGCAGGTCCAGAATCCCACAGCTGGTGTGTGTAAAGTGCAGTAGGGGTCCAGGGGGGTCCCCCACATCAGCCAAAGGTGCCCCTCTGAACATTTATTCAACCAGGAAACTGTCACACAAACACAGCACCAGTTATATGGGCACGTTTGCTGCATTCACATCACATTACATTATATAAAGTTAGGAGACCATTTTATCAAATTACTAAAACAATTACAGGAACATTTCTGAAGTCCTCACCTGCAAAGTCACAAGCTAATTTGGGTTGTGTTTTTGTTGTAATTATTTTTTTATTAAATCTAAAATAAAATACCAGTATCTCACATAACTCGTGTAATATTTAGAGTTGTGAAGGTGAAGGTCTGTTTACAATATCTGCCTTGGAGATAATGTGTCTGTCTGCCTCTTTATCTGACTTCGTGACATTAGTCTTTGTCAGATCATCTTATCCGCTGAGGCTCATCTCATCCATACAGCATCTCGCCCTTGTCAGACTTGGCTCCAGTTCCAGTTCTCGTTTTAACCCCTTGCTTGCTTGTTTCCGAGTTTCCCCTCAAAACAGAGTCATAGTAGGTAGTGGGGGCATGACACAAGACCAAATGAGAGGTCTCGTTTGCTGATGAATGTCTGGTAAAGTCATGGATCATACAAACACTGGGATCTAGGACACTGTTCCTACCTACACATGCCAGTGTTACTGTTAGAAGTGGCAGACAACCACCTGTCAGTCCTGTCTGGCCCACTTGAGGCTGCATAATATTTGCATTTTTGGACCTCATACAGTAACTCGCCTTCATTTTTATCTCAACTTTACTGGCATATAGAACCACTGCTCACCGCTTCCTAGTTGAAACTAGAACTTCCACTGGTACCAGTTATTTAAACGGTCTCTTCCCCATAATAACGGCTACACTAGTAGATAATAAGTAACGTTATTTAGTTAATATTTAATCATTATTATTTCAACTGCTCAACTACTATATTGCTTTTTTCCATTCCTCTTTTTTCTCTTCCAGAAGAATAACTTCTCTTCATTTTCTTCGGCCAGTTTTTGCTACGTTAGACCTGTTTTTTTTACAGTAAATCTTCAACTTGCAACGGAGTGACAGACACGGTCCTCTTAGGGAGGTCTGCGACGGGTACAGTCGTTGCAAACATTGCACACTTTTGTCAGCCCTCGGGGCCCCCTACTGGCCTGGGGCCCCGAGCCGTTGCCTGCTGGAATGGAGCACCTCTGATCAGGGTCTGGGTCCCCCAGCAGTCTAATCCTTTCACAGCATGAATAAACTAAGCTTTACCGAACAGGTTTTACGTCTAGTCTTAAAAGTAGAGCGTGTGTCTGCTTCCTGAATCTGAACTGGAAGCTGGTTCCACAGGAGAGGAGATTGACAGCTAAAGGCTCTGCCTCCCATTCTGATTTTGTCAAGCTTGATGAGCAAGTGATGATCAGTGTTGCCAGCTCAGCGACTTTGTCGCCATCTTATTAGTTATCAGACCTACTAAAAAACTAGTGACATTTTCTGGTGTTATTGTAGAGTTTTTGAGACTTTTGTGTGAAAGCACGTAACATTTTCACGCTTCTCAACAAATCATAGCTTGGGCTTCGGTCAATCAATGACCATCAATGACCATCTAAAAGCAGCTGTGCTGTAGCAGTAACTTATCCAGGAGCTGGACTGAAACGGTGCAGCTTTGTTGGAAACATCAGTTCACAGATTTTCTCTTAACATTTCTGCAGCTGCACATTTTCTATATTGTTAATTAACATACAGTTGAACGATTATTCATTAATATTAATTCATTTACAGGTTAAGTCACATTTAGTCACATCAGGAACACCTAATCTTTGATGACCACATATTTTTATAGTATCAAAGTAATATATCATTATCTCCTGAATTTAGTAATGGTATTACTTGCACAGTAGACTCATTAGATCAGACTCCACTGCCAGACAGACTTGTCTCCCTGAAATCTCACCGTTTGCTTGTCTTGCACTGTAATTATACTGTATTGTGTTCATGTGCCAGTTATGACATGGGTCAAACTGCTGTTCCTCTGTTGAGCCATTTCATTTTATGACATTTATTGCCGCAGTTATCTAAGGTCTTTAGGTGTCAAAAGCTCCTGGTAAACCTAAGTTATCTATATTCATTGCAAGGTAGTGTTAAGCTGCTTCTCTGGGACCTGCATCACAATGCTGTGGACATTCTGTTGAAATTTCTAATAATTTAAATATTTTTGTTCATAAATGTGGATGCTTTTTTTGCCAGTCCTCTCCTAGTGACCTCTCCTGCCTTACAAAACGTTAAAAGCATCACTTAACATAATGCACTCATGTATGACTCCATCACCTACTCTGACATCAAATCACTTTTTGACAGTTGCACCTTGAAAACTGAAACATTATAATATTGTAAAAGGATTGCCTCAGATTGTACAGGTGTACCTAATGAAGTGACTTTGACACGCCTTGGGCAAGGCCCTTAATGCTACCTGCCTATCTTGTTGTGTAAATGAGAGTTGAAAACACAACAAGATCCCACCAGCTCAAAAAGGTCCATGTTAGGTGTTTGGGAACCAGGACAACCTGTTGAGAAGTGGGACAAGAACAAGAAATTAAGAGATGGGAACAAGGAACTACTGGAATGCTACTACACAAGTAACCGTAGCGAGAAGGGTTGCATGCAGAGGAAGCGTGACCTGTGGATACATGGAAACTCAACATTTAGACCAACACTTGAAAGAACTAGTAACTCAGTATTCCAATATCCTCAAGAATCACCTGACATCACAACTAGAGATTGACAAGGTACAACACATGTTATGGCAAGGGGGAACCAGGACAACAGGTCAAGGGTTAGATATCGTCACCCCAAAGATATGAGTATAGATTACTTATATCTTTGGCATCAGGAGATGCTCAAACAGAATTTCATTTTACACTGACAATAAACATTATATCTTATAATTCTTCATGGTTCCCCATTTGCCTGTGGGATCCCGGTGTACTTGTAACTGTCCTCAACATTTTCTTTATTGCCTTCTGGTTACAAACTCCCCTCAATACTCACTACGTTGCCTCTCGTTAGTGGCTGGTTCATTTGTTCTGCCAGGCGAACTAACTTCACTTCATAGAGTGAAGTTAGTTTGTTAGAATGTCAGGGCCTAGTGCTATTCAGCTCTTCATGCTGGAGACCCTCACTTGTATATCTGCCATTGTGATGGTTACTGGATTTTTTTCTAGGAAAGTTTCTCTGATCTGCTCTTAGGTCCACTAGCCATAGACTTATGGCCTATGTTGAACTTATAGCCAAGAATCTCAAGCATCATACTTGCTGTAACTTAATTCAGCTTGCTGGTCTCACTGATCATCGCAGGAGGGATTGTTCATAGTGCTGCATCCACATCTTCAGAACACTTTCAGAAAGCACTTAACTTACACACTTCACTTTGTGTTGGTAACTGGCCATGGAGGTTCCAGGTTCTTATTCATGATCCTTAATCTCCGGTCAGCTGCTCTTGCATTAAGATTGCCTGGGCTTGGTACTGGAGCTTGGAACCAAATCTCAGATTGTGGGGTGGTGAAAATATAATCAAACAAGTCACTAGTTCTTGTGTTACCAAATATTTTGCTTTTAGAATTGAAAAATCCTATCAGATGAGGGTCTACATCCTTGTCTTTTGAAAAACTAATTTTTTAAAACAAAAAACTTAAAGCAACCGATACTCAATCAAAGATTATATTTCCACAAGTGAATTATCTGTAAACTGCTGAATCACTCACCTTTTCCCAGTGTTTCTAGTGACTGTCTACAGCTGATTTCTGCACAATTACAGATGATGACCAACAGGCTGGTTGGCTGCAGGATGAACAGGACTTGGGCAGAGTCTGTTGGGGCCATGCTAATGCTTTCAGATGTGAGAATCATTGTGTAAAGGGAAGATATCTGCTTACCACATGGAAACCACAATCCTTAAGCAGTGTCATAAAGACCAGTGGTTTCCACCTGTATACGGAAATAATGACACCTGAAAAACATGATTTTGTTGTCTGTGTATCTAATCTATCTATACATATGTTGCAGCAATTATTTATATGTGTTGAAACCCCACAGTTATTACAGACATTCTGAAACAGACTTTGAGCCATTTATGCACCTACACATTACTGGGTCACCCATTGTTGGCAGGTGTTATTTGTACATCACCATTGGGTTGCTGGGTCACAATAACCACCTTTCTTGGTCTAAAATAGCATGCAACAATAACTTTGAAATTCTTTTTGACATTCACCAGTCGCTTTTATCCAAAGCGACTTAATAAATGGCAGTAACAAATTCCTAAAAATAATAGTGGTTTCCCACTGCCAACCAAATTAATTGGTCAGCAACTTATTTATTAATATCATGATCATCAGTTTCAAGCACCCTTAAAAGAATGACAGAGGGGTTTGCTCTTCAGTGATACTTAAAATTTTCTCACTGACTGCGTTTACATGCACTTAATAACCGGCGTATGCGGAGAAATCAGCTTTCTGTACACTGCAAACCTAGAAAACTCTGTACGCATCCAGGAGCACAGTAACCTGATTTCTCCTCCACCCTAGTTATATTTTGGAAAAATAGCGCACATATTTTTACTTTATAGTAAAGCTGATCCACAAGAGTCTCAATTTTAAAAATCCATATATTTTCTGTTGGACTTTACGCAGACTTTGTTAAAATTGAGGCAGCATTGCATTCACAATCTCTGCTTTCAGTCACTCTTTCCCTTAGTTGCATGATACTGTCTGACGCCTTTTGTTACACGCCATATTTATCTGGATTGGTTACCAGATATATATCAATGTTCTGATAGAAATCTACCAGGGTAAACCAGATTTCCCTAAAGCCTGACCCCAGTTTCAGAGAACAGCTTTCCTGTTAACATGACACTTTCCTGAGAAAGCCGACTTGGCACGCTCTAATTATCAGTCACATATGGGAGTGAAAGGCTTACAGTGAAGGCAGCAGATGTGTCTGCAGGCATTTTTTATTAATCGGCCACGTGAGCTCAGACTATCAGGCCAATACTGAATAAAAATATCAACTATCAATGCGGTTGTTTGGCCAACCATTTAATCACTCGACGGCAATAACTGCTTTAAAATCATAGTGAGCCAACTACTAGCAGTGCGTTTATTACATGCTTTATCTAATTTTATTGGCTTTATGGCATGCGTTATATGTGTTTATGTGTTTATTATAAAGTGTGTTTTATGATGTTTTATGCATGCTGTTTAATGGATTCAACCCTGCAGTGACTGTATTGACTGCAGTAATAGTAATAGTTTGTTTCTAGTCGATGGAGGCATCTGAATAGTCACTAAATGAACTTCAAAGTCACTGAGCTGGCAACACTGATCATCACTGGCTCATCAAGATTTACAGCATCACACTGTTTGATTCACAATTGTCAAATAATCCTTTTGTGTAAGAAGGAGGCAGGACACTAATAAATTTGATTGGCTATACATGCAAGTTGGTTTGATTAGTGACCACTCATATTTGACCAATCATGTTTGCTGTGGCGAGCTACTTGAAAAGTGGTTGCGAGCAACCGATAGCGAGCAATGTACAAAATAGACATTTTAAGACACAACAATGACAAGTCAGCAAAATCCCAAAGTAACTGCAGTCTTGATTAAACTTGCAGTGAAATCACAGAAAAAAATCTCTACCTCTGTAAATTGTTCCTGCAGATCTCCCTTGTTGTATTAAATGTTAAACAGGTTTAATTTTGAGATAAAAAAAAAGAGAATGACTGTCAGTAACAGGTTCTTTAGACTGTAAAAGAGCAACTTGCAGTTAGCGACACATCAAAAGCAAAGCCATCTTAAAACATATCCAAAAATTGTGCTTTTTCTCTGCCCATCTGGTCAACCCCTGTGAGGTTAAGGTGCTTTCAGGTGTAGGATCAGAGAAATTTTGAGTATGTGTACACAAGGGCAGGAATCCCACCCAGTACCAAATACCTGTATGAATAAGTCTGAAGGCCCACAACACAATTGTAGAACAAAAAGATCTACCAGAGATAGATGTGTTTGTTGTTGCTGAATATGATTAATGAAACTCAATAACCCTATACATGAATAAAAATACATAGAAATAGATACTGTAGATGCATCTCTCCACTGAGAGATGTATACAGATGTATATGTATAATTTATACACAGTATAAATTATCTGTTCATACTTTATTACTAGTCCACCTATCTGAGGCTATTTTGCAAGTTCACACTTCACAAGAACGAGCTCAAAGTTCAGAATGCGAACTAGTCCACATTCACGAGTCACAATGTAGAATTTTGAACTTTGTTCACAGTCCCACCTTCAAAAAAGAACTTGTTCACCTTCATCTCTCAGACATCCAATCATAGGAAACCATTTTCAATGAGCCATGTGGAGCATTTACATAGAAAGGGGAATTCATTTTTTACAACACAACTGACCTATGCATGTTGTTCAACTCATCACCTTATTTTCTATGACACATTTTGGAGATTAAACTATAAGCAGATTGATCATGTCTGAATCTGCCCCCTCTCTGTGTAAATATACATTATACAGATACATTACAGATACATTACATATTTACACCTTGTTTTGAATGTCCAGATTCAGGAGGTCTCACTCTGTTTTAGAGGTTTGGGGACAACAGGGTAGCAATCAACCAGTATTGGTTTGTGAGTGGCCAATACTGGTTGAGTTCTACTAACATAAGTTTACTCACCTAAAACACTTTCAAACCACACTAGATTACCTTCATTAAGATTTGTAGATCTATTCCAGGATTTTGAAATAAAATTAACTAACCTTTAACTTTAAGTCTACCTAAAAAAACTGAAAAAGTAGTGAAAATGAATTAATTAGGAGTACATACATCAACACAGACTAAACAGCTCCCTTCAACAAACATACTGTACATTAAATAAAAGTTCCCCAAATGCATTTTTTACCTTTGTTAATAGTAGCATTCTATGTAGATTAGCCAAAGCCAACAACTGTTTAATAAATAAATAACAGTTACAAAAATACCTACTCTGGTATTGTTACTATTTCCCAGGCCACCTATGATATATGATATATATGAAATATATATAAATTAATTTCACAGCTATTGTAATGTTTTTTCACATTTATTTTAGAGTAATAAAACACTGTTCAGCCTGATTACAAGTGTTAACACTTTGGTGGGAACTCATTCAAGACCAAGAGACAGAGCAAAGTTCAATAATGGTGCAGGCTTAATATAAGATAAGATAAACCTTTACTGCCATTTTCCCCAAGTTCAAGGTACTGTACAGGACCTCAAGCGACCTCTTTGGTCAGGTTAAAAAAGTAAAGAATATAAATAAATAATGCTAGATTTTTGCAGAGTGGCTCAATGCAAAACATTTTACATCGGAAAAATCAACAGTCCACATGTGAAGTGTCAACCACACATAGCTGCCAAATAACACTACAAAATACATACTAAATGTCTGGTTGTCTGCAACCAGGGTAATAGTTGCTGACTAGAAGCAGTTAGTGAACACGGACTGTGTCTTCATACTCATACTACATACATATTGCATAATGCATTATGACACCTGAATAGTCTACCTGATTCAGGTGAACTCAGATAAGTATACAGGCCTTTCAGGCTGCATGTGAGCTCTCACGTGAGTCAATTCACAGACAGCTGACTATCCGATAAGTGTGGGTAAGAATTTAAAAGCCAACAGTCATAAAGCAGGCAGCTGTTAACTTCACAGGCAATGAACAGTTCATTGATTGCTCAAAAAAGTTGAAAAGGAACAAAAACATAATTCACAATCAATGTAGAAGTATAGTAAAATGACTAGAGTTCTTGCGATAGGTGAGCAGAGGCAAGAAGAAAAAGCAATAAAATAAAAAAAGTCTGAGAGTGTGGCAACATCACCAAGCAGGAGCAAGCAGAAATGAACATAACCAGTAATAAACTGATAACCAGGCAAAGCAAATAAGATAAACCTGAGGCGTAACACAGTGAACAATTTGGCACTTAAGGTCAGAAACAATTAAAGGACGGCTCACAGAGGACTGGCATGTGAGGTGGAGTGAAAGCAGGAGAAAGGTTGAGCTGCAATAGCCGGGTTCAAACGATAGAGGGCAGTCTTACTTTTTACAAAAAAATGTAAATTCAAATACTTGGCACTAAAATCTCAAACTTTGAATCTGGTTAAATTAAATAAATACATGTATACATTGATGAAAAAAGTAGTTTTGCAGTTTTGTTACTTTAACCATTTCTCACAATTTTAAAGTTACTTTTTCAAAGTTTTTTTTATTCCTGTAACATATCTGGTTACTGCTGGTTTGTAGTAATTATACAGCATACACCAGTTTGAAAAAAAAAAATTTGGAAAAAAAAAAAAAAAAAGGGGGTGGGCTAACATAATCTTCCATTTTCTAAACCAGATTTTATTTTGCTGGCTTTTATCACATCTTCAGTTTGAATTATTGAAGGTCCTGCCAACTGCCAGAATTTGGCGCATCTTATTTCTAAGGGTTTTGAAAAGAATGTGAATTAAGTTAAGTTTACTCGGCTCCAGTTGGAACTGCAGAAAGAGTTTCAGAGTCATGTCTCCCACCCCGTACAAAAAGTCTTTGCGTTAACAAACCGGGTGTTGTGTTGGGGTCTTTTTACACACGGAGCAAGTTTCACAACAGCCTCCGAACCCTTTAATTCAGCCGGTTAGTGACATGTGAACGTTCCCTTGAAACCAGTGAAGAGGATCTGACACCAGCAGAGCTGTGATTAGACACCGTGATGAAAGGTTTCCTCACCTATTAACAGCAGGTGAAGCTTCTTTGCTGACACTGACACTTTGAAGACAAGTTATGTTGGATTACGACTAATTGCATTTTCCAGGAACTGTGTTAGCACACCCATATGCTAATTGCAGTTAGCATCTCGTTTAACTACAGTTTTTTTAACTGGAAAAAAAAAAAAATAAACACATACAGTGATTAGTTACTGTTGCGTTGTGTATATTTGCAGTTTTAAGGGCCCAAGTAAAGGAGAAGCTAGTGGGGGATTTAAGATCAAATGGATTTATTGTGATGGGCTAAATAATGGTCTTTTTAAATGTATTTCACTGCCTGGATGTCACAGAGCTCCTCGCAGCTCTGATTGAAAGGTTCACAGAGAGAAACTGACTACTAAATATTATAGCACTGCTGCAGCATGTTTTTTTTGTTTTATGTCATCCCACTGTGCACTGATATCTAGTGTAAACAGGATCCACAGTCTGCCCGGAGAGACAGGAAACACCAGCAGACAGCCGAGGCTGCTCATTTCCTCAGGTCTCAGCTACCGTACAGTATGTGCAATGCCAAGCTCACCACCTCTTCAGCCAAAACTTGGGAAGAAGGAAAAAATAAAGACACACACAAACCAAGTTACCAAGATGGTCAGAGTGTCAGGTTTTTGTTTTTGGACCCACAGAATACTGGGCACAGAAGGAAGTTCATTGATAATGTATATGGATAGTAGCACAGGATGACAAGTGGTAGTGGTGAACCAGAGGTGAATGGCAGGTCAAAGGTGAGAGTTTACAAGCTGGAGAATTCAGCTAAAGAGCAGAGGGAGAAAAAGCAGCTCTCAAACAGCAATTTAAAGAACAACCACCAAAAATCCAAAAATCCCTGAAAAAACAGTTCAAACTACTCAGGAGGGTGCTGCTCTTAACGAGAGTTCTCAAGCAGTCAGGGGTCCGAGGGCCACAATAAACAATCCCACTCAATGTACAGGTATCGGAGACTTACAATACAGAGATCACTAGAAGGGAGGCCGGGGCTGAGTTCTGCAGAAACCGGTGCACAGGTAGACAGGCGTGATGCAGGCTTAGACACTGAGTATGGGTAGACAGGTCACCAGATGAACAGGTAGATAAATCAGATGGGCAGGTTAATCGTAGACAGGTTCACAGAGGAGCTTAGCAGGCAATCTCCCAGTAGAAAGGTTAGCAGGAAAAAGGGCACCAACCCAAAGATCAAGATCAGAGCACAATGCAAGAATGGAGTCATGTCAAGAGCGGCCATGTAGAGAGACAACCAGAGATGTGGTGAAGGTGAGGTATTAATAGGCAGGCGAACAGGTGAAAACAATCAAGGTAAGTGATTGGAGGTAAAGTTGGCAGATTTAACTAAAGAGCAGGGACAGGATGTGGAGAAAACAGGCAACAAAATAAAAGTCCAGGTGAGGAAGTGGAAATGAGGGGCTGAATCATGACAGAAAGTTAGTAGGTTGTTTCTAGAGAACTGGGAAGATTAAATCACACAAATCAAGATTCAGCTGAGTTTTAATAACTTTATTGTTTCCTCTTAAAACTATATCCTGGGTACCCATGGACATTCAGTACATTGTATATATACAAGCATACAAAAATATATCCATATATACACAAATACGAGCAAAAATACAAATAAAAACAAAATCACAAGACAAATAAAGGTTAAATGTAAAACCTTTGAAATCTGGTCCACTTTTTTCTTTTCATTTTAAATGGTTAATTGAAGTTATATATATATATATATTATTGGGGTTATTGTTGAAAATGGTTATGGTAAGGCTATTGCACTGGATTGCATTTGTTTGCACAAATACATTTACGCTTGCATTTTGTCATTTTGCAGACACTTCTATCTAATGTAACGTGAGGTAAAAAGCAAACAAAAAGTCTAAGTCAAGGTGAAAACATTAAAAGTAAGTACAGTTTCCATTTCATAAGATGCCAGTGCAAGACAGGACAAATAAGAATTTGAAAATAGATTATAAATGATTCGTTTAAATTAATAGGAGCTTGCAAAAGAGTTCCATCCAAAATTCAACTTGTTGAATAATTGGAGTAAGGCTGTTGAGCATGTAGAGTTCGGTAGCCGGCTCCGCCACTGTGGGACCGCTGAGCTGAGGAGCTTCTTTTGGGATCTTTTGCTGTGTGGTGAAGGAACCACCTGAGGCAGCGGGCAGGACGGATCGTGCACCTGGATGAGGGAGTTCAAGTAGGCAGATGCTGTTGAGCTGAGCACTTTGTAGGCAAGAGTCATATGTTACATGGGCAGCTACATGACAACAGTCATGTGACAAAATGTCAACATGAGATATGCTGCTGCATTTTTGGATCATCAAGAAGAGCTTTGGTTGTGCATGCTGGTCAGCAGGGTATTGCAGTAGTCGAGATGAGATATAACCAGCGCTTGCACAATAAGTAGGTTTACACATTCATACAGGAGATTGTGGGAGTGTGAGCAACAGTCCACCTGAGAAGAGCTGGATAAAAGCATCCTGACAAGTCTAAACCTAGTTCCTCTGTCAGCTGCAGCTCTGACAGAATAATGACCAAACCAATTAGCTTAGTTTATGTTACTGCTACATATTTAATTGTTAAAAAACACACATAATTTTCCGCATTAATAATACTGCATTGATAATTGCACTGTTGCACTATTTAGAGAACTGAGAGCACTGAATCCTCTTCTTTGCAACGTTTGTTCATTTTAACTTATGAACTTTCTACACGTACATACACGCATATTGTGTATGCTGTGAGACCACGGGAGGCCTCAGAAATACCACTTTCCTAGAGGAAATTCAAACATATCTGATGTCCTCGTCCTCCTCCTCCAGGCATTTCTGCTCCATCTCAAAACCCAAAGCGCTGTGGCGAATCATTTGCCACGCTGATTTGTTGCTACACCTGCTACTGTTATGAGATCTGATCGTGGGGGTTCTTGAGGTTGATGCCTTTGTTGCGTCAGTCTTCTCAAATTCCTCCTGTTCCTTTTCGTTCTCTTTGGAAAAGGCCTTGGCGTATCGTCTCATCTTGTGCAACATTGGGTTGTTTCTGTCCTCAATCCTGCAAAGATGAAAGAGTAAACCGATAAATAAGATATAGAATAATTCCATTGTGCTTGCTTTCTTATAAGTTATTTGGTATTGTTTTACCAATAGTGTCTACTAACCAAAACTAGTAACCTTTTAATAAATCTCATATTTTTAAATGCAAACAGTAATAATTTGTTGAACTTTTTGTGTTGTTTCAATCTGTAAACGGGAGAGTGATGAATGGTGGTGGGAGTATTACAGTATTAGAGAGAGGAAGTTGTGCTTCTGACTCAAAGCACAACATCATTAGTGGCTGCACTGCAATACAAGCGACTGAGGTTGCGGCGAGTGAACAAATGTGTGTTGCTTGGGTGTTTATTTCTTACTACTGATGTCACTGCACTCCAGATATAGTCACAGCTCTGTTCTGCACATGGTCTGTGTTTATTTATGGCTTGTTTTCATTTGAAGACACTGTCTCTGACGCTGCCGCACTCTCTTACCTCAGGTACCAGCGCTCCTTCAGGCCATAGTTTAACCCACATACCCCGAGTCGAGGCCACATGCAGCGGGGGAGCCTCCTCTCCAGCATCAAAGTTGTGGCCACCACCTGCACGACACCATTAAAACTCTTAGTATGAAATAAATGGGTGTCTCACTGCATTTATTTACGTATATTTAGATAATGATTTTTATTATTATTTAATATTATTAGTCCATACTAACAGTCCATAGTAAGTCCATAATGTATGTTTAGGTATGTGTTACCTGAGTTCTCCAGAGCTCTTGTCTCTCTTGGGCCACCCTCCAGTGTGTGTCACTCATCATGGCTATCAGTAGATTTAGCAGAAGGATGTAGGAGACGACAGAGAAGGCGGTGTGCATCACGTGAACGATCGGGGGTGTAAAGATTGTCTGATCCACAGGCAGATCTATGAGGCCCACAGTGAGCTCGAACTCAGAAAAGAGAGTGATGGGGAAAGAGGTGTATGCAGGGAGGGACCCAGGTTCCTGGGTCATATACACAACCCACAGGGCTGAGGAAAAAGGGAAAGATGAAGGTCTAAATTGCCGAAAATACATATTCTCACATACTTTAATAAGGTTTGTATGAGTTGAAAGTTTGTTTTTGTTGCCCAGAATATACTTACAGGTAGAGAAGGCGATGAGAACAATGACAATCAGCCACATGAACCTTGCCAGGTCTCCAAATAAAATCTAGGGGGCAATGAGAAACACGGTTGTTCAGTTTAAAACTCAAGTAACTCAATAATTATACACAAAGAACATTTCAGCACAGGTGCATATGAATATTTATTCTAATGGCCATTAATTCTGCCTTTCACTTCCTGTAATTTCTCACTGAAGTCAAGGCTAAGCTGTTTCTTACCTTCTGTATCATGATGACATAAGGGCCGAGCATTTCATAACCTCGGGCGAAGAACATCACGTTACACCAGCCGAGAATCAAACACACCGCCATCACCACGGCCTCTCCCTGCACCTCGCAGACTCTGAATACACACAGCAACACCACCAAGCATGCGTAGCTGATCCTGGTCAGCAGAACAACAGGAAGGTCAGAAGGTCATTTGGAAACACTAGGCTTCATTTTACTGCTCAGGAGAGTTTGTACTCACAGGATGACATGAAAGGGGCCTCCGAGTGCTGTCTGGCCAAAATAGCGCTTTGCTCCCACTCTCAACATGTCAGGGATCTTTTGCAAAGAAGAATACGGCAGGTTGTGAGTGTGCAAATCACTGTAATGCTGCGTACAGCATATATGAAGAAGTTTGATAAATTTACCTCCAGCAACAGGATGGCGAAAGCTCCCAGGACGCTGATGATTTCACCTGCAAGCCGCAGGTTGTCTCCACGTGTCACATAACTTTCCTGAGTAATGAGAAGAAGTGTATTCAGCATTAAACATTAAAAGAATATTAGGTTAGGGACACAGTTTGATATTAATCCTCAGTGCAAACAGTAAGGGTCATACAGGCTACAGTTCCTAGTTATGTACTTGTATTTGTGTGATTACAGCTTAGTCGAATTTCAATGTCACATAAAAATGTTCACAACAATTATTAATTAATTAGTAAGAGTTAGTAATCACATTGCAAACTATGTTTGGTGGGTTCCACATAGAAAGGTTGCAATAAATATACTCAGCTTCAACATCAAATGTATGCTGCACAGATACAGCTAAGTTTAAATGCTTTATATATATCAATAAGTTATTGTTTTGTTTATTTAGAGTAGCACATCTTACAAAATCATATTAAATTTTAAACTCGAAATCTTTAGTAACGATGAACAATGACTGAAAGATAAATACAGTTTAAATATTAACCTGCATATATTATAACGTTATAGAGGTATAAATTCATAACTTCAACACACATTGAGGGTTTTCTGGATGCGGATGGTTTTGTCTACGTCTGACCGCGTGTAATTCTCTGGAATGTCCTTCAGAGGGCGGAACAGACAACAGAGCGTGAAGTTCCCAATGTACAGCAGATACACCAGCAGCAGCAGCCTGACAAGGAGAAAAAACACTGTCACATAACAGTAAACACGCAGTGTCCAGATATTTGTTTTTTTTCTAATAACACATTAAAATACCTGAAGTAATGTTTTCCATACATATTCCACTTCAGACTGACCAACTGCCTCACTGGAGTCAGCTCCAGTATCCTCCGAGCCTGGAAAACGGACAAAATATGTGTTAATTTCTTATCAACTGAGTATCAACTAAATCGGTCACTAAATATTGCAATTTATATAAACATAAAAATATATAATATATAAATATTGCACCTCTCTCTTCTGGCTGCCCACGATCAGCTCCAATACTGATGTATCATCAGCCCACGAGTCGATCTCTGTCAGGTCATACAGGTGAGAGGTCAAAGGACCCAGATTCCACTGAAACACGCGTCTTTTATTAACCAGGTGCTGAAATACCTGAGAAAGACGGAGCAAATCACAGCGGTGAGGACAGAAACGGTGAAATGCCTGATTCCAGCTTAGATTTTGGTTTTAAGTCAGTGAGCTTTAACTAACCACAGTGTTTCCCTCTTTGGCAGCCAGTTTAAAAGGTGTAAGGCCTCGGAAGTTGGGCACCATGTCGAGCGGCACTGACTGGTCCATGTCTGCATCACGTGCCATGATGAGGTCCATGACATGGCACGCAGTCATCTTGTTTGGCTGCAGAACCAAAATATGAAGCACTGTGTTGCCTAGAGAGGGGATGAGATGACACGTGCTACAACAGTAGAAACTAGAAAGCCATTCAGAGTTAAAAGGCGGCATCTCATACCTCGGTAATCCTGGACTCGGGTGCTGGCCCCTGCATTGATCACCATGGAGATAATTTCCTCATTCCCGGCACATGCAGCAAAAGACAGGATGTGTTCACCTGTTGAATAGAATTACATTTTCAAAAACACCACCTGTGTCGCACAAAAACGAATTTGGGCCAAATCAACTTTTATGTTGTTGACTCACACATATATACATTTTTGGCTCAGTCATCCTGACTTACCAAAGTAAACAAGCCCTCCTATTCTCTTCCTGAAGTACAGGCCAGTGACTCGAGGTGTGGCCACATCCCCACCGCGTTTAATGAGATGTTGGACCAGACTGATGTTCTGATTAACCACAGCGATGTGGAGAGGAGTGACACCTGAGACAGAGGAGCACAGGCAGTTTACATCACTTCACTGTAAAGAAAACATTTCTATTTGTCTATTTCATTAAACTTACGTTTGTTTTGCATATGAGAAAACAAGTAATTATAATGTTTATGATGTTGTAATACCATACCATAAATATACATAACATAAATACCTTTACTTTACATTTCAAGTAAAGGTTTTACATTCAGATGTTAACTAGAACTACTGACAAAAAACACCCAGAGTATCAAATGTAAAAATACACCTTATACCGCCCACTATATTTGTATAGATAACATTATTGATACATTCATAAATAAATTGCTCTTCCTTGCTGTAGATGCTGTAAGTGCTCAATTTGACTAATTTGTATAATGTTAGGAGAGTCATACATAAATTGCTCAATACTTGAAATGCTGCTTATCGCCAATAATAGTTTGAAATACAGTTTTACAATAAAGCTCTTTCCTAAACATAAAAAACAAGTAGGACATCTATATTTAAAATTAAGAGATACATAGCAATATTGACAGACTGCAATTATTAGACTATTCCATAGGGATTATTTGTTAATTTTCCCTCAGTCCTCATTTTTATCTTATTCTATACATTTTTCAATTCCTCACTTTTCTGAATCGATGACCATGATAAAGAGGTGCTCTATGATGATATATGTGTGTCTGTGAGTTTACATGCGCCAACCTTGGAAAAGCTCAGAGGTCATGGGCTCATTGATGAGTTCAGGAGCTCCATCCATCAAAGCCATAGCTGCCTCCAGGTTGTCGTTCATCACGGCAACATGAAGCGCTGTCTCCCCGAGAGCACCTGAGTGAGAGCATCACGACTTCATAACGGAAAACTGATATTATACACAAACAACAACACAGTGAAGGTTCATCTAAGAGGTTCATTTCAAAATGTACCTCTCTCGAAGATGTTAGTGGAGGCGAAGCTTAGCAGTTTCTTGATACAACCAGCACTGTTCTTCTTAGCCGCGTAGAAGAGAGGAATATCATTAATGCTGGAGACAGAAGAAAAACAGCACATTAAAAATCATTTCCACGGGTTGGGCTTCACACCTGCTGGTCATTTATTTAAAGATTCAAAGAGCTGATTAGGAAAAGGGTTTGAAAACAATTTATCCATTTATGTTAATAATCCACCTGAATTCATAAGAATTCCCTATTAAACCATTTTTCTTTAAAAAAAAAAAAATAATTGCATAAAGTTTTCTGAATCTTGTAAACAAATATATATTTTTTCATATTTTATCTAATTCTTCAATTGTATGATATGGTATTTAACTATTATAGTAACACCTGCTGTGTTGAATGGTTGTCGTAATCACTGCTCTGTGACACCTTCATTCAATTATCTATGAAATATTCATTTTGCATTATCATTCAGTGAATAAACTATAGGAGTAAAAACCACTGTTGTGTGCCCAGTACATGTCACACTAACTGAAGGTGAACTTGTTGTCGAGCTGCCACAGGTCACAGAATGTGACGAGTCACAGTTTACGGTGTGACACCCGTAGTCAGAGGACGAGCACTCCTTCCTCTCAGGTAATCAAAAACAATTCAAATTCTTAATTTGAGGTATTGCGCACTATAAGATAGATCGTTCTTCAAATGACTTTGAGACTTGGTTGTCTTTTGCAGCGGATTTATTGACTTGAGGACGTTTAAACCCGTCCACCATGTTTGTTTACAGGTAATAGGTGACTCAGGTGTTTGTTAATGTCACCAGTTTCTTTTCCTGTGCTGGTGTCTGTAAAGTCACTGAAAGGTTTAGGATTAACAGAGAAGGTGGATGAAAGACTCGATAAGGCTGCAGAGCTTCATGAATCAGTTTTCCCATTTGCAACCAGATTCTGAACTAAAATTGCAATAACTCATCCCGATCTCTGATGTGGGTTTCTTACATTTTGGCGTGGAGGAGAAATGCCTCATTCAACATCTCATCCCATCCTTTCTTGTTTTGAAGGCGAAACCTCAGCTGGCTCCACCAGTGATTGAGCTCACTTGGAGCAGATCTGGTCAGAGATGGAGACATTGACACCTGACGTTTCCCTGAAGAATCAATGAAATATTAAATGAAAAGTTAAGATAAATGAAGAGGTTGAGGTTATAAAAACAGAAAGAGAAGCAGTGGATAAAAACAAACCAGTTCCTGTAGGCAGCCAGAAACGTCTCTATCATTTAGCATTTAAAATCCAGCTCAAATACCAACACGTGAACAAAGAATATGAAAGTTGCTCAGTCTTACCCTTAAAAAACTGTCGCTCAGACAACAGACTCCTCAGTAATCAGTCATAACACTGTCAACTGGAGACACCTGAAACACGTTCCTGAAACGAAATCCTTGTGACTTCACCAATATTTATATGTCCCAACCATTAGGGAGGAGACACTGAGGGGATTGAGAATGAATGGGTGGAGAGGAAGGAGGAGGGAAGAGCGGAGAAGTAAGACAAACACCGAGGTGGTAATGAGCAGGTAGACTTTCACTGCAGCTCAGGAATCCCACAGAATATGTTCCTCCACCTCCCACAAAAACCTGCATGGCCACTATGAAAATTCTGCAACATCATGACAATTGTCGCGATCATTGTGTTGAATGAACCATTAAGGAAACCTGTTTGGAACTTGCAAGTATGTAATTTTGGGTCCCGATAGTGAGGTACAACTGTCTGTGTAATGCATTAGATCCCCCCGCTTATGGGTGAAAGTGGGATTATCTGTTGGAGTAAATGTGGAGATGATGTATGATTTCCCAACATGTTGCATCTTGTGGCCACACACACAAACACGCGCAGCATCACGCGTGCGTTAAACTTGCTTCATTCACAGTGAGTTAACATGTTGAGCACCATTGATGTGTCAACAGGAACGATCAAAAACACGTTAACTACCACATTACAAAGACCATAATGACCATTTGGAAGGATGAGGGCATGTCACTTTCCTCTCAGGGAGGAAAACAAAGCTAATGATACATCTTGTTTTGTGAAGCTGTCACTTTGCACACAAGTGAGTTAGAGAAACTGACAGTGAGTCACAGATTTCATTTCTGCACGTGAATTATCGGCAAATGGTTTAATCGGACAAACTTTTACAACCTCTCTGGTTACCCTAGTTGTAGTATTCAGGTATTTTTCTGCACCAATATAGATCATGACTAACATGTTGGTTGACTGCAGGATAAACGCGGCTTAGGCAGAGTCTGTAGGAGGCCCTGCTAATGGTTTCAGATGTTGGAGTCATTTTGTAACGTGGAGATAATAGTTGTTTACCAGACAGAGAGCACCATTTTTAAGCAGTGTCATAAAGACCAGTGGTTTCCACTCTGTTAATGTCTTTATAAGGAAACAATAACACCATAAAAACATGATTTTGTGGTTTGTGTGTCCACTGTTTCTGGACATAAGTACTAGCAATTCTTTCACAACACTGTGTTAATATGTGTGAGGACGCCACAACAAACAGTTATTACAGGCATGCTTGATGCACTTATGACAGACTCTTATTCAGTGTGACTTACGTAGTCAGTAGTTATCAATAATTAGTAATGAAACACAAGAATTATTGGACTGCTGTACCGTAAGAGGTCCAATGGGGTGCCACCTTTTAAAATCATAACCCGTAACTGCTTAATAATCCCTAAATTTACATAGCAAGTTGCCACACTTCACTGTTTGCACAGTAAATACACTGTTAATGGAGGGAAACAGATAATAACATTGTGACAATTGAAAAAAAAAAAAAAGATACCAAATAGTTCAAAGTACATAAGTATTGTTAGTACGTACCTTGCAAATTATATTTTTAAAATTAAGGTAAAAAAAAAACAGGTGGGAAGATTGTTAATACCAATCAAAATAAGGATTTTAGGAGTCAGTCAAAGACAAAAATGTCTTTTTGAAACTTTTTTCAGATTAATAACTTTGCTACCTGCATGCTCACTTACTTAGCATTTCCACATCACCCCCGTATTTTTTTTTGCCCTGCATCTTGTTCTATCAGCCCTTCTTATTTTCTGCATTTCCTAGCCATAATTGATTTTGCCCTTTTCAAACAAAATTCAGTTTTTCCTGCTTTTTAGTTTGGAAAGTGCCATTGTGTTCCTAGAAAACAACCAAATACTCAAACAAGTTATGATTATTATATCACAAAGCGGAATATTAATCCTATAAAAGAGGTCATCAGGCATGAAGGCTACTTTTATCAGCTACAGTAAATGTGCAAATGTGGGTGGTTGTGTACACGGTCTCACTATCAGCCCAGATCTGCTCTGAAATCAGCGGGACATGTGGGAAACCATGTGCTGATCCCAGCAGATCTCAAACTCTGATTTGACTCATGCCTGCTGATCTGCGTTACCTGGAAAACATGGAGTTTTTCTCTTTAACGTGAAAGTGATAAAGAAGATGGATGAATTAATAGAGAGCCTATTATTCTAAACAGACCATATCAGTTACAACATGCAAATGCTGCAGATCTTAGTTTATGAATCTGTGTTAAAATGAATACAAGTTGGGCTCACAATCATTCAGTGTCAAAAACATTTCTGCTATATTTTTTACATTTATGGAGAGCTGGTTGGTTACCAACTGACTGAAATATCTTTTATCAAGAACTTTGATGGGATTTTTGACAGAAACATCTTAAACAACTGTTTGCAATGAAATTTGTAATGATCAAACACCGACACTAGTGGCCTTCCCGGCCTCCACTGCTGTGCTGTGTGTTTAGTGCTAATTTGCAAATGTGAGAACTGAACTGTGCTGGTATTAGCACGGACTCCTGCCTCTTAGAACTAACAGGCAAAGCTGTGAATACCCGTTGTTTCCAGTGTGTTGGGACATTGTTAACTTATGTAGCTCCAACTTTCACGCTTTGAAAAATTGCAGCTTGTTTTATGATTTTCTCTTAACAAGACCCATGTTTTCAAATCGGTATTACCCTAATATGTTTAAATTGATCAGCAGGTAAAACACAAATATTGATTATGATACACTGGACAATAAGAAGAAACTGCATTTTTTAAATAAAATCATATTTATTTTACAAATTTGCACAGACAGGGAATAGTGGTGAACACTCATACGAGTAAACACAAGTAATAATGTGTGTAGCCTGACACACTTGTCCCAAACACACACACGGACACACACACATGCACACAGCCCACAGGTACATACTTACAAGTCAATTTATCTCTTTCTCTCAAGTGTAAATCAGATCGGATTTTGTCCATCGTTCACATTTCACACATTCACAATGCTTCAATGAGTGTCCTTACTCTAGCAAACAACAAAAACTGGTGAAGTGTGAAATGTACACATAAAGGTGGGTGCCGTTCGCTTCTGTCATCAAAACACATGGACGTTTGTGTTTGCAGGTGAAGTTTCTAGTGCTTTCCAGTTCGTGAGCTCTTCTGTTGCTGCGAGGCCGAGCCGTAGGAGCGAGTGGTACAAACAGTGCTAATCTCAGACCCCGGACTGTCTTTCCAACAGCTTCAGACTTGGCTTTAAAACCTTTATAACCTTATTTCCTTAGCGTTCGTTTTTCCCAGTTACAGGGCAGTGATGCGTAGCCGACTTCACAGCTTGTCGTAGTGATTTTGAACTGGTGGCATTTAGTTTGGACAATCTCTACATTTGCCTGAAAACGAATGGTAAGACTTTGTAAGGCAAACCACAGGCTGTTAGGTAGTTCTCTGTCTTCAGCATTTGGTGTTTTAAGTGTAGAGGAAGTAATAAAACTTTACAAACAACTCAAAGACATTAGAAAGGGGCTTTGATTGTCTTCACGCAATTCTTAGTGAGGAGTTCCCTCCTTCAGTACCCAAAGAAACTTTGTTTCAATAATTTATCGTACTCTGTTGGGGCTGGGGACTTGAAAAAAATTAAGGGATGAACGGAAGTGAATTAGAAGGTAAGAGGTAGGAACGCAGATGGGTAAGGACAGAAGAAGGCAGACAACAATATAAAGTGAAATTTAGTGAAAATCACTGAGGAATCTCTAAAGTCCTTCTTCTCCTCAGCTTCACCCCGACCTCACTTTGTCCTGGACTGTATCTCCACTCCTTTCTTATGTGGGGCAACTGGCAGGACAAGTTGAATACTTTAGTTTCATCCCCTCTGGTTGTTGTGTCAGCTTTGCCAGAATACACAGTGGCATCCTGAGCAGATCCTTGGCAGATAATGTGCCCCACGAACATAAAAAGTGTTGCAGAAAGCAGACAACAAGCAGAGGTATGTGAAAACCGTAGACATCCATTGCAAAGCTCGTACTGCAGACAGACTTCACACCTCCACCTGCCCCTGTGTCAGATGGGCCCTGAGCTGCTGAGCCGCGTTGACGATCTTCCTCTGGTGTCCCAGCAGGTTCACCCCGAGATTCTGGACATCGCTGAAGGAGAGAGCAGATGAACCAGGAAGTTTGAGTGAGCACTTGTTGGGGGCTCTGACTGATACAGTATGTTGCAGGACATGGTGTTTTTGCAGGTTTATTCGCTTTTTGTTCAAGCTTGGTTTCACATTCATGCTCACAGTAGATAATGCTGTCAGCAGAGATGGTGACCTTAAAAATTTTCATTTAGATTAATGGTTTGCAGAAATATCAAATACAAAAAAAATTCTGCTAACAGGTAAAACTTCAAAACCACCTATTTTCTATTTGTGACACCGTATCTACTCACTCCATGGTGAGCCTGCTGACGCGGTCTAACGTGTCCAAGTGTGCCCGATCAAACTCTTCCTGGTATCTCTCCATGTGCAGCGCGTTCAGCCAATCACTGACTGTCGTCACTGACGATAAGTCTGTTGGGGTGGGGCTGAGCAGCGGCTGAGAGCAGCTTCTGTAAAGGAGAAAGCGAGATCAAATATGAAAACAGCAGATTGCTGCCTGTAATATGTTTTGTACAAGTGTGAGCCAGAAGCTGCCGTCTCACCGGCTCGGCTCCGCCTTGAGGGAGGCAGGGTGCCTGATGAGTCGATCCAAAGAGGACAGGAGGGAGTCAAAGCCTGGCCGGTCTCCTCGATCCGCCTGCCAACACTGAAGCATCAGAGAGTGGAGGGCAGGAGGGCAGTTGTGGGGGGCAGGGAGCCGATACTGGTCCGCTACTGCCTTCATCACCTGCAGAAAGATGCAGAGAGAGACAGACATGTGAGACATAAGTGGGGCAGATGACGTGAGCAGCCTTGTGTAATTGCTTTACATAAAAGGTCACTGATCACTGAGGGCTTGTAAAAGTGACTAAGAAAAAAATTATGCAAATTCCATCTGCCTGGCATTTTGTCACAATTAAATGGGTCTGCTAAATAAAGAAGAGGGGGGGGAGTGAGAATTTAGCCAAGTTATTCAAGTATTTTTTCAAAGCTTTCAGGAAGGAAGTGCACTTTTAATTGTATATCATTCCATTGCTGTAGTTAAATATGTCCTCAAGGGTCTGAGTGCATTTCCATTACTTATAACATCTCCTGCTCAGGCTAAATTCTTCATACTCACTTCCTGATTGCTCATGTCCCAGTATGGACGCTCTCCATATGACATCACTTCCCACATTAGTATGCCAAAGCTCCAGACATCACTAGCTGAACTGAACTTGCGATGCTGAAAAGCTTCTGGCGCGGTCCACCTCACAGGAATCTTACTGCCCTGTTGGAGGACCAACACAGACGGTGAGGAGACCTACTGCGCATTAAACTGGAACCACAAATCAATCGGCATTTCAAAATCGACAGAAGCTCCGTTTCCCAGTTCGTACCAGTGAGGCAGTATACGTGGGAATGTTGTGGTCCAGGCCCCTCATGAGTCGGGACAGGCCAAAGTCCGACACCTTGCAGACCAGGTTGGAGTTGACCAGCACATTTCTAGCTGCCAGGTCCCGGTGGACAAAGTTTCTCTCAGCGAGGTAACGCATGCCAGAACCGATGCCCCTGAGCATCCCAACGAGCTGGAGGATGCTGAACTGGCCCTCGTTCTCCTGAAATGGTAGAGAGCAGGAGAGAGGCATGGCGCAGTCAGAAAGGTGTCAGTAGATGCCGGTACAGTACCGGTGTGTAATTTTTATTTTCTCACTCTGAGGAATGCGTCCAGGGGCCCGTTCTCCATAAATTCAGTGATGATTCTCTCTGGTGGGCTGCGAGTGATCACACCCTCCAGCTTCAGCACATTGGGGTGGTCAAACTGTCCCAACACGCCAGCTTCACTGAGGAACATGCCCCTCTCTCGTTCCGACGCCCCCCATCGCAGAGTCTTCACTGCTACCAGTACCTCCCTCCGACCCAGCGGACGGTAGCGCCCTCGAGATACTTCACCAAACTGGGCTGGATTGAAGAGAAGGTGAAATGAATTATACTGGGTTTATTACAACAGCTATTAATTATGATCAGGTTTGAATTAAAAAGACAGGTCTACCTGCACCAATCACCTCCTCAATCTTAAGGTGCGTGGGATCGATCTCTCGGGCGAACTCTTTGACAGCCTCACTGGGGTCCTCATACGTGGATGGGTCCACATAATATTTTATTCCACCTAGAATTAAAAGCCACTTTTTAGAACTATTTCTTGCTGTTTTAACCCTTTATATTTGACCTTTAAGCACGAGTTTATTGCCATGAAACAGTGTTGGGATGTTCTATTATTGCACTATACGCCATAACAGAAGCACTGATGTACTGCACATAGGAGTGAAGAATAAGTGTTAATGCATTACACAAGTCTGAAAAGTCCCTCTCACCTCGGTTACTGATGTACCTCTGGAGTCTGTCGCTGTACGGACTCTCCCTCCTCTTACTGTCATGTGTAAAGAAAAATGTGCGAACATGCATAAAACATCAACAAACTCTGCAGCACATCACACGGCTGACCTTGTGAACAGGTTTAGTACCTACCTGCGAAATACCACAACAACCACTATCGCTGCCACAACAAGGAGAAACGCTGCCCCACCCATCACTGACCCGACCAGCAGAGGAAGTCGATTCTTCGCCTGCTGGGAATGTTCCTCTGCAGGACGGGAAACGAGAAAGTCGCGCGTCATTAGGAAGGGCATCCACTGTGTACTCGGAAATTTGTCTTCTTGTAAGAAACTGACAAGACTGACGTTCCGTAATCGTTTTTCACGCATGTCTTGTAGGAAAATAGCTCATAGCTGTAAATAAAATTCACTCTAAACCTTAAACTTGTGAGATGACCTTTGAGGGTTTTTTACAAACGGATCCATTAAATTGATCACATTGTTAATATATATTCTGCTGAAATAAAGATCCAAACGTGCAGCTATCTGCCTCATTCTTGAGATCAATTTTTTAAAAGTTTACTTTAAGCTATTCACTAGCTGATCACATTGTCCTAACTGCTTTGTGTTTATGTCTGTTTCACTGGTACTAAGGAAGCGTTGTACCCAGAGGCAGCGTGGTGAAGTAGATGGTGTTGCTGTAGGGGCCGTAGCCTCGTTCATTTCGAGCTCGTATCTGAAAGGCATAGATGGAGCCAGGAATGAGAGAGTTGACAGTGACCGTGTTGGTCTCGCTGTACACGGTCCCGGCACTGTCCACATCCGAACCCTGAGGGACACAAACGAAAGGACGCTT
This sequence comes from Channa striata, assembly GCA_033026295.1. Classification (NCBI taxonomy): domain Eukaryota; kingdom Metazoa; phylum Chordata; class Actinopteri; order Anabantiformes; family Channidae; genus Channa; species Channa striata. The sequence continues at coordinate 18,170,312 of CM065175.1, read as the reverse complement.
TAATGACTCTGGTTTCACGCATTGATTTGGGATGTGTGTATGTGCATGTGTGTGACTGCGCACTGAAGACGTTACCTTGTCATAGTATCTGAGCTGGTACTCCAGGATGTCTCCATTGGGTCTGTCAGGCTGAGGCCACGAGAGAGTGATGGAGTCTGGGGCACGGCTCAGCTGATGCATCATGGGAACTGTGCTGGGAACTGGGAAAAAAAACAGATGACTAAGAACCGAGCCAGACTTTACATTCCATCAAAACCGATGACGATGAAGAACTAAAAGACGGTGCGGTGCATGACCGACTGTGAGCTCGTGGCCACATGAGGGCAGCATTACAGAGGCTGTGGAGGACGTTCAGCCGCGTCGAAGTGAAGTGGGATTTTGTTATGGGAAACCAAGCAGGATGTAGTCACAGTCACTGCGCTGGCCGGCTAGACCATTTAAAGGAAACTCTCCGACATTCCATCCATTTAATCAATAAACTCTGGGAGCACGCTCAAAAAGATTTTAGATCATTTAGGTTCATTAAAAGTTCTAATCAATCTTGATCCGTTTCTTGGAAAATTACATAATGATGTACTTTGTCTGCACAATGCCTTGTTCTCTTCTTCTCTCCGTCTACTTTCATCTCTCTTTCTGTCTGTCTTTTTGTCTTCCCATCTCTCATTTGCCCCTTTCTTCCTCCACTGCGACTATAATGGGATCTGACAGGATATTGTAACCTGGAGCAACCTCCTGTCCAAAGAGCAGGAGCAGAAAAGATGGAGCAGGGAGAGACAGAAAGGGAGAGAGAAAACACAGACTGATCTCACACACACACACACACACACACACACACACACACACACAGTATCTATCATCGGACCATCTCTTCCTCTTTTATCTGATCTTTTTTCATCCTCTGTCCTGTGCTCACCTGACTGGCTCGTAGTGAAATTGATGCTTGTGTATCGAGCTGCAAAGGGACTCAAAGCAGACACCTCATTCATGGCTTGCACCTGTCAATGGGAAGAACACAGAGACGTGACTTACAAAGCTTTTTTCTGTTTACTTATGTAACATGTTCGTGTGTTTGAGAAACAGTCTGACGTGCAGCCGTGTTGGACGGTCAACAAATGCCAATAAATGGGAAAACTTTGATTTAGTCAAGCCAAGCCACACTAAATAATAAATGTTGCTAAATAAAAGAGTTTAGGTAACAATGGAGGATACAGGTGTCGTAGAAGACCTGCCTCATCTCTGGCTCCAAGAAATGTTTCAACATTCAACAAATTTATTTTATTTATTTATTTTAAAGCATGAGTCATGTCTCTGCACACCTGAATATGCAACAGGTGCATTCGTGCATTTATGAAATAATACAATTCCTGCACACACTGCAATATTTATTAATTCAACAATTCAGTCTCTTCGCTCCATCACATGCATGTAATTAAAAAACATTAACTGAGACTGAAACGTTGTGAATTAATTAATGTTGCAGTTCAAACCAGGCGGTGTTCAAAAGTTTTTGTTTTTTTAATTTTACAAAGAGAAATTATTTTTAATTTAATCTCCAGCTGACTGGCTGACTCAGAGAAATATTATTATGTATTCATATATTATATGAAAAGAGCTTTTTTAGTGAAAGACTGTCCACAGTACCTGGATGAGGTAAGTGACTCTGGTCAGCAGGTTGTTAAGGGTGACCTTGGTTTGTTTGAGATTTGTCTGGGAGGGGCTGAAGGTGACGCCCTCCCCGCACCAAGAGCACGACGCCGGGTTGGTGAAGGTAGGTGAGGGACAGATGCGGCAGACCACCCCGTACCACACTTCAGTGCGACCGCCCATGTCCCCCGGAGGACGCCACCTTAAGGACACCCCACCATCGCCGCTCTCGTACTCCCAGGTCAGAGAGACTGGAGCAGATGGAGGAGCTATTAGGAAAAAAGAGGGACAGACAGAATGAAAGTGGTCATAGCATCCGTCAAAACGTTTAGGACATGATTTATTTACGTAAAAATTAGAAAACCGAGATGAGCAGTGAGGTGGTTTGAAGATTAAACTATAACAGGTTCTGCTGGTGCAAGTAGATTTCCATTCTAATTTGATCAAATTTGGTCGCTGGCTTTGACTCTCAGCTCTGAGGGTCTGGGTAAGGGACAAATGGGTCCACCGGGGCCCCTTGGACGCCTCCCACAGAGCCAGACATAAACAAACAACATGACAAAGCTCACTTGTGCAGGCAGAGGAGTTGGCATCGTTGGCTGCTCGGTAAAAGCCGCTGCGACATTCGCACACACTCGACCCCTCCTGGCTGGTCCTGCTGTTGGGGGGACACACTGAGCAGGGAACAGAGCCTGAAACTGACTTGAAGTAGCCCACAGGACAGGCTGCAGAGAGACAGGAAGAGACGCAACGAGAGCTGAGCTTTGTTCACTGTTTATGAGCAAAAATAATAATACACATAGCAATTTTGGCAATAAGCAAACGTGCACAGTGCTATAACATGCAGAACACAACTGAATTACAAGTTTAATTCGAGGAGGATTTGCAGGATTTTGGGTTGTGAACATGATTTATCTGACATTTAATATGTTTCTGTTGATTTTAGTTACTCACCACTTCTATTCAATGCTGTTAATCATAAATGTTGCTTCAAGGAGATATTTTATTGTGAAAATGTGAAAATAGCCTTCAGATCCAGCATTTGGTTTGTTTGTAGAATCACGGTTGTGTAACAGTAGCTTCTGTGAAAGGCTCATCTTAAGAAAATGCTACGATTCGTATTTTGAAGTGAGTGAAAACTAAATTATAAACTACATTCCATTCCTGCTGAAAGAGCCCTGGAAACATTAAACACCAAACGTTGAAAGGACCGAGCGTGACAGTTTTCATGTTGGAAACATTGGAAAAGTTACCAGAACAGTCTTAACTTGATTGTGTCTGGATCTTTCTATCATGTCTATTTTTGTTTTTTATAGTTTAAGTTACATGAACATTTCAAAAACAGCTTTCATCCATGTTTTTCAGTTGTGTGTCTCATACACATCAGGCTGAACACATAATGTTCATTCTTAAATTTATTTGTGTTCATCTATATATACTGGTGCAAGATGAGTTTATTTCACAATTCTACTTTGAACTGTTGTATTGTTGTTGTTTTTTCTGTTTTGTTCTGGACAAAGTGAAACAGCAGAAGCTATTTTTAAAGCATCAATTTCAGCTTGGCCTGTGGTTTTCTTTGAGTCAAAAGTTCATTGGGAACTCTGCAGCCTGTGATGCAGTTGTGCTTGCAGTAGAAGTGCACTATTGTAACATTAGATCATTAGCATTAGATCATTGAAAGCAATACCCCAATATGCTTCTAGTGTTTTTATTATTTTTTGCTTTAAATATCATGTCCCTGTTTTTACCAGTAGCTAGATCATGGTTGTTAAAGCTCCAAAAATATTGTAAAGTTAACTTTTTGCTTCAAATTAAAACTTGACACACTGTACTTTTTTTAAAAACGTTTACAATAGTTGATTTAATTATTTATTGCCAATATGAGAAAAGGGATTAAATATTTGACATAACTGAATTTGTTCATGGAGTTCGCATGTTGTCCTTGGTACTGCAATTTTCTTTCCACAATGAAACGACATAACGGTTAATTGTTGGCACTAAATGGATCATAGGTGTGTGACTGATTGTCTGTGGCTGTGTCCCAGCCCAGTTATACACTCTTAACAGGATAATGTTCACCTCCATAAAATAATTTAAAACCTGACAATAAGACATAGACAGGACGTGGGAAACTATTTGTGGTTCATAGAAACATAAATCTCTTCTGCATGAATAAAAACTATCACAGTCATCTTTTTGCTGAACATAATAGCTTATGTTTCTATCTGTTTCCATATATTTTAATAACTTCGATGGTTAGATACATTTCCTGTGGGCAGTAATACTAAAGCGATTATTGCATTCAAACTAAAATTTCTGGCTAATGAACCACTCAACATGCCAGGAAAAAAAGTGATTCTCCCAAGGAAATGATATTAGAAATTTTGCTGACAATAAACATGTTGCTGGTGTCTGAACCCTCCTGCTAGGTTTTACTGTAGAAACTGCGAATCTCTGTACAAAAGCTGATGTGTTTGCTACGCAGAAAAGCACTCACGTTAATAAGGCTACACTAAGAGCACAATGTCACAGCAGAATATATAAATAATAAATGAAGTTACCACTGCTGTGCCACAGTTTGTGAAATCTGCATAGCTCCTCCATTTGGAGACAATCCAGCTGCTTTTTGATGGCCACAGTAATTTAATGAAACAAAAGAAATGGCATGTTACATTTGTTAGGTCAAAATGAGAGCACTCTGAAAGCCACAGTTTTTAAAATAAAAGTGTGAGGGTTTACCAACGCTGTGATTTTTACATTTATACAGAACTAACTGGCACAGATTTTTTAATACTGCAACACTTTACTATTACGTACCCATAGTAAATTTTGTAGTGTATCGCAAGGAACCAATGAGCAGTAAACTTTGGATAATAAATTATTATTTAACAGTAACTAATAGTGGTTCCCTAATATCTCTTAAAGCTATATATTAAATTATGATGAGTTATCAGAGAACTGATTCGGAAATACTGGGCTGTCAGGGCTGAGATATTTGGGCAGAGCAGAGCGAATTGATTGTGCCACAGATAGCTCGATTTCCAAACTGCATTTTATTCTCTAGGTTTAATGAAGAATGAGGTGCTGACTAGACTGCGTTTTTGAATACTGAGAGTTACTGGAAATTTGTTCATGACTTTATGTTTATCTTACTAAACCCCACATAATTAATAAGACATAATGCAAAGTGACATCATAACTGAGAATACTGTCTGCATGTCTTTTCTGTGAAATGTGCCAGTTGTTATTGTCAGCAGCAGCTGCTCACAGAGGTCAAAGTGACACACACTTCCTTTCGTGCTGCGCCTGAGCCATGAGCCCACGTCCTGAGCAGCACTGTGGGAGTATCCTGCCTTTGGATTAGTCTGCAGCCATTTTCATTTACTGTGTAGCATCAAATAAAGGCTGGATAATTCAAAGCAAAGTCCATTTATCTGTAAGTTAATGTACAGTGTGTGTGTGTGTGTGTGTGTGTGTGTGTACACCGCACACCGAATAACTCCTCAGCTTAAAACAAGAACCATCTTATTCGTTTCCAAACAATAAGAAAACGTGTCTGTTATTTATGGCCAGTAGGAGCGAACCCGACTTTTTATATAATCTTGGTAAAAACATGCCTTAAATTTTGGTGCACGTGAATACAGGATGGTTTGGGGGCAGCGCAGAATGTAAGAGGGGAAGGATGGAAAAGTTAAAAGGCTTTCTGTGTTCTCACTTGTCTCAGAGAGTTGGCTTTGCTTTCAAACAGGTGTGAAGACGGAAAAGGACAAAGAGAGAGTAAAAAAGGATGTTGAAAGATTACAGAGGGAGGATCACCTAGAGAAACAGAGGAAGTGAACATGGAGATGGATTGTCCGGGACAGCTGTAGGATGAACAGTAGGATGATATTTATGAGCTGTAGATGACGGGTAAAAAATGAAGACAGGCAGAAGGAAAGAGGAGATTGAAAACAGAGGAAAGGATATGAGGACAGTCTAGCTCCCTCCATCTTTTATGCCCTGGCCGCACATTACAGGACGTGTCCTGTTACGGCTCTGACACAAAACATGAATTTGTTGTCAGGCTGCTCAAGCAGCAGCTCGTCCTCCGGTCTTCCTCCTCCTCATCGTCCTCCACCTGATCACAGCAGCCAATCACAGTGCATGTCCTCTGGCCTCTCGCTTGCTCTGCAGCCCCCTCTCCCCCTCCCGGCCCCCCATCCGTCCATCCACCTCCCCCCGTCACTCTCTCTCCCAGCTTTAAAGTAAAGTGGTCGTGGACATTATGAGACACAAAGCTGCAGAGCAGTGCACCCAGGGACGTAAGAAGAAAAGAAGGTGCAGAGGAGGAAACAGAGGAGTCACAGCAAACTGACAAACAACGAGATGAAAGCAAAGATGAAGGGCAGAAACAATTAAAACAATTATTCCATCCTCTAACAATTGATTATTTAATAACAATTTTTATATTATTTTCTCGAAAAAAATCTTCCCACTTCTTAAATCTGATGATTTTCTACTTGCTTGTCTATAAACTAAATATTGTATTTTTTAAATACACATACTTGAGAGAAAATAATTGGAACATACACTGTTATTGACGATTTGTAGTGTATATGCGTCTGTAAACTTTATTTAAGTAAAAAGATGTGTGTTCATCAGTGCTGTAAATACCTCATGTGATTTTAGATCATTCTGTGCATTTTTAAAATACACAGTATAAGTACATTCATTTCTGCAATACATAGAAATATATAAAAGAGGGATTTGCTTGGCTACACAACTGAAAACTAAAATTAATTTCTGAAGAGATGAAAAGAAAAAATAAACAACATGAGGTGAGTAATTTGATGTTAGCGTAATACTTTAGTATGTGGATCACTGACCCAGTTTCTCTCTCTTTCTTTCCTCCTCTCCCTTTTTCATGTGCTCATTCCCTCTTTTGGCTCCCAGCATAATCTCTCTCTCTCTCCCTCTCTCTCGCTCTCAGACTCACACACATCCGCCCGATCACAGATGTGACCACACAACATGGCACACGTGGTTCCAACTGTAAAAGGCCTTTGCTGGGTCCCTCCACCCTTTATTTTCTCGACTTTCTGTTATTCAGTGCAGCCTGGAAACAATCAGACACTGAGACATATGCTCTACCATTGTAAATTTTCACAAAAGTAATAACTGTAGTATTTTCTAATTAGCTTTTCACAGCCACTGCGGCAAAAACAGAAGCTTTAAACAGTCAAAAAGAAAATTATGAATTTCTTTTTTAAGCACAAAACCATGTTTGAGACATGTGCTACACAAACATAAGGAAAACACAAATACTGTGGCCCACACACTGAATGATGCAAGTTTCCCCAAACCTTTTGTTCTCATTTGGCAAACATCCGTGTAAAAGAAAAAATTACACCTTCACCTACAATTGGAAAATTGCATAATGCAAATTTACCTAATTGTAGGTGCCGGGGTAATTTTATCTGTGTGGCTGACTCAGACCTTGCCTCATTAAACTTTTGAGAGTTTGCAATTTTCAGGGCTCGGACTAGTTTCCTTTGTATGCTGCTTTTGTCCTGCACCATGGGCCTCATCATCATGATACTGACAATAGAGTCAAAACTGACTGTAGCTGCCATTGAAGAGTCTGAGATTATGTCCTCGGTTTTGTTTCTGTGAATTTGGGCATTGGAAAGACATGAGGGGGAGTTTCCATTCAGCTATTACAGACTACCCGAGGTCGAGTGTGAAATTCGACAGTCAGTATCTTTAAATGGGACAAAAGAAAGGCAAAGTTTGAAGACTTTGTAGAATATTTTTAGAGGTTTATTCCTAGAAGCAGCTTCAGAATTAACCATCATACAAGGAATTAAAATGTGCACAGTGTTAAATGTGAAAGCATCAGAGAAGACTAGCCAAGCCCACAGCATTTAGGGAATTTGGACTTGTGACCTTAGTCCATCTAAAATCCTGGCTACTGGCCTGGATTCCAGACCCTCGTGGCTAAATCAGAGTTTGATTAAAAAATGAGTTAACCCTTCACTTCTCCCATTACACCACTTCCACTCATAATCCAGCACGCTGAATTAATTTTTCTCCACAGACGAGCGATGTGCTGCCAGGCTACACCCTCACAGTGAGGCCCAACAGACTGATTGTTCATTTTACTCAACTGTGTTTTGCTCAGGCTGGACTTTATTAATAAACTAGAAAAGTGATTGAATGGCAGCGGCGATAATGGCTGTCCACTTGACATGTAAAGGGAGTGACAGTTGATGAATGAAAGCACGACGGGAATTGTTTCATGAAGCGAATTCGCTGTCTGCCGAAAAGCTCCATACTGTCTGGGAGATAGTGTGTTTTTGGACCACAGTAGAGTCACCCATCACACTCAAAATATTATCACACTTACACTTTTCCCGTGTCCTCTGGCCAAATGTTCTTGCTTTGCACAATAATGAGCCTCAGGACACATAAAGAACGTGTCTGCGCTAAGAGGGAGTGCTCCCGGTGACACACTGGGACAATCTGACATGCTGAATATTTCACCGTCAGAACACGGTTGCACGCCACAGAGCCGCCACCACCATGAGCCCAAATTAAGGCAAAGCCCATCTGAGCATTCAGCGCAAATCCTTGTCCCAAATCCTCGACCGTGGTTTAATATTCCAGAGGAATCAAACAGGAGGAAGAGGCTTGTCCGAGGGTTATGTGCAGCCAACATAACGCAGCTCTGAAAAGGCCAACGCTACAACTCTTTCATGTTTGGCTGAACAGGTGCAATTGTGTCTCATGCTCAGTCACGTTTCCGCCTGAGCTGCTTACCTCTGCGTCTCTCCTGTGGGATGCAAACGCCAAAGGACAAAAGCACCCTTCGCATTGTTAGAAAAAACAGCTGTTGCTCGTCACCTGTCTGTCTTTATCATTTGACAGAAGACTGCAGACAGGTTTAACACAAAAATGAGCTGTGAATGTCACAGCCATCTTGCGGAAGCCAAATGTCCTTTAGACATGCCCCGTTAAAACAGCTTGATGAATAATGGATGGATGATCTTTTAATGTCTGTCGTTGCAAAATACCAGTGTTTGATGTTTCAGTTAGCAATTTAATTTACACTCAGTCCAAATGTGTTTTGGTGAAACTGACTTATAAGAAAAATCATAGTGACAGTAGTTTCTGTCAGCCGCTCAAGTGTCTTTATAACTACTGAATTATTTCCACTTCATGCTCATTTTTGTTTTTAGTCAATCACAAAATTACAAACACAGAGTAAAGTTGTTTAAAGGCCCTACTTACTAAAATAACTTCTTATTATGTGGAATGAGCTCTAATTAACACACAATTTAGTTCAGAGCTTCTTTAGAAAACACAGCACATAACGCATCAATAACAGGTGGTGAGTAAATCCCTGGCTCCTGTCTACATTTAAAAACGTCCATTAGACAAAATTCCTTATAATGTATATTTAGGGTGAAAAAAGCCTAAAGCCTTTTTTTTTGATTAGTTTGTTACTGTCTTTGTAAAAATATTTCTAGTTCTGGATAAAACTGATCCTCCCACACTTACACAAAACCAATTACCATCCATAACCGTGTGGCATTAACGTTTATGGCTCTTTGGACAAAAAGTGAAATGTTAAAGTCAAATCAATGTGATGTCAATTAGCTTAAATTTCTCTTTTAAAATCTTTGGCACAATAACCCCCTCTCATAAATAAAGAAATGCATTATGAAGTGCTCCTTGAATCTAAAAATAGAAAGCTATTAGAGCTGTGTGTAGTCAGGCAATCATTTAACCCTGATGTTCATTTTCACACAAGGCTGAGAGATGGTGGGATTGGGAGTCACTTATTTGTCCCTAAAAGAGTGTCTTGCTCAAGGGGACAAAGCTGCGCTGGGTGTTGTATTCTCACGTGGGTATCAGACAGAATTCATGGACATTGCAGGGACTCACATAAATAGCGGAAAATTTGTAAGTGTCTGATCAAATAAAACAACAGCTTTACAAACTGTCCTCAAAGGGCATAAATCCATGTGTGTTTTAATGTGTTAAATGACATGCATGTAGGTTAAGATGACACGTGTCCAATAAGCGAGAATAAATGTCAGTTAACTTTTCCTTTTCAGAGGTGTTTCAAGTGCTGGCACCGGAAAAAAAAAAAGAAGCAGATTGCAGATTGGAGTGTCTTTAATTACAGCTTCAGCACAGTAAGGCCTATCATTTGCTCACTTTGTGTGTTATTAAATGTCTTTGGTGCATAATTCAACCAAGAACAAAATGTACAAGTTCAAAAAGTAAAGAAACAAGAATCTGCAACTGTTAATAGTCCCTGACAACTGCATCAGCAGCCAACCATCTGCCTCTTTTCTCAGCTTTCCCAGGGAGCCAGGGAGGACAACAATGTAATGTCAATCCACATCACCGGCCAATGGTGTGATCAACGCAATATAATCCAACGTGACTCGGAACAAAAAGCCAGTGGAGCAGGGGCAGCAGTGTTTCGGATCACTCGTGGACAGTCAGTGCAAACCTTTGCTGTGGAAGCTGAGCACTTTCAAGGGGCGATTTGTCAGTAAATATCAATCAAATGCCGACAAACGCGAGTGCTGGGCTGCATGCAGACGTAAGGCAAAGGAGCACAAGCACATTTCACAGCTGACTTGGCTGGATAGGAAGATTAATTGTGCTGGAGTTAGTTAGACTTTGAGGGCCCCCATGAGAGGAAGTGGACTAATTAGAGCCGTTGAAATTCCTGACGGACTACGTTTTCTTTTTTTTTTTCTACTGTAACTGTGGCTTTTACAGTTCTGCGCCATATGTGGACGGAGTGGAAAACACATATCAGCATCACAGCGGGATATTCGCGCCTTCACACAGAGATCACTTCCCACCGTTTCCCCTGCACGCCCTCAGATTCTTTACCTGCTCAGTTCTTTAAGTCATTAACCTGCATCTTCCTATCGTTCACTCTCCCTTCGTCCCTATTTCCTCTCCACCGTCATCCCTCCCTCCCTCCCTCCTCCCGCGGTTTCTGTCACTCGTTCACAGACGAGTGGCCATTACATCACCCTGACCTAAATGTGTCACATCCCTCTCACTGTGGCTCTCTGCTCTCTCACCACATCCTTTCCTTGCCGTCTGGACATCTCTCAATTTTTTTTTACTTCTTTTCTCTCCTCCACTTACACCCACTTTGAGAAGTGTGAACACTTTTGACCAGTTTTGCAACTGCTGACCTCAGTGCTGTCTGACTGCCAGCTGTGAGCTCTTTTTATATTTACCTCCCCCACTCTCGTCTTCTCTATCCTCCGTCTTCATTTCATTTCTGTGCTTCTGTAAAACTCTGATGGCAGACAATATGTGCGTTTCTGCTAACACAGGATAAATCTAGCAAGTTGTGTTTACAGATTATGACACCAAACCACCTGAGGAAGCTTTTTAATTCTGCACCACTGATGAAAAAAATCATCAATAAAAGTAAAGCTGTTGCACAGACTTTACTAAATGCATCTTGTTATCTTGTCAAGTGTGGCAGCAGAAGTGCCATGAAGCAACACAACCTGATGTTCATAATGTAGATTAGGATAGGGCCACATTATGTAAAATATTTATGTGTTCATATAAATAGAACTGAGACATTAAAAATGTGGTAGTCAAAACGTCCTCTTATTGAATCTTTTGTATCCTTGGTTGGAATTTTGTCGGGTTTTGTGCAGTATAATAACTCTCTGGGCCTGCTAAGAAGGAAAGAAAAAACCTTGAGATATGAATAAGAAGCACAGAGTTTGCAAAACTCGAGTGTTTACAAAGCTGGCACTGACAAATGAAAGATTGTGATACACTAGCACTGCGTTAAATGTGTTTTTACAGCAATAATGACAAGGGTGAGGGCCTGAAATTCCAGATAACCCAGCCTGTGCTGCCGTAGTATCGATGAAGTTGAATTCCTTGTTTTCACCCTTGTATTCACAAGTAAATGCAGTTTGAAGTTGAACCATCGCCACAAAACTACATGGGACAAATTAAATGAACGAGACAGATAACGACACCTACTCCGTGCACTGACAAGGTTCCTCAGACTCACCCAAGCAGGCAGATCCATTGAGGTTTGGCTCGTAGCCTTCATCGCAGACACATCCTCCCACTGGAACCATCCACTCTCCTTCAGCATTGCAGTGCATGCGAGGGGGCGTGCCTCCCTGCGCTTTACTGTGGGGGACGCAGCTCCCGGTCACAGGCACTAAGGCAGTTGGTTCTGCCCCCGAGGGAGTCGCAGGGTACGAAGCCAAGTAGAGGCTGGTGGCCGGACAGCGGCGGTAGAAGATGGACACACCCATGAGGGAAACACAAGCTCCACTGTCGACGATGGCCAGGACGAATCTGTAACAGCATGTTAGGATGAGAGTGGTTAGACCACTGGGAGCACTGATGTCGGAAAAACATGAGAAACAGCATGTTGCAGCACACTGACGATTACCCATTGCGTGTGAGAGGGGCAAAGCTGCGGGTCTTGATGTTAATTCGGCTGTATCTGTTGGGTTGATACTGGTGAGGCGAACTCGGCTCCACTTTGGAAAAACTCTTATCAGCCGCAATGGTGTCAATCTTCACCCAGCCCTCCCTGGTCTCTTTCTCGCCACTGGATGGCTGCAGAGTGGACAGGAAACAGCGGAGGGAAGATAACGAGCGGTCAGAAGAGAACGAAATGTCATGATCGAGTGGTTGACAGGAAGGAAAGAAGTAAACAAGAAGAAAATTATAGATGTTAAAATAAGTTGGTTGACAAACGAACAAAGGCCAAAAATACACAGTGAACTGAACCAAAACAAAAAAAAAAAAAAACTGAAATGAGAGAGAAGATGACAAAATCAAAGGCAAGTTCAAAGGTTTGCTGTAATTTTTCTCAGGGCGTGAATTTAATGAAAGCGTTTAGTCAGAGGAGTTGGAGCTGCAGAGTGCAGCTCCCAGTGGGGGTTCGTGCTCAAGTCCCAGCAAAGACCTTCAGCGTCGCGCTGCTTCCTGCTCCTCTGTGACTCTCCTCTGATTCCTCATCAGGCGTTGATTTGCCTATTTGAAACGCGTCTCCCGTCCCTCGGGAGAAATGCATTCATCCGTACAAATACTACATGCCTCCTACAGAGACCGACTGCAGACTGTATGTAGCTCAGGAAATTCCGATTTGACAGTTCAAAATGTCACAGAAAAACATTTAATTGCCACTAAAAGCATAACTAAATGTAATGTGCTGGGACAGACGGCATCAGTCACTAAGAAACCATGGCAACTGCTTCGCACACAACACAAGGTTCAGAGCATTTACTGCAATACGTGTAAAATGGTCACACACATTTATTTTATAGCGTAAAGTTGTAACTAGTGGGGCACAAGTGACATTTCTGGGCACCATTTTTGCATTTGGTGAACTGCTTCACACCAGTGTGGTCAATCTCAACAGCTCCTTTTGGCAAGCAAAACAATAATCACAGTGATTACACAATTACTCCTTGTCGTGGGATGACGGGAGGTTGTGGTGTTTAGGTGAAACAATAACGTAGCAATAAAAATAATTGATTTCTTTTGTTTGGCATAATGATTGTATTTGAAGGATTCTTTGCACCAAGCTGTGACACAAATATCTGAAGAATTACTGAACTTTAGTCAGAGTTTATGCAGAACATTTAAAACTACTAAAGAATAAGCTTGTTTGCTTCTTCTCTGTCTACAGGACGAAGAAAATAATCTGAATATGTCGAAGCAAATCACTGATGACGAGCATGACACTAAGTGACTTGAACTGAAGCAGCAATTTGTAAATAAATTAAAAAAGAAATGGTAAAAGATACACAAAATTGGGTTGCATCATTAAAACCTAATAAACCACATATGTAATAGACCTTGGAGTCTCCTCCAAACGTAGTGAAAAGGCAAACCTAATGCAAGCCATTAAGAATCTGAGACGAGCAGACTAAGAATAAAAACACTGGTGTACGGAGCATCATCGCCAGAACAGATCGGCAAAGGAAAACAACAACAGCTGATAACGGACACATTGAGCGGGGATGAAATTATCACAATAAGCCATTGAAGAAGATTTCATAAGCAGAAATAGAGAGCCTACACCACAAGATGCAAACACCTTATCGTCCCAATTGGAGGAAACGAGCCACAGAAGTAGTGGACTGATGAGACCATGAGTAACCTCGACCAAAGTGATGGAAAGTCCAAAGTTTGGAGGGAGAAACAGTGTAGAACAGGCTCGCACCTCATCAGAGGTGTGCAGAAACATTTAGTCTGCAAAGTTTGTCAGTGAATCATTTGGTCCAAAAAGTTTTTAAATTCAAAATGCAAACCTTTTATTACTCTTTATGTACCATATGAAAGTCAGGCTGGCTTTCAGTATAAAACTAACACTGGCTTTGTCATTTATCATGCTACTGTTTAAAGTGTCTGATCTCAAGCTTTGATATAACTGCCAAAAGTAACTGTTTTAATGTGGCAAAATAAATGTATATTTCTAATAAATGGAGCAGGTTCATTTCGCTACACACTGCTCTCAACACCTGGCGGTTATTGGGTTTAAATGAGACAGACACACCCACAGTACAGCTCTACAAATAAGTTTGTGTTTGTTGTCCTGTTGTCCTGCACCATCTTCATTTTCAGAAGATACAATTGTTCTGTTTTTAGTTCCTCCATCTGATAGGAAAAGACATTTGACTGATTATATGACTGGAAATGATGGTCTGATTTTCTCTGCACTGCTTTGGGTTTAAACTAGGACAGAAATGTTAAAACTGGGAAACGCCTGTCTGATAGAGGACACAACAAGTAATAATTTTCAATTAAACACAAGAAGGTGACATGACATGTCACAACGCTGCCCATCCACTGTGGACGTTACCGTGTCTCACCTCAGCTGCCCAGGTCCTCTGCAGCTCCCTCTGGGAGTCGGCCTGTTTGTAGTACAGGGTGAGAGTCTCTCGACAGGTGGGTGATGGGGATCGCAGGCTGGCGCAGTCACGCACCGAGAAACGCAGCGTGACAAACACTCGTGGAGCTGAGTGGCGGTACAGGAAGGGCGTGGCCAGCCAGTTGTCCTGCAGACGGGGGTTTTGGTTGACATTGCAGACCTCGAAGGTTCGTATGAGTTTCCCCCGGTCATCCAGGACGCTGACCTCATCCCACTGAGAGACAGAAACAATATCATGAGATTATGTAAACTAAGCTTTGAAAAGTGAACGTGATCTCGAACATCTCGGAAAGACGGTTTTTCATGTCACAAGGCAAACTGAGGACACTGCTGATGTTGCTGACCTGTCCTTTGATAAGGTCGCCCACTGCTGTTTGACTACTTCAGCCTGCTGATATAACGGACACTGGTATTGAATCAGCGAGTGAAGGGTTGTTTGCTGCTGTTCCAATTATGTAGGTCAACTCTGTGTCCATGGACTGTAGGACTTTCCATCGTCTAATTTAGGAATCGATGAGATAAAACCGTGCAGGCTTTTCATGTACAACACAACAAATCTCTAATTATCAAGACATAATTAATTCATGCATTTCACTTCCAGTCTAGCCGTTTAGATGACAACAAGATATAATTTCTTCTGGGACCCCAGTGTGGCTCACACACATCAAGGTTATGGCCTGATCTACCTTGGCCACATATTTATATTTTCGCTTTGGGTTTTAAGCTTTTTTTCTCAATTTCGCAATTGCTACTGACCCCAGGTTGTATTGCAAAAATAAATAATTACCATAATTAGACTTATGTTTCTGACCTTCCCCCAACAATTAAACACAGAGCACAGCTGAGATTGGCGGAAACATTATTAGTTTCACAGGCATTTTGTTAAAAGGCAAAGTAAAGTAAAGATTTGGGGGAAATTATTTTCTGTACACAATTTATTGTACACGTCCAATAATTGATAGATATTTCACTTAAAATGTGAATTTTATGGTGGTGATAGAGAAAAAGTCACAAGTGGGAGAGAATCCCACTGCCTCTGTCTTTCCCATCCTGGTGCAATCTTGTACAGAGACAGTAAAAGGTTCACACACATCTGTCTGTCCACATGATGTTAAAGTTATTCATCAGACAAACCACCGTCTTCCATCCAGTGCTTTCGTTAGCATGGGTTCTCTGACTGGTCTGTGGTTACACAGCCACATACTGTGTGTTCTTACACCTGTTTATTGTGGCCCGCAAGATGTGATACAGTAGTTTTTCCATGGGATGGGACCAAAAATGGTCCTGCCCTGGGTCAATTTTCGAAGAGACTGACCCCTGGACAGCAGAACCACCCATGACATTAGCCATTGTAGAGCTGCTCTAAAATGTCATCTAGCAACACAATTTAGCCCTTGACAAAGTCAAATCACAATCTCATTCTTCTGCCCATTTCTCTACATCTCTGTATAGTCTGGACTTTATTATACTTTTTACTTTTACTTGAGTCGATTTGGGAAGAAGAAACGCAACACCGGGCAACACACAACTCATTCATTTTTAAAAAACATTTCTTCTAAGCGTTAGATATGCTTTATTTTGGCCAGAGATGCTGCCAGTGGATCTACCAAACCAGAGGGAGCAACAACAATCCCATGACTCCGTTCCACCATGCAGTCACATGACCACACACAAACCGTGGCGGCATAGCGGCACCAACTCGCCAGACGTAGCAGACACGGAATGAAAAAAACAAGAAAAATGCCAAAGGCAACTGTTTTCAATGCTAAAACTGTAGATGATGAAAAGCCCTGGCTTCATATACAAAGTATGTTTCGCTTCCACGCAAAATGAGACTTCTTATATTTACACAAGCCGCCCAGTTCTAACGTTATTTTTATCTGCCGAGCCTGCTGTGCCATTCAGATTGCAGTCTACATCATATTTTGTCAATGAAAGTAGTTTGCACTGTTCAAACACACATATGTTACCTACTGTAAGTATTAGTTTCAAAAGCTTTATGTTGTGAAAAAGTGGGATTTGGAAATTTGAGGGTCATGTTCTTTGATTTCTCCAGTGCTTTCAACACCGTCCAGTCATCTCTGCTGAGGGGGAAGCTGGAGGTGGCAGCCGTGGACCAGCATCTGGCTGCTCGGACCATCAACTACCTCACAGACGGGCCACAGTTTATGAGGCCGCACGACTTCCCCCTTCCTGTTCACACTGTACACGTCAGATGTCAAGTACAACTCCTGCCACTGTCACCTGCAGAGGTTCTTCGATGATACCACCATTATTGGGTGTGTATCCGGGGAGAATAGACAGGAATACAGGGCGGTCTTCACTGACTTTGTGGACTGGTGTGACAAGAACCACTTGATTTGGAACATCAGAAAGACAAATAAGTGGGTGTTTGATTTTAGATGGAACCCTCCAAAACACACACCAGTGAGCATCCAGGGCTCAGACACTGAGATTGCGGACACCTTTAAATACCTGGGAGTTCACCTAAACAAAAAACTGGAGTGGACTCATAATACAGATTCTTTATTTTTTAATATTTGGTTTGCACAATTAATACTGTTGTTTTTTTTTATCTTATCTTATCTTATCTTATCTTATCTTATCTTATCTTATCTTATCTTATCTTATCTTATCTTATCTTATCTTATATGTAAAGATGTAGTTTTTACTCATTATTTATTTTATTATTTGGAAATACTATAATTTGCACATAGTTTGTCTGCTTAACATCATTTCTAAACAATAAATCAGAAATTGCCATCCAATAGTTACTCAATTCTTAAGTAGTAGTTTTGCCCCCTTTTAATCAGACACTTACTTCTACCTGATTAATATTATTTTGAAGTAATGCCACTCCTACTTGAGTACAATTTTTAGCTACTCTGTGCACCTCTGGTTGCGGGTGATCAGACAAAACATTTTTGTGTGTGTGTGTGTGTGTGGCTGGATACAACTGGTAGATTATTTTTCATCCATTTATCAATCATTTATCATTATCTGTAGGTGGAGGGATGATGGAGGGCTGAAGAGGCGAGAGGCAGGGTACAACCTGGACAGGTCACCAGTCTGTCCACTTACATCCATTTAGACCCACACTCACACATAATTTACAGTCATCAATTAATCATGCATGTCTTGGGGAGAACATGCAAACTCCACACGGGAAGGCCGACCTTCGAGTTGTGAAGCAGCAGCCCTAACCACTCCAGTTTACGTTTGTGATTTGGTAAAATGTATTACAGTATAATAATGTATTCTAACATTAACTGAGTTTTGTAAAGTGACATGTAGTTGGTTTGTCTGTTGTGTATTTCTGGTTTGCATTTGTGTGCCATTGCTCACACATGACATGTGTAGACACTTTGGTGTTTCACGTGTGGCAGCTGTTGTGTAATAAAAGAAGCTGATTTATTCCATCATATTTAAGGGAATCTGAATATTTTAAAGACTCGCTAATTCATTTAGTCCATTTGTACCTTCTTGAAGAGAAACATGAGCACAGTGACATGGGAGTGAATGAGTGTGAATGGGTCAGAATGTAAATGAAGGGACAGCTTTTAGATTCTCCAATTATTCAGCGGAGTGCCTCCAAAGATGAAAGGGTTCCGCCCTGACTGACAAACTGGGCCCACACAGAGGAATTATGTATTAGACCTCATCATGATTATTCTGCCTCCAACAATGGCCAGAGGATAAAAGGTCCTGACACCCAATCAGGGTGCACTTGGTGTGTGTGCACGTGTATGTGTTTCTCTGTTTGTGAATATTAGAGTATCTCTGCATGCTCATGTCTCTCTGTGGGCTTCTGACAGCCAGTAGGAGCTAAAATATCTCTGTGGCTTCACACATGAGAGTGCATTCATATAAGGTCCAATTGGAATAATGATAAGATGAGTGAGCGGATAGACTGAGTCTGAGTCTGTCTGAGGCGCTGTCAGTCTAATGGAGTGAAAGGACAGTTTTCTGTCTCCCAGGCTGTGATTCACTCTATCAGACATGAGGGGGGCGAGGGAAAGTGGGCAGAGGGGACAACAGAGAGCACACGGTGGGGTGGAGGGATGCAGATGGAGAGTGGGGAGAGAGAGAGGTGAGAGAAAGTAAACAGAGTGTGTGTGTGTGTGTGTGTGTCTGTGTGAGTGTGTGTGTAGTGAGGTGGCTGCAATAAAAGCATGACCATGTGGCAAAATGCAGGTTCTTTCAGGTAGAGACAGCATCCATGTGTGACATTGCAGGAAAGAAACACTGCTTTCACTTATTGTCTGACACCAAACCACTCAACTTCCTCCTCCCCGTCCCTTCCCAATTTCTTCTTCACTTAGTTTCTATTTCCCTCATAAGGAAAAAGAAGAGGGGTTGACGGGGAGTAGATGGAGGTTTTTGAAAGAAAGAAAGAATGAAAGAAAGAAAGAAAGAAAGAAAGAAAGAAAGAAAGAAAGAAAGAAAGAAAGAAAGAAAGAAAGAAAGAAAGAAAGAGAGGAAGAGAGGAAGGAAACATTGGAGAAAGAAAAAAGAGAGGGGCAACTCATTTTCATGATTTAATCTGAACCGAAATGCCAGAGAGCCACGCAAAGTCTCCAGTGTCAGAGAACAAGGAAGGGCAGCGCCTCAGACACAACACAAACACAAAGGGAGGCGTGCGCAAATACAACAAGGCGCATGCAAGCGCCCATACAGACACACACAAGCCAAACACGCAACTGAAAAATACTGAATGAGAATAAGAGGAAAAAAGCCACAACCGCTGTAGGAAACGAAGAGTCTCTGCTGCTTTGACACGGAGGGAAAATGAGGGGCAGAGAGGAGCCCGAGTAGAGGGATGAAAGGAAGAATAAGAGGCAGAGACCTGGTGGCTCTGGGACTGTGAAGGGCAAAGTGAGGAAAGATTAAAAGAGGGAGCGAGAGAGAGAGAGAGAGAGAGAGGACACTTGTCAGCACATTAAAAGAAGGAAAGACGGTGAGAGAGAAAGAAGAAGCAGGAGGAAGAGGGTGCAGTAAATAATATCTACAGACCCGCGAGCAAAAGAGAAGATGGGATGTGAAGTGAAAAGAGGGGAAAGGGTTAAAGAAGGACACACACACACACACACACACTCACACACACACACACGCACACACACACACTTTTTTCTCTCCTTCTCTCTTCGTCTGTCTTTCTACTTCTCTCAACTCGATGCCCCAGGTCAAATAACCATATCTCCATCTCAGAAGCACTTCTCGTCTAGGGACAAAGAAAAAAACTCATGCAAATGCCTAACTTGCACGCACACACACACACACACCACACACACATTTCCTCACACACAATGGATTCTCCCCCCTATTAGCAGCTGGCATCACGGTTCACAAATTCCTAACACTCATGAGGCCCTAATTAATCCAGCATTATGTACAATTATGGCCTGACACTGGAGGCCAGACTGGGGCGATAATGACGGTGTGCAAAGCTAAAGTTTGGTGTAAGATGAGATAAAAGGCCTGATGTAAGTGAGTATGCCTGCCAGATGTTTGCTCGGTAGTACTGCACATTAATTTGGTCCTTTAGAGCCGCCAACCTGTGAAGTTCAGGTGGTAGTTTGTCACGATTGTTGGCTCACATTTAGGAAATCACGCATTAAAGTCATGTACATGCTGCTAGTTGTGACTCGTTATAATTTGAAGCACAATAAGACACGCAGGGTCCATGTAGGGACACGGAGAGATGTGTTCTGTGTAACTGGCACAATATTATCCTCCACAGTAACAAATACACAACAAAGTTAATGGCAGTTGAGACAATGTATGTGTGTAATTATGAGCCATATTAGAACTGAGCCACAATCACTCACAGATGAATGAATTTAACTGACCCGGGAGTTGACCCAGTCACAGTCACGCAACTGCACACACATACACGTGCGCACACACATGTGACCAAACACACACACACACACACACACATTTACACAGCTCAAGGCAATGCAACAACCTTAAATAAAAAGCAGCTCAAGAATGGAAGATCTATGGTTCAATCTCAGCAATCTCAGTATGGATGAAAACACACAGAAAAAAAAATTGCAGGGACATTTCAGGCCTCAAGGCTTCCTTAAGGGCAAGGTGAACCGGTGCTCAGACCCAGACTCAGTGCCACCTGACAGAAGCTCCACCAATCAATGTCAGACGCCAGACATTTGGCAAAATGACGACACTGACTTTAAGCTATTGCTGAACATCAACCTTTATTTCTATCTCTGAGCAGATTGTATTTTTTGCAGAATTTACTTTAGTTTTTATTTAAACTATGCAAGGAGTCTTATAAACACTTTGAAGATGATCCTACTGGTTAAATCTATAGTGTTATAGTTCCACTATGATTATCTTTATTTCATTCACTGTATTGTTGGGGTCAAATATGATCAGTCAACAAGCACAATTCCTTACCTAAAAGCGTTTTGAATGTAAACTGCGTTAGTGTCCGAATGATCGTCTTCAGGCCCTTTAACTACGACCGGCCTTATAAAAATATAAACATAACCAGAACCATTATTGTAACCCTGTTTAGACAATTAAAAAGGTTATGTCATCTTCAAGCAGTCGTGCCAAACATTTGGTGTGTCCAGCTTCCAAAATGTGTCATTTTTCATAAGTAATATACACAGAATCATTGATGACGATGCTGAATAGCTGCAGCCGTTCACCCATGTGCCTAAACTTTAGCATCATTTCCTCGTTCAGTTCCTCATTAGAGTTAAACCACAAAGCCCAACAAACAAAGTGATTATAACTTCACACATTTAACATCAGCATGTGTAACACATTCAATTAGCAACGTGGCAGCTGTAACGACCCGGCAGCTGGAAACCACATTGACATCCTGCTTACCCCTGTGTCTGGATAGGTGGTCCAGCCCAGCTCTGAGGTAGACTCTGTTGTGTCCAGCAGCATCACTGAGGAATAAATACAGAGGCAAAGTGTGAGAAGCCTGATCCCACTTGTCACATTCATGCTTTTTATTGCTGCATAAGATTTAAAAGTCGAAAGTGAGTGAGTGCTAAAAAACAGAGAAGTGACTGTGAAAGTGAATTTGTAAGCATGAGATCTTCTTGAAAACTGAGAATTGTGTAAGACTGTTAAAAGCTAAAAAAAAAAAACCCAGATCTGCTCCAGTGATGCTGAAACTGAGATGATATTTAGGAAATATTCTTTTCGTGTAGAACTTGTACAATCAGATTGTCTTGTTAAATAGCACAACTTGTGTGCAGCTGGCCTGCCATCTGTGGAACAGGTCCAGGATTTCTTTTTAATGTTTGGCCCCTATGCAATAAAACCAGAGGAACAAACAGAGCTCCAGCTGTGTACATCTGTCAAACCTAATAACTGATTCTGAATAATGATGCATTTTGGCACAGTGTTCTGGTGTTTAAAAAATTAAACTGATTGACCTGATTTGGCAACGTGATTAAAGGTCACATTTTCCAACTTTAAAAGGCCATAACAGTTACTGTCACATTTTGTTGAAACTTAGCGAGCTGATGCTTCTTTGCGACCTCCATCATGTGTGCGTTTTTTTGATTCAGGTTTCAACAGGCTTTTGCTCATTACCTTTGATCTAAAGGGAAAAGCATGAGAACAGTGTAGAAGTTTCATGGTGTGTTATAGTTTCCCATAATTTGCTTTTAGGTTTTACATCTTTGAAATACCACGCTTGCAAAGGAAACACACAGACAATGACTTTAACGCTGAGTGCCGACACGTGGCAGCTTCCCACACAAAACTGAAGCCCTTGAATTTTTCCATTAGTATTTCAAAACCGTGGTGGCTGACGGTCCTTCAGTCTGGCACAGTCTGTGCTCGGTTCTGTTCAGGAGCCGATTGCTCACAGGCCGAAGTTTGTCGCGCACACAGAGGTGAAAAAAACATCAGTCTTTGGGTTCGGCTGCTCACGTGGGGGGAGTTTCTGATGAAAAAACACACAGCGCCTAATTTCATCAAACACTAATCACCCAACGGGGCTGCAGACACGTACTGTAGACACACGGAGCGTTGTGGGAGGCACGAGCCATTCACCTCTGTTTCCAAATAAATAACGCTTCTCATTGTTGACATACAATTTTTATGCTTTTGTTTCCATTTCATCTCACACAATCATTCACCAGAGAATAGGAGCCTCTTTTCTCTCTCTGACAGCCAGACAAAAAGCTGCTGAAAAACATCATCATCATCATCACAGACTCAGAATGGGATTTCAAAAGGTGCCTTGTTTCACCCAAACACCAGTGATACCTCTTTATTTCTCAGATGTGCAGCAGTATGTGCCCACACACACCGAATCCACGGGTCTGTCTTCATAAATCAAACAAGTAATAAAAACTGAAATTGTTTATGATACAAATGATGCCCGTGTCTCTGTTCTCTGACTGTGCTGTAAACAGATTTTTTAGGATTATACTCGCAGATGGAGACGCTGCAAATCTGTCCTCCAATCCGTCACTTCCCTCCTCTTTTTTTTCTTTTGCCCTTCCCCTCCAGTCTCTCTATCCGATTTCACTCACTAGCTTGTCTTTATGTCAGTCTTACCAAAATTCACACATTTTCAGAGGAAGTCATCCAGGATTTGGAGAGATATGACTTGTATCAAGAAAAAGAAACAAATGAACTGTGACAGCAAAGGATTATACGCAGCCACAGGCATCGGAATAAATAGTTTTTAGTGCAGCGTATGTCTGGACATCTCGGCGGCTGGAAATGCAGAGCTGATGGGGATAAAATCAGCCACAGGGAGAAGACTAAATCCACAAACCAGGGCCGTGTACCATGCTCTTTTACACCACAACACCAAAGCTTGGTAGCTCACATGTATAAAAACATGTGAACTAACCATTGATTCATTGACTCATGTCATAACTGAGTAAATTATTTATTATATGAATCATTATATCTATGATCGAGTCATGCATGAAACAAATGCACTCTAATAGCACATGACCTGACCTCATTAAGCACCATCCTATTTATATCAAACAAGGAACAAACACACACACACACACAAATGCTGCAAAGTGTCATTCCAAATTCAATTAACCCTCTGCTTCAGGGCACAGTCATGCATAAATAAAATATAGCAAACTATTTTGACATTAATATTTATGCCTCTACTATTTAGCCTCTTGTCATTGGGCCTTGGGGAGCGCAGGTCCTCACGTCACCTCCACTCCTTTCTGAGCAAACCTGAACACGAGGATTACGGGGAGGAGTGTTCAAAGAGCTTCATGCATGTCTCATTAGCATGCTGAATAATTCACCACGACATCCTAAGATAAGCGTTGAGCGCCGTGTTACACACACCTTTCAAGGATTAGCTCAAGCTGAGGCATCATGACCGGAGCTTGTGTGTGTGTGAGACAATGTTGAACAAAAGAGAGGGACGTTTACTGGCAGGTCCGCTTGGCAGTAAAAGCCCCTTTATTTAACTCTCGGACAGCCCCTCCATGCACACAGAGCGCCACGGCATCTTTGTCACTGGTTCATCCGGGCTCAGAGTCACTCAAAGTTGGTTCCCAACAGTTTGGAGAAGTGCTGAGTCTGCAATCTGGAGCTGAGTGCTGCTTTAATGCACGCCCCGTGTGTCACATCTCCCCGCACCACTCTTCTCCTTCACTCACTTTACTCAATACCTTTCTCCGTCTTCTACCTCCATCTTGTCCCCTGTCCCTTTTTTCCTCCTGCCTCTCCGCGTGTGTGTGTATTATTCATCCAAAAGTGACAACAGCGTAGGCATCTGTGTATGTGAACTAGGGAGACGTGCACCGCCCCTCCTGAGGCCAGATCTGCTGTTTGTCTGGGAAGAGCTCTGATCGGAAAAGTGCAAACAATGGAATAGAAAGACAGGATTATGAAAGAGGAACGAGAAGAGGATGATAGGATTGTGTTTGTGCATATGAATGTGCTTCTTCCTCTAACCTCCCCGTCTCTCTCTGCCTGTGGTGTGGGTGTAAATGCTCTTCTCTGTTGTGCAGAGGTGACCTGCATTAGTCGATGACTGTCGTCTCCGCCACTGGAGTGCTCACTTCAGCTGAGTGACCCTCTCTCTGCTCTCTCCATCCATTTCTCGTCGCCCAACACTTTGCCTCTCTGTGTGGCCATGCATGCACGCTGCAACACTCTCCAGCGCTAAGTGTAGTGCTGTCGTTGGTGTCACGCCTCTTTGACGGCAGATGTAGGCTACTTTACAGCACTCTTTCAGAGCAACAGAGCCTCTCCTGACACCCTCAGCAAAGAATCTCGGTGTTAATATTAAGAGAGGCTAGAGGGCTGCAAGCTTCTAATATGCCTCAACACCAAAGTAAATGCAGCTGCAAAGCGTATAGAGAGTTCACAGGTACAGTAACAACAAGTACAGAAACACACACACACACGCGCGCGTACACACACGTTTTCGCAAAAAAATTCCCACAGTGCCTGCAAGCGTCGTGAGCTACAGTCAGATAGTGTTTTTGTCTTTTGTCCACTCATCCACTCACCTCCACCCATTCTTTACACGCTCCAGATGCTCCCACCCACAGTCAGTCAAGGACGAGGCCCACACCAAACCATCATTACAAACAACCACAGCTAGAGAGTGATACGCCAAGACGGAGCGGGAGCAGTGGGAGCAGGGTGGAGGAGTGAGGAAGGAGGGGGATTAACGCGATTCCAGAAATAAGCATGCACATGTCAAAGGGAGTTATCAGAAACTCTCTGGCGGTTAGGCTGAATGAGAGTGCAGCTGCAACAAACAGCGCTTAATCCAGGTTAGACGGCAGAGCGACGGCTGCGATGAGTCGCCCAACAGGCAGCAACAGGCACAAGAGAGGAAAGCCATCCCACCTGAGAGAGAAGTTCAAACTCTTACAGCACACCTGGTTCACGAGGGCATGAAGGAGCTTTTGTTGAATGTTGGATCGTGGATTGCATGTGTTGGAAAGTTACAGAGGTTTCCCAGGTTTATTTAATGAGTTTGTTCTGAAGAATAAGAAGATGAATCAAAATCAAAGGGCAAAATGCAAAATTTGGTCCAGCAATCAGTGAGCTTTTCCTCATCATTCTGTGTCTCAGACAAAATATATAAATCTGCTTACGTCTGGCTGTAATGTCATTTCTCCACAATCAAATGTGGCTCTCGCCTCATTTGCTCATTGCCAACATGCAAACTGCCAAGTGCGGCTTTAATGTGAAATTCAAAACTGCCAACTACATTCCAGTGTCTCACCAGCACGTACCGCTCGTTCGTCCTTCAGTTACATTTTGGCTCCAGCTCCATGCCTGTCCGCGCAGGCTTATTATCTGTGATGCTATCTGCCGCGACACTGACTGACACAAAGCAGAGAGTCTTGGCTTGCAGCCGCTCAAGGGCTCCGTCCTCTCATTCCACAAATGGCAGATGTGTGATTCATTTGAGGAAAAGCGGCCTAATGTCATCAGTGCTCTCAACAGCCACTGAAAATTATGTCACTCTTAAAAATTATATGCAGAAACACGGCTAAAAATAACGCCTGGTCACACTGTTGTAGTGATGTTGATGGGGAGGCTGCACCGTCCACTTCCCACCAGCATGTGATTTCTCTTATTCCGCCACAGGTTGCACCTGCGGGGCAAAGGGCTGAGAACAGGAAGCTTTTCGGGGGCTGTTAGTGGCATCTGCCCTGCTGCACTCCAACTGTGACAGGCATGCCATTTATTTTCCTATCACACTTTCTCTAATTCATCCTGTCCTGAAAAAACAGCTTAGTACACCCCTGATAAGGATGGTAATCAGCCTAATAAATTCCCAGCCACAGCCAGATGACCTGAGAGTGAAACGTTTATACTGCCGGGTGTTTCTCAGATAACAATGGTAAAACTAAACAACTTTCATAATTGATTTGTGAACATGATTACACACGACACAGTGTGAGCAACAAGATGACAAAATCCGAACTGAAGGTTCCTCCAATTGATCATCGGGAGGGAAGTTTGTTTGGCATTTATGTACATGTTCTACCCAAACTAGAACCAAAGTTCAAAACCACTGAAGGTTTCCTTTAAAGCTTTAATATTGATTCATCCAAAACATTTTACCAGCAGCTGACCTAACTGCTTTATACATACAGTTATCTAAATTAGTTTCGTGTTCCTCACCCTTGAGGTTGGGCCGTGACTAATGGGGTTGTGAGATGAGGAAGGAAAGAAGAAAACCAACGTTTAGCTGCATACGTTTGTATTCAGTTTCTGAGTAAATGCTAATTACATCTCACTGCACTTGAGATGTTTAGAGGAGAAATTATGATGAGCTACTATTTTTTGTTATTCCATACATACACTATCTGCAGCCTGACAAGCAGCACCACTAACACACTCCTTTGTCCTAAGAGGTCACAAGCAAAAAATCTGGGGATTCCCCAGTTTGATGTCTGATAAAGAACTTTAATGTTATAATGTATAATGTTTAAACTGGTGTCTGGTGATAATTTAATGTCTCCGAATGCAAATACTCTAGTAAGGTACAACTATCTTTAAATTGTGCTGCAGATACACCACTGTGGAAAACCTTAAAAATCATGTAGAGGGATTGTATTTTTACACGGAGGAGGCCAAAGGCTTTTCAAGCACAAACTGTAGATTTTACTCCACAGTTCATACAGACTTTTGGCATTTGGTCAGCGTTACCTTTTTGACTAATTCCGGCAGTTTGTGGATGTGAAAAGCTGCACAAGCATCACTGCATGTCTGTTCGTCCATGATGGGAAGAGCTACACTGGCATCAGGTGTAGCTCCTGCGCAGAGCTCCGCTTCCCCTCGACTGTGTTGTTATTACACTCTAAACGCACAATCCCCTACACCGATCCAGAAACCCGCCGTGTGGCTTCGCGTCGACGATCCATGTGACCGAAGGCATCAGCACTCACACACTCGAGTGATTAATCAAATGTCACTCACACACTTTGTGTTTCAGTTGCATGCAAAGCAAAAGTAAATCAACTCCTCAAAATTCCCAACTAACATGTGATGTAATAGCACTCAAGGATGTTTGTTTTTTTGAGCAGTGGATTTACAGATTTACTTCAGACACAAAAGCAGCAGACAGACAATAAACAACCGAATAACCGTAAGTGAATGTCTTAGTCACAGGCAGCATTGGCTAGTTAGTGCAGACAGATGCGTCATTTACTGTGATCAAAGGTGAGGCAGATGCCAAATCCTCCCTTTGTGACATAACTAGAGGTTTTCATATATGTGGGTTTATGTGGACATTCATGCTACTGGGTTAATACTGTATTACCGAGCGCTCTGCTTCAATTACACAAACAGAGTCAGTAGGCCAGTACCACTGTGCAGCCTGTCTCTGTTGTTCTGTCTCATCTTAGTCCAGGCCATCTGTTACAGACGCAGCTCAGATCGGTTGTGTGCAGCGCACATATAAGTTTCCTCTGTTATAGACGATTAGCCAGACACTCCTCGCAGTAATTCAAAGCCGGCGGGAAATGAGCAAGAACAGGTGTGGCTCTTCCCAATGTGTGGCTCCTGCTTTTGACTGTAATTGCGTGTCGACGGCTGAAACCCCCCTCAAGTGTCTGAGGGCAGGGTTGAGAAGCGCGGAGCTATGTATAGGCAGACGTTAAAGCGTGCACGCACCTATGACTACACACACGTACAGACAAAAACACGCTGCAAAAAGGCAGTTTGAGTCATCAAATTAGTGTCAGGTTTCTCAAGTCAGCCCACTCCCGTTTGACAGACCAATTCATAGTCGCATTTATGTATCAACCTTTTCAGACACTCTGTCAGTCTCTGTCTCACACACATTTACATACACTTCATCACTCACTTGCTCAATCTTGCACTGTGTAATATTTCCCTTCAGGTGTGGGGAGTTAAGAACAGAGAAAAGAAGAAGACTGAACACGGAGAAGGGGCTGGAGGTGTTCAGGGGTCTTTGGCTGTTACATCCATGAGATCATGAGTGACATGCAAGCTGGGGGGGGGGGTCACCGACTCCACAGTCCAAACTCCTATGCTATGAAACGTATTATTTATTATGTTATTTGTCCCCTTGCGAATTTCCATATTCTTTTGTTGCATCAGCTTGATAGGCCCCAGCATGCACCTGGCACTTCATGCCAACAAACTATCTGATGTGGTGCCACAGTGGCACATGGATTCATGCACACACAATGCAAAACACACAAAACTAACACACACTGCTGTGTGAGCAGTGGGATAGATAGTAATTATTCAGGGGGTCCCGCACTGCAGGTGGAGCCCTAAACATGTAGGATGAACTGGACTTATGTGTGGTGCTGCAGCCTAACGTGCCACAGTTTCACATACTGTCAAAATGCCCAGAATTCCGAGGGAGCCAAATTCTTACAGAGCTACTAGAGCAGCAGAACAACTGTCCATCCCTCACTTGTGGACTCATTGTAAGCACATGATGAATGGGAAAACTCTCCATCACATCACACCATGCCCATGAATGCACGCATGCAAGCAAAGATTCAATGTGAAGAAATTCAAGAAAAAGTTTAGTTCTTACCGTCCTCAGCTGAATTAGGCTGAAAAAACAGACAGAGGGACAAAAAGACACTCCACATCTCCACTACAGAATGACACTGACAGAGAGAGAGGGACGGAGAGAGCATGAAAGAGACGGAAAGAGGGAGATAGAGTGTGTGTGTGTATGTGTGTGTGTGGTGTGTGTGTGTGTGTGTGTGTGTGTGTGTGGTGTGTGTGTGTGTGTGGCAGAGCGAGAGAGGGGGTTGAGAGAGGGGGTGGAGTCTGCTTGCTAGCTTTATCTGAGAAGAGCGAGAGAGTGAGAGAGGATGGGGGGGTGGATGGATGAATGGATGAGGGAAGTAGAAAAATATTTACAGAGCAGCACATACAAAAAGTGTATTGCCAAGAGACGAAGTAAACAAAACACTGTTGTCACAGAGACAGGAGGAGAGAAGGAGATGAGAAATAGTGAGAGGGAAAGAGTGAAAGAGTTGTTTTTAATTTGGGAGAAACAAAGACAGACGGAGACTCAACAAGGGAGAGTGACAGAGAGGGAGGAGGAAAAATTAATAAACAAGTTAGTCTGGTCTCTAAAACAACTGCCTAGACATGTCAAATGATGTCCGTCTCAACTCTCCTCTGTTGCCACGCACGAATTTCTACAAGGCCGCCTGGCAGACGGTGCCGCAAACTGTGGCATCCCTCACATGTCTGGACGCTGAGCTAAGTTGCATTTTTCAAGCTGTGGCATGTGAGCGTGCCCAACTTCTCTTTCCTTTTTTTTTTTTTCTCCATCTCTTTCAGCTCTACCTTTCATGAAAATAAGTATAATTTAAACACATTTTTGGATGCTCTCCATCCTTCATGTGGCTTCGTATTCTCTCGTCCCAACCAACCCCCCCCCCTCGTCCCCAACCACCCACCCGTTACCACATCCCCCTTCATCCTCTCCCCTCTGTCTCTCAGACACACTCGTCGCCTCTCAGGATTGCTCATCCAGACAGCATCTACTCAAGCAGGCACACACACACACACACACACACACACACACACACACACACACAGACTGCTGAATACCCCTCTGGTCTCTTCATGCCACTCACTGGTCAGACTACAGCACTGCAGCTTGTTGATGTGTTTTCATGCCCCAGTTCCCTGCAGTGACTAAGACTTCGGCAGACTCTTGCAGTGAGGTGCTGCCTGTTGGCTTGACACAGTTTGATGGCCCCATTCCCAGCCAGCCGGGGGCCCTTTACCCACGGCTGTGTGCTCCGAGGGCCCGAGGTACAGAAGGTAAAGCGCAGAAGGACATAAATCAGGGTTCTCCAGTAACAGCGTGGGGGATTTTAAATTCCCAGTTTATCTGGTGTTCAAGATCATGTTGCAGCTCATCTGTGGATAATTTTTGAAAACTGAAACAATAATTGATGGGCTGATTAGTCAGTTGTCAGAAAATTACATTTGGATTTTAAGACATCACTGTCAGCTCTAGGAACATGATGGACTTATTTTCTATGGACCAAATAATAAATCATTTTTTTATTTGCAGGAATCCTTTGTCTACTTTAAATTAAAACCAACTCTGTCTGAAGGTTTGAGTTCCCCTGAAAACAGGAACAAGTGTTCTCATAACATGTCAGCAACAGCAAAGCCCTGTAATTTTAGAAAAATGTTGTCTTTTGATCAGTACTGTCTAAGCAAAAATGAAAAAGCAATTTCTCTCTGAGGTAAATGTTGTATTGCATCTCTACATGTATTCAGGTTTAGCTTTTGAAGCCGTGTGACCCAAGAGAAAATCTGACCTCGTAACTCATGCACGCACAGCACAAACATGAACAACCGTAGAGAAAACTGAAGTCTGGCTTTATTTCAGTGTTTGCTGTCCGCACGCACTGAATGTGCGGACAGGGTTTTGCCACAGTGCAGAAGTGGGTACGAGACAAAAGAGCAGACCAGCACGCCACACTTTCACTTCAACACAGAGACTGCAGCTGTATTAAACATTCATGACAAAAAACTCATTTGACTTGTAGTATTACTGACAGAGAGAAAGACTATTTATGCACATAATTCAAGTCACACCATCCTTAAGAGATAAACAACTTTATTTCCTTTTTAGTTTCTCAAAGCAAATGTCGCTCACATCATTACAAGGCAAGAGAGGAGATTTGAAAAGACGGACATTAAAGCTGCTTATCTCACTCCCTCACACTCAAACTTCATCGTGGTCGCGCAAAAAAAAAAAGACATTAAACAAGGAAAATATAGCATATGCATGGAGGAAAATCCATTAGCAGTGGAGCAAAGAGACCTAACAGTGTTTTTCAGAGCAAATAAAACACTAAAAACTAAAACCACCACTATCCAAATATGTACAGTACCTGTGACAGAGATGGACAAACAGTACAATGAAAACAATCTTTAAAAATCAGGCTGATCATCAAACACTGCTGAGCTCCGTTTCTTATGAAAATTGCTACTGTAAAGTCTCCAAAAAAAGATGCAACAGTGCAAATACTGGCACAAGATTCATAGGCATTTAGCTTTGCTACAGTATAATAACTGTAAAAGAAGATTCTACAATATATACACACGATTTCAGACAATCGGAAACAAACACTTTGTGCATAAACCATTGAAATGTTATCATAGTGTTTTATTCAATATCACCATCTCCCATGTCTGAGATGTTATTTTATCAGTAGACTTGAATGTGTTCTTTGAAATGACAGATTAACACTGGCTTTACGTGTGAATTGATCTAACACTGTTGTAAAGATTGTATTTTGTTTTATGGCCTACGATGCAGTAGCTTGTAGTAACATGCTGACGACAAATGAATTTCAAGTACCACGAGGCTGAATGTATTATTAATCTGTAACAGTTAGAAGCCCTTACAGTAGCACAATTATTCACCTGAGTATTTGTACCGACCGTTGTAACGCATACTGCATTACAACAATAATCATCTCATCCTGGTTGTGAAATCAGAAAACTTGAGACTTTGTTAAGGCTTTGCAGAGCTATGCTACATCTTCTCATACACACCACAACACATACGTTTCCTTGTGTTACTTTATCAGCACACCCACACACACATGATTTGAACAACAACACATAAATAAGAACATGCTCGACGCACAGGGGACAAAGTTACACATATCTTTCTTAAATATGCTTAAATACTGTATATATATCATTTAAGTGCACCTGGAATGGAGAGGACGTGCCGCGGCACACCTTCTGTCTATTCAAAGGCACATCAGGCAGGCAAGACAGGACAGTCAGTCTTTTTTGGGTCAAACAACTGTGCTCCAAAACCAGTACTTTATGCTTGACCTCAATACGTAACACCCCCCCCCCCCAAATACTGAAACCTTTTAACACTGGGGGTAGTTGAAGATCAGGGACTGAAACTACGTTGATCCTCTTATATGGCAAAATGTGCTGGAAATGTCAGCGTACAGTAAGTAAAAGTAATTTAGTTTAACCAGTGTCTAAAGCAATGTTGCAGAGAATTTCGTCAACTATGAAGTATGGCATTTTCACAATCTTAAAAAAACTTGCATTATAAAACTATAAGCTTTTTTCTGCATAAATACTGAGCTGACTTTTCCTACAAAGTCTTTGTTCTTGAAACCTCTTTTTCTCTCCTCTACCCTATGTCTTTATTGCTCATTGTTTCTCGGGGGGAATCTCCACCATAGGAACCTTCTCTGTCGGGGACATAGGTGCAGATTCTTTGGTCTCTGGCAGTTTCACAACCACCTCCTCAGGATGCGAGGAGGGGTTAGCATTTTCTGTATCTGCAGCGAATCCCCGAGCAATGTCATCAAATGTTCTTCCTTTGGTCTCAGGCACAAGGAGGAATGTGAAGATGAAGAACAAGATGAGGAGGACCATGAAGATGATGAAGACGTAGGCACCGCACAGATCCTAAAAGGAGAGGGGAGGCACTTGTTGTTAGCCAAACTGCCAGAAAAGTATATTTATACGTGCAGTAATTTGCTGCAGGTATTGTAAATGTGTCAGTACCTTCAGTTTAGGGAAACCCTGCCCGACCAGGAAGTTGGCGGCCCAGTTGGAGAAACCAGAAATGGTCATGGCAGCGGGTCGGGGCCCTTGGGAGAAGAGCTCAGCCACAATGAACCAGGGGATCGGACCTGGGCCCATCTCAAAACTGGCAACAAAGCCCAATACAGCAATAATGGCAACGTAGTTCAGAGACGGGTTGGACTTCTGCTCAAAGAAAGAAACGGAGAAAAGAAGAGAGAATGAAGAAATGCTGTAATCAAGGAACAACGGGGCGAATCAAAACTCACATGACCTAATATTGTACTCACCACTAAAGCAAGGGAGATAGTCATGATAAGTGCACAAATGGCCATTCCGCCAAGTCCAATCAGATGCAGCGTCCTTCTCCCGGCCCGCTCAACCAGGAAGAGCTGGAATGCAGAGAATGAAATGTGATTGATTAATATGCCACCAAAATATATATGTGTGTGTACATATTCTGCCAAGCATGTGTCCAGATACTCACAGAGACAACGGTAAACACAGTGTTGACAACTCCAGCTCCTATGGTGGCGTAGATGGGTTGAGATACACCAGCAGTTTCAAATATGCTTGTGGAGTAGTAAAAAACCTGAAAATGGAGGAAAATGAAGAATTGGTATTGTGGGATATTATTAATGTGAACAAACAATTGATTGCACAAGCCCGTAATTGTAAGTATTCAATTGGATGGTGGGGGCACAGCACTAAACTGTGACATACTGTGAATTATTAAAGTTTACACAACAGATATTCATGGAGCAATTTAGCATTCAGTATGTTTTTTTTTATGTCTGGCAACCTGAACAATCCAATGTTTACTCTCTTTTATTCTCACATAAAAAGATGAAAAAATACTTTGTATAGCAGAGTTAAACTGGAAAGTCTCAGTGAGTTTGTCAGTGAGTTTGTCAGTAATACTCACATTTTTAACATATACACATATTGTCCTGCAATCCAGTTACTTTAGTGGTACAAAACTGGATTTATGGGTCATGAGTGTCTATGTGTCATAGTGTGTAGCCTGTAGCAACCGGCTGCACCAGCTTTAACGTGATTGTTAGGTCAGCCTGGTTCCATGACCTTATTAACAGAATACCTATTAAATAACACTGGGCTCATCTTCATTCATCGACCCTCAGCGGCTTAAATTATTCCGCTTAATCTAACATTGCCTGGAGCCAAGAAGTCTCTCTTATCACGTGGCTGCCAGAAACATTTTTACATTTTCAGTCAATGCTCCTTTAAAGGTTCATGCTTGAGTTTTAGGATGCAGACAGAATTTGACAATTATAACTATTAATATCTTAATAGCTTGGATCCATTATAGGATGCGATGTCTACTCACAGCATTGATGCCAGACAGCTGCTGAGAGAGCTGGAGCATGATTGCAATAATGATGGGCTGGCGGTACGTTCTGGAGCGGAAGAGTTCAAGGATGGTCACTTTCCTTTCCATTGACATCTTCATTGCTTCTTCCTTCATCTCTTGAATATCACTACTCACGTCTTCACAACCACGTAAAGAAACCAATACTACAAGAAAAGGAAGGAGTGGATGAACCGAGAGAAAGGATGTACATTATTCTTCTGATAAAATGCAGAGTAAAGAGAAGCTGCAACTGGCTTTGAACATCATGTAACTTAATAAAAGTTTAATAAATCACAGGAGTACCTCTTCTCCAGGACATGATTTAATTTTACCAGAGCATTAAAAAATCATCAGTCATTCATGATTTAGTCTCATTAAATTCTGATGTTGTCGTGTTATTGACAGTGTACTGTCTTCCAAACTCACCTTTTCTTGCCTCCTCCTCCTGGTTGAGGACAATGAGCAGGTAGCGGGGACTCTCAGGGCAGAAAGGCAACATGATGCTCTGCAGCACGGCAGGTAGGATGGTCAGAGCCAGCAGCAAAGGCCACAATTCGTCTGAGCCCAGCAGAAACTCCAGACCGAAGATCTGAAATGAACAAAAAAACTTTAGCAATGAAGTTGTTTTGTATCTGTAGATGAGAGCACAGTATCCAAAAATAAACTGGGAAAGTGTGATGTGTTCTTTTGCACAGCCTGATCTATACAGTAAATTATGAAACTATCATAGTGTACCTGTGCCACCAAGATGCCAACGACAACACCCAGCTGGTGCAGTGTGCCGAAAGCTCCTCTCACAGCAGTGGGGGAGATTTCACCCACGTACATTGGTGTCAGGCCCGTGCACAAGCCGCAGAAAACACCAATGACCAACCGGCCAATAATGATCATCTCAAAAGATCGACTCAAGGCCGAAAGTCCCATCAGACCACCGCCAATTAGAGCAAGGATGTTAGACAGCAGCATGGACTTACGTCTGGTGAGGGAAGAAAACAAGAAACACGTAGTTAGCGACTGTAAATTTTAAAGCAGGAAAACTATTTTAGAACTTGTGTACATATGCATATGCACTGTGCATCAAGAATGAATGATTTTTATACATGATTTTATTTGAATAAATGTAAAAAAAATCAAGAAGACAATTGTGATGTCTTTAAATGTTTTGTGCACCAAAGCCCAATGATTATTTGCCATGATATTTGACATTCTTGCAAAAAAGAGCAAATAATCTTTAGTGTTGCTCATTTACTGTTTACTGATTCTTGATGTTCTCACCTGCCAAATTTGTTGACCATGGCTCCAACAGAGAAGGAACCAATCATGCCCCCCACACTGAAAATGGCCACAGCAAAGCTCCACACCATGGTGTTGGTTTCGGAGGTAAAAGGCTCGCCGCTTCGCTCCATTGACACATTATGGAAAAATCTGCGCAGTTTCTGTCAAATCACAGACAAAAGTGCAAAGTCAGAAGTGCCCGCAAGAAAACATTTGTCCTACAATCTGTTGTTTATGATGAAAACAATTAAATGAAGGCCTAAGAGATATGACAGAGCCTGATCTTAAGGGTTATTTTCAAGTATCTGATGCATCCACATGGGGGCAGTATAGTGCAGAATAATTGCATTGCCATGTTAAACAGCTCTGCACAAAAATTACACCAGAAACTACAAAAATGTCATGCCTGCACCCACAAGTCCAAACAGACTAACTTCAGATAAAATGAAAATTAAAATGTGTATTTAATATTACTTAGAATATTGCTACAAATGTTTTATCAGAAATTGACATAAGTTGCATCTAATATTAATGGAGCAATTATGGTTGTCCTTGCTGTCTTAAAACACTTAACGTCCCTGACAAGAATTCATGCATGTGTGGGTAGCATGTTGCACACACACACACACACACACACACACACACCTGCTCTGGTGCATTGATGACTCCAGTGTTGTAACCAAACTGCAGTGAGCCAATGACTGCTGTGGAGACGGCGTAGAGAAGGTTAAGAGTCACCTTCTTCTTTGGCTGTGGAGAAGGACAAAGACAGAGAGACATAAAAACAATGAGTGGATGCAGCTTGGACACACGTCCCCCCCTCCCTTCCTGTGTCGTGGACAAGGCCTGCTCCTGGCTCTACAAAGCTCTTGTTGTTGCTAATAGTGACGCTGGTGATTACACACAGTGAGCCTTTCTACACAGTGAGTCCTGTTGTAAGTGCCGTCCAGCTTGCTTGCTTCTAATAACCAGCTAATACATTCAACAATGATCCTTTACACGGCAAGTGAGTGAAATGTGCATTATACAGAAGTGTCCAGCCAAGCGGAAGTGAACAAGGTGACTGGCTTTAAAAAAAAAATGTAGCAGTTTCCAATCTACGATGTGGAGGCGTTGTGCCAGAAAGCGAAATCCCGAGTCAAAGTTTTACTTTGATTTAAAAACCAACTGCATCTCTTTCAAATTCACAGTAATTTTTCAGCTCATTAAAAGCTTTTGCTAATTATTTGTATCCAGAGTGTAATGGCCATGGGCTAATGTCCAAATAGAGTCTTTGTTAGAAGGAAATCCATTCAAATCATTCAGTTTAATCCTTCTACTTTCAAATCTGCTGATGTTTCAACACTAACTTGACCATGTAATAACAATGAATCATTTATTATTTAAAATAAATAGATTTTTTTTGTAATGTTCCTAATTGCACTTTCATCAAATCTTTTCGCAAATAACATACATAGACAATATTTTACCGATATTTTCAAAAATATGGTTTGGACAACCAACCAAGCAACCAGCCAATTAATCACTGTACAGCTCAGAACGAAAAAGAGGAAGTGAGGAATTCCTTGAAATGTTGCTGCGCTGATGACAAAAAATATGTTTCTCAGTGGGATGGCCTAAAACCAACGTAATGACTGACAGCTGCAGGGATATCTTCTGTTTTTGTCTGTGTGACAGGAAAATTCTGCACGCATGATACAGAAAGCACAAGGATAGGAGCAGGAAATACAAAGTACTAGCAGTAAAGCTGACGCAAAAGGCGATACAAATTATGAAACTGCAGTGGGAATATGGTGTTTTTTTAAAAGAGAAATCATTGCAGCTGTAGTGTATGCCTGCTGTCTCAGACTTTTGCTGTGACATCCCCTCAGGTAATCATGCACAGCCAGACGGCTGCGTGACTGGGTGTGTGGTTATGTTATTACATTACGTATGTGTGTGTGTGGGTCAGGGGGTGGGGATGCACATGTGCTGGTGGTGAGTAAGGTTCAAATGGTTTAAATAAGTCTGCATTGCTACGTGAGTAACCCTAAGAAATTAGGGAGAAGCCGAATGATTAAGGACCATTTGGTTTGTTATGACCGTGACGCAGCTGAATCAGAAGTCACTTGTCAAATCCAGGCTGAACACAAAAAGTCATTTGTGTTTGCAATTGACGATTACACATTCTAATAAATATTTTACATTCTGAAGAACTTTTGATCGTTATGTTACTAAAGCTCAATTTTAACAAAATTTTTATAATGAAAGAAATTGACAAAAATATGAAAATTAACAAATTACTCTAACCCAGAGCAGGTGCTAAATACATTCTGTAACGAGATGCATTTGGTTTCTAGAGTCAAGAATCCACATTAAACCTCCGTTTCCAGCTCCACTCTCTTGATAATGTTTTTTGCTTAGGTTGGATAAAATTACACTTAAAATAATCGAAGAAACTATTCAAAACAACACGTTATCCCATTTCTTCAAGTCATCACCTCTTGCAAAATTAAGAGGACGGTTGATTGATAACTGCCCTTTCACAACTTCCACATTCATGCCCCTCTGCAATCTTCCTGCCATCCTTCTCTCTTATTCAGTAATTTTCAGTGTCATCATTGTGCAAAGTTATTCTTCCTTTTATGGTTTTG
The DNA here is from genome assembly GCA_033026295.1 of Channa striata. NCBI lineage: Eukaryota > Metazoa > Chordata > Actinopteri > Anabantiformes > Channidae > Channa > Channa striata. The sequence goes on along the minus strand of CM065175.1, from coordinate 18,131,902 downwards.
ATTTTTTTGCACTGATGTTCTTGTGTGTCACTTTATCAGGAACGTTTGCAGAAAGTCTTTGCATGAAGTTTACTTGTCAGTACTATTTAACAGTTGTACTTCGTCAGGAAATCTCACTTCAATCAGAATAACCTTTCAGATTTTTAACAGATATACCCACAAAGATTTACTAAAGCAATGCATATCTGATTATAGCAATTTCTTGCAGGATCTTTGCACAGGGCATTTTTCACTGCATACTAATATTGAGATGGGTTTAGTCAGACGCTGCAATAACAAAGCTGTAAAAAGCTTAAGAAACACAAAAATTATGCAAATGGAGGCAACATGTTTCAAAAGAGAAACCACAGGGAGGGTCAGCCACGAGAGAGACAGGTTAGGTAAAGAGAAAGCGGGTTCATTCATGTGTTTACATTTAAATCCAAATGAAGTCAGTCTGATAAAAAACTGATCTGCTGTGATACATGCTAGAACTAAATCCCATTCCTCTGTCCACTATTTGTGCTGAGTTGCTGACACTCATATGCCTTTTTCCAGCTCACTCTCTAAAATTTTTCCTTCATTCCACCTATTTGCAAGTAAAAGCAGGAAACTAAAATACAGTCAAGTTCAAACTTGCAAACAGACAGTCCCACACCTCTCAACTCCTAGATTCTCAACTCGCTTCTGCTCCTGCTGGAAGAGGAAAATACAAAATTGCCAGCCTGTGACTCGTAAATACCACACTCCTATTCATTAGGAGGTGCCGGCTCAAAACACACCCTGAATAAAACAACACATTTCCCCGGAAAGCCCTGTGGATTGTACCGAACAACTAAAATTAATGCATTTATATCCGAGACAATAACTTATAACACTTTCCCCATGTGTACAGCAGCAACATACAGCGTGTGTGTGTGTGTGTGTGGCTTCCCGGGTGAAAATGATTTTGAGTGAAGAAAACAACACAAACCCAGCCAAAACCACAAGAGTTAAAAAGGAATTAGTGATATTTACCTCGTCACCCTTCATCCGTTCCATTTCTGCTGCTTGTGAGAAGAAGAAGAAAACCAAAGTGACACGAACTGCCTCTTAGTGTAGACTGAGCTGCTTCTGATTCCTCAGCAAAAACCTGAAAATCAACCAACATCTGTGAGTAACAACATCTGTAACAGACTTGTACTAAACAGTCAGTATAACTGTAAAAGCTTCTAGGAACAAAGTGCACATAGCATGACGACATTAATGACTCTATGAGACATCTATGACAAATTTTCTAACCATTTTTTGAACTCAGTACAGACTCCATCAGACTACAGGCCTGATGGAGTAGACAGCGAACCCCTCCCTCTGGTTCCTTATTCACCCGCTTTCTGCTCTTTCAAATTCTGAACTGAAAACTCTAAAGTGGCCTAAGTTTATGTCCATGAATCAAATAACGTGCTTATGCTTGTCCATAATAAGAGTCCCTTTAAAAGTCCACATTATGAGATGCAGCAGCAGGTGATGCTGCGCCGACACATAAATGAACTTTGCTTTCGTAAACGAACTAGATTTTATTCTAGTAACGAATAAGCATTTACTGTATGAATACTGCAGACATATGATTGACAGCTCAAACTAACTAACGGTTCATGTTAGTGGCAGTTATAAATAGCACAGTGAATCAGAGTTAATAAAAAGATTGATCAATGGTTTGATTACCGTTATGTTGAGTCCGGTCAGTCAGCTGTAAAACTGTCTTGATCCGTTATCCAGGTCTAAGTCTGGGTCCGTCCGCGTCTCGGCTTTTATAAGAGGGGGTACAAGTCCACGCGCACGTTTCAGCCTCCCCCTCTCGTCTCTTGCTCATAGTTACTTGGAATTCTCGGTTTGCGCAAAAAAAAAAAAAAAAAAAATAGCCGCTGCAACGTCGTCCCGTACGTAGCAGCAGCTCATTTGCATTTCCGGCCAGCTGACGGGGCGGACGTGCGCCGCGGCGCGTACGGCGAACAAGCGGGACCCCGGGTGGAAGAGAGTCTGTGGGTGCGAGGACAAAAGGCAACATGCACGTTACAAAGCTTTGTCATGCAGAAATCACAAGACCGGCTCAGTGGGCGGCAAACAAACAGGGGGTCCTCCGAACTCTCAGTCCCAGGGTGGACTTTGTTCTCCACAAGCGGTCCAGAGAAATGCCGAGGCCGAGGGCCACTTCTAAATCCACTTACAGTACAGTAGGAAGTAACATTATGTAACACATTGAAATACCTGTTTCTTTTAGGGTATATGCAACCAAACCTATGAAAACAAAAGACCAGAGATATTGCCTCTACCTCAGCAATATTTCAAATATATTACATCATAAAGTATTTATAAATCTTTTTTCGAATTATAATTGCATAACAGGGCACCTTCACTTGGAGAAAACATGTGGTAAAAATGTGGTAAATTACTCATTTATGTGCCTCAAATATACAGTCCTCAGTTCCTCTGACAGATATCACAATTTATGCAGTTTAAAAAACGGCATTAATAAATTAAAAAATTAATTTGTGCAATTACGTCAAACACGTGCAAAACACCATAAATTATAGGAATACAGAACCGGCATGTTGAGCATTTATTTAAAAGACTAAATATAAGATTTAGATTTTTGGCCTTGAATCATCGTGTCCAGTTGACAGCGGAGAAAAGACTTTGAAACTGTTTTCTAGTTTAAAATTAAATTTAAAATTAGTTTACAATTGACATCTCATTATAAAATAATTGCCGGAGCAATGTATCCACGGCTTGGGCGGCCACTTCCAAGACAAATGATCGTTCAATCACATTTAGTGCTGACAGCAGAACTAAAAAGTGATGAATTAAAGAAATTATTTAAAGACACACCTAATTAAACTTGACTGAACTCAGTTGTGTGGCACTACAACACACTCAGCAAGAGTCATTGCAATGGAAAGAGGAAAACTAAAACAAGTGTTTCCAGGGTTTTAACCACAATGAGGCAACAGCCTTGAAGACATATGACCATGAATAATACACTTTGACCACACAGGTGTTGTACTGTACATGTTGGCAGACAATTGAATACTACAAAATCACAAAGCCTTTACTCACAACCTAGTTTTCTTAGAACATCTGTATTATTCTTCTACACATTTCCTAAGGCCTGGTGACATTGGTAAGTCATCACTAATGCATTTGATTTACCAGCAGTATGATCATAGCCAGAGGGCCGGGGACAAAGTGACTGGAAATCTACGTTTAGAGCCAAGACTGAATCACCTACCCAGAGGGAATTTGTTTTGCTTTGTTACAGCTGTTCTATGCTCTAAAGAAAGATAAGTACCAGACATAAAAAAAATAGCCACATAAAAGTACAAAAGGGAAAACTATTAAATCTGTCAATAAGAAGAAAGTGAAGATTTAAAAAATGAGGTTTCACATTGGTGCAGTGCAATTACAAAATCAGTGATGAGACAATGATATAAATTGATTATGATGATGAATGTGAGAATAAATTACAAGACAATTAAGATTCATATTGAAGTGCAGTTATCATCGTGAAGTTACACCAAAATCAGCAGGTTCTGTTTAATATGACAAAGTCTTCCATGGAATTACGATTCATTAATTCAGTCTTAAAATAGCCAGATAACTCAACCCAAAAACGGAAGTGACAGACAGAGACACAGATGTTGAAAGAAAAAGCCTCAGTGAATTGTACCAATACACTTTATAAGTCAAAAACTACATGTCTCTGTCCCACTATTTCATTTATTCGCTGCACCAGGAAACCCCGTCCTGCTGCATCTTCTCCAGTCACCTGGCCTGAGTCAGCAAACGACATTCTAACATTTCTACAAAGAGCAAACACCGATGGCTGCAGACCAGGGGAGGAGGAAGTTGCATGTGGCTCCATATCTTTCATACCCGCACACACACACACACACCACCCAATTCAAACCACATCCGGTAGGCTAAGCACAACACATTTGTGTGTGTAATGGACTCTTGCAGCAAATGCTTTCATAAAAATTAAAAATGTCAATAAAACCATTATGCATCCCATCATATATGCGTGTTTTTGCTCCTTCCTTTACTTTGCTTACTTTGATCACTGAAGGGTTTTCTTTTTTAATAATGTCTTTCTCTTAACAAATTTATGAATTCCGTTTGCTAAAAAAATGAATAAGGATAATTGGAAATGCAATTTATTAAGCTCTGAAAGCCTAAACTATTCTGAAAATTCTTGTTAGGTAGCTTAAATGTCAAGGGAAGACTTTCTTACACGTGCTATATTTATAGCATTTCAGTGTCTTATTAGGTGAATTAAAGTATAATAATAATAATTTTTTATGACAATGTATTGTTCAGGGTCGACCAGCTTAAAAGTTCAAATGAGGATCCGACAGTGGGGGGAGGGGTGAAGGAGGATGTAAAGAGGTTTTACTCGTACATTTCTCGCAATAGTGCCACCTTGGGTTTATGGTCTACCCTTGGCTCTTGTAGGTCTCCTAAACTCACACATTCACGTGTTCATTCCCCCCAGAAAGTTACAGTTTCAATCAAAATGAGGATAAAGCAAAGCACATCTGACAAACCAGCACAGAGGAGTGGCACCCAACCAGCCAGGCCTGTCAGGACTGATCCTAACATAGTTGAGGGGAATGGAGATGCCAGCGAGGGTGTAGTGAGCTGAGACTAAGAAGATTGTGAGGGCAGCAGTGCCATTGTTGTCACTGTAACACACTCACAGTCAGTGAATGAACCTGTCATCGACACGTTACTTCCTCATGAAAATTGTAAATATAGTTCCAATTCTATAAAATAAAATTGCTGCAACAAGGAGTCAAGTGAAACGTGACAGCTTTAAATTATAAGCCTTTAGAGCTCCTTATTTTTTTCTTATGAATTGTATCAAGTGGAACAGTCACATGCACTATTGTATTACATGTAGTGCAGAGAGAGGAGGATGGTGAGCTAATTATGTCAACATCCACTTGTCCAGCTTTGGTGAAACACCAGCGTAGTGGTTTTCATTTCAAGAAAAAGAGCGTGTAATATATTGAGGGCATGGCATAATCTCTATGTCAACAGGCTTGTGGAGTAACAGATTAGGTTCTTTTGGAGTTCAGTTTGCTCTGACTCAGAAACATTTTGGATTCTTACAAGGTTACGTTAAAATGGACAAACCAAACCACAAACTTTGAGCCTTCGAGGTTAAAGTGAATGACTAGTTGTTCCGTCAGTGAGGTAACGTTGCTTGTCCAATGGTGCCACAGTGTGGTTAAACTAGGTAACAACAAAACCTTTCAAAAAACTCTGCTGCACCCTAGAGAAACTGTCATAGTTTTGCAAAAAAGGTTGTATTGGTTTATTCAGGGGAAAAGCTTGACTAGTTTTAGTGCAAAATTAACCTGAGGCCAAACTCACAACCATTAAAGACTTACAGGGTCTAAAAGGTTCCAAGCAAAGAGTTTCTACTTGGGAACTTTCTGCAAAGGTGCAGAGGACATTTTACCAGAGATTGAGGATTGGTTGACATGTTTCGTTTACAGTAATGGACATGTGACTCATTTGAGCTTAATCAGATGGGAAATGTTATTTAATGTGCATTTGATTAAACATTTTAGTTTCATAAATCAGTGTGACATCTGGTTGTGGTAAACCAATATCAGAAGTTCTACTAGCAGATATCTTTGCTGTTGCAGAAAAGTTTTAACTTGTTGCTGAGAGGAATCAAAGAAGTTGTGGTTTTAAAGTTAACTATTAACAGTTAACAATAAACTACAAATAAAAAGGCAGAACTTAACCCCAACTCTAGACATTTTATCTTAAAAACTTAAAACAGATGAAAGAATAACACACACACAGCTTCTAAACAGTGGAGCAACCAGTGGCCCAAATATTTTTGAGCCATAGAAATTGTTGTAAATCCAACACATTAACAGGTTTCTGATAAAATACTGAAATTAAAGCTAAAAGTCTACTCTAATGGCACAGGTTGATGGAAAATGCCAAAAATTACTGATGACATGACAGTGTCTGTAGAAATTCAGAATTGAGAATGTTAGCTAAATAACTAAGGAGATTTCACAACTTCCTCCAGACAAGCTGGTGATAAAAGACAGTTAAAAACCTGGAAACGGGATAAAAAAAAAGAGGTTTAACTAGAATTCTGACTTGTGTTTCCTCTTTCATTAGAAACTGGTTTCTAATGTCTACGTGTGCAAAATTAAGTTAGGGATTTAAGAAAATACAATATTAAAAGTCTAGCTTGGGCAAATGCCACAAATAGGTAAAGCCCAAAAAAACATTAAGGCTTCATAATGAACAACGTCCTTTTTATTTGCATTGTATTGAAGTAACATCGCCAAAGAGTATTTTTACAATACAGAGTTTAACATGCTGGATAAAAACTTGTGCGTGTTTACAGTCTGAATGAACAACAATAACGTTGGATGATGAGATAGCATTTTGAACATGCTCTCAGGAACACTACACAGAGGTAAAGGTGTGTGGAACAGAGTTTCCTGTAGTGGACTGTCCTGACGGGTAACAGTTGTTGACTTTAGATCTTCCCTGGGAAACTTCCATTCTCTATCTGCTCGTCCCATTTAGCAACCTGTCGAGAAATCAGAGGAAATGTTAGGAAAAGGTCAACTTTAGCTTTACCCATGTTTCAGTGAACGTTCCAAGCTACTACATACAAATAACGTTCTGACTGATTTTTAACTTTTAACATTTCATGCATAAACATACACAACAGGAGAGCAAAAGAAATTGAATATCAACCAACAGAAAAAACACCAGCTGTCTGGGGTATTAGCAATACAGCACCAACTACACTCAGTATATGCATTGCAAATCATATTAATAAGCTTACAAAAACTAAAACCAAGTTACTGCAGCATATACCTTCAAAAGGACATCCAAATAAATGCTCATCATCACAACTTACCCAGCCCATGGGACAGAGACTCTTGTAAACCCTCCTGTACCACTCACAGGGAGCCACATCCTGGTCTTTGGCTGCCAGTGCCTTGTTGCACCTGTGGAAGTCTGAAGAAAAAAAATGGGTTTAAGGATAATTCAGCGAATTTCACACTAATTAAAGATAAAAAAAAAAAGCTGCCGATACCTAATGACTGACCATAGCAGCCCAACCATGACAAAACAAATGCAGCTCAGAGCTTACCCTGGTTCCCCTCTCTGTGCACTAAAGCTGTAGCGTGGCATGGTAAGGGATTACCAGTTAAGCTGATGTATTTATAGTATATTCTGGCTTCACCATTACATCTTAGTGAACCGTGTCAAAAAGGCACATGAGAGGATCAGACAACAAAGACTGTTAAGAGCACAGGCTGAAACACAAGGTGCTATTGCTGTTACTGTATGTCTGATGCCCCACAAGAAACTTTGCCAATTATACTATAGTACGGTAATAATAATAAAAAAAAAAGCAGCCATGATTATGCTGGCTGAAAATGTTGCAATAAGATACCAATAAGAAAAAAGTTATAAATTGAGCATAAAGAATATTTCAAAATGGTTTATATTTTTTTAACCCCATGTCACATTATGCAGTGACCACTTTTGAACAGTGAACAATAAAAAAGGTTTTGTTAGCAACAGCTACCTTTGTTATGGCACACCATGCAGATTTAGTCTAAGACACGTTGAAATCATAAACATATAATATTAATCTAATATGACCTCTTAGAAAGTGTGTCAAAAGCTGATCCAGGCATATAAAGGTAAATGCACAATGACCAGAGCAGGCAGATGATCATTTTTATAATTCATTTTTAGGTGGAGTCACAACAGTTTCATCAGTGTCCTCACCCAGGTAGTTTTGGAAACAGTTCCGGGTCTGGTTGGTGTTGGGGAATCGGGCGTCAAAGGGAGCCGTCCTGTAGTTCTTGATCTTCTCCTCAATAGTGTCAGACATTTTTAGCAGCTTCAATAAGATCTCTAGACAAAACTGAAATAATGCAGAGGCTGGATTAATGACCAGTTAAAACGTTTATAATGCAAATTAAATGACAACTGTCATGACTCGGTCCAATGCCCCGGACCAGCATTAACTGGCTAAGCTAAATATAGCTTCCTGACTAGAGTTAAAATTAGACCGTATTATTCCGATTCCATCGCTGCTCAGTGCTCCAGTGTTATCATTATTCATAAATGCACCGTAACTATCAGACTCTGGCCACTGTATTGACAGTAATACATAATCAAACCGTGACGTGCCCACATAGTTTTGAATACAAGTTAGCATAGTTCTCGCAGTTTCACAGTGTGCAGCCAGTTAGCTCGCGCTAGCTGCTAGCTCACTGCTAACGCTTTGACATATCGATATACCGCGTTTGAAAACGCCCATTTGTTCCCGAAGCTTCTCTAGTCGAAAATACGAGGAGACCCGAAAAGCTCAATACAACGTCTGCGGGGAAACCACTAAATCTCAAGCGGTTTTCGGCTAACCTTGGGACGTCTCCTGACGTGTCCTCTTCACAAAGATGTCCTTGCTTCCTCGTTGACGCGCAGGGGATTGTGGGATACCGGGCTTTGGGAATGCCTCTGCATTTTAAAGGCTCCCCCGAAAAACAACTTCACTGTGGAAGGTTCTTTAAGTGATGTAGGAGCTGCAGTGATTATTAGTGATGTTTTCACCTGACTCTGAGAAGAGTCTTTCCTCTCAAAAGAGACTCTGCATCCTTTATCATATGACACAAATTATAAAGAGAATATCCTACTGTGTGGAGAGATCCGTTCTGCTTACCAATAACAGACAAAATTACAGTGGCAAGCATAATGTTTTATTGATAATTCTCATATCTGCAGGACTAATCCATTCAAAGCCTTTGGTGGTTTTTATTGGCTCCTGCATCAATCAACCACTACCTAACATTACGGACTACAGAGCTAATTCCTTTCAAGTTAAAGCTCTCTCAGTTTAAAGAAATACCCCCAAAACAGTTTATGTAGCTTAAAATGAAGGGCAAGATATAAAAGGGGAAAAGGATTCAAAAATGCATAACATTTCAAACCAAAATTATCCCTCAAAATAAAAGTAACAGACTCATGTGTCCTTTTATTGCCTGACATTTATTGTTTGCCACATTTATTTTTGGATCTATTTGAACTCCAAATGATATGACACTTTTATTTTCTTTACGGTTTCTCACAATCCAGACCTGTGTTTTGTATTTGTGTGCTCCACAGGTGGAGCTGTCACACATGAGCATATTACTGTTGGGTTATTATTAGCCAAAAGGCAGTTCATTAAAGAATTTTTGTCTGCTTCCATTCTTTATGGGAGGTTGTAGTTTAATGTCCACTTACGTAGGACTTCTATTCAAAGCATTGTGTTACTTCTCATTCACACACAAATGGTGGTGGCTGACATACAAGGTGCATCTTAGGCTTCAGTGTCTCACTGACATACTTCCAAGGACACTTCAACACATATCCAGGAGGGACCACGAGTCCAACCACCATCCCTGTGCTCCCTTACCAACTGAGCTACACCTGGACATATTGTCATTTTGCAGGGATGCCTCAATCATTTGCCTGGTTCCTCTTTCTGATGGTCTGTCTCTTCTGGTAAGGGGCCCATTAACAGACTTGTTGTATCAATGTGATGTTAACTTTCATGACTGACACTGTATACCAGTGAGATGTTAAATGATTTAAAGCATACACACAAATCATATAATGACAGTTGTTTACCTTATCTATAATTCTTCCATTGAAAATATAAATGCTTTGAAGCAGTGTAGGGAGATAATGACATATTAGGTCTAGCAAGTGGACTTCAGAGTATCCAGTAACTGGATTAGAGCACAGTCACAGTCCTTTCTCTTTCCATCGCTATCTTCCTGTCAAAGACCAGGTCAAAGATCACAGGTGCTTCTGTCTGTCCCTCTAACTTCCTGTCAAACAGTGAGTTTCCTTCATCCTCTTTTCAGCAAATAATTCAATCTGCGCCCTTTTCCGAGTGACATTTGCTTTCATTAGAAATCACAACACAGGACAATAAAAAACAGCCACATTCTTGAAAATCCTCTGCTGTGACACTGTGATTGGTGCCATGAAACTTTCCTAAGATCAAACAATGACATCATGTTTCTGTTGAACTCACACAGACCAAATAACTGACATTTATACTGTCTTTGCATAGTACAGTTTGTTACATTCCCAACAAGGTCCCAAAGATCCATATATGTGTGAATTCAGACTTCCAAGGCTTTCTACCAATGTCTCCCTCTCTCACTCACTCGGTCAGGATATAGGTGTTGTCCGCTGCAAAGGAAGGAAATTCTGTCACTTAGAACAATGGGCCTGTTTCTCTATCTATAGACCCAGAGAGACTGTGAGCCACAGGCAGAGAGGGAGCCAAACTTGTCCAGTTGCAAAGAAGAAGTAAAGAAAGTGATATTTTTTGTTGAAAGAAGACCGAAGATATGGATGAGTAGAGTTAGGGATGTCCGGACCGATGTGAGACACATTTGGGCCTTTTAAAAATGGCATTTTGTCGTGGGGAAAAGGCAACATGCAAGGTTCTTAGATTACTTTGAGCAGTGAATTTGCATTCTGGTGACAAAGAGTCATCTTAACTCACTAAGGATTACAATTAACTGTGGGTAAGTGTATCCAAATTAATTCAAAGTATTTTAACTTGGTTCTTTTCTTACTTTCTGTTTTTATTTGTCTTCAAACTATTCCACTGCATAACCTACAACAGGATGCTTGTTATAACATTGGATCGTGATGAGCTAAAGCAACAACAGATTTTAGGTGTGGACTTGTCAAGATATGACATGAGCTGCATTCCTGTCAGACATTATGCCTCCAAGAGGTGGATTTACAGAAGAGGATGATAACTGTCAGGCCAATAAATTACACCTGAAAGGAGGAAAAAGAGCATGTGTGAAATTGTAATGATAAATCATAAATGATGATAACATTGAGAAATGGAGTGTTAGTGACCTATACCATGGGTTTTTCCCTGTCATTGCAACAGCTGGACCCCCTTCCACAAAACACACTTCCTGTTTGAGAACAGGGAATACACGCAATGAATTTGAGAGGCTTTGGTGTGGGGGGGTTAATATCTTTCTGTTTGTTTTCAACATGTTGACAATCTGCTTCAGGTATCCTGTTGATATTATAGTGCAGGTGACATCATTCCTTTGTTTTATTGTTTAAGTCTTGGCAACGTTGCAACACATATCTCACTGTAACAGGGAAAGGGTTAGGAAAAACATGACATACTGCAGATTATTGAACTGAAAAGCTATATTTCTCCTTATTTCTTTTTGTCAGATGGAGGGGTCTGGCAGTCCACGCTTCAGAAAGCTCCATTTCCCAGTGGGTCTCTGGATTAACTCGCCTAGGAAACACTTTGCCAAGCTCGGCGGTCGCTGGCCAAGTGCTGTCTCTGTCAAGTCAGTTTAATATTTGGTTAAAATCCAGTTTTTATGTGACATATATTCGTCGTAAAGTCAAATGACTTTCATGTCATATTTTGTTTTTTTTATTTAGAATCAGAATTCAGTGCCTGATAAGTAATGCTGAATGAGTTTGTGGATGTCTTATCATACTTCCATTGTCATCAGTATCATAACAATGTGTAACATTTTCCTGTTTTATTTTTGTCCTTGCTGTTTGTCAGTCATAATTCACAGTTGACTTGTCCCTTCCTTTCTCCTTCCTCTCTCCTCCATCTGTTTTCCCCTCCTCTACCGCTCCCAGGTCGAACACCAGCTCTGACGCAGCCTCTATCCACGAGGCCCCTTCTGCTCCTTCCTCTTCCCTTTCTAACTCAACCCCCTCGCTGGCTTCCCCTACACCATCCCCATCTCCTTCCCCGGCCTTCCTCAGGCCGCGGCCTGCTGGGTCCCAGTCCCGCACAAAGCGCCTTTCCCATCTCTTTTTGCGGGGGCGCTCCAACAGTGACCGGGATCGGGCAGTGGGGGAGAGGGAGAGAGAGGTCTGGGCTCATTCGGCCGCCCCATCCTCCCATCACTACTTGCCTCCTGCCTCTTCTTCAGCCCCAGGCCTGATCAAGATCTACGGGGATGCGCTTTCCAGTGGAGCTAACTATCGCTCCCTGCTGGCCAACATCCACTCTACAGCCAGGCAGCTTATTGCCCAGGTCATCACTCGCTACACTGAGAGAGAGAGGGAGGAGACAGATGACGCAGGTGAGAGAAAGGGAAATTTTCTTCCATTTGGGATTCTGCTGCAATCCATTACTTGGAACTGACAAAAAAAATTAACAAACTTGGAATGACTTACTATAAACACAAACAGTGGTGTTATGGAAAATAACTGTTCTTTTCCTTCCTTCCTCCATTACCCTGTAGTTCTCCAAAAATATAGCCCAGAGGACTTCCTGTTGTGTGATGTCATTGGAAAGCCCATCCAGCTGCCAGATGGAGCTATCAAATGGGAGACAGAGTGCCGAAGAAGTGTTGCCCCGTGGGAATGTCCTTTGCTATTAGTGGACATGTGGCGGCCTAAGGATGGGTTTGAGCGGCGCTTTGAAATCCAAAGGAAGGAAGACTATGAGAGAGAAGAGAAAGAGAGGGAGAAGGAGCGAGAGAGGGAGGGAGAGAACTACCAAGGTATGTGTGAGGCTCAACGGACAAATATTGTCTGCATTCGGTTAATAAAGGGTCAAATTGACCCATGCTCTGATTGACTCTCTGGGTCACAGGTGTGCGCTGGCGGCGGAGCAGGATGTCATCAGGGGGTGGACCAGAGGAGAGCGAGCGAGGTCACCGTGGAAGGAACACAGAGCTCAGGAGGAGCATCAGTGACATGAACCTGAGTCTGCGGCGTCGCCAAGGCAACCACGTCGGCAATGACCCACGTGACTCAGGAAATCGCTCTGATAAGAATGGAGGAGTCCAGGACAGGAAGAACATAGTGAGCATGATAAATCCACAGCCAGGAGAGGTAAAGCAGACGATGGGGTGAGGAAAAAAAATTTTCAATATACATCTGATGTTCTGATCGTCATGTTTGAACCTGGTATTTCAGATTAGAGCGTCAAAAACAGCAAAGGTTGGATGGACAAACCAGCCAGCAGAGGATGAGAAGGACTACTCCAGCTGCGACCTAGAAGTGATGTCACAAAGTTTGATTCTTCCACCCACAGACCGGCCTTACTTCCTGTTACTGCAGGGTTATGATCAGAGCAAGGCAAGACACGCTGACAGATGATATCACACATACAAATACTCACAAACAACACCCACACATCCACACACTATGTAAACACATAATTGCACACTGACACATAAGCACACAGACGTGCACATCAACTGTGTAGCAAGGTGCATACACTCTAATGTGCACGTATGAAATCTAAGAGGCAGGCTGGAGAGGTACCGTGCAGAGGTACGAGCGTGTACACACCCTCTATATGACATCATACCAGCATGTCTGTAATCGCCAAATACCATCGGGATTTCCATCGCCGACGCTCCCATTCAACATCTAGCACAAAACCTCAGAGCAGCACAATGCCCCGACAATTTCCCCATCAAAAGCACAAAACCGCTCTTTGTACATCACTCCATCTCACACAATGACCTCACACAGGTCTCCTTTGTAACCAACTGTGACACACTTCATACCTTATCAACCACCTTCTGTTCATCTTAACCTCTGATGCAAGACTGATATAAACCATGGCACTTAAAAGATCACAGACCTCCCTGACTTTCAGCTTCTGTACACTGTGTGTTTTGTTTAGGATTTTGTTTTGTACATCATGGCGGGACATATGCATGTGTTTGGACGAAAGCCCACAGTCAGAGAGAAAGAAAAGGACAGAGACAGAGAGAGGAAGGGTAAAAGGCCATTGAAGGTGGACACATTCCTCTCTGCTCCAGACCTTTTGGCCAGACACTTGCTGGTCAGAAGAGACTCAGCTGTTCCTGAGACACCCACTGGACAAGGTAAAAACGCTACACTCAGCAAAAGTTTGGATACTCATACTGTGCTTCCACAAATTGACTGCAACAACTGCAGCATTTGATATATTCTATCCTGAACTTGTTTAATTTCACACCAGCTCTGATACGGCCCTTCAGAGGAGGTGACGTCACACACAACGGAGTGGCTGTTTACAGGGAGACGGTGCTAAAGCCTGGGGATGTGATAGGTATAGGCAACCACTTCCTTTTCCTGTACCGTGACCCCCGAGTGACTCCAGCTCCCCCACTGGCACTGACCCTGCCGTGGCAGGCTGATACCTCCATCACCTGCTGCCCCTCAGGGTTGGTGGACAGACAGGAAGCTCTGAGGCAGTACCTGGGATCTACTGAGGCCATTTTAAAATTCCATCCCCGTCATGCAGATACCCTGTTACAGGTGAAAAAAGACCTATAAACCTATTTAAACTCATAACAACTGTCTAGTTATCTACTGTAGAAAATGGCCTTGATGACATGTTTATCCCTTATGCTTCTCTTAGGAGATAATTTCCAAAAATTCCTCTCCAGACTCTGGTGGTGGGCCTTTAGCTCCAGCGTATCTCCTATCAATCATGATAGATCATGCTTCAAAACACCTGGACCCTGCTCTCACACCACAGATACTGCTCAAGTCAGCCAACCTAATTAAAGAAATTGTCTGGGTAAGTGAAAAAAACGTGGCACCTGTGAAAAAAATAATTAATGTGGGATGTCATGGTTGCCTAGGAGTTCAAGCTCCACCTGTAACCTGGAACAAATCTAGCTGGCTCTGTTATAAAAGCATGGAAAACATCATTTATTCTGAACATATTAAGTCATAAACCAAAGAACTAGACAAATGATTTAATAGATTTTTACCTGTTGTGAATTGAAAAGGCACACAAAACTGCTTACAGCTATTATAACATGACTTTAGTGTGATAGGATATTATACTAGTAAAGTTATTACAACACATGGTGCTTCTTTCATGGTAATCCACTTAAATTTATCTTGTCAACCTGACTTTTACTCAAGTGGGTAAAGTATCGGCGGGCGTATCTAAACTATGGGACAATGAACTGTGAACCTTTTTACCATCGTACTGCTCAGCCATTACTGTAGTTAACATAGCAGGAAAACATCAGGTGAATTGAAATCAGACAGAGAAAGCAGCAGACAGACATGTGCCCTTCATTGTGGCCTGCTAGGCTTGTGGACAGGAGTGAGGATGAGCTGATGTCACTTCCCTCCTGCTGGAAAATGTGCTGTAATTGTCCTGGCTGCAGGGCCAGACTCTGCTCCCCCCTCTTCCAGCCTCACACTAAAGCCAAGATGTCTCTGCTCTTTTCTGTCTCCAACCCTCTTCACAGGATAACATTAAGGAATTTGGGGATAAGCATCCCACGCAAAAGTAAGAACATTTTTGTTCCATGTCATGTTTCCTCTGTTTAGAGATCTCCCGTTGAGTGACTCATGATACATTTGTGCTTGTGATGTTATGTCTCTGATAAATTTTTGTGGCATGATGAAAGCATTATAACACAGTGATGTTGAAAAATGCTTCAAATATAGTTGAGTAATAATAACACAGCCTATTTTTATTCACAGTATGGTGTGTTTCCCTTCACAAGCACAAACAACAGGAGAATGTTCATTTTACAGCTACCATAACTTAGGCATTACATCATTTAATAAATATTTTATCCAGCTCCACAGAGCAAGAAAGTGAGATAAGCACACCAAACGTACAGAAACTGTCATCTGACCTTCGACCTCTGATGTTCTGGATGTCAAATGCCACTGAGCTCCTTAACTTCTTCCAAGTCAAAGTTGAAAACATGGAGAAAGAGTGGGAGTTTGAAGGTGAGTGACAGGGATTAGAGAACAACAGAAACGACTGATTCGAGTTAAATATAACTTAAGAAAAGGTGCACTTTACTAAAAACTGTGCTGGACATAGATATTAAAGTTTGGACTTAATGATTGTGTCTTCAAAGCCCCCGGGGACCCCGTTTTGACAGCTGATATGGACACCTGCTCAGAGGCACTGGCACAGCTTGATGACGTCATTATGCACACTTTCCAGCAGTGTGTGTATCACCTGACGAAGGTATAAAATATAAGAGTACGCTCTGTCTCATATCCATACTAATTTTAGTATGGCACTTGAATCCCACTAAATACTGTTAAGCTTATTAGACTTATTAAGCTTAGACCACTTATTAGACTCCACAATGAGACATCAAAATGTCTCAGAGACTTGATATTTATTTTTGTTGTTTTCCATGATCTTTGTGTGGCTGTCTCACCACTTCCCAGTATTTCTTTTAATGTTTTTCATCTGTGAGGAGCTTATCTCTTTTCTTTGTGATTTGCATTGTGGGACAACAGTGTGCATCAACACAAAACCAAAAGAATCAGCTGTGTTAAGCACATATCTCCTTACACACCAGTGGCAGTACGACTATTCTGGTGCCTTGCTCACCATCTTGGATAGTTGTGTTATCACGCTAACAGTTGCAAATTAGTGCTCAACACCAAATAAACGTGAGGCTGCGATGGTGTCATGAGTTTTGGAAATATTTGTTGACAAACAACAAATTCAACCGTTACCCTCACGGTGGCACTAGAGGAAAAGCCAGAGAGGTCCATCCTCTAGGGAACCATGAATGTTTGTCCAAAATGTCATGGCTGTTGTTGAGATATTTTAGTCTTGACCAGAATGTTGGATAGATGACAAGGAGCCTGAAATTCCCATCCCTACAGCCACATTGCTAGTGTGGGTAAAAATTTGGAAAAAAAACCCTTTGCTTTAGCTTAATTTACTTTAATTTAATCTGTTTCCTCATCCATCAATCACCCCAGCAGAAAAAATATATTGTTCATTTTCATATATCGTTCATAACTGTTCCTGTTTTTAATTAATTTCTTTTTCTTTTTCTTTTTTGTCCTTTCTGTCCACAAAGACTCTGTACTCACTCCTTCCAGCTCTCCTGGACACCAACCCGTTCTCCAGCGAGGAGAAAGAAAAGGAGAAGGATGGAGCTGGAAGTGCAGAGGGAGAAGAGAAAAGAGGAGAGGACAGCGAGGTGGATGACGTCTCTGCCTTGCCGCCCAAAGTCGCCCCGCTCGTGGAGGTGTATCGCTGCTCCCTGATGCTGTCGCGGGAGGCATGTCTGTCCCCACCTCTTACTTCCCAAACCTTTGGCTACCTCTTCTTCTTTACCAACACCTCCCTGCTCAATACTCTGCTGGAGAGAGGTGAGAGGAGTCTTAAAGTTAGAGACGTGAAGAAATCCATATCTAAAACGTGTTAACAATATCTACTTTAAGCCTCACTAGACCAAAAGAGGCTGTAGCAGTGAATCTCAGTTTTGAACTGAGCAGGTTAAATAGTTTTGTTTATGAATTTCATGTTTCCTATTGGTTTTTCCAAAAGTCTTGCCTCACATCTTGACACACACTGAGATGACACAGCTATTTTAGATAGGACAATCATTTACCATCCCATCCTTCCTAAACACTGAATTGTCTCGCTTCATTTTTTTAATGTTGTTTTTCAGATGGACTGTTTTCATGGTCTAGAGCAGTTCAGATCCGCACAAACTTGGACCTGGTTCTAGACTGGCTACAGGGAGCGGGCCTAGGAGACATTGCCTCAGAGTTTATGAAGAAGCTGTCAGTCACCGTTAACTTCCTATGCATTCCCAAGACGCGACTTATTCAGGTAAGAGAGCTGCATGTGCGTTATGCCTTGTTTGCCCTCCTGCCCTTTCTGAATCACTAAGAGCTGCTTCTCTCTATTCACCTCTCGTTGTCCAGTCGTCCTGGACCAGTCTACAGGAGGAACATGCCTTGCTAAGCCCTGCCCAGTTGCACCACCTGCTCACCCATTACAAGCTGGGACCAACCAGGGCCCCACCAGCAGCCTGGGCCCCCCCTTCAGGCACAGAGCTGAGTGGAGGTAATATATCTAATAACGGTAACAATCAAACATGAAACACTGAAACTGTGGAATTATCTGTCAAAGTTACTATTTCTAATCTTTTTTCATAATCCTTTAGACATCTTTGAGAGCTTCCTGGACCACCCTCCTCTTATCCTGCCAAATGAGACTCCACGCCTTGACCTCTCTCAGCCAATCCCATGCCCTGAACTACAGAAGGAAGTGACACGTCTCCGCACCTTCTTGTGGGGACTTGACCAGGATGAACTCCCTGCCAATCAGAGGACTAGGCTTTGAGGAAGCCCATATTTGTCTCTGTGTGAATGTCTCATAGGAGTAGAGAGCATATCACCAGAAAAGGCAAAATAGACATGCTTTGTTCATTTTTTTTCTTTGCCTTGGTTGTTTTTAATGACATTTCAATGTCATTTCATTTATTCATTTAGATATTTTCAAGTAAGAGACATGTATTGCCCTTGGTATGTCTTTAAAGATGTTATTTTAAATCAGGGAGTAAAAGCCCATGTCTGTTAGACCAAGTAGTGTTATGCTCTATGTGACTGCTTTACTTGGCTTCTGGGTATGTTTTCAAACTCTTGTTTTTAATAAAACGCTGAATTCTAGTCAAAAAGAGCTACAGTTTCCATAGGATCTTTGACAAGCTTGTTTCCCACAGACGGGCCCCTGGGGCTTGGCACTCATCTCAGATTTAACACCAGAGAAACATTCCACAAGGTGGCGATGCAGGACTCATTCCCCCGTGACGTTAAATGATGAGTCTGCAGGTAGAATTGCTTGACTAAGGAGACAATCCTACCACCACATTATCGTTTTTTTCTGAGAGCACATTCTCATTTCCTGTAATAATAGTAGTATTTTACACAGGGTCGTGACTCAAGCAAGCAAATGATACCGTGACGACCACACACAAAGGTTACCTTTACTCAGGTAAGGTGTAAGCGGTCAAAGCAGGGGACTTATGACCAAGGAAGATTTTAATTTCCTCTGGTAGATGACACAGTTAAGTGGTCTGATCAGCAGGGCTTCCTGTTTCATTTATGTGATACAATTTGCCCTATTAAAAAAACTCTAACTGAGAAAGTATGAATTAGTAAAGGCTTGTCATGAGCAGAAGACAGGTGTTGTTACAAAAGTGAGTAACAGCTTAACTTGAATCGTCACAACTTTGTAATATGCAGTCGATTTCAGTCAGCCAGACGTCTTTAGAAAACTTTTGTTTCGAGAGAAAAAAAGAGAGTGAATTTTGAGAGTGAAACTATGACGTATTGACAAAGATTTCATGCTTTTCTTTGGGCAAGAAGCCAAATAGCTTCCTTTCTTACGGTCAGCTTCCCAGCTCCTTTACGGTAAATCGAGGTTTAAAAAAAAATCACTCTCATGAGCGATCCCTGCTTACATCATCATCGATGCCTCGAGTTTCAGCTGTCTCCCCGATTTCTTACTGTGCTGACATCAAAACACATGCCATTGAGAAAGAGTGGTTATAGATTATGAATCATGAGCAGAGGCTCCCTGTGGTTACATTTATCAATTAAGTGACTGTAATCACTCTCATTTGAAATTCAATGTGGTGTATGAGTGAGAGTGAGACTGTGTTTGTGTGCTAATTTCAACTTTCCAGTAATGCCATACAGATGTAGACTGTATCTTTATAATTAAACACAGACGGGGTTCAGACTGGCATAGGTCCGTGCTGATTGTGTGACATTACAGTAGTCTGTCATACAATATGGTGACCAATGTCTGAGCACTATTAAGTAACATGTAAGGGTTAGTAAGCATGTGACACACACACGGTTTTCTGTGATCTCAATCGCTGACACACACTTTCACCCAGAAGTGCGTAGCCAAACACACACTAATGTGTCCACCGTGTATCCCACACACATGCATCAAGTAGACTTCTTTACCCAGGTGCGGAGACCCACACCTGTTGTAGCGGCTCTCTGTAATTAGCCCAGCACAATTATCATTGGTGGATGGAGGGAGTGGGGGTGAAGACAATGGTGCAGTTATTCTCTCCCTATCATCTCCTTCTCTCGCCCTGCTGTCGAGTAATGAAAGATTCTTCCCCTCTTCAAAGAGACGGAGTTTCCTACAAAACGGCTGAGTCAGAGGAGAAACGAAAGGAGGATGAAAAGAAAACGGGAACAGTAGGGAAGCTGAGTGCAGTAATGTAATGCTTCTGGTGTGAGGCCCAGTGGACCACAGTGATTGTGTTCACTGTTGTTACACACAGGAGTCATTCTGAGAAACCAGAAAAAGCCCATGGCTCTCACACTTAGCACTAACAGCTACAACCTGGCACGGCCCCAGTATCTGGTAACACTTTACCTGAGCCCTGCGTCATTGTGAAGCTCGTAGTATAAGGAGGTTTTTCAAGTGATTTGTAAGGGGAAATGACAGAATATGACGAAGGTGAGGTCGATGATGAAAGTGGTGAGGCATTAGTGATCGCCACAAAGTTTTGCTTCATACACCAGTGGGGACCTAAATTGTATTTTTTTCTTAGTTTAATTTGTTTTACTCATTGCAAGGGAAGTAATGACTTTTATGAGACTTTCCCAAGACATAAGACTAAATATCTCATTTTATGTCTAAGAAAATATTTGTGAACTTGGCTTATGAGACACAGAGGTTTAGCCTTGGACTTGAAACAACTTCAGAGTGGAATTCTGTGCCTGGCTGCAGACAAAGTTAAGGCCAAGAAGGAAACAAAGGAGCAGGGGAATCTCTGTTAGGTCACAGACAGACAAAAAGGCAGACTGGGGGTGTAGGAATCTGCGTGAGGTTAGACTCGACTCGCCGACTGGAGAGAAGGTCAGAGGTGCCGGGGGAAAATCAGTCAGAGCCAGACAGACGATTTGGTCGAGCTCGGACATGGGGAGACTCGTGGATTAAATGGACAGCAGAGCCTCAGTAAGGTGACTTAAAGGCCAAGAGAAAAGCCTTGGTCTTGATCTTGAACAGATCGTTCTCTCCTGGTTGTGTCACTGGAATGTGAATAACACATGCATGCCCCTACACACTATTGCACACAGACACACGCGAGGATATAAAGAACCCCTATGAGGTCAATCCACCAGCCTGAGGCTGTCCACTGTTAGTAGGACTGCCCTCACAGTTTCACTGGCTGCTACAACCACCACCACCAACCACCTTGCCCTGCCCTGCCCTGTTCTGCCCCGGCCTCCTCTCCACTGGCGGCTGTCTGTCCAGGCCTGCTGCTGCTGGCTTTCTGGGGCAGCATCGCATTTATGTGTGCGCTTTTCAATTTAGAAGAGGGCCTGTGCATCCAATTTGGGGCTGGTGGTCTTTTCCTCTTTTTCAAAATGCCCTCATCTACCTTTTCCCTCCTTTCTTCTCGTTTCCTCCTGTTTTCCTGCCGCTCTCTGTCGTTCTCGCTCAGTATGTTTCTCTCAGGCCGGGGGGCCTGTGGGCCTGTGGGTAGGGGCCTTATTCCATCAGCCCGGGGCTTCTGTCAGAGGCTTGTTCCATTTTGCGTCATGGTGTTGACTGAGCGGACCCCACACTTAACTCCCATAGAGCTATGGGGTTGTGCGGCAGGGAGGCCGACGCGGGCTAACGCGGCCCCGTGTTCAGCGTGGTAATCTGATGGCTATGTTTATTTTATGTAGCTCTCCTTTGATGGAGCAGAGAAAGTCTTTGGGCTTTTTGTTTCAGCACTTTCACTGCCAGGTCAGAGGTGCTCGCCGTGGTTACGCTCAGGAAGAATAATATTTGCCCTTAAATTCGCTCCAAACA
Source organism: Channa striata (assembly GCA_033026295.1). Classification (NCBI taxonomy): domain Eukaryota; kingdom Metazoa; phylum Chordata; class Actinopteri; order Anabantiformes; family Channidae; genus Channa; species Channa striata. Next base: position 18,110,238 of record CM065175.1, on the reverse strand, counting down.
GGCTTTTTTCCATATTAGTGTCAGGGATACTCTCTGGTTTTCTGCCTTCCACTGATTCGGCACATAGAGGTGAAGGGTGGTGGGGGACTACACCTCAAAAGCATTGCTCCCTGGAGGATAATGGGGGTGTTCAAGAGGTCGTCCCCAAGGCCTGTTCCTATACCCCAAGTGAACCCCTGCTTGAGAAGTAGCCATATATATAAGTCCCAGTAGTGAAGGAAAACACACACATAAACAGATGAAAACACTTTCCCTCCTGCTTGGCTGCCCGAGGCTCCACCTCAGCTGTCAGTTTTCCAAACTTCCCAGGGGTTCTTTTTAATAGAGTTAGTGAAAAAAAAGATTTAAAAAGGAATAGAGTTACTTCTCCTTCTTGTCTGTCTGTGCCTTTCGCTGCCCCACCTCAAAACTCACACACCCACCTATCTGCCTTGTGTCAGCTGTTTCAGATGGGTCGAAAAGCCAGGGAACCGCACAAAGTCATTACAACTTACAGAAGAGGCAGAACAGTCCGCGTTCTCTGGCTCACGGTCTGATCCCAACTTGTTCTGTACAACCACGCTATAAAGAACAAATAAAGTCTCATGTACTACCCCTCATCACAGCGCTCTGCACTTATTTTACCTCTATTAAGCTTTACAATGTTGATCTGACTGGGAAAGTGCTTCCTGCGTGGTGACTTACAGGACTCGCTTTGTCATGCAGGAATGCTTTTTACTTAGAAGATTAATTGGGACGTAACTTTTGAGAAAAGCAGCCCAGATTGTGGCTGGGAATACTGTTTATCCATCTCTAGTTTGCTGTTACATTTGGCCAAGGTCTAAGCTGTGATTATGATATTACAGAAATGAATCACTGTCATATAAGATAAGATACCCTAGGGAGCTCTATGTGTATTATGTTTCATTTCCTTCTATGTTTTTCATTATTTATGATCTCAATACAGAAAAGACTGGATTTTAGCCAGATGGGAACAATAAGCACACATGCAAGAACATACTTAATGCGCAGAGACCAGCATGCATGAACAGAAACTAGATCAACATTCACCGTATTCTCTATTTCTTATCTTATTATTGGGGAAGAATGGAAAGCCATGCCCAGTAAGGACTGTTTACACTTCCTGCCATCCTCCATTTATTCCATTATTCACTATCTGTTCTAACGCATTGGAAATGTGTCTGGCCTCCCCTGTCACTGTGAGGTATGTGCTTACTCACAGATGAAGGAGCCTAAACTCTGATGTAATCCAGGGAAAAGAAGGAAACGAGAAGGGGGAACTACCCCGGTGGTAGGTAATCCAATCCCTCGTGGTGCAATTTAGCAGCTAAAAACAATTACCAACTGGCTGCCTTGAAAATCAGCACTAGGAGCCAGACAAATGGAGATGGGCTCGTTAGCAGGCGGTGATGTAAAGTCCGATTTAGTAGGTCACTACCAAGAGGAAGCTAATCTGGATCAGGGTTTGGTAATGTTGTGTTGGTTATTCCCACTTAGCATGGACACTGCTGCAGATGGCACAGTGTGGGAGACGGCAGAAAAGCCGGGGCCAGTGAGTCACAAAAAGACGCTGTCAGTCAAACTCAAGAATGCACCAGAAATCTGCCAGTGAGGTGTGTTTGTGTCCACCTCTTCCTCACTCCATCAGAGGCTGATTAAAGGGGTTCGCCTTTCCTGTGACGTGCTTCTATCTCTACACCCTCTTCCTGTCCCACACTTCAGGCTCGCTCTCACCCAATAACACCCAGTAGACGGGTGGTGGTCTGTTTTATGTCTTCGCAGTTGCGATGTTTGTTCAGTCATTCTCTTCCATAGAATCATCACTTTATTTTTTAAAATCCCACGTCTGTCATTGCTCATTAGCTCTCTTCCGGCCGACTGTCTCACCTATCTCTATCCCAACCCATCCCATTCTTTTCATGGGTCAACATTCCATTTTCGTCATCCCTCTCAGCTTCGTAGGATAGTCACTGTCACTGGGGTTATTGTCCTGGTGTCAAACCTGGATCTGTGTCTGTCCAGGCATCCTGTTCCTTCTCCTCCCATTTCACTCTTTGTTGTCATCCTTTATTCATTCATTCTTTATTAATTGTCCATGTGCCTGTTTCTGAGCTTCCGTTCCACTCTGCTGTGGGGATTTTCCTTCTTATCGCTCACTGGGCCATTCCGTGGATTCCTCGCATTCTTCCTGACACTGCAGGGGGTCCAGCCACATGCGAGGGAGTCTGTAATAGAAGACAGACACTGAGGCCAACCAACCCCATTTAGACATCCAACAGTGACCCTCTGATGAGTGCGGACAGTGAGACTGGTGAACAAAAAGAGGACGAAGACCCAGGGAAAAGAAGGAAGACAAAAAACTGTGGCATCAGTGGTGCAATGGTAATATGTGTGAACTCCATGGCAAAAATAGATAGCTTCATTTCTTAGTCCTTGACTCAGCACACACACAGACTGTTATTGATAAAAGAAGACATGTAAGGCATTTGAATGTCTTATGACAGAGCAGTTTGTTGCTAATTGGAAACAGCTGGAGGTGAAAGTGCCCATAAACATTGGGAACAAGAATAGATAGATTAAAATAACTTTCATGTCATTCCTCTTAGTCACAGCCCCCCAGTGATAAAGGTGGTCCTCTAACTGCACACCAAACAAAACATTTGAGAGTTCCCACAATGAAAAAAGGTCAAGAAAACAAAACTGGAGAGACGTTGCGGTTGTGACAGATTGTGCAGATGTATGAGGAAAAGATGGCCGTCAAACTCAGACTTGTCAGCTGGAGATAATGACAATGGTGGTTAGGGGAATGCACGCAAACACATTACTTTCATATCTCACTGTAACTATACCAGAGATAAGATCGTATGTCCAAGAAGTTTCGGGGGTAGATAGTTGAGTTTATATAATCGGAACTATTCATTACATTGCAAATGAAATGTTTTGCTTAGAGAGAATGCTAAACAACATCAACGAAAACAAAGCAAGCAAAAAAAATGCAACGTGATAACGACTGAAGAAATTTCACTCTGTCAAAGGAAAACAGTGTATCTTCTGTGCCCTGTTTACACCGCTTTGAGTCAAAGTCATTTCAAACCAAAGTTGACATTTCAGTGAACTTAAGGTCCGGCCTCCCCTCCCTGTGCGGTCAAAGCACAGCCTGCTGAATGTGGAATGAAGTCTTTTTGATTCCCAAACTTTTTCAAATGCGCTCTGCCTGCAAACTGTTGTGCTCTACTTCAATTCCCCGATTGTCATTCGTACACTACTTCAAAACAAAACATTGAGAACATGCGGATATGAAATTTCCTTTCCTGTGTTTGCTCTTAGTTATGATAAAATTTACACACTCTGCATTGCTGACGCACAGGAACGATGGTAGAATCAATACAGCTGGCCGTGTACTGTGTTATATGTTGTGTTATCTGCTATCATTGTTGTGGGAGGTTGATTTATGATTGTCAGCCTTTAATGAGTGTTAATTTAATGAATGGCCAGTGATGAAGGGGCCTGAAGTGCGTCAGCATTCACAGAAACAGCCAGGCCATCGCAGGTTAAAGGGGGTAGTGGGTTATAAATTGTTTTAAATGCTCGGGGGTGAACTGTCTAACAGACGTAAGCATATGTGTGCTTGTGCACGTTTGTTTGTGTGTCTGTGTGAGTCCATCTGTCTGCAAAAGGCCATCCTCCCACCCTCCTCCAAGTGACTAAGGTCACATCACTTTGACAAAGTCACTCTGTAGGGCAAACTGCGACGTCAGATCTCTTTCTTTTGTCTTCCCGCTCCCCTCACTTTTTCCCCACCGTCGGCTGCCTCGCAGCCCCCTTACATACACACTCACACAACCCTCCCCGTTTCCCCTGAGTGTTTGTCAGCAGCTCTCAGCTTCCGTAGAATAACATAACAACAGGCTCAGTGTGTGGCTGACGTAGACGCATGGAGCACCGGCAAGTAGCGGTCAGCACTGATACAGTATACAGTCCTCACACAGGAACACATGCGCACCGATGTAGTAACTTGCCACAGAAACCGTACAAGACTGACAAAGAGGCAAGGAATGCACAAGTAATGTATCTGGGGCAACTAATCTGCACGATGAGGAATGCTACAAAAATAGAAGGTCCACTTTCCCTCTTCTCTTTTTTTGTTCTTTAACTTTAAAAAAACTCTACAGGATGACAGTAGTTCACTGTTTACGTGCAAATCATGTTTGATTACACTTGCTTTGATTATTTAGGGCTTCTACTGCTTATATTGCATCAATATACCCCCGCACACCAGACAGCACCGGAGAAAACAGAGAGACCCAGATGAGAAAAGGGATGTGGAGTGGAAGCAAGGGTGCGACAGAGAAAGTAAGAGGGACTCTGAGGGGAAGCAGTTTCAAAGGAGGAAGAGATGAAGAGAGAGAAGGATGCAGACAGGACACGCAATGACAGAGGAGGAAAGAATGTTTAGGGCGACTGAGAATGGTGGTGAGAGGAGCGGGAGGGAGAAGCAAAGGAGAAAGCGGGAGCTCTGAGACAGGCCTGGGCTTTCGAGTGTATTAACACCAGTCTGAGATGGAGAGAGCAAGCAGAGTAGATGGAAAGAGTGTTTGCACAGTAAAAAGTTCCTTTTGCGTGGGTAGCTTGCTTCCAGCTGTATGCCCCCCTTCTCCTTCTCGCATTCTGTCTGTGACCTATTGCTTCAGCTAGTTCATTCACAGATTTCCTCACTTGCAGATGCAAAACTGCTCGGGCGCAGTGAGTGAGAGGGAAACGTGAGCAGGTGAGCAACACCGAGTCAGAGAGGGCTTCAGCCAGCTCTCACTGTTGCACATGCACGTATGCACGCAGGCGTACACACTCGCACTCACTGTGTTTTATCACATACCGGAGAGTTTGGTTTCCAAACAAAATGAGCCTTGTAAATGTGTGTTTAATAGAGAGCTGATTTAAAGATTTTGCTCCCCCAGTTTCTGCCGGAAGAGGCATTTACCTCATGATCTCCCTTTCATCCCTGCATCCTGCCCTTTGCGCGGCTCTGTGAGCTGAGCCAGTGGAGGAAACCTGCAATAATGATGCTGGTTAATGTCCTCCTTTAATGGTCTAATAAAAAGGCAAAGCAACAGATGCACAACAGCCATATCTGTCTCAACCGAGCGGCTCGCATGGAAAAGGAAGAGAGCAATTGACACGCATAATTTGTAAATCACATCCTTGGGGATTTCTCACTACTGAAGGCTCGCCGGGGTGAGGGTGTGGGGGTGGGGGTGTGTGTGTGTGTGTGTGGGGTGTGGGGGCTGAGAGGGGGTCTCCTGTCATATATCTATTTGAAAGCAGACGACAGCGAAACGTCACTTTATTGCCCAATGACTGCTGCCCCCTCCGGTGTGTCACTATTTCTCCTCTCCCCCCCCACCGAACTATTAACACATTCACTTGCTCTCTGACGTCTGTTGCATGTGGGGGGCAAGTAAGGGGGAGATGGGGATGGAGAAATGATGTTATAAGATTAGGGTAAGGTTACCATGACAATTCCCCAGATAGGATACCCTGCTGCAGTCACGTACTTGGCGGCGAACAGAAGAGAATGAATGGAGGACAGAATGATGACGTAGAGAGGAAGAAGAGAGGAGGCATAGCAGGTCATGGGGAAACTTGAAAGTGTCCTGTTATAGGAGAGTAAATATTACCAGTAATAGGTCGGACCTTTGGTTTTCCCTTTGAACATAATCTCTGGATTTGTTTACTCAAGCCCTGCTGGAATTCCCATGAGGAAATGAGGGTGCGACATAAAAATGGTGAATTTATTACTACTCCTTCTCCCATAATCCCATTTACCATCGGAGCAGCGTTGCGTCACGGCCAACGTTTTCAGTGTTTACATATGACACTCTGAGGTAAGCAGAACATGAGACTTAACCCTAAAATCCACAAGACTACTTTATCATCCACCTGGACATGGAAATTAAGCCATGGCAATAAACATTTATGGGAAAATCAACATTATCAGAATGGGTTGATTTGATATTTGTTCTCATAATCAGACCACAACCCGAGTCACACTAAAGTAAACAATGAATAAAAATCCCCAATATAAAAAAAAAATCTATTCTTGCTCAAGCTTTTCTTCATCAGAGAAATAAACTGTGGGAAGAAAAATAAGTATGCTGAATTTGTTTGAATCTATGTTGTGAAAGTGACTTTGGCAAATGAATGAAGTGAGCAGCTTTGTGGATTAACAACCTGTCACAACGTGAACGAGGAGTGCAAGTCATTCGAGTGATTTGAAGCATACATAATAATGTATGAATACAGGAAACCTACTGTAAGTCATGACTTAACTGAGAGAAGCTCGTGTGAGTAAAGTTTGTCCGGCCGTGAGGCCGGCTGGCAGGCCCTGTCACAGGTTCCCCTTCCTCTCTGATGTCTTTGAGGTCTTAGTCTGAGTGTCTCACTCTGTTTCTCCTCCTATGGTGGTTTACACAGATTGGTGATGTAATGGGTAGCATATGAAGGCCACACACAAACACACACACAGACGCACACACAAACACTGATGCCCATGCACTTTATACAGACACCGCATTTATACCACCGCATACCCATAATTACACACATATACTGCATGCACACCCATTTACACAAACCCTGGATTCCCCCTTTTCCAACAGGCATGCGCCAGTGTGTGCTCACATTCTCACACACACACAATAACAAATGTCTGAGCAAAAATCCATGGATTCCATGGACTTATTTTGCGCACCGGCATCCATGCACGTGCACACACACACACACACACACACACATATTCACAAAAACACACTCTGAGACTCAAAAGGCACCCGCCCAGTCTCAGAGTGTGTGAGTTATCAGCACTGGCGGATGGCCTAACAGAGGACTGTGTGCTTCAGAACCACCCAGGAGACCCCCATCACAAGAGGCAGCCCATAGAGGGAATGAGGGAGAGTGACTAACTTCACTCTTTCTTTTCTTCTCTCCCCAGCTGTGTCTTCAAACAGCCCTTTGATGTGGGAAATTAAAAAGAGCGAGTGTGTCAATATCTCCCTACGTCCAACCGCACTCATCTATTTCCTCTCCTTCTCCTCCTGTTCGCCTCCTTTCCCTGCTTTTCTTCTTCACTGTTGACCCAAAAAAACAGAGCATGACCCTTTTTACCACAACAACTCTGCCACCCACTCGCTGCCACCAGGCCCCGATCGTTTGGAGGGTGTTTGTTTGTCTGTGTAGGCCTACCGCCAAACTGGCAACTGTGTGTATATGTGTATGAGTGTGCGAGTGTGCGCATACAAGGCCCACCACTAATTATTTTCTAACCACACCATGAGTGTATGTCTGTGAATGAGGGTCTCCTAATCACACACCCAGACTCACAAGCGCTTTCTTCCTTTTCCCTGGTCTCTCTCTTTCTCCTCCTTTCTCTCTGTGTGTGTGTGAGTGTGTGACCGCCTTGGTATATACAGTATGTGTACAGTGTGATGCACTAACTGTCCCTCTGTGATGATTGGAAACTAAGTTTTGCTCTTTTGCAACAGTAGGCCACGCTTTACTGCACCTGACTGAGTGTTTCCAGGCTGGTCTGCTGGATGTATGTGTGTGTGTGTTTGTGTGTGTGCGCGGAGTGACAGAAACACACAGAAAGTGTGAGAAATCATGTTGGAGTGTGTACAGTCGACTGTGAGGTGGAGTGTGTGATTCTGTGCTAGAAAGCGTATTTTGCCATGTTTAGGTTTACTAGAGCAGCATGTTTTCTTTGACCCAATGTGTGTGTGTGTGTGTGTACATGCGCGCGCATCCATGTGCATGTTTTGTGCGCGTGTTTCTACTGTGTTGACCCCATCAACCGCCCTCCACCCTTCAAGCATGCGTCTGTGTAAATGTCTTGTGGTGTGCGTGTCTGTGTGTGTGTGTGTGTGTGTGTGTGTGTGTCCGCTCACTGTTTCTATGCAACACTTTCAGAGGCCCCTTCTGGTCTGTACAACACCTCTCTCCTGCTCCGATCCGTCTCTCACTCCTCACTCTTTCCTTCACCCTGGAGAGTGAGAGAAGGAGCGAAAAAAAAGAGAGAGAGAAGGAGGTGGGTGGGGGGCAGTGGAAATAACAGGCTGCTGTCTCAGGAGGGGCTCTGAAAAAAAAAAGCAAGGGGTGAGAAAAGGAGGGAGAGAAATATGGGAGAGAAAAGGTGTTTGCTCTGCGTATTAGCTATAATACAGGGAATGTGGCACGTGTAGCCTAAAACAGCAGAGCCATAAATTGAATAACAAGCAGAAACACACTTTCTGTGACATTTCACCCTTTCTAACACAACACCCAACACACCGGGCCAGCACAAGAAAGGGAAAGAACAGGTAAAAAGTAGCACTGAAAGGCACATGGTTCCATGAGATATGCTGATACATATGAAAACAATGGGCTTTTTTAAAAGTCTGCTGCAGTGATAGAGAGACATGCGGAGAGAGAGGGAGAGAGAGAGAGAGGAAAAGAGATTTGGAGATGGAAAGATAGAAAGAGGTAGATGGGAGCGATTGGCGATGCGATGCGACGGAGGAAGTGCGGGAGATATGGACGGGACGGGAGAAAGTGATAGAGGAAAGAAAAAAAAAAGAAAAAACAACGGAACATTTTTTTTTTTTTTTAAGTTTCGTACAGGGAGACAAGCAGCGAGGAGGGGAGGAGGAAAGAGAGAGAGAGAGAGAGAGAGGGAGAGGGAGAGGGAGAGAGAGCGTGTGTCTGTGTGTGTTTTTATGAATGAAGTGAGTCACTGCCGATGTGTCATAGGCCCGACGTCTTTATAAAGGAAGTTTTAAACAAGCCTAAACACTTCACTGCGCGCAAAAATTGGACTTACCACACTCGCATCCCTCTCTCTGCACTTCTGTTGCCTCTCTCTCCAAACTGTCTTTAAGTGTCTCTCTGCCTTCAACACTCCATACAGACTGCAAGGGCTCATCTCACTCGGCCAAAGACTGAAAGTTGGGCGATTCTGACTTTTACCTTGACTTTTTTTTTTTCGTTTCTCTCTCTTTCTCTCCGCGAGTGCTGCACTCATCACTCCGGCTCTCTCTCATTCATCTTCATCTAACAACTTTCCTCCTCACTGGAAGAAGGAACCGGAGCACGTGACAGTTTCCGGCGTTCAATTTATTAATTAATTTTCTATTTATTTATTTATCTACGGTTTTTTTTTTTTCCCTGCTGGTTCACCCATCTCTTGGATCCGAACCAATATGAAATGTAAGTGAAATGTGTGAGTGTGTTTTCATGTATAACTGCTAAATGTAAAATCATCTCTTCTATTTCAGCTGCTGCCTAATTGATGAACGTCAGTTTTTTTTTTTTTAATTGTGGGTACACAACGTTTACATGACCGTTAACAGCTATTCCTTTCTCCCTATATGAACATGAAATACTTTATTTATTGGGAAACTTCTAACAAGTGACTTTATGACTGAGTGGTGATTTGCAGGATGGACAGCTTTATTTCCTAAACTCCTAAAAGTTATACCAGGACAAGGAGCTCACATGCTCCTGCAGTGTTTTTCTGGCAGCGATTCTTGTGGTTCACCTGTAATTATCAAGCATTTCATTTCAACACCACTGTGGTTCCCTTTTAATACTTAGTCTACCTTGTATTTGAACTTGAAAGGGAAAGAATGAATGAGCTTACTGTTAGAGAGTTGACTTGGCTTGGACTATATAATTTATACCACCAACTCACGTACCTATCCAGTTGCAGGTGTGACAATCAGCAGCATTCATTGCTTTGCTTATGATCAAGGGGTGATGGTGATATTCGGTGTCAAAGCCCCGTTTTTAATGATTTAATGATTTGCATTCAGCTTGTGAAAACATGACTCTGACACTCAAGCTCTTAAGGAATCATCTGCCAAGTCTGCAGCTATTGTTTATATTATGGTGCAATATCTTCCCCTAGTCCTGACAGCTGTGGCCTGAGGTCACTATCATTATGCTGAGATGACAGCGCTTCTCCACTAATTGCTTCCGTTTTGTTCTACCCCTCCAGTGCTGCTCGACTCCTCCTCATCGCTCCTCTTCTCGCTGCTATTGGCCCAGCTGCCTGTGTTCACCTCTGCCTCTCCAGTACCACAGCGGCGGACCACTGAGATGGATAAACTGTCCAATCAGACCAAAAATCTATTGAAGCTCACCCAGGAACTGCTGGTAAGTGACCATGATGTCATGATAATTACCAATCTCAGCTTCTGACTGGAGGAGAAGCTAATGAGAACCTGAGCATTCTATGCTAATTGAGTTATTAGTGTGAGGGACGAAAAGGATACTTGGCTCTGACTCTTCCCTTAATGGGTTTTTAGGCTAATAGAATTGGCAAGTTTAGGTACATATCACACTTCAAACTCCTCTAACTATGCATCATGCACTGGGTTTACTCAGGATTTTAGTCTGACTTAAGCTGCTTTCATTGCTGACAAAATGGCTGGAGTCCATCTGCCTTCTTAGATCAGGGCAGGAAAGGCGTCAGGGGAGATTTGACCTGAGTGAGCTCACTTTTAATCCACACTGGACCCCAAAGGGAGGGGCAGTCTGACTCAGCAACCTCCTGGTCTCCCTGGTCACCTGACTGTTGGTGGTGGCAGAAAGACTGGTGGCCAGGCAAGTCCCTTTATCCAGTATACGTGCAATGAAATTAATATAAAGCCTTGTAGAATTAAGGAGAATAAACACCAATTTACAGAGATCGGTCGAGCAAAAAAATAAAACATAAGGTTCCAAGAATCTGTTTACTATCTTCCATCAAGACAAGTTTGAAAATACATAAACAGTGTACCTGTATCTAACTAAGGCTGATGTGCCAACCATAGCATCTGTGAAATCACAGCAAACTATATCACATGCCTGTTTACACAGAAACATGTTTATGTTCTGCGGTGAGACTGTGGAAGTCTGGATGAAGTCGAAGAAGTTTTTTTTCTCCCGAGAAATGTGAATCACTTGCATGTACCATACTGCCATTTATGGCCCAGAAATTCTATTATGTTGACAGTCAAGTTGGTAGGAAAATCAGATTTGAGAACTTGGCCAAGATTTGTTCCAGCTTCTGATTGTGTATCAACACCATGTTTTAACAGGTGAAAAGAAAGCAGGGTCGTATCTGTGGATCTCTGGTTACACATGACTGATCAAGATTCTATTTTTGCATTATGCAAAACTTAAAACTCTTTTGTTTAAGGGATAAAATCAAAAATAGCTACATACTCTCTCTAGTCTTGGCAAGTAGATACTGTTCAGTGTGTGTGTATGTGTGTGTGTGACCGACACTTTGAAACAACGTTGCAAGCCATTGTATTTAGCAGTAGTCTAACCTGAGCTCCAGCTGCTAAGAACCAACATTATTGAATAGTCTTGGGGACAGTATTAGAAAGGGTTCAGTAGCATGGAGGATTTATTTAATTTTTTTTCTATGAAATTCCGATGAAGAGAGGACAAAGTTAGGAAAGATAAATAGAATGGGAATCCATGGAAAGTCCCTGCAAAAAGCAATGAAACTGATGCTCTACAGAGAGAAAAGTGTCTGTGTGTGTGAGCTCACAGGTCTGTATAAGTTTGCAACTGTGCATGTGTGTGAGTGCGTCTGTGTGCGGTTGCACGCACACACCATAGGTGCAAATGTGTGTATAAATGTATATATGTGTGTATGAATTTGTGTATATGCATTGTTGTGGCTGTGTGTGTGTGTCACTTAGGGCTCTGTAAATTGTCATGATTGTGTAGGTGCGGTGTTTAATGTTTTGCTTTCGGTCGCCACAGCAAAGTGACTTGATAAAAATCAAAAAGATTTATCACATTCCAGTATTTGCATTCAGGAAGAAAAAAGCTGGATGCTAAGTTCTGTTGGGTGAGGTCACAATGGAGACAGCAAGAAAAAGAAGGATAAGAGGGAGAATTAAAGGCTGAGAAAGATGGAGCAAAAACCACAAGAGATGAAGAGATCAGAGAGGCAACCAGATGACAAGCCAGTGGTGTATGTGTGTGCATGCATGCACATGTGCGCGTGATGCTGCATATGCTTGTGCACCTGGTATGAGGAAGAGAGAGAGAGAGAGAGAGAGAGAGAGAGAGGAAAATAGCAGGGTAACAAGGGATGGAAAGGGACAAAAGCAAGGGAGACAAAACATTAGACCACAAACATAAGTGAGCTTTTATGAAAAGCTGACAGAGAGACACGAGAGACAATAGAGCACATTCATCACAAAAAAAAACATCAACACAAACAACTAGAAGCAAACAGCAGAACAAGGAAAACAGCATAACAAGTCAAGGAAGCATTCAGCACACACAACCTGTTTACGCAAAACATTTCTCAGCACTCATCGTCCTAATGTTGTTATGTTCCTTTGCTGATTGGAAATGACGCATGCCACATCAGTCATATCCATTTTGGCCCCATTCATTACCGAATCAGGCCAGGATCTTCAATACTAAATTGAACTACCTATTAGCACAGCTGCCTTTGCAAAGTAGAATCCCCCAAAATCTGCAGTCAAGTTCATCATCCCCCTCTGCTGGTCACGACAAGACCTGCATCTGCTGTCTGGACGTAGTTTACAACACATCTCAAGCTGGGCAGCAGAACTGCGTCATTCCATCTTTTTATAGCTGTGACCCTGGAGTTTCCCTACAGCTCTGTGTTGTCTGTCCCACTTGGAGCTTTCTTAGTCACTGCATATGTTGTTATCCTCGCTCCCTGTAGAAAACATCCTGTGGCTTCAGGTCGTTTGCTCTTATTGTTGACATTTGGGAAGGTTAAACGTGGGTGAACTCACACTGACCCAATCATCCACACTCCCCTCAGTGAGAGCTACTGTCTCCAAGCGCAGAGACAGACATCAGATCAAGGTGCTAGACTAATACTTTCCTCATGTTGCCGTGACTTGTCTCAGGATGCATAAAATTGCACTCGTGCAAATTACTAACGGCCAACTCTGTGTCTTGATTTCTCTTTTAGAGGGAGCATGCGTTTGACTCCGACGTGGAGCCCCACAGGTTCAGGTCTCTGCCAGAAATGGGCAACAGATCAGCCAATGACCTCAACAATCTTGAGGTAATGCTCTGATAATGTACTTGTGTGTAAAGGATGAGGGCCTGGTCTATCTCTGTCCGCTCAGTTACGTCTTGCCACACCCATGCTAAGTCTCTCAATTACGTCTGTGTTGTTTCCAGCTGAAGCCCACACTCTCTCAGCTGCATGCTGACCTGAAGCTGTATGAACACCACTTTGAATGGCTGAACAGGGTTTCAAAGAAGCACCACCACCCTGCAGTGCCCAAACTGGTGGAGATGATCAAAGAAATGAAATCTCTCATCAGCCTGCTGCACCGTCAGGTACAGAGCTTTCACCTTTTGATTAACACTTATTTTCAGGTTTTAATCTTAAACTGCACTATGTGAGTTTTAGGAGTAAACAGTAAGTCCTTTCTCACACGAGTGTGGCTGACAGTGAATTTGTTTTCTAATCTTTTTTATCTACCTGTCTTCTCTGCTACAGATGCAGAGAGTAGAAGCACCAAAGCTGACTCCTGCAACCCCGTCCCTCCCCACACAGCTGCCCTATCAGTTTGATGTCCTGCAGTCCAGTCACGAGCTCCTTCAACACTTCAAGCTCTTCTGTGATTGGGCATACAGAGCATTTCTTAGTCTCAAGCCCAAAGTTACTGCAGTACAATGATAATCCATAAATCCTACGGCTGCAGAACCCAGAGGATACATGGAGTCCTGCCTCAGCCAAAGGGGGAATTAGAAACATGTCAGTCTGTGCTGTAGTCAGTAGCATCCCTTAAGAGGCCTAACATCAGCCTTGACATGTGTGATGAAGAATGTGTGTTTCCACCAAAGCCAATGACGATGCTTTACAGTGCAGCTTACAACCATCACGATTCCTGCTAAAGCCAACTGGCAGTCTTAGATCATGTCATAATTCCCCAAACTCTTACCTAAAAGCCTTGTTCATGACAACGTTATTTATGTATTTATTTATTTATTGACTGTTGGTAATTTATTTAATTTTATTTATTTGAAGTTGTATTGTGTTACTCACATCTTTATTTCTGTATTAACGTGAATTTATTTCTCCACGTCTCTTGTCATCTTTCTTTTTGTCTTGTGTTTCACTGATGCTCAAGAAACCCACAGTAGCACTTCCTAAACCTGTAGCTCAGATAATGAATTTTGTTTTAAACTAATTTACTTTGTGTACATTTGTGTATTTCTTAAGCCAATACTTCTTCCAGTAGATGTAGCATACATTTGGGACAGTCATGGTTTTCACTAACTCTCACTTACAGTGCCCTTAAAAATAAACATTTTAGAAGATGTTAATGTCATTTTCAAAGCAAGTGCCATGTGTATAACATACCAGCTTATCGCCTTAAAGATTAATGTAAATGGTAGCCGAAGAGAAGTCATTTTTATTTTATTTTATTTAGATTTTTTTTTTACCACAGGCGAGGAGGCATATTGTTGTGGTAAACCTATATGAATACAGTATGCCCTGTTGCTGAGCACTGATAGACCTGATTAGATTCTTTGCACAAACTTATTAGGATTGGCCTCTTGATTGAGTGAGAGGGCTGATTTTAAACCTGTGCTTTGGGTTAGAAAGTTTGTTGCTTTTAGTTTAACACCCAAAGCCTTAAAATACTATGTATTGTGACACTATGTTCTGTACAGGTGTACATAAATGTACAAGAATGTAAATTGTTGTATACAGTGCTTTGTGTATTATGTTGTTTTCTACAATATATTGTAGGTTTCTTTACCAACTTTATCACTATATTTTTTTGTTAATTCTTCTTCTAGTATTTGTTACAGTATTGACTATTTATTTAAGTAATTTGGTGGAACTATTTATTTTGTGCTGCAGGGGAGCAAGTCTCCTATCTTTTTTGTACTTTTATACAATTTTTATTCTTATTTACTATTATAGCATCATGTTTAAATTATTGTTGTAACATCAAGATGCCTCTTCCACACACTGATTGGCTACAATGTGAAATACGTGCCTTGGTGAAATAAATACTAAAGAATGTGCACAAGAGATCTGAGTATATATTTGTATTTGTTGTCAACCCAAACGGCAACGTAAGCTGTGACACATGAAGTATAAACAGGAAAAACCGATAAGGTATTGAGACTACATTACCCAGAAGTCTGTGCGGTACGGCCGAACTAGAAGGAATAAATTTAAAAGCGCTTTAATATTTCCTTATATCTTGGAGTGTAGACACATAATTGACATGTGTTTTCCAATCATTTTGGTAATGTTAATATTTTTTAAAAGAGGTTAAAAACGTAAATCTGTCTGTTGAGGCTCCTGGCCAATGGGAGCATCCGTTCAGTTGCAGGAAGCGGCCAATCGCCGTCGTTGTTCTTGGAGGACATCATCGGGTGGAGAAGTGCTGTTAGTTTGCGCTGTGTTTATTGTTAAGGTTGTGTGGATTAGCACTGCGGTACCCGGTCAATTCTCACCAGATCGGCGGTGTAAGTTCAAAATGAGGTAAAGATGCGCGGTGAGTAGAGCCTCGGTCTGTCTGCATCCACGTCTGTCTCCGACATTTGTACCGAGCCGTTCGGCGTTCACGGAGGCTAGATTAGCTTTAAATGGAGGCCAGCAGCTGGTTTTGTGGACACTGTAAAAACTGGAATCTGTGCTTGTTGTCTCTCGGCTTGCACAGCGGGCCGGATGCATAAGGACACACTTCCGTCGTATCTTAACGTGTGACTGAGCTGCAGCCTCCGTGAGGGAATAGCTGCGAAGCACCGCACTGCGGGGAAGCCAGAAGCGGACTGACGGCCGGGAGCCAGCAGGGAGGGGGGACGGTGGCTTCAGAGGCAGGAGGGAGGGATGGAGGCAGGGGGTGGAATTTAAAGGAAACAAGCTATAACTCTGTGTCCCTGTCCATTTGGGTTTGTGGCAGACCTGCCCTGAACTGTCCATCTGGGGATGACAGTTGGAGTTTCCAGTGATTGACAGTGAAGGATTTCATCAAACACACAGAAGTAAACGTCAAGAAAAGGTGCAAGAAAAAACATGATCCTGCACTACAACTGATCCACACCTGTTCCTTCAGAATGCCCTCGTCCGCCACCAGCCCGTTCTGGTAATGGCAAACTCAGTGGCCTTAGTGGTCCAAGCAGAACTCTTACCACCTCAGTCCACCGCTTCTCTGTCACCGTTTCCATCCCTTCTGGGCTCAGGGGAGGATGGTGAAGACGACAGGGAGAGAGGAGAGCTGGAGGAGAGAGACAAAGGGGTAGTAGAAACTGGAGAAGAGGTGGTTCTGGACATGGTGACTTCATCTGTGTCGGGACCGGCCCAGCAGGCCGAGCAGTCGGACCATCCCTTCCAGTGTATGGACTGCGGCAAGAGCTTTAGGTGGTCGTCCAGGCTGACCCACCACCAGCGGAGCCACAACAACGAGAGACCTTACCGCTGCAACCTGTGCCCCAAGGCCTTCAAGGGCTCCTCTGCTCTGCTCTACCACCAGCGGTACACACTGACTCCACTGTAACCTGTTATTGAAGTATTTTTGTAAAACCATAGATCTCTTTCCCATCCACATACATCGACCTTGTTTTAAGGCCGTCCTGACATCTTTACAGTTCTTTCTACACTGTTATTACCAGGCTTCTAGACCCGTGAAAGGGAGCAATATTCCCAAATGTTGCTAAGAATTAGAGCATTTTAAGCACACATTAACATTCACTTATTGTTTTTGAAATAATTCAAATAGCCATCAGTGGCCAAAGCATTACAGCACACTACCACTAGCCTGCAACAAACCTATGAACATTTAACACTAAAAAAATATGGGATGCTGCAAGCACAGTCAGTGTATAAATACAGATTATGGTAAAGTATTTGACATAACAAGATCTGGTATGAAATCATAATGTTGTGATTTCTCTCCACCTCTGCAATGAATTTAGAAAATAATACTCTGTAATTCCCCCCAAACCAGGTGAGAGATTTCCCTCTAAAACTAATTATTATTCTAGCCCAAATTAATTAAATAATTAATGGAGGAAGAAGTCAATATTTATAGGACAGAAGTGTAATCGGAGCATAAATTTAACAAGCAGGTAACAGTATACTTTAATCCCAAAGAATGGATATTTTCAAGCTGTCCAAATTCACATAACAGAAAATGTAATGCCAAAATATATAAATCACACCTTTAATTTATGCAGCTAGGTGTCATACTATTAGTGACTGTTATTTTCAAAGTCCTCAATAGTTACTTTTCTTCTACAGGTCTCACTCAGGGGAGAAGCCTTACAAATGTCAGGAGTGTGGCAAAGCCTTCAAACGCTCCTCATTGCTACAGGTGAGATCTCAAACAATCCACTTTAATAAACAAGAATTCTGCACAAAAATTAAAATACTTACAGACAACCAAGACAATTCATATCTCTATTTCTGTCTGTCCCCAGGTCCATCAGAGTGTCCACACTGGAGTACGTACCTTCTTATGTCCCTATTGCCCCTTGACTTTTAAATGGAGTTCTCACTATCAGTATCACCTCCGCCAACACACTGGAGAGTGCCCATACCCCTGTGACACCTGCCCCAAGGCTTTCAAGAACTCAAGTAGTCTGCGGCGACACAAGAATGTCCATCTTGGTCTCAAGCCTTACACCTGCTCGGTGTGTAACAAATCCTTTACTCAGTCTACCAACCTGAGGCAGCACATGAGAATACATACAGGCGAGAGGCCCTACATTTGTGGGGAGTGTGGACGAACCTTTACACATTCATCAAACCTGGCCCTGCACAAGAACTCGCACTCCAACATCAACACAGGAAAAGAGGGAAAGATTGGAGAAGATGCAAGGAAGGGAAAAGAGGTAGTGGAGGTGGTTGTAGGGGCAGAGGAAGTGACATCATCCATTTTGACAGACATGGTGGGGTTTGTAAGCCAGGAAGGAACTGATGGTGTTGGGGTTGGAATGGAAGAAGTATTCCTGTCAACTACCTCCTCTAGTCAGAATCCGAGCCTTCTCCCCCAACTTACCCTCACACCCTCGGCAGAAGACGTGTGTACATCCAGGGCAATCGGGACAGAGGTTCACCTGAGTACAGACACTGGGGCCAGTGTGCTGCTGTACAGCTGTGGCAGCTGCAGCCACACCTTTGGCACACGGACAGAGCTAGAGGAGCACCAGGCCATCCACATGGCTCCAGAGGAACTCAGGACCAGTGGAGACACTGGTGCTGGGGGAGGGATGGTGGTTGGGGATGGGCTGGTGGGAGCGGGACACCTGCTGGCGGATTTTGAGGAAGTTGTGGAGACTACTACAGTGGCTGAGAATAGTCACACAGCAGAGGTGCTCCTTGGACTGACGGAGGGAGCAGATGGGAGCAATTCAGTAAGTGACAGAAGCAAATGTGTGCAAAGAATAAAAGTCTTCACATCAAATGTAATGGCAACAATATAAGTGAATTACAGTATCTAGATAGGAAATTTGTTACTTGTGTGTTTTATGTAGCCTGGTTACAGACCTCTAAATCTGTCTATGTAATTACATTTCTGAATGATGTAAAATATTCCATCTCTACAAGGTCAATGGGTTCAATTTGAAGATGTATGTTTTAGATATGTATTACTTCCTTTGGCTTGTCCTCAGAATGTGGGCACCACCCAGGCCCAGTTTGACCTGCTGCAGAGCTTCACCGAGGTGACTCAGAGCTCTGAAACCATTCCACCAGAGGCCAGAACCACATGGGCAGGGCTGTCATGTGGCTACTGCAATAAGACCTTTAAGACCAGTGGAGGCCTCAGTAGACATGTGTCACTGGTGAGAATTACTTGTTATAATTGCTCTGGTATTAACACCTCTGTACAGATTACAGCGCTCTATATTGAGTACCAAGTCTAAATGATTTGTCCACTTTGTCTACTGTGTCTATCATTTGTTTATCCAGATGCACTCTCTTTCATCACAATCCCGCTCCCAGTTCAGCTGCTCTGCCTGTGACCGCTCCTTCCCCCTCCTGTCCTCACTCCTCACCCACCAACACTCCCACACCCCTGAGCAGCGTCTTCTGGCTGAGGCAGAGGCAGAGATAGTGTGTCCTCCATCCCTGTCCCTGTCTCTCCCGCTGCCCTCCTCTCCCAGCCAGGCAGACAAGCAGCAGGAAGACCAGAGAGAGATCCATGTCAACATCATCACCGTCAGCGAGGAGCAAGAGGAACAGCCATCAAAACCTACCAAAGCCTCCAAAAAGACGGCGGCAAGCAAGACCACTCCTGCTGGAGGTAAATCTTACAGCAGGATGCAAAACTACATTCCAACACGGTGGCAGTTGAGATTTGTGAAGAAAATATAAAATCTGTTTATGCATTTTGGTAAAGTATTGCCATGCCGTATCCGGTAATAAAATGGTTGTCCCCCAAAAATGTACGGCAACCAGGTAACTTAATTTTTTTATATATCTTCAAACTAAAAAGATTATTTTTGGTGAAATATGTACAGTGTTGCTAGAAAACCCACCCCAAATGAAAAGTTAAATAGATTTTTTGCAAATTTGGCACTGTTTCACTCACTTTTATACAGAGAGACCATATCGCTGTTCAGAATGCGGAAAAGCCTTCAAAGGTTCATCAGGTCTCAAGTACCACATGAGGGATCACACTGGGGAAAGGCCCTACCGCTGCACTGAGTGCGGAAAGAGCTTCAAAAGGTCATCGCTGCTTTCAATCCATCAGCGGGTAAGGCTCACTCTTCTTCTTCAAAAAAAAAAAAATTAAAAATTATACATGAGTTATGTTTGCACATGAGAGATTTATGATTTGGGACCTGAATTTCAGGATTTAGGGCAATGTGGAATCTCACATTACTTTAGTTCACAGGACTTGTGGTTCTTCTACACAGTACACACCCCTGCAAATAGAAGCTGTCTTCAACACACAAATCCAAAGAGCAATATAAGCTAAATTCAGTGGAATAACACGCTCCACAGTTACAGCACCCTTGTGGCTAAGACGTTATGATGACACAGTGTTTCAGCCCCTCTGTTAGCATTCTTCCTGTATTGTTTTTATGTTCCCTATCTTTGCTACTGCTCTTGGTCAGAGCATTCTTAGTGAGTCATACTTATTAGACACATGCCAAAAAACATTTGTATTAGCAGTTTTTCCATTAAATACTTGTGTGTAAACCAATCACTGTTTCTCATTTACATTTTGCCCAGGTACACACAGGTGTACGAGCATTCCAGTGCCCTCACTGCCCTCTCACTTTCAAATGGAGCTCTCACTACCAGTACCACTTGCGACAGCACACAGGGGAGAGGCCATATGTGTGTAAAGAGTGTGGCAAGTCCTTCAAGAATACCAGCTGTCTACGTAGACACAGTCAAATGCATTCTGGACTGCGGCCTCATACCTGCTCCATCTGCTCCAAGTCTTTCTCTCAGACATCAAACCTTAAACAGGTCAGTGCAGCTGCAGAAACACAGCTGTAAACTTGCTGTTGAGTTTTAGCTGCCAGTGCTGAATTCATTCTAACGTTCTATGTGTTTTCTCCTTTTCTCTTTCCTCTTGTTTTTATTTCTCTGAGAGCAGCATGAACGCACTCATTCTGGCGAGAGACCGTTTCAGTGTACACACTGCAATAAAAGTTTTACACACTCCTCCAATCTTCAGCTACACCTTCGTACACACTCCTCACGCAAGGACTTCAAATGCCCGTACTGCTCTAAGGAGTTTGTCATCCACTCCTACTTGCAGAGGCACATCCGTACCCATGGCAGTGGTGTTCCCCTGCCTTGTCCTGGTGGTGAAGGTAAAGATGGAGTTGCTGTGAAAGCCAGTGTTGGAGGTGTTACAACCACCACAACCCTGTTCAACCCCATCACCCTGGAAACGTCAGGAAACAGTGGCGGCCTGATTGTGTCTCAGCCAGCACTTAATATCCCCCCCAACACCTCCCAGAACTACTTTATGATTCAGACAGCCAGCGGCCTGCAACTCATTCCTCTTTCGTCCCCTACACCTGCCCCTCAACCTCCCCCTCCTCCTCCTCCACCACCACCACCACCACCACCTCAACCCCAGAACTTCCTTCTTCTGCAGTGCCCATCCAACAATGGCAGCCAATCCAGCTTGATCCTCGTTCCAACAACCAATAACCCACCACCAGCTCCGGAGCCTCAGTCTCTCCCTTTGCTTCAGACTATCCAAGCACTCCAGCCTGTCCTAAACCAAACCCAAACCCAGACTCTGCCCCAGTTTCCAACTGTATCCCTGCCACAACAGCAGACCAGGATCATAATCACCAACAACAATAGCAATGCAAGCGCTTCTGTTGCCACACCAACACACACACTCTCAGCCAACTCCCTACTGACTAAGCCCATATTAGGGAAAAGCACACGGACAGCACGGGGCAGACGGGGACGCAAACCAAAACTTACTCATCAGAATTCTGCAGCAGCTCCTGTCAATAAGACTATAGGTGGAGCTGTGTCAGTAACAAATTGTAATGTCACACACAGTGTCACACAGACTATTGCTGCTGCTAACACTTTCACAAACTCATCACCATCACCTGTTTCAACTGCTGCCCACTGTCTCCTGTCAGCGCCTTGCGCTGCTGTTCCAACGTTTTCATCTTCTGGCGCTGTAGGCCACACAGTGGACACCTCAGGACGCCTATCAGCTGTTACTATGGTCCCACAAACCACCACTGTAGCCACAACATCAATGTCTACCCCTCTCCCTACTACTCTAGAAAGGAAACCTACTAATGTCAGGCAAATTCGGACAGGGGAGACTACAACAGGGAAACAGTTTGTGTTATGTTTTGATAATAATGGAGAGGCCAAAGACGGAATGAATATTGAACAGGATGGGGAGTCATATGTGCTACAGTTTGAAGGTGATACAGCTGCAGAAAGAGCCGATGGAAGAATGGGGGGAGAGGGAAAGTCACTTGTGCTTCAGTTTAAGACTGATGAGCAAGGTGATGGAGAAAAGGGGGAAGATAAAGGTATGATGTCACTTCTACATGATTGGAGAGAAAATAAACAGGGTGAGACACATGCAGGAGAGCAGAGCAGCCAGGGAGAGTCTTATGTCCTACACTTCCACACACAAGGCCAGCATAGTGGTCCATCCAGTGCTACGTTCAGCCAAGGTCAAGAGAGTAGCCTGCAGCTTTCCTGCACACAGACACAAGGCTTGGTGCCCCTTGATGGGCAGGAGGTGGTGTTTGAACTGGCAGGTGAGACCAAGATGGAACAGGAAACGGAGGAGGGCATGCAGATGATAGCTCTGATAGAAGGTGAAGGGGGGATGATGGGAGAAGGGGCTGATTGCAGTGGTTCAGTGGCAGGGTTGCAGAAGGTGGTGGGGGCATGGAAAGTATTTTTCAGCTGGAAGGGGGAGAGGAAATTGTCATAATTGAGGTCAGCACCAGTAGCTTAAGAGAAGGGAGAATGGAGAGAGGAGGGGATGAGGAGATTCACCAAAGTAGTGAGTTAAAATATGAGAGTGTAACTGAGGAAGACGAGAAGTCCGTGAAGGAACACAGCTTGACATCCAGCACTGAGCTACAGACATCAGCTGAAGATGCAATAAGAAATGGACCTATGTCGAATTCTAAAGAGATGCAGTTCTCCGACTGAAAACCATGTGCACATACGTGTGTACTACAGCCTCACTAACTGTGAGCTCAGTGTGTTAGCACTTTAGTCCGTTTGAGTTCTCCTGGAACTGAAAGAATGTCCAGTTAGATGTGTCGTAATGCCATGGTGCCACATAATAGAAATGTTATACATTTAAATAGGCTGTACATGGACCTCAGTATATATTAGTTTAAACAATACTGTCATTGGCAGTTTGTTTATGAATATGTTTTGTGAATAAATGTTGTACATGCTCTACTTTGTTCACAATAATAGTAAATAGTAGTTAATTATTAAAAAACTTAGTTACTTTTAACATTTGCACTCGTTGTCTTTTTTTTTCAATAATCATAAACAGAAAACTGACAGTTCGCCACTTGGGAACGCTGTTTGCGTGGCTACGTTGCGTTTGCTATTCACGTACCATTCGCACCGTGCGGAGAGGACGTACGTAAATGGCGCAGATCGACACGCTGAGAACGCATAAGGGGACGCAAAACCGATTAGATTTCTATTGAGAATCGCTTCTTTACGCAACAAACGACTCCGGTCATTTAACCCACGGTGCCGAACCTGCCCGGACCTCAGAATAAACGGAACCGACGACACGCTGTGCACGCAGCAGTTCTCGGTGTATTGGGAGCTGCGCTGCGCAGGAGGTAAGCGGGCCCCGGGTTGTCGAGCACGAGCAGAGGGTCTATATATGTCAGGAGACCGCAGCACTTGGTGACACCGTATAAGGATTTGAACACGGTCTTTTCACTTTCGACTGTTGCTTTGATGATCACTGTTAATGCGGAGATGATAACTGCAACGGTGTGAGCTGGAACCGTGCAGAATGAAGATGCATGCTTCTAATCCGACTTAATCCCCATTTGTCTGTGTTCTGAGTCAGCGTGGATGTGATGTTACAACTGTTGGATCTGCAGCCCACTAAACTCTGTTCTGAACCTTGAAAAATCATTTTACCTGACATATATACAGATAAAACAATAATACTCTAACCTACACTCACTGTCCACTTTATTAGGTACACCTGTACATTCTAATACAATTCAACACAGCAGCTCTGCCATGCTCTGGCATTACAAGAAGAGATGGTTCTAATTTTTTGGCCACACCATTCATTTTAAACATGGTGGCCATAAAATTTAGAACCATCTCTTCTTATAATGCCTTATCACCTTTGTGAGAGTTCCAAATTAAAAAAATGACAAATTAGAACCTTGTAAAATCAGAATTCGTGACAGAACTGCTGTATTGGATTGTATTAGTATTTACAGGTGTACCTAATAAAGTGGCCAGTGGTATATATATTTCATATCAGCATCAGTTATCTGTGTGATTCAGTATGTATCATAGCAAAGCTGCGTTTCATGTTACACTAAAATGTGCCAACCTAACGTCTATGTGCTCCTTTTGTTGGCTCCTGTTCACAGCGTGGATGTCGGAGTTTAACACTTTTTGTTGGTGCACCTGTCCCACTTATTGAACATAAAACCTAAACATGGTGAGGCTGGAGCTGGATCAGGTGCTGATGAGAAGGATGAAGGAAGATGATATAGAGATGGTCAAAGCTCTCATCAAGGTTTGTAGAACATATACAGATATGTGTAGGACAGGCTGCAGTATTCTTCTGGGTTGATACAAAAAAGTTCTCGTGTGTGGCTTGTGCTGGACTTTATGTGTTTTTTTTTTCAGGAGGGATCCGAAGGCACAGAAAACCGTCTCATTCTTCACGTCCTTACTCGTCCACTCTGCCTTTTTGTCCTGGCTATTTTTTCCTCAATTCTACGCTGCCTTGTCCACTCTTTTATCTTGGCTCTTGCTATTCCTGTCTTCCTGCTGATTGTCTTCCTGAAGATCACAATGCCAAGATCCTCAGGGGTTCTGGGCAGCAGTCGCCCCTACTGGGACTATGTTGGCAGCAGCTACAGAGGGACACAAGATGAGACGCTGCAGAATCCCTACTGTAGGATCAGTGGCAAAACACCGGTGACAAAAAATGTTAGTCTCCTGGTTTGCTTGAAATTCTTAGTTTACACACAATTCTTGTGAAAAAATATTGCAGCCATATAATGACATTTCTTTTCTTCAGCCAAGACGCAGAATTGGATCCAAAGACAAGGACAAGGAGATGTCAACAGATAAGATGGCCCCAGAGAGGGAACAAGCAGCAGGGCAGGTGTGGGTGGCAGACTGCAAGGGGGAGATTGTGGGCTGCATCTTCCGAGAGAGTGGGACACGAGCAGGCATCAGGAGGATCTGCAGGCTAGTGACAGGATGCTGGTATCGTAGGGAGGGCCTGGGTCGGCTGCTAGTCCAGAGTCTGGAGCAGAGAGAGAGGGAGACTGGAGCGCACAGAGTGTACGCACACGTTCCCTACCCCTCCAAGTTGGGGGAGGCCTTCTTTAAAAAACTGGGATATCTGCATATAGGGGAGAGGACTGATGAAGAGATCGATGACGATATGAAGCTGGAGACCCCAGAGAAAAGGCTTTCTGGGATACCCCCTCACTAAAGTGTTTTACAAAGATCTGTGACTCCGTGAGTGAAAAAGTGTCTGTGTGGCCAGGAATGACGGCCAAAGGTAAAGATAACACAAATGTAAACGGTCTACGTCTGCTGAAGTTTATAGTGTCATTGCTGCAACATATTTGGATATTTGTCTGCTTTGCTAAGGATTTTGTGAATAACTGTGTTCTTCATTCCATTATTTATTTACTGTATGCGTTACTGTTGTTTGCTAAAGTATATTTTACCTTTTCACTAAAAACTTTCTGTCTCCAAAATTATTGGTTATTTATTATTTTTAAAAAATCAAAAATGACACAGAGCTTGGTCATGCTGTTCTGACATCACTTGAAATGAAATAAAATATTTCTAAAAAAAACTTTAGCAGAAGAACAAACAAAAGTTTACTGTGTCTCTGTGGTTCTTTTAAACAAATCAACACAGTAAATGTCTGATTGCTCACATTTGTTTGTGTATGAAAGCATACAAATGTGTAGGAGGACGTACAGTTACTGTATAGGAAGTATGTGTGGTTTATGTGAATCTGCAGAATTTTTCTGCTTTTATCTTTCTGTGCTCCTTGGCTGCTGCTTCTCACCAACAGATACAGTATGTGGGTCCATGAGTCTGCAAAAACAACCCTCCTTTCTTTCTCTTCAGCTTTTCCCTTTCATTTAGCTTTTATTTGTCATATTTTACAGCATGGCAAGAATGTTACTGACTGAAAAATACATTACATACATTATTGTTGATAACAATAGTATGAATGAGTCATTCAAATGTTTTTTGCTGAAACAGTTAAATGGCAGACAATTAAACATTATCTCTATTTATCATATCGATTATCTAAAAAATGTGCAACATTTCCTGCCAACACAAAACATTGTGCAACCTCTGAACATAAAGCGTGTATTTTTTATTATCACTGTAATCTTTGGGCTGCACTAAGATAAAAACTATTTTAACTAAGTTATTGCATTAATTACAAGTATGACTGTTGGCTGCATCCTTAAAATATTACAAATTGTACCTACTTAAATTCATTTCAGTGTTTTAAAACTTTGCATTGCAGTATTTAGCACAGCACGTTAAATATATGCAGAGGTATTCTGACTTAAGAATGTGTGTGGTTTGCAGGTGAATGGCAGTTTATGTGACTAAGTGAGGAAATGCACACAGCCCCAGTCTGAGGCTAACCTTAATATCTACCCTACTGCTAACCACAGACGATGTCAGTATAGCATTAGTTTGCCACAGCTAAACACCACAGGATGTTTGTACAATGTTAATGTGTGTGAGAAGGAAGGATATCTCACCTGATGTGAGGACAAATATAAGCTCAAACGTTACTGCAAACTCTTGATCATGCAAGCTGTAGTGGAAAATCACTGTCTTGTAATTAACTTGGATGAAAAAGCTGAGCAGCAACAACAAAAGTGTAATTTCATGCTTCATGAGTAATGCATGAGTGTGGCTGGGCCATTTTCACCTTGTAAAAGCTGTATTTTTGTTTTACTTGTGACACTTCTTGGCCATCATCTGGTTGTTTTTTCATGACCGTCAAAGAGAAGACACCTGTTAGCTGGGCCTCTACCCGACCAATCTGTAGCTATTATTGTTGTCAGGAAACAGATGTGAGTTCACACTCTGGAAAGAAAGTCTGTTTGTGACTGTGGTCATGTGCTTCTGCACGATACAGTTGTGTGTGTGTGTGTCTGTGAGTGTGAGCGCGTGTGTAGGGTGTGGGCGGGTGGGTTTCGGAAAGTATGACTTGGCATTTTCTATCCCCGGTTTCTGCCCCTGACTATGGGTTAAATGCAAAGCCATGTCTGGCCATACTATAGTACAACTCCACCACACACACACGTGCACACACACATACAGTGCACAGAAGGGGTAGTTGTGCATGTGAGTGTTCATGTGTGACAGTGAGATGACCTTGGTCATTTGTGGTCAAACCCAGAGAGCCGAGTGGGAAGTGGTTACATATAGTTTGGCACTTGATCAACCTCTTGAAGTCCAGAAAAGACACATGCACAGAAGATCAAATGCACAGAGACATGAGGCTTAGTGCACTGTCAGAGTAATGCAATATGATGTGAGGTTGCTCACAGCATGCAGACACACATACACATGAATCACTCAAAATTTTTGGGCACCACACAATCATGAGATGAATTAGATAAATTTGTTCCAGATGATGTGTAACATATAGACTGTGTTAATGACATGCTCATTCAGATGGGTAACACACACATGCATGCACACATACACACAGATTAGCTCCAAAAACAGCCACCCTGGGAAACGGTGAATTCCCCAAACCACACAGTGCATGAGAGGGTGAGGGGAGTCATGGGAAAGCAGGATGCCTGCAGGCAGTGCCACTGAGTGAGCAGACTGGACCAGAGCTAAAACAGACAGAACAATGTAAAAACATAAACAGAATAATACACATCCTGATTTGGCAAGGACAGATGACAGCATCTGATGGTTCAAAGGCGTATGATTGAGATTTATCCACACACTGTGGTTGGTCAGCTGGCCAGGCAGTGTAGCAGACACATAGTATGAGGGAGGTCGATTACAGGCCTGCTCCCAGCCTGACACAGTTTGGGAAAACCCAGCTGAGAGGACAAAGTAGGTGTCGGTGCCTCAGAGGTCTGGGAACGCGTGTGGCCCCACCAAAGGGGCTCCAGAGACGGAAGGGGGGAGACTAGGGGGAACGGTTAAATAGCAGAAAGCTCTGGTGGAGATGCCTATGTGGAGCAAGGTGAGAAGGTATCTGGAAGTTTTTACTTAATGATCTGGGAAAACCAAAGTCAGGCCAGTGACTGGATGAGTCTTCAGAGTTCGGAAAGTTCCAGCCAGTTGGCTCAGTTTATTGACGTCTGTGAAAAGCTCCAAAGGTTACAAATTACGTCAAACCCTCCTCTCACGTCTGGTCACTCAGATTATTTTCTAAAATCTGTGTTGTGTAATCTGCTTTCCCTTTCCGTAAAATTCCTTTATTTCATTTTGCCTACCAAATAGGATGGCAAAACTTGAACCATTCTATTAATGAATGTTTGAAGAGTTTTCAACACATATAAAATATGATGCCTTAAAAAAAGAGATGTTTGTTTCTCACCAATACAATAAAGCCCATCCATCTCTTTTGTTTCACGCCCCCTAAACTTACTTTGAAATATCTTTCTGTCCAACCAGAGCTGCCTCTTTTGTGTGCAGGATGTTTATGTTTAGAGGTATATGTTCTCAGTTCCCTCCCTTAAACCCCTCATCACACACACACACACTATACCTACACACACATACACACACACACTTTCGCTCTTTCTCATTTACCTCCATTTATTACCCACACCCGAGTGACAAAGTAAAGCGCGTCTTTCAAAATGATTACAAAGCTAGACAGGTGAGCAAAATGAAGACATTCTATTTATACACTGTACGTCTTTCTATTTGATGCATATTTATTCAGACTGCACGTGCATACTATTTATTTGAAAAAATGTGATGCTTTATAATTACTGCTACAATACTTTGATACTAATACAGTACAATATGTTTTACAGTGGAAATCTGTTTCAATAATTGACTCTATAAATTGAAGTTTCACTATTAATTAGCACTAAACAACTGTCCTGGTTTTGCTGAAAGTTATGAAACTGAGAGTGAGAAAAAGCAGTGAATGTTAGCTGTCTTCTGACTGTCCACTCATATTTGGTTAACCACAAGTTTTACATGTGCTTATTGTGCTAACTTATTGTATTAAAGCCAAAGTGATTCATCTGAATAGTAATACTGAAGGGTAACTTCATTTTTTTGATTTTTAACTGTAATAGAGTCTATCTTAGACTTTCCTGGAATAAAAAAGTACTTACTGAATGCTACTGAAATGATTTGTCACTAAAGATGTCAGTAGAAAACGTGTGTGAGTATAGAGTTATTATTGCTCACATGTACTCCCTTTTTCTTAGTGTGCTTCTGCCCCGAAAAAAGTTCATCTACCATTACAAGAATGTGCGCTGGGCAAGGGGCAGACATGAGACATACCTCTGTTTTGTAGTGAAGAGGCGGGTGGGTCCAGACTCTCTGACCTTTGACTTTGGGCACCTTCGCAATCGCAATGGCTGCCATGTGGAGGTAAGTAATGTCTGTAAAGATGGGAGAGCACAAACTGCAAGAAGGATCTGTGCAGGGAAAGAGGAAAGAGAAGACCTTTTTTCCACGTTCTCCTATGTCTCCATAGATCCTGTTCCTACGCTATTTGGGAGCCTTATGCCCTGGTCTTTGGGGGTATGGAGGTACTGGAGAGAAAAGACTCAGTTACTCCATTACCTGGTTCTGCTCCTGGTCTCCTTGTGTCAACTGCTCCATTAGACTGGTCCAGTTCCTCAGACAGACCCCCAACCTTCGCCTCAGGATCTTTGTGTCTCGTCTTTACTTCTGTGACATGGAGGACAGCCGTGAGAGGGAGGGCCTGAGGATGCTGAAAAATGCTGGAGTGCACATCTCAGTTATGAGTTACAAAGGTGGCGGCTTAAATCTTTGCATATGTGCTAGGATACAAAGCTTAGAGCAGAATATGAGTTTAAAAAAGTGTGGAGGGTTAAGCAAGCTAAATTCCACCTAAACGCATTTCTTTTCTTATTATGGTTGCTCCCTACATGTCACCAATTTCTTTTCCTTTCTCTTCAGACTTCTTCTATTGCTGGCAGACCTTTGTTGCTCGTAAGCAAAGTAACTTCAAAGCCTGGGACGAGTTGCACCAAAACTCTGTCCGCCTTAGCAGAAAACTCCATCGCATCCTCGAGGTAGAGGAAGCTGCTTATTAATTGCAAACATGTAAAGGTCAAAGCAGTACTAATTTTCAACATTCCAATGTTAATGTTTTTTTCTTTATTCTCAGCCTTGTGAAATAGAAGATTTAAGAGATGCCTTCAACCTTCTTGGACTGTGACGTACCTTCAACCTCCCCTGGCATTTCCATTTGTTGATAATCTGTAAAAGAAAATGACACGTTGCTGTTGGTCCATCACTACAAGCGCTAAACTGAGAAAAAGGAAAACTGAGAAAATTTGCTTTCATGCTGTGGCAAGGCATCTAACATTTGGTAGCTACTGCTTTTCGTCTCTTGCTGTGTTTGTGCATGTGTTGTGCATGTATGGTAATGTGAAATAAAACTGTATACAATTAGATATAGTTCTGTGTTATTCATGTAGTTGTGTATGTAGTCAGCCTAACTAGCATTACCCTTTTACAAATTAATTTACAACTATTCAGCTAACTGATGGCCCTAACTTATTGTGGATAGAAACCATGGGGGGACTCCATTGATAAATTACAGCATTTTCATAAAGCTGGGGTACACACATGTACACAAAAACTGTTTTACCATTTGTAATTGAAAACAAAAGGCAACACTTTCTGTTACTGAAGCTGTCAGGAAAGTGCTTGGCCTCAGATTGTTCCCCAGTGTATTAGCACACACAACAGTTTCTGGAGACTAAATCTGTGTGAACCGTTTGAGCTGCTTGAAGCACTTAGCGCTGGATCTTCATGCTCCTCTACTCAGTAAATCTGAACACGTTGACTTTACCTGAAATTGGTGGGAAACCGATTACCTCACTTATATAAAGCACTAAAATAAAATTCAGGCTAAGTTGCTAAGCTGCTGTAAAACACCATTTTGTGTAAGAGTAAACTGATTTTTAACTTCTATCACTATGTAAAAATGCTAATAGGCCTACTTCTAATGTTCTAGCTATCATAAATAATTATTTAAGTATTTAACTATCCATCTTATTTTTCTCAGTCTTCCATTAACATGAAAATCTTAACTTATAGCTACAACTATTGACGCTATTTTGTACCAAAGGTGAAAAACACACACCAGGTTCCGTGTGTTTGTGTGTGTGTGTGTGTGTGTTTTCCAGCGGGGTCGCCCACCCGATCTGTGCGCAAATACAGCGTCTATTACGGTCACGTAGCCGTTAACGCCGCGCGGACACATCACTCACCGTCAGCACCGCAACCGCCGGCGCACACCGACACAGTAAAAGTCAAGATGGCGACCGAGGGTCAATTCGAGTACGAGTCGGTCCTCTGTGTCAAACCAGAAGTCAACGTTTACCGAATCCCGCCGAGAGCATCCAACCGGGCTATCAGGTGAGGGCGGCCGGGGCCTTACGGCGGGGCTGCGGGATCCTGCGGACATTAGTAGCCGTTGCCTCGGCGACCTACCTGCCGTCACGCAGGCTCGTGTCGCTAACGGCGGGGCCGTAACATTAGTTACCGCGGTGGGTGTTTTGGATTCACAAGGTCACTGGTGGAACATTGGAACGGAACCTTTATTTGGGGCTGGTACCTGCACTGCAGACCCGGATTGGCGACATCCCAATCCGTGAATGTGGGTTTGAATGTTCGCCTCCAGCGGCCAAGGCGAAATGACGATCACGCTGTTAAAAAGTCCAATTGATTTTATGGGAGACCGGGTTATGATATCTTATTTGGGTCTAAATATGCCTGTGTCAGCAGCAGCTGGAGGACTAAATACGTCTAGCTCAAAGACACATCAACAGCAGGGCTGATGTTGCTCTAACGGGGATTCCTCAGTGTTATGCTGACAAACATATTTGCATG
This sequence comes from Channa striata, assembly GCA_033026295.1. Classification (NCBI taxonomy): domain Eukaryota; kingdom Metazoa; phylum Chordata; class Actinopteri; order Anabantiformes; family Channidae; genus Channa; species Channa striata. The sequence continues at coordinate 18,078,410 of CM065175.1, read as the reverse complement.
ATGGTTATAAGTGGCCTTGATTTTTATTTTTTTTCTTGAGCTTATGCCATCTGCATCTGAGTGGACGTTACACCAACCAAACAGCAGCGTAGGCCTCAGTCCCATCAGTGGTTAACCAGTGACCATACTGTATGGATAGTGAGTAAGGCTGATGATGTAATATCTCAGATTTAAGGTCTCATTCAAAGGCTCGTTTACTGTCGGCACATGACACATGTCCACAAAATACAAATCACCTGCTGTTTCTTTCTGTTTTCTCACTGCATGTCAGCATCTGTCTCAATAAACGGCCGTTGCCAGTTAACATACATCACACTGTCTCCCTGACTGCGTGTGTGTGTGTCCCAGGGCGGCCGATTGGAAGCTAGATGCACCTGACTGGAGTGGACGCATGCGTGTGACAGCCCGGGGGAAAGTTGCTTATGTGAAACTGGAAGACAAAATCTCTGGTGAGAAAGAAGCAGACAGGGCAGCGCCATTGTTTACTGGCACTGTCGCTGCTGTAAATCATTTCACTGTGTTCTCTCCTCTTCGCCATCCCCCTCTCTGTTACTCATCTCTTCCAAGGTGACCCAGCCCATGTCCAAGCATGCAGTTTATTTTGAAGCAAACAGCCTCTGTAAAAGAGTATTTCAGGGACTTCGCGTGCTCCTAGTTCTCAGACAATACCTCAAAATGGCCTATTTGTCGTGCAGTTTAAATGCTCTAGGTTTAAGCCACCTTGCATTTTGTTTTCTGAACTCAAAAAGTTATAGTCCTATTTTAAATCTAAAGCTTTTGTAACTGAGATTTGGCCTAGTAAATGTAAAATACTTTACTAAGACATTTTTTTCACAAATCTATTTGCCTTTAAAACCCTTCCCATGTAGATAATGTGGTTTTGCTGTGTTATACAGGGGAGCTGTTTGCACAGGCACCAGTAGAGGAGTACCTGGCATTGCAGTGGAAACAGTCAGTGACTCAAGTCGTTACTTTGTGCTGCGCATCCAGGATGACAACGGTGGGTAAACTGTTGGTTGCCATGCTCCAAATATTTTGTGAATGTGCTCATAATCTAGGAGGATAATTTGGTTGAACAGGATGCGTCTTAGCAGGGAAACATCGTTGTATACAAAATGTCCAAAATATGTATTGTAGTTCAGACGTTATTTAGTTTATTCTGTTTTTCTTTGTACTGTCACTGATTTGTTGTGTTCCTTTCTGTCACAGGCCGCAGTGCATTCATAGGCATTGGGTTTGGAGACAGAGGCGATGCCTTTGACTTCAATGTTGCACTTCAGGACCACTTCAAGTAGGCAGCCATTTAACTGTGAATCATGAATCGTAGCTAATAAAGTATTAAAGTAATTTTACTAGATATTTAGCTGTGTTAAATCTTTGTGCATCTCTGCTTTTCTCACTCCAGATGGGTAAAACAGGAAAATGAAATTACCAAGCAGGCACAGGCTCCAGACCTAACCCCTAAGCTAGACCTGGGCTTCAAGGAAGGACAAACCATTACACTAAATATAGGGGTAACATTATTTTCTTAAAATGGAATAGTGTTTGTAATATTAACAGAACTGCAAAGGTTAGTCTGAGAGTGGAACTATGTTTGCTTTGAAGACAATGGAAAAATAATTGATAAATATGTAACATTTAGTCTTAACACCTAACTGCCTTTATGCGGTATCCATATGTAATTGTAAACCTCTCCAAACCCAAAAACTTCCATTCACTGTGGGATGTCTCGTCTACATCTTCTCCAGCAATCCAAACGGAAGGACAGGTCTCGTCCACAGAGCTCAGGTGGCCTCGGGCTCCTTCCACCTCCTCCTGGGGGCAAGCTAGCCCCACCCCCTTCATCCAGATCTACCAATCATAACACACAACCACCTGCAGGAGGAAATGACACTGGTGGGTAGTTGTAAGCAAAAGTGTGTATTCAATCACAAGGTATATATGTACAAACATGTTTTTACTTACATACACATAAATCCATCAGAGAGGTTTTGAGGTGTTTACATCAGCAGCCATTTTATTTGCAATGGCACACAGAGTTTGACCTGGCAATGGCGCCTCTGGAGTCATACAGAATGAAACTTGATGTAATTTTTCAATATGAAGCTGGAATTCAAACTAGGACTAAACTCCTTTTGGTAGGAGATAACTTCCTGCCAAAAGGAGTTTAGTCCTAGTTTGGCACTAGCCAAAACTACGACGCAGTTTTTTGTTGTAGAAAAAACAAATTTTACTTCAAAAAGTTATTGATCCAGTGTAGTTTATACTGAAAACTTACATAAATATTCTGAATTTTGGAAAAGTGGTTGGAGTGTTCAAAACATTGAAAACTATAAATAAAAATTACTGGTCACAAATGGCCCATAAGCACTTTTATTTAAATATTCTTCACCAAAGAATAAGTGCCCAAGAAAAGTGTTAATAAGGAAAAGTAAAGATGAAGTAGAAGAGAGAGCGTTTGTAGAATTACTTGTTTCGTTTCTGAGTTCCAGTTCCACTTTTCATTGTTTTAGGCAAACAAACAAACAAAAATGAACTTCATTGTGTTTGAATTGTGGCAGAGGTTTCAGAGGTTAGCACTTCAAACTGAAACCCATCTGCAGGTCTAGATACTACCAGGGTAAGTATGATAATACTCTGTGCTAGGTTTGTCATTCAGGAGCACCGGCCCTTTAAATAAATGCACATCTCAGATTCTGCCTAAAATAGCTGAATTCTTCAATTGATTAGAAACAAATCATTAACTTAAAAAACTGTTTATTTTGTACTTGTTTCAAAAGTGAATCATGCTCTTTTTTTTTTTTTTTTTTTTTATTTATTCGTCAGGCTGCTTGCTTGACCTGGACTCCAGTAACTCCAACTCAGTGGCTCCATTCAACTCAGCCGCCAACACAACCAACACTGACCTGTGGGGAGAGTTTGACTCTGTATCCCCGAAATGAGGATGGAGTTATTCTGTGGTCTTCCCTTTTATGTCTGTAAATTTATGCAACATTTTTTGCAACTTTTGCTTCTGGTTCTGGGGTCCTGTATCTCTCCCTGCCAAGCAGGGATGCCTCATGTCTTAGTTTAGTTTGTTTTAGTTCAGTATCTTGTGTATTTCTTTTTTCTTATTTTGGCCTGAGATGCATCCACACATCATAGCTCAATCTTGACCAGAAAGATTTAGAACTCTTGTCCATCTCCTTCTGTCCCATCTCCTTATGTGTATCTATTATCCTATTTCTGCCTTTGCCCATTTCTTCTACCTTACCGTGTTTTATTTGCAAATTTCTATCATAGAGACATGATCAAGGGAGACATAATCAAAAGCAACCGATAATGGAATCTAATAAGATATAATAATGAATGGTTTTTGTATGTACAGAGAGTATTTATTTTAAATGTACATATTATCAGTAGTTTGTAATTATCGTGATTGGTGTTGTCACCTGTATGTGCTTATAATTCTCCAAGTCTCCGGCAGTGGGACTGACTATATGCACTGACTGACAGTCTAGTCTGTCTATGTAGTTAATTATGTGCAAAGTCTGCATTCGATGCAGGGATTGTCTTTTAAAAATATTTAAATTATTACCAGATCTATCACAAAGTAATTGTACTTGAAAGGATCTTGTTAAACTGTGACTGATTTACTGAGTAATGATGCTATCTAGCACTCTCTAGTGGGCTAAACTGCCCCTACAGCATAATTTTGCAGTGAGGAGATGCAGCTGGTGAATACATATTTCACAGGGGATGGGTTATGTGCACTGTAAATCAGTGCACATTGACAGGAAAATGGGAATGCTGGATGCAATAGGGTGTTAGCAGAAGAAATTGAGGCATCAAGTGCTTTTATCTTTGCCTCAAGGGGAAACCGGTGATTAAGTCCATGTTATGTCATCTCTGCTCAGCACAGCTGTTAAAGCTGTAACTATTGAGTCATTTTGGTCATGACCTCTCTCCCGATCAGCAAATAGGTCTGTATTTCTGTCTTTTAGACAGAAATACTTTTCTGTTTAGGTCTGTCAGTCTTCCCCATCAGGCCTTTTATCTTCTATTCCTCATGAGAGGGTGAGCAGATTGTACTGTAAGTAGGAACTTCAATTTTGAGATTATCAGTGTTAACGTTATCAGAGATTCTTGGATACAGATACGTGGGACCAAGGTAGTCTGTTTTGGAGACAGTGTTTTGCTGTGATATTGTTTTGTACAAAGACGTGACTATGTTACATTGATACCACATGCACACGTTGTGACAGGTGTGGCACGATGGTGGATGTTGATAGGAAAACGGAGACGGTGTAAGTGTGAAGCCCTAACAATGTCTGTCAGTGTTTGTTGACTGTTCAACTATATGCATTTTCTCCCCATAGTTACTTGTTATTATGTTATTCAAACTGTGTATATGTGTAGAAATGAATATGCAAAGAAAAACATAAAAGATATCACTTAATGAGCAGAACTTTCATTGTTGTAATTTCACTTACAGTAAATACCACAGTGACAGAAAAAGAAGTGATACTATTGAACAAAAGGAGTTATTATATTTATTGAATACATCAGTGTACATGGTATTGGATTGTCTGTGGATATTTTACAATCCACAACAGAGTTGGTCTTTCTTTTTACAACAAAATGACTCAGTGCTGCTATAGGCCCATTAATACAGTACCTTAAATGCATCGTAAACCATGGAAAACACGATCTGTGTCCCACAACACAGAAGAAATGAGCACAATGTCAATATTCACGCACAATTTAAAGACTAATATATAAACATAGGACTCTGCGTGTGTATAAAAGTGTGTTAAAAAAAAAAAAGTAAAAAGACCTTCCAGGTGTTGAGCTGTGAGTTTATGGTGTTACGGGCTGTATTTATGACAGCGCCCCTGGTTTTGTGTCTCTAAGGTGCTTCGTCGTCACTGGTGGTCACATTACCATCCCTGAACCCATCAGGCCTTGTTTGCCCAGGTTTGGGTGTTTCTAGGGCGATTAAGACAGCGCTTCCTGTTAGATGACCTCTCAACACGTTTGGGCCACCCAGACAACTCTCTGCACAGTTCAGCTGTAACGTGCAAAACACAGATGCAGATTTGTTCACACGTGTTACTGTGCACCCAAACATCACAGTGCTTGTTATGGATGTAGACAGTCTCACCTTTCAGATACTCATCCTGTGGACACACTGTCCTCATGCAAATCTCTTTGTTGATCACATAGACACGGGGAACGCTGTGCCAGAAACAGAATCAAACATGGGCATTACGTGTTGTGTGGTAGAGATATAGCACCACAGATTGACCTGGTGACACTACAGTGACTAAAGCTGTACAAGACACGTAGGCAAATTAAATAATATACATACAGAGTGTTTATTTTAAATGAATAAACACTCACTTTAACACATTATCAGTTTTTGAAATCTGAAGAGTAACATTAATCCAAAATTAAATCTATAATAGTATTATTGTTTATTCTGTGCATTCAGTAGAAGTCTTAACTACTTGGTAAATGCCCCCAGAGTTGTCCACTTTGAAAAGTAAGACTTTTGGCTGGCATATTGCTAAATTAAAACTGTCAAAGTTTGCAAATCACCTGTAGAAACAAAGACCACCAATACATCTCTTGATGGGCTTGTGAACCGAGTACATCCGGGTGCAAGGATACATCTCTTCCCTGCAGTCTGCAGAGACAAGAAACATAAGTCATATTGAAAGTGCATCAGTCACAGTGACAAGGAGAAGAAGACTTAATGCCAGCTGTTCACATGGCCTCCTGAAAGGCGCTTCATCTCCAATCCGCAGTCACTCACTGGCTGGCAAGCCGCTTGTAGGTGCCTCTGTGTTGGTCTCTAGAAGCAAAGAAAGAGAGCAGGATGAGAACAGGAAAGCATCTTACCAGCGGCCCACATCAGTGACTCACACACATAACTCATCCTGATCTAAAGTGTGACTTGAGAAGAGGAGAATTACCAGACTGCTGGGCTTGGGCTACAGCTGGGAGCGCTGTGGAACAGAAACCACATGAGGGGAGTGTTTCGCAGCATAAAAACAAACACACAGCGACTCAACCGTAATTAAGCCAGATGATTTGTGTGTTCTGTTTGGCAGTGTTACCGTGGAAACTGCAGAGGAGCAGGACTATTGAAAGACTGCCCATTCCTTCAGCTTGTAAGAGGTGAGCTTTATGAGCTGCAGGAAACCGAGGAGGAAAACAGTGAGGATGATTTCACAGAGTGGAATTATTCAATTTCCTCATGCAAGATTTTTGTGCTGCTTATGTTTTCTTTTGTCCTCTTGCATATAAATGCTCCCAACATTCCAGGCCCCTGCAGTTGTTTTCCCTGAGGTTCTGCGCCAGATACAAACACACTGAGACCAGTGATTAGTGCTATTAGTAATCGGACAATAGAGAAGTTTTCATCATTATAAGGGTTCATTTTGCTGTGGAATAATTTGTATTTTTCTACCTGACTGCATGTAAGCAGTTTTTGTCGTCTATGTTACTTCGTCCCTTTCCTTCCTTCTCTCCTCTCCCGCCCTGCATCATTCCTCTTCTAATGTGTCAGTCCAACTTTACAGTCCAAGATGTGAGTTCTCTCAAAAGAATGTGTTTTTTTGTGCCCTATTTGAGCACCCCCCCCCCCCCACCCCACCCCTCCTCTATTACAGTTGCACATTCTTTTCCAGCTTTCTTTTCACAGAGCGTATTTCTGCTTTCCAACTGTGCTATCATCACTAGCCAGTTTGAGCATGACGTGAGTTATGTGTCTTTTCCACAGTGATAATGTCAGAGTCATGCATTAGCAGTTACTTAACTGAAAGTCTGCATTGTCCTGGTTTAGCTCTGTGCATGCCGCTGCTAATTTGTTTGTGAGAGTGACATGTTTTTCGCTGCTTGTTTGTGCTGAACTCTGCATGCAAGCACACATCACATTCGTAAAAAATATTTAAATTCTCCAGTGAATCGGTTATTCAGCCAAATATTTGCTCTTGCATTTATGTTTACATGTAATCAACAGGCGATGTCCATCTATTAACACTGTGTCTTTGGATGTGAGCTATCTTGAGTTTGCAGATGTTCCTCTTTTCTACAGAATGTGTGAAATTTATGTGAAAAAGAAAAGTAACCCATACTCACAACTTTTGCTGTCGTCCACAACTGCTTTAGTTTTATGAATCTCTTGTCTTCTCCTCTTTCCCCTCCTTCCATCTCCCTCGCCCTCCTCCTCCTCCTCCTCCTCCTCCTCTTTCGTTTCTAGTCCTCCTTCCCATCACAGTTTTCTTGCTTTTTACTTTTTTCCCCGCTCCAATCTGTTAAAAATTTACAGAACTGAAACTTTGCGATGTTCCCCATGTTCCCCCCATTCTTAATCTTTGGCACATTTTTTGTCATCTTGATCAGACATTTCATTTGATATTTATACACTTTTCACATCCTGTTTTGAAGAGTTTCAGTCTCACAATGCACAGCAACATATTCATACTGCCAACATCCACAAAACGTAGTGTAGTCATTGAAACATGTCGGCAGGTATGTTGCTTAAAAACACTGTTACTGTAATTGCAGAAACTGTTTTCTTACATGGATCTTTCTTGATCATTTTGATCAGCAAGTTATGTTTCCTCTGAAATCTGTTTAGATTTAATGTCATACAATAAAGAAAATGAAATAATATTATTATTAAATATGAGTACAAAGTATTATTACTCGGAATAGATGTTAACAGAGGCATCCAACTACTCCACGGTGGGTCTCAGATTTACCTGTAGCAGTACTTGATCAGTACCAGCAGGTGGAGCAGTGGATTTAGTGATTCTTGGCCTCAACAGACACTGGAACTGTGTGCTAAAGATTCAATATCTTTGGGTTTGTTGGTTGGACAAAAGTTTGGCTGCTTCACCCTGGTCATAAAGAAAATTAACATGAAATATTAGCAGTGGTGCTAGTTTAACTTTTTGCTTCTGAAATTTGAGAGTAAATAGTTACGGCTAAATTAAAATGGTAAATCACCAGTAAAACATAATTACACACCCTGTACTCGAAACTATTGATGATTTTACTCAATCTACCGGAGAGCATCTATTCTTATTTATCATCTATTTATCTGAAAAGAATTCAGAAAAATTAAAAATTTCCATTTTCAAGTCCATTTTCTAGAAAACAATTTGTTCAGTCTAGTTTGGAAACTAAAACTAAGAACCCTAAGAAAGCTTGTTATCTATGCAAATCAAAGAAACTGTTCTCCTCTGTTGTTCAGTGAAAATGTATATTTTCTCAAAACACTAGAAATAAATGTGACATTTTGACAAATTTTATCAGGAATAGTAAAACAAATATTTTAAAAATGTAATACTTGTGGGGATTTTAGTCATATTCACTTTATACATCAGTTTACTAAACCTCTAAACACACCACGCCATTTTCTGTCCAAAGACAAAAGCAACTAGATCCCGAACTTTTGTCTCAGATGTTGTTTGTGTTGAAAAGGTGTTTTTCTTTGACACCATTGTAGCTACACTGTGAAGGAAATTCGACTCTGCATCTGCTTCAATGGACCTAACTTATATAAATAATACTACAGATAGCCCTGATGTCAGACAACAACATTTCCACTAGCCCTCACTCTATGTTAGGTCTCTATGTACGTTTCAAAAGGGACACACTCATCATCCCCTTGACATATCGAGGCTACACGGGCTCCAGAGTGAGCGCCTGTGGGGTGGCCCTAACAAGGTCGACCGGGCGAGGTTGATGACACTTTGACAAATGGAGGCAGTGTAAGCAAAAGAGAAGAAGACGATCAGTCCTGGGGGCACATCGGTTTGCCCCGCTGCTCACGCTGCTCTGGCACGAGAAAAAACCAGAGGGGAGAGAGATGAGGAAAGACTTGGAAAGAGTTTAGCGGTCATGTGGCGAGGAAGGCAGAAAGCAGCGCAGAATGGTTAAGACAAACATGCCAGATAGTAAACACATTATAATCTCTCTGCTTGTTTATTAGCTGGACAGTGTTGAATTACACATTCCATTTCTGCAATCCATTCTCCCTCTCTCCCTTCGACCTGTTTCCTTCCTCATTCTGCTTCTCAGCATTTCAACTGGCTGGTATCTTATTCACGTACTGCGGCGTTTGCTGTGCATGACAAACACACATACACTCCACTCTCGCATTAGCACATTATGATTGTCAGTAAATGCTCAGGCATGGTATATTGTCATGAAGTTGCAAACGTGATCGTTTAAAGCTCCAAGTGAATCAGTTTAATTACTCTCCCGCCTGTTTAAGTAATCGAAGTAGCGTGACAGAGAAAGTTGGAGGTGCAGAAGAAATTTTAGGTCACGGACATCCCAGTGTTTGGCTCCCTTGTGGGGATTCATTACAGACGTTTGGGAATTTGAACTCTTTATTTGCTCCACTCTGGCCATCAATCTGGCTCTTGTATCAGTGCCTGTTTTTGCAGCTCTCTCAACATCTGTGACAACTACCATCATAGCGGGATCGCCTGTCTATCTGTTTATAAAATTACATTAAACATGTCTTCTGACTGCGTGACAGAATTGTCATATAAAATTACAACATATGGGAACCTTTGCAAAGTTTGAACTTTCGTGTTGTAGTTAACGTTCACTCAATACTGACAGCATGAAATCTGAATCTTGATGACATTACAAATCTAAATCTGATCTTCTTAAGTTTCTAGATTCGAGTGTGTGTCTTTCCTCTTCACAAACTTTTGAAGACCTGTCGTGACTTGGACGGACATTTATGTCTGTGAGTAAGATGAGCTGCATCGCCCCTGTCATTGCTTTTGGATTTTTGTATTTACAGTCGGTCCACATGTATAGATGTCCTTGTTACTCATGCTTTTTATTCTCCCAGCTATCTGTCCTCATGGACATACACCAGATTTACACCTCGATCAGCATCTTTGTGTTGGCACTCTGTTGTCTCCGTGGTCCACACCATGTGTTTCCATTTGTCAGGCTGTGGTCCCCATGAATTCTCCAACCAAGGATCACATGAGCCCTGTTTCTCTGTTTCCAGAAAACAGTACATCCCAATTAACCCTTATTAATAGAGATATTTATATTAACTCCATTTAAATCTATACTGTAAATGGCCTTGTTTTCCAGGTCAAAAAGAATTACTTGAAAAGAATACTTGAAATATAAAAAGTAATGTTTAAGATGTTAAACATTAAAAATATATTGTTATAAATCAAATAATTAGAGCCTTATATATATATATATTTATAATATTTGGACCTCGGGGTATTCAAAAATGGATTTTGGTGCATCACACCTTTATTGAATGTGAAGCACACCAGACGGTATCTTTGGAAAGAAATATTGTTTTGTCCAAATAAATGAACTTGTTCTACATTTCTGACAGTGCTTTGTTTTTTCATAAAAACTAATAATAGTGAAGGTGCGATGGGCAGATTTTGAACGAGCAGAACTACTTTTACTCTTTTTCAGTTAAACATTCTCAGAACATTTAATTTAAAATCACTGACAATATAACTTTTACATAATTAATGATTTTGAACTTGTAATACTAAAAATTATTAGTTTTGATGCTATAAAAAAAACCTTACACAGGATTGATGCCACATACTTCCTGCATTTGTTGCTTGTGTGTGGTTTAATTTTATATTTCCTGAGAAAAAAAACAGCAAATCCAGATTTTTACATAAACATACCTGTATGGATATAGGAGACGGTTGAAGAAATAGTTTTGTTTTCTGTTAGTACTGACCTAAGAAGAAAGAGGTCAAGAGAGTGCAAGAAATTAGAGAGAGAGGCATAAAATAGAGCAACCACAGGAGCAAGAATGAAACTGCAAGACAAGGGTGTGAAAGGAAAAAGTAATCAGTGAGAGGGACCGAGATAAAACCAGAGCAGATGAGGGAGTTAACCTGCAAGATAGGTCACGGTGTTCCATCAGATTGCGCTGTTCCAGGCCTGTGGGCGCCAAGGCAGCCTGACTTTTGCATTTAGAGGTCTGCTGAATGCAGATAGACAGAGGGAGGTGATGATGTGCATGGTGTGTAAATAGATGGGCCGAGGCTTCTATTTATAAGTCCATCTGGAGTGGCAGGGGTTAGCACAGACCTGCACTGACACACAGTGCACACTCACTCATTCTGCACATTAGCAGCTTGCTACCAACAGGGACCCACTCCAGTTAGAAAAAAGTTCACCCAGCTAAGTTAAAGATCAGATGATTCATTTCCTGCCTTTGCTCTTGTGTTATAATTATGGTAGAACTGAGCTTCAGTGTTAGAGCTAATTTCATTTTTCCTACTTCAGTGCATTGTTATTTGCATTTCCAGTTGGTCTGCAAATGCAAATAACAATGCATGACTCAGCAGTGGCAAATATGTCCTCTGGGACAGATGTGGGGCAGCTGTCCCTGCAGCTTGGAGGTCAATCAGCTTTTCCCACAGCACCATGAATCCACTGTGCACAGACGTTTCTTTCAATACGTACCAATCAATAAAGTAGCCAGGACGGCATAACTATAATAACTTTAGCTCTTTTAGCTGCAAAATTATCTATACAGTAACCGAGGATGAATAGTTTGTCTCTTCTGCGGCAGGTTTGCATCACACGAACTTGGAAGAAGACCATGCTGGTATCACTATCAGGTTGTATTGTTGAGTCCAATTTTAGATGTGCCTCCGCTGATCTGCAGCACCTGTTGCTTCACTGCATCAAAGGTGGCACCTCTTTTCACAGCGCTACCGTTTCACTTGTTTTTAGTTCTCAGATATTATGTATAAATAATGCAACACCTGTTACATATGACTTTACATTAATTACATAGTATAACCATAAACAAGGAGTTTCGTGCAGTTTTGTACATGTTTTAATGAAGAAACAATGGCTTTTCATTCATTTCATTCGACAGATTTTGACATTTGTAAATGATCATTTGCTGAATTTGCTGGACCTGTCTTCGTCCAGAAGACTGAGCGTCTTCCTCTGTAATTAAAGCGTTCAATCATAAAGAGAAATCCAGCTATGCTAGAAGAGAACACACAGCAGTGTACTCCTAAAATTGTGTCAGATGATTATCAGGCCTTCAAAACGTTTAATGGAAGATGCAAGAAGCATTAGATTCCTTGACAGATTCTGTCAGGTTGAATTTCAATGACAATACTGAATAAGTGAACAAACAATGAGTTTTGTCTTTACAATACACTGTTTTAGTGCAGTTACAATAGAAAGTAAGCTGTGTCATTCAAAAGTGACATTAAAAATATTTCTTAAATCATAATTTCAAACAATATAACACAGATTTGCAATGTTACACACAAAAAAACATCTTGACTTGATTTAATATTTTATAAATGTCATGAGAAAAGAACAAGTCCCATAAATATTTTACAGGATAAATGACACAACTTATGTTTTCAGGCATAATCTATAGACTTTGCATTAAGAAACACATATATACAGATGTTTACAAGCATTAAAATGTATTCAGTTATGCAATGCAACAATGAAGTGCGACAGGTGCTTAAAAAATACAATTTTGAAAAATAAAGCACCTTTTCATCTATATATACAGTATATATGTATGTTGAAGTAAAAACTATAATAATATGTATAATATTTGTTTCATTAATGTTATATTAAAAACAGCAAAGCCTATCTCTCCCCTCTTCCCTCCCTCACCAGCTCTCCTTCCACCCCTCCACCTTCCCGTATTTTTCTGGCCTCCTTCTCAGCCTCCACTGCTTTCTTCTTCTCCTCTTTCTCTGTCTCCACCAGCCACGGCCCTCCCAGGTAGCTCAGGATCTCCTCGGGGCTTCCTCTGAGTTTGGGCTCGGGGTGGAGCAGCTCCTTGAAAAGAGTCATTACTAGTGGGGTGAGGCCCCCGAACTGTGAAGGAGGAGGGTTGTCTCTTTGTTTCTTCTGCATGACCGTGTAACTGTCGGTGTCCTCGTCACCCGCCCACTCACTGTGTCTGATCTTCTCCTTTTCGGCCTCAAGGTCAAACCACTCCTTGTATCTACGGTAGCCAGAGTCATCATGGGTGCTCTCCTCCCATGGGAAGCAGCCAGTTAGCAGGCAATAGATAAGCACGCCGAGGGCCCAGCTGTCAATCGAGGGTTCCACTGTTATCCAAATGTCCTCCACCTCCTCTTGAGTGTCCTCACGCTGCATCCTCTCCACCTTCTTCTCCGCTTCCTTTGCAGGTTCCACCTCAGGAGTGCAGAAGGGTGACTCGTACCAGACGGCTCGGACAGTGGATCCAATGGCGCGAGCTAGGCCAAAGTCGCCCAGTTTGACCCAGCGACAGGAACTGTCACACAGGAAGATATTCTCAGGTTTGATGTCACGGTGGACAAAGCCCATAGAGTGAAGATGTGTAACGGCGCCGCTCAGCTGGGACATCACCCTCTGAACACACTCTTCATCCACCCCTACCTGAAAAACAGGGATTATTTGGATCAGAAGTGGCTTAGCATCCCAGAACATACTTATTGTAAGTTTCAGAACAGTGCAGTCAGTTCAGAACACTACACTGCTGGCACAGCGACAAACAAAAACTGCGTCAGCACACTGGTTGGTGATGCTCTTGGAAGCCGCTGCTTTAATTCATGTACTCTGCTCTCTCTTCATTCAGTGAGAGCCTTCACTCTTATCAGTACATTATGTTACGGGCAGTGTCCCAAACACAGCAGAGAGTGAGCTGGGAGCTGTCATCAAGCACATTTCAAGTTTTTGCTGACAGAAATGAGAGCACAAAAGGACTTGGTGAGCGGTTACATTTTCCATTAAATTATGAGTGAGAAAGCTATAGTGCAGACATACTGTATGGTGTTATGGGCTGTTGCCTTGTTGTACATTGTCACTTTGAATTTTCACTTTCATACTGTTCCCTGGATTTTCATAAAGGCATTTTTCAGTAAAGGAAGTGCAACAATCTTTATGTGATGAAAAACACTTTTTAAAATCATTGTAGATTTATTTGAAAGTGCTGTGAGTCACAAATTGTAACATGGTGGTATTATGGTTCTGTTGATCCTATTTGCTTTAACAACCTAGTCATAAACTCATGCAAGCTCATGCTCTGTTGAACTCAAGAAAAACCCACCTTCATATATAATTTAACACATGCATACACAGCATGCATAATATTAACTACATATTCCATAGTATGAACCGGCCAAACTGACCTCTGACACTATTACATTGTAGAGGTCACCGTAGAGACCAGCTTGCTGGGCAAACACGTAGTAGGTTGGGGTGGAAAAGAAGATGCCAATAGCCCGAGTGAGAGAAGGATGAGTACAGTAAGAAAGAGAGAGATTGTATTCACGCAGAAAAGAGGTGAGTGAGGTAGACTGACGAGGGAAGAACTTCAGGGCCATTGGAGTTCCTGAGAAAAATAAAAGCGACACGAAACACATTGAATACTCCGAGGTCTAATCAGCTCTTGTCATATTTTGTGGGACAAAAACTGTCAGCACTGAGGGAATGTGAGGGTTGTTCATCACTGACAGTGTAAACACATTTAACTTCCCCTTTGGGGCGACTCTGTTTCGCAGATATACCCCAGTTGCAGCAATTCAATCCCAGAGAATGTACCGAAGCACTTCATTACAGCAACAGAAGCACAGAAGGTTAATTGAACTCCATCAGGAAGCAGATGAGTCTTCGCATTACTCCAGCGCTGACTCCACACAGCATATTGGCTTCTTCATTAGAACGAAACATGAACCTGAGATAAAAGTGCTGCAGTGGAGTTGCACTATTTCACCTATTTCCATTTAGGCAGCATGAGTTAAAAAGTGTAACTGAAACTCACTAAATAAATGAGCCGCATTGGGAGAAAATTTGCATTCTTGCAGGCTTAACCCGCACTGACCTTTAACCTTTAGCTCGGCACTCACCTCTCTTTCTGTGTACGGCCAACATGACTTTTCCGTAGGCTCCCTCTCCCAACAGCTTGATCACCTGGAAGTGTTCGGATACTTTCAGGCTGGTCATGGACTGCACTGACAGAAAAGCCAGCTCGTCAAGCTCCTGAGCCGCTGCAGCCTGAAGAGCACAAACACGCATCCACATTCAGTGTCTACAGACGATGGCTGGTTCAGTGCCATCAATAGAAAGGAGTTCAGCAGCTTGTAAACAGCTAGTAAAAGATAACTTCACAGAATTCACATAGGGCCATGTTATTTGATTCTCCTACAGGGCCGTTGAGTAATGAGGTCCTTGGAACTTTGAATCTCATATGTCTCATTAGAAGCAATGCTAAAACATGACAAATGTGTTATCTTTAATACATACAAGGAGTTTTATTTGGATTCTGAGAGTTCGTTCATCGATAGCTTGTATGGCACTGCTCTGAGTTGAAGCAGACTGTGATTTCCCAGTACACATTTGGATAGAATGACAGAAAGTTTTAGGGGTATGTTGGCATGTTTGGCTGATCTGAATTGATTTCCAGTGTCTTGTGGAAAAAATATGCTGTATTTGAGACCTCAGCATGTTTTATAAGTGTGATAAGTACATCTGGCACCTTTATTGACTTCTCTTGTTTTGTGAACTCACATCCAAGTTCTGATGCACAACTTAACACAGAAGATACTTTTGACCTTATTTTAAGACTGTCTACTGACAGTAATCATTTTTTGTGGTTTAAATTAACATAATGACTATAATTACCATTGCTAAAATGTTCCATCTTGTATTAAATCTGTTGGTGATAAAAAAGAATTTCACTAAGCCAAATGAAACACAGTGATTTATGTCTTGCCAGCACTTTACGTAAATGATTGATCTCAGTTATGAATTGCTGCTTGACAAACAAACAGTTATGGTGTGCAGCCAAAAATAAAACTGCAAGTTTAAGCCAGTCTCAGGGTGCTGCTTAGAACAAATGTTAACACATCTCTGTTTTATACAGAGCCGATGATGACCCAAATTATGGAATGTCCAACCTCTGCACAATAGCAACTTCATTGCCCAATTTTAAAGCTCACTTCTCTGGCTTTTAATCCCGCATGAGACTCTTTTGTTGTTCTGCTGTTTGATTCCTTTGTTTATGTTGTCATTTGGTTTATAGTTTTAAACATTGTTTTAAATTGTTTTGTGTTATTATATAACTGGCTTTGTAAAGCACTTTGGTCAGCTGTGGTTGTGTTAAAGTGCTTTACATGGATGAACTGTATATTGACTCATGGTGCTCTACTGGTGCACAACAGGTTCCAGTTTGAACCTCCAAAAGGTCAATTTCAGATGCTGAGGAAACTCAAACACTGAATTCGAGAGAATTCTCAGCTGCAAATACAGTGGAGACACAATGTTTCTACAAGAACAAATTATGGCAAATAGTAATGTATCAACTTATATGCATAAAGCATACAGGAGGACTGGTAACATAGCAAAAGAGAAAGACTATAATATTCATTTATGACTTTTTACAGTTTTGCACATAAAGGACAGTAACACATTCTTTAGTTAAAGACTAACTAGATTTTCATTCACAGAGTTGTTAACATGGTTTATAGTTATCATTATCGCATTTGGCTGCTGCTTTTCATTCCAATCATGCTGAAAGGAAATGAATATACATGTTATTTTGTTTTGAGAATTGCTTGTAGCTTTTATCCAGGTCACCATTTAGGTTTTGATTTAGTGAGTCTGACACGTAAATCTTTACAGATGCATTTAAAAATTTGCTTAGTGAGAAGTATCCCAATTTATGCCATATCCTTGTAATCCTTCATAAAGGTTTCTGCAATATGACTAAATGTAACTAGGCAATGTCTATTTGCTTAGAGCAGCAAATGATGTCCTCCCGATCCAATATCATTAACACATTTGAAGTGCCCAATATTACAAGCTGAAACTCCTCATAATGGCACTGTCCATAAATCCTTCAGTTAAGACAGTAAGACAGCAATTTTGCAATAAAAAGTCCCAAATACAGACATACCTGAATGTCATCTAATTATATACCATAGCAAAGACAAATATAAAACCTTCCTCTCTTTTTGCAGCACACTTCTTCAGACTCTTTAAGTATGCATGAAAAGTTTTGATGCTAGGAATAAAAATCAATACTTACTCTCATTTTCTGCTCAGTTGGTTGATATCTGTTCACTTTGTCTTGAATATTTTCAGCATCTACAGAGGAACTTTAAATCCTGGCAAGCTGCTGCCACTGCAACTAGTTGTGCGCTGGAGATCTGCTGTGTGTTTGCAGCTAGTCTGATAATTAAACTGGACTTGAAGCTGATAATTGTGCCTTTGCACTGTGGTTCCATGCGGTAGCACAGCAATTATATAGAGGAGGGTAAAAGATGTTTACTGGAGACCTGGATATTGACTGTGTGCTTCTCCCCAGGAGACACACACACTGAACTCTCTCCCTCTCTTTTCCTACTCCTGTGCCAACTCTCTCCCCCTGCCTCTTGCCTGTTAGGTTGGCAAAAACGCGTGAACCAGTTACAAGCTATTTCAAACCTCTCTCTCACTCCCCAAGTGCCCCCTCTTTCTCCACAATGGTGTTAATATTCCACCGTTTCCAAACTGTCAGTCAGCTTGGCCACATTATCCTGTGTCTCTCTCCTGCCTTCCCTCGCTTCAGCTGCCACTCACTTCGTGACCAAATACCCAACTCCCCTCTCCTCCACCCCCTTGTCTTTCCATGCCTCTTTCTCACCTTCTCAGCCAGCCTGAGTCAGTGAATTCCCCCCACAGTGTAGGATTCCTCATTTAATCAACAGGTATGCCGGAATGATCGGAATAGGCCAACAAGCTGTATTTATGATCCCCGAATCCTACTGGGATTACAGGGTACAGTTAAGCATGCCACGTGTTGTCCCTGTTATTGCCGAATATCACTTCTTCACACTTCTTATTCCATGTGCGCCCCTGCATTCTTCTCTATCTGTTCAAGAGGCTGGAAATTTTTAGTTTCAAATATATCAAATTCAGTTTAATTTTCTCATGAACTCATCTGTTATTTTTATCATTACTAGACAAACTTTTCCCCCGTGTCCTAACACTTGCCCTCTCTTCTAATAAAACGCACCTCCCTTTATTTCTTTCCAAGAGCATATTATCACCTATCATCACACACTGACATACCTAACAGCTGAAACTTTGCCTTACAAAGCAGCTTCATCCTGTACTTTGCTGTGTAAATGCCAGCTCTGTTTCCTACTTATCACCAGGGGCAGGTCAGACCATTTCTCCAGCTCACAGGGATTTGATAACCTCCTCCTCTTTCTGTCCACTCAGATTTCCCCTGGTACTACATACTACAGACTATCATTGTTACTGTCTCGGCTGTGTGTTATGTAACACAAACACTGGCTGCTATCACAACGGCCAGTCCCTGCTCAGATTACCACAACTCTTATGTTGTGGCTGTCCGTGACCAACATGTTCTTCCATGTTTGTATTTTCACCATAGGGTCGTTTGGCCCCTGCTGTGACAACCAGCTCCATCACAACCACCCCAAAAACTTCAACACTTTCAGGCAGTCGATGCCAAGAAACTGTTGCTTTCATTCACAAATATAGGCTATAAATACCACATATACACACTACACATGCAGAGGCTCACAAACATTATTTGCCCATAAAATGAAATCCATTTCAAGGATGGATGGATTACTAAACAAGCGTACAAGGCACTAGCCCAAAGGTCTGTTTATATTTCTTTTTTGAAGTAAGTCAGATAAAACCATCCAAATGGTCACAAAATGACTCAAAATGACACAAATTCATAAGCAGCAACATAATACTGTGTAAAATCAAATTCAACAACAACTAATATGAAAAAGTGAAGGGCCCCTTTCTTTTTTAACTGTGCAGTAGAACTCAAGTTAAATTAAGTACATCCTCTAAAAGTACAAGGTACAGATAAAATAACACAGCGTATTATAAAAACTACTAAATTCGATGCTGTTGACAACATAAATGTTTAGTCCACATTTATGTGTCTCATACAATAACACAGTGTATTGTAAAAACTACTAAACTCGATGCTGTTGACAACATAAATGTTTAGTCCACATTTATGTGTCTCATAAAATAACACAGTGTATTGTAAAAACTACTAAACTTGATGCTGTTGACAACATAAATGTTTAGTCCAGATTTATGTGTCTCATAAATAAGGTTTTTGTGAAAATCAAACCTTTTCAGGTATTGTTAAGTGTCAGTCGTATACAGATTTAAGTATATGTTGTGGAATTGTACTTGAAAAACAATCCAACAATTAAATTTCTACTATGTTGAAATTTGCCCTTTAATTAGTAGCAACAAAAAAAGAAAATGTTGGAGGCTGCAAACCAATTGTAAAGGTGGCAGTGATGTATGTACTCACATACACACATTACTCAATTTATAATTTATTAGTTGATTATATTGAAAATTGTGAATGAACCCTTGCAAAGTAACTAACTAAAGTGGTCAGATAAATATAGTGAAGTAAAAAAAATCAAATAAACACTTCTGAATTGCGGTGGGGAAAAAAGACAAGCATTTTTACTCAGTTATTCTAACCCACTGACAATAATATGACATGATGATATCCAGAGACTCTGGCACACAAAGAACACACAAGGTATTTTTTATATTTTTGCCAGTTCCTATTAACTCAAGATGTTATTAATTCACAGCTGAGTTTGTGTTTTCAGGACTGAAAGAAATAACAATGGTCTAGTTTAATGAAAATAATAGATTTTCTTCAGGGTATTTTTGATGGGTTTAAATAACTTCTACTTTTTTGAGGTTGATTGCAAAATCTTAGTATCTCACACATTGAGTAAGAGCAGTGAGCATATAGAAAATGCCGTATAAGGTTTTTCTGTGACATGAAATTGGAACAACACCTGTCAAAATAGCGTTTATGCTCGCTCTAATCACCTGCATTTTATTTGATCTTCACGAGATTAGCGTTGCCAAAGCAGTGCAACAATCCATTACAGTTATATAGCTTGTTTGAGTAACGCTGCAATGTTGTCTTCAGTCCCCTCCTCCCTGAGAGAAGCTAAAGATAAAAGGATAAAGAGAAGCAGGATAAAAACGGGGCGTGCCACACAAATGCAAGCCATCTGTCACTGTATTTGTGTGACTTGATGCAAAAGTTAGTTCAAAGATGCCTCTTTGTGGACAGTGCGGGTTGTAGCTTTACTGTGGAGCAACCACAGTTTGCGCATTACATTATTTATTAAAAAAGTATAATGTTTTGCATTGTAGATTTGTTACTTCTATGCAGGCTATGTAAGCTTAAAGGTCAAATGTGGGTTCCTTAGTTTAAACCTTTTCCAGGTCATACTGTATTGAAAATGTGAGGGTAATAAATACATTATGTGTTTTCACAAGAAGACCTTTGCTTGATAAGCAATCATGTCATGGCTACTTGATAAACATGATTAAAAGAAACAGTTTGGCTTTTAAATCTGTATATCTGGCTGTTTATTTAGAATATTAACAATTATATCTCCCAGATAAAGCCAAAGGCTTATACTATATGTATTAATATTGTACTTTATCCCCACTAAATTTATTTGTCAATAGGAATTCTGTAATTAGGTGTTTTGTATTAAATTAGTAATTAGTTAAATATAAGTTGGCCTTATTAAAAAATTACATAATTTTCCATCTGCAGCAGCATTCAACTCTGTACAACAGTGCACTCTATGGTGTAATAAATGTTAATACAGATGATTATAATTATAGGCGTGTAAAAGAACTTTACAATAAGTTAAAACAACAGTAACACTAACCACTGAACCTGTCACATGGGCAGAAAGAGGATGTGATTCGTTCCCTCATGTCACTGTTTGGTTTTTTTATAGAAGCGACTAAAGCAGAACAAGAAATGCAAAAGTTACTCTCTGTCATTTCGAAGTTTTAACATTAATAATATTGTTTTTGATTATGCTTTTTATTTGTGATTTTTATTGTGGCTGTTAAAAAGCTCAATTTATTATTCATGAGTCTTGTACTACGGCCTCAGGAAAACAAAGCTACAGGGGGGTGCGGTCTTTCCCGTAGCCGAGAACGGAAGCGGAAGTTCGGCCATCTCCTCGCACATTCAAGCTACAACAGGGTCAGTACACACTTGTATTGGGTTTTTTATGGTGCTGTGTAGTTAACAAACGTTTGTCACTTTGGCTGGTGGTCCGAACATGTCTCTCACGCGTTGCCCTGAAGCGGGACGTGTCCTTGCTAAAGCCTGTAACGTCTAACAGTTGTGTTGCCAGTTGCGAACTAGCATCAGCTAGCTAGCCGAGTGCTACCTTGCTAGCTGGCTAATCTTCCCTAGTAGAAGCAAGTGATTTCTTTACTCAGTAAAAGTGGCAGGTCACCCTAACGTACGTTTCTAGTCGGCTGTGATTCTGTGTTGTGGACGGAATGTGTCGTTTTGTGTGACTATAGTGGATCTGCTCACTTGTGACTATCAGCACCTTCCATACTCTGTTTATACTTTGCCCAGACTGGAGCTGAAATCTGACTGGAAACTGCTGCTCTTACTCTTTCTGTTGCACATTGCTACTGTTGCTGTGTAGGAAGCTAACGGCAGCTAACGTTTGTTGGGCTAACGTGGTGGATAAATTGCTCGTAAACTTGTCCTTTGGGTAACGTTACAGACTTGACATGGCTATGACATAGCTGTGCTTGTGTCATGAGCTCCTGCACTGCTGTGTGGGTAAGTTAGCATCACTAACGTTTGACTGAAGGCTAACTAGCTTGGTGATAGCCAGCTAACTTTGTTGGAAGTGGTTAGAAGAAAAGATGCAGTTGTCTGGCTTGATGATTATTAAGATGAACTGTATGTGTAACTGTCAGTTGGGTAATAGCACCTTCTTAATTTGGCTATGTAACATCAAATGCCTAAAAGGGGTAAGAATAATAAAGTTTGTCATGCAAACTCTTGCCTTAGGTCATAAAGATTATAATACTTTCAAAACAACGACAACTTTCGGAATTTCTGTGTGTGGTAAAGTAAGCGTATAGTAACTTTCCATCATGTTGAAATTTAATATAACTTTGTTTAAAAAAATACTGCTTTACTCTTGAGGTGCCAGAAAGTGTAGAGATATGAAACAGGGAGAAGCCTAAGATACATGTACAAAAGTCATGTTATGTCTCTTATCAAACATTAGTTGCTGTGTTTGAACTTTGGTACGGACCTTCAGGAGACTCCGAAATAACTTGTGCAATAGTTGCTTTATGTTTAGTTAGGCAACATGGTCTTATATTTGGCTGACCGCCAAATCAGCTAAATCTATCAGACTAATTTCAGTTATTGTAGATATGACAGTTTAGATCTTTCTGAAGCATATTTTTCATGCTACCTATTTTTAAAGTACCATTTAAAACACTACTTGCAAATTCTCTTTCAAAAGCTTCTTTGTTGTTAAAAAGTACATTTATTTTATTTGCTGTTCATTTAATACGACTCAACTACTCAATAGTTTTGTTTCATTTATGAAGAAAATATGAACTGATTGATTGATAGATAATAAACTATTTTTATTTCGAGTCCTTAAATCTAAAAATAATTTCAAAATACTTGAAAATACATCTTTATCTTTATTACTGTTATTCTAAAAGCAATATGCAGAAAAGCCTGATGAAGGCTCAGGGAACTGGAAGAATAGTGCTTCTTGTTGCCTCCTATGGTTCATATCTCTGGTTTGAGGGAGGTGCAAAAGCAGCGGTTGGGATTGGTTTATCATCTTCTGTAGAAAGGAGATTGTCTTCCTCCCTACTTTTTCTGAAAGGTGGCAGGATAAGGAACTGCTTTTGAGATGGTATTGCATTCCCTTTGCTGAACTCTCTCTAACAATCCTTCTTTTACCGCTTGGTGCATCTGCAGGGTTGGATAAGGAATGAATGAATTCAATTTGATTCACTCTTGCTAAGATGTAGAATAATGACTGGGTAATGACTTTTTTTATTTACATGAAGAGTTATGAATAAAGTAAGCTCTTAAATCACAGACAGCAAAATTAGGTTTATAGATCATTTCCTTATTTTAATTTTAAAAGCTGTTTATTTTACATATGTTTTGCTTTGTGACATGGGCCAATGTGATTTTTTTTTTTTAGGAATTGCATATTTTGCTAGTGAAAGATGCATCCTGTCACTAACACAATCTACATTTTCTAACTGGTCAGCAACAGTGTTTCAGTCTGCTGTGTAAGCAATCAAATTCAAACAGTGCTCTGTAGGTACTGAGGAATCCAATATTGTGCCACAAATTCGTTCTCCAACTGCCATCGCAAAACCAGCAGCCAGATGACAGAATAACTCCATTTCTGTGAAATTCAGACCCTGCTACCAGTGTTTGCCTACATAAACTATAATTTATTACACCAGACAATGGCTTTACAACGGAATAATTTGTTGATAACATCACCAGTCTATACTCAATGCTTTGTTATTAACATAGATGGATACAGATACAGACACAGGATACATAGCCGACTTTTCCATGTTTTATTTTTTCTTTTACTGTAGATTGTAGAACTGTATGTCCTGAGAAATGTCTTTCCACATTGTGTATAAATTCACATGCAAATTGTGAGCCCCTACATTGGCTTAAATTTATCTCAATCTTGTTCCTTAGTTTTCACCTCTCTGCATCCATGGTTTTGCTACCCAATGTTGCCACGGGAAGAAAAAGGCAAACTGAGATATAGCAGTCTGTGAATGAGTGGCACACAAGACCGAAGAACAAAAAGACACTAAGAAGAAAGAACCTTTGTCTGCATCGTTCTTGTGTAACAGGTGTGCACAACTCTTCTTCCTCTGTTGATGCCAACAGTCATATCATTTAAAATTGATTTCTGTTAGAAATGCTGTCTGATTGTTCTTCTCAAGGTCTTCCAGTCTGTCATTCAGACTTTAGCACTTGCATTGATTCTCTTCAGTCTTTCTGTCTCTTTATATTCTTCTTCTTTTATTAGTAGAACTAGCTCGTATTGGCAGAAATATGTGTCTGTTGCAAATGAAAATAGCCCTTGTTCCATGAAACTTTGGGTTGTATTCACTGAGCTTTACAGCTGTTCTTCTTCATCTGGTGTTTAGATTGCAACAGAGCTCGACGGTCTGACTGTTGCCATGTCGACCTCATCGCTACGGCGACAAGTCAAGAACATCGTCCACAACTATTCAGAGGCTGAAATCAAGGTTGTATTTCCTTTTCTTTTCTTTTCTCCCCTTTTTGTCTTACACCCACATCCTTCATATATCCACAGCTAGTATCCCACGTGCTCCTTCAAATTAGATTTCATTCAATAGCCTAGCCATCTACATTTTCCTTACTCTTTCCATTTGTTATACAAAGTATGACCTAATCTATCATATTATGTATTCATTATTTTATTTATCTTGAGCAACCTAAAGAAGCTTGCATTACTGATTAGATGAATGAATGTGGATCATGAAATTGTCACAAGCAATGGCCCAAAATTATCCCTATCACAGAGAGCTTCGTACTTCATACTTAAAGGTTGTCCCCTGCTGTCTTGTTGTCCAGGTTAGAGAGGCAACGTCCAATGACCCATGGGGACCCAGCAGCTCTCTGATGTCAGAGATTGCAGATCTGACCTACAATGTTGTTGCCTTCTCAGAAATCATGAGCATGGTCTGGAAGCGCCTCAATGACCATGGCAAGAATTGGAGGCATGTGTACAAGGTGTGTGTGCATATGTCTCTGTTAAAATTGGGAAACAAATGGTGTGATAAGTTCTTAATATAAATTGCTAACATAAAAAATATAATGTAACAACAATATGTAATGATATCAAAATGTGCCCAAATCACTTCCGTTTTTTTATGTAATTTTTTTCCACCATACTGTTTAAGTGTCAATATATATGAGGATGCTTAAATAAGTAACTTATGCTACCTAAATGTCATGATGTCTGTCAGCCATACATCTAAAACTATCATTGACGGAACCAATTTGCATATATACCACCCAATTTACAAACCGCTGCTATACTGGGTCATAGGCTATGATTTGTATTTTCACCAGGCTATGACTCTTATGGAGTACCTGATCAAGACGGGTTCAGAACGTGTTGCCCAACAGTGCAGAGAGAACATATATGCTGTCCAGACCCTAAAGGATTTCCAGTACATAGACAGGGATGGCAAAGACCAGGTACACTCATGCCCAGAAAACTGCATTGAATCTTTAACTGTTAAGTAAGGTCCAGTCTTTGGATGTTGTTTGTCAAAGACCTTTCTCCACGTGTTTCTGACCTCTTGTGTAAATCTCCGTAACCAACATTATTATTAGCAGTTTTTAATAACTCAAACTGTGTTTGTTAACAAGCTTTTTTTTTTTTTTACTTTTAAATGTATTTTAAAACTTAACTGCAGCTCACTATCTTTTTTTCTTAATATAGCATTTAACATAATTAATACAGCATTTAACATAACCATAACATAAAGATTAAACATTAATTTCCAGTATGTAATTATATGCCTATTAGCAATTACTATCTAGCCGTAATACTTGTTCCTCATGTGCAGGGGGTGAATGTACGAGAGAAAGCCAAACAGCTGGTGACACTGCTGAAAGATGAAGAGAGACTACGAGAGGAGAGGATCCACGCCCTCAAAACCAAAGAGAAGATGGCACAAACCTCCAGTGGTGAGACACAAACTTTAAATACATTTCACTTGTGTGTAGTATTTCAATACTAAAGTGTCAAAAGGGAAAGGCTAACAAAATTATGAGACCTTTACTTCTGAGTAGCTGAACCTAAGTCCTCATCTGTGTTTATGCATATTTGTCTCTGCTCTAGCCTCCTCAGCTCCGTCAGCACCCAGCCTCGGGGGAAGCCTGTCACTGGGCTCGCACTCCGGAGGGGCAGACCCAGAACAGGCCTGGCCACAGAGCTCTGGAGAGGAAGACCTGCAGCTCCAGTTGGCTTTAGCTATGAGTAAAGAAGAGGCCGAGCAGGTAACGCAAAGCGGTCTACCGGGCAACCCCCAGAGCTAGGATACTGCTCTCTTAGCTAATGATAAACTGATAGACCCAGAGGGAAATTACTAATCTTTTCACTACATACACCTAGCTTTCTCTCACCATGTAACCCCTGACCTCCCCCAGACTAGCGCGGACCCTCTGGAGGACGCAGAGCTCCGCTATGCAATCACACTCAGCAAAGAGATGCAGCAAAAGGTCAGGGGCAGAGAGTGTGCCCAGCTGACTGGCCAGCCAGTCATCAACTATCTGTCTTTCTCTTAATTGGAATTTCCTAAATACATATTGCTCAATCAAGACAATGGAATTATACTCCTTTTTGTCGTGTTGATTTCCTTTAGATACATAATTGCATCAGTCTGAGTATTATTGTTGAGATCATTTACCTTGTGGTATATTAATACATTCTTTAATAGTGTTTGGACTCATTAAATGTATAAAGGATGTGCTTTTTTATCTCCTTGTGAAAATGGATTAAAAGTAATGAGCAGCCAAATTGATTGACTGTAATTTGGTTGTTCAATTTGCTTTGGCATAAATAAGTCAATACTAACATAATCAACGACTTGTAGTGTGTAAGAAGTGATGATTCTTTCCTCCCTTTACCCTCTCTGATAGCATGATTTTTAAATTCCCTCTTTGCTTCCACTCATTACACATATTTGGTTTCGCTGAGTGAAATGTGTGTTTACTTTACAAGTGGTCACAATCAATCTATTCTGCCACTTGGCTGGTTTAATCGATAAATCAGTGCTGGATATTTCTGAGATAAAGCCACTGTTCTTCATTGGCTACAAGCGTAAACTCTGGTGAGTTCTATAACAGAGACAGCATTTTTCCTCATGGTCAGACTTCTGCTGTTTGATAGGTAATCCTCCTTTTATTCCGATGGGATAAACAATGGCATTAAGTTGGGTTGTCCTAAGTCAATTTGCAAGACTGAGTACCTGGGCTAGTCAAGGTGGGGTTTTTTTGTTTCTATTTATTGATTTGTAGTCAATAAAAAAAATCAATAATTAAACAAACTACTGTGACCACCAAAATGCCTGAATGTCAACCTCAGTCATCCTCATTCATGCTGGGGATTAATGTTTCCACGTCTACATCCTGCTGCTACAACAGTTCAATGGTTCTTTATTTCATTTTAGCCAACCTTGTGTGACAAGTTACTGACATCACAATTTATGTAATTGACAGGAGGAACGACTACGCAGAGGTGATGACCTGAGACTACAGATGGCCATCGAAGAGAGCAAGAGGGAGAAACCGAAGTCAGAGGAGGTGTGTGTTTTCTACTGTTCTTTCACTGTTATCCTATTTCTTTGTAGACATGTAGTTAAGCATTCAGTTAGCAGTTATTTGAAATGGAAATATTAAAAGCTATATTATTTATATACAGATTTTTAAATTTTATTTAAGGGGATGCAAACTTAACCCTACACCTAACGTAATAATATTCCACCCTCGGCCACTAAAAATACATTTTCTTCATCAGAAGTAACACAAATGGTCAAGAGTGTATAAAACAGTTATAGTAAATTAAGGAAAATTAATGTAATGCAGTTTGCACCTGCTTAATAAAATCAAAATGATCTTCAGTTAGTTTCTTTTAAAGAAACAGTTGTAACAAGTCATTTCTTATTAAAATATGTTGTGGAAAAAAGGTTTTGCTCATTTTGCAATTTTAACATAAGAGATAGCAACCTTTTGCATTTAGGCAATTCAATCCTCTCTAATATTTCGCATGTGTAAATGGGTGAATGAGAAGCAACAGTGTAAAGCACTTTGGATCAAAGTGCTATATAAGCATCATTTAATACTTTGTATATCATTTCTTTGTCTTCATAACCTCCTCCAACCTCTGGATATCCTTTAAGCAGCACTTGTATCTTTTTAGTTGTAATTTTAGCATATTCTTCATGCATAATTGTTCCAAGTCTAGCAGGTTTCTTGGTTGTCTGCCATGTACAGCCTTCTTCTAATCTATCCACAGGTATTCAATGATATTTAAGTCTGGAGGCTGGGAGGACCATGGTAAAACATTTAACCTATTCTTTTTAAACCATTCCAAAGTTTACTTGAAGGATCAACTCCCTCTTTAATTTTAACTTTAGCTTTTAGCTTTCTTTATGCAGAGGGTTAGGGTCCAGACATACACCCATTAAAATGGACAGTTCTCGCTCTCTCTTTTTTTTTTCTCTCCACACATAACTGTGTGAATTATGACTAAACTATTCATCTTTGGTCTCATCTGACCACATAATTGGCTCCTTTACACACTCCGAGCATGCTGCCTTATGTATAGAACTAAGCAGTGGCTTCCTGAGTGCTTTTTGACTCAAACAATCCAGACTTGCCAAGATTATTCTTGACTGTGGAAATCTGGACTTTTATTCTAGTTGCCTTAAAGGACATTGTCAGCTGCCCCTATTTTACATTTTCTTTTTTTTTTTAGGTCTTGAACAAGTTTCCTTGGTCTTCCACTTTTTGAAAGAGTCTTCATGACTCTGTCTTCATAAGTGGTACTGGTACCCCTAAATGCTTTGAAATATTTTTATATTCCCTCAGCTTTATAAAGGTTTAGCAATTTGCTTATGAGGTCTTCTGAATGGGGGTTTCTTATCCCACTGTTTTGTAATTCTTTTTGCATACTGCTTGAGTCTGCCCGTGAGGTGTATTACACAAAACCACAATATTGGATTAGGCTGGGATAGTCCTGCTTCCTCTTGGGTGAATCAGTTACATGAATCCAGTTAAGGTTAAATATAAATATTACTTAGGCTACTATAGAGATTTATTCTTTGCAGTCAGCCTGATCCATTGCAGGCTAAAACCACGCTGTTTTAGAGTCGTATTTTTCTTTATTCCGGATCAAAATATAATAGAGATGTTGTAATTAATTCAAGTATGCCTACTGTTATTTGTATTAATCATTTTTATAAGCATTCATGTGGTAGTCTGTGTTACTGTCAGGCCCACTTTTAAACAGCTAGTGTTTATGAAGACTGCTGTTCATATTGATGTCTGAGGTTTGATGATTACATAATTTATTGTAGTTGTGGAGAAATAGCTGATGGAGTTGCAAAGGTGGTTGAGTGAGTCACAGGGGCTATATGTAGGTATATAAAGTCTCATTCAGCTATTTCCTCTTCAAGATCACACGCCCTTTGTTGTGCAGCGTACTTGACAAGGAATCCGTAATAATCAGACAAGCCTTGAGGTATGAAAGACTCTTCTGCGACAGGTTGGACCCAGTGGGTTTTGCAGATATTAAATATGAATTAAATATAAATATCTGAGAGCTGCAGATACTCGGGCAGTGCCATCTGATATACTGTATATGTAGACTTCTGGGTCCAAAGGTACAACACCAGTCAGTGTAGAGCCACACCCTCACTGTGGCATAGATGGTCTGCATACTGCTGTGGTACTTGCCAAGTCCTGAAAATCTATAAAGGTACTATGTATGGCAAGATTTAAAAAAAATGTAAATCTAGCACTAAAATCAATCATGCAAGGAGGAGTTTTAAATAACATAAAGCAAACTATCAGATTCAAATCAAGTAGATAAAATAACCTAAATAGAAATAGATAAAACAGTAAACAGATTAAATAGAGCTGATGAAATGGCTGCACTGGATAAATGTTTGCTATTAATCTTCATGATACATTTTATGAGTAACTGTTTCTTGTCACAATTAAGGCAAAGTATACATGATAATTAGTGGACGTGACAAGCAACTTCTTGTATTGTAATTATGACAATTTCATAAGCACTGCTTATTAACTGTACATTTTTGGACGACTCACTCATTAAGTCGGTCCGCTATTGTCTGCAACACTTTTCTTTGTTTAATTATAGAGGAAGTGTTTCCCGTCTTACACAGGATATATTGCACCTTTCCATATTGGTCTGCTATTGCCTACCAAGCTTTTTCTCTTTGTTTATTTATAGCAGCTGTGTTTTCCTTTTTAGGTATGACATATTTTATGCTGCACACATCGTATGCATTTTGGCATCAATAATTCTGTCATTGATCCTGTGGTTTATTTAGGATTGTTGCAGAAGTAGACTTATCCCGGTTATATGTACACCTGCCTTAACATAGCCGCACTTTCTCATCCTGTCTTGGCAAACGTGTAACTGAAGAGCCAGGATGCAAAGATTTAACTTGATCAAACCATGTTTTGTCATTTTTTCCTGGGTGTCTTAATTCTATTGTTTTTTTTTTCTAGTATACTGGAGATCTACCCACTTGCAAGCCACATTTTACACACTTTACATCACTCTTCAAGTTTTACTTCTTTTTCCCATTTTAATTAAGGACCTGCAAACTTTCCCTCAACTGTATATAAGAAGAGTCTGAAAAATGTCTGCGTCCTCACATTCTGTTCATTGCAGGAATATTCAGCTTTTGATGCTTTCATATTCTTTAAGATTGCATGTTAAACCTGCTAACTTTCTTCAGTCCTGATCTGGGGGCTGAAATCCCTGAAAATGGATGTCAAAGCAAAGAACAAATCTCTTTTTCTGTTTAAAAGTTAAAGTAGTTGGAGTAGAAATCTGCACAGCTAGGGAAGTGAATATTTTCCAGAAGCTTATTCAGATTTTTTTGCAAATTATTGAATTTTTTTTTTGTCACCCTTTTCCATACATCTATCAATTAAATTTTACATTTAATCTTCAAAGTCTTTGAATTAAATTCAGAATATGTTGTGTTGTACAGAGCGCTTTAATGGAGCTGAGTGCCGTGGACCCCTGGGGGGCCTCAGGTGCTGCCACCGTAGGTTCTGCTGGCCCCTCTCCTCCACCTACAGTTCCTGCCCCTGCTGCCTCAGGCCCCTGGGGTCCAGCCCCCACAGACCCATGGGGTGTAGCATCACCCACATCCCCTACAACAACTGCAGACCCCTGGAGTGGTGGAGCCCCACCCACTATAGCTCCTCCTCCGGACCCCTGGGGCGAGACATCCAACAGAGTGAACAACATTGACCCCTGGGGAAGCTCAGGTAAGTAGCTGCAATGCTAGTCACACACTGGCTCTTTCGGCCATCAGGTCAGTGAGAATGTTTTCATGTCTCACTTTCTGAATTTCTTAACCTGTCTCCTGTTACGTGGATGAGAGGGGATGTGAAGACCTTAACTTCACCCCACTGTTCCTTTTCCTATCTTCATGACAACCCTGTTGCATTTTATGTCTTGCTGTCATGTCTTCTCATCCACTTTCACTTTGTAATGAGGAAAGCAAGCATGCCAAATCCATCCTCCATCTGTCTAAACTAGGGATTTTTTATCCTCTTGTTTCTGCTCAGGACTGACTGTGGCTGTGTCGCAACATGCATTCTCTCTTCTCTCCTACCTGTCTGCCTTTTTATCTATAAATTAACTTTTTATTATCTCTCCTTTACCTCCACTGAGCTTTGCATATTGAATAGGGAAAGTATCCTGCTAGACAGAAACAAAAAATCTGACTTAACTTGTCTTCACTTGTTCAGAAAGTGTTTTGAAAGAGGTCAATGAGAGAAAAAAAAGTGTTGGAACCCAGCCCACGTTCCTGCTCCCTCCTTATAGTGGATATTACCTGTAAGGTGCTGTGTTAACCCTACCCTACCCTGCATCTCCTTCCCTCCCCTGTAGCTGTGACACCCCCCAGTGCCGACCCCTGGGGTCCCCCAGTGCCTCCCAGCAATTCCTCCTCGGGAGGGCCAGTAGATCCCTGGGCAAGGGACGGGCCTGTCCCTGCCACTGACCCTATCACTTCTGACATCTGGAGTGGCACCGCTAAACACACTAATGGCACAGGTACATTCACACAAAAGCTACATGGACTCACAAACACTGGTATTCATACATTTTTGTAGCTTACAAATCTGGGAGAAGATTTATCAAGTGCATGCACGCAAATTAGTCGTCCTACATTTCACCCTCCTGTACTCTGTGTTGTAGTGATGTTTCATGTTGTGATTTATTAGTCGCTTTTTTTCTTCTACGTTCGCGTTTTTTTCTGCTCTTCACTCATTTCTCTGTCTTAGGAGATTTAGAACGACGAGGCTCCTTAACGACAGGCTGTGACAGTACAGGCTCACCAGTGCCATTTGACCTGTCGTCTCTTGGTACCACACTTCCGGTTCGTAAGACACCCGAGTCCTTCCTCGGCCCCAACGCAGCACTAGTGGATCTTGATTCTCTTGTGTCATCTAAACCCAAACCCAAACAACCACCTCCTCCTTCCATCTCTTCCTCTTCAGCGCACAACCCCTTCCTGCAGAACACAGGTAAGTAACAGGCAGTGACTTTAGTTGTGTGTGAAATACTTTAGACAGGTGAGCTGAGGTTTTTTTGTTTGTTTGTTGGGGGGCATCAGTTGTGCTCAAAATAGATATAATGTGCAAATGAAAATACATTAAAACATTGTTATATTAAATGTCCTGAGCCACATGTTCTACCATTATAGTTTGTAGAGAGGTTTGCTTAAAAATTGGTTTTTTAAGAACATCCCACAGCAACCACCCTTAAACCCCATTAGCCATTTTGGAGGCCCTGTGGTGACCTGAAAGCAGATCAGTCTCACATTTTTTGAACTAAACTAAACTAAAACCTTTCTGGAAAATGTGAATGCAACAAATTAAAGTGATTTTGGAAAATGTAATCAAAAACAACACCATTCAAGTAAGGAACAAATAGGAAAAACACATTTTGTGTGTGTGTGTGTTCCTGTAGATACTACTTGGTGAGGACCAAATTTCATTTTTTAACAACAACGAGTGAGGACATTTTTGTGAAGTGAGGACATTTTGGCTAGTCCTCACAAATTTTGACCCTGAAAAAGGGATTTTTGAGGGTCAAGACTGGGTTTTAGGGTCAGGTTTAGAATGAGGTTTTGGTTAGGGTTAGGCATTCAGTTGTGATGGTTAGGGTTAGAGGCTAGGGATTGTATTACATCAATGAGTGTCCTCACAAGGACAGGGGTACAAACAAGTGTGTGTGTGTGACATGTTCGGAACATAATATGTGGGTCAGATATTCTCTAGTGACTTTTCTTTTTTCCTTTTTTTTGTTTCAATATAAACTTTTCTGTTTTTCTGTCATCTCTGACCCTCAGGCTCATCTCCTGCTCCTGGCATGGCAGTGACTCCAGGCAGCACGATCTCCAGTAGGGGAGTTTCTCCAACACCGGCTTCTTCCAACCCGTTCGGAATGGCCCCGCCCATGACCTCCATCTCACCTCAACCCTCATCTCTTGGCCTAAGTGGTCTCCGCACCAGTCCTGTGCCTCCCAATCCCATGCTGGGCATGGTGCAACCAGGAATGGGCATGGGGCCGATGAGCGTGGGTATGGGTGCTCCAGGAATGGCCCTAGGCATGATGCAGCCCAGCCCCATGGGCATGCCCTACAGCGGCCTCTCACCCATGGCACCACCAGGTTCAGCGCTTTTGGGGCCAGGAGTTGCTGCACCCCCTCAGTTGATTTTGGGTGGGCCCACTGGAACAGGTGGTGTGATGGGGGCAGGAGGATCAGTGGGAGGTGGAGGAACGACGGGAGCAAGCACCAACCCTTTTCTTCTTTGAGGAAGTGTCACTACTACTTCGCTCACCTGTTTAAACCTCTTCTGTCCTACCTGCTGCCCCCTCATTCATCCCCTTCTTCAACACAATTTGTGTCCAGAAAGAAAAATTGTCTACATCTCTATATTTAAAGAAAAAAAATACAAAAAATTAAAAATTCTGTTTATCTTTTTCTTAGAAAGCATTATTTCATTTCAGAATAATTTTCCACAATTAGTTCCTTTCATTTCAGTATAGGTTATTTTTGGACGGTAAATGGAGATCTATTTATTTTTGTTTTAATCCTGCTCTGTTCTGTTTTGTTCTGTTCTGTTTTTTCGGTCCTGTCTGACATGAAGGTAAGTCTGTGAGTGCAGGAGGCTTTTTCAGTATTGTCTACATTATTGTGATATTACTGAGTTAAGAGGGAGAGGGGACATAGCCACTAACAAACTGAAAAGAGAAACTCTTGTACCTGACTCTTCCTCTGTTCTTGCTTAAGAACAAAGAAAACACTGAATCACTTAAATGAAATGAGTGCATGAAGGATGATATTTAATGAACTCCAGACATGCAGTGAGATATGGACTGAAAACCCTGCTTTAACATTTCAGGCACAATGTGGTCAAATTGTTTCAACTATTTCACTTTTAATTTAATTTAATATTAAATGTAATTTATTTTTTTTCCAATTT
Source organism: Channa striata (assembly GCA_033026295.1). Classification (NCBI taxonomy): domain Eukaryota; kingdom Metazoa; phylum Chordata; class Actinopteri; order Anabantiformes; family Channidae; genus Channa; species Channa striata. Next base: position 18,044,194 of record CM065175.1, on the reverse strand, counting down.
TTGGGAACGAATAAACAAGGAAAATCAAAAATGATGATGCCATTTAAATCATATGCTTATTTTCTTTTTTCTTCCTGGTTATTGTAGAAAACTAAAAACAGCTCAGACATCTGTGATCTGATGGGGAAAAATGAAGGGATGTTGAGTGTGTGTGTGTGTGTGTGTGTGTCTGTGCGCACGTGCAAAAGTGTGTGTGAATGAGTATGAAGTAGTGCAAATGCCTGTTTCTGTATATGTATCAATATCTGTCTCCATTTTTCCTGTGTCTGAACATATTGAGCTTATCAGAAAGGAAGAAATAATGACATCTATTATTCTTGTTTTCACTTGTATTAATACTGTGTAATGTTGGGATTCCAAATGAGGTATTATAAGGGTCACACGTTTCGTTGCCAATTTCCTTTTGATTTTTTTGGGGGTTAATTGGAAGCAGTTTTTTCCAGCCACATACTTCATATGGGATCCCTGGTGAACAAGTGTCCCAAAGCACCACTGTCCTTGTGTTTCATCTGCGTTTCCTCTAAGGAGAAAGATCTACTGATGTTTCTTAAAAAAGACAATTATCTCAATGAATGAAAGGAGAGAACACAGGGACTTGAAAACATGCTCCATGCTGTTCTTTTAATTAAGTTTGATGAATTTATGGTTATTTTATATCAACAAGAAAAATATCTTTTATCGGGTAAGATTGAATTTTGTGTGGTGTTGACTGTGAACATTCACATTTGAAAAGTAAAATGGAGAAAAATCAAAAGAAATTTATGAAATAAAACAAAAACACAGGATGTGTTTATAACCCGTGTTTTTCTTTATGCTGCAGAGTACAAAAACATAATTATAATAATTTTACACTTTTTTTTCCTTTGTAGCATCAAACACGTTTAACAATCTAATAACACCCTGCAACGTTCTTGCAGATGAGCTAAACAATATTACAGCATATTTATTTGAACACAGGTGAAAAAACTTACTAATATTGAACCTTGACATAGTGGAGCCAGTTGTGTCCTAACTGGATCCCAGACCTGCTCTCAGAGAAGATGCACAGTGGGGAGACAGCCTCGGCACAGAGTTTAGTGATCACGGCTGTGAAAAGTCTTTGTTTGAAAAGTTCTGTGTTATCCTTTTTTTTTTTTTTTACTCAGACTATGTGGGTCAAACAATCAGAGAATCCCAGTCAAAGTCGTCTTGGATCTCCTCACTGTTGCTGTGCATACTCTTTAATGGAGGACGTTGTCGAGGTGCCATAGACTGAGGCTGCATCACAGCTGAGACAGGAAGAGAAACATGGACTAAGACTACAAGTAAAAGGAAGTGAAACAATATTAAACAAGTTTATTTTACACAGTTACATGTCAGTGTAATAGCTCAGGTTGGTGGATCCATTCTGTTGGTGATTTTAATGTAAGTGATGGCGGATGTAGATGTAGAATCTTTGATCTGTGAAAAAGTGTATTTAGTGCAGCTGTGGTTAATGTGGGGTTCCCTCTTTGTCTTTTTTGGACAGTGTTGAGCGGTGGTGGAGAAATGCGAGGAAACCGAGAACTTGGCACTAAAAACTACACTTCAGCCTAAATAATACCTAAATAATAATTCCATTTGCTCTTGAATTCTCATTGCTAGTTGCAGTATTTGTACTGTAAATAAAGAGCTGATTACAGTGAATAGTTACTTATTGAGAATAAAAATGGGCATTAGTCTGTTGTTTTAAGACAGATTTGCTGAGAGTTGTGATAAATGCATAAGTTGTTATGCAAGAGTTATTATGAAGCCAAACTCTTACCAGCTGTGTTTGCAGGCTGTGGGAGCTGCGGTCTTTGAAGGCTTGGCCCCTGCATGTTCAGGGACCTCCTTGGCAGCTGAACTCCGTTGGCGGGGGGTACTATTGGAGAGTAAGGGAGAGGTGAGGGGTGAGTGAGGCTGGCGAGGGTAGGTGTTGGATTGGAGGTGAATGGTGGGACTTGCAAAGAGTGAGGTGGCCCATGGCCTAGTGGGGAGTTATTCCCAGAGGTGATCATGCCTTTCTGAGTAAAGAAGCGGTTCAGAGAGTCACAGAGGGAGGTAAAGAGTGCAGGGTCCAGGGCCCAGTCGCAGAGTTCCGCCTGCCGCATGCTTTCCAGCAGGTCTGCAGACGCAAACGAAAGGAAATGTTTAGACGCACACACAACCAAAAATTTTGCGTTAAGAGTACAAAATGCTTATGACCTTTTAAAAGAGAATTCTCAAACGTAGAAATCATGCCTTTTCAGAGGTTTCAAAAAACATTTACTTATTCATTAGGTATGAATAATTATAATTTTTATTGCTTAAATATTTGTAAAAATTGTTACAGTAGCTGCAAAAGGCAAACATCTTCAGACTTAAAATGGCAAAACATTGTTTTTTTTTGACACATTTGATTTAGTGAAAAACATTAATTTATTGCCATGCATGACATTTTTGTTGCATTTTCCTAGTGCTTCCCCCAGCAAATGACTACAAGTGGCTAATAAAGTGAGTTTTGTCAGGTAGCTGACTAAACAATCTGTCCTTTTCTTCATTTGCTTAATCCCTCACAGACGTATAAAAACCATGTCAATCATGTCAATCAACAAATTAATATCTCTGGTCTTTATGATCAAATACTCTGAGTGCATTACTCAGGGACATATCTCAGCCCTCAGCTGCTAAAACCCCATCCACCCATTCAAAGTTGATACCCATCACCCAAAACATAAAAACAACCTGGTGATTTCATCGTTGTTGTGGCTTGCTTAGAGTGCTCATGCTGACCTCTGTCCAACGCAACGTTAAAAGATTCGCTATGTGGGATTAATGCTGTTAGGGTTGATATTATTTTGTAATATAAAGGTAAAATGACATATAACAAAGACTGTGATAAACAGCACCGACCTGGGTGACCAGAGAGGTCTATGTTTGCCCAGTCTAGACTGCTGGCAATGCGGAAGCTCTCCTTCAGGGAATCTGTGTTACTGAACCAGTCAGGTGGCACTGCTGAAGTGAAGGGAAGGAGGGGTCTTTAGAAACTACTTTATCATCTCATACTGATGGTTTTATTACAATTCAAGCACTGCTGGGTCGATAAGTTAATGGGAGACTCACTGTTTTGTGGAATACGCTGTGTCTCAGGAGCATGTGGAGCTAGTGGAGCTTGTGCAGGTGGTGCAGGAGTCGGGTGGGGAGACATCGGTAATAGGGTCGGAGTGTGAAGTGGAGTAGTGTCACTGCTCGGGACAGCCATAGGAGCAAAATCCGCTGGAATGAGGAGTAAACGAGTCATGCATCAATGTGTAATTTATGAAGCTAATGCACACACACCCCACCTGTACACCCCTAGGACTTACACTGTGAGCCTCCCCTCTCACGCATGGTCTTGAAGAGAGACTTGAAGGATGCATACAAGTCCGGTAAGTTCAGCTCATCAAAGGTGAAACGCAGTGGAGGATCAGCAGAGGGGTTTGAGGAGATAACAGGAGGGGCAGCACATACAGAAGAGTTAGTGGGTCCCGCTGAACTGCAAACAGGCACAGGCGTTGCATGAGGAGTACTGGAGAATGTGGAAACAGATGCGGGCCCAGAGTTAGCAGGAAAAGACAGATTGGCATCAGAGAAAGAGGGAACAACCGGAGAAGCTGCAGACATATTTGAAGCAGAAAGAGGTGTAGCAGAAGCAGCCGGCATAGAAAAATTTGATCCAGGTGGACGAGGAGGTGGAAAGGAATTAATGGAGGACATAGGGGCAGCATCAGGGAGCCCAACTGATGGAGAGACAGATGGGTGAGGGACAGGGAGACTGGGAACAGTGCTCGGCATGTAGGGAGATGGTTGCTGGGGAAAAAACAGACAAGATGTGACATTAGGTGCTGTTTAATTCAGGAAAACGGGGAAAAGGGAAGAGAACAACTGTACCTTGCATGGAGGAGGAGAGAGAGAGGAAGGTGGTTGTTGCTGCATGTGTCCCAGAAGCTGGTGGTCTGTGTGGGGGGGTTGATGAGGGGAGGGTCCTCTGTCTGTTTGTGTCACCTGTAGTTGTGGAGCCTGTAACAGCACAGTGTTACTGCTGGTATCTCCATATTAGTCGTCACATACAAAATAACATGCTGCACAAAAAAACAGTGTAAGCAGTTTTCAAATGAACTATTTCCTCCACGGAAGAAGCCTCATCCAAAATACTGATGATGAGGTCTGTGGATTGTCCACAGTTTCCAGTTACAGTGTTTCTGCAAAGAGAGTCAGGCGGGGACGTATTTTTATGCTGTGAGCACAAACTATCGTAGACGTCCAGACAATGAAAGCAAAACCTGCAATATGAGTAGACACCACTAGATGTAACTGCAGCGTTTTCGTGTCTTTATCTGTCAAGGAACATACCAATATCCCTGGTCTTTATGATCAGATACCCAATGCATATCTCAGAGACATATCCAAAACCCCAGCAGCTAAATCCCCAACTACCCCATGCAAAGTTGATAAGTAGGTGCGAGAGTGAATTGATGTCGTGACGTACCTCCCGCGTCTCTTCTTCCTCCTCTGGGTAGGGACGTTTGGGTGCCCTGACTTCATTAACCACTGCTGGTCCATCCATTGTCCAATAGGAACCCTAGAAAGACACAAAGTTTTCAGCTTTCCAGTTCAAAAGAACATGACAAAAATAGCATATTCGTTTACACCATCACAACATAAAAAGTAGTTCACCTTGCCAGGGTCGTTCTGTGGCCGAGGAACTTTCCTGAAGCATTTATTTAGAGACAGATTGTGCCGAATGGAGTTCTGTTAATGACACAAAGTTTCAGGATGATATCATCTAGGCCTTCACAGTCTAATGGCAAATAATATTAAACATGCACATATTCGTCAGTGCCAAAGTTAAAACTGTTCTGCTGTAGCGATAATATCTACCTTCCATCCACGGCCCGCTCGGCTGTAATAAGGGAAAGTGTCACTGATCCAGGTGTAGATATCATTCAAACTCAACTTCCTCTCAGGTGAAGCTGCTATTGCCATGGCGATGAGAGTGGCATAGCTGTGAGGGGGTTTTCCTTTGGAATTAGATGGGGAGGGGTCTGGTAAAGAGGGTAGAAAGTCACCTCTTTCCTTCCCTCTGTCTTTCTTCTTGTCCCTTTCGCTTCCTCCCCCTCCTCCTCCTCCTCCTCCTCCTCCACCCCCTCCTCTCTCTTTCCCTGAGCGCAGGCTGCTGATTCCCAGCTGAGGAAGCCAGTCAATACTGGTGAGACTAGAGTCCAACTCGGAGGACATTGTTTTTCCTTTTCCTCTGTCCAGGGTCTGAGGGATCAGAAAAGGAAACACTAAAACGACATGTCCTTAAACATTTTGTTTATGTTCGAATAGTGTGACAAACATTGAGAAATGTCATAGTAGGTCCCCTTCTGCCTGCGATGTAACACTGAGCCTTTCTGTTCCTGTACTTCCAGCCAGCGTCAACTACAAACTAGCAAGTTCAAACACACGACACTTTTTACTGTTGGGATTATTACACACTGACAAGCAAAGACTTGTGCCTACACATAAGTGGGTCAATCCCACCTGCGTTATCAGTTTTCTCAGGAAGAAAAGTGTCTTGCTTACCTATCAGTATTCACTCGAGGCCGAAGGCCTTAGAAAGTGTTAATATTTGATGTGGTCATCAGCTATGCACAACTGCAGACAAACTGGTGTCTGTCCTCGGCTTCAGACGCCTCTCCTCTTCATGTTGATCCCCAACAGTCCTCGAATCATTCGTTTAGTGTGAAAACCTTAGTAACTTTAGAGAAACATACACAAAAACTTATCGGAAAGCTTCCTTTTTCTCTCCCTCCCTCTCCTTCCCCTCCCTTCACCAGAATGATGTCACTCACTCCTCCCCCTTTATGACATAAATTTCTGCACCGCCTCTGTGGGCTGGGGCCACAGGTTCAGATTTTCACAGCTGGAAAGACAAGTTTCTACCGCTGTGAGCCTGTCAGGTTGGATATAAGTGGTGGGACAAGCTGTGAGTTTTACCTAATATTTGAATTTTCCAGAAAAAAATGCAAAAATACACCAGGTCATATTTAAAGTAGAAGCATCACTTTATTGAAGCACTTTGTCAGTATGTATGAAGAGAAATCCAGTACAGCATCTATGTAACAGAATGACAGATGATGATCTCTCTACAGAGCACTGAAGAAGGCAAGGAGGCCAGTATCTGGGGACGGGTGGGCCAAGAGCTTCTGGATCTGTCAAAACAGCGGATGAAATTTTGGTTAGCCACTTTCAGTACATTCATGTACCATAATCTAAGGATCCCCCTGCCTTTCAGATGGAAGCTGTGTTTTATTTTTGTCTGTCAAATTAGAATAATTTAAACTATTTTTTTAGCCAAAGGAGATTTGCAGGTAACCCACAGTGACCACCCCACCAGGATAAGCACACACCTGACAAGATGACACGCCGTTTCCCCAACAGTCAACATGGCGTGACTTAGCTTCACATTCTTTCTTTTCATCTGTCCGTCCAGGAACTGGATTTTTCTCAAGACCTGAGCTGCAACTAACTCATTGGCTTAACTACAGCAATTAAAAGGCTATTCTTACAATCAACTGTTCATCATTATTTAGGCCAAAGTAGCAAACTTTTTATTTATTTAGAGTTTCTCAAATGTGAAAATTTTATATGTTTTGTCTTGCACTAAAATAAACTGAATATTTTGATTTGGACAGTCAGTTGGACAAAATTAGCCATTCAAAGATGTCACCTAAGACTGTGGAAAAGGAAAAACAGGCACTCCAAATATTTTCTGACAATAAATGTTTTGAGAAAAATAATAGATCAATAATGCGAGAGATAAGTAGTGGCAGCCCTACATTGGACACATTAAATTTGCTTTGATATCCTGTCAGGCTTACATTTATGACACACGTGAACAAAAAACAGTATGTCAGAGTATCAGAGAGAGACTGTACTAAGCACCTCCTTAAAGTTGGGGTGTTTGGCATCTTGAACCAGCTGCAGCATAACAGCCTCTGTGGTTGTGAGGTAGGCGCCGCTCTGCTTCAGTCGGGACAGAGAAAACAAACGGTCTGTCTGGCTGTGGAGGGAGACACAAAGGTCTGTAGTAAGATACACTGCAGGTACACGTTTGTCTCTATTGCTATGATTAAACAGAAAGCTGGCACCTTCTGGATGAGACCGCATCGGCGACAATATGAACCTCTATTCCCTTTTCAAGCAGATCGAATGTTGTGCACTGACAAAAGGACAGAGGAAACAATCATTCAAAAACTGTGGAGGCTCGGTTCCACTGCGGACTAGAAAAACCAGAAAACTTTAATTACTACATTACACAATAAAAACTCAATAGCCTAATTGTCATCGGTCACATTGTCACATATGACATACTTGGTTTCTAAACTAGCTTTGAAAAGTTGTTAATGGCTATTTTATAGTCTTCTACAAGGTTTTCAAAAGCAAAAGCTTGTTCAAAACAAGACAACTATACATATTTTTTTACAACTTACTGCAATACAGGCATGTGTTTCTATTCCACACAGTATAGCCTGTTTAGGGTTCCCGAGATCCTGCAGTGCCTTCTCCACCTCTTCTGTCATCATGGTGAATGAAGTTTTGGTGTGAGCCGTCAGGTCTGCAGCCCCCAACTCTGGTACCGTCGGACCCAAACCTTTAGGGTACTGCTCTGTCAGAATGGGAGGGATCCCCAAAACACGACAGGCCTGTGAAACACAGAGTGCACACAGATTTAATATGATCCATTTCAAATACTTATTCATACTTCCAACCTAATAAATGATTGTTGGTTATGGCAGACGTTTAGTGTGTGTGTGTGTGTGTGTGTGTGTGTGTGGTCAGTTTTTCCAACCTGTAGCAATCTGGATGCATTGCTGACAATGTTAGTGAACTGGAAGATGTTGGGCCTAAACTTCTCCTGCATGTCACACAGGAAGAGAACTGCATCTTTGGACGCCAGCCTGCCAATGTTGGCCACTGCAAAAGAAAGATCACGAACAGATTAATGATATGAGACAACATACAACAGATGCAATGTACACAAATGTAACCACAGCATCATGGATCAAATAATAAACGAAGTTGACTTACTCTTGTTGACTGAATGTTTGGAACTGCGACTGTCAGTGTCTCTGTAGGAAGTCACACTGTCAAGTTAAAGTGTTTTTTCATGTGACGCCCCTTGAGTAAAAGAATATTTAGGGATGTTAATTGAAGTTAGTAAGACTGAACACAAAATGCATATTACATTGTTAACCATACAAACCGCCACCATATGAAATATTTATTGTTCAAAAACGCTTTTAAGCAAATATAGCTCAAAGTCGAAACAACCTAACCTAGCATGTAGCTCGTTAACTTGTTTGTTAACGCCACCTACGAGCGTTGGCCAATAGAATTACGCGTCGTCATAATTGACGGTTCCTTCAGTCACTAGTAGCCAGTGTTGTTCGCAGATGGGTGGGAACAACAAACTAACAGTGGCCTGAAGATGTCTGACAATGCAGAGTCGCCTACGGAATCCCAAAAAGAGGAGTCACAGCCACCATCGGACGACTCGGCGACAAATGAAGAGAAGAAAAAAAGTAAGAGAGCATAATACGTTAAAATTTTCAGCCAGTTAGAGAAATAAATATAAATTTTATGAAAAGTGTTTCCAAAGCTAAAGAAACCAATTCCGGGTGTGTGACGTGTATGAGAATTGACAGTAATTTTGACCAACAGGAAAGCAGTGTTTTTCTGCTTTAGCCAATGAACGTTTACCTTTTCCCTCACGTGGTACTGCCGGGAAGGTAAAGCTAACGCTAATTTGTTTTTATGCCTACGTACGTTTTTGTTGCTGTTTGATACATAATTTTACAGAGAGTATGTGTTTTATGTAATTTATTACTTAAAATGTGATGCCATGCCAATGCCAATACCAATATCATACATTGCACAAAATTGTTTTTAGGTCCAAGCTAACAACCTCCAGTTAGCTCAAAAGAATCACCGGCTACACAAATATTCGTTTTGTTATTTGACGTTTCCCTGTGTTACATGTACAATAAGCAGTTTTGTCTTATAAAGACTTATATTGTCATATATTATCAGTTCATACATCCGCTTACACAAAAGTGCCCCACTACAGGACTTGCAGGTTTTGACAACCACATAAAAACCCACTACATAAAACAGTGTTGTAAAACGTTTATTAAATATGTATATATTGCTTATCTATGCTAAGTAGTGGGCCATTTAATAACATCACACACTTTTATTAATGCTGCCAAGTATTTAGACTATAAAATGTTATTTATGAAAAATAAATTAACAAATTATAACCAGAAGGTGTTTAATAGATGCAGAAGGTAACAGAAACTGGGAATAAATCAGTACAGAATGCAGGTAATAGATAATAGATTAAACAAGCACTTTTGCAGAATGTTCCTAAAAATGTCATTTTACATTTGCCTGGACCTGTCTGGGTGGTAGTAACAGTTTGACTTTTATTATCTGTTTTTTGTAGTTGATGTTCTGTTGAAAGCAGTAGGAGATACTCCTATAATGAAAACAAAGAAGTGGGCTGTGGACAAGGGAAGGACCGTACAGTCCCTGGCTCAGTTTATCTCTCGCTTCCTCAAACTGGATGCAAATGAACAATTAGTAAGTAATTTTACCAAAGTCATGTGTCTGAAAATGATTTCCCGCTTCATGTTCTTGAGGTTTCTATTCATAACACAAATCTGTCTCCTTTCAGTTCATCTATGTTAACCAGTCATTCGCCCCCTCACCGGATCAAGAAGTAGGAGTCCTTTTTGATGTGAGTACAAGTAAACAGCTTTTATGCCCCATGTTTGTAGTTAGTTCTTAATTTATTACTCATATTCCTTTAGTACGTAAAATTACTGTCAGCAATCACTAGTTAATTAAAACCAATAACAACACAAAAGAGCAGTTTATTTATAAGAAGTATTATTTTAGTGGGTAAAACAGATCTGTTGTTGAGTGAAGGGGATACTGAGTGATAACAGTGAGAGCTACAGATGTGTGATTGAGCACATGCATATTACTACTTCCCACTGGTATGCAAAGGACACAGAATTCCATATACAAAGGAATGTAAAGCAGGATGCAGCAGTGAGTCTCCCAGAGGAAAGGCAAGCTGCTGACCAGAAGTTTTAAATATTGTTGTGAAATATGTTTACACACGTTCAGCTCCACTGATGGCTGGAATTAAAATTTAGGAAAAGGTTAAACGACTATGCACCTAAAATTTTCCCACATGCGGGCACATTTTGGGGGCATAGTCGTTTAACCTTTTCATGAATTATTCGTATAATTTGTGAGCAAGTAGCAGGACTTTCACCAGCAGAGGGGGCAATAAATTGTAAGCCCCATGTGAGTCCTGCCAAAATCCTCTGCTGCTGATTAATTTCTTGAGGAGTAACAGCAAAGACTACAAAGCCAGAATTCAATGCCGCTAGCCAATCATGTCACTGCACTCAATGAGTATTTATTTCCTTTTTCTTTTCTTATTTTTACAAGGTTTGACAAAGATTTTGTATCATTTTGGAACTGTACTGTTAATGAAATGTTTAAATAGTTTTACCGTTTGATTTTATATGTATCTTTATGTCTTTCTCCTGCTCTTTTTCAGTGTTTTGGCAGTGATGGCAAGCTGGTTCTGCATTACTGTAAATCTCAGGCCTGGGGTTAAACCGCTTTCTGTAATTCTACCTTTGACACTTCTGTAGAGTCATTCTCCAATGTAATTTTTTCTTCATCATTTGTTTTCTTTATGTTTTTATGTAGATAAATATTGTAAATAAATACTTGTGACAATATAAATCTCTTTCCTCAATTTTTTTAAGGCAGCATGCTTGGCACCCAAAAATAAACACTTAATGGGAACAGGATTTAGCTTTGCACTGTACTTGTGCTGATTAGGGTAAAAGCACAAGGAAGAGCCCTTTCATTTGCTCATAAGCTGATTCACACTTTCCTCCGCTCTCTTAGTATAATAATTGTGTTGCAATGTTGTGCAACTTAAACCAGCAACAAAGGTGTTAAGAGGTTCAAAAGGGACCGACATCGGAAGTGAGAGAGCACTGCAGGAACAGATGGACTTAGAGGGATTACATGATGAAGGATGGGTTTGTGACATAAATTCCCCAAAAAGACAGAAAGGAGAGTAGAGTGCCGTGGAGACGGACACTCAGTCGCTCTGTCAGTCTTGCATCTTTTTCTCACTGTTGGCCTGGAGGATTAAAGGGCGAGTCCAGCTGAAGAGGTAAGGGTCACTGATGCTCATCCTGGAGGAGACAAACTGATGACCGAGGGGAAAGATGAAGATGGACAGTGGCACTGAGCATCTCTTCAAGATGGAGCAACTAAAGTCAGGCTTTTAAGGAGCTTTTTGAATAAAAGGCTCTTGAATGAGGCAGAGAAAACATGACTGTAGGCTCACAGGACTGAGGAAAGAGACATGAAAATTAAAATAATTATTTTACCTCATGTTTGAGCTCAAGTTCTACAGCGACAAAAAGGGGTTTTTGGTAGGTATGTGTCCTATCATTTATTATTTTAATGCTGAAACTGATCAGATAAAAGTTTATTTTACAGTTATATATGTAAAGGTTTTTGCATTTCTTTGATGTTTGATATTGTAAACAACTTGAACAGTTTTTAGGTTTTGAATATGAATATTACACCATTGGTTTAGGAATTGTTTTAAAAATATACTAGTTACAGCCCCACAATGGCTAAGATGCATTAAGTATGACAACTATGAAAGATAGCAAGTATCTATGACCTAGTTGCTGATATTAGATTTTGAATGCAGGATATTTGAAGCAAATAATGTCTGTCCAATCTCTGTCTAAGACATATAAATGCTAATATAAATCCAATAAAGAAATATGGAGATCTCTCTCCCTGTACTTCTATCTAATGTTAAAATATTAGCATTATAAATCAGCAGTTGCATTTTGCTCATATATTATAAACGGTCTCTGTAAGTTTAAACCTACTTTTAAAATCAGACTTTTAATTCTAGTTAAAAATGCAGTACAGTATCATCCAGTACACACCTCAGCTGTTTTATTGAACATTCTTTCATGGTTGTAATCAAATGGTTGTGTTGTCATTTTTTGTCAGCAGCACTTAGGTAACAGAAATCCCCGTTAATGGTTAGTTGTGTAAATCAAGGCTTGTCCTCTGCTGTGTTTCAGGGACTGTGGGCTGACGGGGGAACGTTGAATGAAAGCAAGACAGAGACAGCAGAAATGGTCAGAGTTCACTTCACACCAAAATGCACCTAACACAAGCAGATTAAAGCAGATCATCAGGGGATTACTAGCAGGAATTTCATTTTGATCTGTGGCTTATCTATAATTTCATCAAAAAAGTAATCTCTTCTTTTGCTGCCTTTCATCTTGTCTTTTGCTTAGGGTCCGGCAGCGGTGTTGATAATAAGTGTCAGGGTCAGGCCTGAGGACTGAGGCATTAGTCAGGGTTAGCATTCATTTTTTTACTCTTCCATAACCTCACTGTCTAAACAGCTGGATGACCTCAGGCAGCATGTGGACTGCAGAGCTCATCGTCACCTCACGGACACCGTAGTTTTAGCCTTTGTGCGCTCCGTTCAGTCAGTGAATTTCCCTTTCTTGGCAGGTGATGACTAACACAAAGTGGTAATGTTCCTTATCGCTTCCAAGATAATAATTTTAAATGACATAAAGTACTGTAGTCATAGTGATCTAAACAAAGCTGCCTGCAAGAGTTCAGGGCATGTATGACCCCCTCACTAACTCCAGTCAGTATCACAGTGAAGCTGTCTGAGCAGCGTCCTGCCATGTCTCTGCACCCCACTGGTCTCTCCTACTGTCAACCTCTGCTCACCTAAATCCTCACTTGTACATTTTTTCTTCCATCTGTCCTTTCCCACGTGTACCAACTTCACGCATCTTATCCTGTCTCCTCTCTCATTCTCTTTTTAATCACGCTGACTTTACAGTATCCATTCGTCAGCTTTGCTGTATTATCTTCTGTCTCTACTGTTACATCACGTTTATTTTTGCTTTCCATTTAAACCTGGCGGCTCATCATCTCCTAAACCCACCCCAAAGCATCCGTCCTTCCCTCTCGGTTCCATCTGTGACCGTATTAGTAGCCTTTGTCCTCTTTGTGTTATTTCCACGTGCACTGTCACCTTTCTTTTCCTTCTTTGTCTTACTTTCTCCCGTTCTCTTGCTCTAACCAACCCCTCGCCTCACGCTTCTCCCTTGTGGCCATGCTGGAAGGTCTGTCCCGTCGCTCTCGCTCCCTGCTCTCCCTGACCTTGACCACTCTGGCTCTGGCCCTCTCCATCCTCGCTCTCTGCACCTCCTACTGGTGTGAGGGCACACATAAGGTGGTCAAGCCCCTCTGCCTGTCGCCTGTCAAAATGAAGAACTGTGGTCAGAACAACAGCGAGCCTTACACCACAGGTACTGAGATGTTACCTTGTCTATGACTTCTGTGCGTCATTGCTGTGCTTCCTAATGCTTTATTGTTCCAACATAACCCAGTTTTCTCCTTTAAAATACTAATTCTAATGTTCACTTTTGGAGGTACACCTTAATTTCTTCCAGTTTGACAATTATTATTAGTATTAAAGTGTAAATACAGTGTAGAAATGCATATGGTTCAGCTGAATTACAAAATGTGTAACATTAACATTCTTGACTTGAAAACAACTTTATCTTATAATATTTATGCAACAAATATCGTTTATGTTAATGAATTAGTGTGATTGGTAAAATTGTTTCTATATTATATAAACTAATCATAAGTTTTATTGTAAAATATAATTCTGTAACCAGTAGCTGTTAATTCAATGCAGCAGAATAGGAACAACTATGTTTCCCACTTAACAATAATGAATCTAGAGTATAAAGTTGTATGATGGTGTATATCAAAGTTGTTCTTAAGTACAGAACTTGTGTGTGCCGTGTTCTTTATGTTAAAGGAACATTTTATAAGATTTTACCTTTGGCAAAATGTAGATCTGTGCTGAGTGGAAAATATTGCCTCATTGTGCCTATAATCCCAGTATCTGTTGCAACACGTTCATAGACACACCTAGCGTTTTTACACTGGGCCTTTGTAATAGTTCACACTGTTTGTGACCAGGTTCGATCCATCACAGCCAAAGGTTTGTCAGATACATAATCTTTGCAGGACAATGTATTCTTTTCTGATGCTTTGAAAATCATGGCTTAGTTAGTCCCAGTAGTCTAATTTCTGAACACATTAAACCATCGCCTGGGCAAAACTAAATAGGATATGTATAATTATTACAAGAATGGACCTTCACAGCCAGTCAGCAGGATCCTTCATTTCTGGGACCTTAATGTCTCAGTGTACATTAATCCACCAAGAGTTGAATTAAGGATTCAAACAATCCATAAGGCAAATCTTGTTTTGCTGTGTCCACTTCATGGCTAGGTGTACCAACTAAAGGGGACACTATATGTATATTATATAAACTGTATAATAAGTTATGTCATGGGATTATTAGCATGCCTATGTGTGTGACCTGTTGGCAAATATGTGTATTGTCACAAAAGCCTCCTAAAATGTGATGCACAGGCAACATGGAGCTTTCTGACCGAAATTAACAACATTTTGGTCACAAATCTTATTACACAAGCACTAAATGTCACGATCTTTGCACAGTGTCACTGCATCACAACCAATAACTAACCTGCACGATTATACTGACTGTCCTTGGTTATGACATTGTTATGACATTAAATCTCTTTTTACCCATAACTTTGTCCCACAGTGAACCTATTGCGGCTTAGTTTTAATCTGTGGGGTGTGAGGTTGGCTCTCAGTGATTTATTTGAACATGAACTGTTCCCTGGTCCTTATTTTCTCAGGAGATATGATTAATCCTAAACAAGATTAACAGCTCTTATTGCATAAATCGATCTACCTTGATCACTACTTGTACATTATAAAACAGGATCTACCTTCAGCAGCTCACAGTGATGCGCCTAACTCAGCTAAAGTGCTCTTTGGCAGGGTTGCATTTAAGGCCAAGCTGCGAATAACAGACTTAAACATGTTTTGTCCTTACAATCCCATTCCAAACAAAGTGTTGATTTTTTTTAAATGCTCCAGTTTTTCCCTATAGAAGCAAAAGGTGGTTGTGTGCTATGTTATGATCTCACTGATGATTTGTTGTATTGTGATTTTGACAAACCTATTTATACTGATGAGGTAAGACTGCATAAACTGTATCCGCGGCTGATATAACAAGCGTAAGTCAATGTCATCTTGTTTTGTCACGTAGAGAGTCCTACTCAAAACCCCTTCAACCGCACACTATCTCCTGCCAGGAGAGAGGAGCTGGCCAGGATCAGACAGCGGCAGCTGGCCAACGCGTTCACTACATCTGGGAGACAGGGGAAGACAAGTTTGCATTCAGATACTTCCACACAGGTTTCTGGGAGAGCTGTGAGAAACACAGTGACGGTGAGACCACAAAAGATGTGTCTTAATACATATAAACTCGCTATCTTTGTCCTGGTCACAGTACCTTAAGCTTTTAGGGATGTCATTGTTTACAGTGTCCACCAAATCAGTTTATTTTAACTTAAATATTAATCATAATGTTTTTTTCTAATATGTGAAATGTGTTGGTAGGAGAGAAATGTCGGAGCTTTATAGAGTTAACACCCGGAGAAACACAAGGTAAGTTCTGTATATGTTCTGTTAAAACATACACAGTGTAAAAATAAAATGTTATAACATTTATTTAATTGTTAATTGAGTATTATTTTAATATTTTAAAATGCTGCAGGTGTGCTGTGGCTGTCAGTTATTTCAGAGTTTACGTACATCGGCCTCCTTGGCATGGGCTTCTTACTGATGTGGCTGGAAGTGTTATGCTCTCATAAAGAGATGCACTCATTAAAAATCAACGCCTATGCAGCTATCTGTACTGTGTTATCAGGTGAGATGTAGTGTGTCCTTGGATTTGACTTTAATAATATTCCTCTCGCTAACTTAAAAACCATCAGTGACTAAATATTTTCTGTTTGTATGGTCATTTGTGTTTCCTGCATATAGTTCATAGATTTGTTTGGTCTCTTATTAGGTCTTCTAGGAATGGTGGCTCACATGATGTACACCACAGTATTTCAGATGACCGTCATTGTGGGCCCCAAAGATTGGAGGCCTCAGTCCTGGGACTACGGCTGGTCATTTGCGTAGGTGGCTGCTATTTATTCAGACATGTGCATAATACACCTGTTACTTGCAGATTATATGGATATATTTCTCATACACCGTAACTATTTCCTCTCTTCCTAGTCTTGCCTGGGTGTCCTTCAGTTGCTGTATGGGAGCTGCTGTGGTTACACTCAACTCCTACACCAAGACCATCATTGAGCTCCGTCGCAGACAGAGGCTCAGACTGGAGGAAGCAAGAGCTGCCACTCACGCACCATCCTATGATGAAGTTGTTCCGGGAGGTGGGCTCTACTCTGTGAGTGGCTTACTGCAGTGTCCAGACGGCATGATTGACGTGGCGTGGGCCCCGAACGGCAGCATGATTGGAGTCGGAAATGGTGATGTACCAACACTGGTTTTGGTTGGAGGATGTGGACCAGAGGGATGTGAGGACTGCGAGAGAGAGATGGATGAAATGGAGGAGGCCATGGACCGGGTTGATTCACCTTGTTAGGGAATCAGTGATGCACATATTAACTAATATGTGAAATATGTGGAAAAAGTAAAAGAGACTATTACTGTGCTGGAAAAGGTTTGATATGTGCGAACAGATCCTGGTTCTCTTTTCTTCCACCTTGACCCTGAATGAATTTGGGACATTAACAACCAGGTTTTAACAGCAATGAAATGAAAACATCTGAAATGTAAAGACTACACTGTGTGTTTATGTCACACTTACATGCAAGACTGCATGTTCTCTGGGTTTTTCTCAGTGCCTCATGGTAGGAATGTAAATTTTTCTGTTTTATTTTATCGTTTGCAATACACCAGGACGACCGTCATTTCACTATTATTATACTGCACTTATAAGATGGATGTTTCTTCTTCTGTTGAGACCCAACAGAGTAGCCTGTCTGTAAAAGTAATTATACAATATATTTTCATTTATCTGAGTGAGACACTCGTCGTGTTTGTTGAACGTTTCTCTCTCTCTTGTGAAAATCTTTTGACAGATACAGCATTTGGATGTAATGCATGTATACCAGAAACAAACAAGGTCTCTGTGCAGATGCACAGTCAAGCCCATCAGATAGACTCATAGAGATAGAAAGATTACAGAGATTTTGAAAAGTCTGCTCTCTGATGTTGAACAGAAGATTATGTGTAAACCAGTAATCCCGAGTTGGATGGAAAGGAGGAGGAACCAAGGAGAGATGGAGGCATGTGAAGGGATGAAGATTGGGGGTGGGGGTGGGGGTGTATGTGTGTAGAGGAGGGATGTTTGTGGTTCAGAAAAAGTAGGAAAGAACTGCATGCACACACTATCATGGTCTGCACACACACACACACACACACACAATGAAAACGTCACACAACTAAGTAAATAATAATCTGAGATCTGAAGCACAATTTTTGTGCACCATCATATTATGGAGTCCGGTTCTAGGACAAAGATTTATTTCCTGGGAAATTAACATCAAAAGGCACAAAGGTGTGTGAAAATCTTTATTCAGCAGAGCACAGCACTTAAGAACTACATTTCAACATATGTACAAATGTTTTTACAATATAACATATAGGTATGATACTAATTTGATATACTGAGTATCAGTAGAGAATCTAGTGGCTGCACTTTCATGTCCCAAATAAATACATTCTGTCCATGTGTGGAAACACTATGCCAGAATTTGTCTCTCAAACCTCTAGTTGATATAAATTCACTGACAAACATTGTGACAGTCAGTGTGAAACAACGTTACTCAAAGGTTAGTTCGACCAGGACCCTGAGGAAAAGAGTATTTACACTGAATGGATGAGTCGATTAAACAACAGGAAGGGGAAGAGGAAAACACAAAAGTTTAAAAGCATCACAAGACTAATAAGAAGGAAAATCGGAATGTCTTTACTCTTTGAGCGGTTCGTAATGGATGAGACGCATTGCGTTCTCATTTTCAATCACTCCTGTGATGAACTCTCCCTCAGCCAGCCGCTCTGAGAGGTGAAAAGAGAGAACAAGGTGTTAGAGTGGACACAAATCAACGCAGAAGAAATACAGAGTGAAATAAACGTGAGGTTAACACTGGACTCCTGTATCTTTGTGAAGTCACGTTAGGTTTTCATGTGTGCCCGTCGGTACATAATGAAGCCGTGCTGAGCATGTGCGTCCAGGTGGATTTGTCGTTATTATTTAGCCTAACAGCCGACTGTAAAATGTGATCATCACTGACGAATATGGAAATTGCTTCTGAGTTAGCAGGAACTAACACTGATTTTATTTCTCTGGCGTAAATGCAAAGTGATACTACCGTTGTCTTTCTTTTCGAAGTAAGCCCACAGCTTGTTGGCTCTCTTCTCTGGTGTGTTCTCATCCTCTGGTAGCTTGCTCTGCTCCTCTTTGGGGATCAGCTTGAAAATGGCCTGAGAGGGGGTTGGGTATAAGACGGGTGATAACACTGCATCATTTCTATTACAAGAATAATGTATGAAAAATACACACTGTGCAAATGACAAACGTGTAGAAGCCGAGAAGCAGGTAATCTGTTGGATGAGTGAGTGAGCTCACTAAGTTAATTAGTGTGTTGTGTGTGTTTATCAGGCATTTCGTGGAAAACCACTTGACATTTACAGACAAGCTTCAAACCATTACTTTCCGTCATGGTCTAGTCCCTGATTATAGCTATCACTTACGGCTTATGCTCATTTTGTGTGAACAAAACAAAGTCTAATAGCCTGCAATCAAATCTAGCCCAAAATGCAGCGTGCAATCTTCCAATGATCTGTCAACCAAATGCAGCACGAAGAGCAACCCTGGAGGCTTTCACCATGTCTGTGTGCTGTATATGTGTGTATGTAAAAAAACATTTTAATAGCCCACAGCACTGACTGACAGGTTTGCGTAGACATTTTCACATAGTCTATCTGCTGTGAGCCACTTACAATCCAGCAGCTTGTAAATGACTGTGCACTTTAGGTTCAGGCCTTTAAGTGTGTGCCCCACTTAGAGTCCACGCATTCATCTCCCACATTTAAGACACCTAGATTAATATGGATCAGTGCCAAGACTCGGGCCACAAGCCAAACACAAAGATGCCATCTCTTTTCTCTCTGGACTTGCCCCTCAGATCCTGTGGTCTGTGCACTTCACACTGTGAGCTCATAGATAACAAGCTTGTGAAGTTGTAGTCAGATTAAAACAAAGCCAGGCTGTGTGAAGCAGCTGCACACGACCCTGTTTACTGTATTTATACTGAACTAAGTTTGTTTATTTCTGCTTATGTTTCCTTCTTTCCACATGTATTTGTAATGTATTTGGCCCATTCTGTGCAATATATAACACCAGTGTTTTGCAGATTAGGAAAAATCTAATTTTGTTTATTGGTGGAGTTTCCCAGCTTTAAATTGTGGCTCCTTTGTGCTGAGCACGTAAACCTGATGCATATGGACTCTTGCCAGTTGGCCAGGAATGAAATCCCATTACAATGCTAGCTGGATCCTCAGCTGATCTGTTTAAACCTCTTAAAATTTTATAACATTTGTTTAAAAGACAGGATAAGAAACTTTACATCCTCCATCAAACTAAATTTCACTAGTCCAATGCCCAAAGTGACAGTCTTATGAATAATACGACAGTGGATTTGACTGAGCAATGATGAGCCAACCTATTAGCATCATTCATGAGTAAGACTACATATAATGTCTGAATGCGAAAGCTGTAAGAGAGATTATTGGGAGTTGGAGGTTCAAATAAGCTGCTAATTTGTTCTGCAATTAGGACTGAGACCTAAATACCATGAGAGGGATGGACACTTTTCAACAAACAGCAACACATGGACCTTATAGGACAGGAGGGTCCAACTCCGGGCATCGGGGGGACACAGTCCTGCTTGTTTTCTAACTACCCCTGCACAAACCTCGTTCTCCAGCTTCTGACTGATTGAACACACCAGATACCAGATATCAGCAGTGAGTTGTGCAGAGGGAGTTAGAATACAAGCAGGACTGTGGCACCCGAGCCCCGGATTTAAACACGCCTGTCATAGGAGGTGAACAAAACAAATGGAAAACCAGATCAGTGAAACTCCGGTCATGGATGTAAAACATTCAGGGAACTGTGATGTTGAAGACTTAAAAAATGTGGCTTCTATTTGCTGCTATTGTGTGCAGTATCATCGTTACCTGAATTTTTTTTTCTCCACTGTGACTATGACGATATAAAAATAAACTGAGCATGACTTAACATCTGACTTAACTTATTATAGCTCACAATTAGTCTCTGAAAACATCTTGATATGTCTCGACAGCTGTCTGATATGGCCTTTGAGAAATAATAAAAAGCTAAATGAAGACAGCAGTTTTGAAATTTGTCTTTAAGCTTTAGAAGCATCATAGAAAGGAACATAGAACTTTTGGTCCTACTTAAATCACAATGTCCCTCACCTTTATTATCACTCATTTCTTCTCTACCTCACTCTCACCTGGCAGATCTCGGTCACTTCTGACTTGTTGATGTATCCATTCTTGTCCACATCAAACAGGGAGAAGGCCCACTCCAGTTTTCGGGTCGTCTTCCCTGTGGAGGTCATGTGCAGTGCTATGATGTACTCCTTGAAGTCCAACGTGCCATCATCGTTGGTGTCAAAGGAGCGAAACACATGTCGTGCATAGGACTTGGCATCGCTGTCTGGAAAGAAGCGGGAGTAGATCTGCTCAAACTCCTCCGGCGTGATGCGTCCCGTTGGGCACTGCTTCTGAAAGTTCTCGTACCATTGGCTGATCTCAGTTTCAGTGAATTTGGTGTTGAGCTTGAGGTCCTCCAGGATCTCCTTCGATATTGCGCTACTGGTGGAATTTCCCATGATAGTTGCTCTGAGTGTCTGTTGCCAGTAAGGATTTAGTTCTGTCAAATTCCTCAGCAACTATTTACTACTTGAAATCTTCAGAGACTTGCCGCCCAAATTTCTTTTTTGTCAAAAATATCTTCTTTTGGTGTTAAAGGCCAAACAGAACCCTGCAAATGAGTAAAATGTGACTATTTACTCAGCAACAGTCAGGATGGTCATAAATGTGAAGAAAGCTTACCTGTGTGCTGTGCGATCAGACGATGGCCGAGAATTGAATGTCTGTCTTGACAGTAAGACCGTGTGATTTAAGGAGGGCAGGGGAAAATACCGACTGGGTTAATTCTGTTAATGCGGGATTTAAGGTGGCTGAGCTTTTGACTGAAATGAACCCCTGGATTCTAATTTGTACTACTGGGGCTGGAAGTCTAGAAAGATCTGCATGACGTCACTGGGTTCATTCTTGGGTTAAATTATTTCTACAGGAAGTGCTCTGACTTATACTTCATGGCAATTTATCCAAGATGCTGATAATAGTAACAACAACAACCTTACTTAAAACCACTAATTATTAATTTAACTGATGCATTTCATTGTGATCTCATAGTCCTAACTCTGTGTAACAAATACATATTTAAGTAATAATCACAAACACTTTAACATTGGTTTGGTAAACTGGGCATGACACTAGCAGTCGGTCAAGGAAATTCTGAACACGCTGGTTGATAAGGTAGGTTCCGGTTGTCAGTAATATGTTACTTCAAGATTATTATTCAGTTGACTTCAGTATTATGTCTGGCATTTCAGTGCTGGCCTTTCAATGGGTTTAGTTGACCGCTGACATCTAATTCCAGACTGCCATCTGTGCAGTTCCCTACCAAAGTTATCTCCAATCCCACCTCCGCCTCTCACACTGTTGTCACTGCCAGCTTTCACAGCCTCTTTCCTGTCACACGTGAGCTCTGATGCTGCTCTTTTTTTTTTTTTACTTTTCTGTCACTATCCCGGGTTTGTTTTCCTGGTCTTAATCTTTCCCGTGTCCTACTCTTAATTTTTGTTCCCTTTCTCCCAACTAAGGGCATCCTGCTTTACACATCGACACACTAATTACTTCAGTTTCACTTTCCACCCAGGCCCTTATAACTCAGTCCTGAACTGTTGGGCATTTTATGGTGCAGTATATGGTGCCCATTATTATTCTCCACACCCTGTAGCAGGCGTCACAGTAATTATCGGCACATTAGTCTCACTTCACGCACTTCACACTTAAGTTGACACATTTACGTCAACCCTTTGTTTTTGTGTGTGTGTGTATGTGTGTCTGCTCTGATTAGACTGAAAGTATTATCTTGATTGTCTTAACTGTTTTTTCAGAACAACTTAGCGTGGGGGTGGAGGTGTATGACAAATTTTATGTGTTACATAATTACACAATGGGGTGTATGAGGAAATGGGACAGCATTTTGTAGCACTTCTTTGATTAACCCTATCCATAAACTCTATGATTATAACCCACACTTTATTTTGCAGCAGAATTTTCTTTGATCCATAAATATTCTCGGTGATTCCATCTATTGGATTACTCGTGCTCTGCCCTGTCCCACCCAATCCAACACTTAGCCAATTACCATCATCTTCAGCCTGTGGGTGCCATAGCCAAAAGAATTAACCCCTCCCCTCCACAAAACAATCCCTGACTTGGCTTATTGCTGAAGCTGGTGCAACTGAGGTTTTGAGGTCACTTTTGAAATGTTTTTCTTGTAGGCTTTACGGGGAACGTGGGTGTCTGGCATTTAAACTCAACAATGACACTTGTTGGTCTTAATACACCAGTGATGACACAGTCTTCTTCTATTTCTTTTGTGGCCTGTAATTTATAACACTAACACACACAAAACCGTGTAGTAATAGGTGAAAGGGTGTATTAATAGTAGAAGTCAACACATCTAAAAATATCTGCAATTAGGTAAGTGGCTCATCCTTGGCACCAGCCCAGTTGGCTGGGCAGCATTATAGCGTATTAACGGACAGCATTGGGCTTCACCTGTGTTACAGCATTGACCCGTGAAACGTCAGCACTGACATATATACTGCCAATCTGCTCTACCCAGTGTCAACACACTAAGGTAAACCAATTCATTCATGCACTGGTTGGTCCACAATAAGAGGATTGTAAAGCAATGTTTACAATTTAAGTTTGTGCCCTTTAAATTTCTGTAAATTTCTGTTATTTTCAAAATGATGACAGCTTGATAGCACTCCTTAACAGTGGAAAACCCTGTCAACTACATTTGTGCTTGCATTTGCAGACGCACATGTTGAACGCTACACCTCAGATCAGTTAGAGCAATAAGAGCACTGCTGAAACACTTTGCGCCTCACTACCAGTGACGTGACAAATAGGAACCCTTAGCAGGAAAGAGTTTTTTTAAGAAAAAACATTTTGCAGCCCAAACAATGCCTTGGTGGAACACAAGTCAAATCTTAAGACTGAACAAGAGAGGAAAAGAGGAAGGGAGTTGTTCTTAGATAAATATCTGGTAATGGGTATAATGGTGCTTAATGACAGACGAGAACTTCCTACCGAAGACAAGAAAACAAACAAATGACAACAATCTCGACGATTGTGTCCACCATTTCGTTAGACCTCATGCTGTGACGTATTTGATAAAGGTAACAGCCCTGGGGACCCATGCTTCCATTTCTACACCCTTAGTCCAGAGAGAAATCCAGCAGGACCTCTAGGATTTTACACACAGACAGTTTAATCTATAAATATCGTATTGTATTTTATATAATTTATAAATTGTAAAATATATTTTACAATTTATGGTACGACAGCTCAGCTCCGGATTCAACACAGAGGTAAGAATTGCTGTACGTTTTAAAAGAAAACATATTTATAATTCACAAAAACTATATTTTCCTGATTTTATACGTACAATCTATTGTAAGCTGTGGAAGATCTATGCTGTCATATTCTGGCGTGTGAAACTTTTACTGGGTGTCTTTGAAAAACTTGGTTCAAATTGAACAGCTAGACCATTTTTGTTTGCGTAATAATATAAAGATGGATTTTTGCTGTTTGATGAATACGGCATTACTCTGCAATATTTGCTGGTTCCTGTGAAAGAGAGCAAAAATCTTTCTTATATTCCTTTGTGTCTTTAAATGACTTTATGTATTTAAAGGATTTGAACTGTGTCTAAATAACATTTCTTAAAAGCACATAAACTTTTTCTTTGTCACTGAAAATACAATATATATCTTTAAATAAATCTGGTGAATTGGTCAATATTTAACACGTTGTCTCCTGACAGACATCATAAGAATTTACTTCACTGTGGTTAAATTCTAAAATATTAGTGCAGATCGAAAAAAGCGTTTTTGCAGCTTTAACGCTTCACATACAATCAGTCTAAAAAGAAAAAGAGAGCACAGTGAAGTAAAGTACAAGCAAAACTTTTTGAACGGGGACTTTAAATATTTGCATAATTATTTTTTGTTTCTTAAGCCAAACTCTGTGTCATGTAGTATGAACAAGAAAGAAGAGCAAGCAGCAGCACCTTTAAATTTATCCAGCAATTTGATGGAGGAATCTAAACCCACCCCGACAACCAAGATGGAGATGCTCGACCCTTCAGCCCTGTCGGATGTTCCTTCTGCCGTCACCTTCCACACTAAAACAGAGAGCGTGACCTTACCGAGAGGAGTCACCTCAGTGGTGGGCATCACTGTGGTGACGGGGGGTGCTGAACTGACCTGTGGATCCTGCATGCTGGCCTTTTGTTTCTGGGCAACTCTCATCGGCTTCAGTTGCGTCGGCGTGGGACTGTGGGAACAAGTGAATCAGCAACAAGGAGGAACTTCTCACTTACTGGGATTGGGAATTGTGATCCTGGTAGTCAGTTTGGTGACTCTGTTAAGTGTTGTGATGTATCATTGCCTGACTAAAAAGACACAAGAGCAGAGGGAGGATGGAAAAGAAGTTCTTGTAGAGGATGAGAAGGTGATTAAAAAGGTCACAGTTTAAAAAGACAAAACATATAGAAAGTGGTGGTTAAACTGCAAATCACTTTGAACGACTAAAATAACAGGAAAAACATTCCTGTTGTGCTCAGACCTCCATGTAAGACTCACTCTACCTCCTGCACTTCCTTTCTTTCAGCCTAGATTATGCGGAAATTCAATTCCTATGTTCCAAGAAAGTGCCACACCACAAAATAACTTATAATTCATACTGCACTATATTTACTCCGCAGCTATAGTTACTTTGATGGCTGATCAAGAAACACACTCAACATATGTGAATGCTATAAAATATGACTTGTTTTGTATGCTATTCTACTAGGTCACAGGTTAAGCTAAACAGCAGAACACAAAGTATGAAAATAAGCTTTACTTTATTCAACAATGTACAAATACATACACACAGTACATCAGTAATAATATACCAACACTATAACATATTCTCTAGCTATGTAAATAACATGCTGACTGACAAATAGTTTATTTATGATACATTATCCAGCTGCTACTGTAGCAGAATGTCAAAGCTAAATTTAGGACATTTATTAAAAGTGTTGCTATTTTTTTAAGTTCTACTTTAACTGAGGTGGAACTTTATCTATCACTACTTTTACTTTTTTTATTTTGCACTTGTTCATTTTGCATGTATCATTCATACTGATAAACTATACAATAAATGCAATAAACCTAAATAAATATGACAACTGTGTATGCTTTGTAGTATATAAAGACAGACGTGACAGTGAGAGTGATTAATACCTGGAGGAAGAGGATGCAGATTACAAAGGCAATCTGTGAAAACTGGCCCTGATATGTAAATCAGCCTCATTTTTAAATCTGTCTCAAAGAGGAAGTGGAAGATGTGGTGATGTTTCTATTCTGCATAGCGACAAGCAGATATGGAGAAGTAGGATCATAAAAGCAATGCAGGATTGTATCTTACAGGGTTGCAGAGTGAAGTAAGGAGAAAAGAAACTAGCAACATCAACAGAAATAAAAAGCACCATGACATAACATGAGTGAACTGTAAATGCATTAGCAACTCCATCTATTGGGACAAAAACAAACTGCAACGCGTCGTTCAGTGGCCTTTCTAACTTCTCTTCAACAGAAAAAACTATGTCTCAGTTTTTAAAGATGGCCTTTGTAAGGCAGTGGCATGTGCAAGCCTTAAACCTGTGAATATTAAATGTCAGATTTAAAATTATTAATCTTTGCTATGGTGACAAAAATTAGGACGTAATTGTAATATTCTACAGAAATTTGAGTATCTTTTACACTACTCATTACAGGAAAATGTATTTATAAACCCTAAAGTGTTAGAACCCAATACTTGAAAAACAGATACATTGAAGGTTTTTTCAGATAGGTAAGACCTGAGCCAGGCCAGACAGTGCGGACAGGATGATCAGGGGATTCACAGGTGGTTTAGAGGCTGCAGATAAATCAAGCAGGTTTAGGATGCAAGACAGAGCCACGATTTTTGAAGCCCACAGGGATTTGATGACCGTTCTGAGTCTTTTTTAGTAGAATGACTACTTTTAAAGCTGGACTGGTTGACATCAATGAGGTTGTTGGGAGAAGAGAGACAGGTCTCAAGTTGTCTAAAGGGGAATTTTTAACCAGTGGGGTATTCCAGGCTGCTTTAAATGTGGTGGGAAAGGTGCCTGTTGTGAGACGTGAGGTTTGAGAGGAGGATTGTGGATGTGTCATCCACAGTCACAGTGGAGAGGTGACTGATGTGCTGTTTATGAAGTTAGCAGGATGTCTCCATCTGGTGGAGGGAACTATGAGCTAATGGCTGTCAGCTTGTTAGTGTAGAAGCTGCTGATGTCTTCAGCAGTGACATGAGTGTATAGGGAGGTGAAATGGGTGGAAGAGTGATTTAAAAGTCCTGCTTGCTGATATTCAGCCAGAGCAGATGGGGTCTTGGACCTGTGACATTTCCTCTCATCAGTTCTGGATGGATGGTGTTCACGGTTTAGATCAGTGAAGGGATGGACAGGCCAGGCCTGGAAGACAGAGACTATTCGGACAGGTTGAGTGTGTGGTGCAGACGTGTCAGTGGTGGCGCCTGTGTGGGGAGGGTGGAGAGGACATGAGGAGGGGGTAAGGGATGCAGAGACTGGGGAGACCTGGATGTGAGTTATCACAAACTAAGGCAATTAATCTAGGCCACAGTCATTTTTCAATCCTATACTAAGCAGTTACATATCTAAGAAAATACTGCAATACTGCATGAGCAAAATATCTAATGCAAAGCTAATATCTAAGAAGGCATTTTTCTGCATTGGCTTTTGCTTTTAGGTTCATGAACTTGAGTTCACTGACACGCTTTTAACACGCTTTAACACTTCACTTCATACATAAGTTTTTAAGGTCCTGACTACTTCTTCCACTATTTCTATTTGTCAAACATGAACTTTCTTGTAGGATTGCAGTCACGTCTGATCCAGCTGGTTTTCAGGTATGCGAAGTATTTCCACAGGTATCAGCACTCGGTCGCGGTTGATTCTGATCACCTGACAGCCTCCTGCAACCTCCACAGTCACGTGTCATCGTTCAAGTTTCAGGAAACTTTTTTTTTTCTCCTTCTGAAAACAAAACTGCACACGTTCCGCCTCCTGTTCTCTCCTATTGGTCGCAGCCGACTATTGCAGCTCTTTGATTGGACGGACGGGAGGACACGTGGGGACACGTCAGAATCAAACAACACCTCCTTCTTTAAAGTCGGTTGTGTGTAATTGATATCGTCCCCCGAAAGGAAAGACGGCTGGTGTTTGAGGTTTGGGGCAGTGAAATAAAATTTACGAAGGAGTCAACTGTCGAGGTGAGTTTGCTAAACTTCATCCAAAGAACTGGACGCCTCGTTTTGTTTTTCGACCAATTCACAACTTTGTAGACTTGCCGCCTAAGTTCCCTCAAGGATCCACAGTCCGTCATGTTACTTATTTATACGGCGTCAGTCCAAGGTTTCGCTGTCAGAGCTTCCTCTTAGCAAACCACCAAGATAAATCTGTATGATTATCCACATATATAACCCGCATTCTGTGTGTTTTACATTTAAAAACACAGATTTTCTGTAACGTTACCAACGGAACCGAGGTTAAAGTTAGTTCCACACACCGAAAGTGACCGCGGGCTTCGTGCTAAACCTGCACGTTATATAATCCTGATTAGAGATCCATAAATATTTAACGCAAAGATCCACTGGAAGCTGAATTGTCAGTGGCTTTTTAAAGCACACAGACTTATGAAGCCTTGTAGGAGCCGTAAGTTACATGCAAGCTTGAAGCTAAACCCTCTGTTAAACGACTGAATACCTACATGGGACTGAGTCCACCTCCAATCATTGATTTCACGATCAGTCAAACCTGCTGCTAAATGGGGGAAACACAAAAGGTCCACACGAGGTCGGTCTTTATAGAGGAGACTTCAAGCTCTAGTCAATTAATTGTCATTTGATATTAAATGATTTTGCAGCTAGATTATTCATTAATATCTGGTGAATCATTTTAACAACTCAAGAAAGAATTGGCTCAAGTTCATTAGTTGCAACGTCTCAAATATGGTTTTTCTATTGCTTTGGTTTATTTAATAGTTTATAGGAGATCTTTGGGTTTTGGTTTGAATAAAATGAGCAATTCTTCAGAATTATTTGTCATTTAATAAAAAAAATAGGCTATTGTCAGATGTATTGGTGAGAGTATTTAGATAGTTGGAAAAATGTTACTTGCAGCCTTGGTTTTGTCTGGAACCTGAAGACATTGGGTGTATATATTCTATAACTGAAAACAAACTACAACAAGAAAGATGCTGGCATTTTTGCTTAAAACAGCTGCCATAATTTTAAACTAAAAAACATAAACTAAAATGTAAATGGAATAATTTAAGCTTTTATTGGTGATATCTGAAAATGTTTGCAAAAAGGTTTAGGATCAATGTATATGACTTTCTTAATCAGTTATGTAAAAACACACATCTATCTGGTCATGTATGTAATCTAGACTGTGTGTATATAAATATATCTGTTGGTCTAAACCATAACAAGTAACTGATCTTTAATCAGTGTCTTTGTGGTGGATAGCTTCACCTAAAACCACTGACTGGAGTTTATATTTCACCTTCTCTTAAATGCTTTCTTTCTTTGTTCGCTGTTAAGCAAAGCATGTTAGGTACAGGTTATAAAAGCAGAAAACCGCATGATCATGCCAAACCAGTTATCATTTTACAGTTACTAGTTCGAGGGGGGGGGGGGGCAAATGCACGTCTAAGCTTGAGTATTTCGTAATTATCCTTAATTGGTTGTAATTATACATAATTTTCTCTGTGTTTTCCAGGATGGACTCTGAACCACCACCTGACGTTAGATAAACCTTCAGAACAGAAATGACCATCTGATCACAGGAGGATGCTGCCCTTATTGAGAACTAATGGAACATACAGTTATGCAGGATGACTGGTGCTGGTGTTAGCAGAAATGTTAGAAAGCTACGTAAACTAGTTGTATTAGTTGGGAAGGAAGTATAGTTGAAAGCAACTTTTACCACAACTTTAAAATCATTCGATTTTCATCTTGAGCCTGTGAAATCATTTTGACATTTAATACACCAGAAACAATTTGTGTCTGATGGAGTACAATGAGAAGGTGCTGTGTGGGACAGGGGAGGTGGAGCTTGACCCCAATATTGTGAGTGAAGAGGCAGGAAAACTGTACTCAGAACTTCAGGTACATTCCAGTCTTGCTTAAAAGGAAATGTGTCTTATTTTTTTCTGAATGAAATCACCACTTCATCGTCATACGTACTTGTTTGTTTTTTTCCTTCTGCTGCTTCATCTTATCACAGACAGTTATTGAAACCCATGGAGAAAGTGTGGTGGAGTCACTGGTACCCATATTTGTGTGGATCCTGGAGGGCCTCGCTAGCTGCAAAGGCCAGCTGAGAGACAGGGAGGAGGAGGTGGAGAGGGAGAAAGCTGAGCGAGAAGAGCTGCTGGAGAGATACAAAGCAGAGAAGGCATTAAGGAAAGAAAGTCAGGAAGTGAGAACGGATGGAGTTTTGAGCGTGATTTTAAATTACTGAGATTACTTTTTAAACCTGAGAAAGCAGGTGTTTGGCTGTGAGGTAAACAATTTTGTTTCTTTAGAGATTTCTGGAGCTGGATGACCAAATTGAACAGGAGAGGAGAGCAATGAAGGGCAGAGAAAAGGAGAGAGAACGACGAGAGCGAGACCTGGAAAAGAAGGCAAGAGCACAAGCTGATCAGTGTGAGTGTTCGAATATTAACGGACCACGGGGAATATTCATTATTTAAAACTCATTATCTTTCAGTGTTTTCTGTGCCTCATTCTGGTGTGTATTATTACAAGAACAACTCAACCTGTAATTGTTGCATTTTCTGACAGTGGTGGCCTTGGAGGAGCAGAAAGCAAATCTGAGTAGAGAACTGAGCACGCTGAGGCATACTCACAGCAAGGTCAGACACTGACGTTTAGTCTAAAAATCATACACCAGCAAACATGCACCACAATTAAATAGATTATTTAGCTCTTTTTTGCATTATTTTGTTTCTAAAATGTCACCGGTATCTTCTCTTTTAGCTGTCTCACACACACCGGGAACTTTTGGAAAAGCGGAAGGATTCTGAAAGGGATTCTCCATTAAGGTTATTCATGTTGTTATGTGCTTTAAGCAGTCCTGAACAGCATTTCCTCTCTGAACGAATTTTCATAACCATGTACAATTCAGTAATGGTATCAGTGCTCCAAGAAATTGGTGCACTGATACTCAGATATTCATACGTTTTATTCACAGCTTTTGTAAATGGCACTTTTGTTTTAGGAATCACCTACGGTACAAGAATGCTGACATCTCATCCAATCAAGTCTTGTCGGAATCCAGCATTAATGAAAAGGTGAACAGTCTATTGCCCTATGTATCTATACTGTGAACATTATTAATATGAGCTTTTGGCAGACAAGCAACTGTTAGATGTTCTATTTTTGCAGATTATTCTGAGACCACATTCAAACTCTGGGCCTCCATGTTTGGAAGATCTAGTAGCCAGAGAAGAAAAGGTGATCGCCATTGCAGAAAAATCTACTGAAAATCAGTTTGTCAGTTATATTATAAGCTCCACTCCTGAGCTGGCACAGATGCAAGGTTGCGTGGATGCGAGGTAATAATCTAAAACTATAAACTGCTTTTTGTCGGTGGAATTTAAGATCACTGTTTTGAAGTGTGTATATCGTGTAACTGTTAACTAAACCCTCTAAAACTGCTCACTGCAAACTAAATATCCTCGCATTCACATTTTATATTACTATTATTTTGCATTCCTCATAATGTCCAGCACACCAGTTAGACATAACAAAGAGGATCCAACCAGAGAGGAGTCGAACATCAGCTTGGACAATGAGATGACGGAGGTGGAGGAGAACATGGAAGAGACTGAGTGCAGTATAGAGGAGATGAAGGGCGGAGAGACGCAGGAAAATGACAAAGAAGAGAAGGAGGTGGAAGAAGATGATAGTTTGGAGTGGGAGCTGCGCAACACTGACTCTGTGTTCTCTGAACTGTCAGAGCTGAGTCGGGATTATGTTGAGAGTGTGGACCGAGGGGCCAGTGTCAGAGGTAAATTCCGCTTGATTTACTTTGTCTCCATTTTCGCCAGAGGTTTGATTAACAGTTACCATTCTGTGACCATGTAATTGGCTGCAGAAACAAAGATACATCCCTTTCGTCTGTGTTGTAGCTGTGGGTGTGTTGGTTTATAAAAATATTCAGTGAGAAATTTTATGCATAGCTAAAATGAAGTGTAAGCATGTTGTGTAAAATGTTACAAGGTTTCATAAAGCTTTGTTCCTTTTTTGTTGTTTTGCACTATTGCATTTTATATTGCATCACCACTTCTTACAGGTACCATCAAAGTAACATGGTAGTACTATTATTATAGTGACCTATTGCTATCAACATATTGAACTGTGCATCTGTTCAAGAATTTCGATACCCTTTTTTCTCCTCTGTAGGCAGTGCAGACCAGTTTGAGGAGATTCTTTCTCAGTATGAGGAACTGAAAGTCACCAAGTGAGTCTTATTTTAATTTCTGACTTGTTATATCAAATGCAATGTGATGTGTCAGTTGAAAGGGATTTTTTTTTCAAAATTTTCCTTCTGTAGAAACAAATCAGTGATAGGAACAATGTATATTGGGTTTTTTTTTCCAGTGAGCTTGCAGAAGCTGCCCGTAAGGCTTTGATATCCCGTGTAGTGGAGCTGACTGATGACCGGACAGCTCTTAAACTGGAAGTAACGTCGCTGCAGGAAACAGTCTTGCGATTAGAAGGGCGGATGAAGGAGAGGGAGGAGGAAATGAAGAGGTGCGATAGATTGTTTGTAGATGTTTTCTGTATTTTAGGACTGTTTGCTAATTTTTAAAAACTTTTTGGATACTGTTTTGCATTCATATTGGTTAATACTGTAAAATACTGTATAAAACTCTAATTTACATCAACTCCTTTCCATAGACTCAGAAAAGAACTTGACTCTTGCCAATCTGAGGATCCTGATGTAAGGAGACTCTGTCATGATCAGATGTTCAATTATTGTATTGTCCATTAACTGCACAGTATGATTGATTTATAAAGCTGATGC
Source organism: Channa striata (assembly GCA_033026295.1). Lineage (NCBI taxonomy): Eukaryota > Metazoa > Chordata > Actinopteri > Anabantiformes > Channidae > Channa > Channa striata. The sequence goes on along the minus strand of CM065175.1, from coordinate 18,011,466 downwards.
ATTTACATGATTTAAAAACAAATGTTTCCATTCAGGCCTCTCTGCCCACATCCACGCGCCACTTTTCTCGCTCTGAAATGGCTCGAGTTGTAATGGAGAAGAACCAGTACAAACAGCGTCTGTTTGAGCTGCAGGAGGCAATAAGACACAGCCAGGCGGTCAGGTAAAATTTCATACAAGCACATTTTCTTTGTTCTAAGAGATTTTACACCTACCATCTGTGCATCTGGCCTTTGCTGGCAAAGCTCATTAGTGTTTTTATTTTTTTTTATTTTAAGAGCAACAAAGGAAGTGAGGCTACCAGAGGACAAACGCTCAAGTGTTTGGAGAAAGTAAGTTTTTTTTTTTTTTTTTTTTTTTTTTTTTTTGTCTCTCATCATGATTTCTAATTTTCACTAGCTGTCTTCATATTATACACACATATTATAGAGAATTTAGGAGGCAGTTGAGCTGCATTGAAATACTAGAATATGATAGAGGGAATGTGGGGAATGTTCCTTTGTTTTAGACTGAAGTAATTCTGAAGCATTTGGTTTCAAAATTTAAATGACACTAACAGGTTGAAAATCACTTAAATGTGCTAGAAGTAGTAGCTCCAAGTAGTTACACGATGGTAGAAGGTAGGAAGAGCACTCCTTAAGGCTGAAAAGCAACCTGAGCAGTGGGACATGTCAGAGGGAAAGATCATTTGTTTGAATTAAAACTGAATCCGTCACTGCCACTTCACAGGGAAATAAACAGAAGAACTGAAATAAACTAGTGTTCAGTGTAACTTTTAGTTTAGTAATGTTCTGTACTTAATTTTATTCACATTATAAAATATATGTCACTTGTTTGTGCTTTAAAGGTTCAACCGTTTCTTTGGCCTATCCAAGGAACCGTTAATCCAAGCTCCTGTTTCTCAGTTTCCCCTGCCAGTTTCTCCATCAATCACTCGTTCTCCTCTGACATCTCCACAAATGGCAGCGGTCACACAAAATCAAGCTGAGTAAGCTAGTGTTTTTTTCTTCCATCCATTTACAACATTTTTTGCAATAATCACAAATGGTTCAGTCAAACAGACTAACAGCAGGAGCGTTCTCTCCAGATCTACCTCTCCTGGTGCTCCCTCACCACGTTTCAGGAGGCGAGAACTCTACAGGGAAATTCGCTCCCACATTTGGGGAAGTTTGGGGAAACGGCAGATCCATGGCTGGAGCACTCCAATGGCAAACACACAGGTAGTAGAACTACAGTCGAGTGTACAAAGAAAGAAGATGCAAAATACCTGAAAAATTACAAGATAAAATGTACTGAAAGCTCTGCAATTTTTTTATGATACCCAAGGTCCATCCCACCAGCAACAATAAAAATCCTACACCTGAGACTTGCCATAGAGACTTCTCCTTTTTTAGATATGCGTACATTTCCATAAAACAATATTAAGATCAAATGTTATTATTGTAGGGGTCCCAGGAACCTGTCCCAGAGCCTAAAGATGTGCCTGTTCTTGTGCAGCTCAGACTCTTTGATCAAAGAGACTCCACTGCTAAGGTTCAAAATATTTTGTCACTTCCAAATTCTTATAAACTATGCTCAGAAAGTGTATCTGTTCTGTGTAAAACATTGTTCCGTGCTTTGTTTCTCTTTAGTTGAACTGTGCAGTCGCAGTCGCACCAGAGATCTCAGGAGAAGCAACAGTGAGTCATTATCCATGCACCAATTCCATCTAACATTAACTCATACTTTCAGTTTTGTTTTTTGTGTTTTTCCCATTCATCTTGCGATCTCAATCCTTCTCTGACAGTGTTCTGTCTGGGTAGTTTCTGGCCCTGCCTCCAGCAGTGATATTACAGTGATTGATCCAGCACGATCCAACACAGTACTGGATCAGTTCCGCCTCCCTCCCACAGCTCCTGCACTCTGCATCTGTGCGGTGCCTCCCATAGGTTAGTGCAAGTGCAATGGGCTGCAGCAGATATTTACAGACAACTTTATTTATTCGCTGCTCCTATTTTTTCCGTGTACCTACCATTTGATACCATCATTCTTTCATCTTGTTTTGTCAGGTGACACTGCAGGAACTGTGTGGATTGGAACTCAGGAAGGAAGGTATTGCCTGCTTCATCAGCAGTTCCCTTCAACACATAACCCTATCTTTAAATAAAACACTGATGCCCTCCTCTTTCTTTCTGACAGCATACTGGTACACTCGGCGTCTTCTGGCAGAAGACGTTGTCTACAGTCTGTTTCCCTCACAGAGGGTGTTCATTCGCTCACGTGAGTTGTCTACTCTGTTTGTTATGGGTGTTGGTATTGGCTTTGAATTATAGCTTACCATGAAGTGACTCAGACTTTGTTGATTCAATCTTGCAGGTATTCCCAGGGTCAAGTCATAGCTGGCTTAGCTGATGGGACATTAGCCTTTTTCTCACACAGTTTAGGTAAGGGTTTGGCTGCTTCTCTTTATAATTATTGTATATATGACTATTCTACCTAATCTGTCTGTTTGTCACATGCTTTGCATGAGCTGAGGTTCAGTGACTAAGAAGTAATGAGTGCTATGATTGGCAGGTGGCTGGAATCTGCAGTTACACTCAGTAATGCCCCTTGGATCAAACCCATTGCAGCCCATTCGCTGCTGCCTTGCAAAAGGTGGCCACTTGTGGGTGGGATATTGGAATAGAGTCCATGTGGTGGACATTGACAACAAGAAGGTTGAAGTAAGGAAAAAAGAAGGGAACCTGAGCTGCTTTGATCTGTCTCATGCACGTCTTTTTATTAATAAGTATTTTATTTCATCTTACAGCACGTATTCCCAGTGTCCGAACGCAGTGAGCAACAGGTTCGTTTCCTGTGTGCTGGTGGAAGTGGTGTTTGGACATCCTGCCGACTTGACCCAATTCTCAGACTGTTTGACTGGTTAACTGGACGCCCCCTACAGGAAGTTGATTTTTCTGCTTTGGTCACTAAAACATTAGGTAGTAACAAATGTTTTTTTATTTTTTTTATTAAAAATCATTATTACAACAAACTGATGTATTTATCTGTACACTATGTTATTCTGATTAATTTTGAAAAATGTTTTGTATCAGACAGGACCTTCCTGCAACTCAGTTAACATGTCCATGTCTCATTCTGCAGGTCAACCCTTCCTGACCCTGTCACCTCTCCAGATTTCCTCTCTCTCTGTCATTTCTGGCCGTCTGTGGGTGGGTACTGGAGGTGGTGCCATTTTCTCCATTCCGTTATCCATAAGTGAGTGTTATTTAGATTGAGAAATTGGTGCTTGAATTTAATATTGTCAGAATGTTTTCTATCAAGTATCTTATACATTGATAACCATCTACACAGCTTCAGAAGCAGTTTCCATACCTTATTGCTCCATTGCATCAGCCCAGCTGTGTTACCACGGGCACAGACAAGCTGTCAGATTCATCATTTCAGCACCTGGTAAGAATAAAATGTCTGCTAATCCAATATTGTCATACATTATGCAAGATACTTCAGGGTCGACATACATGCTTCACTCTAAATTTTTTTTCCCCTACAGGTTGTTTAATAACTTCTTCAGGGAGCAGCTCTGTTACTACTTCTCAGCTTATCCTCAGTGGGGGAGAGGGTTACATCAATTTCCGCATTGGTGAGTTGAAGGACTGCAAAGTGCCAATCCAGTGTCAAATTATTGAAACCTATAGTATCTATTATAGTACACTGTTAGGCATTGCATAGATTATTAAATAATAAACTGAAGCATCTACTTTTCAGGAGATGACGCGAGCGATGGATCTGTTGAAGTGGCCCAGACTACACCTCAGCGGTCTGAACGCAGTCACATGATCATCTGGCAGATTCCCACCCCCTCTGTGCCTAGCCCTGCCCTCTGACATTGTTCATCTCTTAGTTTGGAATAGATTTAAAGATGAAACCGACAGGCTGTACACCAGCAAACCTTTAGAAAACACTGGTGCTTTCACAGAGCCTATTAAACCAACATCTCATGTGGCAGCAATAAAATTATCCTCTAAAAATGATGTAATGAACACGGTTTCATCCTTGTTTACCTCAGTGACTTTTATACATCTGTCTCTTGACTGGAATAATTGATACCCTACTGTGTGTTTATGTCTTTATAAATCACTATTGATGGGCAGGTCTGTAATGTACCTGGCTGGTTAATACAATATCTCTACTACTTTGCACCAACAATGCATTCAGTTCTACTGCCATACTGTTGATATATTTTTCAGCTGCTTGTTGAAGAACATACTGTACAAAGTTGTTCATATTTTTATTCATTCAAGGGTGACACCATGTCCTTCTGTCGTATGTATTTGATTATAAAGTTGTGGCTGCTCTGTACAGACTTTTTTTTGTGAACTGGAAACAGGTATTATTTTCTTAATGCAAGGACAGTCACTTTTACTTTATCACCTTATGTTGCATTGAAATACCTTCTTTTGGATGGGTTGTAATTGCAAATAACTACCCATCATAAATGTGTAAAAAAAATGTCTGTCTCCTACCTGGAAAAATTTCAGTGCCTTTCTTCAGAATTATTTATTTTCTCTGTTCTTTGCTTTCTGTCTCTGTGGTTGGCATGATATATTGGTGTCTTTCATTTAATATCAGTGTTTTAAAATGTGTTATAAAATAATGGAATGTGTCCTAGACAGTATTTATGTGCAGTTCTAAGCTTGTGCACATGTTGATATCATAGCAGGTAATTTTGGGCAGGCTAATGCTCCAGTATTGGAGTTTAAGTAGCCATAGGCAAACATGACTGTCATTAAATTGCCTTCAATTCTTAATGTAAATTTAATTCTGAGTGGCATTAATCTGCTCCAGCAACACACAGTAAATCAAGAATTGAACAAATGACTTATAAGAGACCTGACAAGTATGATTATTTAGCATTACAATTTATTGAAGAATAATAGAAAAAAATAATAAACACAAAAATGAAATCTCTACTGTTTCCTTCAGTGACATGACAAATGACACTGGTGGTTTTCACTAAAGAATCAAAACAGCAATGGCACTCCTTTGTAGGCAGTTCGGCCAGGATCCTTTATGTACCAGCTGAAGTCAGTCAGTCTTCTAAGTCTTTATTACCTATGTTGGACTGCTGTGAGTCCTGGTGACCCGTATCCTGCGGCTCAGGGTGCGAGCAATGCGGTCCACGGCATCACCAACAGTTCCTCCCAGCGTGTTCTTGGAGGGCAGACCTTCAATGTTGCCACTGTACCACATGACCCAGCCAGCCATGGACAGTATCACCAGCAGGGCTCCTGTGTAAACTAGGAAATCTCCAAAATCTTTCCCCTGGATCTCCATAGGAGCAAAGACCCCCATCAGCAGGGACAACACACCCAACAGATCCAACAGCACAGCAACGATCAGAGCCAGCTTACAGTGAGGTACGCCTTCATAGTCGGATGCCATGGCTTCACTGGAAAAAAAAAATTTTTGTGGACATGTGGAATGTGACATTTAAGTTCTCTTATGACAACATGATAAACAAAACTAAAATATCACAGCTTTATCCCCCCCAGCATCTAATTTCCTCTTGGGCTTTACCTTTCCTTTTCCTGTCTTTGTCCCTGTGATTGTCCGCTTCGTATTTTGTGTTATATATTGTATGTTGTACAGCAGTTGATTTATCTTTAAAACAAACTATGTCCAAATACATACGGCCAGATTAAAATACAATTACAAATCCCACACAAAGACCAAACTCTCAGATCTACAAAACAAGTGCCACACCTACGCTGCCTGATTCAAACGACTTTTTTGTTTGTTTGTTTTCGCAAACCAGCAAAGTCTAGATTGTAAATAATGGTATAAAGTCCGGAAGCACTTACCCTTCGGAAATCTGTTCAATCAATGTAAATTAATACGTTTTCTACAAAGAAAATATTTTTGTACACCTTCCCTGATGGACTAGTAGCCATCAGTCGGCGCATGAAATATGACACCTCACCTGCTCTACCTGTCCGGCAGCATCTTCACTCCCCAACCACACTGCGGTACAGACATTTCTCCCGCAATCTGCTCGACATGTCTTTGTTTACAAGTATTTTTTATTATTTATTTTTTTACATATAGCTTCATATGTCTCAAAAAACATAAATCCTACAAGAAACCTCTGCAAACCTGGTGTTTCTTTAGTGTTGCCCGAGGGGGACAATCAATAATTGTATTACAACAGGAAATGACGTAGAAGGGTGTTGAAAAAATAAAAGCGGTAATTGTTATTGTTAGCTTGTTAGCTAGCAGATGAACTCGTGAAATGGGGATATGACAGAGTAATAACGTCTTATTACATGTGCACGATTAAGTTATTACAAACGTTAAGTGGTATGTACCAATTTCTGCAGAATATATATGTAGCGTGAGTGTAGATATTCTAGTAGTGCCCGAGTTGCGGAATAAAAGCATAGATTATACTGAAAGAAGAGGATTGTACATTTATAATCGCAGCTACATTTTTGCTAACATTACATGAAGCTAACACAGTGTGGAGCTAATGTCGCTTCCTTGTGAGCACGATACCAGGCCGCTATGAGTAACACATGCGGGTAAACCTGTCTGGGTTTGTGCGTGCGGGACCGGGGAAGCATATCACAAAATTAGCTTCGGTTTACTCTTTGTGTGGCTGCACCAAGTACGACAACGTAAGGAAAGATTGACGGTGAACTGTAAATGAAAAATGTAAACATAAGCACCATTTTTGTGTCTCTGCGTTGCATTTGTGTAAAATAGCCTCGCACAAGCTGATGACATTCCTGTAAAACCATAAATTAATCAAACGATTGTCTGTGGTATGAGATGGAGGACGGAAACAGGACGGATGCTGCTTCCACATCTAAGAGCCACGCAGGCTCCCTCCACCTGCAGAGTAAGATTTTATAATAGCTGCTAATGAGCTTTGTTATTGTGTCTTTGTTAGGCATTAAATGTTGTTAATATGGATATTTTATTTCCTCAGCTCCAAAAAATGAGGATACTTATGAAATTGCTATCCCCTATGAAGAGAGCAACTTTGAACAGCAAGGATTTTTCAACCAGAATGATCCAAATTTTGATGGTGAACATCACACTCAGTGCTTTAAAATTGACTTTTATTTTCTTAATAATCTTATCTTTCACACAGAGTTTATTAATAATACCAATTTCACAAACTATATTGTCCCTCCTCCTCAGATTCACCCCCATCTGCTGGCCCATCTCCAGTTAACAACTCATACATGGTGATCACCAACTTGCGGACTCAGCTACAGATCTCTCTGGAGAAAAATTCTTGGCTGCAGAAAAGAATCGAAGACCTAGAAGAGGAGAGGGATTTCCTCCGTTGCCAGCTGGATCGCTTTATCTCTTCCACAAAGAGCCAGGCACAGGATCAGAGTCAGAGCCAGTACAGTAACGGTGAGGTCAGGGGACAAGTGTGAGAGATAATCTCTGAGATAATCAGAAATTTTATCGGGAAAACATATTCTTATATCTTGGTATTTGTGTCTCTGTAGGCTATGAATCTAGACGATTTAACTGGAGAGCAAGAAGAGAAGAAGAACGTCCTGCTGGTAAATATAATATTCACTCACAAATTTCCCAGTATTAGGTAGTTGTGCCTCAGTGTAACTTTTTCATTTTTAATTAAGTCTAAATGTTCTGCCTTGGATGCATGTATTCATAAATTTCGGTTACCTTCTTTTAACAGAACAACCTAAGACAGACTCGCAGCATTTCTCCTCACGACAGTTTATCCAGCGAAGGCCTGGTCCTCCAACCATGGTGCCTTCTAAAAACCATGTGTCTAATCCATTAACTAATCAGCTTGCTACCATGAATGCTTTGTTCAACTCTACACAATCCCAAGCCCTTCTGCAAGGCCATACCCATAGTACTACCAGTACCACAGCCAGTGGCAGCAGCAACAACAGCAACAGTGCTCCAAGGTCATCCATAAATGAAATGAGTGGACATAGCAATGTTGGTGCAGGTAATAAACATTAAATGTCATCAGGGATTGCATCATTGACTTAATGAATGTATTTTTGACACTTGAAAAAAACATGAAATGAAAAAAACATGTTGCCTGTGGCTTTTGCTGACAACATATTTTATTGTCTCATAAGATTCACTGTCACTCCTGGGAGAATCAGATGAGTTCTTGGAACAGGATGGATTCCTAGAGGAGGAGGAAATGATATCAGGAGAAGAGGTACTGCCAGATGCTATTAACAGCAGCAGACACCAATTAAAGAGAAGGCGAGTCTTCCGGGCACCTCGAGAGCGGCAGAGAGGTAAGCGAAGGAGAAATATTTAGCAATATTATTCAAAATGTCAGTGGTATCATTTGATCATAATATTTAATAATTTGATGTTATTTTGTTTGTTTTTCTTCTTCAGTGAAAGACGCTGCCGGAGTTCTGTTTCGCTACAAGAAGATCCTACTTACATACCAGCGTCTGAAAAATATGTCCAAAGCCTTCCAAATCCATGGTGTTGACCGCAACACAGTGGCTTCCACCACTCCGATTGCTGAGCTGCTACTAGTGGCCCCAGAGAAAGTAGCAGAGGTGGGAGAGTTTGACCCATCCAAGGAGAAGCTGCTAGACTATGCCCGGCGCTGCTACACTGCCCTGGACGAAGAGACCCTTAGCAGAGTGCAGGCCCTAAAAAAGAATAACCTGCTCTTGCCCATCTCCTACAGGTTCAGACACTGAGGGGACAAAGACAGAAAAATGGGAAGCATCTGTAGAAATGTGCAGTTAGTGGTTAAGAGAGGAGAAAAGCTGCTGGGTCTGTTTGCAGCAGGCCAGCTTCGTTCTGAGGCACAGAGATGTCCAGAGGCAAAAGGACTTTTAAACTCTCACTTTTTATTATAAATACAGTACAGCTGAGTCCGTTCTTTGACTGGTCCTAACCATCATTCCAGTAATACAAAGAACATAAGAGTGTCTCTGGCACCTGGAATGGTTTTCCCTGCTGAAAGAGCAAAACAGCATGTCTGTGTTATCCAGAATTGGGGAACAAAAATGTGTCTTTGCTATTAGTACTATAGAAGGGGTTGTCGTCCCTCAGTGCTTGTAGCGAGTGTAGCCAACTTAGCTCATTTATGTTTCATCCTTGCTGTCACTGACAACAGTTCAACAACTGTCCAGTTCCTGGCAGCCTAAAAATGTGTAAACACTTTCACTTTATTTCAATGCAATTTTGACACAAACTGAAAATCACAGTAGCTTTTAATCTATGATTATAATTGTGTGTTTGTTAAAATGATGCTGCACTCAATATATTTAGTAGGCATATGCCATATTTATAAAGACTTGTCGTTGTGTTACATTTGGATTGATTAATGTGTCTTTGATTTGGTATTTTTTCAAATTGACATTATATTGTCAATCCTTTTCACTTGTCTTGATGGATTTTTTTTTGCTTTCCTTGCATCTTTTACTGTCTGGACACCCACTTATTTAGTCTGAAAGATAATGTCCTGTCCTCCTCAGACAACTTAAAAAGAGAAACTAAAGGATGTCATAGTAAAGAGTAATTTTGACATTATACAGTATTGTTAGAAGTAGAAGTGCCATATTCCTGGCAACAAATGTCACTTTTTGAAAGTGAAAAACATACATAGAATTGTTGGTGGCATTGTTTGTATTTGCCCAGGACTAATGAGGCCACTCAGTTTTAACTGCATTTACTCTGTTTTTCCACTAAGTGTTGCACCAACCCTTTTTGTAATTTATCTGCACTAAAATACACTAAAAAGTCATTTCGTATGCTTCTGATATTGAGGCTGTGGTAATGCATTTGTGACAATAATACCTTTTGTAACATATGGTACAGACCATTTACAATAATTATTACTATAATGGCTGGTTGTAACAATGTGTAACTTTTGGTTCCTGTGAACATTGTGAACATTAGTCACACAAACAATTGTACTAAGTGATTTTTAGTATCAAAAAAACAACTAATGCTATCATTGTTTCCTAATGTGTCACTACACATGCATGCGTAAAGAGCTCTTTGATGGTCAGTAGTTTATAGAGATCTTGTCAAACTTACTAATTTTGAAAGCAGAAGAAATTATTATGATGTATAATAATGTGTGATGTTTATACTGGTACAGTAATGATGAGATCTCCTTAAACTGATTATATTACAGTGGAGTACAGTGACACTTGCCTTCAAATTTAATATTGCGTTAAACTATTTTCCTATAAGTACACACAATTAGGTATTCCAGTCTGCAGAAGTCATCCCATTTCCACTGTTTGATTGTTTGTATGGCTAAAACGAAAGCAGACCTTACAGAATTCTAAGAAAAACTATTTTTTTGATTGTTTGTTTTGCATTTTTTGTCTCATAATCATGTTAATTGAGTGAAATGTATATCTCACTGAAATTTTTTCCAAAAAGTAAAGTAAGACTCAAATATTGTTAAGGCATTTGCTGTCTTACAAAAATGTAGATTTATCAATCTGTAAACTCTAACATCACTACACAGTGCTAACTGAAAAATGCTTATGGTTAACAAATGGTAACACAAATGATACAGCAGAAATGTAATTAAACTGATTGATTTCTTACAAATAATGTTGGTGTCATATTTTGTTCTGTTCACCATCAAACAACAATTAATTCTCCCATTGTACAAAGATTTGTTTCAAGTTATGGCCAGGGTTGCACGTGTAAATACATGCTTTTACTGATATATTTTTGTGTTTTAGTCTGTCTAAGTGTAAAACTTGGGGAACTCAATTGTCTTAATCTGAATCCTACAGACAAATGATGTAATACCATTCTCTGTATATACCTACAAATAATGGGTGCACTGAAAACTGAAAACTCCTCTGTAAGCTCTGGAAACTGAAAATTATGCAGTGATTTGCATCATGTCCTCTGTATCAAGTTTAATATTAATTATATGGTGTTTTATTTCCTGGGCTTCAAGAGGAAGCCTAGATCAAAATTTAGTTTGAGACTTTAACTGTAAAGTTGTTGTTTTTTAAATTGCTTCCTGTTCTAGAAATGGACATCAGTAAGGCTTGAATAAGAAAATATTTTCATTATTTATATGTTTGATAAATATTTTATGTAATATTCGATTCACTATACTATAATAAAAATGTCAGAAAGTAGTGACAAATGCTTATTATTATCTTTTATATGTCTATTAGACCAACAGTAGCACATACCTTGTTCTAAACCAGACAAGTGTTAGTAAGTGATGAATCGTGTCACTGTTAAAATACAGTTTAATTTCTGGGTACTTTAAGAAATAACAAGGACGCCAATAGGGGTCGTCCGGCAAATGACCTATTCGTGACTTTACAGACACTGGTGAAATATCCGGTAAATCCTTGATGTCCATTCTAACAACATTTTTAGCAAAGAGCAAAGTGCTTTATTGCAAGGAATAAGGAACATGCAACCGAAACAGCGTCACTTTCTTCGTGCTCAAACGGCTTTTCCTTCCCTCACCGGAAACTTGTCATTCATCAACTTCCGGTGTCACGGGGTACCTGGGAGACGAAGCAAAAAAGCGGGCATACCGAAATCTTTATAGCATTTGATATCCTAGGAACATTTTCGAAGCGTATATATTTGGCTTACAAAGTTAAATAACTGTCCATCGTGGGCTAGTGGCCCCTTGAATTTTGCATTTTGCTTGGGAAAAAGTCCCATTCATTCGGCTTTCGCACACGCTAGCTAGCTAGCTAGGTAGCTTGCTTTCACCACAGTGGCTTTAGCAGGAGGCCCATTCTTCTGGACTTTGCTACAAGCTAGTTAGCTAACATTAGCAGGTTAACCCACGCGAACTCGTTTTGTCAATTATTATGTATAACGCTATTACATTGTAAACACTTACCACACCGCTAATGTATGTGCTGGTTAACAGATATTGGTAATTAATCGGTAAAGTGTGCTCTAGGTTTAAGCTAAGGTGCGTTAGCACGGCTCTTGTATTTTAAAAGTGCTGTTCGCTTTGTTGCTAGCTTAAGCTAGCCACCGCCAACTAAACAACGCAGTCGCTTAAAGCGTAGTAGCCTTCAACTCACAGAGATGTCGGACTTTGACGAATTCGAGAGACAGCTCTCTGAAAACAAACAAGGTAAGTGAACCAGTCAAACGTCAGCAATCAAAGCGCCTTTTTGTACAGTTTTTATTCGAGTCACCGCCATCATTTTAGCCAACCGTGGATGTGTCTATTTACTGGAACGTTGCATGTGAAATTGCTAACGCATGATCTCGAACCATTTGAGATTCGGTGTAACGTTAGCTACGTTCGGTGTTACGTTGGCTAGGTTGCTAATGTTAAATAACATTACAATCGTACACAACTAGCGCCATACATAATATAAGTGAAAAAAATTAAACTTCGGGGCAGTTTATGTTACGGTGCTATTCATGCTGGTGGTAGCTGACTGGGTGGCTGGAGTAGCAAACTTAGCATTCATTCTTTGCAGCTGTTGCGTCCAGTCAGTATTCCAACGTTAATATTCACCTACAGGATATTTTCCTCCAGCATTCACACACCCTGACGGTACCACCCCCCATCGCAGCTAGGACTCCACTTAAATGCTCCACAAACCACTTTAAGCTCCCTTTAACCTAGATTTACATTTACACGCAATACACTTAATCGATGAGCTAAGCAAATTACATGCTGCAACGTTTGAACCCATTGTTTTAATATGTTTTGTTCAATTGTGGATAATTTTCTGTGTTTGTCAGGAATGATATGTTGTACTAATTAGTCACTGATCAGCATACCATTAAATTAAAAGCTGTGGTCTTCTTATAAAACTGCTACCATCTGCTTTATGTTATTACCATGTGAATTGTTGGGCAGATAATGTCTATTGGACAGATTCATAAAGAAATCATTACAAGTCCAATTTTTGTCTTATGCTGTTTTACTTGATGTACACTACATTACTCTGTGATTTCCAGTGAAACTAAAGATCACCCCAAAATCTTTGTTGTTGTTGCGCTTGTAATATCTACTAAAATCCCTGCAGCTGAAAGGGACAAAGAGAACCGCCACCACCGTCGGTCCTCTTCTCGAAGCCGTAGCAGAGAAAGGAAGAGGAGGAGCAGAGACAGGGATAGGCGCAGCAGGGATCGCCGTGGGGACAGTAAGGACCGCAGGCACAGACGCAGGTTAATACATTTGCACACTTTCCAATGTACCAGCGAACAATAAAAAACCTTTTGGAAACATCGTCATATGTCCCTCCCCAAAGGCCTTGCAAAGCATATAACAACACTGGGTTAAAAGGACGTGATTCAGCCAAGCATTAGACACTGCTGACATTTATTGTGAACTTATTAATTTGTAAAGCCCTGCACTTTCAATTGAATGTGCAACTTTTTGATCAGAATAATAAAAAAAAACACTTGATCCCTCCTCACTCAAACCCACTTTAATGATCCTTTTATTATGGGAAACCAAATTGGCAGCAAATTCAGAGAGCTAGAGTGCCATCTGCATGAATTTTGAAAAGTTGGGATTTTTTTCCTGTTGAGTGTTAATTAACAGATTGACTTTTATATAGCCTATTTTGGACATGCTATTTTTATGTAAGAGCATTTATATTTTATGCAAGTTGGATTTTTAAGAGTTAGATGCCACACACCTCATTAGTAACTGCTATTATAACAGACCCCTGTAACGTTTGTCAGCTATCAGCTGCATTTAAGATAAGCAAAGGGTGGTATGAGGTGGCCTCCTGGGGTTTACCATTGGGGTAAACAGGCAAAGTCATTGTAAAGAAAGGTCAACTCAAAAGTATGATACTGGGATTTGTGTCTCAGTAGTGCATTTGGATTAACCATTGTTCAGAAGATACAGAATCCGAAACTTCTCCTATATGCAGGTGATATTTACAGTTATCTCAAGTGTTTGACACAATTGTTATAATTTTAGATTTGAAATAAAACTTTCAAGATGTGCTTAAAGTTAAACTGCCAGCTTTAATTTAAGGGTTTGTTCAAAAATATTGAAATAACCATGAAGTAGGTGACCCATCCAAAAATCATTAAAGACATTATCAAAATTACGATAATTTTGGTCATAGGTATGAGCATGGGTAGAATTGACTTTGTGGGTGAGCTGTAGTGACTGACTACATAAATACTTTATCAATACTTTAATATCAGCATCCGACAAATGTAATTCTGACCATGATCGTGTGCTGACAGAAAGCTTTACATCTCGCTGTGGGGCTTCAAAGCTGCAGACCAGTCAGGGTGCCCATATTAGGTCCATATTGGTTGATTGGTGTGCATTAGGGTTGCTATGATACCAAAAATTAGGTATTGGATACCAATATAGCAATCCACTTGCTGACACAGTGAAAACACTATTAGGTCTAAATTGTAAGGTATAACAACATAGCTTTAAGGAAGCCACAGAGGCTATAGCACACATCAATGCTCATGTATATATCGCTATCCTGTTATGTTGATAGGCTGAATAGGAATGTCGGAAGCCTAAACAAGGTTACATTAGCCTCGGTCAGTATAACTTGAACAGTAATTTTATTTTTCTAACATGCAACTTCTGCTTGTGACTGTTTAACTAAAAATTAGCGTGTGGGTCAGGTTGTGGTCTGTACCTTAACTGGTTGGCTTGGGGTTAGGGTAACGGATCAGCTCTGATACCAGTGCAGGATTGTGGTTCCCTCAATACTTTCAACCAAGCCTTAAAATAAAGTGAATGCTCCACATTTTAAGAGCTTTAACGTTTCATTTCAAATTGTGGTGGTGACCCAACATTCTGACATTTGTGTTCGAATACTTGTGGACCTAATGGTGTTGAATGTGAGAAGTAATTTTTTTCTTTTTGTTTTTCCTTTCTTTTACATTGTTAGTTACCACAGAATCTGCTGTGTTGTACCTACCTTTGAAAGCAGAGGTCATCTCATCTAATATATGTTTATATTATATTTATGATGAGGGTTGTAGAATTTTTTTTTTTTGTTGTTGTGAAGCAGAAATGTTGTTGAATGTCTTGCTCTGAAAGAAATATGAAACCCTTCCAATGTCATTTCAGCTCACCAGCCAGCTTCCCCCAGGACAATGCTGGAAGGTAATGCAGCAAACTAACACAAAGCTGGTTTTTCCATTATGGGTATGCCTCAGCTGAGATTTGGTATTTCTCCACTCACTTGCTATTGAAACTGGATGGTATTTTACTTTAAAAGAAGAAAAGTTAATGTTGAATACAAATCATAAAAAAAAAAATCAATTTTTTTCTCTGTCGCCCTTTTAATGGGAAATATGCAAAGAAATTAACAGTATTATAAACAGTATCACAAACAGATTGATTTTATGAATATGACAACAACTGCAATTTAATCACATGCTTCTGATTTCATATACTGTAGGCTTGTGTAGGTGTCTGCTTGGTTACGGTTTTCCATCCTTCTGTTTTTCTGTCTGCCATACAATTTCTTCAGAAATGCAGTGCCCCCAAATAATAGATTTTTGTAATGTGTATTGTTGAAGGCATGTCCCTTCATCTGGCCTAGTAGTTCACTGCTGAGCTGAAAGATATGTGTTCTGTGGGAATCATCATACTTTAATATCAACAGCTGTGTCTTCTTCCAACAGCCGTTCTCCACACCGTGAGAAGAAGAAGAAGGTGAAGAAGTACTGGGATGTCCCTCCGCCTGGTTTTGAGCACATCACTCCCATGCAGTACAAAGCCATGCAAGGTGTTTATCTTGGCTGTCTTATTTGTTTTAAATATGCTTCTGAACTTAAGAGTTTCATATTATGTGGTTAGTGTTATTGTTAACGGTTTGCTCTTCTTGGCTTTGCTCGCTTTGCTCTTCAGCTGCAGGCCAGATCCCAGCTACAGCCCTTTTGCCGACCATGACTCCAGATGGCCTGGCTGTGACTCCCACTCCTGTACCTGTAGTGGGCAGCCAGATGACCCGACAAGCTCGTCGGCTCTATGTGGGCAACATCCCCTTTGGTATCACAGAGGTGAGTTACATGACTGACATTTTTTAAACTTCTTCTAATTATTAATGTATCAAAATTACTTTCTTAATCTTCTCCTGTTTTGTAGGAGTCCATGATGGACTTCTTCAATGCCCAGATGCGCTTGGGTGGTCTTACTCAGGCCCCTGGGAACCCTGTCCTTGCAGTACAGATCAATCAGGATAAAAATTTTGCCTTCCTTGAGGTGAGCTCATATCGTTATGAACATAACTTGTTTTGTCTGTATCTTGTGTCTTTGAAACTTGATATGAAATCACAGTTTTGCATTTAATCACCCGTACTGTTTTTTTTCTGCAGTTCCGTTCAGTAGATGAAACAACACAGGCCATGGCTTTTGATGGCATTATCTTTCAAGGCCAAAGTCTCAAGATTCGCCGTCCTCACGATTACCAGCCACTGCCGGGCATGAGTGAAAACCCCAGTGTCTATGTGCCTGGTACACAGACAATTAATGGTTTTTAACTCTTAGTACTTGTGGCATAATTCATGAGCAATTATTCATATGTACATAAGTGTGCCTTCTTTACTCATTTATGTTTGATCCTATTGTATCGTTTTGTCCCATTAAGGCGTGGTGTCCACAGTGGTGCCTGACTCGGCTCACAAACTTTTTATTGGTGGCTTGCCCAACTACCTAAATGATGATCAGGTCAGATCTTCAAGTTTTTGGTAACATTTATAAATGGTCTCATACTGATCAGTGATCAGAGAATTTAAAGTTTCACTGACTACCTTATGCACTTCATCTTTTTTGTTGAATCTGCCCTTCTTCCAAACACCTAATCTATTCAGGCTTTGTGAAATTTGACTATTTTTAAAACATTTTATGCTTCCAGTAATAGAGTGCTGCTAAACTTTAAGCTGTGTTCCCCACACATGGGAGTTTTTAAACCACTGTTAATGTTTTGGAAATCTCTGTGCCTTAGGTGACACTTTTGTCTTCTGTCTCTCAGGTGAAGGAACTGCTGACATCATTTGGTCCCCTGAAGGCCTTCAACCTGGTCAAGGACAGTGCCACAGGCTTATCTAAAGGATATGCCTTCTGTGAATATGTTGATGTCAACCTTAATGACCAGGTACATATTGCAACAGAAAGATTTTTACAGGAAGTTTATGACATGACTTACAGATCTAATTTTAAAATCTTCAATATCATACCAGGCTATTGCTGGGCTGAACGGCATGCAGCTGGGAGACAAAAAGCTCCTGGTGCAGAGAGCAAGTGTGGGATCCAAGAACGCCACTCTGGTGAGTGTCCAAGAGCTGGACAGATGACAGCAGGATGGCGGGAGGTTGATGCTTGTTTGCAGTTGCCAAAATGAACAAATCACTGATTAGATCTACTGTAGCTTTTTATTTGCTGTTCTTCAAACATGCAAGTGTGTATCCAAACTGGTAAAGTTAAGCAAAGGTCGATGTACATTTGAGTGGTTTTGGCAAACACAGTCTGATCATGTTGTGTGTGTGTGTGTGTGTGTGTGTGTGTGGTTACACACCGTGAGCACTGTGTATAGCACAGCACAAAAAATCCTTTAACTTAAACCCACCAGTCAGTTGACATTTAAACTTGTCACCACACATTTAAAGAATAGCAGTAGAGACATTGTTTTGTGGTGGTGTGATCAAAAAATGTTGGTTTTATATTATAAAATGCAACATAACACTTTAGTTATAAGTAGATGCAATGCAGGACTTTATATATTTTGTTTTATTTTTGGAGACATTGCATTCCGACTGAACATAGAACACTATTACTATTGTCTTCATCTGTAGGACAACACAATTATAAGCACAAAGTGAAGCCCTAACAACACATAACAGGTAGCACAAAGTACAAAGATATGTGGACAGTTTTTTTTCTTTCAGTTTTATCATTTGTATAAATTATGCATAGTAAGCAGAGTGCTTGTAATTTATATGGACCTGTTCTTTGAAATGCATAAAATTGGCAGTAGCCTGCTTGAATAAATAAAAAGTAGATTGATAATGACAGTTTATTTTCACAGCTCTTTCGGCTCTAACCCTTTTCTGCTTTTCCAGACAAGTATAAATCAGACCCCCGTGACGCTGCAGGTTCCGGGTCTGAACAGCTCGGTGACTCAGATGGGAGGCCTGCCCACCGAGGTGTTGTGTCTGATGAACATGGTGGCGCCCGAGGAGCTGCTGGATGATGAAGAATATGAGGAGATTGTGGAGGACGTCAGGGATGAGTGCAGCAAGTATGGCCAAGTCAAGAGTATTGAGATTCCCCGCCCCGTCGACGGCCTGGAAGTGCCCGGGACTGGCAAGGTAGGAACTGTCTCTGTTTTTATGTAGATATTATGGTAAAAATGTCTAGTCATCACCCTGATGTGTTTCTTTTTTTTTCTGTAGATTTTTGTGGAGTTCATGTCAGTTTTTGACTCCCAGAAGGCCATGCAAGGGCTGACAGGAAGGAAGTTTGCCAACAGGGTGGTGGTGACCAAATATTGCGATCCAGATGCTTATCACCGCCGGGACTTCTGGTAGAGGAGGCAAGAAGAGAAAAGGAAATATGGGGGGTGGGATCAGGGACGGGATGTGTACTTCCCATTTCCAAATCAGCCCCCCCTTATTAATCAACATTTGAGGTACATCCGAGAATATCAAACGTTTGACAAATTGGTTTGGTGATATTCAATTTACCATATGGGATCTATCTAAAAGGTCCATCAGTAAAACAGATTTTTGAAATTGGGAAGGAGAAGTGTGGGTAGGGTTTATATTCAGTCTATAACAGAGGGGGGCTGGTTTTGGATGGTGAGGGTTCAGCTGGGTGGGCGAGGGCATCAAAGCTTTTTGAGAAATGTGTGTAATAATAGGTCTAGGGCGGGGTCAGCATTTTTTATACTTTGTGCGACTGGGATGTCGTTTTGGGTGGGAGGGGGGTGCCACACTGAAAGGTTTGTATTTAAATGGAGGTAGCCTGTTTTAAGAACATAAGAAAGGATGTGAAGCAGGGAACTAACTGGATTGTTGTTTGGGGGAAAATGGATGGAGAAAACAGGAGGGATTATTTGTGAAAGGGAGACATGGGGGAGATGGAGACGAAGATTAGGACATTTCTGTTTGAACATCTAATGTAGATCTACAGTAGCTGTAACATCCATCTCAGTTTTGCCATCATCAGTAGACAAGTAAAAGAAAACTTTATTTTTTTATTTTGTTTTTTTTTTTTCCTCATTTGGAGTCCTTTCATTTCTTTAATTTCATCAGTTTGTTGCCCCCCTCTGGACGATTGAGAGAATCTGTTGTCTTAACTAGACTCTATCTGAACGTGTAACTGATTAGATACTGTGTGTAGTTACACTGACATGAGCTGTTTGTAGATCATGTTGTTATTCAGGCCACAAAAGAACAGGAGCTACAGAAGGAAAGTTGTCAGTCAAGCCAGTTTTTATTTCTAATCTTTTCATATACATTTTCATGCACAGCTTTTAGCAGGTGAGAATATATAGTATCAGCAGTTAATTCAAAATTCATTCAAGATGAAAGCTATTTAATGGAGAATTACTTTTACCAAAAAGCCTTAATGCTAAGTGAATTCGCTAAGGAAAGAAATTTGGCTTCCTCCGCTTCCTGTGATGTCTGGCACTTTCTGCTCTAGCCTTGCATTGCCAGTTTTTCCGTGCAGACCTGGGATATAGGATGTTTGTTTTTTGTTTCCATGCAACATCTCACCTCTTTGACAAGACCAAATAAATACGAGTAATACCCATAAATCATGTTTTACTACAAAGTGAAACCAAAACCACACGTCATCTCGTAATGTCAGCTTCCAGCTGTCCAAATTAATAGCAATAGGCAAAAGAATCAAACCTAAACCTAATATGAAGTTTGACACTGATGAATAAGTCCAAACCTAACTCAGTTCCCTCAAATAAGAATTACCTATTACTGTTGAGCTTTCATATTTTTATTTAGTGTGTAGCCCTTAGGGTGACTTTCACTAAATCTGAGAGGTAGGTGTTTGGATGTTAGAAATTGTCGCATGTACTTAAGATCTGCTGATCTCTCATCTCCCTCATCTTCTGCTGTTGTTTCTCTGAGGACCACGTGTTCACACTGTACGGGCTTGTGACTACGCTTTCATTTGATACCTTGGGTTGCTTATGACAGCACTGAAAGAGTTTGTGTCAGTGATAACAGTTTTGAGATGTTACTCCTTAATTTTGGGGAAAAAACTTTCTTTTTCAGTGTCACTGTATCGTTTTAATTTCATTATTTTCTCTTTGGAAAAATGTGATTTCTTAAATGATTTAAAACCTAAAACCCACATCTAGTTTATAAAAAGCATAATGTCTTTCATTTGTCCAATTTGTTTTCAGATGTTGATTAAAAACTGAATTTACATCACGTCTTTCTTATTTGTGCTTCCTTTTTTCCACCCCGGAGTTTTATCCAACATTCACAGTTAATTATGGTGAGAGCAGAATTTCTACTACTACTCCTACTAGTTGACATCCATTACTGAGCCTTGTAGTTAATGGCAATGTCCAAACGATGGAGCTATTTCGCTTTCACACACATAACATTTTTACGTAATATGACTTCTCATACTGCATCATAATATGAGCAATAGTGTGATGCAGCAAGCTTGTCATAGTTTTTTTTCCCTCCCCCAAAGATTTGCAATCCAGTCAGATATTTGAATATTACAATCTGGATGTTTTCCAAAAGTGTGGTTTTAAGTCAATTAGGATAAACGTGCTGATGGTTTTAGATTATATAACATATTTGCATATCTATTAGACAGACAAATTGTCTTCATTGAATCTCCATCTCACAGGCGGATTGCACTAGATATAACTTCAGTGAACCACTTGGTGCTAGAGGTATAATATTTGATTTTGAATCTGTACAAATAAACTTTCCTCTTAGTGGGTGAATTGGGGTTTATAATTTTGTTCTAGTTGTTGATTCCATCATGCTTCAGTGGATGCCGCAAATGCTGTTTCCACCTGGGACCTATTCAGTAGAGAGTTCCT
Source organism: Channa striata (assembly GCA_033026295.1). Taxonomy (NCBI): domain Eukaryota; kingdom Metazoa; phylum Chordata; class Actinopteri; order Anabantiformes; family Channidae; genus Channa; species Channa striata. The sequence goes on along the minus strand of CM065175.1, from coordinate 17,990,452 downwards.
GTGAAGCAGCTACATGAAAGCAACAAACCTCTGACATAAAAATTGTCCTGTGTCAGCTCTTCACTGCCCATCTCCATCTGCATCGCTGCGCCCCACTGCACAAATCCCAGCAGCAGGGCCGCAGACGCACAAACTCCTCTGTTGTTCCCCGAGGGAACAGATATCACAGCAGCTCTGCCAGGCAGCTGAAGCTACATTTAAAACTGTCCCTGCCTCCTGATAGATCAGGCTGCCTGACATGAGACCTATTAAATGTTATTAGTAGCTCTTCTGAGGCCTGATGCTGCAGTGAAGATTGTAAATACATGATCTCCCTCTAGTGGTGAATGTAAGGCTGGTGATGGTATTGTCATTCCGGGCAGAGCCTCCCCATTGATCTTCATTCAGAAAGATAGAAGACTGCAGCAGTGGGAGAGGGGAACAGAAGGATGTAGGATAGATGCGGCACTTTGTATGTACTGCTTTACATTCATTACGTGGGAGTTAAGAAAATGTGTCACATGGAGGAACTTTGACAATGAAATGAAGCTCAAAATGCCAGTACAGGGAGGTGGAGTGTAAAACTCAAACAGGTGTTTTTAATAGAAAACATATAAATGTGTGACAGTAGGAAAAACAGATCAAGACAAAAATTAAATTTTTAAGTCATGGGTCTTTGGGACACATGAATAGAACTGTTAATGTTGACAGTGACACATGTACGTCACTAATGTTAGCGTTGGTCAATCATCATTTTGACAAACAAATCTCAGGAGCAACATGAGACATCAACACAGCTGCAAAAAGGCCAAATCATATGCACACACTTTATAGTCAATCTGTTCAAAAGATGGAGGATTACTCTGATGACACTGATCACAAACTATAACGTGACGCTGCACACAGTTATTGCACAGCTTGCAATAGACTATTTCCAGACTTCTACTCTATGTTATGTTTAATATTACATTGCACGACAAAAGAAGAGATATTTTAAGATTGTTTGATTAAGAAATGGAATATCTCTTACATTTTACAAAACTAACAGCTTAAAGAGCTGAACACTGTTTTTAAAAATACATAATTCAACCACTTGTTGAGATTAGAATTTGGTGTTTTTATGATGGATAAAGTAGTTGTAAAAGTGCTTCAGCTACACACATAACTTAGTATATTATAAAAAGATATCATTGCACCTTTCCTTTACTCAGACAGCAAACATGCCTGATTTGCATAGCTGAGCATACGTGTGGCTAATTCAGTGCGTGTGAACATAAATCGGTTCTGCTCGACAGGGGCACCTGACTGATGTGAGGACAAGATTGTTCATCACACTGTGGATTATTGATGAGCTCAGCCTGTCTCATGTGATCGAGCAGCAGATATTGGCTGTGCAAAGTTTAAAGGACACACCCATGTGCAGAATATTCCATCAATCATGGCTGTTCAAGGTATTTCCTGCCTCGGAGAAAGCAAACTGCACCAAAATCGGCACTGCGGTTTCGTGCAGCTGTGGTTTGTTTTCTTGTCACAGCCTTGTTCCTTTTTTCTGATTTACTCCTGTTCCGTGACTCTGGCCCCGACTCACTCTCATCTTGCATGCCCCCCCATTCTCCCTCTATTCCCATCCCCCCCTTCCCTACACTTCCTGAGCGTTGCTGGCTTCTGGGGCTGGCCTCAGTCTTGCTGTGCCACGTATGTAACCTAAACTGTGGAAGAGCTGAGCAGGGCTGGGCCACAGGAAAAGCTTTCCGCAAGACCAGGCTGAGTCTTAATTCTCCCTGGACTTCGTTCAGTGAAGAATGAAATGGGTTTGCACATTCTCATTTTCTCCTCCTAGCTTCATCATTTTCTGCCAGCGCGGTGCATTTCTGCACCAACCCCAGACATCAGAACTTCAGCTACCCTTTCATCTCTTTCATGTCCTTTTCCTACATCTTTCTCTTTTTTCTTGCACTTTGTTTTCATGTCTACGCAAGTGTCCCCATCTGCTGCTCCCCTGTTTCCCTCCCTGTGTCTGTGCCAGATTTTAACTTTGCTCACAGTGTATTGTGTTGCTGTAAAATGCTGTCCTGGTCTCTCATATAAACACAGGCTCCTCCTTCACCCTTACTTAATGTCATTAACAGGTGGCTGTCTAAAATAGACGCGCACCCACACACACACACACACACACACACACATGCGGCTGACAGAAGCAGGCGTGTTTTCAGTCCAGCACTGGCAGGACTGTTGTCACATGAGCAGACCACCCTGCAGCACCTTTGCTCATTGATGGGAGATTTCAAACATGTACGGAGAATGAACAAAGTGCTGCTGCTGAGACTGAACACGAGCTGCAGGCACAGTACAAGGGGCACACGGCAGTGCAGACACACACGTTTAATCATCCACAGTGGTAACCAACCAGGCTGCAGCCCCCTCCCCTGTTACACTCACTTTCCATAACCCTTACGTACCTTTTTCCCACCCCCTTTCCCTCTCCCTCTTTCACCAACTCTCCCATCTCCGCTCTCCCCCTCTATTAAGTTTCAAGCTTCTCTTCCTCCTGAACTGGACAACACAAATCAAACAGGTCAGGTTTATTCTGCTTTTAATGCAAGTGCTCGAGCTGTTTGTTGCTTTCTTTCCGTCCACGCGTCACACAGGTGGCAGTGGTTGTTGCTGGCAAAATGGTAGTTTCTTATTTTCACAGCACGAAGCACAGCCGTGTGTACAAAGCTTATCCTCTGCTCCGCTCACATAGAACTAAATCAGTGCACCATCATTGTTACTGCATTACAAACCGCGTGTGTATAGATGCTGCTTTAATCCCTTTTTACAAACTCGCCACTTGTTTGTGTTGTGCCCCTGTAGAGCAGGCTGGCACGCTCTGACCCCATTTGATCATGCTGTGGTTAATATGGATGTAATGTGATCAAGGTTTGTAATTCTATTGCTACTAACTCAGCTGTCAGCAGCTGCAGTCTTGATATTCTTTATTGCAGTTAATGTTGGAGGAGTATTCAGCTGCACAGGTGCTGATCCACGTCTTTGGTTCATTTTATCCTCCAGTATCTATATTTTGTTTGCTCTCAATAGTAGAAGGTAAACTAAATATAAACGGTGAGATCTTTTAATTACTCGTTAAATGTAAACAACCCGGGTGATCACAACACAGTTTTTTTTTTGTACCTGTTTGGGTATCACATGATGGTTCTCAGAACATGGGCTTTGCTCTTACAGATCAAGTTCTTTAACCTCAGAAGATATAATAAATAATGACAATGATGATAATTATTATTATTAGTAGTAGTATTATGTTTGTATTTAAGACCTAGCAGTAACACATATTTATTTCTTTGACAATTCTTTGACCAAAGATTGCCATTTAAGGGTTTAAAGAAAAATAAAGCAATTATAATCAACACTAGTTCCCTTTGGAGAAGCTGGAAGCAGAAGATAGTTGGAGTCTGTGATTGATTAAAAAAGCTGTTCAAAATCCAAAATGGCTGCAGAATAATTTTCTGTGTGATTAAGCAATCACCAGCTCAGCTCTGAATGTTACCCATTGACCTTTGCCTTTTCAGCTTGTGTAGACATGTTTTACTAATGGATGTTTTGATTACATTTACAGAATCTATATTAGAAATATCTAATTTTGAGTTTACATACGGTCCGCTACTCTTTCTATACGACAAAAGTACTTGCCGTTTTGGGATCCATGCCATGCCTTAGCTCTATATAAAACCTCTGATGCTGTCAGCGCAAAGCTCTGAATTAAGTGATCTACCAACTGTGTGTGTGGCCTGCTGCTGCTGCCTTCCTAACTGGCCAGGCCTCCCGCCTCCACTACAGTATGTGACCTGTTGGACTGTCGAGCAGAGTTAATTACTGCGGCCCCTTCTCTGTCAGAAGGTTCAGGCTTGAATTATCACCTTTCGTGCGCTCTGTGCCGTGCGGCGACACCGTTGGGCCCCATCATGGATGTTGTTTAAACCGCTCCAAAGGCCGCTCACTCGCAGCCTGGAATAGTAGCACATATGCTGGGCGTAGTAAAACACGCTCGCGCTCAAAATGTCTGTCATGGCTACAGCTTCCCAGTCTTTTCTGGTACATCTAATGCGGGATGGGAGGTATTTGTGGCAACCCATTATCCCCTCAGATCAAATGGGATCTGTGTTTAGGCCAGAGATAGTGTACCTGTTTGGGGAAGAGCTCTGTTGTCAGCTCCTCTGGGAGAGGAGAAGATGGGTGGTCCAGTCCGGTGCTGTGGGCTGTCTCTCACCTTGACCCAGCACCAACTCCACTAGCTCATCCAGCCCAATTGTTTCTTCATCTGAAGCAAAATCTGCCTTTCAGGGAAACACCATATGGCTTATCCATTGTTGGCTGAGAGCATGTCATATGGCTTTTAGGGAGGGAATACTGTAGATGCTGATAAAGCTGTTGGAAATTAAATATTACGCTGGTGATGAAAGGATTTGCTCTTGTGAAGCATATGCTGGCTGCTCTTTCATCTTTCTGTTTTCATCTCTCTATTTCAGAGGACTGGATGGAAAACAGACCCTGGCTCTCCTGGTCCTGCCTCCATCTCTTCCCATTTTATCATTGCCGTACCTCGTCCACCCACTACTCTTCTGTAGCTCTATTCATGTCCGTTTTTGTCTACCTCGGCCTGCTTATTTTGATTTACTGATTTTGTACAATTTACCGAGCACCACAGCATAGTTGGTAGCTGTCTCCTCATAAAATACAGGTCTTTTTTAAAGCTACACCCTATTCAACCCTGACCACTAACCATTTCATCTCCTTAAAGAGATCCATCTTTCCACGACTCATTTGACTCGCTAGTCTTTAACTTAAGTGTCCCGTCCTTTCTCCTGGTCTTCCTGTCGGGGCCTGGCCAGTTAAGATCAGTATGTGGTCCAACTTCTTTGTCCAGCAGGATGAGGAGGGTCGAATTGGGGTTGCGGGTGCTGGACAAGGTGGGGGTTTGGGTGGAATGAAAGCTGGAAGGGGACAGAGGCGAACCCACAAAATGAGTGACAGCCAGGAGGGGAAAATCAAACTGGCCTTCTTTGTGTCTATCATTGGTGTGACCCTGACTGTGTTGGGCATGGGGACAGAGTTTTGGGTGGAGCTGGCCCAAACAAAGAATTTCAGCAGCAACACCACCTGCCAGATGGCCCATTACGGACTGTGGAAGGGCTGCATCCGCACCCTATGGGTGGCTGACATAGACCCAGAGAGGACAAACTGTGGCCCTGCTGACTTACGTGGAGGTGAGACCTGTATGTCTGTCTGTGCTCTGTAATGTCTAGGATGGGAGCAGGTGAGGTTTATGGAGGGAAGGAGTCTTTTTTTTTTTACTGCCTGCTCACATCCGCTTTTATGCAAAGTAAATTCTTAGGCCAAGACCACCTTGACCACCTGAATAAATACAAAAAGGGTTAAAAAGATGAATTGTTGACGTTATTGAGAAAATGACCTCAGGTTTAAAGAAATTAATCTACAATCTGCAGACAGTACAGAAAACTGTAACAATTTTACAAATGTTGATGTGCATTTAATTTTTTATACATTGTGCACATCAATTGAAACCTTGCAAAGAGATAGACGGAGGATAGTTTCTCATGTGAAGCTGCCTGCATATGCATACATACATATGTACATGCATACATATGCATCTAGGTCATTCTACAGAAAATGTGCAACTTTTAACAATTAAAGAAAAATGCTGCTGCAGATGAAACAGTGATGGTGCAGCATCGTATAAAAGCAGTATTCAGATCTGATCCTGTAACATCACAGGCAGACACATTTACCATTATGTAATGTAACCGTTATGATTTTAAACATTGTCATTGTAATGAGTTATTAATCTCAAGGTCTTCCCTTGACTGTAAACGATCTCCTGTTGGACACACAGGACAGACAGGTGATGAAGGGACAGACATGTTGTTGATGAACAGCCATGTTTTCAGTTGTGACTGCTCATTTTTCATGGCACTTTATTTAACCTGACCGGGGTTAGGTTCTCCGGAGTGCGTCGATTATCCGCACAATGACCTACTTCTGTCTGACAGGAGAAGCCAGAGTTGGAGAGAGTCAGGTTGGAGATTGGCAGGGAATTGAGGAGGATTGAATTCACTGCCTGTCTCCGGGAATCACAAGCAAGCAGCGTGGAAACAAAAAAATGTCCTCATACATCACAGATACATAAATACTATTCACATGCATCATCTTGAATCATGTGTCTCAGAATTGTATTTTTATCCAGTTGTCAAGGACTAATTCATCTCGCCTGTCAAAACTGTCCCACGTCTTGGGATGCTCCTAGCTTGCAGATATATCACTCTGTGCCTCCAAGATGGTCTGTTGGTGTGTGAGAGCAGCCAGTTTGCTTCTTACACTGTTGGCCCACGCCGCCTGTCGCAGATGGCCGTGGGCTCGTCATGTTTGGAGGAAAACAACTGTTTTTGCCATCTCTGCTTCTCTGTTTCACATCCCCGTTTACGCGCCTCTGGCTGCCGTCCCGAGCAAAGTGCGGCCCGCTGACGCCGTGCCTGTCATCTCAAGGCCGGCCATCCATCTTGGATGCTGCCTGCTGGAGAGGAACATGATGGCTCAATAATTATAGTCTCAGCAGGGGTAGTGAGTGCAAAATCAGTTGACTGTGATAGCATAATGTGTTAAGAAATCAGTGGGCTGATAAATGGCATGTCTGCTCTGATAAAAAATGTTTGCAAATGTGTTCGGGCGCAACATATTTATGTGTGAAGTAAATGTGTGAGAATGTGTGTGTATATACAAGCATGTGGTCACCCTGGACGGCATAATATTCGGTGGGTGAAAGTCATCACTATGCGCTTGTGAAGCCAAGTGGAATCTGACTACTTCACAGTTTTTGTCTAAATATAGAGAAGGAGGGGAATGAGGGACAGACAGGAACTGAGGGAGCGAGTCTAATGCAGTATTAACCAACCCCTCTGTGTTTTCTCCCCCCCTTGACATCTCCTGCTCTCCTCACCTCCTTCTCCATCTGTGGCTCCCCCCCTTCTCCTCCACCTGCACCCACCTCCCTCCTCCTTTTCACTGCTGCCTCATCCTCTGAGCCTTTATCTGTGTTTCTTGCATCCCCCCCCCTTTGCATCTTTTGCTCATCCTGCATATCCTCTTTCTCTCACTTGCCTTGCCTCTTAATTTCTATCCTCAGTCTGCCCCTTCCTCGGTCTATCTCTCCTTTCTACCCCTCTGCCACCCCCTCCAGTGTTTATCTGTCTCTCACCCTGGCGGCACCATATGTGCGGTGCTAGGCAGTGTGTGTGTGTGTGTGTGTAGAAGTGTGTGTCATCGGGTATTCCAGCTAATGCTAGAGACTTGGATATAAATAGGAATGATGCCTGGAAGGAGTGTATGGATGCATATAGGAAGCACACCATAGAAGACCAGTAACCGTCCGTGTGTGTGTGTGTGTGTGTGTGTTTCTGCACTCCTTGTTTGATTTTTCTCTTTACTCACAGATTCCAACTGCACTTACTTCAAATTCTTCACCTCTGGGGAGAATGCAGTCATATTCAAGAAGACAACTAACAAGAGTGAGACATTACACTTTCCTCTGCAATTTCTGTTGCACAAACAGACACACACGAACAGTTACACAGCAGCCGCTATCAATAAAGACGTTCACTGCTGAGCTCACAGGACCATACTGGCGGTTTTTGCACGTTTTAGACCATTACCTTCCGCTGCCACCCATAAACTATCAGACTGATTAATGTGTTTACCTAAGGATCCAGGAGCCACTGGTTTCAGCGCAGTTTTAGGACCAGCTGGCGCAGACTTGATATTTACATCACAGTGAACACACAATTATATTATATCTGTTTTAAATGCATTCATGGAAGCGCTGATATTAGTTAGACAATGCATTTAGTTTATTAGGTACACCAAGCTAGAAACACTGGAGTCTAAAGCAACGGTCATTATATCCAACTTTTATCAATGTTTTACGGACAGATAGAGCAAATTTTTATGTAAATCAATAAACTGTATAACTGCACCAACATTATCACCTTTACTGACTCAAAGGTGCATTTTATAGGAGTTAGAATAAGCCTTTTCAAACATCTACAGCGAGCAAGTCCCCACTCCCAGAAGTTGCGATGCTTCGATGTCGTGTTTTTCTGCAGTAACTGAAAATGGACAAACCAAAAACTTATCCTGGAGAGGGAATTTCTAAATTGAAAATTGAATTTCTAAATATATAGCTATCTGAAGTAACCTCCGTATGGTTTTAGACTAAGGCATAGCACCTGTCTGACACCACAGGCTCTTACTCGCCACTAGATGCCACTAAGCTGCTCATTTAAAATACTGGCACCAACTGCGTATTCACTCTGGAACTTTGAAAGCTCAAAAAGTAGAAACAGGTTTGTTGCATTGATACATTTTTTGAAAAGACATTTTTCTCTAAGATCATTAAAAAATTATACAAACTAGAACTTTGATCAGCTGCTTTATAGTGGCTGAGCTAATTAACATCAGGATGCTAACAAGGTGATCCAAGCTATAATGTTTATCATGTTCATTTTTGGCATTTAATCATAATGTTAAACTGTTGTTGGTGATAGTGATATTTGACTCATACAAATGGAAATGGGATCAGCACAGTAGTTCCAAGACTACATTGCTTTTGAGGTTGTTCATCACCTTCTATTTGGCTTCTTCTGCTTTTCATGAACAAATCTCATTCCAGACACTGTCGGTTTAAAACAATAAAATAATAATTCATATCTGTGATGGTGCGTCAGAAAAATATAAAACTGGCACTAGCCATTGTGAAATGTTGATCAGCTCTTTTGCTACACCTGTTCAGGTTTACACTGCCAACAAAATCTGTTTTAAACTGAGCCAGAATGGGAAGTGCATGTCTGTATTTTCAGACTTTGAAGTACAGTAGAACTAATGACCCAGTAGAATAAACTTTCTGTTGCTCACTAACATGAAGTGGAGCAAGTGTTTCACAAATTTCACACTGCATAAAGTTCTTTAGTAAAGTAATTTCAGTGACACCTAAACCTGTTTTAAACACAATCTTGCATATACATTATATTCCAGCTCTTGCCATTTCTTGGTTTTCTTTCACAGATCTAAATCTAGCAGCAGCTGTCTTGGCCCTTTGAGTCTGACCATGATGGTCATGGGCTCCATCTGCATCGCCATGGCCCTCAGCAAAGGAGTGCACTTCTTTCTAAAGCCGGCCTCCTTCTGTTTCATTGTATCAGGTAGGATTTCACTTTGGAGTGACGGAAGATTTACCACCTTATCACGATTCCACAATGTCCTAAACAGCTGATGACTTGCAACAAATGTATTTGGTCGTTTTAATCAGACATTACTAAATATTTTATTTTAATATATTTACATTGATTTTAATCTTCCTTATGTTGCAGGCATACTGGTTCTTCTCTCCGTCCTGATATTCCACCAGTCCGTGCTGGCCTTGCTGTCCAGTGACCTCTCCATACCTATACACCACGAACTGTCCTGGTCCGTGGCCTGTGTGGGCTCAGCTGGGGCAATTCTTATTTTTGGAGGTTTCCTCTTCGTCATCCTCTCTCTTCCTTTCAGCCCTTGGCAGAAATGTTTGCCACACAAGAATAGTGCCACTTAGCACTTTAATGCTGAAATATGCATATAGTACTCGTGACGTTTTGCTTGAGAGCAAGTACAGTATTAAAGCCCGTTTCCTGAGGACTGCAACTTTAAGCTTGCTCTTGGCGTTTTATGTGTCCAAAAAGTCATACTAGGTCTTAATGATACATACACAAAATATTAAACACACAAAGCAGCCCTGCAGAGTTAGTGTAAAATTGTTTTTATTAGAAAACATGTGAGCGATAGACAGCGCTAATGCAGGCTTATTAAATTTTAGTAATAGGATCCTTTTACTTAAACAGGTGGCAGAGACAGGCTGGTTAGCCTGCCTGAAGCTGTAGGCCGCAATGAATCTAGTGATTCTGCTAACAAAATTAAAGTATATTTGATAATCCTTTGTATTTAAAATTGTTTTATATTGTATCCCATTTCTGTCGAGAAACAAACAAACATAAAAATAGTCATAAAAATAGTCTCATCCTGTTGGTAGGTCCACTTTATTCCTCTGCTGTGGTTGGGCCTTGTCTGGTTTAAGCTCCAGACTGAAGTGGTTTAAAGCAAAAACGATAGTTGTGGAATAAAACAATAACCCATTTGAACTTAAAATAATAATTTTGTCAAGATTGGGTGGACCTTGATCATCAAGGGTGAATAAACACATGGTTAAGGCCCGAGTAATGACTGTAGTCGTGCTGGATATGAGAAGCAAACAGCACTCCCCCATACTCATGTCTTGTTATTACTGAACCATGCAGACTCGACCTCGACTCTTTGTTGCTTTCTGAACAGTCTGAATGGACGTCCTTCGCTGTTCCTGTTACTATGGCTGCTAGAATCCATCCTTTCATGAACGTACAGTCACAGGAAAAAGTAACGACGCTTATTTGCATTTTTCTCGTTTTCTGCGTAAAAAAAAATCACCAAAATCACAACTACATTAGCAAACACAATGTTTCCAAGCTGATAAAACCCAAACTGTCATGTTCTTCTATGTCCTTATTTAATACACAACACACAAAGTGATAATGAAAAAAACAATGATAACATAAGGTTGTGATGTCATTGAAGTAAGTATGGAGGTGTAGTTTAGAGCTACAGACTCATAAAAACACCCAAACAGCGTCAGCGTGCGATTCACAAGCAGCGTCAGCTAATAAGAGAAATTCTCTCTCTCTGAGTTCATGAGTTAGCCACAAAAAACACTGAACAGACATGTTTTCCAAAAACAATATTGCAGCACACATGTAGTTGGCCAAAGACCATCTTGACATTTTATAAAACTACTGGGAAATAATCTTGTAAACACATGAAAGGTAGAATTGTTTGGGAGGAACACACACTATGTGTGGTGTACACTAACATAAAAACAGTAAAGTACAGTGGAGGGAGCGCAATAATTTGGGGCGGCTTCCCTCCCTCATGCAGAGGGAGAAAAAGAAGTTCCAAGTTTTTATCAAGGTTTCCCAGAGGATAATGTCAGTGGCTGTCCACAAACTGACGCTCGGAGGAAGCTGGATGATGAAGCAGGACAAAGACCCTAAACATCAAATAAATCTACAACAGAAAGTCTTTGAAGCACATGATCACTGATTCCAACAGTTATTAAAACACTGTTACTATTTTTCCCCCGCTTTGCATGTTTCATGGGTGTGATCAATAAAGACATGAAAGATCATGTTTTAGCAGCTTAGAAACATTGGGTCTGTTAGTTTTTGCGACATTGGTGAAAATCAGGTCCCTTTTCATCACTAATTTATGCAGAAAACCAGGAAATTGTAAACATTACCGTTACTCTTTCTTGCAACTATATGTCATTTTAGGGAATTTGTTGTGATGACTGATGTTGTGTTTGAAGCCAGAACAGTTAAATCAATAATACAATAAAGCTTGGAATTTTTATCTTATTGCTATGTTGAACGTTTTATACAGTTTCCAGGTGTAAATGGGCCTCCACGTAAAAAGAAGCTGCTTGGCACATCTGCTTCGTGTCGCCTTATGAAACATCAATGAAAGGCTAGCAGTAAGTGAAGCTTATTAAATGTCTAATATTTCATAGAAAAGAAGATCATAATTTATTACTTTTGTTTGTTTTACTGTTTGGTGAATGCTGCTTTGGTATGTCAATGTATGGTGAAATAAGTCAGCTGTGAGAAAATGCAAAATTATAATTTTTTTTTATCAAACACTTGTTTGGACTCACTTTATAAGCTCAACTCTGTATATAAAAATGGATGTGTTTATATTTGATGAATAGTCACTGTTTGTTGTGTTGTCTCCAGTCACTTTATTTGACGTATGCTGTAAATACACGTTATTTTTGTTATAGGATGCACTTCTAATCTCTCTACCAGGAAATGTCGGTTTACACGGTGCACACTGTGCTCATTTCTACTCATGTGTATGTACAGTATGTGGCACCATGTTTTGCTTTTCATTAAAGGGATTTGATTTTAAATAATACCTCCCTTTTGTTTGCTGACGTGAAACCCTGTCTGCCCTCAAGCTTGACATTCACCCATTTTCACCCCTTCACAGTGTGAATCCTGACCTCTCTGCCAAACAACCCCCCTCCCCCAAAACCCGCGCCATCTATAATTAGGCCAGAGCTCATCGCAATGCATTTCACTGCAGAGGTTGAGAAACTTTATCCTTGAATTTCAACTATGTACCCCCCCCGCGGCCTATCCTCATACCTCTGTGTCCTCTCCTCTCCTCCTGTACCCCTTGACCCCTGTATTTCACTCTCCCTGCTGTCTCCGGGGAAGGCCGTCGGCCGCTGCCATCTGATCTGCGGACAACTGACCGATCAGATCAGGGGTGGCCCAGTAACTGCTCTCACACCCGGCCCTCTGGGGAATCGAGTGGCGTCCAGTCACATTTGCTCATATGCTCACCTGCGAGTTCACTCGCATGGTTTTATCTCCCAGTGGGCAGAAGCTGAATCCACCCGACACACTATCCTGGTTGTATATATAGCCGTTAATAGTTACAGCGAAACTATGTGACAAGTGGTATACAGCACTAGTTGCATGTTTTTAAATGGAAATGGGCTTCCGGGAATTCTTGATAGAAGACCTGTAGCTGGATGTTGGAAGCTCACAGAGAAGGAATAAACCTGAGCTATTGTTATTGATATGCTGCCAAAATATTTCTGCAGACAGATTTAAATATGTACAGTATTATCCTAAACTGTGATAAGGAATCATGCCTGTGTAGTCGATTCCATGCGTTTACTTTGGCAGCTTCACGCTGCTCCTCCTTGAATCTCTCATCGCTTCATCACTCTGACTATAACTAGACTACAGGAGGTATGATAATAGCAGGAAAAGCACATCAGATAACTAATCCGCAAGGTCTAGGAGCATTGCTAAGAATCTTAGGCCCCTTGTCCACGATGTGACACTGCCTTTCTGCTGCCCTAAGGCATCTAAAGTATCATCTCCCGTCCCCCAGTGGATTCCTCATTGGACATATTCCCTCATCCTCCCTGCCAGTAATCGTCCCTCTGAGGTCACGCAGAACCCGCTAAGTGTGCTAAAGTGGCCAAAAGGGCACCTTGACAGTATTTAATAACTGTTTATGCAAAATCACGCACAAGTTACCAGATGGGCCCATCAGAAGAAGAAACACAGATGTACTCGGGACATGCAGTGGACACAGGAAAGTACACCGCTTTGACTTACAGTTGGCTTTCTCACCTCAGCCCCCATCTGGAACTATCCATATATTTGCAAATATGATGAGCTTCCGACAGAGAAGGTCTTTTTAGGATCACAGCTCACCAAAGATAAACTGGGAGACATCGAGGTGTTTTCAGTAAATACTAAGGGACATGTTTGCTCATTAATAACAAGCCCTGCATGTTATTGCCCACAGGTCCAAAGTGAATTTACTAATTTACTAAAGTTCTATGCTCAGATAAAAATGTGAGGTTACTGTAGATGAAATATTTTTTGTTTAGCCTTAGTTACTTAAATTTTACCCAGCAAAGTGAAACAATATAAAAATGCAAGCGTATATCAGTCTGTCCTTCATAAGAGACCCCAGCATCAGCAACAAAGAAACAAAAGACAACAGTCTGTGATTCTGTCTGTTACTGTTTTTTTTATAAACTTCGTGCAATACAGTGTTTAAGTTTATCACACATTTAGATAAACCATAATCATTTGCCTAGATATATCTATTCTCAACTACATACTATTCATATTGCCCACATAAATGCTATCTGTGTGCAGTCACATTTTTCTTTTTCTTTTTCTGAAATAAAAATCAAAGAATTGAAAACGTATAGAATCTGGAAGCTTCTGGTAGTTATTTTGTTTCGTCATTGTCTCGTGTAGCAGGTGTCTCCACGTTTTCAACCTGGATCTGCAGTCAGTGGGGGCAGCAGGGGTGAGTGGGTGGGTGGCTGGCTGTGGGTGGGGGTGGGTGGGGGTTGATTACATGTGTTTACATTCTCATCAACATAAACAGAACAGGTCAGAGTTCAATGGTTACTCAGTGGTCGGAGGGGAAGCACAGTGAGAAGAATCTTTAGGGAGGTTGAGGGGTTAATTCTGTGGTAAATCGCTTATTGGTCATGTGACAACACAAGGTCAAACACTGATCATGTGACCAAATATACTGAAGGGCGGGTTGATGAAACCACCCAGCCAGAGTGTAGAGAGGCAATGAAAGGCCAGGCAGAGTCTGAACAGTGGTCCCGAAAAATGATTCTTTACAAATATTTGTATGCATAAATTACAATGTACTGATATAGTTTCAAAAGTTTATCTCTCTTGTATTTTTAAACCCTCTCAGCCCACATATATATATATATATATTTATATATATATATAAATGTATTTTTTGCCACTGAAAATGATGAGTTGCATGTGTCACTTTGGGACTTCTTAATAGAAAAAAATATTTTTGTTGTACTGTTCAGGCAGCAACCTTTACCTGATTCTATACAAATGTATTATTTTATGTCTTTTTTCTGCTTCCTCCCATCAGAGGTTTCTGTTAATGCCCAAGAACAGACATCTTCAACACAACTATAGCTACAAGTACTACTGTTAACACTGATTAGAATGGAAAGACTAACAGAGGCCCATAGAAAACTCAGACTTGTAATAACAATGGCGTTGGTTGGTTGTCTCACTCACTCACATTATTGTTGCATTTCTTTCTGTATCAATATTGGAAGACAATTTACAGTATTCACATCTGACTTTGTGTTATAAATGAAAATGATATAATATGGGGTTTGAAAATTACACAGGCGCCCATTCTTCCATGTTGTGCACACTCATGCATGACACATTGACACAGTTACACACCGCTCACTGATGGTCTCAGTGGCTCTGCATGAAAGAAATTCACAGTAAAAGTCATAGAAATCTAAAACTGAAGTGGAAAAAAAAACATGAAAATTAAAAATTTCATTCCAAACTAGAGTGTCTGCAAATACAGCTAATCTGTAATAACACTAAGAATAATCACAACAACAATTTTACATGAATGATGATCTGGTTAAATTAGCAGTAATATTGCACAAAAAAATATGTGAAACATTTTCACA
Organism: Channa striata; assembly: GCA_033026295.1. Lineage (NCBI taxonomy): Eukaryota > Metazoa > Chordata > Actinopteri > Anabantiformes > Channidae > Channa > Channa striata. The sequence goes on along the minus strand of CM065175.1, from coordinate 17,975,268 downwards.
ATAGCCCAAGGTTAATTGCGTTTGATCATTAACAAAATAAATCATTTCTAGCACATTAAAATATCAAAATAGTTTTATTGTGAAAGTTCATTGTTGTTGTTATTATCGCTCTGTTATTACTCTTCTTTTTTTGTTCTCAGTGAGATTGAGTAGACTAAATAACAGTGAACATGGAGGGAGAGCTCGAGCATATCATCTGTTTGTTTCTAACTGCTTCTTCTTGAGCCACAGTAACACAGTGCGCCACTCTCACGGCCACCCATCCTCCTTCTCTCCCTTCCTGCTTGCCTCCCCTTGCGACACCGGCTTTCTACACAGGTGTTGTCTTCCTATTGAGGGTGTTAGAGTTGCTCTCCCTGTCTCCCTTCAGCCTGTCCAGGGTCCCCATCCCTCGCTCCCTGTCTACTGTGGATGAGGTGAAGGGTGGCGGGCCAGAGCCCACAGAGTTGGGGATCGGTGCGTTGGAGTTGGAAGAATTAGAAGGATTGTGGGATTTGAGCGAGGGAAGTGTACCACTCATTATCACTCCCCCTCCTCCTCCACCCCCATCCTTTGGGAAGCAGTTGTGGAGCTGGTAGAGTGTGGCCCTGTCCACCGTTCCATACATGGGCGGCAAACCCCCCAGTTTGGGGTCACGGGACAACGTGTAGAGGGAGATGTCGCCTCCAGCCAGCGCCGTGTGGGAGCGGGAGTGGGGGTTCGGTAAAGTGGACACAGAGATGGGGCCCTGGGAGAGCAGCGCAGAAGGGGGCAGGCCGAAGTTCTTGCCCCCACCTCCCCCCACAGGTGAGGGGTCTCGAGAGCGCGACGGGTCAGTGGAGCGGGACGAGGAGCGGGAGCGGCGGCGGAAGCGGTAGCTGGGCAAGCGTAGCATGGCGTGCGTGGTGCTCTTGAAAATGTCGGTGCGAGAGCGGCAGCGCAGCTCCTTGTTCTTCTCGATGTAGATGTTGACGGCCAGCACGCCCACCATCTCGGCCATGATGAAAGACAGCCCTCCGAAGTAAAAGGACCAACCGTAGGAATACTGCCACTTTTTATCCTCGTCCTTCTTAGGAGATATGTCCCCCAGTGCAGCTGAGATGTAGACGATCACTCCAATAATGTTGCTCAGACCTGAGGCATATAACAATAAAATAATAAGGAACAACACAAACTTACAATACTAATGAACACACTGATTCAACAAAATGATTTGGGGCCTTGTCAATGAAGGTGAGCAGTGAATGTGAAACCTCTATTAATTTGTCAGAATAGTCTAAACACAACTCTTACAACTTTTATCTGACAGTATTTTCATGCAGCATGTTAATTATATTTTGTAAATCCTAGCAAATGTAGGATTTAATGTGTCATCATTTAAAAACACGACTTTTACAATGATTTTTTTCCCTTACCTGCAGCCACAAAGAGAATTCCCGCTCCCAGGATGATATTCCTTTTACTCTTATAAAAACGACTAGCAGCGATGCAAACTCCTCCCATCAGCAGCAGGATGGCACTGAGGATAGGGAAGATGTTGGAAGCCCTGACTACCCCTAAACAGATGAAAGAATAAAAAATATAAAAAGGGTAAGGATTCAAAATGACATGGGATGTCTGTGACAATATTTCAATTAACTAAGAGGTTTTATGAACCCCTTTTTTTGTTATGCTCTGGATTCAAAACCAAAGGGATTAAAATGATTCGATATTTGATTAGAGATTCTAGTATATTTTACTGATTCTTTTTCACTCACTCGATCGGAGTTATTGCTAATGCAAACTGACAACAGCTTGTACTGAAGTCACATAAAAAGCATCTGATCGGCAAAACAAAGGAGGATTTTTATTGTGAAGGAAAAGCAGAGGAAAAAAAGTATTAAAAAAAACATCTCTTTTTGCAACTAATCCTATTTTCTCTCATTTGGCAACAAATAGGGCAATAAAATCAAATGGCTGCTGCAGTTATTTTAACTGACTTGTCTATAAAACAGTGTTATTTCTCTGCTGTCTTATTTTTGACAGAAGTAGATATTCTAACTGAAGTCTTAAGCCGCACTGGTTGTTGCCAAATTAACCAGCAGTGAAGAATTAAGTTCATCTGGTGCAACAGTCCATATAGAGAAAACACACACACATTTGTTAACTAATGTTGTTAGTTATGAAATGTGGTTATGAAAAAATGTTAAAGCTGCTCTATAAAAAAATGCACATAATAGTGAGGAAAGTATTTACTCAGCTTGGCACATGATAGAATCAAATTTTCCCATGTAGTTTTAAATTTGGCAAACCACACACACACACACACACACACACACACACACACACAGACACACATTCATTTTCTTTCTAACTCTTATCCTACTGTAAAACCAAGTCATAACTCTCACACATGTTAGGACTGTCCTCACTTCACCACATGGTCCTAACATGGGTCTTAACTAAAGTGGCCCGAAGACACACACATGCACACACACAACCCTCCTCTCCCATCTAGAACAACTAGGCCACAGGAGTGAAAATGCCACCTAAATGCCAGCAAAATGTCTATGCAACATCGTAAAACAGAACACACGCTTTTCGTTGTGTATGGATGGGCACACACGGAGCATATCGCAGAGCCGGAGAGAAATCACTGCAGGGCCTCATAAATCACTGCAGCACCTCATATCCCACGACTGTTGTTACTTTGTCGCGCGTTTATTTCGTACTCAGATCTTCTAAGGAATGAGCATAAAAACAAGAGCCCCGCTTCCACCGCCCTTGTCATCCGCGCTTGGCAATGCTGACTTACGTAGGACGTACTCTGCCCCGTCATGGTCAAAGTCCGCATCCTCCGGGAAGTGGTTGATCTGAGAACACACTCCTCTTTTCACTCCTGAGATATAAGAGCAGAAACACAAGTGACCCAATAGCAACAGAAAACAAGAATTCAAAACTGCAACGTTAAGAAAAGAGAACAGCAAGAGATAAAAGTAACATCTAAACACTGATGTCTGGGCTAGAAAATGCCTTTTTTAATCTTTTAATAAGGAGCATCACTTTGGTTAATGGCTGTTCTAGGAGATGCAAGTTAGTCACATCAGGAACACACACGTGAATACAAGTATGCAGACACACAGGCAGACAGATAACTACCCGTCTTGCGTGTAGACAGACAGACGAATGGAGGGATGCACGCGTGATGATGACAGCACGCCACTGCTGCTGACGGATGGATTGTAAGAGAGGTGGAGTGATGGAATGAGAAGACACAGATGGAGGGAGAGACGAACAGATGTGGAGTGAGCTGGCTCTTACATTTCCACAGGTTGGTCTGAAAAGAAACAGATGCAGGTACAAAAGGACGGGAGAGCAGTTGAGCCACACTGGTCAAGCAGAGGCTCGACAGCTTCGAGCTGTTTCAGCTGAAACACACTCGGATGCTTGAGCAGCTTCAAACAAAACAAGTAAGTTAGAATTATGGGGACATTTCATCTCTTTGAGTCTTTGTTGGAGCTCTTCACCAATGGAAGAGGTATTAAGGTCCTTCAATTAAAAAAGGTAGCAATTTAAAGTTGTTTTTCAAAAATGAAAAGTATAATTGTGCAGTAAAATAATTTAAAATCGATCCCCTGCCACACTGCGTAAATGAGGGAGTGTATTTGATGTGTCCCATTTGTCTTATTGGGTTTAGACTAATGAAAATCTGAACATGTTTTATGAAATGTTTTGTCACATTTACCAGTAATAAAGCAAATTTAAAGGGTGCCACTCTTTTATCAAGAGCATAAATGAAATGGTATTTTATTGTATATGGCATTATTGCATTATGAGCAGCAGTTTACAGTTAAAGCTGTTGAGCTATATCATCAGTCAGGCAGTTTGGTTTAGTCATTCTAATTATCCTGTAATTGTAATACTTTTAACAGTTTAATAAACCAGAGATTTAAAAGGACATTGCTATCAACTTTATTTGTGGTGAGGGCTTTAATATGAGAACATACACTGGGTTTGGTATCCCAGTATTTGTACTAATGGTCTGTCTCCTTCAGGTTTATGTTAATTAGATACAAATTAAAGGACCCAAATCACTGACAGTGACAGTTACTCAGTGCAGCCCCACCTTGCATAAACCTGCAGGAGAGATGGAGTGAAGAAGAGGATGCACCTCCATCCAAAGCCTGATGTGACAGCCCCCCTGCAGCCATAAATCTTTTAGCACTAGCCCGTCCTGTGTTTTCACTCCAGCTACACCTCACTGCATTACTGCGTGGCTACTGAGCATCTATCTTGGCTCAAAACTCCACAGACATCAAGGATACTTGACCTCTAGACCGTGCCAAGGCGCTGTCACGTTCACTGCGCCCGCAGTGTGAGAAAAGACCGAACGAGAGAGGAAACTACAATGAGGGAAAGAGAAGGAGAAATCAGTGGGATGAAATGCATCGTTTGGGGGAGTGAGACAGCGAGATGGCAAGTGAAGAAAGAGTGAAGCAATGGATGGAGTGGGTGGGGGTGCACTGCATCAGAGCTGCGAGGGCTATGGTGCTTATCTCTAATTGGCTGCTTCGCTATCAGGAAGCTTGGAGATGAGGACAAATTAGCTTTGTACAATAACCAAGCTCAGGATGTGCTGGGGATGCTTTATAAGGAGAGCCAAGAGGGTTTCCTGGAGACAGAAGAAACCTCAGTCTGTATCTACGCAAAGACTCACATCTCTAAGTCACACCATCCTTTTGGCTGTAGGTGCTGTAAACTCCATCGCCTCCTTTACTGCCGACTGTCAGCCAGGCGGCATAATGTCTAATGAATTAGCAGCTTGTGTCAAATCAAGAGATGCCACAGTCAGTATGTGAACGAGAAGTCGATGGACGTCAGGGCAGAAATCATCCCTTTGTTTAAAAGATGCAAATTTAAACATTTCTGTTGATGCTAATTCAGACTTTATAATAATTCTGCAGCTTTCTAATCATAGTTTCCCAAGATCAAATGAAAGGTTGGCAATGCTGAACTTCAGTCTACACGCATGCCACTTTCTAGCGTAAATGACACATTTAATTATATTATAAAATTGCAGTGACTGCTGAAAAAATTGTTTCAGATGAAAAGCTTTGACAAGATCGAAATAATTTTGGTTCCCAGTTCATTTGTAGCTTACAGATTAAGTTGCCTATATTGTTGCGTTCTTTGTCCAGTGCCATTAACTCGACAGTAACGAGGATCAAGATGATTGTCACGATTTGTAATAACAACATAGTCTATCAAATTCTATGATAAAAATTTCTGTCAGGATTTCAGCTTATGATGAGCTGCATGCTGTATAATAAATAGATCCATCTGCTGCGCACAAAGCAGCATATGAAGCTGTTTTCATTCTTCTCTTGACTCCACTCTGACCGTCACTTTGAATCACAGAAATCCTCACATCACAGCTAAATCTGCTTTATTCCACAAGCAAATCCAATCCATACAGCTGCTTTTATTTGCTGTGTAATTATATATTTCTTTATTGTTGTAATAATAATACTACAAATAATTATTAAATATTCTCCAACCCTGCTTAATAATATTCTCCTAGATTAATATATCCCTGTAAAAACAAATAATATGTTGATAATTAACACTAACAAGTTGAAAATTGCTTGAAACTGAATATATCAGTAAAATTTTCCTGTGCAATGTGTTTTTATTCTGCGACTACAGCATTAGTAAATCTTTTCATGGCTGTGTTTAGACATTTCCAGCAGTTAAGGTTACGGTTAGAAAAGATTGTATGGGTTCAAAGGGGAGCCACGTAGTAATTGTAGAAAGAGTTTGTTCTCGTAACAAAAAAGTCTGTGCATTGTTAAAAAAAATATTTGTCGGCTTGTAAAAAAGGTGTTTCTAGGGGTTACACAAACCCCAGCCAGTGGGAACATCAACTTCAAAGTGTTCCTGGCTTCATGCCTTCATGCACTGGTGAAGAGACTAGACTGTTTTACGGAAACAGAAACCTGGGTAAATACTGGTGCTGGATATTATCAGTTCAGTTCTGCGAGATAAAGCAGCCATCCTAAAAATAAAAACAGCCAATGAAATGCATGCGGCAAATGCATAACAATGTTTTTGCAAAATCAAACACAAATAAAACACAGGACCAAGATTCATTTTTTTGTACAGAGAAACAAACCTGATGCATAGGTTGTTGCAATGACAAATTTTGGGATAATTTGTAAATAATATTTTACAACCACAAAATGTCTGTGGCTTCCTTTTCAGCCTGTACATTAAATTACTGTTTCTACCCGTTTACATGACTGCCATCCTCCCTAACCACCTCCTTGCAATGTGCTTTCTATTACTAAATGTAGTTTAAAAAATATTACATCCAACCATCTTCTGTAAGCTCTTATCCTGTTCAGGGTCATGGGGGGCGGGAGCGTAACCCACTTCTCATTGGGCAAGAGGCAGGGAACAACCTGGACAGGTCACCAGTGTATTTCAGGGCCAACAACACACAGACAGACAAGCATTTACACCTACGGGCAATTTAGAGTCACCCATTAACCTAACGTGCATGTGGACAGTGGGAGGAAACCAGAGAACCCAGAGGAAACCCACGCAACACACAGAGAGGCTGCAGCCGCTGCCTAATCATCCGCTGGTTGTGTCTTCTACAAAAACATAATCTCGTTTGCAGTTCAGCTGTGTAGGAAATTATTTTTAGGGCATGGTTGACTTTATGCAACAATGCTACGTGTTGATGACGTTAACACATCTTTAGTTAATTCATCTCACTTTCTGGAAAATCTTGCTTTGTTCGTTATTTTGGCGTGACAGGTGCCTCTAAATTCCTCTGCTGCTTTTGTCTTTGGAGAAGACAGAGAAGCAAATTTGTAAATGTGGTCGCTGTGAATATAACACTGACACAGTTGCCACATTAAACAAAACTTGAGCGGGAACCCAAAAAGTAAATTGGTCTGAGATGCAGATTTGGGATCAGATCAGTTTTGCAAACTGTATAATCTCCTGTTCACATTGAGCATCTAAAAACAACGTGTTTTGCTTGCACAGTTTTACCTTCAGATTTATACCGAATAACCTGATAATGCAGGAGCCTCTCATGCTCAGTGAAGGGTTACCTCACACTCAGTCTTTTTTCTCTTAAATTATAACACCTGAAATATCTTTACAGTACAAAACATATTCACTTCACTCTTCTTTAGCTCTCTTGCTGGTCCCTATCTGTCCAGAAGACTCGAGGTAGAGCTGCCACTTGTAAACGGCAAGACAGGAACTCTACCGTTCTATGCGAGCCTCCCTGCACCCTGCACCCAGGTTTCCACATGAATCGTCATCAGTCCAAATCCCACAAACAAACCCAAATTCTCCCAAAGCTTCTTCTCTACCTTCCAGGCAGCATATCCTCCACAGTCCAGAATGTGTTAGTGCCCCAGGGTCCTTCTTGTCTTTGTTATGGGGGTCATCCTGGGTGATGTTGGCTGTGCTGTTGCAGATGAGGGCACGGGAGTACAGCCAGTAGTCCGTCCCTATTGCCACCGTCATCAGGCCAAAGGCAGCGAATGCCCCCACGGTGGTGAGAAGGATCTGTATCCCCTTCTCACACACCATGCCTTGATCGGAGAGACAACAGAGAAGAAGAAACAGATGAATGTCAGGAGTGCGGTGAATAGGACAACCAGACAGGAGTGTGTCTACAATCTCTCCCAAAGTGCAGTTTATCAAAAAAGACGTACAGCGACAAACACACAGCTGAGACGATGACAAGCAGGAAGAGGTGAGGGGGCAGGGATGGGAGGGACAGAAGAGGAAGTGGATGAGAAAAGACCAGGGCGAGGAGGAGGAAGATGTGGGAGGTGCATTAGTGGCTGTACAAAGTGTCCTTGGAGGTGAGTCGCATGACTGCTGACTCTGCTTAACAAGACCGAATTGATGTGAAACACAACAGATCACACCCTCTCAATCGCAGCCTACTCCATATTCATAACCCTGAAGCTGTTCCGAGAATGAGCGGGGCTGGAGAGGAACACACACACACATAAAGCAGATCTAACATGAGATCACCTTGTCCCTGTCATAGTCTTTATTGGACAGGGAGTGTGGGTCCATCTTTTGCGCATTACCGTGCACGTGCAGTCCGCCTTCACACCAAGCTGCATTAGACTGTACGAGGCTCCTCATGCATGACCCCTGCCTGTGTGAGCTGCTGAGACTGAAGTCTGAAACAGGCCAAAACAAACTTTTGCATCAAAGTCTTACCTGACGGCGAGTTTCTATCCTTCGACTCAATTTTGAAATCTTTCTTTTCCTCGTCAGTGAAGAACTTGCTGTCCCCTCAATCTGGACAGCATCCATCGACTGTTTTCACCAGCTCCCCTCTCTCTTTCGTGCACTTGCCCTCGGTTTCTTTTTGCCTCTGTCTGTTTGTCTCTCCCTCGTTTATACGTTCTCACAGGAAAGGTGCTGCTGGTAACGGCTGGACGGTCGTCTCACTCTCCGTCCGTTGATTTTTAGCAGAAAGCTTGAGCCAGAGAACCCATGGTCACAGCTCCACTGCCACACATGAAATAAAGCAGAAGAGTGGCATTTTATTATTATTATTACATTATTGTGCCATAATGTTGCAAATAGCAAACAAAGACAACTATAAAAAGGCTAATATGAACCACTGCTTCCAAGGGTTCAGAAAATATACTATTTTATCAGACTTGCTGCTGAAAATTATTTTTAATATTGATCAATCTGATCTCAGCTATCTTGTTCTATTTAATAGGAAATTGGGTGAGCTGGATGAACAAAGTATTTAGGAGTTTATTAACTAATCAGTCCTTTGAAATGGGCTTTTTAAAATGAATGTAAAAGAAAAGCACAAACTCTCAGTATGAACAAGGACGAATGAAGGGGAATTATATTATATAAGTTAATTAATTTACACATTTTTTAAAGGGGAGGGAAACCTGACAACAACGGAAATAAATGTATGTGTCAGATTAGACTGTGCCACAGGAAATTAGAATAATCAGATACAGTGTGCAGTAACACAACATAACAACACCTGAAACACATGAGAAAGACAAAACTTGTCTGTTTAAAACAATTACATTCCTCTTCAAGCAATGAGAAGCTGGAACTAGAGCATTCGGCAGTGATAGCTGCAGCAGTGTTGCAGTGGTTCTGTGGCTGCCGTCGTCCAGCCAAGATCATTTTAAAGAAACAATGCAGAACCTTCAGCGAGGTAAAAAAAAAAGAAACGTAGAGCAACAGCTGATTAGTTAAAGTCTCTGTTCATGAGTTAGTCATACACAAAAACTGACCAGACATGATCTTTGAAGCAGGACACCACGGAAGAAGCCTTAACAAAAGACCATCTTGACACTTTTGGAAAATGTTTTGTGGACAGATCCAACAAAGGTAGAATTGTTAGAGAAGAACGCATGCAGCATTAGGTGTGATGCAAAAAGAAGTGGACGAGCATGAAAACATCATCCAAACTGTAAAAAATGATTTAGCTGCTTTGCTGCCACTGGACATTTGGAGGTAAAAATGAACATAAATTTATGTTTCCTAGAGGTTAATGTCAGCCTGTCTTTCTTTAAACTGATGCTGGGTGAGGCAGAAGGGGAATGACAAAAACTGTAAATCAGTAAAATCAGTAAATCGATCACACACCCAAGACCCTAAGAATATCGCTGAGCTGAATTATTTCTGTAAAGAAGAATGATTATAAATTCCCCCTGAACATTGTGCAGGTCTGAATACACAGATACAGGAAAGGTTTGCTTGAGATTCCTGCTGCCAACTGGTGGCATCACTTATTAAATCATTGTTGCCATTACTTTTTATGGTTAAAAATTATGATTGTCTTTAATGAGCTTAGTAATATTGATTTTCTTATATTTTTGACTTTTGGTGAAGTTCAGATACCAATCCTCAAAATATTCTTATGTACTATACACATCCTTGTTAGTGCTAATTGGCAAGTATTAGCATGAAAACACATTAAACCATGGTGAACATAAAACATGCTTAAAATCAGAATGTTATCATTGTCATTGTGAGCATATTAGCATTCGAATATTAGCTTTTAGTTAAAAGCACCACTGTGTTAATTATATTTTAGCAGAGGTCTTGTACTGTAGTTTGAAAGTGACCTAATGGATTAACCTGATATTAAGATGAAGATCAATATTTAATTAATTCTTTAATTTAGCACTACATTCAGTAGCTACAATACAAGTTTTATTTCAGTTTTGCAGAACGACATAACTGCCGTTTAAAAACTGAGTAATTATAGAATTGAAGTATTAAAGGCTAAAGCCAGAATGACTCCAAAGCAAGTTGTGCTGCATCTAATCTGAGTAAGAGGAGCAGAAGAAGTGGGGGCCAGAGAGGACCAGCCCGACATTGTTACCATAGCAACATTGAATCCCAAAGTCTGGATCAGCATAGAGCGAAGGGGGACAGGAGAGGGGCAAGCAAAAGATAAAGAGGCAAAGAGAGGACAGAGAAGCGAAAGAAAGAGCAGAAACGAGGGAGAAGCATAAGTCTCTGACAGACGGACAGACCAGTGCAATAAAGCTCTTTCAATAGACTTATGTGTGCGTGTGCATGTGTGTGTGTGTTCACTACGACACACACATGCACAGGGTCTCAGTGTCTTTTCTTGAGCGAGGATGAAGCAACACACATTATTTAACAAACACTATTTAGGAGACATAATGCAGAGCAGTCATGTCTGTTAATATTTAATGATGCAATATGGCACCGTGAGCAAAATAGGTTACATCCTGTTTGCATTGTGAGACCCGAAACAGAGCTGCCTCAGAGACAAACGGAAGCACGATGTGTTGTGTGTGTTTTATGTGTAGGTGTGTTTCCTCTCCAGTGCATTTCAGGATGGGTCTAGTCCATTCTTATCAAATCCCCGTGATGCTCCCCTCGTATCTCTGTGTTCAGGCTCCTTATTATGTAAACTGTCGATGACACCACCAGACTGCAGCTTATTTGTACATCGTGGGTTCATACGTGTAAGTGAATATGATTGTGCATGTGGGTGCTGTATGACCTTCGAAGCATTTTAACACACTGCCTCTCCCTGATGAAAATACACATTCAGAGGGGACTACACTATCCCGAAGGCCTAAAAAAAACATCTAATGTGTGTGTGTGTGAGTGGGTGTGTGTGTGTGTGTAGTCTGTGGCTCAAAGATTTAACGCATGACCTTATGAATAACCTACTAAGTTATTTCCCTTAGCAAAACTCCCCTGTGTAGCAGATCATAATTGTCATTTAATTATCTTTAATTACTATTTTCCACCAATAATTTAAAAAGGGGGAAGGAGAGCAGGAGAGCGTGAAAGAACAAGAGGGCATGAAAACAAAGGAAAAATTAACAGCTAAACGACTAAAGGAACTATATATAAATTATTAGAGCTTATCAGAACACTAGGAGGGTAATGAACATTTTTTATTTTTACAATGATTTATTTTGTCCAATATTTATATATGTATTTTCAGCTTTACATTGCAGCAGTTTTGTTGCTGTATTAACCTTTCATGAACATGTGGCACACATTAGAAGGTGTACACGCTTCATATTTTACATGGTGTGAAGTCAGGTGCAGAGTTTCAAGAAGAAGATATTACAGTTTTATCTGTAGACACATGTGGCTCCAGACAGAACTGTATAAAGTTTGATAAATGTACTTGATGTGACTTGAGGCCATGTCAGTTGGGTCTGAAAACTATTAAATATTGAACATGAAAAAACATCTGGGGGCGTTTAATCACGTGGGTGATGTGTTAAAAAAATTATTCAGCACCACCACTGTGGTCAGTACTGCAACAGAAATCCCTTTGATCACCTGTCTGAAGAAGTTTATTAATTTAATTATTATTTTATTAAGCCTAAAAAGCATCATCCAAGTGTAAGTTACATGGGCTTAGAGAGAGTGCATGTGTACATCAATGTGCATGTGTAGTGGGGCTGAACAGTTTTAAAGGAATTGCAGAAGCTGGAAAACTTAATAGCTCATGTGCCATGTGAGCAGTTTTCATTTGGATGCCATTTTTGGGTCAGATATCCAGCTCCATGAAGCTAAAGCTAACACACTCAGATATTCAACAGGACTGGTCCAACACTGACCTCCGTTCTGAGGACCCTTAGTCTGCCAGCTAATCAGAAAAGTGAGGTGGTCATACATGACGTGTTTCAGATAATCAAATCAAATATTAATTCACGATCCTACTCAATATCGTATGTTATTGTTTGCTGGTGTGCTGGTAAAGTCCAGCACACCAGTTTCATTGTAAAAAAATAAATCTGAAAAGTTACAAAGGAACTACCCTGCAGATTTGGGAGTTTAAAGTGAAAGATAAGTTTCAGGCCTGCTCACCATCCCAATATTTTCCACACAATCCCTAATGACGGCAGATTTGGCAGGAGTGGTGAGAAATGTTTGAGATTCAGGATATGCAATGCTTCCTGAAGCTCTTTCGCACTCATACTTTTATAGTATGTTTGCAATACTCACAGGAGCTAGAGGCCAATTAGCTGCAGTCGGGTGTACAGTATTACAGCAACAAAGACCGAGAGCTCAGCTGCTGCAGGGACCATTACAGAACTAGGCCCTCACTTGTCAGAGAACTTCAGATATAATCAGATCTACCTGCATGAGTCATTCTGCGCTTGTAAAAAACACAAAGCTCCTATAAAACAGCCATGAATCAAAGAGGACTTTTGAATTTGGTTGCAGCTGCTCCATTAGCTATTCATTGCATAAATCAACTACTAAACTGCTTGTTGAATAAATAATGACATCTGTAATAGGTTTTCCATACAGATGAAAGGCAGTGGTTCTGTGTGGGGGGGGGCAAGTGGGAAAATGTTTCAGTGTAGGTCCATGACAAAGTCACACCGCACGAGTGATGTATGTAATAAATGCAGTCGTTAATTCCAGATTAAAAAAACTGGGACTGTGGTTACTGAGAATGACATAAGCTGATACCGACTGCTTGACCACCAGAAAAAAGTTGCACTAGGCCTACTTATGATGACAGCTCTAAAAATACAAGCAGCGTCTTCTATTCCGAGTGCTTGATGGCAGCGGTGAACATTAAGAAAAGATGCCTAAATATTCAAAGCAGTGACTGAAATGATTTCTCTCTTTATTCGTGAGAAAAGGCTGATATTCCACAGCTGGCACACACACACACACACACACAGTAGGTCTTTACACACTTACTCATGCAGGCGTGAGCGCACGCAGGTGTACAGAAAAAGATCTTTTTGCATGCAAGCACACGTGCAGCCTCAAACCCCCTGAACTGTCAAAGCGATGACAATAAAATCATGAAATAGGTCATATTTAAAAACAACTTTGAAGCAGAGCAGAACTGCTATTAGCCCAGTGTGATCCACCGGCCGCATGTGACCATGTCCCTGAATGTCTGAGAATGGACAGCCCGAGGAAGCAGTGACAGTAACACCTTGGTCTAAGAGCCTCCCAAAATAAAGTGTCTCTGGATGTCCAGACACTCAAAAACTTATGACAATAAGCACGGGCAAATTCAGTGGGAATACAAAATCTGAGAGCAGATTTAATACAAAAGAGCCACTTGTTTTTACACACCTGTTACTGTAAATAAGGCAGATAAATTCACAGCTACCTAAAAAAGACCCAACACAAACAGTACTGCTGCAAAAACGGTTTGCATAATTTAATAATCAATTATTGTCACAAAATGCTCATTGCTCATTTGGGCTATAATTTTGAATTATTTGTCTTTGCAACAAGTTGCGTCATTTATTAGCTAGTGTGTGTATTATAATACTGATTTATTGATTGTTTGTTCTACAAAAAGTCAGAGAAAAGAGAAATATGTTATGCTTCTGACTGAATTTAGTGTCATAAAAAATAGAAAGGACAACAGCATACTGTTTGGTATTTTTACTTTTTACATCAGTGTTTTGTCGAATTAATAAACTGTTGAGCCCTGGAAATATTGTTTATAATAACATACTATACTACTATACTATACTATATTATTGTAAATACACTTGGTACAAAAGATGAGATTATTACTATTCTCAGTTTTATACTAAACTAAACGAAACACTAGCCAGGCACATTGACTTCATGGAGTCACCAACAGTGATCAGAAATGTAGCTTTGGCACCTAATTCCATATAAACCCAACAACTTTTCATAAGCACAGAAGAACAGAAGAACAGAAGGTGTGATAAATCGGCCTAATAGGTGAGAAAACTCGTGTGGAGCTTAAAATAAGTCAAATCACTGGTCTTAGTTTTGTATAAATCAACTAATATCACTACTGACATGCAGGTTCACATGCATGACGTTTATTCGTTCTTAACAACATAGCAGAGTGATACAACCCGCCCACTGCAGGCACCCACTGACACACATGGCTCCATCAGGTGACGCTTGCAAAGCACTTCAAAAATACCAAAACTGTTGGTTAACCGTACAAATGCACCTGTTCACTGGATAGTAAACACGGCTGTGATCTGAATCAGCTCATGTAGGACGTGTGTGAGAGTTTCGCTGCCTTGTACCTCACTTGAGAGTCGCTTTGGAGAAAAGCGTCTGCCAAATCACTAAATGTAAATTTGTACTCACTTGGGTTCGGTTTTAGAAGAAAACGTCATGTGATTGAACAGTAGATTTTAATAATTAAATTTGTCATGAGATCCTGAGATCACATTTAATCTCAGGCATCTCTTTCCGTGGCTCAGTTTTCTCCGGAATCCTGCCTGGAGAGAGAAAGAGGAAACATTGTGAAGCCTTAGATCAAGAAAACCGCAGGAAAAGCACCGAACAGCCGCTTCACGACAGATGCCGTGATTATTGCAGAACTGCCTCTCGTCATAGTGAGAAACAAAGAGTGAGAAACAGACCTGACCAGCCAACGAGCAATGAAATGAGAGTGAAAGAGCGGGGCTAAAACGTGCAAAACTTGCAGAGATTCATCCCCTTTGTTCTGGTCTGCTCGTGCACCCAGTGATTATGATTTGGCCAGCGCTTAAACACAACTCGAGCCTGTGTGTGGGCTACACCTTGGTATTGACTGCAGTGAGTCACCTAACAGCGTAAACAGCACATATTAGAGCCGACTGAGGAGTTTTGAAAATAATCCAAAATCCACAGAGATGATCATCAAGGCCACACACACGCTGCAGACTGTTAAACGCTGTATGGAGGTGGAGGGTCAGATGGGGGCGTGACCAACAGATGGCAGGGCCAAGCATTCATCAGTGAGAGTCACTCATCATTGACTGAGAGCTGAGCAGTTAATGGCGGCACATTACACTTTATTATTACCGTCTATTAAACGTTAGATTTATCACTGCAGTGACTCAGCTATATGTCATGTGCAGCCGTGAACTTATAACGTACAAAGTCAGGAACATTCACTGTAGTTGTGCCAATGCCGCACGTCATACTGAGCTGGATGAAGCAGGGTTTCCTCCACAGTTGCACTGTAGTAGAGTATGCAGTCATTACTATGTGGTTGGCCATCACCGCCCACGCTCTGACACCATCACTTCACACACAAGTGAAATGATGAACGGCGAATTCAGACGTTTGACCTGTGACACCACTCACAGCAGGTGAGAACCAAACAATTTGGGTTTGCATTAAAAGCATAAATGAGCAGGTGCTGACTGCCACTTGTGCTGCTTTTGAAAAAGAAAATCTGCTCCTGTGTACTAAAGTGATGCACCACCAGAATCAAAAGCTCAGCTCAGCAGGGAAAAGCTTCTGCTACAATCACCAAAACTGCAAGTGACCCCGCAGGGTATCGAATAATTAATATCTGAGACAACACTGCGAGTTGAACACGGTCTGCAGCCCCAGCAATGACAGGTACAATCACCACAGCAACTCCTGAGTGCTGCAGTGCACAGTCTCACAGCAGCTCCGGCTCAGGACACTGTGTTGCACCTTCAGCCCAAATGTGATATGATCTGTAATAAAAATAAATAAAATACTGATTGATGCTCTGCCAGATGTTTGGTGCCCTTTACCATTTGTCAGAACCCAGAACCCAGCATGGCCAGTGAGAAGAGTCAGTGGGCTGAAAGGCAAATGAAGCTCATCAGATACCATAACGTGGCCCAGGTCCAGGCTGAAGCAAAGACTTGAGCCCTGCACCGTGAGGGGTCCGGCCAGACCGGCTCCGCGCTCCGAGGTACAGTGACGCGGACTGCGGTGCATTCATTAAGACAGGAAGCTCCACACATCAGCCCGTCTGCACAGACTCCACGGCGGAAAATGGACGCCTGGCACCGAACTCAGTGGACTGGGACACACATCACACACATCACACACACACACACACACACACACACTTGGTTCTGGGATAAGTAGAATTTCCGCGCCTAGATTCTGGTGCCGACTCCTGCGGTGAGGACGCGCTTCCGTCGGTCTATTCTAAGGATTTCATTTGCATAAGAGACGTTTCCAGCGCTAATTATAGGCCCGCACGTATATGTGGGAAACCATCATTCACTATTTCATAACAGAGGCGACCCAGTCCGGGATTTATGATTATTATTTATTCCCCACGTCCCCCGTGGTCCACGCTGTAGTGGGCTAAGTTGCAGGCAGCGTGAAAGGAACCAGGCGTGCGGCGTGTCGATCCCCCCGGATGAACTGTGACCCGTCGGCCCCGCAAAGTGAACAAAAAACTACCGAGAAATTCGGGCGATTCGAAGAAGCCGTGGAAGGTTCTTACCTGCAGACTCCGGATTTCAGCAGCGCGTCGCTCCCAGCGAGGAGGAGACGGAGGGGGAAGGAGCAGAGAGGGGGTGGACTGAGCTACGACCCTATCCAGGCAAATAATAACGAAGTAGGAAGGAGGAGGTGGGGGAGATGAGCAGGGCTGATCGAACAGGAAGGACCCAAGGGACCCGGAGGTTCGGTCCGTAATTCAGGGGAAATCAGCCCACGGGCTCAGGCACCGAACGCGGCGTGTGTGCTGTGGCTGCGGCCGCTGCCTGTGTGCTGGCAGAGAATGCGTCTCCCCCTCCCGTCCTGCCTCCCTGTCTGTCTGCTCCGCTGTCTTTTTCTCCCACACTGAGCCCGACGCAAGGAACGTGTCGCATCCCACCAAAAAAAAAAAAAAAAACCTCCTCAATAACGTGAATGATGCCGGATCATGTCAGAACGGACCCAAGATGAAACCCGCCACAGATTGTTGCGCTGCAGGATCACGGCGGCGGGTTAACCCCTGCCCTCCCACAGCCCCCTCCTCCCTCCCCTCACTCATATTGAGGGATCTGGTCTGGATGTGCTTATTGGAGCGTGTTCCGTGCGCGCAGGGCTGCGCGTTTGCAAGCAGCATGTTAGCCACGAGCAGGTTCTATATGTGCGTTATTGGTGTCAATAATTTTTTTTTTTTTTTTTTTTTTTACTGGAGAGCGACTCGATGGAACGCCAGGGGTACACTTCTGCTCTGTGGTGGTGATGGTGATGATGATGATGGTGATGATGGGGATGATGATGATGAGGGCAGCGCTGGTAGTTCTGGGAAATGCAGCATGAGCGCAGTCCTGCAGAGAGAGAGAGATGTATTAAATGATGGAGTCAAATGTCTACAGGTCAGCGTTATCATATCAACATGGGGAGAAATTCATCAGGAGCTGTATAATATTTGTGCCAGTGAGGTGTTTTATTCGAATGTTTGGGGACAAAAAAAAAAAAAAAAACTGGTGATGATGCATGTTTATGATATAGACTGAATTATGTCATCCACAGATCTATGAAAATGGAGCCAGTGGCTGAGTTGCTGGTTTCACACAAGGATGCACAAAAGTGAGCGAACAATGACCTTCAATGGCTTTAAAATGGCTTTGCTGCCCAGTTCACCCCTCTCCCTCTATTTCGCTCTCTCTCTCACACACACACACACACACACACACACACACACACAGGCGAACACAGGAAGAAGATAGGGAGAGCTGAAGAGAGCTAATACACAGTGACAGGTCTTTCATGCAGTAATGGTGATGGTGAAAAGAGAGATCCACTCAACCCACACTGCCACACATTCACACATACACACAGGCAAGCAAAAGAAAAAGGGACAGAAGCAAATGTCCTCACAGGCCTGCACGCACACGCACACACACACACACACACACACACACATACACACACAACGCAGCAAAAAGCACATTATTACAGAAAAGTGGCAACACAACCACAAGTTACAATTTAATCTCAATTGTTTACACCAACAGTCAGACTTCATTCATCAGGGGGGAGGCTCTCTCTCTCTCTCTCTCTCTCTCTCTCTCTCACTCTGTCTCTCTCTCTTACAAACACACACACACATACACACACACACACAGAACACTAAGTCCTAGAAGTCAGTCATGCTCATGCTTTTTAGTTTTATTGACCTGTGGATGTTTGATGTTCTACTACCTAATGTAACATATCTCTCTCTCTCGCACAAACACACACACAGACATTTATTGTTATTTATCTACATTCTTTTTATGCTTTAGATTTTTTCTTAATTTTCAAAAAATATATATAATTTTTTGATGATACAGCAAACTGGATCCTGCTACATGTGTATTATTTGTTCACCTATATGGATCCTTCCTTTATGACCTTGACAAAAAACTACTATTACTAGAATTTTTTTCAGCATATACAACTGAGTTCTAAAGACAGGAATAGGTCCAATTTAACGACTAAGAAGATACGTATAATTGATTTTAATACGATATTCGATGTTAAAGCTATAGTCCGAGGGTGCTTACAATAATTAATCTTCACACTTATGCAAACACGCAAAAGCACTTACATGTATACAACACTCTGATCAATGGGTGCCCTCAGGCTGTGGTGGCTGACTGTGACTGAGGAAGGAGCCTGGTTAACACCCAGCGGTTCACTGCAGTGCAGTGTGCATTCACGTACACTGGTCTCCTCCATCACTGAGACCAGGCAGAAAAAAATATTTGTCTCATATTAATGCATGTACACACTGGGCTCATATCACTGACTGCTTTTTAAATTATGATTATGCAAACCTGTTTCAAAGCAAAACCGAAAACATAAAGTACATGGATCGTTTTTGACACATTTAGTAACAAACAAACCAAAAAGACAAACCCATGTATAAAGTTACATTAGAGAAGACTAACGAGAAAGATGCCCACAATTTCAAGAACAGTGATCTTATCACAATTTTTATTGAATGATGATTATACAGCATCAGTTCCATTAAAGCATCAAAAGCAGGTGCTGAACCCATTTTATCTTTTTACAAAGAGGATCATGTGCAAGAAAACTAGGCTTTATGCAGAAGCAAGCACTGCTACACCCTTTTATATAACCATGTAAAGGCAAGAAAGAGGCTGGGGGTAGAGAGGGAAAAACAAAGAGGCACAGAGATAAAAATATAAGAACTGCTGCAGCTGAAGAGGCACAGAACGATTACCGAATGGTTGCAGAAATTAAAACGTGGCATTAGTCATGTACAGAGAGAATTACTAGGAAAACAACCACAGTCAGAGGTCAACATGAGGTCGACACTAGTCTACAGGTCAGTGGGAAGCGATTTTAAGCAGAAGATTCAGACACCTACAGGCTCTGAGAGTGAAGAAAATTTGATCTTCATCAGCAGCTGCTTTCAAGTGC
The DNA here is from genome assembly GCA_033026295.1 of Channa striata. NCBI lineage: Eukaryota > Metazoa > Chordata > Actinopteri > Anabantiformes > Channidae > Channa > Channa striata. Next base: position 17,955,624 of record CM065175.1, on the reverse strand, counting down.
CCTTTGCAAGGCACTTAAATCCTCAACGCTCTCAGCAGAATCAGCAACACGAGACTGTAGTTATTCTGGGCTCATATGAATTTGTGCAAATGTTTACAATAACAAAATAACACACACACACACACTTAATGGAACCCTGCATAAAGGTGAAAACACGATGATATCTCAGTTATCTCACTTTCTTTTCTCCCCTGTAAGTTTTTATGATTTTCCTCCCACACATCATCTGTAGGACATCAGTGTGTTTCCCTCTCTCCAGCTTCACAGTGATAATGAAAAAAAAAACCCATGACATAATCACACAGTGGTTTAATTCTCATTACAGAGATACACTACATCATATGGATGGGTCCCTATGCATGATGTGCCTCAAACCGAACAAAAGCATAAATACTTTGAATTAAAACATCACCGTTTGTGACATGCAGGTTTGTGAAAACAGATAAATTCGAGGGTTAAGCTTGTAAGAGCTTCTAAGAATGTATCTCACACACAACAGAAACCCATAAAATAGTCGTGTGTGTGAAGCACATTCAGAGCATGTGGAGTTATGCTAAAACATCCTGTATAATGCAGCCTGCTACATCAGGTTATTAGAAGGAAATGCTACTGTGATGGAAGAACCTCAGACACCTGCTGTAACATTCAACAGTTTGTCAAAAAGATCATATTGTACTATTAAAAGCTCCAACAATTAGCTGTTTGATCCATTTTTCACCAATTAAACAGTTTAAATACTGTGGGAAATCATCTTTCATTATTATTTCATAGACAAAACAGTAACCATTCTTTATGCCCACCTTCTTAGTATTATAAGACAATTTAATAAATGGTTTGATTGAAACCACAATGCAGCTACAAACATGTTGAAATGAAGCAGAGGCATCTTCTCTGACCTGCATGTCACAAACAGTGTGTAAAAAGTGCAAATGTAATTATTACATTTATCATATCGAGATAAATAAACAGCATTAAAGCTTTTAAATACTTTTAAAAATCTTTAAAGTGTATACGTGAAACATGTACTATTAGAAATGGCACGTTTTGCTGCTCCTGACCCACAACATCACCTCCAAAGGCTTCAGTGCACCAGTGGACTGACACGCAGAGACGAGTGCGTGGAAACCGAACCTGAGACTGCTCCGGGTTCAGTGCAGAACGGCAGCCAGTAGAGGGCATCAAACTTCTGTGTCTGGTTCTTCCTTCAGACCAGCATGTTCTGAATCCACAGAGTGTGCTGTCGCTTGTAGTGCGCCTGTTTCAGAATGAGTCAGAGGTTTTCTTACTATTACTCTCTTTTTGCCAGACTTTCAATCATAATTTACAACAGCTATATATTTATCATAATGTGCAATTGTATGTACAAGAAGATAGAAATTTGTATCTTAAAGAAGTATGTAAAACACTATGTTTATTTCTCCTTGTGATATTTCATCATCCTCTTCTGTCTGTTTAACATTCACATGAAGCATTCTCATTTAATAATTACAGATTTCTACTAATACTTTTTTTAAATTCTTGAATATTTATATTACTACTTTGACATTGTGAGTTCTGAAACTGGACTGATGATGTAAGAAATTCAGAGAGCGTTGTCATGAAATATGTATAAAACTGTGTCCATCTTCAGTCTTTGTGAGGAGTGTTTTGCACTGTATATTTCTAAGTGCATACAAATTTCCTGCAGCACTGCAGCATCTTTGTATTATACTGCAGCCCCTGCTCTCGCTGGCTCACTCCCCCTCCCCTGTATCCCCTCAGTCACTCAACCTAACCTTTAAAGTCTTTCTAGGAAACACTTTCCCCCTCTTTCCCTCACGACAAGGCGAATTTCTCATCTTTTTCAATTTTTTTTCTTGTCTGTAAAATCCCCACAGTTGTGTAAGATCCCTTTCAACCTCCAAAACATCCTTTGTGCTTGGCTCATTTTGTCCCAAAGCTACATTTCCTACATTTGATCATCTCTCCCTCCACTTCATCACACACGGTCTGTGATCCAAGCTCAGCTTTTTCTCATCCATGTCTACAGTGAATGTACAGTTAGATGATTGTGGGGAGTCAGCGTCTGTCCTTCCCTCCTCGATGCTCCCTCTTTCTAACAGGGGGAGGCACTCATGTGCATGTGTGTGTGATAGTGTGGAGGAGGTACAGGCGATGGAGGCATGGCCATGGGAAGAACCTGGCCTTGGGGATGCGAGGAGTGCGACCTGGGCAGGGTGTGTGTGGAGGTGTAGCCAGGAGACTGCTGGGGCATTTGGTAACCCCCTGCAGATGAAGAAACGAACGGTGGGCTGCCCTGACTGCCTGGCTGGAGGTTGCTTTTTGATGGTGCCGGGGGCCTGGTTGAGCTGGATGGAGATGTCGCTGGAGGCTTCAGAGGTGCTGCGACCTCGCTTCGGTGGAGGCCAGGAGGATTCTGGGTGGAGGAACTGGCCACTGTAGTCGCTGCTCTCAGACAGGCGGGGGTGGTAGAGTGCGGGGTGGGGGCGGTACATCTCTTCCTCAGCGTAACGCTTCATAAACAGATAGACTGACATCACCCCAGCCCCCTGAGACAAGTGAGTGAGAAGAGAAAGCATTAAGGGACGAGGGAAGATGGGATGCGACAAGGAGAAAGGGATTTAGTTACATAAATAAATTGAGCTGTGAGACAAATAAAACTTGAAAGAAACAGTTACAAGAGATGGCTGGGGAAATTAGATTAAAAACGACTGATAAGGGAGAAGAGTCGGTGGAGATTCCCAGTTATCCAGGCCGGCGAGCAGACGTAGTGAAAAAGAAATTTTCATAGCACAGCAACAAGAGGAGAACTCTGCATGTGAACGTTTTTAAAGAATTCAACAAGGAAACTCATAGATTTTAAGAAAATACATTTAAAGATAGATAAAGAAAAAAAATTAGATTGAGGGGAGGAGGTTGATAACACTGAAGTGTCCACTGCACCACAGTAAGAGCAATGCTGCTGATGGCGGCAAAGAGGAAGAAGAAGGAGGAGAGGGAGGGAGGGAGAGGGGGTGGGAAGATGAGCAGAGGATCCACATGAATGTATTTCTACTTACAAGCACCTATTAAGTGTAGTGCACTTACAATTTAATTTACACAACAACAGTGTGCACTACTACTACACTACACTACTACTAGAAAATGTACTTATGGTTTACTCATCAGTTGTTATGGAGTACTCAGAATTATTATTTCAAACAAACTCATATCAAGTTGAGTCTACTGTGATTTGTCTTTCAAAAGACACACTTATCTAAGTTAAAGGCTAACATGACATTATCCATAACAACTGTCACTCTTTGTCACTTTAACAACGGTCAGATTTACTTGCTTTGACCATGCAAACTTGTTGCCTTAAAAAAGATCAATATTGGTTACTTCCATGAATTTAATATTCCAAACTTATGTCATACGTGACTTTCTACTTTGGTCACATCTTTTTCAGTCATGGTTTGTGTGTAGTAATCATACTACACTAAACCACAATATCATGGTTTATCTACTATACTACTAGGGTAGAGAGACCCCCACGCTCCCAGCACTTCCACCTAAGGTCACTACTTTTGTCAATTAGCTTTAATTATCTGGTGCTCAGATCAGTCCCACATAATGTAAAATATTCTTCACACTGTACTGCATAAACGTGAAATATAATTTACTTGCTGCAATGCATTTGTGAAAATGGAATCCTCCATCTGCACTTACCAAAGTCAGAAGAGGAAGGATTTTATGAATTGCAACATGGTTCTTTGACCCTATTAGTATATACCTTTATGTCCCTGTTAATACCTTCCTAAAGGTTTTCAGATTTAGCACCTTTTGGTGAATTCCTGCCTTCTATTGGTTAAGTATTGTCATTGCTTCATTTATTGCAACCACATGACTGTTCCAACTAACTATATTTTAAGTTAGCGTTACTGAAAAACAATGAGTTTTTTTTACCCTGCAATTACCGCTAACTGCGTAAAGTTGCCAAAAATATCCAAGATAAGATTACTATGGTACTACTGGATGCACACATAAACACACAGGTACACCACACACACCACAGCGTTTGTGTCATAACCTTTATTACCTGGCATTCTCTCAAAAGTATATGATCGTAAATATAACCTGCAATATAAAAACTGTACCTCTTTGAGTAAGAAGGAAGAAGCAGCGAAGGCAAAGGACCAGCCATAGTGGTAGTTGAAGAACTGTTCAGGCTCTCTGGGCCTGTTCATCACCTCATCGTTAATACTGGAGATGTAGAGCACCAGGCCCACCACCAGACTGAGGCCTGCACACAGCACATGAACAGTGACAGCAATTTAGAGACGAGAGGAGAGAATGGGAAGGTCATTATGTGGCAATAAAGAGAGCAGTGTGGCGGGGAGACGGATGGGATATGGAGCGACCACAGCCACTAATTAACTGGGAAAAGAGTGACATTAATTAAGAAATGGGCAAGAGACCAGAGAGACAGTGTGTGTGGGAGTGTGTGTAACATAAGGACAGATAAAGAGAGATACTGTGGACAGAAGGAATAAAAGTGGCTCTTTTACAAAAAGAACTAAATAACAGCATGTGTCTTTAGGCATCTCAGTGTCCGTCTTCACCCACAGCAGCCCTGAAAAAATACATTTATATACTGTTCAAAACACGTTTTAATAGAAACTCATGTTTTTCATGGTTATAAGACGAGTGTAGTTTTGAATACACAGAAAACATGTGATGCTTTAATTCAATTTGAAATGTTAACATTTTTTTCATTAACCTTAAATATGTGTTCTGGATGCCTAAACATGACCATAAATATATGAAATACTGAAATAGGGTAAATATGTAAATACGTGATTCTTAGTAGAAAGGAGTTTGTTTAAGAGGGCAGCACTCTGATCTCAGTTAGATCCTCTTCTTGTTGATCATGTTGAGTTTGACATTTAACATGTCCTAAGATGAAAATAGATATTTTCATCAATAACTAGGTAAAAAGATATGTAAGATGAGATAAAAATAGTCTGACAGTTTTCAGGATTATTTAGTGAGAGTAAAGTAATTTTCAGCAAATAAAATCATCAAAAACACAAAAAACCAAACCAAAACAAAACATAATTTGGCTGCTAAAACTGTCCCTAAACTCAGTAATGTCCTTTTTCACACAGACACAAGACATGTAACATTAACACTCCCGCTCCCAACACAGCTGTAGAAATAGTAAATGCATGAGATACAACACACAGTTAAAATCAAAGTTAATAAGTGAGAACGATAGACTCTGTAAGGAGCAAAACGGAGGAGTGTTTTCGGCTTTAGCTGCAACATTCACATGCACCACAGGGCTCTCAAGCTGTCATGCCCTCTACACAAACAGCTGGTTTAGGAGGGTTTGTTTTCAATGCAAAATTGAAAGCATGGAAAATGCAGAAACCATGCAACTGTCAAACCTGTGGGGGTTTTACAATCTTTATTTAAATATATAACATCAGAGAGCTGAGGGGAACATGTGCATAATTACACTGACAGCAAGAATGAAACGTGGAGAGACAAAAAGGAAGGACATTTTTAAATAAAACCAAATGTCTGCAAGTACACGTTTATACTGTATGCAAATGTCTGTGATGGCTTTGTTATGGGAAGAATGAAATAAAAAAAAATCACAGAATGAGGAAAGAGCAACATCAGCCTCAAAGCAAGTTTAAACAGCTGTGGCCCCGTGCTGTGCTGTGCTGTTTGCTGCCGCTCTGAATTCTTAACTATATCAAACAGAACATGACCGACCTACAGTACAACGTTTATCAGACCAACGTTTTCAGTGATTCCTGCAAAATAAGCCGCAAAAACCGCCACATACACAGAATATAATCTGAATGAAAAGGAGGAAGAAAGAGGGTTGATGGGAAGCAAAGGGGGGGGCACAGAGAGGAGCGGGTGGGTGTGTGGGGAAGGCAGAAGGAAGGCAGTGTTCATAGACAACGAGAGGCTTAGTGCAGCTGCATATAAACCCCTGAAAAGCAATTTGATACACTTGCCCTTTATTATCGCCCTATTATCAACATACTTGATTAAGTAAAATGCTGTGGCACTTCCAGCACAGGCTATAAACATTACATAACCCCCATTACGCTCCGTCTATTATTCTGCTACAGCCATTATCAGCAAGTCCCTGCTATGACAAGTTGGAGCTGTCACATCCTCTGAGCTCTGCAGTGCTGCTTCCTCCTTAAACGTGTCAAGTGAAACAGCCTTTTGAGAACATGAGCTCCAATTTGGCTGCTGACAGACTTTACTCCACACCCGGGGGAGCAGGGAGCTTTACAGCCACCTGCTGTTCAAATACATTAACTACACAATTCTGCTAAAACTTACTGTGTACCTGCTTATAATAGGAATATGTTCCCACATTTTCCCCATGCAAAGTCATATTTTGTCTTCTAACAAGTTCATTTTCTTTCAAAGTGTTAAAAAGTCAAAGAAGCAGAGGGAGTTTTGAAAGCAAAATCAGTCACCTTCCCTCACGACAGCCCACACACCTGTATCATTTACTAAAAATAGTGCTGTGATGGAGAATCTCCGTGTGTGACATAGGACACATCAGGCAGCCTTAATCAATCACAGAGTGAGGGGAAGGTGACAGCGACATGAGTAATAGGTCCCACCTGAGAGGATGAAGAAGATCCCGGACACAAAGGCCAGGATGGTGCGCTGAGGCCGGATGTGTCCGATGTTACTGATGACGAAGGCAGTGAAAACAAAGATTAGGGAAACCATCGGGAAGGGCGTGGCTGTACGCACCATCTCTGCAGGAGGAGAGGTCACAGTGGTAAAGATGACGTGTTCTGTAACTGCTGGGAAAGTCAACTCTAAATTATATCAGTCGCGCATTGTTATAGTCACGATGAGACGGAAAGCAGATCAACTGTCATAGGTTGCTAGTTTATTCCTTTTGCTCCACCTTCCGGTCAGTTTAGATTCACCAATTAATCTAACGTGCATCTCTTCTGACTGTGGGAGGAAACCCAGGCAAGCACAGGCAGAACATGCAAACTTCACACAGAAAGGGTGTGATTTTTGTAAAGGAAGCAAATTCACACTTTGGAAAATCTGCAACCAGAGAAAGGCATGATGACATTGTTGCAGCTTTCCTCTACAATAATTCAGATTTCAGTACTCATAATGAATCGGCAGGGGCACTCGGCAGTTACTCTCAAACAGTGGATGAAAGTTAACATGATTTCTCACTGAGGATGTTTGCAGTGTTTTCAGTGGTGATCTCTATTTCAGGTTCAGTGAAGTATTCCGACGCGACACATCTCCCATTTTCAGATCCTGCACAGAAGCGCACAGAGAAAGAAAAAAGAACAATGTTGGGGATTACTTCTAGGATCAAAGTCAGCGACGCATGAAGAAACAAAACCAAACCAAAAAAAAAAGCTTATGGGTCTCTGCATTTCTACTCACAGGTAACAATCATGTTTTGTGACAGCTGTGATTCCAGGGGCCAGATGCTCGCTATCTCTCTTTTCTCCCCTTCCTTTTCTCTCACTCTCTTTTTTCTTCCCTTTTCTGAGTGTTTGTTGCTGGGATGATGTGTACGAGCATGTCTGCACTGATTGGATGCGTATCTCTGTCCCAGTATGTTCACATGCAACTGTCATCCACAGTTATTATTTTTAATGTTTCCAATGTGATGTTATATTTACGTACCAGCCACGAAGCAAACTCTCCAGAGGCCCGAATGCAGCGCCATCTTCACCTCCATGCTCTGGTTCTGCTGCAGGATGATACCCTCCACCATGATAAGCCAGTAGTCTGTGGAAACTGCCACCCCCACCAGCAGCAGCCCACAGGCTCCAAAGACTGTGGACAGGATTGTCAATGCGCGGCTGCTGCACGAACTCATCTGGGGGGCAGATGGAGGGAGTGAGGAAAGAGAAGAGGAAATACACACAAAAAAAAAAAGTAAATTTGAAGGAGGTTGTTGGAGAGAGAGGACAACACCGAGATGCACGTGTGCAGTGCACACAAGCAAACAACCGCTGACCTATCCTTCGGTCTCGCCTCGGTATTGCTAAAGATGAGTTAGTGACACATCTTGTGGCAACCAATGCTGGTAAAGGTCAGAGAGGAACCAATGCAACAGATAATGACTTCATGGTAAACCATTGGGGGAAAACGACTTAAAACTGAGAAACCGTGTAGAAACACACAACACACACACAAATCAGGAAAGGGAGGTTTGGTCTAGTGTGATACACACATGGGCTTTGTGTGACTTAGTTCTGGTTGACTGGCGAGGACCTTACTGAAAATCCTTTAAGCACGCTGTCTGTTCGCATTTGTGGGTTTATGCGCATGTGTTTGTGTGCACATGCGTGATAGGCCCCACACTATGATGATCATCCAATACTGGGGAATAAATGCATATGAGACACAGACCGGGTCTGGAGTTTACTGTTATCACCAATATTATATTCAGTTATATAACACCATACACATAACACTTAGAAGTCTCTTTATTGCAATGGAGTAAAAGTAAAAATATCTTACTATATTTTACACAATTAGTTTTGCTGATTTTCCCAGATTTACCCACCTGGGGGTCATTTAATTAAGCAATACTCGCTCAAAGCTTCTGCTGAAACTTTAATTGTTTCAGCAGAAGCTCCGCTCATAACCTTAATAACATCTCTGACTGGCAAAAGTTGTAGCACACGTGCGACTTTCACAATGTATTTTACAAACTGTGCAGACCATTACAGTCAATTATAGTCAGCTGAAATGAAATATGACGCAGAAATAATTGGAATGTTGTAGCTGTTAAGCAACAAACTACACAGCAGGTACAAACTACTGAATGTTACGACAGGATGTAGGAAACATTCCCAGCATCATTACACAGACTGTGCCGTCAACAGCCTGAACTGTGGAGGAGAAGCAGTGACCCTGACTGTCATCAAATAATTGGTATTTGTTGTAGCAGGACACGTTTTCACTCCAAACTGTCCAGTTTGGGTGATCACGTTCAAACTCAGGCTTGATTCTCTTTTCTTAAATCAGCTGGCAGGAGTGAAATCAGGTCTTTACTTCATTTACTACAATTAGTAAAGAAGAAAAAAAACATATACCGTGTAAATATCCACATATGTTTGAGCTTTCGTTCCACATTTTCCTATTGTGCTGAGCTGTTAGTTGTCTACTTTTCACAGTACCACAGCTGACCACTTTTTACATCTAGTGTCCAAAGTCACACACACAAATATTCCCGGTGTAACACTTATAACGCTAATACACACTAAACCTGTGCCCACGATCAGTGCACTGTGGAATCAGCAATATGTGTGCAGTAAAAAATATAGTAGACTAAAATAATATATAGAATTTATGAGGCGCTTAAAGATGCTTTGACAACAGAAAGTGAACAGAACCACTTCACTCTTCTGTCGGCCTTTCTTTGTATGACCGTCTTTGTAAATGCCTTTGAAGAGAATTAATAGAAACAGTAATTCAGCCGGGGACTAAACTCTAAGATTAAGCCTGGCCTCGTCTTATCTGGACAGCCTTCGCGAGATGTGACCACTATAGAACTAACTTCAGCTTCCATGCAGCTGCCGGGATGAATGGAGCCTCTTTTGTGAGTCAGGCTTACACAGGCTGGTGGTTAAGGGCGCACAGCTGAGAAATCCTCGCAGAAATGACAAGTTCGGGCATGTTAAAGCTGAAAGAAGCAGATGAGGTCCAGAATGAGTTACTAATGTGACACATAGATGTGAAAGAATGATGGATGAAATGACGAATGGCCGCTTCGATAGCGCTTTTATCCAAAGCACTTCACAATATAGCCTGGCAGGGTGCTCAGCTGACCCACCAGGAGCAACTTGGGGTTCAGTGTCTTGAGCAAGGACACTTTGATACCTAGCAAGGAGGGACCAGGTATCGAATCACTGACCCTGTGGGCCGCAGATGACTGCCCTTCCAGCCGCCCCATGTGCCACAGATAAACAACGAAGGATGTAAAATCCAAGGTTACTAAACTCTGGCCAGAATTTGGACAAGGAGTTGCACTGGAGATCTCAAGCCACACTGTTCAAAGCAGATCCACTGTAAAATCAAAAACAATTCACTGCAATGACACATAAGTGAAAGCTGACTCGAGAACAGAGAGGAGTGGGACTCTGGGATGAGCAATCACACCTTCCTGCAGCTGAAGGATGTGCCAAAGTGGACATGAATGAGTGCGAATCAATTGGAGTTGCAACACTGCAGAAATGAGTGCACCCGAGTGGCTCCAGCCGACTTGTTCAGCACCGCGGACAGTTACCTCAGCTCTCTCTGCCACAAGGACACATCCAATCCAAGCACAAGCCGCCGGGTAATAATGGATTTGGACAAAATTCACTCCTTCTTCTTCCTCTTCTTCTTCTTCTTCTTCTTCTTCTTCTTCACCCATGTATTGTGCTCACATCACCCCCCAGCAAAAAAAACCTCTGCAAAGAACTGAAATAGCCATTGTACACTTGGAATTGAGATGGTGTGGAAGGAAATTCAGCTTCCCTGTTAGAGTTGAGATAACAATCCCATTTTAGTGCCGTGCGACAGGGCCCTCAGTTTCCTCACCCAGAAAGTAATGAGCCAATTGAATTGGTTAGATAGGAGCCACAAGGGGACAAAAGGTTTAATTCTCCCTAATCTGTCACAATCTGTAGACTGACATCACCTCTGGGCCTCTCGGGGAGGAGAGACGCCGAGGAAGGGAAGGAGTGATGGAGAAGAGGAGAGAATATGGAGATGTGCTGCTGAAAACAGCCGAGCAACAAATACATTAAAAAGCAGGGAGCAGCAAGGAGAGGAAACTTGGAGGGAAGACGAAAACTGGAACATGTGGGTTAAAGCAGGGAAAGACCTTGGCCCAAAAAATGAGAGGAGCATCCGGCAGAGGGAACCTTGACTGGGCAGCACGTTGGAGTGAGTGACTCCAGAACAACTAAGTGAAGATATCGTGACTCAGTGGGTGCGTTTGCTCGTGTTCCTCTTCACAGCGCAGGGCGGAGATAGTTGAAGATCCTCACTGCATGTCTGGCAGACGGAGATCATCGGACCCCCCCCACCACCAAACACCACCACCCCCCCCGCTGTCACACACACTCACACGCGGACTTTCGAGGCGATCAACACGGAGCAGAGAACCAAGAGAACTCACTGACATCAAGGCAACGAAGAGCCACTTTGGTTCCGGTGAGGACGAGCCGCCGTCGTCTGCCGACGCCACACGACGAACCGCAGCAGTTTCCACATCTGTCATCACACACACACACACACACACACGTACAGTAGAAAAACGCCGGAGTCGGTCCGAAAAAGGCGTCGCCACAACAACCGGTGCCCAGGAGAAAATAACGGGGAGTTCTCCAAGAGCAGGAACACTCACCTTGCCGAGAGAGTCGTGCGCACACGTCAGCAGCCAAAAACCCCTCAGACCGGGGAGCTTTGGTGGATTCTGGTTCTTCTTTCTGTCTTGCGTGTGTTTCCCTCCTTAAGCCCCGGTTGCCATCATCATCATCATCATCATCATCATCTCTCTCTCTCTCTCTCTCTGTCAGCAGCCTCTGCGGTGGATCGACTCACAAAGCTACTTTGGCTACAGGAGAGACATGCTGTAGTGGGAGCAAGGGGGAGAAGTGTTGGAGAGGGAGAGGGGGGAGAGAGAGCGAGCCAGGAGAGGGGGAGGAGGGGGGGACGTTGGACTACTACATCTCATCAAGCTCCAGGATTCTTCTGCACAACACACTTTTGTACATCTGTCTTCATGTATTTTATTGGTTTCATTATGACATTTCCATCATTTTATTGCATGTAAAAAGGTGCAATATAACTCATCATTTCTGCATTGGCTTTCTTTATAAAACCATATTAGTGGATCTACAGTACAGTATACTTTGGCAGCACTGCACTTGAGTAAGCTCATGCCATTAAAGCCAAGTTTAATTGCAAAAGTCTGGATAGACAGAAAAAGAGGACGATATAGAGCAGTGAGGTTGAGTTTGTGTGGCTCTATGACAATGTCTCACAGTATTCAACATCCGGTAAAAGTAAAAACAAACTCAGTGAATCACATCTTCTGCAGATGCTGTAGTTCATGTAGGACAGGCCAAACCCTCTCGTCTAACCCCTCGGTGTGAGCACACATGAAGCACAGGAAAATAGCACAGTTGGTAACCTTTCTCTCTCTCCTTCTTGCTCCCTCCTCCTTTGTCTCTAGTGGTCCATGTCCCTTTCTCTATTTATAGCTGGCTGGTGGAGGAATCCTATATTTTTAGTAACTATATCAATAGTCTAAAGCACACTCTGACCTCAGGGCAGGAGAGAGAGAGAGGAGAGAGTGAGAGATGGAAGCGAGACGGGGGGAGAGGAATCAGCTGTGAAGAGCAGCGATGACATCACGTCACTGTGACTGGCAGCGTTTGACTGCACACACAAGTCTGACCGGCGAGCGCTGAAAGTTTGAGTCAATCAGATGCAGATACTACTGGCAGTTATTATCCTGTGTGCATCATGTTAAAACAAACTGAGCATTAATCTTCTCAGAAGATGTTTTATTTTCATTTAAAAATGCCGAGTTCAGGTGGGAAATGCATCAGTTTGTCACCACACTCCCATATTAGGTGTGTGTGCCTCCTGTCAGCATTCATGTTATTGCTCGAATCAGTTTGAAACTCACTGACACGTGACACGATTCTTATCTTATCTCTCAGAACATTTCTGAGTTATAGCTTCTCAAATAACACTGGGGAATGTTTTCTCTCCAAATGGGTAATGATTGAACTTAAAAATATACTAAACATACTATGTAAACTATATATAGAAATATACAAAACAAATTAGTGACATTTCCTCAGATTATACATTCAAGCTCACTACTGCAGCTTAACTGGCTTTGCTTCACTCTCCTGGACATCCCTATCTGAACAGGGTTAGTATAAAACAGATCATAATGGGAAATTCTGATATGACTTTTGGTTAGATAAGGAATAGTAAAGAATTTACAGTGCAGCATTGGCCGAAAACACTAACAGAGAGATGAAGGGCAGATAGCGAGGAAGAGATCAAGGTGGGGAGGGAGGTGGGAAGTTGATGAGATTTTAATGTGAAGGTCAACTTGTTATAACTCAGATCTCTGTGGGGATATTAGTCCTATCATGATGCTGGAGGTGCCGGAGGGAGGGAGGGAGGGAGGGGGGAGGTAGGTGGGGCAGATGGTGAGAGGAGGAGGAGGAGAGGCTGCGTCCAAGGAGGAGGGAGTGGAAGTGAAATGCCTGAGAGGCGCTTTAACTGGTTTGACAACTACAGCACGACGGCAAGTAGAGGGGTCAGCATCCACTGCGCCTGTGTGTTGAAGAGTGTGTGCACATGCCTGAGATTGCACGTCTGAGCGTGTGCGTGTGTGAAGGTGAGGGAGAGGGAGTGAGCGTGACAGAGAGGCATGTGGTGAAGACAGACTGAGAGGCTGTGCACGCTTGTTTCTCAGCAGCTTCACACAACCATCCCAGAATGAAACACGTCACTGCTGTTGTATTACGATTTTTTTCACTGAGTTTATTTCAGTGTTCCTTTTCCAGCACATAAAGACAGAAGATAACTCAACTAACAGATACATTAATAATCCAATCTTTATTTCTTATTGATTAGTTTATTGCATTTGTAATACTAAGTATGTTGTGACATTTGCTCTTAAGTCAAAGTGACCTAAAATAATCTGACTGCTCTGAACGTTAATATTCGACCACAATTAAAGACACACATCCACACATAAAACAAAGGAGTACGGTGTTGCTCCTCGGGATGTCAAAAAGACATGACAACTACTATGATTACAAAGAATGTAAAAAAAAAAAAGGGAATTAAAATGAATTTCTACTCGAAAAGACCAGCTGGTTTGTGAGATAAAAGCACTGAAACAAGATTATTAAAGTGTAATTTTGCAGGTACCTGCTCTGCTCAGATAGAGTTTAATGACAGTGTTGCTATTAGTTTTCCATGTATTGAACAGTCCCAGTGAGCTTCTCTTTTAATTATGCTCAAATCAATGCTGTGAGTGCATCATTACACAGCGAAAAGCTTTATGGTATACACAACGAGAACAATAAAGTATCTGTGATGTACCTGTGCAAAGTGACAAGCCTTTTTGTCCAGCTGCAGAAAACATTATAAGGCATATTTTCTAAAACTGCAAAAACTGTTCTAGTGCATCTCTTGAGGAGAGTGTCTATGGTAATTTGTAAGGCCTGTTTTCAGTGACTGCATATGGATAATGGAAATAAAAAGATGCAAACAAATTAGTAATTAAAAAATGACGCAGCGGTAACGTGAGGCCTGGGATATGGAGGCAGTACTGTAGCTTACAATAACTATCCCATGGTGGCTACTGTGTTGTTTCAGCAGTGGGTCATCTGAGGTGGCGTTAAATTAAACTGATGGTTGAGCCAAGCCAAAGGAACCTGACTGAGCACTTCCACAGAATGACTGAATAATAAAAACAAAAAAATAAATACACACATTTTATAAATGGCTACCGTATCAGATTGTGCTAAGGTTAGACTGTCAACAGTGACACACACAAATAGAGCGAGACTGATTTAAAAGCAGAAACATTATAGTGGGTCTGATGCAAAATTACTGTGCTGTGTATAAAGACAAGGTTTAACTTAATCGCTTTTAGAATGTGTGTTATTGCAAAATGATCAAAAATGACTTGTTTTGCCTACAACTCATACTGCTGTATGAGTCACAACCTGAATATAGCTTTGCATAACATAATGATTTTAATGAAAGCAAGTGAAAAAACTGTAATAAATCACTTAAGTTAAACAGGATTATCTTTCTTGGATACTACAGAAAAACAATTCATTCTAAAACAGTGCATGCAAAGAGAGCCAGTAATCATTTTCATACTACAACACTCTTAAATCAAGTCCATCAAGATGTCTTATGAAAAAAATAAAATTGCAGTTTCCAATAGTGGCACTGACTAGCGAATTAAAACACAAACACCAAAGAGAGAGTGCATGAATACAAAGGTGTCTTGGCATTTTAATGTAAACATCAGAATTTAGTTATGAGAGGTGTGTTTAATACTCACGGCTAGTTCTTATGTTCTAATTCTTTGTTATAAAACTACTAACGGGAAGATAACAGAGAAGTTTTGGTGGACGTAAAGGAGTGGAGGGGTCCAGAAATGGGACAATGTTCAAACTGCGGTGAGAGGCGAAGTGTCAAAGTCTGGGTTGAGGAAGGAGAAGCCCTGGAAGTCTTCCTGGTTCATGGCTGCTAGTACATCTGGGTCAGACGGAGTGAGCGCTGATGGAGCTGCTGTGAAGAACTTGTCAAAGTTTTCTGCTTTTCTCCCGCCCTGATGAAGAAGAAGGCATGTGCACAGAAGATAAGTATAAAGATGATCTCAGACGTGATTAATCGTGACGGCATCCACATTAAACTTTTATTCCTGAAAAATAACACAGATAGGAAAAGTCAAATTATAAAAGGAATCCACCTCCATATGTCTTTTGCTCACCCACAGCCTCTGTTTCCCTCTAAGGAGCTCGACTCAAGCGCACCTACTGCAGCGAAAAAGCTGCTCACATCTCCTTCCCCCCTTCGCAACAGCGTGTGACAGCCTTTCCTCTGAGTGATATGAATCTCATTTGGCTAATGGGCTTGGCCTCTAACCCCTGAACATACTCATTTCACTCATGGCGCACCTCACTATTGGCCACCAGGGCCGCAAACTGGTGTGCGGCAGGCTAATGATGGCCCACATTTGCATACGGGAGGACTGGGCAGCACCCCGGGGTCAGAGGGTCCTGTCTGCTGTGACTGAACTGTCTGTTCCTGAGCTCATCTCTAGGAACCAGCAGAGGTGATGAAAGGGAGAAAAGAGGGGGCACATGGGGGGGTGGGAGGGAGAGACATGGCCATTTGAACAGCCAGAAAGAGATGAAATGGCTAACACAGCGTGGATGGGCGAGATAGGAAGCGAGCAAGGAAATATGCGAAAGGCGTGGGAGGTTGAGAGAAAGAAGACAGACGGAAGAAAATGACAGCTTCAGTTCCCTAAAACTGTCCTCGGAAAGCCAGAGACGAGAAAGAGAGGAAGAAGGAAGAGTGGGGGAGCAGAGAAAACAGCTCGAAAGAAACAAAGAGGGTCCAGCTGTTCAACTGACAGTTCTGGGTTTGAAGGGCGGCTGGATCTCCAGTCTCTCCAGACGGTCCCAGTCAATCCAGCGGAAGAACGGATGCTCCCTGATCTCCCTCTCGGCATCCTCTCCTCCACCCAGACGCTTGGCTGGGTGCTTGGTCAGGAGCTGGGTGCGAGGAAAGGCAAAGAAAAAGACCATGTGATATTTAAACACTTAGACTAGATTTGTGTAAAGGCTGGAAACAGCGAAAAACTTGAACTATTCTTTAACTAGGAGTTAATAACATGGCGGTTAACATTTTTCTGTTTTTTTCATTATGATTTAAATGTGTTTTAAATGTTTAACATGAAGCAGTTTTATTACATTTTTGGGATTTTCATATGCAATTATCTGTGTGCTTAAAATTATACATGAGTCGAAATAAAAAAAAGGAAAAGCGACTCACTCCTTTGCAGATAGCGACGGCTTCACGAGAGAGACTTTTCGGGTATGAGACACTCTGCTCCATGATGGACTGGAACAGCTCCTCCTCATCGATACCATCAAATGGTGGCTAGAAGGAAAAGTCAGAGAGTTAGGAAGAGAGAAATCATGAGGGCCCGCAGGCAAACTTAATGCTAATGTTATAATAAAATTAAATTAAAGGCCTTTTTGAAGAGTTTTGATGTGATTAAGTTTGAGTGTCTGTTGTTAAGATTAAGCTCAGTCTTACCTGTCCAGCCAGCATTTCATACAGCAGTACTCCATAAGACCACCAGTCCACTGCTTTATTATAAGGTTGATATGCCACAATCTGAAAGGATGGAGAAAACAGGAAGTAAAGAAAAGACAGAGAAAGTGAGGAAAAAGTTGCAGCAGTGGGAGACGAGGAGTGAAAGAGGGTAAATGTATGAATGAGCATAGAATTATTCAACACATGACTTTGGATATGTGTGTTTGCCTGCTTGTGTGTTTATGTGTGCACACGTTTATGTGTATTGTATGTTTTTATGTCTCCTGTTTGTGTGTGTGCGTACGTGAACATGAGCGAACAATTCTCAACCCGTGGGGAAACGTATCTCTTCCAAAATGGCAGATGCAGGAGAATCAATGGGTGTTTACATAAGAGAGTCAATACCCAGGGGTTCCATAGCAAGGTTTACAATATCAAAGATGTGCACACAGTCATATCCTTACTGTGGCAAAGCACAAACAAGGTGGCTATGGCCTTCACTCTTTCATGAATTAATGTGTTTACAATCGCTTCATACGGAAATGCACACACATATATTTAAAAGTGTTTGCAAGTTAAATATGTAGCATCAAACAAAACCTCCTCCACCGTTTTCAGCATGCGAGAACAGCTGATGGATGCATGGACATCAGTCACAAACTAAAGAGCAAAGAATTTTGTAGGTTGTATTAAGATGTGTTGAGATTTTTAAACATCTTGTAATTTGCACGTGACAATTACAGTAGGAGAAAGGCAAACTGGGCTATACAAAGTCTCTGAAGGACAATTGTGTGTAACAAACAACGGTCGTACAGCACAAGCGCACAGCACTGCTAATTGAATCAGGTGAAGTTAATTATTTAAAAACGCTGACAAGGTCAGAGCGGACTGAGGCGAAGAGAGGAGCTGCAGTCTCACAGCGCTGCAAAACAGGTCAAGCAAACCAGGAAGGGTGAAACAAGAGGAAATTGGGGATCTAAGGAGCAAATGAGCGACGTTCCAGGAGGGAGTGCGGACCGTGCGGCCAGAGCAGGGGTCGGCGTACCTCGGGGGCGATGTAGTCAGGGGTGCCGCAGAAGGTGCGCGTGGTGTCACCCTCGAACATGCCCTCCCTGCACATCCCAAAGTCAGCTATCTTTATGTGGCCTTCACTGTCGAGCAGCACATTATCCAGCTTTAGATCCCTGAGAAGAAGGAGACAGATCACACGGGCATAAATCATTTTGATAGATAACATCTTTAGAGCAGTCATTAGCTACAAAAGACGTGATAAATGTGTGTCACATCCGTGTGGTGCACTGCAGAGCAGTGACAGAGCCAAAGCGGGACGTGTGTGACGAGCGGCCCGTGTCTTTTACCTGTAGATGACGCCTTTGCTGTGGAGGAAGAAGAGGCCAACCGCTATCTCAGCAGCATAAAACCTAGGGGGAAAGACGAGGAGGGGGAACTCACTAGAAAATTGGCCAAGCCTTTCAGCTAATTCAAAAGAGGATGATGACAAGACGAGAAGAGAAGGGGGTTTGGAGTTCAAGAGGGTGATGAAAGGGAAAGTAACCAAACAGATGAAAGGCAGAAAGATGAAGAAAGAGAGCTGGAAATGAGGAACAGGGTAAGGTTTAGTTTTTAGATTGATAAAAGATTATTGATTAGATGAACAGCCAGAGGGAGGAAAAATGGAGCTGAAACGATGAGATCAGTGGGAGGAGAAACTCAAGGCAAAGAGAAAAGGGGTGGTACTCGAGTTAATGGCTTTTTATGATACACCAGGTATGATGAACAAAGCCAAGAGATGAGACCATGATTAAAGGTAAACGAACGGAGATTTTAAATACGTACGCTGCATGAGGCTCTTTGAACTTGCCAACTATCTGAATGTGAAACATCAGGTCTCCTCCATTGACATATTCCATCACGTAATATAGACGGTCCTGCAAAGAAAAAACACACACACACACACACACACACACACACACTCACATATAATCACATCTTGTCTAAATTAAAAAGCAATCTGTTTAAAATTCCCCTCCAGGACCAAGGACCTCGTTAAGAAAGCAAGCTAATTATTTCATTTATTAATCGAAATTCTCAGCCAGCCCGCACCGAAACAACACCTGGGAGGATGATGCAGCCGAAAT
Source organism: Channa striata (assembly GCA_033026295.1). Classification (NCBI taxonomy): domain Eukaryota; kingdom Metazoa; phylum Chordata; class Actinopteri; order Anabantiformes; family Channidae; genus Channa; species Channa striata. Next base: position 17,936,599 of record CM065175.1, on the reverse strand, counting down.
GTCAGGTAGTCTTATGGACAATTTAATGAAAGTTACGTGGTTCATTTGAGGCCCTGTGTCGTTTCTGCACACGCACCTCACTCTGGAAGGCGCAGTAGAGGGATGTGAGGAAGTGAGGGCGAGACGGGAGCGCCAAGACCCTCCTCTCCACCAGAGCGCTCTCCGTGTCTTCGTCCTGGAAGAGAACGTCTTTCTTCAACACTTTCACTGCGAACAGACGCTCGGTGCCTTGCTCCTCCGCCAGCAGCACCTGCACAGAAAGCGACAGAGAGGAGAGGAAGCTAGTGTAACAACAAGTAGACAGACACGCATCACACCCGCATCTCACAACACTGTAAGGCAGATGCTATATGTCTGTAACTGCTGGGATCCATAAATAATCAAAATGTTCATTGACACCTCACCCACACTACGCGACTGCAGCCGGAGGAAAACAGAACAACTATAATTTTCAAAATCCCTCATACAGCAGCAGCAGTCTAACCAGGATTTGTGTTTTTTCGCTTTGAAAAAAAGTGTATTCATATTTTTGAATGAACCTCTCACTCAAGCTTCACTTCTCCCTCTGAATAGAATTATGCATGTACTGTAACGCTGCCAGTTCAGGGCGTTTTTTAGGTCATTGTGTTATGAATTACAAGGTGCTCTAGTTAGGAGAAAACTAGTTGTGCAGTTTTACTAAAACAATGTGCTTTTGAGGCACACTTTCCATATTGTGTTGGATATGTGCTTAGCTGTGCCCTTTCTTGAAAAATGAAAGCACCGTTTTCATTTCAGTTGGCAACATTTTACACATTTTAAATGATGATATTGAGCCCCCAGCATTTGTTCCCATCACTACCAACTAAATTTAAAAGTGAAAAAATAAGTTATCACATATGAACAGACGCTTAGGCAAGTCCAAATTTACTCTGACATGCTGAAATAATGTTTAATTAAAGCTCCTCTGTGCCTTAAAATTTCAAGACACATTAATGTCATAAGTAAAAAAGTGAAACGCCTCTTATGTTTTTATCAGACATTAAAATTACATTCAGTGGCTATTTTCACACTTCTGTGAAATTGGCTGCTAGCGGGTTGCTGTGAGAGCTAATGACGCTATAATTTTTTACAATGAGAGCCACATGATCCAGGTTTTGGTGGAAAAGACGTGGTCAGAGGCGCTGGAATGTGCTGACGACAAGAACAAGAGTGTTTGAAAGTGTCTGTTGAGTCGGCAGAGCTCCGGAGTAACAGTCACCGACTGGCGGTCAGAAAGAATCTTATTTTACTTTCAAGCAGTTGTGAATGGCACAGAGAATTAAACGGTTTCATTTTTCAGAAATCAATGCGACTGTACAAAGGTGTCTGTGAAGATGTGCGTGTGTGTGTGTGTGTGTGTGTCTGTGCTCTATGATTGTGTTTCTCACTCTCCCCTGTGGCTTCAAACTTACATAACAATAGGACTCATCACCTTTCTGAATATTACAAATCTTACAACATGTGCTTTTTCTCTTTGGTCATTTTCATCACTTTCTGCACCACAGTAATCCTTCTCTCTCTCTCTCTCTCTCTCTCTCTTCCCCTCACTCAGCAGCCCCGGGGTCTGTCTCTCCTTTCTTGGGTCGTTTTTTATCACATCTTACGTAAGTCGAGTCTATTTCTCCTGTCCTCTGTAGACTCTCCTCTGACAGTTATGAAACAGCACGGGGGGATTTCAGAGGAGGAAGAAGGACTCAAAACTCCACTCCCTTCATTACGGCTCATCTACTAGGGAATTAAAGAGAAAATGGAGAGCAGAGGCTCCCTTGAAATGAACACCTCCAAGAGGACTGTCTGCCTGTGTGGCATGTAGGAAGGCAGCCAGCCTGAGCTCACGACTGCTGACAACACAAAAGCTGAGGAATAAATGAATCATGTGGCTTTAGGAGAGACAATGAGTATGTTAGTAGGAGAGACACTTTTTTAAGCTTCTACCTCCCTGTGCTGAGGTGCTGCTGTGTAAAATGCCACTTGAAGGTCAAGTCCATCAATAGAAGAAGCCATTAACATCAGGTATAATCTTTGTTGTCTTACAGCTTTGGAATCGAAGGTGCTAAAAGTGTGTGGAAGAGATGACATTTGGTTTCTGGGGCTTCTGTGTTTACCTTCCCAAAGCTGCCTTTGCCCAACACCATGAGGAAGTTGAAGTCGTGGATGCCCATTCTGACTTTGCCAGGGCCTGGGGTGTGGACAGGTGGACAGGACGGGACAGGGGTCGGGCACAGGGCCAAGGGGAATGGCTCGGAAAGAGGTATAGGCATTGCCGGAGGCATAGAGGGTGTTGTCGCATCTGGCTGAGGCTCCTGGACAGTCACAGTGAAGAGGGTTGAAAGGTGAAACAGCAGACTAAACCTCTTCCTGCCCTTAGATAAGGACTGTTCTGTATTTTGTCTCCACCCGGGTGCAGAACAATCCTGCACCCTGGTGGAGACAGAGGGTAACAGAAGGGCGCAGAGTAATTTATTATCTAATTATTTAGCTTTAACGCAGAATATAAATCTTTCATGTTTTTCCCCAGACAGAATTGTAAGCACAGGGACAGGTCAAGATCCTGACCCAGGGTGAGCAGTGACAGCTGTTCTATATTAGATATAGATAATTATAAGCTGATAAAGGCAATGCCAAGGCCTCAGGATGAATGGCCTTTAGCATGGTAAAAAAATAAAGGGCTGCTTCACCCTCCGATGACTGTAGCTATAAATACCCCCACTGTTACTGTTACTACATCATGGCTTTGTTCCCTGCACTGGACGTGGCTGTTTGATACCTGCAGGTCTGGGTCCGGCACCGGGATGTTGTAATACTCTCCCTCATCTTGGGCCAGCAGTTTGAACCAACCGCTGATAGGACGCCTGAAGATCTCACTCACTCCAAAGGACAGAGCCCCCATGAAGTCGTTCCTAGATGTGCGGTCCCAGTCCCAGACCTCCACAGACAGACGTCTGTCCCACTGGTGGCCGCGCACTGAGCTGAAGACATGAACACAAAAACATAAAATCACCAGGGAGACATGTGATGGTGGTAGTGGATGAAGCACTCCGAAACTTTAGTGCAATTTCTACTTAAGTAAAAGTAATTAAGTACATGACTTATATATTTTACTTAAAGTAGTAAAAGTAAAAGTAATTAACTAGCAGTGCTGCTTTGTTTTTTTGGGGGGGTATATTATTAATGGTAATAGACATAAATGATGGATTAAAGCCATTTTTATGATCTGATGCTTTTCAGTTTTATGGCTAAACTGCTCACACACACTCACAGTAACATACCAAGAATAAAACCTGTAGCATTATTTTGTTATTCGGACCTGATTTAATCCAACTAAACACGGTGAACAGAACAAGAAAGGAGAACAAAGAAACTCGCTTCCGTCAATCAGTCATATTAATGTGTGAATCAGCAGGGACCAGCTCTGTCCCAGTTCTCAGCTCAGTGGCACCAAGACCTCGCACAGTTCTGCTGCACATCTCACCATTTCTGCGCCTATGGCACAAAGAGACTGAGGGAGGCAACGCGCAGGAAACGTTTGGAGTTTTTGTGATTATAGAGTTTCATCGACATTGACACAGCATTCAATGATCCTATTTGAAGACACATTTTACAATGAATTCAGTGGTTCAGTCTGGGGGTTTTCACTCGAGCTGTGTGCGCTCCAGCGCAGTGAAGGCAGATGTCTGCAGACAGGCCACTCACACTGAGGACTGCTAAGGTGTCAAATAAATCTTTAAATAAGACAATGGAAGGAGGAACTGACCCTGAACCTGCCTGTGCCTGGTTTAATGAAGCGATTCCAGTGTCACTTGTGACGCATCTTCATAAAAAACTTTTAACTGGTTTATGTGAAATGTGCAAAGTAATGCAATCGTAACGTGTAACGCAACCTTGACTAGAAATGTTGTGGAGTAAAAGTGAAAGTGGCCACAGTTAAATGTACTTATGTAAAGTACAGACATGTGAAAAATGTACTTAAGTACAGTAACGGTAAATTCGACCACTGCTTAGCTCCACAATGCACAAAGGGACTGTAACGAGAACCTGAAAATTACAATTTTTAGTATTTTTAATGTAATGAATCAGAAAACAAGAAAAAAAAAAAACGTCAGCGTTCTGCACTATGTACTAATATTTCATCTTCTTTTCTTTTTTTTGTCTTTCTGGGTTATTCAGGATCCAGCAATGTCTCGGTTTCTGGGACATTTCATTATACCTAAAGCACATTATGTCCCACAACCCTGTAAATGTTCCACCTTGGATTAAAGTTCACAGTGACTCACAAGGTGAAACTCTCATTCCAGACAGGATTGAGTGTGGAGCGGATGGTCTTGGTTTTCTGTTTGCTGTGGCTCTTTGGGTCTGGAATCAATTTCAGTTTAACATATGGGTCTGACAGTCCGTTAGGATCCATGGGCATCAGGTTCCGAGCCTCCCGCACTGGAGAGAGACAACAATGATAGAAAAGGAGCAATTCTCTACTAAACAAAGTGAGATTCTGTTTTGTTGTGGCCTTCGCATTAGATCTTCTCACCCGTGACAAAGATGTCCTCCTTCTCTCCTCTGACAGTCAGGTGGATTCTTCCTCTCTTCTCAGTGTGATCCTGGCCACACAAACTGGGAACACTAGTCTCACACCGTCGATGGACATTCATATCGCAAGCTCACAGTATAAAGACACGAATGCACAAGTCCGATTAATGACACGTTCAGGAAACGAACTACCCATAACTTTTGCATGCCTAGTCCCAACCCTAAATCTAACCGTAAAGGAACATGTGGGTTATAGTCTTCTGGAGATTTACATTTTCTTGACTCTAGCACGGGAAGCACAGAAAAACTTTCCATTTCTGCATGATGGTAACAAAATTTGCCTCTGAAGCAGTTTTATTTTATACGTTGTGTCTTGGTGTTTAAACTGCATAAAAACAGAAGGGCATAAATAGGGTGTTGTGGGTTTACAGGTGTCAATCTGTTCACCTTCTGCATCTCAAGACAACAAATCAAATAAGCGCAGCACCCAAAATATCCATCTATGCCTTTAACCTAAAGCTAAAAATAAACTTAATTCAATCAAGGTAAATGTTGGAGCTGAGTTCTGAAGGGAAAGGTTTTTCTTTCTCCAGACTGGAAATGAGTTAAAATAATGTGCCTGTGAAACTCACAGGTACATTTCATGCCCTGGTGTATGAGGCCATACAGCAGCGAGCCACAGTGGTCACAGAAGGTCGGACTGGAGTACGTGTGGATCTTAAATGTGTGTCGACTCTTCAGGTCCTGAGATGTAACAGAAAAAATCTGCATAAAAACTCACTCAAACATTAACATATATATATAGAAAAACAACGGGAGACAGTGAACACACACATTTACACACATATAGTACATGCACAGTATGATTATTGGGAAGATGTTGAGTGGGGCATTCATGAACAAGCCAATTAGATTTTTCCACTAGGAGCGCACATATAAATGAGAGTGCATCTAGGCAAGGCTGCGTGTGTGTGTGAGAGTGTGCATGATTGTGTATACAGTACTATGCAGAGCGGGATGAATCATTTTTATCTCTCCTCAGCTCATCAGACCCACCACCCCCCTACACCACAGCCATTCTCAATGCACCAGCCTCTCCCAAACTGTTTTCCCTCCCTCATCGCTGAGACGCTATTTAAAAACGCAGTTTCTCCTCTTTCACTGTGTGTGTGTGTGTGTGTGTGTGTGTGTTCCATTCACTCTGTCATCCTTTTTCACTCAAACACACAGAAGTGGGTGCGCACACATACAAACACACACCCGCACAGAAACACACACGCGTGTTCCCCTTGACCTCATTTCTGAGGCAGTTTATTTAGCTGGCAGAAAAAAGTGGTTAAAAGACAAAAAAAAAAAATCTTCTCGAAAACCTAAAATGCCACATGGAGGAAGAATGAGCAGCCTGTTGTCCCCCCTCCTTAAATCTCACTGTTCTCGGTACCTCCCGCTCTCATCCTGTCTCTCCCCCACTCTCTATCTCCAACTGCATGCATCTCCACGGCCTTGTAGGATGACATGACATGAGTGCCGACGTCACAGATGGGACCAGGCTGTGAGATGCGGTGGATGTATGGATTAATGGATGACTCATGCGCACGTGTCACTGGCAACGAGCGGATGGCTGAATATCCCGCTGATGGCTTAAATCTTCACTAAAAAGGTAAACAAGAAACTGAGAGTAAAACGCTGTGATGTACGAGCTGAGGCATCTACTCACATCTGGTCTTGGTGCCGCCACAGAGCCGGGACAAGTGAAGGTCACAAACTCGTGACATCGTTTGTGGACTACAAAACTGCAAACTAAATGTGACACAGAGAAAAAATATCCTCAAAAAAAAAAAAAAACACCTGAGGAGAATAAACACTGCAGAAACAATGATTTATCTCTACCTTGACATTGGAATCCCTGCTTGCCGATGCCCCTAAATGTGAGAAAAGCACATATATTACGACACAAGAACAATGTTCTGTACTCAGAGTTAAGGTAAAATCGTTTGCTTCTGGGAGCAGGAGGGTGCAGATACTGCTGCCCATACAGAGATACTGCTGTTGCACTAGGCCACGCTGCAAACAAGATGAGAACAAACTACTTCTCTTTCAAATACAACTAGCCGTGTATGAACCAGATAAAAAAAATCATTCTCTTTCCTTTTCCATGGGAGACTGGGTCAAGCAGAGAAGTGTCAATTTTTGTCAAAGACACAAACACAATTCTCTTGTTTCTAAAACTGCAGTGTTCGCTAGTTTCCAGTGTCTCCTTAGAGCTTTAATTGAATAATTAAAGTCATTGATTGACTAAAGAGTCCACTCAGCGCCTAGTTTTGATTAGGAGGTTTAGAAAGGCAGATGAACAAGACACTGCTGAGAGCTCCTCCACAATCACACTGGAGAGGCCTGGGGGTTCATAGGAAACTGACCATAATCACTGATCTACAATCAGTTCACCATCTGGCTGAGTAATAATTAAAGATGGGGTTGCAGAGATTAATCTGATCCTTGATCAGCATTCAACAGAAGCCTCTGCCTGCAGCACTGACAGTGCTATATGAGTTTAACCACCAGAGAGCATTAGAGAACCAGGTATGAATTTGTGAGACATTGCTGCTTTCTGGCCAGAAATCACAGAGACTTTGGTGTAGTGGATAAATTTAATTCTAAAGGTGCTCTAAAAACCCTAGCTACACATCCAAATAAACAAAACGTTGCTTTGGTAAAAAACTGAATAATGGCATTTAAATGACCAGAATATCTGGAAATACTGTAATAGCAAATAATACATTAGAAATTAAGTAATACACACATACTGAAAACATACAAAGGCTGCCCTGTCTTTGTAATAGTCCCTTTACACAGAGGACATGTTGACATGTCAAAGAAGGAAAAGCACAAGTGTAAATAATAAAATGAATGATGGATGAATTCTATTCAGCTGCTTCAGTTTCAAGGTCCTGGTATTGTTCATGCTGGCTCATTGTCACGCTGTCACGCCTGGGACACCAGGATAAAATGAAGTCATCTTTAATGCTTTTAGTAACACCTGGTCTTAAAAAAAACATGTCAAAATGTCCGCAGTGACAAAGGCCTGTTGAATCTGTCCCAACATATCTTTGAAATACACTGTACAGTCTGATAATCATTCAGTGTTTTTCTGAATTAGAACCAGCGTTTTTACCTTATGTCCCTTATATTTCTTTTAAAATATTGATCCTCATTGGGAAATTGTTGTGGACCTACTTCATCCAAAGCACCACCTCTTCAGTGTCTCGTCCGAGGACACCTCAAGGTGTGGCCAGTAGAAAGTGAGAAATTGAACCACTGACCCTGCTGTTGTGGACGACTGCACTAGCAATTGATCCACAGCCACCTCTTTGAAAACCAGACAATGTCACTTTTTCTTCTTTTGAAACTCTTTCACCCAATTTTTGATCTGAAAGTGCCCTACAACAAATCCTCATTTATCTTTTATAGCATGACTGGATAAACAAGATACTTACCATTTCAAAATTACAGTGATCCATGCTTAGTCTTTAATTAATCTACTAATCTCCTGGGGGCTCCAACACCCAGGTTGAGAGCTGCTGCTCTGAAAAGAGTTTTCACCCTGAACTAACTACCTCAACCACAGCCAAGACAGCAGCCAGTTCCTGAAAGCTACCCAGGGGCTGCTGGCACAGGCACCACCCTGCATCCGACATACACTCCCACCATATGTCCATACACACACACACACAGAACCGTTCATGTACACATGCACACAACGACTCACATGGCTTCGCTGGACAGAACAAGCTCCCAGCATGGTGCCTGCATGTGAGCCATGTACAGTAACAAATTACATTTCCTCAAGTACTGCACTACAGCACCATTCGGAGACGCTGGTGCCTTCATTGGCCATTTCTAAGTTTTTAAAAGTTTTGGTAATTACTTTAAGGATCAAGCTTTGCAAACTAAACATTTTGGGGCTGTTCTGTAAAAATTCTGATTAACGTATTATTTAATCTATAAAACATCATCAATAATATCATAAAATATCACAAGACTTAGACAAATTTAGCCAACCACAGTCCCAAAACCCAAACTCTGCAAAATATTCAGTTTACTTTATCAATTATCAAATGTTTGCAATTACTGTATGAAATTAATCAAATGACAGATGGACTATAAAATAACTGCTTACCTATTCTGTTCAAATCTTTAAGAAAATTGGCCATTCATTTTAACACTAATTTAACAAATAAATAAATTTGAAGATAGTTATTAATTAACAGTAACACTCTTGTTGATAAAGTAATCTTTAGATCAAGCACCATTTCAGCTGATTTACAAATACTGACATGTCAGTATATTAAAAACTTCAAACTGAATTTCGTATGATCACTGATAAAGATATTACCAATACTTCATTTTAAGTCATAATCCCTACATTTACAGTACTTTGAAACATTTTTCAATGCATTCTTTCTGATGAAGCATTTCTAATGCTTTGTTATTGTTAATTTAAAGGGCATAAATCTATACATTCTTACTCATTATAAAAACTACTAAAACTGTTGTATTTTGTGTATTGTTGCTCTGGAGAAGTTTACTGAATTCTTAACCTTGGTCATGTCACCAGGGGTACCTTGGTTTGGATTGGAAACTTACAATTTTAACAGCCTCAAACTCACAGGTTCTATACTACAGACCTCAGGTCAGGATATTGTTGCCTCTGCTGCACTGATTTCAAATGTCAATGATTTCTCTACCACTGCTGCCTGTGTGTGGTTGTGCATGTTTGTGTGTACTGTATCTCTACGTGGAAGCATTCATACGGATCAAAATAAACTCTGTGCTAATTATGATCTTGCTTGTGTGTGTACTGCATGTGGAATTCCTGTATTGCGTGGGCAGCAGTGTGGAGGTGAGATTATGTGATCAGATCAGGTCAGTGTGGTGGCTGCACAGTGTAGGCTGTTTCTCCAGCAGGCAGCGGGGTCTAGTGTAAGAAATAAAAAAAAGTTTAAGAAAGTGAGAGTCAGATGGAGTAGTGGGATGCCTGAGGAGGCGGCTTATGAGCTGCCAGGGTGGTTTCTGTGTGTTTCTGTGTGTGTGTGTGCATGTTACCAGATAAAGTCAGTGCAGTGGCTGCAGAAGGTGGGCTGTTTGAAGAAGCGGGCCGTGAACTGATGGTCTTTCACCTCAACAATCCTCTTGTGTTTCAGCGCTCCCTTCCTCTGGAACACGGGCACCCTGGGTGGAGGGGAGAGAGGCGAGGGCAGAGGGGAGGCACCGGGGGAGGTTGCCGATGTAGGGGAGGCCAGTGACAGTGGAGAAAGGGAGGGGGAAGGGGAGACTGGGGTAGACATGATAGCTGAAGGATGGACTAGAGAGAGGAGAGGAGGGAGGTGTAGGTAGAGAATTTTGAAGAATGTCAGTAAATTGGAGAGGGTAGAAAGACACGGGTGGGGGGGGAGGCTAGCAGGAGGAAGCAGAATGAAAAGTGTAATGGGTCATAGAAATGGCACATGAGATGAAGGGTAGAGATGGAGAGAAAGATCGAGAAGGGATGAATGGCCCGTGCAGAGGAAGACAGAGAGAGAGCAGGGAAAGCGACAGGTATGAAAGAGAAAAGAGAGGTGTAATGAAGGAGACAAGGAGGTTAATTCACATATGGAGACAGAACTCTCCTAAGAGACTCTGAGACGCTAAACGATTAGTGCAACTCAATGTGTGTCCCACATACTGCCTGTCCAGGCTAGCGACATCGCCCTCTCTCTGTACCCCTTATAACTCTATCTGCCTGGCAGCTATGACTGCACGCCCCCCCACAACCCGCCCCCTGGTCGTCATGTCAACTGTACCTCCTGTTGCCATGTCAACAACACCCCCACCACTTGCTCCAATATTAGAGCCTGTATCCGCTCTCAACTTCCTGCCTGCCCTTATTAGCAATTAGTCCCATTTCTGAAGAAAAGTTTGGACCAGAATCATGTATACGTCTATAGGGAATGTGATGTGCTGGAAAAAGTGCAAAACGGCAAATATTAGCTAGAAAGATTGTGGTGCAAGAGTTGCATGCTGCTAAATGATAAATGAAACACCAACTGAGATTTAATGAATAAATAAATAAGCCCATAGCAAAAAACCATGCCAGAAAAAAAATTGATGAAATGATGGTGTCTCAGTAAAGAAGGACGAGCAAATCAATCAAAAGAATGAAGGAATGGTGGGGAAAATGATACGGTGCCTAGAAATTAGTGAAATAATGACAAGAAAACTGTGTTCCAAAATGAAGGCAGACTGACGGGAGGAAGACAGGAAAGACACAATACCTAAATTTGTCGTGACTTTGGAGGAAGGGCTTGACTGAGGGACAGCTTTCTTCTCTTCCTCTCCCCTGTCCTCTCTTCGTCCCACTCACTTGAAAAGGGAGGCAAATGTGTCACACCTGTAGCTGACTGCCTCAAAAAATAAAAAAAGGGAAAGTCGGACAGAAAAGCAGAAAAACCAAAACAGGAGCACTGCAGCAAGTGGAGAACAATCAACACAAAAAATTTAAAAACTGAAATCAGTTAAAACAAAAAGATCAAGCAACAAGCGTTTCGACAGATGGAAGCTTTCTAGGAAGCAAAGCTAGAAGATTGAAGTGGTATATATCCGTTAACCCAGAGGCAGGTTGAGGAGGAGGACGAGAGGTGGTATTCTCCTTCCAAGATTGATTCTGTTTTTACTAAGAAGACGACAAGAGATGGAGAGAGAAAGAAAGAGACAGAGGAAGGAAGAAAGACAGAGAGATGGAGGAAGAGGTAGCGTGAGAGGAGAAAGATTGAGGAGAATAGGCGGCGATTCATTTTAAAATCTGGGTTACTTCTCTCAGGAGAGGGTGAGGGAGGTGGAGGAAGGAGGACGGATGAGACACAAGCTGCCATTTTGCCACCACCAATACAGTATGGATAAGCAAGCGCCAACTGTCTCTCACTTCCTCTTATGCCAGACGGACAGAGGAAAGGGAGAGGCGAACCGGTCTGGAAGAAAAGAGCGGAGAGCTTCCGTGGTGAAGACTCCAAGAACCGTCTATTTAGGCATAAATGAAAGTGGGAGTAAATTGTTAAAAGCTTTGCAGCAGATCCACATGATGGTAGGATCATCTGGCCTGCGAAACAAACAACTCTGCTTATCTATTCTGCAAGAGAAAAGTTACACGATATTCATTCACTGCATGTAGAATTTCGATGCACAGCCCTGCAGTGCACTGAAACCAGGTCAGCTAAGCCTGATGGGAAGAGAAGTTTCCAAGAGCGAGGGGCTGTTTGTCCATTGATCGCCCACACACAATTAAGGACACGCATGCACACACCAGCTTGTTTTGCCACTTAGGACGCTGTATTGACGTACATCCATTCACATGATCTACAAGCCAGATCTTAAGGGGATAGTCTTGGAGATATGCCTATTTGCTTTTTTGCCAAGAATCAGATAAAGAGATCAATAGCACTCTTGTGTTTTTACAGTAGAGATGTAGCTGCAGTAAACAGCTGCTTAGCTTAGCTTAGCTCAGCACACAGACTTGGAACAAGGCGAATCAGGCGGATCTGTCCAAAGGTAAACGCATCCTCTTACCAGAACCTCCGCAGTGCACGGATCACGCTACTGCGCGTCTCTCTCGCTTATTTGCTCTGTGCAACAACCAAAAATGAAAAAATATATAATTTGCCGCTTTGCTTTTTTGTGGTCGGGACCAGCTGCCAGGCAACCAGCAGAGACTTGGGCAACCTTACCGTGTTAATTAGTAAGCTTTACAGGTGGTGGCAGGTGGATTTTTTTTTTTCCTTTTTTTAATGTTCACTGAGAGCAAAGCCAGCTGTTTCTCTTGTTTCCAGTCTCAATGCTAAGCTAAGCTAAGCAGCTTCTGAGAGCAGCTACAAATGTACCTGAGAGCGTGTTAACAGCCTTCTCCTCTAACTCAACAATGCAAATATGTATTTTCAACTTAAAAAAAAAATATGAACTTAATTCTAAAACTGAAAAAAGTGCATTGGACTTTATGCCCACAAATGTGAGCTGAGTCTCTGTAAATCAAACACACGTACACAAAATTAATCACACTCCTTGTGTGGATGATCCTGGGAGAAGAGAGCACCAGGTGGGAAGAGACATGCAGGCGGGCAGAGGACGAAGGGAGACGGGGTGTATTGGAGTGGGACGGAGAGACTGAGAGAGAGAGCGAAGGGTTGAAGGTCTAATTAATGGAAATGTAGGTTATTAGTCTCCTGATGAGGACACTGGCAGAGAATTAATTAACAATTATAATTAGCAAGATTGTTAGAGAGCAAAATGGTGTCAGCCAGCGAGATAAGAGTGAGCTAGCGTGCACAAGTGTGTGTGTGTGTGTGTGAGTTCGCGGCTGTTAGCATTGTGTGCGAGTTAAAAAACAGCTGTGTGAACATGCCCTATCAGGCGATGATATATGTCATTTCAGCATTAGTCATGCAGAACCAGCAGCTGATTGGAAATGATAGGGGGCTTTCCCTCACAGAACCTCTCCCCAGACCTTTCTCTATAGGACTGCCAGTGCTGTCTGGCCCACAGGACTTCGAATCCGCATCGGCCTCGTCTTGGATGAGTCATGTTCTTGTTCTGTTGTCACATATAAATGAGGAAAAGAAAAGGGGGGGCAACCGAAATGAGCTGTGGACCACGCATTCCTCAGTAATCAGCGCGCTGGAAAACAAAGCACACAAATGGCCTCACAACGCTTCAGCTCCATGCAGTGTGATGAGTAAGCACTTGTGGCTCTAAAGTGTGTGTATCCGTGAGCGTTTCCATGCCCATCACAGCATGTTTTACTGCGTTTGATCCCAGCCCATAAAAGCGGGTTGGTGATGAGCCATTCAGTGACACACTAAGGCTGTAAACCACAAGGGCGTATGTATAAAAAAAAAAAAACATATGGATACAGCAAGTGTGATTATGAACAAAGGGAAAATGTCATGAAGCAAGGTAAAAATAAAATAAATTACAGAGCTGATTGTCACATCAAAAAGAAAAAAAATATGAGAACAGATCAATGAGGACGTCCTTCTCTGATACCACAAACTGACTCTCACCTATTGCCATTTGAACAATTACTATTATATAACCGCACTAGAAACAGTTCTCATCCACCGCCTTTCGCTGTCTCTACCTCAGTCTACAGATGGCTATCTTATTATTTCTGACCATGGCGTAATGAAACAGAAAATTCTCCTCTGATGGAATCTTTTTTGGGAGGAGCAATCAGCACCTCACCAATTACACGCATCCATTATCACCTAACGAGCGCTCACTTGCATCAAGTGCGGGCTTCAACCTGGCTGCCTCACCGACTGGATAGTTTCTTCCTCCAATGAAATTAAGGTAAATTGACTTGCCTAACTGTTGTTTGTGGAATCGGGGGAGAAGTTGTGTCTGAGTTAATCATATCTGCCTGTTAATTTTGTCTCTTCAGAACCAATTGGCTCTGTTTGCTTGTATTGGTTTTCTGTTGGGGTGCTTCTATTTGCTTTTTTAATGAAAAGCGGTCCGCTGTGTTTTTGGAAGAGAGCAACAAAGCTCCATGCCAGTCAGATGAGACATTTGGCAGGCGATTAGGGCCTGTCAACATGGCCTACAATCTCTCAGTACTGAAGCAAATAAGCTTGCTCTCCGTATTTATTTTACTGCTGACCTGCCTCTCAGTGCAGCAACAACTACTGATCAAATGGAAAGCCATTTGGGCAAATGACAGACAGTTATGTAAATTAAACCATTTTGGTTTGTGGGTGACCCTGAGGGGAAACCAAAACATTTCAGAGAGAGGCCTGAGAATCGGATATATATCAATTGATTTAAAATTGTACGTTGAACTCATTTGAACAAAGTAAGAAAGGAGCATTAGCATCGATGAATTTGAGTCCACTATGGTTTGAGCTCTGTTTTTCTGCTCACGCCTGAGGGAAATACGTCCTTCATCAGGTACAGACTTCATCAGCTAGTCACTAATGTTTTGACTGATGTTAAGTAATGGGCAGGTAATGTAACAGTAGATTTTGGAAGCCTACATAATCACTCATGTAATCCATTATTAATATGAACTTTATACTAGAACTGTATCGAAAAAATCTAATTTTGTACAGTACATTTTCCTAACTCCTTAACAGTTTGGTATGATGTATCCTATTAACATTATGATTGTTGTTGTTGTTTTTATTATTATTTATATTACAACTATAAATAAATATTCATGTATAGCTCTGTCTCCTCTAGGTGAAGCCTGAGTTTGAGCCTTGCATATAATGAGTTTGGGACTTTAGCCAAGTCACAAAGATCATCTACTTACAACAGCAAACAGACATATGAGCTGATCGTATTACTATTCACAGTGTGTGCAAAATACTAACAAGAGCTCAAAGCCTCAGCTGTGGGCTGCAAAACCATTCTTATTGCTGCAGGGAGGAAGAGAAGGTTGTGAACAAAATTTGCTCAAGGGGTAGGATAAAAGCAGCAGGGCAGGAGATTCAGGGTAAGAGGGGCGATTGGATAATGAGGCAAGAGGAGTACAAGGTAAAGTCTGAGGATGTCTTAATCTTCATCCCAGTTTTCTAGGATGAATTCCCTTTGGGCAAGTGACATTACTCATGCACACACACATACACATGCACTCACACACACAGTAGATAACAGGACTGTAGTGTGAATAATTATTGTGTCCTAGATGTGGTGGTAATGTTGCTTCAAACCTCGCGGCCGAGGCTACAACAAACTCATGCCTCTGTTGATGCTATCTTAAGGACTGTTAACATAGAGAGTAGTTCTTTCTTTACATTCTGCATTCTGACAAAAGAAGAAGTAACAAGTATCAACATACAAATATGATGTGTATACATCTACATTAGCACTGGAATAAATAGTTAAGAACCATGTATGTGATTTTCCACGATAAAAAAAACAACATGGATTCACTGATAAAAACAATTATGAAACTAAACTGTAGCAGACCTAAACTACATCTTTGAAAAAATCATAAGGTACACTAGAGCAAAAAATACACCAGCTGCTTTTGTGTAATAGCTTGAATTTATACATTCACAGAAATCCTAGTAAATTAGCATTATTATGTAAACTCACAGAGGTCATTAGCAGTACAACAAATTAAAAACCTAAGACTGTTTCTAAATTCTATTGCTTGGTATAATAAAAAAAAAGGAACACACACGCTAAAATACACAGACATACATGCGAACACAAAAGGCACATTTGGGCACATATTCTCTGGGTCTTTGCTGATATAATGTATACTGTAAATACACAGATAAACTGTGTGGTATTAGCTGTGGGTCAGTTAGCTCATTTGTGCCTGGATATGGCCCAGTGTCGCTTGTGAAAATGGAGGAAGCGAGGGATTGTCTGCGTAGCTGGGGAAAAAAAGCATGAGATGAAAAGATGCTTGTGTGTTTTTTCAACTTCAGAGATCAAGCCGATGAGTTGTACAACCCTGCGGCACTGCAAACATGATGAAAGAGAACCAGCACTCTCTTTCCACATGTACTGAATGTGTGTGAGAATAGCATGTGTAGAAATAAATGAGCATATAGTAATAAAATAATCATCTATTTAAAGAGATTTTTTCTCTTAACGTACTTTAAATATATCAGATGTAAGAACGACAACAGTGTCAGTGTAAGAAAAAGCAGATAAAATATCAATAAATGCAGTAGAAAGGCAAATCCACTGGGAAAATCAAAATGATTTTAAGGAAGAGATAAGCAGACGTGGAGTAAGGCAGAGCACAAATGAAATGACAGAGTCAGTTAGAGGAAATAAAACTGAAAGAAAATCAAAGGAGAAAGACGAGGGGAACCTGTTATTGGCAGAATACTGAGAAAGATAGAGGGCGATGCAGGAGAGTGAGGCTGCTCCAGTGCATAGCAAGAGACAATGTTAGTGTCGCTATAGAGAGAAACACAGAATGAGAGAGACACAAAGATGGCAAGAGAGAGAGAAAATGTTAAGCCCTGTGCCTCAGACATGCTTTACAAATCCCCAAGGAGCTGGTGGCAGATCAGTACAGGATCAATCTGCTGCACCTCAGTGGGGATGCAGCACACTCCCTCCATTCCCACACACCGTTCACGAGTGTGCGTGTGTCACTATAATGTATGTGTGTGAATGTCTGTGTGTGACCATGGAGTTGGAACAGAAGTGACTGCTATAACTCACTGGAGGCGTAGAAGGGAGGAAAAGGAGGGAAAAAGATGAAGCAGGTGGAAGAAGGCAGGAGCTCAACAGAGACAGATGACTGTGTTGGGTTCAGATGTTCATCAACAAACCAGTCCAGACTCTATATGTTTACCAAAATTCATATAGCAGCAGACAGCATACTCAATGTATATTTAACATTGAATCAAACTGTACTCCTGAATTTCAGATGCGCAAAAGCACTCAGAGAGAAAGTAAACCGCTGCTGACATCTCACCATACCCAGCTCTAAGAGAAAGGATGGGACACAACTTAAAAGACAGAAATTCCACATGGGAGATCAAGGATCCGATTATCCCCCACTTTCCCTTTACAGCCCTCGGAGAGTTAAGCATAACACTGACCCCTGATCGGTGTTTGGGGACACCTAGATCTAACTGCCTGTAACTCAATCTTATTAGAGCGTTAAGTCATTACTGCATGTACACACAGAGGCCTCACAATGCAATTAGCCATTAGCCCATCACACTGACAAAGCATGGCTAATTAGCAGATCGCAGGCACACAGGGGAAAGAACAAAACATATTTAATATCCCCATCAAAACTCTTGCAGAATATCATGTGTCAGGTATTGTTTAGATGTTTTTTTTTTCATGCTTAGTTCAGTGGGATTTGAACAAACCAAGCTTGATTTTCAAATAAATTCAAAACAGCTTTGAGGGCCAGATGAAAGATTTTCCACAGAGGAAGATGACAGTTAAAACTATTTCCTTTTCTCTGTTTGCTACACTACAGCATCTCACCACCAATCCTTAAAATGATAAATCTTGCCATGAAGGTTATAATACCCCAAAATAAACACAACAATAAATGAAAGCCATCTGTGCAAATATCATTCCACACCAGTCTATGGATGAATTCCCAGAGAACTGCAACGGGGTCAGGTCTGTTTAAAATTCTGTTCTGATGAGCAAAAACACAGCTGTTTGTTGTAGTAAAAATAGAGCTGGTCAAGGGGCTCTGACTCGGACACTGTTGGCTGAAGTTGAGAGTTGAGGCAGAGTATTAGGTATGTTCCTCTCTTTGAGGGTGAAAGAAGTAGATTATGTTAGGTCAGCTCTGGCTAGATCAAAGCAAAAGTCTGACAAGAACCAAGAAACCTCAGAGAAATATGTGCAAGCAAGCACGGACTCACATACACACACGAACACACACACACACATACAACCTGCCGACAAAAACACACACTTTGGCAGAGGACTGCCTGTCAGAATGCCAAAGAAACTACACTTTGAGCTCTCCATAAATTTTCTTTGAAGGAATTCTGACTGGGTAATAGCTTGTATGGAACATACTGTCACAAGAAAAAAATACACACTCTCACACACCCACCCACAGTACAGAAACAGTCTCAAAGCCCCTCATTTATAGTTGCATTCACGACAAAAGAATTGGAAGGAAACACAGCACCACTGGCATTAATTAAAGAGAATCATATTTTATGAAGCAATTCTCAGGAAGTAAGTGCAGCACTGACCCTCCAGCCCCACCCCAGACAGACAATGTCAAATAAACTAACACTTTTAAATTAGGGCATAGACCAGACCAGTCTGGGCTAGGAGCAACATCACCCTACTAGCAACCCGCCTTAGCAACCCGTAAGTAGGCCTGTAGTGTTGGCGAGGTTACTAGAGCAGAACTGGGCCTTGTATAATGCTGAGAACACACACTGGTTTCTGTGGGTATTTGTGCCCTATCGCTGTAGCCAGATAAGCTTGTTATAGCTCAACATGCCGACCCTTAATCTGGTGAGTAGTACGTGTGGCACTCCTGTATTTCCTTGATATAATTCATGGCCAATGTAGCCAATGAGGACCCTGTTTGATTTCTGGAGCACCACACGTGTTGCTTCCCAGGTCACGGGTCATTTAAAAGAGGGGATGAGTTTGAGGCTGGACCAGGATCTCTTACAAGCTCAGGCACTAGACAAGCCTGGCGCACAGTGCACTAGGCTGGACTGGACTGTTCAGCGCATAGAATTTAAGCAAACAGTAAATCTGATAAATCAAAGCAGATAAGGACAACAAGGTAAATCAAAAGAGAAGCAAGTCAGCAAAGTAAAACAAATTGAACCTGACTACTCTAAACAAGAACTGATAAATCAGTACAGGCAGGACAGTGCAGAGGATAGTGCAGGAGTACAGCAAAAGCAAGAGATAGACAGCTCAAAACATGAAAGTAATCAGCATATTCAACATCATCAGGCATAAATATAATATAAGGTATATCTGCACCAGATGTACACAAATTTCCAGGATTTCCATCATATTAATAATAACAACAATAGTGTTTGTGTTTTAAATTGGATGTGTTTGGAAATCCACAGTGGGGCTGTGTGGGATGATCCAACTAGTTGAGGCTTTAGATTGCAGCTTAGCGAGGGCTAGAGGAAGATAGGGATCAATGGCTGAGTGATGTGAGCATTGTGTGCATGCACAAATACCAGAAGAGGAAAATGTAACGAGAAAAATGGTGACGGCCGGACTTCCACACATTCCACACCTTTAGTGCACATGCAACCCGCAAACATGGCATTTCCCCTCTATTACAAGACACAACGCTGTAATATTAGAAGTCAATGTAATGAGACATACAGAAATAGACTTTGGGCTGCGAGTGCTAAAAGTTTTTATGATAACATGCAAGGCACAAACTGAGTATTTAAAGACTAAGTGAGCAGCAAGCATCAACACTTTATCGCAGCCATGTCAAGCCAGAACAGTCCAGTCTAGCTCAGCAGTGACAGCAGACATGTCATCACCCCTCCGCACTCTTCCAAAGTGAACTTCTCAATATTTCACTTCCTACTGGTTAAGGTCAGGACTGAGCAGAGGAGCACATAGCAGATCTTTGACCAGTGCTTTGGAAAAAAGTGAAGGACATTATGCTATGTTACCCAGCAGGCACCAGGTGGTGGTGGTGCAGAGGACACCATGGCAACGCCATGAAAATGCCATGGCAACACCATAGCAACTGTGGCCTCATTTGCTCGCTGGTGGTGTGGTACAGCCCAGACTTGCTACAGTGGCGTGGTCGTCAGATACACACTTCAGTCACATCAGTTATAGTAACATTGTTCATATATTGTTCACCAATCAATTAATTGATCATCATCATCAACAATCAGTCAAAAGGAGCAAGAACACAGTATCTACTGGTCTCTGTTTTTTGCTAAGTGAGTGACAGACAGAGGAATGAACAGGTTTTTTTAAAAAGTGATCAAAAGCAAAAAAGCAAAGGTCAATGGATGGGTTGAGAAAGAGATATGGTCACCATATCATCGGACTTAAAGAGGGGAGAGGTGGAGAATGCTGAATGCGTGGTGATATAAAACAGGAGAACAAAAAGTGCAGAGGAACGGAGGACAAAGCAAAAGAGAGCAGATTGTGAGAGAAACACATTGAAGTGTAAAAGCAGCGAGTGTCAAAAAGTAATGTTAGGTAGTACGAGAGGAGTGACAGACTGATAGCTATAGTAGATACAGATGAATAGCGAGTTTAGACTTTACTTGTCTTTTTTGTCACAGGCACTAATGTCTTCACAGTCATATAGGAGGAATCAAAATTCAAAAATGATTTTCAGTGTTTAGAATCGCTACAAAGCTAAAACATTTAAAACTATTTCATCTAACACTTCCTTCAAATATACCAAACTTAACTAATATATATACCTGTATGTATATATATGTATATATTTATTTGTACATATATATTTCTTTATAGATAAATGATAGAATTCAAATGATAATTGAATACAATAAAATATCTCAGTTAAATCACAGTATAACATGGTACATTCTCAAAAACATAGTATATTTTAATATATTCTTTTTTGTCAGCATAAAATAAAATAAATAGAACAAAATAAACCAGAGGGTTTTAAGAGTCACTTCTGTTCATGCAGTCACAGACTTAAGTATTAGCGCCTCAATAGAAATCAATATTACTCAATGACATACCAGGTTTAAGCCCTGTTGATTAGTTGAAAATGACTGTGTCCTACTACACAGGAAGCAGTCAAACTGTTGCCGTGGTTTCCACTGTTGGGATGCAGAGCAGCGCAAGCTTTCTACCTCACTGAAAAGTGGTCCTAAGCATTTGCTACAAGTGAACTACAGAACCCTCTCACCAAAAATCTTTGCGATTTCATTCAGCTAAACATGCAATGATTCTGGGGCTTTCCAAAGGATGGAGAATGTTAAAAGCATTTCTTTCAAAACAAAGACAGATTATTCAAAAAACTTGCCCCACACAGACTTAGAAAAAAGCAAACTATGTGCAGATAAAAGGTATAGCCTGCCCTCATTGAAAGGATAAGGAGTCAAAAGGTTAACTGAGAAGGTCGACTAACCCTTCGATCTGTGACGACATGCACAAACAACGCACAGCCCCTCACATAGCAGGTCAACCCCTACCCCCCCCCCGTTCTTACCATTATCAACATCATCCAAAAAGCTACAAAGTCTAAAAGTAGGTGTTCTTTTGCTACATCATGTCAAAGCTACATTCAACTACAATAGAAGAAGAGCTGGGCTGTGGCTGGTCTTAGTGTGAGAAATGAGGTGGACATGTCGAATCTATGAAAATGGGGAGTGTATGC
Source organism: Channa striata (assembly GCA_033026295.1). Taxonomy (NCBI): domain Eukaryota; kingdom Metazoa; phylum Chordata; class Actinopteri; order Anabantiformes; family Channidae; genus Channa; species Channa striata. Next base: position 17,915,199 of record CM065175.1, on the reverse strand, counting down.
GCTGTTGGCAACACTGGCACAGTTCACACAGTAGATGGCTTTTTGCAGACACAAGGTGCAATGCTACAGTTCAATATTCTCTCTTGAACACATAGCATTTTGTATTTATAATGGTCAGCCAGAGCCTGGTGCCGTCGACTCATTTATTACAATCCCTTCGGACCAAATTAGATGAAACCTATCCAACCAAGAAGAAAATCATTGAAGGTGGGAACATCTGACTCTGGCTGAAACAAATGATCTAATTTTAAAATAAAGGAAAAACAATTACATTCTCTCCGATGAAAACAGATGTGTCATGTCACATTAAAGGTAGGGATATTGCTCAAAGTCAAACAGTCATCTGATAATTGTGATAACAGGAGTTATTACTGACTGCATTTAGTGATGTCTCAGAGATTGTATATGCAACTCAAAATTGAACTTAAAACATTCACAGTATATCGTTCAGTCTTATTTGACAAAAGGAAATAATCAAAGCACAAGGTCATTTTCTCAGTGTCTGTGATACTTTGTTATTTAAACCTTAATAACAGTGAATTTTATTTTCCATGACAGCAGCAACATGAGTCAACATCAAATGCGTATTTTTTTTTTGCACATGTAAGCAAAATATGTTAGCTGTAGGTTGTGCAGTACAATGTAATGCATGGCACGCATGTCTGAAAATTACAATAAGGAATTGTGCTTCATATAATCCATCATTTACAAACTCTGATATGGTACAATATACCAGTGAAATACAATAATATCCTAAGAGAGCTTTTACAATGCACTGCACTTGGTTTCAATTTCCCTTACTTCCTCTGAATAAATCCTGACTGGCCACTTTAATAAAAGTAATAATGTTCAGAGCTGCGCACCCTTTTTCTCTGTATCGTGTACTGTAGCTACTATTATTAAATTCACCAAAAGCCTCTTGCACAATTATCTCCAAAGCTTATTTAAATATTATGCAGCCATCTAGTGCCAATTACAGATATTGCACCAATCATCCTCTTGATCCACTTACATGATGGGGGATTATGTGTTGTTCACACGTGGAAAGAAAAGATGGAGCATTATCTATGAAAAAAACAAACTTAAAAAACAATCTTGCTTAAATGCTCTTGAGTGGAAATTTGGCACTGCTATTAAAACATTCCCACTTCCAACACTAGCCACATCCAGACTCCTCTTTATTAAAACACTAACACAGTGAGAGAAGAATATTGATAGAATAAAAAAGAGGGGATTGGGAGAAAAGTCTGAGTACGAAAAAAAAGAAAAGACAGACATAAAAGAAAATCTGCTACATGTCTTTTTTTCTTATTGTTATTCCTCTTTTTAAAGTTCAGTTTTTTTGTTCAAATACTTTTATACTCAAGTGTGTTTGAGTTCTGATTGAACCAGAGGTGACATGATGAGCTCCAACAGGGAGGACGAATAGTGGTTCCTGTTCAATCTGATTGGTTAAAAGGGTTTTCTAGTAAAACATGACATCATGTAGATGGTCTCAGGTAAGAGCTAGATGGGTCTGATGTTGTTATGAGGTCAAAGGGCAAATAAATAGCACTGTCCTCACTGCCCGGTGAAAGACGGTCAGGCAGACAGTGCATGAGAGAGGTGACTGCATTGCTTTTCATATCAACTGATTTACAAAAGGGAGGAAGAGGGGGCAGTCTCTCCAATATCAAGACACAGTTCACTAATCCAGTTCAAAAGCCTACAGCCAACGTGGACAAGGAGCCAGAGTCTACTGACCAAACACTGGAATCTTTTGGGAGAGGATAGGTCTATCCACATCCCGCCAAGGTGTGTTCTCAAAGCCAGAGGGAGGGAGACGTTTTCAGCATATATCTGTGTGTGTCTGTGTGTGTGCTCAAGGGTGTGTGTGTTTGTGTGTACAAATTTGACATCATTACTCACAGGTTGGTGACTATTCCTATCCATAGTTGTGACTTGGGGAGGGGAGGAGAACCGAAGATGACATCACAAAGCTCAATTCTGAGCGGAGGAGAAGTTCTGGGGGTGCTGCCCCCAGTGATGCAGCCTCACTATCACTCTCATTGTCATGGGAACCATCCAAACGGATGTAGCTCACCCTGGTGTGGCGTCTCACTGTCGCCCTCACTAGAACGCGTACAATGGAGCGGGTGGCAGTTGTGTGGTTCTCACACAAAGTGGTATTAGCAAAAGAATTTCTGTTCATACTAGTTCCCGCAGTGATGGTTGCTAATTGACTGGTCACCAAGGCAGCCATATCCCTGGTGTCATCCCTGACTCCAGCTGCCATGGCACCATGGTTCTCAGCAGTTGTGGTGCTCACTCCCACGTCTCCCTCTCTCCTCTCCCCCTGTCATACCTCGCTTTCCAGGCTGGAGAAGTGGGCCGACCCTCTGCGCGAACACAGGCTCTTGGCTTTAAGTGGCAGGTGGGGGGAGTAGAACCTCCTTGGCTGTGGCACCGAACGCAGTCTCTGATACTGGAGTTTGGCACTGGCTGAAGTCTGAACCTGGCCCTGACCTGCCATCCCTACCCCTGCTGGTGGTGAGACAGAAGATGAGGATGGCGGAGCTGCAATAGGCATCGGGAGGGATGTGGGAGACATGGACTGCTTCTGTGGAGGTGATGGTGAAGGCTGCGGTGGATGGTCTGCGGGTTGTGTGCTGAGGCTGAGGTTAGATTGGCTGCCAGATTTGACCTGACTTGAATCTGGTTTGGGAGGCAGAGGCTTGGGGCGAGAGCCCCCGCTGAAGCTGTGGCAGTGGGGGAGAAGCTCTTCTTGGCTATGGGAAAGCGCTGCTGATCCTCTTTTGGAGTGGGAGGTGCGTGAGCGGCTGTGAGGATGTGGGTAAGGATGGGGTTGGGGGTAAAGGCTACAGGAACACATGGTGGACCGTCCTTCTTCCCCTCTGTCCCTAGCTCTCCCCTTGCTTCTGCCTCCTCCACTCTTCCATTTTTTCTCTCCCTTCACAGGGATCTTGTCCATAGACCAATATCTTCTAGGTGGAGGGAAACCTGAAGGGGGTAGTGGCCACTGTGAACCAAGCCCTCCACTTCCTCCCCCTGATCCCCAACCTACACCCTGCCCTGAACCCCAGAAATCAGCACCAATCCATCCCTCTGCCCGAGTTCCAAGTAAGGAATCATCTCGACTATTAACACTGCCTCCTTTCTCTCTGGAGGGGTAGGTGCCAAAGAACCAGCCTCCTCCTCCTATGCCTCCTATTCCGCTGCTGCTTCCCCCTGCGCCACCCTCCCAGTACCGTTCAAAACGGCCAAACTCCCCTGATGAGCCCTCATCTGAGTAACTGTCCTCTGCTCTGGCCCTGTCTCTCTCTGACTCTGACACTGCTTCCCTACCTGCTCTCCTCCCCCTCTCCTCCCGCTCCCTTCTCCTCCCCCTTTCTTCCTCTTCCCCATCATCATCACCTTCGTCATCTTCAGAGTCCCACTCGTGGAAGGACAGCCCTTCTCTTGTCTGTGCTTTCTCTTTTTCATAATGCATTAATAAAGGACGCCGCTCTCCAACTCTACCACTATCTTCTCTGTCCATCCCTCCACTTCTTCGCCGCTTTGATGATGGAAGAAGTGGGTGGAGAGATGCTGGAGGAGTATTGGAGTCATGTCCTCTTCCATTCACCCAAAATTTGACAGATGCAGGAAGTTTGTTGAGGTTAGGATATCGCTTACTGGGGGTACGGTGTCTGGAATGAGAGTGGGAAGATTTAGGATGCCTCTCCCTGCTTCTGCTGCTATCCTCCTCTTCCCTGTCATTTCCCTCGTCTCCTCCTTCTCTTCTGCCTCTCTCCCTCTCTCCTTCCCATGAATCCCGCCCTTTCTCCCCAAATGTGCTCCGATACTGTGCAGAGAATGAAGAGTAGTCTTGCATTCCTCCTTCCCTCTCTCCTTCTGCTTCTCCTTCTCTGTCTGGCTCTGCATCTCCTTCCTCTGGTTCAGAATGTTTACCACCGATTGATTTCTTCCTTTTCTTTGTTTTTAGTGCCTTCTTCTTCTTCTTTTTAACCTTTCGCCTTTTCCTCTCTCTCTCTCTCTCTCTCTCCCTCTCTTCCCTCTTTTTCCTCTTTTTGTTCTTTTTCTTTTTCTTCTTCTCTTTTTCCTTCTCTTTTCTCCTTTTTTTCTCCCTTTTTTGCCTCTCCGAATCTCCACCTGTTCCACTCCTCTCTCTCTCACTCCAGCTTGCCCACCACTCTTGGAGCTGAGACAGTTGGCTACCCCCTCTCTCCCTTTCTCGTTCCCTTTCTCTGTCACCCCAGGATGTGCGTGGTTTCCTTGGAGGTATGGGTGGTGGTAGGCGCCCATGGCTGAGGGAACGAGGCCGAATGATTGAACGTTCCCTCTCCCTCCCCCTGCCAAGGAGGAGGCTGGACTCTTCTGTCAGCTCCTCATCATCATCATCATCCTCTCCATCTATGCCTCCAGTCCTATCTCGTGTGCTCCTGGAGGAGCTGTAAGAGTAGGTGGGGGAAGAGGAACGAGAAGATGAGGCAGATGAGGAAGAGGATGTGGATGAGGTGGTTGATGTAGAGGACGAGGATGTATACTGCACGGATGCAGAGGGAGAAGGAGGAGTGTAGGAGGGGCTAAGGGGTACTGGCAAAGGAAGTGAGAGCGGGGGAGAAAGGGGGCGTGCCCTCCTCCCTCCACCCTCTCTCACTCCATCCCGTGGTCCTCCCCTCCGCCCCAGGGGTAAAATGTTCTCATACAGTGGCCCTCCAGGCTCTTTGGGCTTCTTGGGCCTGCGTTTTCTCCAGATGGATGAGGGGAGAGGGGGAGAGGGGTGTGGCAGCGGGGGTGTAGGAGGCAGAGGGGCCTGACTCTTAGGTGGCAGTCTGGGAGTACCCAGAGGTTTACCGGCCCCTTTCCCCTGACCTCCACTGCCACCTCCCACCACCCTCTTCCCCACCCCGTGGTCCATGCCCTTCTCTGAGTAGAAGGCCACACTGGCTGGAGGGGGCTGGGGGTGGCCCCTGGACATAGTCTTGGGGGTCTGGGAACCTGCCTGCTGCTCCATGCAGGGCCCCAGTCCCTCAGGGTCAATGGGACCATAGTATCTTTTATAGCCATCAAGTCCCCCACTCCCTCCAGCAGCCCAGTTTGTTGGGACTTTTTGAGCAAAGGGTCCCATGTCAGTGATGGCCCCCCTTACAGCCATTGGGTTGGTGGCTGTAGCAGATTTGGGCAGCCTCCAGCGATCGACCACTGCCAGTCTACGATCTGGCCGTGGCAAGAAGGTAGAACAAGGGAGAGGTGCCCCGGCAATGGGGGTGTTAGAGGGACCCAGTGCTGTCCCAGAATGCACCACGGTGGGAGGAGAGCCCGGTAGAGGTGTTTTGTAGACGGGCTGTGGTTGCTGCTGTTGCGGTGGTTGCTGCTGTTGCGCCATGGCAATTGCTGGGTTGGTCATAGACGTTGAGACAACATGTGGCTGGGATGGGACTGTAACCATTGCAGTGTGGTGATGAGTAGGCAAAGATTTTGCACCACCTGGTGCAGTTTCATCTTCAAAGCTACAGCAGCTGTACATACCCTGAAAAGAGCAAGGAACGTAGAGTCAATAAATTGGAAAATTGGGGCTTATTCATAGAGTAACATGAAATGCAGTGTAAACAGTACAGCATAAATACTGCTTCGGGTTATACTGATGTAGGATTAAATTAGCAAAAATGTAACAATTGTAGAGGTGGCAATGTCATGCACAATTATACACAAATTGCACTGTATTACATATAAAGTACATGACAGATGAAAAAGGGAGCGAGAACAATGGCGTTGGGTGAGAATGGAAATCATAAAACAACAATACAAATAAGCTAAAAATGCAGCATTGCTTTTTTGAGATAAACACTCGTTACTATTTATAGTACAGTTGTGTATTGTTTGGTTAATGAAGTGCATACATAAATGCATAAATAGCAATCACAGTAGTGGAAAAGGATAAATTATCGTCAGAGCTAAAACAATCACGCTCAAACAGTGTGGGTTGTTTCTGTCAAGGTCACTGTCAAAACAACAGGATATCCAGAGTGTATGCGGAATTGAATTTCAATTAATCTCCCTAACTGACTGAGTGGAATTAAACTGACCCCAGACCTCACACTTGAAATTACAAATGAGCACACACAGACAGGAGCACACAGGAAGGAACATGTATGCTTACACATGCGCGGCATTTAGATTCCAAACATGTTTTCCTGTTTTGGTGTAGTGTGGTTTTAGTGCTAAACTGAAGATGCATTCTGTATCATATACGGTCACATAAATGCTCTAAAAGGACAAAAGTTTATATATTATTAGAGTAAATGTAGAAATATAATCTAGAGGTGTCACATCACGTTTCAGACTATCAGAAATATCGTGGTACAAATGCAGAAACACACTACATGCAGATAAAAACACTTACCCTGCTGATTGCCAGGAGAAAGTCCAATTTGCCTGAACTGGTGGCCATGCAGTGGCGCAGCTTCCAGTAGACTAAGTGCTCCCAGGCAAACACAAGCAGACTGAGGCCCATAGCCACCAGCAGCATGTAGAAGACCCCAGCCATGTTGTCAATATCCAGTTTACTGCTCATCACCTCAATTTTGTCATTATGGCAGATACCAGACAACCACAGGCGCTCCAGCATCTCAATCTCATCTGAAAAAGGGTAGAGTAGGGTGGGAAGCAGAAGTAGGAAAGGGGAGATGCAGGCCGTTAAAAAAGGTAGGAAAAAGAGAGGAGTAGGATTTATATATAGAAATAATACATAAGCAGGTTAAGATATAAGAAGGGATCACATTGGACATAAGACAGTGAGTCCTGTGGTTCTTTCAAGGATGTACCCAATAAGGATTGAAGAATAGCTCTATAATAGAACTTGTTGTTTGTCTATTACTCAAGGTGACTCCTCAAGGTCAGAGGTCAGTTACACAAAAAACCATCACCAGGTCCAAAGTAACAAAGTAGGAAAGTGAGACAGAGAGAGAGGGAGAGAGTCCAAAACAATGAAGTAGCAATGAGAGGTAAAATGACACCGACAACCTAATCTCAACATTGTAGCCCAGAGTAAATGAGGATAAGAGGAGAAGGGGAGACCAGGAGTCACAGCGGGATGGTTGGACGCGTTGAACAAGCATGGAAAAGACGGAGACAGGTAATGAGAGAGTTGGGAAGAATGTTTTATAAAAAGAGAAACGGAGTGTCATTCTTTGTCTGTCCATGAATGCATCAAGGGAAATGAAACCGACAGACAGACAGACAGAGAAAGAGTTAGATGAAGCTGGAATAAGAAAAGCAGGGAAAGAAGAGGAGAAGCTGAGATTGTGTCATTATGACAAACAGCATGAACACTCCTCAGCTTGAAGAGAATGAGAGAAAAAGAGGAAAAAAAATGTGCAGAGAGAGAGAGGAAGAAGATCATAATCATTTAATTGTGCTGGAAGGATGGTCGAAATCTCCATCAAGGTAGTAAGCTCCAGGGGTTTAAGATTCCCATCTGTTAACCTACCCGCCAAACTCTGCCTTTTCATTGTGATCTTGCGAAAATCAAGCCGTATGTGTGTATGTTAGTGAGCTTCGGCATATGATTCCCAACGGAATTAAAAGGGTGTTTCGTCCAACAGAAATCATAAGAGCGATCTGCTATGCTAATAGCCACGGCAGTGTGAGCAGCACTGCCATAACACGGTCTAAGGGTTGAATTTTACTGTACATTAGTCTGAACTATTTCCCTTCAAACAGCTAAAGCAAGTTTTTAAAAAAGCTGACAAGTCACGTATCCACATGCAACACTACGCTGCGCTGCAGAAATTCACGCTCCAGCCTTTTCGCTCGTGCCGTCATTAGCGGTGCTGGTGCAGCTTAGCTGAAGCCGACTCGCTCATCTGTGTGATCTGGCTAATGTGTCTCCTCTAGAACATCATTAGCCAATCAGCCGTGGCCTCTAGCTACAGCAACAGATGGACACACTGCTAGTGCAGCCCACTGGCAGACTCAGGTAAGTCTCAGATTCTCCGGTACACACATACTTTCCAAGACGTAGCGGCCTGTTTTTAACTTCAGAGTACAGCCCCATTGAAGAAACTTCATTTGAGTCATTGAGCTTAAGTAGCAGCTGTGTTTCTAAACAGGATCCTGACGAGAACCCAGCAAATGTCTTAATAAAGGAACACATAAATAGGTAGACTCGTGTCTGCCTTTCACTTCAAATGTCCCACATATATCTTGTTTTAAGCTTTCTAAGCCATAAGGCTCATATCCTGCCTTTTCCCGCAATTTGACTTACAGTGATTCATCTTATGGATTGACTCTCCCTCTTTTACAACCTGACTCTCTCCTCACGGTGCCTGTTTCTTCCCTTCCTTAGACCTTTGTGATGGCAGTTGTCTCTACCTCTCTGTCGCAGCCAGCTCAGGCCTGCCAAATCTGACAGGTGTGTCAAATCCACACTCCACCTCTGTTGTTTCTGGCAGGTCAGGTCAGGTAGAGCTGGCGTACGGCAAATGAAGAGTTGGCACGCACCAGAAAGACATTATTTAATAAAGAAAACTGTATTTGTGTATGCGTTTGTGTGTGTGTGTATGTGCCTGGATGCGCATGTGCATATGTAAATGAGAAAGTGGCTGTGTGCATGTTGCCTGGTGCCAGATGTGGCACGATGCCAGGCATGTCCACAGACACAGGGCTCCACAGTTGTCGAGCAGTAAACCATGACCCGTACAATCCCCTGCTTTTATCACAACATGACAAACCTCTCTGTATTCATTTCAAGATCTCTGAAGAACCACTCTGCCAGCCAAGAGCTGCAAACCCAGCTTCTCACATTTTTTTAATATCTACTCAATGAATAATATATTCTTGGAATCAAAATCACGATACTATGCAAAAAATAGAAGTGGATCAGATAAGAGCAAAAAGGAAATCTTGCTACTCAGCACCTTTGCCTTTATCAGGAAACAAGCTGTACCGAGATCAATGGACCGTCTCCTAAATTTGTGGTATGAATCACCAGAGGCTGCAACAAGGAGAACAATATGCTCACAGGACTGACAAAGCAGTGGCAGACTTTTCCATTGCATCCAATAATGCAGTTGTAAAATGATATGACTCAACACAGCACAGTACAATAATGATGTAACGCTGTGACACGATTTGGGCCGTCGCAAGGTATGATGCAGAGTCCTCGAGCTGCAAGGTGACTGTTAAGATGCAGCATTTGAGGGCACACTGAATATAATTAACCCCCCCAACGGCCAAATCTAAACAAACTAATCCTTCTCTTCCTTAGTAATCCACTTCAGTGCTGTCTGTCTACAGCTCGAACCTTCAGCATTCAACACCACCCTGTAACTACACCCATCGAGCATGCACGTCTACTGTTGGCTACACAGGAGAGAGACTGAGACAAGGGCATGTACAAAGAACTAAGAGGAACAACAGACATGACATGTCAAGGCTGTCTGGGCAAACACACGCACCCTTTTCAAGGTCCGGCTTTTCAATGCTAGATTCGAGTCTTATTTAATAGATCTCAGCACCAAATTGGCATTAACAGCATCTACGTTCCAGAAACAGCTACAGGGCTTTGTCCGCTATGCCATAAGCAAAGCTGATTTCAAATATGAGGCAAACCCAAACAAGCAGTATCCGATTGACACAATAGACGCATGTGGTGGACCGTGTAACGCGACAATTAAGAATTAGTGTACTACAGTTCTTGCTAAAAACAGACTCTCTCTGTCTGAACTGTCCTCCCATGGACTAATCCTACTGCGTGAATCTGATGAAAATGCATACTAATGTTCCCAAAGCTATCAATTACCCAATTATGCAATCAGTTTTCTATAACTCTGTCTGCTTCAGCGCACACCCTTCCCACATCTTATATTTAGGGCATTTTCAGGTGTTTCTCCTCTGCTATTTTTTTTCTTCACACTTCCTCCCTCTCTGTGTCAGTCTCAGCTAATCTGTAGTGAGTGTAAATCTGTCGCTGCACAAGTTGTGATGAACCTTTTTTTACAACACTGACTCACACAAGTAAATCCCTTTTTTTCCCCCTTTTACCAGCTGGAGAAGGAAGAAGTGGAAACAAGTGGAACTCAGAGAGGCTGAGAGGAATGAAAATGGAGAAGGGCATGTGCACTTCCACAAAGAGAATGGATTCATTTCTGCAATGCTAGAAATGAGCAAATACTGTTCTTCTTGCTCACTTTTATTTCTTTTCTTCTTCTCTTCTAGCCAGTAAAGAGACCTACAAACCTCTTTAGAGCACCACCAGCCCTCTCATACACAGAATTATTCCCTCTGTCACAATTAAAACCCCTTACAGCCATCACTCTCTCCACACCTCATACTAACCCAATTCACTTCTCATCACATCTCACATCTCATTCATCTACCCCCTGTGTTTTCATCCACCCCCCACCTTTGTGTTACTTCATCACTCATTTCTCAATCTTGTCATTTTAACCATAACCACTGATTTTCCTTGTTATTGTCCTAATTCATTTCCTCTGTACCGTCCCCTTCCCATATGATTCTCACCATCTCCCACCAGCTGCAGCAAGGCCAGGTCAAGAGGACGTTTCCAGCGTGAGTTTTTGTGCAGGGCGATACCGTAGCCTGTGGTGGCAAAAACCTTCCCCGAGCCTATGGTCATCACCTTGGAAAAGGACAGTATACAGGTATTTTTTGAAAAAGTGAACAAGAGCCAAACATATATGTCGATTCCACTATGTGTAAACAAAGTGCCTCTGTGGGTTAGTCCTCACCTTACAACCTTCGTCCTTCCTGGCCATATAGTTCAATACTGCAGCATCATAAATAAAAGCATCCAGTTTTCTGTAAAGGGATCAAGGGAGAATTCATTCATCATTTAATGGCAGTGAGGAAGCAGAGAGATGGAGAGACTGACTGAGGGAAAGGAGGGGATATAAAGGTGGAATCCTGCAATGTACCTGGGAAGAGAATAGGGGTGCAAAAATATATGGCGGAGAAGTGCACTGAATGACAGACAGAACATGAAAAGTTAAATCATAACAAGAAAAGGGAGGAAGGGTAGAATAGTAAAGCAGTATTGGCGGAAAGAGTGAAAACACAAGGAGAATAAAATAAGGCAGAGATCATGGAAGGATGTATGAGGAAGAAAGAGCAGTAAGGTGGTAGAGGAGGTGGCGGGGAGGAGGATGCGGATTTATACGGTGCAAAGAACACAGTGACAGGGAGAGAGAGCGAGGGGAGATTTACACACTTCAGGGGGAAAAGACATGGGATACAGCCAGAGAGTGATGAGGATTATAAAGTTTAAATACAGACACACCAAGGAAGCACACTGGGAGGGGAAAGAACGGACCAAAAAAGACAAAACGAACGGAGAGAAATGGTAAGATAGAAGGGCAGATGAGGAGGGAGAGGAAGGGAAAAAAAATACAGCAGCGGAAAAGCAGAAGTTTCGTTTTTGGTGCATGTTAACACTGAGATATTACTGTGGTGTCAAGGCAAAGGAGACGGGGAAAATATGACAGAGGCTTAGGATAAAGTAAACTAGGATTATCCAACATGCGATGGGTAATAGAGATCCTTGTAGAATTTATAGAGGCAAATTCTGTTTGCGCTGCGTGGGTGGGTGGAACTGGTAGTGAAGGTGTAGACCAAGAGTAAAGGTGAGAGAATCTGGGCAGATAAGCGGGACGTGTGACAAAAGATGTGAAATGATAGTCTGAATAAAAAAGAATGCCATGATGCATGATGGCCTGTTCCAAAATAGAGAACCTTAAAAAAAACTCTTCACAAAGAATGACAGGCTCCGCCAGCAGCAGCCGCAAACAATCAACTCCTGTTTACAAGAGTGAAATTTCAAGGTCAAGAATGAAATTTTAATCTCAGCTTTTAAGTAAAGATAAAAGAAGTCCTTTTATCATTTAAACATTTCCTAGGCAGCACTATTTCATTAGCAAGACTGATACAATCAAAAGCAACAGCTACCAAACGAAGCCTGTGACAATTTATTGGCCACTATCAAAGACTTGATTACATCTAAACTTGTATTCTTAGCAGATGAATTTAATGCTATTTAAAGATGGCCATGTTAGTTTTTCACTGTTAAATGTGAAAATAAAAGCATATCACGATTGATGAACTGTAAACTTGGTTTCTGTATTTCAGTAGCAAAGCACATTTCACAGTGTTTTTTAAATAATCACATAATCATGACATTTATATTTCACCATATTTTGGGCAAATGCAAATAATGGCTGCTAAGACGGATTACCACATACAATATATGTCACAGTGGGACATTATGTAAATGTGGTTTATTAAATCTGTTTTATTTTAAATCTGCGATCTGTGCAAAATATTTTTTTACATGAGCATCTTAGTTGTTGTTGTATAATTTCTTGTAAGCTTATTGTGGCAAAACAACATAGTGTCTCATGACAAAAAACAATGTCGCTTTTATTTGCCTGAGGAAAATTTAAACAATCTTCGTTAATTTCATAAACAAGCACGCAGAGCAAGAAGTGCATAAAGGCAAACAACTGCAATAATGTGTGTGAGGGAATGAGAAAGCGTATGTTATTAGAGACAGACCCAGTCTTAAGGTTGAGTATGGCGTCCTCCACTCCTCTCTGGTTGTATTTGCCCATGTACTGGTGCATGTCTGGGTAGTTGGAGCGGATGTTTTTTTCCGTGCTCCCATTGGGCACTGTGCCAAACTTCAGAGGTGGGTACTGCTCCTCGGGATGCTGAAACTAGTGGAGCAAAGGGAGGTGAGAGAGGGAGAAGGAAGGGCCATCAGACACACCAGGCTGTGCACCAATCTGTCTGACCTATTTCTGTCCACTTTCCAGACTAACTTACAACACTCCGTGCACAGTCAAATCGTAAAGTAGTATTTAGAACTGTCTTTTAAGTACTTGAGAACTGTGGTAATTGAGTCATGTAAAATGAGACTGTATTCACTTCTAAATTCCTGTGCTTTAATCAATTTAACATTCAAATGCATGGGATTTGGCTCACTCTAAGACTTTAATTCTCCTTCTGCTTTCCCTACTTAATTAGTATTCAAGCGGTGAAGTACCTTCTTGTCCGAGAGCCCCGACACTGTGTCAATGTACTCTTCCTGGATCATGAAAGCAGCCAGGTTAGCAGTGTAGGACGCCAGAAAGATGACAGCAAAGAAGGCCCAGATCAGCACCATGATCTTGCTGGTGGTTCCTCTGGGGTTCTCCACTGGCACAGAGTTGTTGAAGACAATGGCCCACAAAAGCCATACAGACTTTCCTATAGTAAAAGTAGAACCTCCAGCTTCTGCACAGAATGATGGGGAAGAAAAACACAAATGATTAAGTGTAATGAGCACTTATAATATTATTATTTTTTTAAACAGCAATGCAGCTGTTGGCACAATAGTGTATTCACTAGCACATGAATACAGAAGAAGCAACCAATGCAAATTAAACTTCCATGAGTGATCCATTAAATGTCCTAACTCTATGATGAAAATATTGAATGGAAATATTTTGCAAGCCTTCTGACATCAAAGCTCACGAGAAAAGAACAATATTTTTTTAAGGATGGAAGCTTCATTTTAGCTGCTACGTGATATTACAAATGATTAAACCACATGGTGCAAATCGCCATTAAAAGGGCACAAACACTGCTGCTTTTACGAGAGCAAAGGAGGAAGAGAGAGGAGAGCTCAGAGAGAATGAGGGGAATATACGGGAGGATGACAGTGAGGAAAAATTATGTAGAGCACAGCAATCATGCAGTAAAAGGGGCGAGTCAAGCTGGGTATTGGACTGAGGTATCAGGCATACTGAATATCACAGGGGTACAAAGTATGCTGTTGAATAATAAATGGCTGCTTCAGTACCGAGAATACTTGGACTTAGTTCAGCATACAGTAGGTATAATTTTCTCTTTGCCACACTCACACACACACACACTCGAAGCAGCAGTCAAAATGTCCATCAGATGATTTTAACGTGACAACAGACCAATCAGAAAGCAAAAAAAAAAAAGACCCAAAAGAAGAAAAGAAATGATCATATTAAAAACTATTTAGACTTTTAGATTTTTGTAACCACATGTCAGGAGTGTGTCCGGTGTTCATTTGATCTATGTGATGACAGCGGTGGAGTGTGCACAGAGCGATCTATCAAACAAGGGAAACCACAGGCAGCTTAGACACATCACTTACTCTTGCCAGTCTGGAGACTGCGGTTGTAGCCCACAGGGCTGAAGAACTCAAAAATGAAGACAGTCACAGCCACCACGGTTAGGCACATAACAAACATCATCACCCACACCGCTGGACTGTAGGGCTCTTTGGAAAGAAAAAAAAAAAGAAGAGAGATTTAAATACCATTTATGAAAAGGTACAGCAATATTAAATTTGTATTTGTAGCATTTTCTAACAATAGAAAAAGAGTTCCATGAACTCATGCACATTGCATATTATATACTGTTGCATTCACTGAAAAGAGACATCATGTTCTCTAGACGTCCATAAACTGAGTCTCTCTTTTTTACAATCATCTCAGTGCAATCTATAGGCCAATAACAGTGCTATCCCACTGGAGCCTTGAGTCTGCTGACGGAGGGAAACTATAAGCTGGAAGGACACGAGCAGCTTCGAGAAAGTAGTCGCTAATCTAGATGTTGAGGACCAGCACCCAAAGAGTGAGGCATTTTATGCAAACTCAACACTTGACAATTAGATGGGATTCTGTACATCAGCCAGATGCTTCCCATAATAAAATGCTCTTACCTAAGAAAGCGGATGGTGATACAGTTCCATTGCTACGGGAAACCATGACACTGATCCCCGTTTCCACAAAAGGGACAGAGAAATCCACAACCTCTGACCTTTCCTCATTGATAGTCAAGGAGCCAATTGCCATGTCCGCTCTCTTGTATACCACCTGAAGGGGAGAAAAAACCAGCAGTGGAATGGAAGGTTAATTCTTTGTAACAATTATAAAGTCAAAGCCATTTTTTTCTTTTTTACGCCACACAAAGGTTCGTTCCCAGGTAAGACAGTGTGATTTCTGTAATGTGACCCCTTGTATGCCCTCAGATGTGCTTCCATGAGAAAGGCCAGGGCTTCAATCTGGTACAAATACGGAACACGTGTCTCTCGAGCATCTCTTTAGCATACAAAATGAGTCGAGGCCTATCTTCTCCCCGCCACCGTCGAGAAAAAACCCTAAAAACTGCTGTGTCGGCTGACTGTACAAGTGAAATGTTAATCTACATTAGACATGGCACATCCACTCTTCAGAGCAAATCAGCGGAAAAATGCAGCGAAGCGAAAAGCAAAGCACCCTCCCCTCAACTTTGCCAAGTCTGTGGATTACCTGATCAAAGAATGGCAGGCTTTGGATCATTTGATCAAAAGACAGACATTAATTTGAGAAAACAAAATTTGCTTGGCCTTTCGCATGTGAAAATAGAATCCACAGACAGCTTTGGCCCCGACTCAAGTTTTAAATGACCGAGCAGGAGAAAGCAGTGAAACGGTTTTGGAACCCGTGACAACTAGCGTTTGGCAAGTTCCCTGTGGAACAAACATACAGCGAAGAAACAGCCCCAGTATCGATCTCAGTATGTGTGTGAGCGTATGTGTCTGTTTGTGTGCTTGTGTTTTTGATATTTCTTTGCAAGCCTTTTTATGTCTATTCTTAATAAGGAGTCTAAAACCTCTGAGTATTGCAAAAGAAAATATTATCGACTAATCGCAACTAGCCAGGGGCTGTGTGACAATGCTTCTGTGTGTCTTTGTGGTTCTTTGCATTTGTTTGTGCAAGGATGTGTCTCTGCAGATAAATCCACTGCAGCGATTTGTTTTCAGGTGCTTGTCCATCACAATTTTATAACTTATAACAGTTTTTTAAAATTATAATACAATGCATGTTTGTGTGTACACATTTGTGTGTGCATGCGTGTGTAATAAATGACAGCTGTCTGATTTCTGGCAGTGGTTAAGTGCCTATAACTCTCACAGCGATTGATGTGACACATAAAGTTTAAATGGTCACCCAGGATGCGAAAGCTCCAGCTGAGGAAATGCTACTAGGCAGCTTGTTGACTGAAACTGCAACACAAAATTTGCAAAGGAACAAATTTAAACCTACGCACACACACACACACGCACACAGCTTTCACAAATATCCTAGTGACATGGGACCGACGCTGAGAACACATTGCTCACAAAGGCAGACAGGCAGAACCACAGGCAGCCACACACACACACACACACACACGCACAAACAAATACTTGCCTCTCCAATCATGCCGTTCCAAACCCCATCAATTTTCTTCCCATGTTTCCCATTGGTCACTAAGTAAAGGTCATATGTGAAGCCAACAATCTTGGCCAATCTCTTGAGGATATCAATGCAGAAGCCTTTACAACACTGCTTCATGGGAGCCACACCCTCGTGGATGGCACTGTGTACGGGTTACAGAGAAGACAAAATGATTGTCAAACAAGGAGAAATACAAAAGTAGCCCCGGATTTACGTGTAATGATGCATATCTACAACATAGATGTCTTGTGAATGGAGTGGAAAGGAATAAAAAGGAACGGGAAGAAAAAGGAAGAAAAGAATTAAAAAGGAAAAGAAAGGAAGGAGAAAGGGGGAAATAAGAGAAGAAAGGAAAGGAAACGAGGGAAAGTGGGAAAAGCCGGAGAAAATGGCCTTAGAGGAATATTGGGGCAAAGGCCTTGGTGACAGGTTTGATCGACCAGTGTAGGATCGGTGCTGTCATCCCTTCAGTGGCTGCTGAACCATAAAGCTCCACCGTGGACATATCTGATTCCAAACCCCCTGAGTCATTCCACTGATCCTCTGGAGAGCAGTCTGTTATTGATTATAGTCAGAGAGTGAAGAGACCACAGTTTTGATAGGTGATTGATGTCATCTCTATTGGATGGCGTCATGAGAGCTTAGGAACTCCATTCATAACACTGGTAAAACCGAGAGGCTGCTATTCTTGTTTCTTCATTTTGGAATTTTGAATAATACCAGTTGTGGAAATGTGTAACTTCAAATGTTATGTATGTAAAAAACTACTTTTGAATAATTTGACATCTTCAATCAGAGGATTCAAACCTGGCATTAAGAGGTCGTCTGCAGGGCACCGAGTCACGGATGCAGGTCCCGGATGCGGGGTCTGCCAGCTCTACGATGACAAATGGCCTTTCTTCCAGCGTGACAACCCGCAGATGCTGGGCATCATCAGGTGGTTTAAGGAATGGCCCATAACGCGACCAGGCTGGATACCGAAGCCTCAGCACACCGTTCTCCCACCAGCCTACCTGGGGGAACAGGTGAAAGAAACATCACAAATGAAGTACATTACTGCACTATAACTTATAATTTCTGTCCAGATACGCACCACCTTGCTGGCTTGATGTTTTGATAGGATATAATGTGTGTTGTTTATGACAGGTTTAAATCGCATTAAATCAAAGTGCCTAGGATTTTCACCATGTGGATTTACATGTCATTTATTATAAGAAAGATTGTCCAGTTGTCTTACTGTTCCTCCCAGGTCTTCGAGAACTAATAATACTTATCATTAAAAGTGATTGTTTCGGACAGCAGTGGCGGGCTGCGGCACAGACAAACAACTAATGGCAGATTGCAGGCTGACAACCAAACGTGAGTTCTGTGTGGTCATATTGGACAATACAATTAATTTGGAAAATGATTGAAGTTATCCTTCACGACACCCCATATCTTGAGGGGAGTGACGTTTGTACAGCTTGGCAGAGGAGTTACTGTTACTTTTGTGCCTATTGTACACATAGAGACAGTGTTATGGGGTGGGAGGAGTCAGTCGTGATAGGGAATAATTTCAATGAAAGGAATGCACCTTGGAATATTTTTGAGGGGGTCCTAAAAGATAATGTGTATTCCATGAATACGTTGTATAGAGGAGACGTACAGATGACCTTTTCTGCTGGGCTGTGTTTGTGGTTTTTATAACAGAAAATGATTTAGGTGGTCAGGATGTTCTCAGTCATGACTCTGTAGAACACAGTGAGAATTCTGTAGGTGGAAGGAGGCACTGTGAATAGATGGCGTTTCCAAGCCAGCAATAAAAATATAAATATATATGTTTTATAAGAAAGCTTTTACTCCAGTGTTTCATTTTTAATTTGCTGATATTCGCTTACAGCCACTTAGAAAATATAAACAGCTGTGTAAAGTAATACATATTTTTAAAAAATCAAAAGGGAGCTAGTCAGCGCTGCATTTTAACCCTCTAACGTAATTAAAAAAATATTGTAAATTAAGCACAAATCCCATCCATCCATTATATTTATCACTTATCGTAATAAATAGGTTATGGTGGACTCAGAGCCAATCACAGCTGTCACTGGATGAGAGACCGGTCAACCTGAAACGGACAGATCACTAGTCGCAGACAGTGACAGACAATCATTCACTCTCACAGTTACACCTACAGGCAACTTAGAGTCATACGTTAATGCAAGCTAGATCATTTTGGAGGAATTCTGAGTATAATAAAATTAATGAAAGTACCATGAAGATAGGGTCTAATCCACTGGTGAGTTTCAATCACGGACCCTCTTGTTGTGTGGCCACAGTGTTAACCTTTCCTCCACTGTGCTCCCATTATGAACTATTTAATGTTTTTTAAATAAAACTATCCTACTGTATAGCATTTTGCATTTACGTAATACAATCATAACAGTCCCTGGAATAAGTGCTCTGCTTTTTTTATCCTTACTGTATAATGTTCCATTATTGTTTCCAATATTTAGAGAGATGCTCATTAAACTCATTTGTTTCCATAGCATTTATTAGACTGCATAAATTTGTCTAATCTGGTATTATATACATGGAGAAATATAAATTGAAAAAAAACAATCTAAAGAAGCAACACTGAAAACTGTGGCCTCAAAATGAGTACAGAGATGAATGAACAATCACTGACAGTCCCCATAATCCTGAATATTATAAGCATTAAAAAAGGTAGTATTTACTGCAGGCTCTCAGAAGCAGTGTTGATTATATTGTACATTTTTATACAGGCTATTGTGCCCACTCTATTTTTTGAACACCAAACACTAAATATTCATTGTTATGTGGGATGGCAGTAACTTGACAAACCTGTGCATGTGCAAAGGGAGCAACTACTGTATTGCTGGGGTACACTGGATAACCATATGTTTGTTCTATATGGCTTGTGTGTGTCAAATGGGAATTATGTTGAACAAGGTATTGAAAAAAATAATAACTTACATACTCTGAGTAGGATGAAAGAAAGTGCTGTACTCCACAGATTTCTGTCACACAACAAGCAATAACTATATTAGGTTATTCTATAGACAGAGGATATCTTATACGTTTAGGTCATTAAGTGGCTGGGAAGTTAGAATTTTATTTGACTGGGTTATTACGAGAGTTTTATGTGTCAAGTTCTAGCAAAATAGATTTTTTAAATGTTTACAGATGATAAAAATGTCATTTCAGCTTGATTTATAAAGTGTGTTTTTGAATAATAGTGTGAGGCCACAATGTTTTGTGTCCACTATTGACCCAAAAATGTCTGTCAAGCTTCCCTTTGACTCTTTTCCTTTTCTTTTAGCATTGTTTTACATGCACTCTGGATGTGTTGAAGGCTGGTGTCTAGAATATTCCGACTTCTGAAAGCAGCACAAGGCGGAACCACACCCCGGAAGATTCAGTGCACAGTATCCCTTTTTTTCTGTGAACCTTATTCTTGCAGCGTGCTTTTCACATCTTGGCACGATCATCCGATAAAAGTCTCGTCTGAGTGTCATGCCAAGATGCAATACACACAAAGTAAAGTGCGCAGACATGCTGTAAAGTCGTGCACAGAAATACAGAAATATATTAAGACAGAGTAGGCACACATGCCCCTATATAAAAGACATAAGGAGGAGAGTGGTTAAGCAGGGCAGTAGAGTAAAGTAAAGTTTGGCAGCTTTGTGCAGTCTGCCTGTCTGTGTAATAAAGGGTTGCCAAAGAGAGGGGGAGGAGGTGGCAACAATGACAGTATTTCGACTGCACTTCGACCGCAGCTCCGCAAAAGACATTCAATCAAAACACACTCAGGGAACACAGACAGGAAACAGATAGAGCTTTCAGGAGCAGGAGAACACTCTACTCTCTATCAAATAAATACCTAGAAAAACTCACAAGAAAACGTCAGAAAAAGAACAACCATAGAATACCATTTCCCAGTTTTTCGAAACACTGGAATATTTAGGGCACGGAATGTATTCTGGGTTTGGAGTAACTATTAGAGAACTGGGAGGTGCTGTAATCTAAAATGTTCTCTTTTAGCAGCTGGTATTAGCCTTAAATGCCGATGAACTTGGAAGCTGAAACACATGCGTCCTCTCCATAGACAAAAACAAGTCATTCTTATGCCAGACAACCTTCAGTACTAGTCTGCAGTGTTCCAGTAAGATAGTCTGGGTGCTCCCAGGCTTTAGGTGATGGTGCAGTCATTGTAAAGAGAACATTAAATATTCAGGGGGAGCCAACAGTGTGGATGTGCATAATAGGCAGATACAGGCGGCTTATTCTTATAGTGCGTTTGTGTGTGTGTGTGTGTGTGTGTGTGCGATCACAATAGAGTTTATGGAAGAAGGTTGTAAGCATACGGTATGTGCCCCCATTTGTTCGCATGCATGCGGATGTCTGTGTGGAAGCTCGAAGCGTGTGTTTTGTGTGTTTGCGTGTGGGTGGGTTTCGTACCCTGGGTTTCCACAGATTCGAAGGATCAGCGCAGGAGCTTCTAATTGAAAGGGATTTGAGGGATATGGCAGGAGTCAGCATGTTACGACACGCTGAGACTGGACTCTGGTGGGCTGTTAAAACCAGCAGGAGACTGAGCACCACCAGTGTGTTTATTCATGTTTGTGTGTGGAACCGTCAGTATTTGTATTTGTGCGGTATTTGTGATGATGTGCGGCTGCGGAGTTATATGTTCTGAGAGGGCTGTGTGTCTTCCTGCACGTACCACAAGGTGCTGAAGTGCTAGTTTGTGGTTTAGAAAATAAGCACCGCTCCTTCTTTTCTGATAATGACAAGGGTAAAATCCCAACGTATTAAAGGGAAAACGTCTCCAGGTGACAAGGCTTCATATTTAGGATTTCTGAAGAAACCACAGCTTTATAGAATTCCAGGGGTATTGGGGCTTGGTTGCTGCAAATGCATTTTGTAGAAATAGCAAACATGCAAAACAGTGGTGAGTCTATAACCAGATGGTGATGACACAGAGATCGTGGTTATGTCTCTATTTCACATAACTGCAAAGATCAGGGAACAAATCAGCAACTGTTGATCAAAACAACACCAGGCCGTTGCTTTTTACAACGTGACTAAGGACAAGATGTTTAAATAGATGTGTATGACTGTCTGCACTGCTGCAATAATGATTTTTACTATTGATTACTGCCCATCAAGTGATCTCTACCTTGTTTGACTCCAATTTAAAAGATGGGGGATAAAATCTACATTCCTCATTCTGTGGACAAAACCAATACAAAATTCAGGCTAAACTAATATGAGAGCCTCAGTTGAATCAACTGGGTTTCTGCCAAAGCCACAATGTAGTTTCTTTTATGTGTCGTTAAGTCTGCTTCATCTCTGCGAGGAAACACTGTCCAGGTAAACGCAGACAGGAATTTTCTACTGAAGAGACTGTATTTTAGAACAAGCTAAATTAAGCAGGCTAATTCTGACTGCCAAAGCCTCATATTAGACTTGGCTTTAGTTTTTGGTGAAAGACTGAAGATTTTGTCTATCGTTGTCCAGGAGGGAACTTCAAAGCAAAAAGGGTTTTTCAAACTACAGAGGTTTGAATGTACTGAATGAAACCCGAATTCAGAAAGAGGTGAACCCATCCTTCATTCTTGTGATGAATACTTAAATCTGATTAATTGATCCATCACAATTCAGGGAGCTCCTGATGCTGGACTGATTTAATGTTTTCTCAAACTACCCAAACAGAAGATATTCAATTTACAATAATATAAATAGCAGCAGAATCCCACATTTTTGAAGAAAATTCCTAATTCCCATTCCTAATGTTTGTAATTTTTGTATTAATGGTATTAAAAAAGTGTGCTGTAAACAAGACACAGCAGAAACTGAACAAGCACAGTAGGCGAACACAAAGCGTGTTGTGCACAACAGTAAATTTTACTACAACTCTTCCATCCTCACTACCAGGGTTTTTTTGTTATTACAGATGCCAATGCAGCACGCATCTATTCACAGATAGATTAGGACTTAAAAATGTTCAAATCAGCAAACGTCTCTTCCCTGTTCATTTGCTTTACACATTTGTCATTTAACTTATTCACAGAGGGCAAATCTCAAGATTTAAACAGTTTATATAAAACTAAATGATGTTCATTTATATTATATCACGTGATTCAACAAAAATTACATCAACGTTTCTATTAAAGCGAGGCACCAAGTGGATGATTAATTAATGTCATGTACTTACATCTTCCCATCCGCGTCCAGGTGTCCAGGAAATTACATCTAGGAAGGGGTTGGCCAGGTAACCATCACTATTGAAGGAATAGTCCCGACCACCGAGCGTGATGTTGCTGAAATACCTGCATGTCAAAGACAAAAGGAGGCAGGTGGTAAGTGAGTGACAGGAAACATACAATGAGTAAATTAACAAATTATATTTTTGGTAAAATGAGGAAAGAATTGAAATCATAAGACTGGTTTTGATGGAAACAAAAAGTCTTTCCTATTGTCATCCCATTTGAAACTAAATCACAGCACATCTCTGGTGACAGTCAGGGCTCGCCTGCTAATCAAATCTACAGACAAATGATCAGATGCACACAATTGTCAGGATCTTTGAAATGAAACAACTTCTGCTCTCTGCATCAGCTGCAAGCGCTATAGTTTGTCTGATAATCACAGAGGACAGACCTTCTAATTGTCTTCTTGTGTCATCTTTCTGGCTTCAAAACACAAAATCTGAAAGCTTTTCTGTAACATGACAGAACGCCAGAAATGAAGAGCAGCTTGTAGTTACAAACAGCGAACAGCAGGTAGCAGTGCAAAAAACTGAAAAGATCAAACCGTCTTCCTCTTTATTTTTGACAGGGTTTAGACATTAAGAAAGAAGAATCCATTAATTATTATCTTTAATTTTTACACTTGCATATTTACAAAAAATACTGGAAATTGCAACACTGACCAAACATCAGGTTATGTGTACTAAATGAGGAGTAAGAATGTAAGATGTTTATACCTGTCTAAATATGAATCAGTATAATAACCAGACCCACTTGAGCCACAGTGCTGTTAGAATGTGCTGCTGTGTATTTGCACAGCCTATGAGAAATGTATTAAATCCTGCTCATTAATATACATAAGACATGGTCCGCTTACTACAGATGCTGGGGTGATTCCACCAACGCACAAGTACATGCACCAACAACAACTGTTTTGCGTGGATGATAGCCAGCTCCAAATTCAGATATCCCCTTTGTGCCTGCTCTTTGACACTAAATCTGCCAATCCCACCAACATTTTTTCCATCTCATTCTGGTGTCTAACCAAATTGTGACACAGAATTCCACTTAACCTGTCTCCACTTCTTTTTCTTCCCATTTCCCATATTGGCCTGGAGCCTGCTAACTGCCTTGTACTTAACCCACAACATATTGTTTTGCTTCCCTTCCGACATTCTCCCTTTCAGGTGTCCTTTTTCTCATTATCTCCCTCTCACCTCATCCTGCCCCGCAGTCTCTCGGTTTGATTGGCATCCGTCATGCAGTTGGTGACAAAGTTTGGCCCACCCGTGGTTCCGTAGTCCTTACGCATTGCCACTGCCCCATGAGTCAGCACAGACACACCTCGAGCAATCCTCCGGCGAGGTTCGTCCCGCCAGCCTTGGGGCCGCACGGCAAACAGAGCCCGGGGCAGGCTCTCCATGGCCAAACCTGAGAGAGCTGGCCCCACAGCAAACCACATGTGTGAGGCCCCGGCCTGACCAGCAGCCCAAGCAGCTCGGAAAACCAGCTCGGCTTCCTCCTGGGAGCAGTACAGCAAACGTACCTGGCGGACAGTAGGAAGGCAGGAAGGGAACAGGGACAGGAGGAGACACACACACACATACACGCTAGTGAGATAAGGAGGGGAC
Source organism: Channa striata (assembly GCA_033026295.1). NCBI lineage: Eukaryota > Metazoa > Chordata > Actinopteri > Anabantiformes > Channidae > Channa > Channa striata. Next base: position 17,891,022 of record CM065175.1, on the reverse strand, counting down.
AGGGGAAAACATGGAGAGAGACAGAGGAGGGGAGAAGTAAGGAGAAAGAGAGAGTGGGAGCAGACGTGCACCTGAGCAGGAGAGGACAGAGTTTGATAGAAAAGGCCATATCAAGAGCACAGTGAATGCCGGGAGAGGTTAAAGCAGAGATACAGTCGCTGTAAGCTGATGTGATAAGGTTCGTGGGAGTTGGGTGTATGATTCTAAGAGCAAAGCAGCCACATCAAAAGGAGAGAAGACTGCATAGCTTTATGTGATGTGTGCTAACCAGGAGGTTCAGGAGGCAATGGGGGTCAGCGCTTAATGAGCTTAAGTCTGATGAAACAAGTTACAGTTATGAATAATAAAACCAGGAGAAAAGCAGGAAACCAAAAATGAAACAACTGTAAGTGGCAGAGCCAAGGAATAGAGGGGGGAGAGGCAGGAAAGCAAGGATAGGGGAGGGTGGTTAAAGACCAAAGACACCTGAGGGAGAACAAGGTAGAAGAGGTTAAACTCTGACAATGTTATTAAAAGCAGGGTGGAGAGATGACCTAGAGTCCGAATGGGGCAAAACAAACGGATGGGAGGAAGTAATCCAAGATGGGAAAATAGAAAAGTCACTCCTTGCAGAAAAGAAAATGATGATATATTTTGGTGAAATCAGAGCTTGAAGAGATGAAAAAATTTTGTGAAAGAAAAGGTGATGTGATGGAATGAGGCTAAAGAGAAAGGGGAAGAAAACACTAAAGAAATAGAAAAAAAAACTCTTCTGCAAGTGCTGAGGTAAGGAGTGGCACGGAGGATGAGAAAGGGGTAGAAATTGACCAGTATAGGATTTAAGGGGTTAGAGGGGAAATAGAGAGAGAAGGAAGGGATTGACAAGAGTGGGATGAAGCTGAGCTGAGCTGAGCAGAAAGACGGAAGAGAGAGGGGTGAGGTTAGTGCTGAAAAATACCCGAGAAGGAAGAAAGAAAGAATAGGAGAGTAAAAATAATAGAAATACAAAAAATGAGTGAGTGAATAAATGAGACAAAGGGGAATTAAAGGAGAAAAAAAGAGGAAGAAGACTCCCATAGAAGAATAGGAGGGGGAGTCAGGGAAACAGACTGAAAGCATATTTTGAGAATTGTGCCTTCATTGTATTTTGAACTGTAATGGCTTGGCAAAACAATTCTGCCTGTATGCCAATAAACCTCCAGTGAATTAGGCAGGGAATGAGAGTGACAGAGGGGGAGGCGGGGGGAGGGAGAAAGTGGGTGATAGACAGAGAAGGGGACTGAATTAGGGGGGAAGGAGAATCAGAGGTATAAACAGACACACGCAATATCTAAGGACGGGAAATGGAGAAAGAGAGGAGAATACGAGAGAGAGAGAGAGAGAGATACAGAGCAGAGGAAATACTGACAAAGCAGAAGCTAGAAGAGAAATGGAGTAAAAGATAGACAGTGAGAGATTTGAGACGAAACTGACACAAAGACCCGCAACTGTCCATCTACAATGTAAGAGACGTTACCGCAGGTGTGACAGAGAGAGAGGGCATGCAATGCAAATGCACACAGGACTGCTTAGCAGTCAAAAGCATTTATTAGCTCTGCAGAAAAGAAAAGCGAAAAAAGAAGAGGAGTTGGAAAAAGCAGTAGGGTTAAAAGACAGCACTGCATATAAGCAACCTGCTGCAGGCAGTGCGCTGTATTAAAAGTGACATTAGCAGAGTGGACTCACAAGGAATCCAATACGCATGCACACACCTAAGGACACAGACACAAATGAACACAGAGGTGCACTGGGCATGCTGGGACAGCAGCGAGGACACTGGCTTAACTGGCTGTACAGACATGCAGCAATGGAGTTGGACTGAAGGAAGGGAAGGGAACCATTAAGGTGTGTGTGAATGTCAAAAACAACAGAGGAGCATGAGCTTGTCTGCAGGTAAGGAAACATGCGGGGAGAGGAACTGGACTAAGTGGGAAATGGCAGAGATGAGTGAAACACTGAAGAGGAGGACCATGGGGTCAAAAGAAGCTTCAAGGGTTCGAAAAGATTAAGGAAGGTTTGTGACTGAAAAACAAGAGTTACAGCAAGAGAAAATATAGAAATAGAGGAATGAAAGTTTCAAACAAGTGCTGTAGGTGCTGCAGGAAAGGAAAAAGAGGCAAGTCAGTGGCAGATGAGAGAGCAGGGAGCGAACATACAGGACGAAAGGACGAATCACACCAGAGGTAGAAACAGAATCCTTGAGTCGTTCTGGTCGAGGTTAATGAATCAATGTGAATTTGAAGTGTACAGAGTTACATTTAATTTACTAAAAAGCATCAGTACAAGAAATCATGAATACATAAGGTGATGTTAAGGTCAAGGCTTTATGGACCATGCTCAGCAACCCCTCAACAAGCAGCGGTTCATTGCACCACATCCAACCTACGTAACACTTTTCGTTTTTTTGTTTTCGCTTTAGTTTCGACACCAAAAAGGTGAACAAAAAATAGTAAAATAGTACCATCTTAGTAGTATCTTCAGGGAAGTTGACAGAACAAATATTGTTCATATTTTTAACATATAACATATACTTTTTTCATCAAACCTGGATCACGGGAGAAACTGTAGTTAAGTTCTTTAGCACATTTCACTCCATAATTCTTGGTGCAATGCCACATAACAGCTCGCCAGGAAATCAGATTGACTCGTGGTTTCTGTTGTACCATTCAAGTCTTTATGTCTTGGCAGATGGGAGGGAAGAGAAGAACAGAGGGATAGAGGAGAGAGGGGAGAGAGAGATGCGGAGGGACAGAGGGAGAGACGAAGAAGGAAGGAAAAAGCTGGGAAGCCACCTGTCAGAAAGGGGGCCCCCAATGACACTCGCAGCACTTCCTCCCCTTTCCTCCCCCCTTCCCTTCCTCCCTCCCCCCTGTCTCACCTGCGCCTCGTTCTCCTTCAGCAGCCTGCGTGTGCGTGCCCCCCCAGGGTCGTCGGTGACGTTCAGGATCACCACGCTCTTCTTCTCCCAGCCAATGAACGAACCGTCTGTCAGGCCCTCCACCACAGACAGGAAATCCTGGTAGCCATGGTGACGCGTGGACACCACAGAAAAGGCGGTCCAATCGTACTCCTCCAGCACCTCAAAGATGACCTCTAATTGAAGGGCAGTAGAGGAGCTGAACTGGAGAAAGATGGAACCTGATTCCTGATTTGGAGAAGAGAGCAGCAGATTTGATTTTAAAAGTCATTGGGAATAGCATGTCCTTAGCAGTTGTGCTGTGTCTAAACTGCAGCAGTGATACAGCAAGTAAGTAACAGACATGATGTTCACAGCAAAGAACTACAACTCTCTGGACTACTCCATCTTTATGCATAACACATAGGCATCATGGGGCTTGAAGTTTTTATGGAGCAGCAGCACTCAAGCAGCTGCAGGGCTAAAACAGCTTGGATTGTTGCACCAATTCCCTTATGACATCCAGAAGGGAGCGTTTCCAAAAAGTCTGTTCAGGGGATGGGAGGGGATGAGGCCCAGGCAAGGGTACATCTTTAAAGAGGTTCATCAAAGTGCTACCATTTAATTCCTCAAGAGGAAATGGTTAAAGCTGTCATTTGTCAGCACCAGTGCAGTGCTTTTTGTTTCTCTTTTTTGTGGTTAGTGGCGAAAAGAATATGGCACTACTTTTCTCTGATAAATATGCAGCGCACACAAGTGTACAGTCTACACACACACACACACACACGCACACACACACCATTGCTCATTCATACATACACCTATGTCTGCTCCTTGCCTTCCTCCCAGGAACATCAGAGAAACAGCGACAGCCCCAGTTGGTGCCATTTACAGATCAAACAGCCCAGAGTTTCAGCAGATCAGCGACCCTGACCTTCAACTTCTTCTCCGACCCATCAACACTTCCCCAAACGTTTTCTTCACAAAGAGGATGCACGTCGTCCTGACACTGTACGTTTTGATGGCAGTGTAAGCAGCCCTTCCTTTACACTTCCCCTTCATAGGGCTGTGGATCTGCACTGCTTCAATATGCAGCACACACCTAATCAACATTGTTCCACTCACCTACACAAACGCACATATGCCACATCTACCCTCGGATTTTCTTTCTCTCGCTCATACACATTCACACACACAAAATCTGCAAGCTTCTCATCTTCACTCCCCCACCTAGTTGCAACTCTCCTTCTCCTACCTGTGGCATCCTCCCCAGCCCTGCTCCCCCTCCTACAGCCACTATGGGCAGTCCTGTTTGTGCAGAGACAAACTCCAGCATGGGGGCCAAAGGACCCCACGCCGTGCGAGGGGGCCTCTCCTCTTCGTAAACCAGACCCTGCAGGGGCCGCGCCGCCAGTAGCTCACACAGCTGGGACAGCACTGTCTTAGGACTACTGTCATTCACCTGTGATATGACAGAGAAAGGGGGAGGATAAAGACAGTGAGACAAATGGAGTTGGCCTAGCAGCTAAGTGTATTTTAATTTGTGTTATACATATGGAAGGTGTCTGTGGCACGCGTGATGACTGGCTAACAGTACAAGCTTTAGTCAAAGAGTGGAGCCAGACGGCGAGTCATTGAGCAGGGCCCACACCACGGCAGCAGTGTACTGTCCATTCAGCTCACATAATGAGAGTGAGTATGAATAATGGATGGTCATTGTTATTCCCTTCGTTCAAGTAAGGCAGAGTGAGCGGTAGATGGAGGAGACAGTGTCCAACCTGTAGCCAGATGACGTTAGCAGAGCCCCACTGGGTGACCACGCTCTCCCCCAGGGAGCCATATACCCGACCAAAGCCGGGGTAGAGGACCCTTCCCCCAGGCCCCGCCACTGCCGCCTCTGCCTGCACTGTAGCACCGGCATGGATCACGGCGATGTTGAAGTTCATCATGGCCCCTGCATCACGTTCCCGCGGGCTGGGCCGAAGCAGGAGGTGGGGGGAGGCTTCCACCAGACCTGCCCATTCTGCCAGGACCAATAGGAGAGAGAGAGTAGGTATGGCGACCATGGCAACCTGCCGAGGGGGGAGGCAGATATATATCGCACTAAGAGAGGGTGCCTGCAAGAAGGAGAGACAGCCAGGAGACGAAGAAGAAGGTGAAGAAGAAGCAAGAGAGGAAGACATTAAGTTTGGCCCTCGTGTTGTGTTTTTTCCTTTTGTGTTCAGTACAGAGGACATTAAATCAAATAAAAAAACCAAGGAGAATAGAGGATAGAGGTAACAAGAGTGACATGAGAAAAAGAAAGACAATAACTGATCAGAGATTGCATACAGGCAAGACTGTAATGAATTCTGAATTCAATTACTGGCTAATAAAAGTTAGCTTTGGCTGGGAAAAACACTGGATGAGGAAATTGGAATGCAGAGGGGGAAAACAATGGATGGAAGGTAAAGAAGGCAAGAAAAGGAGAAGATGAAATGGGTTCTACTTAAGCTGCAGGCTGAGAAGGAACAATATGAGGAAAAATAGAAACTGGCCATTAGAGGGAAGGAGGGCAAGAGACAGAGTTAATAGCAGACAGAGACAAAGATGGGGGCGGAGGTGGTTATTGTGCTACATGAATGATAACAACAATTAAGATCACTGTAAACACACTCGCCCTCACATAGACTTATGTTTGAGCACACACACACACACACACACACACACACACACAAGATAAATGCATGGACGCACACTGCCCATAGAGCAGCTTAATGATAGAGAGATATGAGTTAATGCAGTACACATAAACACAGACACACACATTCGCACAAACCACCACATTGAAAGATAATGACTACCTGGGAGATAGCAGGGTTAATATGTGAGCCGCACTCGCACACAAAAACACAGCACATCATTTTCAATTTACTTTTGGTGCCAACTGCCCACCCTCCCTTTCTCCATTTCCTTCTCACTTTCTCCCTGCTCTCTCATACTCCGGCTTTTCATATTCCCCGTCTCCACTTCCTATTTTCATTGCTTCAGGTACCAAACACAATTGCATTGATTAACAGGAGCCTGTTGACAAATTCCTTCTAAAGTCACTCTCTCTTTTTTTTTCCCGCCTCTCTGTGTTTTTTGCTCTATCTTTATCCGACTTCTCTCTTTGTCACAGTCTGACGATTCCTTGACCCTGATCAGTCTTTTGGATAGAAAAAGCAGCAAAGAAAAGAAAAGGGGGGGGGGGGGTGGAGAGGAAAAACTGACTGGAGAAATGAGAAAGGAAGGTAGAAAGCTGTGAAATTAATAGAATAGAAAGATCCTGTAAATGCAGGGCATATGACTTAAGATGAATTGACTGAAGGCAAAGGAGGCCGGCTGGAGGAGTAGAAGACAAGTGGTAAAGGAGAGGATGAAGTGGGGAGAGGTGGTGGCGTGTAATATGTGAGGAGAGTAGCAGGAAAAGAAATATTGATTACAGGGGTGTGTATACGTGTTTGGCCTAAACAAACAGACTGTCAAACCTTCTGTTTTGAGTGACAGGGCTGTGTGTGTGTGTGTGGGTGTGTGTGTGTGTGTGTGTGTGGTGGGGGCCTACAGAAAGAAGAGGCAGAGAGGTAGGGGGAGAGCGGTGGAATGAGATGGAATGAGAGGGTGAATGAGGGAGGCAGATAGAGACAGGTAGGAAAAAGATGGAGGTGTAGTGAGATGGAGAGAGACAGACCTGTTAGGAGGAGAGAAGGAAAAGGACAATCTAATAATGAAGGGGAGATGGAGGGAAAACCGAGCTTTGTTTCGTTTTTTTAAAGGCGAGGAAGAACGGAAAGAAAAATGCGAGGCAGACACAGAGCTGCAGGAACACGGTACATCACATCATTTGGTGGAGATGTATTATATGGTGCTGAGCTGTGAGACATTAACTGTTAGGCCTGTCACTGTATTTCACTCTCATGGGGTGTTTGCGTTGCACCACTCAACCAGCATGTGCCATTCCACCACAGCAAGCCTTGTTGGAAGTGTGAACACAGTGTTTTACTATATACAGCGTGCGCTTTTCCTGCAGTGTGTGCGCTGCCCGTTTATTGAATGTGCAACTGCAACGTCTCGCTGAGCCATGCAGCAACAAGGCGACGTGCAAGTAAATTATGATCAAATCCTTTTCCAAATATATCTTACTATGTAGTTCACTTATGTGTTCCATTCTGCGAAATTCTGCAAGCTAAATAATAAAAAGAAAGCAGTGAAGGGGCTTTCACGCACAGAAGGCAAAGGAGAGTGGGAGAGAGAGATTACAGTTTCATTTGATTTGCTACCGTAAATGAATCCTTTGTTAAAATGCAAATATTTGCATTTTACTATGTTTTTTTTTTCCCTTCTAGCTTTTTAAAGCATCTCCTCTCCAGTGTTTGGAGTTCTTTTATTTCAGCAAAATAAACTGTAATTTATGTAACTAGTTAATAATGTGTTAATGTGTTATTATGTCTGACATATCAGGTTTTTTTTTTTTTGCTGAGACTCGTGTATCATCATTAGTATAAAAACTACAGTATAATATATTCCTTTCTTCTTTCTTGAAAGGAAAAAACAACGGAATCTGAAAACCTTTCAAATGTAGAAATACTTCCTTTGATGATTTTTTTAGACTTTGAAACTTTGAATACATCATGGTGCAAGCACCTTCAATCATCATTTGCTGTTAAAGTGATTATATCACACTTACAGTACACTAAAGTATTTGTATTGTACAGTGTTGATCTTTCATTTTGTCAATCAATGTAATAAGCGGCGTTCTGCATCTACAGTATAATTATTTTTCTGCTGAGCCTGTTTAGTTTGTCTTTTTAAACAAAGAAAGTGGCATTTACAGCACCACAGAAGCCAGCATACATGCCAGTGACTGTTAGAAGCAAACTAAAAACACCTTCAGGAATATTTACCAAGTACTTAAGAGCAGGAATATTCTCAGGCTGACAGAGACAGCTAATCAAGAAGATGAGAGAGAAAACATTCACACAGGCAAGCCAGTCTCTTCTTTCTCTTCCAAAATTGCCAGCTAGTGGTTCACCATCAAAACACATCTCATCATTTCTCTGCTTAAATATTTGATTTACTCTGCATAATGCGCTTACTGTAATCCCAAATTATTACTTATAGAAATTAATGACAAGTGTACTGCACGCGTGCAAAACCTCTTTCAGTAGTTTGAAAACTAGAAAGGGGCAGATCAGCTACTTTGAAGGTATGTATTCTTAGAGGAGAACAGTCAAGCCTATATTATTCCTTCAACTACCAAAGAGATGGGGAAAAAAACTTGTATAGCCTCTAAACACAGAATGAAAAATTGATTCTCGGTGTCAGTGTGATGGGGTAGGGAAACAATCACAATGTTTTAGAGAAGCAGATCCCCTCCCTTTCCCAAAATGTTTGCGCTACAGCTACAGCAAGTGCCTACGGTGACTCTGGAAGAGTGAGTCGCAAGTGAGGGGGGAACCTCTTGGGGGAGAAAGTCAGTTGCTGGCATCCTCACCTCTCTGAGTCCCGTTCCCACTGAACCCCAATGGAGGCAGCATGCCAGACCTTGTGCTGCATCGGATCTGCTGGTGAAATGAGAATAGGGAAGGAGTCCATGGAGTCTGGAGTGTGGAGTTGTGCAAGTGTAGTGTTCAGCCTTGTGTTCAGCCCACATCGAGGCTCTGCTGCTTCATTCCACGCTGTCATGCAGAGTAATGGACCCGCTCCCTGCTGCCTATGGCACGGGCTGCACTGATTCAACTCAGCCAGTTTCCCACTTCCAGTACGAAAAATCTCAAATACACGCAGGCTAGTAAATATAGTCTACTGTTCCCAATTAGTAGAAATTGTAGCATCTATGTTAGTCACTGTAAGGACCTTATATGAAGACACCCTCCTCTGAAGAAGATTTTTCTCTTTTTCCATTTATCAACATTTAAAACTGCAGTGGGCTCGAGAATACTGCCGCATGTTCCATAGCTGTACTACAGCAAAAGATAAGATAAAGCGCCAACACAATGTGCACATATACGTGAGTGTTTCTGTAAGTGTGTGTGTATCATGCGGGGGTAATATGGCAGTGTGGGGGAGCAGAGGAATGAAGAGAAGAGTGCAGCTGGAGCTCAATGCTCCTCGTGTTAATTGGCCCATACTTAATCACAGCCACTGGAGTGTGTCCTCTCTGACGGAACGGATCCTCTCTCACTCACTTTCACCGTTTCCCAATCTCTCTCTCTCTCTCCCTTTCTCCCTCTGTCCTGCTGCACTTGTTCACCCACTCATCCTCTTGCTCACACACTCTCGCTTGACACACACAGTCGTGAGGGCGCTTGCAGACACCGTCAGTCTTTTTCAATAAGTCCCTTGGATTCGTGTGTTTCACTTGTTCATTCATCCTTTCATTCATTCAGTCACCTCTCTCTCTACAGCATTTCACGCTATCTCTCCTGTACTCTCTTTTTCCCCCAATCTCCTCACACAACTCCTGACTGATTTTCCCCGAGCCCTCCCCAATTCTTCCCTTCCACACTCATTTTTGTCCTGTACTTCTTTCAGTCTCTACATCCTCCCCTCCCTTACTTCCTCTTTCTCATTTTTCTCTCCCTCCATATCGCTCTCGTTCTCTCCCTTTGATCCCTGTCGAGCAGAAGAGCCACCAGGCAGCCGAGCAGCTCTTGTTCCCATTGTGCATAGTGTGCAGAGTGATGGGTGAGTAGCGCAGCGTGCAGCAGCAGGGCACATAGTACTGTGTGTGTTTTTACTGCATGGCTGTAAACAGTAATAGTAAAGGCTGCTGCAGTTGATATCGCTGCCGCCGCTGCCTCACTCTTACTGCATAGCCATGGCGATCACAAGCCACTGGAAAGGCTGCAGCCACTAATCAGACCCTTGTGACACTCACATAGAAATGCACCGATATGTGTAACAAACACATGCCACAGGCTGATGACCAGATTAGAACTGGCTGCTTTTGTAAATGTGATTCCATTTTTATGTGGAACAGTTACATTTTTGAGAGGGTCAGCTCATGTGGTAAACATTTTTCTACTCAAATTTAAGACTAATGGAGGACACTTGAACACCCACAGAGACGCAAAATATCAGAATAAAATAGCCTCTCTATTATGTTTCAACAAGAGGAATTAAATTACTAGTACAAATGCATGTTGCAGAAGGTGTAAAATGCAAACACACAGTGCATTTGCATACTCTGTTGAGAAATGCAAAAAAAAATCTTATGTCATATAGATTCCGTTTTCACAGGAAAAAGAAGACAGAACACTTCACGGACTCTGTGTCAAATATTTGTCCTCTTCCTTGTTTTCTTACCTTTTCCGAGAACAAAAAGAACAGTCACCTTGACGTGTCCCTTTGATGTCTTTTCACAGCAAAACATTTTTATTTGGACATTTCAAGTCCCTTTAGCTTTGCACTATAGTCATTCCTCACTCCCAGGTTCAGAATATCTTGCCCTTAATTCAAATATTTTTTATGGGTTTGGATTAAACACTTCTGCCAAGAGACATCGTCAATTAATTGGACTTTGCTTTTGTACATTCAGGAGATAAATTTCATTACTTGAATGGGAGGACGCTCCTTGTTTTTTCCCCCCCTCTGTGGACTGATGAAAATGAGATGACGCTGACCCTGGACCCTACCACAGTGTTGCACTAACAATTCGCTGACCTCATTTTTTAACAAAAAGGAAACTGTCTTAGTCCTACTCATCGCGGTTTCTGGCACAGTAAAAGAAAAAGGCAGTGACTGGAAATCACATCCACTGCATATTAATATTACAGAAAGACTACAGATTTGACATTACTGCATCTCAGCTCTCCAACTTATAAAATTTAGCTGCGAGTATATAATTATCTAAGCAGAAATTGTGTTTAATTTTGGCTTAATATATGCTCACGTCAAATAATTGCAGTAATGCTCTAAAATGAACCCATGTAAACTGAGTGGTAAATCAGCTGATAAAAATAATGGCCTGTCAGTGGTTTCAGTTTTCTTTGTAATAAATTCTGAGCATCTTGAATTATTCACTTTATTTGTGTGTGTGTGTGTGTGTGTGTGTGTGTGTGTTTTCACCCGCTGTCATTCATTTAATCCTCAGGACATTGCGAGCTCAGATGCACTGTATTTTGAGTTATACAGACTGCATAAACAGCATCACATTTGTGTATGAATGATGCATAGGAACATTTTAATAGTGTTTATTTTATTGTTTCTCTCCCTTACACACATACACACATTCATTCATAAAACAGCAACTACAAATGGTTTACCACCCTTTGAATTTTCTTGCAAATATCAGTAAGGTCATGTGCTTCCATGTGAAATGACCCGGGTCTGAGGATCCTGCATCCATAATTTACATAACGGAGTGCAAGGTGTCATTATAAAAAGCCTGAGTGGTATTTACTAGCTCCACTTAAATGAACAACAACGGTTCTTGACACATAGTTTGTGTCCACTGCCAATGCTTGTATAAAACTAGGCACTTACTTTAAGGCTGGCAAAAATAGTTCATTTTCCCATCTGAGCACCTGACATCTCCTGTAATACAGCGGGGAGCCGAGGACTGCAGTGCTGCACCCTGGCCAGCACCCTCTGCTCCCAGGTTGACTATTAGCACCGTATAATTTACTGACTCCAACGTTTGTGTAAATTGTTTTCTGTAGATGCTTTTTTCCCCAAATCCTCTGTCAAGATGTCCTTACAATACATGCCGGGGGGGATTATCTAATGTTTGCTTTAAAAAAGGAGTAATTTCTCACTGCTTAACCTTTTGGTATCCAGAAGCACTGAGGCCTCTGTGTTTGAGTAAAAATAGCTCCAATATCAGAGTGCTTATCAATCCAGAGCTATAATCTGAGAATATATATCTGCTTACACTGATGTATACACACATGATGTGCTGTGTGTTAATAATGTGCTGTAAAACTTGTAAATCTACACAAAATCAAATATGAATCTTTCAGAACGTGAGAGTACAGATAAGTTTAGTTTAAAGAAATTCTAAATTTAATTGAACTTTAAAAAAACCATCCCTGTAAGCGTAAGTGGATTGTTTTCCCATTTTATCCTGAGCTAGTTGTCGGGAAGCTGCAGAGTTGCTTTACTCTGCTTCCACTAGTGCTTCCATTAATTCCCTCATTGATTGGCCAGACAGTGGGATCACCTAGCCAGATCTAAATCAGTCACTAATTAAAAGAGCAAGATGAAAAGCAGCCGACACTGCAGCCCTTCAGGACCTGTAAGGTGAAACATTCGGTAACAACCACAAACTAGGAAGCTGCTCAAGAATCTCAGCAGAAAAAAAGCACCTAGCTCTGCATAATAATGATTCACAATCTTATTGTGGGGATAAACAGATTAAACCGCTGTGGGAAACCTTCACTCGTGACAGTCACGCTTTACAAGGTCACACACACACAAGCAGCTGTGCATGTAGACCTTACACAGATATGCATAAATGTGTAGCAATAGTCTGTCACACACAGACAGTGTTCAAACATTTAACAGATAGTAAACTAAAAAACAGAGTAGTAAGCTTTTCCCTTTCAGTAGCAGGTGCCACGTTTTAAAATCCAGCTGGATTCTGTCTGCTGAAAGTCAATGGCCACATAATAATGTTGGCTACCGGATTGAGCTGCGTTAACAGCACATCTGGCTCTGCCCCTGCTCAAAACCAAAGGTGTTAGAAACGTCTGTCAGCCTCTCTGCTGAACGTTGAATGTTGGTGTATCAGTTCGGCTGAGAAAATGTAGTCCTATCCAGACGGAGCCCCAACCATTTTTTTTTTTTTTTGCTCGCGCGTGTGTGTGTGTAGCCTCAGATGATTCTCAAGAGCAAGAGGTGGTGAAAGGTTAGTGAAGGAAATGTCAGAAACCTGGTGTTTTGTCTTCACACAGCCAAATCCAGAACCCCACTAATCCAGTGATGTTTGTCTCACAGCAACAAATCTAAAATATCTGTCTCCTGTTTTTAACCAAGTGTTGGCACATAAAGCCTCTATATCACAGCAGAGAGAGGTTTTCTCCAGTCTGAGATGGCCACAGATTTTTTGGAACGCTTCGCTTCCTAAGACGTCAGAAAGAAACAAATGCAAATGTCACGAGATGTCAAAAATATCACAGAGCCTTTTATTCCCCCAGGGGAACATTTGAAAAAAATCATTATTTAAAATGATCTCTACACTGTTTGCTTGTCTGTGGTTTTACTTGTTAACAAACTGCTAATTCAGGCTTAATTGTATTTATCTGGTGTGATTAACCATCTTAGAATAAGTCAGAATTAGGAGAGGTTTTTCCTGTTCTTCCCACTCTGCCAATATGGCTCTGACACATGAATGGTGAGTCAACATCTACGCTGAAATCAGAGGACAGGACAAACTGTACACAAGCATGATACATAAATGCATACATGAATACATACTGTACTTTCAGTATTCGCTTGAAAAAGATTTAGCTGGTAGTAGTCTATATAGTCTATGACAATATTCATAAACTACTGTGTGACGGAAAGAGTGTAGCAACTAAATATTTGGGTAGAGATAACACACAGCATCCAGTGCCAGCAATTGATCGCCTTGCTATTTCCAATCACTGCTTAGTGCAAAATGTGTGACTGAGTGCCTCTTACAGTATTCCCGAATGCTGCAGCCTTTAATAGAGAATATGCTACAGTTAACACTGAACGAATCACATAACAATCAACTTGATAAGCCTGATCAGAACCAGACCAAGGCTGGGGTCATTCATCGGTTCATTTGAAAAAATTAGATGGAAATTGCTGTTACATAATTGAAAAGAGAGCATTCACACCTAACCACCTTTCAAAAGATAGACTAAAGAAAGCTTCAGTGGGAAAAAATGTCCCATTTGAATAATGAAACCTCACAACCTGAATTGAGAACAAATTAATCCAGACCTTTAGTCAGACTACCTGCATTCCAAGCATATTGTAGGTTTTGTTCCGGGAGAGAATGTGAAGGACTGTCTCTAATCACGAGGCTAGTTTTAGAAGCTGGAACTATTTACGTGCGGAGACGAAGCACATTGAACCGAGCCCAGCCACATCTAACTTCATCTGAGGCTTTCCTCCATCTCTGCTCTGACGTTCCCTCTTCCTTCCTCGTCTTCCCCTCCTTGTTGTACTGTAAATAACACCCCGTGCAAATTCCATTTAGGCGCAAACACATTTGCATTTATAACAACTGTATAGTCGGCACCTGTTTATGGAGGTATTTCACATTCAAACTTGAAAGATAATAGAGCAAAGCTGTTTCTATATGAAGTGATAAGAGAATAAAACAGCTTCAACTTTGCACCTGGTACCTGCTACTAGTGAATCCAGCACAGTCGCTCCAGTACAAAGCCTGCTATAAATGCCAGCACCTTGGTTCTTTGAGACGGGAATGACAAAGGGTTTTAAGAAAGCTGGTCCTACATGCGGTGCAGGGAAGACTCACGGATCAGGAAGCATGACACAGCAGCCCAGGGTGACATGCGACATGGGCCGCAGATACAGGCTAACATAGTTTTTATAAATGCCCCCATTTCCTCTTTTTAATAACCACTTATGCTGTCATTTCCTGCCCCATCCATCATCATGAAGGACCACACCACACAGCTGCAAAACGTTGCACACCACAAAACATTCCTGAACATTTCTCCACTCTCTTTCATTGTTTCTCTCCATCCTGTGTGTGTGTGTGTGTGTGTGTGTGTTTCTATGTGCACTCAAATGCACATATACAGTAAAGTGTATATACGTAAGTGTTTGGATCCCGTGGGCAAGCTCCCAAGGTCTTTCTCAACCAAGACTGTGGCTGGTGTATGTGCTCCTGTGCAAGGATCCTATTCATCGTGTGTATTTTTGGGGTATGCTCTTATTGAGTGTGTGTGTGTGTGTGTGTGTTTGTGTGTGCATCTGACTGCATCCCCACGGGTCTCCTGCCTAAATGTACTTTTTCAGAGTGTGTGTGTGACTGTGTATTGCATGCAGCCATGTGAAGCTGTGCGCCTGCTAGCTGCCTCCAGACTTGTATTCCCAAAACAAGCTGCGGGGCTTTGGCTCAGGTTTGTGTGTGTGCACGCATGTGTGTGTGCACCTGTTTGATAGGGCCTGTGTGCAAGGAATGCACACACATTTTTCCACCGCTGTTGTGTGCATTCACATCTATCTGTGCGATTTGTTTAGGTATGCATCTGTGTGTCTACCAGGCTTCCCATCTGCCTGCCTGTTCCCATCTCTAACTATTTGTCATCCTATGTACAGTATGTGCAACTGATTTTGCAAGTCCTGGTCCAGAGTTGGGCTGCAATTGGGCCAGAGGCTGCACCCCAGGGTTGCTAGAACACCTGTCACCTTACTAAAAAGGAAACCTCCAAAATGGGTTCAGGTAATGTTACAGCAATTTCTAAGTTTCTATGGCACAATAACTTTGTTTTGACATTATTACTGAACTGTACCATCCTTCATTCTGAAAAACATTTTAATCACACCCAAAGCAGAATGTGAACCTCCCACGGCAATTCTGTAATTCATTATTTGAATGCAGTTCTTGTCTCCCGCTGAGAGACACATGACTCTGAAAACCTGTAGTGAACCAAGCTACACAAATCAGGAAATCGTGAAACTAGATCACTGTGGTTTTTCCTGCTGCTTGTCATAATCAAACACATCAGAGTTGCTTCTAATTAGTGGTAGGTACTTTGAGTTGTCACTGATAGCCTGGCATCTGTGGCAGAACCATCAGCAGAGATTTGCTGCACCTTCATTAATGTTACCAGTGAAGTTGTTTTGCTAATGCTGACTAGGAGACAGAGGGCAGGTAAAATCAACCTGCAGATAATCATTAGGTAAATTAAATGTGAAAACAGTCAGAATGTGTTTATCACAACTTTTCAGAGTTAAATAGGATGTTTTATTATATCTTGTTTTGTCCGACTAACGATCCAAATACCAAAGATATTCGCTTTTAAATGATATAAAACATCCTTACATTCAAGAAGCTTTAGCCAGAGCAATAATTAATTGATAACTAGAAGTTTTCAAGTATATATATCAGTCAACATCAACAAATCATCTCAGCTCTGATTGTATGACAATTTACGGGTGGTGTTTCCCAAGTGCAGCCCAGATGTTGGATTTTCTTAAAATGTAATCCAACTTTATCAGCTTTGACATTGAAGCGTAATTCACCCTTCTGAGATCTTACACCGTAAGAGAAATAACTACTCAAACTAATTTCCTCAGTCAGGATGGCAGAATATATGGTTAGCTGTTAAACAGTAGCCTAAACTATAAATTGTCAAAAGCAGCTGTGTGAAACTGTATTGTACTGACTTGTTTATTTTAAGGCGTATCTGAAATTTCTGTTTTTTACTGTTACTTAATGTTCTAAAAATCAAATTCAATCAAAAACAAAGCCAGTTTATGCATTATATAACATTGACACTGCAATTTCAACTTCAGCACAATTGAGGCAACAGAGAAGAATCAATCTGATAAATTGTGTCCCCTGCTGATTTCAGTGGAGGGTATTCTTTGCTGAAATGATATGGATTTGTTTAATGAGCGCTAATCAGAGACGCTATCAGAGAAAATATAGATTTGTAGTTAATGAGTTTGATTTATTTGTTGCTGTGAGTAAGCCAAGTCAACAATTGTATATGAAAACAGAGTGCCATATTCAAAGCCACGTGCCGCGTCACAACGTTCCACTGCCACCACGTGCATCAAATTCTGGGCATGTCACTGCTCCAGGCCGAAATGAATGTGCAACACGTTAACCAACAACGCTCGGAGTAGTCCAGAGAAGAAGTACTGTAATCGCTCCAAAACACCAGCCTCTGATCTCGTTAAAGACTAATTGAGGCTCTATGGTAACGAGCTTTACCTTAATTAGTGGTATTAAAAGGAACACTGGGTGCAACGTGTGAAGGGGTGGGAGAGGGGTTTGGGTGGGCTGCAGGATTGAGGAAACTATCCACTAATGTTGCATCAAACAAAATGATGAAAGGGAAGACAGGAGAAAAAAGGGGGAAAAAAAGGGGGAAAGGAAACGGAGAGGGAGGAAGTCACAGGTTGCAGGGGTGAGAGAATAGACGGAAAAGGATTGAGGCAGGAAGAAACAGGGGGATTGGCAGAAGAAAAGGGAGACAAGCAAGGGGGGGATTGAGCTAAGCTCGAACGTTTTCTGTGAAAACGTCGATGAATCAATGAGGTGAAATTGATGAAGACCAGGGGGCTGGAGAAAACAAGCATACAAATGTTGACTCTATTCCTCTCATCTCTTCTCCTGTGCCTCCCAACCATGTCCCCCTCTGATATTCAGTTCCAGCCGCCTCGCTCTTATTCTCCCCTTCGTTCTGCTGCTTTTCCAATCTCTCACCTGGCTTTCCCCTCATGCCTTC
The DNA here is from genome assembly GCA_033026295.1 of Channa striata. Lineage (NCBI taxonomy): Eukaryota > Metazoa > Chordata > Actinopteri > Anabantiformes > Channidae > Channa > Channa striata. The sequence continues at coordinate 17,873,685 of CM065175.1, read as the reverse complement.
CCTTCGGCTCCTCGTGCTCACACCTTCTCTTATCTCTCTCCCTCCACGCCCTCTGTCTCTGTCATCATCTCATCATTGTAAAGAACAGAGTATGGAAAATAAGTCTTATAGACTTCAAAAAGGCGTTTGATTTTGTCTGTAGAAATCTTCCAGCACTCAGGTTGTTAGAATCCGGTGTTACTAGAAGTTCCATAAGGCTTTACTTTGCTTTCACCGTAATATTCAGGGTTGAGGTAAAAGAGACATTTTGTCTCCTACTGTATTTCCTCTTTATATGAATTACTTGGCATTTACATTTAAATTATTAACCTGTGTTGATAAATGTGACAAAACAACGATAAGCGTCTTGCTGTATGTTGACTGTCTCTCATATCGGAGCGGTATGAGAGGTTTGGGCTGTCCATTATTCAAGAAAACTAAAATGGTACCTTTCAGAATATCTTTATCTCATACTACCTTAGCAAAAGTGTGTAAATATTTGTTTTTCGCATGGATTTTGAGTGTGGCACATCAACACTCACTCTGAATCGGCAGCGAGGGCATTAGGGGGAGTTATGGAGAAATTCAAATTGATCGGAGATATTGGTTTCTTTAAGCCAAACTCTGTCAGGCAGGTGTTTATTTCGTTTTTGAATGTATTGCTGAGGTGTGGGGCCACGGGAGGCAGCTGAGGAGTGAAGCTGGCCATAATCCTGCCTTAGATATTTACTGGCTGTTTGTATGTTTGCTACAAACTCAGCAATCACAGGAGATGAGAGGTGAGGACACGTTGAAGTTCAGTAAAACGCTCAGACCACCAGGTTATGGAATAGGCTCAAGCCTATCAAACAAATATTTAAATGGAATATAAAATAAAAGACCCCTGGATAAAAGAGATGTATGTTATGTGATAGTTTTGTCTCTGAATACTTTTTTCAACTGCAGAAAAGGGATATCGTCGCTCTATAGGGAATTTTTTTTCAAAAGGTCTGAACATGACTAAACTAATGAAGTTTGGGGTAAGGCAAAGCCGCATACTTATTGTCATATGATTACTGAAAATGATGTACTTCTTAATCTGTGGAAAACAAAACATCTGTTCCCACATGGGAGCTGGTACAGTATATTGCCTCTTCATTACTGAAACAGTTCAGCTTGCTGGCTTGGAGGAGAAAAACGGAATCTGTTCAGTCTGTAACTTTGCGGAAATTGAAAATAAGTAGCACTTTGTTTTTTTTTTTTTTTTTTTTTCCTTTGTGCTGGGAAACTTTTGTTTGTTAACATAAAGGGTTTGGTGAAGATGATGGACATGAATGATTCAAAATGACTTAAATGGTTGAAAAAAGGCCTTTAAATTGTCATCTTAAGAAATGCTTGGCAGCTCCTGAAGGAAACTTTATAGTTAGGAGTTGGGCTATGGTGATGATGTAATTATGATGCCATTGACTATAATTCCAAAAGCATTACGGTGATCTATTTCCATTTTTACATTGTTTCTCCAAAAACTGTTAATCTGCGACCGGCCTGCAAGAAGCTGTGTCACTGTGTTGCTGATGTTTGACGTAGAGGTGTGTTGTAATCCCATGCGGGATGGGCCATGGTTTGGCATGACACTTCAATAAATTCAATTCATTCATCCATTCTCATTACTTCTCCCCTCCCCTCCTGTCTACCCCCACTCACAGCTGGTACAGTACTGATCTCTCTGGGCAACTGTACGGCAGATCGGAGGAGAGGGAGGCTCTGTGGACACTGAAGGCACCACTTTACGGGCAGCAGTGCATGGAGAACACTGCTGCAGCACGCCTGTGTCTACATGTCACACAGGACTTTCAAAAGGGAAGGATGACAAACTGTACAGAGCACATCACCTGTGGGTGAGAGAGCTGACTGAAAGGAATATCAGCCACAATTCAGCTGAGAGGGGAAACAAATACCCCACAGAAATGGGAAAAAAAAACAAAGGAGACATTAATTCCAATTTCCATGTGGATGAAAGCACAGAGAGCAGACAAATGGATTTGATTTTGTATTCCCAATCACTGCAGCTAATCTGTAAGAGAAGCAACACTCAGCCTCTCTATTTTACAGGTCAGCACTATAATGTTTTCCCTTGGTGGTCTTTATAATTCAAGGCCCTTATTCCCGGAGAAAGATGGAGGTGGTGGTGGTGGTGGTGGTGTTGAAAGCAGAGGTTTGGGTTGGTGCCTGTTATCCACTTCTGCTCTATTAAAGTACCGCAAAGCAAAAAACAAAAGTTATTTTGGCAAATTTGGAAATGTGCCTATGCAAAAGTGCCATGTCTCTCACATACTTCCCCCAGCTGAGGGAGGGGGTGGGTGGGGGGACCCGCTTGTTCCAGATGTCTAAGAGTGTTTGAGGCAAGTCAGGCCGATGGGGAAGATTCCTCGGTGGCAACAGAGGGATAACTGTGTGCCGCCATACGCCCAAAGAGTCCGCGTATCGGGATATAAATAGATCAAGAGGAAAAACTGATCGGCGATCTTGCGGGTTTAGATGTGGCTGTACAAGACCAGCAAGCGGACACACACAGTCACACACACACACACACACAAACACGCTCAGACACCAACATTTACCACGCAGCCCGAGAAAATGAGCATCAACAGATATGATCAGCTCAATTAATACATCCGCAGCACAGAGAGGGGGAAACTGCAGCCAGCGCCAGTGTTTAAAGACTTAAACGGATCCCAAACTCTGTCTTTATTAATAATGCATAGAAAATTCCTGGCAGACAAAATCATAGCCTAAAGGTTTAGTCTATATGATTAAGTGAACTGCCGGCATTAAGTGAACTCTGCTTATCGTCGGACTGTCCATCCCGGCTCCTGTGAGGAACCTGCGCGTTCAGGAGGCTTGTGAGTTTCCAGGCGCAGCAATGACAGAGGGGTCAAAGCCCGGTGCGCCGGCCGCCTCCACCTCTCCATCCCCGGCCATCCGTCCCTCCGTCAGATGCCGACACCCGAGATCCCTGCTCCCCGTCTCAACGACGCGCAGCAGCCCCGTCAAAGCCCGAGCCGCAAATTAATCCGAGCCATAAGTGTGCGTGCGTGCGTGCGCAGGGGGAAAAATGCCTCCGCACCGCAAATGTCATTAAAGCCAATGTACTTACTGTTTCTCAGCAGCCTGTCCCCCCTCTTTTCCTGCGTCCCTCCATCCTTTTTCACATCCTTCCCTTTTGAGGTATCCGTTTTGCGGGTGTCTCCCCCCACCGCCGCCGCCGCCACACACACACGCGCGCAGCCAGACACACACGCTGAAAAATATATCTAAATATATATATATGTTGTACATGTATTCAGTTTCTCGGATCTCTCTCTTTACCTCTCTCCCTCCCTCTCTCCTCTCTCTCTCTCTCTCTCTCTCTCTCTCTCACACTCTCTCTCCCGCTCCCTCTTTCCCTGTTCTTTTGTTAAAATTCAGTATATGCGCCCCGTCACCTAGCAACCGTCAACCTCTCTCTCTCTCCCTCTCTCTCTCTCGCGCTTCCTCCCCCCTCCCTCCCCCCTCTCTCTCTCTCCATCACTGGCGACACGTGTTGAATGCTAAACTTAGCGGTACAGAATAAAAATTAATAAAGGGATGGACGCTCTATATCTCTCCCCCCCGTTTCTCTGCCTTCCCCCCTCTCTCTCTCTTTCACTCTCGCGCGTATCATAATGCAATATAAATATTTACTAGAACCACTCAGCCCTCTAATTGCCCCCCTCCTCCCCTGCGTCCCTCCGCATTTCCCCTCCCTCCCCTCCATCCATTCATCCATCCATCCATCCACGGCTCGCTCCCTTGCATCCCTCCCTGGCCGTCCTGCCTTTTTCTCTCCCGCCTTCTATCGCCTCTTTCTGCTTCTCCAAGCAAAACGCCACACACCGGCGTCTGCGGATCCACATGTGAGTGTGTCACCGTGGCCGATGCGTCTTTGCACGGGGAGCTGCGGGCGTGTGCGTGCGTGTGAACGAGACATGCACACGACAGGAGCGTGTCAGTGAGCGTGTGTGAACGGCTTGCACACGCAGCATCCCAACACTGCAGCTCAGTTATCGAACTCGTTGTGTTTTGGGCTTCAGAAGCTGAAATGTGTATGTTTAAAGAACTTTTTCCTATTTGATAAAGAGTAATGCAAGCTTCAGTAAATCACCGATTTTCTCTAAAATTCTTTTTTTATCCAAAAGGGAGTGGAGGACGCATAATGTGCGCGTTTTATTTCCCTGTCAGTCATCCTTCCTTTCCTCTGTCTCTTGTATTGGAGATGAGCATTAATCAATTGAGACAGGCTGCTCAGGAAATGATCCTCAGATTGGGACTTTTAGCAGACCTTGGGCTGTCTTGTGTCATCACACACACAAAAATACACATATGAATACACAGAGAGAGAGAGAGAGAGAGAGAGAGAGTTCTTAAATGTACCAGTTGCCTTAGGACAGGCAGTGCAGAGGTCTTACTGTATTAATAGGAATGTGTCTTGCCCTTGGAGGTTTGATAAATGATGGACACACACCTCAGATCCATCTAACTGAACAATCATCTATATGAGATGGTCTCCAAGGCACACACACGAGTGGCAGATGCCTTACACAAGGTACAGCATTGTGTAGATGCGTGTGTGTATTTTGAACTTAGATCAATGTCCAGAGGCAATGTGGCCCTTTAACAGATTTTGAAAGATCTGCCCGGAGGAACCCGACACACTCTCCCAAACTTAGCGGTAGGTAGCTCAGGCTTTGAGTGTCCTTCTCTAAGGCGCTTTGCTTTCGCTGATCGGAATTTATTTGACTTGAAATGACAACATCCTCATCACTTTCAGGAACGGTGTACTTATTCATTTGGATAATTCACAAGCTGTCATAGTTTTAAAAACTCTTAACAGTGACACAGAAATCTCAGAGGCAGACACGTAAACCTTAACTAAATGATTCTTAGACAAAGATTAACACAAAAAGGAGACGTGAGCAGTAAAGCCTCACTTTTGCACACACACTCACACAAAGCCACAGACACACTCCGTCCACAGTTCACCTGTTTCCACCTGGCTGTGTCCACTTAGGAGGTTTTATGATGGAGTGATGCTGCACTGGAGAGAAATAATTTAAAAACATTAACTGCCACCAGTTACTCCACATGTACACTGATAATAGTCAGTTTTAGGACTCGGCCCATATGGCAATAAAGGTTAGGATGTAGGGCGATTAAGTGATTAGGCTGCAGGTGGTATAGCCAGACTGGTGGCCACTGCTCCAGGGCCATACGATTTCTGATAAGGGATCCATATCTGGTTCAGTGGTGCGTTCACTGTCGCTTCTGTTGAATTAATAGGCCAGATACACATCAGCTATTCATATTTTCTGCTACGGGGAAAAGGTGAACCAGTCGCTGTACTCTTCATATTCCTCTTGTTATCTGCATTTGCCACATGCATTCATCTTCATTTGCATTCATCAATCAATCCATCATCACAGCTTGCCCATGTGCTCCGCTCTCTTCCTTCCTGTCTCTCTGGCGGGTTCTCTGCTTTGCCTGGGGCCTATGGAGATATTGTAATGGAAACATTAGGGTTTATGAGGCATGTGATGGTATGCGTCATCACTGTATCTACTTTAGTGTGTTGGTATGCATCTGTAGAACACAAAGACCTTCGCTGCCTGTGTACATTTACACGCTACTGTAGTTACAGTGCAGGAGCGTGTTTTCCTGTTGTGGTTAATAAAGGCTGGAAGTATGATTGAGGCACGTTGCTTTGTTGATGACTGTTTATTTTTTTCCCCTATTCCACTTACAGTACTGTCTGTGAGAGCATGTGTGCATGTTTGTGTGTGGGAGAGCGAGTGGGTGCGAAGTGAGAGACAGTTTGATTTTTGTTGTTTGGTCTAATCTGATGTGACTGGGCTCCCGTATCTCTATTTATGCATCTGTTTAACTCTGAGCTAACAATCAAACAATAAGGTTCCCTCTGTCTTTCAAATAAAACACACATACACACACGCACGCATGCATGCACACACACATAGTAATAAACACGAACCAGATAGACTTACATATATATATATAATGTACATATATGCAGAAAATAAACAAACTGTAAACAACAACAAAGAACCACAAGGAGCACTGAAATACCAATATCATCACAGACACACACACAAATATGTGCAAATTATTTTATTCTATCCAGCTTTCATTTCAAGTTTAAAACATCTAGTGGAGGTTACATTGCTTTCAGAAATTACCTAATAATGGCACATTACTGATTATATTTTTTAAAGGATAACTTGAAATCTACAACCTGTTACTTGTCAAAAATTACTTTCCCAACATTGACTTTTTGTGAAAATGTAACCACTAGGGGAGGGAATATTCAGATCCTTTATTTATGTGAAAGTATTCACTGCAAAAGAGGTCAAAATTAAAATCCCAAGCCAGAAAATTATTAAAAATAAATAAATACAAAATAAAGCAGTAGTTTGCACATTTAATAAGCTAAAACCATGAAATGTTTCTTATGACCATGATCAGAACCTCAAAACAACAGATATTCTAGTAATGAATGAAAGTAGTGAATGATTTCAATGACAGGTAACACAACAAATAAATTAATATAAAATAAATAATCTGACAAATATAAAAATGTTTGTTTATGTTTAAAAAATATTCAAATATACACCTGTTATACAATTGTTATACTGACACATTTGACTCACCATGTAAAAACTTGTTGTACCACTATCCGCATTCACGTGTGAATGTGAAGGTTTAACCATCTGTGGCAAGTAATTCAGCTGCTTAACAGTTTTGGGGTTTTTTTGTAAGTTTTATTGAAAAAAATAGTCTAGAAGAAAAAACAGTAAATAAGCATGAATGGACTGCAGCTTAAACAACTGACTCAATCAATTTCTATAATAAAATAATTTCTACAAACACTCAGACAACCCTCAAACAGAACAGATAAAGGTATTATACAATAGTTGAGTTTGGTTGTATGCTTAATTATTCTCACAGGATTTCATGAACTATAATTTCCTGACGAAATGCAAATGAATGTGTACCAGTCACAATATTTATAACAGTGATCAAATGATGACAACAAGCCTGAGTTTTTACCCTCTTTCAGCACCTGCAGACACCCCTCACACACGTTGTACACAAGCAATTAAAGTTGATTTGATTGTAATTCAAATTGACAATTATTTAGGTGAATTATAAGAGATAAAAAGAGATATTGAATTTAAAAGTTATACGATAACTAGATTTCTCCTCTTTCAGGTGTGCTCTTGTCAGGTCCCAGGGAAAAATATAAAAAGGCAGATACGAAAGAGAGAGTTTGACCACAAGAAGTGAAAGAGGGTTATGAGAAGGTGTTTGGTGTCTCAGAGGAGTGGTGTCAGACCAGACGTGTACTCTACCTGAAATTGAATTTGGCATGTTCACACAAGCCAAATGGCAGTGAAGGTTAGACTATGCTACTTGTTGAAACATACACTAACCTATTCCCTCAGTCGCTGATGCATTTAATGTCTTATTTTTGAGTTTTTATTATTTTTGGTTTTGTTGTTTCAGTGTCACTGGCACGTTGCTCCTTCTGGGACATTGTTAAAAAGACCTTAAGCCACGTGAAACAGCCATTTGTGAACTCGCCAAATTTGATGTATTTTGGAGCGTAAGTGTGTCCTTAAAGCCACTGGGAAGAGTTTCCGAGCCTGGCGGAAGGGTGTGGTGTCACCATTAAAGAATTGGAGCTTTAACAGGAACTGGAACAGTCTGGCGATGACGTGAGATGACGGAGACACAGAGAGTCGGGAATGGGCCCAGTATAGAAGAGTTATGTGGGCAACAGAGCACTGCCATATATTTTGAGGAGCTAAAGATGCTATTTCACCTTTCTGTAATTTTCCCCACCTTGGATACAACACTATGTGTGTGCATTCACTCTGAATTCAGTCTCAGAGTCTATCTCTCTTTCCCCTTCGCTCCCGCTCTCACACAGCAGGCAGAAAGTGAAGGAAAGTGGCAATTGAATTTCCTTTCAGTGTTGGTGTGTGGAATAGGAAAAAGTCCAGGGCCACAGTGCTAGCCTCTATCTCGGGCAGACACTGAACGCAGCCTTAATCCATTCCTCTGCCCTACCCCTTACACACACACACACACACACACACACTCCAAATCCCCTCCACTCCATTCCTGGAATAAATTATTTAATTTCTTTTTGGTCCGCAGCATTTTCATTCGCCTCTGTGGCGCGCCTCAACTTCTGTCCCTGTGGAGAGCCCTGATGAATGTGTTGAGCTCACACCCTCTGATCATCCCCGCTCTGAACGCCTTTCGAATCACACTGACTTCTGGCTGCCTCCAATGCACATAAGAACTCTCTCTCCTTCCCTCTCGCTCTCTCTCTCAGACTCACACATACACAGAAAGAAATAATGCAAGCTATAGAATAGATCTGGATCCTTTATCTTTTTCTTTGCAAACATAAACTCTGCAGAGATAAAAACAAAAACATTTTCACCCGTTTCTGTGGATACGAGCAGAAGCAGTGTTGGTCCTCGTGCAGAATAATGATGACATTTAAGAACTTTGGACTACTTCAAAAAACATCTATAATTCATCTGGGACCATACACTCAGTAATGTATGGAATTCAATCTTTACTGCTGAGCTCATGAATATGAACAAAAACTGAAATGAAATATTCTTTTTTAATTGGAGTCTCACGAGTTGATTATCAGATGAAGCCGTCTTGTGTGCACGTCCATAGTGCTGGTGGGGGGCACTGGCTGTGTACGTGCTTGTATGTGTGTTTGGAGGAATTCATAAACCGAGTTGCACTTTATCTTTATTGCAAAGTTATCATGTTGGGGTGCTGCCCTGATTGGCATGGCCTGGAACGCTATCTGCCGCCTCTAACAACGTCGGATAAGACCTCATCTTCCTCACTGTCAGGCACGCTTGTGTTTCCCAAAGGAACACAGCTTGACAACACAAAATTGGGATTCAATAAGGATAAGTGAGCACTCTGTTTCTTCCAGGTCACTGGGGGATTCACTTTCAACTTCTAACACGCCAAAAAGACCAGATACACTCACAGAAACCACATTTCCCCTAGCAGGCGGTCTTCCAATGGTATCAATTAAGGAGCTGGACTAATCAATGCCTCAGTACCATCCTGATACACCACTACAGGAAGCTTAATACTGAGCTTAACATCTTAACACCGAAGAGCCACCCACACAAACAGATATACAAAGACCCCCCACTCACGGCGCATAAAACACACATTACACATCACAACACACAGAGATGTTAGCACAACAAGCAGCCGGCTTTTTGTCTGCTGTGCAGTTGCATCTGGCGGCGTTTGTGCTTTGAGACACTCTCTGAACAGAGGATAATAATGGAATGTGTACTTTCTTTCTCTCACTGTTGCTTTTCCCTCCTCTTGTCTCTCCCTTTGCTGGGCTAAAGTCTGACCTAAATACTTCAGGTTTCTGATGATTGGCCCAAAACAGAGATCAGAGGCATCCAGCGGGTTTGTCGTGATTGTGGAAGGCTGAGGATCCGGACACACTCGCAGAGACATGCTGGTACTTACCGCACTTTATAACAGTACAACACGCAGCTCATAAACCAGTCAGACCTTATCCTCACAGACTGCTGAATTCATCATCCTAAATCTTGCTCAAAGCCTTACCTTTCACCCCACTGTGAGATAAAAAGGCTGCAGCGTATCAGCTCGGTGCCCTCTACCAAGCCACCACTAATCCAGGCCCAGGCGGGAGGGAGGGGTCCATCATTCACACTCTCAGAGGGGACACCAGAGAACCTTTGAGCTTGGCTTGTAACCACACCTTGAGATTGAAGAGCCGGTAATGCAGCGATGGCAGCACGCCTACCAATTACCGATCGGATTTGTCCTTTTTTTTTCAGCTTAATACAGATCCAAACTGCTCACAGTCATCACCGCACTGCCGGGCGCACACCAGCACGTGAACAAAAGGCAGGAAACATGGAGGTCAAAGAACACTCCAGCAGTTTTTAAGAGCGCCCATTCATTTTTCATTTAATGATGTGAGGAGATGTGATAGGTGTAAGCACCATGATGAAGTCTCCTCCAATTCCATCATCCCCTGCTCCTCCGTTTTACAGGACAGGAAATAAGGACAGGCAACTGTGAGCAGAGGTGGACTTTCAAACTTAGTCAGGTACAAGTAGAAAACTGATTCCTCAGCTCAAATTCACAAAGAAGAGTGGAAAAGATTAACTTTGCAACACTTTACAACTTTGTAACAAAAGCAGTAGATTTAACTGTTACATTATATTTGTGAGATTCTATTGTAAATCATATTTTTATTGCTTTCAGTCCCTAAGTTTGAAAGAGTTTTTAAATTAAAATTCCAAAGATTAAATTGTTAATGCACCACATTTTATTGAAAATGCTAAATTTCTGTAAGTTCCAGCGATCAAAGGGGTTTAACTCCCCCTCTTCTCTCGATCTGCTTAGCAAATGCTACACATGGCACCACTTATTAAAACAAGTAAAATGATTAAAAATGAATGACAGCAGTGCTAAGCATTGCTTTTGTTTTTCTTTGTCCACCAATCCCCTCTACGTAATTTATAATTTGAGATCCAATCACAGTAAAGGCAGAATCCAGATACACTGATTAATACCAGGTCCTGTGGATTAGATGTTATTATCTACAGTAGATAATGTGTCCAGATACAAATCACATATTAACAGCAGATGTAAATGGCGCTGCTGTTTCACAACTTTCCCCTCGCTCTCTACTCATTTCCTGTCATCTGTCACCAACTGTCACAGAGCTGCGGGGAAAGGGCTGATTTTTAACTTGCTTCCTATTGATATGGTCTAGTACAGTGGCTCCTAACCCTCATCCTCGAGGCTCCCTGAACTGCACTAAACGCTACGGATTACCGGGATCAGGTGTGTTCAATCGATCAAAAGATGGATACGAATTTGCTTTGTCTATTTATCTTCAAGCTTCTGATTAAGTGAACACACCTGATCCAGGTAACCAGCAGTGGATAATACAGATTTATGCGTAAACCAAGCATAGCAGGGGACCTTGAGGACAAGGATTCAAAATACCTGGTCTAGTACATAGAACAGAATAGAATCAGATCTTACAATAAAATTTGTTCTTGGCATTTATCCCATCCAGACAGTGTGGTGGTGGATTGTGTGAGTTGCTTGTGTGGGTTTCCTCCAGGTACTCCAGGTTCCTCCCGTAGTTTCTAAATCGCCAGAGGTGTGAACGTAAGTGTGAATGGTCACATGTCTCTCTGTGTTGGCCCTGAGATAGACTGACGACCAGTGCAGGGTGGACCCTGACCCTCGCCCTGTTACTGCTGGGATGGACTCCAGTCCTCCCTCGGAGGACTTAACAGGATAAGTGGTTACAGATAATGGATAGATGGATGAATTAAACCCGTCGCGCAGGGGGCAGCCACTGACAATGCGCCGGAAACTAGTGTGAGTGTTTTGCTAAAGGACACATCTTGTGCATGTGCTGGGTTTTGATTTGAAAGGTCAGACTGATGTTGTACCCATTGACCCATCAGGCAGCATAATTTTAAAGCTATATGTATATGACTATTAATAAACTTTCCTCTGCCTTCTCTATCGCCTTGCTCTACTTGCTCTTCCAGTTTTTCAGTGAGGAGCAGAGATAAATACTTTATACGGAAGGCAGAGGGTGATCTAATGACATTTATATGCATATAGTCCCCAAGTGTGGTAGGTATTGCTTTAAGATGATAAGATTACAGCATTTCACAATAGTCTCTTTTATTTCTGAAGTATTTGTAGTTTGTTCCCAGCATTCTTGTTTTTGTAAGAATGCTGAGGATAAATCTTATACTATTGTAAACATCCATGTCATCTAATAATCAATCAGGAAACCAATCTTTTGATCAGCTAAATAATTTGCAGAATCAGTCGTCCGAGAGTGCTGCTCTCCATCACCGCGTTTACCATTAACCGAGATCCCAAACAACCCTGAAACTACAATTAAATAATGAAGCAAAGTTAATCAGTGACTCAATCAGCTGCTGAATACACATCCAAATCACCACCAATCACTTTTTAAACTGCTGTGATGCATGTGCCCTCAAATCTCCGTGCATGTTGAGTCCGGGGAGAATCGAGGCAAAGACAAGCAAAGCACACCTCAGCTCTCTTAAGTGGCTTCCATTCTCCAGACACTGATCTGATAAGATTGGAGCAAACCACACCAGGACTCTGTTTTCATTGTTTTCACTGCGGAATGAATGATAGCGAAGACATGTGGAGAATATTTGAACACTTTGGGCCCATCTCAAGGCACAACAAAAAAAGGAAGCAAATTCCACTAGAAAAGAAGAATTCAGGGTCACTTATTGGATTTAGCCACATCAGACTGAGCCACAGAAGCCAAAAACATCTGCTTCTCTTATTGGGCTTGGATGCAACCATGTGTACTCGGCAGTTGCCATCAGTTCTCAGTCAAACAAAAAAAGTTATTGACCCATGACTCAAGGACATAGACAAGAAATTATGACTGGTTCAATTTTACTGATTGACTAAAGATAGATTCAGATAAACTGAGCTGAAGGTCATGAAGCAGTACAAAGTAAGGCGTGAGCATAATGGAAATCCTCAGGGCTCTGGTAATATTTTATCCAATGACCCATCCTGACCCCTGGATGTCATAAACCCTGAGCACTGTCATAACGCTTAGTGTTGGAAAGGAGGTGGCTGAAGAAATGTTCCTAAATTCATTGACAGATGTTAATAAACTGTGTTACGTTGTGGTGCCAGACGCAGAACAATGAGAGAAACTGTTATTGTTGAAAACAAAGAATAAAGTGCCGATAAAGATCAGAGAAAGAGGTGGGGGGACACGGGTGAGCAGGTAGTAAAGTACAGTGGGCGGGGAGTGGACACAATGGGAGGGAAAGAAGGAGGCAGGAAGGGAGAGGAAAAAAGATAAGGAGGAAACAGGCAAAGGAATTTGTGGAACTGAAAACAGCAGAGGGTGTTTTAGGGGAAAGGGTGGAGCACTGAGCAGACAGCAAGGTTACACATGAGAAGTCTGAGGAGGAATGAGGCGAGAGAGAGGGAGAGACAGAGACGGGACAGAACTGGTAGAGTTGGTTGGTTGAAAGTTTCAATCTTACCTCACAGCTAATTACCATTTTCTCAGTGTGGAGAAAGAAAGTAAAGTCAGTGAGATAAACAGCAAACAGAAAGAACAGCTGAAGTCACGGGTCTCGAAAGCAGAAGTTGCAAGAGAGGAGGGAGAGACAGCAGTTACACCCGTGTGCAGGAGAGTCACAGAGGAAGGAAAACAGAAACGAAGAGACCAGGCCAGGAGGCGGGAGCTAAGGGGCCAAAGAGAGAAAAGAGCCGACACTCATTGACAAAGAAGACTTGGACTCTAACTCCGTGGACGACTGACATCAGCAAAACAGCCGACGAGGAGCGACAGTAAAGAGGTCACAGTGTGGCTTGCCTGAACGTGTCTGCTATGCAACGGAGACAGCTGAGATAGACACTCAAACAGTTCACAAATACAGCCTCCTGTTACTGCACCATGTTGATGAAAGAGTACCGTATATGCATGCCGCTGACTGTGGATGAGGTAAGTGTGTTTGTCTTTCCCACGCTCACACACAAACAGACACACGCTCGACCCTGCAACTTTCAAATTGAAAAAAAAAAACAAGAGAGAGGGCTTCATTACGAATGTGAAAGCGTCGTTTCAACTTGTAATCTTCACAGCGTTCATGTGCCGATAAGGAAAGTGCCAGCAGAGCACACAGACCTCCTGCGGCTGCTCTGTGGGGGCTTTGGCACACTGGGTGGCGAAGTGTGTTCGGCGCCGATGGGCCCGGCCAATCTGACGGCGCCAACGCACAACACCTGGCTAGCAGCATCATACCGTATCGCTGCCGTTGCGTCTAAATTATCTCCCCATCTGTGTGCTTCTCTACTTCCCGTGCTTGTGTTAGCACTCCCAGCACACGAACTAGTCAGACTGGTTTCGAAATTAAACAAAGGGATTTGCCCCGAAGGTTAATCAACAAAGCCAATCCAGCAAAAGGGAAAAGGGGCTGGTGGACGCGGGAGTTTCATGCGGCACAACGTCCTTCAAAAGCGATGTCCTCATCACATCCCATACCATCCTCCATCCCCCTCCCCCTTCTTTTTCACCTGTTACCACAACAATGACAGTGACAAATAGCAGTCCAAATAGGATTTACAGTATCAGTACGAGGCACACAGAAACTTGAGTTTGCAGCAAATCCTCTTTGGCCTGACTGTAATGTAAGTTTAAGTGCGGCTTATTTGAGGCAGTATCAAGTCGTGACAGTTACCTCAGTTCAAGCCATTTACAACGTCCTAAACCTTGCTCCACTTTACAGGGAACAGTGTTGATTTTCGGCTGTGAAATAGCCGGCAGTATTTCTGTAACTGCAGCACAATGCGGCTCACCTGTGTGAAGGAATAATCGCTGCTGGTGGAAAAGCTGACGCCTCAGCGCTGCAGGTGTGGTTGATGGTTTGATCTCTGAAATGCGTTCGAGCAAGACAGCGAAGAAATCCGTGTGTCTGCGTGTGTGTGTTATGACACAATAACAGTAAATCAGTGTGTTGTTAAATGTGTTTTTGATACGCTAATCAACTAGAAAACGTTTTATTAATAAAGCAAAACACAGGTGTGGATTAGTATTTAAGCCCTTTTAATATGACACAGGAAGTCGAAGGGTTTCAGTTGATTGTAGTACAAATATTTCGATTTTGGCTTTTGACGAGTCAGCATTGTGTCAAACGTATAAGAGAGAAAAATACAAGTCCAGATATGAGACAGATGCAGGGAAGCTGAGGAAACAGTATTTCACAGCTGTGACCATGCATACAGTCAGCGTTGAGCACTTAGAAAAGCCATGTCAGTTTCAAACAGTTTGGCATGAATGAGTTTCAAGACTTTCATACTGTAATTCACCGATTTAACAGGAATACGTGTTTTGCAAAGCTGTCTAATTTCCACCGTCAGTGTGATACATAACAACTTCAAGTGTTTACTCTCATCACAGGTTTTTAACAGTTCCTTTGAAGCGTATTTTAATTGTAACGTCTTTCATTTTCACTTCGTGAAACTGCCTGCAGATCTCCACAGCGATAAGATGATATCTATCCTCAGGCATTTTTCACAAACACATTAATTGTAAACATATCCTCACCTAATATTAAAAGGCAGTAGGAGGAAAAAGATTACAAAAGCTGTCAGTGAAAGTATCTTAATACATGGCTCGTCACAACCGTTCCAAGTACATAATGATTTACAAAGTACACATTGACTTAAGCCCAGTCTCTTCTCATTCCTAAAGGTTTATATTCTAGACAAAGATTCACAATCTGTGTGGAGGAGGAGCTCACACTCTCTAGTCTGTTAGTCTTAAGGTGTTTTAAAAGCACCCATTGCTATGATTAATTAAGTCCCACAAATATCCAATAAGTAAATATTGAATGTTGACATTCCACAGAAATTGGAACAAGAAGGAGGAGGGTCACATGATGTCAACAAGAGAACAGTGAAGGATGGCGAACTGATGTCTGCCCTCCCCTTTTTCTCCTTCTCCCCATTTTTCTCCATTTTTAACTTTAATTAAAATAATGCTTTAGTGGCACACAAATATAGGGCAACAAAATGAATGTGGTGGTCACAGCAGAACATTTTAGTTGTTTATGGTATGATTTCATTGCTCTTCATAAACACTTTAAAAACAACGTTCAGCAAGTTATTTGTAATTAAATCAAACAAAACACTTCACACTGTAACAAGGTTCGGAAGGAAAATAAATAGGTTTATGGCATCATTGAATTTAAAAAGCCAGTAATATTTGTGAATTGTTGAAAAGACAACATCGACTGGTGTCGGGCTGAGCTCATCAAGGAGGCAACACCAGATGCCCGAAGGCCTCAGCCCCTTAGAATTTAACAGAAAACACTCGCCAGCATCAGGGGCGAAATAGAGCTGCAGGAGAAAGCGCTCTCTTCACCCCTCTAATTTAGATTCATTCCCCCTCACTAGCTTTATTAAATTTTTTGATATGGTCATTTGAGGGAAATCTTTATACACAGTGAGTGAAATAGTGACCCTATTTAAAAAATGAAGAGCAAACACGAGGCTGCACTGAGTAACGGCCTGTCAGGACAAAGCCAGACTCAGCAACTGTGGCGGAAGCAGCTGCCAAGAGATTCACTTTCGTCACTCTCGCTTGGTCCTTCCTCGCACTGGCTCCTGGTCATCACAGTTTCCTCAGTGTGGTGTTTGCAAGACAGACATCAGAACACATGCTGAAGTGCTCTTGGGCAAGACACTGAACACCAACTTAGGCTGTCAGTGTCGTGTGAGGGTGAATTAGTGAAAGTGAAGCAGTTTAAAGTGTTTTGGGTTCCAATAAGGCGGAGAAGTGCTTCTGTATGTAAGTGAATTTACCAAAGGTGCCTCGTCTTGCCAATGACTCTAAAACTGTGTTATTATTATTTCAGTGATTAAAAAATAATGAGGGCTTATCTGCCCAACACTTTTTGAATTAAAGTAAGTAACTGTATTTAACACGCGCCACTTCAGGCAGGATCTTGAGGATGAGGACGGCACTTTTGATTTGTGCTTCGCATTTGCTCTCCAGTCATCTTCTCTCCCTTCACCTTCCTATCCACCATAAACTCCAACGCCATATTCTTTCCTCTGACTCCAGTACAGGATTGGGCAGCTCTACATGATCAGCAAGCACAGCTGTGAGCAGAGTGACGGAGGGGACGGGGTGGAGGTGGTGAAGAATGAGCCCCAGATTCACCCCAAGCATGGCCCAGGGCAGCTGACGGAGAAGAGAATCTACCTCAACAGGTATTGTCGACTCTGACGATGTGTTGTGTCACTTTGCTATTGACATGCTAATTCAAGTGTGAGTGTTTCCATGAATCTGTCAGTTCTGTTTTAACGATTGTGTCTTATGATTGGACTGTTTCCATGTGAAACTATCCTGTATGACCTTTAAATGCAAGGTGCATGCATCACCAGTGACAGGCAATACAACATCCAAAGTCTAAGGCCCCTCTGAAGCATGTTGAGGCCTATACTGTGGAGTATCAGCATAAACAATATTTTACCATGAGCTCATTATGCTGTAATCTCCCCAACGGTTCTCACTGAGCAAGTGCAGTATTACAGAAAAAACTCAATACAGTAAATATACAGTAAGTATATGTTCAGATTTCCCAGGCAGTGACAAAAAGAAACTGAAAGTGCTTAACACTCCAACAATACATGACAAAAAACAATGGTAATTTAAAGTTCTTACAATACCTTAATAATTAACACTTTAAACAAACTTTTAATGTCAACATATGTACACAACACTTTATTAATGTTTTACAGAGCATAATGGGATGTTTTTTGAAAGGACAGGGTTACAGGTGACAGGTTAAAATCCAAGGAGTGAAACACTCTCATGTTTGTAGAATACTATATATTTTTGTCTAAAGATGGCATAATCATACATTTTAGAAGATGGTCACATGCTTGGAATCATCTTTATCTGACAGTGTCGTTACCAATATAGTTAACGCAAGAACATTAGACTTGTTATGTAGATTCATCTACTAAATATGGCCACAAAGGTTTTTAAATATATTATTATTCATAACATAAAGCCCCAAAGTACTAAAACCTACAATGATTAATTTTTTTAAACTGGTTTATCATTGTCAAGAATGAAGAGCTTCAAATCTGCTTGTTAATGATTTGTTCAAGGGCGTCAAAAGTTCATGTTTATAACACAGGCAAAATATAATCACAATTGCAGATCTGATTAGAGCCATTGTGCGCGTTATCATTCATTATCTGTTTTATATACCATGTATGAATACTTTATGGAAATTATAGTGGTTGACAAAGCATTATTAAACACTTAATGTCATTATGAGCTAACAGCTATATGATAGTGTGCTATAAACTACTGTATTTTACAGTACTTATCATTCTTACAAAGGGGGGGTGCTAAATCAAATGCTACCGAAAGGATTTTTGAATTCGCTTCATGCTGAAGTGACGGGATTGTTTTCCAGTGTTAATTTAAGCTGCAGATGACTAATGTAGGAAGTGTGTGTGCACAAGAATTTGACGCTGCGTAGCTACTGTGTTTGCTATTGTTCCGAAAGATTGCGTTTTATCTGCTTTGTGCTCACGTTGCATGTGAGTCATTACATTTTTGTTTTTGTGAAAGCAAAACCAAAATGCTCTTTTAACTCCAAATTCAAGTCTTAACCCAAAGTTAACCTCCCTCATTACTCTAATAAAACCTCAACTCTTATTCTAATCACCACTAAAACCCAGGGCATAATCCTAAAATAAACTCCTAAAGAAATTTTCTGAAAGTTCTTACCGTGGAGGATTTTCCATAATCTTTATGTGCTGGTGGGACATTTGGTGCTCATTAGAAAAGCATACTGTAATAAGACACCCTACTACACACACTGGAATAATACACACGCAGAGTACAGTGACCGAAGAATGCGTTTTACGTCAGTCATCCGTGGCCTTGAAGCTACAATAACAATTCATCAGCGCAGGTGTAAATGGGACTGAGTCACACAAAGGAACGCTGTGGTTAGAGTTGCCTACAGCTGATCTGGCTATAAACGGCAGCGAAACCACTGATCTCTCCATCTCCCTCCCTAATCCTTCTCTTCCACTTTTGTTTTTAATTTCAGTAAACTGCCGTCCTGGGCGAAAACGTTTGTCCCACGCTTCTTCTATGTGACAGAAAAGGCCTGGAACTTCTACCCATATACCATTACAGGTGCTCGTGTGTGCCATTTGTTTCTGTAAAACACCAGGTCACTTTCATTTTAAGGCATTAAACGAAATTTAAAGTTATTGTTTACCATTTTACCATTGTTGTATGCATGTGTTCCTATGTGGAAATATATGTGTGTCTGTATATGTGTAAGACTGTTTGCTCATGGACCCATAACTTTTTCTCCCCGTCAAAATGGAACAACCCTGGTGCTGCAGAGTATTCAGTAAGTATTTTAACGTATCATTTACAGTACATAAATGCAACAATGCTCATCTCTTTCTATTATCAGTAGATCTAATCTGCACTCTGCTTCCACTCCCTCCCTCTTTTTTACTTCTTGTCACCCTGTAGGTATCATTCCTCCCCAGGTTCAGCGTCCGTATTGAGACGAGATTCGAAAACAACAACGGCGATAACAGCAACGTGAGTATGAGTGAGAGCGAGCCAGTGGAGAGAAAGACAGAGTGATTAGAGAATGGGGGGAGGACGAGAGAGACAAAGGGAAGTAGAGAAATAGCAGTTTTTTTTCCACGGTGCAAAGAAAATGTTCATCAGAGTGATGTGCCCATTACAAGGAAAACAAGCAAAGCACAAAATGCAGTATTGGCAGATCTATTAACTAGACATGCAGCTTGGTGAGCAAGGCTGCTATACTGAATTTTTTTCAAATGCCAAGGCCGACAAAACACACACACACACACACTCACGCTCAAACAATTGCAACGCTCTCATGTCTGCACTGTGCAGAAAACAAGACACTAGATCCAACATGTCAAAATTAAGACGTGTGATTATGAGGCTTTATGAAAGGTGAAACCTCCAGCAATCATGCAATCATAGCAGAAATGATTTATTAGTCAGCTGATGTGTCACCCAATAGAAAAAACTTTTGTTTTTAAATACACTAAATTTTGCATTGAATTGTGAAGATGTTTTGCTGATTTATGGCTAAAAAAATGTCTTTGTTATCTTTATTTTCTGAAGCTTTGCAAACCTATCAGTCTGAAAATAATCAGCTTATTACTTTATAAGAAAATAAGTCATCTTTACATGTAGTTCTCTATTAATTAGCAGTAAAATGCTACATACAGTATATTACATGATTAATAATTTGAAGCTATACTAAAGCATAAAAACAAACTCAATACATAGATTTCCTGTGTCTCTGTATGAATATCTACACCACGCACAACATACAGAGACAGTGATGAGTGGCTTGTGCGTGAGCCACGATCCGAGCACATTGTAAACAGCAACACAATGCATCCCACTAATGCAACACATAGCATAAGCTGGAGCATGACCTTGAGCAGACACAGACCAAAGAAAGCTCTGCATGAGCGTAACGGGGTTTCATCTAACAGCAGGTTCTTCTCATTTGTTAGTTCTCAACTGTGAAATGAACAACTACAGCGGGGCAATAGAACACATTTTAAACAAGGTCACAAAAGTGCAGCCTCCCCTGTATCCCGAGCTTCTCTCTTTATAACTCTTCTTTTCTCCCCCCCCGTCCCTTTAATATCCCTCATGCGTCCTTGTTTCTCCCTTTGCCCCCTCCTCTTCTCTCTTTACTCCAGTGTAAGTTGCTCTAAGCGCCCCAGGGTGGGATATAGTGATGGGTGTTATGGTGTGTGACCTCAGTTTTCTACGCAGTTACTCATCTCCTCTCATCCCTCTCTCCACTGAGTGAGTGACTGTGTGTGTGGGAGAAAATGCAGCGAGCGCGTGTGCATGTGTATCTGCTCTCATTATACTGTATGACCTCCCCCCATCTGTCTGGATGTAGGTGTTTGGGGACACGCCGACCCCAGCAGAGAATGTGTGTTTCCTGGACATCCTGAGTGACCCCATTCCTGAAAAGCACTACAAAGAATCAGAGGTAGGTACTGTACTTTTACTAAAACGCAAACATGCAGGCGTGCAGTTCAAAAACAAATTTGAAGTTAGACATATCAGCTATTTGATATTTAATAAAATGGATTTAAAAGGGGGCCATGTGCAATAATAAACATAAATGTTTAAGCTGAATTCATTGCATCAGAGAAAGCTCAAAGCTACATTTCATCTGCCGTCCCCATGGCAGGTCACATCAGAACTCATGATTACAATGACAACAAGAACAGTCAAACCAGGAACAACCAACAATCAATAACACAAGACACAACACATGATAAACATAAACATTAGCATAAGGCATAAAGGCAACAAACAAAAGGTAACAGAGGAACGTTTATTTGACTCTTGCACAAGGGATTCCAACTACACCAACTGTTAAGTTACAAATTGAATACTTACAGCTTTTACTTGTTAAAAAGACAGCTTTTACTTGTGTATGTATTAAACAAAAAGCTTATTTTTTAATTTGTGAGCCTCAAGGCGTCACAAATTAAAAAGCAGGGGAGGTCAAGCTACTTACCCTTGCATTACATTTTTTAAGCTAAGCTAATCATCTTATCACCTTGTGGCTCCAGCTCCAAACCTTGTCCACATACATAAGTTTTATAAGATTTATGGCATGCTTCTTATGGCAGGCTCCCCAAGCATGCTGTAATTACATATGCATGATCTGGCATGTTCCTGAAATTTGAAACATCCTGATTTGCAGCCACACTGACTGCATTCTGCATGTGGATTTTTTTGGGTTATTAGTTCTATTGTCAGTTGCGTTTTCCTCCAATTCCTTTCCAAAATACGTTAGTAATAAGAAAGCAATTTAAAGACCTAAAGAACAAGAAACTAATCTAAAGAAATCACACAAGCATATAGTCACCGTAAAGATTTACCTAAGAAGCAGCACGTTCAGCTTTGCTTGCGTTTTCCTTCTGCAGCAGCATTTCAGTGGGCTTCTTTAAATTATTCCACAGTCCCCACTATAGTGTGCAAGGACAAGTGCTGCAGAGCAGAGTTCACACAGACAGCATGCACACATCCACAGGGGAGCGCGTGTACAGATTGCTGCATAGATCACACTCAGATCTTAAATCTTCCCATCTAATTTCCAGAAAGAAAAGCAAATGTATTTTCCAAAAATGTCAAACCATTTTCCTAAAGAAACAATTACTCAGAAATATGTTGACAGCAGCTCCTAAATGATGACGTAAAATTGCAAAAGCAGCTTTTTCTTATTTATTTATTACTATAAAGTCACTGGCTTTGTATCTGAGTGAGTATACATCACCCACATGCCAGATGCTCATTCTCTGCCCTCTGGCAATTTACACTTCTTTATTGCCACGAAGTCCTTAGAGACACAGGTCAATTCGCAGGACTGGTTACAGAGAAGCACAGAGGCAAGCGCACACATACATTAAACATAATGTGGACAAGCGAACATGCATGCACAAGCAAACAAACACCTAACGCACCAGTTCCATGTGATGTGACGCAAAGAGGACATAAAATCAAATTCCTTCCAATCGTCCTTCGGTCACAGATGCATAATGATTGTTATCGCACTTTCTTACCATGGGCTGTATTGAGCAACAATCTGCTCCCACACACATATCGCTGCAGTTGTGCTCCTCGTGCACACAGGGCTGACATGCATTCATAGCTCCCCCTGAAGACTCCTCACTGGGCCAAAGTTTCTGCAGACTCAGCAAGTAGTGTATAGACCCACTGTGTGCTCTGTGCAGGATCTGAGTCACTGGCAGTCAAGTAAAACCGGCCGAGGGCCCCTGCAGAAAGGCTGGAGAGACACCCACAAGCCCATTATGTGCTCTTATAAAAGAGTGCAGTGCAGCTTCGAGGTCTACGGCTTCCAGACCAGGACTGAGGATTTCATCCAAAAAGTGAGAAATATTTTTCTCCGGCATGCCTTTTCCCTGTGCTGATGTAGAAAGGTTTGGATTGAGATAAGGTCTGCAGTTGTGATAATGAGCAGTTATGCAGCAGGTGTAATACAAGCTGAAAAAAATCCAATTTTACGTTAATTGGATTTTATAAAGTGCTCGGCTCTATTTGAGCATTATTCCTACATGTCGTTTTTTCACTACTAGTGTCCAATTCTGACCAATTATCCTGATCAGTTATTTGTTATGTAAATGTGCAAAACTGTAACATCCAAATAAATCATTACTGCACAATTTCTAGACTTTATATTTTATACAGAGCCCCTCAGGAAGAAATCTGTTACCAGTCAGTGTTACCAGTGTTTTAATATTATCCACCATTAGGTCAGAGATCTTAGGTTTACATCACAAAACAAAGAGGCCTTTATTCTTTTTTTAGTCTGATAAAGGAAACCAATTCAAGGAAAGGAAAACTGAAAGCACTAAAGGCAAACCCAGCAACACCCATTACTGTAAACCGTAGGAATGTAGTTGTAACACAGGCTTGGTCCAAATATTTTCAAGATAAGTTTTCACATATCTATGTCTAGAAATTGTTTAAAAGTCATTTTGACTTTTGTCATTTTTGATGTAATGTAAATTTGTTTTATTTAGCTTTGTTTGTTTTTGTTGCTTGTGTTAATTTAGAACATCCGGGACATTCTGCTGATTGGTCACAGACAAGCAGTCGCGTGGACGGACGAATGGCACGGTGAGTGAGAAATACAAACACGTTCTACAGGATAAACGCTATGAAGTCATGCAGTTGTAAGCTGTTGCATTTTTACCTACATGATATTTAAAAATGTTGCATTACTTTTAATGTAACGTGTGATTTTGCACTTGCTTGCTTTTCCCATAGGGCTGAGTTTGGAGGAGGTGCGAGAGTACGAGCAGACGATGCAAGAAAAGACCAACAACAAAGTCAAATCTAGTCTGAACAACACAGGTGAGGTTGCAGCACCTGACCTGCACCGTACTGAAATATCACAGGGAAGGGAGGGGAGACAGACAGGGGAGAGGAGACACAGTCCATCTGGGTGCGAGAGCAAACGTGGGATTGCAGGACCCAGGGATGAGATGAGTTCCACATGTTTATTTTTTGCTCTTAAGTAAGTCATTCTTGCTTTTAATTTCACTTTTATAAGCAGCAGGACGTGCAGAGAAAGTACAAAGGGGCAAAACTCCCTGATTCACATCTAAAAGCAGACATTTTTACATCATTAGGAATTTACAAAACAGGTAGTTTGTATGAACAGTATTTTTAGTCCTGTAGAGTGTGAGTAGCTCTGTAAAGCCAGCAGCAGCTGGTTGCACCACTAGTGTCTTAGCCGTGTCCTACAAGTACCCAGATGGCTGGTGTACATCTGTGTAAAAAAAATGAAAGGGAAGAGCAGACAGGAGGCATTTCACAACACAAGGAGCCATGAGGATGGAGAGACAGTGGGTGCGTGCACAGAAAAGGACGACAGAAAGACAGATGTACACGGGAGAAGAGTGCGGACTGGCTTGTGAAGTGATAATGCCACTGCGTCGCTCTGATAAACAGTGCAATGCAGCCACCTGCTGAACTCTCTCCATCACCGCCCCTCTCAACATAAATAACCAGCCATTGCAGCACTTAGCTGCAAATGTCAACCCTGGCGGGGGTCTGCGTTTAGGCAGATGTGTGCGCGTGCACGTGGCCACCATGCCACCTTCTGGCTAGTCCGGTGAACCTCAGCTGGATGTGAGCCGTGTCAAAGGTAGAATTCCCAACATGGCCTGTAGCACCTTGCTGCCTGTGTTCTCTCTATGTGTGTGTGTGTGTGTGTGTGTGTATGTGATGAGACATATGAAACTGCAACAAATCTGCAGTCATTGCTCAAGCTGCTGCAGATCGCTGCACCATCATGACCCCCTGCAGGCCAAATTCTGCCACTGCATTTATCTCTGCACAGACTGAGTGATAGTTTTTCATTTGATTCAATTCATTCATCTGCTGTAATAAAAGTAAATGGATGTCATTTACTCTAGAGAATCTAATAAAAGTCGAGTGTGTGAGCTGAATACCAATAAGGGGTTTAACTAATGGGAATCTAAGTGTACAGCGCAGATCTTAAGTAAACCCCAAATAAATTGACAGCTCTTCCTCTGTTACTCCTCTTCTTCGTAGCGTCTCTTTTGCTTTTGTTAGTCTTTTATCATTGTCATGTTGTTACGTTTTTTTGTCAAGTGTATCTCATTGTTTCTCCATCTTGACGTCAGTTTTAATTTGCACTATTGGTGCGACATGGAAAACATTTGTTTGTCAAATAAAAAATGTGAATGAAGGAAAAAAAGAACAATGTTTTAAATGGGGTTTCTCTCTCACTCTCCATCTCAGGGCAAGTGGCTCCCACACGCCCCGCGTTCGCTCGCTCCATCTCTGCGACAGATGAGCGTACCCTAAAAAAGATGGGAGTGACGACCTTGTCTGACCCCTCAGCTTCCTCTGTGCCACACAGTCCCATGCGCCTCCACTCCACCCCGGAATGATGCCACACAAAGTCCGACTGTACAAAGGAGATATACAGAAACCTCAGCACGCATTCACAAGAGTCACGTAATGTGATCTCTACAGTGACATGTCCCAAAATATGTAGTTTTACATCCAAAGGAAACAAAATCCATCATCACAGCACTACCAAAGTTTGTTGTTATTTTTGGGGGGGACGTCTGGTAACTATTCAGAGCCCTAAGCTCCCTGAAAAATGGAAAATAGTTTTTGTCTGCCTTAAACAAATGTGATGTGTTTAGTTTAGTGTATGGATAACTGTTTCCCTCTGTTCCCAGTCTTTGTGCTAAGCTAAGCCAAGTCAGTACTGGATCTTAATTCATAATTTGCATGTATATGTTAAAGTGGTATCAATTTTCTTACCTAATTTATGTTTATGTTTTCCAGAGCGTTTTAATATGTTATTAATATGTTAATAAGACTACCAAAGAACTACTTCTAAGAAAAAAACACTTTGAGTTGAACATTCCATGATAGTTTCTGCAGTTGCCTTTAAAAAACCTTCCAGTGTCTTCATCAGCCTGTAAATGCCGCTTGTCAGCTCTTTCTCAGGCAGCTACTCAACAATAGTGGAACTCAGTAAGCACCAGCAGAGCTCTCCGATTGCTCGCCAGCCCCCAGCCAGCAGCCCACAGACAGATGCATAAGGAGTTTAATAGAGTGAATCTAATGAGAGAAAGAAGGGGGGGGGCTGTCAATGCTATAGATCTGCTCTCCTCTCTACCTCGGCCAATAGGTCAGACCAGGTGTATTGACAGAGGGCAGTGACACGTTGTATTGGTTCCTTGATCGCTTAGCTGAGAGCTTGAAATGGGTTAAGCCAGGGCTAAACTTCAATTATGAGCTAATGATTTATAGGACTGTTTGCTTTATTTTTTATGTACATAGAAATGGGTTCTCATTGCCAGGCATCAACAATGAAAGTTGAAGTGATGTTGACAATGCAGCTTTCTGTTTTCTTTTCTCAAAATAAAATTCACTTTCAAAGAATAAAATTTAACCAAGTAGAAAATGTAAGTGGAAACAATACTGTGTAGTCTTTTATAGTGGATTTTTCAATAAATACATATTATTTCCCAAGAATATTTGCTGGTGTCCCATTTTATGCAGACATGCTCAAGAAGATAAATTGACCCACAGCGGTCATGTTTGACCACCACCGGCCTGAAACGGTGGATCAGCTGATAGCACATCACACCCCTCACATGTAATCTTCTCACCAATGTCACACGTCTGTGTCATGTGAAACAAGCTGCAGCAGCGTTGGACTTGTGAAGAGGCAGCCAATTGGTCCGGCTTGATTTGGATCTGTAGCATGTGGCAGTTTTCTGCAAGACAACGGAAGAAAAGAATGAGTGATTAACAGCGATGCGTGGTTGTGAGTTGGGCGTGTGTGCATGTCTGTCATCGCCGTGTCACTTTATTGTTCAAGACTTCAGGACAAAGACCCATCCGCATCACGGAGAGACTTAGACGTTCCTGTGATTGACGGGCACGGCAGCCTGCTTTGAATGGTGCACTAAATAGCTCACATTATGGGGCTCATTATGACTTCTTTTATCCATACAAATCAAGAGCCAGCATGACAATTTGTTATTAGTTTCCCGACAAAGGGCTGCAGACGTGCATTCACATACACACACAAACACAAATATATGCACGCAAAACTCTCTCAATGTCTCTTTTTACAGTAGCAGCAGGATGCTGATATGAAAGAGCAAGTGCTCAACACAGGCAGCAGTGTTCACAAGTGCTGCAGAGGGAGCACAGACTGCTGGCTACACTGCATTAACATTACCTCTCTTTACTTCTTTGTCTCTGCCATTAAATTTTCTTCTCATTATTGTCATCTTCTCCTCCACTCATTCTCCTTTCTCTCTGTCCTTATCCTTTATTCTGCCTCTCTCATTCTTGAAATTTCCCTTGATCTCCCCCCCTTTTTTTTTTTTTTTTTTGTTGCGTTCATCTTTATCTGTGCGTCCTCATACACAGTTCTCAAGAGGGCCTATAAAGAAGATGTAGTGTGTTCATTATATGGAAATGTTCCCCGTGGTACATTATCATAGATCCTGACCCAGTAGCACTGAATCATCCTGCTATTCCCCGTTCACCCATCAGACCAGCATGGCACAGGAAAGACAGGACGCTCTCTAGAACAGTATGCAGCCAGCTGCACTGTGCTGTACTCTACACCTTCAGTTTGGGCACACAGAGGAAGTGAGGAGAGCAAGAAAAAAGAAGAAGCTTAGATTAAAGAAAAAGATCACAAGTAGGATTAAAGGAAGTAAAGCGAGAGTCTGTTTGTTCTAGCAAAGAAAAGACTGAAAGGCATGTATGTCTGGACATAAATTCTCCTCCACCTTAATGGCATTTTGCCCAACCACCCTAATGTACAAGCTTCTCGTCCGGATCAATATGCTCTCCATTGACTAGACGGACAGTAATGCAACAGCCTCATTTGTTTGAAGATGTGTGCACGTGTGTGTGTGTGTGTGTGTGTGTGTGTGTGTTTAAAGCTGATCTCCATTTCCTGGGCTGTGCAGTATCCTTAACTCAGCCATTAAAGCCGAGTGACCATTAAGCCACATAGTTTAGCATGTCACTAACTTAATCGCTTAGTCCACATGCCAACGTTGATTTAATAAGGTTTCAGTGTGTGTGATGAAGGGGTTGTGCAGATAGGGTGACATAGTGTACATAAATGTTACGTGGGAATATTTACGTGCCATTGTGAAGTTATCTTGGTCCGATATGGCGTGTGTGTCTGAATTCCCATGAGCGTGAGCACTTCATAAAACTAAATGTGGAGGCCAAAATACTTATGCTCCCTCATTATAGTGTCAGCAATAGTTTTTTAGCTCACTCAACCACATAAATGACTTCAAATCCTCCGTGAATTAAGCTTCACCACTGGGAAACCAATTTGTAACCTCTGCCCAGTAATACGTTAACTGGACTTTATCTGGGGACAGGAAGAGTGTAAAATTCATACAGTATCTGAGAGAACTAATTGAACCAATTAAGAAAGTGACTGTGGATTACTGCGGGACTGAACATGCACATCCCCACCGGACTACAGTTGGAGACCACTGCTTCCACGCGATAATGATTGTCATTGTGAATGGATGGCGGTGCATCGTTTCGGCGTGCTGCACAACAACATTCCCAGACTCAGCCGGTTTGCCGTGAACACTGATGTGCTTTCCCCTTCCTTAGCAGCTGATCCCAGGGTTGCTATTCTGGGCAGTAATTAATTGCATGCGGGTAGAAGAAAAGTCAAGGATAAGTGTTAAAACTGTTCCCTGCCTTGTACATACTCTTACATCACACGCAAATACAACGGCGGCGCTCGTTCTTCACACAAACACACATTTGCTGGAGGAAACAAAAAGCAAACAAGTATAAACAAGAACATACACAGAAACTTGGAACTTGAAAATAAGAGCCTTGGGTACTTCATGCTTTAAATATCTTAATCAGCAAGTCCATAAAGCCTCCCAATTTTAATTGCCCCGCCATGACTATTAATTACATAACAGCCACTGCAGACAGGGTGCCCATATGTCTGCTAATAGGAGAGGATAGATTAGAATGGTGAGTACAATACATTAGCATACAGTGTTTTTTTACTGATCTACAAAAGTAGAATTACATTTCCTCCCCAGGATTTACATGCAAACAGCATTTCTTTTCTTCGGAGCTCCAAGGCACAATATAAAACAAATGGTAGGCGAGACTCCTCGTACTTAAAGCACAATTTGCTGCACCGTATTGTTGTAAAGAAGCTTCATGTCAAACACAGTGACATATTGCTGTGAAAGACGCTCCAGGCTACATGGACAGTGACTGTGTTGTTCTAGAGCTGAGACACTGTCACTGAAAGGACAACATGTACAGTGGGGATAATAACAGGTTACGAAATTGACCTTGTTCTATTGGAAAAGCTCTGAAATCTCACTGCACGGTATCAGTTCGGCACCATGTGGCCGACAGCAGCTGGAGAAGATGAATTTAGTGCCAGAGAGTCAGATATGAAGCTCAGCTGTTAGAGACCAAAGCAGAGCTAAAAGTGTCAGAACAATTCTCCAGTAATTGGGATTGTAGTGACTTTTTCTTTAACATACAAAGCACCATCATATCAACTTTAAAGGTGATGAAATTTTAGTCTCTATAACTCGTATCCACTGCTCGCAACGCATTAAGTTTTGAATTTGGACGATTTGTAAAAAAATGAAATAATAATCCAAATCGCACATCATTGAGCTGATGCTGTCCACATGCATAAACTGTAGGCAGCCGCAGTTTGTTACACATTGATCGTTGAAAGGCAATTTACCACTAAGAGCAACAAGCACAAACAACAATAATTCAATACCCTGGTATCAAATACAACCTTCTGTGGTGTCTTCATTAAAAGGAGACGTTTAATACTTCTGGACAATGTGTGTCTTTGTGTGAACAAAGCCAGACATGAATTCAACTGTATTCGAAAGGTCCAGGTCTTTAGTAAATCCAGGTCAAAATTAAAACATAAAAATAAATGGAACATTCCAAGCAACTCTGCAAAAGCATCAACCCTTTGATTACAGTTAAATATAAAACCAAGAAATGAAGTAAAGGCGGAAATCTGCCTAGAGCAGGCCTTTTTTAAAAACTAATTGTCTACAATAAAAAGGAATAGTAAGAGAAAGCGCTGACTCCTCTCAGGGGGTTAAAGGCTTTGTTGGTTGAGATACTGCATACGACTGCATATTCAATCTCAGCTAGTTTGTCAGGGGGCATGTGGAAGGTTCAATGGTCTCAGAACCTTCTTTCCACCAAAAGAGACGGTATGTTTGGCATACACTCAATGCTGAACGTCACAAAGATCATCCCCACCGTGAAGCAGGGTGGTGGCAGCTTTAGACTGTGGGAATGTTTCTCTGCAGTCTCGAATATGAACAGGTGAATACAGCAGCGTGCAGATGTGCAAAGCTGAGTAAGACGTACAGTAACCACAGAGACTCAGGGCATCTACTACTGACTTGAGGGAGTCAGTTTTAGATTTTTATTGCAGACGTCAGTTTTCTCTTTGACATGAAAAAGTCTTTTTTTGGCTTCTTAGTGTCAAAGAAGCCTCATTTGACTGGCCAGGATTTATAATCTTAATAAAAGGAAAAAACATTCAGTAAACCTTTACAGACAGTGTAGAATATTTCAATGATGAAAGCCTTTTTTTATTATATATTCAGATATCCAAGTATTGTGATGATGTAAAATTGTTTTGGCCACGGTCCTAACTGCATGTGTCTTGTGTACTCTTCTCTCTGAGTGGACCTGTGAGTCTGTCATACAAGGTGACAGGTTGCTCCTGACTGGCTGTACAGTGAGACACAGACACACACACGGTGTGTCAGCAGCTGATTGTCTCTTCACTGACAGTTGAGGATGACACTGAGGCACCAGTGGACCTGCACACTGGAGCAGAAGGATTCTTCATCTCTGCCAGCTCGCCTGGACTTTTGTCTCTATTAACACTAAGAGTACATCTGTAGGGTCCTTGTATTTATTCACTATTGCTCATCCCATCCAGGCATGTAAAGAGGGATGAGCTGCCCATTCTAATTATTTCACCTGTATTTGGCCTAAACAAAAAGCAGACTGGCCATTTTTTTTGTCGGTTTCTCTGATTTTATCCATCAGTGTGACAGAGAACAGTTCACATGGTGTTAAATGTGTGTGTCACTGTGTATTATTTGGGGGTGTAATTTGAGAAAAAACCAGTGCAATCCTCTGTAAAGTCTTAGACAATATGGTAATGACTACCCAATTCTTAATTCCATAAAAACACCCACATGCTTTTATTCTCCTGCTGCTCACATAACGTCTATTACAACTTTCCATAGCTCTAGGCCAAGCTTTCCTCTTGCTTTTGCTTCTCACCCTCCGTCTTTCTCTCTCTCTCTCTCATCTGCGCTCATTTCCAACTTTGCCACTGCACTCTGTTTTATTTCCAAATCAAAGTAATGAAATGGATCTTCACTGAGGTGATTTCGTAGCTAGCGAAGAGAGAGCTGTCATTACCGCATCATGCGAGGGGGACAATGAGTGAAATAGAAAAAACAGGAGGAAGGAGTGAGCAGAGAAATCAAAGAAAGGCGGCTGCTCCGCACGCTCATTTCAAGTTCAGCTGGATCTGTGCTGTAGCTGCTGCCTTTTGGGAGAAATCCACCCTTGAATACTGTTATACCGTTACAAGTCATCAGTCTGTGGTGTTCAGTGGATTTCAGGAGTTAGTTTGTCATGTAGCGTTGACATTTATACTCTACAATGGATTTTTCCCCCCTGTGATTGTTGAACACCGTGTACATCTCGAAAGAAGCTCCTGTTCTTTGTTTCTGAGGAGCTGCTGCCAAAACTAACAATGAGGCAGAGTGAGTGGGGGCTTTCGGTGTCTTGCCAAAGGACACATTGACATGTAGCCAGGAAGAACCAGGACTTGAACCACTGAGCCTGGGGTTCATGGATGATTGCTGCACCAACTGAGCTGCGCCCGTCGCTAATACTAACAAAAGTGGCTCAGAAATGCAGTTTCCAGCAGAAAAGCTGCCCTAAAGAGTTTGGCTTTTGCTTCTCTTTAAGCTGCATTGGTTAAAAACAACTCACTGAAAAACAAATGGCAGCATTTTAATTCATTAAAAGGAAATTTGTGTAAATTCCCTAAAGTTATTGGGGTGGAATGAAGTTTAAAGGAACCTGTGAGCCTGTGCTGCTGTGGGCCGCGGCGTTGCGCCGTCGTGTCTACCTCCTTCACCGGCATATTATAAAGACATCAGGGGAGCACCAGAGGCCGACAGAGACAAACAGGTCACCCTTACCTGGACTGCAGGATAAACGATTTCCCTCTACCGCTGCATTCGGTGCCTTATTTTCTCGCTTTCTATCTCCATCCCTCCTTTCACTGCCCCTCGTCGGCCCCCTCTCCTTTTCTGTCTGCACGTGACTGCTTCTTTACGTCCCGTTCTCTTTTCTGCCCACCATCCTCCCCAACCCAACCCCATGTTTGTGCCCTGCTCTGCGTCACACTCCCTCACCGCCCTTCACAACACAAGTAATAAAGAGGTGGCTGTGAGTGATAGTTAAGAAGGACGGCATGTACGATGACCTTACTCACAAATTGTTGCCTTATGTAAAACACGAGCGTCCTTGTTGCAGCAGCACAACAGCTCCTAGACACAGACCACAGCGTAGCATGAGCGAACACACCCTCACACACGCGAGCCTGTTGGATTGTTTCGTCCCGCTCTTTCAGCAGCAGCAGCATTGCACGCGTATTATCAACACTCGAGTTTGCCTGGTGGCATTTAACAGTAACTATAACTGATAGTGTTGCAGCCAAGTATAACACGCTGTTGCTTTTTTAGCTCTGACACCTTAGTCAGGTGGAGTAAAGAGGAAGAACATGCCCACAGCCTGTTGCTCTTCCACCGTCACAGAAAGGGTCAAATGTTGTCCGACTCTGTTGCCGCCGTTCGAAATGCACGTGTCCTTTTAAAAAGCCCTGGAGCTCTGGCATTTAACACTAACACAAGACAGGTGTCGTCACGCTTTGAGTCACCAGTGACACCTCTCATGTTTATGCATTTAATCTCATTCGCAGATGTATGATCATGTGCACAGCGTAAGCGTGAATGCATAGGTGTGTGTGTGTGTGTGGGTCTGTGCTGCCGTGGCATAAATCACTGGAGCTGAGCAGGGGGCTGGTGCTGCTTTCTCCATCTGTCTGCAGGGGTGAGGTATTTTACACTGATGATAGGGCGAGCGGAGAGAGGCGAGAACTAGTGAGCCGCGCTCGATTCGTGTGTGAGATGGACAGAAAAATAAATGCCGTGGTATCAAAGGGCAGCGTATGCATCGTGTGAGTGCGTGGAGGGACTCCGCGGGGGAAGGGATGCACTGAAACCTTCAGTTCACATAATCCACATCTCTGCAGGGCCTGTTGCTCACTACCTAAGATCTGCTTGTGTGAAATAGGCTCAGTGATCCAGCGCTGAGAAATAATGCTGCCCGTGTAATGTCTCTGCATGAACTCCTCCCTCTCCTGCAGGCTGGACACACATGAATGAGCACACTGGAAGCTAGAAACTCTGGCCACTTTGCTTCAGCAATAACACAAGATTTTTGGAATAAATACCTTGTTCAATCTACATGCATCACGATTCTTCAGTCCAAAAATTTGCTCAGTCTGTTGGACAGCAACTGCGTGTTACCTTCCTTCCCTGAGTCCTGCTCACCACCTCTCCACAGGATAAACCAAAGCAGAACAGGTCCTGGTGTGTGTAAGAGTGAAACATGAGATTCAATTCACAATTAGCTAGTACAAATGTGCTTTCATCACAAAGGTTTTTAAAATTATATTTTTGAGAAGGATGAAAACCTTTGCACTGCTTGAATTTCCATGATTTTTCTATTTTTTTAAATACACCTTTTTTATACTCCTGGTGATGAAGGAACTTTACATCCGATGCTTCACGGTCAGGCTGGACAAGCCCTTTGTCCACATGAGGCAAAGTTGCAAACTGCTATGCTGAGCTTAATCTGCCGAAGTGTCTTGAGCAAAGCAGTGAACCCCTAAAGCATCCACAGTCTGTCTGTACATCATTGAGCGTTGACAGCATCACCACTGGACACTTTGCCTTGTTGAGCAGCTTCTGTTCCAAAACAGAAGGAGCTTAGTGAAGAAAAAAAAAGACAATTCAAATCCTGGAATAGGTTCGCACCCTCATTTATGACTGTTGCTCATCCCTCCTATCAATGTGGATTACAGAGTGGTTGGTTGGTTGTTAAGGTAGAGAGAGCAGAATCTCTCCTGACAGACAACCAGTAGCTTACCACTGTGCAAGATTTGGTTCTGGGCTCTGAGATTAGCTCAAGCATGGCAGTGAGTCCTCGGAAGCATTCTGGAGGGCTTAAAGAGGCAGCCATCGAGCAGCAACACAACTGTGGAATCTGCAGAGTCCTGCCAGGATTTCCTTAACTCAACCTCAGAATTGGCAGCTGAAGGCTGCATAGTAACACTGTCACATGTTCCTGGTGCTTAAAAGAACTATTTCCATGTTGGGAAATCTGCTCATTTGCCTTCTGTCAGAGTTTGATGAGAGGATCAATACGAATGGCAGACTGTCTCCGTACAGTCAACACAGATGTTAGCTCAGCGAAACATTTAGAAACAGGACGAAACCATCATTTTGCCTCTGTGGATTAAAAACTCGCTCACCAGCGAATCGCAAAGTCAGTAACTGTAAGATTTTATCCTATTTCTAATGTGGCACTACAAGCTCAAAACAGAGTAGCTTCAGAAAACACGAGCAAATAGACAAAACAACAAATTCATTTAACTGACATCTAAACAATGCAGTTTGTCTTGTTTTGAGCACAGCCTCCAAAACTATAAAAGTCATTTTTAAACTTGCCATTTCCTCATCGTGCTGGACTAGCCTGCTGCTTAATGCAGCACTGTCGTTAATGTGCAGACATAGATG
Source organism: Channa striata (assembly GCA_033026295.1). Classification (NCBI taxonomy): domain Eukaryota; kingdom Metazoa; phylum Chordata; class Actinopteri; order Anabantiformes; family Channidae; genus Channa; species Channa striata. Next base: position 17,838,936 of record CM065175.1, on the reverse strand, counting down.
TGGTGTCAAACTTCTCCTCTCGTTCCCTGCAAAAGAGAAAATAGTCACATTGCCCCTACGAGTATTCTTTTAATACTATTGTGCTTGGAAAGGGCAATGCAGCATCCCAGCTGTTATAGGCAATGTGCAAGGACAAGCTGTTACTATCAAAGGGAGACAGACACCCTAACTATGTTGTTCAGAGTTTATTCACACTGCTGATCATGTGGGTGAGAGGGTTTGGTGGACCTTGGGCAAACATGTGGGTGTGGATATCCATTGTATACATGTTTGCACAGACAAACCCACTCATGTGATGAGGTCACTCTAATCTGTGAGTGCCCATGGTTGTTTTCAGAACATATGGAATAACGATTGAGGGGAGGGGGTAGTTCATCCCTATAGTACTCCTACAGTGTAAATGACCTTGGAGGGACGGGAGCCCTTATACCTTCATTAATATGGATGGGGTAGGTGAGCACGCCTACCAGTTCAACCTCGTTCCCTGGCCAACTAACCACACACACGTATTCATGCACATGCCCGAACCTCCAGCATTTCTTTTTCAGCATTACAAGGCTATCAGTTGGAGGTCAGGCTGCACCGTGTTACTCTGCAGCTGTTCAGAGGCTGAGCGTGTAAGGAGGGGGCTGCTGTCATTAACACTCTGCCTCAAACACAAGTTGTTACTAAAAAGTACAGGAAAGACCCAGCGGGGAGCAGAAAGGCAGCAGTGAGCGGTGTAGTCTGGTACACATCCTGTGCTGGAACTCAGCTGTGTCCTTTATAGGCACAGGAACAGTGGATGTGCACACAAACACACACGCAGCTCGTGGCAGGGGCTTTGTTTTTATCTGATTTGTCTTGTATTCTTGCTACTACAAGACAATAAGGCTCAAGAGGACAAATGTACAGTTCAGGTGCAGGTAGTTTGACAAAGTGCACAGCAGCCGTGTGATTATTTTGTGTCCTGCCCTGCACAAAGTCCCGTCCTGTGTAATTTCATGTGTTGTGTGGCGATCTCACGATTTACTGGCTGACTGCTGTGACATGTTCACTTATGTGTCCTTTATGTCCCGTCATGTAGATAAACTGGAAGATCTTATTTAAAATAATAAAAAAAAGTGTGCAGCATTTACAGTAATAACTTGCATTGTTACTGTGACATTATAATGACACAGTATCACTGATATCCACTGAGGCACTTGGATAAACCGTTCATCCTTCCTGACACACACAGTTTATCGGATGCCTTGAAAGTTGAAAATATTAAGGGTGATAAATTGCTAAGTCACACTAAATTCACACACAGTTGTGACATGTCAGGCCTGTCAAAGCAATATCTACAGCAGCTATTTGTGCTAGACAGTCATTAACAAACAGGACAACACAGTAAATTAGACAAGACAGGACACAAAATGATCTAATCCTCTGACAAAGTGCAGCAGGATCAGTTCCGAAACAAAAACAAAGCCACCAATAATACATTTTACTATGTTTCATTAGACGCCACCTAAATATTTCTTGTGGCTTGTAGCTTCATTTGTCAAGTGGTCCACGTTTTAGATTACACTATTATCTTAACGAATGGTAGTTCTGAACACTCCCTAATGTGATTTTTGATGTGACTTCAGAGAATTCAGATTTTTGTTGGCTCTTTATTATTAAAAACATTAAATTTGGATTTAAATTTGCATTCATGACCAGGTTCCTAAAATATAGTCTTGACACTAAAATGAAGATAGAATCACCTTTGAGCACACAGGACTAAAGTGGTCATTCGCATGAGAACAAGTCTTCTCTGGACTGTCCAAACTAAATAGGTATGAATACCTGTTTAAACAGAAAAAGTTCAAATCCTGTTGGCTTTGATTTTTTTATCAACATGTTATGTATCTACTGTTAAAATCTCTCAACATATGGTGGCTCTGAGATAAAACAACAAAAACAAAGGCAAATAAATACAAGGATTTTTTTAAAAAAGGAAGCTTCTATGTATCTAAAATATTCAGTTAAAACCAAAAAATGTGTGTTGCTGTATCTCGCTCTCATCTGTGAGATGTAAGCTTTGATATCAGGCAATATGTGCACACACAGACGTCCGACGTGATTCGAATGTTCCAACAGTGGTGAATGTGAAGCGGGTGTAAACTAATGCTGATCATTGGATGAAAGCGATCAAATTTGAACCAAATGTAATGTTTTCTATCAGCATATAAAAATGCTGATAATTGTACCGCTTTTCAAAAACAGTAGCAAAAGTAAAATGATTATCCACAACATTAATACCACATTAATACATATTAAGGTACAGTAGTAGATGAGTCACCTATGTAAGTGAGATACAACAACAAGAGGAACTGTATCATCTAGAGTTACAGGTGACATGAGGAATCTGACTGTGTGAGAGTCAGGTTGCCATCAGTTCAGAGTCACAACAGAGCAACTGCCCTGACCAACGTCAGAGATCATTTTTATAACAACATGTCTAAATTTTATGTTAAACTAACAAGATCCATGACAGTTTGTTTGCTTTAATCTTACAATAAAGCGCTGTAATGGAAAAGACTGTCTATATTTATCCCAAAAAAAGCCTAGAGCTCGCTAGTGAGATTTTTAAGATAGTGACACTTACTGTACCAGAAAGCCTCTGGGTTACTTTTTGTAGTACAAGACAATGTCTTGAGTTATTTTGAGCTGATAATATGAAGCAGTGCAGCAGCAAATAAAAATAAGGCACAATCTTAAGATGTTGATGTCATGTTGCTCAACAGATCCTGAGCTTTATCACTTTATCACGTTCACATTTATTTCTATGCAGAGTGACATGCATTATAACTCTATATTGGAGTAGTACATCAGTTTTTATGAAGTCTCGTGATTCCTAAAAAAAAAAACTAAAGCCTAGACTGAAATACTGTACTGAAAATGTAAAGTTGGTTAAACTTTAATGCTTGGAATAGTGCAGCTCAACTGACTGTCAAGAAACTCAGTTAGAGGAACTGAGGTTCCCACTGTGGCAAAGGTCAGTTTAAACACGTCTACCTGCTGCTTTTCTGATGGCACAGTCCTTAATGATGTCACGTCGGTTCAGCCTTGAAAATGAGCTTCTGTTCTCCCGGCATCTTTTTTTCCAAAGGAAAACTGTTCAGTCGAGCCTTGTTTTGGTGTTAATTAGTCCAATTAGCCTTCCCCATCTCACACACTTAAAGACGAGCAGCCGCTCGGCTCAGCTTAACTGGCCCTGTAGTTTGATGTGCGGTAGCGTTGGAAAGCTGCAGAAGCCTCTAGTTACAGACACAGGCCACTTCAAACAGTTTGAGGCCATCCTTCCTTCACAGGATAAAACTGCATCCTGCCATGTCTTTGGAGATATTTTCTTTGTCCCTTTAGCAAGATTTCAGCACAGAAACATGGTTTTGTACTATATGAGTCAGACTGCAGTGTGGAGGTAAAATTCCCACAGCCGTAATTTCATGATTAGCAATGCTGAAGGGCACGTTCCATATTGGTCGTCTGTACTGTGTGATAACAGATTTCATGAGGAGGTGTAAATGAACCACTTAGATACAGTTGGACAGAAAACTACAGGGAAATTAGTTATTCGAACAGAAGATTAATTAATCATTCCTCAACAACAGCCTCGTTACAGAAGCAGTTTGTCACGAACCCACATCTTCTCAATTCTTCCTCCCTTATAAACAATACAACTATTTACAAATATAATTGTGTACAGTACGATACCAATATCTCATCGCTTCTAGCCTGTAATGGCTGTGAGAACAACAACAGAACAGCATTTGAATTTTTCAAATATTTCCAGAGAGGCATCAGTAATAATTCAGCTTTTGCAGAAGTAAACAAGATTTCTGTAGCAGTTTCAATGGATGCCCATGTTTTCTTTCCTTTTACCTGACATTATCATATTATCAGATGACCACAACAAAAAGGGGGAAAAAACTATAAGCTCCTCAGGTCGATGTGCAGACGTATGGAAACTGCAAAGAGAGTATTTTATTGTGAATTTCACCAATTAAAACCTCTGAAGGGTTATAAACTACTGTGGCAATGCTCAAAACTTTTGTAGTCAATTCAAATGCAAAAAAATAATAATTAAATAGTGAGTAAATAAGCTACCGCTTTATTACATAAAGAACCATTATTAGTCTGTCACCTATAAACTTTTACTTATGAAAGTTGATTTCATAAGTTAAAATTTACTGACCGGTTTATTAAATAAGCCACACTGTTTGAAGTGGCTGTAACTGATGTTTCTGTAATAATTTATGAAACTACCAATGTGTCGGGGGTTGCTCATAATTATGTTTTTGGTTTTGGTTCAAGCTCACTGCAGTTTTTTTTTCCGTGAGACTGAAGTTAAATCCCACCGTACACCACTACCCGCTTAGCACAGATCACTCATGAGTTGCAGGAAGCCTCTAGACAACTAATCTGCAACGCATCTCATTAAGTGGGTTAACAGAGTCAGAATTTTGGGTTTGCGTTCGTTTGAAAACTAGACCACAGTCTGTAACTGGCTGAAATATCTTTACCCATGTCAGTCGTGTCTTTGCTTGTCTTTCCATTCAATAACACACATCTGTCGCAGTTCGCTGTTTGTGAGTTGAGTTAGGATGTGATGACCTCTTTTAGAGCATGACTTGGTTAATATTTTTTTTTATATTCCCTCCTTTTTGGTGTCATCCTGCATCCTGTGTCATACTGCAGAGAAATCAGTTATTGCAGCTTCACTGAGTGTTTAGTAGTATATGGAAGCAGAAGTTCAGGGCTTCATGCTTTTTTCTTTCATAGAGTCTCTCATAACCACACAGCTTACATGGTAAAGAGATTATTTGATGGATTTTACATCATATGTGTTGGGTCCGGTGGTACCAAACGCCGTTTTCCCGCCTCATACTGTAAATGTGATTATACTGTTGGCTAACTGTCACACGGCCACAGTAGCTGCAGAGAAATGAACGTCCCTCTGCCTTCATGGTTTATAATTGCAGAACAAACCTCTCAGAGGGGCAGCGCAGAAATCGAACCATGGCGACCTTCTGTCAGTGATCAAAGCGTACCTCAGCGCTCAGGCTTCCACACACCCCACCCGGACCCGACCCCAGAGACGAAACAAGAGCGAGGTAAAGAGAAGGAAGGAGGGAGAAAGAAGAGGGAGGGATGGAATCCACACAAACCGTCTCCCGCCTCACCGAGAGCGAAGCGCTTTACACACAAAACACACCGTCCTCCCTTTAATTCCCATGAAATTGTGCAGGAAGCAGTTTTTGAAAGTGGGAGGTGGGTAGGAAGTGATGTGGAACAGCAGGATGGGTCATTACAGAGAATCCTTCATTACACATGGTCACATCGTTGGATTATTAGGCTATTTCCACACAGACATTAAACAACACAGGTGCTGCTTCGGTGCGGGTGTCTTGTTTCATCTACCAGCGAGACCACGACATATAGTTCTGTTGAAGAGCAGTTCAAGTGATGATTTAAATGGCAAAAGGGTTTGTATTACCAGAGACAAGATTGTAGAACTCCCAAAAAATTTCTAAAATGGCAATTGTTTAATTGTAGCTGCCTCAAAATAAACAGCAGAAATGTGGTTGTGACATGTTACAGTAAGAAGTTTTTTCAAATTTATGGCCTAACAATGTGGTTTTATTTAGCAAGGTTCTGCTTTGGCTGCTGTTAACCTCGAGATGGTTATCACCAAAGACCAACTTTGCCACTGAGGAAGCAAATTCGAGCATTATACTGCCACTGAAAAGCTGAATAAGTCAAAGTCTGTCTTCTTGAAAGGAGAACATGGAAAATAAAATGCTACACATACATGCACTGATCATTTTGAACCAAATTCCTCGGTGCTTTCTCTCATGTAGTATGTGCTTGGTCCTTAGGGGGCCCCATACTTAACTGCTGACTTTGGAGGAAATACTTGAAAAGCATCTTCTTGCATTGCAGAGCAACATGAGTTGTTTGGCAAGAAATCAGAGAGGAAAAACTCCCTGACTCATGTATTAGACTCATGTGGATCCATTAATCTAAGCTTCTCTATTCATTAGTATGTGCAGTTTACAGTAGAAGCAGTTTGCAGGAATATTGCCAAAACAGAAAAAGATCATGAATTGTGAAACACCGAATATATTAGCATTGTAGCAAGTGCAAAAAAACAACTAGCACATTCAGTGACAAACATTTTTATCCTGTTTATCATTTATATCACCTTGGACGAGAGGAGCTGGGAATCAAATCTCCAATCCCAGTACGGGGAGATGACCTCTCTGCTTTTTGATCCACAGCTGCTCTGTATAGCAATGTTCATCTGTCCCTGTACTTTGGCCCAGACTGAAATATCTCAACCACAGACTCACACTTTAACAGTGGAGATTCACATGAACATTTGTGATCCCATCACGTTAATTTCAATAACACTAAATTACACAGTAAAGGTACTTTTTTTTTTGCAGAGGCGCCACAGTGTAAGGCCCTTGTTTCCAGTGGTGGATCATGTCTGTTTCAGTGGTTTTGAAAATGAGTCCATGTTTTCTCCAACAGTGCAAAGCAGTGCGGGTAAGGTTATTAGTGCTTTTAAATTGCCCATAGGTGTGAATATGTGTGTGAATGGTCGTATGACTCTATGTGTCATATTTTTAATTCACAGCGACATGATTGTGTCTGTATTATAAAGATTTGCCATTAAGCCATGTGGATGTTAGGGCTATTTCATGGATATTTAAGCAGCATATTTCTACAAATAAATATTTAATCGTCTTAGTGACGATCAGTTTTTGATAAGACATGATTTAGAGCAGTTTTGTGAAAATTATAAATGATTAGTTGTTAATTCTTTACAAAGCCATGTATTTGTTCCTTTCAATGCACCACATAACAGCAAAAGAGATGGAATAAACAAATAGAAACCACGTAAAAATCTATTAAGACTTTAATTTTCTTATTGCTTTAAAACCCAGGTTGGACAGGGTTTCATGCTTTTTGCATGAATAAGTTACATAATAAATACAAGCAAACACATTTTATTTGGCTCACATTTAACAATAAGGCATTTTTATAGCAGCAGAAATGACCAACAGAGTCTTCGTTACCTGAAACACCCCAGTTTTACCAGTTTCAGTCCCAGTATTAAACTTTGTTTTAATAAAGCCTGTGAAACTGTCTCAACGGAGATCCAGGAGACTCTGCACCAGTGTTTGGAAATTAAATCGGAAAAAAGGAATACACTGGTGTCGGCCATAAAGCCCCCTAAAGCAGCAGCAGGAGGTAGCATCTTACTCTCCCGCCATATCATTTTCCTTTTCTTTTTTTTTTCATGCAGTGGGAAATGTTTATTGATCACTATGATTATCATAAATGTTCACAAACATTTTACTGCATTTTTCATGGTCTCTGTAGTGAAAAAATTGCTTCAACATAAAGCGGTAACACTGTGCTGAAGGTTTGCTGATGCCTATACATCTTCTTCTAATAATTCACAGAGGCTGCCTTGCTCAGTAGGATATGGTTTATCATAAGACCAAGAATCAGACTGGCAGCAAACCTGACAAACATGACATGAACATTCTGTTGTATGATTCTGTGACCTTTACACGCTCAACGCTTTATTTTCATTTTAGCATGACGTTTTGGAGGTTGAGCAAGGGCCAAAATACTTCCAGTTAGTGATCGTATTATACTAATGTTCCAGATATGAACGAGCCAACGAGACATCTCCAAAGTGATTGATGAAACACGCAGCCAATTAAAGGCAGAACATTATTTTATGTCGATGGTATCTTGTATACAAATTACGTTACTCTGGTACAGAAGAGGTTAATGGTGGTCAACCTCTGTCAAATTTGTTTTCGTAATGGCCCTGATGTCAAGAGGTGAATGGACATAACTGACCAAATAAATAGTCTCCCCATTCCTGGATGATTGGTGATACATGTGGAATATAAAAGCAAGATCACTGTCACCATCTCAAAAATGTTTACTGTCTCAGCTTCAACTGACAAGCTCACGTCTGGTCATGTAACATGTTATATCATTTCCAACATAGGATTTTTGTGCTAATTCTACAGTGCATATTCTCTAGAAATGGTCATTTTGTATATTGCAATGTACAGCAAAGACTTAACAATGTCAAATAATACATTTGTGGAATTAATTTACACTAAGTGAACAGGTGTGGCTGCAGTGTTGGGTTATAAATTGTGCTAATTCTGGCTTTGCTGGTATCAGGGTAAGCAACAAGCTGTGAGCCAGGCGCTGCTGGGGGTTAATCAGGGAACAAAATGACCACCTGTTTTTGCAAAGTGATGAGGAAGCTCTCACTTGTCTGATTGGTGCATAGGAACTATTTTTGGGGTGGTAGCCTGATTGCTCTCCTGGTGAACAAAGACTCGAACGGGGTAATGTGGTTGTTCTGATGATTACACTGGATAGTTACGCTGGAGTTACTGCACGCTGGTGATGGGACCACAGTGAAATGTCTGCTCTGCAACTTTGGCACAGAAATGTGTCTTTAACATGAAACCTGTTACAGATCAAGCACATCACACATAAGCAGCCACACTTCACTGTAAGCAAAGACCTACAAGTGCATTTGGCATTAATACTGTTAAATATACATGTGCGTGTTGACGCATACAAACAAAAGCGGCCTTGTGTGCACAGCCACACGTACTGTAGTTGGACATACTGGACACACACACATACACCCACACACACACTGCTTGTTTGTAGCTTCTGCCAGCTTACTCCCCCTGCATGCCGACTGTGTGTCTGGCACCGGGGTTAAGGTCTGGAGCCACACACAAGCTCTGTCTGGCTTTTACACACTCTAAATGGGCTTTATGAATGGCTAGGACTCAATGACTGAGTCAACACCAGGGGCCTCACTCAACCCAGTCCGACAACAGGTTCTGGAGATAAGTCAGAAACAACGTTCTACGGGCACAGCCAGGAAGCATGCTTCAATTGATATGCCACCAGGTTTTCTTTTGTTTTGTACTGCGGAGTGTGTCAACGCACAAATGCGTCGCTTGTTTTGCCATTTCTGGCTGAGCAGGAGCCTTTAAACGACAAACCGCAGTGTCTATTTGTGCGTGTGTGTGCATGTGTTTGTGCTCATGTTTGATTTCATCCAGCTCTCGACATTGCGTGGAGCCGGTGACACTGACGGCACACGGCGGATGGATGAAGGCCTCTTGTTTCCTCTGTGGGAGTCATACAGTTTGCTCCGTTCATTGCTCACCTACTGTACATACAAACAGAAAGAAGTCCTCACCACTGCTCTATCATCAGATCCAAAACTCGATTGACATTCAGGTCGGAATCCAGACTGAAGTCTGTCTCAACAAAGGGGGCTTTTGGTGGAGTAAGCGGGCGGAGGCCAGACGTCAGCGTTTCAAGCCAGTCGGCGGCGTCAAACGGCGTTGGGGCCCGACGTTTCCGTGACTTCCCAGTGGACGGCAGTGGGGAGGTGCAGATGGTTGGAGGGGGAGGAGCTGGGACAACCTGGCTCGGGTTTATTACAGCAGGAGATGGAGGAAGCTCCAGCAAGAGAGAGGAGCAAAGGGGTGAGGGCAGGAAGCTGTCGTCCTTGTTGTGCTGTTGGGAGGCAGGAGACTGATCTACGTGAGGAGGAGGAGAAGGGCCGGGGGCTGATTGGGCAGGGGATTTATGATCAGAGACACTGACAGAGCCTAGAGCAAAGGTAGTAAAAATGATTAGACCCTGAAAGAAATTTGAAAAAATGAGTCATTTAAGTTGTCTTCCTTATTACTTATGGATACTCACCAACACAAGAAATGGGCTCATCTAGAATGTCATCTATGGACTGCCGAGGGTCCATCTGTGGCCAGAAGGAAGGGAAAATCTTTTATTCCCTCTCTAAAAAGTGAGCCTCTTTAACTCTTCCTGATCACCCACAGACTCTAACCTGTGCTTTCTGGATGGCCTCCTGCAGTTCTTCTTCCAAGCTGCGAACACTGGGCAACGTCTGAACAGGACTTGCTGTAATCTGCACTGGCAGCTCTAAGTCCTGGCCAATCACATCGCACGGTTGGCAGCAAAACACCTGATTAGAAAACAGGGGGACGTAAGTTGACAGGTGGTGATGAGAGTGCACACGTTTGAGCAGAGCAGAGACTATGTAGTCTGCCCTTGAGAAGTGTCATCACCGCGCAGTTTTCCAATATATCTGAGTATTGATTTGTGTGTTTACCTGTGTAAACAACACCTCTGTTTGTGCGTCTGTTTCTAACTTCCCTCTAGAGCATCCTGGATCCTGTTGCAGGAAAGGATGAAGGGATCCGCCACAAGGCTAAAGGATGGTAAAAAAAAAAAAGTATTAATTGTCATATCTGAATCGTTCCCCACCTCCCCCAAACCTGTCTGTCCTCACCTCGGTCCCAGCGTTAGCACAGCGATCCCGGGGCCTCCTCCTTATCCTCTCCCTCATCTCCAGCTCCACATTCAGCTCCTGCTGCTGCTGCTGTTGCTGCTCGTTTTTAGTTCTCCAGGGAGTTCCACACTGCAGGGGTGAGGAAGACGACATGGGCAGACTGGGGCTGGGGGTTCCTGAGGCGGTGCTGGCAGTTGCCAGGAGAACAGTGTTGGAGAGACCACCCTGTTCACCTGCCAGACTGACTGACACAGCATTTGTGAAACTGTTCGTGACAGTGTTCATAGTTCCATTTGGAGAGTCACTGGGAATCCCATTAGGAACTCCCCTGTCCTGGATGTAGAGCTGTTGATTCGGGCTGCCGCTGGGTGAGTCTGGTCCAGAGATGGAGCTTGAGCTGGGGCTCTGGTTGGGTGGCAGAGGGGGACAGGGAGCGAGGGGCTCCAGTTTGGTACCCAGCTGCTGGCAAATGGGAGCAGGGGCAAGGCAAGCGTGTGGAAGCTGGAAAGGGCGGAGACGCTGCAACAGAGCGGGCTTTGTCCCGGAGACAGGGAGGCCGCGCTTACGCAGCTGCTGCCGCAACTCAGACACCTGAGGAAAGGAAAGAGATGAAGGTGTTACACGCAAAGCAGGTGGAAGTGTTTGTCGTCATCTTTGTAATTCTTAAACGTGTTTTTTTTTTTTACTTTTAAATCATCAAGATTTGCCGGGAGAAGCTCAGGCTTGGACGTGGGGTTAGTGTCCGTAGGGGTTTGATTTTGTGTGGCTGGAACGGGCTGGGGGTTCAGGGGCATGGCTCCAGAGGACTTCATGAGATCACTGTGATCTCCGCTGAAGGAAGAACAGAAGCTTTAATTAATCTAAACCATGCGAGGGCAAATATTTTTGTTGCATAGCTGACCCTGCTTGAATTCCATCGACAGCAAACTAACAGTGTACCTGGGAACAACAGTGAGCTGCTGTTGTGGTTGTACTTGTTGTTGCTGCTGCTGCTGCTGCTGCTGCTGCTGCTGCTGCTGGTTTTGGAGGATTTGCAGCTGGAGAAAGACCTGCTGCTGCTTCAGGAGATGGGAATAGGCTGGGTCTAAAGACTGGGTCGGGGTAGGGCTCTTCTGCTTCGCTCCTCCCGCTGGAAATATCATTTTGGGGATTAATTCAAACAGGTACCATCAAGGCCTTCCAGTTGACTAAAAAAAAAAAAAACTAAATAAATTAAGAAAAAATAAAAATCACACTGGTACCTCCAGTCCCAGACAATCCTCTCTGGTCTGGAGGAATGTACTGGTGATACTTGAGTTTCCTCATTTTGGGTTTTGTGTCCCGCGGTTTCCGTGGACGGGGGAGGTGACTGAAGTTGAGGGAGGGTGGCAGGGAGGTGGAGCAAGGGGGGCTGGGAGGCCGAGCTGTCTGTAAAGGACACACAATTGCTCACATTCACTAAAAGTGTAACCATAGTAGTGAGTATTTTCATGAATAGCACCGAAAATATCACCGAGAAAATGTCAAGTTGCTTCACATTGTTTCACTGTATTTGCCCCGTGTCAAGGTTAAATTCTTACATGAAACGTACAAATGCTTCACAGATCCCCGTATGACAGCATGTTCTGTTCTGACATATAGTTGTGCTGCTTGTGTGTGAATGTGTTAACCTACAGGCCAAATACTGAGCTTCCCCAGAAGTGCAAATTGACAGTAATGAATGCAGAGCAGCTCACAGCAGAGCACAGAGTTTGGCTAAACAGAGGAGTGACCATCCTGTTAGGTTAAAGATCTCTGCCGTGCTCTTTTTTTCTCTGATGTTCTGATGTGTGCTGGAAATACCACAACAGCACAGAAACAAGATACTACATTTAAATGTTCCTTTGTTCATGAAGACGTCCTATTGCAACATTTGTTTCTTTGCATTTATGACATTATTTCATACCAAGTAGTCATAGATATTCAAAACAGAAAAAAAGACCCTTATGAAATTTAAATGAGCCAAAGCAAACGCAAACAAACAGCAATGGGGTTTTTACGTGACAGTGTCAGTGTGCACTAACCCAACATTACCTTTGGCAGCAGGGGTGTAGTCTGAGAGGTCAGATACATCCCATTTGGTCTCCCAGTTGTTGCCATGGAGGTTGATTCAGACCGTGTTACACTCAGAGGTTGTCTGATGCCCTCGGTTGCCAGGAGCAACGCCAAACCAGACTAAAGGAAGAAGATTATTAGAGTTGACATAGAAAGCTTTTTATAAACTCAGCAGTTGATTATAATTTGCTTAAATGTGTTTCTAAGTGGGTAATGATAGAAACAGATTTAGCATAAATTTGAGCCTTGTTTCCTCACCTGAGTGTGACTGGGGCTGTGATTGAGGGGTGGGCCCAAAGCTGAGAAGTCACTCAGTAATTGGTCACCTGAAAGCCCTGGCAAAGAAGAAAAGGTAGGTGATTGGTGAGCGGCATGTTGCTCGGTGGGCGAGGAGGAGGAGCAGGACGAGATGTCATCTTCGAAGACATCAGCAGACAGAGGGAAAGAGGCAGAGCCTGAGGAAATGAAAAGTGAAAGGGGGTAAGGTCAAAAGAGGAGCAAAGGAGCATGGGAGGGAAATAAATAGTGTGTGTCGCTGTGTGTGTGTGTGTGTGTGTGTGTGTCAGTGCATGCAGATGCATGTTGACTCACAGTTCTCTAGCGGCAATGAGTGTTTGTGCTGCTGCTCCACAGGTCCAGGCGGATGCTGCAGCCTTTCAGTAAGGTTGTGTGCCTGGCAAGCCTTCTTCTGCCTCTGGGCACCGCACACAGTCCGTTCTATGTGTGGGAGAGAGAAGGAGGAAAGATGCAGATAAGTGGAGGCAATGGGACAGATGGGAGATCAGCAGAGGGAGAGCAGAGGAGATTGGAGAGAGGGAGGGAGAAGCAACAGGATTTCAGAACATATGTGCTGTGAGCATGCACAGCAATGTTGCCATAGGCGATCAGTCGCAATTCGAACCAGCAGTAGATTCAAAAAATACTCCTGCCAATTGGGAGATGTATTCCCTCGGATATGAACACACACACACACACACATTTACATAACATTTTAACAAGAGTGGAAAAGGGCTGTTTAGGAAATCAGAAAAGCCAGATATTTAAATAACACTCCATTCAAATGAAAAAGAAGGTTAGAGGGTGTGCAGAGGAGGAGAAGAGATGCAGAGAGATAAGAGAGACATGTCAACAGTGGCAGAAAGAGACGACTCCGGTGGGCTGTCAATCACTTATATGTGTTTAGGATGCTTAAAATGCACAGATACAGTGTGCAACAAGGTCACACTCCTATTTAACCGACAGCCCATTGTCAGATTCACGCACTTCATTTCCTCTCACAAACACAATACAACAGCGAGCGGGACAGACATAATGAAATACAGCCACAGAGACAGAGAGAGAGGCGGAGACAGGTGTTACTATGCAGTTTGCTTGCAGCATACATGGTAAAGCGGTAGGAGACAGGAGCATTACTGTGGGCAGGCCATCACCTTGTGCAGTTTCAGTGCTCAGACCACAAGAGGGCAACTTCTGATTGGCACCATCGTCAGTGACGGGCTGCATCAGGAAACAGCAGGTCAAACCAACAACCAGGGCTCAGAGAGAACGGTGCAGTTCGTTTTTAGCTGTGTCCCATTAGCAAAGGCTCCTAATTTTGTCATTTAAAATCCTTAAAATACATCAGTGTTTTTCTCTAAAATATTGCAAAGCCTTCCCTGATTTATTGTAGCATTTTAAATCCTACAAAGATTCTCCTTTGCAACTGGCACAAACCAGTTTTTTTTTTTAGGTGAGGAGAAGATGCCTCACTGCTTAGACACTGACCTACAGTATAAATACAGTATAAACACTCAATGATTAATTTTTAGCATGTAGCACACATAAACACAAATGTGGCTGTTTTATTAAATTCAGAATAATAAGCAGCACAACTACAAATGATAAAACCTGACATGTCTGGAGTCTCCTCCAGTCTTTACATGGCAGCTTGGCTCTTACTACATCAAAGTCAGTATTTGATCTATGGTGTGAAAAAAGGAAGCTACTCACCAGAGCTTCACTCTGGTCTTTCTCGGCTTTTTGAGCGGGACTGGTGGATTTCAACCCTATGGAGACACAGAAGGATCGTTATAAGATGAAATGACAGTGCAGCATAAGAAAGAGATTTTGTTTTTCATCCAAGCTCCTCTTTCGGTACAGTGTGTGTTTTTTTTTTTTTTTTTTAGCCTAGTGGAGGTGAACCGGTGCATCAACAAAGCACTTTCAGCCTTCAGCTTATCCCTCCAAGTTACAGCATGGAGCATCGCAGGCACTCATTTGTGCTGGCAGGTATCAGGATGTGCTACCTCCTCAGCCTCAGACAACTAGGAGAGAACTGAAGCAAGTTGCACTGCCTGTCGACAAAGTACCTGGGACTGTTATTGTTTTTCGACACTGTAGACTGCAGTGTAGAACATTTTCTGCACACATCTATGAGCAATTTACACGCACATCTTTAAAGATTACAGTTGAAACTGGAGTTACTTTTTTCACATATGCAACCTTCTGCTGTTTTTTTAGGCTTGTATTCACATTGGCATATCAACTGCATATTCAACTTCACTACAAATAAAAGGTGTAAAGTTGGTTTTATAGTGTAAACCTGCTGTATGTTAAATAATATTCTAGCAATAAAAATATTGCTGGAATGTTGGAATCATTCACATTCAAGCTATATATTAACCTGAAGTGATCAATCAAACATTTTTACTCCACAAATGAAATCAATCAAAAATAAAATCTGGTCATTATAGTAAAACCTACTGTGCCAATAACTAATCAATGCAATGCAATCTTTCAGTGAAAGAGGTGACACTAAGATTATTAATATGAAATGCAAACTGCAGTCATGTGTGGCTGGATCCGTCATAATGTTAATCATACACATAGACTAACCAGGGTCTGCATTGATTTCATTCTGCCTTCGGTTCTGAATCCTCAACTGCAGGACTGAAAAACAAGAACAGAGATTGAACAGTCTGAGTTAGAAAATGATGAAATATTACAAGTTACACTGACAGGGCAGTAAGTTAGTTTGAGTTTTTGTGTGATGGAGAAGTTATCTCGAAAAGAAATGGCGCTCCTGTCGAAAGGTAAGAGCTGGGCGTAAGACAGCACGATCTCTGTAAGGTGATATGTCCTCGTAACTTATATCACCCCATGGCTTTGCAGCACTTGTAGATTATTTACCGCCTGGCATGCCTGCACACATCTACACACCGTGTGTGCACACACACATGTTAACATACAGTACACACGCAAACAGGTGAAGCAGGATATGATACATTTCCGTGCATTTCGAGACCTGAGGGACCTGAAGAGGGGAGGGGAGAACTCCAAAGGGGGTCAGCGCAGGACTATTTATCTCTCAGTATGTCTATTTCTGTTTGTCCCATCCCCCCTTCAGCTGTCCACTCTCTCCACAGGCCTCTCATACATCCCGGACTGCTCACGTCATCCTCATTTGTGCTGCTAACTATACTCTTCCTGCTTTCCTGCCAACTCAAAACAGAAGTTTAACATCTTAGAAATCTCGATTTATAGCAGATTTACACACTCTGGCCTGTCCTCAGCAGTCGGGCAAGTCACGTTTAGCAGTTTATGTTTTCAGCTTGATTGTGTGTGGACCAGTTACATTGTTTTTGCACTACAGCTGGGGGCCCCATACAGGTCTTCAGCTCCACTTGAAAATGCATTGCCAAACATACATTACATAACATAGATGCTGTGAAGTTGCAGTTTAGTCCACAGAAAAATCTGAGGAAACAGGAAACAATTAACACAAAAAAATATATTTTGTCAAATATATTATTTTTATCAAAATGTTCTCAAAAGTTTAGCTTTGGTGTTGTTAACTACTAGCTACTTTTACTTTGTCAGCCCTTTTAAAATCATTAAATATACATGATGTAGGGTTGTAACCACATGTTTGGTTTTAAGGGCCCTCAAGTGTGTTTAGATCGCAAAAGTTTGGCTCCTAAGTCAACCATAGTTTTAACAAAACAATAACCATATTTTCTTAATGTCGACATGAACGTCAGACATGTAACATGTCCAACAAAGCATATCTGAGGATCAGCATCCGTGTCATACTCTGCCATGTAAATGTGTTCTCTTAACTCAGCACACATGATTTCAAACAGAGCAGCTGCCGTGAAGAATCATGTTTTCCAGCAGGTGTTGCACACCTAGGGGTGTGTCTCCATGTCACTTCCTCGTCTTTCTTTGTTACCAGCCGTTTACAGCAGCTGCACGACAACACAACAGCAGCTGCTGCGAACTTACACAAAATTTTTTTGAACAGGCTGCACTAGCAGACTAAGGGAATGTAGCAGGTATCGCAATAATTATACCATGAACTTAAATGTCTTCTCTTTTTAATTCTGGGGGAAACCTTAATTCTGCAACATCCCGTTAAATCTGAACATATTTCAATGTAATCCGCAAACCTTGGAAATACACTCACCTACCTTTCTACTGATCACACACATTGCTGAGAGACAACCTCTAACAACCAACAATGCAACACATTTTCTCCTCCTGCTGCTCACTGTGAGAACTGGGCTCCTACACAAACACAGTGTTGTCTGCCAGAGTTAGAATTGTTTTGGTTATTGTATTAGTTAATTTGATTGTGTTTTTGTCACTCAGAGATCAGCTGGGAAAAGCTGATGCCACATATTTCCATACAGCAATCAGCATTTAGCAACTCATGAATCAAACTCAGCGCTGGCATCAATCACACTGCACCCACACAGTCATAATGAAGCAGAATGGTTTTTACTGTTAATTCTTGCCAAACCAATTTTTCTTAACTTTAACTTTGTTGTTTATGAGAAATTCTTATCATAGAAGTTTTAATTGTTGTATGTTTTACCACGCAGATCAACAAGCCAACTTTTATTGCTCTCACAGTAACATGCAGAGATCATTAGCCTCATCGTTAGCTCTCTACACATTTATTCAGAAAGTATCTGTCTGTGGATAGCAAGCACTACATTCTTTCACCCCAATCACAACATTTAATCTATTGACCACATGACAGGCAGCATGACTGACAGGCCCGTAACCTTCACCTCTACACACTGATGCGTACAGTATGTTGCAACCTGGGCCCAGCATGTAAAGCCACTGTTGTAAAAGAAGAAACCTTTGCAGGATTCTCACCTGAGCGGAACTTGTTCCGGATGAGAAGCGACCTCTCGGAGGCCAGCAGCGTCATGGTGGAGGGGAGGGAGCAGCGGGAGTGGAGCAGAGAGAACAGAGGAATTTCCTAGTGTCAATCTACCAAGAGGAATGGACCCCTTCTCCTTTTGTCTCTCACTGCTGGCAATGCAAGGGAGCAGAGGAAGCCGGGAAGGAGGAGACAGATGCTTGTTAATATACTGATAGACACAAACTCATATTGATAGAGGCACACAAAACACAGCAGAGATAGACAGAGGGGGAAATAGAGACCCGGAGCCTCTCAGACCTATGGGCAGACTGAACAGTGTGCTGAGTTGATCTGGCAACAGCGGGCCTCCCTATGGACGGCCTGTCATAATCACACAGAGAGTCACAGAGGCCCACCCACAGAGACAGCACTAACGACACAGAGAATTAAACAGACAAGGAGGCTTTTAGGCAGACAGAGTGAAGAGCCAGAAGAGGACGAGGAAGACGAGAGCCGAGCACGAATGAGTGACGGAGGCAGGAGCTCTCGAGACGTCAGAGCTGGAGGACGCTGATTGTGACGGACAAACACGAGCTCGCAGCACCTACAGCATGACACCGCTCTCCCGTGCGCTGTGACAGCAGGACCAAAAAACGTGTTGTGCACTAGAAAGATGAGGAGATGCTTCTCAAATAGAGAGAGAGCTTGAAATCTACATAAGCTGCATTAGTGCACACACACACAACCTATTAACAATATTGATTTGCACCAGGCAGCCACAGAGCACCCGGAGGAGGCCTGCTTGAAGGGAATAGACAAACACACACATGCAAAACCACACGCACACTTGCTCTGGAATAGCTGATGTTATGCATACTAAATCACCATAGTGCACTTCCTATTCCCAGTCCCAGAAATACACACACCTCACTTATTTACAATGAGAAGAGTCCAAAAGAAGGCCACCCACTCATTAATGCAATCAAATAACATCCAATTGATTTAGAGTTCTTGTCTGGAGCAGACATTATCTCATAGTAGGGCACTGAGGCACACAAAAAACTAGTGAAAACACTGAGAGAATAAAAGCAAGAAATGAAAGAGAATACTTACAGGAAAAGAGAGAATTGAGTCCCTCGGGGGAAATTGGAGTGGATTTAAGATTAAATTGAGAGAGGTGCGAAATGGAGGAAGTGAGAGAAAGAAAGAACTTCGTAGTGTGTTTAATGGCGATTTCTTTCTTTCATGTTCTTTGTTCTTTTTTTCCCCTTTTCCACTCTTCGCAGTTTCTCCGATTGTTGTTCCTAAAGGTGAAATGCAGGGAGAAGGAGGAACCTGTGGCTCCTTCGTCCCCTTACTATTCTAACTCACCCTATCCACCTCTGCTTCGCTCTCTCTGCCCCTCTCCCCGTCTGGCCCAAAGCATCCTGGATCCTTGGTGCCAACTGTGAGCGACTGTCAAACTGTACCCCTCCCCGTCATGGCCTCACCCCCTCCTCCTCCTCCTCCCTCCCCACCTCTGTAGCAGTCATTCACTCACCCCTGACATCTGTTAACTGATTAACTGTAGGGCAGATTCAAACAATACACACGTTATGTTTGTCAAAAATAGATTCTCTGATAAAACTGGTTTATTAATGGTGGCAATCAAATTTCAACATAATGTGATGTGTGGAAAAGTAAAAGTAAAGGGTCAAGAGTTTATTACAAGGCGGTGAAAAAAGCCTGGCAATGTTTTGCACCAACATGAAGTCATGTCCTGCAGCTGGACTGTAGGCTCATGTGCCTCTGCCAAGATACCTGTGGGTTGCCCTCTTAAAGTGATTTAGTGCTGTTTGCAATGCATATGTGTGTGTGTGCATGCATGTGTGTGTGTGACCACAGAAAGTCAAAGGTCAGTGTTAGCATATAGTTTACAGTATGTTTCAGCGCTGGTGCCAAGCAAAATCACCCGAGTTTCACCTCACTGTGCAAACCTCCAGAAGAACTTAGGTGAACATGAGTGTTTGACTGTGTGTGCTTGCTCTATGTGTGTGTGTGTGTGTGTGTGTGTGTGTGTCTTTGGGCTGCAGAGGGAGAAAAGTGGGGGAAGTGAGGTCGTAGCTTGAGCACCTGTTCCGTCGACTTGACAGACAGGACGGTGTGTGCTGCTTCAGCAGGTCAGTTTGGGGGGAGGGTGGTAGAGAGGGGGAGAGACAGCAACAATTTGGAGAGAGATGGAGGGTGTAGCACAAGGGTTGAGGAGTCTTTACATTGAGGACAGGAAGGGAAAAAAAACGGGGGTTGCTGCCATTTTATCCGATGTGCAAGAAAGACACTGACATTAAGATGCAGTAATCAGAAAGAGTGCAGAGCAGAGGTAGCACTGGATGGGCCAATTACAGTTGCCATGGAACAAAACAGAGCAACTAATGGAACACAAAATGAATGGAAATCTTAATTTAGTACATGGTTGTAGACAGACAGCTCTTTCAGGTGCCATTTGCGCAGCGGGCCTGTGTTTTTCATCATTATAAAGTCTGACCTTTGACAGCTTTTCTTTTCATGCCCTGTAAATGCATTTCACACACACACGCACACACACATATATAAACACTGACTGCACTGACGACATGGCACATTATTGTAGGGAAGGTGATGTAATTGCTTTTTCTTCCAGTTCCCCACTACAGCTACACCCTCTGCTCTACAGTCGGGACTCCCTTTCTGATTAACACCTGTTACCCTCCTTCTTTCTCTCCTTTCCTCCCTCTCTCTCTCTCTCTCACACACACACACACACACACACACACACACACACACATGCACAAGCAGATACCAAAGTGTTAATCCTGCACTGTGTCTGGTGAGCGAGGACTTTTGCAAGCTGTTAATCTTTCCCTCGTGAAATATCATATTTCTCCGTGTAATTCTGGGTTCACTCATCTTTTCACACAGCAAACAGGCTAAAGTCATACTTTATTAATCATATCGTTTTGAAAAAAAAGTGTAGGCAATTTCATAAATCACAACTGCCTTTCTCACTGCAGCATTTAAATGTAGATCCAGTTCTCACTCCTGCATTTCAGCCTGGCGTTGGTATCCCTCCACCATTTGGAAGAGCTGAGAGGCAGCACAGAGCCAGTGCACACAGCACATTGTAGGTGTAAGTATGCCCTCACATGGCTCAAGTGTGCAATGACAGCCAGGCATGTTGGACCAATAGATATATATATACACAAATACTGAGATATATATATATATATATATATATATCTCCATGGTTAGTTTAACTTTCCATCATTTTGGCGCTCGGTGGCAATAACAGGATGCTTGTGATGCAACAGAGCGGATACACAACAAACATATCAAAGTGTTGCAAGTATCAAAGAGAATAAAAAGCTGAAACATATCAGCGTAACACACTTCATTACATCTGCTCCCTTTCCCTGGTTGTTCATCACTGGATCTATTCTGGTCCCCCTCTCCACTCCTCCTCTACCTTTATCACTTCAATCACTTGGCGATGTGCCTTGTGCCACTCAGGAGCCCTGCTGCCCGTTGTACTTCACGCACACACACACACACACACACACACACACACACACAGAGGTGGATCTCAAGCGCACACACACCACAGATTTCTGTCCTTACTCTGTCCGTCATCCATCTGTCTGTCAGTCACTGCACTTTGAAGCTCTGTGCAATCTGGATACATACCAACCCTGCACCAGCACACACACACATTTAATGTCCTATACACACACATCACCAGCTGGACTGCTGATCTTACACTCTTGGCTGGTTGAATATTCATCATCATCATGCGCTGAGGACCTTGTAGGCTCAACAATGCAACAGCACAGTGGTGTCAATTAGGGGAACAGAAGCAGTTTTGTGTCAATTTATTCTTTTTTTCCCCAACAGAACAGCCCTGATTTAATGACTGAACCCTCAGAGTGACCTTAACAATATGTACATGGCACTTCAATAAGCCACTACAACAGAAAGATTAGAATCAGTTGTTAATTAGTGGACCTTCTTTTGTGGTATAGACCACGAGGGGCATAGTGTAGGTGTAACTGTGAAATTAGGAATTAAGTTAATAATTACATTCAATAAGTGCATCAAATGAGCGTTATGGGTGGGCGATACTGATGCGATTACAGTTCTTAGTATAAGGCACAAAAACAAATTGTGATAAAATCACTTTTCATGTTAATATAGTTCTGGTTATTACACGTTCTGCTGTATGAGAGTGTGTAAATAGTGAGCTAATATTTTTACAACCTTGAATAGTATTTGAGTGATTATTACAAAAATGTGAAGGTTTACAGTCACCTGTGTCTGTGTCGTTTGGCGTTCTTTTGGGTTCCTGGCAGATTTGTGCATAAAGTCAGAATTACATGGAGTTTGTGCTGAACGTAAGTAACATGAATCTAATAACAGATTAAAAGCAGATGAACAAGCACATCATGAACAGATAAAAAGGGCAGAAAAATCAACCAAAAATAGACCCTAGGACATTGTGCCAACATGCTCATGTCTACACAGCTCACAAAGAAAACACTAGTTACAATTTGTAAAGACAATCATAATGTCAATACAGTAATAGTACAGAAAACACAAGATGTGCATGTTGAGGTATGTGTCTGTAAATTTATCTGTTCAGCAAATACAGTACACAGAGTCATAATCACTCATGGTGTATAGTACATACTAGGTGAGGTCAGATATGATAGAACATAACAGATGGTGGAAGCACATAAAATCAATATTCAAGTGACTGCAAGGATTTGCCTAAAAATTAATCCACAACAAGTAAAAATACCACTTCAAATATTAAATACTTAGCACATGCTGTATCCAAAGTACAAAAGTACAATTACTGCACTAAAGAAACTACATCTTTTAGACAGTTTATGGTAGTTATAGTGTAAATATGCCTGGTCCTTATTTGTCTCATTCAGGCTTTCAAAGGTGATCATTATGGCAAAGAAAATGCATATTGATTAATAAACAAAGTATTTGTATAGACTTGGTGTGGACAAATGCATGCAAAGGTGGGGCTGAATAATCATTATTTGTGGGACTACTAACAGGCAGTTCATTCATAATAATACACCACAACATTGTACTTAAGTATAGAGCTGGAGTAGCTACAGTATTTACCACGTCTCATGGGTCGACTATAACTATAATGGTCCAACTCTACAGACAGGAAAGATCTCCGCAGCCGTCCATGCACCTGGGCAGTATCAGCCTTTTACTGAAGGTGGTCCTGTGATCATGCGAGACGGTGTAGAGGGCACTGGCATCTGAGACTAAGCAGTGTTCTCATCTCTGACAATGCCAGAGAAGCTGGTTCTACACCCAGGATGGAACCAGCACACATGATGTGGTGATGTCTGTTGTCAAAGTGGGCCAAAAGACACCTGACAGGGCATCAGGGGGTCTTTATACTCCAGAAATCCACTTAGCAACTAGAGACATCAGAGAACTTGATGCAGCCTGTGAAGCACACCTGCTCAATTATTTGTGCATTTTCATGAAATATCTAAAATATAAACTCTAATTTTTTCCACATGAAAAAGCAATTTAAACTGTTGACATAATTATTTGTTGCTCGCACTGTGTCTGGCCAGACTGGTCCTTGGGAGATCTCTTCAGAACCTTTATACTGCTGAGCCCTACCTGCCAGGCTTCGTTTAATCAAGGGGACTAAGGGTTATTAATCACTGTAGTATAAAGCCCCCAACTGTTTCCAATGTGTTTATTTATTGAATTGTAGCATAACAAAGTACAACAAGAAATTATTATTGTGATTAAGAAATTGTGACTAAGAAATTTGAAAAGTGTCCATGACGTAAATTGACATAATATGAGTAAATCTTTGTTTACTGATCCAATAAACTTCTAAAAAAGTCTTACACACTCTCTTATAAGCCTAAAAAGGTTGTTTATAAAGTAGTATTCAAATATTAACAATTGGTTCTTATGTCTTAAGTCACAAAAACATTTTAACTAACACTGTTAGTTAGAGATTGTAAGAGATTTTAAGTTAGATATTAACAATTTTTTGCATGATTGTCTACTCTACTGTGGACACCAAACTTTTATTACTCAACATACACCCACAGGCTGCATATTTAATGACACTCATCTTTGACTTTTCTTGCACAAAATGTGCCCAAATGCTGGAAAAAGGCAGCATGGTGCAATAATGGAAACAGGGATTTCAAAACAAAACCAGATTAGTTCATTTTATCGTAACAGCTGGAATTTAAATGAATGTTTCTTTTAACTATATCACACAGATATAATTTCGGTTTTTATTCTCTGCTCAAATAATAGGAAGCATCAAGGAGGAGAAAATCTCATTTACTGCACCTCACCAACTCTGATGCAATACTGGTTTGATCCCATGAAATCTAGTACAATTTGTAAAGACCAATGAACCATTAGACCAACTTGTAACACTAAATATGCAGTTTGCAATTGTACTTTGGGGAAAATGGATTTGTTGCTGTTCAAAAATAGAGGGTTAAAGATTCCAGTTAAGGTTAAAGTCTTGCAGCTTTTAAGGAGCAAATAATCGTCCATGTCCAAGAACAGACTGTCTCTCAGCAGCACATTTTCTGTACTAAGATGCTGTTTGGTTAACCTTTGCTCCTCACACTCTCCGTCCACTGACCCTCTATAAAAGTGACTTTGCCAAACTAAAATAGAGTGCAGCTTAGCACAGACCTTTCAGCACGCCAAAGCATCACTATCTGCACAATGGCCTGTACAGAAATAAGAAATGGAATGGCCATGAGGACCCAGTCAGGTCATTTGAGCCATACAGTGTTTAATAACTTATCTTAGTCTTAGCCTCTGTTAGGCTCCGCGGCTTAAATGGAGCAGAAAATTGAGAGTGTGCAAAAAAATAGCGGACTGTCTTACAAACTCAATTACTCTCTGGAGGCAGTCCAGTTGGTCAGCTTGTACACCGCAGCAGATATAAATCAGTTTCTTCTCTTATTTTTTGACAAAGATCCATGAAAAGTGTGGACTCGTGTATGGTGACTAATGTAGAAAAAAAAAGGTGACTTTGAAGATCAGCATCAGTTTGAGGAGAGATGTGGCTCGAGGGTCATTACCATTTTAGAAAAAGCCACACTAAAGCACGGGTACCTAGAAATATTTGAATTGACTGAGACACGGATTAAGTTACAAGTGATAAAATTTAATTGAAATAAGTTAACATAAAACGAAGGAATCTGAATATAATGATTATGATTAAAATAATTCAAAACATTTGGTCAAACTCTTACACGACATGGGTTTAAATACATACAGTCAACAGCCGCAATAAAAAGCAAAAATTAAGCATCTTCATTCACAATGTAAAAAAGTAAATAGAATAGAGTTCAAAAGAATCAAGTGCAAATGACTCACAGTGTCTCTGACAGTAAGAAAGATAGATTACATCTTTCACATAAGATAGTGCAGAAGTGCAGCTTTTACAAATAGTACTCTTTATATGTACACAATATAGAGCAGAGAATAGGCTAGAGTAATTTTTTTTTCTGAGCACTTGTGGGTTTGTCATGGATCGTATGGGGGTATGTCAGCTAATTATTACTTAGAACTCACATAAAATTGTGATTTTGAGCCAGAGCTTTTCCTTTTCTCATAGGAAAGCTAATTCAAAATCACAATTGACCTTAAACGCTGTATGTTTGGCCCATTTAATGGAATGGAAACAATAGATACATTCAAAAAAATAAATTATTATCAAAAACACAGAAATAAATATTGCAAGTGCTCCCTTCTTTGAATGTTAATTTTCTAGGAAAGTTTAGTGTCCAATAAATATGACCCTGCCAGCTCCCTTCACTAGGAGTCAAACTCTTTATGTTTCCGTTTCAGATTCGGAGTTATCCAAATTAGAGACAGTGGAGCTGTACCATTCAGCGCTCTCTTCTTCCTCTTGCACTCCGGACCCGCCTCCCCCTCCTCCTCTCTCTCGTCTCTCATTCAGCATTTCCATGGCTACTTGGTGGTAAGGGTGTTTGCGCTTTGTGTGTCGGCGTAGTGTGTTACGCTCAGCGAAGCGTGTGTGGCAAAGTTGGCACTGGTAAGGTTTCTCTCCAGTGTGGACCCTTTGGTGGCGCTGGAGCTCGCCGGCCTCCCTGAAGCGTTTGGTGCAGATCGGGCATACAAAGTTCCTCTGGCCTGTGTGAATGTGTTTGTGTCTCTGAGAAAAAAAAAAAAAGAAAACATTTTATGAAGAAAAGCATTTATAATCAATATTTTTACAGGCTGCTTGTCTGTGAAACAGGTCTCTTGCAGTGACAAAGCCCATAACGTTGCAGTTTCCTTAAGATGCTTTGGTGCTTGTTAGCATCTTTCCAAACACGGTTATGATTTTCAGCAACTTTACTATTCACTGTAACTGGTTTCACTCCTGGTGCTTTCATAACATCATATTTAAGCTGCACCAGGCAAAAGAAAATTCCTGAAATACAATGCACACTACCTGCTAAGCATCAAATTGAAAAGTTGGGGACAAGTTAGTGAAAACTATGGACCATTTGAAACATCTTAAACACTGGATATTTTCCTTAGAAGTAAATGCAAAACAAAACCAGAACAAAGACAGAAAATTAATTGATTTGATTATTGATGTATTCATCGGGTGGTCAGACACTCAACTCAAAAGTAGTGCTAAAGTCGCTCTCTGTCTGCTCCATGTGTAAACAGGCAATTATTTGCTGACAAGTTTGCATTTCAAATTAAATGAGATAATAAATGAGAACTGTGGTCACAGCAAAGCAGAAACAATTAGTGAGTTCATAAATGGCAGCTCTAGTTTACAGCTGTTGTTCCGCTGTTTCCAAGTGGCAAGAAAATCAGTTAGTGTCACTGCACAAATAAATTGTGACATCTGTTCAAGTAACTTATGATATTACTACACTGCTAATAAAAGGATGGCAATAATTAGCTCGCGCTGACCTGCAGATGGCTGGAGCGTTTGAAGGCTTTGCCGCACTGCTGACAAACGTGAGGCTTCTTCTGCGAGTGAGTGATGGCGTGGCGCTCAAGGTCAGAGAGGTAAAAGAAGACCCGTGGGCACAGCTGGCAGTACAGAACCCTGCGAGAGCTCATTGCGTTGGGTGACCCCGCTGGGGAGAGAGGTTCCAGCGGGCTGAGGGGGTCAAGTTTACCAGTTTGAAGTATGGAAGGGGAGGGAGGAGCAGCTGTGTTGGAGAAATAAAGATGGTCGTCCAGAGGTAAATGTTCCGAGTGCAGATCAGAGGGGTCGAATTTGGACTCTGAGGCTGGTGATTGGGCTTCTGCTTCTGATCCAGGCTGAGCTAAGGGGTCGTAGGTCATAGGAGAGGATGCTGCAAAAGCTGATGGCTTGTTGTTTTCATTTGAGACTTCTTCAGCAGATATGGCTTCAGTTCCTGGGTTGTAATCGGAAGAGCTGATTTGAGAATGAATGATTGGAGTCGTGCTGTGATGGTCACTCTGGAGAGCGGGAATAGACGAAGGGACAGCAAGAGAGGGGAGAACAGAGCCAGAGCTCACGTTATTCACTCCTGACAGGATGACAGGGGGGTTATTGGCGCTCAGCCTAATGACGGGGTGAGACAACGTGGCCAGAGGTGATCCCAGTGTGCTAACCTGACCGGAGGTTAAAGGGAGTGAGAGGGAGGCTGCAGTGGTGGTGATTTGAGACAACTGGCCAGTTGAGGGGTCGATGACAGCAATAGGGGCGGAGGTAGAGGTGGACTCACTAGAGGAAGTGGGTACGGAGGAGAGAAGGAGAAACATGGGAGTGGAAGCACCAGGTGAGGCCTGAGTAACAGAGAGGGGGAGTGAGAGACCCACAGGAGCAGAGGAGAGCTGAGAGGAGGAAGAAGAAGATGACAGTAGGAGAATAGGAGCATTAGTTGAGGGGTTGGTGAGGATCTGAATGGGCTGGCTGGAGACTGATATCCCAGAGGAAGGTGACAGAATGGCATTAGCCTCCTGAACTGATTTAACACTTGGCTCTGCCAGGTTTGAGGGATCTGAGTTCGTAACAAAACTTCTAAAGACTTCTGGAGCGTTTGTCTGATCAACACCTAATGATGGAGGATCAGTAGCAGGGGGTGGTGAGGGGTAAAGATCACCAGAGGGGGCGTTTAGTGCGTTATCTACACTTTGGCCGAGGCTGGGTTCGGATAACTGCGCTGACCCTTTTCCTTCTGCCTCTGCTGAATTAGCCTGATCTGAATGAGGCTCCTTTGACGTGGAAGCATCAACTTGCGGCACTTTGAGTCCGTCTGAACTGAGAGTGTACGGGATTCCCTGGTCATCTATGAAAAGAAGGTTTTCTGTGTCACAGTCTATTGAGGAGAGGGAGGTCAAGACAGAGGCAGAGAAGAAAGAAGGCGACAAGAGAGATTCTTCAAGTGCGTCTGCACCATCCAGACGAATCACTTCTTCATCGTTGTTGTCTTCTTCCACTATGTCTCTGTCTCCTTCTCCCTCGTATTCATCCACCTCCATAATCAGCGAGCTCTCACAGCCAAAATCATCGAGAAACCGTCCACACCTCCGTTCTCGAGTCTCTCTTTTCTTAGGCAAGCTCAGGTCCAGTGGTTCCGTTTGTTCCTTCATCCCCACCTCATCAAACACCTTTGAAGACTTCATATCCATTTCTTGCAAAATTAGAGGAATATTTTTCTCTGTTTCTGTCTCTGTAGTTTCCTCTTTAATCATTCCCTGGCTTAGTATTTTAACTGTATCAGTGCTTGAGATAAAAGGGGTTTCAATTCCATCACTGTGGATGATTTTTGCATTAAAAACATTGTTCTCTTTGCTAACCGTCTCCCCCATTTCCGCCTCAGTCCCATGGAATAATTCTGCATCAGTCTTTTGATGAGCAGCCTCATCAATCTGCCCCTCACCCTTAACAGCAGATATTTGGATTTTCCTTCTGTTTTTCTCTGTGATCACTGCTCCAGCTGAGACCAAAACGGGTCTCAAATGTGAGCGAGCAAAGTCTTTGGTCAGGCTGATGGTGGAGTTTGTGATTGGCCTCTTGCACCGTGAGGGAACAACAATTTTGATTCTGATTGGTTGGCTGCGAAGAACAGGCACTCCAGGCTTCACTGTAATTGGATGCCTGAACCCACCAGTCTTGTTTGTTTCCTGAGAGGCTTGCTTAGAAGTCCCGCCCCCCTCTGGCTTTTTCCCATTGATTGAAGAAACATCTTGTCTGATGGCCACTGCTCCTCGGACAGGGCAGGGCTGGAGGTTACCTGGTACGGAAACGGGGGAGGTTGTGTCCTTCGGGTCCAAAACACCCTCTGTCACTGGCCCTGGTACCTTTGCACACTGGCTGCCATTTTGGACATCCAGGCTGCCACTGGTCAGGACTGAAGCCAACTGAGAATCCATTTTGGGGCATACCCATTTATATTTCTACAAAGCAGAGATAAAATTATAAATGAGACTTTCTGAATTAGACTAGAAATAAATACATTGCGTGGTAAAAAAAGAAGTGAAGTGAATAAATATCATGGGTTTGGGCTGGAGAAACAAAATGGCTAGTGATAATTGGGGTCAAGTTCAGTGCAAAAAAGCCAATAACGCTCATTCATTTTGCGATAACACTAACAGCCTATAGATGGTGCAGATAAAACAAAAAACTTATTTCTCATTCCCAGCTGATGAGCGACTCACATGACCCCCGCCCCCCCCGCGCCCGCCCCCAAAGATCAGACCGTCCTGTTCATAGTGCTGTTACCTTACATGATCCTGAATAATATCTCAACGATTTTCTTTTCGAGGGGTCGGCCGGAGTCGCCGATCATTCACCAGATCACAGAAGGGTACGAATGATGATATGAGCGAAATCATATTTCCTCTCTCCCACTTCTACCATCCACACACGCAATAGGCTACAAATAACCAAACGTTTGAGCGTAAATTCGCACCGAAGCATTATTCATATTCCGCCTGCTTTCCAAACACTAATCCCGTTCTACGAATGGTCTGGGCATACGCCGAGGAGCCGGAGCCGTGTCCGTGGAGGACGCCATTACGCACAGTCCGAGGTTCGAAACGCCAGTATCGCCACGCTGCGTGTGCGCCCTGACAGCTCTCGGACCTGGGACAACAGCGGCCGGGAGGCGCCGGCGGGAGCCCACGGACGTGGACATTTACAGCGAGTCGCGCCGAGGAGCGGATCCTTCCCCGCGTCTTCCTCGGACCTACAGCCAGCCATTTTAGAGCCGAGGGTCCGAGACATCCAGCAGGATGTGAGCCTCAGGACAAACTTTCCCGGCGCGCCGTCATGTCTCGCAGCCCCGCGGTTAACGCGGGCGTAGGACGCGCCGGACACGCGTTCGATACATTTAAAACTGCATTTTAAACTCTACTCCACCCATAGAGTCGCTGCATAGGGACTGGCTTACCCGAGCTGTGGATATTTCCGGAGGACCAAATATGACTGTGCAGTGTAAAGGGTGATGCTGCGAATGCTGAGGGAGGGAGGGGTCAAGGGGAGTTGCTATGGTGTCGCAGCCTACCGGGTCCGACCAGTAGCCATGTTCAGCCTATGAGTACGGTTGAACCCGCAGCCTGCGAAGAACGGGCGCCGTGCGCCTGGCAGTCAGAGAGACGGGTACAGAGCAAGAGGGAGACGAAGAGGTTGGAGAAAAATGGACTTGAACTCCCCCCGGAGGGGCTTTGTGTGCCACAAAAATAGAAGGCCAGAGAGCAAGCCATTATGACATTATTTTATTTCAAATCACTCATCAATAAAACTTACAAGCCTTACAAGACTTGATGTGTCAAGCTCAACAGAGGGGAACAATCACAGTGAAATGTCACAGGGTCCAGTTATTATGAGCTAGGCTACATGTAGGTATCACAGGCATAACTATATGTCTTAATACATTATATATATATATATATACACCATCGCTCAGGCCTGTGCATTGAATCTACAGTTTGCACTGGCTCCAGCTGGAGGAGGAGGAGGATCAAAGTGATACTTGAGGTCATAATTACACCCGCAGTTTGACAGTTTGCAGGACAGCAAGACAAAGGCCGTGAGCGTCGTTCAAATCCCCTGATGCAACAAGCACTGGATCGACAGCTTAACCTGCTGATCCACAAGAGCCGTGAAAAATATTTCTGCCCCTGCAGACCATAACTATAGCACGGAGAGATGAAGCAGAGCAGCTGAGTGGTCAGGATGATGTGGTAGGTCACTGGTGTGTGTCAGGAGGTGTTTGCATTGTGGCGCAGTGCCATGAGTGGTGGGTAGGTTCGGGTCGGATGTGTAGGCCATCACTCCACATCACCAGGGTCACATGCTTCGATTTCTGAGACCAGCCGATGAGGGAAGAGTTTGTACTGCAACCACGTGGGCTCTGAAAAGCAATGAAAAGATGGATGAACATCCAAAAGTCTCCGACTCTCAGTTACGTTGAACTGTCTGCTTCAGTTTTACTCTCCACTCAATCTGATCAGATTATACTGCGACTTGAGTGTCAGGGCCCGACTAACCGAGGTAGCAGTTGGGTGGCTGCAATTTTCCGTCAAAGCAGGTCTGGGTTTCGATGAAACTACACTGCTTGCGAGGATGTTTGCAGTAAAAAGTCACATTTTCCCCGTGAGGAACCATGGCATCTGTAACGTCAAACGGCCAACGCTTCACTCCACCAATCACCACGCGGCTTCTCTCAGCGGGGATGAGACAACGAGCTGAGAAAATGATCAGTAAGTTATCAAAGGGCAAGTATGCAGATACAATAAGACTTTAAATAGCAGGCTTCAATGCATCCCTCTTTGAAGAGATTTACTTATTAGATCAATATACGTGACGTGTGGTATTTCTATTTGAAATATCTAAGATTTACATCACCTCTGCAGTGTGGTGGTGATGCACTCCAGCTGCCATTGGACTGACAAGTGATCTTCATTGGTCCATCCAACAGGAAGTTCTTTTTGCAAAGGAAGTGGATGTCAAAGCCGACTTCGTATTCGGTTTTCTGGACAGCCACCACATAGCCCTCCTTCACCTCTGGAGGAGGCTGGCAGTACACATCTAGCAGTTAGGAGAGCAGATCATTAGTCTGCCTTTCCAGGCAATGCACTCACATTAAGACATACAATCATAAACACTGACATCTTCATCTGGTCTCGATGATGGATTTACCGTTAAAATTCAACAACTCTTCTCATCTTTTTCTGCCCCAATCTTTCATTTTGTTTTTACCTAAGCTGACCTCAATTATATCTCTTCTGTTGTCAAAATGAAAAGCATCCTGTTATAATCCCCATATGGCAGGAGTGTAGGCCATGTAAATCCAAGTTTACCCACAAGATGGCAGAAAAGCACTGTGAAACGGAGAACCACAGAGCTCATGACAGATGTAAATATGAAGCGGTTTGTGTGTTTGTCACGTTTTAATCACTGTTTCTTGTATATCTGAACACACAGACACACACTTTTACATCACCAGCCCCTACTCCATCTTCCCATGTCAACCTTGAAAGATGCTTGAAGTCTTATTGGGAGTGGGGAGGTTATAACACACACACACACACACACACACACACACACACACAAACACACACACAGTGTGAGAGAGAGAGGCATTACAGTCAGTGTGAGACTCTGCTCCACACTTACTTTTACAGATGGGGTGAGGATACTGCCAGGTTCGATTATCCTGACAGAAATTTTCACTGCTCCCCACTATATCCGCTCTGCAGGAGAGAAATGAGACAGTGATGGGGACGGGGTGACATGTACAGTATTGACATCTAAATAAAAGTGATGAAAAAAGGTGTAAATGACTCCCTTTTTTTCTCTGTGTCTCTCTTTCAGAGTGTCTTAAATTTGCATGCACAGTTCTGGCTGACATATCCACTCAGGGTTATCTTATCCTGTGAGATGAGTCAGTGTGTAAAGGGGAGTCAACACGAGATTAGACTGTAATGACCCAGTTAGCTCAATGAAGAGATCGTCAGCTGGGAGATCAAAATGAATTTCCTGCCATTCATCGCTCATCACTCATCATTCCCCAACACCTTCCCTCCACTCCTTCCTCTTCTTCACACTCCATCCCCGTTCTCTCACTTCCTCCGTTTCTATCTTCGTACCATTTCAAGTTTTCAAAGCCTCTGCCCACACTCTCCCGACATTAACCTCCCCATCAATCTCCCCTTCTTTCTCACCCAGACAGGCAGCTGTAGCTGATGGACGTTCCAACAGTAGCGTCACCCTGGATGCTGAAAGTGCTGGTGACTTCCTCAGACAGAGGGCACGTCTGGGCAGCAGCAGGTTCGGGGGACTGACTCTCTGAGGTTGGAGAGAAAAAAGAGGGTAAAGACAAATAAGCAGTAGTGGAAGATGTTTTTTCTTCAATACAGCAACACCGGTACAAACTCTCTGCCATGTAATTTGTAGAATGAAGTGAGAGTAAAGAACTTTTAGAATAATCGATTGTAGACTGTATTTAAAGTATGTAGGACTAAATGTCCTGATGCAGACATCTGATATTTTGTCCATGTTAATGTAAAAGTAATTTTTACTATCTAGTCAATATTATAATCATTTTAAAATATACATTTGTAAAGAAACAAGTACATGTATTAATATGTTAGCTCTAATTGTTATTGCTCTATTCCATTTTCATTATAAATTGATAGACTCATAAATTGATTTTCATATAAATTTCATTGATGAGGTTTTAACATAAAATGCATTATAGAAAGACTTACTACCAAATAGTAATACTACTTAAATATAAATCCTGAGGTAAGTAAAGATACTATAAAACACTATCGCACATAAAGACCATTTTCCTGAATTAAATACTATGAGTTGGGACATTGTTTGCATAACAAATACTTTTATACTTTTACTTTTGACACTGTCAGCACATTTTGTAGATACGTCTTACACATTGATTGCAAACAGTATAAACTTTACCTTTGAAAAGGGGAGTAATTACAAAAGTAGAAATGAATCAGCGTATTATTACTACTTGAATAAAGCATCCACCACTGATGTGTGATGTTTGAATCCCCTTAATCTAATCTTCACTTTGATTTGAAGATCAAATATATACTAAACAAAAGAGGAGAAACAAAATGAACAGAGTAAGAAATATCAATCATGCTTTTTTATTTGACTTGTATTAACCAAGGTTTCTGTTTAGTTTGTGATTCACAGACGGCATTTGACCCAATGTCTTGTTATATTTAAGTTGAAATAACCCTTCTTAGGTAATAAATCAAAGTTCGATGAGCAGGTGAAACACCACCCCACAACTCTCCGAGCTCACGGCTATATCTGCTATTGTATAACACCTGGCACTGTTCAATCCTGTAACTCTGAGTGCCTCACGCTTGTGGAAGTATAAATATCAAGAGTGGTGCTTGGAGAGAGGCTCGAGTGACCCGAGCTCCATCAAGCGCGGGGTTTCAGAGCTGAACACGGCTTTGAAAGGCAGAGACAGCTCTTGCCTGAGGGATGTCTTAGGTATCTGAAACAGAGAAACGTTAATATAACAATGTACAGGGACCTATGGGAGAATAGCAGTTACGAGTGTGTTTGGCTGCAGATGAGAGTCTGAAGCTGAGTTCTGTTTTCACATACCACCTTTCTCCTGCCTTGTACTGCTGCCACCCACATGGGCTGCGGCACGAAACTGCTACCAAGCAGGTATATCAACTTATTTTAAATTTATAAAAATTGTGATTTCGCGTGAGCCATTGTGTTAAATACCCAGAAAAGGGTCCAGGCAGCTTCACATGAGCCTGTTTTTTCAGAAATCTACACACAGATATGCAGAATCCACACACACCACAAACTGAAAAGCCTTAAGCTGCATGCTTGTCCTTGGCTCCCATTGTAGAGAGAGACTTTATCATAGGCCTCAGATGGAAGAAGATGAGACGAGAAAGAGATGAGAGGAAAAGAGGATGAGAGAAGAGAGCAAAGGAGAGGAGAGCAGGGAACAGAAAAGCCCGGAGCAGCGTGAGCAAGAGAGAGCTCTGACTCTCCTGACTGTGATTTGTCGCCCACACACACACACACACACACATACACACACAGAGAAACTCTGTGACACATGTGCAATCCACCCCCCCACCATACATATCTAATGTATACTGAAAAAATGTACCTCCCTACCTCTCTCCAATAAACACAACACAGTGTGAATGCAGTTCTGTGCCACTTTGACAGTGATCTGCCGCCCACTGCCTCTCAACAGGCATGAAGGAGCTCAAATCACACACACACACACACACACACACACACACAAGCAAAACACACACAATACAAATGCTCTCACACGTTCAAAACCCACCTACCTTCTGCTTGTCTCTCAGCAGGAGGATACGATAGCGCTGAGAATCGTATTCTTATTTCACACCACAGAATAGACAAAAAATGCTGAAGGTGAGACCGGGACCCAGCTGGGTAGAGGATTCCTAAGAAAGCGTGTTTACTGTAGCTCCAGGTGTGTGATTAATGCAGCTGAGACTAAAACCTGTGAGGCTAGAATTGCATTGTTTTTATCAGAGGCGACAGGTCAACATAAGCAATAAGCAGAACACATTTTTGCGCTGTATGTTGATGAGATGAGTCTAAATACTCAGAAATATTGATGGCTATATTTCATGTACTGCTGTGTGGCCTTATGGCACAGTGTGGAAGTAATAATGCAGCACAGCAGTAGAACAAATTCTGTCTTTTGTGAGCCATCTATGCAACATTTTTGTTCTAAATTTAGAGAGACAGTTCAAATATATCAACACAGATTTTCTCAGGTACACAGTGGTACAATGAATATAAATGAAAATGAAGAAATCGTTGGGTTTTTTCCAGCTACTCATGCAATTGTTATATACGTGTTTATACAGTTGCTCTCTTATGGCCCTTGTGCCCTAAACAGATGCATTTGTAAAATAAACCTACAGAGATTTTAGGTCAATCAAGACATTTTAAAAAATCTGGCAAGCTCACATGGCACAAGTAAAGCTCATAATCAATTTATATTTATGTGCAATTAAACCTGATAAGTAGTCATGGCCTTAATATGAGCACATAACACTGCTAATGTAAAAACTAATCAAAAATTTGTGAACACACACACACACACTCACACACACACACAGCTTTCATCTCCACTTTAAACTTATTAACAGTTCGAGTGTAAAATCTCCAGACAGCCAATATGAACAACTAAAGCTCTGGTTGCTATGGAGACGAGGAGAATAGGTCCCAGTTGTGCAATGTCTCAGTCGACACAATCACAGAGGGGTTTCATTCCTGAATAGCACCCTGTCTCTCTCCTTTCTCTCTGTTTGTTTTGTGTAAACAGTTATTTTTTTATATGACATATGTTTATTCCTTAACCATCGGTGACACATGTGCTGTACACATGCAGTGTACCTGTTGCCTTTGTTACATAAAAAAAGCAATTTTGAAACATAAGCAAGCACAACATTCTTCTAGATGTTTATTACTTGTGTAAATAATTCCTGAAGTGGCGTGAGAAAGAATATTACTTTCCTGTTGAACTCACACCTACCTGTGCAAATGGGCTCATCCCCACTCCACTGTCGGTCACCTTGACAACGGCGAATAGTGGCATCCAAGCCATTGGGCAACGTAAATCCAGGCTTGCAGCGCACTTCAAGCAGGGCAGAAAAGGAGTGAGTGGGAGAAAGCAGACGAGCTACCGAATTTTCATTTGGGGGTAGAGGCCAGGGACAACTACGACCTGAGGAGAAAAGAGATGATCCAGCGGGAGGAGAGAGAGAGAAAGCAGGAAGTAGGGAACAAAACAATTCTCAGAATGTGCTAGCTTGTTCATTGTAAGAGAAATTAAATGATCTGCACTGAACCACTTTAAAAGAGCACTAATGAGGTCGTATAAAAAGACTGGATCTATGAATAGTGTGCAAGCATAATAAAAAGCTTGTGTTAACAGAGGCAGAGGGTGCATTTTATACCCAGATTCTGTGCACGAACAAGGCTTTCATTTTGTTTTCCAGGAAAGACAACACACACATAGAAGTATGTTGGTACAGCTGTGTATCTGCACACATACAAACACTTAACAAATGAGCCCACAATAGTGTTCACAGTGACAACTGAGGTCACACACACAGACAAACAGTTACCTGGGGCCACACAGCTGAGACCACACTGGCCATCACACAAACACTGGCGCTTGTTGCCGCAGTCTCCGTCAGTTTTACAGGGCCGAGGACACGTCCTCCTCCTCTCCTCTCCCAGAAGTCTCTCCGGACAGGACCCTGTTGGGATACCACACCCACTATCACACCATCCCACTAATTGCCCCTTTGTTTACTTCAACTCCATTCATGGCCCCTCATAAAAAAACACAAATGCTACAGGCCATAATGAAATTTTGTTTGCCAATTTGGCTTTGCTTTCTGTGAAAGGAAACTGAATTCCTGGGTGGCCGGGCAAACATTTGCCACCCAGGTTGCCAGATTTGTTGCTGTAAAGATGGGTGGCTTTATGACTCCTTGCCATTCAACCATTGGTCTTGTTTTGTTAAAGTTGTGTGCACAGTGATTATGTTGTGTCTGCTCAGGGCGTACTTTTACGTGCAGCCCTAGCTAACTTCCCGTAATCGTCCATATCTATTTGATCACCCATCAAAAAGAAAAATTGCCCTATAATTTTATACTACACACTAACATTTCTCAGAATGGAAGCACGTGTATTACTTGAATTACTTTATACAGAACATACGTGACCAGAAACACACATGCCGCATTTATACACACATAATCATCCCTGAATTGCATGAAGGCACAGTTTACAATAATACCTGGTATTTAGAACCTACAATATATTTACATAATTGTATCATGAAAATGTTATTATTAAACCAGTATTAATGAAGACGTTGGGCGATGATCTACGGAGGTGTGTATTGCTGATCAATGGTGATCCAACACAGATTTTTTGTACAAATCATTTACAATGACTATATGCAACCAAAATATATGCATGCAATAATTAATAAAAAAAAAAAAATAGAAGCAAATTTTACCCTACTTTATTTACTTTATGCTACTCAACATCAAAACTTCTTTCTACACATAAAACATTACCTCAACTTAGGTTTTTTAACTAACATTAACCACAGAAAAATATTGCACACTCCTAGTCTTAGTTAGTCAATTATATGTTAAAGTGTTAATGATTAAATGAAATATGAACATCATTACATTAAAATACAAAAATACCATCTATACTGCAACAGAGCCAACCAGAGAAGCTCAGGCTCATCAATAACTGCACTAATAAAGCCAATCAATTAATAAACTGTGATGTGTGTATTTAGTAATAGTCCTGATGAGAGTGATGAATGCAGTCAGACAGCTTACCTGAAACCTGTGGGGACACTGCTCCAGTCAGAGCCCACAGGGACAGCAGCAGCAGTGCACCGTCCATCCTTGAAGCGAGGCCTGAGATGATATGAGGGAGGGACGCAGACACACAGGATTTTTAAGGAAGGGGGAAGAAAGGGTGGGAGAGGGGGAGCAGAAGAGCTCGGGAGGTGGGGGGGGGAGAGAGGGTACAGCCTAGGAGCAAACATCTGGTTTGTGTTGAGAAAAAGTGGGGAAAATTCCAGTCTGGAAGACCTTTCACCCATTTCTGTTGAGACAGCAGATAAAGGGGTGCATGGCTGTTGCCCCCACATGCAACAAACAAACAGGAAATGATATCATTTCAGAAAATTGGTGGATTTTACCTGGTGTTATGAGTGCAACATTTAATCTCTTATACATACAAACATGCTGAATGGAGTGACTTTCCATTTAATTCTTCCATTGAGGCATAGGCCAACAGAGGCTGTCATTCTTTAATAATATCCTCTTCAACTCTAAACAGCCTGAGTTTCAATCATTTGTCGGAATGAAAAGAAACAACTATTTAATTTTGAAATGTACTGACAATGTCAGAGGGAAGAAGCATTGCCTCTGGGTAAGAATTTATATTTGGACAGCTTAGGATATTAAAAGAATGCATACAATGTGAATAAACAGGGGGAATATCCAAAATAATTAGTCTAGAGACGTTTCACCGCATGGTTATGTCTGGTTATGAGGCTTAAGTAATAAAATTGTATTCCTCATGAACCTCGACCTCTTTTGCCTATTATATTGATAAAGACTGGTTTAATACAAGACACTGGAACACAAAGCTCAAGAGAAACACCCAGAATTACATGAATAACTCAAGGAAAGCAAAGCATTAGTGAATGAGAACAATCTTTTATTGGTGTTTTTGGGAAATCTCGACTACATCCAAATAACCAGCAGTGAGGGAGCTGGGCACCAAGGACACCACTGATGCAGCAGAGTCACTATAAGATTAATCAACCACGTCTGTGAGGATATCAGAGACTAAAATCCTGTTGGGAGAGCAAACAATCACTGATTGAGATGATAAAGGCTGAAATGAACCAACAAGGAGCATACCGATAGTGTGCATAGTCCATACACTGTTGGGGAACAGAAGAGGTCATTGTGAATGGAAAAGTACGCCCACATCAGCGTCAAGTTCAAGTTACTGAGTCACATTTGTGAAATCCGTGGTGAGAAACCGAACTGGCAGTAGCGTCCGCAGTAGAAGTGATGTCTGCAAGTGTGAGACAGGATGCGGATATCAGAGAGTGGAGGGAACTTTTTCCGTTTGAATAGTCTTTCTCAGGAACACAGAAGAGCAGGTGTTTCAAGGTGCAACAGATCAGTTCATCCAAAGAAAGAAAATCATTCAATAATATAGAACGGCAACAACATGAGGGATAATCATCATAACCATGACTATAATAATAGCAGTAATGGTAACTAGTCATCATGGTCAATAAGGGGGTTAAAAATCACACTCTATTACTAGTCCCCCCCCCCAAGGAAAATAACATAGTGTACCATAGCCCTGTGTAGGTGTTGTGGGTACACAGAGAAGATTACAGATACAGTAGAAAGTAAGATGTGATAACAGGAGTAAACAGTAAGAAAGAAAAAAAACACTAAATACCAACAAGCTTTGTGGATCGACATAGGAAAATTTGGCTTTTATTTCTCCCAGAAATCTGAGAAATTAACACCATTCCACTCAACGGGAGTACTCAACCCATCTCGTGGAATACATCAAATACACAAAATAGTATAGTCCTATTCACTATACATAATATTTCTCACCCAATAATAATGCTAATTAACATGTGTTCATAAAGTACAGTAAAGTAACATGTGCATTGTACTGGGAAGATTGATTACTGTTTTAGAATATGTTACAACACTGAGTTTTATCTAGCTCTATGTACCGTCATGGTACTAGAGAGACAAAAGGACAAAATGTTATTGGAAGAGTTTGCAGATAAATGTGAGAGGACTGGTTGCAAGTGAGAGTAGACAGAAATAGAGCAGTTGGATATAGAAA
This sequence comes from Channa striata, assembly GCA_033026295.1. NCBI lineage: Eukaryota > Metazoa > Chordata > Actinopteri > Anabantiformes > Channidae > Channa > Channa striata. Next base: position 17,798,853 of record CM065175.1, on the reverse strand, counting down.
TACAGGGAGAGAGTTATTTAAGAGAAATGTCCCAACAATCCATAGAGTGGATCAAGAGGAGCAGCGTTGCCCAGGGCATCACAACAGGCTTTCACCAGCCCGGGTAAGATACAAAACACCAGAATAAAAGCACTCCACTGGGACAGAGGAAAAGAGAGTCAATGATACAAGCATGGACTAGAGATGGATGTGGCCATCTCTTAAACCAGCCCAAAGCCAAAAGAGCTAATGTAGTTGGGGAACTGAAGTCAATTGAAGGGATGAAGTACTGTAGTTAGAGAGAGCGCACGAGACATGTGTTGGGAAAAGTGCTGGACTGTTTACATGGTGTCACATCATGTCTCTCATTGTGTCTCTCTGTAGCATGCCCGGTCCCAGTGACAGAAACATAACAGGAAAAAAAAATTAAGTGCTTGAGTAAAATCCACAAAAATGTTGAACTAAACAATTTTAAGATAATTTTGCTCTCTATATTACAATTGTTACATGCATCCTCGCCCCCGCTGCTGCATCCTGACTGCAATGATCAAATTGAAAAATACCCATCGATGGCTGACCACCGTTTAACATCTCCTGCCTCATCATAAAAAGATATTTACCATAGCTTTCCCCCATCTCTATGTCCCAGTCGTGTAGAAAATATACAAAATTATTCTCCAAATTTGCTCTCCCTCTAATTTTTCTTAAGTATTATAAAAATATACAATTCTCCAATAACAAAACTCTTAAAAGTGACATCTTTCATCTTTAAATTATTCTCTCTGTCCATCACTTTTAAGAGCTGACCTCAACAAAACAGGACACCTGAGCTTCAATCCACAAACCTCCTCCACATCTTATACATTCATCATCATAATCACCATCATCATCATCATTATCCAGACCCCATTCTGTCCATCATGCCCCCCTCAAAATAATCAGTCTTAAATTGAATCAAGCTTATATTCCTCGTCTTCCTCCATGCCTTCATCACTGGTCAGCAAGGCGGTTCTCGTATTTACTAAGGATGTTGCGACAGCGGCCCAGTTCCTTCCGCATCTCAGCCACTTCCTGTCGGAGGGCGGCGTTCTCTCGCTCCAGGTAGGCAGCACGCACAGATATCTGGTTCTCCTTGAGACGGCGAGCATCTCGGGAACGCTTTGCTGCTTCATTGTTTTTATACCTTCTGGCCCAGTACTTCTCATCCTGAAGGAGGACAAATAAAAAAAAAGTAATGACTATTTCAGCAACTAATTTGATCAGGGAATTAAAGTATTATTAGGTTGAAACACCACAATATAATAAGTAGTTAATGGTGAAAGTCGTCTCTTAAGAAATGAGTAGTTCTCTTTTAGAACTATAATTCTGTTACTGGTGATGTCATTATTGAATTTGAAGATTTTATAATATTGCTACAGTTTTGCAAATTCAATTTTGTTTGCTTTTTGTTTTTTGTTGCTTTACTACTTCTTAGTATTATGAACTATTAGTTAGTTTTGATCCTCAAGACCCTTTAATACATGCATATTGAGTTTCCTCATGTTTATGAAGTAACTACAGCTTGACTTCAGTCACTAAATGTAATTTATTTTGTTTTTTCAGCATGCACCCTGAATTTACCATGTGTATGTTTGAATTTTAGCTACGACAATTTGTTAAGAAAATTATTCCGTAAAATAATTTATAACTAATTAAAAAGGCATTTAATCATATTCTTAAAAATTGCCTTTTCATGACCTAAAATTGGGGTGGTATTGATCACCCCTGCTTCTTCACTGTTCTGATTTGAATTATGAGCGCGCTCACCTTCATGTTGTCAGGCACCAGAATTTTGCGGGCCTTCTTGATCATTGGCTGTGGTTTGAGCTCCTCTTCACTGAAGGAGTGCCTCCTGGGGTCGAAGTTCTGCTGGCCGTTGGACATTGCCATGTCCGAAGAATCCATGTCAAACATTCCAATACCATCTGGCCCGCTGCCCGTGGGCGTCAGCAGAGGTGGACAGGAGGACGAAGAGGAGGAAGAGGGTGACTCACAGGAGTCATTCATACTTGTCTGACTTCCTGGAATTAAAATGAAGACAATTTTATTTTACATATTTCCAATGAACGGCATTTATGCTAACTTACATGCACTTAAGTAACCAGAACCACTTCAGAAATCTGGTTATTAAAAATCAGCGTAAAAATGCAGCAGCAGAATAACTTCATTTCTCCTCCACCTCTGACTTATTTTAGAAGCCGGGTGAAAATGCTGTTTTCTGACATTATTTTGTGTGTGTGTGTTCATGTTGCAGCAGAGTGACAGTGCATGGGTAGAGAAAGGAAAATTGACACACACAGCAAGAACTCTGACTTTTAAAATTTTGCAGTGGATATTTAGATATTTAGATCTATACCAGGCACTTTGTGTTAGTTACATCTTCAGTCAAACTTTAGGCAGACTTTGTTTTAGCTGCATGTTCCTGTCTCCAGCCTTCTGTTTCGCACATGCGCAGCTGGAGAAAACCAGCTAGAAATCTGGTCACGTGTATAGAGAGCAAAAAAATAAATAAAAAATCACATTCTTCAAAAGAAATCTACCTGGGTGGACCAGGTTTCGTTAATCCTCTGCCCCAATTTTAAAAACCAGCTTTTCCCTTGACATAAGATTTAAGAAATGACTGTAACCTGGCCCCTTAAGTCCATGTAAATGCACTCCATGACACTGGCTCCAGTGTCACTCTCAGCAAAGAATAGCTGATGACTGCAGGTCACTGTATTAATAATACAAACACGTGCTGTATTTTATGAAGCCCACCAGATGGAAGCAGAGAGCTACTTTCTTAGTGTTCAAGAAAACAAACAACATTCCTTTGCCCTTCACTGACTCCAAAGAACTGAGGATGTTTTTCAGACAGCTTTCATGGACACTAAGGTTTTTGTCTGTGGTTTAAAGGATAGGTTAGTAAAGCCCTGTTGAACTTTTTCTAATATATACTATTCAATATCATAACAATACCAGATCAAATAAGCATTGAGCTTATATGAATAACATACTAAACACAAAAATGTCTTCATTTAGTTAGTCATTTTCCCTGCTTTGAGAAACTTATTCTGGAACACATTAATCCTAAAAAAATCTCTATTAGTAACAAACCACCCCTGACAAACTAACACATCAAATATCAGTAAAACTACATAGAACACTGGTAAACCAAATCTGATTTCCAGAGATCAATAATAACTCATCAAGGTTGAAAATCTTGTGTAACTTCCCCCCCTCCTCTTCGCTCATAACCAGTTTCTTTAAGTGGGGCCAGTATATTAGAGCTATACATCACACTACCTCCTTCAAGGCATAATGCACCTTCTCAACTGAATTTCCTTCCCTATAAGAGCACAAAGCTCCCCTAGCCAGATGTATATCTATACACACAGGAGCTGCAGCTCAAAATCAACCACATAAAATAGAGGGGTGTCTATTTTTTTAACACTACAGTGTTTAAAAAAGAATCAATATAATATTTAAAACAGACAGACACAGAGGAGCCGAGTCCATTCAGTACTGTAGGGATAGAATAACTACCTAATACCACAACACTCCAACCCCACAAAATGACCATTTGCATCACCATAGTGAAAACAAAACATGTGCACCTTGAGCTCCATGAAGCTGGTAATTATTGTAGAGTACTAGACTACTGTGAGGACACACTATGCAAGCACAGTTAAAAATAGTGTAGTACAATGTATAATGTAGTAGAATCTGCAAAGGCAGAATGTTGGATGAAAGGTTAACACATACAGTATGGTACAATATGTCTTACAACTTTTTTCCATGAGTTATCTGTGAAAATATATGTGCAGCTATCAAGTGAGTGATGGCTGTAAAACGACCGGGTAATATAGGGCCTGTTTAAACCAGAGGTGCAAACATAAATGTATATTTATTTATTTATGGACACCAAAGCAAAGGAAATGATGTTCCCTTATATTCTATTAGCAGGTCTAAACATAAACTGAATCTTGGGGTAGAAGACTAACAAGTTCCATGAAGGCCAGATAATGTGCCTCTATCTCTTTTTTTCTCTGTTTATGACTAAACCAGGAGATTTTAATTATTTATGTACTTAAACCCAGCAGCAGGAACTACTCAATGCAACCACCTGGCCTAATGTTTTGTTGGAATGAAAACATTTCAAACCCTTTTTCAGAAACTGTGAAACGCAGACCTGCAAAGTAGATTTGGTGCATTTTTGTCAGTGTCACAACCAGCACAGATCACATTTTCCTTTTTGAAGAAATGGTCACACATTTCAGGGCTCATTCAGCAGCATTTAACAAAGTACTGATGCTGCTGTGATGGAAAAGAGTATCCCTGCTCCTTCATAGGTACCTATTACAGTCATATGCTGCTGACTGCTGTCCCATCCAATATTTATGAAGCAGCTGTTAGTTAGCCACCTTTGAGATACTGCTTCTCTAATTTCAGGCTGTGAGACAAATGATAAGACTAATTACCTCAGCCCCATAATATTACCTTAAAACTACTTCATTCTCGAGCCCATTTTAAGTCTTAGGACCTCTTTTACATCATGTTACAAGATTTCATATAAATGGATTTTAATCAAAATGATTTATTGTGAAAATATAAATGCATCATCCGAGTTTGTGAATGCACTGACTAATTTCAATATGCACGCTTACAGTGCACCATTTTTGTCTGGATATCACTATACTTAATGTCATTCATTGGGGATCCAGTGTTTAGTGTCAAGTCCAGCAGCACAGGGAAACTCTTCCTGATGCTCAGCTCCTCCCGCACCCTGTGGGCTCCTCCTACACGTCTGCTGGCCCTGCCTCTAGTTCTCTCACTCCAGTACTCTCAGCCTCCGCACGTGTACCGGCACGTGTACATGGCTGTGGCGTGTGAAGCGGGGAGAGATTTAAAGACACGCAACCACAAACACTCCACACACTTCTCCCTCTATCTCTCTCTGCCTTTGCACTGTTTTGACCCTGCTGCACATTAATAATTGGCTGGGACTAAACCAAACCTACAAGCCATTGCGATCAGGTTGACTCATCAAATAGCTTAGGACTTATTTCTTTATTGGACCTTTTTACCTAAAACCCAGCACCTTTCTTCAATGCTTTTTCTCCACTGCTCCCTGCTTCATCATCCAGTGTTTAACACAGTACCATACTACAATATGAAAAGTTAATTTCAATAGTGGTTAAGTAGCATTTTCCAAACTCTATATTTTTCTCTGTCAAGTTGACTTTGCATTTGGAACCATGTGATTCTACATCCTGCCTACAGTTTGATCCAACAGAGCTGAAAAATGCTTTGTCATCAAGGTATTTTTTATAAAGTCAAAGGACATTTAAAGTGCTGAATCACTAGGAGCACTATGAGCACACCACATAACCTGGACTTTATTTCACCTACTCTTATCAGTGACAGGGGACAGTTTGACTTTTTTCAATTTTTAGGACCCTCTTTCATAATATTGCAGTTTTAACTTATGGACAGTTTCCTTTCACTCCCTACAACTGTCCATCTGTTCCTTATAGAACGAAAAGGTCCAGTGTCAATGAACTCACCATGTAGACAGTCAGTCCCTCCTGCAAGGCTCTGTGGCTGAGCCACCTCCAAACCAATGAGAGATGGTGAAGAAGACGAAGAGGGTGAGGAGGACGAAGAGCCAGGTGGGGATGAGGGCGGTAGGCACTGGGAACTCTGATTGGGTACAGCTGACTGGGAGCTCTGTGAGGGGATCTGGGCTGAACTGGAGCTGTTGTTGTTGTGCATGCTGCCCATTCCATTTTCAGTCAGAAACTCCTCTAAGTCCATGTACTGAAGCTGAAAGAGGCCCCCATCTGCAGGGAGGGTGCGATCCCACAGGAGAGGCCCCAAGAACTGGTTGAAACTTCCTCCTCCGTTCCCACCACCACCACCACCACCACCTCCTCCTCCTCCACAGCCATTACTGTTGTTACTGCTTCCTATTCCATTGCCATTCCTCACAGGGCAAACTCCCAAGGAGTCCTCATCCAGGTCCAGTCTGTCTTTTTCTGTTAGAGAGAGGAAAACTGAGTTTTATTGAGATATTTTAGGCTCTGGCCTCTGGAAAATGGATGCTAACATCAAATCTCCATATTTGTGCAGAACTAAGTAGGGGTGGCAGGTACATCCTTAAGATGCACTTTTGCAAAATCTCCCACTTGTACTAGTTCTTGCACACAGACATAAAAAATATACACTCAGATAGACCAGATGGTAGCTGAATTGCAGCGTTAAGCAAAAGCTAAAATCAATTTGTTGTCATAACATATGCGTAAGCTCCTGAGCAAATCTCACAATAGCTAAAGATACATTTGGGGAGAGCAAGCAGGCAGAACGCAGGCCAAAATATGTTACCAACCACTGTAATCTGGATCCAAATTATAAATCGCAGGGAGGATTATAATCCATGAGAATCCTCATCAGGGTCATAGAAGAGCCACCATGAACATGCGTAAAAATAGCTGATAAATATAATGACTGATATGACAAATGTTGTATGTTTATTACAAGGCGTATGGTCATTCATGACCATACATGACCACTCTGTCATTGCATTTATTAAAGCTTTAGACTGCCCCAGCTAAGGCAACCCACTCAACACAAACAGACAACATTCATTCATCAAATGCAGGTGACTTTCTCACCTTTCCCATCACAGGGGCTTTTCAAACGCTGGTCTCCTTTCATGGGGTGCTGTAGAAGGGACTTCAGACCTGTCATAGAGTTTAGGTGCCCCCCTGTGAGAGAGCCTGCAGGCTGAGTACAACTTCCAAACTGTGGGCTTGCACCAGCTGGGAGGTCGGGGGTCGGAAGCTGGGAGAGCTGCCTGGACATCCTGGACCAGATGGGGTCACGGAAAGACACCTGGGGCACTTGGAGGGGCGAGGCAAACTGACCTGAGTACCTACCAATAGGATAAGTATGCTGGATGACTGTGCCTGTGTGCAGCAGGGGAGGGGGTGGAGGGCAGAGAAAAGATAGTTATGAGTGTCCATGTAGAGAGAGCAGCCACTGTACTGTAATTCCAAGTAAATGCATTGTAATAATGACGCAGTTTTAATCTACTTTCAAACATGCAACTTTTACCTTTAGCTCGTAGTTTTGCAGAGCACCTTATTTCCTTGCAGAGATATTTTCATCGAAGTATTCCATAGTAGCTCGAGCTGTTACTCTCAGTGGACCAGTGTAGGAGGGACAGTCAGACCACCTGAGTCGGAATAGTATCCACAGTCAAAATGTGACAATGCTGGAGATGACACCGAGAGCAGCAGATTGCACGGACTGAAAAACGGAATAACTGAAACTTGAGGAAGATCCCGAGTAATTCGTCCAATGTTCTAAAAAACAGATCCCAAAATAGTTGCAGAGCGAACCTCCGTCAAAACAAAACAGCAGAAGGGGCAACAGTGAATCCTAAAAACACACACACACACACACACCGCGACGAGAGCAGTGACTGCGCTGGTCAGATGACAAGTTTCTGGTCGCTCTCTGCTGTCCGTCGGGTGGGGGGGGAGTCGTTTCCTCTTTCTCTGTCAGGACTTTTCTGCATCCGGTGGATACAGTCACGGGCGCACGGGCTCGGGTCTGTGTCTGGGCCGCGCGACGTCCACGTCCGACCGTCCTCTCTCTCTCCCTCTCTCTCTCTCTCTCTCTCTCTCAGCTGGAACGGACACGGGTAGTTCACGTGACGTCACACCTCGCGGAACAACCAAGCGAGGCGCGAGGACGGGTGTGGGGCGGTTTTAACAAATCCCCAGATTCTGGTTTATTATTTATGAGACACACCTACCCTCGTGCCACACCTCGAGGAGAGCTGCTTGTTTGTTTTGTTTGACAGGCACAAACAGCTTTAACTATCGCGTCCATCCTGCAGCAGTGAAGATGAACATGGGCGATGTGTGTGTGACATGAGTGAAAAACAGCCTTGTTTTTCACCACTGAGCAATATCAAGAATTAATTTACTGCCTATTAACTTTACCCATCTCTATTATAGAGTTGGCCATCTGTAATAATCAGGTAGCGCAGAATAGCTTTTCCATTTTCCATGTAATCCACAGAAAACTTGAGTGTGCCTTTTTTTTTTTTTTTTTTTTTTTTTTTTTTTGCGCACGTTGCCTCCCGGCGTACAATAGCTGTTCCAACTCACGTGTATCAGGCACGCGGAGACCAAGTCTGTCCGCTCGCGGCTTTGCCTCTGATTGGCACCGGCGACGCGACGCCTCGCCCACGACTAGCGCCCATTGGCCAGAAATAGGTCGAATAACCCCGCCCGCCCGGGTTCCCCCTCGTGCATGCCACTGCCGCGTGAGACCTGTTCGAAACACAATGAGCGCGACGGCTGTCTGCTCTACTGTACACTTGCAGAGCACATGCGAAACATTGCGCGGCGCAGGAATTCGCTTGTTTTTTTTCCAGACTTGGACATGCAAGAGTTGATAAGAAAATAGCAGAGAGACTTAAGTCATGATACAGCTCAGAGGTTTAGGGAGTATTCCACTCCACACACGAAGATTATTAACTGCATGTGCGCAGTATTGGATGGATCTGTGTTGTCAATTCGGGCTTCTGAGAGCCATTGTTTTTCTTCCAAATAACAGACCCGATAGTTTGTTTTTATCTCGTTTAAATCATATCCACCTGCCCCACCTAAAAGTGCTATAGATATGAATTGTTTTGTAGTACATTTGCAATCCAGACAGATGTCTAGTATTGTCAATGTGACTGTAAAGCCCATTATCATGTCCTATATGCAAACTTATGTCTTGCAGCTTCAGGGTGAAAGTAGATCTCACTATGTCACAGTTTTGATCGTTTATCTAAAATGTACATACTTTCTCCATCACAAAATCATTGATTTGTAATTATTACAGCTACTGCAACTACATATTTAATGCATTGGGTTATCAGACCATTTGTATCTATTCAATTTTAGTGAAACTATATGAATATTTATAAAGCGTTATTTTATTTTATGCGGCTAAATTGAACTGGTCACGTTTAGGGAGTGAGCGCAATGATTTTGTTTACTTTGCGGCATCAATTTAGTAGTAAACAGCAAAGAGGCACATAATTCACAGTCACACAGCACTCTCCAGTCCACCCCCTATCAGTGCAAGTCCATGTGACTGCCACACTCGTCCATGCCAGGCCAGGAGTCCAGTATAAATGAGTTGCTTACTGCCATCTTGTGGAGCTAGGAGTGAGAAGTTTTACACAGCAATTTATTTCAAGTTTAGTGATAATATACTGTAAATTTTAATGATTAAAAACAATTCATTACTCTGGCGTATTCTGGCCAGTAACATTGCTAAGCCTAAGAACATTATTAATATGTCAACTACATCCTGAAATCATTTAGTTCACAGAGTAATATAAACATTTAACAGAGCAAAATGATAATTGTAAAACTTCAATACTGACTTTGGTAACAGTTACAACTTATGCTATGTGACAAGCTAGCAGTTTGTACCATCTTTTGATGTTTCAGTTTAACTTTGAATAAGAAATGAAAGGAAAACAAATGATTACACTTAAGGTTTATTCATTGCTGAAATATAATCAACTACTGATTTTTCAGTAAATGTGATAGAAATCTACTAAAACTATCATTTTCCTTTAGAAGAAAAAAAAACAAGTCTTGACAGGGGTATGAACATTTCATATGTAAATAACGTGACATGACGTACTTAAAACTTAATATTCTTTAGAAGAAAAAAAAAGACAAGGCTTGACAGTAGGATTATGATTGCAACTCAGCCAAAAGTAAAAAGGTATAAGGGGTTAAGTATAAGATTGGCATGAAGACTGATTAGGTTACACACATAAATACATATTACATTTGTTTCTAATATGATAGGTCCTTGTCTTTAACACACCATGAAGTACTGTAGAAATAATCACTTCTAAAAAGAGCATACAAATAACATGAGATAAACATGTGTTATAGTCCACATGATTAACCTGTTTTCAATCTCTTGGTATAAAAGCTAGGAATATCTCAAATAAATGAAATAAAGTGAACATAAGCAAGGCTTTTTGTACGTTTCTTCATTTTGGCAGGAGAGGAATCCTTGTGATGCTAATTACCAGCAACTCTGACATTTTATCTATACGTGATAAAATCACTAGGGAATATAGAGTAACTTTTAAATCAAGTTTACACTACAAACTTCTGGGGATATACTGAATAAACCATCACATACTGTAGGAGTGATTTCACAACCTCAGCAAAAAACTTGACCAGAGAACAAACATGCACTGACAAACTATCAACAAAGGTCTTTGTCCCCATGTCCCTACTCCTAATAAATGCACTTTACATTTTTAAAAAAATCCTCAGATCCTCTAAGTGAACAGCAACAAGACAAAGTACACAGCAGAGACGTTTATCATACAGCAAGAGGTGTAGCAGGGTTTCTAGTTAGGGGGAAGAGAAATACATTAGCAGGTCATTTCACCTAAACTTGTCTAGTAACCGCACAGTGTCAGCCAAGCATAGTGTCAATGCACTTAAGGGGTTAATGATCCTATGGAAACAGTCATGTCTTTGAAAACATCTTCCAATATAAACTGGAAGAATTTCTGGTGATATTTTATAGGATGCTCTACAGTAATTGTTAACACACTCATTCTAATAGTCAGCAGTCAACAGAGACACGAGGCAATTTCCCCTAAAGGCAGCAGGTGCCTTTAAAGTCCCTTTTTCTCTCCTTTCCATTTATGAATGGAAATATCCCTCTTGCATGCCACTCTTTTCAGCTACCAGGACACTCAATACCTGTACGGTCCCTGTAGGAATGGCACCTCTCCCTGACCCTCACGGGTCTGTCTCTCTCCTGTTCGCTTGGAAATCTTCAGCCTCTTAGCATCTCCGCGCTGCAGTCCTTTAGCCCTGCGGCGGCAGGACACCTTGTGCCTGTGAAGAAGTGTAGCATTCCAGAAGCGAGCAGAGCAGCGTCGGCAGGAAAAAGTCCCTCTGGCACGATGGGAGGCCCGATGGATGAAGGCCGCCAAAGGCCTGTGAGACTGCTTCCCACATACGGCGCACCTCAGTCGCTCCTGAGTGGTCGAAGCTTTTTGTGAGTGTTTAACTGCCATGTGAACTAGCAGCCCTGCTTTACGGGAAAATACAGAATTGGGGCATATAGGACAGCCAAAACGTTTTACAGGGACCTTGAGAGACGACAAGATCTGCACCTTCATTCCTCCAGTGTTGACAAGCTTATAACCACCACCACCTGATCCTCCTCCACATCTAATTGTCAAACGAAGAGAGCCTTGTTTTTTATTTGATTTTCCTCTTATTGTACAACTTATCTTTCTCTTCTTTTTGCTTCCATCAAATCTGACTAAAGCTTGAGATTCCCATTTATTTTCCCTCCAATCTCTCTTGTTGGACTTTTTTTTTTTCTTCTTGTGTCGTCTCATTTCATCGTGTGACAACTGGATGCTGCAGTCCAGGTGCTGGGACTGGCTACCTGACTGGTATGGATGATGGTGGGAGAGATGGTGATGGTGATGCAGATGATGATGTTCGGTGGAGGGCAGTTCCGTGAGGGGCTGGAAGGGGGCTGTGGTGTGAAGCGTACGGCTACGGGATCCAGCTGGATATATGTGCTCTCCTTTAACCCCAGCTGGGGAGTGAGGGTGCTGGGGGGGCATGATTGTAGAATTTGGAGGCAGAGGCTGTGAGTAAGTTGGGGCATTGGAGGCTGAAGACTGGGCTGCTGCAGCATCATAAAAGAGTGGCGAGTATCCTGCTGGAGGCTGTGGAGGTGCCTGTTGGTGGCTATGAGTGACGACACTAAGACTCTGCCCTCCATGGTCATCTGTGGAGGGAGCCATCTGCAGCAGGGCATTGGTGGCAGCTTCGCTTTCTGATGCTGACTGATTAACATCACTCCTGCCTCTGTTGTCTCCAGACCCACTGCTGCCTTCTTGTGGGTTAGACTGTTCGCTGCGAGTCATCCCATGCTGTGACTGCTTATGTCGAGTAAGGCTATTGGAGTAGGCAAAAGCTTTTCCACAAACCTCACAGCAGAAAAGCTTCTCACCACCACCTTCATGAACAGTCTGGTGATGTGCGGTCAGATGGAAGTGATGGCGAAACGACTTCCAACATATAGCACAGGTATACAGACGAGGTGGAGGTGGGGGCTGTGGTGGGGGTGGGGGTGGAGGCTGCGGCTGGGGGTTGGTGTCTTGAGGCTTGACATCTTGAGAGTAAGAATAATATGAGGAAGTGCTTGGTGCTTGGTTCTGGCTCCTGTCTTGGGCCACGCTACATTGAGGGTTTGGGTTAAAGCTGTTAAGGTTCTCTGGAGCTGGTGTTGTGGGCACCTCTTCCATCTCCCCTTTCTGATGGAGTTTGCTGTGCCTCCTGAGGCTCTGGGAGTAACCAAACTCTTTTCCACAGATGCTGCATTTGTAATTCTTTGCCCCAGAGTGGACTGTTTGATGCTTACTAAGGTGAAAAGCCTCTCTGAAATACTTTCCACAAACAGTGCAGTGATGGGGCTTTTCTCCAGTATGGATACGGTCATGCCTGCGCAGGGTTTCGCGGCGTGCAAAACCCTTGCCACAGACACTGCACAGGTGAGTGCGTGGAAGCCCACTGGGCCCCATTCTCGGGGTGTACTGCCTACGCTTAGGGGGCTGTCCACCAGCTGCAGGATCTTTCTTAGCTCTAGGTTTGCGGGGGCGTTTTGGTTTGGCAGAAGGATTCTGTGGGTTGCTGCTCATAGCCTCCTGGCCCCCACCACCTCTGAAATTCTTATCCATACCAGATGTGGATGAAGGTGAGCCAAGAGGACCTAACCCGAGACCACCTAGCAGACCTCCTATGATGTCTCCCCTATCATCCCCTCTATTTCCACTGTTACTAGCTGCTGTTATAGCAGAGATTGCATTATTGACAGAGCTAGTGACATCATCCTCTGAGTCATCCAGTAGAGAAGAAAGGGGCAGGTGGGGCTGTTGCTGCGGATGGTGGTGCGCGTTGTGGCTCTGAGAGTGTGGATGCAGAGTTGGGGCCAAGGGTGCCTTTCTCAGAGCTGGGCCCGCCATCCCACTTCCACAGGGGGAGGCACCAGAGTAGCATGGAGATGGATTACCTTGAGAACGATGGTCATCGTGGTAGCCTGTGTAACGATTCCGAGAGTAGTCAGTGGGGTATTTACCATCTGTTCTCTCCCTGTCATTTGAATTCCCTCCCCTTCCAGACTGAAACAGACCATCACATCCTAAACCTGATTTTGGTTCTCCTTCCCCCACAATGATTATACCACCTTCATCCTCAGTTTTCCCATAAATAACCCCTCTATTGCTTTGATAAGTTCCCCCTCCTCCATTACCTCCTGCACCCCCTCCCCCGACTCTGTCCTCACCATCAGTTCCTGTCTTGCTGCCCCGCTGCTTGGGTCCCCTACCTGGCTTGCCGCAGGTGCCTGAGGCAGCATGGTTGAGAAGAGAGGTGCTCTCACGGAAGGCACGACCACAGGCGGGACATCGGAATGGCTTTTCCTCATGTATCTTCTCATGGCGTGTCAGTGACTCTCTACGATTAAAAGCCCGAGAGCAGGTGGAGCAGCCATATGGCCGGGCTGAAGAGTGTATAACACCATGTTGCAGGAGGTGCCCTTTTTTCTTAAAGCCTTTGCCACAATCAGGGCAATGAAATATTTTGTCTGGGCTAGGACAAGAATTTGACGAGGGTTGGGGTGTTTCTTGGGTCGAATGGGGAAGGCTTGGGTCAGACTGTGTTTTAATGTGAACAGGGTTTGGGCCAGTAGTGGCAGTATTGCTAGTACCTGCTGTGGTTGGCTCATGCATACGCAAATGCCTGCGAAGGCTTGAAAGCTGAGGAAAGCTTTTGCCACATTCCCCACAGCTATAAATGGGTTCTGTATCTGAGTCTGTGGGGTTGGGTTGCATTGAGCTCTGGTTATCAGATTTAGAAATGTGAGAATCATTAGTAACTAGTACTGAGGCAGCAGTGGAAGAGGGAGCAGAGGAGGAGGAGGAAGAAACTACTGATGAGGATGAGGATGATGAAGCAAGAAGGGAAGATGGGTCTCCACCCATATTTGACATACCAACCCCACTCCCAATTAAAGCTGGGGGTTGACCATGACTAAGCCCTCCATTACTACTACCACTGGGATTACCACCGTGGCCGCCGTGGCCATGGCTGCTGCTGTTATTACTACTGCTATCTGATTTTCTCTGTGGCAAATAGCCTGCCATAGCTTTCTTCCTCCTACTGCTGCTGGTACCACTACTACTACTTCCACCTCCACTGCTTTCCCCTTTACCATCATCCTTAGACAAGGATAAATGAAGTGGCAAGGGAAGGGGCAAACCTGTTTCCTGCTGCATTAGAGAAGCTATCTGGTTTGATGAGAGTACAGGGATGCCCTGGAAGTCAAAACCACCTAGTGATGAGGGTTGGGAACCTGGGTGGAGCGGGTGGTGAGGATGAGAATGAGAGTGAGGATGAGAAAGGGTGTGTGGCGGAAGCTGTTGCTGCTGGGGAGGCTGCTGTGGAGCCTGCTGGGACTGGGGAGTGGAGTGCCCATGTGAGTGAGAAGAATGCAAAGCAGGAGGCGGAGCAAGGCTAGTACTAGGCTCCCCACCTGTCTGACTTAAACCAATCCCTAAATGATTATGGGTTCCCTGTTGAACAAGAAATTGCTCTAAACTAGCATTAGCAGGCACCCCAGAAAGAAAATACTGATTAGCAGCTAACATGCAACTAAACTGTTGGTGAAGGCTCCGTGCATCAGACTGGGCCCCAACCAACTGGTGTCCCAATGAGCTGACTGCACTGCTGCTAGAAGGGTTATTTGAAGTGGCCACAGAGGTTGAAGGAGAAGGAGAGGAAGAGGAGGGACCGGGTGATGCTTGGGGGACAGAGAGGCCGGGATGCAGAGGAGGAGGGGGTGGAGGTGCTGATGTTACTAATCCTCCCAATCCCCCAGCACTCCCACTACTGCTACTTCCCCCAGCAAAGTGCTCAAAGCGGCCTACACCTGGGTGTAACTGCTCCTGTGCTAGTGCTGCCTCAGACGGGTGGAAAGAGCGCAGGAACTGTGGATAGCCTGAAGAATGGCTTGAGCTGCTGCTGCTCATCTTGCTTGACTTTGAACGAGAGCTCTGAGATGAGGAAGGCTGTTGTTGTAAAGGTGGGGGAGGAGGGGCACTCATCTTGGCAAAAATGGAGGCAGAATCAGAAAAGGCGTTACCTCTAGACCCCTGCAGGGGGCCCAAGCCAAGTCCAGACAGAAGAGCTCCAGAAGACTCAGCCTGCTGCTGCTGCTGCTGCTGGAGTTGATGCTGGTGTAGTTGCACTTGCTGTTGATGTTGTAGCTGTCGATCTAAACCAAGGCCTTTGAACTGGTGGGCCTGGTGCCCACTTAACATCTCTATAATGTCCAGATTGTATTTTCCAAATTGGAACATTTCCCACTCACTGGCACATGGGGTACAGGAGCCAAACCTCCAGCACTAGGAGCGGCAACAATGATCCCACCACTGACTGGTGAAAGAAACTTTACCCTAAGGTGAGGTTATGCTACTTAAACTTAAATGTCAACTTTACTCTACAGTTCGTCTCTCCAGTCTCTACTTCTGGTGCTGCTACTCCCTCTTGATCTCCACTGCCCACACTGTACTTCCGAAACGAGTGGGAAAATGAGTTTATGATCAAAGGGTAAAAGTGCCTTTTTGACAGGCAGATGAGTTCCACCTAATTTCAAAATTGCCTTGAATAGGTTTTATTGAGAAGCAGTTCAAATGACTTCTTCTTGTTTCCTTTGAGAGTTATAGCTGTGACATTTTCATTTAAGCAAGATTCCTCATCCACGTTCACCATAGATGTTCCTACAGCTGAAAGCACAAAATTCAAACAGGAATGAAAGTTATAGTTGGGAAGACTTCATGGGAACCAAAGAGATCTCTATGGCCCATTTTGGATGAAATTTAAATTTAGTCTGTATAGAGAATGTGAAGTTATGTCAAACAGTGTTAACTTTTGGGGGACAGGGCAGCCATCTTGTGCTCAGCCTGCTACAGTGGTTAGAATTGGTTACCTACATATTTTTCTGTATGGGTAAAAGTTATCAACGATGGTTATACAGTTTAAATCTTTCAGATTAGATGGAGATGAGGCCAACATAAAGCGACACTCCTCGACTAACCTACTGCAGTAGCACTGACCTGCCATGGCAACGCTTTTCAAAATAATGACAGAAAGTCAAATCAGAGTCAGATGCACAAAAATAAGTATTTCAGCACAGCATCACGTCAACTTCACATTCTCTATTGTTACAGTAACAACAGTGACAATCTGCAGAAGACAGTGACATTGCACCTACATGGACTTAAATAAATGGGTTACTCAGAGAAATCCGCTTTCTCGGTAAATGAGGAACGGTGTCTACATACGCTTAAACACGGTTATGGGAAATCTGAGTATACATACAGCAAAAGAGTCACCTGGGTTCTCCTCCACCTCAGACTTATTTTAGAAGCCTGGTGCACAGTTTTCTGACTGTATAATATTGGAAAATGCTGCTTTCTGACTTCTGTGTGTGTATATGTGTGTGTGTGTGTGCATCACTGAGAGCCCAGGAGGAGAGATAGAAAAGACCAGCTGATAAACAAATGTCTTATTTAGAATCCTATAAGACACACTGTGTAAAATGTTACTGGGTCCGACTTTAGTCGGACATTGTTTTTAAAATGAGGTGGCATCGCCCTGTTAACTTGTTAATGATCTCTACTTTCACTGAGTCTTTCATTCAGCTGCTTGCGGCTCACTGTCTGAAGCCAATTGTTATGCACATGTACATTTGGAGAAACCTGAATAGAAACCTGGCTACCCGTATATATGGCAGAGTAACCAGCATTCTCTGACAGAAATATACCTTGGAAAACCACTTTTCCTTAATACCCATCCCTGATTTTGGAAACCAGCTTTCCCACATACACGGCACTTAAGGAATCAGCTTTTTCGAGAAAGCCGACTATAACCCGCTTACTTAAGTCCATGTAAACGCACTTAATGCAACACAAGTAATCAGAACGTAAGTTTAGCAAGATAATTTAACACTAGGTTTAAGATTCCCCTAAAGTGATTTATGACTTGTCTACACATCTGGTGGTTCCCAGTGGGCTTGTGCCACAAAGGCAAGTTAGCAGTTACAGGAGGCCAAGGTAGCTTATTAGCTATTTTGAAGTTGGTGGCCTTACTTATTTTACTATATTTAAATCCTTACATAATACAGCTGTCTAATAATGTAAAGTATTTCACACTGTCACATATAGGATGTATAAATACATAATGTGTAGATGGCTCCAAGTATCAAGTATTTACTGAATATGAGGCACAGGAAGAAAAAAGGTGCGGCAAGATTGCATGTAAAACCACATTTGACAACAGATGCATCCCTTTTGGTGAAATGCAAGTGTGTGTGTGTGTGTATGTGTGTGTAACTGATTATTTGGATTACACCCAATCCACTTACACTGATGGCATCCCTGGTACATTTTATCAGGTGTGTTGTCACAATTCTGTGAATCATGGCTTAGTAATGTTACCACAAGGAAATTGACAGTTTTTCCAGTCCACATTTTGTGTTAAACAATACATTTGTCAAATATCAGCCATAATACAACTCAATCTACAGAAAACATGTACTTCCTTTTCAGCATGAAACTATTTACAAATCATCATTGTGGAATCAAGGATCAGAGAGCAGTAAAAAAAATGTATTCAAATGAAGATAAACTGCTCCTGCAAAAAAAAAAAAACCATTTTTTAAATTTTTATTCTATTGTAAAAGTTGACCACCTCTGCTTGCTCAAAGTAAACCATAGTGTGCTAAAGGCACGCAGTTACTCTGTCAGCTCTCAGTTTTATTTGTAACCAGTCCACAGATGTCTGCGTGGACTGATTAAATACGATAATGAGATTGTTGTTTAGTTCGTAAATATTCTAATAGCATTACAAGTAATGAGCAGTTAAGTTGCTATGATGCAGTAGTCACACAGTGATAGATGCTGTGTACTACTTTAATGCTATATTATCTATAGTATCTAAAATGTGGGTTGAGGATGACTGATCTATAGGTTGTTCATATAGCACACCACAAGCTAGTCTAAATTTGTCTAAATTTTATTTTACAACTTTGTTTACATCTATAACATTGTGTTGGTGTGTACACTATTTAAATAGTACAGTTTTTTTGTGTTATTACTTACTCCTACTCTGTGCAATGACAAAGTAAAATTAGATCTGGCTAAGTCCAACTATCAGCAATAATAGGATCCATCTATCAAATTCAACAATTAAATTAATTTAAATCCACTTCTCATACCGAAAAACGAAATATATAAAACACAACTGTTACATAGCACACGACTCATTAACTGTTTATTGATATTTTGTTGTTCATTTTAAAATCTCCCACTAAGCCCCCTATGGAAATGCTAAAAGCACACTAGCTACGGGAGACCCGCTCACTTTTGCTCACCTTGCACAATCTTACCGTTTCCTCTGATCGATGCGATGAACCTGGATATGACTGAGCTCCCCTGGTAATTGAAGGAAACAATCTATCGCATATTTCACTGCCTCTCATTTTAATATAAACCAGCAATCCTGTGAAGAGCAGAAATGCTAAAATTAACATCAGAATCACACTCGGTACACAATGTAAACAGAGGCGCAAGTAATAACGGACGCACTTGAAGTGGCATCCCGTAATAGTACTGGCTAACATTTGGAGAAAAAAGGGAAAACACTGGATGCGCTTGTATGCAAAACTTCACGCTTCTCTTTTGCATGATATTTCACACGGGCTCGGCGGTCTTTAGCTATTTGTTGCCGCACGCAGTCTAGGAAAACCGTATAAGCATCGTTGCTAACCTTAGCCGTCATTTAATACCACATTAAAAGCGACTATCACTAATACTACGACGCTAGCATTAGCATATACATCTGCGTCGCCTATATCGGGCAAATGTTTACCTACGCATGCAGTTGCAGAGCCCGGGTGCAGATGGATGAGGCCTGTCACGCCTTCTTCGAACTGCCTAGCTAGCTATCGTCCGCTTCCATTCTGCGTGCTGTTTTCCAGTCGTTAGCCAGAGCCATTTTCACGGATGCTGAGCTGGGTGAAGGCTTACACCGTTACCCCCAGAAATCGACGCCGCACAGCACAGCCGCCTCCTCGCCATTTCATCACGACACTTTGTGCGGGCAGGGAGCTTTTGCTAAAGGATTCGCCGTGCCGAGAGAAATTTGGATGGTCGGTGATAATATTTTAGGGTAAAAGTGAGTGACGTGTGCTCCCTTAACATTGGTCCTTTCCGGCCCTTGTAATGTTTCCGGGTAGCAGCAGCGGGGCTCACAGACGCTGCTTCAGACTCTCCGTTTGGCTGGAGCGGGGATCCTCGTCCACTAATGGTGCACATGAAAATAAATTGCAGCCAGTTCACTTCCACAGTCCTGTGCCCGATTATATGAAGCTACAATTTTCGCTGCCTCAGTGGGAGGTCGAAGTCTTTTCCCCAGGCTGAATAATGGCTGACACATCGCAGGCCTTTATCATACTGTACGAGCATTATGTCTTCAGGCGATATCATTTGAAATTACAGAACACCAAGTGAAAAAAAGTCTGAAAATATGTCGATTTGGCTATTTTATTATTTTGTCGTCTGAAAAGATTTTCTTTAAAGTAAATAAAAGGTTGCAGGCCAAACATTGATATTATTCAAAAGGTTGTAGCCCCTGCAAACAGGTTATAGTGAGGGCGTCAATAATATTTGTATTTATCAATTACTTTATACAAAGTGGAGCAATAAAAAAAATGTAACCCAAGTCAGTATTAAAATAGGTTTTCACACAATGGTAACTCAGGGAGCTTCACATCCACGCAAAAATAAGATCTTTATTAAAAATGATACTGAAAACCAAGAGCCAAGTAATAAATAAAAACATAAATTGTTTGAGGTTTTTTTAAGGGCGAAAACAATACTGACCGATAGACTAATAGAGCAGAGATAGAGTTTTCTCCCTGGGAGGCCAGAGAATGAAGTGATGATATTATATGGACATCCTTTGCTTTGAAAACAGCAGTAATTTTTCCCTTCACTGACACACTTTATGAATCTATTCTGCAGGTGGGCTGTTCCAAGCATCCCACCACAGTTGTTAGGCTGTCTCACACAGACTCTTCTGTATCTTCATGTAATCCCAGACTGACTCTGTGGGTGCCAGACCATCTGTTGCAGGACTCTTACTGAACTTCCTGTTAATGAAGATACTTCTTTATGACTGTGACTGTGTTTACATCTCAAGTGCCTGATGCCTGATACACAGGACTGCAAACTTATGTACATGTCAAATGACTCTTCAGCATAAAATACTTTATGTAATTACTGGCATGCTTCTCGGGGAGATAAATAATGGTGGTGCGATGTAGTTTGAAGGGTTCGGTATTTAGGACATGAGACCCAATTTTTTTAAATCAATCAATCTGATCTAATAAATGCCTCACAAACATGTAGAAAATATATGTATGTGGTATTAATACACGGAAAAATGCATCCAACATGGATGCAATTGTGAAATATACTACTATCAAAGCCCATTTAGTGAGATAGATATCTGCATCCAATGTATTCCTATTATCACACTATCTCTGTTTTCAGTCTTTTCTACTTATTTTATGTTTTAGAAAATATGTAAGGCATACACTAATATTGACCAATATAAAAAAGAATTGATTTATGAAACCAAAAAAAAAAGTTATTTAATTTATGACAGGCCTTTCAGTCACAAATATATCCACAACACAGAGTCTTATAAACTCAAAAATAACAGTAAAAACTGTATTTTAAATGTTGTTAGAAGGTATTTAACGAATACAATTTTTACATCAAGTTTTTATTTAAAATCTCTACCCTGACTTAACACTTTAAGATAATTTGAAAGTAACTTCTATGGTATTACATGATGTTTAAGCACTACACATTTAGCTTTGTAATTGTTGTAACCTGTGTTCTTTCAGGGCCTTGAGGGGGAAAAGTAACACAACCTTAGGGTAAATCAACATTTAGTGCACACATTCATGACATGATTTTTAGAAAATGATAATTATGCCTGGGTGAGAATACTAATCATGCTCAGAGACCATGTATGGCGCCAAAGATCTGGGCTATATTGTCCCAAAAAGCCTCAAGTCACAGTCATACATTTGTGATTTGAATAAAAATTTGTATTTTCCTTAAAATGGGGTATTTGCTAGCTATATGGCACTTATAAACTGATCAGATGTTGCAAAATATTGTCTTTTATTATTAATAGTATAGTAATAGTATTTTATTCTTTTTCGTTTTAACTAGACTAAAGTCAAAGGGTAATGGTTTATGTTATGAATAAAGCTTTTATGCACAATTTGTCTCGAAGCTGAGGAGTCACTGAACCGCCTAGTGGTTAAATGTGCAAATTACAGTGATTGCAATGCATGAGCAGAACCCAGTGTCCAAGCCAAACATAATCTTGTGCTGTTTGTGTACCTCCTGCAAAAATGATTTCTGAATCAGTACAATGTCACCACCTACATACATCTCAGTGCAATAAAGATATTCACAGGAGGGTTTAAATATGGACTCCATCGCTTTTACCTTACTGTAAGGATCCGGCAGGTACAGTATGTCATAACTCTGCACACAGATGGTCTATTATGAAGACTATTTCACCTTTTCATTTCATTTAAAAGTACAGCTGTCTACTCCCGTTGGTGCTGCACAGTGTTACAGTGGCTCATACACTGTATCAGGGCCTAATAATGAACAGTTTTACTATGGACGTTGTCTCTGTGCTGGCCAACCTACAGAAACCTAAGAGGCATTTTGTCATTGTCAATGTGTCTGTTTCACCCATTTATGATATGCTTTATGATTATTTTTAAAACTTCAAATTATAATATTTTGCCCTCAGATCAAGTTCTCCAATTAAATAATGTTCCTCAATACCAAGCAATGAAAGGCATAGTTAATTATCTCTGCATTTTGGAATAAAATGCGTGGAAGTAAAGGATGAAACATGATGTTTATTTGCACAAGCATTGTACTTCAGTACAGCTGTGAGGTTTGAACATTTCCATCCTGTCCTGCTTTCTATATCTAATATAAGAAAGATTTTCATTTTTATTCACTGATTACATTTTTACATGTCCTTACACAAGGTATAAATTGTGTTCTGTTTAGCAGCCAGACAGTATATGAAATCTCAAAATAGCTCCACCTTGGCCAGCTACAACAATAAAATGATACTCGCATGTGAAACAGTACTGCACTCAGAGAACATTTTTCTCTGCTGCTACTCTTAATGCATCATCTTTACATGCTTTTATTTAAATTATATTTTCAATGCAGGATTTTTAAACACTTCAGAGATACCCTTATTTTTACTTAAATAATTACATCAATTTAACTGGATTATTAAGCAGATTGTCCTTGCTTAAGAAAGAACACAACATAGAAATCATTATGACATCTGATAAACTGTTAAATGTTGGCATTTGAGGGTAGTTATAAATTCTTCTAAAATGCTGAAGTACAATGTTTACCTCTGGGATCAATTTAAAACAGAACTTTATGGTTTATTGCTGAGTTTCTACAGTGTTGTCATCCATCTATTAAACTATTCATGAAAATGTTAAATGTCTCATAACAGAAAATGTCCTGATTTTACTCTTCATGCTCTTTAATGAAGGACAAAACATTTTTTTCCCACCAACTTTATTATACAAATGCTTTGTAAGTCACTGTCGTATCCAAGGGCATCGTTTCATTGAACAATAACAAAAGGGTTGTTTTGAAATTTATAGGCATTAAAATAAATCCATGAATCTCATTACTGGACACTGTCTCTGTCCATACAATTTACTGTTGGTAATGCTTTAGATTCCAGGTGGCCATTAACCATCCCCACTCAAAATGAATTCATAATGGTAAAAATATACACCATATTCATTCATTTCTTTCTAAAAACTAGCTATTTTATTTAGCATCTCTGTGTTTTAGTTCTCAGTTTTGAAAAAAGAAATAAACCTTGTAGCCATGTAGGAGGCTATGACAATAGAAAGACAACAAAATGTTATGAGTTTGGCACTGTACAATTCATTTAATACTAACACATAATTTGTTGAATCCTCAAATTAATGCCAAAGAGATCACTCAAAATATTCTGATTGTACTAGCTATACAAAATACATTACTTGCACAAATTAGATTAACCATTTATAAAATTGTGATAATGAGTTTCGATGGATATGGCTTGTGAGATATTACAGACTTTGCTACAGACCTTTAGTGGTTCTATTTAAAAAATCTAATACTACTGTATGTCAGCTGTCCTATTTCCCTGAAAAAGACACTGCATTCAAAGCATTCAGGTTTCCATTAGACCTCTGTTTTTCTCCAACCTATGTAATAAACATTCATCCACTCACACATACATTATGGCATCATGGGTTTTGTGTGTACCACCCATAATAAGTTATTGAGTCAGGCTGCTGCAGTGGAGACAACAGACTGTCTCTAGTCTGGTGGCGTTAATAACTTCCATCCCCAACTCATCTATCTATCCCTCGGTGGCTGTTAAAACACCATCGTACATTTAGAAGGCTGTAGATTTTTTCAATAGATGTTTTTCTACCAGAGTGGAAACCTAAGTAATCGCTTGAGATCAAGAAGTCATAAGGCCGATGTCTAGGCACAGTACATACAGCTGGGAAATCGGCCATATAAGCGTTGATGACCTCAGAATCTCGGCATACTGTAAATGCCTCTCAATGGAATGGAGCCAGCATGCATTAAGATTTGGAATGGTGTTAAAAACTTGAATTTATGACCAGATGTATGAAAAAACAAACTAGTCATGAGAATGCTAGTTATCTAAAAACAATAAACACTTAAATCCCACCAAGTAAAAGAACATCACATAGTAAGATAATTGTTAATAATAACCATAACAGTTATAATAATTATTAATAAGAACACTCCATCATATTCATAACAACTACATTTAGCACTGTGTATAGGAGGATTGTCCAAATAAAATCTGTGTTTTTGTTTATCATTTCATGTCTGTGTCCTTTCACATGAGTTTACAAAAACCGAGCACATCGAGATCGTTTTTTGATCTGTGTTAATTACCTCTGATTTCGCTTGATTAAAAAATTCTCTTCCTCTTACAAATTACAATCCTCTTTCGATACCTTCCAGTGATTAGTCATACTTTGAGCAGAGCTTGTACAGAATGTAAACCTTGAAGACACGATACAAACTATGTTTGTATCTGGTGCAAATATCAGGGGATAGATTTGTGCAAAGTTTGGACTCTGTGTTTCTCTTTGAATTGTGCTTAAATTGCTCTTGTTTTTTGTACACAGTAATACTTAATACATCATGACAATATCAACACAAAATCAAGAGAAAGAGATAGCATTTTATATGGACCACAGATATCACATACTACAGTATATAGGATAGGATAGCCCTTAGTATTGATAAGCGTTGTTATTGATGAAGTTTTTTTCTTTACTTTTCAGTTTTTTTGTTTTTTTGTTTGCCTTTTTTACTCATACTGGCTGGAGTGCGATATGATACAGCAAGGTCTTCGTCTTGAGGATGGGAAGGACTTCCTAACCACCAACCAGTCTCGTACGGCATCGAGAGCCACGCAGGAGAAGGCCTCGGGTTGCCCTCTCTTCTGACTCAGGTTTTTGGCTTACTCTGAAGCCAGTCCTGGGACTGTACAAAAGATCACTGGCTCGTATAATTTGTCACCTGGTGAGAGTAATAAAATGGTGATTGTCAGACCAGCTTCCTCTGTGGTATTTTCTTTGTTTCTCCATAAATGGCTTTGAAGGACAGTTGTGTTAAGTGCAACCTCTGCGTCATGGTCTTTTCTTTTGTGCTCTGTAGAAAAACCTTTGTGTCTCGTGAACAACCTACGTTAAAGCAAGTTGCTGTCTTACTGGCAAACTGAAAACAACATCTGTTCTGTTATCTCTTGACGTGTGTGTGTTTGTGTCAAGATTTTTTGTAATATCGTGATGAATGGCTCTAAATTATTTGGTAGCCCATTGTTTTTACAGTTAGGTTCTGATCTATATGTAGTAACATTAGGTAAAACATACCCATAACTTTATATAAGATCAGCCTACACTCCCGTAGTGTAACAGTGATCAGTGTGAGTTCCTCTGGGGATTTGATCTAAGGTCACATGGAAAACTAGGCAACAGATTAGTAATGTGGGAATGTCCGCAGTTTAAATCAGGCGCGGAGTCCTGCCGGCAGCATCGGGCTGCAATGTCTCAGTCAGAAACAGCTCCCGTATCGTCCACTCATTTACATAGGAAGCAACAAAATGTGTTCTGTCTCCCTGTGTCACGATGAGGTTGGTTAAGCGTAGTGTCACAGCTCCATGATCCCTCACCAGGCACACGGTTCAGTCAGACTCATCTGGTCCACTGGGCTCTTCACCCACGAGGTTCAGATTCAGAAATCGTTGTCGGCAATGGCTGAGCAAGGCCACAGTCCAGCAGGTAGTCGAATCGATTCTCGAAGAAATTCTCTGGTACAATATTCAACATCGTCCCTTTCGTCACTGACTTCTTTTTTAATATATATTATCTGGTTCTCTATCTAATATGGCTCCTGAGTA
The DNA here is from genome assembly GCA_033026295.1 of Channa striata. Classification (NCBI taxonomy): domain Eukaryota; kingdom Metazoa; phylum Chordata; class Actinopteri; order Anabantiformes; family Channidae; genus Channa; species Channa striata. The sequence continues at coordinate 17,773,081 of CM065175.1, read as the reverse complement.
CATTTTGAAAAACATATAAAAAAACTAAATATGAACGACACTTCTGTTGGTTTTGTTTCACCCTTCCAGTCCGTCATTCTGCAAGTAATGGCACTGCTGTATATGGCAATATGGCAAATTTGGTTACAAAATATGGCTGATGTAGGCTATCACATAGTTGGAACAGATATCCCCCTACTAGATTTTTAATTATTATAGTCAAGCTATTAATTACAAGATAACACTAATTTGAATAGCCTAAACACATTATACTGTTACTATACTTTATACTTATACTTTTATTTCTAGTAGTTATATCTAATAGCTAAATGCAGAAGGGTGATCTATTCCCATGCCTCAGGTGATGGTTAAACTCTACTATAGGCACTAACCTCACACTGTCACCTCATTTTTACTCCCTGTCCTGATCCCCTGACTGCCTCCTCCACTTCCCCCTGAGCCCCCACCACCCCCTCCTGGTATGAAATGTAGCTGCTCAATGGTGTTCTGCCTTTTCGCTGCAAAAGCCATCCTCCTTGCGCTGTGACCCCCTAGTGTTCCCGTTCCCATGACTACGCCAGCCCCAGGCATCTCCCCTGCCCAGCCCACGCCCCCACTCATGTGCCCCGTCCCAGTCGTGTTCCTCTCCTGCTCTCGTCCAGATGTGGGGTGCGAGTTCATCTTGATCATGTGGTGCCGGTCGAGGGAGGGTGTGGCACAGACGTTCTGCTGGGATTGTGCCTTCTGCTGGCGAGGCAGCGTGGGGACAATCCCACCTGTGTGGGCATATGGATCTACAACCCCCATCCCACCGACCCCCATCCTCTCCTCCAAATGGTCCGGTGACATGAGCAGCCGTTCTTGTCTCTCCTGCCTGTCCTGGGTCTTGCGGGTGAGGGTCTGCGTGTTGGAGTTCTTATTGGAGGCAGCCATGGCTTTGTAGTATTGGTGTTGCTGGTTCTTAGACAGCCGGGACAGAGTGCCTGTGTTGCCAGGGACATCACCCATGTTGAGCAGCTGGTCAGTGGACTTAACTTTTCTCGGGGGCTTGGAGAGAGTGTCATAGTTGGCGTTGTACTGGGGCTCCGGGGGATCCAGAGGGTAAGGATTGGGGTGGGTGAGGCAGGCATGCCAGAAGGTGGCGGTGGGATCCAGGGACGAGCTGCGTGCCTCGGCAGCGTTCCTCTCCCACTGAGGGTGTAGTCCCCACCCCAGTGGAGGTGGTGTTGAGAGGACTGGAGGGCCGGCTGGGCTGTGTGAGGCCGGCGCTTGGTGGTGCAGTAACCCGACGAGTATTCATCAAGACCTTTCTCTGGAAAAGAAATTAAAATTTCTCTGAAATGTTTATCACCACGTTAAATAGAATCAGTACATAATGACACATGCTGCACTTTATGCTATGGAGTCAAGAGTGTCATGGTGCCTCGACACTCACCAAACAGCTGCACAAACTGTACTGTAAGGGGAGTCAGGGGCACACTCACCCGCAGATAAGTTCTCATGACTCAAAAATAAAGGTACTCACCGAGTCGTTTGAGTGAGGAGTATCTATTGAGCTCAGGCTTGGTGGCGCTCTCATAGGAGGGAGGCAGCTGAGCCAGGTTGTGCAGGGAGTGGTGGAAAGACGGCTGGGATTTGGTGTTGTTGTGTTTACTGGAAAGCAGGGTGCCTCCAGCTGCCAGCTGAGCATTGTTCATTCGAGGGGTACGTTCTACAAAGACCACGGGAGGAAACGACTACGTGTTAAATGAGATTTGCTTCTCTGGATATAGTGCACTGCACGTCATAGTGTTCAATCTGCTAACATTCAGTGGAACAGACAGATTTTAACCTGCTTTCAAGGCTAACACAAGCAACCAAAGCTATGGTAATCAATATTATTGTTGGAATGAATGAGTCTACTTCTGAGCTTAAAACAAAACTGAATGTAGTAAATGAAGCATCGTGATGATTACGTGTAATTTAAATAGGAGCCTGGCTTTCACCAGCTGCCTTACCGATAGTTGCAGTGTGTTTGGGGCTGGAACCTGATGAGTGGATGAAATTGTGTTGCAAATTGCCCACTGTAAGTCAAAAGAATAAAAAGTAATTAGCAAAAAAAAAAAAAAATGATGTCAGGTAGTTTCCAGTTCAATGGCATTTTAGCATAAGATATATAATATATAATTTTTTTGCATCAATTCACTTTGAAAAGATCATCTAAAGCATCCATATTTTATAAGCACACCCAGATTCTTGAGCATTTAAGTACTTGAATTTTGAAGTGGAAAATTCATATTACAAGACAAAATATTCAGGTTTCTTTTTTGTGACTGCATTTAAATAAAAAAAATTACTGACAAGATTTATATTTTTTACACACCACCACTAAGGATTCTCATTTTTATTTCTTCATAGTTGCGAAAATATCTTGATGGTGAGCCACACACACATAAAAACAAGCACTCCTATACAGACATGGCAAATGCGATGTGTCTCTTCAGACACACGACTCTGTTACAAAGGCTTAAATTGTGCATCTAATTATGCCATTAATGCTGAAAAAGCCCTTAGTCCTCACATCTGTTGTCCTTGCTGGGCAGTCCTGGGGCGTACAGATTTTTTGGAGCTCTCCCCAGTGTCCCTTGTCCGTCTCCTACGGCCAAAGCCACACTGTTGTTTCTCTCATCCTGCTGGACTGGGCTCGACTGGTGCCGCAACATATCGACTAGGGCTCTAGATATAATACAACACAAGCAAAACAGAAATACACAATTAAACAAGACCAAATATTGTGTAATGGATGAATATTATACTAAATTCTATGAACATGTCTGATGTTATGACGTTATACTCAGTAACCTCTGTGTTGAGAATTTTCTCGTATTTTAATATGGTTTAAAATGTTTCTCGGTTTGAAGAGTGAAAACAGCTCAGTTATACTTATGTGAGGATGACATCTTTGTTGTTTAAAATTGTCACTAGCTTGGACAAATACATTACTTTAGAACCAACTATTTCATATGCTTATTATATTCTTATAATATGTGAAGTGTTTATTTGTGGTGGTGTATCACATTTTGCAGCCTCTGTCACTATCATCTTGCAACTGTTTGGAAATACATGTATGCACAGGGATGAATACATATTAAAAAACATAAAAGCATGCATTTTATTACTTTCATTTACTAAGGGACCAAACAACCCACAGCCTTCATACTGCTGCACTACTACTGCAGCCCATGACAGAAAAATGTAACCTGTACAGACATCAAAATGCATAGCTTTCCTGCCAAGATGATGGGTCATATATTGTATAAAAAGCCCAGAGGAAATCAAAACAACCATGAATTCTGCAGCAGTTACTTGGCGAAGATCAAATATGTTTCAGCAGATGACTAATAGCATTATTCTGAGCCCAGAATGATGAATCTAGGCCATTTATGGAGTCCTGAAAACCTAATTTCATTACAGTATTCATACCCTGAATGAAGTAACTAATCCACCAGTGAGAGATGCTGAAAGAAATGTTTTCAAATCTTACCTGGGCATATTCAAGTCCCTCTGGTTTGCTTCCCGTTGTACCTTGTTGAAGACCACCTTGATACCCACAGCAACAGCCACCATAAACACAACCACACCACCAATGACAAAGCCCGTGTTGTGGCTCTGCTGCTTCAGTGGATCAAAGTCTGGGTCAGGACCTAATTCCTCTGATATAATCATGGAGTCTGTCTGTGGCTTGGCCCAGTCTGGAGAATCATAGTTTTTACAGCTGTCTTGCTCCAGTTGCCGGCCACGGTCTGGACAGCAGAAGCGGTAGTGGCATGTTCCACAGCAATAGATGAAATTGTCCTTGGAGCAGTTGAAAGCGCTGTCAAAGTGTCCCATCACATCATAATAACCCCGACATACATCCATCCACGGATCCATTAAGCGCGGTTGACTGAGCTCTACCTGGGCTGCACTTAAGGGAGGTGCGAGAGCTTCCGCTGAAGTCACATTCTTGGGGAACATAACCTGGGGCAGGGGTCTCGGGGGCGTCTCAAGAACTCCCTCTGAGGTCTCTGGAAGCTTCTCAGGGGTTTTGGTCCGGGCTTGAAGAGCAGCTGGCCTAACATTGGCCTGGATGGCAAGGAGCAGAAGAGAAGGACTGGGGCCATTCTTAGGCTCTTCAGTGAATGGCCTCCCTGAGCGGTCTACATGCTGAGGAGGGGGGGGTGGAGAGGTCTCCACAACAGTGGTAAGTGGGGCGGTAAGGAGGGAGAGCAGGGAGACAGCGAGGACTCTGAGATTGGTAGTGGGCGTCATTTTTACATGACTAAGAGATCTATTTTCTGTTGTTGAGTCAGTGCAGTTACAATGCTGTATCCGCTTTTGCAGTTTAACCCACTAAAACGGCATGTGAAATATTCAAATAACATGTACAACCTACTGAATATTGATGATGTATCAGTAGTTTCATCCAGTGATGCTGGATGATGAAATCCGAAACCTGTTTTTTGAATACTTATATGATGCAACACAAGTAAAGGTCAGGAACAATAAAACTAAAAGGGACTAACACTGATGATAATGGTCCTAAATTGGTTTTAATTTACTGCAAGAAGGGAACTCTGAGTGCGACTTCATCTTCTGCCCTCCTAAAACACCTCTTACGTCTAGAACACTAAAATGAATGCAGCTTTGTAAAAAGGACAAATTGAAAACAACTATCTTCTTGCTTTTAGTCCTTAATGCCTTGTTCTACAAGTCCGACTGAACAAAAGAACATATCTGAAGTGCAGCTGGATGTAATTATTTTTTACAAGTACAAAGCACAGTAAGTATTTTCAATAAAATATGGCAGTCCAGTACATTCCTGTGCTGATTGTGGCACTTGAACAATAGACTACGGCCAGTGTTTTGTCAAATGTAAACAGCTTTATCTGTTTTGTTCGTACTACTTCAGTGTGGCACTACATACATTCAGGAATGGCACTTATTTAAGCTGTAAGCTATTGAAAACTGTTTTTACATATTTGGTGCTTTTTGGCATTGTAAACTATAAAATGCAAATAATAGACTGCGCCACTAATTAAAACTGTCCATTAATGATGAGTTTCTCCGGGGACCTATCTCCATGTTATCTCCATGTATTTCCTAGGCACTCGCTTTGTACTTAATTTCAGTCTTTTCTGTGGTTGGAATAATGTTCATCAGTACTCGCCTGGTGCAGACTGTTACTGTGATTGAGCTAGGGGTGATAATGAGGGAGGCTCAGCTTAAGTGCTAGAAGACTGTAACAAATGAAAATTAGGAGTAAGCATAAACCAAGGAAACAACTCCCAGGCTGTCAAACACATTGCAAATTGAGGCAAATGTCATGGACTTTAAATGTTCTGCACTCTTTTAGGCACAAAAAGTTGCCCGTGTCATTCAACTGTATTACTAATTAGACGTGAACTGAATGGCACATTGCTTCTCCATGTGACATGTCTCTCTAAGTAAAATTATTCCTGATTTGTGTCTGAGGTTCAAAGAATATCACTTTTGTTGAGAAATATGTAAATGTGTGAAGTTATTGTGTTGGAGGTGTTGGCAATAATAGACAGAGGCAGATCTGTCTCCCACAGAAATTATAATTATATGTAATTATCAAAACGTCCCTATCTGTAGCAGAGAATGTAGGCACAGATGGGGGAGACAGAATGCTGAAATCACCGAGGGCTCCACTTGTTTCAGTTACATGCTCCTCTAACCTTCTGAGGAGAGTTCAGTAGAGGAAAAATAAAGACACAAAGCAGCAGTTCGCACACTGACTAATGTTCCAAAGGAGCTCTCCAGGAGCTGTTTCTTTCTTCTCCAAATGTTCTGCTTGATTTCCAGATTTTTCTTCGGGTTTATGTGTCGGTAATCAAACCGGGAATGTGCGGGCCGAGTGTCCACTGTAATACAAACGAGAGACATGATTAGAAAGCAGCCCTGCAACCTCTTCTCCCCACTTCGTGACACATGTGCGTGCCCATTTTGAGTTTACATCTGCACACAGCAGTCATTTTTATTAATTGCATTATGTGTGTGTATGTGTGTGTGCACGCGCGCCTGTTTGGTTGCAGGAGGAACACGCTCCTAAAAAGCCAATGATAGAGAAAGAGAGCAGAGGGATAAATGCAGGGTAGGGATTTAAATGAGCAAAGAGATTGTGGAGAGCGGGAAGAGCCAGAGGTATAGATGCAGAGACGACCATGAGTGGGAGGGCGGTGTGTGGGTGGCACAGAATCAAGTACATTTCTCCCAGCACTTACCAATACAACACAGCACATCACACAAACACCACCACCAAACAGATCTGCAAATACAGTCAATGCCACACACAAGAAGAGTGCTAATCAAGATTGTAAATCAGCTGCTGATAGAACAGTAAAAGGGGAAGAATCAGATCTACACAAAAGCCTTTGCATGTGTGCATGTGTGTGTTGTGTGTGTGTGTGTGTGTGTGTGTGTGTAGGCATTCTGTAAACCTCCTTGTAGTGAGTCTTTGCCTCTCTCCTTTATTCCTCTTGCTCCCTCCTTCTCCTCTTTCTCCCTCGTTCTGCCTTTCTCTCTTTCTCAGATTCTGTGCGTGGGTTGAGGCAGCTAACTCTCTCAGAATAGCACTGCAGCTCTGTCTGTGTGTGAGTGAAAGAGGCAGTGAAAGAGAAGGGAGGCAGAATCCAATCTACACCCATTAGCCAAGCCAGATTTCAAAGTCACATCTGGCCGTCTCTTGCTCGACAAGATGACACTGATTTCTTGCACCTTGTCATCTGCAAGCAGTGCTCAACTCCAATTACCATTTTTCCTGCTCTGACTCGATTCACTTGGTGAAGATTTTCTAGCCAAAGATCCAAAGCGCTGCTCAATTTCAGCTGTCTAACAAATTTGAAAAATACACAAGAAGAAATGCAGATTAATTTGAACATTATAATGTTGCAGCAGGAAGACTTCAAATGTTACTGTAGGTATCTGTGCTGTAGAATCAATGCGAGGCAGGGAACCAAAGGGTGAAGGGCACACACTAACAGCTGTGAAGATGCATTCCCGAGGCAAATGGCCACTGGAGGGGGAACAGGCCATTACAATAGATTCCTGGCGTTGCAGACGATCGTATCAAAGCAGATGAAACGAGCGGCCCGTTCACTTTCATTGCAGGATGCTGACGAGCTGTGCAGACGGCTGGACATGCAACAATTTCAACAGGTGTTTGTTGGAAATGAAACAAAATGGCCTCTTTTTTTCTTTACACACACCACTGCAAAACGCACTGTGACATGAATCAGTGACGGCAAAGACTGAATACATGTCATGTTGATGCAAAAAAATAAAATAAAAAATGAAATTGGAGCGAAAGCCGTGGACCAGCGGTTGCTTTAGTGTTAGGAGTGAAATATGTGCTGCGCAATGGCTTCGCTTCAGCCAAGCGATTTGGACAATGGCCCCTCAGACCGTGATTCCTCCTTTATTTGGTTATTAAGTTCCAACTTGCAATAAAGAAGCATGCGGGTTATGGACATGACTTGCATATATCAGTAGGTTAGGAGTGCGTGGGTGTATCCGTGCCGGTGTGTGTGTGTGTGTGTGCGTGTAGTCCGTTTGGATGTGTCGCCGTGTGCGCGTTATCTGTGCTTTTAAAAGCCCAATGATCATAATGCCACAATGTGCTGGCACTGCTCAGTCAAAGTATTAAAGTGATGGAAAAACATGTCTGCCCGGCATAATTCCCGTGTGTGGACGTTTCTGTGGCGCAGCTTTCATTCAAATGTTTTGTTTGACAGCCTCCGGCTCAGCTGATGCGTCTCAGTAGATGCCAAACTCGTTTTTATACACACGGAAACATGCAGCGAACGAACACAACAGTTTTGCCCGCAATTCGCTAATTGACGGAGTATTAATGAAAGGTGCATAATGTCGTGTCTTACCTGTGCGCTGCTCTGGGCTCTGATGCTGGAGCGGAGCGCTCGGAGAGCCTGCGCACTGTCTCTCCGCGTCCCTCCGATGGCAGCCTGTTATTGTGGCAGAAGACGATCAGGACAGATCGAACTGTTGCCGGATCCGCCACCTGTTTTAAATGCCCGTGTCTTTCCGAAGTCGATCTTGGTGCGTCTGCATCGGGGCTACTGATAATCCATTAACGCGGCAAAAATGGAAATTAAACGCGAACAGGCGAGTGTGTCACTGCACAGCGCGATGGACTGAGATTTTCTGATACATGTGACAAGACAAATCAGATGCACACGACGTCGGAAAATTCCGTTTGTTGGACAGCACAAGTTGCACTAGAACTATCCTGGAGAACGCGCAGTAATCCAGGTGCTCAAAATGACAAGTGTCAAAAAAAAATGTCCCCACTTTAACTTTTCTCCTTCTACAACTGACTGAGGATGGTTCCCTTCATAATTTTCCAAGACAGATCGGTTGCACCGCCTAACTAACTGCGACTGGCCTCACGGAGGTCCGCCAGTGGGGGAGCGCTGTGATTGGTCGGTCGGGATGCTGCCGACTCCGCGATGCTCGGCGCTGATGGTCATTAGGCCCATTCAACTGGTGGCGTTTATCTTTACTCCCGTCCACTTCATTTCCCTCTTTAATTGAATGACTGTCGGGCCCCACTGGCTCTGGCAAAAACACCACTTAGGGCATTCGGCTTTTTTTTTAAGAAAGTTAAAATTGAAGACTACGAATAGGCTATGAAAATGGGGGACAAACTTGCAAATTTAAGAAAGCCAATAAAGTCAACTGAAGACCTCCGAGAATCATATTGTGTGTGTGTGAGAGAGAGAGTAAGAAAAAAAAGACACACACACACACAAAGAGAGACACGGTTGCCACAGCAACTGTGCCATTATGTTGGTGGCAATTATGAAAGCGATGAAAACGGGGAAGCAGAGAGGATTGGCGCAAAGGCTCCAGCTCCGGAGCGTGAACGAATCTGTCAATTAGAGGCAGAGCTACACACTGGCAATTCAGAGATTCGGCGAAGTTTAGGACAAACGGGTAACGGTGGATGGAAGCCAGGACGCGAAAGAGTGCGGGAGCCGAGGTTCGTAGACGGTGAAGTCGGATGTTGTTTGGTTTCATCTCCATCATCACACACAATAAGCTCCTTCTCACGATCCCCGTTTCAACAGCACATAGATGACAAGGCATTTTTATTTTTATTACCGGTGAACTTAAACTACATATTACATGGATGAAACATCAGGCCCACAGATGAATCACTGTAAACCGTGTTACACTGCAGGATCACCTGTGTCACAGGTCACACTACAGGAGACCAAAGACACATTTCAAGGTGTTTCTGGATGGGGCTACACAAAAGTCTGTCATTAATGGGAAAAGAAATGCAGTGGAGGTGGTTTCCAGGTGGTGAAGGAGGTAAGCACTTCGAAAATGGGGCTTCGGGAAGGTGTAGAAGCTTATGTGGAGCCCCAGGTGTCTAAGATGGGCCTGATAATTACCTGCATGGCAGGCTGCTATTTCTACACAGGTGGGTGGGCTGCTGCATGTCTGCAGTAGAGGCCAGCAGAGCCCTTCATTAGATGGTCCGCTGACGCTCTACCGGGTGCACTTTTCCTCACTGGTTTGCTAGGGTGGATGCAATTACTGGTTTTTTCATAATGGTTATTCCATCACTGCAGAACAGGAGACCACTATAAACAAAATGAGGTGCTATTATACCTCACTGAACAGTTGAAAGGTTCACCCTAACATGATTTCAGAGAAGCTATATTAATGCACACATGTATTGCAGGAGTAACATGTTAATTATTAACGCAAAGAACCACCAAATGAAAACAGCAAACAAGTCAGTTTCATTTCACTTCTCAAATTTCAATGTTTTATTAATTTAAATAATTTAAAATGGACACAAAATATCCAGCCAAGTCTGCAAAATGACAGGAGTTTCAGAGGAGCCTTTTCCATCCAAATCAAAGACAGCACCTGAGTGTTTCCTTGGGAAATGTAGGCCCGCGTGGATTTAGAGCAGAGAGAAAACCTGCCCATAAAACTCTGCCAGTGCAGTAGATGGGGAGACAATTTCTATCAAACGTGGAAGTTTCCCTACTGATGTCTTCTCTGGGGACATCGGCCTGTGACCACATGGCTGGTCAGAGAGCCGGGTATTTGAGAGCACATACTGCTTTGTAGGGAAGCAGGAGTAGTTTAAGTGAGTCACACCACTGTATGCCTAATACAGAGACTAGATGATTCATTTTTATGAAGTTGTCTGGCAGCCTACCCTGTTCCCTCACAGCCACTGATCTATGTCTTCACACACAACCACGAGACACCTGAATATGAACATGTCAATTATAAACAATCTTTGAAAATACTGGACAGTGAAATAACTTCAGAAAAATAAAAATAAACCTTAAAAAGGGGGATGGCTTCTTATACCACACTACTAACGCTTTCCATACCATGACTCTTTAATGTAAAACAATTAAAAAAGATATTAACATTTAGTGTGACATCAACAATATCTCTCTCCTAGTGGCAACTTTCTGCAAAACTGCAAGAAATTTGCTCAATTTGAAAACCTGATGTTATTTAAAGTAACATCTTTGTATAGACTCAAGAATGAGCCTGGCTGAGCAGTACACAGTACCATCACAGCAGTATTTACCAAGAAACACTTTGAAAAAGAGCTGATGTCAAATCTGAAACAACAGTAGTTATGTCTCCCCAACAGACAAATAGAGGCCATGTTTTAGACAGTGAAAACCATTCTGTGTCATTCATTCAGGACAGGTCAAAAGAAAAATACAACAAATGGCATATTTTTGCAGTGGCAGACCCATGCCGTTCTTAAAAGAAATATTTTCATTATGTTTTAGGTATGGTAAGTATGTAATGCCAACAGGGAAAAACTGGTGGCAAAATACAAGTTAAGATATGAGTACAAAGCAGACAGCATGAATCTGTGGTAGAAAGAGAAAGAAAGGGAACAAAACATGGTCAGCACACTTCAATATTTATATTTACACATTCTCGCACGCACACCCACACACATACACACACTGAGAATTTGGCTGAGGTATTAAAGTCGCCTCAATGCACGCTTTTTATCTGCCTTCTTTTTCCCTGCTACGTTATTAGTGCTACTACTACTGTTGCTATTGCTGCTGGTGGTACTGGCTCCGTTAGCTCCATTACCCAAAGCAGCAGGCACAGCTACTGCACTGGGTCCCGCTCTCTTTGTGGGGTCACCTGCATGCTTCTTAGGCTGTGGACCATCATTAGGGTCCTGAGGTGCCCCAGAGGTCCCACCAGGCCCACCCATCGCATGGATCTCTGTAAGCAGACGAGCACGGGACTCATACTCTGCATAGTCCTCTAATAGCAAACGTCCAGCCTCTTCATTCAGAGCAGACTCTGGGTTTGGATGAATGAGTAGACACTTGATTGTCTGTAAAAAGGAGGAAATTCAAATTTAAAACTTGTAGAAATACAGTTGACATTGAGAACAAACAGAAGTGATAGTTCATCTCACAAGCAAAATGTGTCTGAGGCCAAGTTCTGCTTTCCAGTCCCTCTTCAACACGTTGACACAGATCTCTCCTTTGTGACCCACGTTAGGGTGAAAAATCTTGGTCAGGAAATACCCCTTGGGTGGAACAGCAGGGAAGTCCTTCCCGAGGACCAGACGCATTCGGAAAATGCCACCAGCAAATGGAGTTCCCTCTGTCAAAGTATAAAGAATTCATTACATGAACAGTATGTTGCAACTGTGCCAAACTCACTGCATACAGCGAAAGAGGGTCAGAGAGGAAACTGAGTCCATTAACAACAGAAACAGAATCCAGTGCATGCAGGTGAATCTCACATAAATAATTCAAACTCTTATTATAATCAATTTGTGTTAAAACATGAAAACATTTAGTATAAAAAACATAAAACAAATAAAATATGTGAATTACAACAGAAAGGAAATGCATTATATCACCACTTGTAAATAATGAAAAAAAACCTGCAATAGCTACTATGTATGTTTCATTGAGCTTTAAAAAAATAAAGGAAAATGACATGTCAATTTTATTAATCTTAAGACAGAGCAACCTAACAGGAAAGAGCTAGGAAAGTTATTTTACTACATGAATAGCTGTGGTGCAGCTGACACACTGAAAGCTGCACGTACAACATAGAAAAACAATAAATGACAAGTTGTATTTAGGAACACACAATAAACCATGAGAACGTTGGGTTAAGGGCTAAAGATAACTGTCAGTTTAAAAATGTAAATTTTTACTTTAGAAAATTTAAAAAAATTCTACATTAGCTACTGGGGGGCAAAAGTGACACAATCATTGTAGACCTTTAAAAAGGATATGTTGTACTCAAGAATCATGTTTGTTACCTGGTTTACAATGTCTGTGCTAAATTTACTGCTTAAGAGTCTTGTCATGGCCAGTCCCACATGGCATGACACCACATTACCATGCTTACCTGGGCCTTCAATGGCTGTGTGTAGTTCAGTTATGTCTTCCTCGCTGGGATAAATCTTGATACCCTCAGGTGGGTCTGCTGCTAAAGCTGAAACCTCTTTGTAGACCAAGCGAAGAATGTGAGGAGGCAAATTCTCCACATTGGAGTTCTGAACAGAGACAACACAGTGGTTCAACCAACAGTGATTGCACACATCCACAAACAAAGGTCTACGTCAAAATAAATATAAAAAGTGCCCGGTGAAGCCAAAGACAATTTTCCAGTATGTGGACAATCAATTTCCTAAACTAAAAAAAAGTTTCATTTTTGTCACAGGAACTAGCGAGTCCAATTTGAAATATTCTAAAGCAGTTTTAAAACACACATTTGTTTCCAATACCATTTTATCAGTTGTTTTTAAAAACTATTATTCAAATTATTTTCTGACATCATATATTTATCAAGCCATTATCTTGGCCATTACCAGGCCATGTTAAGACTAAAACATGTGACCACAAACATGCATGCTATTAATGTTAAAATCGCATTTCACAAACTGGTATTTCAAGCATAAAAGAAAATTTACTTCACCCCCAGCACTAATTCAATCTTTCTCCTAAGTTACTGGGGTCCACAGAAGGCAGACATTTTTTGGGTTTGCTTGTTTTTAATTACATATTTATAGTTATAACATTATTAATTTTATAGATTACAGATAATGTTTAAACTTTAGTAGCTTAATTATCCACATCAACCTGTTTAGGTTGAGCTACAAAGTTTTACGGTTCAGTCGACGGTTAGAATTTTTTATAGAACTTAGACATGCTATAACTGGGTTGATACATTTACCGTAGCTAACGCTAAGCTAATTAGACATTTAAATATTAAAAACAAACCGATAACTTAATGTTAACGTAACGTAGATAGATAACTTTATGTTAGCATTACACTACGGTTAATTGCCGTTAGTGCCATTAGCTTAGCTTTGCTCAGACAGCTAATGTTAATGTCAAAGCAGCTCTTTACTTTTAAAATTTGTAAAACAACACATATTCCACACAAATATTTGCTAAGGTTGGATTGCAAAACTATGTGTAGGGGTTTTTAATTAGCGTCAGCAACAGACGCCAGCAAATAGACACAACCCGCATTTAAAGCTCGACGACTGGCGACGACTAAACATCGGAACAAGCTAACGGCTATTCCAGTTAGCTGTAAGCAGCCAACTTACCATCTTTAACAGGATTTCTGCTGAGATGTTGAATTCCTGGCTGGTGTCAGGTATAATAAGACCTTTTCGTTAATGTTTGAATAAACTATCTTTAAAGAAAACTTAGCCCGGTATCACTGGTTGATGTTCTTTTCTTCTTTTCGTTGACACAGGAACAAAAATATGATCCTCAGTTTAACCTATCACCATTGACCAATGAAAATATGGGAGACACAATACGTCAGAAAATTTAAGCCAATCGTGAAACTCTCTTATCTTTGTGTCACAACCGAAAATTCTATTAACCAATCACAGACAAACAAAGACTAATACTAGTCAACCATTGGTTGATTTGAAAAATTACACGTACCCCCAGTAGGGAATGGAAGAACATTATTAATACAAAACTATTACTTGTTTGTCTTTGCTTGAGCGACAGTACTAATACTCTATTGTAAATAAAATTATTGCATTGAATATGCTTCTTAAGTTAACATGTTTATTATGGAAGATGTAGTAAAGGAAATTCCTTTGTTATTGAACTGTAAAACAAGATTAAAAAATTGACCACACTGAAATTAGTGGCATTATAATTTTGGAATACAAGTTTAAAAAATAATAAATGATATCAGACAATCTAGCCCCATACACCAGCAGCTAGTTTTAGATTACACTCCAGAAGATGTGGTAGAATTGGTAAAATACTTATACATACAAGTAAAGTCTTAAAAAGGTACCGCTACATTCAAAAGCAGACAATTAACTAATAATGCACCACCCACTATAGTTAATTCTGAACTGTAATGTTTTAAACAGCTTGTACTCATATGAAATAATCAGTTCAGATGACTATTTCTCTGGCCTTTATGGTGATGGGCTTTTGGTGAGGGGTGCATTGTCCACTGGCCAACTGCTTACTGGCACTGAAAGTTTAATTTGCGAAATATCAAATGAGGTTCTAGTTTTAATGACCAACATAATCAATTGCAATCTCCCACACCATAGACACCCTCTTTCCTTAGACTCTTGAACTTTAAAAGGAAAACTCATTCAAAATGTAAAGTACAAGGAAGTAAGTGATATCATTTTTATCTTTGTTTTTCTTAAGCACAGCATGTCCCTGCTAAAATGTGACAAATTATTAGGCAATCATGTCACATCGATTAAGAAAAGTTTTTAGTGTTATTATGAAAAGAGAAGACCTTCCTACCATAATTATCCTGTGTGGCCAAAATAACTAGTTAAGAAGCCTTTTGTATGAAGATAAAAAATAAAATACTAGTTGTTCTACACCGCTTACAATGTTCATTCCCAATACAATAGATGACATTTTGCCAACTCTACCATGAATCCCTCCGTTGTGACGATAAATACCCAGTCCGACCACTGGGGGGCGCTTCAACATTACGTGTGCAGATACGAGCTACCACAGAGACCGGTGGGAAATAAGGATGGTTATGTTTTCTGTCTCTAACCAGTGACTCAAGTTACTGCTAATTTTACATTTTAATAAATACGTACTTGAATGTGTTCATCATAATCTCGATTAAGGTGAGGCGTGTTCTGGTGTTGCCGCGAATACCGTAAATGGGCGTGACAGGCGCACAACAACAACAACAACGGCTGTGCTTCCGGTTTCTGGATGTAGCTGTCAGAGTTCAGCATCTTTGAACAGGGGATCGCTGCATCAGCAGGTCAGTGGCTTCATTCAGCTATTGTGGGATAATATTAGTCCACTGTGGTGTTGGTTTGGCGAACTGCAGGCGGCAGAATACAGCAGGCTAGCAGATTTTAGCCTCCGTTTCGGTAAGTAGTTGCTAACCACTTCCAAGTTGTAGTTAGCTTGTAAAGTGTGCAGCTCCCTCCGCTAGCCCGCTGTGGGTTGACCAGCTGACGGTTAATGTGACTTTGTCCGTGTGTGTGTGTCTGTGTGTTGTAGACGTTATTATGAGCGAAGGAGAAGTGTTTCACGAGAAGCAACGACTGGAGCTGTGCGCCATCCATGCGCTCAACAACGTGCTCCAGGAGCGGGTGTTCACCAAAGAGACAGCCGATGACATCTGCAAACGGTGAGTGTCGCTCTGTGTGGCCGTGCAGCTGCACACACGTGCAAAAAACACACACATTACTGCTTTACGTCATCAGCATTTTAAAAATATGGATCCCACGGGCGTTATTAACACATATTTGCTCTGACATGTTTGGCCCCAGCACCTTTTGAAATCCAAGTTTTGGTTACATATTTAGTGCATCTGAAAATGTTGAGCTGTATTTAATGTCAAACGTGGATTCCTAAGTACAGATGTTGCCCCCAAACAGGCAAATATGTCAGAAAAAACAAGCTGTTATACAGCATTTGAATTACCGCAGAACCCACAGACATCCAAATTAAAAAAGTTAAGTTAAAAAAACTTTAAATAACACTTGAATTGCTACAGAACACGAATAAATACATTAGTGAGATTTATTTAAAATCTAATGTTCTGTCATTGGTAAGTTTAGTGTAGCTAATGTTTGCACTTTTGCCTCATGCGTTGCATTTTAACTTGGTATCTGAATAATAATACCCTTAATATCAAGGTGATCAGGAAATGTGCAGGGTACTTTATTATTATTATTATTATTATTATTATTATTATTATTTATTATGGCTTAAGAGCTATGCCTGTGCTTAATTATTCAACATGTGTGGAATTGGTACGAGATTGGCAATTGTTTCTTTCAATTCTTTTCTCATCATACCTCAAATAGCAATTTTTTTCTCTTTACAAAAAATGTAAATTACATTATATCATAAAATTGGAAACCGGGCTAAATTTCACACAAAGCTTTTCTTTGTACTGGTATTTCCTTTTAATATCAGAGACGGTCATGATTGCACCTCCTACTGCATCAGTGTTTTGTTTTGTCTAGTTTTTTCCGACTTTGTTATAAAATAACAAATATTTCTTTTAGGGAAGATGAATGCCAGTTACAGTATTTACAGAATAATTAGAATAATTTTATCTAACAATTACTTTAGAAGACACGATGGAAAAAACATTAAACAGACTCTTAACCTGTAAATGAAAAAAGACAAGTTTTTTTAATCCCATTTATCTATTGAAATATTTATTATTTATTATTATTATTGTAAGACTCCAAAGTGTATTTAGAAGACAATGTGCACAATATTCATGAGTTTTTAAAAAGAGATATTATGTAACTTTGTTTTGTCTATTTATTAATACAATTTACATTTAGTCACTTTTCAGTTCTTTATGACTGTATTTTGTTTAGATAAAACATGATAACTTGAATGGAGAAATGATGAGGTGACACTTTTTAGGCAATTGACAATGAACCAATCACTGACTCAGGAAAAAACAGAAGAGCAGCACAGCACAAACTATTGTATTTAGTGTGGCTATTGTTTAGGAGGCCGTTTACTAAGTCAATTAACTGCAAGATGAGATGAGTCATGACCTGAGTAGCTCATGGCCAATTCCCTAGAGAATACCCCGTGATTTCTTCAACACAGAAACTTTGTCCAACATGCCATAAACAAATATGTTCATTTGAATGAAGGAGTGTTCTAAAAATGCAGCCTTATCCTAGTTAAATCACCAATTATGCTGGTCTTGACAGTTAAGTCTATAGTTTGGAAATATTTGCAGAGAACAGAGAATTAAATGAAGCCTGTTTTATTTATGTACGCCAACTGGACATATTAAAACAGACGTGAGACCTGGTCCATTAAAACTGGACAAAGCTAGATTGAGCAGAATATGGACTTAACTCAGTTCAGGCCTCAGGTCAGACCAACGAAGACCCCGACAGCACAGTCTTTCTGCTTCTGAAAAGAGAAATTCTTTCTGCTACTGTCAAAATATAAAACCTAGTTGTGGTGTTGAGTACAAAGTACGAGGCGAGCTTTCCTGTTACAATGCTGTGTTGCTCCCTGTCTGCAGGCTGGCTCCGCAGTGTGTTGTCAACCCTCATCGGTCAGTGTTAGGCACAGGAAACTACGACGTTAATGTCATCATGGCAGCACTACAGAGCAGGGAACTTGCTGCAGTGTGGTGGGACAAACGCAGGTGAGTGAGATAATAATAACCTGCTTAATGTATTTTAATTATTCACACTGTCAACCATCTCAGGTAAGACCTCAAGATCATTGCAAAAGCTTATTATCAAATTTTCCCTGGAACCCACTGTATATGATAAGTAGGCGAAACTTTTATAAGAATTTTTCTGAAGTTTTGTAAAACATTTTTTTTGTTTTGTGTTTGCATACAGGACTGTACAGAGCCTTTGCATGTCTAAGGTCCAGGGCTTTATCCTTAATGTCCCGTCACGAGTATCACTTGGGATCGTGTCCCTCCCACTTCGGCGGCGGCACTGGCTCGCAGTTCGACAAGTTAACGGACAGTACTACAACCTAGACTCCAAACTGAAGAGTCCTGTGTGCATTGGGGGAGAAGCAGAACTACGGTAAGAATGTGCATGTTTACATATTTGCAACGTGGCCAGGGCTCACTCGTGTGTGTGTGTGTGTGTGTGTGTGTGTGTCTGTCTGTCTGGTCTGAATTAGATCAAAACATGGCTTTTGTGTACTGGTGAACTCAGGGTGTGAGTCATCCCATATAAGTGGTCACATGGGGTTTACCTCACTGTTTTGTTCGTGTTAGGACGCTGCACTCACGCAATCTGGCCTCTGTCCATGTCCATGTTCTTCTCATGTTTGTTCTTGTCCTTGTTTCTCTTTCAGCTCCTTTCTCAGTGAACAGCTTTCTCAGGATGTGGCAGAGATGCTCCTGGTTGTTCGGCGGGAGGTGGAGGAAGACGGCTCCTGGCTAATTTCTGACAACCCCAGTAAATGAAGCCTTGGGACAGAACATACCGTTACATATAGCATGGAAAAACTCCTCTGGGAAAATGACAGACATTTTTGTTTTTAAAAAACAGAAACCTCATTACAGAAACCTCTTCAGGGAATGCACTAAAGTACATGTAATCTCTACACGCATAAACACAGAGGAAGTTCCAAAGAGAAGCAGAGACAGGTGTTAACTTCTGAGATGGAGGACCTTTTTGATTATAACAGCTGTAAAAACTATTGCTCTGATGTGACCTATGTATCTGCGATATCTTGCTCTTGGTACCTTTGTTTTAACACTGGGAAGGTGCATGGAAGCTAACCATGTTTGTCTGTGGCAGATGTGGGCTGGTTTGGTGATACTTGAGTTATTACATTTGACTGAACTTTCACTCGTTTGTGGTAGAAAAATTGCACAGTGTGTGTGTGCATTAGAAATTGTTCACAGAAAAATGATTGGATTTAAGGAACCAGGCACCAAATTTAGATCAGTATGTACAAGATGGCAAGGTCAAAACTTACTAAGCAGCACCTGAGTATGCCGTCTCTTCCCACAACCTTAGTTGTAAACCTTCTATGCACTGCAGTTATTATTATTTAGTTTTGTTAATATTGTTTGTGTTACCTGTGACGGTATCACCTGGTCAGTGAAGGACGTGGCCAGTGTTTTTACATGTTTTTATCTCTAAACTACAAACCACCAATGTCCAAACATTTTTACATGGCACAGTTGTAGATTTTTGGGCAATGTTTTTATGTTCTTACAGAGAGTCTTTGTTGTCCTTTGATTTAGCTTTAGTATAAATAAATCAACGTGCAGAGATTTGCAACATGGTTGAGCCGTGTAATCTGTCACAATGAACATCTTTTTCTTTTTCTTGAGTATTCACTTTATTGTGATGGATTCGTTATTGCAGCCATGTTACGTGTCCCTCTAGTTGGATAAACACTATGATGTCATTTTTAAAACTCTAGGTGTATGCAAATCAGTAAGGACACGAAAAGGGTGCAGGAATGTAATTCAACATGCAAAAACACTGGTCGGGTAATATATGTAACTTGTTTATATTGTGTCTCTCCTATTGATCTATGCATATCCAAAAGCATTGGAACCCTGTCTTTGGTACACACTAGTGACTAACCTACACATAAACCTGAGCTCCGATGTTCATAATATTATAAATACTTATTTATATTAAACTTTGGCATCTGTTTTAAGTATGTGTCAATCGTATGACATGCTGTGTGTGTGTGTGTGTGTGTTTCTTCCAGACATGATGAAGACCAGTGTCAAGTTATTGAAGTTATTTTTATTTATATTAGACTCTTGAGTGTAAAAGGATGCCATTCAAAAGGAGCATTGATAACCATACAAACTCATTTCAAGGGGTTAACAAGGTCAGTTGGCAAGGAAGGGGGATTTAATGAAGTCTCCAACATACCATATCATATATACACAGAACATCTTGGAGAGATCTCAGTAACCAAATTCTATACATAATTATTATTGCTAGTTACGGTGGGGCTACTGCAGCACCAGCAAGGATCATATTTCTATGTACCTGCTGTCATTGCATGCGATTTGTAGTTCTCCACTTTCAAGACTCGAGTGCAGTTGTAGTTCTCCATTCAGTCATTAAAACAGGGTCTTGGTAGCCCTCAAGTATTTTTTTTTTAAGAGCAAAGGTTCATAATTATTCAGATATTATAGACAGTGAGATATACAGAATACTGCAAGGTAATACAAGGAAAATACAGAGTTGCCACTTATAAAAAGTAAGAATAAAAAAATTATACCAAGTGAAGGAACTGCATAACCATTCACAGAAAAAAATGTGTATTGTTGCTACGTGCCAGTGTTTTTCTACAACAATATTTATATAAAAACTTGAAAATAAACTGGTGGTACTGATACATTTAAAATATAAAACTACAACGTAGTAATGTCAATATCATTCTGACTTGCCTCACCACTGTTCACAGTTTACACAGAGATTTGACAGACAAGGGGAAATAATTTAGACCAAGCTGGACTTGGTTTTTATAGCTTTGCACAAGCAGCTGTACCAGCATGACGGCTGTTGGTTTTACCAACACTCCGTTTAGACCTGTTTCTTTTAAGTGCTTCTGATAATAACGAAATTCATCTGTACTGACTTTACGCACTTTCTACACTCACATGTTGCATTTGTTTATTTAGTTTCTTTTTCATTTTAGTAAAGTGTCCATTCATATGAAAACTAAACATTTTTTTCTATACATTTCTTAACAAAAAATAATAATCAACGTGAATATAGGTTCCTCGAATGAGCAGGGTTGGGGTGTGATTGACTTCCCCCGTAACCAGTCAGCATGCTGGGAGAGTACTGCACTTCCAGAACACACAATGAGAGATGGTCCAAAGGTGTATTGACAAATAACAAAAAAAAAAAGAGAGAAGAATATATGTTAATAACTGCTGTTGTAAAGATCAATTAGTCAACAAACAAACAGAACATGTTTTCCTCACTATCTGATAAACAAGTGTTAAAAATGTTCTTAATTTTAATTGACGTTTTTTTCACGTCACAGCTTTATTTTCCTCCCTGATCCCAGTAAAGCACTTAGTGGGTTTGATCCTGAGGATTCAGCTGCATCTCATGGTCTTCTTCAGCAGATGGAGAGTTCACAGCAGTTATGGTAAGGAACCTGAAAGTTGGCTCACCTGATCAGCCACAACATTAATACCAGGGGTTGGCACAACTGTCACGCTGGCTTGAATCTATAAGCTTGCTGCAGATAGGGCTGACTCCTGGAAACCATTACAATAAAACCACCAGGTGGTGTATATGTACATATATCACAGCTCCAACCTCCATCTACTGAGGAAAATCATGAGCAATGAACTGACATGTATGAGTAAAGTTACGGAAATATAAACTTTTATAAAATAGTTTGTTTTTTTAGCTTTTATCTAAAATTAATACTATACTGTCACAGTCCACATCTAAATTTTTTCTGAGAGCTTTCAACCCTATTATACAGTCTTCCTCAGCAAAGAGAGTTTGCTTGGTTGTCTTCAAACCACAAGTTTCCTTACGTCCTGCTATAATCTGGTCATACAGTAATATACAATATTTACTCAACACCTCATCTGCTGACTGAGGGACTTTTATTTGGGTTTTTCTTCAATTGTCTTATTTATTTTATTCATTTATTTTTTTGTCTGTGGTTAAAAAAGAATCTTTCATGCATGCTTTCCAGCTTAAGGCTTATTCACTCTTTCTGCAAAAATCCCAGATAGTGATTATGAGTAATCTTAGAATTATGTTAGCAACAAATGATTCATTGTTGAGAGTGAAAATATTTCAATCTTTTTTATGATTTTCTGTGTTTTGAAGGGCTGCACCAAAACGAACAAAGGGCCAGCCCATAGGCTCCTGCCAGCTTGAAGCCACGCTACCACGTTAGTCCGTCTGCTACTGACTATTAAAGCGAGCGTACGATCAAATGGCACAGATTGCAGTGGTGTCACAAGGACAGAGGAACTCACAGAGGGGGGTGGGGACTGCCTGTCAGTCAAGGGTAGGCTCTCATAGCCAGGGTTGCCATTGGAGGAAACGTTTGGAGTCCTGTATAGAGATAGAAAAGACAAGGACAGAAGAGAGAGGCAGAGGAGGAATGGAGGAAAATGAAGAGAGGGAAACAGGGGTGAGACACATCGAGAAAGACAGAGGAGGGGGAGAGGCGCAGGGTGACAGGAGCCAAGGACAGGAGAAAGAGTGGTTAGAAATATAGCGTGGAAAAACACAGCGCTCAGTATAACTAGAAGGTATTAGTACCACTGTTGCTCAAGCGTACAGTCCACTTCTGACTGGTGATGCACTGTGGTGTTTATACAATAATCTGCAATTAGATGCATTTAGAGCTGGGTGTGACTCACCAGCCCCATTTCAGCTGCTAAAATGTTCTCCTAATAAATCTGTTTTTCTGCATGGTAAACCCCAGAAAGCTTTTAAAGCAACCCTGAGCAAACTCTATTTGAGAGGAGTGGACTATATTGTTTCAGGGCTAGTGGAGTTTCTGACAGTTTATACGGTGACGCTGTCTTTGTTTGGTAATATTAGACATAGGAGCAGTTAAGTTTATCAGCTGGTTATTAGAACAGGAAGTTAAATAGTCCACGATTGGGTGGCACTAATTAAACGTCATTCAGGGAAAAAGGGATAACGCATCAGAAGATGAGGAAATTAAAAGTGAGAAAGGAGGAGGAACTAAAAAAACACAGCAGGAGGAGCGATACAGAGAAGTGAGGAGACAAATGATGATGGTGATCCGGGAGGGGACGGGAGGGGGTGGAAGGGATTACCTATAGTCAACCTGAGCCTCACATCGCCAGAGTTTGTACGAGCGTGGCCTCGACAATGACACCCTCCCCCCAACACAGCAGAACTCTACTGCTGTTTAGGAGACAGGACGCCATTTGAGACAAGATCTGTAAAATGAACGAGCGGACTACATCATCTGTCCTGGAACGCTGGACAGACGAATAGACAGACACACAGACAGACAGACCGACCTCTGGAGTTGTGTCTGTTTCTCTGCCTACACTGTAGTCCATATTGACCTGTCTGTGTGTCTGTCTGAAATGCATGTGCTTGACCTGGCAGATGTGTGGATTTGGACTAATCCTATAAAACATGTAAACCTAGCTGACTACACTGGACGTTTACTTCTGTCTCGTAAAGATGGGTGTGCAATATGTCCAATATATTTCTTGTGTTATTCTTTGATGTAATTGTGTATAAATATGTTTGAAAGGCAACAGGAATTTAAAGTCAGTATTTAGAAGCTATTTAGAGACAGTGTGTTTGCAGAAAAAATGTCAAAAATGATCAGTATGTGTTGTTTACAATGTGTTGTTAATCTACATCCTGAACTGTTTAAATCCCTGATCTGGGGGCCTCAGCAGAGACATTGCCCATAGGTACAGGTAAAAAATACAAACACAACTTTGATGTAAAACCTGTATCTGAGGGCAACTCTCGCAACATCTGGGACGTTCTGTCTGTCTGTGTGTCTGTGTGTCTGTGTTACTCACGGGAGGGGCGGCGCGCTAGAAAAGGGGGGTGTCCACCCAGCCCCCGGGTAATTATAGAAGGGGGCCATGGCCCCTCGCTGAGACCCCGAGGCCGTCTGTCTACGTGCCTGATGGGAAGTGAAGGGGTCCTCACTTTCGCTGTCTGAGTCTTCATACTCCTCTGATTCACTGTCGTCAACCATGTGAAGAGAGAGAAAGCGAAATGTGTGAGAGCAAAAAAACACAACCGTGAAAATGATGTATATTTTAAATGGCGCTGCTCTACAGCGCGGCTGAATTAGCCGCACCAATAGCAGCTTAATCTTACTGTTAGCTGATGACAGGTCTTTTACCTTCAGCATTACTCAACAGTAAACTGTACCTGTCCATAAAAACATGTCCAGTTAATCTAGAAGGGGGAAGGGGAGCCAAAAGTCCTGATACTACCACTCACTTTTATATAATTCTGTAATATTTATAAATATTTATAACCATGCTAGATATTTGCAAACACCAATTTTTACTTTATATATTGAAAAGCACATTTTATTTGATATTTTGTGATATGATGGTGATGATGTTATCCAGTATTGTTTCCTTGTACTATGTCAAGCAGTTTTGTATGTTACTGTTTTTGTGCATATTTAGAGGAGCAGAGAACTGTGTGTGCTCCCCAGTGCAGGGAACTTAGTGCTCTTGAATAGCTTCAGCCCAAGATAAATCTACATTCTCGGCCACAGTTCTTTTCCTTTGCCACTGCTGGGAACATTTGTAGAAAGTATTTCACACGTTCATATTTTCTCACCTGGGGAAGCTCCTCCAGGCACCGGGCAGAGAGCAGAGGATGGCAGTGAAGGCCAGAGCAGAGAGGAAAGAGTACAGAGAAAGGTAGAGCAATCCCTCCATCCCATCATAGCACAGTCCTTTCAGTGAGTCAATGTAGTCCTAAAAAGCAAAAGAAAAACAAAGAAATCTGTGAAAATAAACAAGTGGTAATTTGCTGCAGTCTTTGATTGGCACATGTCCTGTATTCTTTGCTCAGCGCCTTGGAGCACCTTATTCAGACCCCGGCAGTTCAGTAGTGCCACCAACTGATGAAAGTTGCCCTCTGTGGAGTTGAGTATCTGTTGAACGTCCCTGAGTGATTTCTGCAATGACGCAAAATTTCCAAATGTGAGAAAATCGCTGAAAATGATGCTTCACATGAAGCAGAAACTATATATCTTGTGCAGAAAGTAGTGACATACCTCAGCTTTGGGGAACTGTGGGAGAGCGTTTCTGTCCAGGTTGGAGAGGTGTGTGTGGATGTTTGACAATGCCCTCTGTGACTGGGTCAGCAGCTGAAGCCAACAATCAATGAAATTAATAGCTTTTATTATACATTTTTGCTCAAATATACTATTAATACGCTGAAGGTGAAGCTGTCATTTATAGACAGGCCATGTTTTAGCAACAGCTGTGCAGCCTGTCCTCACATAATTTGTCCTTCACTCCCCTTGAGCAAGTCTGACATGCATAATTGTCTTTGCAATGAAATATGTTATATATGTTTGACATGAATAGTAAACGTCACATTACCTGCTGGAATGGACTGTTCATGCGCCTGCTGCAGGTCAGGTAATAATCCAACACATCTGAATAGCCAACAAAACACCAGTGCACAACAGATCAGCACACAAAAGAAAGGATGTTGAAACATTTTACTATCATTATACTGAGTTCTGCTGACATAATCACAACTGGGGGGTAAATAAAGTGCATGGCAGAAATGGAAAACAACTAGCAGGGTTATAAGGCAGATTATAATAGGCCCTGTGCATGAGCAGAACATTTGAAGCGTTTCATACTGTACCTGAGCTGGTCCCAGTGTTGAAGTTGGTAGAGTTGAGGACAAATGCGTTTGGATCCGAGCAGAAGTCACTGAGAGCCTGGCAGTGCGGCAAGAGTGACAGGGAGATTGAGATAGGATGACAGGAGAGTAGATAACAGCGGGAAAGAGAGGGAGGGGGACAGATGAGGCAAAAGAGGGAGGCCGAGAGAAAATGATCACAAGGGAAAAGTTAGACACACTGACCGACTGACATACTTACCGCCTTAGATATCTATCACTACTGCTCACAATACAGTGATAAAAATTGATCTGCCCACATCACTGTCTGCCCCTGATATGCTTACACTATCTTCTGACATCCTGCAACCCTTCCATGAGTTCATCACATACACTATATCCTCCTCTCTGATCACCTCTTTTTCATTGCCAAAGTTTCTGGCCTATTTTTGAAGGATTCACTCAGTTCAGAGACAGAGGACACACAAGCACACTCAGCATGAGTTTGCCCCACCAGAAGAGGGAGTGAGAGCCCCACAGAGAGGCCACTAGCTGTCAGGAAGAGTGGAAACCCGGGTCAGGATAAAGTGGGCAGGCCCACAGCTGGGACATTGTTTCCCTCTCACTGACCAGGGACAGAGCGGCTCTGTGTTGACTTACAAGCCTTGGGACATCTCCCACCAGCTCCACATGACACTAAGACTCATAAAACAGAACCAACTGAAGAAAAATAACAGCCACCCTCTTCACACACCCCCACTCTGACCAAAACAGTCTCCTCTTCTGAGAGTACGAGCAAACTTCAGAAGGCAAACTGAAAGTGGACATAAAACGACCAGTGTTCTCTTTGTTCTTAATAAATGTTACTTGGCCAAAAGTGGCTGGATCGTCGCCTGAAGGACACAGCACACTGGTGCTGTTGTCATGTTCCGGAGTTAAAAGAGCAGGGCTTTCAGCTAAACATAGTCCAGCAGCATGTTAGAGGATTATATGATTATGCGTTCTCAGTCCTCGGACCCAAAAGGCCGCGGTCCAGTTTCAGGCCTCGTGCTGCTGCCGGGAGGCTGCTGCTCTATCTACTCTCTGTCTCTCTCACTTCAGCACGCTCTCTCTGATCTGGAGATGTACTCTCACGATCTTGCTCTCCACTCCTCACTCATGTTGAAAGCACTTCTCTTCATCTTGAAACTCTACTTCTCGGAGCCAAACACCCACACACTCACAAACGCACTTACATGAAAAACACGCACTTCAGCGAACAAACACACTTTGTTCGCAAATGCATTTGTGCACACTGGCATTGAATCTTTAATCTCTGCCCCATTTTCTTGGCTTCCTGGTCCTCTGCCAATACTGCAGAGTCCCCTAGGAGGCAGGTCTTTTCACAGTTTAGCACAATGGACACAGAATCACACACAAATACACACATTCACATTGCTTGGGCCTGCCATGCAGGGTCAGCCTCCTAAAAATCTCTTTGCTCTGCTACATCCAGCCGATCCCTCCCCTTGACAGTTCCATTGACTTCCTATTCTTCCAACCCTTCATCACTCCCCACCCTCCTCCTAGTCCTGGCCCTGCTCATCATTACGATTTTGCTGGGCCCACTCACCACTACAGTGGCCGTCTCCAAGCCCAGAGAGCCCCAGCTCAGGAACAGCGCCAGCCACGCCAGCACAGTCATCCTGTGGGGGAACAGCACAAGCTCTTTAGCCAAGAAGATCCCCTGACCATCAGTGCAGTATTAAAGTACTAAAGATTCGAGTGTGAGTGTAAGTGTAGCTGTGTGTGTGTGTGTGTGTGTGTGTGTGTGTGTGTGTGTGTGTGTGTGCGCTCACAGGATGAGCAGCCAGCGAGCTTGTTTGGCCAGTCCGAGGAGGATGAACAGACACACTATGAGGTCGAGTAGTAGCAGCAACACGTAAGACAACCACCTAGAATAAAGACCATACGTACAAAATGTCATTATAATAAGATGTTGAGAATTCAAAATCAAAATCAGTCAAGCTGCTGACTGATTTGAAGCATTATTTTATTCATTTATTTTAGGTTTTATGCAACTGTATATATGGTACATGTTATACGCCATGTTAAAGTCCATGTCAGTCTGTTAGTGGGTCAGTTGATCCACCAATTTGGCCCAAATTAAAATATATTTCATAGTCAACAGATGATGGATCCTAACGTTTTGGTAATTCTCTAGTTCCATTTGCAGATGGACATTTCTGGCTTTATATAGAAACGTCTCAACAAATGTTGAATGGACTGCTACATAATTTGGTTCAAACCTTCCCGTTCTCCTCAGAATAAACGTTTACCACTTTGGTAAATTTCAGATTTTCTCTAATGTCATCATGTGACTGAAAAAGTTAATTATTGCATAATATTAGTTTATGATCAAATATGTGCAAAACTAATGCCATTACAATCAGATTCAGGTGTACTGGTTAAACACACATGATAGAATTTGCACCACCTTAAGAATCCGCTTGCTATGTTTGCATTCATCTCAATGCACCTTTTCAGCGCCTCACAGAGCGGCTAGCATGGCTGTAGAATCATAAGTCATGTTTAATTATAGAAAAAACTACTATTGCAAGAGTAGTGCCACTGCAAAGAAATAAACCTTGTTCACTCAGCACATTCTGATTGTTTTACCTGATCTGCAAGTTTTTTTCACCCTTCCCAGAATTAAAACGGCTGAGAAGTCTACTAAGATTATTAGGATTCTGATTGTATTTATGCCTCTATTAAAAGAAAAATGAGACATTCACAAAATCTGTCTGCAGAGTTTATTTTGTCTTCTTCTTCTGTTAAGTCTGACACAAAACTCCCTTAATTTGAGGTCAGGAGAGTCATGGAGCCAGGATTGGTTTGACACAGACTTAACCTCTCACTGTTTAAAGAGAAGAAAAATGTCCTGTTTATGGAAGTCTGTTCTTGATGGCATATGGAATATAAAAGCATCCCATAAACACATTTTAATAAACATGTAACATTTGTGAGAGGGTGAGAGAATAGTTTCCTCATCCTCTTACAACACTAAAGGGAGGTTTGTGGCAATATTCACAAACAACTTCCACATGTTGATATTTGTAAGTGACCAGAGTTTACGTGCATGCTCCTACAAATTCTCACATGTCCTTCACTTCATTATATTTTGCTGCCATATTTCAGCTAATCTGCGATTGTGAGTTAAATTTACCTCAGATTAGTTACTCATGAATAATTGATAAAAATGGCCTTTTCAAATTTATGTTAATATTTTCATTTTAATTCCCATAAAATATGCACAAGAATTGATTATATTTTAACTCCTGATGTTTATGCTGACCAAGCTGTGAAATTATATAGATTGGTGTTAGCACAGTCTAACTACCACGGACTCAGTGATTTTTTAGTGAAAATTATGAGAATAAAGTTTTTTGGAAACTACTAACACATTCTTAAGAGGAATCTTTCATTCTTGCACAACAGCTATGAGAAAGAAATAATTTTATGAGCAAAACAATTCATGTCAATGGAAGCAGTAAAACTATATAAACAAGTACAAACTCAAGCAAAGTGGGAAATCTGGGATCTTTACTCTTATTTCCTAGAACACAGTTTATTACTGCCAGTGTTCACTAAAGACACCGAAGCAATGTTCAGGGGCATCTCTGATTCTAAATTTATGAAAAGAAAGAAGATAACTGCTGATATTTCTGTTTTTATAAACAGTTCGGTGAACATCATATTGTCTTATTTAGTACAAATTAAAGAAATATACCGTATATGTATTAAATTGTATGCTGCCTGTACTTAAATGTGTGTTTTTGCATTTTCACATGACAAAATTAACAGTCTATATTTTATTCTAGTTTGTATTAGTTTATAACAGGACATTTGAAAATGTATATTGAATGCAGCCTAGATAAAATGCCAAAATTCAGCTTTTAATCTTAATATAGAAACAGAGTTTTGTGTGTGGTGTTTGTGTCACTGTGCACTGCCGCCTCACCTGTAATCCTCATTGACCATCAGAGTGTTGGCCGCCCAGCCGGGTGAGAAGGGGCTGGGCACGAGGTTGCTGGTGGGCACCACCGTCGGAGCCACAGAGGGCGGGACAGGGGTCAGAGGTACAATGGACGCCCTGCTGATGCTGCTGTCGTTCCCCAGGCCCGTGTCAGTGCCAGGGGGGGTCAGGGAGATGGAGGAGAGCAGGCTGATCACGTTCTCAGATAACCTCCGGCAGTTCCGCGTAGACACCAGGAAGGGCTTGCTGCCAGTAAAGAGCTCCTCCAGTGTCATCAGCGGGCCAGAGATAGACAGCTGCAGTCCAGTAATTGTGTCTGATATCTGGTGAGGAACGACAGAAGAATCTGGGGGAGTTAAGTGCGTCGGACATCCCGCGTTATGATGCTCATAAAGCTGCGGTCAGCTGCGAGTGCATGTGTGCCATCTGCTAATGCACGTTTCCGATAATCTATAACACAGATTGCAATTCCTAGATTTCTTAAACTGCTACAAGTGAAATACTGTGGTTTCCAAACCAAAGGAAAGTTTCCACCTACTTAAAAAAAGAATAAAAAAACAATTTTTAACATTATAACTTAAACATACTCAAATATACGAGCTCCAGAGGGTTTGAACAGGTTAAGAGTAGGTCACAGACGGCTGCAGACACAAATTTGATCATCTTTTGTTGTTAATGGTGGATTATAATCCAACCTTTTATCAGTTCATTATATATTAACCCACATATACACACCTGTACATAAACTGACATGTGACAAGCTTGTGCAACATTCCTGTATTTTATACTATAAATGCACCAAGATTTGCACATATATAAACTGACTGTATAATCATCTTTAATTTTAACTAATCTACACAACTAAAATATACAAATCTTACTGCAAGGGGGAGGCAGTTGCTTACTTAATATGCCTTATTTTTTTTGCTTTTAAAGACGAACAGTTTAACTGTTGAAACGTTGCAGCACTGTTACATTAAATGCTTGGAAGTTTAAAAAGTGGTCCCAAAAATGTTTGTCTAATGTTGTGTTTAGATGACAGTTAAGGTAAGAGCTGATATTGGATTCATGATTTGTCTTCTCATATCTCGTCTACATGTGTATGGAGAACATTTAGCAGTCTGACATGTAAACCACTGTCTGACTACAGCCAGTCAATGAAACAGAAGTTGGTATTTGTTTGTCTCTCTCTCTCTCTCCCACACACACACACAAACAATGACGAGCAGGGTAGATATTCTGCACAACATTTTAGGTGCAGAGAGCAGCACTCACCAGCAGATCGATGGAAGCTAGCGTATAATTGGCTGTGAGAAGAGACGAGGTCAACTGATACATCCCATCATTAGCCTCGCTGTTGCCATAGAAACCGATGCCTATGGCAACACTGCAAAGGAACAAAAAGAGAAACATGAAAATATTGTGGGTGGGTGTGCATGTGCGAGAACACGGAGGATAGAAGAGCAGACAGCAGAGGCATACATGTAATGTTTAATTCAGTGTGTGTGTACATTTTAAATGAATGTGACACGAGGAGATGGTGCTGGCGAGGATGTTCTATGTGTGCTCTGGATGAACATAGCAGCGGTGGAGCACAGG
The DNA here is from genome assembly GCA_033026295.1 of Channa striata. Classification (NCBI taxonomy): domain Eukaryota; kingdom Metazoa; phylum Chordata; class Actinopteri; order Anabantiformes; family Channidae; genus Channa; species Channa striata. Next base: position 17,742,107 of record CM065175.1, on the reverse strand, counting down.
GGTTTGGAATAAACAGATGATAAGAAAAAAGCTGACTCTTGGCACTCGCTATTCAAGCCTCAGCAAGGAAAATATTTGAAACGTTAAACATAGCGACATGTTTACGCGTCATTCTGTTATTCACATATTCAGATTAAGGCTCGGTCGGGCCAGATGTTCATAAAATCCCCTCAAACCCCAGAGGAATGGTACGACCCAATCTCCCACAAAGTATGTGACCCAGATTAGAAAGCAGGGGGAAAAGGAGGAATGTGCATCTGCGTGTGTGTGTGCTTTGCATTTCAAGCTGCCAAATGTGTATGCCTACGTCTAACGCTGCTGCATTTCAAAATGACCCGCACTGTGTTTGCACTTGTCACTAAAAGGCCACCATCTGGAGGAAAGAGTGTTACATAAAAAATTTGGGGTGGTAAAGTGATGCATTATTGTTCCAGCCAGTCTAGCCCTTAACACGAGCGTCAGAGAAGGAAACGACTCCATTACTTTGAGGTCCGTAAGGGGGAGACACGAGCCACATCAACCTGCAGCCTGCACATGATGACATCATTATGACAGCTGAAATCACATCAGCGGTACATTATGTTCAGTGGTGTGGCCGTGCAGTCTCACTCCATGTTGATGTGCAGAGAATGGACTGGAATGTAATAACTGCTGAAGCATTAAACAGATCTATAATGTTATTCTGGCACACAGCTGGGCTTGGAGGTTTAGATTTAAAAGGCCTGATGCGCAGCTCAGCTGAGTGGTTCAGTTCTGCTGTACGCGGGTGTGTTGGACAGATGTCAAACAGAATTTCTTTCTAATGTACACAGGAGACAACGCATGGTCACCAGACATGAGGGGAACACTGGAGGGTTCATGACTGCTGCACCATAGGTGGGTGAGTTGACCCACACACACACACACGCACACACACACACACACACACTTCAGTTGCAGGCCTGTGATTGGTAAACAGCATCATAACATGACCATCAGCTGTCATCCAAGTTTTCTTTCCTCTCCAATGACGTGAATGTATGAGAGACTAAAAAGCACATGACAGCGTGTGAGTCACAGTCCTGTTTGTATTGCTCTTGCTCATTTACTTAAATATAGATTCCAAGGCATTTGTATATTTTTTATTATACACTTCTATTACACTACATTTAGTGGAGGGGGATTTTACTTTATATTCTCCTGCATTTATCCAACAGCTGTAGCCACTGGATCATAACCTTATTGGTTTGTGCAAAAATGTCTATGAGCTGTTAATAGTTAACCACATTAACCACATGATGATTTCCCTTTAATTCTTTATGGGTTTACATTTGAGAAATAAACTAAAGTTGAGTACAAAATGTTGGATGCCCTTACTTTGAAATGTAAGAAAGAGCAAAACAAAGATTTCTTTAATTAACATAATATTTATGCTCATTCAGCTGGTACAAATTTTCCTTCATCATCAGAAGCATCATCAGAAGTGTATTAACTAAAAGTTATATTAAAATATTAATAATAGTATTATTACAAATGTTTGCATCCCTTTGTGTGCTTTACATGTCCTTTTTTCTTTAAATCCTCCTCCATCCTCGTCTGGTTATCGCCTGAGCAGCGTTTCTATCTTTTCAGTTAAAATATCTTCATGCATAGTTGTTCCAAGTCTAACAGTTTGCTTGATTGTCTGCCATGTGCAGCCTTCTTCTAATCATTCCACACTTTTTCAGTGATTTTAAGTCTGAAGACTGTGAAGGCCAGAGTAAAACATTCATCTGACTTTGGCTTGTGCTTTGGATCCACTGCCTGTTGATTTTTAGCTCTTTGACCTACGGAAGGAGGCTGTGTTTAAATCCTCTGGTACTAGGCTGTATTCATTCTTATTACAGAGCCCAAGTGTCTTATGTAGACATACATGCCCGAAACATCAGTGAGCCTCCATCGTGCTTGAATCGGGCTTCTTTCTTACAGGCAGAGATGATTTCTTGTTACACATACCTGTGCAAATTATGACTGAATAATATAACTTTGGCCTCATAAGATCACATAATCTTACTCCAAAACACATTTGGTTAGTTCACATGTTTATTAAAAATCTACAAACGTCCTGTATTATGTCTAGAAGCAAGCAGTGGCTTCCTGAGTGCTTTTCTCCCAAACAATGCAGATTTGTGAAGACTGTGCTTGACTGTGGAGATGTGGACTTGTAGTCCAGTTGCCTGTAAGAACTCGTGTTGCTGGTTTTGGATTCTTAAGTAGCTCTTAAAAACATTCCCTAGCAGTTATGTTTCTTCATCTTCCACCTCTTAAAAGAGTCTTAGAGTGTCTGTTTTCGGTTTCTGGATGATGGTCCTCATGCTTAGAAAGGGATACAATTATTTAGTCTAACTGTAATGAAATTTTTTTGTGAAATACCAGCAGAGAAAACTGATATTATTCTCACATCTTTAAACCTGAAACTACAGCCAGCAGCACAAGTGTGGTGAACATAACAAAATTAATTTTCCCTGGATCCTTGATGTGGTAAATGTTTATATTGTTGTATTTGGATAGAGACAGGTCAGCTATTTCCTCTTGTGTCTTTACACTATATTTTAGAAGCCTCAGCCAATGGACTAAATTACCAAACACTGAAAGCAAACAAAAGGAGCTTGAGCTGCTACAAGAATAAAAATAGTTATTCACTAAGAATAACAAGTGAAGATAATTTTATTTATAACCACATAAAATGATAAAAATGCCTTATTTGATTTTTCTTGCTTATCTATGTAAATTAAACTGTAAGAATATGGTTAGGGACCTGCCCATCTAGTAAAATAAGTATTTATTGTACATTTAATTGACCTACAGGTTTGATTACAGAGGGTTAAGGTAGAAGGAGGTTAACTGTGTAAAAATTGGCATCGATAATGATATTAGTCCAAGTGTTAAAGAAAATAATACATTAATCATGAACTCAAATGGCACCCAATACCAGGACCGACCCATAAATATTCTATCATCAGTGGTGGAAGAAGATTGTTTACTCAAGTAAACTAGTCAAATTACATTTATTAAAAGTCCTAACTGATAACATGAAGTACTGATTATATGACCGGATCCCGTAGATGTGATAATGTCATGCGGTATGTTATCGTTATTGTTCCAAGTTGTTTTGGTATAACAGTTGATTGATTGCTTTATAAATTATATTATATCAATATTTACAGCCATCCTACAATTTAATATTACTGCAGTCAAATCATAATTTGTGCAAAGACGTAGCTGTCAAATAAATGTAGTGAAAGAAAACATAATCTGAACTAAATGTTTCTTAAGTAATGTCATCTGGAGGCGTTGTTTAGCTAAAAGTTATTTAAGATATTTTGATTTAGGGAAGTTAAAGGATACTTTATGACATTTATGTACCAGACTTCTCACTTTATGTGAGTACACTTTTACTTGTCATTGAGTAAAAGGGTGACATGTTATGTGACTCTGTTTCAGTAGAATGCCTGTAACCTCACCAACACAGCGTGACGGCCGCCACCGCCACCCACGTGACACAGCAGATACCCCTCCCTTTCTTTCCGCTGTAACCGTGACCCGTGCTGCCGTCTTCATCCTCCTCCTCCTCTTCTGATCCTTCACTCCGGTCACCACGGTGACAGCAGCAGTAGTGTATGAGGAAGGAGAGAACCACCAGGAGAGAGATAACGAGAGCGATGGCTGATAAACTGGACAAAACCAGCAGAGTCTGAAAAAAAGAAAGAGGAGGTGAAAAAAAAAAACGAGCGGATGAGTCAGTGAATGTGAAAAATGGCACTTTAATTCCATTTTTACAAGTGGCGAAGAGCAATTTGAGAGGGTAGAATACCGACTAATCCTGTTAAATTCCACAGCGTGTCATTTTGTCCCACCCCCATTAGCAGCTGGAGATGGTGATTATGAAGGAATGAGAATATAAACTTTGTGCTTCAAACTGGCTCACAATACAAGCCTCCAGTGACTAATTTATGAAAAGGACACAAGTGGTGGCTGTTTGATGCTTTAGCTCCATGTCATAAAGTCAGAAGTAGTGAAATGCTCCAACGTACAGAATTATCTTTCAACCGTCTGCCTGTCTGTCACTCCCCATTCCTCCACCTTCTCTTCGCGTCACCTCCTGTTCTCCGACGCCCCTCCCCATCGCTCCACTCCACCCATCCCGTTTCCCCCACGTTCTCAATCGCTCCCACTCTCTTTCTCTCCCCCAACTCTCCCCTCTCTTTCTATCCACACCACTGAATCTCTATTAATAATCTGTGACCTACTTAAATACATTCACTACCACTCTCTCTCACTCCCACTCTCACTTGCTGTGGTCTCTCTCTCGCTCGCTCAGCCTGGTCTTCTGTTCGGCTACCTCCTCGCATTACTCATTCCCTCTCTCATTCTCCCTTTCGGAGCACTTTCAGTCTCTTTTGTCTTTCTGTTCTGCAGGAAAATTTGTGTGTGTCACCCCCCCTCTCCTTGTACCGCAGAGAAGTCACAAACACAAACCACGAGACACGGCGAGTTAGACTGTTTGCATGAGAGCCTGTTGAAGAAGAGAGATGAGACCTTGCATTTTGCAGCAGTTCAGAACCACACACACACCATGTTGGATTTTGTGCACTTCCAAATCGCATAAAATGGCTCCAGTATGTATGCGCTGAAGTGGAGATGCAAGGGCGGTTTAGGGGAGCATACCAGCATCTACAGCAAGGTGGAAAACTAAATGAGATGAGAGGTTCTTTGGGGAGTCTAGCACCATCTTCTCACCTATAATTAGGTCAAAAAATCTGCATGAAAAAGTACCGTAAAGGACTGTGTGCCATAGTCATAGCTCTGCAGATTTTTGAGATTGATGGAGGATGTTAGAAGGTGGATAAGTTGCCATCATCTAGTTTACTCTCCAACACTTTTAGACTGTAAAAACAAACAGGGCTGTAATTAATTTGCAATGTTGCCCCTTAAACTGGACATATACAGCCTGTGTGTGGTATGAACGACTGTGGCAGGTTTCTGTTACCTGCTGGTACTCCCAGCTGTCAGGGACAAAGATGTTGTCCCTCATCTGCATGGTGAGGTCCAGCCGGGGCAGCGCGTGACACACTCTCACCCACAGCGAAGGGGTGTAGCTGGGCACCGTTGTCATGGCAGCCATTTTCTACTGCCACCGGTCCCCTCCTCCACCCTGTGAAAAGGAAGAAAGGGGGAGTCAAAGCAGCCAGGACGTGCAGAGGGGAGAAAAGAGGGTAAAGAGGGATGAAGATGTTCATGAGTCGGAGCTGAGAGGCGGAGACGTCACTGTGAGCTCTGCAACCGCCATGTCCAAACTCCATCCAGCTACAATTTCTAACTAGTCACCTGAGTGCAGTAAGGATCCAACTGCAAACCACAGTGACTATACATGAAACTCAGAAGAATAAATGGAAACAAAAAAACCACACACACACACACACACACACACACACACACACTCACAGAGTGGAGCCTGTGGTGTGCTGATGGACATAGAACAGAGTCTGGCTTCTTCTTGGCAGCATTAGCTAAAGACCCTACAAGACTGGATCAATAGAGTTAACATACGCACAGATTAACAGCCTCATCAGCTCTACCTGCCTCTTCATTTATTGTGCATGTGATGTATTTAGATTAAACTAATGACTGATTAACCAAAGTGTTGAGAACTGACAAAACTTCTGATTATAATTAATACTTTACGTAATTGAATTAGATACACAAGTCTGTGAATTAATATTTGCTCTTAAATGTTGCAGTAACCTTGGCCATTCTAACAAATTAAATGATAAATAGAGGCAATTGTTTAGTTGCAGCTAGAGGTGAGACATTATTAGATCCAACAAAACCTTGATTCCCAGAGCCTTGAAAGAGGCAGCACAGTCGGTATAAGGTAACCTAAAGACCAGAATGTATCTGACTACTTCATCCACCACTGTTCAGTGCTGCATCTCTTACTAAAGCCAGCCAAGAGAGAGAAAATAGGGTAAATACAAAGGGCAAATCCGGTTAGCCAAAACACACACTGAAATCCTCATTACAATGACAGAGGGTGAGACAGAGCCGGGTAGGCTTCTGATACCGGCTGCCCAGATTAAGAGACCACCAGAGCTTTACTGTTCAAGAAAGGAGCGTTGAAGAGAGGAGAGCACAGAGAGAACCATTCACAACAAGGGTTATACAGCCCAGCTCAATGCTGATAGTAATGGCACACACAATTCTGCATCAGGCTCTAACAAAAGCCAATAATGTCAGATAGATTCTGAATTAAAACCCTGTGTTGATTTATATAATCTCTTAATGCAGCTGTTATTTATCCAATACAACGCTCAATCAGCACAGTATTCTTTAATACTGAGGCTTTTTTATTATTTCTATTCATTCATGCTTACAAACCACTGCTCATTATTGGGTTAAATACTGTGCACGATGAAAGGTTAGATTGAGCCACATGTCACATTCAGACAATTTTCCCATTTAGATTTGGGGCAGTTATGGCCCAGAACAAGTTAACAGCTCACCCACAGGCCAGGCAGGGCTGCTCTAAGCCCATTACAATAAGCCTGTTCACCTTAATGGTTCCAGCAGCCCAACTGTCACAAATCGAATCACTGCCAACACTCCATTTCCCTTATTAAAATAGTTCTGAACATAATGGTTCACACGCTGTGAAAGCTACATCCATCCACCACACTTTAGCAGTGTAAACAAAGTTTACTCTGGTGCTATATGTAGTATCTGTATACATTTCTTCATAAGAGCTTTCATCGGAACTGACTGAGAGAAACATTTATCAGACTTTAAAGGGGGTAAAAGCAATTTGAGAGGCATAATAATAAGGCAATAATCACAGCCAAAGCAAAATCAGTTGGAGATACCACTACAAATAAAACATTTACACTGATGGATGACAAGGCTGCTGTTGTGCAGTACCAACAAATTCAAGATGGGATTTGGAGGAAAAATGAAGTGAGGTTAAAGTTCAGATATGAGTCTCCTGCAGCCTGAAAAGTTATTGAGGCAACGTAATGAAGTGCTGATGGCTAATTGGAGGGCAAGCAGTCCTGGAACAGCAGTTATTCAGCATTTGTCACAGATATAAAGCCCCAAGTTGACATGATGTCCCCTGCCAGCTTGTTATCATGCATAACTGAAGGCAAATAAAATGATTTCGAGCTCAGTCATTTGTAGAGGAAAGAAAATGGGGGCGAGATGGTGAAGACAAACACAAACTCTCACCCAACTGTGAGCTCCAAATAAAAAACCAAGTATGAGAATTATGTTGTTGTGCTCTGCCTGAGCCCAGACAACACTGAAAATACAGGATTCAAAGAGCTTTATTACTCCCAGAGGGAATAATTGCTTTGCCTTATTACAGCTGCTCTCTGCTTGAATCACACACACAAAAACAAACAGACAAAAAAAAAATGACATTCATAAATAAGATCTGAAGAAATCCGAAGATGAATAAAATAAGATGTACAGTACACAGTGGTGGTAGGTAGTGCAGTGAATGATGATCACAGAATCACATAAGCAATGATTATGATCACGTGAGGATGCGATGATGATGATAATGATTAAAACAGTAAGCTGCAATGCAATCACCTGTCAGGATAAACCGCAGTTCTGATACAATATGGAGGAAAACAGCATTATTAGTTTTATAGCATTGTGTTCCATGAGGCTCCATCATGTTAGAATGTAAAGAAAAGGGCCATTTTGAGAAAGTATTAATGAAGCTGGAGCATCTCTGTCAGCTGACTTTAATATTTATCTTTTCGATTCAAATACACCTCAATGGATCAGATGGAAAATTTAACAACAATTGCCAAATAAAATATATGATTCATATTGAGCCTGAATAGTTGTATAACAGCTTGGTAAGAACAACTCAATGATTGCTATTTATGAGAAAGGTGAACAGCCTCCTGACATGATAACAGCCAAGAGAAATGAATTAACATTAACATTTGCAACAACAAGAAAAATATATTCTCAAATAAAATGTTCATATGCATCTGCAAAATTAATGCTCACTTCCAACAATGAACCCTCAAAGTGAGTGCAGCTGACCCAAGGTAAGTGAGTGCAGCTCATAGTCAGTAAGTCAGAGCAAATCAGTGCTTTGATGTGTGCAAGAGTCCAGCATGACAAGTTGCTTCCACACTGACCGAATTAAAAAATCCTACACAGCACAAAATATGCAATTACCTTGCAGATAAAATAATATGTCAAAAAGTATTTAGAGGCAACATAAGAGGCATAAGACTACAAATGCAATTAAACATTTATCAAACATAAATGACATAAAGACGTGATTCAGCCATTAAGTGTGATAGATGAATCCATTTTGAATCTACAATGTAATGGTTAAAATAAAAGCATTAAAGATATTTTTAAAACATAAGCAAAGAATATTAATATCGCATTGTGATGTGGTGTAAAGTGCATTTATATGACATTTCACCTGACTGACTAAAAATGAAGCTTTGCAACCACATCAACAATTAAACCGTAACTGAGCAGAGAGCTCAGCGTCTTACCTCTGCCGGTTGAGCTGGGAGGTTTCTCTCTCTCCTTCTCTCTCTTCTCTTCACTGGTGTCCGTGAAATATTTACCCACTCAAAGGGGTATACTGCCAGCCATCAAAGCTTGGTGCTCCTGAAAAAACATCATCCTAAAAAAAAAAAAAAAAAAAAAGAGGCATGTAGACAAGCCAGAAATACGTCAACGTGGAAAAAGGAGGAAGAAGGCAATAATTGTTGCACTTACTGAAATAATAAATAGCCAATAATTGTATTTTAGTCTGGTGACAGTGGAGAGGTGCTTGTGTTGATGGATGGGAGAGGAGCTCTCAGTGAGAGCGAGTGACAGCGAGAGAGAGGGAGAGAGGGAGAGAGGGGGAGAGAGAGAGAGAGAGAGAGAGGGGAAGAGAGAGGGAGAGAGAGAGAGAGAGAGAGAGAGAGAGAAGAGAGAGAGAGAGAGAGAGGGATTAGAATTGAGAAGACTCCCCTATGGGACTCTTTATCGTTGTATTGTAGCTCTCTGTAGCTTAACGCCCAAGCGACTTCAGAACATGGCCGTGACACAATATTGCCCAAATATAATTAATCTGTTAACGAGGATTAGTGGCGTCTAACCCCTTACTTGCTTCTTACTGAGATACTGAGGGAGGCACATTTCGGATGCCAACTCCCCCCAACATCCACACATGCTCCCATCAACCGGACCAATCTCTGTCCAGACCGCCAGACTGAACCCTGACCAGATTACTGAAAGGAGAAAAACTGCCAGCCAACTGTGTTCGCTAAATAATAGTGAAAAGAGGTTTTTAAAAATCCACTCACATGTTGGATGCAAAATAGTGAACTCCCGCCTATGAGAGCAATGTGAGGCTGTGATTTGTCCAGAGCTAATGTAAGGTGAAGATGCACAAAAAATTAAGAGCGAGAGGTGAATAAGCATACAAAGATGATTATGGGGAGGGGAAAAGGCAGTATGAAATACTGAGGAGCAAAAAAGTGGGTTCCCAGGCAGTGATGCTGAGAGAAAAAGAGGGGAGGAGGGAAAGTGATGGAGTGAACAATGAATAGAGAGAAACGAAAGCGGCATCCAATGGATTTATAGGCAAAACCAGTTTTGGAGGCTGCAGAACAGCAACACGCCTTCAATGAGGCAGGAGAACATGCAACAACATGACAGAAGTAATGAGAGGGCAGCAATGGAGTTGTTACGAGTGATTTGAAGGAAAAAAAGGTGTAATGGTAAAAGACAGCAAAAAACGAGTGCAAAGAGTAAGGTGTTTGTGTGCCATCGGAGAAAGGGGGCAGAAGCCGGCGCGCAAAGAGGGAGGGGGCGGCATTAGTTTTTCTGTGTCACTGAAAAAGAGTGGGGGAAGGGAGGCATAGAGATAATGTGAGCAAGGGAGCATACTCACTGACTCATATAGCCTATGTATAGTGTGTATGTGTGGAACTAGGAGGAAGAGTAGCAAGAAGAGAGAAAATTATATTATGTATGCAAGATTTGCGAAGGGGGCATTTATACGGACTTTGCGTGTTTGCATGTTTGACTACAGCAAGAGTACAACATCCATCACTGCACTTCAAAAATATCACCACTCAAGATTCTCAGCAGCTCGACAATTTCAAAATTTTAATGTCTTTGACAATCTCGCGGTCGTAATTCATTGTAAAAGCAGAAATCTTTTTGGTCCATACAACATCTCTGCCATACAGTCCATACAGCATTCATGTAAAACTGATTGTTCTAAACATGATATTCAGAGCTACCAAATGCGAAGACTTTGGTTAATTCATGGCTATAAGGAAAACATAACTATTTGGTTCTCATAAACAATTTGTGTCGACAGCATAAGCCTTTATGGCATGTGTTTATATTCTGTATGTGTAATAGTAAAATACCTGATAAAATTTTCAAAACACTTAGGCAGTTTTACATAAAAAGTGGGTCTATTAAGTTTAAAACCACACATCTGCTTAAAAAAAAAATTACAGACCTCTTGTAAAAACATATATTATATGTTATTATTATTATACATATATATTATATATATATATTATACAACAACTTAGTTTTTCTATTAAAAACTGATTTCAGTTCTAACTCTGAAAGATTTGTTTTTGATTTAGCAAATGTAGACTTGAGTGTCTTTAATTTCTATCAAGTAAAGGCAACAAGTAAGAAGACAGAATATACTCACTGGCTGTGCCACAACATTAGAACCACCTCTTCTTATAATCCACTCCAGTACGCCTCCACTAACCACTATGACCTCAATAATAAACAGAGTAGAATTATCATCTTTCTGACCGTTATAACACTGTAAAAGCAAAAGTCAAGGAAGAGCTGCTGTACTGGATTGCATTAGATTGTACAGGTGTTCCTAATCGAGTGACCAGTGAGTAAAGTCATATTTTAGTTTCTGTTGAACTCAATCTGTTGTTTGTGCTTATATATTTACTGTCTGTCAGTTTGCTTCATAAATTCTCTGCATGGTGTTTCCACTTACATCCATTTTCAATTAGTGCACATAAGACGAGCCCTTACCAGATAAAAAGGACTTACTTAGGAAATAATAGTTCTATGTATAAAAGTTATAGTGTTGGGAAACCACTGTATTTTTGCATCTTAATACAATGTAATATAACTATTTGTCATTGTCCCACAAACCTGCATTAGACCACCCCTGTAAACATAACCCTTACCCGATTATTTTTAAAAGTGTGTGACTTAATAATTTCAAAAATTAAAAAGACAAACAGGAAACCTGGTTGAAAAGCTCGCATGGCCAGGATAAATCAGCTGTGAGGTATTGTACCGTTTCTCAACTATTAACTCACATGGACGTGACTTCTTTTATCTAAGAGTTACTGTACACACAGTCTCATAAAAACCATCTACTTTCGAACCACCTACAGCACAAAGGTGTAAGGTGTTAACTGGTAGACGGCCAAAATTCAAACCCTTCCCCACCTTCAGCTCCCCCACCCCTTCAAAAATCTTCTCTCCCTCTATGTCTGCTTTGGCCAGTGTGAGGTGGTATCGTGGGCTGTAGGAGGCCCTGTGGAGCAAACCTTGCTTCCTGTAGGCCTCCTGCAGACCACCGTTGAGTTGATGGAGATGCAGTTGTGGCTGCGGGCTCAGGAAAAGCACCCTCCCGTTGAAATGTTTCAGCTTCACAGGAAAGGTCACAGCCACCGGAGGGTTGCGATCCAAATGGGCAAACCTTCTGAGGATCTCCCCGGCAGTGGCTACTTCAGCTGGGCTGTGCAACACAAGGAGGCAAAGGGTGACATGAAGGCAGGAAGCCATCTGCCAGTGAGGAGCAGACGAGGGCAGAAGGGAGGTGATCTCCTCCTTCAGCTGCTGGAAGCAGGAGAGGACGGCAGGAGTGTTGGCCCTGAAGGTGATGAAGTGTGTAGGTCGTTTTTTGGGAGGACGACCACCACCACGTTTCTCCACTTTCTGCTCCAGTGGAGTTGGGGGATTCTGGCACAGGTTCTTGACTCCAACATAACTCTGTGTGTAATATAAGAGAACCACTGTGTTGAACATGAAATGTAACAGAAGAACAAGGAGGAATTTCAGATTGAGCTGAGCTAACCCACCAAAGCATCTTCCTTGCTTTCCCAGCTTTCTTCCCATTCTTCCAAAATCTCTTCTTTACCGTCTTTTACGCTCACTCCTTCTTTTTGATCTGTTGAAGTCTGCAGTCTAAAATTAAAGCAAGAATTACTCCAGGAGCAGAAAAGTAACTTCAGAGATTGATTTCTAAGATTTTGTTGAACTTAAAACCAAGCCACTTAACATGAGTTATCTCTTTAAAAAGTTACAGTATAATAATATTTTCCCAAAAAGCATTTTTAATATTCATGGTGAATAAATTTAGGTGGACACATAAATGTATCCAGTGAAATGGGATTTGAGATAACTATTTATTCTTCTACATCATCTAAAACTTGATTTGTACATCGCACATTAGAGACCTTCCCAGAAATATTCTCTACTACTGCTTAAACAAAGGCAGGTGGGATGGATGTCAGGAAGTCCTAAACATAATATCACAACATATTATGAAACGTGAAGGATCTGGTTTAAATCCTTTCAATAATCTCACTTACATCTTCTGCTCTAATGTCTGTTTTAACACTTTCTGTTGTCTGTTCTCAGTTATTTTTAAAAGAAGAACATGAATGCCAGACCTATCTGGAGCCTCCTCCTCAACACATGCTCCTTGTGATTCCTGTTGTTCCTGAGAAACGTTTCCTCTACACTTCTGTGCCAGCTGGGTTGAGCCAGGGGTGCGAATATTCATCTCATTTGGCTTCTCTTCCTCCAGATGTGTGCTTTCAGAATGAGAACACTCACAGACAGCAGACGGCTGCTCTTTTGTTGTTTTAAGGCACTCTTGTTGCTGTTCTTTGTCTTCTGTGTTTATTCCATGTAAAACAAATGATTATACCTAGTCAGAATATATTCTTTTACTATCTTTTGTTGATGTAAATCTGTACGAGTAGCAATACAGAGTCCTCCCTTACCCTTTACTTCCTCCTCCCCTCCAAAGGGGGGAGCCAGAGTTTGACCAGTGGAGCCAAAGACCCTGTCAGTCCGGCTGTGGCGATCCCAGACGCGGTGCCCTCTGTAGGTGAAATACTGGATCCTGTGTCTGGGCAGAGCCAGCTCAGCAGAGTAATCACAGTCACATGGACTGGTGTCCCAGTTGAAGTCACCGAAGGGACGCTCCACCACACCAAGGAAACGATCCAAGTAGCCCACAACAAATTCTGATGCATCCACCAATGGGTCCCATAAGATCCGAGAGATCACATCATCTGCTGTGCGCATACGAGGCTTTTTGTCAAGCTCTGGAGAATAATAAGATATTGAAAAAAAAGGATATAAATATAAGGAAAAGTGAATCAAGGTCTCTTAGGAGTATGTTCCTGTAATCAGATGACATAGCTAAAAAACATGAGTGACCTTTTCCCTCTGTGCATTTTGTTTTTGTTGCTTTGTTCACTTTGCCTTTCTTCTTCGTTTTTTGGAGCTTTTCTTCATCCAGTTCGTCATCCTGGTCAGGAGATGCAGCTCCTGAATCATCCAGTGGTGGATCACTGAAAAGAATAGGGAAAAAAAATTTGTATACATACACTCCATGACCATTTTATTATGTAAACCTGTACAATCTAAGTTGAAAGTGTCAGAAAGGTGGTAATTTTACTCTCTGTTTATGATTGAGGCCAAATACTGAAATATGACAAATATGACACAAATGCATATAATTAATTTCTGGGAATCCTCAATATTGTACAGAGCAAATGTGTAAATGGCAAATAATCCACCTCTATTTGTGTTCCAGAAACTGAGAACATGTGAAAAAAAAATATGTAGAGGTATTTCCTAAATCGACCTTGGGACTTGGGATGTTTCTGGACATAAAATTCCAAATATGCTCTTCCTGCTAGCACCTTATTAATCTTGTACTTAGAGCCTGTTCATTTGACTGACCTGTGAAACAAACGGCATCTTTGGCCAAAATGACACTTTCCCATCAGGAAAAACTGGCACATGTTGACCCCATTGTCATCCTGTTCTGGCGACACTGTAAATGACAAAGCAAAGCATGAGGGCCACATATATAATGGATGTGTTTGAAGAAGGTCTGCAGTCCTTTAAAAAAAGGGCAACAGATCTGCAGCCTGTCAATAAAGGGTAACACAGCAAGAGGGAAATTAATTAAATAACTAAAAGCAGCCCCCGTTAAGTTCCCAGTTTTTAACATATGTACTGTTATCTGCCAAAACAGATAGTTTTCTCCCTGCCAAATCTGAATAGTGACGACATGTGTAAACACTTATCATTATGCAACTGCTTGGTGTCTAAGTGGTGTCCAGCAAATGATGTGGGCTACCTAGGAAATACAGAAATAAAGTTTAACTTGAATTAGACTGTAATTACAACAGTTTAAATGTTAACTAGTGACAAAATATATGGTGTTTGCACAATAATCCTGCTCTGGTAGGTCTAGGGCCACTTCCAAAAATAAAAATCATTTGCACACACTTCCTCTACAGCCTGAACCCAACTATGACACAGTAGTGCTCGAAGGAGTGGACCCAGGTAGAAATGAAACTGCCAAATCCTGAAGATGCCTGCAACAGTGTGGCATATTAGAGCACTGATGGCAGCAAGATATTATTATTTATTAGGTGAGATTCAAAATTGCAACAGGAAATTGGGCATCTGCTGTTTGTGCGTTTTCAAAACATGGCTGCATTGTGTCTCCTGTTGTATATGAGCTTCACAGTCAGTGAGAGATGCACATGTGTGCCAAATAACAGATACAAGATAAATGCACAAATGGTAGGAATTAGTTTATTCCTATACATATATTTCTTCAGCAAGCCTGAATCAATAAATAACTTATTAATACTGAAGAGGAAACTGGACAGTCATTTAAACCACACTTCCAAAGGGTAGAAATCATGTAACAGGTGGCAATGAGCTGCCCTAGAGAACACAAATGTCAGCCAAGTAGTTGGGACATGGTTGACTGTAACACACCCTGCAACTCTATTTTGAGAGAGGAGAACTGAATGTGATTCACAGGCCAAATCCTTAATTATTAGCTATAATACCTTCCTCATCACTGAAGCAATATTGGCGGGCACAGTTTAACCAGATCATGGTGGGATGCAACAGATATTAAGAGTCTCTCAACTGTTGTCAGGCATAAGAATGCAATACAAGTTACTTGAAGGAACAGGGTAAAATAATGCTCTTCAATCTTTGGAAAGTGGAGTGGGAGTAGGAAGAAGACTCATTCCCCGATTTCTGATAAAACTGCCAACAGTGTTGCCAGGAATGATGTGAATGTGGCTGAGTTAATCATTCAACCTTTTTATGTAAAGGACACCAGGCACATGAGTATATAAGCAAGAAGTTACCAGAAATCAAATTGCTCTTAGTAACAAAGAAATGTGTCCCAGTCTGAATAATCAGAGGAAGATTTCAGACTAATTTATCAGTGATCAGTAATATTAGCTAACAGTAGGGCAACACTGTAGATCCCATTGTCTTCATATGTGCTACTTTACAGTGACTTACATGTACGTACATGTCTTAAATTGACGAACTAGTCCTGCAGTGTGTGTAAAAGAATGAATCTATGTGATTTACCTTCTCTTGCTTTAAGGAGCTCTTTACCACTGTTAGGATCAGCTGGGATCTGAACTAGTCCTGCGGTGTGTGTAAAAGAATAGATCTATGCGATTTACCTTCTGTGGCTTTAAGTAGGTCTTTACCACTGTTAGGATCAGCTGGGACCTGAACTTGTCCTGCAGTGTGTGTAAAAGAATGAATCTATGCGATTTACTTTCTCTGGCTTTAAGGAGGTCGGTACCACTGTTAGGATCAGCTGGGATCTGAACTAGTGCTGCAGTATGTGTAAAGGAATGAATCTATGCGATTTACCGTCTCTGGCTTTAAGGAGCTCTGTACCACTGTTAGGATCAGCTGGGATCTCTGTGGATCGACTGGATGTGTCAGATCGGCTCGTGGGCTTCAGCAAGGCCCGGTCCTGTGTCTGTTGCTCTGATGAATGTGAGGGGATTCCTGGTACATCTGATGCCATAGTCAAATATGTGAATTATCAGTCTTCGGTGGTATATGTCAACTTCACCTACAGTAAAGAATAAAAAAACACAAGGGTAAACATGACACACCTAAACGGAAACACCGAATAAACCGAACCGACTTGACGTTAACAGTACTGCGGAAGTGTACATTTAACATTTACATTACACAATAAACTATACGTAATTCAAAACCCCCTGTACCATGTGCAGATAATACAATGACACCACTCTTCCTTAAAAATCACGTGAAAACGTCTATTTAAGTTTTCATGTTTCGCATACTTTCCACAGGACTGACCGGTTGGGAGTTTGACGGCCCATTGATTTACCCACAATTCACCTCGAGTTAACCAAACACAGGGGCGTTGAGGGTAATGTAGTTTTATTTGACATGGTGCGAAAAACCTGGAAAACACGTTTATGGGAAATATGCTAGATTGATTAATGGTAACAAACACATCCATTGCTTCTGTACACGTTTATCGCTTTGATATGAATTATTAAAGAATTGTTCAAATCCATTGTTTAAAACTGAGAAAAATGTGCCGGTAATGCTGCGTTCCCGACAGCCAACTGTGTGGGGATAAACGTTCTAGTCAGGCTCTGACTTGTAATTTCGCGTCAGAGTGATTAAGAAGGAATTAATGACTAGTCAACAGTAACATCATATTAATAACTTCAAGAGCTAAAGCCGATTTAACTAAATTTACAGACGCTGTACAGTCACCACCTCAGAGAATGCATGACGAGCACGACCATGTCAGATATTTATCGGGTTTTCCCATTGTGTTCGCGACACGTGAACGCAGCACAGCCCATGCGTCATTTGTGCTGGAGCGCGTGATTCTTCTTCACGTGACGTGCACTGTTGTTGTCAGTTAGCCTGTTAGCTGAACGCCAGAAAAACACGACAAGGAACGTGGAAAACGCCTCATCTGGGACCCTTACAGCACCGATATTTGAAACACAGACGAAAATAACAATGGAGTTTTCTTAATGCCACAGCTCCAGTGTGCTGTTTCCTTTATAACTCATGTTAGGACACTGTGACCAATTCATGTCTTCCAGTAAAATGACCGTTTGAAAAGGTAAGACTCTGTTCATGAAAAAGTTAACTACGTTATGTCTTAATTCAAGTATAAATTAATAGAAAGAGAGGGGGCGTACCAGAAAAAAAACTTTGAAACTGATCGTTGATGACCATTTCAGATTCAAACATATGTGGAACAATAAATTATCTGACGAACTTGTCTTGTTTGACAGATGAATGCTCTGGTTGCTCTCTGTCACTTCTGTGAGCTTCATGGCCCTCGGACTCTGTTCTGCACCGAGGCTCTTCATCCCCCATCTCCGTCCCCATCATCTCAGACAGGGGTCCCTACGCCTGGGGACAGGGATCGAGATTGTGACCGGGAAGGTGAAGGTCTGACAATGAGAGCCAACAGCTCAGCCACACAGAGGAATGAAATGTGTGAGGTGAGTCGAGGATGATGTACCGAGGACAGCACATCATCTGGCCGTGATCTCATCACATACCTCACGTCTGACCTAAAACTCCTGTCTCTTCACATCTACTACACCTTTGTCATAGTTAAAACTGTGGTATGTGGGTGAATTGCTAGTGCTGTTTTTAATAATTATCGACCTTTTCTCTTGTCCTCTCAGGGATGCCGATCTCTACCAGTATCTCACCCAGGCTTTGTGAGCATTGACGATGAAACAGGCATTCGTTTCCTTAGCCACCAGCATCCTAGACAGTCACAACTTTTCAGTGTGGTCCGGCAGGCTTGTGTGCGCAGCCTCAGTTGTGAGGTAAAGATTGATGTACATCTGCAAGTGTGTGGGTGTGAGTCACACATCTCATGTGCTAAATAAACAAATGTATTTGTATTAGTCAGATAATCATTCTTATTGTCGTATGTGTTCTATGTTGCTTCCTAACCTTTGTTCTGTTTTGTCAGGTGTGTCCTGGCCGGGAAGGGCCAATTTTCTTTGGAGATGAGCAGCATGGTTTTGTGTTCTCACATACCTTCTTTATCAAAGACAGCCTGGCCAGGGGCTTCCAGCGGTGGTACAGTATTGTCATGGTAGCAATGGATAGAATATATCTGATCAACTCCTGGCCTTTCCTGTTACGCCACCTTAAACTAACTATACAGAGCCTTCAAAGTACTGCACTCAAGGTAGCGGACCTCATGTGTTTTATTCAGTTGATTCTAATATAATTATGGGGACATATTCCACAGGCATGTATCTTGTAGCAAATGTCTGGGCACTGTACTCTCCATCAGGTGTTTGACGGTGAACAAGGAGTTTGCCCTCAGCGAGCTGTGAGGATGAACAGTGTGTTTTCCCCTGCTGTTTTCCCACACCAAAGGAGCGGCAATGCAGCCCGATCACTAACCTCTCTTACCCAGCATCCTAACCTCTGGGCCAGCTTGCACTCTTCCTTTAGCTGGTGAGTCAACACTTCATCAGTCCCAAAGTGACAAACAAGCTGTTGTGTTTTTTTTTTTTATGCGATGGGTTTGTAATAATTTACCTGGACATTTGCTAGTTTTGCATGTTTTTGCCTTATATCCAGGCTGCTGAAGGCCTGTGGTTGTCGCCTTACAGAGAAGCTGCTTGAGGGGGCCCCAACTGAGGACACACTGGTGCTCATAGAAAGACAGACAGGTAGACACATTGTCCTCAAACAGAATGAATAATTTTCACTATTAGAACAAACATTTGCTTTTACCCCTGTGGTTTAGTTTCACTCTTAGTCAGTGTGAAAAAGAATTTCATTCAGATGATGACAGAATGAGACATCTATCCAAATATGGAAAAACTGTTCTTATACAAGCAACCCATTGAAATTCAATAATAATAAGACGTGAGTTTATAATACAAAGTCTATTGCATAATACAGCACTGCAAATATGATTAAATATTATATTTATGTGTTTTTGCTTGTGTCACACACAGAAGAAAGTGTCATTTGAAATATATTTACCAGCTCTCTGTTACCTTGTGACAGTTCGGTAATACATCTGGCCCTCAGATAAACTGTGTAACTGGTTAAAAGCTGAAGTCCAAATTATCCAGCATCGCAGAGCTTACTATATCAGACAAAATATAATTTACCAGAGAAATGCTTACAAATGTTCCTTGTCCTGCAGGTATTTTTTGGATTCTTGGTGTTGAAATCAGTAGATGTCATGTGTTTGTATAGTGTCCAGACTGCTTCTTTGAAAGTCTGATTCATTGGGTTTATCAGTACAGAGACACTCTGGCCACAAAAACAGTGTGATACACTCAGTAGTTCAACTCAAATTAACTGCCTTTCCAGGAAAAAATGACAGAAAGATTTACAAAGAAAATTCCCAGGTTACCACAATTCTTTGTGGAATTTTAACACCAAGTGTCCTAAGTGTCAGCATCAAAAGTACACGTAGTGTTTTTTCTAGCACTTTCCAGAGACTGTGTCAAAGTTTAATATGCATGAAATAATAGAAAATATAAGCTAATACTGAGAAGAAAAACTTCTACAAAGTTCTATTGCTGTTTTGTAGGAACTGAAAAGAGACTCAGGTAACCTGACACAGGGGAGCAGACTGCTCTGTCATATTAACACAAAGCTGATATTAGTCAAACGTTGCGGACAACGCTACAGTTGAAGGTGTCTTCACTGGTGGGGACGAAACAGCATACAGGATGGAGGTTTCAGAATCTAGTGACGTGGTGTTAAATAATCTCATGCTGAAGACCAGGAAAACAAAACACATGGTGATAGACTTAAAGACGCTACAGAAAAATGGCGACTGTGTGGGGAGTGTCTGCTCTTTGAACTTTCTCAAGATTTGTGTTGCTGATGGCCTAAGGTGAACCACCAGCACATCAGCAGTGGTGAAGCAGGTTAAGCAGAGACTTTATTTCCTCAGATTGCTGTGGAAAAAAACACCTTGAGGTCAAAGTACTGATGACAAATCAACTACAAAACAGCTTTTATTCATGGGCTATTAGACTCTTAAACTTGAATTAGTGATTTTAAATGGAAAACTCTAACTCTGATGGTGAAGTGCAATAACTGTGAGTGACTTTGAGTCTCTCTCCTTTATTCTACATTTTTAACTCTTTTTACTTTAAGAATGTGTGACCTGTACCATAATGGAGAGTGGAATAATATATGTGGAATTCCCCACATTCTGTAAGCATTTCATCATAATTTTGTATGGGTTCTTTGTGTGTCTGTGTGTGTGTGTTAAAAAGAGCAAGAAGAGGAAATGAGCTGCTGGGACAGAGCAGATGAAGGCAGTTCAAAGCCACAGCGGCATCATTCAGAGAATGAACTGGTCCCCGACTTCCTGTGTGATGATGCAAAATTAGATGAGCTACCTGGTCCTAAGTTTAGGTCACTGAGACACTTAAGACAGGTAAATTTAGGTACTTTCTGAGTCTGACATCTTGTTGTGTCCAAATTAACTTTATTAGATAATTGAAATTGTGCCATTTACTTTTGACGTTTTGCAAGAATTTAGTCATTCCTGTTAATAATTCAGAAACTAGGTTAATGAATGTGACATACTATATCTGTACGTCATTTTAATACTAAAGCCTGATTTGTCCTGCAGGTTCTTGGACCAGCTGAGTTTCGTCAGCTGGCATGGCACGTGCTCATGGGAAATCAGGTCATATGGAGAGGTGCAGACCGCGGGCTCATCCAGTCAGCATTTGTAGTACTTAAGGTACATTACAAAACTACTATGTGCCATTCTGACTCATTAATAGAGAGACTTTTGTTAGTCCTGTGCTAACACTTGTAAATATCCTATAATATGGATGAGCCAGGGTACAGTGTAATAATTATAATATGCGTTCAGCATCGTTACTTAGCCAACTAATGTCCTTTCTCCCATCAGTCTCTCCTTCCAGTAGGCTGTGTGCGTTCTGTGCCATACAGTGCTCAGTATGAGGAAGCCTACAAATGCAACTTCTTGGGTCTCAGCCCAGATGTACCTATTCCAGCACACGTCAGCTCCTCGGGTAACCTCAAACTTAACTGCTGTCGCAACGTGTAAATTACATGTACCAGTTCAGATTGTGTTGATTTCATCTTCCTTTTGGTTTTCACGTAGAGTTTTCAGTACTAGTGGACATCAGCACAGAGAGAAGCTGTGAGAGTTCAGCTGTCAGTGACGATGATGTCTGCTCACATTATCAGTTCACCATCAGCAGTGCGAACACTCAGCCCACAGATAGGGGTGAGTATACATGCCAATCTTCCACAGATTTCAACTGAATATCAGAAAATGTTTTTTCAACATTATTACAGTCTGAATGAGCATCAGAATAAACATTTATTTATGAGGAGTAAGTACCAGATTAGTGAATGATAAAGTAGCCATAATGTTTAGACTCCCTCTACAGCGAGGAATCCTTAAGAGACCCTGAGATCTGGATCAATGTTCCTCTAGCCTCCTTGTTGGAGTATTGAAGTTGGCAGGAAATGTAGGGGATGTATTTACAACATTAAATTAATTGATTGATTGATTCTTTTTCCAGGTCCTGCGTTACTGAACAAGCTTGAGGTGGCCCTGTCTAATGAAAACTTGTCTGTGGACGTTGTATCTCACTGCCTGTTGTGCTTGAAGGAGGAGTGGATGAAGTAAGTAAAATTTGCTTGTTAAAAACTACCATGTCTCTGTCCTTGAGTATATTTACTCTCATGTGTTAAATATTGTTGAATCTTCTAGTTAAAGCTACAGTGTGCAACTCATAAAAACAGTAATATGAGCTTTGATGTCAACCCATTTCAATGTGCCCCGCCCTGCTTCTCTGTACAGTTAGTGATTCAAGTCAGTCAAGCAGAAATAATTCCAAATCAGTGTCCATTTGAAAACAATCCTGATCTAACAAAAATGAATACAAGATAAGTTCTTGTTCTAAACTGAACTTAATAGGTAGAACTGTAAAACTAAAAGTTGTTATGCTTTTTGTCAAATTAACTAAATTGAACAAAAGGCTACTTGGAATTAATTAAGATTTCACAGTTTTGCATATGAAGTTTCAAAATACATATTTACTTTTCAGTAAAGTCAAGGTGCTATTCAAGTTCTCCAAGGTCGACGGGCGAGGGAGGGAGGACACCCAGAAGGTTCTGGCCCTCCTTGGTGCCACAGGGCCTGGTGAGGAAGACAACGTCCGGCTGCTCAAGTTCTGGATGACTGGGCTCAGCAAAACATACAAGAGCCATTTAATGACAGCTGTCCGAGGAGGAGAGAGGAGTCCCAGTCAGTGACAAGTGTGAGGAAAGTGTGGTGAGGGCTACAGCAAAAAAGAGAGCGGAATACTGAAGTCAAAGCCTTAGTTTAACTGTACTGGACTTTTAGCGGAAAATAATGACTGAACAGATGTCAAACATGCTTCACTCTGCATTATCTTTTTAACATAATCTATAAAAGATCTGTGAACTTAACACTCAGTATTGCACAGATTAACACCTTCAGTCGGTTTCAAAGTTTGTCGAAGCGAATCACAGTGGGAGAGCTATTCATATTAATATGTAAAGGTAATAGTTATAATAGTTAATATGGAAATTTATTGCAAAAAATCTTTGCACTTTGTTTTAATTATGTTTTAAAATAAAAATAAAAGAATGTGAACAGTTGTCAAAGTTTTTTATGATAATATTCCTTAACTGGCACCATCTTGTGGCAAACAGAAAGAATAAAGGGTGGAGGAGGAAAGCAGCAGCTTTTCCTCCATGACTCCCACTCAATTGTTTGAGTGGCTGCCAGCCAACAAGTCTCAACACTTTTAAGGTTTCCTGAAATGTACAAAATAGTTGCATAACAAGTCCTCACTCTAGTACAGCTGACCACATCAGCCGGATTTTGGTTTCTTAATGAACCAGTCGCACACTGATTCATTTCAGCTGCTCTTTTTTTTCATGCCACAGTTATTTGAGCCTGTTGGTTTGCAGAAGCCTGCAGACTTAAGTCAATAAAGTTCAACAACATATGACTTTGTTTAAACTGCTCGGGTCTGAGTTGTTTTTTTTTCCTTTAACACATATTTTGGTCATGATTGTGCAAAAACTTGAAGTCTTGTTCTAGTTGAACTTGAAAGAACACAGAGTTTTAAATATTAGGATGACAGCAGGACTGTATTTGTCAGTTTTGTTAATGTTGTAATGTTTCCTAACAGTCATTTTTTTCTTACAACGTCTAGATTTAATTTTCACTACTAAAGATACTTTTGCAAATATGTTACACATTTACTTCATAATTTACAAGCCATGCATGAACCAGAAAGATCGCACAATGGCTGCATGTTTATACTTGTCATTAAGTACGTGGTATAGCTGAAGGTGAAGAGGTTTCGATTTGATGATGCCTTTGGGACCGGTCTGCATAGCTTGCAGTGAAGCTGCTACATTCTAGTTTCCTTTTTCCCCACCATAGATGGTACTTCTGTAAAGTATATTGCCTCCTTTGGCAAGTGTTCAAAAGAAGACCAACAATAAAAATTATTTCTTCAGACAAAAAGTTAGGTGCTTCCTTCGTTTAATGATTAACTCCTCTTAACGGC
This sequence comes from Channa striata, assembly GCA_033026295.1. Lineage (NCBI taxonomy): Eukaryota > Metazoa > Chordata > Actinopteri > Anabantiformes > Channidae > Channa > Channa striata. The sequence goes on along the minus strand of CM065175.1, from coordinate 17,718,372 downwards.
TAACTGAAATCAAAGCAACATGATGCTACATATAACCCGAGGGGAAAGAACAACACATTACACAAAGGCTGATTGCAGCTATGTGCAGTATTAGACATTGCACCATCCACCGGAGTGAAGCAGATTTGAACAGTAATGACTACAGGAGGCTGTCACACATGGAATGACTTGCATGTTCTGGCAATGCTGTGTTGCAACCCAGTTTGACAGTTTTTCAGGAATGTGATTCTTGATTTATTTAAAAAAAAAAAAAAGGATCATGTGATGATTCAACAGGATGACATTGCACACTGACACTGGAGGGATAAGGAGCAGTAGATCCACAGGCACAGAGGTGTGGGGGAGACTCAAAATGAAAAACATACGCTCCAACTGCATGACTAAGCCTCAGAAGGCCTGGTGTGGAGTGGGAGGATGGGGGTAGGAGGGTGGGTATCAGGGAATGTGGGGATCGGGGGGGAGGGAGCAGGGTCAGTCAATAGTGAGATAAAACGTGTTGAAGTGGGAGGGGCAGAACTTAAAGGGAGCGGGCGAGCCATCCCACAGAGCACTTTCACTTTTAGTGCAGCGTGTCTGGTTGAGGATACAGAGAGTGGCCAGAGGGAGATACAGAGAAGCGGAGGCCAGTGTCTCTGCCACTTTATCCATTAACCAGGGACAGGGGAGTGATTCAAATTAGTCCATTTAGGTAGATTCTAGGTCAGTGGTAAAAAGAAGGGGAAAACTACAAAAGATTTGGTAGGGAAAGACTGCAGCCACTCAGGCTTAAGTGGGAAAATCCAAAGTGAGAGAGGAGGATGGCGTGAGAGGGCAAATCTGGCATTTTTTGGAAAGTACCAAAGGAACTCAAAAGGAAGGAATGTCTAAGGGATGTCAACAAGAAAGCTGAATGTCAAGCTGTGAAGGAGAAGACACAGCAGCGTACCCCGTGTCAAAAGACCTCTAGAAACCACAGAGGAGGAAACTTTACTTTACACGGGCTGACACCGAAACGCGCCTGCAGAGTGATTACTGTCAACAAGAGAAATGGAGAAGTGTCCATACTCAGAAAGATAAAAGGATGTCACTGCCAGGTGAGTATTAAGTGCGTGTTCATGCTTTTTGCAAACCGTCCTCGTGCGCTGTTGGGGTAAGTGATGGAACATTCGATAGGTAGACATCATACTGGAAGTGCAATAACCAGCTTTAAGTAAAAATGATGCTGTGCTAGTACATCAGCATTTTGATGCTTTATTAAATTAGAGCTGTTGCAACAATAGCTCATGTGTCGTGTTGTTTTCTACAGAAAAGGCTAATTGACACAGGAAATGATGTAATGTTTCGTAGTAGGTATGCTGCGTTTCAACAAGCTACAAACCACAAAAAGTTTCCAACAATTATTTCAATGCATTTTGTGTGTTTCCTTCTTGCTCTCGTCTCAAACAGTTTTGCTGTTGCTGTCACTCTTGACTGTCCAGTGTGGTGGATGTGAATTTGACAGGGAAGGTGTGAAAAACATTAAAATTACTATCGACTCTAATCCAACAGGATTTGTAAGTGAAAAATCTTTGACTGTGCCGTTTTGGTCTCGTGTTTTGTTTTGTGTGTGTGTGTAAACCATTTTCTCTGTAGGAATATTTCCTGTATTTTCTTTCCATTTTGGGATTTTTTGCGTTTCAGCTATTTTAAAGAAAACACATTTGTAATTACTGTATTTAGTTAGTTGTTGTAAAAACATGGTCAAAGGTGAAGCAGTCTTGGTTTCAGATATCAGGTGACAAACAGTCACTCCTGGCTTGTAGCTTTTTGCAGTTTTGTGAAATCTGGCTTCTTCTTTGTACTTTAATTATTTTTTTTTACAGATATTATCCCCTATGCATGGTTCTGCTTATACTTACAGTACATACAGTGCATTATTATCCGGTTAGAAATATTATTTAATTTTTTCACTGTCCTTGTCTGTCCTTTGTGTCTCTTTGCAGCGGACAGTATTTCCTAAAGATTACTATGTAGTGCACCACTACTCCAAAAACATGCTGTGTAACACTGACCCGGTGAGTTTCTTATCAGGTAAAAAGGGGAAGTGAGCTTTGTTGTGTCATAAATGGGCTTTATATCTAAAGTCTTTTTTTTTAATCAACTGCTTTCTGAGCGAAGCAATTTCTATAAATTTAACAAATTTAGTGCTGGCTTTTAAGCCAGGCTTTTTAAATTCCCATTGAAGCTAAAGTCTGCTGTACAGTTTAACCTTTGGCCTCGCTTGAGATTCTGTTACTGATGTGTTTTTTGTTACTGATTTGTCATGTTGTTGTGTTGTTCTTCCTCGCCTTGCAGTGTTGTGTGTTCCCTGCTGCGATAGTCCTTCTAGACTCCTGGCATGTGCTCCTCAGAAACCTCTGGGATGAACACCTAAATTACTCTCTAATCCTCGACATAAAGCAGACACTGGATAAAATGATTAGAAAGAACGAAAACACAGAGGTATTGTTTTTATATACATATAGATATGTGCAACATGTTATTATGGGATTGATTGTGCATCTTATGGCTCAGTCTGAATTTTAGTTTCAAACAAGAATTTATTTGAAAGTATGTTCATCTCAGTTTTGCTCCTGGCACCTTGCCTGCTTGTTGGTGCACATCTTCATTAGTTCTCTGTTTTCTTTTTGCAGAGTTTCCAGGAGGAGACGGATCTGGCCCAGTTTCCCACATTATCCTCATCTCCAGAGGAACTCCTCACGCTAACGTCACAACTTTTTAAACAGTGGCTTGAAGTTGGGTGCTCATCTTTGATTGAAACTTGCACCCTGCCCACTTTGCCCCCTTCTGTTGAGAGGAAGGACTACGGTCCGATGAGGGCCAGACTGTTGACCACCCGAGCGATCAGCGACGATGCAGCGAACAGACAGTCTGACACGATAATGGACATTACGCAGCCTTTGTCCAGTGGTGTTCCTTTATCGTATTCAGCTTTTGTCTGGAGCCCTTTAATATATAGACTCTACTGGTGGCTGCTGCCATAGTTGCAAAGTTGAAAAGGATCTTTTTTGCAAGACAAATGCAAGACATTTGTTGGCACTGAAGGAGTGTTTCTTATTTGTGTGTGTTTGTTTGTAGTGTAGTAAGCTTTGAGAATATGAAGTTACATGCACAGGATGCATTTAATGTTCAAATACCTACATTCACTGTCCAAAAAAGCTCTCTAACAACTGATATCACAGATATATAAACGTATCCTCTCTAGAGCAAGACACAAACTCCAGCTACCGTTGCTCTTTATGCTAACAAGAGATAAATGCTGAATAAGCCAATGCACATACGCCTCGTCTATTGATGTGGAATTCATCACTGTTTACAATGAATGTTACGTATGTTACGTAAAATATTACAGTCTATGGTACGGTCTACTTTTTGTACATTAATGTAAATTAAAGACATTTAGATATATGTATTGTTTTGGTTTAACTTTTATAGCATATAATATAATGAAGGTTGTAGGGAACAGTGTACTTACATTGGCATTATCTGTTTTTCAGCAGAGATTAAAAGTTAAAAGGTATATTTACTCAAATACTTTATTTAGATAGATGTAGTTTGTTCTACTTTATATTTCTGCTATACCACTGTTATGAGAGAAATGTACATTTATCAGACTTTTTACATCGGTGGGAGTTGTAGAAATTCTGACATGGAGTGACGACGGTTTCAGGGTGGGTAATGAGGCTTAATCCCATTATCTAGCTGGGTGAGTTGGGAGGTGAGTGGGCAGAGGGGGTTTCGAAGTGAGTGAATGCCAAAATATCAAAGTTTTAAAGTTATTTATTCTTTTATTTTTAATCTATTTAACCAAGTAGATTACATTAAATCTAGCGAATTATCTTTAAAAGAGACAAGATGGCAGCCTAAGTTTCAGACAGTACAATCTAAGTGAAATACATTTTAATAATTGCTGATTTTATTTCTCTTCCTTCTTTCAATGATTTAAGAGCTTATGGACATGTTTGTCATTTTATTTCACATTTACAAATTTGGGTATTGACCAATTCAGGTCGATAGCCTGTGTTTTATGTGTATGTAACATATTATGCATTACTAACAAAGTTCATTAAGTTATTAAATTCAGCTCCACCAATTATAGCTGTAAATTACTGAAGTTGACCTTCAGTAGTTGACAGTGGACAAGTGGACAGTGCTAATCCAAAAATATTATGAATCTAGTGTAACAACCATTTTTCTGCATTGAGTACATTAACTTTTTATACTTTAGGTGCATATAAATGACCCTTCTTGCTATACTTTAGTGTGATTTGTGGATGTAGGACTTTTTATTTTGAAGTGAAATATTTGAGTACATCATCCACCACAGAACAAGAGCTATTAGCAATTTTTCATTCTGCAACAAGGCATAATATTTTCTTCATGTTGTAGCCTTTGAAAATGTTCGCCAACATTCATATGAGCTCAATGATTACAGCCAACTATGTACAAATCCATAACAACTATTTTGTAACTTGGATTATTAAAAAAAGAGGAGTTGCAGATGAGGGAGGAATGCACTCTGCATCGTAGCAGGGCCCTGTCAGGATCTTAACGAGAAATAAAAATGCACTTTTTAGTATTTGCACTTGCTCCTGCTTGTACACATCCTCACATGTGATATCCTTACAAGACTCACCTTAAATAATAATAAAATAACCAACATCCACAATCCTTATAATAGAGAGAAATGCTACTTATTTGCTACTATTTACATTTACCACAGATGTGTTCTTCATGTCTGACTTTATTCCCCCTGGATTTATCTCATACTTTGGATGAATGGGACAAATTTACTGAAGCCTAATTGTGAAATTACCCGGAGTTAGATCATCATGCTTGGATACAACTGTTTGGACAAATACAAAGGCAAATATGTAACAAAAGGCTGAAATCCTATACTTATGAACTGTGGACAACACTTTCTTGTGGATGATGCCAACTTCCTTCCACTGTTTACTGGAAAATTCTCTAGTCTGGATGTGGGGCGACTGCCAAAATGTTTTTTTATCCCCTGAGCGTTCCTGGGAATACTGACCCAGTCTCAGTACCAGGCTCCTGCAGGTGTTACACACTTCAGCTTCTGGTAATTAATGCAGTCATGATGTGGGAGACCCTGTTCTGGGTAAATGACTCATCTCATCTGACGTCCTGACCCAGTGTTTTTCTTCCGAGGAGGGGAAGACATCCTCCTGTCTGCTCGAGACGACGGGAGTGAATATTCAGGTGTGGGACGAACGGGGACAAAGTCTGATCTTTCCTGGCAGCGCGGACACTGGCGCCAGAGGAGCCAGCTGAATTCCCGTAAACGAGAGGAGTGACAGGGGCAGTAGGGGAGGAGAGGGGGGAGAGGGGGAGAGGGGAGGCACGCAGTGCGGGGTGTTTAAACCACGTGGCCGGAAGTAAGCAAATTCCCTCCCTGCCAAGATGTCCGCGCCCGATGAAGACACGTTTGCCGAGGAAGGAGGCGAGATGGACGAGATGGATGAAGCTGGCAGCGACGACGATGGCGGGGAAGAGATGGAGGAGGAAGGAGCGGAGAAGAAAGTCTACGTGCCCGGGATGGAGCCGCTGCAGGCGGGAGAGGAGCTGGAGATGGACCGCTCTGCGTACCGCATGTATCACGAGTGCCAAACAGGCGAGTAGCACCACCGCCGTCCGAGCCGCTGCCGTCGTGCAGGATCTGAGGGCTGAGCTCTGGCTTTTTCTCGTTGATGTCCAGGTGCCCCGTGTCTGAGCTTCGACGTCCTGAGGGATGGAGACGGAGACGCCAGGGAGCAGTTTCCTCTGTCCATGCTGCTGTGTGCGGGCACCCAGGCGGACACAGCGCTGAGCAACAGGTCGGTGCAAAGTGCGTGTGTGTTGAGCGATGTCAGTGCTTCTACTGGATGCTACTAATATGTGTCAGTTCAACAAAGTGCATTTACACAAGTTTTAAGATTCCTCGAGTCCTCTTCTTGGGTCTCTCCTACTACATCCCCACTTCAGAGGGAATATTTGACAGGTTCTGTTGCAATAAGAAATGGTCATGTTCATGATCATGTTCATCATCATCTTAATCATGATAGCCTATTAGCTCATAAAAAAATAATGAACAACTAACAAGTCTAAATCAACTTTTAAGTTTCTAAATCAACTTTGATCTTGACTGGTCAAAACAGCCCCCATTTGGCATTATAGTCTTCAGTTGAGTCTGTGTATATTACAGATGTTTGAAACATTCACTATTACCAGCTTAAAATAAAACATTTAAAAACACAATTTTAACGGAATTGTTTTAAGATCTTCTCCAATTGATAGAATGATCAGCAATTTAAAAATGAAGTACATAAAAATGTAGTTGCAGTTTCATACAGAGGTTGAATGCATCTACAGTATTTATATGATTATAATAGTCATAGGGGACATGTTTGAGTATTTTTACTTTACATATTTTCCTGATCATAAATACACTTGCGTGACATTTCTAAGACACGACTTTTATTGTAATAAACTGTTGTTACAATTTGGCTGTAGTTGTTGTAAACACTAAATACTTAATGGTAGAGAAGGGAAATAAATTACATTTTATTTACATCATCAACACTGTTGTTGACCATGTAAGAATCAAAATGCAGTATAAAACATTTCTATGAAATTAAAGTCTATTACAATTTTGTTTTGTTTTTTTAATACTTACATACTTCACTTACAGACTTCTTGTCATGCGCATGCACAACCTTCATGGGACAGAGAAAGAAAAGGAGGAGGAAGAAAGCAGCGATGAAGAAAGTGATGAGGAGGAGGATGAAGATAAGAAGCCACAGTTGGAGCTGGCCATGATGCCTCACTACGGTGGCATTAATAGAGTCAGAGTAAGTAGACCTTTAAAATACACCCCTGGTTGTTCAGTAAATGGCTTTATTTTCTAGTTTTTATTAATAATTTAATTTTGTATCTTAAATTAATAAGGAAGAAATATATTTCTTCTTTTCCAGGTGACTCAGCGAGGAGAGCAGTCATTGGCTGCAGTGTGGTCAGAAAAGGGACAAGTAGGAATATATGACCTCCGACCTCAGCTGCAAGCTGTCCACAGTTCTGCTGCCATGGCAGCTTTAATCCAGCAACAGAAAGAAGCCACCGCACTCTTCAGTTTCTCGGGACACATGTCTGAAGGTTTTGCAATTGATTGGTCACCTACAGTACCGGGTAAGTCTTTTGCTCACAGTGAAACTTGCAGACAGAAAAGCTACTCGTGTACTTTCTGTCCTTCTGTGTGTCTGTAGACACTTGTGAGAGCTGAGAATAAAAGAAGTCTGTACCCAGTTTTATGCCCTCACTCTTATACAACATCAGAGGACTAAATAGCTTTTAATGGCATAAACACACAAATCACTTTGTCCTTTTCATAACATCCATTTTTCAGTGTTTTGTTTTTTTAAAAAGAAGAGTTTTCAACAAAACATAATTCTGGCTGTAAAAACATCACTAAAACCCTGGATCCACATCAAGTAAAATACTTGCCCCCCGGCCCAATTTTGTACCACATTTTATTGAAAACGTTATTATTCTGCTAAATTTGAAACTGACGACAAAACTTATGACCATGATGACCACACAATAAATAATATTGTGTGGTCATCATGGTCATAAATTATATTGTAAACTAAGATGAGAAAAGGTTGTTATGATAATGTAAGAAAACATCTCTTTTTCATCTGTTGAAAAATGAACTAATTTTAAATAATCAGAGATACTGAATTAATTAAAAATGTTTTGATTAGAGTTTAAAAATAAGTTATATACACTTTAATAAGTCATTCTATCATTAAAAGGAATTTAATTATGCATTAGTGGTGGGGGGCCTTTAACCCCAAACTGGTTATATGTTACATAGTTGTACAGACTCTAACTCAAAGTTTGTAATAGCATATCATAGCTATGTGTCCTTTATCCACAGTTGTGTATGTATTTTGTTAACAGGTCGTCTTGTCAGTGGAGACTGCAAAAAGAACATCCATGTGTGGGAACCGCAGGAAGGAGGAACTTCGTGGCAGATTGACCAACGACCTTTCAGCTCCCACACAAGTCTGTGGAGGATCTGCAGTGGTCGCCCACTGAGGCTACAGTATGTTTGTAGACAGAATAATGGTGAAATATTGGGTCAGACTTAAACTGGTAGTGATGAGTGGTCAGCACAGTCTCCCCCTCTTAAACAAATGCATAAAAAGCATTAGACATGCATGTTGTGATTTCACATGCGTGTCCTCACTGACAAAACTGATCTCAGAGCGGGAGTAGCCCCAGTGAAGCCAAACACTTCCAACTACAGAGTATTAACCTTAGACTGAGCTTTACATGTGCTCGTATGAAAGAACAAGGTGTGGTGGTAGAAGGAAATAATGGAATCAAGTCTGTTGACTTTACAAATACCATCTGTTGCTATGTGCTATCACAATGTTGGGATCAAGAATTACAGATTAGAACATGTTAATTCTGTTTGTTTTTGCTGAGAAGTCACCAAACTAGTTTTTGGTATGTGCACATACACCCTATAGTCTGAAATGCAGTAAATTTCTTTGTTTGAGTTAGCCAATTAGGACCCAAATGTATTTGTTTTGTAAAGGTTTAATCCCAGATTCGGACTTCAGTATTCAAAGCTCAAAATCTGCATTGTCTCTTTTGTTCCAGGTTTTTGCATCTTGTTCTGTGGATCAGTCTATTCGTATCTGGGACATCCGTGCACCGCCCAATTCAATGCTTTCAGCCAACGAAGCTCACTCATCCGACGTTAACGTGATCAGCTGGAACAGGACTGAACCATTCCTGCTGTCAGGAGGGGACGATGGGCTTCTGAAAGTGTGGGATCTGCGACAGTTTAAGGTAAAAAAACAAAAAAAAAACTACTGTTGTTTAGCTCAAGCATTTAGCAATTATCAGTCAACACATGAAGAAGACTCAGCAGACAGTTTTACAGTGATGAGTTATCACTTTTATAACACAAAGGGAACATTGTAGTTCCCATAGATCAGTGTGTGTCAACACAACAAAGTAACCTGCCGTTAGTGCCACATGGGAAAACAGTATTAAGGGATTGTACTGTTACACCTCTCATAATCGCACCTTCGCATTTTGGCAACCCCACCTAACAAATTACATTAGTTGCGTCTTTTCCCTGTGACACAACAGTATTAAATTACTGCATCTGTCACCTCCCTGGTGGCATAAAGAAAGTCATTGTTAATTAGTCTTTAACCTGTCGTTAAAGGAATAGTTCAACATTTTGTTAAACATTTATTTGCTGTCTAGCCAAGAATTTGTTGAACACGTCAGCTTATTTTTCTAAACCACCATTTCTTGTTAAAACGTGAGCGAAACAAAGTACCTAAGCTTTATGTGTTAACTTTAGAATGGATATTTTGTAGCCTGGTGTTGTGTGAGGAATAGGTGTCACGCTTCATTGTTCTTGTTGCACTCTTACCTGCAGACTGGTCGGCCGGTGGCAAATTTCAAACAGCACAGCGCTCCCATCACATCTGTGGAATGGAACCCTATAGATTCAAGTGTGTTTGCTGCCTCAGGAGCGGACGATGTTGTCAGCCAGTGGGATCTATCTGTGGAGTCAAGTGACGTGGGTGCCCGAGTGGAGGGAGTAAAGGACTTACCCCCTCAGCTCCTATTCCTGCACCAGGGTCAGTCAGAGATTAAGGAGATTCACTGGCACCCGCAGATGCCTGGTGTAATTGTCTCCACAGCTCTGTCAGGATTCAATGTATTCAGGACAATATCTGTGTAGCAAAGCTGTGTGTGTGTGTTCGAGAGAGCACCAGATGACTTTGCATTTATGTGAGTTGTGCACATATTGAGTTTAATGAGCAGTAAACTCATGCTTCATCATTAAGAAGCTGGTAATAATGTATATAGTTTAGCTGTGTGAGTGAAAAGTCTCGGGGTAACCAGCATAGGCCCCGTATGGCGTTATAATTTTTACTACAAAACTTTAAGTATGTATGTTTTACAGATTTGTTAGACATTCAGGACTGCATGCCCTAAATAAAACATTTGAAACCAGAGGTCTGTTTTAACTGGATTGTTTTAAAAGATATGATACTTGCACTCTCAAAAAAGAAATGCATGTAATTCTTGAAGAATTTACTCTACATAAGTCTGCTACTCATTATAGAGTAAAGGCTCATTTTTTTCTCTGTATGAAGCAGGACATTGTGATATCATACATTTTCATAAGTTGGGTATTCTGTCACATAACTATATTGGGAAAAATAAAATAAAACAAACCGCTGTGAATGTATAAAGAGAAAGTAATTTAAATGGCCAAGAAATAACTTTTTTTGTTCCTTTGAAAAAACATTTCATGGCACTATAATCTCAGTTGGTGATTTATTTATAAGTACCAAGCTAAAACTGTTGCAGTGTAAAACCGCAGTCCTGTAAAAATTCCTCAGTTCATGAATGTGTTATTGTTATTTTGCTTAGCCTAACTGATTAAATGGAATGGAGTAAAAAAACTTTATAATGCAGCACATTTCAGTCTCCAAAATGACCGAACAGTAAAGTCAACAGCTACTGTACCAAATATGGTTTCACCAAAACTGAACCATATCACCTTCATTTAGGGAGGATTTTCTGCAGGACAGTTTAAAATTGTCTTATTAAGGTCAGCAAGGCAACTGCCTACATGGCGTATAAATAACAAATAAGTTGATATAATGAAAGCTTTTTGATTTTGTACACAGCCCATATTGATGAACAGTTTTCTTTTTTGCTCTGGTTTTGCCCTGGAGTCAAATCCCAAAAAAGTCACAGTCAAGGCTGTTGATTATTTAAAAATCCCAATAACAGTTTTATTGTTTTCCCTGTAATCCTCATAAATCACATGTTAGAGTTCCTACCAGCATTTTCAACAGCTGGGCATAATGATGTTGCCCATTTACAGCATGATGAAATTAAACATTTTTTTTCAAATACAAGCATTATACAAGCAAAAAGCATGTACAAATACTTTGCTGGTCATAATTCATAATTTGACCTTTAAATCCCATGATTGTCTTTGCATTTTAGGATCAGTCCCGCCCCCAGGAGCGTGACAGGTCTAAAAACAAAACATGCAAATAAATCGCACCGAGTCTGAATCACAGAAACACTGTCAGAGCTGAATGTGCCAAATTCACAGTAATCAATTATACAGGATAACTTTGTTTTCTGACAGTGTCTCTGTGGACACTTTGTTTTTTGAAATGCATTAAACAACAACAGAAGATGTGGAGAGTTGTAATAAACATGCAATATGAGAAACAACTATTAAGACACTGATATAGCACAGGGTACAATTATGTAAGTGTAAAGCTTCCTTTAAGGCACTATAATATAAAGCTCAATAAACACAAAACGTGTTTTATGTGTTTTAGATATCAAATATAAGATGGAATAAAAATCAAGAATGCAGCATCATTCATTTAGCCTGAACCAAACTTTCCACTAAGCATCAGTTTCAAAGCAAAATTTCCAAGTGAATGAAATAAATCAAAGTGCTACAAACCATTCACTGTAATAACTACTTTGGTCTTTTCTGATCAAATTTCAGCACATCTGTTACCCTCGTAGATAAAACATAAAATGTCTTTCCCAGTTGAGCAACATCGTCTTAACTTTATATCTCTAACTGAGTCTTTAAAAAATCCAGTTTGCTTTAAGATATGTTTACATCTCCCATTTAAATGACACTGCAGTGATGACTTAAGAAAAATACAGTATACACGAGTTACTTGACAGCAAAGATCTTTTTCCTGTGAAACCATGTGCACCCCTATAGACCAATTTCATCATCAAACTCATCCTCAAATGTGTAGCCTCGTCCCACTTCCTCTTCCTCCTCGGAATCAGTCTCTGATTGGCAGCTGTCGACTCTCCTCCTGTCCAGGGGGGTGACTCCTTCATACTCTGAGCTATGGGACGAAGCAGGACTGGGTGGCAAATCTACGTTGTGATTGGTGAACTCAGTTTCCCCTCCACTTATGCAGGTCTCAGCCCTCTCCTTCTCACTCCTCGTAGGACTATGATACATCTGCTGATTCTCATCCTGGAGGTCAAAGTCTTGACCCTCTTCCTCTTCAGATGCCTGGCGAATGATTTCCTCTCGTTTGTCACTGAATCTCACTTTTGGTCTTAGCCCCTTTGGCTTGATCCCATTCCCATCTGGGATCTTGCTGTCTGAAACCGGGTTTTCATCCAACCCAATCCAGTTCTTCCCATTCAGCTCATTCTGCATGTTTACAGACATCTCCAAACCCGTTTTTCCCTGCTTTGTTTCCACTGAGGATTTAGCATTTTTAGAACTGAAAACATCGTCCTCATTGGCATCAAACCCCAGTCCGTCCATCACCCCTAGTACATCTCCCAGCATAGACGGGCCCAGATCCAGATCCAGGTCCAGAGTGAATGAAGACACTGACCCAGAGTGATGAAGCTCACTGTTCTCAGGGCTTCCTGGAGCATCTCTATAAAGATCACTGTGGTTGATTGCCACTTGAGGTTCAGCAGCTGGCATGATCCCTGGACTCCCCAGATCAGGGCTGGTCGGACTCGGGCCAAGAGTGGAAAGGAAGGAGGTGTCCCCAAAAGCATCCCCTCCCCTTCCAATGTGCATGGTGTGGCGAAAGTCACCCAGTGGGGCTGAAATCATGGTGGGATCCAGGCGAGAGGCCCGGGAAGACTTGTGAAGCGGCATGACTGTAAACAAGAGAGCAAAATACTGAAGGAAAGTGTTGAATTATCATTTTAGAATGAAGACACATAATACTCTGAGCAAATGAAACAAAAACAAAAATGAATGTCAAGCCTCCTGATAAGACAGGACAGTGTGTTGTGCAATTTGTGGGAAAGCAGCGAGCATTCTGGCACTGAGCGACTTTGAAGGCCATGCCGAGACTTGCACTAGAAGCACACTCAAGCAATGCTAGCACATAGTTTTCTCTACCCTAGGGTATGTATGTGTATGTATGACAATAACAAGACTTTATCTTTCTCTAGAAAAACCTGAATTTGAGCTGCTGGCCTTTATATGTAAATGTCAGCATGAATAAATTATTCCTGTTGAGGCCAACAATGCAGCAGTTTTACAAAAGAAGGTGGTGGCAACTATTAGTCCTTATACATGATAATAAGGAGACAGACTGAAGCCAGCTTCAGCGTGTTAAACATCATAAATGCGCATGTGCATAACCTAACCTTAAATGAATATATATATATTTCAGGAAAAAATCTCTCTGGTTGAAAGTGTGTGTGAGAGAGAGACAGAGAGAAAGAGAGAGCGCTATATGGGAGGGGAGGGGGCTTAAGTTATAGGCCTGGCCCCAACCCTATTTTTCTATAACAAAGTTATTGGTATATCAGTTTCATACCTACTTTATGACTGGTTCCGAGTCCCCGCGAGGGCAACACGCGGACAACAACGTAAAGCGGCAATAATCAATTTACCTGAGCGCGCGCAAGCAAAACGTTCCCCAAGTCTGTCAAAGTCGCTTCAAAGCGGGTTTTCTGGTCTTTGTCTGGCGCCCTTATCACTATCCTCCTTTTTCATCTGGCGTTCTACTTTCGCTGCCCTCTCGACTTTTCCCTCGCTCCGTCTTCTCGCCGTCGTTGCTCTGCGTGAAGTTTCTTTTTTTCCAAAGGGATGGGCATGGCTCGAGGAAGTGACGCGACGCTTATTGGAAAGAGCTGGAGCCGAGTGCTGTAAACTGCGAGGGCACAAGTTAATATTTAAAGGAAATAAATATATTGTGAAACAAGCTTTTGTTTTGTTTTATTAAACCACTCGTTCAATTCAGAACTGAATGAGAGTTGTGTTTATTTATCCAGTTAAAAGTATTAAATGCTGAAGACAATTTTAAATTATCAGAATTTTTTAATAATTTGCTACACGTTTTGAAGTGTTTCAGCAATGTCCATCCCACTGTGTTTTCCTACTCTATTTAATGACCAAATATATACACCTATGTATCAGTTTATAGTATTTTTTATACTGAAGTATATTAGTTATTATATTACTTTAGAAAGATGTAAATCTTTGGAAGCTATGATACTTTTCCTAAATACATAGGTGCTGCAGATTTAGCCACATGTTACTAATACAAGGGTAGATAATTCATTTGTTGGTGAATTATTTTATTCTGAGGATTAAAATACATTGGGCTCTTTGTCACCCATATGCAAAACTTTCATGTGTGTGAGTATACAGTATCAACTATAGCCTATAGCTGTTTTTGTGGATGGAAAAATTGCTGTTGGTGATCGATTTGATCTTTTCAGGAGATCTGAAATGATAAAAAGTAACCTAAAATAGGATGGAAGGTTTTTAATAGCCAGTTATAATCTAAAAACAACTCATCTCAAACTAAGTTAATTAAATATACAGATCAAATACGCATCTGTATTTTCACTATCTACTACTACTACACTGGCAATTGTTGCTGTTTTATTTAGCAAAATGAGTGTCAAAATTCTTTTTCAAATTCTAAAAACACTGGAATCTATTTCAAAGTTGAACTGCTGAAATTCTTCAAACACAGAAATGACTCTTCAGTGGTAACCTTAGTGATGTTTTACCTGTTTAGCAGTTTCAATTGTTTTGTGTTTTTAACTTGCTGCATAACATGTCTGATTAATTTCAAGCTGAAATCATTGTTAAATTGTGCAAGTGACTTTAAACTGCAAATATGTTGTGTTTTTATGGAGTGCAGTCAGTGAAATCAACTCTTATGTACCAACAGCACCTCTTTAAAATGTGTCATTCTGTTGCATAATTAAGTCATAGTTAACACCACATCCATTCATTCATACAGTCAGCACTTCAGAAATATTCTTAAAACTATAAAGGAGAAAAGTTAAACTTGGGTCATCAACAGGAACAGACTACAGCTGCTTTTTAAGGAGTCATTATTATTCAACTTCCTCGCACTGAAGGAAACACAAGCATTACAAACCCCAGGTATTCATGGTGACAGGCGGTGAGTCATTGTTTGTGAGATCCTCCCCAGATCCTCGTCATATTTATGCTATGATGTAATCAATAGGTCAACAATGGCAATGACAATGGGAACAAATTATTCATTCAGCAGGCACATGATTACATATACTCTGAGAAACTTACTGTAAATTTAAGTTAACACAGCATTTAATTTATTTGTGCTCCTGAAATCATATCATGCTCAAAAACTGACACATTTTCCTTTTTATTTAAAGGGGACAGTTAACTATCCTTTATTCCTAGTTTAGTGTATTGACATTGTGTGTTAATTTATGAAGTTTGTAGGATACATGGATAAAACAATGAGGGTATGGTTGTTTTCTTTAATTTGGTCCCAATAGGAGTATATGCTTAAAAAGACATGCAATCTGTTTATCTCTGATGTGGGCCATGTATATTCTTCAACAGTTATATTAAAATCTCCCTACAGAAACTTCCAGATAATCTGATGGCTCCATTGTGGGAGAGACTTTCTCACCGGAAATTACTTCCTCCTACACACATATTCACATCCCCTTAGAAATACACTTCAGTGCCACAAATACACATCCTGCAGCTGTTTGTCACGGGAAAGTAGAGATGCTGGTAGGGTAATTGAGCATATATAGCAGTCATGCATACGTCGATATAGATAAAATGTTGCATAGGTTAAACAGGAATGCAGACCCCCAGTGATGGTCAAATGAAAAAAAGTTTAAAATCTCGGTTGCTCAAACAATCATTTTACAACGCATTGTTACATTGTAAAATGAAGAGATGTATTATAGGTACTTTATGGAAATTGTTGGTGAATGGAACTGAGTGAAGTTTTCTATTGCCATGCGAATTTCGGCCGTTAATTTTGAGAGTATGTGTGCCCCTCGTTTGGTCTTAAAGGCTCTAAAATCCGTCCCATTTGTTGTGACTGACAGGCTGATGGCTGCACACGATTGTGGGCTGAACCTAAACTCGGCATTTTATTGGTGGAGCCCATAAGGGGCAGTGAAGTGTCGGGTGAATCGCCAGTGTAGATTAGCCTGCAAGGGCGTACTCTGGGACGCAATACCCTTTTACTTTAAGGGAAAAACGTCACTCGATCAGTTTTACTTAAGCGATCTGCCATTTTGTATCGCCACAGTTCGTTCAGATGAAGTTAGTCGTTATCGAAGGAAGAAGTCAAAATGCTACCCTGCACTTCATTTTTCTATGTCTACCTTAAATTCAAATATATTGCAGTTTGACGTATCTGCATGTGCTGCCTATATAGATTATACGGACTGTTTTGTGATCAGATAGTTGATTGTACTGTGTTAACTTCATATTGTTTACCATTTGCTTTGTAGCAGTAGCGTTACAGCTAACGCTAACAACGTTAGCCAGCGAGCTTATCTAGAATACAGCTATCCTAGCATTAGCTCCCTAATGCTAACAATCTGTGGCGAAATGGCGGCCAACACGACACAAACAACTCCTACAACTAACTGGTAGGTCACACTTAATACCTATAGAACACCACCACTGTTAGGATATTGGATTAATCCTACATATGCTTAAAGCAGACTTTACTATAAACATGGCAACGTCTTGTTAAAGTAACGTTAGTGCGATCCAACCTGAGAAAACCACAACAAGCTCGGCTCAGGTTTTTGACAAGTGTGTTCTTAGCACACCTAGCTAAATACAGGCCGTGGTTTACAAGCTAACCTGGTATCGTTAGCTATTCGATGGTAGTGGTGAATGTTTTATTTTGTAAGCTAAAATCACATTTCATTATAAACAGTAAGTTTAGGTTATGTTAATAACTTTATCTGACACTTGGGATCGTTGTATGTGTTTATCTTAACACATTATTTTAGCCAACGTTATCAGTGGGTAATGCTAAATATATTAACGTTTATGTGAACGATGTGATGGTTTAAAGCAGCGGTCACTAACAGGGGGACCCCGGTCCGGGTCTGGACCCAGACAGTGTCTTGTCTGTCCCCAGATTTTAAGATTTAGGCAATATTATTTCTACACTGCTACTTAGCAACAGGGACATTCTACCTATTTGTGATTGGCCAGCCGTTGCCATTGGTTTAGGTGTGAGGGCTAAAATTGGTCAAGGTGAGAAGGTGATCAGCCAATCACAGGCAGAGTAGGGCAGGTCTTCACTGGATTACTGGTATAGATTATAGGTTGATTGTTTTTGTGCTTAGATGCTTCATTGTCCTGTTTACCATTCGCTGTGTAGCAGTAGCGTTACAGCTAACGCAACAATTAGCCAGCTACCTTAACTAGGATACAGTCATCCTAGTATTAGACCTATAACGCTAACAAATCTATGCTGAAATGCTGGCCAGAACAACTCAAACAACTTCTACAAGTTACTGGTAGGTCACAGTTATTACCTACAGAACACCAGCACTGCTGGGATAACAGATTAAACCAACATATGCCTGTAGCAAATATTACCATAAATATGACAAAAAAAGTAATATTAATGTAATGGAATCTGAGTAAACCATAACAAACTCAGGTCAGGTTTTTGAAACATGCTCTAATATTAGCTATTCAATGCTAGTAGTTAACATTGTGTTGTGTGACTTAAAAATCAGTGCAAGTAAATTTGATGTTAATATATTAGGGTTGTCAGACACTTGGTATCTTTATATGCGTTTATTTTATGTGATTATTTTAACCAACGTTACCAGCGGTTAATTTTAAATACATTAACGTTAATTGGAACCAGCAGTCACTTACAGGTGGAGCCCACATATCTTTGAGTTTTTGTTCAGTTTTGACAGCGATTATATTTTGACCAACGACTCTTTCCTGAAATAATTTCTACACTTCCACTTAGCAACAGGGACATTCTACCCATCTCTGATTGGCGTGCAGTTGCCATCGGTTTAGGCATGATGACCGAGATTTTTCAAAGTGAGAATGTCAGCCAGCTACTTCAGCATACTGTCAGCTAGAAACACCTTTTAAACCTCAAAATGTTAAGCTTATTAAGGACATGTTTGCTCCCATTCAGCTTTTTAGTCCCTTTTTATAGTTTTTAAGATTTTTATACTTTTACAAATTGATGACATTCCCGATGACCTAATTAATGACATCACATAACTGCCTTTGAAGTTTTTGCCTTTAAAGTCTTTAAAGGCTAACTGGCTTTGAAGTTTGGTTGACCAGTATATAAGGTAGAAATTTTATTTTAGCTACTACAAAACCAAATTTTTCTTCAGCTATATTTTAAAGGCATTTCCTGGAAAATCCTTTCAGCAGTGAAGCATTAACAGTGCATTTTCTTTTTGGAAATGCTTTTACTAGTTGTTGATTCCAGAGTCCCACAGAAAATAAATATTGTTGAAATGGCATTTAATTTTTACTTTCTTAATTTGATTTGAGATTTTGACTTTACACAGTGCAGATCTTAATACAATGACAATGCTACTCCAGTATATATATACAGATGTGGATAAAGTTGTTGGTATCCTGGTAACCCACAAGGATCAATGAAATAGCTTGAAATTGACAAAAATAATAATTATAATAAGTAATAATTTGAGCATAGAGGCATGTTAAAGTTAAGTGTGTCCTGTAATCAGCATCAAATGTGACTTCAAACTCGTAATCAATCAGTGCCTATTTAGAGAGTGAAAAGTAGTCTCTGTGCTGTGTGGTATTATGGTGTATACCACACTGAGCATGAACGGAAAGCTAAGAAGAGAGTTTAGAGATTGGAAAGAACATTCTAGACAAATATTAAAGATAAAGGCTAAAAGGCAGTCTCTATAAATGCAACTTAAACATAAGGATGCTGTAAATTTTCTACCTCTTTAAATCTTAATGGACATCCAGTGTTATAAACAAATAAGAGTAATGTGAATTTTTTTTCTATCTTGACAGCCATTCTCAAGAAAGTAATGTGATTATTAAATAATAATATTTGTTTTATTGATCAATACGGCTGAGTAACGATATGATGCTGATGGCAGGTCCTATGGTGCTGCCGGAGATGGCCAGGTTCATGAAAATCCAGAATGGGAGAAAGCAAGACAAGCATTAGCATCCATCAGCAAGAGTCAGAGTTCTTCTAAGACTACTCAAGCCAACAGGACCACTGCTGAGGTGAGCTCATGTCTTATTCTGTTTTGCTGTCTATGTTAAACTTGGCATTGACATTGATCTTGAATGAACCAGTTATAACCTGAAGGTTAAACACTCTTAAATACAAAAATACTAATGTTACCAAAAAAGCAAGTCTGGTCAATCTAGGGGCAGCAGTGGCTCAGTTTTTAGCCACATGTCAAAGTGTTCCGTGGGGAAGACCGTGAACATATTTAAAACGGCCGAACTCCAGCCGCTGAGCTTGCACATGCCATTGGCAAAATTGGTTGCGTCACGAAGGCCATCCAGTGTAAAACGTGTACCAAATGAACGACCAGGCTGTACAATCTGCTGTGACAAAGAAACAAATACTTGTCATCTTTGCTGCATTGTCATTTTCTGTTACAGAGTTTGTCTCTAATATGGTTATAATGGTGCACCTGTCGTTACAGGCTGGTCAGTTTCAGCCAGGGGTTACCGACTCTGCTGCCGTTCAGCAGCAACAGCAGCAGTACTATCCCTGGTACCAGCAAACACAGCAGCACTATTCTGGATACACATACCCCTATAACTACTACTACCCTATGGGCCCCGTAAGTACATAAATTAATTTATTTATCTTCGTTTACTTGTCAATGTGTTACATTAAAAAAATTTATTACAAGTGTGGCGTTTGCAGTGCATCAACCCTGTTAGTTCTTCAGATGTAAATATGTATTATTCTAAAGTGTTTCAAAGTTCTACAGTTAAATACTAACAGATAGGATTTTTTTGTTTCTTTGTTTGTTTTTAAATTCCAGTTTGCAACTGCATATCCACCAAATCAGTATGGCGTACCCCCAGGACCATACCCAGGAACGCCAACCTCTAACGGACAGGTAAAGATAATTTTTTAGCTCTTTAATCAATATGGGTATTGACCTATGTTGGAACCTCTCCTTTTGGTGTTGAAAGCTTCATGCACTGGTACCACATATGCTCACAGATATAGACATTTAGTGAAATTTCTGTACATTTTTGTGCATTTTCTATTGCTTAAATAGCTTTTTTCCCCTCTTTCTTTTGTGTAGCCGCCTCCAGTGCCTGGAATGGAAGACCAGTCCCCCACTTATTCCTCTCAGCCACAGCCTCCTCCCCCTGCTACTCCCCAGCCCCCACAGAGCCCTACCACCTCTGAGAATCCCCCCCCTCCTCCACCCCCACCTATTCCTCCACCACCCAACTCACAATATCCCCCTCCTCCATCACAAAATGCTTATAATACCAACAACTCCATGCCATATCCACCTGGTGACCCCAACCAAATGCAAGTTTACAATCATTCCCAGGAACGATCTAATTATGGCCAGGGTTTCCAGGCCCAAAACAGCTATCAGCCCTCTCAGAATAACTCCCAGCAGCCAGGCCAGTATGTACCTGGGCTTGGCAGAGTAGATGCTAATAAAAACAAAAACCAGAAACAAGGACAGCAACTGTGGCACCGCATGAAACGTAAGATTTGCTCATTGTCCGCAAGTGAATTACTTAGTACACATTATTTCTGTTACTGTTTTCTATCTTGTTTCACATATCTTTAAAATAGCTTTCACAAAGGATTAGTTTTTTTTTTTTCTTTTTCTAAAATTCATTCTTAATTATGTTTTCCCCCAAAGAGGCACCTGGGACAGCGTCTGTGAAGTTCAATATTCCTAAAAGGCCTTATCAGGTTCAGTGTTCTCCGGTCTCAAATCAGACTTTCCCTCCAGGCGAGCAGCCCTCTGGATTAAATCAAACTCCCTCCTCCCCAGCTGCTGCTAGTGCGGTGCCTGGGGGTGGTCAGACACGGTGAGAACTGGTTTCCACAGATTTTACTTTTTTTTTTTTTTTTTTTTTTTTTTATTAAATTGTGAATAATATGCTGACCTGAAATGACTTCTCTCTAGACCCCAGGACTGGCCTCAAGCCATGAAGGAATATGTGCAGCGCTGTTTTACAGCCTGTGAAACAGAGGAAGACAAAGACCGCACAGAAAAAGTACTGAAGGAAGTCCTCCAGGACCGGTTAAAGGACGGCTCTGCTTACACCATTGACTGGACTCGTGAGCCATTGCCAGAGTTAGTTTAATAGTTGATTGTTAGAACTGAAATGTTTTTCTTGAAATTTCTTTGCTTTTTAACCTGGAATTTCAATATAATATATATATTTTGTTTTGTTTTAAGACTAAAGGTAAAGCAGTCTCGTTGGGAAGCTGTTCCATCCCAGAGGCCATCAGATATTTCAATTAGCCGCGGTGGAAGCACAGTGGCTGCAGCTTCAAGGGGCAGAGGAGGTGGACACAGATTGGGGAACTACAGGAATATATTTTCTCAAAGGAGTCCATCTTCTAGTTCCTCCCATTCCTCCTCTCGCTCTCCGTCTCCCTCCCACAGTCGAAACAGGGACCGCAGCAGCCAAAGGCATAGGCGAAGGTAAGATAATGTTTTCACATTTTCTTTAGTGACATTACTCTGCATTTCCCATCTAAATGTGTTCTCTTTCTTCCTCCAGTGATTCTGGCTCGCATTCAGACAGCAGCATCTCTAGTGACCTCCGACCTCAACTGTCAAGACGAAGTCAGAAAGGAGGTCGTGGTCGTGGTAATGACAGGGATAGAGGACGAGGAGGTGGAGAGAGAGGACGAGGAAGAGGAGGAAAGGCCAACAGAGGAAGGCGGTAAATAATTTTCTTGTCAATCACTGTTCTTGAGGAAGGCTTCACCTATGCCCTTATTTCACCCATGCCGTTATTCTACTAGGAACATGGAAGATTCCAATTCAGCTGTTGGAAAGAAGAGGAAAGGCGGAAGTGCTGGGCTGGATTTCCATGACCCCAACAGAGAAGCCAAGAAGCAAAGCAGAGCAGCTCGTTTCCACAAGCAGCTACGTTCCGAGCCTCTTGTTCTCTCTATCAATTCCCTTGACCTCCCTGATGGAACGCAGGAGGGCCTCAGCTGGGAAGATTGCCCTATTGTGGGAACGTGTCAGGACATTACCAAGCATTACCTGAGGCTCACCTGTGCCCCTGATCCCTCCACTGTTCGGCCTGTGCAGGTATGTTGTTCTTCTTTTTCCTTGCCTTGTTGATGTCCTTATACTGTAGTTTTAACATCAGAAATACACCCTCTTCCCACCGCCATTGAAATACTGAATTATTTGTTGAATAATTTCCTATTGATTATGAGAAGCAAGGGAGGAGTAAAAACTTTAATGAGTACACAGTGGGGTTTTTTTTCTTGGCCTCTTGCGTCACAGAGCATCGTGATTTAAGGTTTGATCTGTTTCTGGACTTATTTCGACCCAGGTGCTGAGAAAATCTCTGCAGGCTGTGAAATCCCACTGGAAAACCCACCAGGACTACACTTACGCCTGCGAACAGATGAAGTCCATACGACAGGACCTCACGGTTTGTAATCTTTATATAGGGTTAATTTGTTTACATGGGCTTGTTGTTTTAAAGTGCTGTCTTCTAACTCTGAATTTCCTTAATTTGTTTTTACCCTGTCACAATGCAGGTTCAGGGAATCCGTACTGACTTTACAGTGGAAGTGTACGAATGCCATGCACGCATTGCACTGGAAAAAGTGAGTCGCTTTTTCACAAGTGGAAATGCATTAGCTGAAGGTTACAACTGTACATTTTAAATATTGGCCTAACATCTGCTGTCTTCAGGGTGACCATGAAGAGTTCAATCAGTGCCAGACCCAGCTGAAGGCCCTGTATAAGGACAATCCCTCAGAGCACATAGGAGAGTTCACAGCATATAGATTGCTGTATTACATCTTCACTAAAAACTCTGGAGGTGTGCTTTTTTTTGCTGTCACTGTTTTGCATCAAGTTCATGTTCTCATCTGTTCCCCTAAATTCATTACTCCCCCTCCCCCAGATTTGACCACTGAATTGGTGTACTTGACCCCAGCACTGCGGGCAGATGAGTGTGTGGCTCATGCGCTTGCACTCCGTGCTGCCTGGGCGTTAGGAAACTATCATCGTTTCTTTAAGCTCTACCACGAAGCCCCGCGCATGGCTTCATACCTCATTGACAAGTTTGTAGAAAGAGAAAGAAAGGTTGCACTTCGGGCCATAGTAAAAACGTGAGTGACATTCTAAGACGGGTGTTTTGTTTACTGATGTCCTTTTAATTAATTTATGCGCTGATCGCTTTTTGTGTTGTCCCTCTCCACAGGTTCAGGCCTGACTTGCCCGTGGAGTATGTGCAGTCCACTCTGGGGTTTACTTGTTTAGAGTCTTGTATGACGTTCCTTATTGGGTTAGGTGTCACCTTCACTCCATCTGACCCCCAAAAGATAGACTGCAAAACCAGCACAGCCTCTTTGGCTACTTCCTAAGAGGGTGGGAGTGGGGGGGTGGAGGGTTCAGTAAAGGGAGACTCTTGAGGGACCATCCTGGATCCTTACATATTTGATGCATTGCACTTCAGACACCTGTCAGGCCACATAGAGTAGTATCAGACCGACACTTTCGTTAACTTCATTGAGAAAGATCTGTGCTAAAAACACGTAGATTTCCTATATGCAATAACATTCTACCACAGATGAGAACAGTTTTAAACATGAGGGGGGGTACTTGCACACACATTCATACAGATACTGTGGGTTAGCCCAATGCCCAAGTTAGTCCACCACATTCATGGTGCCATAAAACACTTCAGATTTCAGATTTTAATGTATTCTTAGCTCTAAAATACCCAACATCACCTAACACAACCTGATCAGGGAGGTGCTTGCCCTCATGGTTCGTGTTCCTTTAACACCATCAGATGTCAAAGCTAACAGTGTTCTGTTATGTTTTTCCTTCCTCAAGTCAACAGCTCCAAGAGTCGAAGATTCAGGGCTTGTCTATCGAAAGGGAAAATGCAAACAGCTCTTCAAGTCATTCATCAAGCTCTCTGCTGTACGAAGTAAAGTCCGTGGAATCTGGTCACCGTTATAGTTGCTCTTAAAGACTGAGATGACGTGATGAGAAGATACCAGCAGTTCATCCGAATGACGAGGCGGTGGTTTGTATGTTCTGCTCTCCATCCTGTTTGCACAGTGTAGCTACAGTCAGCTGTTTCCCTGTTCCTTGACCCCAACCCACATGTCTTGTGAAAGCAATGGACTGAAGTCATGTTCCTGATTTTATTTAGTTATTATTCACTGGTCACAGTTGGAAGATGGTTGGCCAGCACTCAGAAGTCCCAGCCTAATAAGCACTGACTTTGTATGATAAAGGCAACAGGAAATCAATGTTCCTTCATCAAGGTTATAACCTCACTCCTCCGCATCCTGGAAGCTGTGCTTCTCCTTCGCAATCTAAGCAGCCAGAGGTTCCTGTCAGTTCCTTTCGTTCAGCACCATCAACACAGCAAACCGCAGTGATGAAGCCCAATCGTCATCTATGTTAACGTCTGAATTCATCGGCTGTTTCTCAAAAGTTAAGTTGTCATCCTCGTGTATGGCTGATGAGGAAATCTGCATGGTGGCGCGTCAAGGAATCCTGCTACTACCCAAAGGGATGTCAAGTGGTTTGTATGCTACATCTGGTTCTGGTGCAAGGCTGGTAAGAGATAAAGGACTAATCTGGAAGGAGGTGGAGGATGGCACAACCGAGATTATCTTGTTTCTTCTGTGTTAAATCTGTCATGTCTTCTGTTTATTTGACATCAGTATTGGCTTTATTCTTAACAGACGAGGGAAAAAATTAATGGGGCTGCAAACAGCTTTACAAGAATCCAAAGGTTTATATTGAACCGAATGAATTAAGTATCGTTACAAATTTGACAGATTGAGAAAAGATGAGGTCAGTAAGATTCAGATATGTCACTGCACATGTACATGCAGCTGCCAGAGTCTCATGTGATAAAGTATTTAAATTATATGAAAAATATGACTTAAAATGTTGTTGACAGTAATAAAGAGGGAGACTAGTACAGATTAGTGCTTTCTTTCCTTTCATTTTAGTGGAGTCCTTGGTCCATTTTTCTCCAAAGGTGAAAACTTTTCAGAACCTAATATTGGTGATGTTGCACATTTGTCTTAGGCCATGAATTGGAAATGTCTGACGACAATTGATATGATAGCTCATTAAATGACATGTAACGAAAATGTTTCTTAGAATTTAAAACCTCATGCAAAATGACTATGGTAAAATTGAAAATGCAGGATATTGTTTTTTCCTTATTTGATTGAGTTTCTTTTTTTACATTTTAACAGTATTACCACAGTAAATCTTAGGCCTGAGGTATTTAACACTGGTGCAACTGACCAGAACACGAGGGGATGCAGGCTCACTGTACAATCTACATGTTTACTTGCCTACACAATACATTTTTGTAAATACTGTATGATATTGCTGTGATTTATTTTCAGTTAGTGCTTGAGCTTTGTTTTTTCTTTTCCACATATGGGTAAGTTTGATGTGACAGAACCTTTCTTGTCAATATGTGTACTTAAGTGCAGACAGGTCTGGATTGATTGTGTGCTGTATCTTCATCTCAGTCCATTTGCCAGTGGTAGTTTTTCCTGGTTCAGACTGAAGTCATTAGCCACAAGTTCTCAAACCAAATTTCAGTGATAGGAAGATTTAAATGGCCTCTAAAAGCCACATTTGTGTCAGGTTGTCAAACTTGGATCATCACCTTTTTGTTTTTGAAACTGTTTAACCATTTTTGCAAATGTTTTGTAATGACAATGACAACACATTTTCTTTCTTCCCTCTTCATCTGTCTGATCCCTGTCCTCTGCTGTTCCCTCCTCTCACTCCCCAAACCCCTCACACACCACCAGACTTCTCATTCTGCAGCTTGTAGCACTGCTGCATTGCGGGAGCACATGGAGTGATAAGTGGGCGAACCTCCTCCAGACGCCAGCCGGAGAGAGTGAATTGTGAGCAATCCAAGTGTTAGTTTGACCCACTCAAGTTGAAGCTACACAGCTGATAAAATATATGGGAACCTCACATAGTAAAATGTGGAAAATGTTCTGCTGCTAATGTGATTTGATGCTAATCCAAATATTTAGAAATGTTTCTAAATGTTTCATGATGCTTTAGTTTCAAACATTGCTTGACGATTGACCATCACCATGTGTTGTTTTCAGTTTGTCCAGATGCATTTGCACTTCTATACTAATACACATACAAATATTTACTGGTAAATTTTGTTTTAGTATTAGGTTTTCTTTTGTTTTTCATTTACTTGTAGTTAGAAACTAGAGTTGTTTTTTTTCCTTCGTGACCAAAAATGTATCTGGACATACAGAATAAATTATTCTCAATCCCTTGACATTTATTACTAGATTTATTTTCTTATTATTTAGATAAAGATTTTTAATTGACAATTGCTGGTGTGTGCTCCCATAAGAATTACCTTTTGATTTCTTTGAATGTGATGAGCTTCTTGAATGTGACTGTTCTGTTTGCCTTAGGCCTGTTTAAATGTAAACCTTTTACGCAGGGTCAAATATGCACATCTGATGTCTCAGGTTGAAACAGCCCAGGATGTTCACTTTATTTTTTTCTCTTTGTGTGATACAAAATTCACCCCGGACTAACTAACATGTTTATTTTTGATGTCCCCCCTCCGATGCTCGAATCATGTTTTCAGTATTTTTTGCTCCCATGTTACTGTAATCACCATCATTCTTTGTAACTCCTCCCTCTTTTTCACTCTTTAAGAACGTCCATGTCACTTTTTCATCTCTTTTCATTCCCCTTTTAATTTATCTTTATTCAAGTTTCTTTCCTTGGTTATTTTTGTTCTTTTTTTTCTCTCCCCTGCATGCACCATCTCCCCTCTTCTGCTCTGTCCTACAAACCTCTAACCAGTATTTCTCCTCAGTTCTTCTCCTCGTTCTTGTGTTTTGAATATATTTGTGACTGTTTGCTGTGTGCAACTAGTCACTTTCACTAGTAAGTATTGTATTGTCTGCACTGCTTCAATAGTTTATGTTGCAACTCACTAACAACTGAAGGTGAAGGTTTATCTGCAATGCCTCCTCCCTGTCCCTCATTTCTTCAAGCCTCTACAGATCTGATAAACTGCCATTTTTGTAAAATTTATGTACATATTATCTTTTGAAAAAAATCTAATAAAAATCAAATATCAAGTGCACTTGGTATGAATGTTTTTAAATCACAGGTTACATATATAAGACTGAATAGAAACACTGAGAAGCACAACATACAGCAGTGAATTTATGGTTTATTTGAAATGTCACTGTACAGTGAGGCATCCATTACATTGTAAAACCATAAAATAAAAAGGGTTTTTTTATTTAACAGAATCATTTTTCATGTAACTTTCAGTCAGCTCAAATAAGGTAAAGGATTCCTTCATTTTCTTGAATGGAGTAGTTGGGCTGAATTGTTGACTGATAGATTGGAATTTTTTTTTAAATAAGATGTTAAAATGTAAAATTAGAACAGAAATATGTAGCCAACCAAAAGTATAGGACAGAATTAGTTTAAAGAGGAAAAATAACAGGTACTTGGAAAAGCCAAAGTAACTTAATTTTTTGTTTGGGGTTTTTAAAATTTGTGTGAAAAGGATTAATTAATAAAATTTCTATACATTTAAAAATTAGTTTGGCTGTTTTTGTTTTTTTTATTAAATCCTAACCGAATAACCAAAAAGTGGCAAATTATCAAAAGTTATGCCAAAGACAAACTGCTACATCTCCAGAGTATAAACTGCTTAGACTCTCTAAATAAGTTTAAATAAATTTCACCTATTATGAAACTAACTTGAGATTGTAAATTTAGTTTAAATGTTAGAAGAAAGAAAAAAGAAAACAAGAACTTTGTTGAGAGACAGGAGCAAAAGTGAACATGCAAAACTAGGAAATAAGAGTTTAGAACATAGTTATATCTATAGGGGAAGAATAGAAATGATAAATCATGCAAGAAAAGAAAAATTCACTCAGGGAAAAAGGTTTTAATATTACGAAAATGCAGAAAGAGGGTTAAAATCTACTGCATATCGTTACACAAGTAACATGTTTCTACTACTAAAGAAAAGATTTTAAAAGTTAAGAAAGTGCAAGAAATAAGACTTCTACAGTAGTAAGAAAAATCTGAAATTGTAGAGAGGAAAAGAAAAAGTTGAGCAAGGAAAAGTAAGCAAACAGAAAAACTAAAGAAGCTAGAGTAGGAAACAGATAAGATAGAAGGAAAGCAAAAGAAAAAAGTCAGTTTCAGCTTAAAAAGACTAATGAGAATAACCCAGGGGTAAAAACACTGAATGTACATGTTTACCACTGATTTCAAATCCAATTACACATTTATAGGACATCTTGTTTTTATATAGAAGTGCACTGAAAAACCAACCAGCTGAGGAAAATGATTCAAATCAAAGAAGAAAAAAGGAGAGAGAAGACAGCTTTATTCAAGCACGGCAGCAAAGAAACAAAGACAAAGATGAGTCTAAGAAGAAGAAACGATCGACACACAAGTCAAGAAGGCATTGTGAACAGTTCACAGACAGAATATTCAGTTAAAAGATTGAATGAAAGTGTTAAATAAGGCAACGTTTGACAAGTGTCTGAACAGGACAGAGTAATTACGTTTTATTACTGGAGTGGGTTATTATGTATGTGGGTTTGGAAGAAACAACTTTAATCCATAGTTTGTTGTGAAGCCAACAGAAAAAGCCAGTGTCTTACTGCAGTCAGTGGTGAGCGTGTAACTGGCTGAATGTGAAACATGCTTCAATGCAGCTCAGTAAAAGAACAGAACAGGCATCGGGCTCATTGGGTCGTGAGGTATAGAGCCACAGAAATAAAACAGCACTGTGTTAGTCAGGAGGAGGAGGGAAAGGAAGAGTCGAGGATTGTGGTTACAGAAAAGGATCATGAAAAGCTTAAAATGTATGAGAGGTAGATCGTTAGAAATAGGCAAAAAGACAAATGAAATCCCAACTACATCCAGACAACATTACTTCTGTTTGTAATGATGATACCAGTGCCACAGCTGTCTCTCAGTTGACCAGTGTAACCCCACTCATGTGCTCACAGGCACATACACACACACACACACACAAAGATTTAGTAATCATCAAAAATAAGTCATTGAACATTGTACAAAATGGGTTTTTTTGTACAGTTTGACCCGTGAAAAATCCAAGATATTAATCACAAAAATCATCACAGTATTTTTCACCAGCTACACTTTAGTACTGTTAGCCACCTACCAACACCAAGACTTTAAATACTTCAAATTCAGAAAACAATACTCTGTGAAAGATTTTAAGCAACTGTCTATATATTAACATTTTCCACCAGTAGAAGGAAGTGAAAATAGATCCTGCAATATTTACAACTTCAGTCTGTTTAGTCTCTCACGGACACGGTGTGACAGAGACACTGCGTAAAACCATGTCCACATTTCCAAAGTTTAGGGATCTCATAACCTGTCCTGCAGCGTCCGTGGATCAGCCAGTCTTAGAGTTCAAGAGAGACATCTTTCACCAGGTGTCTCAGTATGGGGTGAAGCGGTTGTAGCCTCCTCTGTACAAACTGGCCTGTTGACAGAAGCCATGTAACAGATGTAAGAAAAGCTTTCAGCACAAACTGTGCTTGTTCTGACGGAACTCACCATAGTACCAACTCCGTATGTTGTTGTTGGTCCAACTGAGTGGTGATAAGGATCTGCAGCTGTGGCATAAACCCGACCGTATCTGGACAAAAACATCAGCACATGTTAAAGTCGCATACTGTAAGTCATTAGATATCCAAACGGCAGGGTTTCAGGAATGCTGATATGTTCAGTACAGTTTCCCCCAGAAAAACAGTCTAAGAAAGTCTGAAAAACAGCAGTAATAGTCTAGTCAGAGTTTCAAAATGATGGAAAAGCCTTGTCACACTGAAAAATGCCAAATGCTTTGATTTGATAGTATAGTGACAATTGAAGATACTGAATGTCGAATTTCGGTTCAAATAAAAAATCTCATTTTACTCCATATTCATTTTTTTTATATATCTGTATTTATTCAGTTATATAAATCATATTTTCATCATATTTTATACAGTACACTGTACAGTGTGTACAGAGTGACAATATTTTCTATTTTAGTTGAAAAAATAAGTGCTATACAATATTAAAATATATAACTGTAAGATAATTGTATATTATTAAATCTATGTATGAAAACATGAATTCAAAGCAGGATCACTTTAGGCAGACTATGATATTTCTAAGAATTTTACATTTTAATGCAACGAAACACGTATAAAAGCTCTGAATGCTTGTCAAACCAGATCACTTATCTAATATTTTTCAAATAATTATAAGGTAATGAACACAAATTAATGTTTGAGAAGGATCCCTGAAATTTGTTTATATCACAAATTGGGACATAAATATGTAAAAATATGTTTTTCTGCCTACCCATCACTGTAGGTCGCTGTAGCAGCAGATGCTGATTGAGCCACTCTATATGCTGCAGGATAACCCCCCTGCACAAAAACAGGAAGATGAATAGAACAACAAAGACGTTTACTCATTTTAAAGCAGAGAGATTAGTGTGCAGCTGCTTACATAGACTTCTGCTCCGTACAGTCCATCTGGATACACGACCCTGGAAAAAGTGAGTGGAAACAATATAAAAATGTTCTGTACTACATTGAGATAGATAAGTCAGATAAAGTGATCCTTTACCCAGGGTAAGTGGGCACAGCAGCAGGTGTGACTGCAGCAGAACGGATCGTGTTGTACACGGCTCGGCCTCGGCCACGCAGCGCAGACCCCCGATAGGCCAGGGTGGGAGTTGCTACAGGGTACGGGAAACTGGCAACTAAAGAAACAGGAAGAACGAAAATACACTGAATCAGAAGAGTGCACAATACTGCCTATATCAAAGCAATCATTTACAGAACAATTTATTTACCTGTGTAGAGCTCGGGTGCATACATTGCTCCCATAACAGGGTTGATCTTCCATCCAGAAGCTGCACAGAAAAAATAAAAAGAGATTTTTTTTTTAATGCAGCAGCAGTAAAAACAAAGTAAACTTTCAAGGCTTAAATGAGCAGCAATGACAAAAGTTGTTTCCTACTTGAAATTTCACCATTCACAAGAGGCGTCTGAGGCTTTTTAGTAACCACTCTTGCTGTGGCATTATTGACCTGGGGAGACAACAAGCAACAAAAGGTTAACTTAAAGGATACTTACACAATGTATTAATGTGGAAACCGATAAACAGAAGGAAACTATAACTTACTTCAATCTTTCTCCCTTCCACAATTGTCCCATTCAGCTTTTCTCGTGCTCTGTCAGCCTCAGTTGCACTTTCAAAGGTGACAAATCCAAAGCCCTGCATGTAGTTAATATTAACATTTGTTTTATTCATTAAAATATTTTAAATATTTATTTCAGTTATGATAATACTGATTCTCACCTTGGACCCTCTCTCATTGAAGATAATTTCTACATCAAGGATCTTGCCAAATTGCTGCCAGTGTCAGATATTCAAAGGCATATTTGGATTAAATGAATGTACAAAGGACATATAGTTCAGTTTTTTGCATCTAAATTATTCTCATAATTTCTAGAAGGGGGAATTTCCTACCCCAAACATCTGACGCAGGTCTGGGTCTCTAAAGCGGAACGGGATGTTGGAGACATGGAGGCGTTTAGGCTGGGCCTTACCTGACCCCTCCTCCTCACTCCCACTTCCTGCTCCACCCGCTGATGACACAGACACGCTAAGAGCCTGGGGGTCAGAGGTCACAGGAGCCAAAGTGTCCTCCTGACAGTGAGAAAGTGTGAACGAGGAGGAAGAAGAGGAGGAGAGGAGAGGAAGCGAGCATGTGAATAGGTAAAGGATGGAGGACATGGGAAAGAGGACGTAAAAGAACAGAACAAAAACAGAAACATGGAAAACATGAGATGAGAAGAGCGTGAATGGGATGAGATGAAAGAAAAAAAGAGAGAGGGCATCAGTAGAAAAGTAAAGAAAGAATGAGAAAAGAATAAAGTTAATTAAACATGTTCGAGAAAAAACTGAGTGAAAAATACAGTTGCATATGCATGACATGATATTAAGCAACGCTCATTTTAATAAAGGTCAGGTGATCCAAACCAAAAGTTCAAAGAGCATTCAGCAACCAGTGATCCTTCTCAGGCAAATGTGAGCTCCATTTTAGTGAGGCGTCTTTGAATACATGCCTGACTAGGGATTTTTACAGCCTAATGCAATATTTGCTACCAGTAAAGATACGATATCTGACAGTAAATTACATATGCATCACTCCAGCTGTGGCAACAAGGGTTAAATTACATTTAAGCTGCCTTGAAAACATCTTAGTGTAACTTAGTGCTTTACAGGTACAAGCACTGAGTAAGTGTAATAACTATAAATTATAAAATTACTAACAATTTTAACTTTTTCCCATGCAGAAAAATTCAGTACTAATGTGCCAAAACCAAAACATTCACTATCCCACAATGCACCACGATGCTAGGGTCTGTGTGTGTGTACAGGTATGTGCATGAATGTAAACCAGCGTAATCAATTGCACAGAAAAAGTTAAATATTTTCCAGATAAATTATTAAATCCAAAGAAAAAGATGAGCATGAAGGGGTCTGCAAGAACAGCAAAAAAAAAAAAATACAGTGAGCTTCAGCAGTGAGAGAAAGAAAAAGCAAGAGAAAGAAGCACAGAAATATTACAGAAAAATGTGCTGATATAGTATGTGAAAAAGGAAATACTAAAGTCAATTAGAATTGCAGTCCCAAGAGTATTAGCATTGTAGTACAAGAGGCAGATAAACAGTGGAAAGGCTTCAGTGCAGCAGTGAACTACAAAATTAAACCAAAGTAAACAAGGCAAAGATGGTGCGAAATAAGCTTAAAAAAGAAGAGGGTGATGGGCAGGAAGGAAACTGAACTTTCCACAAGGGTCAGTCTGGGGTCACGGTCAAGGGGCAAAATTAATACGTGGGGACTGACAGAAAAAGGTAGAGAGACACATTCACACAGAGGAGTGCTTTGCAAACACGGAAACACACAGGCCACTGGATTACACTACACTGGCTGCACAGTGGCTACTGTCTCGCACGCACACACACACACACACACACACACACACATATCACAGACAGGCCAGACTGGAGGGAAGTGGGAGACAGCAAAAAGATTGAGTTGGGTGGTGTTGTCATGTCACGATGCAGAACTGTGTTTCTGGACCTGAGTGATATTTCAGAGCCCTCCATGGCGACGTCTCAACTTTCCCCGCAAATCAGCACGGACCCAAGAATGTCAGGGGCTCTAGTAATGAAATATATAAATGGGGCCACAAAACACCATTTATGAGAGGAGGAAGAGATTTGTGCTGCAGCAGCAGGACACAGAGTCACGTGCCACACAGCTCAGACTACAACACCTCTAGGCACTCAATTCAAAAGTATGTCAGTGCAATGCTTTCGTAAATGTGCTTTACTGGTAGAATCTTGGTGAAAATAATCTTACTACACAGTCAGACACATTTACAGAAAAACCTGTCCGAATATTTTGTAGAACAGTCAGCAATAGCCTGAACATCTTTGTTCTGTTGCAATTTTTCGCTACGTGTTGCACAAAAACTCACTTTTGTCCTAACTTTTTATCAGCGTACTTTCTGAAAAGGTAGAGGCGCTAAACCACGCATACATACATAAACACATATACATGAAAGCACATCATATCAATATCATCACACATTTTCACAGCTATTATCTTCACAGAGGGGCTCTCATATAGTCAACTAAAAAAGACACAAGGGACAAGGAAAAGTGGGTATTTATTTTCAACAACAAATCTGCCCTCAGCTGTCCCCCCTCAATCCTGGACTGAGTGTGAGTGTCATTCCCTTACATGGACACAGTTGTGGAGGTGGGGGGGCTCTAAATATAGAAGGAAACTGTATCTGGCCACGTTCCTCTGATAGGACATATTGTATGGTAGGACTACCTTTAGGCTTCTTGTCACACTAATTTCAAACGGATCAAATTTAATTGACACATGAAATTCTTGTCATGCTGTGAATTCCCTTAACACCTTTACAAAGAGTTCTCACCGTGGTGCTGGATGTCAGGGTCTCTGCGCCTTCGTGCTGAGGGCCCTGATAGACTCTGAGCTGGGGGTGTTCGGGGTACTCTGAGCCAGTGTGCGCAGAGTTAAAGTCAAGAGGTGGCAGTCTGCCCGCAGATGTTGGCGGACCCTGACCTGGTGGGGGGTAGGGCGGCGGCGGGGCGTAGACCTGAGGCAGGGCAGGGTCACCGCTGCCGGGGCCGGCCTCCTGGCTGGGGCCTCCCTGAGAAAGAAAGGGCGACGGTGAGAAAGAGGAAGAGGGGGAGGGGGGCATCTGATTTCAGAGGTGTAAACACACTAACCATCATCTTTTGTTGCTGTTGAAGCTCTTCAGCTTTTAATCTACATTTACTCCAGCACTTTGAGGTAAGCTTTTTTTCAAGGGAGACAGTGTCGCTAACACACACAACAAGCAAACGTCAAACATACAACTAAAACAACCAGATGATAGCAGACCATGGGTGAAGAACAGAGAAGAGTAAGTGTAACTATCCTCTGCAAACTCTTTCAAACAGATACAGCCATAATGAAGTTTTTCCCCGTGTCTTTTCATAACCTGACGGAGGAATGGGTCCACACTACAAAACCTTTTAGTTTTAATTTTGTTTTTAATTAATTTAACCGCTAAACCTTTACTTTGTATGTGTATGTAGACTAGAGACAGACAATATTGTGAACTGTCGAGAGTTTGAATGTTAAAGGTTCAAACATACAAAAATTGTACTAAAACAAGAATAACAAATTAATGTAAATTACGCAGCAATTACACACTGTATTACTCCAAAGCTTAATGAGGACGTTCTCAGAATCTCAAAGGATCTAGGACTATAAGAGGTAACATTGTTGATCTTGAGACTGTTTAACAAAAAAACTGGATAAGAAAATATGGTGCCTTCTACAAATGCAAATTTATTTATAATTGCTACAAAAATCGACAGAAAAGTAATGAGCATGGATGGTGTTCAAATTTAATGACTTGTATGATAGCAAAAAAAAAAACAACCTGAGAATTATAGTGTCAATTTAGATAAGAATGTAAAAACGATAAAGTAAATTTAACCCCTTCAGTATTTGCGAAACAGTGTAAGCAGTGTGAGCTTAATTAATACGAGTGGATAAAAAGTTAATAGCATTGTCTTACCCCCTTACTGCATTCCTTGATCTCGGATGCATTGTACAGCAGCTGCTGCATGTTTTAATGCCAGCTAACCCCCGCCCACCGCACCATAAGTTTGACTCACCCACCAATCACATCAAATGATTGCCAGAGCAATAGAAAACCGGGTGGGCCACACCAGCTGTGGTCATGTGTACCTGTCAATCACCTCGTCCCCCTCAATCACCCGGCTTTCTCTTTGCACACTTGTGAATGTGCACACACACACACAACCCAGAGCAATGTATTTATAAAAGCAAATGTTGCTTCTGTTGCAGGACAACACTTAAAGTTGCATCAAAGACATTTGACAATTTTTATTACTTAACATTTCTTAAATGCTCTTTCCAGACAACATTCCCTTTACATAAAAATGGAGTATGCTTTGTTATCATTTGAATAACTGAGTACAATCTGTATAATCTGGTACATGCAGTGTTAAGCATAAAGCACAATTCTTGCATTACTGACATTTGTGACTTTATGTTCTGAAGTTTATAAATAAACAGGATTTGTCGGCAGTAAAGTGCAACAAGACAAAAGATTTTGTCTAACTTAAGGCGACATGAAATACAGTAATTCACTGTTTAGAACCACTGGATCCTGAATATAACTGCAGATCAAGAGTGTACATAATACATAGAAAACTGCCTATGAGATGAAATATTTCTACAAAGATTTATAAAAGCTAAGAAGTGAGATCATTTTATCAAATTGAAATCCAGA
The DNA here is from genome assembly GCA_033026295.1 of Channa striata. NCBI lineage: Eukaryota > Metazoa > Chordata > Actinopteri > Anabantiformes > Channidae > Channa > Channa striata. The sequence goes on along the minus strand of CM065175.1, from coordinate 17,682,302 downwards.
CCTATAGGTATAGAGCTTAGTATAGACTTAGACTATATGTACAAAATAATGCACTGAGCTGTTATTTCCCAGCTATAAAGCATTATTACTTATTTGTATCTGTTATTTATTTTTTGGGCCCTACTCCTAATTCAGTATTTTTTCTTTTTGATCACATCATACCAGTAAGGGAGAAGCTCTTAATATAGTGTAGCATGTTGTCTTATAAGTCTAATAACTTAGTCAGGAAGCTTTAAGATTTAAAATATTCTATTATAATTAAAAACATCTCTTCTCTGTTATTTAACAATATCTTACACATCCCTTTATTACTTGTTTTAGTTTAGAAGTGTGTTACATTACAATTATGGGGATGAACAGAAACTAGAGCGAGCATGGTTGTGGAACACTTGAGCCAAGTTTTATAACTACAAATGGGAACTTGCTTTTGTGGAGCATCTGGGACAAAAGCAATTTCCCATCCGGATTAATAAAGTATTTCTGATTTTGATTCTGATACCGAAACATTAAAATAATGCCTGCAGCTCCAGCTACAGTAAGTCAGCCCCGTCACATAGTTCTTTGTAGTGAATATCGGCTTTTACCATCAACTAGTCCATAAGTATGTTTTCTCTGTAGGCCATGGTTAACATTACACCAGGGAGGTGATGTAATGCCGACATTACATCCTGAATAAATCCAGCACTGAACGTGGAAACAACTGAAAAAAAATGGACTTCCCTGCAGGTATAAAGCTCTAATATCTGATTGCAGTGCAAATGTTTGCTGTCTGCAATGTAGAAAGTAAACAAGAATCTATATTCAGGGTAACAGATCTATGAGATTACAGCACAATGATGCTTTGACATAAACGCTGATGCCAACCTTCAAACATACTAATGATAATGTTAAAATGCTGCAGGTATAAACCAAGTGGTTTTGCATCTTTGCTTAGCGTGCCATGTTTACATGCTGCAGGATTTGCTAATTAGCACTAATCACAAAATGCAACCGCTGGCATGTCATTAGTTTTGCAGGTAATTAGTCACAAACCACATTATTTACCAAAAGATACTTTTACCTGATTATATTTTAGTCTGAACCACAAAGACAGACATTTCCTTCTACTGACTCATGACGATAACCATTAAAACCAGCGTCTGTCTTCTCTCTCCTCCCACATTAAAGTGAAGATAACACAATCTGTTAGATATCGCTATCATGTGCTCTTTCTTTTTATCCCCACAAACCATATCTTGCAGCCCAGGACTCTGACGCGGTGTCCTGCTTTTCTCCTTACAGGCTTTTTTTTTTGATTTCCATTTGTTGTATCTTTCTCTCACCTCCCTCCTCAGCTGTCAGTTTGTGGTCAGAGGTCAACGGCTCTGAGCCAGGTGCTGGGACAGCTGCCGCAGGATTTACGCACAGACAAAACTAATTGCAGATGTGGCCTTTTAGTAGTGTTGGCCAAGATACAAATGCTAGCAAGATGTAGATTATGAAATAAAAACCTAATATTCCTTCTCCATCCCTCCATTCTCTTTCCCATGCTTTCTCCTAACCAGGCGACAATTAAAATAATTACCTTTTGTGATTGTCTTCAATTCATAATTATCAAGACTTTAGAGAGAGTGAACAACAAGACGAAGACATCTCATGGCCCTAGCTGGGAATTAAGCCTACGTTTGCTGCAGTTCCAGCACAATACACTGAAAACAGATGTTTCACTAAACTGCTGAAATATCAGGCCAATAACATTCAACTGAAAGTACAAAAATAAATAACAGTTTAGCTTTATATTCTGGAGAAATACCTCCTTTCTCATAGAAATACGTGTTAAAGGTTGTCAGAAACAGTTCTTATTTCATCGGTACAATTTTCATTTAGGCTTTTTCTGCCATGTCTAATGAAGGCTTGACTATTATTGTTCAAACATGAACAAGCAATTAATAAAAGACAATAGCTAAAGAAAGTAAAAAGTCTGTTTTCCTTCTTTCGGCTTCTTGGTACATGTCTTTTTCAAGGTTTCCTCAATAAGGAAGAATTCCAAAATTATTATATGAATGGTCTGAATGTTATATACATACTGGTACTTAATGATATTGCACATGAGACAGATTTTGCACCTATTTAAAGTAGGGCTGACTGAAGAAAACAAGATAGGCGACAGAATCTACTTCTGTGATTATCTGCTCAGGAGAGGACAGCTAAAAATACAGCTGGTGTGAAGCACAGAGACAAGGTAGAGAGATACCAGATGCATTATGGCATTAATGGTATGTCGGGGGCACTTACATGCACGCACCCATGAACACACACACACACACACACATTTGGGGTGTACACATCTTTCGCAATCAGTGTACTCGGCATGGCTCCCATAAGGCCTGTCAAATTTGTTATTCCTCTAATTTTCTCTATGCATGGAACATTAAGTTATGACTAGGCAATACAGGACTAAATTACTTAGATAAAAAATATGAGTCACTGACTCAAAGAAATAAAAGCTATAACTTGTGGTTTTAACTGATGAACAAAATGTTTCCCTGATCATTGAAAATATGCTGACTACATGGTTCATTGGCCAAACTGACTCATTTCTAATTTACACAAAAAACGTCCCTAGAACTAAAAGAGTCGATTAACAGGGACATATTAAACAATATGATAAGCAGTTGGTTCATTTGTTTTTTTTTAAATGTCTAAACATAGGATTAATCTTTTTAGTGTGGATATTTGCTAATTCATCATAGTTTTAGTTCCCTATTATAATGCAATGATTACCCTTAGTAAAAATTGTTTTGGTCAGAGAAAACAATATATTTTGACATGACAACCTGGCCTCTATAAAATGCTGACAGGAAATGAAGAAACAGACTAATCAAGAAAATAATCCACATACTAATCTGGGAAAGTGATTGGCTCAAAATCTCTAAGCTGTCTGACAAGCTGGACTTGTATTGATGCAGGCTCGTGAAAACAAAGAATCATGTGATAGTTTGTAGTTAAAAACCAAAAAGGAACATTTACCTGGACTATGCTGGGGTAGCATGTAGTTGTCTGTGGGTACACAGGGAGTCCATAAGGCTGGAGAATCACAGTGGGTGAGGAGAGCATAGCCCAAAAGCCACACACAAGGAGACAGGGAAGAGTGGAAGATGGGAGGAAAAGGAGAGCGGGGTTACAGAAAGGACTGATATGCACACAGGACGGTGGCAATCAGGCTGAAAAAAACTCAAGAAAAACCCCAACAAGAGGAAACATAGGATCCACAAGGGTGAGGGAAGAGAAGATTGAAACTAATTAATCTCACAGAAAAAAAAAACAAGAAAATACAGTCCGCAAAACCTCTGGTGCCCTGTCTGGAAAAGACCGGATATAGAGCAGTGAAAGAGAAATCAAGTGAGCTGCAGTGTGTCCATCAGTTGATCATGGACCCTGACAGACAGAAACACATGCACAGGGTCCCATTTCAGAGTTATATAAATAGTCCCCATGTCCTTCTCTCTGTGTTTACTGCCTCACCCTCAGTCTCACAAACGCAGAAATGAAGCATTTCTCACAGCTTGTTGCCCACTGTAAAACAGTGACAGCTTCTGCAAATAAGGTGAAGCAGAGGAGCCTGAAGTAAATCATTTGGCTTCTTGTAGAAGATGCTCCGGCATTAAAAACGACGTGTCCACTGAAGTTTTCATGTATGTGATACATGAATCATGTTTATTATTATAACCACAACTGGGTGACCATTTGCTGCATTTACCTTTGATATTTTGAGCTGTTTGACCAACAGAGTGCGACAATGCCAAAACCCCCGCTTCCGGTCGGGTGCATAGTTGCATTGTGGGAACTGTAGTACGGCATCAGGACTATAAATTAGTGCGAACTTCCTGTAACGTCCTCTTTACCACGCGAGCCTGAGCGAGTCAGGTGTGTATCACAGCATTAGGCCTTTTTCGTAACAGAAACGTGCTGGATTATCATCTTAAAGTTAACTAGAGCGTATGTACAGTTACGGCGACTCCGGTGGATGGACGGCTGCATCTTACTGCAGCGTCCCGCTTTGTACTGGATTTAAAACTGTGAAGCTAACGCAAGGCTCAGCGAAGCTAATGCTAGCTTATCATGAGCAATGTGGTGCCATGCAGCTGCGGCCTAGTCGTAGGGCGGTCAAGGGTTCTAGTGTTTGTTAGCTTAATTTATTTAAATTAGGAACTTTTCTGACGCTGCAATATTGCCAATTATGTATGTCGTTATGCACGATTTTAAGGTGTCCATGAACCCTTGACAGTAAAGGCTCAATACTGTAACATTTACTTTGTTACGTTAAACGTCTTTAAAAATGTAATTGATTTTATGTCCATGTTGTAGTTTAATTTAGAACTGTTAATTTTTTTTGTTTAGCTGTATTTTCAAGGCTGAACTTTTGTTCTAAATGCAGTAAAATTCTAAATGTTAACTTGAGGCTCAACAGTTTGTAATTTGTTATAACTGTTAATATTGTCAAAAGCAATGTTTCTGTGAATATTAACCACACTGTTAAATGATTATAACTAACTTTACTCTCGCATTGACTGATGTTGCAGGCACTTCTAAGCCGCCATGCCCGTTGCCAGGAGTTGGGTTTGTCGCAAGACCTATGTCACCCCCCGCCGTCCTTTCGAGAAGTCTCGTCTCGACCAGGAGTTAAAACTCATTGGTATGAATAACTGGACCCCTTTTGTTTTTTAGCTGTTCTTAATGTTGCACACAAATGTTTGTTTATGGGACATGGCTGCACTGAATATTAAAAACTGATGCATTTTCTTTTAAGGTGAGTATGGACTGAGGAACAAGCGTGAAGTGTGGAGGGTCAAGTTTACCCTGGCCAAGATCCGTAAAGCTGCCAGAGAGCTGCTCACTCTGGATGAGAAGGACCCAAAACGTCTGTTTGAAGGTACATAAAATGAAAATAACTGCTTTATTTAATGGAGTGGCCAATGATTTAACTATCAACTGTCAGACTCTTCTGTGGTGTCAAGAATTCCTCGTCAATGAGGCCAGTAATTTCAGTAAACTGAAATTGTTTCCTGTATGATATTTGGAGTTTATATTGGAGACCTTGTGACTTTTCAGGTAACGCTTTGCTCAGGCGTCTGGTGAGAATCGGTGTGCTAGATGAGGGTAAGATGAAGCTTGATTACATCCTGGGTTTGAAAGTTGAAGACTTTTTGGAGAGGAGACTGCAGACCCAGGTCTTCAAGCTTGGACTTGCCAAGAGCATCCACCATGCCCGTGTCCTTATCCGCCAGAGGCACATTCGGTAAGCTTTGGGGCTTCCATATATGTTTAATATTGAAGGGTCATAAGTCTACTAAATGACTCATGAGAAACTGTCAATGATTCCTCTTCCATCAGAGGGCCACCAACTTGTAATGATCTCCGCTGAGATCAGTTAAACATTTCAACAAGGTCAATTCGGTATCAAAACCGTATACCTTGTCAGTAGACATTGCCCAGAGCCAATCCTGCCGTCGAGGGCTCAAATTTGTCAGTGATGGGGTTGTCAGGTAAGGTGTGGGATTGCACCTCGGGCAATTGCAGCCTCCACAATGCCTTGCACATTGTGATGTAACAAAGAATCAGGCTGATGATTTAAGATACATGTTCAGACTTTCTGTGTTGTCAAGAATTCCTCGTCAATGAAGCCTGTTAGCAGTAGGTTTTCTACATGTTTAAAATTTGGCCAGTAAGACACGGTCAGTTTAATTGCATCCATATTGTGATCATTGTATGGAAAATAAAGTCTTCTATTATTGTTCTGTATCTCGGCAGTGTGCGCAAGCAGGTGGTGAACATCCCATCCTTTGTGGTGCGCCTGGACAGCCAGAAGCACATTGACTTCTCCCTGAGGTCTCCATACGGCGGTGGACGTCCAGGCCGTGTGAAGAGAAAGAACGCCAAGAAGGGCCAGGGTGGAGCTGGAGGAGCTGATGATGAGGAGGAAGATTAAAAAGGATGTAGTCTTAGGAGTGTGTTCTGATGCCTCCTTGTCTGACAAAGCTTTCAATAAAATGTTGGACCCAACAAAAAATATGTGCCTGCTTTTTTTATTCCTGCTACCTTAAACATTGAATCTGTAGTCCTGCTACCGCAGAATAGTGATAACATTTTACGATGTATCAGGTTATAGTGTGGGGGTATGGGATGTCAGAGAAATGCTGTTGTAGGGTCGTGCTGACCGAAATGACTTTACCAGAGGGAGGTCCGTCCGCCGTCAGAATGGTTCGGTCTAATCCGCACACCCCTGCATTTGGTGTCGCCCGATGTTGCAACTTCCGTAAACTAGGAAGTGGAACACCCGGCTCTGGGCTGGTGTTAGCGGCGTGCGTAACGTTAAAGGCTCAGGAAGGGACGAGGTTATTTAAAATCTAGTGATTATAATCATACAAAAGTAAGTGAACCATAAGTCTATTCTGCTAATACAACGAATGGTCACGTCAAATGTTAGATATCAGTTTTGAAGAGCAGTGCTAATGTTAGTACAGTTTAGTAAGCGCTTAGCTTCTGTCTCTTGGCTAGCAGTAAGGCTGCATAAATTCTGAAGTGTGTTTTTTTTGTGTTTTTTTTTTTAATTCTATATTAGAATGGTAATAACGTTAGTCTTTTTTTTCCATGGTATATTATTACTGTAAGCCAGTGTTGCCACCTGGACGTTGCTTTGTGGAGTCGAGAGACGAAACGTTTTTGGTCACATGTGAGCAGAGTTTCAGAGACGCTAATCAATTAAACTTCGGCCATAAAGTTATTTAGTGAAAGTTGCCAAAGAAGCAGCAGTTGTTCCGAGCTGAACTACAGGCCGAAACCAGCACAAGCTCGGTGAAGCTACTGGCCATTAACATTAGCAGTTACGAATGTCCATATATCAGCGTTTCACATGATTCTAATTCGTAATATTTGATATTTCCGTATGTTGTCTGCCTGACTATTATGTTTTTTGCTGTTGCAAACACTCCCGGATATTGCTTTAACCTCAAAGATGACGTTGTGAAATACGACCTGAAGATTTTCAAATTACCATGGCGCCCTTCTAATAAATATAATAACGTTATTTGGCTCATCTGGTGATTAATTACTCTACATGTGGTCTTTCTGCATCATTATGGTTCAGCCCATAAAACAGAAACCCACCGGACATCACGCCCAAAATTATACTTACTGTAATATTTAAGAAAGTTCTTTGTTCAAAAATACCTACATGTAAATTTGGAATAAAATGTTTATTGCAATAAATACATCTTTAGGAATTCTGTATCATGGATGATTTAAACATTTAAGTAAACTTGGGCTAAATTTAAAACATGTCTGTACACAACTTTGGGATAGGTTTCTACACCCAAGGCCTTCGTGTTCTTGCAGCACATTGCAGCTACACCTGAACAGTCAGTTTTCATATATAACTTTTGGGGGAAGTGCGTGACCTCTACCTTGCACTATTATGGTGCATTCAGAAACCTTTCAGAACCCCTTCACTTTTTAAAATATAGTTATGTTGCAGCCCAATACTACAATCATTCAAATTAATGAAGCTTGTTCAAATTGAACTTAATTTGGAAGGGCAGACAGCAGACATCTCTCTATAGAAGACCTCACAGCTGACAACACATAATCTCTTGCAACAAAAGCCATGAGGTCAAAGGAACTGAAAGCTCAGGGATAAGATTATTACAAGGCAGAGATCTGGGTAAGGCTACAGAAAATTTTGTTGCATTAGAGATTCCCAAGAGCACAGTGGGCTCCATAATTTCCAATTAGAAAACATTTGCCACAAGCACGACTCTTCCACTGACCAATTGGGGGAGAAGGGGCTTAGCGAGGTGACCAAGAACCTGATGGTCACGCTGACTGAGCTCCGTGTAGAGATGAGACAAACCATCATTGCAACCCTCCACAAGATTTTTCGGTCTGATGAAACCTAAATTTTTGGGCTCAATTCTAAACTGTATGTCTGGATGAAACCAGGCAGCACTAAGAAAACTGGGAAAAGTCAGGCAGGGCTCAATACTTTTTGAATACACGGTACATGATCTAGCACTGACAACATCCTCTAAACCTACTATAGGGTTTAATAAAAGAATTTATCGAAGTCTTTATATATATTTACAATTACGTTTCCCAAGGTAATATTTTGGACGATTTGTATTTGGTTCCGATTTGTATAGATTTTAATGTTAGCGTGTTTTGAGCTGATATATGTTTCTCTGCCAGCAGAGCAATGTCTCCTGATGAGCTCGTTTACTTGGGAATTCTTGCTGCCTCCATCCCTGTTGGATTCCTCTTTCGTTACCTTAGTGAGTATTTTGGCCAAGTTAGAATTTCAAACTATATTACAGACAAAGAATTTACAAAATACTTAATTTCTTTTCTGTGAGCTCATGTGTGCGGTGCTTCCCATCCTTGCTGTATGTTAGGCCAGTCTGTTTACTTCATGGCTTCAGCCATGTCGGCAGTTTGTATGTTGTCACGGTTTCTAACATTATTAAACACTTGTTCTACCTAACTTACCAGCTTTGTGGTTCTGACTGTACTTTTTTGATTCCACCAATGTTGTAAAAATATATGAAATCTGGAGAAATCACATCTGGAATTCGCCCAGTCTTGCATTTCACACAGTTTTAACAGAAACAATATGTAGGAAGTGATGTGTTTTTATACTGTGTTGTTGTTACATGCAAGTTTAGAGATCTCCACTGATACAGTAGTAATCTTAAAGTATTATCAGATGCAAAATGGACAATTTAAAAAACATAGGACCAAAACTGTTGCAGTAGAGCTTTATATGCCATTTTTTATTCAACATTTTATTCCCCATTATCCACAACACAGTTCCATTGCATAGATGAGGGGAAGGCTACATAGATCTGCTGAACTCACTTCTTTTGTCCACTCCCTCAAGATTATTTTTAAAGTTCAAGCTCATAGTCCAAGCGGACTCTGGTTTGACATCACTCCAGGCAATTTATCTGATTTTAGGCAGCCCATTTGCAGCAGGTTTTTTTTTCAAAACACAGTACCATATCCCAACACCTATAGACAGACTGATGTAAAACTGACCACTTACTTCAAGAAGAGGTGAAACACTACATTTTTGATATGGCCAGTCCAAACCAACCAGGAGGTATTTGAGTACCTTTTCCTCAAAAAACTTGTTTTGTTGTTACATTCTCTTTAATATGAGGCATTTACAAATTATCACTTTTCATGCTATGCCTCAGGTGTTTCTTTCACACCACATGTAGCTAGTTTTTGGATGGTTTGTAAGTTGCTTAATTGTGTGACTGTGACTTTATTTCAGGTCCTCCTGTGAAGCAGGGCTCAGCACTTCTTCTGGGGCTCTGTATAAGTATTGCCACCTGTCACATCCACACACTCCACTCATTGGTGACAGTGATTGGAACATGGATTATTATAAAGAGCAGCTGGCGGTAAGCAAAAAACATCCATACTTTGAGACACTCCTCTTGCTGCATGAAACTGATTGAAATGTTCGATTTGGTAATAGTTACAAATTAAACACTGCTCTCTCTATTTTGCTGTCCATCTCTTTCTCCTTCTTTCACTTTCTTTCTTCTGTTTCTCTGTGTAAACATTCAGCTTTTCATTTTTCCTGTAGAGTTATTTCCTGCAGTGTAAGTGGATGTAGATGTCAAAGTATGTGTAGGTTACTGTTCTGTAAATACATTTTTATAATAATCATATTTTTATCTGCAGGTAAATCAGTAAAAATGTATTTGTCCAGTTGATTAATATGCTTGCTTAAGCTGTGATACCACGTATAAGCGAATGTAAACAGAACCAAACAGCCTTATAATGTAGCATATGTCTTTGTCAACAAGGCACGCTCCAGCAGTAAGTCTCTGCTGGACCTTTCTCTACCTCCTCTTCTTCCGGCTTGTGACCTGGTTCGGTCTGCCACAACCTACACCGTTTGCCAATGCCATCCAGCTACTTCTTACTCTCAAGGTACAGAATCTAGAATTACATAACTAAATGTCTAAATCAGACGGATTTATATATTAAGTCAGCACAGTTCCTTCCGTGTCTTTACAGTTTGTCTTTAACTTGTAATAATTTCTGTTCTCACTCAGATGGTGAGTCTAGCGAATGAAGTGCACAGCTTCTATATAGAGAAGAAAAAGGAAGTGAGTTCTTTTGCCAAGTCTCCTGTCATTGGTGGTCTTTCTCAGGAGCCATCGCTCTACGATATTCTGTCCTATAGCTACTGCTATGTTGGTATAATGACTGGTAAGTGTGTTGAAAAATGCCTTCTCACGATCTTTTTTGAATCATATTTATAGGATGTTACATTGAAAAATTAGACATGGATGTTTTTCTGTGCAAGCTTTTGTTATGCATGAGTGCTGTTATTTGCATGACTTTTAATTGTTGTCTCTTTTTGTCTCACTCTCTGCAACTTGTTCAATATTGTGAGTCCATATTGTTTTTTATCATTATTTGAAATTATGTGCCTTTTGTTTCCAACAACCTCACTTTCTTTGAACCACACCATCGTCCACTTTTTCCTTCTGTGTCTTGCATTGTCCCAATTGTCCACTTGTTTTGTCCACCACCATCTTCTCAACCCTACCATTATCCCTTTATCTCCTTAAAGGTCCATTCTTTCGTTTCCAAACATACACTGACTGGTTGACACAACCCAGCCCACTGTCCCTGCCTGGCTGGGAGCCCTGCCTGCAACGTTTGAAGCTGGTTCCTGTCTACGGTGCTCTGTTCCTGGCCGTCAACTCAGTTTTTCCACTGTCCTATGTTCGCACTGAAGAGTTCCTGGATCAAAACTTTTTCTATAGGTATTGTGAGAAGGTGTCATTGCCCTTTAAATAATTGTATCACTGTCAAGTATAGTAATAATTACATAACAGTTATTAATTTTTTATATGTGTGTGTTTAATCAAGTTTGGGTAACTACTACAGCATGAATTCTTTGTCCAGCTAACTCATAAAGCTTAGTTAAAAGACGCAAAGCTACCACAAAGTGGCTTAAAGAAACTACAACAACACAAAAATGACCAGAAAGAACACAAGAAGACATTTCAAGCATTGATAAATGGTAAGCAACAGCTACTCTTTCTGTCACTAGGTTCTTCTACATGGTCGCAGTATTCTTTGTCTTTCGGATGCGTTTCTATTCTGCATGGTGTGGAGCTGAGGCTGGCTGTATCAGCTCAGGCCTGGGCTGCTATCCAGAAAAGGCGCTGTCCAAACCTGGGGGAGGACCCACCATCAACTATAGGTACAGTATCACGGCACAAACGAGCACATTAAAATAAGATGCATCAGTATATTTGTGTCTATTTAAATAAAATAAATGGCATAAAATTGTATTGTTAAAGTAACATCTTGATCCGCGTAAAGTTATTATTTTCCTAATTGAGAGTTAGTATTTATGCCAATTTATTGTCTCTTTTTTATTACTTTTTCCCTGTGGCCAGTCCTGATGTACCAACTGAAGAGAAATATGACTTCAAAACCATTCAGAACATCGACTGCTATAACACAGACTTCTGTGTGAAGGTCAGACACGGCATGCGTTACTGGAACATGACTGTGCAATGGTGGCTGCACCACTACATCTATACCAACGCCCCGTTTAAAGCCTACACACTCAGGTTTGCTTCTGCATTCATCTTTAAATCTCTGTGCAGTTTCTTGGTCTCATGCGCACTGCCAGACCCAGAAAATTGTTTTGTTTCCTTTTCTGGTTTGAAGGTCCTGTCTATTTAGATGCTCAGGTTAAACATTCTGGAGAACACGAGTGAGGCTTCCTCTACACAGTATTTAATTTCAAAATGAACCTGGATTAAAAACCTTTTTAGATAACTCTGTATGTTTAGCATTAACAAACATGTCTGGCAGTGGTAGTTATGTTGGGTCTTAGCTATTGTGAACAAATCCTATGAAAGACTAAAACTAACAATGTCCTAGTTTGTCTTGTCAATACTTCCTGATTTCTCTACCTGAGTCTGAGTGATTTTGTTTTTTTAATAGTTTTTTTAAGGATTTTTTAATAGGATGTTTGGCGCCCAAGTTTAGGCAGTAAAGCACGTATCCACATAAGTATTGGTAATAAAAATTTCTGCAGCGTATATTTCCTAAAAAAATAATTTTTAGTGATTACTTTTATTTTTACAATACTTTAAATGAAAGAAAAAAGTCAGTTCAAAAGTTAAAATATCAAAACTTTTTTGCACACAACCAACCTAAAATAAATGTCCATGACATAACCACTTCTCCTGCTTGTCTTCAACTCTCAGGGCTGCCTGGACCATGTTTATCAGTGCCTACTGGCATGGACTACATGCCGGGTACTACCTCTCCTTCCTCACCATCCCCCTGTGCATTGCAGCTGAGTCTGCCATGGAGGCCTCTGTCCGAGCTAAACTGGGTCCTCGTGGACAAAACATTTTCGACTGGGTTCACTGGTTCTTGAAGATGAGGGCCTACGACTACATGTGCATGGGCTTTGTGCTGCTGAAGGCCTCTGACACCATCAACTACTGGATGTCTATCTACTTTATCATGCATGTCATTGCAGTTTGCTGTATAATAGTGGGGATGCTCTTTAAGGGAGAGAAAAGGGAAAGGAGGAGAGGGAACAATGAGGAGAAAACACAGGGAGAAAAGATAGAAAATATAAAAGAGAAAACTGGAGACAAAACAGACTAAGTGGAGGTTAAGAACTTGGTTGGATTCTTACTGGGAAATGAGGAGGACTTACTTCAAGACCAGATTTTATTGCATTAATTGAATCATCACTTATCTTTCTATCAACGGTTATCAAACAGCTCCGGTAAGATCTCAGTTTTATTTAAAAAAACAAAACACACACACATATATATGGCATGTTAACCTTAGGAAAGGGTTGCCATTGCCACAGGGCACATTTCACATGTGTACATGTACATAAAAGTACCGTGAACACTGGGAGAGGAATGTTTAAGCTCTCGACTGTTACGTTTGAATTTAGGGTGATTACTGGACATCATTCTGCACAGTATTTGTGATTTGATTTTATTTCAGTAAGTGTTTTGGAACTGTTTAATCACGAGTACTCCTACTTAAAAAGAGGAGTGCTGGTAGATAAATTGGCATACCAACAATTCAGCATTTGAACAGCAAAAGTACATTTACAACAATTTAGATGGAAATAAATACAGATGTATCATTAAGCTTTTATGGTCAGTCCAAAATGTTTTTACAATATTGTAGTAAAATGCAGAAAATGTATATTGTTATTCCACCATGCAGCCTTTTATTATGAGCAGGAATATGAGCATAGCGCTAATATGTTGAATTTAAATTTGGTTTTGTTTTGAAAAAGCAAAACAAAGTCCAGATTACATTTGCATTGCTACCTGATGATTTCTTAAAGTGTTTCTTCAAATGTGTATCCAACTTTAGCATTATAGTGTTGCTTATTTTATTGGTTCAGTGATTCTGTGCTTTGGTTTACTCTCTTAATCCTGTGAATCCAAAATGTTTTATTTTATGTCTTACTCTTATTCTATCTGGAATTTAAAACAGATCAGACAATGTCCACACCATTCTGTATGCACTGACTTATCTTTAGTATTGTTGTATCCACTGAGCAACATTCCGTTCACTGCCAAAATGTCTGTACTGCCTTCATGGACCCAATTTGGGTCGGGACCAAACATTTCATACAACAAGTTGTAGGACAGACGTAAAAACAGTAAGTTAAGTCTTGAATAACAGCACAGTTTGGACTGGGAGATATCGCAGTGTTGATCATTTTTTGTTATTGATAATACATGACACATCACGACAAATGTAAGGAAAGTCATATGTAAAGAACAAAACAAAACTGATGTTCAAATTCCATTTGACCACTCAATGATTATATCTGCTCTTGTGTTATAAGTAGATAATAATTAATACTGAATTATCTCCCAGCCTTAACCACTGTAAACCCAACACTGTATTTTGTCTCAGAGTAGAGTCTATTTTATATGAGTGTGACAGACAGCAGAATTTTTTAAAATGGAACTCCCAGTGTGTTTTTCCTCCTTATGAAATCATTTGAATTACAAATTCATGCTGTGCGATATTATCATTTACCCTTTCTGTGCCAAAACTGTACTCTTACACAAATGAGTCTATTTGTTTTTATAGCATTACAGCAATGACTGTAAAATATATCCTTCAGTTGCAGAATATTTTTCTGCCTTTTCTCTGTTTGGTATTCTTCTGTTTGAATTCACTTACTGCAGCAACTGTGACACTCCCTGCCTTGTACTAGTGTTTTGTGTGAAATACATGTCAGCATTTCCTGACCCGTGTTACTTGCTTTTTATGGATTTTATCAGCAAATTATTTGTTCATTAGGAATTTCTTTTTGAGCTTCCAGAAGCCTTAAGATAAGGCTTATACGATACAAAAGGCTTTTATAAACAGTGTCTGTTGTTAGACGGGAAACATTATCTCTCCGGTGTTTAACACACACACACCCGCTCCGTTGTTTTTAGTCAGCTACAAGTCGGCGTGTTTAAGTAACCACATCTCATTTGTAAAACTATCATTTGTGACTAATTAATTTATAAAATCAATTTGTACACATTCATATATATATTTACTGTCACTTGATTATCTATGCCCACAATTAAATGTAACCCAAACTATTTCTGTAGTTTTCAGTCTTGAAATTTAAAAGAATAGGTTAACGTGTTTGGATTTTGTGCACCTCAATTTTCTTGCTGGTTATTAGACTGTGCAACCTGTGAATGGTTGGCAACTGTCTCCTTGGAAATAACAAGTTAAAGTATACAAGGAAGTACTTATGTGGTCATTCACAAAGGGACTAAAGTCCATGAGAGTAGACAACCAGGAAGGGATTAGTGGATAGGTAGCATTTCCTCATGGAGAGCTGGTTTGTTTTATTCTAAATGCGTTGCTGGTAAAGTTTTTGGCGTGGTTTCAGAGGACTGTTTTTAAATCTGCATCAGAGAAAAGGCCAGTGAAATACAAAGACACGACTCCTGTAAGATGTATGACCACAATGAAGGTGTGTGTTTTTTATTACCTTTGGTCACATTTATTTGTACATATTTGTTCCTGTTAAACCTTTTAATTTAAATAATGTTGCTGTTAATACAGTCATCTTGTTATTTGGATTGAAACTTTTGTAAGAAATATTGTTTTGACACGTTGTGGTTTTTCATTCACAGCAAATGGTTATTCAGATGACCAGCAGTTACTGCGGTTACGACGGGCTTCATCTCGAGGGACCAATCAGAATTACCCTCAGTTCAGCTGGAGCTCATCCCCCACAGATGAGGACGAGGAGGACAGCAGTGGTCTGCGCCGGGATCTAAAGACTATCCCTATGCCCATGGCACTGAAAAGAGCTGTGAGGTACAAAACACACTAAGAAAGGTTTTGATGGTGTATTTTTACTAATAACTGTTTATAATATGTTTCAATGCAGCTGAAAAGGTGATGATAGAAAGTGTTTAGGTTATTGACTTTGTCATGGGAATCAGTTTTAAGTTTACCTGTTGGTATATACTGTATGTGTGTGAGAAACATGGGGGTTTTGTTATTATAGTTATTTATGTTGCATGGATCACTTTTGCCATTCAAACTGATGATGTCCGAAAAATCAAGTTTGTCAAAGCAAACCTTCTAGTCCGGCTTCAACTACTCAACAAAAAAATGAAGTTTTCAGACCGATTGTCACAGTTTTCCAGACTTGAATGGTACTGAGAAACTGTGGGAAGATCTAACTGTGCATGCAGAACATTCTGAAATATCTCAGGTGGAAGTGATGTGCCAGAAGGGTGGGTGGAAGCTCCAAAATCAAGGCTATAAAAACTTTGGCTGCGAAGAGCATTTCAAAGTAGAGATATCTGCCAAATGTGAGCTTATAGGTATGGATTTAATAGGGTACCCAAACATTTGGAAATGCTACAATACACTTATTTTATTGATGTATTGTCTGTAATAGTAGGAAGTTATTTAGAATTTTTTTGACCTATACCTTGTTTAGCTAAAACATTAGCTGGTTCTAGTGTTGTAACGGACATTTTCAGCATGGGCACGTTGACCAGTCTGCAGCTACGCAGTCCCACACACAGCAAGCTGTGATACACAGTGTGTTCTGACACCTGTCCATCATTTTCCCATGCTAACCCTCCACCACAACATTAAAACCATCAGTTGCTATTACAGTTGTGCTTCATTGGAGGATAATATAAAATGTGACTAGCAATTGTATGAAAATACCATCACTCCAGATTTAGTAGAATGTTTAACAATGTGTCTGTCACAGGCAGGTGCAGCAGATGCAGGTGCCTGTGGTATCTAGTATAGATTCCTGGAAACGGAAAAGGACCAAATTTCTGCATAGACTCCGAGATGATGGCAGAGAAATTCTGAGCTTTTTCACACTGTGGAACAGGCCCTTGCAAAAGATTGGAGGTGCGCATTAAAATGATCACTTCAAATGATACAGTGTTGTATTAGTATGTACACATGTTGCAAATATGTTTGCATATTAAACTAAATAGTGGAATTCTGTGCACACAGGGAACTTCGGAGGTGGTGTTCAGTCCTACTTCCTGTTCCTGCGGTTTTTGGTGGTGCTGAATTTTGTTTCGTTCTTGCTGATTGCTGGATTTGTTCTCACCCCCAGCATCATTTTTAGATCCGTAGGGTCAATCCTTGTTAACAGCACAGGTAATTACTTGTTTAGAATACATTTTGCTCTGGTCAGATCTTTCCCCTTAAAATAAACAAAAAAAGCTAAAAATACAATGATTAGCCACACACATTAACATGTCTCTCATTAACAGATGGTATGTAGAGATCAAGACCTCTTCGCTCTAATATTAAATACGCCTCTAATCATTTCTGCAGCTTTTAGTCTCTTTTCTGCAACAGAAATCTCTGAGCAAGAGGTTGTAGAACTTTTCTTTTTGCTGTCTTTTCCAGGTCTAGAGAACTGCACAAATTATGATCCTAATCCTCAAGGCTTAGTGGTGTTCTATACATACTTCCTGGATATTCTTTCAGGAACGGTGAGAAACTGCAGCATCGCAATCACCTATAAAGATAGGAGAAGAGAAACTATTTAATGTTTAACATGATTAAGATATTATGTTTTTCATTGTTTTTCACATTTGGCTTTTTGAAATGTTTCCCTCATAAGACCACACTATAGATTTTAGAAATGCTGAGGTCATGATTTCTATATTCATGTTGGTTTTTTGTTAATACTTATGGTTATGCCTTTTATAAACACATTTTAAACACAGTTACCAAAACAATACATTCACATGACCTCGATGTCCACAATAGGAGCTCTGTCAACTATATTCTGTGAATGAAAATAAATGTAACCTGAAATCTGTGTATGTGCATCTAAATCATGAGACATGCTATCTTTTCCTCTTTGTTCAGGGATTCATGGAGTATTCATACTTGTTTTATGGCTACTACAACAACACGGTGGTGGAAAACAGCAACTTCTCCTACAACATCCCCTTGGCCTACCTCTTTACCGTTGTTTTTTATTTTGCCTTTTGTCTCATTTGCATCATAGCACGGTAAGTCAAAGAACAAAATTTCCACGTTCAGGATCATTATCTACGCAATGTTTGTAGAGCAAAAGGTCAGGTCAGTAATTGAAAAGGTTTGCATTGAGTTATCTTGACATGGGTCTGTATCCTTGTCTCAAACACAGCATGGGGACTGCAGCTCGAGTTGCTGTGGCAACGGGAGGCAATGCTGTAGGAAACTACAGCATGATAGTGTTTAACAGCTGGGACTATGGTTGTCAGGGAGAGCAAGCCACTAAGCTGAAGCAAAAAAACATCCACTACCGGCTACAGGTCAGAGCGGATCTGTCCTACTTAGTAGGATGGAGAATTGTGATTGACATGTGGCAGTTTTTCTCTACCGCTTTACATAATCATTCCCTCCAAGCGTCATGTATCTACTGTGTCTCTATCAGGTGGATCTGGAGGAACAGAGGATAAACAAACAGGCAGCAGCCTTGACACCAAAACAGAAAATTGTCTTACTCTCCCTACGTGTTTTTATGTGGTTAGTTGCATTTGGGCTCATTATCACAGCTTTCTTCTGCATCTTTTTGGCCACCAACTTTAGCCAGGTAAATGATGTAAAAGCAGACTGATGATGCCGATTTGGCCACTTGAAATCTTGAGTGACTTTTTAGCTCATATCTGTGCCAAACAGCAAAGGAGTGGAGAAGGAGGGATCCTGGGTTTGGTGTTTGAGTATCTACCCTCCATGGTCATCACCACTGGAAACTTTGTGGTGCCTCTGCTGTGTGATCAGATCGCCTTAATAGAGAGATATGCTCCGAGCACTACCGTCATAGTGGCACTATTAAGGTATGCAGTGATGATTCCGTGGGAAAATGAAATTATCAGATCATGTGCAGTTAGATTGTAATGTTTTGTTAAACACTGGAAATCTTTACATGAGTATCGTAGTTAGAAGGAATTAATTTCCCATTCCTGTTCCTCATCCAGGGCAGTGTTCCTGCGTCTAGTAAGTCTGGGTGTTCTGCTCTTTTCCCTGTGGCGTCAGATCACCTGTGAGGGGCACACAAAAAGTGGAGATTGTGAATTGTGTCAATACAACTATAAAGTGTATCCGGTAATTATACCAGTCAAACACTCATGTGAATTAGTTATAAGGTGACTCTTTCTCGCAAATAGGATCAAATAAGTCTGAAAAAGCTTAAGAAAAAATAGACAGCATTTACTTGAGCAAAAAAATAGAAAGCATTATGCTGTCAGCAGATAACCTTGCCAGCCAAGATAAATGCTGGCAGTTTGTTGCGTTGTACTATACTCTTATGGTTGCGGGATTATCTGAGATAACAGAGACAAACAGAATAATTGGTTATGTCACTCTCCCAAACACTTGTAAGTCACCAGAATAAAGAGGATACATAATATGAAATCTTAAATGCATTTGATTTTTTTATCTAAGTAAAACATTCAGGGTTTGCAAAACAGAAATTTAGTTAAACATAGTAATGATAATGATTTTTAAAAAGCTGAATGTCTGCTGCCACTAGAGTCTTTTATGAATGTCCTGTAACAACAACTTATGTGTGCAGTATGCTCCGATTAGAAAATAATGTTTCAACATTGAGTATTTGCTGGAAACACCAAAGAGCACAACACATTATTAGTTAAAAAAAAATTAACTAAGTAAATATTGTCTAGCAGGTTATAATGTAGCTTGTCTGATGATTTAGTGCTGGGAAACACGCGTGGGACAGGAGATGTACAAGCTGACGTTGTTTGACCTCCTCATCAACATCGCTGTGCTTGTCCTGGTGGAGTTTCCACGCAGGTACAAATCCCCCCCTGAATTTGTCTGTGTTTAATGGGATGCAAAATGTGGTAAATGTGTAAAACCCCTGACTATGTGATTATGCTGTGCTTGTATGTTTGTGTGTGTGTTAGGATGGTGGTTGACAACTGGTCCAGTAAATTGGCTCAGATGGTGGGTCGGCAAGAATTTGTGGTCCCTTCCAATGTGCTTGGGCTAGTTTACGGTCAGACTGTGGTTTGGACAGGAACTCTTTTTTGCCCTCTGCTGCCACTCATGAACGCCATCAAGTTTGTTATCCTCTTTTACTGCAGGAAGGTGAAGACATCAGTTTACTAAAAGATCAGTCTGCTTTGGGTTTGTCCCTAACTCTGTTTCCCTTCTCTATTGCCACCTTCCTCTGTAGATCACACTCTTCTATAATTGCCGACCCGCATTGAAGACATTTCGCTCGACCACCTCTGCCTTCTTTTTCCTGGTGGTGCTCCTGTTTGGCTGGGGCCTGGCCACAGTTGTCATGATTTACAGTCTGGCTGAGTGAGTGCTGATTGCTGCCTAACAGTCGTAACAGGGACAAATAATTACAGTCAATACATACGTGCAATAATATAAGAGGATTGCCACGATTTGGTTTTGTTACAAATAATCTGTAGGGTTGTGGTTTAAAATGTTTTTGATGCCATGTTATAGTGTTGAAAATAATGGTTTCCCTCTTTCTTCCCAGAATTCGTCCTTCAATGGCTTGTGGTCCTTTTCGTTTCTTCTCAAACATGTGGACAGTTGTTCCCACATCTTTCTACAGTCTCTCTGAACTTTCACAGGAATTTCTGTTCTTCATTGGCTCCCAGGCATTCTCCATCCCTCTTTTTGTGTTATCTTGGTGAGTGAACTTTCTGTAGGATCAGTACTCTGGTATAAACAGTGTTGACTTTAACCCTAAGTATAGATGGCAGCATGTGGTATACATATATATTATGTGCTCCTTCATGCTTCATTTAATAATGTATAATCATGGCTCTTTATTCCCTGGCAGTGTGGTGATGTGCTATTTCATAGCCTTAGCCTCTGTTTATGGGAAAAATGTTGCTCTGTTAAGAGCTCAGTTAAAACTGGTAAGTTGTTTGCATTTAAATTTATGGTACCATTATGCAAAGACTGCGATTTCCTAAAAATTACAATGAATTCAGTTTAACTAATGCAATGATGGGTCATTGGCTTGCAGGAGGGCCGTGACAAGCAGTTCCTGGTCAAGCAAATTGCAGAATTGGGTCGACAACTTCAGATGACGAAACCGAACAATGGAGTACACGACTGATGGACAATATTTTGTGTTTATGTCTGTCTTCATTAGTTGAACATAAAGCAATGTGAAGAGGCATTTGAAAAGTTTTTATAAATCAGCTTAACATAAAGTTGCCTTGGTTCTAGTGTGCAATCTGGCAACAACATTAATTAAATAAATATGATGACAGACAAAAAGTGGAATTAAAACCTAGTGATTATAAACCTGTGCAAGAAATGTTGTTAAATTATCTAAAGTTTTTATATATAAAGCTTTCTTAAAAATAGAGTTGTATGTTTTCTGTTGTATTGAATATTAAAATAAGAAGAATTATATCCCCCTCTAGTGTCACTTTTATGCTGTTGCAACAACCTGTGACGTTTACTTCCTGTGTGGGTCGACTTGTTCCTGTATGCTAGTTGCTGCAGTCGCCAGCTGAAAGATTCTACTTACAAGTTAGTAATTGTGTTTTTAATAATATTTTCATATAAAATCGTTGAAATAATGAATTTGTTTTAAAGGCGACATTGCTTGTGCTTATTGCGGGGCTTAATGCTCACCCTATAATGGGAAGTAGCACATTTTGGCTAACAGTAGCTTACCGGAAAAATATAAAAAACTATGTACAATTGAGCAGCAGCAGAAAAACTATTTGTTTATGTGTCTTTGTTTTAAGTTTACCCGTGTTCCCCATTTACACTTTGTTCAAATTGTGAATTAAATGTAGTTTTTAATCCTTGTGTTCGCTCTCCCTGTAGTTGACGCTAGCTTGTTGAGCTAGCTGACTGCTAACAAACAGGGGCCTCAGTCGTCAAGGCAACAACTATGAATATTCTCCCGAAGAAGAGCTGGCACGTGCGCAACAAGGACAATGTCGCGCGCGTGCGGAGGGACGAGGCGCAAGCAGCGGAAGAGGAGCGCGAGGCCAAGCGGCGCGTGGAGCGAGCCGAGCAAGAGGTGACGTCACGTTATTAGCTGTGATGGCATGTCGCTGACAGTCAGTGTGAAACAGCAAAAAGTCATATATAGCCTTTATAAATGATGTTGCATCACAAAAGAGTACCGCATGCACTGATGGGTCCAACACTAAACATGTCGCTGTCTGTGTCAGGCAACATTGACTCAAAAGTCAATCACAAAAACAATATAAAAGTAGTATAATTTATGAACATATAGTGTACACATCTGCCATGTTCCACTTTCTGCTGATACTCAAGCTAATGGTTTTACTTGACTTGGTAGAACAAATTTGCTTCATTCAGGTTGCCAGTCTGAATAAGGGCCAACAGAAAGAGACATACACAGAGAGACAAAACATTCAAACTTCTATTCAACCTACGAGCACTTGAAAATCACCAGTTAACCTAACGTGCATGTTTTTGGACTGTGGGAGGAAAACCAAGCACTTGGAGAACAGGCAAACTCGACATATAAAGGCCACAGACTGGGATTCAACACGGAACCTTCTACACAAGGATGCATTATTATAAACAACTAAATGATACAAGAGTTGGTCCTGCCCTGTAGAAACACAGACATGAAACGTAAATAATTCCTTATATTGTTAGTTTGGAGTAACAACTATTCCTCTTCACAGGCACGTACCGAGTACCTCAGAAGGAAATCCCGAGCTGCTCTCCAGTCAGCGGGTGAAGACAGAGAGGATGAACAGAGTGGAGGTAGTGGAGCTCTGGAGCATCTCAATCTTTTTCCTCTGGAAGAGTCCTCAGAGAAGAAAGGGAATGAGGAATATCTCAAAGAAAAGAGGGATGAAAAGGTGATGGTGCCACTGCTTATGTTTCTCCTGTCACTGATCACAAATCAAAAATGTATTATTGTGATGAAGACTGTTTTCCTTTCCTATATTTTATTAGCGGTAGTTATGTTTGAGTTTTTTTTATCTCAGAGCTGTTGCTATTTTTTCTATTAATTTCAAATTGTAGTCTGCTTTGAGCAAATTAAGCTGAAAAGATGCCCTTTTTTGTGTTTTAATTCCAGGCTGTGAAACAACAAAATGTGAATGTTTCAAGAGAGTTGATTCTTTTCTATGACCACTGTACATTTGGCTAAATATTGTTCTTGCTGCCACCCATTGATTTGGATGCTTGGGCTGATGCCAAGATGTTGATGCATATTAGTTATTTAAAATGACTGGAAGTACTCAGTCCCTTGTGGCCAGCAACCTAAATATATTCTGGATGTAGTGCAGCCACAGTACGCACACAAGCATCGTAAACAGATGAGTGTGAGAGTGCAGAAATGATAATGCAGACAGAGAGTTTGGTAAATGCAACCAGAGGAGACAAATAGACATGTTGCGACAACTACTGTATAACAAGTACATATATATTTTCTTTGTTTTTTAGGAGAGGCAAGAGCGGGCCATTGGCTTACTTGTGTCTCTTGGACCCCAGCCAGGGTCTGAGGTCACTCCATGGTACCTGAAAACCATCAGGGATGAAGAGGAAATGAAAGAAAAAGAAAAGAGAAAGGGGATACGTGAAGAGGAGAAAGAAAAGAAGGATCGTAGATTGAAAGATAGCTTGGACCCTTTGAAAGAAATGAAGAAAGCCTTGGCCATAAAGGACAGAAAGGAACACAAGAGCAAGAAAAAGGAAAAATCACACAAAGAGGAAAGGAGAAGTAGTGGAGAGAGGTAAGAATAGAAATTTAAAAAACTTGTTGTGTTGCTTGTTAAATGGTTTTTCGTTTCATAAGCTCTAATGTCCTGTTACATGTGATGACGTGAGGAATCCACCAATCATGGAGAGAGTACAAGATGTCTGTTCTGTCGTTTGTAGTTCCATAGAACAGTTACGTGCTGAGCGTTTACAGAGAGAGGCTGAAGAAAGGAGGAGAGCCCAGGCCCTGCTCGACCAGAGGAGCGGCAAGGGGAGGAACAAGTCCGAGAGGGAGATGAACGAGAGGGAGCGTCCATACAACAGTGCTTATTTCCCAGAACTTGCCCGGAAGCGACAAAAGCGAGATCAAGACAGCTGGAGGGATGAAATATTAAAATCATGAACTGTCTGTATTGGTTATTTACAGACTGTGACTTGTAACTGGTGATAAGTGGACAAGAGTTTCCAAATGATGGAAAGGCTAATAACATGAAGTGTGCCAAAGTACGTATACAACCACATACACTGAACAATTGTAACCTGGACACACTACAGTTTGAACGTCCCTGATCATACATTTTTATTTCTTTCTGTGCAACCTGAAAATGAAATTTCTGCTCAGGTTCAGCCGCAGCTCCCTCTTCCAGCATCAGGCCAGATGGTTGCTGGTCGTCATCACAGCAGGCTTGAGCCCACATTGGCAGCAAACAACACACTCTGAACTACTCTTAGAATGATTTAGTTTACTGTACGTGGGACATGGGAGGAGCAGAGCTGAAATAACATAATTTAAGTTAATTTTCAATTGATGTCAACAGAATTTCAGTTTCTCAAACTGGAGCATTTGGTGTTTTTGGCTTGTTACACAACATATAACCTGAAGATGCTCCACCTCCATCCCATAGAACGTTTTCAAAGACACTTTACAAATAAAACAATTAATGAAGAAAATAATCTTCAGATTAACTAGTAATTGTTATTTGCGTTCATAGGTGAGGTCCTGTAGTAGGTATATACTGTAAAAGTTGTGGGTAGATATAGTATTATTTAAGGTTCATTTTGACCATTTCTCTTACGTCTGAATGGTAACTATGTGCCCTTATTCAAGATTTTTCATTCAGTTTGACATGATTTTGAATTTATCCCAATTTAATTTATTTTTCAAACAGGACATTTTGACATCACAATAAAAAACAAGTTCCATTATAAAATGAGCAATGGCTGATTTCTGTTTGGCTGCTGTAGTTTTAGTTTCCTAGTGCTGCTCCCGCTGCTGTCACACTGTCATGTTTTACTGGGGCACAAAAAATAATCAGAGTCAATGTTATTATTAACACCTTTTATCTGTTCTACTATGACAAATTGTTTTGTGTTGTTTTATAGACCAACTTCAGCCAACAAGACATTTTTCATTGCATTATTTCACACTCAACTTGCAAGAACTACTACTCTTGTGAGCTGTAGTGTTAGTTTGCTTTTTGTTTTTTCTTCAAACCGATCTTTCAGATTAAATCATTTTTGCGCCTGGTGTGCTTTAGACTGCCATGTTTGGGTCTTAAACATGGCTTTGCAGAAACTTTATTATTGAGTACCAGTGATTCTACAGTATATTCTAATCAAAAGTTTAGTTTGCATCTGGTTAGACTAGTGTGTTTTTATTTTTCTTTTTAAATGATGTCACCGAGACAAACGTTGCTAATAAAAATAACTTAAATTCTTATAGCGAAAGCTGAACATTATAAATTACCATTGGCTTGTTCAAACCAGCTTGATATTTATTTATTGCTAGCAGTCTAGATGTACCCACAATCATCTGATTTATGAAGTGAATAAGGCTCTCTCTTTGAAGGTGTGGTCAATGAACGTTTAATTTAAATTTATTTCAAATTTAACAGGATGCAGTAATAGCAGACAAATCACATCACAGCCCAAAGTCCTCATATGAATACTGAAGTGATACTTGGAAGAGATTAAAAATCCAATATGAGGTCAATATAAACCCGGTACTGCGCACTGCATACACACCATTAGGTCCCTGTGGGAATATTATCACTGAGATTTTTTTTTTTTTTTTTGTGGGTAGCTTTATGATGATGAAGCTGGACCATGACAATGCGCGCCGTGTGTGTCTGACGTAGGCTGGCGGAGGAGAAAAACACAGACAAACCTCCAACACTGTGAGGAAGGAGAAGAAAGGAAAGAAGGAGATAAAACAGGAGACGGAGGAGGTGATGCATGTGCGGCGAGCGGCGGACTGACGACGCACAATAGAGCATCTCTCACACCGTGTTTAATTGCGGATTAGAGCTGGGGGGGAGGTGGAGGAGCAGCAGGAGGAGGGGGGAGACAGAGCACAACAAGGAAGACAAGGAGACGCTCTTCATTATTAGGAGAACAGCGGAGCGGGGAGACGGAGACAGCGTGAGCCCGGAGACGGCGCAGACCGTGGCGGGGGCGACGGGAGAGAGGACGACGGCAGCACCGACAGTCGGCAGCGTCGCTCGGATGGTGGTGGTGGTGTTGTTGCTTCGGACGCGGCGACGATGCGGCCACACTGCTGGGTGATGGTAGCGCTGGCGGGGATCATGTCGTACCTCAGCCCGGAGAGAGCCCTCGGAGCCCCGCAGAGGGAAGGTGAGCGGAGTGTGTGTGTGGAGGGGGTGAAAACCTGTCAGTGATGTCGGAGAAATGGGGGGGGGGGGTGAGTCAGTTATGAAAAGGCCGCTCCACACTGGGGGAGACTGTATTATCATCGCGTATTACTGAGACATAATGCGAATTATTATTGCAGTAGGTGGCTGACCTAATCAAAACAGGAGCGAGGCTGATTGGGTGCTGGGGTAGGGAACCATTTATGCATGCAGTCATGAAAATATTTGGGGGGGGGGGGGGGTTGTTTCGCTGTCGGCCCTCACATCGATGGCATTTAAAAACAGCATATAGTGTATGAACGTCAGGCTGAAATCGTCGGTCAGTCCGAGCTATTAAGACTATAAATAGCCTCCGTTTGGCACAGGGGATTATTTTGTCTATGAACCACTGCCGGCATCTTTCTTTTTTTTTTCAATGTGAATATGGCTTCTTCCCCCCAGATTTGGCACAGTGTTGTGTTTGTGTCATATGTGCAGTCATTGTATTGGGCTGTATTGTTTTGATAGGAGCTGTTGGCACAGGGGCAGGTGGAAAAGGCCCCGTGTTAGGTTCCTATTTATATGCAGTGTCTGTCTGGACATCTGTCTAGAGAAAGATGAAAGAATTTTACTGCACAGGAATTGTGCATCAGGATTAGAGCTACTTAGAATTATTTAGGCGATTATCATCATGTAGATTTCGTAATAAGCCTATGCCTTGCAGGTGCTATTGTCAACAATTAGCTACAGCCTTTTTCTCTTTGTTTCATAGGCTGGATGTCATGTCACACTCATTGTCTAAAATGCACAGAAATACAGCAAATTGGACAGTTCACCATTCTGCACTTTGAAAAGGACGTGGCTTTATACTCTGAGCACATCCGAACGTAGCTTTGCTCAAACAGTGTGTGTGAAACAAGTGAGTCCTGCTCTGTTTGTTGCAACTTTGTTTAAGCAAAAAAATAAGAGCAAAATGAAAAAAGCAAAAGGTGGTTAAACCTTTAATTTCAATGAGGCATAAAATTTGGCCGTATAAACATACAAACATCTTTTATTCATGTCTTAGTGGAATATTCATCTTTTTTTGCAATATTTAATAAATTATTAAATATGCTTTGAGATTCAGATATGCAGTGTTTACAATATTATGACCTTTTGAATCAATGCATACGGTTGAGATATATGAAGACAGGACAGACTTACAAACATTTCCATATTGAAATTAATGTTTACAAAACCCCCTGGAATCCTCTTCTTCTTAGTTCTAATGTATTTTCTCATGTTTATAATTAGATTGTAATTTAAGGTTTTTCTTGTGTTAATTATTAGTTTAATCGAATACAAAGTAAAATCAGTAAATAAAGTTTTAAAGTGCGTATGTTGTGAAGTTACAGAAAACTAAATGTTAATACTAACGGTATACTTGCAGTAATTAATCGAGGTGTTTGGTCGGACACATTCTGACTCTTTGCAGGTGTCAGTGTCCCCTCTCTTGTCAATTGTGCTTACTGATAAACTGTGTTGTGGATATACATTTTGGTATATTTTGCCTAGTAATGAATCCTGTAGACAATACATAAAGGGTATTTAACACCCCTGCACTGCCCCTTTTCTTTTCTACAGATGGTTCACTTCCCACAATCGACTACGTTGAGGTACAAATATCAAATGTCCCAGTTCACCCCTCTCTCACCTGAGTAGTAAACCTTCCTGATTTGAGTAATCCGTTTCCAATCCCTTCCTGAGTAGTGCTCCTTTTTACCTAAATGACAACTCCAGCCACCCCCCTCCCTTGCTTCTTAACTGTGTTTCCTGAGTGGAATGCCATTTCTGATTATCTTCCTATTCCCCATGCTTTTTTCAAATTCCAGTTTAATTCCAGCCTCCATTTCCTTTAATAATTGAGACAATGTTTTGATCTTGAACATAGTTTCTTTTCCCGCTTTTTTCCTCCCAAATCCCTAATGCAAGCTGTCCATTGGGGTTCTCCACTGTGTCCCAAACCCGCTGCTAAGAAAACACTCCAATGGTTTCCTTATAAACAAACACCTGTGTAACAAGATTTTTCACCTTTCTGATTTGCTTCTTACTGACTGAAATCTAACAGTGTGTTTCCCTGAAAAACCACAACTACAAATTTTCTCTGTATTAAATCTTTTTCTTCTTTGTATTTTTCTCAGTTTCTCAATCCAGGGCTGCATCTCTCTCTCCTCCACCCTACGTCGTCATCCTCATCTCTTGCTCGGGGCTCGTCTCTTTTGTTCTGCTGCTCCTCACCTGCTTGTGCTGTAAAAGAGGAGGAGTGGGATTCAATGTAAGTCTTCCACATGTAAGAGATTTATTCACCTCTCTACATTTTGTATTTGTCGCACTTGTGGTGCATGTGTATGTGGTTTTTATACAAACTTGACTTGATACAAACTGCAGAAGGATTGGGTAGAGAAATGGAGGCAGGAGTGAATAATGGCAACTTAATGAAGTAGAAAAGGTCAATAATCATCTCCCAGTGTAATCTTGATTAAGGCTCCATCTTTTGACTTGTCAGTGTTGTTAACCTGGTAAAAGTGGTTAAGTTAGTGGCTGCTTTCTCATTGCCTTTGATACGTGGTGCTGAACTCAACCATATTAAGTTAAAGACTCCTGTTTACTTTTTAGTTTTGCATAGACATGAATTGGGATTAATCTGTGCTATCACTGCTCAACCAGGAGTTTGACAATGCGGATGGGGAGGAGTGTTCTGGAGGCTCCAGTCCCATCCAGGAGGACAGCCTGTCATCATGCCCCTCACTCCCTGAGGTCTACACCTTACCAATCAGGGACCGAGCCAATTGCCCCGCCCTGCAGGATGGAGCAGGTAACAGCCTAAAACAGCTGTGCTTTCACTGCTGAAATGAGAACTCCCGCAGTAACTTCTTCTAGGTCTGTTGCCTGAATCACTGATGTGGATCCATTAAAGGTCTCAAAGTGAGTGTTCAACTAGTAGCACTGGACTCCCCACTTAACTCCAGTGAAGTAGAAACTATAGTCGGAGGATATTCTGCATCATTGCTCTGTAAAGTGCAGCCCTGGTTGGACATTTAGGCTGACTTGCAGTGACAGGGTGAGACTCAGGAGATGCAACCATTTCAGGATTTATGATTAACACTAATAGAAAATTAAAAACTATGATGTAGATGAGTAATTTTATAAAAACAAATATATATAATCTATATTATATATGTACTATATTTGATGTGAAAATATCTGCAGTAGTTGGTATTTGAATGTGGGTTTCTGACCTATTAGCACTGCTGTATATACTGTTTTTTGCCAGTCTACAAATTCTTAGCAGATTTTTGCTCCTTTTGTGACAAATGATATCCTAATAGAACTTTCACATGCCCAACTCTGTGTGACCCTGATGTTTTTTTTTTTGCTATCTATTAATTTTCTTTCAGAACCAAAGTCGCAGTGCTTCAAAAGACACACTTTAAACTACCTGCAGGAGATTGGAAATGGCTGGTTTGGAAAGGTAAGATGATCCCCTATCGCTTTCAGATATGTTGTTCTTTGTGTTTACAGTTTATATATGAACCACATATGTCATACTTTAATTTCCATTTTCGAATGTTTCGCTCATATATACAGTAGATATGTGGCTAATTTAAAAACATTCTTCTCCTGGCTACTCGTCCATATTAATTTTCGCTGATCTTTGCCAGGTGATCCTAGCTGAAGTCCTGTGCGACTCCAGCTCATCTCAGGCTGTGGTGAAGGAGCTGCGTATCAGTGCCAGCCCTCTGGAGCAGAGGAAGTTTTTGGCTGAATCTGAGCCATACAGGTGGGAGAAACCTGGGTAGCCCTTTAAAAAGGCCTTGGAGTGACTTTTTGTTCCTTTTAATAAACAGCAACCACTATACACAAAAGTGCCAAATGACATGCAGTATAATTACATAACGTACAATTTACACAGGAAAACAAGGTAGTGAAGTGACTAGCACTGCCGTCTCACAACTAGAAAGTCCCCAGTTTGAATCCCTGGCTTGCTGTGGCCTTTCTGTGTGGAGTTTGCATGTTCTCCTGGTGCTCGTGTGGGTTTCCTCTGAGTCCTCCCACAGTGCAAAGACATGCATGTTAGGCCAATCAGTGACTTTAAATTCCCCTTAGGTGGGAATGTGAGTGTGAATGGTCTGTCTGTGTATGTCTCTCTGTGGTGGTCCTGAGGGTCAGGGTGTACCCCACCTGTTGCCCAGTGACTACTTGCATAAGCCATTTCCCTAAAAGTTTATGTCTATAAGATTTCTAAAAGTA
The DNA here is from genome assembly GCA_033026295.1 of Channa striata. Taxonomy (NCBI): domain Eukaryota; kingdom Metazoa; phylum Chordata; class Actinopteri; order Anabantiformes; family Channidae; genus Channa; species Channa striata. Next base: position 17,652,117 of record CM065175.1, on the reverse strand, counting down.
CTTAACGTTAACCACCCGAGTAAAAGCCCCCCTGGTTAGCATTTATCAACAATATGTAAACAAGATGTTTATTATACACTATAATATACCTGTTAGGCAGCTTTAACAGGAGACTGGCATATAAACAAATAATAAATGATGTACTGGGTTGATGACAAGGTTGTCATAATATAGAATATGTGTTCACACGTGATGTTAGACTTAAATACTGTTTATTTTAAAGACTAAATGTTCTTTTACGTGTACACAACTAAATTTTCTACTTCTACTCTTACTGAATCTAACATTTCACTTCCACCTGGTCATTCTGAAACAAGTAAGGCCTTTTTTGCGAAATCATAAAGTAAATTAAATGGAGAAAAGGCGAATGTTGTGCCTTCTCAAATAATTGCTTCAAAAATCACTTTAATTATAAGTAACTGGAGCACAGTAAACTATTTGGTGTGAATTACAGAATATACTGCGTGTTTGCTGTCAGGACAAACGTGACAACTAATAGCATAAAAAATAAAATAGCGTTCACTTTGTGTATTTAGATTGCTATCGTTACTGCAGGCAGTTGTTAATAAAACATATTCTCATTCTTGCATATAATTACTGAACCCATTTATTTAGTAGCTTTGACTCTTTATATCTGAGTAGCATTTTGGCTGTCCTCTTACTTTAACTCAGACACATGCACAGGAAGCATTCAAGGACAGGTCTTTCTGTTCTCTTCTCTGTTCCTATCTAACCAGCTACACACACACACACACACACACACACACACACACACACACACACACACACAGTTCTGTCTTTTTGTCAGAGTGAGAAGACATTATTCATTCCCTCCCCATCTATCTATCTATCTATCTATCTATCTGTCTGTCTAGATAAAGTAGACAGTACTGTAACTTCTCATTCCTTTTGTCTCTTGTTTGTCTTTCTATCAGGAGCCTTAAACATCCTAACATCCTCCAGTGTTTGGGCCAGTGCAGTGAGAGCATCCCTTTCCTCCTTGTTATGGAGTTCTGCCAGCTGGTAAGGAAGCAGCCATTTTAAAATAGAGCATAAGTAAAAGTGAACATAAATAGGATGGAACAAACACACATTCTTCTTAGACAACCTTTGATTTAAAAAACATATTTCAAACGCTGCACTTGACAAGTTAAGCGAAGCATCCCTTATACATGTTGATTATTTTGTTGCTGTTGTTTTGTTGTTTGTGCACAAATGATTTGCCATATTTCTGTTAGTTGTCACATGTCATATCAAAGGGCTAATTGTCAGGCTGCTTTTAGTATGAACAAATTCTAGTAGTTGTTAAGTAGCCTGCAATCTGCTGTTTTGCTTTTGTACCTTTGTTGTTAGATCATAATTGAGTTACATCAAAGTTTTAGATTTTTAATGAAAACTTTAAATATACTCATTCCTTTAATGCTATTGTTGTGTATAGTGCACAGTAGCTTTGCAGAGTTTTGCAAATAGTATTTGCTGCAGCTATGATACATTATTAGGACTTAAGTTGCCACTATGACTGAAATCTCGTTTGCATCTTTTCAATTGGTTTGTCTCTCTGTCTCTCAACTGGCTTAATCATATACTGTTTAAGAAAACCACAGGTGTGGACGCTCAGGCCAAGCAAAGACACAAGCATATACATAACTTTAATACAATGAGAGAGGACAAACGCCACTGAAGTCCTTATAGAAATACTGTGATATTTGCTGATATTTTTCATCTTTTTATTTTTATATTCATTTAATTTTTTTTCCATTCATAAAACACAAATATCTGCCATTTCCTTACTAAATTTCCTCCTGCTTTTGAGGCTTTGTATGAAAAACACATAAAAAGTGATGTATTTACTTCAACAGTCACAAATATCTTGTTTGACTACAGGGTTTTGCTGGAAGTTTTATTTCTGTTTTAGGAGCAGAGCACACACACACACACACATACACAGCTGAACTGGCATTAATTCATCTTCTACTCAAGGCCACATACATTTTAGTTGCATTTTGATGTACAACTAGGGTGACCTGAAGAGGTATCTGCGAGCCCAGCGCAAGTCTGATGGGATGACTCCTGACCTGCCAACCCGCGATTTGTTGACTCTCCAGAGAATGGCTTTTGAGATCACCTCTGGTCTGCTGCACCTCCATGAAAACAACTACATCCACAGGTCAGCCATAACTTCAACTCCATACATTATAAGGACTAAAGTATGAGGCAGTATATCTGGGATAGATACAACCAGGTGGTTTCACAATTGCGTTGTCTTCTCTGCAGTGATCTGGCTCTGAGAAACTGCCTGCTGACTTCAGACCTCACTGTTAGGATAGGCGACTACGGCCTCTCACACAACCATTATAAGGTATATGCTTGTGATCTTCAGTTTAGGACAGTTACTGTAGTATGATCTGAAATAGTTCCATAATACATTTGGTTCAATGCATAAGTGATTGTTATGTTGCTTTGCAGGAGGACTATTACCTAACTCCAGACAAGCTATGGATCCCTTTACGCTGGATTGCTCCTGAGCTGTTGGAGGAGTACAGAGGATCTCTCATTGTTACTGACCAAACCAAAACCAGCAATGTGTGGTATGTTTAGAGCATCACATCTGTTTGCACACTGCTGCTGAAAGATCAGGATCAACAAGCCAGGCTGGTTATGGTCAGTTATGTGTGTAACGCTCTGATCGTCCTGTGGAGTGTCTCTCTTAATATTAATGTTATGTTAACCTCAACTAGGGTCATTACATTGGTTTACTAAGCAGCACTTTAGCTTTGTAATGTTTCTCCAAATACCTAGCTCAGACGCACATACCTTTAAAAAGCATTTTGAACTCGGTTTTGCTGAGGCAGAGTCCATCAGTTTGTCAGCAGTCTCAGTGCCATAGCCAGGCCCAGTAATACCGGAGGGAGTGATGACCTAAAACCTCAGATATTACAAGCTCCACTTTTATGTGTTTTCTTAACCCATATAGTGAAAGAAATGATGGTTTTTAATATAAGGAATATATTTATTATCTGATTCCTTCTCCAAACATATTTTCCATTATCGTATAACATAAAACCCTACTATAATAGCAGACATAATATCTTTTCATCAGTTTTTATATTGTGCATTCTTAGTCTTTTCTGCTTGGCATTGAGAGCTCTGTATAAATAAGGTGTTGCTGTGAAAATGTTGCATAACAAAAAAAGTAACAGGTCTGTGAAGAATAGCCTCTGAACATCTCGGCTTTCTTTGTTCCAGGTCCTTAGGGGTGGTGATATGGGAGCTGTTTGAGTTTGGCTCTCAGCCCCACAGACACCTAAGCGATGAAGAGGTGCTGACCTTTGTCATTCGGGAACGACAGATCACATTAGCCCAGCCTAGACTAAAACTCTCCCATGCTGACTACTGGTCAGTGTACCTATCCACCAACATCTTCATGGAAAATAAGAATATCCTATATTTGCTTCCCTCTGAACTTGTGTTTTGTCTTTTTTTTCTTGCAGGTATGAGATCATGCAGTCCTGCTGGCTACCCCCATCTCAACGCCCTTGTGTAGCTGAGATATTCCTCCTTCTCTCTTCCCTCTTAGCTGCTGAGCGAGGAATGGTGAGGGGGGATGTAAGGGAGGAAGATGAAGAGGATGATGAGTATGAGGACAGCAGAGGAAGGAGAGGGGAGAGTGAGGAGTCATTTGAAAGACGCTGGGACCTACTCCGTCCACCTGCCTTTCAGACTGCAGCAAATGAACGGCAGAGGGAAAGAGAGTACAGCAGGGAAGACAGAGACAACTCCTACCCCCTTCTGGACCCAGTAGGGAACTGTATTACCCCATCTTCATCTGAGCTCGATGATATTTTGACAGTCACTGAAACTAGCAAAGGCCTAAACTTTGAGTATTTCTGGGAGAAGGCTCATGCTAGACGAGGATACAAACCTCTTCCTCCCCCTCAGCCAATCCCAACTGTAAATAATAATCACAGACAGTCTTTGGACACTCCCACTGTGGTCCCAGTCATAAGTGCCCGCAGCCCCTCCCTTGCCAGTGAGTACTACATCAGACTTGAGGAACACACTCCTCAGGATAAGTCACCATCTCTGAAAGGGAAGGCACAGTCCTCTTTCCGATCTGATTCTGTTTGCCCTGGAGACATGGAGCTGGTGGAGATTCGTAGTGGAATGCTAGGAAAAGAGCGAGTCCCTTATTGTTCCTCTGAAAAGTGCCTCCAGACTGTTAGAGCCAGTGAGGTTCAGCTCCAGGTGCCCAACACTGGAGTGGCAGAGTTCAAAGACACTTCAAGCAGAGTGACCGACTTCTCTGTGGTTGATTTAGGGGATGATTCTGAGGAGGAAAAGAAAAAGAACAGTGAGACAGATAAAAAATCATCTCATGTCCCAGTCCTCCCTCCTAAGCCTCGTTCTATGTCCATGTCATCAGCCAACCACCTTCACTCACGCCCCCTCCCTGCCCCTCCACTCATATATAGAGGACTGCCTCACTACACCATGAGTGGAAAAATTGAGACAGACCCACATCACATGAGCAGCTGTCCACCTTCCACCTTTGATCATTTGGGACTGCATCGCTCCCGACAGACTCTGCCCCCATCCCCATCTCTCTCCCCTTCCCTTCCGCCATCGAGCCATCCTATTTACCCCCAGCCACCTCAAATGTGTCCACCACCTCTTCCACCCCACTCCAAATCACAAAGAAGCTGCCCCAGCTACAACACAATTGAAACTTATTGCAGATACAATAAGCCGCAGATGCAGAAATCCAGTAGAGACCCACTATCCTGTGACTTGCCTGACAGAGAGATTGGTACCAGGCATGCAGAATCATTGCACAACTCCAAGGAGACTTCTCATTCCCGTGCAAAAGACTTTGACTCCCCTGTTCGTCGAGAAAACCCTTTGCGCCCTATTTATCGCAACTTACCCCGCCCTCAGACCGCAAACCCTCAACTTGACAGACAGTCATCATCTAGCCCCACCTACTCAGATGAGGATGACTCCCCTTTCACGTCTCCTGAGAGACCCATCGGTGGGACTACTATTGCTCACTCCAGCCTGTCTGAAGATGCAGATCCCGCTGCTGCAGAGCTCTTCTCCAGAGGGATGAAAAGGACTCAGTCTCGCCTCGACACGATCCTGCCTGCCATTTGGAAGGAAGATGCTGAACTTCAGGCTGAACGTGTGGCTGTCGCAAAAAAATCACCCATGCATCTGTTTCTGACAGAGATATCGACTGTGACAGAATCTAGTGATTCCAAGTCGGAGCCCTTATGGGAGGGAAAGAAGGGGGAAAGTGATGCAGAGACATGGGGAAACTTTGTTCTGCCTAACAGAGGGATGCGCCGCTCCCAGTCGCTGATCACAGAGCTGGGCTCAACAGGACAGACGTGGGAACCAGAGAAACATATTGACAAGACAGGAGTTAAGGAGGACAACACAGTCCCTAAAGACTCATTCCCAAAAGATCTTTTTCTCACAGAGATCGATACAGATGTTGATGGAGGATCAGAAAGTGACCCAGTAAAATACCTCTATCCTGCAGGATCCAGATTGAGGCCCTACATCTTTGCTCCAGGCCTTCCTTCATACACTGAAGCCGAGGAGGCTTACTCAAAGGGTATACGGAGATCCCGTTCCCTCCTTTCCGAGATCACTATTGGAAAGCAAAAATCTGACCTACAGCAGCCTGAGAAGGAGCCTCAAAGAAGTGAAATGACCAGGGAGGAGTTCCTGAAAGAGATCCAATCAGCAGAGACCTTTCTGACTGAAATCATATCAAGACAAAATTCTGCAGGACCTCAGAAGGAAACAGAGTTGTCTAATTCCCCAACCCCACTATCACCTGAATACGAGTCCATCTGCATTGACCCAAACTCTGCTCAGACCATCAGATTTCAGTCAGAGAGCTCCATACGAGCATCCAATAAAGGCAAAGATGATGCACAAACAGAGGCCATCTATGCCCAAGTGACAAAGCGTGCTAAAAAGAGCGAGGTAAAGGTTTCCCTAAAGCCTGAGATTCCAATCCTTCAGATAGGATCAAACACACACCCTCTTACATTGGACAGCCATGGACACAATGCTGACCACTGCCAATCTGGGGAGTTTGTATTTTCAGAGATTATGCCCAAAAATGGTTTACTACACAACCAAACACTTGCATGTCAAACAGAGGAGGAGGATGGCCCTGCCTTACCTGCCAGAGGAGAGCAAATACATCTCTTAGCAGAATCTTCTACTGAGTCCACTGAATGTGTTAAAGAATCCAACACTGTGATACCACATGAAATCAAATTGCTTTTCACAAATGAAACTGATGCTCAAAAGGCTGCTGTTATAGGGAATGGAGAGATAATAGTTGAAGACCTACAGGCAACTACTTCTGAGAGACAGCAACAAACATGTGGAAAGACTGATGTCACATCTTGTATTCCCGAGAAAGAAAATAACCACAATGACACAGAAATCATTGCAGCAGCTGAACTGAAGAACTCAAAAAATCTGGCTTCTCAAAGTGTCAACGACAGCTTTAAAGAAGCAAAAGACCATTTATTTCAACATAACGGCAGTGGTCAAGAAAAATACTGTCATGTTACCCAAAAGGAGGTCATGCATGACGCCACTCCAACCACTCCAGAATGGGACCCATCCTCTGATGTCTCACTCGTAACACCCACCGACTCCATGTTGTCACCTATGACCTCCAGCTCAGCTGACTGCCTCACACCTAGTGACTCATGGGTTGGAGGAGGTGGAAATGGTGGGTGGCGGGCTCTGGGAAATGAAACACCACATCGAGACTCTGCCTATTTCTCAGACAGTGACTGGGAAGGGGAGGGGATGAACAGGAGGAGCAATGATGGACTTGTTGTGTCTAGGCCAAGCAATGGTCGAGGAGTTGAACGGGGAATACTGACAGGGATTGAGGAAAGAACTGAAGAGGAGGGAGAGGTGGGAGAAAAGAGCCCTTTAAGAAATAGTATTAGGATGTTGGATAAAAAAGGAGAAACTGGCGAAAAGACAGGTATTACATATCAGAATGCTCCTGAAAATGATATCTCTTGTTTAGGTGATGACAAACATGTTATAAGTAAAGGGCTGGACTCAACACAGAGAGAAGATTCTGGTGTTTTTCACAATGAAATCAAAAAGTCAGCACTGCTTAGTGATGATCGACAGGCTAAGGACTGCGTTGACTTAATTGATAAGTTATTTTCAAAATTAGATGAGGAACCACTGAAAGGGCTTTCAGACAGCAGTAGGTATCCAATAGACAGGCAGTACACACATGGCATCATATCTCAGATAACAGATTGCAAATACCAGGACTCTGCAGAGAATGACTTAAATCTACATTCCAAGAGTCTTACTGAGACAAATATTTTGATTGAGTCTGTGTCTGGCAGCCAGTCAAAAGAATGCATTTTCAGACCAAACATCACAGATTACAATAGTGTTACGGGGACAGATATCGATCTCCCTACACTGAATTCCCTCAAATGTGTAAATGACAGTGTGGCACTGTCCCAAGTTGGTGACACAGAGTCCAGATTATCTAGACTGTACGGCATTCAAGCCAGTGATGCCACGCTTAGAGGGGAAGCAGTGTCAGTAGTTGAGTCAAGCGATGACGGGAAGTATGTTGATGATAAACTGAGTGGACTGATGTGTCCTTCTTGGGGTGGGGATGGTGTTGAAGAGCCTAGGAAGAATGAAGGGAGTCCTGGTTTGGATCACAACGAGCTGGGCCTGAGAAATCTACGTTGCGAGGACATCAGCAAGGATAAAAAGATCACAACAGAGACTGAGAGACAGCTGGCTGCCGCAGAGCTGAGCAATGCCATGAAGGAAAAGTCACCTCTAAGAGGAGCTGCAAGTGGAATAGGCTTTCCTAACAGTTTAGACAAAGATTCTTGCGAGGGTCTGGATGTGAAAACTAAGGAGTTATGGAGCACTCTGCAGGAGGATGATCAGGATCCAGGATCTGGTGTGGTTCGAGGAGAGTTCGACTGCCACCGGTTTTCACAATCAAGAGACCTGCACTTGTGGCCTGATGAAAACGACCAATGGGCCTCTCCAGAGAAGAGGTGCCAAAATATGGAACTAAGATCAGAGTTTTTCTCTGGGTTTAGCAATAAGGCCTGGGAGGTGGGGGAGCGACTGGTAGTGGGTCAGGATTTCTGGGAGACCGAAGAAAACGATGAACTTGCAGAAAGTGAACCTCACCCTGCTGTTTTGGAGGGTTCAAAACAAACGGAATGGAATGATGAAACACAAGGGTTAACTGGTAATCAAAGCATGAGGGAAAAGTGGGAATGTTTTAACCTCCAAGCCGCACAATTAGTAGACATACAGCAAGAGGAAAACATTGAAAATCTGAGAGAAATTGACAGTTTTAACAAAGCAAAAGAAATCTCAGATGTTGAAGTAGAGAATATAGAAATCCCTGAACAAGAAAGCTTAGAGCAAGGAAAGCGGCAGATTCTATCTTGCACAGAAACAGTCGGGGACAGGGTTGTTCAGCGAAGCTCCTCAGAGACAGAAGAAAATGAAAATTTTAAAAAATGGCCCCAAATTCACCCCTGCAGGATCCAGATGGAGGAGGAAAGATCAGCTGAACATGCTGACAGAGATCTAGACTCTGATTTCAAGAAGCTCAGTCACACTCTAGAGAATACAAGCTCAAGTATTTCTATTTGTATCTCTGAAGCTCCTCCTGAGAACTTTTCAGTCCTGGAAAATATTCAGTCAAGCTTAGATTCAGAGGCTGAGATGAGACCCTGGCTTTCAAGTAAATATATAGAGGAAAGCGTTAGGAACGCAGAGGTGGGTTACAGAGACACATCTCCTCCATCAAATCCCATTTGTTGTCCCAGTGACCTTGATGTACAGGTGGAAATAGAGAAGTCATATCCACAGGTTGATAATTTCAGCTCAGTAGATTTTCCAAGTCCCCCACAGAGCATAGACCTTGATGTGCAAGATGATAAACTGGATAGTTTAGACGACTCTTTTCCTAGTCCACCGCCATCTGTTATAGAGGCTGAGGAGTTTATTAGTCCCATTAATCTAGACGACTTTATTGCTAGCACTGAGACAGAGTCGTATATTTCCCCAACCTGCGACACAGACATTTTAGAGTCCCCGCTTCAAGAATCACCAACTGCTACAACTCAGAGTAAAGGGATTTCAGCTAATCTGAACCATCCCTCTGTGCACATGACAGTGCATGATGGGATTAACCTTACCTGCAGCATACAGTGTCAGGATCAACAGAATAACCTGTCGCAGAAAACATCACCTGACCCACCATCCTCACCCCAAGTTCCCCTCAACAATCTCCCAGAATTGCTCATTTCTGAGTGGAAGGATTTAGATGAGGAGCCCCTGGAGGACTTTGAAAAACTGGAACAGCTGTGCTGCATATCTGGAGATGAGGAGGACAGTCTGGGTGACCTTTTCCTGGGGAACCTGGAGCTTCTGGGGTCTTTGAAAAAAACACCTGATCAGAAAGGCAGCAATGATGGTGATGCACGTGAGGAAACATGTAGTTCCTCTATCTTAGAAAGGAGCAGGATAGATTTGAAGGAGGGTGGGATCTCTGATAAGTCTAATAAGCTGGAGGAATCTGCATTACCTGTGATCCTGGATTCCACTGACAGACTGTCACCTCAAGGGCAGAGCAATGGCATACGGTCATCATGCCCAACATCTGATGTGAAAGACCAGGGATCTCTCTCTAAGGTGACAGCAAAGAACGGCCTCATGATGCAGGTGAGCATGTTTTCATGTACCTGTTACTTTTTAATTACCTGTCATAGTTTATTAAAAGTCTTTGTTGCGTACATGTGTTGCTCAGGTTTGTGAGGAGAGGCTGCAGTTCTCCCTCAGTGAAAATGTGAAAACTAATGTGCTCTGGGGGGCGACTGTTAAAGACACCGTCGTGATCCGGCCCTGGGGGGAACAAATCCCAGAGACCAGTGCAGAACTGGTCACTGTGAAAGAGCAAGAAGAGGAAAAAAGGTATGAGGAACGCTCAATAACAAATTTTAAATAGATTTTAAGTCCCGAAATATGATTCTTTTGCCCTGTATGGACAAGATAGGTATTTTTGTGCACAAGATACATAAAAATATGATCTTTAGGGACTTTGCATTTAGCCACAAAGACATGCAAAACACTATTTGCATGGCCAGATACCACATTTTGTGAGAGAAAAATATTTTGGTAAACTGAGCCTTTACATTTGTTTGCCAATGATCATTGATATTGCATGATTAATCAAATAATTTGTGTGTGTTTGTAGCCAAGAGGAGCAGAAAAGTAGGTCAAGTGTTCAGTCTTATATCGACACTGATGATGAAACTAAAGCTGAGCCACTCACTGTGATTGAACAACCTGAGGTTATAACACCTCAGCCCACTGCAAACCAGGCAATGAAAGGTACTGTAATGTTGCTATTTTTGTTTAATGCTGTCACGATGATTAAAGACATAAAGACATTCATATTTAACTGGCATACAATGTGCTGTGGTAAAAAGTAACAAACAAACACTGTATTTATGTACATAATCTAAAATTTGACTATGTCCATTTAATGTTACTTTTAACTAAATATTATTCTTTTTAACTGAATTACATTTATCCGACAACTGTACTAGTTATTTTGCTGATGTAGATTCCTAACATATCTAAATCAACTAATGAATAATGAAGTAAAATGATGTTCCTTATCTGTGGCATCTACACACTGATGGTGTGTAGCCCCAAACATTTGCTTTCTTATTGCTACCAGGTCAAAGGTACATTTCTGACTAAATAAAATGAAATTAAAATTGGAGGTCTTTTTCTTACTGACTGCTCTAATGTGGGTTTTTTTTACCTCTCTCGTTTTTTGTGTCTATACCTTAATCAAAATAGCTGGCCTAAACTTTTTGGACTTTTGCAAAACCAATGATGCACAAGTTAAAAAAATCTTTCATTTCATTTGAAGAGTTTTGCTAAGCAAACTGGTCTGCCAGCGATGGTTTAATGCAAATAATATATAAAAGACAACTGTAATTTCCTGCCCTTGCAAAGGAAAATTAGTTTGCTCTAATTCTAAGTATTTACTTAATTGCATCCCTTGTCTAATTTGTACAAGTAGGTGCTTTTGCTTGCTTCCATTTAGGTATCGATGTGAATCTTGTCAGACACTACTCATAGATAACCGGTCTTCTCTTTTCTCACTTCTACAGCGAAGCTAGCTCGTCTCTCTCTCGCCCTCCCTCCGCTTGCTCTGACTCTCCCTCTTACTCCCACTGGCAAAGGAGGATTTGGAGACGGTGCGATTGGAAATCGGATTGGAAGGCGGAGAGGTCTGTCGTCAGGAAGCGAACCCGATGATGAGGAGGAGGATGAGCAGGAGGACGAAAGCTCCCGGAGGGTGATTGTGGTCACAGAAACAGATGTGGACAAACGCGTTGGGCTGAGGAGTTTGCTGAAGTCACCCAAGGATCCTATGGACAGAGAGAAGGACAGAGGGAGAAATGTGTCCTTTTTTGATGATGTCACCATTTATCTTTTTGATCAGGTATTTCTCATACAAGAAATTAATAGATCCTGTTAGATATTACAAAATAATGCCTAATTGTTTGGTGTATTTGCAACAGGAAACTCCAACTAATGAGCTGAGTACCTCAGCACCCACTAGTCCAGCTGCAGTGTCTGTCAAAAGCACCAAGTTGGATTTGCATGGTAAGTTCATAAAAATAGTAAGTACAACAGTATGAGGTTAGAAGCGCAGTCAAGTAATGACATGTGACATGTTTAATCATGGCTCTGGGGATGAAAATGTCCTTCGGCCACTTTATCTGGATGGAAAAATCTCAACAATCATTCATTGCAATGAAATGAGTCTTACTGACTTAAGTGATTTGGACTTCTCCTTCATCAGGTCAGAGTTTTTCTAAAAATTGTCCAAATGTCTACACACATCTAGAATGCAACAAAGGATTTCCAAATTTTATACAAACATTCATGGTTTTCAGATGATGAATTCTTATGTTTTTATAATCCTCCAATTTCTTGTACCACTACCCGCACCAATATTGGATGGATTGATGTTGAAACTAAACTTTTCAACTACACTCCAAATTAGTCCTTTTCTGCTTTGTCCAGTTCTCACTCTTCCTGCTTTTGCTCTTTACACTACCTTTTTAAATAAGCAATCTAAAAAAACATCCTTATCTAGAAGAAAATTTTGCTCTATGATGTCTCCAATTTAAGAAAAGTTAAGCATATTTCTATTAAAACAATTTTCGAAAAATGTTGCTGCCTGCAGCTTTAAATTTTGCACAGGCATTTGTGCCCCTTCAGTAGTTTCCCAGGCTTTCATTTACTGTAGTCCTATCATCAGATCACAATTTAAAATTTTCAAACACTTTGGATAATCACTAAAACATGCAAACCATTCCCATCACCTCAGCTGTTCTTTGTTGTCTGTGCTAATTGTACTAATATGCTTAACATCAACTGCACTGAGTCACTGTGAACAGTGTTAGGTTCAAAGTGCAGCATCATAGAGTCGCTTGTACAGCTATACACTTTTAATCCTTTAAAATTCTAAAGACAATACAGTTCAAATTAAAATATGTCTTTTTTTATACATATATTACCCATCCCCACCTTGAGCAACAGAATGACATAATAAAATCTACAGCCCCTAAGTCATCCCACTAAAATGGAAAACCCTCAGTTCAACCATCTCATCTCTAAATATGCAGCCAGAATTAATCTTCTGTAAGTACCCCCCTCGACACTGTGACATGTGGAACTGAGCAGAGACATAAATCCAGCGCTCAACAATGCAGGGCTAAGCTGTGTTTCCCAACACATTTTCATTGGCTCCTTTGACTTCCACTCTCCATCTTGTACACTCATCTCATTTCACTGAATAATGAAGGTTTGGGATCATAATTTCCTCTGGGCTCTGCACATAGAGAAATCTAGAAACAGCAGAATTAGATGCTGTCATGATCTTTTGTAGCCTTAAGAGTTCTGACTTCAAGGTCTGTTTACCCTTTGAAATGTGGTTATTTTTAACTGAACACTGTCTGCCGTTTTCAGCTTGGTTATATTAATAGATGTAGATTATTAGTTTATTCTGTGTCCTGTATTCGGTTTAGCTTTAATTTATTACTGCCTATTTAAGTCAGTAATAAAGACAGGGGCTCTAGGAACAGGTCCCTCAAACCAAAAGACACAAAATGACAGTTTTTGTAATTTGTAGTGGCTGTGTAGAAACGTCATCTGAACTTTAGCATTCAGTGGAGATGTGAGTCTGATGAAGTGTTACTGTAGCCTCAGTGTGCAGTTAACAGGAAGATTAACAAAAACAGAACAGCTGTCCTATGTTATAAATAGAACTTCATCAAATTAGCATTGCACTCCTATGAAATTGTTGTTGATGGACAGTTATTTAAAAGTTTAAAACTGGTGCAGCAGTAGCAGGTATAGTGTGTGCTGTGTTAGGTGGGTTCTTTTTCCTTAAAACCTGATTCCTACATTACCCGCAATACAACATGACTGGCTGTACAGCTTTAGGCACAAGCCTCAACCAAAGAAGGGGAGTGGGCTATAGAAACCAGGTTATGTGACTTCTTTCTTCTTCCACTTCTTCTTCAGATTAAATCAATTTTCAGATTTGAATCGATCATCGATTGACCCAAATGATGTCATTAAAGTTTGGTTCTTTGGAATCATAAAGGCTGCAGTAGTTCTCTACAACTTAACATGTTTGAGACATAAAGGTGATAGAACTCAGCTCAGACACAGGCTCTTGCTGAAAGGACTGTTAACTTTTTGGACCCGACATCCTGGGAGGTTGATACTTTCTGTTTTATACATATCGCAATGTGTTACTAAACAGTTGCTTTGCCACTGCTGCCATAAAACTCCACAACTTTCATTAATACTCCCAAAAAATTCAAATAACTGAAACACCAAAACACTAAATCACCCTAAAACCACTTGTCACTTTGTCATTGTTGCCTCACTGCCATCAGTGTCTGTCACATACAAATCAAATCTTTATGGCTTTACACAAATCCTTAAATTGTCTTATTACAATAGTGTGTTTAATTTTCCCTTGGTATTTTTTACTGTTATTTTGCTCTGCTGCTTAAACTCATACATTTCCCTCAGGGATCAGAAAAGACTTGTCCTTCACAGCCTTGTCTGTTGGATTTGTTTTTCTTCTTTAGGGCCAAACATCAAAATCAAAGAATCCAAAAAGAAAGAGGATTTATCAGTCAAACCAAGATCACCTGTGGGGGCCAATCCAGTGACATCGTCACGCTTCACTGTCAGTCCTGCCGATGACCCCCACTTAGTGTGACGTTACCCTCTTGGACTGGACAGTGAATTAACCCCAACAACCAGCCATTCACCCAGAGGCTATTTTTTTACTAAAAGGCAACTGAGAGAACAAGATTCCCGGTTTAAAAGCTGGACACATTCCAGGTTTTACCAGCCACACGACATTGTATGACAGGGGCCGCTGTGCTCCTGCCACTGTTTACAGAGCTATGAAGGTCTTTGGAAAAGGGAGCGTATGTTAGGAGAAGAGGAGCCTGGAGCTTTGTAAAATCTCAAACAGATTTGACAGCTATGCAGTGGGAGTCTTGCTGTGTAGCAGCTTACCTTCTCTTTTTCTGCTTCATTCTGTTGTATTATTCCCCAGGTGCGCGGGGAATGCACTTTCTTTAGTCATTCATCTGTCTGTGTAAACGCTTGGATCCCAGTCCTATTTATTACAGATGTTTTTCATTGCAGTCAGTTGACATTGTAGGCAGCAGTTTTAAACAGAAATTGCTTGACTCCTATATTTAAGAATACACATTTACATTTGTACAAATACCATAATACAAGTGTATACAATATCATTTTAGAACTGTTTACTTTTAGATGTACACTTAGACTGCACGAAAAATGGAACAAGCTCGGTTTCTTTATTCTTTTAAGTCTGAAAAGCTTTCTCTTAAGTTATTTATTATATTTATTTATTATACTGTTTTATTTATTTTTATAAATCAAGTTCTCATGCAATATTTATTTATTATTTGTGTATTTTCTTATTTATTAGCTATTTATTTTATTCCTTTTGTGCAATTAACCTATTTAAACTTAGCTATAATTTTTGGGGGACAGAATGCATCTAGGTTATATCTTCTGTAAGATCTTCATAACAAAGAACTCAAAATATTTTCCCAAACATCTTAATTGCTAAAAAAATATTTTGTATAATTTTACTTGTTAATATATGCCATCTATTTGGAACTATGTCCTGTAATGCTTCATTATTTTCCAATGTTATGAATTTTTATCTTTCATGTCATTCTTTTACTTTGTTTATTAACAGTTAATGTAGCTTAGCATGAAAAAAAATCAAAGCTCTTTATCAGTGAATAACTCAGTTCGTTTGTGTGTCTGTTAATTTTTTTCCATTTTCTACTGCAAAAGTCCATCACGCAGTCTAGTCTATTCGTTTAGTCTGTTTAAATGTTGGTTTAAAATCTGTATTGTTTAAATAATGGTTTTCAAGGGGTAATGTATAAACAAGGGGAAATAAAAACTACAAAATGTGAACCTCTTATTGAACCGTTTCATGATAATAAACCCTATTGTTTTATAATCGTAAACTGCTGCATTTGTAAACAAAATTACCTGCAGAGCACGTTGACTCCATTTCCCATAAAGCTTTGCGGATGTGTCTATGCATTTATTCTGCGACGAACGTAACAACTGCGAACTACAGACTTGGCTAGGGAAACTATTAATAACGAGCTTTGAAATCTTCATAAATCTAGTGCTCTTCGTTAATTTCCTAGTCTGCCGGAGCTTTAACCTTCGAGGTAAGTTCAACCGGCTTGGAAGCTTTCAGTGAGGGAGCCGGCTGCGTACGAACAACGTTTGCTAACCCGAGCTAACGTTAGCTAGCTAGCATTAACGTGGATGAACAGACTTGAAACAGATTCTCTAACATATGTATTCAGTTGGTATTTCAATCAATTGTTCAATCAATTGCATTGCTGATGTTTGAAAGGCTGAAACACCAGGATATTGTTAATATTCATTTTTTTTATTTTTAAATGCAAGCCGTTTTTAAGCAGACATAATTTGGTCACAAAGAATCCCATCAGGATATCTGACATGGGTGATAACTAAAGATTATTGACATTATTTTGCTTGTTATTTGAGTAATGTTAATATAGGACATCGACATGGTACATACATCGTCTGATGACACTTTAATGGTACACACTTAATGGTATTTTTATTGTTCAAATTTCGATCCCACTTTGCAGGTTTGAAAGTCAATCAAACAAAAACGTACAGAATGACTCCTGCCAGTGTTTATAGAAAGTATTTATGTTTACATTAAAGTATATTTTGTGGATAGAATTCCTTAACGTCAGGTATCGGTGGTCATGGGGATTCACTGTCAGAACCTATCTGAGGAGTTTACGGCTCTTAAGCAAGTCATGTTCATATTTCCACATTTTCTGATTGCAGATGTCTCTGGCAGATGAGCTCCTGGCCGACCTGGAGGAGGCCGGAGATGAGGGAGAAGAGGGGCTTTATCCAGAGGGTGAGGAGGGGGAAAGTGATGGAGAGGCAACCCAGGGCAGGACAGAGATGGGGTTGGAAGACATTCCAGAGGAGATGGAGGTGGACTACAGTAAGGCTGAAAGTGTGTCATCTATCGCCAAGCTGCGAAATAGCAAGCAAGTGAGTTATCATAACTCCCTAAATGTGCCAAAATTCCTATGGAAGCTCAAACTTCAATGTGTTTTGAGCAATCATACATGCCCACAGATATGCTTAACATCAGTTGATATTCTTGAATAATACATCTTTTAGATTATCCCTCTGTAATGTTGATGTGTGTTTAGTTTTCAGAGATCATGGAAAAAATTTCAGGATATATTGGAAAGCAACGCAAAAATTCAGAAGGTTGGTGTAAGGCGTTTATGGTGCTCTTAAACAGCTATTTCTTGTTCTGTGTTGTGTATTAATGTATATTTTACACATGTTTAAGCTTTTCTACAACATTTAATTTAGGTCCAATGTTACTCACGGATTGAAATACATATAGTTCAGCTCTGTTCTTTTCTTTTAGTCTCAGGCCCAGTTGAAGCTGATCCAGAATACAGACTGATCGTAGCAGCCAATAACCTTACAGTGGAGATCGACAATGAGCTCAGTGAGTTTGCGGTTCCTGTTTGGTATGGATACATCCAAAGCGTCAAGGATTTAGTTCTGTTTTGAATAACCTGACTTGTCTGTGTGTCTCCTTTGTTTTCAGATATCATTCATAAGTTTACCAGGGACAAATATTCCAAAAGGTTTCCAGAGCTTGAGTCTCTGGTACCTGATTCTTTAGATTACATCCGTACAGTCAAGGTGAGAGACGTTACTCAGATTTATATAAAAAAAACTTATTTCAGAATAAAAATATGAAGGCCAGAGTTGCTTTTGTGCTGCATGCTTGACTTTCTGTGTCTTTTAGTTTGACTTAAGACAGATTTTCTTTTTCAATTCTTCAACATGTGTACAAAAGGCAACAAAAATTAAAAAGCCCACTTTTCTTTAATAGTTTATGGGTTAAAGTCTCAAAATTTGAAGCTCCTTTCTGCTATTTACAAAGCTAAAGTGTAATGACTGAAGAGTTTATTTTATATTATGAAATTACAATTATTGATGGAGTAGATGGTAAAGTAAACCTTTTAATATTTTTACAGTTTTTACAACAGTTCTTTGCAAATATTTACATGTTATTTTATGATGTTGTTTGAACATTGTGTGACCCTAACTTTGGTTCTTATTAAGGAACTGGGGAATAATCTGGAGAAATGCAAGAACAATGAAACCCTGCAGCAAATCCTTACCAACGCTACCATTATGGTTGTGAGTGTCACAGCCTCGACCACACAAGGGTAAGTCCACAGAATGGCATCCTTACTGTCACACCTGAAGATGATTGGGCAACTCCTCGATATATAATGGTTATGGTATTTTCACTTTTGTGAATTTTTTTTTTTTATTTTTTTTAAAGGTCAATGCTAACTGAGGATGAGCTGAAGCAACTGCAGGAGGCATGTGACATGGCTCTGGAGCTAAACCAGTCTAAACACGGGATATACGAATATGTAGAGTCCAGAATGTCGTTCATTGCCCCGAATCTGTCGATCATAGTTGGCGCGTCAACGGCTGCAAAGATCATGGGTAAGAGATGAGCAGTGATGAGTTTCTGTGAACAGTCTCTGGTAGAACTCTATGGATTTGCTTTTAATATACTTGCTAAGGTTTGGTGATTTAGATGGCCTTTCTAAATAAAAGGTGTTCTTTTTAATATTGCCCCCTCTCTTGCTTTTCTGTTTTGTGTTTTTTTTTTTTCCCCAGGTATTGCTGGCGGCCTCACTAACCTCTCAAAGATGCCGGCTTGTAACCTGATGCTGCTCGGAGCTCAGAGGAGAACTCTTTCTGGTTTCAGCAGCACCTCCCTTCTGCCCCACACTGGCTTCATCTACCACTGTGATGTTGTGCAGTCACTACCACCTGTCAGTAAATATATGTACATAAACAATATCCAGCTCTGCGTTGCAGGGTTTCTGTTAGGTAACAGCTGGTCTACATGTGTGTTTTCAGGACCTCAGGAGGAAAGCAGCTCGTCTGGTGGCTGCAAAATGCACTCTGGCTGCTCGAGTGGACAGTTTTCATGAAAGATCAGATGGCAAGGTGAAAAACCAAATCAGTATAGACAAACTAATTGGCATATTTTAATATACACTGGGATGTAAAAGCCTAAAGCCAAATTAAAAATCAGTTTAAGTTTCAGTTTAAGGATTTAAAATAATCACATTTTTATGAAGTTTAAGCACAAGAAATCCGATTCAAACATTTGTGGCATTGACTATGTGAAGTATGCACTCATGTGACACTGACTTGCTTGATCAAGTAACTCAACAGCTGCCTTTGTTCACCTGTTATGTCTGTGTCTAAGTTATTTAGCAGAACGTAGCTTTCTAAGCATTGTGACTGTTGAAAACACGGCATGGCAAAAACCTGGCCACAGTACACGTAAATGACGTGTACTTTTTAAACCTTTTAAAAAAATGTTTACTTTTTTTTTGTAGTGTTTGAAATGCTAATGAAATTCTGATTTCATCTTTCATTTTTATAGGTTGGTTATGAGCTAAAAGAAGAGATCGAGAGGAAGTTTGATAAATGGCAGGAACCTCCACCAGTGAAGCAAGTTAAACCACTGCCAGCCCCACTGGATGGACAGAGAAAGAAGAGAGGAGGAAGGAGGTACAGCACATGTCAGCTGATGGGTAGACTGACAATAAGACATGTAAAGTGCAATATAGGAATGTTTCAGCCAAAATGCATTCAATCTTATTTTTTTTTTTTTTTAATGCAAAGGAGAGGTGACAAATCACCTGTTAAAATAAATTATTTAATTTATAACAACAAAAGTCAGACTGTATAACTAGCTGCACTGCTTTTATCTCTGCTCCTGAAGGTATCGAAAGATGAAGGAACGTCTTGGACTGACTGAGATCCGGAAACATGCCAACAGGATGACCTTTGCAGAGGTCAGTGTTAATTTTTTTCTGCTGCCTTTAATTTTAGTTTTATTCAAATTTCATGTGTGCATTTTTTTGAAATTCTTAAAAGTATGGTTGTTAAAATCAGTGTCACAATCTTCTGATCTAATCAATTTGCAAAAACGACTTCTCACTTGAAGGACACTATTTGCTATAATGTTCACAACAAGAGTCCTTATTTAGACTCTTTCTCCAGCACTCTGAAATAACAGAATCGTTTAATTTTAGGACATTGAACCCCCCGCCCCCCTTTTTTAAAAAAACATTACTGTACAATGGGCTAAAGAGGCATCAGTAGTGAGGTTTTGAGCTGAATCTATGATTTGTTGCAGATTGAAGACGATGCATATCAGGAGGATCTGGGCTTCAGTCTGGGTCAGCTGGGGAAGAGCGGCAGTGGACGCGTCAGGCAGGCTCAGGTTAACGAGGCCACCAAAGCCAGAATCTCCAAATCCCTCCAGGTAAGCCCAGCCATGACAACCTTCATCAGTGGGACTGCTGATGTATTATTTGTATTAATTTCTAATGTGTAACACTTCTGTAAACAGAGGACACTGCAGAAACAGAGCATGACATATGGAGGAAAGTCGACAGTCAGAGATCGTTCCTCAGGAACCAGCTCCAGTGTAGCATTTACTCCTCTACAGGTAAAAAGAAAAATTCTCGTTTATGGAATATCCTCTGTGTGCACTGTGCAGGTTTATTTTGGCAAACACTTGTTCTGCTCGTCTGCAGGGGCTGGAGATTGTGAATCCACAGGCTGCGGAGAAGAAGGTGGCTGAGGCCAACCAGAAATATTTCTCTAACATGGCAGAGTTCCTCAAAGTCAAGAAAGAAAGTAAAATGTAAACACACAGACATAACACACCATCATCCTGCACATGGACATTTGAAGTCAACACATCCGAGTGATAGTTTCATCCTGTATTTAGTTTTTACTTTTGTTTTAATAAAATGTATCAACATTTCATTTTGCATTAAGTTTGTTTACATACTTACATCACCTACTAAGAGCTTTAGGTTCATACGTTTTAATTACCAGAACTGAGCCAATTTTCTACATTTATAAAACACCTGAATTAAAATTCCTATAGGAATGACAGGAATGTACACACATTGTCTTAATTTCTTAAAAGTATTTATTGAAATTGTACAATCCTGTTATAACCCTGTTTTATGACATCTCCCATGCAGAACTGTGATGAGGAAAAAATGTAAATAAGTCTTAAAATTCACATTTTAGCAATTTCTTGACTAACCTGCCCTTTCTTAAAACCTTTAAAGCCCAAAAATAGAATCTATAAAAGGCAAATCTCTCAACTTTGCTGCATTTGCCTTTTTTCACATAGTTATCCTCCCTTCTCCAAACAAAAGCCTGAAAACTTTTCACAAACATTTTAAATGCAGGTTGCTTAAATGGAAAAAAAAAATCAAATTTATAACACTTTCCCATTCAAACTGCCATAAAAGGTGGGAGCTACACCACATCAGACCCAGAATGGATTAAATTGTATTGTTCCTTGTAACACACGAACAAGACTTTTCTCATTGGACCCACAAGTTAAATGTACCACCAGAATTTCAGGAATGGTGTTTTCACTCTACATGTAAACAAATTTGTCAGTGCATGTTGACTGTATTGGGTTCTCCCTTAAAATACCAGGTGGTAAATTGAACACAGTGGATTTATGACAACAGAATAGGATTAAACATGAGAAGTTGACTCACATCAAACTCAAATGTTGGAGGTGACTTTTGGGTACAGGTACTTTGTCAGTGTGGCCTTTGGCAATGACGATTCCTCAATGGTCCAAGATTCAAACATCACTTAGATAAATGTCTCAAACCCTACTTTTAAGATGTATTTTACAAGCTTATTTGTCACAAACATTAATGCGCCATAATAATGCATTTTTGTTGACAGGTTAACTTAAACACTTTATTTGTAAAGAGAGGGAGTCAGAGACCAGTTCAATTGCATAGCAATTTAATCCATGTCCAATAAGGACTCTTTCCCTGTCACAGGAAGAGGCCCTGTGGTCACTCTCAATCAGCGTTTTAAATTGATCAAGACAATATCAATAAAACTATTGATAACCGCTCACTATCTCCAATAGTGACCATATTCAAGAGGCATCGTAGGGTCTTAAAGAAGCCGTTCCTACACACCGTGACTAAATGTCCACTGTACGTCCCCCATTCTAAACCACCAAATTACAGTAAATACAAGATGGGCAGTTTACCAAACAATCAAATTCAAGGTTTGTATCAAGTCAAAGGTTTCCAGGCTCATGTTGGGTAGGTGGTACAGAGAGTCTTTTTGAAACGGAGAAAAGAAAACAAAAACATGAGAAACATGCATGGGGTAGGCTTTCCTAATGCCACAAACTGAGTGTGCACACAGACAGGCACAAACGCAGATCCCTAATGAGATCCCTCCCAGCTCGTGCAGCACGCTGCATTTGATCAGGCCCATAGGGCATTTGTGTCAAATGCAGAGCGCTACATGAGGAGCAAGGGCTTCACGTTGAGATGCAGCCTATACAAACACCGGTCTCCGTTTCAGGAGAGGATTTCTACTACACATCACAATCTCTATCCACAGTTTGGAGTTCAGTCTCGGAATGTCAACAGCAGCACGTTTTTGTCTCTCTGTCCTTTCTCAACGCTCCGTCCGTCACTGTAGGTCTCTGTCTTCGAGGTACCTGTACTCGAAAGTGAACCCCTCCTTCTTTCTCTGGCCCCATTTTTCATAGTCAAAGTAAATGTAAGTGCCCTAGAGAAGAGCAGATTAAACAGCCATTAAAAAACCCAGACCACACCAACAAACTGCGAGTCCACCTACAAATGTTAGTGATCCGCACCTGTTCAAACTCGTCAGTGATCGTCTTGGGCTCCTCGTGTCTCTGGAACCACATCATATACTTTGTGTGAAATCTCCACGACTGTTTCTTTAGGGCCTTGGCAGACAGATACTGAGCCTTGGTACCCTGAGGGTGGGACATTAAAAACCTTTGAGCTTTAAAACAAGACTTGTAGAGCTGATGAGAGATAAACATTATCGACAACAGTGAGTAAATATACAATTTGTCAGCTGTGTGTGTTTTACCTCCAGGTAGTAGAAAATGAAAAAGAGAGTTTCTGTGGAGAGTCTCTGGTAGAACTCTATGGAATCAGAGTGGTGTGGTGGTATCTGATGATGGAAAGGCAAGGTGGGACATGGGTTCCTCATCAGGTATTGCCTTAAGGAGAGAGGCACAGATGGTTACAAATCCACAATACAAAATGATCAAAGATCCCCTCTGTGTTGTTTACATAAATTCAAGTTAGAAATGCACACTAGCATCTAAACAACCAGATCCATAAATTAATCCATAATGCATGTTAATACTGACTGACTAAATGTTTAAAGGGAGTGTTGTTTGGAAAAATAAAAGAGAAAACTGTAATGGCCTATTTTGATATAGGTAGAAGTGTATAGGTCATGTAATAGAGACTTAGTTGTGATATTGCTGTGATAACAGAATAAAAATATGCACATCCACTGTTAAATTTACATTAAATTACTTTTATCAAAAATTATTTTAATGTCCAGATGTGCTGTCAAAAGTCTTCTGCTGTCAGACTCATTGAATATTCTGAGAACAGTTCAGAGATGTTCAAGCCTTGCAGAGAGGGGGCCAGACATTTGAAATTTGTTATCATGATTAGATACTCACTGGACAATTATTAGGTACAGTTGTTCAACTGTCCCATTAGCCAATCATGTGAGAGTAATTCACTTTTTTGGGGGCATATTCAAATTCAACATTAGAATGGGGAAGAAAGGTGATTTAAGTGACTTAAATGTGTTCTGAGTATTTCAGAAACAGCTGAACTACCATTACAATCATCTTTATGGTTTAAAAAAGATGGACTGGAAAAGGGATAAGGCATTATTTCCACTGGGTGATATTTTCTGGGCAAAAAAAGACTTGTTGATACTAGCGTTCAGAGGAGAACGGCCTGACTGGTTCAACTCCACAACTTAAAATAATCTCTCATTACAACCAAGGTGTGGAGAAGAACATCTCTGAACACACATGCCTGACCTTGAACAGCAGATGACCCTGCCAGGTGCCTCTCCTGTCCGCATACTAAAAGGAAACTGAAGCTACAATTTGCAAAGACTCACCAAAGCTAGACAACAAAAGATTGAAAAACGTCGCCTGGTCTGATAACTCTGCTGCTTCAATATTTTGGCAAGACGGTCAGAATTCAGTTTGAACAACATAGAAGCATGGATCCATCCTGCTTTGTTTGAAGGGTTCAGGCTGATGGGGTTTTCCAAAGTTGTGAGGATTATTTTCTTTCACATTTTGGGCCCCTTAGTATGAATGGAGCATTGAATTTTTGGGGTTTCGTTGTTTACCATGTCCATTCTTTTACGACCAACCAATATGTACCAATCTTTTTAAGGCTACTTCCACAAACAAAGCTAAAATCATCTCAAAGATGTTTCGTAAACGTGACATTTTTTACTGTACTGAAATGGCCTCACTGCAAGAGTCTTTGGCATGTGGCCAAACAGGAGATTTGCATCATAGATATGCAGCTAACAAATCTGCTGGAAATGCATGATGCTGTCATGTCAGCTTAGACCAACAATCTCTGTGAAATGTGTCCAGTGCCTTGTTGAATCTCTGCCATAAAGATTTAAGGCAGTTTGGATCCAGCCCTTTACTAGCAGAGTTTACATAACGAAGGGGCCCGTGTTATCACTAACAAATTTATTATTGTGAATTATGAAAGCCATTTGTGCATACAGTGGGAAGAAAAGTATGTAAACATTTTGGAATCTCACAGCTGTCTACATTAATTTGTCATAAAATGTGATTTGATCTTCATCTAAGTCAAAAATACTGAAATATAAAGTGCAAAAAAAATTCAGATTTTTCATGTCTTCATTGAATACACTCATTCAACATTCAAAGTGGCAGTGGAAATAAAAAATAAGTGAACCCTAAGAATTAATAACTGGTTGACTCCCTCCTCCTTAGCAGCAACGACTTCAACAAGGCGCTTGCTGTAGCTGTTGATTAGACCTGCACATTGTTCAGGAGGAATTTTGGCCCATTATTTCCGGCAGAACTGCTTTAGCTCTTCTTTGGACGTCTCATGTGTCTGGTTCTCTTCAAGTCATTCCATGGCCATTCTAAAAGGTGGATTTAGTTTTTCTGAAGCCACTCTGCTGTGGCCTTGGGTTGTTGCATTACTCAACTTTTACAGAGTTTCAGATAACGTAATGACATTACCACATTGTCCTAAATAATATTTAAAACACTTTGGAATTCATCTTCCGCTTATTGGCCGCAAGCTGCCGATGTCATGATGCAGGAAAGCACGGAAAAATTATTTCTACACCATACTTTATGATTGACGTCTTCAAGATGATATAAAGAGGCCTTTTTACGCCAGATGCAGTGCTGTGTGTTCTTTCCAAATAGTTCAAGTTTAGTTTGATCAGTTCACAAAACAGTTTGCCAAAACCTCTACATTTGTAGATCATTTGATCGATCGTCTATGAAATCACATTGTAATCTTTTCCAGGTTTATGTAAATCAACAATTCTTGATTGTAGATGCTCTGAAAGCTCTTTTCAATCAGGCATCGATCACAAACGTGTATTCTTCTTCAGCAAACTTAAAACGTTTTAATAGTTTCTATCAGTCAAAGTAGTTCCAGTCCACACCTCCAAACTCAACTTTCTTAACAAGCCTCCAGGTATGACACCTGACTCCAATTAGCTTTCTTGAGGTCATTAACTCGAGGGTACACATACTTTTTCCACTGCCATTTTAAGTTTTTAATGAGTGTGTTACTTTTTTGTGTTCTTATTTTAGGCACATTGTATTTGTTAATACTCTACAAATTAATGCAGAAAACCATGAATTTCCAAACGATCACATTCTTTTTCTTGCCACTGTATTTGTGCTTATGCATTTGGTGTAAAACCAAAAAAATATTTGGAAAGAATGGCTGCAAAAACTGTGATGTCTTTACCTGATCCTTTCAGAGTCAGAGGGGTGTGGCATGTGTGTCCATGCAGCCTCCTGCATGGCCTGCTGGTAGAGCTGGTCTTTGGGGAGAGGGGTGGGTCCCAGTGGGCAGACACCAAGTGAGGGAGGGATGCTGACCTCTGACACGGATGGCTGAGGGGCAGCAGGTGTGCCAGGTGCTGCAGATGAACCAGAGAAGATATCTATAGGACAAAGAAAAAGTGACAGCCTTGATAAGTTACACAACTATTGACTCTCCAGGCAATCTCTTCAAAAACAGCCTCATGCTCTCTTCAATAACATTTTTATTTAATTATACCTTTTCCTACTGTGACTCTAGTCACCAAGCATTTGCTAAATTGTAGCTGCAGTTGGGTTGCAACTGGCAAGTATGCTGATGATTCTTAAATGAACAGATAAATTGACGTATTTAACACATTAGGGCACTTAAATTGACAGATAACTGATTTGGTCTACAAAAACTAACCAAAATAAATGTAAATCACAGGTTACCAGACCCAAAGTCTTACATAATCTGGCTACAACAATGATGATACAGATTTAAACTTTTGTGTTAACAATACAGTAACCACCTGATGTGGCGGTGTCCTTCCTAACAAACATTCCAAACCAATGATTAATTGGAAAACATTTGGAGAGGTAACTGGAGTAAATGCATTTGCTTCTTCCTCAGTAACTGGTAAAACTAGTAATGCTATGTGACAGCTGATAATTTTTTGTAAATTTGTGTAGAAATTATGTCTGACCTCTGTCCGTTAGGTGCAGGTTGGGAATCTCTGCATCCAGACCTGATACCAGTGCTGCTCTCTCAGCCATTGCCTTCAAAGAACTGAGAGGCTCGGGAGCCTGAGGATAGGACAGAATAGGGACAACATGATAAGAAAGTGAATGATTAGTATTAAGGAAATTTAAGTTGAAAATAAAAAGGAAAACCTGCTCAAGATTCAAAAAGTTTCTTAGCACTGGTAATGAACTCTCACCCATTACCCAAGGTTTTGGATTTTTACAGTGTTCAACACTGCCTTTTTCTTGTTTTGGTACTATATAATCTTTGGCAAGTCCAAAGATATCTTAGCATTTTTACATTTTTATGTTGGAGCACTGTTGGATAAGTGTAGGATTCTTTGGTATCAGTGTGGCCCAGAACAGAGGTTGTGGGCAGCCTCAAATCTCTTAAAAATGCAATTTACAGATAAGCATGGACATCATCCAGTCATGCACCAATCAAAAGTCTACCCTTGCCAGCACACCCATTTGGTAATTTGCAAATAATCAAGTAGCCTTGTTAATTATCAGAACCTCAGTTTTAAGTGAGGAAATTGATGCTAGACAGTTTAATATTCACATTGCTCAAATACTGGCAGATGTGGAAGTCATAATGTGATTTTATTCATAGAATAATAGCAGATACATTACAGTGAAGTGTTGATTAAGCTTTATATTTTAGACCCTTATATCCTTCTCATAATCTCAACTAGTTATGTTTTTTTCATCCTCTAAGCTACATGCTGCTAAACCTCATTGTAAAATGGATTGTTCTCATAGCAAATTGTGGCCATGCAATTACACATCCAAGTCCCTCTGACAAACATCTATGACCAAAGGCATTTTTCAGTCAACTTATCCTAAATAAACATTGCTGGCTTACCTTGAGGCCCTCTGAGGCCTGTGTGTAGGAGTGGGGCCCGTTAAGAAGACTCCCTCCTCCAGGTGTGCTGTCTGAGAACGAAGGGGACGGAGAGCTGGGAGGCAGGGTAATGGAGCTGATTAAGCTGGGGCCGTTGTCCATCCTGCACCCAAAACAGTGGGGTTAACATTAATAGTCTAACGAAGTAACCAGTGTTTGAAAAAAAAAAAAAAAAAAAAAAAAAAAAAAGGATGTCAAGTTTCACTGAATAACTTACGGCTGACTGGTTGAAGAACTGAGAGACGAGGGTTGGCTGCTTTGTGACTGGCTCGGTGTGCTTAGAGCTGATTCTGTGGAGCTCTCCGCCACTACAGCACTGTAACCTGAGAGCAGGTGAAGGAAATGCCAGAATAAGAAACCACTTTACATAGTAAACTCTTTATACACATTTTGAAACAGACAAACAGTCACATAAGTACAGATGTTGACATACTTGTGCTTCCATTTTGCTTCAGTCCACTTGGTGGTCTGGCAGGAGCAGAATTAACCCCTACTCCAACTACACTGATGCTCCCCCCGTTGCCTCCCAACATGCCAACTCCTCCAGAGGTACTGCTGATAGAACTCGGGGGCCCCTGAGAGCCACCAGGGGCTACACTTTGCCCAGGAACCAGGCCCAAAATACTCCCACTCAAAGAGCTGTGAGCTGGGCTGGAGCCAAGCAAACCAAGCCCTGTGCCCGCCCCATTGGTGGTGACTCCACTGGAGCCAGAGGTGGGGATGGAAGTGCTGCTCTCTACTGAAATGCTGGACTGGGTGGTGCTGCCCAAACCCAAGCCTCCTGATGCGGCTGCCTGAGCGTAAGGGGCAGGTGTGGAGCCTGAAATTAGCCCTGCCATTGTGTTTAGAGGAGAGGGGTGGCCACCTAGGCCCAAACCAGACAATTGGTTGGCACTGCTGGTCCCGTCAAGCCACCTTTGCTCAAACCTAACCCCAGCCCAAGTCCTAAACCAGATGCTGAAGTGGGTCCAGATATAGACTGAGACTGAGAGTTGGGAGCTGATGAGCTAGGTGTGCTGGGTGTAGGGAGAGAGGGGGCAGTGGAGGCTGGCAGCAGAGGGTTGCTGGTTGGGCTGGGGGTGTTATTTGAGGGGACAGAGGGTTTTGTCTGAGGTGGCTGCTGCTGTTGCTGCAGTGGTTGGTTCGGTAGCTGAGGTTGCTGCTGTTGTTGTGCAGGTTGATGCTGATGTTGCTGCACCGCGCTGCTGAAGCTTCCTATTAGACTGCTGCTTGGTGGGACTGCAGGAATACCTCCGACAACACTTGCCATGGACACAAGGGAGGAGGACGAGGAGGACCCCGAGGTGGTAGAGGAAGAAAAGGAAGATAGCAAAGATGGGGTGCCATTCTTCACAGGTGACTGGAAATGACAGAGCACCAGAGATAAACATTTCAGACAAAACGTTCCAAAGGGCTAATGCAGCAGTACAAAGTTTATGAGGAGCAAAGTTGACTGTATTCCTTTGAGGCCCAAGAATGCATATGTTACAACCTTTATCAACTATGTCTCCAACCATGGTCCCACAGAGAAAATGGGTTCCTTTCAAGTGCCTGAGAGGCTAAAACTGATCGGCCACAGTGACTCTCCAGGACCAAGGATAAAGACTGCTGCACTAAACTGTTCATCTATTGACAGCACAGATGAGAACCTCTCACCTGACTAACTTCACTGTCTGTCGATCGTCCCCTTTTCTTATCGTCCTCTGAGTTCTCCTATGGAGGAAAATCCTTTATGACAATGCACTTTTCAAATGTTTATTCAGCATAGCAGCCAGTGGATTATAACACAAATTGACTTAAAGTAAAAGTATTTGAAAATGTTTGAAAAGAGATGAATATGTGCAAAATGTTTCAACCAGCGTCCCTTTAAAACCTGAATCAAAACTTTTATTGACATCAGGACAAGAACTTACAGCAGTGCAAGTTGCCGGTGATGGTGGGATGGGAGAGGAAGATGGTGGTGGAAGTAGGAGTGGAGCTGGAGTGGAGATACATCTCATCTTCCATGGTACCCTGACCTGATGGAGAAGTCGCAACTAATGCTGCAGCTACAAGAGAGAGACAGGAGAGAGGGTAGTGTGAGATGTTGACAAAACTCCTCCCTTATATCTGCTGTCTAAAGGAATAAAAGCATCATTATAATATGCTGCAGTGCTCTACTCACGGATGTCTTCCAGGTCTAAGTCGTCATACAGGAACTCATTCTCTTCAAAATCTGGGTCTTGGGAGGAATCAATGTAGTATTCAACATCATCCTTGATCTTCTGAATTGCATCAACTGGTACAGAGTCATTGTCCAGCATTCGTAAAATTGTCTCCAACATCCGAATGTGGAATCTGTGCCTCTCAATTAACCTCTTCAGTTCATCAATACGATCTTGCTTCTAAATAACAGAGGACACAGTTTATCATTTATCATAAAATATAGATAGGAATGGCTGCACCTTTTTGTTTGTAAAAATAAATGTTTAAAAAGAATGAGACAGGCTTACCTCTTTATCACCCTTCTTCTTTCGTGTCTGAACTGAAAGAGATTCCACCTCACTTTCAAACTGATCCACCTGCATGTTGAGAGTGTATATTGTATTCTGTGGGTGAGAAATCAGAACAGATGTGTTAATGGATTTAAATAGAATTGTTTAAATTAAGAATGTTATTTTGAGTTTTATAATAACAGTGGGTTTATTACTGTTAGCCACTGTCCCGTTTCCTCCTTTTCCCTCTGAGCTGGATCCACTTTCTGAGCGAGACCCAAGCCTTCTTTAGAGTAGGCTTTGGTTTTTGTTTCACGTTCCACCACCTTGAACCGCTCCATTTGCTAAGTAAACAAAAATTCCACAAGTCTTAATTAGTGTTTTCATATGAAAAAAAGGAAAAAACTAACAAATAAACAAAAAAAGTTGTACCGTCTCTATCAGTTTGCGGTTTTCGACTAGCTGCCTTTTGTCTTTTATCTCATTTGAGGCCACCCATGTTTTAATTTGATCCCTCAATCGCTGAAAAGATTACAGTAAAAGTATTAAGAAGACATTACCCATTTCAAATATGCATGCAGTTGATCAAGTGAACAGATCAAGGTATTTTTCGGTAAACTGTTTTACCTGTAGTTTTTTAATCTCTTTCTTGAGGTCAGCCTCATATTTTTCCTTCTGGTTTGCATTGGCTGCATTGTGGAGCTAAAATATACACAAACAGAGGAGGCATTGTTAAGTTTCACCAGACCAATTTCAGAAAGTATTAAAAGTATTAAAGAAATGGAAGAGAACATCTCATACCTTCTGCCAAATATCTTCGAACTGTTCTACACCTTCAGCTACTTTTTTCAAACATCTATCAATCTCACCTGCAAAAGATGGGAGTCCAGTATCATAACATATACAGCCGAGCAACATCATACATGTCTGTCTGTCTGTCTCTCACACACACCACATGCACAACCTCATTGCTCTCTGTGCAGGATCCCATGCAACAGAACCGATTACCAACTGTTAAACCACCTGCCTTACCTTGAAGTTTTCTCTTGTCAGCCATGGCTCTGACTACGACAATGTCCACATTCCGTCTGTCACAAAGTTAGCTATGTAAAGAAACCAGAACGTCTTTTAGTACATCGCTTATAAAACAGAGAAATCCCGTCAACGGAAACTTCTCTATTTCGGCTTCCAGATAGTAGAACTCACGTTACGTCCAGTTAGCTGGTCAGTTAACACAAGCTGCACGAATAACGATATTACTTCACGATTTAAAGCCACTTCCAAAAAGAACTTTATACGACCACTTTTCTATTGTTATGTTTTCGTTAACGGAGACGATCATGCTAACGTTTCCAGTAGGACTGACCTGGTTGTCAGCTAAAATTAGCCAGCTAACGTTAACACTAATGCGTTAACGCTAGTTGGTTAGCTCGTTCACATCGCTCGGTTACAAACTGCCCCGTTTAAAAACAAGTACCACGTAGCATGTAAATGGTTACACGTCATATTCATGCATCATTATTTTGGGCTCCAGTAGAGCTTTATAATGTGGTTTGCATTGTGAAAGGCTCAATATATCAGAATCTGTTCTAATCGCTAACCTGCTAGCTACTATCGCTAACTGTCTATCTAGCTAATGTATAAAATGCTAGCTAGCAGCTTAGCTAGCTAAATTTAGGAAAAAGGGAAACTGGGTCAACCCCAGCATTTACATTTTTACTTGTTTACGACATTTACCTAGGGTATGGGCTTTCGTTTGACTTTTTTCAAGTACAGCCAAAACTAATTCCAGAAAGTCTTCTTTACTTCCAAATTGTGTTTTCTTTTCGACAAGCTCGCTCACTGTAATGTAGCTGAAGATGGACGGTAGCTAAAATCCCACCTTCTGCGTTTGGAACCCGCCCCAAATCCCATCCGCGGCATCTGATTGGACATAAATCACGTCTTTTATCGCGACACTTCCTCTGGCCTGAGCGCCAACCTTCGGTTCAGCAGCCGGGCGTAAGGACCCAAAATCCAAATTGCCATTTAAAATATTCTTTTTCTGAAACATTTAAAAATCAAAAACAAATTTTCTAAATATTTAAGGAGTTGTTAAATTCAGATTTACTCATTTAATTCGTGCTGATGAAAAGTAACTGATCCCAATGACAAAAGAAAACGGCAGCGTCTAAGAAAAATGTGAATCAAACCCCGAATTTCGGTGGTGTTCTTTTTTTCTTAAAAAAAACGTCTGTGAGGTAAAATAAAATGCATTTACAAAACTTGTTTTTTTTTATTTCAGTCTAAAACTAATACATTTTATTTATATTTGAACCATTTGTTAATAAACATAACATAATAAACATAAAACATACCCAACTAAGCTTTGGGATCAGTTGTTAAAGTTTAAACTGTCGATGAAGATGTAAACAATAATAAACATAATACAATTTTTATCTGGTTCTGATTAACACCACTTAAAACAAAATACACACGTTTTCAAATCAATTAAAAAGAACCAAATATAGGTTTACAATAATAAAATGAGTAGCGACTCACTTGTGACTTGAAATTCTATTGAAAATCAATTATATCCACAAACATATTTTTGACAGTACCTACATTTTCTACCTTTCTTTAATTGCATCTTGGTTGCCAGATCTTAAGGAAGCAGAACTGCTCATGACAATGTGCATGATCTGCCACTGGATAATTGTGACATCAGCTACAAAACACATAAACACATAATATGCAGAAAACATATGTACTGTGTGTATCAGATAAGAAACAATTAGGGTTTCTTTTATATGAACTCTGAGTGTTCAAGTGAAACCACAAACAGTGATAACCTGTCTCAAAAAAGGCAACATACAGGAGCTTTTGAACCATGAAAGAAACTGGGTGCTCATTAGTCATCCAGTAACATCCAGGACAGTGCAATGATCAGTGAGAGAGAGACGTTGGGCTGGGGATTTCTCCAAAATGTGTGTCTGCCATCATGTCTTGTTCAGTCTGGAAACAGAAGCAAAACCTCACTTAAAACAAAATCGAGTTTTCTGGCATCTACCCACAGCTACATTTCATACACACTCAAAAGAAAATTGTAGGAAACTGATCATTGTCTAAACATATCACAGATAAATGGGCAACAATAGAGCAAGAGAACTTTTCACATTTAGTACCTGTGGATCTTTATCCTTGTCTAGCCTCGGAATTCGATGCCTCTTCTTTTTGGTCCAGAATTATGATGCAATGCTGCAGATGATGTGGAACCAGAAAGACCATTGAGCCGGTCATCCTCTAGTACAGCAGGTGGATCTAAATGGGCTGCAGGCTCCTCCTAAAAGGACATGCAATAATGAAAAATATAAATGGGGCGGCTGTAGCTCAGTTGGTAAGGCCCACAGGGTCACTGACTTGATCCCTGGTCCCTCCCGGTGCATGTCGAAATGCCCTTGGGCAAGACAGCAAACCCCTAAGTTGCTTCTGGTGGGCCAGATGAGCACCCTGCATCGTCAATCAATTTGTACGATCTATCATATAAAAAGCAGGCAGTTTGTTCGATGTCATTGCAAGGTTGAAATTGCAAATAATTCAATTAATTGCAAATTTGTTTGGTAGGGCATTTTCACAACCAACATGCCAGATTATGTAGAAGGTCCACATTAATATCTCTAGCTCAGACACACCTCTAGAAGTATAGTAAGGTGGGCATTTCTGTAGTCATCCCCGTGAGCATCAAGAGTCTTCATGAGGAACCTGTAAGATTAACATAATATTGAGATAATCTAACAAGAGGAACAGAAGTCTGAAATTGAAACAAAATTAACAGTTTTGTACCGTCTCTCTTTCTTCAAGCGTCGTGTTATCCTTTGTACTTGGTGAAGACGACCAAGAATCTTCTGGTTCACCTGAACACAACATGTTTAGCTGGTTTAGAGTGTAGTAAAGATGAAACTAATCCACTGATATTTCGTAAGACTAAAAAAGCAGCAGAATACTAGATCTATTTGCAGCCTTTGACACTGTGAACCATCACATACTCTTGTCTGCACTCTCTGACTTGGGCATCTCTGGATCAGCTCTAGCCTGGCTTGGGTCTTACTTATCTGGATAAACAAAGGTATCCTGGCAGGGCGTGTTTCTAATACTTATAGCTTCTTCCCTGGTGTGTCGCAGGGCTCAGTTCTTGGTCCTTTTGGTCCCAAGCAAAGCTAAGGTAGCCAGTGACGGTGGAATGAGCTTAAAAACCCTGGTACGCTCAGCAACCACTCTCCTAATATTTAAAAAACTGCTGAAAACATTGCTCTTCCATGTTTCTGGATAAGAGTGTCTGTTCAATGACTAAATGTATATTTAAATATTCTAATAATTAAAACACATTCCTTATTAAATATCATAGAGAGGAATTGTAATGGCTCCAGACACTTCCTTTGTTGCACACTTCAATCAGTCAATAAGATGTGCATACAACACAATAACCTGCAAAAACAAACCCCCTTTTGCAAATTTATTTAAAATAAAATTTGTGTCCTTTACAAAAATACTCATAGCCCTTGCTGTGGTACAACAAATTTTAATCAGGTGATTAATTGCTTTTGATGTCCTTGAGATTTATCTAGAAATTGAGAAGCTGATTGAGGGAAGATGAATAAAGCAAAATACAGGTAAGTCCTTGAAGAAAGCCAGCTCCTTAGTACACATGACTTGAGACTGAGGTGATGGTTCACTTTCATTATTGCTGTTTCTTCCTACCTTGCATACCACCACTTTTTATCATAAATCTCTTTTAATTTAACTTTACATTTTCTTTGTTCTTATTGTCAGATGTGTCACATTCTCTGGTGCTTTTTGGACAGGAGGACAATGGTAACAAGAAAAATGTTTGATTCTTGAATACTCTCTAAAAGAACTGTACTGTATTAAACTGTTACTGTATTAAATTTACTCATATAGATGACACAATTTGAAACAGGCATCAATTATAATTGCCAACCCGTAGAAACAGTAATGAGAGAAACTAGGCACTAAATGTCACTTATTATAAAACATTTTCAAATTTCCAAGACATAAGGAAGAAAATGTGTCTGCAAAGATACTCACAAAGACAAAGTCACACACCTGTTCAATTTCTTTACATCTCCTGCTCAGAGATAGATATTTTCTCTTATCAAGAGCTCTTCTTTCTTCATCGTCTTGTGTTGTGCTTTCTAGCAGCTTGTTGCTCCCTGGGTCCAACTCTACCTGGAGAAAAAAGTTGGCATCACGTGTGGTATAGCGCTCTGTATCAGTATTTTCTGTGTTGTGTTTCAATTTTACAACTAAGCTTATATGAGTTTGTAGATCTAAAGTTATGTTGCATCACGTTTATGGCATGGTAACCCATGCTGGATCAAGTAATGAACACATAACATTAATTTTTTTGGCATGAGAGGGAGCGCTGGCTGCCTGGTCATATTTGACATCAGCCTTACCTCTCCAGGTCCAAGCTCCACACCACCTGGCTCCAGCTCGGCCTCGAGTATGTGTCCTCCAAACAGAGGAGGCAAGGCCAAACCAGAGAAATCCTCCATCATCTGGTAAACAGAGATTTTTGTTTTATTCATATAGAAACACGATATGGGCACACAAAGCATGTATATGTAGAATTTAACCACCATTATCTATTTGGGCCAGAAATGTTGTCATTCAACCAAAGAATCCAACCAGTTTTGATGATCTCCCAAACAAGCAGACGTGGCAATGCTAATTTAATAAGCACACATACAAACCATTACACTTGTGATTGTTTATATTTATAACGAGGTACTTACATTTTTGATCCAACGTCTGTGCTGTTTGTTCAGCAGCACTGTATGTTGTACAACTCCGTTACAGTTTCATAAACTCAATCCACTCCGTAAAGTTTGTGTTAATCTAATATCTACACTGTCGGGTTAGCTAGAAGCGTTTAGTAACGTTGTCATTACTCGAAATCAATAGTAAAGCGAAGCTAAACCGCCTTTTCCTCAATCTTATTGATTTCGATAGAAGCGTGAGCCAAATGACTCAACGCAAACGTAAACAAGTTTTTCATGCGACTGGCGCAGAAATATTGCGTCAGTCAGAAGTTACTACATTTCCCATGAGCGCTCGCGAATATCAAGTACACAAGACAGTATGGCGGGTATGTGGCTATTTTGTCGTTTTTGGACATCTTAACGGTAGAAGTAGAGTTAAGCGTTGTGTCTAGATAACGTAGCAAGTGCATATATAATCAAAACGACGCTAAGTTAATCCCAGATTTACTTTGACAATATAATGTCAATTCAAAATTAAACAAAAATGTGACCTTGGATGTTTTGCTAGTGTTGGCTAATGTTAGCTAACCGATGGATAGTCCGCCGTGAAGGATCGTGACTTTCCTGTTTGTTCTCTACAGGAATCGGCGCTTTCCTGAAAAATGCATGGAATAAGGAACCGGTTATCTTTGTCTCCTGTGCGATTGGACTGACGGGTCAGTCTCCAGCATCCCACATTTGATCTATTGCAATAATGTGTGTCCCCGAAAGTACAGCTGTTTTCGTTATGCTGAACTCAATCATAGACATGCTGTTATAGCACCGTTTAATCAATGTGAGATACTTACCAGTATCCTAAATGTTACACCCATGAGATTCCACTTAAAATATTTTATTATCTAAACGGTTTTCTATTTATTTTCGTTTAATTCACTACATTTATGCTTAGCATGAAAGGACAGGACTTTCTTAAGTTGCCCGTAGACACTACACTTTTCAGACTTAGGTCACGTTTTTTTCATCATCTTGAAATCAAATTTAGCTGACTTTTGTGAGATACAAAATTGAAAGTCCTTAGGGTTAATAGGTGTCAGATATGATGTTTCTCTCCATATTCTTTCTTTCTATTTGAGCTGTTTGGAGATTTTTCTTTGTGTTGTTGTTGTTGTTGTTTTTTTAACAATTAATTTAGACAACAAAATTTTTAATGAATGTACTGAAATAAGTTTGTATTTCCTCAGGTGTTGCTTTGCCATTCATCAGCCCTCTCACAAAATATACAGAAATGATCAACTCAGCTGTGCCCTACAATTACCCAGGTAAACATTACTGTCTTATCACAGTAGGAAGGTGTCAGGGTCTTTTGTGTTTTATTGTCAGCTTTGTAACCCAAGTGCAACATTGGACATTTTACAGCATTTAGCCCCTTGTTAAATCCAAAATCCTTTCTTTTTTTTTTAACACAGTTCCTGTTAGGGATGATGGAAACATGCCTGATGTTCCTGCTCATCCCTGTGAACCAAAAGGAAACAACCTGGAATGGTTAAAAAAGCTATAACTTCACATTCTCAGAGCCAACACTTGTGCTCTATCACATGTCTGCATAGCTGCTTCACTGTTCAATGTCCTGCAGTAAAAAATGTCTATTTAATTCTACTTCTGTGTCACTTTTTTTTTCAGATGCATAAAATATATTTGTAACAAATACATGTTCAAGTACAATATCAGACAGCATTAGAGAGTCAGTTGCCTTAATTAGACAGAATTTAAGAGAATGTATTAATTAAATCTTTTGGAAGTCAATGAAGCCCGAAAGGGGGTTTAACATAAGTTAAAATAGGTGGTGAGATTTCTTTGAATCATCAAGCACATCTCAAACAAAGCTTCAGTGTGACCCCACTTTCTGAGGAGATGCTTAGGTTTACGAGATAATTAATTAGTGCTGTAAGATACTATACTGTAAGAACATAATAGCTCGATTCATACCATTAGTCTACTTCTGCAAGCAGAACAATATGTAAAGTGTTACACATTTAAAAATTTAAATAGCAATACCTACTATTTACAGCAAAAATAATATGACTGTTGTGTGTTCAATAAGAAGAAAAAATCCCAGTTTGACTTATAGAATTTTAACACTGCTCATGTATATACTGTGTGCTACAACCAACCTGGAAACATTCTATATGTATATTACTTATACATAAAATGTACAGCTCGTTTAAATAATATGTAAACATTACCAGTGCATTTCCTTCATAGCATGTTTATTTCACAACATATCAATCTTCAGTGTTTCAAGTGAAGAACCTCTAGTTCATAATATCCTCTGCAATCACCAGGATTTCATTTTAATGCAGTTCAGACAACAGCCGACTTTTTACATTGCTTTTTTAAAATAGGGACGCAGGGGGAAATTAGTGTGCAACATTAAAAGGATATTTCACTTTGGAAGAACTTTAGAGAAAAAAACACCATTGTACGTGATGTTTTTGTACATAAGGTGTTGCATTTCGGATATTTCACATGGCAGATTTTGATGCGCTACATGTAGTACATTATTTCAGTTTATAACTCTCTGTATACCTTTTTTGTTCAGTCTAAGAACAAAATTAGTCAACCGACCCAAACTCTGTTCATGTTTTGCACACAGCGTTATCCTGTTTAAAGCATGTTCAATGTATCAATGTTCTGTATTTTAACAAAGTACCAGTTTGTTCAGAGTTGGGAGAGAAATGTCTGACGCATTGTGTTCCAGGAATTAGATGTTCACAGTTTCTGCAGCTGCTACAAAGTCACAATGTTCTGCCAAAGTGAAATATCATTATAAAGTAAAAGAACAGTCACACTGTCATGGTTGTAGCAATATTCACAAGCATTAGTGTTATTAATTTTGCTGTCACCTTTATTATTTATTAATGATGCCATACTTTTAAAAGCAATATATCTGATATATCTGACATATTTTCTACAAAATCATCAGTTCATAAGTTGAATTTTAAGCATAACATTTCAAAGAAAGTCAAGGTCATTACAACAGGAAAATTAACATTTCAGTTTGCACAGACATAACATTTCACCTTAATACTGCAGTTTGTTAGACACAGAGCTAGAGAATATTACTTTGGATATATCTAGTTTATCATGAACCCTAGCTCAGACGTTGTTCCACTTCCCGTAAGCTTTCTTCGGCACATTCATAGATTCATTTCTCCAATAAAACTTCCACCCCATCGTCTCTCTTGGCTTTTACATCGCTCTTGAAGGTTCTGCTCAGTCTGACTGGTAAAAACACAGCTAAGATAGCCTAGATGTTTAAAAGCGTTTGATTTGGGACTGAAAGGGAATCAAGAAGACATGAAATCCAAAACTAAGTTCACCAACCGCTCATTCTTAAAACTTTTAACCTTCCACAACATGCTACTTTCTAAAAACCATTTTCACTTATAAAACCATCTGATCAACAAATCAACTATTAACTGTCACAGTTTGTGTCTGTTTCTTTGTTTTGTAGGATTTGCTCTGAGCTCAGGTAAACAGGTAAACTAATCCAATAATCTACATTCATAAAATACTAATGTGTAACTTTAAAGCAGCAAATGTGTTCTGATACATGGCACAAATATAAGATTGAACATTTAACATTGAACATTTAAGAAGCACTGATTCTGGAATTTTGAGGTTAAAATAGCAAAAATGACTCAGTGTGCAAATTTCAGTAAAATATGCCAGGTCTCTCACAGCCAAACAACCGCATTTTGAGACAGAAAAAACAACGCACTTTGAATACATTTAAAAGTTAATCTTAAACGAAACCAAAAAATGGCAACTATCTGGCAGCTTTTTGAAAAAATATAATAGCACATTTAAAGTAGGAGCCTGTCCTCTTTGCATAACGTTATATTTAGGGTGAATGTAAACAACCTGCTAATAGGAGCCAGTCCCTAGATCTGCTGAATAAAGAGAACTTTCCTCAATATGGCACAAGAAAAAACAAACTATGTTAAAGGTTATGTTGAGAAAAAAACACTGCACTGTAAAAGAGTATTAAAATTAGTAGTGCCCTTTGGAGAACAGGGCAAAACTACAGATGTTATTAATTCAGTAAAAGATTCAGTTATGAGCTAAGTACAGACAAACATCATTTTTATTGTATGTTTGATTAAAACTAGCCTAAATTAAAATTGAATCCCCACTTTTCACTTTTCACTTAATGGAATTGCTACTTTTTACTATTCCCACCTAAACTGTGAAGGGTTCATGGTCATATTTATAACAAATCAGACTTTTACACTTTAATTGTAATAATTTTCTACATGAAGCACACAATCTGGACTGGAGTAAACTACTTTTCAACATGAAGCATTGTGCTGCTTCCAGGACTCAACCTGAGAGTTGAAAGACTGACAGCACACAGAAAACAGGATCACTGCTGTGGAAATCAACCAATTACTCAATGATAGGAGCTGAGCGATCATTGGTGACGGTTTTTCTAAGGCGTACATGGGCGAAAGGATTTGGCCTGGAAGAAAAAAACAATAAAAAATACAAGAAATAATGAAAAGGCATGAAGTTCTCCATTCTGCCAAATCCGCTACGTCTTCATGAGGTATCAGAGGCAGAACACAGGATCATACAGTTTCCATGATGCAACATCATCTGTTGTGTTTTTCTTAGAAAAAACTGTCTAGCCAACTTGATTCCTGATTGATTTTATTTTTTTTGTCTGGCATTTAGACACCACTTTACCTTTTACACATTTCACTAAATTGTAAATTTCATTTGATCCTAACAAATTGCAATTTTAATTTTAACACATTTTAAAAAGACAAAGCTCTTAATTTAAGGCACAGCAGTGATCTAAAGCAAACAACCAAGACAGTGCTGGAGTTTCTGACTTTTCTTGAGTAGCCAAACCCAAAGATCAGACTAGGTACAAACCTGTACCATTCCAAAAGATGTGACCTACAAAGTCAGTTTTTTTCAGTAGTGGGATGAGGGATGGCTCTCCAATGCTGTGACTAATAGAAAGAGCTCTATTCAACACAAATGTCCTATGGTGGTGACCTTTAACCAATCTGAAAATGAAGATGGCACTTCACAAACACTTTCATCTGAGCTTGTGGAGACTTGCCTAAAAAAATCTAAAAGTGGAAAAGACAGAAAGAAACACTTTTTTTGTTTAAATAACATTTACAATCTGGTGAAATGTGCAAAAGGTGACATCATCCCTGCCCGTCTGATCATTCATAGACAGCTTGTGACACGTCCAATCCAAGATAACTCATCATCACACGTGAACTGTTGGAGTGCCCCTTTCATTCCACATGCAGAGTACCTGTTGGTAAAATGTACCTGGTTGGCGATGGTGGTGGAGAGACCAACTCTGCGGTGATCTGAAATACAGAAGAAACAAAGATTGTTCTTTTTATTTAATATCTGCAACTGTCATTATTTTGAACAGTGACCACCACCCCAAGATGTCGCATTTCTGACCTTGCTGCTGTCGGCCATGCTGTACGGGCGCGGACGGAAGGTGCTGACTCTCTGAGGAGGAAGGGAGTGCTCCTCCTCTGACTCAGGGGTGAGCGCTGGGAGACCTGGAGACACCAGCTTGTCGAGCTGGCCAGTACTGGTGCTGTTAGCTTTAGATAAGAAGAGAGAACTAGAGGGAAGGTCACAGATGGAGAGGAAAGAATACACATGAAAAAGAGACAAAGAAAACATGAGGAATATGTTGGAAAAGAGGAGTGGAAAGACAGAAAGTCAAACAGTATAAGTTTTAGTTCCTGTGACTTTCTGTGTGTCTGGCATCAAAGATGTTTTGTTTTAATGAGAATACAGATGGAAAGGGTGTCATTTTAGGTCAGCATTGCTATAACCTCATTATGTTTTCTGTGAATCAACTAATGTTGTAACATCCTGCTTTTCGCAGTACTGCTGATATATTGGTAGACTACCTGAGTTCCACAGAGAAAAGAACATATTTCTGTCAATTACAGTGTCACAGTTCATTGGCAGTGTTCGATGACCTACCTCTCGAGGTGATCCAGTTTACTGTGCTGTGGATGAGTGTAGGAGAAAGGAAACCAGCCTTTCCTGTGAAGGAAATTTTTGCGTATGTGAGTTTTGAAGCATTATAAAAAGCCTCAAGCAGCAAAACAAGCCAGAGTGTTTCACTGTCCACCGTCTTTTTTAAATGTCTTTACATGGCTTACACACTTTACAACTAGGCTAGAAATTATTCTGGGGTTAAGGGGAAGTTTCTTCTTATTTTATATACCGCAAAATTAAATGTTAAAATGTTCTTTGAGATATACAGTAAAGGCAGTAATTCAGTGGGTTTGACAGACACGTGCTAGGAAATTCTAGGAAATTCTACACCAGTGAGTGATTTGTGAATCCTACCGTCCAGTCCGCTCATTTTGACCATAGTGCCACCCATCTCTGGGCTCAGAGATGAGCAAAGAGATGCTGTCACCAGGCAGAAAGTGCAGTAAAGAGGCTCCACCACCAAGTCCACCACCCTCCGCTGCTCCAGGACTGTGAGGAAACATGGCCTCCACACGTGTTGGTTCCGATAACGGCAGCACTCTGGGGAGACTGGAGCCTATTAAGTCGAGAAGAATCATCATGGAGGGTGAAGAGGGGTTTGTTTCACAGAACAGTGGGAAACACCAGACTTATCTCTTCTCACCCTGAAAACCGCCCAGCCTCATTTCACTGACAGGTCTCCTGGGGAGCGGAAGTGTTGCTGTTGCACACATTTCTGCAGC
The DNA here is from genome assembly GCA_033026295.1 of Channa striata. Classification (NCBI taxonomy): domain Eukaryota; kingdom Metazoa; phylum Chordata; class Actinopteri; order Anabantiformes; family Channidae; genus Channa; species Channa striata. Next base: position 17,609,707 of record CM065175.1, on the reverse strand, counting down.
CTTTACCAGCCAGGGATTATGTGACGGTGACAAAGTGTTGCTTCCTCCGGGTCCCACCTGCTGGTGCAGTAACTGCACTGGAGTCATGGCCCTAGAGAGGGGAGCGCTGTGAGGCAGCGGAGGACTGTGAGGAGCACCATGCGAGATGGGCAAGGTCATGCCATGTGAGGAGCTGGCGGTTGGGGAGACATGGCTTAAAGACATCACTGTGGAGGGGATGAGGCTTGGGGAGAGGTTGGATGTGTTGGTAGCCAGGAGGAGGGAGCTGTGCTGGGCTGAGCCACCGGACGTGGTGGGGGTGGATGCGGTCGGGCTGGCGCTGCCGCTGGCACTGCTGTCAGGGAGAGGGCTGGCTGAGGCACTGAGGGGAGTGCTGGTGTGTTGAGGGGATGCACCTCGTGATGAACCTCCAGCAGCTCCTCCAGCAGACGATGCAGAGCGGAAAGTCTGGGGGGATCCCTGAGGAGCAGAAGTGTCACTCTGGGACGAGGAGGGAAGCGAGCGCTGCTGCTGCTGGGAGCGAGCGGAGTCTCCGTTCAACAGAGGAGGAACTTCCTGAACAGAGAGCCTCTGAAAAACCAAGGCAGGATAGTGTTAACGAGCCGTAATTTGGAGACGGTGCAGGGACGACTCTGATATTGGTGTTGTTGTTGATGTTGGCTTAGTTCTGTGATGCTGAATTTTCAGAGATGTGACATAAGTATCATGAGCTTTGAATTGAGTCAAACCTGGAACAGAAATCTGATGACTAAGTTCTAAGTTTGACACCAATAACTTTTGACTTGGATAGTTTTATTATAAAGTAGACAGACACAGAAATTGGAGCCTAAGAGTTAAAAAACACAACTGAAAGGTTCAAAGTTAGCATCGTGTTGTAGGTAAAAGTCTGCAGGACTTGTTAACCTGAAACATGTTAAAGTTAAAGAGGTTTTGAACAATTGCATTTTAAATTTTAAAGAGAGGCTAATACACTAAATTAGTCTGAAAAAAAGATGAACTGAAAATAAACTGTCAAAAGGATTGCTGCATTAAACCTAAGCTTGAAAGCTTTATATGCGGTTGTCAAATTCAGCTGTGTGTCACAGATTTCATGACCTGAAATCAGAAAAAATGAAATAATTTCAATTTCCAGTTTTCCTTTCAACAAAAGCTGGGCCCTAACTGTCCATAGCTGCTTAGAGGTTGACACTGCTGAAGACAGTCGGGATTTTATATGAAATTACCACAGATAAAGAAAATTTGCAGGGATTTTAAATTTAGATAAATGTTTCCTAATTTAAAAAAACAACTTGAACGTGATCATTTAAAAAGAAGCTGAGGAAGAACATATCTGTGTTCTGGAGGAGAAAGTCTGGATTTGTCTTATAATGTGACTGAATGTGAGTTTTAAATGGCAGCATCACTGGAAATCTAATCTCTAACAAAATAAGAGACACGTTTTTGAAAATCAAGTTTCTCTACGTTCGTTATGTATAATTTGGGTCTGAAAGCTGAAATTGGCAGGAGAAAAAAAGAAAATAGAATTGTTGAAATAAAATTTAAAGGGCAGAAAGTAGAGTGAGTGATTTCTTCATTTCTTGTGAATCTCTGCAACATTTCAGCATTTAAGCGTCGTTAGAGGTTAAAAATTGCCAGAAGAAGAAGAAGAAGAAGAAGAAGAAGAAGAAGAGGAGGAGGAGGAGGATGAGGACGGGGACGAGGACTAAACGTGATCTGACCTGTTCTGGCTGAGCAGAGCTGAGCTTGGCGTGGCGGAGGACCTCAGCTATTCCAGCAGCCCCCGAGCTTTGAGGCGCAGTGTGACGCAGCAGATTCAGAGCTCGATCTGGAAGCTTCGTGGGCTGAGAGCAGGACTGCTGCCACGATGACAGTTTCTGTGACAGGAGCTCTCTCACCTGGGTTATTTTTCAAACACAAAAGTAAAAATAAAGGATAAGCCTGGAGTTGACTAATGACAAAATACATGCTCCACGTTCCAATGCTCTTTGGTCCTGAATATTTTCATTTGAATAAAGTGATCTGTGGCCATTTTCTGAGGACGGCTTCCACTAACAAAAATAAATCATGTATTTGTGGTTGTGAAGACTAGAGGCAAAAAGCCCCTGAGCATAGACATGTAAAATGACTGTTTTGGGTTGTTTTGTGTCTCTTTTTGTTCATTTATGACTGTTGTTACAATGATTTTGTCTTCTTCTGTAGTCATTTCTTTCTCTTTTAGTTACTTCATGTATCCATGGGCTCCAGATCCTTTGGACCTTGGGCCTTTTGCCTGGGAGGCCTGTTCGACGATTCATTCTTGCATATCATGGACTCTCATGACTAAGAGGGTTTGCACCAGGACTTCATTTGTGAAATTTAATTTCATTAAAGTGCATATTGGTTATAATCAGAGGAACATGTCTAATAGTGTGTTTTGTGTGTTTTTAGCAGATTTTGGGTAACAAAACAAAAAATGAGTTCAACCATTGTTTGATCCACACGTCAAAATTTGTGTTACTGTTGCTTTTAGTCTTTTCTAAACAGACCAGAGTAAATCTAATTCTTTAGGTGAAAAAACAATAAAGGGTTAATAAATTTAACAAAATCTTTAGGAGTCACCTTTGAGTGGTAGTTAATAAGAAGTTTAGTAACACAACACTGTCTGTCCACCAGGAAGCAATATCGTCTCCTCTCCTCGGTGAGTGCAGATTTATAACCTGCTGCGACCAACGTGTCCAGCTCAGCCTGACGACGACTCATCAGCTCCACAAACTGAAGGAAACAACAGAGAGAGACGTGCATCACAGTCCTCACAGACTCACAAACAAATCTGTGACCTTTTTCTGGCTAAATCCTCTTGCCAGCTCTGTATCAATCATATTTATTTCAGTAAAAGTTTTGCACTAAGTTGCTTATTTTCTGACAAATCAGCTGAGGCAGATTTTTCCTTAATCGTTTTTACAGTGACCTATTTGTCACACAAGCACTGACACAAATCTGCTCTGAAATTTGTTCTAAGGATTTTACAAATAAATTGGGTCACTCTGTCTTTGACATTTCACATTTCACTTACTAATAGTGTTTGATATTGTATATTTTTCACCACCCATATGGAGCTGCAGGCTTTAACTACCTGCATTTCTCTGTCTCCGTATTTGTTTGGGTGACGACTGCCCTGACTCTTCCTGCGGAGTTTCTTCAGCTGGGACTGGCAGCGCTCAATGGACTCAGACTTTGATCTCCGCTCACTCTGGTACTTCTTCAAGGTGGCCTGAGAGTAAACAGGTGTTCAATAAATGTGATTAGAATGAATATTTGACTTTATGTTACCATACCATCTTCAACTGTCATTCATCAAGCCAGACATGTTTTACAACATTTATACTTCTGTGTTTTCATAATTTGTAAATGATTATATTTAAATAAACTTGCCTCTTGAATAAAGTGGGAAACCCACACTCATTAGTTGTATTCCTGTCTTGTCTGCATTTGAATTTTTTTCTGTTTCCTCCTCTCACAGTTACTCGTGTTGTTTTATAAAATGTGTATGTAAATATGAGCGTGTAATATTCAACATGCCAACATACTGTGAGGTATTTGATGTCCAGCTCCAGCTTCTGCTCCAACTGGGCGAGCAGCTCAGAGTGAAAGAGTTTCAGCTGTTGATGACAAAAATCCACAAGCAGCATTTAAAATAAACGACACATACACTTCAACACTTAACGCAAATCACACCAGCTTCCAGTTGTTTTTGATTGCTAAGCACAATTTCTGCTCACCAAATTATATTTTACATAATTTATATTTGATATTTTTATATGGCTCCTGCAAGCAAAAGGAAATATCAACAACCTTATATCATGCAATCACTGTGTTTACTTTATATTGAGTACTATATGGCCAAAAATGTATTGAATGAGCTCACTGAATCTTACCACATCTTCCAGCTGCACCTGTATTTGTCTGTGGACCTCGGCCATCTGAAACAGTGTGTCTCCTGTGAGGAGCAGCACAGCAGCAGACGCATCAGCATCATGTGACAATCTTTGTATTTGTTAAAGTGCATGTTTAAGCTGTTTTGTGAATGGTCAGAACCAAAGGCTGTAAAATCTCACACTACAGCGTGGACATCAACACACGTCTATCACACTTTATGGACAGTTAAATGTCACAAAACTTGCTGCTTTGACACAGTTCCCCGTGTACAAAGTGGCGGTCAGTTGTCAGTCCCTCCCTCGGTCACAGAGCACTGGAGAATGCGGTGGATGGCATCTCGCCCTCCGACACTCCTGCCTGCCTCCCCCGCTGTTTTCAGCATCACAATGAGATCATGTGGTGTTGTTAATCTCCCAACAATGACCCTACTCTCTCCCGTTCCCTCTGTTCTCTCCCTCTCTCTTTACATTTCCTCAGTCACCCTCGTCTTCTTCTCCTGGCTCGCCAACACATGCAGCAGACTCTGCTTCTCACCAGCTGTCACATCGACTCTATAAACTTTATTAGGTTCACAGGCAATTCATTTTTATTTTCTCCTCGACAACACGGTCCTTCTCTGTTCACCAGCCGCCCACTCACCCAGCTCTTTGGAGCCTTGGCTGTCACTCGCCAGTTCTCCAAGTTTCACCAGAGCGTCAAAGTAACCCTTGGCAGCCACGGTTACTCCTTAAAAAAGAGAGAGCACATTTAAGAGAAATTTACAAAGAAGTCTGTATGACTTGTAAGACATTAAGTAAAGCACCCGGACTCTAAAGCTTTAGTGGATTTGTCACTTGATGTGTCCTGCAGCATATGAATATTTAACTAACCTGTCAGAGCTTTCTCATAGTGTTTCCCCATGGTCACAAAGTTCTTCAGACTGGGGTTGAACTGCTCCAAAATCCCCTGTTAATGAAGTAATCATACGTGCAGTCACATGGAAACCCAACAAGTCTCTCTTCATTAGTTTTTTGCACTAACTGCGTATGACTGTGTACGTGAATTGTTAAAGACATATTTTCTAAAGACTGTGTGGTAAAAAAAACATTAATTGCAAAGCAAATACAGTATTAATGAGGTTCAACCAACATAGGAGAATTATACCTTGTAGACATTTTCTGTCATCTTGTTGACTTCTTCGGTTCGAGACATTTTGCTTCTCTTACGTGTCTACTCCCACTACGATGTCTGTATTTTCTCTTCCTCTTGTTGTTCAGGGACCTAAGCTTTACAGTAGCCACAGATCTCCTAAAAGATGTGGAAAAAATATAATTACTAACTTTAATGTTTTATAAAACAAACTCAAAACCTCAAGACAAAGTATAAACCTTCATGTTTTCATATAACCATTATTTTCAGTATTAAGTATCAAGTATTTTCAGTTTTTTTAGGAAGTATTCTTACATGCTGAAAACTAAGAAGATTTTTGTAGAAATTGAAAAAATCAAATAAAAAATGCTATAAAAAGTATCTAGTGCCTCAAAGAAAAACCTGTGTCTTTACATTTTTAATTTAGATTCTGTTTTTGCACCTGACACCAAGACAAACTCCTAGTACTTCAAAGTGTTCTTACCTGTACTTTTTACTGTAGTTTTCTGATTCTGATTTATCTGCATTTACAACAGCAAGCTGTATGCTTTTTTGTGATAGTGACTTTATAGATTTGGGGTTTGGACAGATCGCCAGATGAGCACTTCAAAGATCCCACAGATGTGCTAATGTTCACTATTTACTAGCATTTAATCCAAAAATTTGTCAGACATGATCGTAACGTGTAGTTACAGGTTTTCTTCTTTGACCAAACAACTCTGGTATAATATTACTGGGATGGTTCAGTTATCATATACAAGACTTCCTCAAGACTTCCCATGCAGGACTGAAAGTGTAAGGGAAATAGGTTAAACCATCACATGAAGTAACATAGATGTCACGCCTTCTTGGGTTTTGTCTGAGGGCAAAAGTGTTATTCTGTTATTCTGTTCACATGGAGTCTCAGCTGCCACTTGCTACATTATCACGTCTCACCAAATATTTCTCCTGGATTTGAGCACCAGCAGAGTTATACCATTTCAGATAAGAACAATGAGCTTCTCCAGTGTGAGTCACATGCAGCAGAGGACTGAATAAACACGCGACAACAATGTTTCCTCGGCAGAGAGGATGATCAAGAGAGGGACTCTTCCGGGGCCAAAGGATTTCCAGTCTGGATTTGATGGCAAAAAAGACTCACTCAAATCACTGTTTTCCCTGTGCAGCCCTCCTTTGTTATCACAGTGAGATTACAGAGAAAACATTGACCCCGATTCCACTAGTGCTATATGACACAAAGAAAACATTTCCAGGCTCTCGCTCATTAAGGCCACCCTGGTGGAGTCGGTAAATTGTCAGGAGAGATGTAAAAGCTGCAGGATAAGACAAAAAAAGTAGACATTTGTCTTGACTTTGTCTATTTTTATTCTGTTTAAAATCTGCCTGTGCTTTAAAATGATGAAGTGAATTACTAAAGGCAGATACAGTAGTTATTCTAGCCTGGTGTGTTTTAATTCTGATAAAGTGGGGTTTGTTTCTGTGTGCAACAGGAAAAGTCTGCAGGTGCTTGGAGGGCTGATACAGAAGGTGCATTCATGTGGTTTGGCTTCTTCAAATTGCCAGTGGATGTAAACACTGCCTTTAAAAAACATCAATGTCACTTTTAGCTGCAATAGTTAAGTAATTACATGAGCAGAAATTAGATTTTTTTCCACAAACAAGTCATTTTTCAAACTACTTTTTTTTTATGCTATTTTAAGGCATTTGTGCAATTAACCCTGGCTTTTATTTAAACATCAGAACATGGTTTAGTGCTTCAGTGCTTTTAGTTCACATCATCTCATCCCATTTTCAACAATTACTCATCCCATTTCAACATTTCAATCAAAGGCAACATGGGTGAAGTCTTAGGAATCACCAATACACATGAAAACATCTTAAACAAGACACAAGAAAACACAAGAAATAGTGTAACTGTGTCGGAAATACACACAGAGCTGGAAGATAGTTGCACAGTGGAGTTTTTTTGCCCACACTGTCCAGCCCAGTAACAGCTACCTGTTGATCCCAGCTCCACTTCCATTTGTTAAAAAGGAACAAATAATTAAAAAAAAAGAAGTTACATACCTTTTCTGATCTCATTGTTGGCCACGATAAAAGCTTCCTGCGTGTCTTTGAGACTTTAATGAACAGAACACCCCCCTCCTTTCTCCCTATTAGGCTACTTTCCCTCTCCGTTAGTTAGTGGGGGGTTGTTTCATCCAGCAGAGCACTAAATCTCAGCTCCCCCTCCACCCTTTTTCACATGGCCCTTCTCTCTCTCTCTCTCTCTCACACACACACACACACACACACACACATACACACTTTCCTCCTGTCTTCACTCCCAGGAATCGGGGTCAGATATTTGGTGCCGTCCGGTACCTCTCCTCATTACTGAGCCGATTACCAACATGCCTTCACGCCACAAAACCCGCAACTAACTGGGCCCCAGTGCGACCAGAACCCGCAGCGGCCGGAGGGCGCAGTCAGGCTCCCAGTCTGCGCCGGCCTCTCTCTGCCTCCCTCTCTCACTCGGGCTGAATAACAATGAGCTAACGGGACCTCGTCTGAATAGCAGCAGCAGGAGAATAATGACTTGAACTTTTAGAGCCAGGGACCGATCAGTGGCCTACATACACCCGGCCCTTCACACATTCCTGCTCCCCGTTGGTGGAGGAGGAGGTGGAGGAGGTGGAGGAGGCCCCAGCTCACACACTGGCCTCATTTACCGCAGTGAACTGCAGTGGTGGATGGAGGACTTATGTAAAAAAAAGGTGAACAACTTTACACCAAGCACACAAAGAATATTCACTCTAGTAAAAGTACAGGTGTAATTTGGGGAAAAAAACTCTCCAACCGCTGATATGTCAAGGGAGATGAGGATGTGGACCCACAGAGTTAAAGAGCCATGTGAGATGGTGTGAAGGTCTGTGGGTCTCCTGCAGCATTATTTTTGTTATTTGCAGCTGATTTACTGCAGGTGAACACATGAGGGACAGTCCATCCTCTGACTGTATGAATAATAATAATAATAAACTGTATGTGTCAGCTCTCAGCCCACTAACACCTGCTTCTCACCCCCTCGTTTTGTGTGCATGGCACAGAGAGATGGAGAGTGGGACAATAAAAAAATCTCTGGAGGCTGTTGTAGGATGATATCTTAACAGCCTGTTAAATATTTATGCTTATTTCCCCATTGTCCCATCAAAACGACCTTGGCGTCACATCACCTGTGGGAGATTCAGGCTGCCTTGTGTTGCAGTTGCACAATTCGTCCCAGCAGGTGGCGACAGAGTGACATCACGTCTCCTGCGCAAGTGTGAACAACCAGTCTGCTGTGATGGATAAAATATGTAATAAGATGTTTAGTCAAATGACACAACCTCCTCAGGTGTTACTTGTTACTAACCTCATCACTCAAATGTCACTGCTGCCGCTAACAGAATTTAATGCATATGTTTAATATTAATGGACGCAACCAGAACAAGCCATACCTACATCAAACACCAGATCACAACATGTCACCCGTGTCTGCATCAGAGCAGCCTCCAGCTTCTTCCGGTCGGGTTCTGGGTCACGTTCTTCACAGGAGCTGAACACAGGAGCGTCTGTGGGCTCACGTCCTTGGACCTGAGCCGTAAAGCTGTTTGTGTCGACTGGCTTCCTCAGGGACTAATTGACACAAGGAGCTAAAGAGATCAACAGACGGGGAAACACACTGACCTATTAAACAATAAAGATGAGTCACCTCTCAAATCTATCTGTCCATCCAACAAAAAGTCTTCACACAGTGAGGAAGAGGATTTGATCCTCTGAAACAATTTGTTTGTTTGGGTTTGTCTGAATGTAGATCACTCAGAGGATTTAAAAGTCACGTTTTTCCTTGAGCTGTGTCCAAATGTGTCACCTACAAAGTGTCAAAAATCAGCTTCACACCTGTTTGTTAATGGCAACTGTCATACTGATTAGCGTTTGTCATTTGTTATTGAATTATATTGTTCACAAATGAACCATGTTAATGTAAAGACCTGGACACTGAAAAACAAATGGAAAACTTAAAGAAAATATTGTGTGGTATGATTTTCTGGTCTAGATCAGTGGGTCATAATGTGTGTATGAAGGCAGCTGTTACATTATTAACAGGACAGATGAGTTATGATTATAATATGGTACTATAGCCAAAGCATAGTGTGTGTGTGTGTGTGTGTGTGTGTGTGTGTGTGTGTGTGTGTGTGTGTGTGTGTGCAGTGCTTATCCTCAGCAACTGAAATGAAACAGCAATTCTCTCTGAGATATGTGACTTCAAATGTAGTTGCTTGGTTTTAATTACTTCATTAAGTTTGCACGTTTCTGCACATGCTTTAGGTAAAACTATTAATGCACGATCTTTCACTCTTTTTCAGACATTTCAGGTTCATTTAATTACCTGAACATGAGGAGGCAGGTTTGTGTCTGTAATCCTCAATTTTAAACAGGTGTCACATTATCTAAAAGGATTTGATTTACCTTTATTTCTGATTTACCTGTTGCCTCTCACCAAGAAACAGCATTTGTGTCCAACATTTGCCTGTGGACCTGTTATCTAACTATAATAGGTACATACGTGTCTCCCTGTGTTTGACATGTAAGCTGCACTGTTTACTGTTCAGTCGATTTTGACCTTAAAGCAGCCATCTGCTGTCCTGCCGCTGCATCTCTCACTCTGGCTGTCAGTCAGAAGAGGAATTAACCAGGCCAATTAGCCAGGTGTTGAGATCTAGGTGAGCTGTGTGACGTGTAATGGAGGAGCTGAGGCCAATGTTTGTGTCCTGTTTGAGCAGATAAGAGAAAATCAAAGGTTTGGACAAAATTAATTTTGTCAAAAGTTTGACAAAATAAAGGTTTGGTTTGTCAAGGTGAGATCTCAACAAGTCATATGATGATGATGAAGATGATGAAGATGTTAAAGAGTTAACGTGAACCCAGCGTTGCAGGAACATGGTTGCCAAAAAATAAAACAACAACGACAGAGGAAAAAGGGGTGGAGAGGAGCAGAGAAGGAGGGACAGAAAGAGCTGATTATTCCTCTGGAGTAAATCTCTCTCAATCTGATCAGACACTGAGGTGGAATAACTCAGTACCGCTCCACAGGGGGGGCACACAGGCTGCACTCACAGCCACTGGAGGTAAGGACTTCTTGCCTGTGTTCACCTAACTGCAGCAATGTGTGAATGTTGTTTTCATTGTTTTATGGAGGTGTAACAAAGAGCCGGTTCGCCATTTAGAGGCAAAGACATCAGCTACAAACACTTAATGATAATTTGGATAAATTCAAGTGACATCATTTGGCAAAAAACAAAAAAAAACAAGTAATATAATTTTAGGAGAACTACAGATGTCAGTTACTCCAAGTACTTATTAGTTATTATTGGCTGAATGTAACTTTGTATTAACCCACAGCTGCATAGAGTCTTAAAGTGACTTAAGTGGTAATTAAAGGGTTAAATGGACAGTAAGGGAAATTATTGTCATGTTATTGTTTTTATGTTGTCCAGGTGATTTATTTTTAACAGTTTACATGTGGAATATAGTTTTTGTTTTTATCTACTTTTTTCATGTCATTTATTTTGTGTTGGTAGTGTGTGTCCTGACTAGGAAATGAGCACTGTAATGTTATGCTTATGGATGATTCAACCAACAGATTTAAAAATGCAGGAAACATTTTTGGCTTTTCATCCTCACTAATTTATTTTTACTTTTATTAAAATCCATCTTTTTCATGCTCAATTAAGTTGTGTATTAGGAATAAGCATATAAAACTGGCTGAAATAATTTTAACTGTAAAAACATTTTTTTTGGTTATAGTTTGAAGAACTACTACAAAAATATACCAAAACACATATTTGTTTTGGTCTGGACAATGTACTATGGAGCAGGAGGATGGAAGAATCTGTCTTGCAGTGTTTTTTATGATAAACATGCACCAGTTTTTATGCATAACTGATCTGCATCTTTCCAATATTTAAACAACAAATGCAGAATTTCCCATTGCTTTTTATTGTTTCTCCATAATGTTTATGACAAACAAATGTATTATTTGAAATATAATATGAAATATACTGCATAGCATTGGTGAAGATATTCTATACAAACTGTTAGTTAACAAGTCTGCTTTTGTGGAATAACATAGCTGATAGTTTAAAATGCACATGAAGTTTGTATTTTCCTTCAAATCAAAAAGGTTTAACAGTAAAGTAAAATGCAGCATTATCACGGTAAAGTCTGAGCCGTAGTAGGAGCCTCATGTTCAAATTCTACTACGTTTAATCAGGAAGTTTTGGCTGAACAACAAGACGAGATAATCACGTGACACTGATCTTGTAACACACTGGGAGGTTTAGAAAGAACCAGTTTGTTTACAAATGGAAATCACTTCATTTTCCCAGAGTCGCCCGTTTCAGAATCACAGGTCTAACTGCAGTTGTCAGTTTTCAATTTGGGACTAATTGTACTACTTAACATTCACCTTGACCATATGGTGCCGGGATGGTCCACGAACGCAAGTGTCCGCTATGGATTACAACCCCCACCACACACACATGCGCGCCCACACATACACACACACACACACACACACACACACACACACACAGGAGTGTGCAAAGCTGACAAAGCCCACTTATCTCTGACTAAGGCCGCACAACAACTGTTTGCAATTAGGCTAATTGAGTGAACTGTAGGTGGTAATAAACTAAACGTTGTGGATTTAGTTTAACACTGTTTTGGGCCTCGACCATCTGCCTCACCGCTAAGCCCCATAAACTACAGCACACACTCGTTCAGCACTAAACTAGTTTTCGCTTTAGATCATGTTACACTTTTCCAAACCCTTCCTTCTCCTGCTTTGGCAACTTATTAAATTCTCTTTGCATTGACATTAGTGGAAAGAAAGACGTGATCTCTGTCATGTTTGTTGCACTCTGTTTAATTATTGACTAAATACAGTGAATCATGTATGAACTGTACACTCTCTGAGACACACACATTATAGAGGCTGGTCACTGCGAGCGACAGGTGGCCAGGGAGCTTTAGCTGCCACATCACGCGTGTGCCATTTCAAAATGTCGACCCTGTATAATGAGGGACATGTCACAGTTACAGAGAGGTCAGCTATGCTTTCTGATAGACACTCACTGAGCACTGCACAGTTCAGTGCTGTCCACTACAAAATTCCTGTAATAAAAGCAGCATTATCAAGGATATGTGTGCACCTGTTGGCTTAATTATATGACTTCAATTATAAATGTATTAGGGAAGTCAGATATAAAGGTGGCATGTTTCAAAAATATAATTGAATATTCACTTATAAAGACAGATGTTATGGTAAGGCTAACAGAGTGATTAGTAAGTCTAAATATATGAAAAACATGAAATATGCAAATAAAATAAACCATGGACCTGCATTTTTTCAGTTTTTATATATAATTTGAGGATACAACAACATCAATTAATAACTGTTTAAAAAGCTAAATTACATTATGGGTCACTTTGTTAAACTTTGTGGCCTTTAATTTATGGGAGTTTCTAGAAAGTCAAGGCCATCTACACTAAACACTAAAGGTGCAGACATAAATCCGTTTGACTGGTCTGTTCAGGAAGTAGCACCTCTGACTTGGATTAATCCTTGTCTGGACACGCTCTGGTTGTTTTAGCACAAGGTGAGTTTACAGGTGAAGTTATAAACTGAGTGCAGGTAACTGGGGGAAGAGACATCACACTGACATGAGAAGTGATGTTTGTTTCTGCTCACTGTCCTTAAGATTCATAAAAACCGACACCAACTACCACAGCAAAAAGGAAATACAGGTTAGATCCAACAGTACAACGCTCACAGTACAGCCTTGTGATCATAAAATAACGCTGAAATGTAATTGTGTCCCCTCTATGTGGATGCAGCTAATAATCTCAAATCTAAATGTTTTTGTTTTTCAGGGTTATTTCATTCTTCGTAGAAAGACAGAGATACATCAACCCTAATAAAACAACAACACAGGAAGAACCATTGGATTAGTTCCTCACATATGAGCAAACACGTGGATGGAGATTTTTGTCTTTTTGATCCCTGATGTCTCCATGACAGCTACAAGGAAGTCAACACAATCGTTACTTCAACTGGCGTCACACATTTTTAAGTGAAGCCGAGATCCTTAGACTTTCTGGCTGAACCGTGGATTAACATCATGAGGAAGTCTCCGTCTCTACAACTGTTTCACATTGTGGCTTCTCTAATTTCACTCCTCCTCTACCCTGCATCTGCAAACTCAGGGTCTGACTATGACTATGGAGCTCACCCACGCTTTGTTTGCACCCCTGTTCCTGTGGATGTAGACCCCTCCTGCTTCCCTAAAACAGGTGCTGGTGTGGGGGCAGCAGGGCCCAGCGGACCAGGCCATCAAAGTTCACCTCCTGCTGGCTGGTGGGGGGCGAGCGAAGAGGCCAAAGCCACCATCCTGCACCTCAGGGAAAGCCTTGTCCAGCAGAAAGAGACCATCCTAGACCAGAGGGAGACCATTAGAGAGCTGACTGCCAAACTCACCTTGTGCGAGGGCTTCGGCCAGGGCGTAACGCATCACAACGAGCACCACGGCACAAGCTCGCACTCCAATCGAGCAGGAGCTGCCAGTCATCACACACACAGTGACAATGGCCACTATAGCAACCAGCAGGGTCACCATGGAAACCTCATACCAGACTCATCACATCACCCCTCTGTAGGGGGGAAACGATCTGATGGAGGACACAGCAGCAACAACCAGGGGAAGGATAAACATGTGACACCAGGGGACATCATATCATCACCCGAGCAGATGGAAAGGATGCTGCAGGCGCTGAAGGAGAGGCTGGACAACCTGCAGGTGAGCAGAGGAGGAAACTTTCCTAACTCCGTAACAGCGTGCTAAAGTAAATTCAATACAGCTAATGAATGAGAAAGACGAAGGAGGAAGGTTTGTTGTTTCCGTGTTTGGATTTGAATAATGTCGTCAGCAGACTGGTAATTAGCTCCAAAGCAGTATGTCCGCTAAGTACTTTAGACAAAGGAACAAATAATGACTAAATCGTATAAAGCCACTCACTATATTGGCATCACTTTGACCTTCCTCAGTGGGAACCTCAGAGCAGCAACAAGCTCACAGGTGGACGTCAGTGAAGTCAGATACTCTTTTATTAGATTACAGGGGATTGTACGGATACACTCGAGTTTTGGAAAACAGTTAGAGGTTCTACATGCCTGTTTCGCTTTTAGTTACCTGATCTTTTAGGTCTGTTGGTGCACCTAACCGCCCATCTTTCTGCTGCCTCTTTGTCTTGGATCATAATCATAGACAGATGTCAGGGGCTGTGGCGTATTTGTGGGGTGATTGGGGTCAGCACGCATCTAAGATCAGCAGTAATTATCAGGATCTTCCTTGACAGACTGGTAATCAGGGCACGCACCAGGACAAAGCCTGGATTACCTGCGAGGGAGGGAAGCAAAGGCGGATACAGAAGAAGACAATGAATGTGAGGGGGACAGCAAAGTCTATCTGATACTGCTATTGTAACGTCTGAAACCTAAATCTGTAATATTTTTATCTAAATCTGGAAGCAATGAGAACATGTGAGCATTCAGAGAGATTGAACATCCATGAAAAACGAGGCAGAAATATGAGTAAATTTCTTTATAAACTTTTACTGAGTAAAAAAGGTGTACAGTTGAGACCCGGGTGGATGTGACCAACCTATCAAAGGATTTGTTCACCTCTGAAATGAATGTGGCTGTATCTTGAGAGAATGTAAAATTGTACTAATTCAAGAAATTGGTATTTGTCCCTTCAAATGATTAATTTGATTTAAATAAACTTTGTAGTCTCTATTATATAAAATTATCACAGTTTCATTGTGGTTTAAGACTTTTTATACCGCTGTAAACAATAGGCAAAGAAGGATCAGGAGTCGTAGAGACTGAGTGACAGGATATAGTCGCTGTCTTTCTTCACCTCTGTTGTTTGCTCTGATCTGCCTCAGCAGAAGAGGAACACGTCCATCGCCTACTCCAGCTCCCTGAAGGAGCTGCTGCAGAGGAAGATCAGCGCTCTGGAGCAACAGCTGCACCCCCATCGACCAACAGCCCACAGCAGCCCTGAGCATCACGACGACGACAGCAGTCATGGAGACGATGGAGATCATCGTGACAGTGATCACCACAACGACGAACGCCCAAATGATCACAAAGACGACCACAATGACAGTGGGAACCTCACTGACCATCATGCAGACAGTCACAATGACGACCATCATGATGCAGATGGTGACCGTGACAACAATGATGGCAATCACCATGATGATGATGATGATGATGAGGAGGAGGAGGATGAGGATGATAAGGAGGATGAGGATGATGAGGAGGATGAGGATGAACACAGTAATGGAGCCGACAATCATAGTCACCTTCCACACACGGGATACAGATCCCCACGGCTGCAGACTGGTTTCCACTCAAATAAACTGGACACGATGCTCAGTCAGCTGCACCTCACAGGTACATAACATTTAAAAACACTGTTGCAAAAACTAAAAAAATGCAAAGAAAAACACAATGATGTTGCATCTGTCTTTTATTATCTAAAAACATTTTAATTGAATCTATGAACTGAATTCAAGGTTTTAAAGTGTGTTCAAACTAGCTAGCGTAAAAAGAAATCCCTAAAGGGCTGAGAAGAGTTAAAGTTTATTTAGTTACAACTGACAGCTAAGGAAGATCTAATGATAGGATCAAAAGCTACTAAACAGAACAGTTAGCAAATGGACTTGGAATAAAGTTGGTCTCTGTGCTGTGGTGTGTCTACCTAAAAACCAGCTTCCAGCAGGAAGAAACCCAGGAGCTCCGATGCCTTCCAGATCAGCTTCCCAATGAGAACCAACTACATGTATGGGCGAGTGAAGAGGACTCTGCTGCAGGAGATCTTCGCTCTGACATTGTGTCTCCGGATGAAGGCGGGGGTGGGGCCCAGCCTGGGGACGCCCTTCTCTTACTCTGCTCCTGGACAGGCCAACGAGTTAATGCTGATTGAGTGGGGGAACAACCCCCTGGAGCTGCTGGTCAATGACAAGGTGAGAGAGAAGATCTGAAATTCTAATATCGAAATTGAAAATTGAAATTTTATGAATAAATTCATTAATAAATGATAACTCAAATTTCTTCCTTATTTGGTTATAAATGTCTGCCACATCATATGCAGGCAGTTGCGTTGCCCCTGTCTCTGGGTGATGGGAAGTGGCACCATGTGTGTGTGACCTGGTCAACACGTGACGGACAGTGGGAGGCCTACCAGGACGGGGTGCAGAGAGGGTCAGGAATAAATCTGTCCTCCTGGCACCCCATCAAACCTGGAGGGGTCTTCATCCTGGGACAGGAGCAGGTAAAGAAAATATGACCCTTAGACTAAGAAGATACTGAGTGAGTGATTTTTTTGTTCTTTTACACAGAGGTAAAACAGGGAAGTAGGGAATATAGAAAAGTGAATTGAATATCCACTTACAATGAATTATTTATTGGCTGTGTATGCTAAAACAGGCCATATTAAATTCACATTTAAGAAGCCTTTAACCATAATTTCTGGGGATTCAGCATTTTACCATTATGGTTTTCTATACTATCGTTACCAAAACTCTGACCCCAGATTTTGTAATTAGGTAAACGTATAAATCAGTTCATATATCAGTCTCACGTGTCGCTCATGTGTTTCTCTGCCTCAGGACACGCTTGGAGGCCGTTTTGATGCCACTCAGTCATTTGTGGGTGAGATGTCAGATCTTCACATGTGGTCACACGTCCTGAGCGCCACCGACATCTACAGCCTGGCCTCCTGCGGCAGCCACCTCAGAGGGGATGTCATTGCATGGTCCGACACAGAGGTGGAGCTTCACGGCGGCGTGGCCAGATACCCGTTTGACCCCTGTCACTGAAGGACACACTTGGACATCTCCTGAACATACCGAAAACATTTATCATCAAAAAGAAACAAAAGACACTGATAATGGTGCAAGAAAATACAAGACCCTTGACTTTCAGCTGTTTTACACAGAATCAATGCCTTCCTTTAAACTTTATCAGGGATTTTTATTAAAAAAGAAAAAAGAAATAAAAAAAAAACATCAGACTTATCAGTCTGTGTAGGGACTTGGGTCCCTTGGACTCACTGGGCATTATCAAATGTGTAAATGAGCGAGTTATTTATTTTAAAGAAGCAGGTACTGAATGTGACATATTGTCACATTGTTAAAACGGTGTCGGTCTGTGCAGATGTTAGTGTCTTACATGGGTTCTATTGTGGTGAAGTGACTTAGTTTAATACTCATAGACATGTCCTGGAAAATAAATTTGTACTGTGGAATCTCTTTTTGAAAAAAGGTTTCCATGACAATACAGCTAATACCAAAAGACCAAAGAATTTGTAGAACTGAATTGTGTTATGCTTTATAACTTTAATTATTTATGTATCATAGATAAAGGTGTGTTGGGGGAAAACCATTCAGACAGAATGTGTTTTACTGAGTTTGCTGGTGTTAATTTTTTTGAACCACTGGCAGAGTTTAGTATCACAAGGCTTCTTTACATAGGTAAATGCTTTCAATTTTTTTTCTTTATGCTACACTGCATGTTTCTTTACGTAACCTTTCATTCTTTAGTTTCACTACTTTGACTTTAACTTTGTTAAATCTGCTGTGTTATGTGTGATCACATTGTGGCTGTTAAATTACTGAAATGTACTGGCCTTAACTGTAAATTGTTTTTGTACTGTACATAAAACAATGATTTTAAGCCAGATTATTACTCTGACTGATGTAAGATAAATAAAATTTAGACAAAACCCAGCAAATCCTCCATGAGCAAGAACTAGGGAACAGTGAAAAGAAAAATGTCTAAATAAAAAGTGTAAAAGATTGCTCATTAGTTTGTAAGAATCTCTGTTGGGTTGTTTATTACACAGAGGACTAGCTTTAGACTATTAAAAAAAAAAAAAAACGTTACTAACCGGCCAACAACCCACTGAAGCATCTTCCGAGTTATACTTTCAACATGTACGGACTGCAGCAGCTGTGCACGTAAGGCACAAAGGTTAGGGTCACATTATTCCACATCTGTCCTAAAGAAATAGTCAACAGCCCAAAATCAGCACCGAAAAGGTTTTTCATGCTGCAACCACTCCGCCTGCTCAGCCTAGACCTTTCCTAAAACCCTCAGTTGGAGTTAATGAAATGAGCCTCATCTTTCTAAATAAAAGTTTCTTAAGTCTAAAATTCCTTTGAACTAAAATACTGTAAATTTAGACGTTTTGTCGAAGGAGTTCGTAGGTTGAGACCTTCTATTGTCTTCAAGTAAACATTTATATTATATTTCTAGACACAGGAAGGACTTGAGGAAGGATTTTTCCCCCTCACTTACACAGAAAGAAACCCCTTAAAGACCTGCAGTAACAGGATGAATGGTTAAAGCAAGTAAAACCTGCTACAGTGCTGATGTGAGCACTGGAGTCAAGACAGAATGAAACCGTCAACTTATGTAATCTGTCAATTAAAAAAAGGGAACTAGGAAAAATAGGAAAATAAGAAAATGTCCACCAACTTTTCATCCGTTTACCTTTTTATTGTTACACAGTAGTTTACTGGCTCCAATGTGTCGTGCTTTTCCTTTTGCTACATTTACAGATGATCTATTCATTTTCACCTCACAGTAAGTAAAAATAAATAAATACAAAATAAACACATTTTCTGAAAGAGGTGACTGTGGGGTCAAAGGAAACAGAAAGAGAGGACCAGTTCCAGTCTGATCATTTCAGTGTTCATACTTTTGTTTTAATGGAAACATTTGTTTTTCCACCTGCTTGTATATTTGGCAACTTTGCACTTCAAGAATATCCAGAAGATGAAGACCTACAGTTTATTTGATAGATAGAAGTACAAAAATGGAGTTAAATGTTTGATGAAGCAGGGGAGTAAAATACCATTCTATATGTCTGTATTATAACAATTAACAACTTGCTGTGTTTTTAAAAAATTTATGTCCTGCCCATTCAACTCCATGCATCAAGGTCTTTACCAGATTAAATAAAGTATTGCAGCAGTAGCAGGAACTGACCAGGTGAGGGTGTTATTGGTTTACACATGGTTTATCCTTCAGCGTATTGCAGTGTGTGAAATCAGCAGTAGAGGCTGCAATAGAGTCTTGGAACTGTATTGTCAGTCAAAGCAACAGCATTTTCTCCAGAAATGCCAAAACTGATAAAGTGCAGTAGACAGTACTTTTTCCTACCATTCAAAAAAATGCCACTTCATTAAACTACTACAAACAGTTTATGAATTGGATCTCAAGCAAGTCTATCACTGGACACAAATCTAAACATGTTACTGATTCATTACATATTATTATTTTACTATTATATAATGAATCAAAGCTGTATTAGTGTTCCTTGTTATGGTGTCATTTAATTTTTATCCTTCTAGTACGATGGAAATTTAAGATTTTGTGCTTTACAGAGTCTGATTTACTCAAAATAACCAGTATGGAGTTAAATCAGACTACAAAACACAATCTAAATGTCCTATTTTCTAAAAAAATAAAATAATAATAATAAGCAAAAAAAATTAATGCACGTATCAATCTACCTCCACTTTAAATGCAATTTTCCCCATGTCATCAGGGAACACTAACAATTTTCAAATCAGTGCAGTAGCATGATCAGTGATACATCACCAATGCCTCAGTTCATCAACATGCAGTCCTACAGTAGCTTGTACAAAAATCTGAATTTAACAAAAGATAAAGAATAAATTAAATCATTTGTATGTGTCATAAACAAATATGCTAATGTCTATTTACAAAAAAAGATACATTGTAATGAGCTGCCTTCAAAGTGTCTTAAACCTTAGTATAGCGGTAAGTGAGAGATGCTTGTAGTGTTGAGAAAGCAGGAAAATGATTAGTGTCATGCTGTAAGATTACATCTGAGAGCACATGATGACATGCTCAGTATAGTGTTATAATGGGAATGCTAATGCTAAGTCTTCAGACACGTAACTATGCTTCTCAGCTTTACTACTGCTCAGGCATATCTCGCTGAGCTGCAACAAGAAGTGACCTGCTGCTTATGTTTGTCTCCACCAAAGGCCCATTGATACTTTCTGTGCCTGCATGTGTGCTGTGGTATCAGTTAAGCCTGCACAATATATGATTTCAGCACTCTCTTAGAAATGTGTGCATACGAAATATCACAGTACAATGTTTTTGCTTCTTGATACAAAAGAAAAACTTGCACAAACATTATTTTCCCGTGACTGGTCCACAAGAGGAATCTGCCGCACTTTTATCTCCCTCTACCAATTCCATAAAAGGTAAATGAATAATTATATCACCAATTTAGAACCGCATTCACCAACCCCCTCGTGCTAAGTGTGAAACCATTTGAACACACCTATAGTAAAAGTCTACTCACATTTGCAGCTAACATGAGCAGCTACCACTAGCTGCAAACGCAACAGGGACGGCTGCCATGAACCATGAGTAGAAGATGTAATCGAAATGTGACATGTTAAATAAAAGGTCACAATGTCAGTGAACAGTTATGAGCCCTTAGTGATTTTACACAGCTTTGTACCCATTTAGCTTGTCCCTGTAGTGTACATGTAGTTCGTACAAGTGTGTGCAACAAGCAAGTGTAGATCCTTAATGCGAGTGCTGATCAGTCAGGGGGCACACACAAGGTATGAATGAGCCTTAACTTCTACCTGAAACCTTCTAAAGTGAACATTAACTTGCCAATATAAGTAGAAATGATAACGAACTGTAATGCTTTCTTCAATAATGGTTACAGTATTTAAGTGTGGACAGTAGTAATGTGTAGTTAAAGGTGTAAGAATACTGTAAGAAGCAATTAGCACATGTTGGTAATTCGAAATAATTTGCTGTTTGTTTCTCCTTCTCTCTAAATAGTATTATAGTGTTTGAATACTGAATTCACATTTTGTCTCGTGTAAGCACAATCAAAAAAGGCAGTTTCTTATTTGTCATTCTTCAGCAAATGTAAAAGACTCCACGGGAACTGAAGCTGCTTGCTATCCTACATAGGACCATATTCACACTAATGGTAAGTTTCAGTTTGTTTTGTGGGTTTTTGATCCACAAAGGCATTTTGAGATCATTTTCTTAAAGTCTACTACACATGCTACAAACTTAATAAAATACATATTTACATAATGTTTTATATTGGGCATGTAAGGGATGTTCAAGCCAAGGACCATGAGCACTGCTGTTCTTCTTAAAGTTTTTGTCAAAGTTTGTTTTGGAGTTACCCATATTAGTGTGAACATGGTCAGAGACAAGTTTCACAGTTCATGTAAGATACTTAATAAGAGGAATATAGTGGGAAGAAAGGACAGACCGTGTACTCTGGCTGTGCTGTGTCATAACTGCAGTAGTGCAGGAACCAAGATATAAGAAAAATGATGGGGACATGAACAGGTAATAAGGGACAAAAACAAGAGTCCCGTGTTGGAAGGAAAGAGGTGAAGGACAGAGGAAGACGGGAATACACTGAAGGGAATGGACTATGGTTGCTCCTCCTTCTTTTTCAGAGATATACGTTTCTTCCTGGCAGCAAGCATTTCATAGAACGGATCAACACTTACAGCAGATCTGTACAGACGACAACAACAACAAAAAAAAACACCAATGAGTGAGTAATCATACAATTAAAAGCTATGTGTACCAACCAGAAACTGATTTTTCCAGTTTTTCATTCACACACTTGATGCTGTGAATCCATTCGTCCTTCTCTTCGGGTGTGGGGGCGGAGATGCGGTACACCATGTGATTCCCTTCCACCACTCTTCCATCTGCCTCTGTCTTACACGCCTTAATCAGCTGACCACGATTATTTGGGATGTACAATTCAAAGCAGTTCTGATTGGACAAAGGCCAGAAACCAAAGATAAGCAATCACGACACTGCAACTTTACAACAATGTTGTGCAGTAATGCAAACGTACTGGTTTTCTTGGATCTTCAACCTCTCGGATGCTAAGGTTTTCCAAGGGAATAATACCTCGTGGCTCCTTATCCTGTTGGTAAAAGGCACAGAAAGGGTTTTTTAGAAAGTGTCTGCCGCTGTCTGTCCTTTTCAGAGGTGTAACGTTATTAGCACATTTAGCAAGTACGGTGCTTAAGTACACCTGTGAGGTATTTGTCATTATGTATTTGCCTTTTGTTGGCTTTGCTCCACTACACTACAGTGGAAATAAAAAAACATTATTATAAAACAGTTGTTAGTACATCAAGTTGTTTAAATGAATTCCACCTTATCCAGCTGCTGATTTCCCCCCCCCATGTATTTATATAATCAACAGCAACAAATTCAGTAGTGTTTACATTTTATTCTGTCTCTTATGTAATATTACTGCTAATCTTTTACATATGATTTCTTGTGACTGGTCTGGCATGTTGGGGTTTTATTTTTACTAGGCTAGAGTAACCAAACCAGTTTCCCCTGTGTCGACTAAAATGGTTGCACATCTAATCCTTAAGTTCAGCAGCACTCACTTCCCTGCAGACACACAACTACCCATTTGCCCTTAAGTCACCTATTCTATCAGTATATTTCCTGTCAACACTTAAATCAATCAAATTTTCTGAAAACCTTGAAGTTTTACATTACAATGATTGTAAAATGGCCCCCAAAATGCCATTAAATCAAGAGTAATTTATCAGAAAAGCCTGGAAACAATCACAAAAAATGTTCAACATCAAGTTTAGTGTAACTGCTGTTTGTACATGGATTGACAATGTCACACATCAGAGGAAACCAAAACTTACTGTGGTGTATTCAAAGTAATAAAGGCAGTTGTCTGTGAGAATAAACCATCTTCGTTTCCAGGTTTTCACACGTCCCCCTATAACACAGCAACATTCAGGATAACGAGTGACAGGAGAGGTACATGATGTCCTTAGGGGGTCAAATTTGAAGGGATACTACTCTACATTTTTACAGTTACAACTACGGTAACTACATAGCTACTTTTTTCTACAGTAACTCTGTCTGTACATACCTCCTGAGAAAGCAAGCAGCAGCAGTACAGGGTGGAAATCGCAGGGAAAAAGCAGAGACAAGAAGGATCAGAGGTTTTAGAGGGGGCAGTGGAGAAAAACACAGATCGAGAGGAACAAAAGGACATGAAGAGAGATTATATTAGTGACACACAGATCACAGGTCCCACCATGCAAAAGAAAACAATCAGAATTTAAGACTGCCATGACACGACACAAGAAAGTGAGTCTCTGGTTACCATCATGCTATGGCAATGTCTGATTGCCACAATATTGCGAGCTGATAATTTCAAGTGGAGGCAAAGAGACAGCAAACCTTAGAGTGAATGGCAGGTTCATCATAGCACAAAGCCTTAGAGGAGAACAAAGTACAGTAGCATACAGAACATGATGTTTTCTTAGTATATTCTCTGTTTTTAATATCAGCATACTGCATTTCTTAGTAGAAGAGAATAATTATTTAAGATCAGTGTTAAATTCAACAGCATCAGTACTCTTGATAAAGCAAAAATGCCTCACTGGCATCAGCTCACCAAGTTTGAGAAGCCACCCCTCCCTGTCAGGATTAAAGAAGGTGTGCGTCAGGTCATTGCCATCGTCCTCAGGAATCTTGAAAGGCTCGTTTTTAATGCTTTCATAGAGATTCTGTAGTAACACAAATGATTCAACAAAAATCTTGTTACGGTGATCATTGTCATTGTTACTTGACCATCTAGAAATAAAAAGATGATCATACTCTGAGTAGCTCCTCTGGCAGGTCTCCCCCCTCGTTGATGCCTCGATTCATCGAGATGAAGCGATCCACTCCGGGTTTGTCCCGTACGTTCGGGTTATGGAGGCTCGTGTTTAGCATAATGATGGCAAATGATAGCACATAACATGTGTCTGGGAACAGAAGATACAAGGCTTGTGTTGTGACTCAAATGAATTCAAACAAATACTAAAAAATCTTTTTTAAATTTTTAACTAAGATTCAAATACTGTTTTTAGTATACTAAAACAACTAAGGTTTTAAAATTAAACAACATAGGAAAATCAAATTTCTTTTTTTCCTGTGTTAATTAGTCCAACTCCAAATAGCTCTGTTTTGCGGTCTACCTGAAGTACTGTATGTGCTGGAGTGCATGCTACTGTATACTGCTTTTTTAGGATCATCACTAAGGCCTTAAATCTGGCCTTTATCTCTGTGTTTTAGGACATTTCCTTCAGCTTTTCACCTAGTAAATTTCTGGTGGCATTTCAGTTGGAATTTAGTCATGAACCTCCATCCCTGTTTGTTTCACTCACTGGTGTTTCTAACTTCAAACATTTTTTTATTAAAAAAGGTGAAAACCAAATTGAGAAACAAACAAACCTCAGTCTAAATAATTCAAAGGTTTGTTGTAGATTTTGTGATCTGTTTTGTTAATTTCCAGTGCGCACACACTAGAACATACATATAGGTGGGCATCACACACATTTCTGCCATTTGTATCACACTTATCAACAGGTAACCGTAACCTTAATACTACATTGGCAGAGAAATTACGACAGATAACAACATGAATTCTGACAATAAAATGTTTGTATAAAATTTGGCTTTGTGAACATAATAAAGGAAATGCACATAACACATTTGTGACCTCATAAGGACATGGACAGTCGGTTTTGGTGAGTAACACTAGATGTAAACATGGGTAAATTCCACAAGGTATTTAAAAGGAAATACTGAGAAAATTTTTATTGTTTATGAACTGGCAGACGCTGAAAGGTCATTTCTGGTAAGGGGCTCATTGTTGCTCATTGTGTGAGATCACTTTCTCTACTTTCACTTCATGTTGTGTTAACAGGAATCTAAAGAACCATCCACAACATACACTCAATAAAAGCAAAAAAAAAACAAAATTTGAGGTAAAATCCTACTGCCACAATGAAAACTGTGATTGTTAACATGTTTTTATTTACCGGTGCTCTGGAAGACTCCAGGGTTGCAGTGGCAGTATCTCTGAGCAAAGGCCTCCATCATTCTGTCTATCTTCTGGGCTTCACCGGGCAAGCGGAAACTCCACAGGAACTGTCTGTAGAAAACAGGTCGAGGTCTAGGTCAGATCTAAGAAAACAAATTCTACAAGCAAGACACAATTACACAATCACACAATCACACTGTTCTCTTGCACCACTTTTTCCCCTCGCTAGCCTGAAGTGCAGAGAGAGTGGGACTTTCCATTGTTTAGGTTTGTTTAATAGAGAATGCCAGGATACTAGTCAAGAGGTTCTGCCCTTGGTTCAAAACAAAAAACTAAACAACATGGACACAGGTTACCTGAGAGCCTGGACCAGGTTGAGATCAGTGAATTCATGGAGGTCCACAAAAGCCTGAAGAACTTTAATGTTGAAGTCATCCCTGCAATTCAGCAACAGATAGTAACTACAAAAGGCTGACACATGAGGAAAAAAAAAGAAACAGCAGGATATATTAGGAGACACGAGACCTTTCCCCCAGGTAGTCTCCTATAGCAGTCTTGTTGAGGCCCTCTCCTTTGTATAAGAACTGAGCGATGTCCTCTGGAGTGTGTCTGAGGAGCTCATTCTCCACCAAAAACATGATGCCCTGCAGAGAGTCAAAACAGTCAGTCAGAACGAAACTCATAAAGAATGAGGCAAACTACACCGATAAAAAATATGAAAGGTATTACCTTTTTGGGGTCCATGTTGAATTTCTTCCTTCCCATTGCCACATGTCTACTTTTCTGTAGAGTTTTACTGCAACAAAAGAAAAAATAATAAGTGAGACTCTGATATGACAAAATCAACTCAGTAGTCACACAAACAAATAATTGTCAGCCCATTACTTGAAGCCAAGTTATGTATGAGCATCAAAGGTCTGACATCTTTACAACATCAACCCTTTAATGTTTTACTAAAAACTCTGATAGCAGACTTTTTTTTCAGCATGTATTTGCTTTTTGCAGTGCCTACAGTTTTTAATTTTTTAATAAGTCCAACCATAAATTGATAGCACAAAAATGATGAAATTATTGGACTGGAAAATAGTGGGGGGGGTCTGTGCACCCTGTGGGAGTCAAAGTGAACTCCTGTCATTTTTTCAATTAATGCCAAATCGTTAGCGTTTAGAGCAGCTCTAGGATCTTTTCTCACCTGCCCTCTGTGCTGGACTCTAGTCCTTCTACCTCTAAAATCGCTTCTCTCAATTCCTCTCTGAGCCTCTGGATCTCCTGCAGCAGGACGCCCTTCCTCCTGCGGATGTCCTCCAGCTCAGAGCGCTCCTCTGGGCTCAGGTCTACTGGGACTGTAAGGGAAGAAAAGAAGAATGCATCCATTGCTGATTCTGCTGCAGATATAACAAATGGTAGCTATGCCCACATAATCAAAAGTAGAATTCATTTTTAGCAGAAACATAACAACCTATCAATTAAGAACTAAGATATAGCCAACTATTTTTTTTTCAAATAGAAAGAATAGGAAGAAGTAGGATGTACCAGTATTTCTGATAAGTAACTACAATACAGGAAAACATATTTCTTGAGGACTCTTGAATCTTTTCTTTTTCATACTTTCCATATCAATACATCAATTTCTCCTTCAACATCTCTTTGTTGCACCAAGTTAGTACATACATTATTAGAACTAAGAACTTACTGATTAGTCTGTAGAGTATATTTTGAATAACTGCCTGGTTTTTAAAATGTCAGAAAATGGTGAAGTTTCACTTTCTAAAAACAAAAACTTTAAATGGCTATTATTGCCAGATAAAAAAACACATTTGACAAACTATTGCAGTTTTAAGACAGCAGCTAATGTTAAGCTATTGTTGAAAGTTTTAAGAGGTAGTGCCTAAAACTTGTCTACCATCATTGGTGATATATATGTGATTGCTAATTAATTATGTCCCAAATACACCTTAAAGCCAAAATATGTATATCCCAAAACAAAAAAATGAAAAGATGACTAAATGTGTGCAAAGCTAGAAAACTCTACCAAGACAGTGGCAGTTAACAAAATAGCAAATATGTGTCAGTGATCATTGACCCAGCTCTATTTGCTGTCTATCGATATAACCACAAAGAAATTAAACAACAAAGTCATTTGCATGTATTTCAAAAGTAGTTGAGAAATGGATTTAAAATGGAAGTGTGGTTCTTAGTTTGCAAAACATGCATATTTGGTACAACTGTTGCACATGGAAAAATATATTAATTTTAAAAAATTGCTCTAACACACATTCAACAAAAACTGAGCCTCAAGGCATCCAATTTCAGAGCTGTTTTAATACACTGCTAGAGTTAAAGTAACCAAAGCCTAATCCACTGCAAACTTATTACAATTACATTGAATGCAGGCTGCAGTTGTCACAGTGGCAACCAAAAACTCTGGAGCTGTGTGTTCACTCAGCAAAACCACCAGCACACACGCCCACAGTCTGTGTTACCTGCAAGGGTCGATTAATCCAACCGCAGGTAAGATACTAGTTCCAGAAAACAGCCCATGTCCCGTTTTAACAAGCCCGTCTTGTGTAACCCGGAGGATGCTAAGGGTGTTAAATGTCCACTAACATTAGCTGGGAGCTAGCTCCGAGCTCACAGTCAAACAATCAATATCTCGTTGGTCACAGGCTGAAACATCTTTGAGACTTATTCTAACTGAACAGTGTTTTACACGCACGCACCTACGTGAAGGAAGTGACAGATATATAAAGTCAGTTATTTTTATTTAGTTGTTTAGTGGATTGATCAGTGTCCAACCTGAGCAAATACACGGAGCCACTAGCTGCACAACTAGCCACGGCTAGCTAGCGATAGCCTGTGCTAATAGCTACTTAGGCATAACCCACTTACTGTAGTCCAGGTCATCCATTTTTGGCGCTTTACTTTTAGGCATAAATATTTCAGAATCGACTGTCATTCAATATAAAAAATAGGGATATATTTGAATAAATATATCCTCACACTAAAAGGAAAATACACAACACTTGGTATCGAACTGTTGGGCCGGAGACAAAGAAGGTGGCGATACCGGAAGCTGCTCCAGACTTTCGAGCAGCCTTTTTCCGGTCAGTTGTTTTTCAAAATAGAATCCCTTACGTTAAGTGATTCTTTGGAGTTCTAGGGTTAGGGTGATATTTAGCATACATTAATAAACTGTTATAATACGTAAATATTGTGAATATGTTATATATATATAATAAAATATTACACAATCTGGAAATTTAAGCCCTATACTATTAACCAAACAAATCAGATTGTCTGCACATAATGCACAGTTTTACTGAGCACATGTACATTTGCACATACACAATGAAATCTGTTCTCTGTATTTAACCCATCCCTCTGGTGGAGGGCATCTCGCTCAGGGACACACCTGGTGGATGGACTGGGGGTTTTCTTTTTATGGGGAAGCTGGGATTTGATCCCGTATGTACTATTTACTTCACTACAGTTGTTAACTGCTCTATTAGATACAAATCAGGACTTATGTAAGTGTTCAAAACATGCCAACCTTCCAAACATGGCAATATAATAAATGACAGGACATACACACCCAAGTGCACAAATTTGGCTCTTTTGGGAGCCAACGGTGGTGGAGTTGTTTTGATTGAGCTGCACAATATTATGCAGCCTTGCACAGTGATGTGATTTATACCAACTTAATAGTGAGATGATAAAACTGCTTAGGTGAAGAAGTAAAGGTCTGAATGCGTTGTTGAAATGATCATTTATCTCATTTTCTTACTCGTATACAGTGACTGATTGTAGTGGAGACAAAATTTGTTTTTATCTAAAAGCAGCAATTTTGAACAATTAATCAGATACCATTAGAATGCGGCTTTTAAAAGCAACTTCCCTTCCACGTCCATTTTGCATAAATGAAGAGGCAATGGTGTGACAATAAACAGAGGTACAGTAGATTTGTTCCAGACAAACATAACATTACATTTATTCAAAACCAGGTGATTATTAACTGTACACTGTACGTATGTATATCTTCTTTGTTTTAGTAATGATTACAATTTCATTACAGGCAGTGCACTACTGACATTTAATGGCATTATCAACAGCGGGGGTCACACTCCAACATTATCATGTCAAATTGGTTTATAACACCATGGTTTGAGCTATGACCACAGATGACAAAATGTTTAGGCATGTAAACTGTCTTAACTAGTCTCTTAAACATGAAAAGTAAACACTTTGGCAAACTCCATTCAAAGTGTATATATTAGTTGTTCTAATTTGGTAATGTTAACAAAACTAAGCCCTAATTTTGCACTCACATTCTGTAGCTGCGTAAGCACAGTGTAACTGTGGTAAACTAGCTGCATTGTGCATTCAAAAGAGAAAAAAATAATACAGCCTGCTAAGCAAAGAGTTTTACTCAATTTTTCTGCAGTCAAGATCAAACAGTTCATGACAAACAACCAGAATTTACAGACGTATTATACAAAGGCATTGATTTGTAAAGGCATGACAAAGACATACAGTATGTTGATGATGACCCAAGTAGTCACTTACTGATCGATACACTGCACAAGCTAATTATTTATCCTTTGTCAAGACACACATATTTGCAGGTTTTGTTTGACAAGAATTCATTTCTAAAACACATCAATTCAAAGGAAAGCTCTGATCTCTGCTTTTTCATTATATTTAGGAGCACACAACAATTTGGAAGTAGTTATGGTTTGTTCTTAAGTAATTTTATTTAGTATAATTTACATATCTGCTCTACTGCTGTCTAATTTCTCTCATTGCAAATAGTTTCCGTCCATCGGATTTCATTGACGGCTAATTGTCTAATCTGCAGATTTGAATCTTGCTTTTCTGTAAAACCTGGTTGTAAAGTTTCTACATGAGTTTGCAATCAGTTATACCTTTTAACAGCAAAGGGATGTAATGTGACCCATTTATTATATTATCTGGACCAGGTTATTAAACTGGAGCATCAACTTTTAGAACAAAACATTGCATCTGACTCTGTTACTGTGTATCGCAATGTAAACTGCATCTTAGTGTTGTGATTTTCTGTGCGGCTTCATCTCCAGTTGTTGTGCTAAAAAGCACTACTTTCTGCTTACGGTTTGCATCTTATGACCTCCAAATACACTTTCAAAAGTGATTACTCAGAGACAGTGATATGTTGTAGACATGAAAGTGCTGAGGAAAAATAGTAGTGATTCTGAAAAGGTTATTGAAAATGAACAGTCTAAAAGCACTGACAAAGCTTGCATGTTCAGGCATTTTTATGTTCAATATATTGCAAAGTCTTATATCACTGACATCAATTTGCGTCCGCTGACTAGAAAAAAAAAAAACAGGCAGATTGTATAAAAACATCACCGTTCAACGGTTTCATTGTTCCTATTCATGTAATTGCCATAAAAAGCTTGACTTTCCTGCTCTACGTGGACTTACTGGCATGACAAAAATTATTGTTAAAGTGTACTTCTGTCCAAATTTTCCTTCATTGATACCTTAAACCCTGGAGAATCGCATGCTCAAAGACTAAAGTAAGAAGGTAAGTTCAACAGCTTTACTTTTATGCAGTGGACGGACTGTCTGATTGGTTGGACAGACGTAAAGTTTCCAATGAAAGTAAGAAAGGGCAAAGTTACCAAGTGTCAGATAAGGCATTAGTTTAAGGGACAATAGTTTTTATAGTTCAACACATTGACATTGTGGGGATGGGGTAGAAGAATTTCATGAGGGGGGGTCATTTTATGTTATTTATGTTATTTTATAGTGTTTTATGTTTCAGAACAACTTTCTCTGCATTTTATCTCTCCATCTCATTCTAAGGCAAAAATCAGGTAGTGCTTCTCTACATGCATACTAACATGTATACATCTGACACATGCAATATCTGCACAAATAAATCCCCACAAGCCTTTCGTTGTTCTTCCCTCTTTTTATCCAAGGCTGTGCAGTTTCCATGCTTCTTGTTTTGCGTAATCCAACAGCAGTGCAACAAATGCATTTTTTTTCCACGTCCAAATTCACTATCAATCCCTGCAGTCGTATTCCAATAATGTGTGGCTCGGTGGGTTATCCCTTTCATTAAACCTCAGAAAAGCAGGCTAGTCTGTCAAGTCTTTCAGATACTCCTCTCTCTGATCATAGATTGCAACAGCGATTACATAATTCAGTAGAGTGCTTTATCAGTCAATCCGCTCAACCAATCCCTGATTAGAATCTGGTAATCTTCACCCCACTGTCACCAACAATGAGACGGGCTATGGAAGGGTGAACCTGTGAAATATGGAGACATCAGAAAATTAAATCATGAACAATCATAAGTTTTGCTGTGACTCATTAACATAATATCATAATATAATATCACTCAATTAATTGTATAGATGTATACAGGACATCTATGTCTAAAAAAAATATAATGTGTCATTGTCAACAACATAAATGATTCCTAATCCCTTAATGACTGAAACCTTAAAATAAAAGCTTTTTTGTCTATTAGTAGATATTATAGGGCTAAACAAATTGGAAATGTTAACATAATTCTGGATTATGTACAGTTGGGTTTTCAGGACATATATTAGCTGGATGCACATTTGGCTTTGATATATGGCCTATTAGCTTACACTATATTCACCTCCTACGGTACTAACCGAAATAGCCAAGTACTCTTACTGGCTCAGTCCTTACAAAGTAAATTAACATATCCTCATGAGGCGGCACACGTGGGTAGGGGTAAATTAACCCACAGTTACTACAAACAGATGATACCACTTTCTGACAACTACATTCACTAGCAACATTTTTCCTTTTTCTAACCTGTGCCTGAAGTGGCCCATAGGGCACCAGTTCTCCGTCCACTGTGAGCGTTCCTCTTGACGACAAAGGCTGCAGCCTGAAAGCCCTGCAGGTAACATGGCTCACATACGGCGAGCTGACAGAGTGATGGGTTCCTCTTTCCATGGCAAAAAACAGTCTTAGTAGAGTGGCTCTAGAGATTCCTGCTCGCACAAAGGTCAGGTGGATCAGCCCATCATCAAACCTGGCCTGGGGTGCAGCATGGAGGTCAGCCCCAAGATGGGTCTGATAAAGGGCTAGCACCAGGACAAAGTCCCCTTCAATGGTGACCCAGTCTCTGGTGGGAAGAGGTTGATCAAGCGGGGGTAACAAGTCATCTTTAGGAAGATTTAAAGGCAGTGAGACAAATGGACGGTTTTTAAAGGGGCCTGCAGGATCAGCAATGTCGAAGTTAAATGATGAAGAAGGTGTGCGTAGAGAAGGTGAGGGTGAGGTGGAGTTTGGGGTGTTAGGACGAGGGACGAGGTAGGATGAGGAATGTGGAGAGGCACATGATGGGGAAGAGGGAGGTGTTGGAGAAAGAGACAGAGAGAGGGAGGGGAGTTTAGGGGGGAGGGAGTTTGAGTGGGAGTGTTGAAGAAGGGAGAGGGGCCGTGGTCGGGAAGCGTTCTGGTTTTGGTCCAGGTTTTTGGGTTTGTAAGAGAAGGGCGAGTGACGGAAGGGGGAGGAGATAGTGAGCGCTCGTTCTCGGGAAATGTCTAGTCTGTAGGGTTCTTTCTGGTAATAGGTCCCATTCAGATCCAAGTCCTCTGGCCCACAGGATGTGCCTGAATCTGCCTCCAACTCCCGGCCTGGAGGCTGGCTGAAGAGAGCGTTTGCTATCTGACTCGAGGGGGCAGAATTCTTTCTTACTGCCTGTCTAGCTTCTTGAAGATTATCTTGGTAAACCTCTGGTTCTTCATCAGCCTCTCGTCCTATGTCTACCCCATAACTCTCCCCTAGCTCTCTTGCATGCATCACTCCCTCCCCCTCAACAGAACCACCACTGCCTTCACCATTCTTCCCCCTGTTCTCTTCCTCCATCTCACTGGAGTCTAGATCTCTTCTTCCCCCATCTTCCCTTTCATCCATGATCCCCGCCAGCCTCTCTTTCCTTCCTATATTGCATTCATCCCTTTCATTTGATTCTGAACTCGTTCCTGACCTCTCTTCTTCTGCCTCCATCTCCACCTCCCCCTCCCTCTCTCTATCCTCTGCCAGGCTGCTTGCCCTCACCACACCAGTTCCCCCTCCCCTGGCCCTCTCCCTTCTCCTCTCCCTTTCCCTCTGCCTCTCTTCTTTTTCCCTCTCTCCCTCTCCCCTACGCAGGCTCCTTTGTTCACTAATGCCCATGTCAGAGCAGGTGCGATGAATAGGTGTTCGGCAAAATCCCTCCAGGCCTTCTGTGATGCTACGGGAAAGAGGTCTCCTTGGAGGCGGAGGTGTAGCATCTGGTGATGCGTTGACTACAGAGGGGGCAGGTAGGACAGGCGACCCTTGTACGATCGAAGAGAAGCTATGCGCACCAAGGTGCCCAGGGTAAAGCGAGCTGAGCCAAGACCACGATACCTGGAAAAAGAAAACATTTAAAGTAAAGCTGTGTTTTGTTATAAATATATAAAGGAGGATAAAAACTATTACTAGATGAACTAGACAAAGAGTAAATGTTCAGACAACATTAGCAATCACCTCTCACTCTCTATATCCACATCGGACACAAAGCCCCAGGCAACAGAAAGAAAAGAAAATAATCTCCTTGGTGCAGCAGTACAATTGTTGTTGGAGGGAGCAGGACTTGTTGTCACAGAGACCAGGTCCATAGGTCGGACACCACCTCGACAGAGCAAGAAGCAGCAGTTCAAAAGGAGGGGTTCCCGAAGGCACATGTCATATCTAAAAAGATATTTTAATAGAACACCAAAGGATAATAAGCTGAGACAGGAAAAAAAAAAAAGTACCAACAACAGGCTCCTTTCATTGTTCATTATTATCCAGGTCTAGGAAACCAGCTGACAAGAAACACAACAACATTATGCTGTTATGCTTTAAGGGCTAATAACATAATTAGTTCCATGGGATTTGATCCAATTACAGCACAACCAATCCACATATCTATGTACATCAAAATCCCCCTAAACCTCATAGAGCCTAAAGAAACTGTCATGCAACACTGCTTGTAGAGTTGTTCTCGTAGGATTATTATTAAATTACAAGATTTACAAGTTCCTTGATTGCTCCGGGTCTACAAGTTGGTGGATTATTGACCACAATACTAATATTTTTTGTCACAACCTGTCTGTTTCAGTTTATAAAAATAAAACAGAAATTACAAATAATCATGTTGCAAGATCAAGTACGAAATGTCAAATCTGTGTATGTTTAGTGGTTTACAAGAAACTTTTATTTTAGGTTTATCATCAAACACATTTGAAGGTCAGAGAATTACAATTAAAATATTAACATGAAAATGCAGGGACATGTTTAAAGAATATGCCATTTAAAAGTTATGGGGATAAACAATTACCCTGCATGGTGGTTGATGGAGCCAGCCAGTGCATTACCAGAGCCACAAGGCAAAATGCCGACGGGCGTTTTTATTGCTTGTTCCCAGTCAGGACGCTCCATCAGTCCATTCATTACCTAAATAACAGATCACAAAAAAATCTGAAAATCATATTGGTGGACACAGTATGAGTTAAGTACACGAATCTGGAACAAAAACAAAAAAAAACTAAACAAATGATGTCCTAGAACTTAACATTAAATTTCACCACGATTAACGCCAACAAGACAGTACACACCTCGTGCAGCAGGCCGTCTCCAGAAACAATGACAATGCCATCCCACTCTGGAAGTGATATCTCTCTGATGAGCTCCCTTGCATGGTTCTGACGCTCTGAGACAGATTCATGAAGTGAACAGCTGTTTCACATGTAATTTGTGTACATATATCATCTGTTTGTAAGGCTGTCTTTGGTCTCAGTGTTACCTGTCTGAATAAGGTTGTAGCTGATATTGGCTTCTCTGATCATAGGCAGGATATGGGTCTGACACCACTGCATTGCTTGTCCTCTCCCACTAAAGGGATTAACCAATAACAGTAGTCGCCTGGGCCGAGGTAGCAGACTTCTTGAAAATTCTAAATAAAAAAAGAAGGAACAGTGTGAATATGTTAAAACCTACACAGTTTCTGTCAAGACCAAAGAAAGGAACAAGAAGTTAACTGCATTTTCATGGCCAGCCAAATGTGGGATAAGCAAAGCTGTCATTACATAGTGTTGCCCAACTCTGGACTTTGAGTGCCTTGAATTCTTAAAGCCTCCTTAGTTTCATCTCACAGGAACGACCTCACACAAGCATTTCTGTGTAGAGATTGCAGTGCCTACATGAGCTTCCTCCACTTTCTGCCCACAGTCCAAAAAACATGTGGGCAAAGTGGAGCATCCTAAAAGCATTTAGATTTTAGGATTCAAATTAAAGTGGGAAACATAAAACAGTTTTTTACAGAAGTAATCTAAGTATGCAGAGCAAAAAAAAACAACAACTTTACTTTGTCCCATTAGCTCAGAGTTAAGAATAAATAAAAAGCTTGAGTTTTAGTCTAAGATTTCATAAAGGAGTTAAAATGGCCACAATCTCACATATGACAGAGAGATAAAAGCTAATTAAGGGTTAAAGTTTAAAATGGAGAAGAGAGACGGGATAAGACATAAGATGGTGGTTAAGTGTGTCACAAAGACAATGGTGAAAAAAGGTAAGCACGAGTGCATGCACACTCACAGAACACAAACACAGAAAGTAAAGACTGAGTTGGGCTCTGCTATTCATTTGATTATAGAGGCTGATGGGTACAGTGCATGTAAAGTGGGAACAAGCTGCAGTGGCCCCACCCTCTATGTCTTTACATTAGATACTGAATTATGTGTGTGTGTTCAGAACAGATAAGGACTAAGAAACAAATAAGTTAATTATTAAGGTCAAAAAACAAAAACTTAATTCCTGTCCAAACTAAATACTCAGGACAATAAAACTAAAACAGCATATTATGATGTATTAGTGATAATTCCCTATTTGTTTTCTGCAAAATAATTCCTAAAATTATCAACTACACTTGACTCTTTGTTCTCTTAGTGACAAAATGTGGGCATTGTCCACACAGAAAGGGCTTTGGTCACTGTGACATTAAGCTATATTTAGCAGCGTGTACAAAAGAGGAATAAATCAAAGCAGCATCAGGCAACCTAAGTTTTTTTTTCAGTAAGCAACAGGCATTCAAGACTAGACTCAGCCAAAGAAAATAGGATTAACATCACCATCTTTTGTAAATGATCACTGCTGTTGTTTTAATAAAGCTTTGCTTAAAATCAACACTGCATCACTGAACAATGTTCCCTAAAAAAAACAGCTCACACTCAGCAGTAATTCATGGCAACATGCAGTTACCATAAGACCATAACTACAATAATTTATGCAATTAAATGATAAATTAGTGGATTGAAACAAAATTAACAAATACTAATTGAAAACATGTGTTTTATAAGCAAAAACATGTGTTTTATAAGCAAAACAATAAGTTGTTCTCTAGAAAATTGTTATTACCAGTTTTACAGTTTTCTAATGTTTTATATACACCTTAAAAATGTAATGGACAAAATTACCTGATTGCAGCCCTGTTGTTGACACTCATTTCTAATCTGAGTTAAACTCATAGATCTCTGAAAGCTGATTGTCATGTCACCTTCACATGAAAGTTTCCTGAAATGTCAGAAGATGCAACAGAACACAGCTAAATATATAGCGAATGAGAAGTTTCAATCACAGACATTAACCTGTTACCAAACAAATATATATATATATATATACATATATATATATATATATATATATATATATATATATATATATATATATATATATATACATACACACACACACAAACAAGCCTGTGTTAAGTCACACTCACCTGTGTCAGCAGTGACGGTCACATCTCTGAGTAGACACTGCACAGCAGCTGACCACCTCTCAGCCTCAGGCCTGCTTTCCGCCAGATAGGCCCTCACCTGCCTCCGTCGGGACACACCTTTCCGTCGTTTGCCTGGTGGATACCAATACAGCACCAGGAGAGGTGGTGCAGGAGCACGAGGGCAACTGCACCCCACCAGCTCTGATAAAGGCAGCAGGAGACGGGCTTCCTTCCCAGGCTTTGGTGAAAGCCGCTGGATGTGTATGTGGGTGTGGGTGAGGGTCAAGGCATAATTCGAAGCCAGAGGTGGACTTGTGGAGACAGTGGGGGAGAGTCCCCCTGGACCACCTGGGCTACTGGGGCAACTGTTATTGTTGCTGTTATTGCCTGATCCCCAGCTTGCAAACTGGCCATGAAGGAGGGCTTCTGCTAAAGCAGGTGAAGAAGGCTCTGGGGATCGCATCCTCACAGCTGAGGTGGATTAAGTTTACAAAGAAAAACTAAGTCAAATCAAGTTTGGGCTATTGCTTCTAGACTAGGAGGCTTGAAGAGTGGCAGCTTTGAAAGATTTGTAGGGAAATTGTAAATATTTTAATCTGACAACTATACCCCTAAAACCTGAATTCTTCTTCTTCTTCAGTGCTTAAATTCCAGAAGCAATATAAAACAAAAACAAACTAACAAAACAACAAAAAACAAGTGTGGTTGCATTCCAGTCTTTCTCCTTCAAGAGTAGGTCTTCATTTAAAAATAAAAATAAAACTTCTTCCAGTTCAGGGATTCTTCTGTTTTGTGTGTTTATCCAGTGATCATTTTTGTTAAATTTAAAAAGTTCCCATGTCAGTTTCATCTGAAAATGCGTTACCTTCTACAGTTTGATGCCTGTTGAGAAGGGGATAGTCAAAACTTCAACATATACAAAGACAGCACAAGTTAAAGTGTATTTTTTAACAGAGATCAGTCATTAAATAAGTATCCTTAAAGATTATACAAGTTAAAAATAACGATTACATTACAACCTAAAACCGCCTATTGTGATACTAATGAGGCAGTTGAGCAGCCAAAATAATGTTTTTTAAATAATTATATAAATCAAGAGAACATTTTTTGTTGCATTGAAAAACTGATTCACAAAATATAAAAAGGCAAACAAACACACCTTGTTTAAACAAGGAGGCTACAACAATTCAATTAAAATAATGCACAAGCAAAGATTTTAGTAAAGTACACTGCATGGTAAATGCTGGCCGAAATGTAAGTAATGCCACAAGGATAAGATAAGTGCAGGCTTTTTAAGACCTTTGACACCTCTATTGCTATCTTTTATCTCAGTGATAAACAGGAGGCAGACAAGAGGAGTGCTAGGACAGTCCTCTAGACAGTAGTGTAATATAATAAAGTTTCATCAAGCAAATACCGCTGCATTACATTAATGTCTGTTCTCCACATGGGGAGGGTAAACACTAGATAAGACAAGTGGAGACTAAAACAACAACAACAAAAATTGAAACAAAACAAAAGACAAACAAGAAGACAGTTCCAAGTGGGTCCTTGGTTTATGTCATGTCAATGACTTTGAGCCTCACGTTCCCTCCCAAAGAACTCTGTTCCTGTGTGAAGACGAAGACAAAAAATCAATTGTGACAGTGGAAAAAACAAAGCCAGAGCTGTGGCTGACCCATCCACTTAACAGGTATTTTTAGAGCACAGGCTGTGATTAAAAAAGCAAGCACGTGAAAGTGACCAAGCTTAAATTTCTGTGCAAAGGTAATTGTTAATCTTATGTTAAAATTTCACATTCGCACCAGAAGTACAAAGCACGTCTTTTTATCATAGAAGGAAGAGAATGTGGTTAAAGGCTGAAGCAATACAATATCAATAATGACTCCTAGGTGCCTTTCTGCTGAATCATATATTGACTCAGAGTTACACATCCTCAAAGACTTTGCTGAGATGCCACATTATTTTGGATGAAAGGTTGCATGAGAAAGACCACAGCAGTTAGGTTTTTTCCATATTCAGTATTTTTGTGAACAAGGATTTGAGTCTTTGTGTGCGCGTGGCTGTATTTCACAATTAGAATTCGGGACTGTGATTTTGCAAACTGGTGACCCAGTTAATACTGGATTTTGGAGGTTATGCAATGTCAGTATGTAACAACCCTACCTAATAGTATCCTAATAAATAAACATAATGAATATGATAAAACAAACAAAAATTAAAATAATTACACAGTATCAAACTGTGTTTTACACAACTTTGACAAGTCACTGACTAATATGTTTGTACAAAGTCTGCTTGTATATTATGTATAGAACAAAGGAAAATACTAAAATGTGAAAACATAACGTTTTTATTATACTGTACACGTGTATGTGTACAGATGAGAAATTGGACTAATGGTAAAAGCTCCAAGCCAGCAGTGTCAGTTCACTGAATAAAAATAAAACTTATAGACAGATCACAAAAATGGTCCTTATACATAGATATATATACCCTCAATTAATAAGTTGGTCACATATTTCTTCAAGGTTTTATAACAAGAAACATTATGCGAGTGGCGATGTAGACAAAATCAATAAGTAGCTAATGCCCAGTCCTGGTAAGACATGCACACACAAATACGAAAATGCCCATTGTTGCACCTTACGTCCTTGAAATGCAGGGCGGGGGACTCCCAGAAATAATAATAATCACCAGGCTAATTCTGTCTCCCATACAATGACTCTGCTGTTGAGGGACTTCGGGTATTTTTGGCAAATTTCGGTGAGCCTAGCTTCCGAACCCAAGAGCCCCTCGAACGTTTAACACTATTGGAACTGAGAGCTTGTCCAGCAATCCTGACGACTGAAGAAAAATGAAAGCGATCAGTGTTAAACTTTAACCACATTTATGTGACGTTAACTTGGCTAGCAGGGTTGACAGGCTGGAAAGGCTGGAAGTCAGCTAACCACTAGCTGTACTATAACTATTAGTTCCAGCACAGTCAAGCTACAGACCAGTTTTCAGACTGGAAGCGGTGAAGACATTAACAAAAAGACCGATTCAGACTTGTAGAGAACTAACAGTGAACCGCACATCAAGGGGATAGCAAACGCTGCTGTGTGTACGGTAAACTGCAGAGCGCAACACTGGGTTGTCAGTTAGCAACGGCTAACTAACATCCACGTAAAACCAGTTCAAACTAACTTGCTGCTCTAGTAGAGCTTGAGTCATTTAAACAAAAATACCTAATTTCCTACGGCTACAGCTAAAAGCTCACGGCTGATGTCTTAAGTTGTTGCTTCTTGTTTCGCGTAACGTCTATGAGATAATGTTACACAAGTTAGCGCAGATAACATTAACGTTAGCTAGCAGCCTTAACAATTCGATTCCATGAAGCCAAATCACACGAAACCCGTCCACTATAAGAACGTTATTTAGTCCAATTGTCATTGAGAAAAATCTAAGGTTAAGAGGATAAAGAAAAGCTAATAAGCCTTCAATTACCTCATCTTGTCTCCCCTCTCTTAACGACAGACGCTTGCTGTGAGGCTGCGGCTCGGTGCAGGAAGTGTCCGCAGAGGCAGCAGCGGCAGCTTTGAGCGGCAGGGAGGAAACCCAATGACGATAAGGAAAACATTGCAACACCCACCGACATTCTCCAATCACTTCCTGACAATCGTTTCATACAGAAGGAATCTTGTAGGGTCACATTTTTATTCAAAACATAATCAAGCTCTGCAAATTGGGGATAAACAGCTCTATCCCTGTCCTGTCCTAATGGCCATCATTCCATTTTCAGCTCTGAAATAACCGATGTTTACAACGTGAATGACAAGATGTGTGTAAAATGCCCAATAAAATGCAGGAGACCACTCATTTTGTACAGCCAATCTTTTATTTGCATCAGATTGTATGGAAAACAAAAAGACAGACTAGTTCTTGTAGCCACGGCTGGCTCTGCGACCACGAGCTCTCTCAAACTTCCTGCCCTTGGAGCGGACATAGGGCCTGGAGAAGAAAAGAGACAACAGTTTAGTGTAAGATTGGGGTACCACAACACTACTGTTAATTTAATGATAAAATTACACAGCCAAAAATGTTTAATGGCAATAATGAGTAATCATAACCTCCATGTGAAGAAAAGGGAAGTTTGTGAAGTTATTGATTAGTGATTTTGAGCATCACAACTGAAATCTCAGTTAATTCTACAGGAAATTTTGGTAACATAAATTTTGTGGTCTTTTTTTAACATTGATTTAAACTTTGTTTAAATATACGCGAACACTTAAAATTATTTATAACAATTTACTACAGTTGGTAGTCTACTGTAGATGACTATATTGACCAGAATACACGAGTTAGTAAACCCCTTATTAATTAATCTTAGCTAAGCAATATTTGACAAATTGAAACTTACTTAAAAGCTATGGTTTCCTTAAATCTAAGAAATACCAGACACCTTTGAAATACTAAAAGATGGACTATTGTATTCAACCCTCGGGAGTCTCTGGAATCAACAGGCTGTAAAATATCTCATAAGAACTGCTGCTTCTCTCTTTTTGAGAGGTCCATGTAGCAGCCTGGCACGAGACTGATTCAGCTACAAATATGCCTTATTTGAATGGGTGTTTTACAACAGCATAAAGACATCAACTGTAAACATACTTGGTGTGGCTATGAGGGGTTCCAGGAGCCTTTCCAAAGTGCCTGTACACCTCTCTACCTTTGCGGGGTCCTGAAGAACAAAAAAAATGTTAAAAATATAAATGCAATAAAAGTGCTGGTTTCTGAAATTTTTCTCGTCTATAGACGAGCTGAAAAGAAAGGTTGCAAATTAGCTGAAATCAGATAAGTTTGTCAAATAATGTAGCTTTCATAAAATAATACCAGCATTTAGTATTATTTAATGGGCATGTCTACCAATGTGCCAGAAATATACAACGTATTTTCTCATACCAATTTAGTTGTATTTAGCCTCATGTAAAACCCTCATGAACATGAAGAACACATGTTGAAGAGTTTAACAGAAATCTTTTGTCAATTGATTTACGGCAAACTATGGCTAAATGATTACTTCCACACAAAAAAGTTAACATGTTAACATACATGGGCATGTTGCCAGAAGGTTTTTGTTTCCATTTGGAGAAATTTTAACACATTTAGGCTCTTAAGCTTGACAAATACAGGGAAAAACCACTCAACAAATAAAGGTCAAAGGAGCCCGTCAACATTTAGGCCAGAAGGAAGAAGAAACCCTTGTATCTGAATTCAAGCAGTACTTTTTAATCTGTGACATTACAAAAATATATTTCCAATCAGTGCAGAATATCTACCCTATTTACCCCAATGGAACATTTGTCTGCTGTATTTTGGCAATCTTGTTATAAAACACACAATGACAGCAAAAGCACATTTTTAGGACTACATTTATTTTTACTATTTGTTGTCCTGTCATTTATAACAACGACTACTGTAATTGTGTCATTGTATTATAGTTTAAATATAAATCTACGTGTTTAGTTACCTGACAGCAGCACTGTGCCATGTCCTTTGGGAGAAGCCAAAGCCAGCTGGTCAAAGGTCATCACCTGACCA
Source organism: Channa striata (assembly GCA_033026295.1). NCBI lineage: Eukaryota > Metazoa > Chordata > Actinopteri > Anabantiformes > Channidae > Channa > Channa striata. The sequence continues at coordinate 17,567,221 of CM065175.1, read as the reverse complement.
CCTGCCTTCAGGATTCTGCGGCGGGCACCATCGGTTACTCTCAGAGCGCAAATCTGAGGAACAACAAACGGGACATGAGGTCAGAGTTGCTAACAGCCTCATTATTGAAGATCCTCACTGGACTTACTAATTCTCTACAGTAGTAGGTGATTTTTTGTACTCTATCAAAGGAAGTATTACCTTGAGCTTAGGGACATCCTGAATCCTGACATCATCAGTCACAGTTCCCACAACAACAGCAATTCTGTTCTCACGACCAGGCATCTTCATCTTACGGATCTGAGGAAGGGGTAACAAAGTCAAAAGTTAATCATGGTGACTAACACAACTTAATTCAATTCAAAATAGGAATGTGATTTTAATGTCTGAAAAATAAAAAGCAATAAAACTAGAAAATATTTGAACACAGTATCTGCCCCTTCAAGTACAGTTGGTACAGTACTACTGAGTCTTGTTTGCCCAATTTCCTTTACTGATACACATTAGATACTTTTGTGAGATACTAAGTGTAGATTAGCATCACCAGATTAGTTTAGCCATGCTGAAACTATCACAGACCTGGCAAAAATATCAACGTTTACCATACTTTAAGATTCATTTTTACATACCTTAACTGCTTTTAACTTAAAAATTATGTACTAAGAAAACAAAATTCACATACATTATAGTTATGAGCAGAGAGGGAGAATTAAGACTGACCAGACGGGAGATGGAGATTGGAGGCCTGTTGGTCCTGCTCATGAAGAGCCTCCTAAGGACAACCTTGTTGAAGGGAGCATTAGAGCGGCGGGCCAGGAACCTGTACAACTGTAAGAACCAAAAAGTATAAGCAAGAACATTAAGTTACTGATTCAGAAATTTGGAGAAAGTATCAGGAGAGCAAACTGATCCTAATCCTGTTATTATTCCAATAATGACAGCATTACCTTAACCAGCAGCCTCAGATAGATATCCTGGCTCTTTGGCTCCTTCCTGTGCACCTTACGGTCCTTGTTGTGCCTGATGTCAACTCCCTTGAAAGGAAAACACAAAAATTAATATTACAACAATCCGTACTTTCCAATTGGTACATTCAGGTTGCACCAGGATCTCAGTAGAACTATGACATTACTTACACCCAGATTTTAAATCTCATTTCATATTAAAAACTAACAAACTAAATCTGGCTAACCAAAAGGACGTGCACCATTCAAAATATTAATAAGTGACATTATCAAACCCAGCTCAGTCTTAATTTAAGGCCGGTTCACACGTTGACACTATAGCTAGCTGCTACACTGAACAGCAAGCTAGCCTACTGATTTTACGATCGACTTTAACTGAAGCACTTTTAAGTTTTATGAAATAAACCAATAAAGGTCGGTTCACACATTATTATCCATATTTTAAAGCGCTTTTTTCGCTTCATATCAACATACAGGCGTGAAGCCGTTGCTTGTACAGCAATACAGTCGGTACCAAAGAAGGAATGCTACTATGAATTACATACTGATATACACAAAATCATGACATGTATTTAACTTAAATTATGTTTACAACTAGGACACGTTGCCATTCGTAGGCTAAAACTCGTGAATTATGAAGATGCCCGTGGATTCTCTGACTATCATGTTTTACATTTTCTGTTAGCGGCACCTACCATCTTGGACTCAGAACGAAAAGGGAAAAGGAAGAGCTGAGCTCTCGCGATAAACAGTGCTCTGAAATTCCGGGGCGCCGATTGGCTACTGAGAATGCGCTTCCTGCCGGCCGGAGTCCAAACACCAGTCAGAATTCAGGATGCTGCCTCCAGTGGTAGAGACGTTCATGGGAGAACTTGAACATTATTCAAGAACATGCATTTATCTTTTTCAATTTATTTTGGAATTCTAATTTATTCCATCTAACGTGATTTTGTGGCTTAATACTTAAAAATGTCATTATATGCTTTTTGTACTTAAACCACTTTAAATCCCCAGTTTGAAAACTGATTTTAACAATCACTAGTAAGGCAGCTGTAAATTCTGTAAACGGTATTGTCTGTATCGTATTGTCCTGTGTTGTAATGCAGAAATCCTTCATATTTATTCCTTTAGTTTTTATATATTTATTTATTATAATTGTTGAGCTGGATGTTAACTAGTTTTGTCTGACTTCAAATGGGTTGTAGTGTGTGAAATGATAAAATGCATGATGGCTTTCAAGTTGAATTTTAACAGCACATTGTCAACATTTTTTGGAACGAAATGGAATTGCTTTATTTACTGTTTAATCCTACTAAAACTGCTGACAGCTGTGTAGGTGTGTAAAGCAGAAATAAGACAATTCACAGTATATTCTGTCAATAATAATAATTTACTACTGTTTCAAATGAAACTAAAATAAAAATAATATTTAAGGACATGGCTGAAAGACCAGACTACTACCAGCATTTGATTTGTGCATGTTTTTAGAAAATGTGTTTATATATATGGACAATTAATTTATTATTTCCTTAACCATTACATTAATTCCATTTACCAGACTACTTCAGCATATGTCATGCTTACAAAATGTTACAGTTACACAGTGTTAAATAAGGATCATTTTTTAATGCATTTATATAACAAGGACCATACAGAAAAAAAACAATGTTACATGTTACAAGTAAACAGATGAAATGTATCTAAGGTATCCAGCTGAATTGAACTCATCCATGGTTTTCTCTGAAAATTGAAGGACTGCAACAAAATGCTCCTTTCAAATGAGCCACACCTACTGTCACTAAGTGTATTAGCTTTATCATGGAGCTGAGGATCTTGGATTTATTTCAAGACTGTGGCCTTGGCGATGTCTGAGGTGACACAGAAAAACTGTGAACGTCAGCGCGATGCCTCCCAGAAACACTGTCCGTGCCACAGGGGGAACCAAAGCAAAGTTCACTGTCTGAAACAATGGAGGAGATTTGAAGTGCATTTTTAGTAAATCTGAGTGTGCTACCATGAAATCAATAACATACGTAATTATCTCACCTGCATTGTTGACCAAAACACTACTCCAGTCTACAGAAATGATGGAGACAAATAGACATGTTTCAGTCATTGTTCCTATTATTATTCTGACATAGACAACATGTGATGGCGTCACGTACCTTGTAGGATGTCCAGAAATTCTGTCTCCAGTCTTCAAGAAGATCTTCTTTGTTTTCCAGTAAACTTAAACCTACAAAGGTAGAAGTGGCTTATTAAGATCAATTATTACAAACACATGTTGGATGGAGTAGTAGAATAGTTGAAACCTAGTTTGCTTTGAATTTTAGCTGATGTCACAAGTTTTCAGTATTGACTAATAATGTGAAAAAAATATGTATATATGTACATATGTACGCAGATATAACAGGACTAAAAGTAAAATTTGATGGGCTGTGGACACTGACATTTCAATGTAATGTAAAACAGAGCCACACATCCAGTAGTCATAAAGAATTATCGCAACACGTGATTTACTTTAAATTTTGTTGGTAACACACTCACCAATATAAAAAGCACTGATGGTAAGAGGAGCAGCAATCAGTTGATCCACCACAACTTTTCCTGTCACAGTCTTTACCCCCGACCCTGGCAGCATCCTCTCCAGCCCTCTGAGCCAGTGGTAGTTGAAGTTTGCATGGAAACAGAAACCAACAGTTGCGACTCGAGCCGTCTGACACCAGTCGATGCCAAGTGATGTGGATCCTTTGGCAGGGTTCCCACCCAGCACGTTCTGCTGAATGAGGTCAGCGGAGGCGAACAGGGCTGTGTATCCAAGGACGTTACTGATGTACGGATGAGCCTTAAACAAAGCCCAGGCTCGGTTCATAGTGACAAATCTGATCAAAGAAGATTATCAATTAACATTAGTTCAACAGATTTATACCACCATTGTTTTAGTTGAGGACGTATTAAATACTAAAAATAATAATTGGCTCTTTATAAACTGAGCTGGCAGAAGTGTGATATCATCAGTCGTTTAACTCACGTTGGAGTAATATACTCCAGTAAAAACTGTGCCCTTGGACACTTTTGAACTTGATGCTGTTGATAATAAATAAAGTGTAATCCTGATTTGATCAACATAAGTTTAGTATGTATAGTAAGTATAATTCTTAGAGATCAAAACAATACTACTTCTGATAGTTTCATTTAAAATGTAATCCAACTTTTATTTAATTTAATTAAAAGCAAAAAATAAATTAATAGAAGGCAGATTTAGTGTTATGGCTAAACATCAGTGAAACAATACATTTTGAAAACAATCTATAAGGAGGCAAATAAAGAACAGAAAAGTGTCAAGAAATGAATAAAGGTCTGTGTTGGTTTGGAACAAAAACAACAGCTGGTAAAGGTGAAGCTCATTTAACCACATGCACATGTGGTTAAATCCATAAAAATAATTTATAATTTATTAGTAGATCATATTTATGTTAATGAAGCAACTAGTAACTAAAGATGTCAAATGTAGTGGATTAAGAATTATAGAGGACTAACAAGAAATATAAGTGTACCACAGTTCTTAGTAAATGTGTTTTTAATACCTCCTTATGGCTTTTATCCAAATCATATTTAAACCTACCTTTCAGCGTAAGGACACGATTCTTTTCTGTTGGACGAGGAGGAGGAGCTGCTGAGGTGAGTCTACAACTGAGGGTCAAAGTTCAGCCTCTGTTGCAGAGAATGAGGAGAATGAGTGATAAGACCTTTATCATCATGGGCAGTAATCTGAAAAAATGGCATGTGTGAGAAATGGGAAAGAAGGGAGCAACAGAGAAACAGTAGGCAGTGAGATCTGTGTTATTGGTTGAGCCTATTGATTTTTGAGGCCTCTTACAGCCATGGTAAAAAGTCACAGTACTGTAAATGTCACTTACCTAAGATTTTTTCCAACTGACTGAAGTTTAGACATTGAACCCACATGTGAAACTCTGCAGCTCTCCGGTCAGAAGCACATGGTGTCACTATAAATAGACACCAGTCCTGCAGCAGTGCTTTCCTTCTGTGAGGAATGTGCCAGAAGAAACACAAAATCTTAATTCTGTTAGAGCAGGTGTTGGATTTATTTGTTGAAATATACACATATATCAATATGTGCAGCAACTAACTTGTGATTATACAGAGAGTTCAGCTGGTATAATGTAACTCAGAATCTTCAGATCAACATGTACTGAAAGTTGACACATAGACATGTTGGAGTGGCCTGACAACAAGTAAACTAAAGCCTTAAAAAACTGAAATTACACTGAGCATGAAATACATAATTCGGATTGCTATTCCAAACAACTGTGCTTGGTGAAATCTGATAGAGAAGCTGAAATGTGTGTAAAGCTAATCCCTAAAAAAGTAAAAAATAATTCCAGAATTCCAGGAATTAGTAAACACCAAATGTCTGTTTTAAATTTATATTTGTAAAGGTGGACAATTTACATATAACAAGGTACTGAAAATAAACATAACCGTCTAAATACAGAATATCAGTAAACTATGTTGTTTCTGTAATATGTTACATACATTTGTAATGTGCTAATATTATATGTTGTTATTTCAAATAAAAAAAAATAAAAATAAAAATATGCAACTTTTCAAAAACAAACCAAACAAGCAAACATAAAAAAAGCAAAAATACACATAAAAATGTGATTGTGTGAGGGAAAAATGAGTCAGGGGAAAATCGTTTTCAAGATGAAGTTCTTTTAAACATCCACAACAAAATGTAAAAAAAAAAGTAACATAAATAAAGGCGTTGAGTGAAAAGGACAGCCTTTTCACCCACCTGCTGCCATAGATATGTAAAATTCTACACTTGGAAGGTGTACTATTGAATTGCAAAGGTCAATTATAGCCACTAGCAACCATCTTAGCTCTTCCCTCTGAGAATGTGATAATGAGGGCCAGAGTTTAAGCTGATCAATTAAAGGCTTGTTAACTGCTTCAACCGGTGCATTTGTGTCTGCCGGTTTTTAACAAGCTGCCTTTAGTGTGGCACACAATGGAAACGTGTGCCCACATCTCCACGAGCGGTTGACTTCTCAGATAATTGCCCCTTTCTTTTCAGAGCCTCTCATCGTGTCTCACTTCCTCACCCGCTATCAATTTGTCAAGTTGAGTCCCATTCACACACATGTTCGAAAAAAAGAGAATTTGTGCATTTGCATTAAGCACTGATGTCACTTGACTTAATTTGAGCACACACCCACAATACAAGTGCAGACATAGATCAACAAATTAGCACGGCTCACAGCCGCCTCAGTCCTCAGAACACTTTCTGGAAACGTAAAGACAAACACGGCAGCCTGAGAGACAGAAAGGTAAGAATAATGTTTCGGTTACTTTATATCCAGCTGAAGAGAACAAGACTATTCCTCTACTAACTGTGTACGCTGGCAGAAATCCTTGACATGAGCAAAACAACCAGTAACACAAAGGGAAAATGCTTTATCACAAGTAAAAATCCTTCATTCGTAAGAAAAAGCACATTGATTTTAGAAATTATTTGACTTAAAGTTAAAAAGGATCAGTTTGCAGAAAATGTCTTCTGTCAGTGTCATTATTTATGTAATTATTGGAATAGCGTTTTGATTAATGTGTAACAGCAGTGTTCTTTATTGTATAAACTTTTATGTTTAAGTATTTTATGTAATAACTTCATCTGCAGATTCACTAGTGAAATAAACGTAATAGAGAAAAAATTATATTTGCACCGTGAAATGTGAGATATAAATCTGCTTACAACTAATAACCTTCAGTAAACTTGTGTATTGTGAAGAGAGCAACAATATCTTTTGATGCTTCAGGGGGTTATGTGATAAATATTGTTTGGGACAAACATCATTACATGTAAATTCCGAACAGCCCAATTCACATTTAAAAATGCTCTTCCTCTCTCCTTTCAGCCATGAGACCATCGCTCTCTGTCACACTGGAGCCCACGTCAGAGCGAGGGGGACCCTGGGGTCGTGACCTCTACACTTTTGTAACTTCAGCTGCGGGTCACATGATGAGGACCCTGCAGAAACCTCGGAAGAACCGACCGTCCAAACGTCAGGTCAACCACCGTCGCTTTCTGCACAACATGATTCAGAGGTGTGTTCAACCACCAGACAAACACCTGCTGGGAGTATTTGTGTTACTTGCTGATAAATGTCACTTTGGAATTGCTGTGTGGACATGAGACTGATATTGATCTTCTCATCTAACGCTCAGTAAAATGTTGAACTATTGCTTCCATTTGCTCACACTATAGCGTTACATTAATTGTACATTTGTGAAAGCGCAAAAAGTTTCATTTTGAAAAGTAGATTAGACAGTTACTTTTGATGTGCATTTTTAATGTATTTTCTGACAGTTTATAGACAAAACTATAAATCAAGCTATTTTTTCATTTAGCTTGTCATTGATTAAACACACAAGATAAATGTGCTGATGATTGACAGATTATCTAACTGTTAGCAATCACCAGATTATCTGCTTCCATCTGTTTATCCTTTATGCTACGCTAAGATAAACTACACTATTGCATGCATTTAAATGATTTTTGTCTTTGTCTCTCAATAGTAAGTTTGCAGACATTGAGGCGGCGAACCACCGGCTGGCATCTGCTCTTTATTTCAAGGATGAGGAAAAAAATGTATCCTCTTTGCAATCACAGAAGCCAGAGACCACAGACCAGTTAGACAGTCCCTCCGAAACTGGCGAAAATCTACACAATCAAGGGAAAGGCAGCAATGCCAAAGATGCACATGGCATCTCAAAACTGACGACTGACAGTTCTGTTGCTTCACATCAAACTGAGGTCAGCGATAAGAAGCAGGTAAACTCTGGACATCTTTGGAAACGTCATCCGAAATCACAGTCCTCCACCTGCGCTGCTAGGAAGAACAGTCGGAGCAAAGGGACAAAGAAGAGTCAACATCATAAAGTGGTTGAATTCACACACGCGAGCTCCCCAAAGGACAATGACTGTTACCGCAGGGCAGAGCTCCTTCACACTTCACAGCATTATGAGCCAACCAGCACCTTCTCAGATCACGCTCACACGGTTCTACAGGACGCTGGCTGCGTCCAGAATGTGGACATCTCTCCGTCCTTCTCTCCACTGTCTCTTGACTCTTGTGACTTCTCGATACAGATGTTCACAGACATCTCTGCCAGCACACATTCTCAGAGGAGCGTTGCTGACTTTGCAGAGACTCAGTGGACGGACATCATGGACCTGTTCAGTGGCAACAATGACACAGGAGGCTGCATGGATGTAGAGGCTTATTTTGAAAGTATCTGTGCATGCCAAGGCGATGGAGGACAGGAAACTGGTGACTACACATTTTCACATCAGTCCGATAATTTGACAGAGAACAACAGATTTGAGTCACAGAACCCACACTGTGCGAGAGGAGAGTACAGGCGTGTAAATGCATTCAGCTGTCATGAAGATCAGGGACAACCTGTAGACCACCACACTGCAGAGACACAGTTCACCCATTTTAAACCAGCTCAAGATGTAGACATCACCCAACGCCAGCTCCAAACGCTGATTGACTACCACCACAATGTCTCGGAGCTGCAGGCGTGCCAGCGTCCACAGGAAGAGACTCATTGTATGCTGGGACACTGTGAAAATCAACAAAATTTTACACCGTTCGAAGGTGTTGCCCGGTCATTCTCTGCCCCCCTGCATAATCCTGAGCACCGTCCCATACCAACGCCGCCACACGAGGACGACTGGCTGTTCACTGACATCCTGAAAGACAGGAAGTCACCTGATTGTGCGTTATCAAATGTTTGTGGGAAAAAGTATTGGGCTCCATGTGACTGCTCTCCTGCTGTGAATACAGAGTGATGTTGGCTGTGACATGATCTTGACAGTTCAAGTACAACAGATTTTCAGCATCAACCATAGCAGTCCAGACATTTCTGATTAAATCTCAACCAGAGCGCTCATTATAAATTCAGTCAAATTAGAAAAAATAAGTATGAGGTAATTGAGAAATGTCAATGACCTTTTACTATACTAACTGAATGATCAGCTGGAGGTCCAGAGTTCTTCATCATTTATTACATCAGCCTACAAAGCTCAGGGATTCTTTGAATCTTGTCATGTGTTCTTGAACACAAAGGTAACGAACAAAATTATTGCATTGAAAGATTGACTGTATTAATTGGCAGGGCTTAACCCGGCTCCCACTAATGGTTTTATTATAGTGATCACTCATGGCTTCAGCTGCGAAATACTCTACTGGTATCTTGTAAAGATTGTTGTATTATCTGTCAACTGTTTTCAGTGGTTCCTCATCTTAACAAAATTTTACTTGCATGTTTATATGTTTTCATTGTAACAGGGCACACTTACAGAAAATGCGGACATTAAAAAAAAAATTTCATAGTAATTACAATCAAATGGACTGTTTGAGATATAAACAGAAAGGGCAATAAATATTACACATACCTGAATTTAATTTTTTCAATTTTTTGAACGAAACCACTGATATTTATGTTTCTATGTCATTTCAGGTTTGCTTAACTCTGAGTCTGTGTTGATGACCAGGGATAAATGGCCCAAGTACGACATGTTTAAAGTGGTACCAAATATCTGTACTAGGAATAAAATGCATTTTTGTAAATTAAGTGAGTGTATGGGTGTGTGGCCTTAAATGAGCATTTGTGTTTCTGTCATGCCTGACATCTGTAAAGAAACACAAAGACAAGCACAGATCAAAACCAACAACATATATTAAAGTTAACCCCAGTCAGATGTTTTATAATTACAGCATCAATAACAAAAAAAGGCTAAAACAATAAAACATTTCCCAAATGTTTCAAGTTCCACATTAGCCATAAACACAGGGATAAAATTGACACCGTAGAGAAGCACCGGCCTCGTCTCTTGCTACAGGTGAACAGAATTAGGCTGTTCTTGTTTCAGCAGTTCTATCTACATGTCTCCAGTTTCTAGTCTAAAGAGGCCTGATCAGTCGCCATGTTTTGATGTTCGCATAACAATTTCAGTTTAAAATTTGTTTTATGATGACATGTGATGGCAGCTGTGTTGGCGACTTTGAAATAAATTACATCTTGACATAATGTCTGGCTTTGTTTATCTCTACTGGTAATGTGTAAAGTGCAGAATTTCCCAATATTTTAAAAACAGCTTCAAACAAAATCCTTTGCATATTGCATACAGAAAATGAAAACCTTTAACAGGCTATCAAATATATGTCATAAGTAGCCAAAATCTTTCTTGACTACAGTAGCTTGATCTTTCTTCAGCTGAGACTACCTGTGAATCACGGTAAACCTGGCGTGGCAGAAAAAAAGCTAAAAATATGGATACACCTTGAATGTCACACCTGTTGAGTGCTGTACAAACTTACTGTTCTCATATTTTTTTGTTAGTGCAATATCAACCTGTCAACAGAAGGGAGAGTAAGAAGCAGTAATGACAACCCTAGTTATTCAAAACAAATGCACTGGTTGCATGCGTATCCAAAGGTAGACACCAACAGGATTATTAATCCTTCACAATTTAGTATAGATTCATATCCAACATTTATAAAACCAACATTCAGAAAGCAACTTGTGATTTCAGCTACACAATCTTAGTTAAAGCGCGAGTGACATTCTGTCTAATGTGTCATTATAGGAACAGTCCAGCATTTTGGGAAACACACTCACTGCCTTTGATATCAGGCAATGATTGACACCAGTCTAAAGCTTGAATGCAGGTAAATTAGCATAAAGACTAGAAAAGGGGGAAAGAGCAAGTCCAGCGCTTTGTCAAAGATAACAATCTGCTCCTACCAGCTCGTCTAAAACTCACTAAATACCGTGTTATATCTTGTTTGTTTAATCGGCACCTTGATTTAATACTTTGGTTTATTAATGAAATAAATAGACAAGATAAAACGAGCTTTAGAGGTGCTGGCAGGTGGATCCCCACTCTTCGTAATCTTTATGCTTAGCTAAGCTAACTGACTGTAGATTCATATTTTCTGTGTAGAAATGATGAGTATCGATTTTGTCACGTAACTCTTACAAGGCAGCAAATAAGCGTATTTCTCAAAATGTCAAGCCATCCCTGGCTAGTCCTAATGCAAGTGCTGAAGAAACTAAACTGAAATAATGAAAAAAACAAGATATGTTAAGCAATAAATAAAACAGTGGAATAACTGGAGAAAAGAAAACCATCTTTAAAACTAGGTTCAACAGCTGGGTCATTATCTAACTGCCTGTGTTTGTTTTACACCACACACATCCAGGATATCAATTAAGTTTGATAGCTAGGGTAAAAAACCTTTTTTTCTACATAATGTGTTTCCATAAAAATTCATTCTTCATTCTGTGCCTCCATTGTCATTTTTTATCTAATACTACAAGTTTCTGAAATGGCCTCATGCTTAGTTATTCTATAATTGTCTACAGGGGAGACTGAGTTTTTTCTACGCAGGGAATCATCCAGTAGAAAACCTAACCAGAGTTCACTGCTGTCATCTACTCTATTGTACATCTACTCTACTTTTACTACAAATGTAAGTCCCTTTTTCTCATCCGTACGCCCATCGTTTGGTTAAACACAAAAGCTTTGTTTGACCAATAATTTACACCAGTAAAAATCAAAATGACAAAGTCCAAGATGCTTGTCAGAACAAAGTGTGATGTGTTTATCTGTCTAAAATGTAAAACAAAAAGATAAATTAATGCAGCAGTAGATATGTTGCAGTTGCAGACAAGCCTTAAAGCTGTTGTTCATTTCTACACCAGCAATGACATTACCAGAAAGGACTAAGAGTCTGAACCATGATATCAGCTCCAAAATAAATAGCAAAATAAACAGTGTCCCCACAAAACAGAAAAATAACTAGTGCTCAGTCCATATTTGATATCAATTATACAAATAACTGAAGCAATAAGTGAAATTTTCAATTAAGAAACTGCATAACTACCTACTGCATTGTCTAACATTATACTGTTTCTAACCTATAGAAAAACAACATGTCCTTTAATACAACCCCGACGCAGCGTGTGTCATTGTATGTTGGTTGTTTTTTATGATACTACAATTGTGACCAGTGTGATATGAAAGAAAGACAATATGTCACAGAACTTAGTGGAATCCAGTTTCCGGGAAGTTTAGTTAAACTCTCAAAGTTGAATAAATATTTGTTACTACTTTCCACTTTTCTTTCGCTAACTAAACTAAAACATCTCGTTCAAACTGTGCTCATTCTTTACTGTCTGCTCTTCACAGTTTTTTCAATTTTCCAGAATATTTCTTTCATTTTTAAAGTGAACTGACATGTAAACATTAGAAATGAAATTTGCACGTAACACACAGTTTCTCAAAAGGAAATATTCTTTGTTCAATCTACGTACTTGATTTGTCTCTTGTCGAATGTTTTATGTAACATTAATATGGATTGTCCAAACACCTTTTAGAAGTATTTATTCAATCCTCATCAAAGGGTTAAAAATGGCTTAGTTTAGAAATACCTCCTAATGGAAAAAACATGGCCACCCTAAGGTATTCTGCTCACTAAGTACTGTACAGCATTGTGAAATTAGCTGATAAGATTTCACTTTCCCCATTGAGATATAGTTTAGTTTTTTGTAAAAATTTCCAGTCTCTGTTATGTCCCTTTTCATGTCACAGTTTGTAATGAGTAAAAATGAATTCCAGTTGCCTCTTTGTGAATTCTAATTTCATATGTTTTAATCTTTGATCAATATGTCAGTGAGGATGTGTTATAGTTAATGTTTGCACCCTCAATGACTGTTTGCTTTTATAAACTGTAGAGTCAGTATGTAGCGTGCGTATGTCACTCTATCAGCCCTCAGTGGTTCAGGCTGTGAGCGGCTAATACATGTTTTTTTTGTGTGTACATTATGTAAGTGTGTCACTCCGTATTGTTGACACTGTAGGGGGGTGGGGGGTCCAGGCTATGTTCGGACGATGGAGTCGGGGTCCCTGGCAGTCCAGAAGAGGGGGTCGGCGAAGCAGGGGGCTCCTCTGAGTCAGAGTTCTCTAGCGAGAGGTCATCAACCAATGCTCGGCGTCCACGCATCGCCAGGGGCAACGGAACACGTCTGATAAAGTACAGAGAAGTACAGACAGAGTATGTCCTGCTGTTAATCCAGGTAGGAAGCAAAGATACCCGATAATTAAAACTTTCCCATTATTTTTTTGTTCTTCAGTTAAATTATTGATTGTGAAGATTTTCTGATACAAGTTCTTAGAGCCCAAAGAGACAACTTTAGTGAGCCAGTAAATATTTACACTAATCAGAAAATCCTGAATTTTTGCATTGAGAAGAAAAATTTTTCACATTTTGGAACATTTAACAAACTTTGTTATTCAAAGCGGCAGAGCATTTTTTACTTTTCTAACAGAAGCGATCAGTCTTAAATTATGATGGCTGTAGTAGAACAAAAAGAATAACCAGAGAGGAAAAAGCTACATTATTATTTAATCACTTAAACTAATGTTGGATATGTTTATAAACTTTATGTTGAGCTAAGCTAAGCTAATTGGCTCTTGTTTCCAGCTCCATATTTGCCCAAACACACCTGCAGTAAGATTCTTTGATTAAAATTTAAGTAAGGAAAAAATGAGCATGTTAAAAAAATGTATTACTATTGTGTAAAAGGGTTGTTTACATTAAAAACAAATGAAATGATCCAAACCCAAGTGAACAACAAAGCATTTTGCAAAATATCCAACATATGTCCTGCACAGATGCATTAAGCCTTAACCTCTACACACACACACACACAAACACACACAAAAAAAAAATAACACACACAGTAACCTACTTATCTGGTCTCCATTCAGGGACGCTGAGTGTTGGTTTGACGCAGACAGATGGACAGTAAGTCACAGTTAGATGGACACAAATGGATGCAACAAAAGAGCAAAGCAAAACAAATCAATTGAAGTTAATGGGGGATTGAAAACAAACAAAACAACAATAAATTATGAGAATTCGTGCATAGAATATACATGCACACACTCTCACACATTTCCCTACCTGAGCTGACTGCGCAGGGAGGTGATTTCTCGCGTCATGGTCTGACTGTTATCGGTGAGCTCCTCCAGCTCTCTTTGCAGCTTCCTCTTCTGGGCATTGCTGCGAGAGTTCTCCTCCTCCACCTCCTCCAGCTGCCTCTTCAGCTGCTTTAGGCGGACCATTGACTTATCCAGCTGGAAGTGGGGGGGGCGGAATGATGAGGAAAAAGACAAAAGAGTGCATTGCAGAGGTAGGTCAGGGCGATGCATCAGATTGCAGAAATGAGGACAACAAGAAGAGAAAGAAGGGAGCCTTTGAATGAAAAAGAAAGATTAATCTGAAAACAAGAGCAGTGACAGACAGAGCTCAGGATTAAACCTGGTAGATTATCACTGATGATGTTTTGGGTGAAGAGTCAGTGTCTCTGCTGTGATTGAGAGACTTATTTTTTGGAGTGCAATACACTCTACCTTCCCAATGAGCACACAGATGGTGAGGGGATTAGGATTAGATTGGACTGATCTGAATAAGTCAGTCATTTTAGGATGATTTTTCAACACGCTCCTTGTGCCCAGGACAAATTTAGCTGCACTGACAACCAACAAATTATTTAATGCTCTGTTCTTGGCTTTACAACTGTGTCCGGTCTCGTAAAGTCAGGATAATAGTTAATTTTCCTACCTGTTCTCTGTACTGGTCTGCGTGTCTCCTCTCATCCTCTGCCTGCATCATTACTTCCTTTAGTTTCTTTTCAGTCTTTCGTACCAGTTTGTTGGCGATGGCTCGTTCCCTTAGAGACGTGAAAGGTCATTATTAACTGCACAATGCAATTAAAGACATCTATCAAGGTCAAACATGACCTTCTAGTTGTGTTTGAGGGGCACTCAGATGAGAGCCTTAGGAGTCTTACATTTAAAGTTAATTGTGTTTGTTTGTTTTCATGATAGTGTTTGTGTGGGCAATGTGGTGATAAATTGCTGGCTTCTGAGAATCAAACTTGATTCAAAAAAATGTATAAACTTTTCATTCGATTTAATGTTGGTATTTGTTTAACATCAGTTTATTTAGTTAAAATAATAACATTAGCAAAAAAATTTCATGTAATCCTTAAAATAGTAAACACATAGTTACAAATATGAAGTAAAAAAATAGATTAAGGTGTTCTGGGGTCATTTTAAAGACTATTCAGGTCTTAGCATCTATTTCACTCACTGTCTCTCCTGTTCCAGTTGCTCCTCCATTGACTCTATCTTGGCCTCCAGGGCGGTGATGCTGAGCTTGTGCTTGCCTCTCACTGCTCCTTCCATTTCCCCCAGCCGGGTCTTCAGCTCCTTGTTCTGTCTTTCTAGCTGCTCTCGAGCTGCCTCCGCCTTCTGAGCCAGCGTCCTCTCACCCTGCAGCTGCACGGTCAGAGTCTCCAACTGGATGACAAACAGAGCACCAATGACAATGTGTGATGATATGCACAGAGAGATTTGTGTGTGTGTGTGTGTGTGCGTGTGAATACAACTGCTGTACCTGTAGAGCAGTCTTCCTTTGTCTCTCTGCGAGCAGTTCAGAGTTAGTCTGCTCCTCCTCAAACTCCTCTTCTAGCTGACTGACTCGAGCCTCTAATCTTCGCTTCTCTTCGAGTAATGCGGTCCTGGACAAAGACAATAAAGCAATATAATGTCCTTAGGTAATATCCAAACTAAAATGTCCACTTTTCATGCATCAACACATTGAATGACACAATGCTCCATCAGTAAAGAGATACTGACTTTCCAGAACTGCTGTTGACCATCTCATCAGCCATCTCATCTCTTTCCTGCTGAGCCTGTCTCCTCTGTCTGTCTGATACAGCCAGCTCCTACAAATACAGGCAGAGCGTTACTGGCGTCCTTAAGACTCATATTACGTGCATTTTCTTGTTAAAATTAACAACAACGCGCACCTCAGTGAGCTGTAGGACTTCTGCCTCGAGGGTTTGGATTTTCTTCTCGCTGTCTTTTGACTGTGCTATCACCTCGTCCCGAGCCAACTTGGTTTCATCCAGCTCGCGTAGAACTTCCTTCATTTGACCCTGAGAAAAAATAACAATACGTTTTAAAACGGCAGTAAATTGACAAATGTAGAAAACCAGTGTTTATGTGTGGGATAATTCCTCTTTTACCTGCAGCCGCCGTAGCTGCTTCACAGCCTCCTCTTTTCCACGGTTGGCTGTCTCCAGCTGGGCCTCAGCTTCCTGCAGCTCTGTTTCCAGCCCCTTCTTAGCTGATGCAGTCTGAGATCTCTGACTCCTCTCCTCCTCTAACTGGATTTCCAACTCTCTTAACTGACATAAAAAGGGGGGCGTGAGAAAAAATGTGTGATTTGCAGAAAGAAACCGCACTGGCACCTTCTGCGATTTTCTCCATCCTTCCCTTTTCTACCTGTTTGCTAAGCATCCTCCTCTTCTCTTCTCCCTTTTCTTCATTGGTGCTGATCTCCCTCTCAAACTGAGCCTTGAGTGCCTGTAGGGTGACCTCCAGCCTCAGCCTCGAGTTCTCAGCCTCTGATAGTTCCTCCTCTAGTTCCTGCGTCTGAACTCGCAGGTTTTGGGCTTCTGATTCTAAGGTCCTCCTGGTTCGCTCCAGCTCATGAACCTAGAGCAAAGGCAGATAGGAGGCAGTGACTCAAAGAGGAGTGAGACGGAGAAATAGCGAAGGAGCCCCACGACGAATACCCTTACGTTCTTGCCAACATCATCCTGCTGGTTTACAAGCTGTTCCATTTCCAGACGAAGCTGCTTGTTGACCCTCTCTAGCTCCTCCTTCTGGTCCTGAGCCTCCTACGCACATAAACACAGAAGATTAATCACACAATAAACACAGTCACAGATACAAATCAAACATTCTTGTATTCTTTGCAGTTGAATAGTTTACCTGCAGGGCTCGAGACAGTGCCAGATATCTGGTTTCCTTTTCTCGGCTGTCTGCTTCTGCTCTGTCCCTCTCCTCTGCCAGTCGAGCGCTTACGGCCTTCTCCTCCGCCAGACACTAAGGGGCAGAGCGATGGAGGAAAAGTTGAAAGGTCAAGTGAAAACATTTCCGTAATATTAACTCAGCCGCATTTTGCAGCCCTTGCATGTGAGCAATATGAAAAGTTTCTAACCTGGTCAAACTTCTTCTGCCTCTTCTCCAGAGCTGTGCAGTTCTGCCGCTCCCTCTGCAGGGCCAGTGTCATGTCCTCTATCTCCTCCCTCAGTCGCTCCCTCTGCCTCTCCACTCTCTCCTTCTCCTCCTCCTTCTGGCGCTCCCTTTGGATGGCGCTATCCAGCTCTCTCTGGAGCTTCCTACGCACCTCCTCTCCAACTTCCACTGCACTGTTCACCTCCTCTGACTGCTTACGAAGCTCTGCCAGCTGCAAGGGGAGGCAGAGAGGAATTTATCTAAGCACTCAAACTAAAATGTGACATTTACATGTATTGATCTACTTTGTGTTGTTTATGATTTGTATGGTTTGGACTAACATCAATGGATACAAATTCAATAATAAAGCAGTAGTTCCAGAGGTAAATCAAACCTGTTTGGGTCTCTAACTTACCTGCTGAGTGTGAGTCTGGATCTGCCGGCTTAGCTCTTTGGCTCGTTCCTCCTCCTCTTCAAGTCTCTCCATCAGTCCGTTCTTTTCCTCCTCCAATGCTCGCACCCTCGAGGCCAGAGCCATCTTCTGACGAGTTTCATCCTGCAGCAATTCCTGGGAGAGAAGAAAAAAAGACTGTCAGCCTAAGGATTGCAGCCACCTCCTCAATTTAAGCAAAGGATTTTCTTCTAGATAAAACCGTAGTTATTCTATTATCTAATAGAAGAGAAGAAATAGCAAAAATGTCTCAAAAGCCAAAACCTAACCTGACCCCCCAACATTTCTGTATGTGTTTGTTTGCGTTTCACCTTTGCATCATGCAACTGGCTTTCTAGGCTGCTAACTTCTTTAGAGAGCCGGAGGGCTTTGGTCTCAGTAGAGGTCAAATTGCCGGAGAGAGACTCTATCTCACACTGGAAGTGAAAGAGTAGAAGAGGAAATTGAATTAATTAACAGGATTAAAATATAATACAATTGGATCTCTGAAGATCTACTTAAACAAATCCAAAAATGAACAACTATCTGTTCTGTTGCACCTGTAGCTTGTGTATGCGCTCCTCCCTCTCCTCCCTCTCTCTGTCAGCCTGGGTCAGACGGGCGCTGACTTCCTGCAGCTGACCATCTGCCCTCTTACGACCTCTCTCGCTCTCCATGCGGCTTGCTTGGAGACTCTTGAGCTCAGAGATCAAATTCTGCCTCTCTTCTTCAAGTGATGACTTGGCCTTCTCCAGGGACTGGCGTGTCTGAAACACGAAAATGGACGATACTCGTTGGATAATGCTGTATGTGTGTGTATGTGTTTTTGAGTGTGCGTGTTTTTCGTACCCTCTTGCTGTTGTCTAGCTGTTCCTGGAGGCTATCGAGAGCAGCACTATGTTTCACTCTGAGTTCTGATAGCTGAACTTCATGGCGGCGAGTCTCCTCTTCAACACATCTCTGGAGGTCACTTAACTCTGCCTCACGACGCGACCTGTACACAGAATATGTCAAAGAAGGATGATAATATTAAATAATAAATGCATTTTATTATTTTATTTTATTTCTATTATAATTTACCTAAGCTCTTGTTGAGCAGCTGTGGTATCCAAAGTGTCCTCCAGCTCAGTTCTCAAAGCCTCCAGCTCCTCCCCGAGGTCCCGTCTCTGTTTTTCGGCTCTTTCCCTCATCCCTCGCTCATTCTCCACTTCCTCTTTCAGCTCAGACACCTGGGACAGAGCCTCCCTCAGCGCCCTTTGAGCTTCAGCGCGACGTGCTCCCTCTTCCTCTAGCCTGACAGAAACAAAGAATGCACGAATGAGGACTGAAGTATGAAAAATCTAACAATGTACCACGTTATTTTGTTATTCTGTAGCTCACCGGCCCTGTAAGATAGTGATTTCCTTTTCCTTCTGAGCTAGACTTCCTCTCAGCTCGGCAGACAGCATGCCCAGGTCTGACAGCTGTTCCTGGGCCTCCACCGACTCGTTCTCCATCCTCCTCTTCCATTTCTCCTGCTCCAAGCGACCCTGCTCCTCACGCTTTAGTCGCTCTGCACACAGGGATGAAGCAAGTTTAGTTGCTGAGATTGAAAAAATTTTCATTTGTAAAAAGTACCTTAACTTTATGTTTACACGCATATATAACCTACACACAAAAAAAAAACATCTAAAAACATCTAAAGTAGAAACATATACATCCAAATATATGTTTACACAAAATCTGTGTTTCTTGTTTAAGGTCAAAATAAACAAAAGGTATTTAGTTACATCAGAGCAGGATTTAGAAGAAGAATATAACTGCAGAAATGCATTTCAATTACACTCATATTGCTCAGGTGATGACAGTTACCCTCTAGATCAGCAATAACAGCCTCCTGTTTGTTCTTAAGTTTGTTCAGACTTTTCGTTTTCTCCTCTTCCTCAGTGAGCTGATCGGTCACCTCATTCAGACGCTCCTCCAATAGTTTCTTCTCCTGCTCGGGGCAAAATAACGACATTGCATTAAGATAATGAGACATGCATACAAATCTCTTTATCTCACGTTTAATGTAATTGCCAACCTTGCTGAGTCGGTCTCTTTGCTCCACTGCATTCAGCAGGTCAGTTTCCAAACTTTTCACTTTGGTTTCTAAGGTAACCTTCTCCAGCAGGAGGCGCTGTCTAGCACTTTCCTCCTCCTCTAACTGCTCCTCCAGGTCCTGACAGAGAGCCAAAACTTCAATTTAAATAACTTGTTATTAGAATAAAAATCTACATCTAAACCTCTAATATAACATCATAATAATCGCATGTGGCAAAAAAAAATGTATGTCTCTAACCTGTACAGTCTGCTGCATCCTCTTCTTCTCATTGGTTAGCTGCACACCCCGCTCCTCTTCTTCCTCCAGTCGACTCTCCAGTTCACTCAGCACTTCCTCCAGTTCTTGCTTCCGACTGGCCAGCCTTGCCCTCATCTCTTCTGCCTCTGCAAACAGCTCTGCCTCTGCCTGCAGCTGGTCAGCCAACACTGCTTTCTCTTCCAATAGCTAGAACACCATGAACACAACTGTGATAATAGAACCACTGATTTATATTAAAGCAGAGTTTTTTCAGTGTAAAGGGGACAGGGATGGACAGCTGAGAGAACCAGAAGAATATCTGTTTACCTGGGCGTGTTTCCTGTCCAGCTCATTGTAGTCCTGCTCCACAGTGGTGAGCTTATCCTTTGCCTTCTGTAGCTCGGCTTCTCTGACCTGGATCTCCTCATCCTGCCGAGTCACCTGCAGTAGGGGCTTCACCTGGGAGGACACAATAAGAGTCACAAGTCAAGGACAATGTAAAGTATATCCACATCCCTGCTATGCTAGTACTTCACAAACAGATGTTATTTCTCCTTCCCTTGTCATGTATTAAATGTCTATTGATTTTCTGACATCCTGTTTTTGTTGCCAAGTTCTAATATCCACCTTTAGGAGTGTCTGCATTGCATATTTCAAGGCTATTTAGTGAGTTCACAGTACCTTAGTGAAGAGCCTCCACCATTGCCAGTTCCTCAGTTTAAGATAAGCAGCACAGTTCCTCTGCATCACCCTCAAAGCACTCAGCTGTTGCTGTTTCTTCAAAAAAGCTCTGAGAAGTAGAAGAAATATCACAACAACTTAACAAAATACATTTGCATGCATAGGCAACTATTAAAGTGATTGGCAGTGGAATAAAAAAGTTAAATGTCCAGTATTATATTTATCCAAATATATGTATCTACTCAAAATATTTTACTCCCTCAGCCTCATTAATCAAAATCAACAACTTAATGTTTACTTTGGCTCAGCGCTTGACCTATGTTTTATTGTACTATATGTCCTATATATTCCTCTATTGTGACATTTACAATGAACAGTGTATTGTTCTTTAGAAAAATATGCTTTAGGTTTGCAGACTAATCAAACTCTAAATTAATTAGTGGCATTTTTAAATTACCTGTAAGTAATTAAACTCTATTGTATAACTTTATTATTTATGTCATTTAATAGTTTCCATCTGCTGTGCCAAATACCTGTCAATGCTGCTGCAATTTCAGAGTCGCTGATAGCGACTGACAAAAGATTAAATATTAAAGCTCCGTTAGGAGTGAAATACCAAACGGCCTCTTAAAGAGCAACAAGCTAAAACTTCTTATAGCACCACTGTTACACGTTTTGCATTTGCTTGCACTTTTGGTTTTGTTAGGTTAGAATGATGTGACTCTGTTTGTAAAAACAGCCATTTAAAATGAATAACTGTTCATACTGTCCAAAATTATTTATCTCAAAATACACATTATCAATATAAATCATGTGCAAAGAAGCCTGGCACAGGTTTACCCCAAATAATCTGATATTTTTTATACCTTTCATGCTTACTCATTATTCTCTTTATTAATATTCTTACTTGCGGGCGAGGAAGCCCCTGGCAGCGCTCTGGAAGCGTATAATAGTGTCAGTGATCTTCAGGTCTCTCTCTTCTTCCAGGTGAGCCAGGACTCCAGCTCTGAAGAAGACTTTGCTCTGACCAACCCTGAACAAGTTGTGATCCAGCTCCAAAGCCCTGATCTGAATTATGACACAGTTTCACTTAACTAATTAATCCAACATGATACTGTATGTTTTGTAGCTATGAAAGATGACCCACCATAAGTTCTGATGCCTGTTTGCCATCCATGAAGGTGCGAGGAATAGCATTCGGCGTTAGGATCTCATATCTGGAAGACAAGTGTGATCGTGTGAGAGTATGTTTGACATAAAGGATATTTAAAAAGCAGTGGCTAGAGAAAGCGCTAAAGAAAGTTATGAAATGTAGTTAGTAGAGGTCTGTGATACAAAAGCACAATAAAACACACACCTCTGTCTGAATTCCTGGAACGGAATGCGGTTAGGGAAGCCTTGTCTGCAGATTCGGATGCCCTCCAAAACTCCATTACATCTCAGCTGGTCCAAAACCAGGTGGGGTGATAGTTTTCCAGCCTTAAAAAGAGAAAATTTGAAAAATGAATATAAAGAGCTGACAATTTCAAGTTTCTTCATCATTCTTTTCAAAATTTACTTCCCCCTGACTCACCCTTTTCTCATGGTTGGGGATGATGCAGCGCAGGAAGTTGGGGTTGGTGTTTCTTAGTGTGGCCATCAGCTTGGTGAGGGACTCTTTGTAGAGCTGACCAACAGTCCTGAACATTCCCTTCTTAGTCTTCAGTCCTGCTGCTCCAAATGGGACTGGGGCGCTGTTCTCACCTGATGACACCTGGTCCAGACCTATGATCCTGTCCACTGGATGAAAACACAGACAAGGGTCCTTTAGCAGCCAATATCATTTAGGTAAAGTGAGTGTTTGCCAGACTTGAGGTGGCATGTTATGACTGTATGAATGTCACATTAATGTCATGGCAGCATGATTTCACCCCTGTTTCCTTGTCTGCCATCAAGTCTCGGGACACATGATATCAGATGGTAAACAATGTATTTGGGGCTTATGAGAGATGAAGAAGGCTTCAAAGTAATAGGCAATAGCATACTGTTGCTCTGGCATATTGGCCAGGAAAATACACAAACGTCTTAGAGAAATACAAAAAAGTCTTAGAATTATGCAGGTTTCTCACATACATTTTCCCAAAAATTTAATCTTGTTGATTCTATATGATGTATGATTTTTCTGCTCTTAACTTGACAGTTATAATAACAGATCAACAGTAGAGTTGCTATTTGAGGCTGTTTGATAATGAAAAGTATGCCAATGTTGCATCTCTAGAGCTCATTCAGCATTATATTTCTGCCTGTGTGTAACTGGATTTTGTGAAACTCTTCCATGGGCATGTGGCAGTATCGCAATCTTGAATGTAGTTTTGAGACAACACATGGGCATACTGCAAATGTGACACATCAATTTCTACATAACCTAAAAAGCTACACACAACAACAGTATTGTCACTACAGGCTAGATCTCAGTAAAACAGCAAAGAAAGGCAATTGCTAAAGAAAACAATATGTAACAGCTAATAACACCACAGCACAAAAAACAAATAATAGGGAACAAAAAAATGATACAAAAAGGCACTACAATCAAAAACTAGGCAACCAAAACACAACAGACTAATGTGAGCTGAGGCGGGAATGAGTAATGCGAGTGTTACACACAGCCAAGGAATAAAACCTACTGTCAGAGCCATTAGCCTGTAGTGTGGTATAGGAGTCAAAGAAGTACACACGAGGAAGAGTTTGAATATCTGATTCACGGAGAAATACAGCATAAGGAGAGAGATAAGAGAGAAGTGAAGGAGTCCAAACAAATATAGGAGAGAACAAAAAGGAAGATCAATGGAGAGATGAGAAGATTGAATAGTTTCATAAGAAACAAGGAGAAGAGAAAGAAATGCAGTCAATTTAGTACATTTTGCATAATAAAGCTTAAAAAATGCAGTTAAAATTTCACAGATCTCATATGAATTATGGTTTGATTATACATAGTAGTGAGTGAGTGTTTAAATCAGTCTCACCCTCTTTCCACAGCTCTGAGACAAAATGATCTGACGACTGATGGAGCAGAGATGCCACGTTATCATTCAGAGGATCCATGTTCTTCACCAACCAGTCATCTGCCTTATAGTCCACCTGGAAGTGTCCAGGCCAAATAGGGCGAAAAAAGGTCAAATGAAACATGGGATGTCAGAGGGCAGTAAACATTTGCAAAGGTGCTTGTTTGAATTGGAAAGATGGTGGGCATCAAATAAAGAAAAAAAAAAAATAGGCATACCTTTCCAGCATAGTGAATGATGGAGAAGTCAGCTTCCCCACGTGGCTGCTTTGATTTGAAGAATTTTGGATGGCTGCCTTGCTCGGCAGACAGCTTCTCTACAAACGAGCGGTCTGTTGCCCGAGGGAACCAGCACTCCTCATCCAGCAAGGCCAGAACACCAGGTGGTTGGGCCTGACAAAAATGATGAAAAACTTTGAGTGATATGTGGATTTTATAATTCGAGATGACACACTATTAAAGCAGAGTTCATGCTTGCATGTACAGTAGGTGTTTGTGTGTCATCAGTGAAGAGAAGTGTGGTGCAGAGAAAAGGCTCAAGCAACAACCTGTACTTATTTATGTATTATATAATCCCCAAATATAGCACATTATTTGCGAGGAAATTATACGGTATGGACTCTCAGCCACAGCAATATGCCTATTACAGGTCTTAACGGGTGCTTTGGTTTATGAGAACTGCAAAACGACTAAGAAAATGTAAAAATAAAAAAATAAACATTGTCTGTCTGTGTGTACAGTATGTACCGGTCTCTCAATGAGGTCAATGCAGGGCTGTAAGTCCAGGCCAAAGTCAATGAAATTCCACTCAATGCCCTCTCGCTGATACTCCTCCTGCTCCAAGATGAACATGGTGTGGTTGAAGAGCTGCTGCAGCTTCTCATTGGTGTAGTTTATACACAGCTGCTCAAATGAGTTGAGCTGCACAGGGTGGATTTAAGAAAAGAAAGCGTTAATATATAATTAAGTCATGTAAACTAAAAGAAAAAGTGGAATTTTTTTGTGCATCTAGTATTTCTGAGGATACTCCACTGTGTACAACCCTGGCCTCGTCATACAAATTGTAATCTAAACTTTTAATGCCAGTTCTGATTTTATTTCACCTCTTTAATAATATTTTAATAATTTCAGAAATTAAAAAAATTGTTATGTTAGAGTTTTGTTCCAACACACATGTGTGTGTATACATAAAAGAACAAACCTGGAAGATTTCAAAGCCGGCTATGTCCAGGATGCCTATAAAGGAAGCTCCCTGCCTCTGTCTGCGGTCCAGAGCCCTGTTAATTCTGTGGACCAACCATCTGAACAGACGCTCATATGTGGCCTTCGCCAAGGCTTCCACAGCAAAGTCAGCCTGGGAGAGGGGAGAAGCAGCAATATATATATATATATACACACTCCACAGGGACACGTCTGCATATCTGTACAAGTAAAAATGTGTGGTGACATTAATTCCCACCTGCTCTTTAGTCTGGGCTTTCTGAACATACTCTCGACCCACTTTGATTCTGGGAGTGAGGATGGCCCGAGTGAACTCCAGGACATTGATCCCCAGCAGATGGCATAGTTTCTGAGCAGCTGTGTTATCAGGCATGGAGGCCTGGTCGTGGTTCTTCTCCTTCATGAAGGAAATGTTCCCAAACTGGAGCACAGAAGAGATCACTTTCAGCATGGCTGAGGAGAGATCAGACGGGCGACAGGGAAGGGGATTTTTAGCAAAAAATGCAACTACAGTCAAATAGGCACAAAGCAAACTACGTTATTTCCTCTGGCCCTCTCCCCTTTCTTACACAATAATTCTTCTGGGGTGAAGCCCATTATGGCCATAGAGTCCATTGTCTGAGTGAAGTTCTCAGAGTCACTCTGACCAGGAACAGGAATGGAGCCTCCACTGAGGAAGCGGTATTCATCAGCAGTACCTAGGAGAAGGTCCGCTAAAGACACAAAAAGAAGTGTTAAGTAAGACATTCACTAATCAATTCAGAGCAGTGAGTTGTACTAGTCAATTTACCCATAAAAAATATAGCATATATATGTAAAGCAGTACATCAAACTTTTTTTTTGCTCACTTCTAGTTTCCTTTGAAGCACCACACAACAACTGGTAAAAGATGTGGAACGTCCTCTCATCTTTAGCCTGGCGGGTGGCCCGGGACTTTTCAAGGAGGTCTGAATTTATAGTTATGGACATGTGCAAGCCACAATAGTGCTGTCGAGCAAATTTATCTCATTATAAAACTAGTTAAAACTGACATATTTCGAAGTTTTGCAGATTAGGATGTGAACTAATAAATGTCACATATTTTTTCCACTTGACAAAAGATTAATGACATCTCAAAAACGTATGCTAAAAGATACAGGTCTCGATGTTGGCACCAACAATGTATCCCGCCACGTCGAAATTAATGCGAATGAATTTACCCTAAAGAAAGAGGAGAAGTGGTTTTATGTTTCATTTCATTCTGATTGTAAATATTCAAACTGATGATGCAGAGCTAATAAACTTTTTTTGTTTTAGCAAAGAACTTGTTTGTATAAATAAAATAACCAGAAAAATAAATCTAGTTAGGTCATACAAATCTAGAAGAGTTGTCGTTCTTGACTGTCTTTGCATTGCCGAAGGCTTCCAGTATGGGATTGGCTTGCAGCAGCTGTCTCTCCAGCTCACCCTGAGACACAAAGGACACATCAGATCAGCTTCACAACACCAAATATAGGAAAGCTTAAAAAAAAAGACTTCTACTGGGACTATCTACTAAAATACACCATTTAAGCCTGCTCTCTTTGGAATAACTACTTATCTGTTATTCGACAAAAATGCACGACTCATCTTTGAAGAGCAGGGATAAGAACTGGTGCATTTTAGGGCCCACAATAGTTTCCACAACATACACCATCACCAGACCGGGAACAAATGATTCTCAACGTCACTAAGAGTTAAGTGTCCTCATTGGTTAAGCAATTGATAATACGGACATGAACTCTATTACACATCTAATAGAATATTTAATTATTAAATTGAATCTCTTACATTTTTTAAATATCATGACTAGAAACCAAGAGGGCCAGTTGAGAACCACAGTTTTGGAGCAATGAGGGCGGAGAGAAGCTGCAGCTTAGGATGCTAACATCACACACAAGCTACGTATTGGCTGATTCTTGCTAGTTGCAATGCATTACGGCCGTAGTTGCATTGCCAGTGCAGCAGCTGTCGATGCAGGAGCAGCAGCAGCCAGTGATGGTATCAAGGCAGCTAATGTAGTTAAAAGAGGTGGTAACACTGTAAAAACTGCCAAGGAATGTAAGCCAGTCAACACTAAAGGCAGACAAAGACAAAAGAACTAGAGGTTGGCATTTTTGCAGCAAAAGACACACAGCAACCTACATGTACACTGCACAAAACCAGTTATTTCTTGTTCATTCAGTACGGATTTATCTGCAGACACACGTACTTTACAGTTCATGTTAGTACATCCACCTCGACTGTAGAAATGCCACACAATTCTATAGGTGTGGCATTTACAAGTCAATGAAAATCTCCCAGGTATTACAAAAAGAAAAAAAATAATACAACCTAAAAGTGAAGACCCCTACACCCAGGTTTCTTTGAGAGAAAAGGTGGGAAAAAAAAACAATATATACACCAGAGGCACGATTGCCTTTGTGTAAACTGAAGAACCAGATCAGTACTAGTAAATATTGTACATGGAAAGTTTCAGTTCTCCAAAATATGACCCCTAATGCAAAAACCCCAAGATGTCTAAATATTTATGTCATACTCACATATTGCATACTCTGACGAATTGTGGGGAGTAAAAATGAACATATGGATGGGATAAACAAACAATAAAGACAAATAAGACAACAATAACAACAACAAACAAAGGAATACAAACAAGCAAAACCAAATCTACTGTACAGTGCAGAGCCTGACTGTTATGAGAAACCACATCAGTAGTTAAAGTTTAAAGGTCTGAGGTTACGCTGTTAGTCGGAATCATTGTGGCATTCATTACGGAGAAAATAAAATGGGACAAAAGCAAAGGCAGAGACAGGGTAGCAGGACAGAGGAAACTCACCCTGTTCACCATAGTACTGCCTCTTGTTAGAGACCTAGAGCCATCAATCTAAACACACAGGAAAGAGAGAGACAATCCAGGAAGAAGAGAATGACGGGAAACAAGTGAAGGACGGAAGGAATTTTTTTAAGAAAATGGAGCAAGAAGACTAACTGACAGAAAAAAGCCACTCCATACCTTTACAAAAAATCCCCAGTGCATTGAAATAAAAAATCAGTCAGGTCAGCAAATAATAACAATAAAAGTGATGTCATGCAGGTCTATTAAACTCTGATAACAAATCAGCCGTACTTAAGGAAAAGATAGTTAGTGTTATTGTTTGAGAAATTGGCTTATTTTTATAGTTAGGCTAAAAGACTGAAGGTGGTGATTGATGAAGCTTACCATAAAGTCTAGAATTGTGATTTCATACTTCTCTGACAGAAAGCTAGGCATCATTCATAACATTTAAGAATTATATTACCAATATTTGACTGTTATAACATACAGTGTTCTGCCCAGATAATAGATGTCTGCACTGACTAAAAGTAACAGCAGTAACAAGCCAAACTGTTCTTTCCCTTCTCCAAGTCTACCATTATTCACCCCAGATTCATTGTTTTCCTAGAAAGTCCTTATTCTCATTCTGACATTAGTTGTATTTGACGTGTGACATACCTGTGCAGCCTCCTTGTTCCTGCCCAGAGTGCCACTCTTATGGGAAGAGGCAACATGGGCCAAATACTGGATGACTTTCTTAGTGTTCTCTGTTTTTCCTGCTCCAGACTCGCCTCTGAAACACATATGTAAAACAGTAACAAAACACTTATAGTGTCAATTTTAAATGACATATTTCAGCATTTTAAAACAAGAGGACACACAAGAACAAATGGCCAAACACACATTTATTGCGCCAATAAATACAGACCCAAACAGCACCTTAAGAGGTGCAATCAGTCTCTTAATACATTAACAGAATGATTGCAAATTTATCTAAATAGGACCACTGACAATAACATGAAGAATATGTCAGGAAGACAAGATGACAGGGAGACAACAGGCAGGGCATCAGATGAGCAGGTAGGTTGACAAATGTTGGAGAGGCAGATACACTGAAATCTATATTTATATTCCTCAGTGCTTAAAAATTCTAAAAACAAAAAAACAATGTAAAATATGAGTGTGAGCAGTAGTGAGTCCTGTGTTAAGGATCTTTATCAGATACCAAAATTAAATATAAAAATAACATTTTCAATATTGCTGTTTACAGCAATTAAATTTTCTAAAACTAATAATTTTAACAGATAAAACACATGAAACCGTGACATCCAGATTCCTACATGTACAGACTGTGAAAGTGTTTTTCTTAATGGCACATTGCAAAGAACAAACAGAGTGTTGGCATTCTAATGGAGGATACTCACGTGCAGAGGATAGACTGATCTTCTCTGTCTGTGAGAGAGCAGTATGAGGACAAATGAGTGACATGACATCATTGCACAACATCACAGAAACACTCAGAAAAAAACATGTTTAAATTCTGAATTATTTCAAATGACAAAATGACCATAAAAATAATTAGTGCTATATTAAAATATTCTATTATAAGTACATTCATAATGCAGCAAAAGTAAATAAGTATTATCTAAAAATACTTGAGATACCAGAAGTAAAGGTACTCGTCAGTAGTGGGGCTCATTTAGCATCAGTGAATATGATAATATTGGATTCTTATTGATGCAATAATGTAATCATCACTTTATTTTGCTTGTGGTCACAATGGACTTATACACTGTTTTCATTATCACGTTTTAAAAATGACTCCTGTTTCTGCAGTGTGTAGTAGTGTAGACAGAACAGATCACCAGCTAAACTGGACAATCCAGGCTGCAAAGCCACATGACGGTGACAGTCAATGGTTGCACATTGTTTGCAGCACTGCTTGTATTTGCTTTAAAAATTCCCACGCAAATCGGTCTGGAAAAATTCATACTGGCCCTACAGGTTCAATCACTGTAGTTAACACACCTAGAACTTGCCCTCAGGGATGGTGGTGGGGTGAGAAATATACAGACACTGATTTGCATCTGTCTTGTCATGTCATTCCAGGAAGACACCCTGAGGCAGAGCTGTTGCTCAATAATCCCTTAACGACTTTAAAACTGTTGCTGCAAATTCTACTTCAAGCGTGTCGTGAAGTCAAAGTAAGAACAAAACGGTCTGTTGTTGCTACTAGCATATTATGTGGTTACTGTCCTCACCACAACAAAAATATGATGATATCATTGAAATTAATGTTCCTTTAAAGTGACACACCTGGAAATCCATGTTATGAAAATAATGTCTATGTTTGTTTGTTTTCACTTTTACGAATTTTGATAACAGTCACAGGTCAAGAATTTACCACACCTGCATTCGTGGTGTGGCTTAGTGATCAAAGATCACAGACAAAATGGAATACCACGCACACCAGCTGAGCTGATAGCAGATGTGGGTTTGTTACTGTGTCAGAATTCGCCCGGGGTCAGAGGTCATAGATAATTTTGAGTACCTTGTAGCATGCTGCGATAGGCAGCCTCTGATATGGCATAGATGTGTGGGGGCATCTCATGCCGCTTTTTGCCCCGATACATCTCCACAATGGATTCTGTGTAAATAGGAAGGTTCTTGTAAGGGTTCACCACCACGCAGAACAGCCCTGAATATGTCTGAAAGAACACACAGAATAGAAAGATTTACACACTTACTTTGTGATTAGTAGCTATATGGAGCCTTTTAAATAGGATTTAAATCCCAGCAGAATACAGTTGAGACTATCACTTGTAGTGTTTTATGAAAGAGCTGGTATATACATTTTATAATTCCTTCAAAAACACAGAAAACGGTCTTGTTGGGTGTTACTCAATCTTGGGTGCTGTATTACGCTTGACTTCTCCTGATAACTGGAGTAGTACAATCTCACTAAACTGCTGCATCATTAAATGTACAGCAGTAAACCATTACTGGTGTCCATTGATCAGTGTGAGTCTTTAAAATTACTTAAAATATTACACAGGTCGGATCCTTTGTTACAGTGGAACCTAATTCATAAATGAAATTCAATGATAAGCTAATAAACTGTAAATGTGGGAACTTTAAATAAGAACAATGTAACATACATAACATTAAACCATAAATATAAATACAAATAATCAGAATTGAAAAAAAAACACCATTACCCTCATAAAATTCAAAATCACACACCTACACCATATTTGTTATAGTTTTTGTAAGATTCATCAATGTCTCATTCATGTAAGACGCAAGGACATCTGTGACTCATCTAAAAGCAGTCAGTGACTGTATTTTCTTAACCGTGCTCAGGCACACCCAGACATCAGTGCTTGCAAAATGCATTCCAACCATAGTGACATCCATGAATGACACACATACCACTTTATCTTATCTTATATGTTTATATGCCTCTCTAAGCTATTCCATCAATATGTCATTGCCTGTAGAGTCCATCTAGTCATTTTTCCTCCCTGCTAAATCCTCCATCATTCGTACCATTAATAGCCAACTACATTTTATTGTCTATTCTATGGTTTTGATTGCACTGTCTACAAGATCATCCATCAGCCTTAATATTATTATTTTAAACAATTTACCATTATCATGCTGAAAGATGCCATTGCCATCAAGGCATTCTGTTTACCTGTATGGGTGTACTTGGTCAGCAACAATGTTTAGGTAGGTGGTCTGTGTCAAAGAACAGCTACATGAATGGCAGGACCCAAGGTTTCCCAACAGAACATTGCCCAACGCACTACACTACGTCTGCCAGCTTGCGTTCATAGTTCATCCTATTCCAGGTAAGCAATGCACCTGGCCCTCCGTACAGTTTTAAAGACAACATGCTCAAACTAGGTCACCATCTTCCATTGCGCCGCAGTCTGATTCTGATGCTCACAATTAAAGGTGCTTTTAGTGGTGGGCACGGGTCAGTATGTGCAGCCTGACCGCTCTGCAGCTATGAAGACCATACATAACTAATTGCAACGCATGTGTTCTGACACCTTTCTATCAGAACCGGCATGTCAAAAGCTTTCCTATTTGGTCAGACTACATGCGCCAGCCTTTGCTCCCGTTGTGCATCAGTGAGCCTTGGCTCACTGGTTATCATTCCTTGAACCACTTTTGGTAGTTCCTGACCACTGCAGACCGAGTGATATCTTGACTTAAACACTTATGACTTTCTATCCTTATCCTACTTATATCCCATTCTTTGCACTCTTGTCCCCTTTTTCTGCATCAGAAACTAGAGACACCCCAACCACCACACACACACACACACACACAAACAACTTTGTAAACTGACTCCTCACCTCTTGTGCCACCTCATACTGTATCAGTTACACAGGAGATGCCAGAGGAGTTCGTTGCTGACACATGTAGATACACCACGTTACAGACTGCATGTGCATTAGCAGCTTTCTCTTGTGGTTGTTTGTGTTTTTACATGAGCACTGGTGTGGAACAAGTGTGTAAAGTTTTATGCTTTGCGTTCATCTTCTCTTGTATTCACTATTTTATGCACTTACATAGATCAAGCCAGAGTAGTATCTCTCTCTCAGGTTGTGCAGCACTGAGGCTTCATTGAGGCAGGTGAGATCAGCCATGTCCTCCACTTTACTAAAGCGTGGCGGGTTCATCCGCTGCACCTCCTCTCTGGAGAGAGTCAACCGCCGCTGGCTGTCTGTAAGCTCAACCTCCACCTCATCACCACGCTCCTCTCGGATACTGGCTGACTGCAGGGAGAAAATGAGAGAGATTTCATGAAAGTGAAGGAAATGTTTTTTGCGCAGTGAGTGCATCAATTAACAGGTACCTCAATTTTGCCAAGCATGTCTCAACATCAGAAATGTTCACGTGCCAATAAGCAATGCCTTCACAAGATATGCTGTAAGGTAATCAACCTTGCCACAATCAATCGATCAAATCTATCTCTTGATAAGAAGAAGCAGAATTAAAAGTTTACATTTTCTACATTTAAAACAAGTTGTTCTATTTTGTGACTAACTAAAAATAAAACTGGCCAAACTGTGTTGATGTACCAATCACGACCCTCTTTTAAAATTGTGAATTCTATACCATTCTAATCTGCCACAAAATATTATCTCATGGCTCATAGATTAAATTAAATGAAGCTGTACTGCTGATTTGTAATTACCAGTCCTTTAACTCTACAGTAAACCCACTTTAGAATATAAGTGTAATTTTATCTGACAGAGCCGAACAGAAAAAAAAAAATCATTTTTTTGTCATACTGTTAGTGCTTGTTAAAAAGGTAGTGAACTGGGGTTTGACCAGGTCACAATCCTCTGTCCTCTTACACTGTTTTATCTTGGTTACTTGACAGGGATGACACACAAAATATGTTTGTGTGCATGTGGGTGTGTATTAGTCACAGACTGAACTACACGTGCTTAGAATTTAAATTAACAAATGAAAGTGAGTGTCTAAATGTGTGCAATTTTTGTGTGTGTCCAACAGTGCCATTCTCAGATCATGAGTGTAAAATGAAGTCAGTGTCTCTGCAATGGCCTCTTTAACATTAGGAGGCTGAAGGAGAGTATTGTTCTATTCATAGAGCTCTCTATGAAACCAGTCCAGCAGAGAGAGGGAGACCCAGAGATAGGACATCAAAATCATGTGTCACATCCTACAAGCAAACTTGTAATTTGCATTATGTGAGCACCAGTGCAAAGTGGAACAGATTAATACTATAACAAGGGACTTGTGATAATCATTTTAAGAACCTTAAAGGGGCAAAGGAAGGCAGAGAAAATAGGGCAATGGGGTAGTGATAAAAATGTCATAACATATGAAGGTACAGACCTGGGGATGATTATTTACCAAAGGAGCAATAACCATATAGTGAGAGAAAGGTATGTGAAAAGTGTTGTAAAAAATTGCATTTAACCCTCGAACTCTGCAAATTTACTCTTTTTACTAACAAGCAAAACTCAAAAAACATCCATTTGTCTTCAGACTGGACAGCTCACCTCAAAGCCATGTTTTTCCGACGGCACCCACACCAGTCTCTTTGCTGCCCAGTCAGCCTGGCTGGCAGCAGAGAACGCAGAGTTGGAGGTGGGAGACCCTGGCCCCGTCCCTGATGAGAGGAAGCGGGTGACATCATTGGCACCGCCCCCCGTTGGCTTAGACATGGTGCTACTGGCACTGAAAGGAAAAAAAAAGAGTGATAATAAAAAGTGAATGTTTATTGAATCATTTCTCCCCACAGGCCTTCTCGCCTATGTGAGGCTGAAAACTGGAGCACGATGGACGCTAAAGACTTGTTGGACAGTGGCTATGATGTGATATGTATCAAGACATTACAGATGAACATTTCATGGGCAGCCACTCAGCCAACCACACATAAATGAAAAGCAGTGGTAGTCTGCAAATAGGCTGCATATCCAGCACATATTAGGCCAGGCATGGCCTCATTGAAAGACCCACAAATCAAGGAGAAGACAGAGATGGAAGAAATGCAGGGAGATCGGTTGGTGGAGGGGTGGGGATGGAGGTTGCAGGAACAGCAAGATACATCAGTCAACTGGGTAAACTGACATGACAGCGAGAGGGGGAGAGATGGCAAATAAGAAGAAAAAGGCTGGCATACCAGCAAGGAGAAAGGATCAAAAGGACTAAATCTATTGTTAACTGAAATAAAATGAGGAATGGTCCGACTCTAGTCCACTGGACACAGCAAAGACAAAAATGAGGCCCTCTGTCGAGGATTTGTGGACATAGTGGAACAAAAAAAAGCTGATTGGCCTTAGGGGTTAAAACTTGTTACTACCCTGAAACATCGACGCAATCTCAAGTGAGAGCAAGTGTAGTACTATGACAGGGCAGTTCTAGATTTGCTCTGACAACTAAGAAATCATTAACAGCAGGGATTCCGTGACAAGTTGACTTGGTATAAGAAACTCGTGACTCTAAAACTTCCATTGAGGCCAGTAGGGATGACTTTATTTCAGATATAGTAGTGGTGACCGTATTAGTCTTTACTGATTATTCAATTGTACATATGACAAATGTACAGTAAACAAAGCAATAGAAATTAACAAAATGGATCAGCAACTACTTTTCCTCAACTATTTTGTAAATTGATTATTAGTTTAGGTAGAGTACATTTTTATGCAAACAATATTTCACCGTTCTCTTGGTGTTCTATCAATCTGACACTTTGCTGTTGGAAAAACGCAGCCAGAACTCAGTATTAAACTGTCATAACTGAATTACCTATTAGCTATGGCATGTTCACATTTTCTGAGACTGAAATGTATTGACAGTTGATTTGTAGAGGTTCCTTTCAAACGTATTGACTAAGATCACTTCATTTTTATGTGCAAACAAAATAGAAATACAACTTAAGAATTAAACCCTCAAAAGATCACACTGAAACCCTAAGTTGATAGATAAAGATAAAAATTATAAATGCTGCTACAGTCAATGCATAACAGATTGTTATGATCATCAGATGTAGGTTCTATGGGCAGATGAGCTCACAAGTTCCATTAAAGTGAAACATGCCTGATGCTAGAAAATGTCAAATTCAAAAAGACAGGTATTGTACGGGCTTGTGTTATGTATGTGGCAACTATTAGGCGTCTCCAAACCTCAGGAGGTATGTCACCAGGCCTGATTTCTGCTATGCGCATAAGTGTCTGTTCAGATCTGTTCAGGTCTGCTAACGACAAGGCCTCATCTTAAACCCTGACTGTACAATACTTTGACTCTAATAGAACTCTGGGCGTGGAATAAGCTTTTTGACAAAAGAGCCACTGCCACTACCCAGACACTTAGTTTGAAAAATATGTGTTCCTAAAGAAGCTGTGCATATTTCTCATATTTGTCAGATCCTTGTAATGAATTGTGGTACAAACTTAAGAGAAAACAAAACTACTGAGGTGGGACTGAAGGACCCAGAATTTGGTTAGGCACACTGTCTATGCCTTGTATCTAAGTTCACCTTATTCTAAAATAAATCTGAACTCTGACTCAGAAAAAGACTGTGCCTGCAAACAGCATAGCTGCAGTGCAAGATGCTGCTGACTTTCACAGATGCTAATGATTTCCCTAAAGCAAAGTCTCCACACATTCCGGTTGTCGCAGTACAGCGTGGACTGACCAGCAAACCCGTCCTGCAGCAGCTGGATTTGCCCAAATCTCACGGCTCCATTGCATAGCAACACTGAACAATCAGCAGCAGCAGCAGCCCCCAAACGCACCTTCTTAGTTTGAACTGAGGTCACTGGCTGCGGGGGGTCCTGCGGTGCGTGGGTTGTGCGTGTGTAATTAATGTGTGGGTACCTCCGCGTTTTTGTGCGTGAGTTAAGGACGGGTGGGGGGAGCTGGAAACGCCTTTTTGTTCAGCTTTGATGCAAAGTGCATCGGTGATGGTTCTGTGGCATCTGCGCACTGTGAGCAGAGGTGACATTACCAAGCGACCAGCTATGATAACTACAGTCCATCTGCGACATCTGTCCCCCAAAACTGCACAAAAACCTGACAAAGATAACCACACCTTCCACATAAGACACGGACAATCACATGGGCCCAGCCTTTTAATTGACTGTACGGGCTGCACGCATGTTGCAACCGCAAAACCAAAGCCATTTTCGTAGGGAATAATAGCGAAGTATTATTATTATCAGAAAAAAGAAAAACACAGGAGACCAGCACCGTATAAATCAATGTCCTTTATTAGACAGACACGGGCCAGTCTTCAGGTGATCTCGGTCTGAGTGTCTCTCCTTACAGACGTACACGGTGCCACCGACGCTTCATTTGAGGCGTTCTGTTACCGCATCACACTGACCTAACGTTAGCGAGGTTAGCCAGCTCCACTGGAATATGACACGTTTCGGATATTACACTGGCTATTTCAAAGTTGGATTAGGGTAAAGGCAATTAAATGTCTCACCTTCAGGTTGTGCTGTGAGTCGTGGAGAAGGCTGTGTTCGGGGAAGAACCGCTGCGGGGTTCGCTCCGTGGTATTTTCCTGCCTGATAGGTGTGTAGCCTACCGCATATGCGGCTTTTATCATTGCACCGCTCTCTCAGCGGAGCCGCATACACTTTGGATAAAACACAGAGCAGTGAGGGCAGGGGGCGGCTTCAGCCACGCAGAAAGGCTTCCTGCTCGGGGACCAACCACGTACAAGGAGACAGTTTTAGGTCCTACCTCCGAAAAGAAGAACTCCAATCGATATCTACAACCGAGCCGTAGTCCCGCCTCATCAACGCGACGAGTGTTGTCTTCCCTCACACTAGCGTGAAACGGGTGCGGCGACGAATCATACTGCCTGTAGAACATGACCGTCCGCCACTAACCAATGTTAAAGGTCGAGAGACGGGGCTAACCGAAACTGACGTAGCAAACAGCCAATCCGAGCGCTGCAGCAGGTGCCGTGCGGCGCTAGAGTAGGGGGATTTGCGCGCCCTTTGTTTACCACGCAGTGGTTGCGAGCGTCTGCAGACACTGATCTGGGATCGGATTTCTTAGCTATTTAAACACAAACCGATGGGTTCGATTGGAATAATCTAACGCCTGATTCACATCATGACACAGAGTCCAACTGATCCCGGGTATCCGAGGATTCTTGAGGTAGTGATCAATAATTACATCGCTGTAAAATTAGCACAGCGATAACTGCAGATTTTTAATGTAACCTATATATTAGATCATATAAAAAGTACCGGACTATATATAGACATAGACTGTAACTATGTGAATCTGCCTCGAAAGGAACAAACGCCACCTGCTGCTGACGAAGGTGAGATGCGCCTGAAAGTTCAACAAAAAAACATACAATTTAACAGGTTTGGTCCAGATTGTATTCTGACAGTAAACTATCAGTCTATTATTTAAAATATAAATGTAGACATGGGCGTGCACGGGGGGAGAAACATTAACATTTATTGATCTTTTTGTTGTTTAAACACCCACTGCATCCTTTATCCTTTTTTATTGATCTTTTATTGATCTTTTATTTGAAGCAGTTAAGTTTTATACGTGCCTGTATGTATTATATATGTATTAATTTATAATTATGTTATTAATACATATGACACGCAATATTGACCTGATTTGCATTTTTAGTTGAGCTTTATCAAAAGTGAATGCATAGAAAAGCTGCAGTTCAACATCTAGACTGTGTAAGCATGCAAAATAGAAAACTGTACATGTAAACAAATTAAAATAGATTGTTCTAGCAGTGATTTTGGTTGACATTCTTTTAAAATTGTCAGCAAGGTGAAAAAATAAAGGAAGCTACAAATAAATGCAATTCAATCCCCATGTTTTATTTGCTCTACAAGAATTCAGATTTATTTGGAAGTGCCCTGTGCTTGAGGCAACTCTGAAACGACATTACATTAGACAGAATTACCTTCTTTAGAAAAATAAGGAAGGAAGGTAGCTACAATTGTTATTAGTTTCAGCTTTTTAAAAATGTACACAATATATTTTACATTATAAATAACTATCCTTTAAAAAATATGGTGTATTGCACTAAATCCTAACCAAACAGTAAAATTATCCAAGAAAGCATATTTTTTCTTTGTGGTGTATTTAAAAAGTGCTATTGTAAATAAAGTGATGGTGCTGTAAGTTCAAGTTACATTTCATGGAAGTGGAGGCAGGGTGAAAAATATGACCCACTGTGCAGCCTATAAATAGAACATGGCATCCATAAAGGAGAAGAGTAAGGGAAGACACAAACATAAAACAGCACTGAAGCAAATTTCAACAAGTTATTTCAATCAATACCTCAACCACCCCTGAGATTACTGTAGAAAGTATTTTCAGTAACTCAAGTGAAAACTGTGACTGATGCAGTGGCGTTAACTTGTACTGATGCAGCAACACTACTTTATAGCATCATCAGTGATATTTGTCTCCATAAACAGTATCGCTTTAGTGCACAGTCACAGTTTGTGCGTCAGACAGGCTGAGTACAGTTTATAACATGCAACATTCCTAACACTCACATTTCATTTACCAAAACCTTCTATGGTGAAACACCTAAATATTCAGGTGGGACAATTTACTATAAATTATTAAAGATCTAATCAAACAAGAACATCCTCGGTGCTTTGTAATATACCTGCTAAGTGCAACTATTACATAGTTTACATCGTCCTTTTGTGATCAGTACATGGGTGTAAACGATGCTACTCATTCACTGAGCAGAATCAAAGAATTATTTGCAGTTTGACTACTTAAAAGATCATACTGCAAATGTTGAATTGAGAAAAGCAGTTGTATATGCACCACTGTGCAAATACAAACAATGAAAGCAAATTTTAAATACATTTAAAAAGACTTCACTTCTACAAATGTAGAACCAGGTTAAAATTTCTGGTTTGTTACAAAGGCACCACCCACTACATTGTTCTACATTTTGTGAAAGAAACCAACTGATACTATCAGAATTAGAAGAGTGTCATAAGATTTTATGGACACAAACATACTGAGTACTTTTAAAGTAAGGTGACGTATTTTCCAGTTGAGGTTGCAATCATTTGTGCGGATGTTAGTCAGTTGTTTTCCTTTCAGATGTGTTAATGAAACACCTTCCACTCAGGTTAACTTCATACCACAATGTTGTAGGTTCCTCTTGGCCTCCGGTTCATTTACAGAGATAAAAGCTACAGTATGACTTTTTAAAATTCTGCTCAAACCATCAAGGGTCATTCAAGGGTTATTAAGTGTCCAAAAACTTATGCCACTCTTCTGACAAAAAATAGTAGATTCCAGAAATAACAGAATAAAACAAAAAAAAGTTTGGCCAACAACGTAAACTAAAACCGATGGTAGTGGAGAAGAGAATGTATGGTGATTAACTGATCTGGACAAAAGCACTTGTCACTGTGTATCACTATGGTTGTTTAAAACTCTACAGTGCTTGCTCTGATTAAATGGCTCAACACAAGATGTTAAATACATCAAATGTTAAAAGTAGTTCACCACTTTTTTTGTGACACATAAAACATGAGCCAAAAACTAAACAGTATACATTACATGAAAAAAGAAACAGCTAAAAACTGCTGCAAGTTTTCAGCTGTTCCTCAATGTTACTGTGTCGCTTTGGCTCCACAAATTAATTCAGTTTAATGCTGAGTTACACTAATAACAACCACCGAAGGTCAAAGTAACACAAAAGGCCTCCTATCCATACTTACCATAAGAAAATAAAACATTAAATTGATAAGTAAGTAAATCTTAATGGAATACATTCCTGAGTAGTAAGTACACTACTATGCAATGCATACAGAAACGACCTCGAATAGAGATCATATTGAACTCTGGATCATTAAAGACAGGTGCTCTTTGAGGTTACAGCCACAGCGGGGTGCTGTTGCATATCGTGACAGTGAACAGTGCAAGATGAGTGTGCTGTGGTGGTGATGGGCCAGGTGTGAGACTTCTCCGACAAATTTAAATGATTCTGAAAGATTGCCAGGACCAATCAGACAACGTAGTGTGGTAAAGAAAATCTGATAGCCTGATACCAAACTTTTAAATCTTGTACTGTACAGTACATCTACAGTAACTCTGGCATTTGTTTTTAACATGATTGGTTAACCTGCTACTATTTGGGGGATTTTTGTCAAACCTAACCATTTCTAAATACAGCAGCTTCCTGTTTTTTATCCAGATGCTGTCATATTCAAAGCCCTATCCACTTTTAAGCCTACTCCTGGTTGTCTGTCAATTCCTACCAGTTAAACCTTCTCTTTTTGCCTCTAATCTCTGGCTTTAACTTCCTGTCTCTTTTGCCCCAAGACCCTTACTCCCCACAGTTCAGTTGTAGTGGAGATGTTCTGCTAGGGATTGCCTACGGGTCGGTGGGGAGGAACCTTGTGGGTCTTGCTCATGCTCATTACTAGGTGACTCAAGTTGCAGAGCAACTTCGTTCTCGTAACAGAATGAGGAACGTGAGCTCTCAATGTACTGCTGTTCAGCCAGCTCTTTAGCACTGCAAGAAGGCGTATTAGGGACTTCATAAGTCCGATGGAAGAAAGAGTAGTCTACCTGTAAAAGGGAGAGAACAACTATTTTTCAGTATACATTTTATAATTATAATAATAAGATCATTAGTTGTTGCAGGTTTTAGGCATTGTTCAATATATATATATACACTAATGGACACATTAAATGCATACTGTGACCTTATAGTGCTAATAGATGAGTCAGATTTTCACCAACACCATTAGCAATTATTCTCAAGGGTCCATGAATGCTTCTATGAAGGCCTCTACATCTAATACTAGTTGAGACATTAGATTGTGAACTAAAGTGACGCTGCAGTGTCTACAGCAGAAATGGCTTTAATGTGTGGCAAAGAACACACTCAAATGTGGCTAAAAAGACACTGAACTATAGTGAAGTACTAAGTATCACTTTATTACATATTAATCATTAAGAAAAGGCAACAATCTATGACCTTCGAGTTTATCGTTTTATGTGTTTTTCTGACCTGGTAGCAGTCTTTCCTCTCAAAGAGCACTGGTTCAAAGCGGTGTCCCCAGAGGATTTCAGAAGCCACATAGGAGCTGCGGCACTGCGTGGTCATGGCCGTGGCCTCCACCATGCCCTCAAGTATGACTACCACCTCCATCTCGGTGTCATTCTCCAGGGTCTTTTGGTCCATCTCAAAGAAGGGTGACTCATCGTTGATCTCATGGACAATTGTTATGGGCGATACCAAGAAGATGCGATCGGTGCCAGTGTCAAAGCCCACATTGATGTCCACATTGTCCAGTGGGAGGAACTCCCCCTCTGGGGTCACTCTTGGCTGAGAGGAGGTTTGGAATAGAGTAAAAAAAAATTACTGTTTAGTACAGAAAACTTTCCACATTAGTCATTATAAAATTGATTTTCATATTTAGGGAAGTATGAAATGGAGACCAGAAATGATTTCCAATATGAAACAAACAAAATCCAAATATAGACAAAACATTATAAAATAAAATGAAACTATAATTCTGGCTTTTAACTGAAACACCGTGCTAAGAGAAAAAGGTTGTTTATAACTGCCAAATTAAATACCATATTGTATAATTTTGACATACTCCACTTGACAGTGTTTCCTAAGGTTAGCTGAGATTAATTTTATAACCCTTACTCAAAAGCTTTGTATTTGCCCATTATATTCAGCTAAATCCAACAATACAAGTTTAGTCATACCTTCCACACAGGAACGCTTTTTTCTGACTCAACCTTTTACAATATCTACCCCAGTGTGAAACTAAATCATTGATCTTTACAAACCTTATTCCATCTGCCCTGTCTGAACTGGGATATGGTCATGCTATCAAGACACATCAAACTGTCTACGGCTTAGCCAAATGTTCCACAAATTTGGATCTTCTGGACAACTCTGGCAGCATACACACATATTAAAATACAACAAGAATGATGACACAACTTTTGCCAAAGAAAAGGAACATTTTTCATAACTATTCCCCCATAAAGCTAGACAGCAGGATAGAGGTAAGCACAGAGTGCAATCACCTAACCCACAAAGATACGGTACACACAAAGGAAAATGAGATGATGATGAAGGACAATGGTTCTCCGTTAAAGAATTGTGGGCAAGTTAATCCATGGTAAATCTTCCTAACCCCTGAGGCAAAATAAAACAAGCTCTCATTAACTCCGGTTCACAGAACACAGGCCAGATGGTCTCGGTGCTCTTCCCTTTCTCTCTACTGCAACCTTTTTTTTTCTACCAATACTATCGCTCACAGAAGCAACCTCTTAGTACCTTTTTTAATTTTTCTCTGCCTCTTTCAACCACATCAAAGCACTTCCTTTGACATTTTCGTGACAAATGAAAGGCTTGAATCATTGCCATCCTTTTGAACTCTTTTTCATCATAGTTATCTCACCTTTAGTAGTTGTGCTCTCACATGTGCCTCTACCAGGTGGCTCTTGCGTAGGTTTCCAACCCTCCACATCATGCAGAATTTCCCATCCCTGAGCGCCACCACAGCTGTTTCAGAGAACACCAGTGTTTCATTGCGCTTCTTGGGCTTGGCAATCTTTGCCATGACTGCCCCGATGATGAAGGCATCAATAATGCAGCCCACAATGCACTGCAAAACGACCGCCACCACCGCCAGGGGACATTCTTCGGTCACGCTTCTGAATCCGTAACCGATAGATGTCTGTGTCTCCAAGGAGAAAAGAAAGGCGGCCATGAAGCTATTCACCTGGAGGAAGCATGGCTCCTCAACAACTGCCTCTCTTTCAGACTGTCCTCCAGACCCAGCCTCTCCTGATCCCAGAGAGGAGCCTGAGCTGGGATTAAGCCGAATAGAGAGGTCCCCATGTGCAGAGGCAATGAGCCAGAAGGCAAACCCGAAGAGCAGCCAGGAGAGAAGGAAGGAGAGGGTGAAGATGACCAGCATCCAGCGCCAGCGGATGTCCACACAGGTGGTGAAGAGGTCGCTGAGATATCGCTGGCCCCTTTCGCTCATGTTGACGAAGGTGACGTTGCAGCGTCCGTCCTTGCCCACAAAGCGTTGTCGGGGCCGGCGACTTGAGCGCCTGGTACGCCGGCGGCTAGCAGGGGGTGAAGGGCGAGGATCTTGGTCTGAGGACAAGCAGCCTTCCTCTCTTCGTCCTCGTCCACTCCTTTTCCCTGGGCACAATTCTCCTGCTCTCATCCCACCTTCTCCTCCTGCATCTCCCCCAACCGATTCTCCAATGGCACTTTGCCTCCGTGCATTGTTGGCGTTGCTCTGAAGAGGTAGAGCTTTTCCATTTAGGACATGGATTGGTGAAGGGCTTGTTGGGGTCCCTGACCCTGTTGGGCTCTCCCCTGCCCTAGGTGTATCTGCAGCACTCTGTGCCAGCCTCATGACCTCCTCCTCTTCCACTGGCCCATCCACCACAGCACTAAAGCGGCGTTTCACACGTGCCGCTCCCATCATATACTATAAAGTCTCTGAATTATTTATGCAGAAGTTCACAGTTACTTTTTACTGTTATAGTGGTAATTAAAAGTCTGACTCAGTGAGGTGTGTTGTGTAGTCTCTCAATTTCAGTCCTTCTTGATGAAAAGAAAACTTTAGATCCATTGAGAACCTGAGGACAGTTCCCTCCTTGATGTATTAATTTTCCACAACTTCTCACATTCTACAGTATCCCTTGGCAATAATTGTTGAAATAATGTCCATGGGTACATTCATTAGCAAGACGTGCCCTAATATCATACCAACTAAAATTCACTACTTCTATGACCCACAGTTTACAAGAATTGGTTTGACAAGGAGCATTAAAGCTGAACTGACGTCAACAGACATCACATACACATGCAGGGTTGGTTTTGCTCAGTTCTAAACAATAAAAGGGAGTCTTGAGTAGGCATAATCTGATTAAAGTCATTGACAATGCACTGGAGTAAAAAGCCAAAGATGGGAGACATTTTGGGGGACAGCTCATTACCATGTACCTTTCATGAATGTGAAAAGATGCAAATTAGGTATATAGGACAGATAAATACAAACAAACATAAAACAGAGGATGATATGATAAAAGAATTTCTACCATGCAGTCAAAACCAGACTAAATAAATAAATAAAACATGCCAGTCCTTACGAACAAAGTTCCTCCCAGTCTCACAACCCCTTTGGTATGGACACGAGGACACAAAGAAAACATGACTTTCAATGCATAAAATGTGATTAAAAACTGACATCATTCATAATTCAGTATC
Organism: Channa striata; assembly: GCA_033026295.1. NCBI lineage: Eukaryota > Metazoa > Chordata > Actinopteri > Anabantiformes > Channidae > Channa > Channa striata. Next base: position 17,522,771 of record CM065175.1, on the reverse strand, counting down.
AGTATACATGTGGTTAAAGAATTCAATGTGGTAAATATTTAAATAAGCAGGTTTTGCACAATATATCTGTTTCACCTGACTAAACTTGAAGTTGTCTTCACAAATTAAGGAAATACCACCTTTGCCCAACAGGATGGGCCTAACTGAAAGAACCAGGTTTTGTTTGCCATTTTCTGCTCAATCATGTCACTGCTTTAACTATTTCACATTTTCTTCCTAGGGGTCTGCATACATGTTTGGTAGCCATTGTCAAAATACTTGTTTTTGCAGTGACTGTTGTGTTTCGTGTATTATATAGACCTCAGCTACAATACTGTTAGCAATCCTCTTTAACCCTTCTCAGGACAGACATACCTCATTACAGCTCAGCATTATGGCTTTGAATTCATCACTGCCTGACAACAAATCAGAAGAAAGGCAGAAAACAACAGAAAGAGATTACTTCGATCTACCTCTAACATTACTTGTGTTTTTAGATTTAAGTGAAAGGTTTGTATGTGGGAGGTAGATACACAGGTCACCTGAGGAAGTGTTCTACACTTTTGCAGGTCTGGTCAAAGGTAGATCAGTCGTCCATGACATACATTAAGCAGAAGAGCTGAGCAGTGCTGAGAATAAACGTGGTTGAGAGCGTGACTGGGTCTGTGGATTGTGGTCTCCTACTCAGCATTCCTGCCCTGTTTGAACCAGATCAAAAAAGGCTACACGAACATCAGACAGAGTCTCTGACACACATATGCAGATGCAATTTGCATGTATCATATGCAGATGTAATTAGCAATTTAAAAAAAGAAAATTTGAAGTGCACCATAAACTATTTTCTCAAAAAGCATGAGCATGCATAAGTCTTTAATATATAGTAATTATGGATTTAGTGTTTAAAAAACAAAATATCCAAATACATATTTAAATGATATGAACGATTTTGAAAGATATGCTAGTAGTGTTTGTATTTACCTTGCTCAACCATGTCCAAAGAAATCTAATACTAAATCCTGACAGAGTTTCCACATCCTGTCCATTTGGACAGAATCAAATCTTCAAACCCTGCTCTGTGGCAAGTACAAAGAGAACTGAAAAACATTTCACAAGTGCTGCTGTTACATTTTCACAAATACAGAAGAAAAAACATTTAATTTAACCAGTAACAAAAGGGTAGACCAAAGTCTACAACAAATAGAAATGAGGAAAGAGATCCCTCCTGAAGTGAGAAGTGACGTAAGGGTTCATCTTTGCTTATGTGTTGACCTCCCTGTCTGACACATGTTGAGAAAGAGCACAGAGCTTTGTTCGTTTGGTGGAAGACCCACTGAAGAAGACAACAGAAGTTTACAGGTGTTTCAGTTCTCTTTGCAGAGGTGCTGACAGTCTTTTTGTATCCTTCGCTTTACGGCCTTCTTGTTCATGGCACTGGCACTCTTAAAACAAAAAGAAAATATGCAAGGTAGGCTAGAAATACCAGAAATAACACATGCTTTAGTATACTGTCAACCCCTGTCTCAAAAGAGACCTTTCCTATTTCAAAGTGTCTTCATTATTTAACCTTTTCTATCAGGTGAAATCTTCAGGACATTGCAGATAATAAATACTGTACAGCATGTAATTAGTGATTAAAAACATACCCTTTGGGATGCATCTCTGTCATTTCTGTCATGCAGTCATTAGATTGTCTTAAGGTGACGCACCAAACTCTGCAAGGAAGTCACCCGTAAGTGTTTACCACTCCATTCATGGAACCTATGAAAAGAAACATTCAGAACATTCAGAAATTATTCTGTAAGCAAATGAGTCGTCACTTACATACATAAAGTTGTAAATTCAGAACTCTTACAAGTACTATAAAAGGAAAGAGTGCATCTAATATGTATATATTAATTTAGTATTTCTACAAATTTCCATGACTACAACTGGGGAACTTATAGAACTCTAAAGGGAAGGTCTTATCGTAACAAAGATTCAAAAGAATTTTCATTTTTGGTCAGCAGAAAACCAAGTCATACTGGGGAAGTAATCGTAAATACATAAGCAATGATAGATTAAAACCATGAGAAGAATAGATGGGGTGGGCTTCTTGGGAGAGATTACGACCGGGACTGAAGCTTGGATGAAGGGCTGAGATAAACCAGACTCTGGGTTGGTTTCAAATGAAGAAGTAGTATATGGAGCTGTGGAGAAGGTGATATGCTGTGGATTACAGCTGCACTCGTGACTCCGATAATCTCACCAATGGTTTTGATAATCCTCTGAGGACTTACATAAGAGCCACTAATGTTAGAGAAAGTGACGAGAATAGGCAGGATATGTTATGGTAAAACCGGATTTGGTATAATACAGAAAATTAACAGAAATTTTACTCTCGAGTGATTTTGCAGACTTTCAAATTTAGCATAAACCTTGAGTAACTTCTTCGTTATTTACTATTACATTTTAGTCATTTGGCAGATGCTTTTATCCAAAGCGACTTATAGAGTAATTTGGTATCAACACACGTTGCACAAACTGCAACCGTGAGGCCAGAGGAATTTTGATTAAAATATATTGCATATTTCAGCAAATTTGGGTATCAGTGTTGAGAGCCAGCCAGGAAGAGGATAAAAAAAACAATAAATTAACAAATAAATAAAGAGACAAAAGACAGCGATACTGGAACTCAGGCTAAGCCATGTGGACTTTTAAGGTCTGGATTTCATGATTATAAAGACAGATTCTTTCCAGATATGCTCAGTGAACAAATGTGTGAGGAGGCAGTTGTGACCTTGATGTCTCTATTAAAGTTCCAGGCAACACTGCCAAATGAACAAGCTCTCAGCTCTGCTATCTGAGCGATTGGGCCGAAGTGCCACAGGACGACTGACGACAGTAGCTGGGGGAGGTGATGAAGGCAGTGTGTGCGTAGGTAATAGGAGAGTGCACATGTCCATGTGTTGTCCAATCTTATCGTGGTGAGGTGGCAAATATCTCAAATGACTCCTTGTATAAAACATTTGTACAGGGGCTTGTAGGAAAATTGTTCATATGCACTTGTAGTTCTTCCTTCTATGATGAAGACTCGATGACGTGAGTAATAAAGTTTGTGGGCATTTCAACAAAGCAGATCTTTTTTAGCACTTTTTTGTCCAAAAAACTAAAGACAATCAGCCTGATGTTAATTGTTTACTGATCCAGACCTTTTTTTTTTTATCTTTGCCTATTGTCTGCATTTGTTTATTTTACATGTTATTTTGCACCTTTTCCACTGCATGCTCAATAAGAAGCCATCCATGAGCATCTATGCTATAAAAGAAAAATTATTGGCAACTACTTTTTTGATCTAATATTTTTTAAGTAATTTCCCAAGACAAGATCCAATTTATTTTCCACATCTTACATTTTAGTATACTTATTTTCTTTGGGTTTTAATTTTTCCAACAACTAAAAAACAATATAAAAGTTTTGAAACTATACATTTAGGACATAATATTATAAAAATCCCCTTTATGTGCTCTAGGATTTTTTTTGTCACACCAAAAACATTTAAAAGTATAAAACACATGCTGAACCATGTTACAGACTAAGGAAACACAATCCACTTTCACCAGCACCATCAATCTTTGTGTAAGTCATATATTGTTTCATTCTGTGGAACTTCATCTGTCCTCTTTTTACCAGTAGTAGTAGTAGATCTTGGCATTTGTGATTTATTAATATGATTTGAGCATTAATGAAAAATAATTAGAAACTATAATCTTTAATTTGCTTTGACACTCTTCTTGCATCTCTTGTCACATGTGATCTGTCAAATTTCCTGTTTTATTATCTGAAAGCAAACAATTTGAGCTATGCAATGTTCACAACTAATTGTGTTCTTTGAGGTGCTTCACGTGTTATTAATGGTCTGAGGATAGAACGTTCATTGACACTATGGACACAATGTACATGACAAAACCTATGTGACCCTCTACATTGCAAAGGCAAAATGCAAACCTAGAGACATCAATACTTCATATTGATCAGTGGAGGATAGAAACCAGGGCACAGCTTGGATCTCTCTCTCTCTCTCTGTCACAGTCTCTCTATCACAGGCCTATTTAGCGCCACCACCTTTTATTTCAGGATTAGTTCTTAGTTTACATACAGATATATAAAGTTTAATGATGTTTAATACATTCAAAGGAGTTACTGCAACTGCTGTGATGGCCTGACAGGATCAAATGAATGTGCAGACACATTACAACACTGGAGTCATTTGTTGCTTTTAGTCTTTCTGATCAATAAAGCTGCAGTGTCGTGTTGATCTGTTGGCATCATTCATATGCAACAGTAAGTGCAGCCGATGTTTGCAGCACCAAACAAAAAGGAATGTTACGTCACAAGGAGTGAAATCCAACTGGTTATATCATTATCATTTCTAAAGCATGGCAACTTAAAATGAAGGGGCTCATCCAGAGAATTTTCATTAGAAGCAGAACTAGAGATACTATTATTTCAGTATGTCCATCTATACCCAATGCTGCAACTTGACAGCCACATGTGTCATCTGAGATTCTAATATTTGAAGTGGCATTTAGAATCGTGTCCTTACAGTTCATTTAAAAAGGTGGAAGTGTGTTTAATACAGAGGGGACCAAAGCATTTCTTTAAAACCATGCACCCTTGTGCAAAAAAACTTGGACCACGTCATCTGCCAAGAATTGCTACATTGGCTAATCACATATATGAAGATGTGCATTCTTGGTAAATTTGTAATATGAGAGCTGCACTTGTGCCTTTTACTGAGAGACGGTAAATTGTCATTTGGTTCACTTTCCAGAGTTGTCAAAATAACATCACTTCTTTCGAACCTTCACTGATTATTTTCAAACTTGTACTCTTCAGCCCCAGTCAATGCTGTCTAAAGTGATATCATCCTAGTCAGTTTATTAAATTTATCCAGCTCCCTCTGGACCCAAAAAGAGACCTTGAAATAAGTAAGTATCACATATGTAACGCAATGGCTCAATGTGCGTTCAGGTTTGTTTAGTGGGCTCTGAACCAGACAGACATTTGGAACTAACTGATGAACACACACACTTACCAAAATCTCTGATAATAAGTCTGGAGTCGTCTTGGCACTGGGCCTTATTCCATCTAATTGAAACTTTTTTTGTTGTTATCCCTCCCTCAGCTGTGTGCAGTGATCGAGGTCATTGTGTGCTGAGGACCAAATGTTAATCTGAGGAGTTAAGATGCTGTAGGTTGTGATGTGCTAGTTAAAACTGCACAAACAAGTTGTAATTTAGAAAACACTCAGAAGACTGACTTTACTATGTACAAAAGGCGTTTTTTTATTTTCTATATTTTCAGCATGCCCACTGTAACTCCAAGTTTAGAAATCTCTAAAGATCATAAAATCAAAACTATCCACATAACATTTTCAGCACCAGTCTGCCCAAAGTAGCATGGACTCAAGATATTTGCAGATATTCGCATCTGTAAACATGAAACAATATGTCCAGGCTTTCCAGACTGTTTTGTACAATGCCGTCAATTCATAAAGGGTGTGTAAGACTATAAATTACAGAAATGCTATTTAGTTTGAACTGGACTTGCCTGTAAGATCCCTGATCTGGATAATATCCACAGATGTATTTATTATCCTCTGAAGTGAAAGGTGTGACTCTAGTTCTTTCTGTTTTTTCTACCATACAATATTTAATCAACTTCTGGAATTTAAAGGCTACAGACAAAATGGGGCATCACAAATGACGCCGGATTTACCAAGCACAGAGGGCCCAGCAAAAAATGCGACTGAGTTGCATCATGTTCAATGTAGGATCCAGGACTTTGGGAGCTTTACTCAGAACTGGGACTAAAATATCTTGTCCTCTTTTTTAACCTCGTTTTGACCCTCAATTTTACTTAACTTCTTCTGCACATTACAGTAAATTCCTGGAGTACCTGCAGTTCAAACAGTATTTGAACTTTTTACGTGATTAGATGCTATTCATTAGTCAATTTACTACCTTTTAAATTATTTTTACCCTAAAATATTATTACTAATAAAAGGTCAATTTTGACTGAGTCTGAATATATAGTAGAAAACCCAAAGCCTGAGAGAATGAGCTGGGAAAGAAACTGTTGCCATCTTTAAATCATGCACTACTTCATTCCATGTGCCTGTTTGGAAAAACCCAGAGCCCGCCTTTGCTACTTGACTTTAAACTTGCTTTATTAACCAGTTTTGATATGGATGCAATAAACATTTTAAACATATGTGCCGACGTACTTTTCAGAAACACTGCTAACCAGCATACTTTAAAAATGACATGTTGGCTGCAGCCTTCATGTGTTCCAGAGCAGGCTGACACAGTTTTTCCCAACTGCTCAAAAGCATGACATCATTTTAAAAGCTATGCTTAACTGTCAATTCATTACTCAGAAATAAAAAAAGGATTAAAGTCTAAATAATCTGGGGACACTTTATCTGTTCCCTCACAGTTCACTGTCCTATACCTCATTAATATCCTTTCAGTGCTGCAACAAAGAAGTATTAAATTCAAGATAAAGCAAAACTACACATATCATCTTTACTCACACAAAAACGGAAACGCATCTTGGTTGATTGACACATTTTTCAGCGGTGTCTAAACTCTAACAAACACGTTATCATCACTAATGCCGCGGATGATGTGACCAAAACTGAGGTGATTAAAACCGCCATGTCATCCCGATGTCTGCGGAGCTTTTTAATTTCACACACAGAAACAATAATTCACTGAAATAATTTCCTCAAAAGCAGTGGTTTTAAATTCAGACAACACTTACCCGCCGTCGACTTCTATTAATCCAGACGACATCCTTATATTTTGATTCCTTCTTTAATTAAATCTACTGCTTTGTCAAATTCACAAGAAATGAATAAACATATGCGTGTAATAAAAACGGATTGAAAAACGCGCGAGAGCTGTCTCGTGCTGCCGGTTGTCAACTGTCCGCGAGCCGTCAGGGGGTGGACGCGCGCGCTCACGTAAACACCGCGCGCCTCGGCGGAGTGATAGCGTGACCTTCATATCATATTCATATTCATTTTCCACTTTATATACGTTCAGCTTGTGGCCCATTGACACCTGACTTTGTTATTCTCATCTATTAAAAAATCGGATTGGAAATGGTTACACAAATGGCTAATTAATAAATCATAAGGTCCAATGATTTCCCTATTTCTCATGTATTTTAAGTTTTTCAAGTTCTACATTTTAAGTTAAACCTATATATTTATATCTCAGTGCAATAGCTGCATCCTACAGTATGTTATAAAGCCCAGTTTATAGTTGTATTTTAGAACTTGTAGTTCCCACTGGTCGAGTTTATGTCAGCTATAAAAATATTATGTACAAGATACACACCTGTTGGTTTTATCCATCCTGTGATTTTGTGCTAACTTTGTTCACTCCAAGTTCATTGTTTGGATTTTTTACTTCAGTTTTAAAGACATAAATACTTCTGCTTGATTTACTCTTATATAACAATGGGGACAAAAATATATTCTATTCTATATTCATTTTTTAAAATTCCACTAATATATGCCTTTTGGGTACATTGTCTTTTTATATTATGATGTTTGTGTTGTCATACAATGTGTAACATTTTCTCTAGATTTAATGAACTATCGATTTCTGTTCATCTCCATTAGTTTTCTTTTCTTTTCCTACAATATTTAAAGTAAAGCTTTTTGAAACAACTTATTTGTTGTTAGGTACTTTACAAATAAAACTACCTTTTGTCTAAGTAAAACAGTTATTAAACATTAAAACATTGAGACCATAAATCTGAATTTGATAGACAGACACAAACACAGCTACAAAAAGGGAAAGTTAGGGACCAGTGTAGTGGCCAGAGTATTAAGCATGTGTGTTTGTGTGTGTAATACTTAATCTGATTTAATCTCACTCAAGGTGGCCAAGAAGTGACCTAACAGGTCACTCTATGGAAACAAGGATCAGATTAAAAATGACGGAGGTCAGACAGTGAAGAAATGACATAATGCTGCAGCCACAACAATCAGCTGCACCCAACAACGTGAATAAACACCTAAACACATTTACCCGTTTCATTAAAAAATTGCAATTGTCACTGCTAATCCATGTAATATAAAAACTGTTTACATTAGCATAAACTCAATCAGTCTCATAAAATTGCAGTGATTGTGTGAATACACAAACTGTAATTGACCCATGGAAAACTGTTGGGGGTGGGTGGGGTTTACAGCTGTGGCAGAGAAAGACAAGGACCAAAAGAAAGAAAGCATGGAGAGGTGCTGTATGACTTCAGATGTTGTCAGAAAGAAAACAAGTAAAGAGGAAGTAAGCTCATTAAGTCATTCATAAAGTGCATTTTGGAGTTTTTAACAGACAACAAAATCAATCACTCTCTGGTTCCTTCAGTTAAAGCTGTTTATGATTATTAAGGACGTGAGACAAGCAATTCTGCAAATGCTATTTTGTCTTTGGCTCTTATGACAGTGCATACATAATCAGCAAGGTAAATAGTAGAAGAGTATGTGAAATTCTATTTTGTCAAAACATTTGTGCATGTTTATCTATGTCGAATACTATATACTTTTAAAATATATACATGCCAAATTTACTGTCTTAGCCTCCACACTCGTTTTCTCTCATTTCTTTACTTGCAATAAGGAAAGATACAAAAATGCCTAAAAATACTTTAAAGATGGAGCAATTTGTGTTTACTGTAACTTGGCCCCTGTGCCTACTGCGGTAAACCATTGGAGCTGGATTTGTGGTCTAAAACAAACAATGAAAAATATGTTCATCTGGGACAGAACTTTCCTTTTTACTTGTTTGACTACTAATGAGGCATAAAACCCCAAGCAGCTCAACGGAGAGCAAACATTTCCACTGTTCACTGGTTCCTTTCATACAATGGTATTTACAATGAATCATTTAGCGCACAACAGTCATTTGGAAACTTCACATGGTGCTGACTTGACTTCAGTTTTTTATCATAGATAGCAGGCTGGCAGTTTTTGAAGGGGAAAAGCCTTTGTGTTGGTTGTGTATCCTGACTGAAGCACTGCTTAGTTTATTCTTATTATTGTATTAGCATGTGAGGATGCAGTTGTGATTCTGAGCCACCAGTGGGCAGATTGAAACAAAGATTGCATTAGTGAAGCTGCAGTTGGAGAGCTGTGCATCAGATCGGGGCCTGAGAGGTTTCATTTTAAACTGGCGGTAATAAGACTGGATGGCCGCAGACTGACCAAGGGCTACACACCTGATCTCTGAGGGTCTAATTACAAGGCAAGTTTAAAATCGGCAGCTGTGCAGACACTGAAAGTGCAGAAGTTCACACCTTAGGGTGTTTTACGACTAGAGATGTCACAAAAAAATTCCTGCTTGCACATTTGGATTTATTAAAGCTTGTTTCAAGTTAAATGTTATTTATGAATATAACATGTAACGTGGAGTTTAATGTTAAAAATCATCTCTGATGTAAAAAGGGGATTTCTACGTTCATAATTTCTCTTTACACCTATTCACAGGAAATCATGAGGGGAGCATTACTTAATAGTGTTGCTTAGTAAGACTTCACTTCCCTGCAGGCTGGTTAGATGTTGGCTGCTCACACAATAAAATGAAGAGAGAGCAACAAACAAGGCTCCAAGTCCTAACAGGTCCCAAATTTGGCCGCAAAAGGTCCAAATTTAATTCTCTGTGACTTCAGGGGCCAACTCAAAAGAAAATTCTCTGCACTTGAGACAAAGAGAGGCAAGGCTATCTGCATGGGGTCTCAAAAATGTTATGCTGAGGCTAAAACTAAGCTTATTTTTTAGCTTTGAAACAATCTGGTTGAAAATATATTGTACAAAAAACTAGAAAGTTTAATAGGCTTATTTGTTACATGACTAGATCATTCTATAAAAAGCACATAAACTGCAGTATTTACAGTAAATAACACACATTTTATTATGAGTCCTTCTTTAATATTACAACTCGCCCATCATTGAACTCCACGTTCAAGATAAGATAATATAAGATAAACCCTTATTTTCAACAGTGAAAAAAGTTCCATGTTACAGCAGCAAAATGTCCAGCCACAAATTTTATGTAGTATGAAAAAAATATTGTAAAAAATATAAAAATGTATAGAAATAAAAAAATCTACAATACAAATAAAAATGCAATCGTCGGACAAACAATTTCAGATTTATGTTAGGGTTTTTGTTATTGCACAGTTTTACGTGTAGTAGTGGGAATGTGTTATCATTATTATGTGTATTACTGTCAAATGTTAAAAGCTTTGCAATATTTTATGCTTTTCAGTTACAGATTTGACATCCTCTCCATATTACATGACAACTTTGACTTGCTACTGTAGCTGCTTAATAACTGCCTTTATTACTACTATAATTACTACAACAAACACCCTAATCTGAGATTTATATTAGTTATGACATTAGATATGAGAAATCGACCTTTCACTAAAACTCTACAAACTACACTAAATGTTGTTTTTAATGCTGGCATCCAACTCACACTTGCACAATGACTTTTTACCCGACAGACAAAGAACCTATATAAATTATATATCAGTGGAAGAGCACTGTTCCCATTGTCTGTGGTGGTGTCTCTAAAATCAAAATCCCAAAGATATACTATCAATATTATCAATATTCAATACTATCACAATAATCTCAAAATCTACACTGCACTACACTGCTTCTTGTTCACACACCTATGGGGCAGCAACTATGCAGTTGGCCAATGCTCACCAAGAGCAACTAAGTTGGGGTTGAGCATCTTGCTCAAGGACACTTATGACATGTGACCAAAGGAGCCGGGAATCAAACCACTAACTGTAAGATTTGTGGATAACCGTGCTACCTACTGCATCACAGTCGCAACCAAAAAGGTGAAAGGAGCCATGTAGCCTAGACGTAAATATCATGGTGAACTCCCATTGTACAAACTATCGGCTTGGTATTGAGGGAACAAAAGGAATCTGATGTGCATCTTTAAACTAAGATAGAAACAAGTGGGAGGGGGGGAATCAATAACTCATCACAAGCTGTGAATCAACCTGCTCCAACAACCATTTATCACACACACAAAACGTCCGCCCATTTAATCAAGGCTACAGTACTGAGGACGGTCAACCAGCGGGCAATTTGTCAGTCAGTTTGCTCAGAAATGAGTAAGCTAATTAATGAAATGAATGCAGAAAGCAAGGACAGAAAGTAAAAGGTTAGGGAGGGCTTAGTGTTTGAGCGTTTGAGCATGTAACCTTAGGGTTTACACAACTGTGAACTCATTTTTAACCAGTTCCTCAACAACTAATCAAGAAAATAGGATTTGAAGATGATTAAAAAGAATTGTTGCAGCCCTGATACGGACAAAACAAATAATAATAATAATAACCACATTTTTATGAAACTCTGTGAACTTACACTGTGATCCTTGCCATCAAAAGACTTTTTTTTTTCAAAACTGCTGCTAGAGGAATATTTCCCTAATTGCTGCTGGAGGACTACATCATAACTACTATTCATCCTGTGTTTGTATAAACACTTCCTGTTGAGTGGTCATTGAAGATTCTATTGAAACGCTATTGAATTATAAAATTGGTGGTATGAAAATAAGCATATCTTAAATCTTTTAAATTATATCTTAGAAATCTTACGGTAATGAATAAAATGATGGCCTTTGACGAAAAAACCTTGATAAAAATTGATAAATCATACAGTCAGACAGTTGAACACAGGGGTAGTTTTCTTATGCTCTCATCTTCCTGCCTGCCTTCTATATTTGCATACTAAAGCTCAATGTAGATTAATTAATACGGGGAAAGACATAGACTGTGGGTCAAAGTGCTGGAACAAAGCCCATAGCCGAGATAAATGTAATTACAAAATATATAATGTGTCTGCACACAGTGAGATTGATGTGTTCTGACAAAGTCAAATAAACAGCACAGTGCTCAAAGCTTTTCAGTTTCCTTTCCCCTGCTCCCTTTTCCCACCATCTCACACTTTATGTAAATTTGAGTCAGACAGCCCCTGATATTGCTTCATTAAAACACTTCCATTAAATAAGTTGCTGTACCTGCCCATAAGGGCGGCATGTCTGGTCTTCTCAAGCCTCTGTGCTCCTCTTCCCCCCTCTCCTATTTTGGCATGCCTGTGCCAGGTATTTGTTCAAATTCCTCACACCCCATGGGGATAGGTATGTCCCCCCCCAGCCCCTCTTTCGTCTTTACTGCCTGTCTCTGTCTATCTTATGTACGCCATCACATGTATGAAGCAGCCAACGTCGACTCCCCACCACCAACACGAGGCGTGCAGCCTACACATTTCACTGCCTAGTCACAAGTAAATCATTTCCAAGTTGCTCAGCCTCTTGAAGCTGGCAAAGCAGAGCTGTGGCTTCTACAGCCTGCGCGCCAAAAACAACTCAGTGGATAACAGGCAACTGTGAGTTACTTTTGATAACTGCTGAAAGACCCATTTATTATGTGATGTTGTCAGAGCTTTATGTCAGAATTCTTATTAGATCTAGCAGTTAAACCTTTCCCTGACATCGAAAAATGTTGACACAGGGAAGCACATTGGATAATTAATTTCCTCTAGAATTTAAACACAAAATCATCGTATAAATCCCTTGCTGAGGTGTGAGACACTGTGTTTGAACATGAGCTCATGTGGTATTGACATTGGGTCAGAGCAGAGTGTGTTAGTTATTGCAGTGCGTCACGAAATGACAGCAAATACCAATGATTCGCTGGCTCAGTAAGTTTGTCTCTCTGCCCTTTCCACAGGCTCCCTGCATGGGAGTCACATTTAATGTTACTGGAAGAAGCAACTGTGCAGTTTTCTATTTATGCTTTTGCTTTGCAGATATCAAGCACAAAACAAGGTTTCTTCACAAAGACATGAGTGGTTCATGTCTGTCACAAAATATATTTCATAATTCAATATGAGTGGTTTTTAGCATAATCTCTGTTTTTACTTCTTAGTTTAAGTGAGATTAGGCAAAAAACACATCTGAAGTCCTAAAGGGATAATGGAAACATCTTTAAATGACGTAGCATGGTAACAACTTAAATTAATTTTATTGAGATTAAAATAAAAATATGTGTGTCAGTCAAAACTGTGAAAAGTTTATTTAGAGTATTTCACAGTTTGTCTTCTTCCCTACATCTGTTTTTTTATATAAACCATCTCTTCAAAACACATTAATAGCGTAATTACTAAATAAAAGTGTCACCTCTGTTTTTGGTATAAAATATACAGATCTAACTGTTTCATCATAATAAATTGGTGCTTTCAGGCTTTAAGGAAATGTGTATATCTGTGATTTATGATTAGTTGCCAAAATTAAATATTGCAGGGCTATATATTGTCAAATTCATGTCTTTTGCGGAAAGTGCCAGGCTTAAAGTTACTGAAGCCTTTAGTGTCATCAAACTATGATCAAACATACTGTTAGTTCCCCCAAATGTGGTAATAAAATATAGGAATTTAAAACATACAAAAATATCAACCTTGGCTCCTTCCTACCATAGTTGTTGAAGAATAAACTTTATTATGATGAAAGTTAGTGGTATATATAGAGTAATGGGATGCTTCCACAGACACATACTGCTTAATTTAATGATTGGTGCTATGCAGGATAAGCCCGCTCACTCAGCATCCCACCCCACCCCCTTTTCCTCTCTCACACACTTCTCTCCCGTGGACACAGACACATCAAAGACTGAGCTGAGCAGGCAGAGCTCCACTGAGGACTGGACTAGACAGATCAGATCACAAAGTTTGGAGAAAGATTATCACCATGTAACTACTTCATCACCTCCTCCTGTTCAGCATAAAGAGAATCCTCATTTTGTGCCCGGGTTAGTGGTCACGGGGATTTCAACTGAGCAACTGAGACATTTAAAAATGGAAACTGAACTTTTTCAACAACCAAATTGGTGGAGATACATTTTTATCATCTGGGACTAACTTGTTCTAGGGTAAGTTTAAAAAAAACTAAGATTTCATGACTGGGCCAATGTTTATGAAAACTTGAGGTTTAAAAGCCTTCATTTCCTTTAGCACTGATAATGGCAGCGAAAAAAGTGGCCTATTATACAATACTATAATGTTTTGGTTTTCTTTTTATTAAATAATATTTAAATCTTTATTCGTTTTGCAAGGTTTTTTAAATTAAACTAATGTTCTTTTCTAAACTGGCTACATAAAAACTCTAAAGTGGCCTATATTAAAATTGTTTTTATTGGTTTTGTGTTGCCTTGCAATGTCTAATCAAAGCATAATTTAATCTTATTTCTTATAAAATGTTTGAGTTGAGAAAACTTATTTTAAAACGCATTGGCACCATTATGCATTGTATCACAGCATGTTATGAATTTCCAAAAGCTCTGACATGAGTAAGCTTTAACCAACAGCTGTTATTTAAAGGGATGGAGGCACACAGCACCACAGGGGTTTTGCTGCTTCTCCAAAGTTCAACAGTAGCTCTTAACCCTGGTGCCACCTGGGTCACATCTGTCAGAAGCCGTTTTTGTCGGCTTTGATGTCACTGCAGATTACGTACGTGCAGAAAACTACACTGTACGTCTTAAATACACAAGTTTATATCACAATGGCAATTTATACAAAATGGCACCAAATGAAATGTATGTGTAATGTAATGTTTATCATCACAGTCTGCTTTAGTTTTTTCTTTTAAATTAAAATTCAATAACATAAAATCATGAATCCCAACAGGCTTCCTGCACTACAATCTACTGACTTGGCAGATCATGCACTGATCCTCCTCAAAATAACTACAGCCCCAAAACACCCAATATAAATCCAGAAATATAACTTCAATCTTAACCGTTTAGAACTTTTAAGGACTGTTAGCTCCATGACTTTTTTTTACCATACTCAGCCTAACTGGTGCCCAACTATTGAGCCTAAGAAGCAACAAGCCCTCTGAGGTTTTAGTCGAGATTTACAGCCTTCAAATGGAACCTCCTACCCCAAAAATTCAATTATTTTACTAAAACCATGACAGCCTTGCCCGATTCCCTGTGAAACTATAAAAACGTAAAGGCTGGATCAGCTAGGGGAGGTTTCTGCTAAAACATAAACCATCCTTGTTCTGCTGACATTTTCTTTTCAATGTGTTTATATGACTTTATTTACTTTATCTGGTGTGACCATTCAAATACACTGCACATAAATCCCTTTGAAGACCTGTTTTGGAGCTCCGTTGTCCTTCACCCCTTTATCAAACTACAGAACCTCCAGAAAGACGAAATAGAAAATGATGAAAAATAAACCTAACCATATTTACTTGTGTTGCTCTCTCCACCTGTTTTTTTCCTTTTGGCCCCATCCGCTCCACCTCCCTGCTCTGTGTCTCTACTAAAACTGCATCTGCACATGAAACAGACTGACCTTTGAACAATCCCTGCCTGTATTTTTTCTAACTTTCAAAATTTAAAATCTGCTTTAACATTATGGACTTCCCAAGTTCTTTGCCTCCACCCTCTCAATTTACCTTCCCTATTATATCCAATTTCTCTATGCCTTCCTCCTCTCCCTCCCTCTCTCCATCACCCAGCTTGGCATCCACAGCTCTGTTCTGTGCGCTCCTGTCACTCCTCTCCTTGCTTGGCATCATTGGAAACTTGTACACTTTAGTCCTCCTTCTGAGGCGCAGGAGGAGTAGGAGAAGACGTGGAGCTGGGCTAACCTGCTGCCTAATCAGAGTTCCTGTACCATCATGCCTTGCCAACTCTTCCTCTCCTTCCTCCTCACCCACTTCCTCTTCCTCCTCCACTTCCTGTCTTCACCTCCAGGTGCTGAGCCTTGCTCTTGCCGACCTGCTCTACCTTTTTACTGCACCCTTTATTGTGTATGACAGCTTAGCATCTGGCTGGGCCTTTGGTGAGCTGGGCTGCCACCTCCTCCTGAGCTTGGACCTCCTCACCATGCATGCGCCTCCATTTTCACTCTCACCGCCATGAGCCTGGACCGCTTCCGTGCTGTGGCTCATCCCCTGCATACCTCCTCCTCCAACTCCTCTGGCCTGCTACGTGTAGGCCTGGCCTGGGGACTGGCTGTGGCTCTAAGTCTGCCCATGATGATCACACTGCACCTGGAAGATGGTGAGAACCAAGAGGGCCAGCTGTGTGTGCCAGCCTGGGACGAGCAGAGCTCCAAAGCTTATCTGAGTGTGTTGTTCTGCACGAGCATCCTTGGTCCAGGGCTGGCCATTGGAGCACTTTATGCTACACTGGGTCGGCTTTACTGGGTGTCCCAGACCCGGCCAGCCTGGGCCAGTGGGAGCAGCACTGCTTGTCCTCCCCGTGCTCCCAAACCCAAAGTCCTGCTACTCATTCTTGGTATTGTCCTTGCCTTTTGGGCCTGCTTCCTTCCTTTCTGGATCTGGCAGCTGCTGCCTCTGTACCAGCCTGACTTGCTGCGGACGATACCCGTGGGGACACAGGTTACAGTGAATCGTATCCTCACAGGTCTGACCTATGGAAACTCTTGTGTAAATCCATTCTTCTACACACTATTGACTGGAAATCAAAGTCGCAACCGGCAGACAAAAACATCGGCAAATCAGCTCTGCCGCAAGAGCAGTCCAGTCCAGTAGTGTGTGTGTGTCTGTAAGAGTAAAGACAATAATGTTCATTTGTGTTCAACACAATGCACACCTATGTGTGAAAATGCGCTGCACGTGAATGCTTTGAGCTCTACAATTATCACAGAAGACTTTACACTCTTACAAACCTAGCAAACAGAACAATACTAGAGGAATAATAGCACTTTGTGTAAATGCTTTGTAAGTTAAAGTATTTCCTATTAGGAGATTAACTGTTAATAATGTTTAGGTTTAACAAGTGAAAAATGACAATCTCTGCAAAATGTACTTCTTAAATAATGCTTTATTTGACTTAATATAATGTCTTAAATCGCTGTAGTGACAAAGTTTACATATATTTAGATTCTAAATGTATTAATAAGATTATTTTGGAACTATGGCAAAGAAGTATAATGTAATTTATACTATACAGTTAATACAATAAATACATTTATTGTATAAATTTAAGAAGAGCATGGGCCATTTAGTTTGTCAATCAAATATGAATGGAAAAACTTGAGAAATGAAAAAGTCTGAGTAAAACCCTGGTGCTTGTTTTCAGAAAACTATCAAAGAAAATATTTGTTTTTGAACAACTGGTTGTGATTGGTCAAGACATTGTTGGGACATTTTTCTGAGACATTGTTTGTTGACATAATAAATCATAGTTGAGTGAGTCAACATTCTTTTGTTTGCTTTTGTGTTATGTATTTAAAAAAATGTTATTTTTAAAACCATAATCTGCATGTTGGTTTGAAAATGTACTAAATGCAATGCTTTCCCAGGTTTCACCTTATATTGACACAACTTTGTTAAATGTGTAATACATATCCATGAATAAAGACTATACTTTCTGAAAATCACTGTGTACCTGCATCTTTATCTGGACAGACTTTTTTTTTTTTTGCAATTTGATTATAACCAATGTAAGCGAATTTATGAGACACAACTATGGAGATATGAAACACGAAGGTAGGTAAAACAAAATAATCCAAAACTGCTTAGTAAACAGTGGTCCTTGATTTGCTTTTATATTTACACTTTTTTGTATGTCAGCAACTCTAAAAGATCTTCCCATTATATACCGGCCTGTCCTGTATCGTAAACCCTGCTGCTTTTTGACATAGATAAGCAAAAACCGAGAAGTAAGAATGGGGATGAAATAAAGAAAGAAAAGTGGTGGGAGGTAGCCCATGAGCACAGGGCAATAGTCAGAAACAGTATTTCAAACCTCAAGCGTAGTGTCCTTTTTAAATGCTGTGGTTGGGACTGAGAAAAGTGGCAAGAAAAAAGGGAATACTGTGCTTTATCACTGCAGAACAAGGTCATTTATTCCCATTAGGGCAAAAATTACACTAAAAACACTGTGCCTTAGCGGAAACAGATACATATTCTAAATAATTCCTCTGATCCTAAAGGATTATGAAAGAGCAAAGAAATTGGTAATAATGAAGCGACACTGGTTTGTTAAAGTTTTGAGTGACACACAGTGTGTGGGCAATGGGTTTTTTTTGTTGTTGTTGTTGAAAGATAATTTAGCTTTATAACCTGGGGTTTACTGTGTTCTGACTTGATTTATAAATAATTTCCATGGGTGCAAACTCCCATAGATTGATTTTATTTTAAATGCACTGTAAAATTAGACTTATGAGAATGTTGTGAGAAAACATAACTAAAGCTGGGGTTCATTTATTTGATAATTAACAGTAACATAGGAGAAGAAAATAAAATGTGAAGGCTGCAGGAGAGACTGCGAAGCCCTTGCACGGCTCTCCTGCAGGTATTACCGATCACTTGTCCAGGGAGCTCGTGCATTTCTCTGCACTCCCATGCCACTATATCTACATCTACAGGGTCCTTCTGGAGTCTACGCTTCCTACCATGTGTTTCTATTTACCTGTCCTGGCTACCTCTGAGCATAACATTCCCATTGCAGAGCCCTGTGTGGTCACACCACAGGGGGTTCTTCTGTTGTAAAGTTAATGTAATAGCCATCCACATTTTCAAGAAAGTGGAGGCCCTTTCTGCACATTTGTCCATTTGAATGGAATTTCTTACAGTCAAGGAGCCAGCATACATTTGAAATCATGTGGCTTGGTGATTTTGGAGCTCTAGGGTATGCCACATTGACAGAAGATGGAGGGTACAGCTTGTGTAAAGATGAAAGCTATCCAAAAAACACACTTAGCAGCATGGATCTAACCACACAGAGCTTGTTGTTCAAATGTCTAAGCTTCTTTTTTGCATAGTGGAAAGGTGCTGGATGTCTGAGTGATCTAAACTCAATATAGCAGATGATTAAGTTCTCCCTCCAGTCTGCAGGGATGGCCGAGTGTTTGATAAACTTCAAATTTGAAGTGTTTGGTCAATCCAGCCAAACAGATGGAAAATATTGTCTCAGTTGGCAAGCTGGTCAATCTATAAACTGTGTGTTGTTTGTGTTGGTGGTTGCCAGAACCAGACGACTTGCTCCAATCATAACTTTTGTCATCCTACAGCATAGAAGCTTCGGATTTCAACTTGAGATTGCAGACAGTGTGCTCGTCTTCTCAAGTCCACTGGGAAAACACAAGGATGAATATTTTCTTTCGGGAGTGTCGCTTCAGCACTACCTGAGGATTTCATAAATCCAGCACATGTCCATTTCCTGGAACCACCAAGCATCTTTCCATCCCAGCAGCAGTTTCCCCGCCTGTCAGGCTCTCCTCTTGACCAGTGTTTGGGGCTGCTGCAGGTGCCCCTCCCCTGGGCAACAGACTCAGGAAAGCACCCTGCTGTGTAGACGAGACGAAGCCACAACCCAGGCCAAATTCATGCTGTGAGGTGTATAAGAGGCTCCCATTCTCTCCAGACATACATAAAAAAGATTCCCTTTGTGCGCCTCCTCTGGCTGCCCTCCTCCAAAATTCAATCTTTCCATCTGCTTTTCCTCTCTCAATCACTTTTTGCCCCCTCTATGCTTTCTGCTTTTCCTGCACATTCATTGCTCTCATATGCTCTCATTTCATTGGAGATTATTTTTTAAGTTTTACTTCAGATTTCTGCATTACAAATGACAACAATTTTAACTAGTACTCTGATGTGTCAGAATTATCACCATATTTTAATGAGTTTAACAGATGTTAATAGAGTTCAACATCTGTACTATCACAGCAGCTTTTGTCAAAACATACTAATTTAAGTTACATAATAATCACACATTTAGTCGAGGTTGCATTAAAAAAAACTACTAGTAATTGAGGATTTGACAGCAAACATTGAAACCTAGACGCTCACAGTGTTTCTTTGTCCAGCTCATGGCAGCCCCACAGTGAGACGGCCTCCTCCCCTACAAGTCCTCTTACTTCACATCTTTGTGTCAGCCGCCAGGATCAGGAGAGGCCCAGGCCTGTGTGCCTTGAAGGCCGGAGGTTATATCAACTGACATATACGTTATGGTTTTCGTCTGTTACTAGGAAAGACGGTAAATATGGCACGTCTGCCCTACTCACTCCCTCTCTGTGTTTCTTCTGCCCGTAAACTGCCCTCTGTATCCACTCAGGAATCAAAGCTCCCCTGAACGCTTACCCTCTGCTAAATAATAGGGAAAGGGAAAGACATTATAAATTCTACAATAATGTTTTATGTTTTAACAAAAGTCTGTGCACCCTTTGATGTATGAGAGCTTAAAAGATTAGTTGATCAATCGACGTATCAGTGGCTATGTTCACTCAAAGCCCTTTAATTGTTAATATCTGACTTTTCTAACACTTGTTTAAGCAGACACTGAATATTCCTGACTGGGGGACAAATACATCAACACATATTACGTAACTTTGGACAAACGATGGTTTGGATCAACATGATAAAAGAAAAAAGAGCAAGAGCAAGGTCACTTTGTGAGTGTGAGGTGACTGACTGAACATAATGGTCTGTAGGTCACAGTTAGAATTAGAGTGTCACCTGCAGGTGAAATAAAAGAAAGCCTGAGTCTGAAAATATACTGACGGGCCATTTCTTGTCCCTAATAACATGTTACCAGTTCTAATGATCAGAGCAGCCATCCTGACAATAAGGCATATATGTAGCAGGCATCAAATTTTGTGAGCCAAATACCAGAGGATGATAATGGGAGTAAATGTCCCAAAAAATGATATTTATTTTAAGTAAAAACAGTGTTTTAAAACCTTATTGTCCAGGGAAATTATATTCTATAAAGTTTACGTGTGTGTTATTGGTGATGTGGGTGCCATGGGCTGAACATTTTCTTATGTCTCAGCTTCCTCAGCTTCCATCTGTGTTAGATGACTATTGCTGTATACACATGATGCCAAGTAGATTTCAAGATTTTCTCACTAGCAGTTAACAACTATAAGGTGGCTGCAGTTGTTCCCCAGGTTTCTGTTACATGTTCTTTTACACCGCCTGAACCTCCAGCTCAGGTTGCTCAGTAACTGACCCATCAAAGTAACAGTGTCCCTAGACCTCCTACCCTGAAGGGCCAACTCTGCAGAACAAGATTTTTTCACCAAGAAGGAGAAAATATCTTCACAAAAACATTCAGTTCCTCCATGAAAACCAAACTTAAATCTTATGGTATATACTGTTCATGGTCAAATTGTACACATTTATGAAAGTTCAGGCAAATCAGTCAAATACTTTACATTAGTAGAAATACAACTGCAAAACATGGACACAAACCCAATTCTTCTACTTTTTTTTTACAAATTTACTACTAAACATGACAGGCCTTGATCGTAATCAAACTTAAGAAAACATGTTTTAGGATTTGTTTTAAACACACAGCAACACACACAAATTCATTTAGGGCAGTGCTATTCCATCAATTGATCCATGACACCCCCCACACAGTGTTCTCACCTTCCACACTGAACCGCACCTCTAAGCCAAATCTCGGAGCCCCTGGGTGGTCAGTAACTGAAGACTGGTAACTGCCAGAGTGAATCTGGGTAACCCGGTACCTCCAAACAGACTGGGATGCTGTGACCCGCCTTTGTTCAGGTTGATGGATGTTTGGTTCACTCTGCATCAGCCTTCAGGACCCAGCAGAGCCATCAGGGTCTATCTGGCTCTGATAACCTGCAACTATATTTATTTTGGAAGACTGATGTTGCTGTCAGTTTTGCAGTTTAATATTCTTGCAGGTGGCAAAACAATGACAAAACAGTTAAAGTCACATTGCTATGTTAGAATTAGGTCAAAGTTAAAACAAATATGTTTAGCCTATTACGATTCATCGTTTTAGCATATAATAAAGTTTCTTTTGTTTGAATTTAAATCTTTAGGGGCTCATGTTACCAGTAATACTTTCAAATTGGATTATTAAGGTAAAGTAATCCTTTATTGATCCCAAGACAGGGAAATTTACATGTTAATCTGTTGTGTGTGTGTATGTGTGTGTGTAATAGTTTGAGAATAAATTATATATATCTTACTGTAGAACCTAGGATACATGTAAGTGATCTTAAGTAGGTTTCCTTATAGAATTAAGATTAACTAATTACAAACTTTATTCACCAAGTTTGTACAAGACAAGCAAGGAATTGAATTCGGTCTAACTAACTTTGCAGTTTTTTAAACTAAAAGATGCTATTTATGGTTGTCCCACGAATAGGATAAGACTATGATTAATTCAGGCAAATTTGAAAAAGAATTAAAAAGAAAGAAATGTGTAGAATAAAGTATAATTTAGCTAGGCCCTACAGGCTAACTAGTGCTTCTTAAATTTTAAACTAAATGGAAACAAAATGAGAACTCCAAGCACAATTCAATGCACAAAAAACACTTAACACATGCTTGATATGAAAACTTTTTAAAGTATTATAACTGATTTAACCTACCTTGTTGTAGAAGTGCTAAACAGTTTTTACTCCACGCGACTCATTCATGCTTCTACTGGACAAACTCACCGGGGAGGTCACGAAGCAGCTGAACTTCACCTCAGCGCTAACGCGTTGTGAAGATGTTTGGTGACCTCTGGTGGTCAGAGAGCGACACTACCTGGAGGCTGTGGCTCGATACCAACACAACCTGCTGCTGTGACGGTGGGTAAAAGGTAAAGGAGTTGTTCACGGTGTTTATTGTGAGGAGAAACAGGGACATTTGAGGCAGACTGGAATTACAGCAGCTGATTCATAATTTGACCGTAGCACTATGCCAAATGTATGCAGTAAAAGTCATGTAAAGCTGCAAGTTCATAAACAGATTTGTAGGTTAAACACAATGGCTTCTGTGGATTTATGTGGCTTCTGTCTCTATTTGTATGGCAACAAAAGTCATTTTTGGACAAAAATATTAAGCCATGGAATCGATCCTGCAACCTGCACAGCTGTACCAACACGGCTTTCAAGTGTCACATTTTGTGTGATCAGAATTTTCAGTCTGTATTTCATTTATATATACATATCAATTCTATGTTTTTACCTTTTAAAGTAACTATAATGTTTTTACCGGATGTTGCAATACTCATCTGTTGAATTTTCCAATGTAAATATGTATATATTTAGTTTTTACCCTTAAATTTTAAATGCCTTTTCTGTTAACTATAATGCACATTGTTCTGTGCAGATTCTATGTCCTTGTCTATGGCTGCCAAAGCACAAGAATGTCTCCACTGTGGGATTAATAAAGTTCTATTCTATTCTATTCTTATGCTGTTGTATCTTGGAGTGTCACTGTAGAATCAGATGTGGCGTTCAGGCTGTAAACCAATAAAAACGCTTTGTGAAGCACCAGTGAACGTCATCGGTCACGTGACAGTTGTCGCTGGACGCGAGCACCGACACTTGGAGTCGACGCACGGCGGTTCATGAGATTGAAATAAACTTTGGATTTTTGCACATTTGTTCTCATTATACTGGATATTGATGTCATTTTGTGGAACCCAAAATGGCGGGTGAGTGTGTCAAAATTGAATGTTTGTATATTTTTGTATATATCATATGAACCGCGGTCCAATTGCTGCTAGTTTAGCTACTAGCCTCGCTAACGTTAGCCATTTTATGTAATCATGGCGGAGTGTTGTCGTGCTCGTCCTCCTGGACTTGATGTTGTGTAGCTGCTTTAACTGATTCCTAAGGTGTCTAGAGTTTCACAGTAATGCATGAGAAACTAAGACCACGAATGTGATATCCACACTGTCACTTCACTTATTATACCTGTACCATAGCGAGCTTAACCGTGAACAGTAAATGGTTTGGGGATAGTTCAGGCGTTAATGCTTCGGTTTCTTACTGTTTTCTTTTCTCACCTTTAGCCGCCGCAGCAAATGGGACCAGCCCGGCCGTGGATCCGGATCCGGTGGAATGATGGAGCCCGAATCTGCACCTACCGGGGCTCTGGATGCTGCAGCTGCTGTGGCCGCCAAGATTAATGCCATGTTGGTGGCAAAGGGCAAACTCAAACCCTCACAGATAGGGATCCCCGGGCTACCCGATAAGGTAAAGAGCATCCATACATAATATTCACTAGTGTGTCATCTCATTCTGCAAATGAGATGACACATTTGCTTAACATTTTCCACAAAAATTGAACCTATATGCATATTTATTTCAGACCTATTGTATTAGACTGCATTTGTTTGTCTGACTTCCTACTTAACTAGCAAGAGTACATCATTTGACAGTTTAAAGTTGTCAAACCTTGTGTTTGACAAAGATTTTGCAGACTTAGTAGATATAAGCTTTATATCTCTGCTTCTTTTAGGCCAAATTCTATATTTTAATGTTGTGTCATTACCTTTAGGTTGTGGTTTGCCAGTCTTCCTATGGGACAGTGTGCTTTTAAATCGTGTTAACAGTAGTATAAATTAATTATTAAAAAATAACTCATATTTTTAAATGATAACATCTGTGTCATTATGTGGAATTATGTGTAATGTTTTCATATGTGTCACAATAAGCTGCATGATAATGGGATGTGAAACAGAAACTGCCATTTTCAGGTTGCATTAAATTATTTCTGATAACGGCTTAGGAGAACTCTGACGTCTTAAGTGCTCAGTAGCGATAATCAAGAGAAGATAATTGAGTGGAAAAATTATATTACACAGTATGGTATCATTTTATTGTATGAAGATTTTGTTTAGTTGTTAGGAAATCTCATTATTTTTGAATGTTTGCAATAAGTATCGTAATGTCGTGGCATGTTTCCCAAAACATTAGGTGTCACATATCCTTTAATGTGTGTGAAGACAACAGGCTCCTGTCACATATCGCGTAACTTCACCGCAAAGTTGTTGTCTGCAGTGTTAATCACTTGGTACCAGTAATGTAAATGTCATGGCACCACTTTTTTTGAACCTACACTTAATATTATGTCTTGACTCCTAACTCAGGCTGTAAGTGTTGGAAAGCCCCCAGTACCAGCAAAAGCCAAAGATGACCTAGTTGTAGCAGAGGTTGAAATCAATGATGTCCCAATCACCTGCAGAAATCTCCTGACACGTGGTCAAACGCAGGATGAGGTCAGTAGCAATATGGACTAATATCTTACAATTATAATTAGGGCTGTGTGATATGACTACCTGAAAAGGCATATTTTCCCAGTTTTGATACTCTTTACTGCTTTTTAATTTTACAACAGCAAAGTCATAAAAAATGTGTCCCTTATCCTATCATTTTTGTAAAATAAAAAAATTGTCCTAATAAATATCACTTGTTAAGTTCCAATTATTATGGCTACCTGTCAGTATCGGTCACTGATCTTTTTTCTTCTCTATTTGATGTGGTTCACTGGTACAGCTGGTAGAGAGGGGGAGCAGTGAACTTTTAAGTACTCATTCATTTTCACTGTCAATCTCTGAACAGGTGAGGGAAGAAGTTGTCAAAACAGAACCTTCTTTAACAGCGTCAAACAAAATAAGTTGCTGGCCCAAGTTTTTATTGCTTCTGTTGTACAATATACATTTTACTGATAACTAGATATTCAAGCACTTTCAAAAAAGTAAACAAATTGCACCGGGTTATGCAATTCTTTCTCCTTACTTGGAGTGTCTGTGCTTTAGCAGTACCACACTTGTGCCCACATTGAACTAACTGTTATCATTAAAGAATCATGTCATACTTCATAATCTTTGGATTAAAGCTAAGTATGCTGTACCTTTTTGTTATACAGTTAAATAAAAATTTGCATAATGATTAAAATAATTGGTAAATACATGTTAGTAATGTATCATTACTGGGATATGAAGTTACTATATTGGAATATAACATTTTCGCCATATCACACAGCCATAGAAATAGGTGTTTTACTTGTCATGTAAATCATGTATTTTTATATTTATACCTCTTGAATCATGCAGATCAGTAAAGTTAGTGGTGCTGCGGTTTCAACCAGAGGGCGTTACATGACAGCAGAAGAAAAAGTCAAAGCACTACCAGGGTGACTTTTTTTCTTTTTTTTACTTTTATTTTAGCAACTGATCATAAAACTGGCAAAAGGGTTGTTTATTGCTGTTGCCTCAACAAAAACAAATTTATGCTTTTTCCACAGAGATCGGCCTCTGTATCTGCATGTCCAAGGACAGACTAGAGAGCTGGTTGACAGTCAGTGTTTTGTCTGAGTAATCTTTAATTAAATACGCATCTTTTCTAAAGACTGGAAATGACTGATTGTTTTCTATCTTTCTCCAGGGGCAGTTAACAGAATTAAGGAGATAATCACTAATGGTGTAGTCAAGGCTGCAACTGCCTCATCGTCATCATCATCATCTTCATCTTTTTCTCCAAGTGGGACTTCAGTTACAGTGTACCAGCAACACACCCCACCTCCACCCTCACTGCCACCCATAACTCATCATAAACCGCACTTTCAGTCTGGGGTAAGACAGTCTCCATTTTGTCATTTTACTGAGGACAGCATGAAATGTTTAGCCTATAAAACACAATGAGGTTTGTTTTTCTGCAAAAATTATCTACACTGTTAATTTCATGAATTATGTGACAACAAACATTATGACCACCTTTGCAATTTGATCCAATACAGTGGCTCTGCCATAAATTTTATTTAGTTATATTTTAGTTATAATTTCTCAGTTTTTTGGTTGAAACTGCCATCCCCTTTCCATGCATATAGTAGTTTTCAGTATGATAAATTTGTTCTTGCCTGATGTTTAAGCACTCGTGATGCTTGTTTTACATTAGTTTTACTGCTTGAGCACGGTGATGTTTTGAGTTTTGGATTTAGGTGCATTTTTGACAGAGGTTTTATAACTGTTTACTATGCAGCAACCTGTAATGTAAATGTAAAACCTGTAATCTGTTATGAATGGACTTAAATACAAAGAAATCCCTTAATCATTGTGGTTCCTATGTCATTTAAAATAAATTGGTACTCTGGCTGATGGATGATTAGAATTACTTACAATGATAGATATGATGGTGTTTTTGCCTGTATATTCTCTTTCTATTTCAGATGCATTACGTTCAAGATAAAATCTTTGTGGGCCTGGAACATGCTATCCCAGGGTTTGTGGTCAAAGAGCGGGTTGAGGGTCCCGGCTGTTCATATCTGCAGCACATCCAGGCCGAAACTGGAGCCAAAGTCTTCCTCAGAGGGAAAGGGTCTGGTTGCTTGGAGCCTGCCTCTGGGCGAGAAGCTTTTGAACCTATGTACATCTACATCAGGTGGGTATTGCCCTATGAATTAAGAAATATTATAAAACTTGTTTACCAGAGACTGTTTCCACTTGTGCAGTGCTAATTTTAGCACAAAAATAATTTTCCACAATGTTGATACTCTAAAGCTAAATTCAGTTTTGTTTCTTTCCAGTCATCCTAAACCAGAAGGACTCGCTGCCGCAAAAACGTTGTGTGAGAACCTGCTACAGACAGTGAGTAATTTCCTGTTACTGTTAAATGATTAACCAGAACACTTTAGCCAGCTCTTTGCGCTTACTTCCTAACAACTGACATATCATTGCAAATTTAAATTTTACTTTGCCTAAACAATTAGCATTTACTGCCGATGCTAACTGATTTGAGGAAGAGCTGGATCACTTGCAGTTATTGTAAGCGTATAATCCTAACTGTCAAGTTGATACCAATTGAATCATTAAATAATACTTAATATCCTTTGTGACTATATCTCAATTCTAGAGCTCCATTAACAATACAAATCTGTAATTGGCAACTATCTATAGTAATCAAAGCTCAAGAGTCTTCTGTGCACATACTTCTGTGCTAATGCTAATTGATAGTTCACCCATTAAGTAAATACTTAATACTACACATCAAATGCAAAACTTTTGACCACAGTGTAAGTTTTAACTAGATTCGAGTCTAATAATTCAGATGAGATCAAGTTTCGGTGTAATGTAGTATGTGCTTATTCTAGTAGGTGTCAAGAACATTCATTGTTTAAAATATGTCTTCTGTAATATGACAGTAAGTTGCTTTTTGAAATGATTACCTCAAACTGTACATTTTTATTTTTGTTAACCACTGAAGAGTAATGTATATGTTTTTTGTTTTTCCTCTTTTCAGGTCCATGCAGAGTATTCCCGCTTCCTTAGTCAAATGAGCACAGGGATGCCAACACAACAAGGTACAGAGCTTTTAGCTTTACTATTTGACACGTTTGGTTCTCCACAGCCAACAGCGACAACATATACATGTCTCAGAGTGTCTGATCTAATATTTCTCCACCCTTCTTCCTGCAGGCTTTGCGCAGGCTCCAGTAGTGAATGGGGTTGCTCCTCAGCCCCCTTACTACCCCCCTGCTGGATACCAGCCTAGCTATGCCATTTCTGTACCCCCTTCTCAGCCGCAACCTGTCCCTCCCCCATACACTGTCCCCCCTCCTATACCTCCTGCAGCAACTACAGCTATGCCTCCTCAGTACCCCCTCCCTCCTGCCCCTGCGCCTGTTCCAGCTGCTGCACCTTCTCCTGGCACTATTCCACAGGTAGGAATGAGCCATCACATTTACTGTTTTATTTGTCCTTTTGTGTGTAATAAACATATTTTAGGTGCTAAAATGAATTCTATTAGGCACAAACCTAAATTCCTAAAATTGATGGTTAAAGCATGCGTATAATGTACAAAGCCAATAATATTGTTTTTGTTTCCTTTGTCTGCAGACTCCAGTACCATTTGCTCCATCAGCTGCAGCTCCACCCAAAGCTACTCCACCTTCTGCTGCCATCCCACCACAGAAACGACGCTTCACAGAGGAGGTACCAGATGAGAGCGACAGTGGCCTTCTTGGATACCAGGTAATAAATAGGCCCTCCGCCTTGATAATCATTCATCATTCACTGGTCTTTTTAACTATTTGTTTGTTTGTCATTTGTTTGATTTTACATTTTGTGAAAAATAAAATGTTACTTTTACTACATTTGTGTCCAGTCGGTACATGTTGAGATAATATTTTCCACTCATTTGTAATGTTACTCTTCTCTCTTACCTCACTGTCTTTGCTTTATTACCATGCACACTGGTTAGGATACAACTGCGTGAAAAAGTGCATCCCCCTTATTTTGAAATGTCAAAAAGAGTAAAACTAAGGATTTTTTCCTTAACTATTGATTTATCAAGGGAATGGAGACTTTTGCACTTTTGTAATTTCCATTATTTTGCTATATTTTTATATACACTAATTAACTTTAATTTCTGAAATTTTGCACAAACTGAAGTAAACATTATGGAATTTTTTTTGACATTTTAAAGTATAGGGATGCAAACGTTCTCACTGAATGTCCTGCTTATTCACATTCACTTACATTTCACTTATGTGTTTGTACTGGTAATATGGAGTTTTCCAACAAAGGTTGCTTCTGATTAGTGTCCTTCATAGTGGACGGGGAAAAATATCAGTGTAATCACAAACGTGTGGTAAGCTATAAATTACAATGATATTTTCTTCACTGTGGTGTTGAGATTGGTTATTACGTATTCAAGTGTAAGGATAGGGTTTAGTTGAGGATGTCTGCTAATCGCACCTGTGTGTCTTTCTGCTCATAGCATGGACCCATTCATATGACTAATTTAGGTGCAGGCTTCTCAGTGGGCAGCCCCGAGACTGCAGGACCCCCACCAACGAGTTCCTCTGGCCTGGCGAGTGAGAGGAACAGGTA
The DNA here is from genome assembly GCA_033026295.1 of Channa striata. NCBI lineage: Eukaryota > Metazoa > Chordata > Actinopteri > Anabantiformes > Channidae > Channa > Channa striata. Next base: position 17,493,077 of record CM065175.1, on the reverse strand, counting down.
CAGAGTTTTGTTATAATGTTTGCATTTTATTAAAAAACTGTACTGTGTGCAAGTGCCAGCAGAAATACCTGTTAATATCTGGTAATTAATTCTGTCTTTCTTTTTGTTGCTTTTGTTCTCCAGTAGGCAGCTAATGCCTCCACCACCCATGCCTGTGAATGGAGTAAGACCCAAGATGGAGGAGAGAAGGGCACCTCAAGACTCCCTGGGTAAGTGCATAATCCCACAAACTGACAAATTCCTGCCCGAATCCAAATACACGCCTCCTGATTGTGGACTATTCCCCTCAGTAATTTACCCTGGATCGATTTGCAGCCATAATGTGGAGTTACAGAATAAAATCATCTTAAAAGCTACTGCACTGTGTCTGTGGTTTCGCTGAAGACCTTTAAAACCTAAATCTTAGCCAGTCAAAGGAACATGGGTTAAAAAATAATTTTCTTTTATAATTGTATAATGAGTATTAATAATCTGCAGTCCCCTGTTGTTGTTGTTATCACGTAGGTAAATGCTAAATTATACCTACTCAGACTCATGGCCCTCATGCTTCTTATGATTCTTACAGGATTCTCAGGAATCTCCAGGTAGTGAGGTGGAGCTATGACCTCTTTTGTGCATGGTTCATTTGTTTTTAATCGAGAAGTCAATCGACTCCACCTTCCCGCTCTGATGACATCATCAGTCTGGAGTGTCTGTAGTTTGTTTTTCCCCTAACTAACGAGAATTTCTCCTGTTTTGTGTTTTTCTCTTTTTCTCTGTGTTTTTCTTCTTTTCCATGTATCTCTGGGGTGATGCTGGATACCGGTTGGGGGTGGGGTACGACTTGTCCTGTGACACTGTCCTGCCCCTTGATTGGACGGCCCAAACTGTCACTCCCCACCAACCAATGGCTGATTTCAAATGGCTCCCCCCTCCTCTACTCTGCTGAAAAACTGATTCTATTAACTTTGTTTCTCCCAAAATGTGTTTAAAATAAGCAACTTCTACTTACCTGTCTTATTGGAAACATGGTGCTGTGTTTTTTTTGTGTGTGTTCTCTCTCTCCCCACATTTCTCCTTCCCCAAATGTCCCACCTCTCCCTTCTTTCTTCTTTTTGTCCTCCATCTTCTGCTTTCAGAACCCACAGTGAAAAGATTGAAAACAGGTTTGGTGGCCTACACCGGTGATTCTTCAGATGAAGAGGACGAACACTCCACTACCAAATCCTCAGGGCCAGGTAACCCTGGGGCAGTCCTCCCCTCATCCACCTCCTCAGGCTGGACGCAGGGCTATCGCTGCCCTCCTCCACCACCCCCTCGTGCTAAAACACAGCCACAGCAGCAGTCAATGCCTTTCTGGATGGCACCTTAAAACAGGAAAAGTCCCAACTCCCTGAATGTTTGGTACAGTCTTACAGGATGTTCACCCAAACTGAGCTTGTATTTTTCCAACCACTGGCACCCACTCATTACATGGATGATTCTGCCAAGCGTTGGTCAGCCTAGCATTATTTTAGTATTTGGATCCAAATCAACAAAATCTGTTGTAAGATTCCCAATTTGTTTTGTGCGCCCATTATGGTTTGATGAATATTTGCAGGACTGATACTCCAGCCTGTTTTGTGGATGTGTAACTGAGAGTCAAATGAGTGATATTTTCCTTCCAAGTTAATTTGAGTAGAATGATAACCCATACCAGGTGAAGTGTTAAAACAATATTTGGATACCACATGGCAATTGCACTTAACATCTTTATGCCCGTTCTTTCTTTGTCATTTCTGTCAGTGACATATTTTCCAATAATAGTCTTTGTACAGATCATATTTAACTAATGTTTAAAAACCTGAATTTCATGCTTTTATGAAAAAAATAAAACCTAATTTATTACTGTGTTTAAAGTTTTGAGTCACTGAATTCTATATTTTTTGTGTGAAGTTGGTCATGTCACATTTGACACAAGAATCAGTCGAAAGTAATTTATTCCCAACCAAGACTTCGTAGTCCTGCCTAAAACAATAGACTGTCTAGTGCTTGCTGTGGAATTTGTTTTAAATACTTAATCACTAAAGTAAGTCATGTTGACTGCATATCTTTTGCAAAAGTGATAATGCAAGAACCTTAAATTTATACAGTAAGACTTGCACAATCTCAAGCATAAAATATTTAAATTTTTATAAATGGAATTAAAAATAACTAATATATAGCCTGTAATACTGCTGGGAAACACTGAAATGATTGACACTTCAGATCATCTCTGGCTCTCTCTGAAGGTTTTTTCAATGAAAATCTAAAGTTAAAGAGAACAAACTGTTGAAATGTAAATTACTGCTCGTTTGAACATGAAGCCTCAGATATTGTTTAATACCTTGTTTTCATAATGGCTAACGAAAGAAAGAAATTTCACCTGTACAGGCCAGGCAGCTCCGTCCAAAAGAGCAAAGATTGTGTGTCCTTCTATCTGCTTCCTCAGCTCCCAGATCATGTCAATCTAAAACTGCTTCCTCTCCTCGAACAAACCAAACTTCCTTGTCCATCCAGCCGACTCCTGGATGGGGAAAAGGATACTGCACAACAGTGCTCGCACGAAAACCTAAACAGCTTTTTAGCTTCTACACACAGGTCTTTGACTGACAACACTACATGAGGGAGACTGAAAAGTTTTTTTAGTGATACCTAAAGTTCATTTAGTTTTTAATAGTTATACAAATGTATTTACATTTTAAAATGCAAAACACTTACACACTGTTACTATGTTAGGTTTAGGGTTATGTTTGCATACTGATACATGGACTTGTATATTCAGCTAATACAAGTGTTTTTTTCATTTTCAGGAGTTTATAAAAAAAAAACAGTTACAGTAAATAATGTCTATATTTTTCGTTTTTAAACATAAATTTGAATATGCTTTATGTGTACATGATTCTTGTAACTTATTTAAGAAAAACAATCCAGACACAAGTGTTGTAAGAAAATGTAACCCTGCAGTTCCTTACCCTCTCTGCATGGGGTGCACTGGGCACAGCTCCCGTGCTTGTAGAGCTCAACCAAATGTGCAGTGACTGAGATAACATCAGTCTGCAGCAGGAACACATTACAGATATTGCAAACTGATCCTCACCGAAGCCGCAGTGTATTTACTTATGTACAATATTCATTAAACTCTTTACCTATTTATCCACAACTATGGTAGCAACATGCCAGAGTATTTTGCATGGACTAGGTCATCAAAATCAATCAAAACATAATCACATGCATGCTGAGGCATGATAGGAGTGTTGGACCCTCCTGGGATAACTCCTAATAAATTGTCCCAGCCACCTCTCACTCCTCCTGCACCAATCACATGAGAGCAGAGAGGAAGTCAAGTCAACATCTCAACGTAAACCAACACGCACAGGTGGACAGTAAACACACACCTGCATGTCTCTCTATCAGCTCTCTGAGGAATAGACCTCTCTTCCTCCGCTGTGCACCGTGTGTTCACGTGACCGGAGATGTTGAACAGCTTTGTCCCAGAGTCCCTTTCCCTCCCAAAGCTGGCAAACCGGGCCCCACCTCGACGACAGAGCACAGGTGGCACAGCAACAGTCTCCACATTGGAAACTGTTGTTGGACAACCAAACACACTTAAGGGAGGGAGATCCAGCAGCAGTGATTTAACACAGAAGCATAAAACTCCAACATGTAACTCTGTTTTGCAGTTTCTTAACACATACTTGTGGCATAAATAAAGGATGTTATGGAGTCTCAACTTCACCTATGTTTGCAGGCAAAGGTGGTTTGAGTCCGGGTTTCCCTTGTTTGCCCTCGAGGGACTCGATGAGGGCAGTCTCCTCCCCACAGATGTGGGCTCCGGCTCCTCGCATTACAAATACCTCCAAGTCACACCCTGAGCCACAGGCGTTCTTCCCTATGAGCCCTGCTTTATATGCTCCATTAAGAGCCACCTGTTTGAAGAAAAGACAAATCCGAACACCGAACACAAACCGCAGGCCATCCCTGTAGACAACTGTGTACCTGTAGATTTCATGACTCATTGTAAAACTCTCCTCTGATGTAGACGTACGCAGCGCGAGCACCCATGGCTCCTCCAGCCACCAAGGAGCGTTCTATCAGCTTGTGTGGATCATGACGCATTATCTCACAGTCTTTACGTGTTGCACGCTCCCCCTCATCAGGATTCACCACCAGGTACTTAGGCCTAGAGAGAAGAAGGAATTAAATGAGATGAAGCACTGGACAGTTATTCATCATTACAGGTGTGGACAGTGATGCAGGCCTCAAGTGTCTCTGAAAGTTTTTCCATTCTTGTTACGACCTGCCATCACTTGGTTTGTTCATGAAGCTCCACTTCATTCCGGTGGGAAAGCCTGATCCTCCTCTGCCCTGGAGGCCTGAGATTTTCACCTCATTCAGAATCCAGTCCGGTACCTTCAGGTTTATCTCCTCAGTTTTGTACCAGTCTCCTCTTTTTAGTGCCCCCTTGAGTCTGGTGGGAAGAGGGATCAGAGATCGTGAAATGAACAATTTTTATTTTACTGACTTTTAGGTCATTGGAAACCAGTAGAAGGGTTTGTGTTGAATATGTATCTCCAGCCATGTCGACCATATAAGGTGAAGACTATTTGGTCTTAGTCTCCCAGAGGTCCATATTTTTTTGGCTTCACCTAGTGAAAGAAAAGAAAAGGAGAAATTCAGAAGCTGCATCAAAGATGAATCACTCAATAATGATTGTGTTCACACAAAGTAAAAGTGAGCACACTGACAGACCCTCCACACACAATATGTTCAGTACTACACTTTTTTAATCTGTATTTGGACTTTGTGTTTTATTTGTTTTAAGTACAACAGAGTTTGAAATTTAGAATCTGCAATGAATTCATACATTAATTTGAAAATAAAACCTTAAAATAAAAATTGAAATTTTAAAAACACATGGGCAATTCACAAAAACATGACTAAGACTAATGGTACATGATATGGAAGGTACTTGTGAAAATTGTATTTTCTGTAAGATAATAAAAATATATTTTAATACATACACATATATATTGTAATAAACCACCGGATGATCTGAGAGCAGTAACTACTACAACTCTTTCGGCTTTTCCTATCAAGTTTCCATATTTAAAGCCTTTGTCAGACATATGAAATCATACGGAAATGTTTGGATTTAATATGATCCTTCCGCTTCAATAATTTTAAATGAAACCCGGATTTTCAGATATGATGATATCCTAGAAAATTTCGCAACGTGGAAAATACTGTCAACCCATTAAAAAATCCCATTTAACCACGTCATTCATCTCTGGTTCTTTCTAGACGATGTCCTTGTTTCACTGTCTGCCTTCTCGCCCGCAGACCTGGATCCAGCGAGGTTTGCCGTGCAGCGTGTTTTGCAGTGTGAGCGCAGGAACTACCTGTGGCTGCGCTGCAGAGCTGTAGGTCAGACGCGGAGCGACCTGACGCGCCGCAGCATCCGCCGAGGCGGCATCCTGCAGGTGAGTGGAGACAAACAGCTCCCCGGCACTTCGGCCTGTTTCATTCCCCGGGGTTCGTGTTTTTTGGTTCCGAAAGCCCCGCGGGTGAAGGAGCTGCAGCGTGAGCCTGTTGCTGCTGCTTCATCTTAATTAAACTAAGAGGATTAACGAACTTCAACGTCACGTCATTTCCCAGCTGCCCTTACGGCGCCTTCAGGTACACGGGGTTTCACACACACGCATCTTTAAGAGGCTTTGGGCGCAATTTCATTTGAGGGATTGTAACGGGATTGTCCATCCAAGATCACATTTAAAGGTTTCTTTGTTCAAATTGTTTTGGTTTTAATTTAATTAATTTAATTTAATTACTCGGACTGATGGTAACTGAATATTAAATAAGAAATTCCTCTTAAATAATATCATCAGCAGCAAATAAATCCATTATTAGTACAAGTACCAAAACTTATTTTGATGCTGTTGATAGCAGGAATCTACAAGTGTGGTGCAGAATTGTAAAGAAAAAAAAACATTCAAAAATCAAATAAAAGCATAACCCTTTGTATAATAAAAAAAATCATAATTCATTACTAAAGCACCTTAATTATCATATGCAAACTAACTTTTGCAAAGTCCATTTTTGCCTCTGAATTGTAGTAGAGTGAAACTAAAAGTAATATGAAATGAAATAAGTAGTTTAGGTTTTGCACCTCGTTTAATGTTGTTTTGTAAAGATTAAACGACCACAATAAGCCAAGCTTAGATATCTTTATTTTTTTACATTATCTGAAACAAATGATGGGAAAATGAATTCATATCTCTGAGAAAGTTCCACTATAAACTGAAAGACAAAATGTATCCCTGATAGCGGGGTCTCTACTCATACCTGACCCCATGTCCCTTCACCGAAGCCGAGAAAACAAACCGCTCACGTAGAAACATACACTTCACAGCTGGCATCAGTTCACCCTCATTCATTCACACAGCTCTGACTGGGAGCACCGACACCCTTCATGAACAGGAACAACTGTCACACTGTTTCCAGTAGGACTGGTTCCTGTAAGGCCAGGAGTTTACAATCATTACTATCATTTGCCCTTCTTTCTTTTTAGTTCACAATGGGTTTGATTCATTTGGTCTTTTAACATCAAGTGATATATAATACAAAATCTACAAAAATCTGTTGTTTAGAAACCACTGGCCTTACATGTACACAGAGAGTGTCAATCACCCTACAGCACCAGACAATTTCTTCCCATTTTATATTCTGTATAATCACTTAGTGCATTGCTCAAGATTTCCTGAGAATAGTCGCAGCACAAAAAAAAACTAAGGCAACTTCATCCCAATATATATTATATTTGATTATAACTCTGTGCTAATATGCAGGAAGAAGAGTATTCAAGGTATGTTGGTTTTAAAGTACTGTCTATTTTAATCACAATCTTAAAAGGTACTGAGTGAGTTAATGGACTAGATATTAAAGGTCAGAAAAAAAAGCTTGAAGCTCTCAAATCTCATAGTGCAAATAAACTTGGGAAAAAAAAAAAAGTTACACAACAAGGAGCGAATAGTGCACACACAGCCAGACCAGCACAACTGCTACAGCAGGTTCTGACTACATGGATTTCCAGAGAATTAGAAATGAACTGCTGTTCTTTTAAAGCCTTTAATGAGTGCGTTTAACCCTGTGACAGCCCTTAATGTGCTGTGGAGAGCACGGTGAAACGAAAAAGAAAAGTTTCTCATGAAAGACAAAGTTAGAAAGACGAAAGCCCCTTTAGACACAGAGGTGGCCGATCTATCGGGAACTGCCACGCAGGAATGATGTGATACAGTACGATACAGTTTGTGTTGGATCAACAGCAGAAAAGCCTCTGAAAATGTCAAACAATTTCACTTTGTGTTTTGGTTCCAGTTACATCTTTTAACCCCACCCGATGACTTCTTTGCTCTGTTCCCTTCTCTGTACCCCGGAAAATGGAATGTGCCCGCGTTATTGCAGTACCTGACGGGGTTAAATGTGCAAAGATGTGCCTGTAAAAATGCATTTAAGTACATGAAGATGCTGAGCCAGAATGTTTTAGAGCAAAGTACAGTAGCTTCTTGTAAGACTTGAATTGGACCACGGTCTGTGTTCAACTCTGGATTTGGTCTCGCAAAAGAGTTTTAGCAGAAGCGAAGTAATAAATAACAATAAATAAATAAATACAGGAAGAACCGGGGCAAGCCACCTCTTTTATCCCATCACCTTGCCCCTTTGCAATTTTTTTTCAAACAAGAAACCCAAATGAGTGCATTGGAAGACTGAGATCCACAGACTGGGAAAAGAAAAACTCTCTTCAGCATTAATCAGCATCAACTCATTGACCCAGACTTTGCGTGTCTCTTTTGGTCAGGCATTTAACTCAGAGCTCTGTGGCTCTGATTCTTTCTCATGGCTATGTAAGCGGTTGGGAAGAATCTTCTCTTCAGACCCAACATTGGCTACAATTCACTTCTCCTCTCTCCTCTTCACTTAAGATTTAAGAATAAAGTAAAATCTTTGGTTCACACACCAAGTTAAAGCAAAGACTCACTAAATAAAAAAAACTGTACAAAGATCGTTATTGCTTACAAAGCACAGAATAAGTTTGATTAATAAGATTACATTTCCACTGGTAGCCACGAGAGGACAGTGGGCATACGATCTAGGTGATATGACTTTTGAATTGCACCTGAATCAACGCGTCATGTTGTAACTAAAACATACATCTTCAAACAGCCCTCCATGCTGCAGCTTTGGATTTTAGTTTGCATAGTGAAAAGCATCCCAGTAACCACACACTCAACACAAGCAAGTCCAGCTAGAAAAATAAAACCAAATCACAAAGAATCAGCTCCAACCTAAAATTCATAAAATTAAACAGCAACTGAAATAAAAATGAAAAGTTAAATCATATGCCAAAAGCCAGAAGACAAACATTTAAAATATCTCAGAAAGACCCGTTTTCCTTTTTTTTCTCTCAGTATCTTTTTTTAAGCGCTCTCTATAGGAGCAGCAGGTCATTAGTCCAGCCACCTGAGGAGATTTTTTTCTTTTTACTGTGGATGCTTGATCACACAGGCACAGACGTACACACGTATATACACAAACTTTCTTCCTGTTATTCCTCTTCCTCTGCTTCGTCTTCTCCAATTTCCTCTTCCACATCATCTACCCATCGGTCGTGCTGCACAGCTGGCGAGTGGGTTCCTCCTGGATCTTCTCCCTCCATCTTCCGGCCCCCTCGCATCTCCATCTCTCGAAGCAAGAGCTCCGAGTAGTCGGCCAGCCTGTGAGACCTGAGTTGCGCCAAAAGGGCGAGAGACCGCTCCCTCTCGACGTCACCTGGAAACATTAACGGAGGGCCGGCGCCAGTCCCACCCCCACCCTCAAGCACCGAGGGGGGAAGGAATCCAGAGGAGTGGGCCTGTAAAGACAAAGCCTCCAGAAGGTTGGACTGCTCCCTCCTGCCTCCATCCACTCTCCCATCCTCCACCAGCTCAGGGTCGTGCCTTGGCCTGCGTGTGCGCAGCTCCAGGCAGCTGTGTCCCTTGCGGTGACGCTGGAGGTGGTCCTCTCTAGCAAAGGCCTTGTGGCATAGTGGGCACTCAAACGGCCGTGCCCCACTGTGGAGGGACAGGTGGTTTTTCAGGTCGTACGAGTGGAGAAACCGGGCGGGGCAATGGGGGCACGGGTAAGGGCGCTCGCCTGTGTGTTTCCTCATGTGGATCTTCAACTTGTCATTCCTGAAGTAGAGGCAAAAGGAAAGAGCAAAATCATGATACCAAGATATTTTAAATTAGGCCACAATAAATGTAGTTTTTTTTACATATTTTCAACGTTTCTGTACCGTGTGAAGCGAACGCCACAGGCAGAGCACTGGAATGGCTTCTCTCCAGTGTGTGTCCTCATGTGTCGTGGCAGTTTTCCTGCTCCGTGAATGATCTTCTGACAGACGGGGCACTGCTGGGGTGTCTGAGACTTCCTCTTCCTTCCCCCTCCCCCTGCTGACGCTACTGCTCCTCGCTCAGCTACAGAGGTAGGTATGGAGGTGCTTCCCATCAGCATGCCATCATCACCGAAACCCTCCATCTCATCCTCCTCTGACAGCTTGTCGATCGAGGGTGGGCCAGGAGGGGGGTGGGCCACATGGGGACGTTCGTGCAGCCAGTGGTGGAGCCCTCCATTAGGTGTGGCCCCTCTTCCTGGCTCTCTAATCAACCTGGGATCTCCATTCTGTCCAGATTTGAGGAAAAGTTCCTCCTGTTCGGGGCTGGGAGGCTGGGTAGATGGCAGGGAGCGAAGACTGTCGGATGCCGGTGAAGGGTGTGATGCAGGGGAAGCATGAGGTGGGTTCAAAACAGAGTTGACGTGATGCGACTCAACTTTTTTCACCTTCTTTTTGTCTGTTTTTCTTCTGGACCCCTTCTCTAACCCAATCTCTCCCCCCGCCCTCCTTACAGGAGCCAGGTGCTGGGCTCTCTGCTCCTCTGCCGTCTCCCCCTCTGTCTCTGCCGTCTCCCCCAGGATGTCTCTGCATGCATCAGCCACACACTGGATGCCCAGAAGCTGAGCCCCTCGCAGCACATCTCTCATCCCCGAGCTGGGGATGGTCAGTGTGGCAGTGTAGGCGAACTCCAGCAGGGCGTCCAGAGCATCAGGTGCCACGCAGTCCAGCTGGCAAACACTGAACCCTCCTCCACCCTCACCACCCCCCTCCTCTGTCCCAAACAACCGGCGGAAGTAGAGACTAACAGCAGCCATGACAGAGCGATGAGTTGGGTAGCGGGCCCCGCGGGACGTAAGGGTGAGGTCACACAAGAGCCCCGTCCTCCTCTGGTCATTGAGGTGGGACAAAAGCTCATTGCTGTGCTCCGGGAAGGGGATCCCAATCAGACCGTCCTCTCCTGGAGACATTGCCACCTGGATAAAGAAGAGTCAGATCAAAGGTCAGTGGAGGGCCCGAGAAATTATAGCTCAAAGTCAAAAGGCAAACATTTTACTTTCATTCAGATAAAATCAGAATCTAACGTGAATATCTTCATTTTATTGTTGCAGTTTCCAAGAATGAGAGACAAACCATTTATCTCTTTCAGAGAGGTAAACTCAAACATCCCAAAAATAAACCTTCAGTAGTATGACTGACATAAGCAGTTGTATTTCACGAGAGGGACAGTTTTAAGCAGGCTCAGCGTACTCCCTCCTTAACTCTCATCAGGTCTTTCCACAACTGACAGGGCCACTTCAAAAGGAAGATTTTGTGTCTCTGAAGACATTTGTACATTTACTTTGATGTTAAGGGTCTTTGTCCTGCTGCATCATGCAGCTTCCTCCGAGCTTCAGTTTGTGGACAGCCACTCTGACATTATCCTCTGGGATACCTTGATAAAAACTTGGAACTTCATTTTCTCCCTCTGCATGAGGGAGGGAAGCCGCCCCAAATTATTACGCTCCCTCCACTGTACTTTACTGGTTGGATGTTTTTATTTTTCTGTGCCGTTCTCTTTTTACAGCACACATAGTGTGTGTTCCTCCCAAACAAATCTAACTTGGTTTCATGTGTTTACAAGATTATTTCCCAGCAGTGTTATAGAGCGTCAAGCGTCAAAACTATAGGTGTGCTGCAGTACTGTTTTTGGAGAGCAAGGACTTCCTCCATGGTGTCCTGCCATGGAAAACACGTCTGTTCAACGTTTTGTGTATAGCTAACTCATGGCTAGTTAACAACTCCAAGAAATCCTGTCAACTCTTAAGCGCTCAGACTCACAAACTGTAATTTTAGTTTTGTTCTTTTTTACTCGGGAGCTTTCTGTGTTATGCCTTTGGAGTGACTCGGGGGGGCATCTATGGAGAGAAGCCACACCACCAAACTGTCTCCATTTACTGTAGATACAATATCTCTCATTGTGGACTGATGAATTTCTCAACTTTTTGAGTTTACTCTCTTTCCAGTTATATGCAAATCAGCAACTCTTGACCATAGGCCCCCTGAGATCACCTTTTTGCAAAGCATGGCTCACATTAAATGATGTTACTAGTTATTAGCACACTGTCAGGGTTTTTATAAGTGAACCTGTCTCTATAGTACAGAGCTATTAATTTTTTAACATTTGACTACATTTGAGGTTTAGTGACATCATAAGCATGTTTCCATTATTTTTTCCACCGTCACTTTGTTTTCAAGACATGGAAGACATGACTGGTATATTGCAAATGTCTATTTGTGACTTTGGTGAACATCATATCACATTAATGACAATAAATCCCTTACTTTTTCTTGACAATGAAAGCAAGCAAGAGGCAGCCATGATCACTGGGGCAGCGGCGGCATAAAAACTAATCTGATCGATAGCGCTGACTTGGAATGGATCCGGGATTATGCAATATACCTTAGGTGTGGTAACCAAAGGGCAGGAGGTTAATTCCTTTGTGAAACCTTTATAGCATTAGCTGTTTGATTAAAATACCTGGAGAAAAAAGAGACGGACTAATGGAAGAGGAAGAGAAGAAAGAAAAGCAAGAAAGGGAGAGGGAGGAAGTGACAGACTAGAGTGGGTGAAAGGGGGGAGTACCAGTAAAAGAATGAGGAAGGAAAAAACAGCTAAAGAAGAATTACAGCCTTTATGAAGAGTGGAATAAATGTACGTCACTCCTAATACTGGATGGGCACCAAATACAATAGAGTCATTTGTTTTTTTAATTTTGGATTGATAGTGTTTACCTACACAGGCGAACAAGCTATGGGGTAAGAATAAATAGTAAAGCAAGTTCAATAAGGACAACTGTCTTTATCTCACTTTATGAGACATAACGAGGCCTGCCGGTAATAAGACCCAACAGCTCCCTTCTTTGGCTCCCTGAGCTCGCACCTCACCCTGTCCCACACTATAGCTACAACAATACCTCTCACACACCTGAGCAGACCAGATTTTCCACAAACAACTCACCCTCCTGATCTCCCGTCCCTGCCCTTCATCTCCCTCCCATAGCAACTGGCAGCCCCCTGGCCATCCAATAATAGAGTTCACACAGCGCCCAGAGGGCTCTGCACAACGATGGTACATCCACCTGACTAACCTGCTCCAAAACACACCCTATTAAATACACAGTCACAGGACCGTGCACACACACACACAAACACACTGCGTGCCAATCTATGGCTCCCCCCACCCACTATTGTTAGATTTAACCTGTTATGTGATGATCTTAACACCAGCCTATTTAAAACACACACAAATGTACTCCACCCATACAACGTAAAAAGTCGAACCATTTAAATCAATTCTTCATGGACTCTGCCGTGAACAGCCGTTCTTGAAACTTTTTGAGCCTTCACAGCCCTCAAATCGATATCAAACCTTCCGTGTCTCATCCTCATATGAGCTACAGCAGCCAGAGGTTAAATCTAAACGGTAACCCTACCTTCACCATCTTTATGGGCATGGGCACAGTCAGCTGGAGGGGAGGCAGCGTATGTCTCATGGCTTCCATCTTTTCGTTCTTTATAAGTCGTCTTCCTCGCTTTCCTTCTCTCGCTCTTTGAAAACCACGTTTTCTGCTTCCTTTTACCCTCAGAAGCGTAACTTAAAGGTCTGATGTCTTTTCTGAACTCGTTAAGCGTTCATCCTTGGGGATGTCTACTTCTTTCACACATTCTGCCACTCACTCTCCTTCCTGTTGTATCAAACGAGGGTGCACGCTGACGAAGACAGATTTAGAGATACCCCTCCCCCCTAAGTCGCCTACGCGCCCCCTCTCTCCAAAACCCAACGGCCCATTTTCCGAACACTTTCCGATAAACATGATCTCCTCAACGACCTCTCCCCGTTCAGAAGGAAGTGAACAGGTAGATGGGTAGCAGTGTGTATGTAAGGTCACGGCAGGACTGAAAATCGGCTAGAATAAATAACCTTCAGGCTTCATGCACATTAGTTGAACTGGTTTGGCAGGAAGGAAACAAGCACATGCAACTAAAACACATCAGAAATAGGTATATTTTTTAGTCAACTCAAAGAATGTCAGAGTTGAACAATGTAAGAACCAAAATCATATTGTCCTTGTGAGTCATTTTACACCCAGGAACAAACATTCAGGTAGGTGCAATATGAGAGGCAAAGCGTAATACAACTTACTACAGACAAAAAGTGGTGCAGAAAGTTTTTCCTCAGAAACCAAGGCGTGCTAAACACCATTGACTGTTTTGGATAAAATCAAGCCACAGCCTCGACAATATAGTTACTGTTATTCTTCAGGCCAAAGCATAATAAGTAGATCTTCTAAGCTGCTTGAAGCAACAACAACGATGGCGGCAGCAGCATGTGCTGGGGCAACCGCTGATACAGAAGAGTGAGGAAGTTAATGCATGCGTTTTCTTTGTGTTTTGCTCACACACACACACACATATTTTTAATGACAAGTCTTTTAATTCCTCAGTCAGTACACAAAGCCATTTTTATCATTTGTGAACAATTTAAGAGAACATTAAGGCAAAGACAACAAAAATATAGTTTCTCAAATTTAAAGATTTGCTCCTCACCTCAGGCTTTGATAACTTTACAGGAAAATGCCTTTTTATAACATTTTAAAACCCAAACTTGTTATTTACAAAAGGAATTTCTGAGTGAATTTTCTAAGTGAATCAACAATCCAATGAATTGCACCCCCATGTAATAACTGATTCATAAATATTAACACTTTGTGTGGAAAAAGTCAATACGAAGTCTCTGTAGGACAAAGTGTAAATGCATCACTGGTCCTGGCATATGCAGTTTGTCCTCTTGAAAGCAGACGTGACAACAGACCCGAGTGTCATATTTAAGTATCACTTTCACAGATAATCACTGTTTAAATGCGTCCATGGGAAAACAGGATTGTTTCTAAAAATGATTATGTTCATAAATACACAATAAATCCTGTTGTGCCACGTTTCTGAAAAGCCCTCAAGCGAGCGAAAAGTCACTAAAACCTTAAAAAACTGAAATATTCAGCGAACAGTGCAGAAAAGTGAGACACAAAGGGGTTTTAGGAGGAGCACACAACAACGAACATTAAATTTCCGGCGCAGGGGAGAAAAAAAAAAAAGCATCATGGGTGGTTGGTGGTTCGAGCTTGTTATTTTAGGCATATTCCTTAGAACGCAGACGCTTTCGGAAAATAGTAAGATTGCAACAAATTTGCAGTCATTCCCATAAATTTTCAATATATGTATGTCTGACTCACCTAATAGTAAGACATCCTCACAAACACGCACACACACACACACACACTGCAAACCGTTCTATCCCCCTTCTTCGTTGTTGCCACCTTGTTTCTGTTTTTGTTGCTAACCAAGGCCATGTCTGCATAAGTTGCTGAATATTGCAGCACATTGTCACTAATGTTAAGCCACAGTCCCATACCAAAAACGCACACAAAATATCAATGTCAACCAGCATGTGTTCAACTCTTATAATAAATCATAATTATTGCCATTGTATGTTTACTCATGTTAAGTTACCACAGTAGCTTTTAGTTAAACGACTGATATCACTGTTTGCTTTTAGGTGTGTTATTTATCATCTCTGTAATTCTTGGCAAAACATAAAACCACAAAAAATGCTTAATCAAAAGCATATTAACTCTCTAAATCTGCCATATTCTCACTTTTTCCTGCTCCAATTGCTACAGATGTTGTTATCCTTCCAACAATGGTCTCTTATCTCTTTCTTTGTTTTTTGCTCTCACCTCCCACTCGTTGTCGACAGTGGAGGAATTCACCTCCTCTGCAACTCTACGGTTTCCTCATCCCTTGCTTTCATTATGTGCACCCTCTTCCTCTCTCTTTAAACAGCGAAGATTACTTTGGTAGCTCAAAAATGACATTGATCATAATGCTGAAATTATATATATATATTTTTTGTAGGCCAAATGTCATAAATCTAAAGCCACAACCAGACAGTAAAATAAACATAAAATATAACACGCTATTGAAAGAATCCACCGAGGATTTGTTTTTATTAACGAGGAAATGGAAACTTAGATCCCCCGTTGCTGTCCCCAACCACTCATATCTTAAAAAAGATGAGAGGGAGAATAGTTTGAAGGCCAGGAAAATGACAGCATTGGCCAACAATTCAACACAAAGATTTTCTTATCTACTTATCAATACTGTAACTTGCTTGAAATCTATTATATTATGAAATCTCACTGCACACACAAACACACACACACACACACACGACTGTGTGATGAGTGGAACTAGAACTGTTGGTATTATTTTTATAGCTCTTATTTTCCGTTAAAGGCTGTAAGTTTTCCCAGTCCACCTCAATTATATCAGGCTCCAGCACTAAGGGGGAAAATATGACTTTATACTATTCACAGAAAACTGTGGCTGAGAGGGAGAAGGAGAAAAGCTTTTATGAATTCTGATGTCAGATGTTTTCCAAAGTGCCTGTACATGTGAGCGTTTGTGACTCTGTGTCTGTGTGTGTGTTAGTTGCATGTGGAGTAATGGTTTTCTCAGTGTACACACTATTTAAATGATTGAAAGGCAAGAATATGGATAATTCTTTGAGTCTCACACAGTCATACATTAAAATAAAGTACCAACAGTAAAAGAATAACATTTAAAAAGTGCGCTTAAAATGAAGCAAAAATTAAGTTTATGAGGTTTAAAAGTGTTTTTATGCCCCAAATGCCACGTTCACAACCCTCTGTAGGAGTACATTTCTAAACTAGTAGCAGTTCATATTTCAATTTTACTTGTTACAGTGACATACTCACAAATACGGAGGCGTTGTCCAATCTCTATAGTAAAGGAAACATTCCTGTCATAAACGCACACACATCTAGTGTTTTCATTCACATAAAAATGTGGTACTTGAGATGTTATTCATAACCGCAACATAACAAATGATGCAAATCAACCACTACTGCACCAAAAAAACAACAAAGCAGGCAAACGCATGGAAAGTAAAATTTAAGCTCATACCGTTTCTCCTCCACACACTTGTCTTCCTCTCACCACTTCTCTTCTCTGTGACAAACTGATTTTAATGGGTTAAGAAAGGCAAAGATTTCACCCTTTTTACACCTCGCTTATTTGGGGTAGTGAGTGGAGCGTGGTACTGGGACACCTTCTCTGAGGAAGAGTAGGGGAGGAGGAAAGGGGGATGAGAAGAGATGAGAGTACACACTTGTCTGCCAAACCAAAGCTGCCGTTTTCAGCCCAGCAGAGCACACTCACAGGACTATCTGAGCGCAAAAACTTCATGTGGAAACAACACTCGAGTCCAAGGCTACACATGAACACTGGCTACACGCTCCACAAAAACATCCAGGACTTCTAACAATTCAGCTCATCTCTGCTGCTGGTGATAAAACACGAGCTCCACCTGTTCTGTGTCCCAACAGTTCCCTCTGGACTGAATATTTGCATCCCACCAGGAGATATAAAAACAGACGCCACCAGGGAGAATTTGAATCGCCATTTGAATTTGTCAAAGACAAGACTTGAGTTGCCATCATGATAATTAGAATGAATGCACCCTGCCATGGCTGAAACAGAAATAAAAGCAACATAAGAGAAGTCCATTCAACTGGTGCTGCCCTTTATTCAAGAAAGCTCCTGCAAACAAGCCCTCTTCTGTCCTTACAGTAACTGGGGCATTATGGTCTGTGTCTGTGTGTGTGTGTGTGTGTGCACACGCATGCGTACATTGTGGTCTTAGTTCCAAGAACACATTACATTATTAATTTGGCTGGCAGAGCGGAGGCCCTTATCCCCTCGCCCTCCCACACCACAACACTCCTGCCAGCTACAACAGTGGACAGTTTGCATGCCAGACCTGAACACCAGTGTGAATCTGCTGCAGGATTATCAGCTTATCAACACATGAGACAAGACATTTCACTGCACATATGCGTTCTGGCCCATCATACCAACGTCTGCCCTGCAGTTATGTAAAGGCAATTATCTATTTCTCTTAAGTGACAGTTGGGAAACACTGACTGCAATTATCCTGACAAATAGCTTAAATATAATAGTGTAACAACATTTTTGTGATACCTATTAGGAATTTTCAGTTGTAATTTTAACTAGAACAGTAAATACAAACAAATGAACTCTGCCTAAAATTTAAAATGATTTGGCTATATTACCAGTTTATAACCTAACTCACCAATTCATACAAATTTGTCATTAAATTTAACTACTCTAGACATTATAGTAAAATAAAAATTTAATTAATTAAATAAAAATTCTCTGCAGGATAAAGGCACTTGTGCTCCTGTGGTGACCTTGCAGAAGTAAAATAATGTGTGCATATATTATACGAATTTGTATGTATTCTGTCAATGTCAAGCTGTAGGCTCCATGTTTGAACCTGCCTATATACTTTGTATTTAAAAAAATACACAGGATAGGAGAAAAGATAAAAATCATTATGAAATTTGTTTTACATATTTTGTGTACAACACAAAACGATTTCCCCCTTTTTAAAATTCTGAACAAATGCTGTGTATGCAGCAGTCTGAAACCCATGATTCAATATAATACCAAAATGATTTCCCCAAAATATGAATAAAAATATTTTTAGTGCTTCTTTTTTCAGATATGAGTGTAATGTGCAGCATTTCTGCACTGTGTCACAGTGAAAGGAGGAGAGAGCAGGAGCAGGAAAAGAAATCAATCTGAGGTTGGAAAGAGGAAAACTGACTGAAATTTGAGAAGAGACAACAAAAAGAACATGAGGGAGGTATGTTTTCTAAAAACACACATGTTCTTAGAAATCCGACCAGCAAAAAGTGGGTATGGGGGAGGAGAAACACATGAGAGTGAGTGAATGGGGAGTGGGTGTAGAGATACTCTGAAAGATAAAGCAGAGAAGAGGGGAGGCAAAGACAGGAAAATCTAGTCCTGGCCTCGAACAATCTGTGTTAGCGAGGAGACACGAAACAAGAGTAGAGAGAGTTAAGTTACAAGGGGAGAGGAAGGGGGAGACAGAAAAAGAGAAGGGAGAAGAGCTGTGACATTACTGGGAGATAAAGAGAGCAATTGAGCAGGAGGTGAATACATGCACGCAGCTACAGGAAGTAGCAAGAGTCCTTGCAGGTGTGGGTGTGTGTGTGTTTGTGTATGTGTGTGTGTGTGTGCGCAGATGTCTGAGGGAGAGATGTGGTAGCAGCCACCTCTATCATTAGCATCACCAAAAGGGAGTTTCACCCTAAGATGAAGAACACACACAGATGTGAAAGAAAAGGCATGCTGACAGAGTGGTTTCACACTCTTCTCTCCCTCTCTCTGAGCTCCTTATCTGGTCAGCACTTTCTACCCCCAAACACTCGACAACTATGAGCAGAAACGCTGGAGCGTCAAGGTGTGTGGGCGTATTAGATACTGTACACTGCATCAATTACTATTCAACAGAAGGAGAAATTTATTTTTGTGCATGTGGTTTTAGTGATGTTGATGGGTCTGGTGAGTTTATGTGCGGTGATTGAGCTGAGGAAGATTACCTCTGATTGTGCTCTACATGAAAAACTATAGTGAAAACAATGAGAGTGAGAAGTGTCATTACTGTCAAACATATTTATCAGCCCACTTGTTGTAAGTCAGCGCGGGTGTTTTAAAATGTCGGCCCATGGTGCAGCCAAAGGAAATGTGCCGCTGAAGTAATGTGGAGCACCAAGTGCAGTGAACCCAGGGCAGAGTGAACCTCGAGTTTGGATTCATCTTGAATCAAAATAAGCTAAATGCAGTTCTTGAATGCATATTTTTTAAAACACTACTTTGTTAATATTTACAGTAGATACAGTTGAAAGGTTCATTAGCAACTTGAAAGTCACATTTCAGTCAGACTTTCCATGGACACGAATATCAGAATTCAAAATCTGTGCTACAGAAACCACTAAAAGTGACACATACTTTGTGCTGTTGAAATATATTTTTTACCTTTTTTTAATTTGATAATGCTATTAAGTTAAATACAAAAAAAGAGGCCAAGGGAAAAAAAAAATCTATCTTAAACAAACAGCATAGACATTTAGCTGCGCTTCCCTTTTAAAGTATGTTTTGTGTTTATAGGATAATCAAGTCTTTATTATTTGTATAGAATGTTTGCATTTCAGAATGTAATAAATTAGGTATTTTTAGCCTTCTGATCGGTTGTCAGTTAGTACAGATCTCTGAATAAAAAAATCTTAAAATATTCTTAAAGTAAATAAGGGAATTATAACATTTCTTCACTTTTTTCAGGCTGGTGTGTGTTTGTGAGTGTGTGTGTGTTTGTGCGTGGGTGTATGTGTTTGTGCCGAGGAGGTGCCGATCACCTCTAAGGCCACCATGCTATCTTGTTCTCCCAATACACGTAACCCTTAATGCATTATGTTACATAACACCTTCAAACACCAAACACTGCAGTGGCACAAGTGACTCGAAAACCAACAACTCAACTATACATTTGAATCGAAAAACTTCAAAGTAGCACAAGCAGAAATGTAAAAAAAAAAAAAAAAAAAAGTTTTTCACCAACAGACGTGTCTAGGTGGCCAATGAAACATGTTGGAAGATACGACTCTATGTGTCTGGTTTACTATTTCTTTCGTTTTGTGTTTGGATGGGTTTGCAGATCGGGCTGGTAAACTTGCATCGTGCAAGGAAACTGGACTACACATACGGTTGGACAGGGATGCCCGCTCAGATATTTCTTATACTGTTGCTGTGCATGAGCGTAAATGGGATTACATTAAGTTGCCACATCACTGGGAGGGTCTCGACAACTGCTGCTCTCCCACACAAATGAGCTCCCATTTTAGAGGGAGATGTTGCAAAAGCTCTGGACACACACTCACACACACACACACACACACATTTACACACACACACACAAAGATACTGAGAGAGAGAGAAATGTCGCAAAAATAACTGATCCTGATCAATTTCCTCTTCCTGTGCTCGACCACTAGAACAGATGCAGAGATAAATGGCACTGACACTTAGAAAACAAGCAAAATATCACCTCTGTGGGACATCAAGATAAACAAAAAGGAGGAAAAGACTAATGTTCAGTTCTGTGAAGGCAGAAAGAAGGAAAAAGACAATTAGAGGACATGAGTGAAAGATGTGTCACCTTCCTGAGAGATCAGCTAACGACACGGCAGCAATGCAAGGAGGGGAGGAGACGGTTTGTTTTTACTGTAACTACAATCAATGAATTATATCAGAACTTCAGAATAACTTCTGGGAGGGACTTGCGGTCCAGCTGACTGGTGCAAAACTGCATCTGCTGTTGTGTCAGAAAAGTCAGGAACCAGACAACCACGCAGACGCAAAAATGATGACAGACACAGGGTGAAACTAACGGATAACATCTTTTCCAAGTGGACGTCTTACGGCAAAATTGTCAACAGTCAAAATTTCATTAGTGAGGGGGTGAAGGGCATTTTTTTAGCAGACAAAAGTAAGAAGTGATGTAACAACAATGTATTTTATTACACAAGTTTGATGCGCGATGTCCTCTCTGCAACATTAATCTTTGTTTTTCACTTATAACCAACCAAATGTGACTTTATTTTTCCAAAATGAGGACGACGTGCAGCCTTTTGGAATAAAAGTCTCCATTTGCTGCTGGAGTTCCCCTTTGAGCACCATACATGAAAGGGGTCAGTTTCAGCATCAACGACTCCCTTCGTCTGTTCATGTTTGGGTGTTTATTCTCACTTTCCCTGAAGTGTTGTCTCACTGTACCTATTTATGATAACCGCCCGCTCAGTGTGTACAGAAACAATTGTACTGTTACTAGAAGAGCTGAATCATGTTCACTCCGTCAGCTCGTAGCTCTTTTTTCTCAAGCCATTTTTTTGACTCTTTACAAGAAGAAGAAGAGTCATGGCCACCTGCTGATTGGTTAACACAGGGTGGCGTGGGCTGTGAGGCTGGTGGTCGAGAGCGAGGGAGGGCTGTCAAATGCTACAGAAACTCATGACTGAAAAGAGGAAATGGCAGATACATAACTTCCTCTATTGACACAGATCGAGTGGGGGCAAGACTTAACTGTGGCAGCAGCAGACTGGATTACGGACACCGTGTAGTCACCCCTGTGACATTACTGCCTCAATGTGGAGAAACAACCGTCACATATGGTGAAAACTGCATTTGTCCAGAGGTCAAAGGTTATGGTCACGGTTTATGTGCATTTTTAAATAAAGGGGATTTCCAGTCATAGCGATTTCCAGTCTGAATTTAAGGACTTCACAAAAACAATCCTGAAATTTCAATATGTAGTTTTGTACAAGTAAAAACCTCTTTTTCGTCTCGGATGACCGAGATTTGGATGGACAGATGGTGCTCGGAGGTGAAGTACTGGACACCTGAGAAAAGGGGTGAGACACCTTCAATTAGGGGCAAAAATGGAAACCTCCACTTCTTTCAACTCCCATTCTCCCTCCCCCATTCTCTCTCTTTCTCCCCACCTTCCTCCCACTCAGTCGGTTTGTATGAAACTGAAAGACCCAGGTCTGAAATGGGGGAATTTATATGGGCTCACATGCCCTAATTAAAGCATTTCCTGGAACTGTGTGCATGCATGTATGTGTGTTTCTATATGCATGCATGGGTGGGAGTGTGTGCTCCTCGCCTGACAGACCACTCAATGTCACTTCCCCCTACCCGATAGATCACGGACACATGGTAGTCACCAGTCACACTTCGGCAAAGCAACGATCATATGATTCGTCACACCAACTTGCCCACCACACACAAACATTCACATAGCAAAAACTTTATGTAACATTGACTTTGTGTAACTTTTCATAATCTTTAACAACCAAATATCTGCTGAATAGATTCTTATTAGTCTGCTGTAATTTTATATTTTAGCAGGAAATGGAAGGAGATAAATGCAGATTTGTGGTTGTTTTACAGCTGAAATCAGTTTTGATTTATTTAGTATATCAGTATAAATGCAATCTGTATTAAAAGTATTGCTGCACATTCACTTTGTACATAAATTGTAATTGCATTTGTCTGTTCCAGTAGGCAACACTAATGGGAATTAAACTCTTGGGTATAATAATAACATTTTCACAAGTAATGTTTCACTGGCACTTAGAGTTGTAGAGTTGTAAGTGTAAGATTTTTATTTTAGGGCACAGGCTTCTCAGTAAGTTAATAATTGAAGGAATTTAAATATGCATCCTAAGTCCAACCCAGGGACACAACTGTATTTTTGAGCAGTGTTTCTTTGGCTGCACATAAAAGGGCAAAATTTCATCTGTGGATGAGATATGCCACAGAAATACATTTTATTTAGTATTTTCTGGTGGAAAATAAATGAATTATTTCTATGACTTCCTTTTTTGCAAGCTGTTTGCGTGCGCTAACAAAATTTATTATTGGTTAGCTGAATTTGTTAGTCAAAAATTTACTAACATCCATGGTAGATTTACAAATTATTTTTTTATTAAATTTATTATTTTTTTTAGTTTTTAAAATAATCTCTTTAAGGGTTAATGTGAAGTTTAAGAAGCCGTTCTCATTAGAGGGTTACCTGTAATATAGCCTATTGTTTTACAGTTTTAAAGGTTTTTTTTTCAAAAGCCGTGCTGTTTTGTGTTTATTATCAAACATAATAATCACTATAAATATCCCCAGCTTGTTTTAAACACAAGGGTTTATTTTTGGCATCATTCCTGAGACATCTTTAAGAGCCGTCTGCAGCCAACAAACCACAGAGGAGTTAACTTCCAGGTTGCCTATAAAATATTTAACTACTTGACCACTTTATTCAGCTCATATTTTTTCCAAAGGACAAGGTGCATTTTCAAAAAGTCCCACCGGCAGAAGCCACTCCCATCATTTATTACCACCACTGCTTCTTAGAGGTCTGACCCCCACAACTTCGTGTTTATAGTGTAAACTGTCAGAGGAGCAAAAAATACATGACCGGCTCAATAAAACGGATACAGATTTGGCCGTTCTGGGTGAAGTGTGTCAGGGAAATTAGTCAAGCCCTATTCCAAGTACAGCTAGTATCTCATTTGTATTACACAGGGAGCTCGGCCTGTTTTCAGACAGCGTGTATGCACAGCACTGGGCATATCTCAACACAGTGGCAGTTTTTAAAAACCATTCTAGTTTATAATTGGACACACTTTATCTGGTTTGTCGGTCCTGGTTGATAAACAACATCTAACTTTGTCACTTCAGTAAATAACATAATTCTGTTCAAAATATCAATTTTTTGTGCACGTCAACAAGAGATTGATACTATTTAAGGAACGTGACACTTGATTGTCTTGGTTGATTCCTGTGCCTGTAGGGGGAGCTGATCAATGTCAATATAATAGCCCAACAGGTAGAGAACAAATTCCAACATATTTCGAGACAAATCGCACCAACATGGCTCCCTGCATTAGTCCGAACCATCACTGATAAGACACAAGTTCACATCAGGCTAATTTATCAGTATTTTGACATTTGATAGTGACCAGTTAAGAGATTGACAGAAAATGTGAAGAGGGACAGAAACAGTACAAACACGCCCAGGGAGGTTGCAGATATGTGGCAGGCACTGTAATCACGGAGCTACCAGTGTGCTCCGTTTGTTGGTAAAGTCTGGAAATCCTTTGAGTTCTTTTCCCCGCACACTTTTCTGATTCTTAGATGCATAAAACTTCAACCAGGAATTTCTTTAACATTGCAAAACTAACAATCACACCCACTTCACACGGTTTAGAAACCTTTTTTCTTCGGAACCGTTCTTCACAAAGCTATTCGTCAGTTGCGTGAACAAACGAGGACAGCGCTATGAATGAACTGAAAGTGAAAAGAAGGCACCCTCACCCCCGTAAGTCTCACCCTTTTCTGGGATTACTGGCTTTTTTCTGCATCGTGAGTGTGGTGGTCATGTAAAGAGGCCAGCATAATTCATGATAGGGACTCGTCAAACTGAGAAATAGCTTCATAAACCGTCCTATGCCCACACATTTCAGAAACCTACAGATGTGACATTCAGGTGGGTTTCACACAGCGATTGGTCAGCTGTGTGAACCCTGAATTTTTTTTTTTTAAGTTTTTTTCATCCGTTACACAACTATCTCTGCCACCGACGTGTATCCATGGTGTATTTAAACAATTATCAGCACTATACGATGACCAATACTTCACCTCATCTTTGAGTGTGGCTGTCCAGAACAAGAATAAACACAACAGATTTTGTACACGACACTTCAACAAACTAGTCCGTTTAAAGCAAGCTGAGTCATTAGAGTTTTTGTTTCCGAACTATTTGTTCCTCTGTCTACAGGGTACAGTGGGACCAAAAACAAAAAAAAATTTATATATATAAACTGACCAGGCACAACAGTATGACCACCTGTGCAATTTAATGCAATCCAATGACCTGAATTCTGCTTTTACAAGGTTATAATTTCTCAGTTTTTGGGTTGAAGCAGAAAAGTGATAATTCAACTATATGTTTATTACTTTTGACAAAGTGGGTGGTGGAGTCATACTGAAGCATTATTAAAACAAGTGGTTCTAATGTTTTAAACACACACAATGTTGAATTCCTACCTCCTACCTCCAGTCCATAAACCCTAGAGAAGATAGGTGCTTGTTTTCTTCCGTCCTCCTCTTCTTTGGTCCTTTGGTCTTCAGATGGTGGCAGAGGTCATACACCTGAGGTAAAAGGCAAAGATGCTTTAAAAAAATGATTTAATGGGAGAATCAGTCATTCCAAAGGGGGGCGGGACAGCTATGAACAGTGGTAACTCAAACAAATATTTTCTTTTCTTTGCTAACATATCTTACGGTTTGATACAGTGCATGTGGACAAACACGCGCACGTCTCCCACAGACATCATATGATGAATCAGATGTAATATGGGGTGGAGTGTGCGGGGAGGACTAGTAAAAGAAAATAAAAAAGCCACTGATAGAAACTGACTGCTTCCTACTTTGGCTTCTTTGGAAAATAGCTTCTTTAACAGTCAGAGTTGGGAAAGCACGCACACACACACACACACGCACGCACACACACACACACACACACACACACATTCACACAGGTTGATTACTAACCTACAGTACAGAGGTCATGGTATGTACAGTTTTATTATTTCCACACTTCTCTAACATATTCAAAATACACATCAATCTAATAATGGCTGTATAAAACTATATGATGCTGAAGCGTGTGAGGGAAATATGAGATAAGGCAGGCAGGTCTGTAGATGGCAGAGCGGGATGGAGGCCATGTCAGGATTACAGAAAGTAGGGAACAAGCATAGATGTCAAATTATGTTAAAGACAAAGTTAGTGCAAACAGAGCTGGCTTTAAGAATTCACTTCACGGCCGTGAGGGCTCTTCCATGAGCGGGGAGCCATCGCAGTATGACAGAGCATAAGAAATATCCACTCACATGATGGTGGTATGCAACCCTGGCACACAGGGAATAACACAATGAGACAAAAAGAAAAACAACAACGATTCAGACTTTCTCTTCTCCAAAAACTTCAGTCACAAGCTTGGCCACAACCAGAGGCTGTAGACGATGTGTCAGCTTCCCAACTCGAGTCTCTCAGAGACTAAGAGGTGAGATAAAAAACAAAAAAGATTCAACAACACCTGAGCCTAGAAAGCATGAGACATTAACTAAGTGCAAGGACTCCTAAAGATTTAACCAAACAGGCTGTGCCCAAGACAGGGAAACCAAACCCAAGCCAGTTGAGCTTGTTAGGCCGGTCTGTCACAGGGGCGAGTCAGCACAGCAACACATCTAACTCTGTAATGACACACACACACACACACACACACACAAGCCCACTGGTATGACTGCCTCCCCACCCATGTGGTAGGTACAGCAGCAGCCTAACATTACAGCCCGGACACGTCCTGTTGTAACACGGGATAGTGACAGGATTAAATTGAAACACTGGGTGCGCCGCAGGGAGGATGATGAGGATGATAATGATGATTAACAGACCACTGAAGGGAGATCGTTTCAGTGCAAGAGGCTAAATCCAATAGCTCCACTGCGCTGCGTGAGCACTGGAGAGGCAGGTGATGTGCGTGAGAGCAGGTTAGGTTTTGGATGTCAGCCGGTGTTCTCGGCTATAATTAGCAGCTGAGTCTCCAGAAACGTACCCGCCGACCCCGCGCTCCCTCTCTCTCCCTCTCTCTCTCTCCCTCACCTGGCCGCCGCGCGCAGCCGAACACGTCAAACAGCGGCTGCAGCATCTGCCCCGAAAAACGCACAGTCTGCGTTTCGTTTCGTGCCGTGCGAAGCCAAAGCTGCGGCGAACTTTGGCTGCGTGTTACAACAGGGAATAAAAGTCGACGGGAGTTACCGAATAGTCCCCGTGACGTGGATAGTCCTCCCGTGACCCCGATCAGAACCGGGAGGGAGGGAGGAGGGACGGAGGCTATAGGTTGACACGAGCCTGCGCCGCCGTGGCAAACTCACATGTCACTTAAATCACATTTTACTTATTGGCGTCTTACGCTTTTCAGTCATTTTGGCAGCAGCCGAGTGGAGCAGTTACCTGTGCGCCGGTGTGTCACCTGTCCCGACTCGTCGCCTCCCACCTGACCAGCCTCCGCACTTCCTGGATTACTGCGTCCCACCCTGCCTACTTCTTCTACTTCTTCTTTTTCTTCTTCTATCCTCCCAGCTCTGGTCTCTTCGTGTCACGTCTCCTGTCGTGCCCACCTCGACACTCGGACTTTAACGACTCTCCGAAGTGTCCGTCGGCGTGTCGGTCCTCTCTCTCAGTGCGGACCGCCGGCTCTCTGGGCTGCTCTGACCCCCCTGTCTGCTGCCGCCGCTGGCCCACTCCGACTCCCTGCTCCTCCTTTCTGAGAACCAGGAAGCGGCTTGCCCTACTTACACCCAGTCGCGGATTGGCTCTGGCAGGGCAGGAGAAGAGACCGCCGGGGTGGGCAGGGCACAGGGGAGGGAGGGCCGGCAGGGAGAGGACGGAGGGGGTCCGGCTGTGGTGCGATAGGCCAGCAGCGACGTCTGTCGCCGCGTCGAAGGCGGAGGGAGGGGAGAGGTGGGAAAGTTTGGAGACCCCGGTCATCGTCCTCTCTCCAAGGTGCGTAGAGCAGCGAAAGCGGCCTGAAGTCGCCTCAATGCGTTTCCAGTCAAATTAGACTCCCCCAAATGGAAGCCCACCCCCTCCCCTGCCTCCCCCCTCCTCATGACTCAGCATTATTCCCACCTAAGCCATCGGGAGGTGATGGAGCGATGGGACGCAGCCTACAACAGGTGCCTGGACCGAGGCCGACAGATGATTCACGATAAACGGAACCAAATATGTTAAATGAAACTGTTTGAGGATGTGTCACATCCAGTGTGAGGGCAGAAAAGGGCAACACCAAAGCGCCGGGGACTTTTACCACGACTTCTGCGTGAATAGATTATGAGAGAAAGAGAGACAGACAGAGAAAAACACACATGATCTGGATTCGCGCACAGAACCAGTAGCCGCTGTGTGAGCATTTGTTTCCACACCGAGGAGACGGAGGCTCGTCTCGGCGCGAACACGCTCACACTTTGAACAGCTACGTGTGTGCGCGCTGTTTGAAGTGGTTGTGTGGATGGGAATCTCCTCGCTCTTTCTACCTTTAAATCTCATCCTCGTTTACTGTTGCTCCTGGAGTTAGTGTTGGTGGGTTTTCAAGACAGGGTGCAGGAAGTCTATATATAATTTTGCGGTGAGCTCAGCCAGCCCACCCATTACCACCTCCCCCCAACCTTAAATCTCTGCTTCTTCTGCGGTTATACCACCAGACAAAAGCTACATGTGCAATATATGTTCCAAAAATTCACCTTATTTCCCATGTTCGCTTTTGAAAAGCTGTGATTCTTAACCTTGGGGTCGAGACCCCTGCAAGATTCGTGTGAGTGGGCAGGAGCTGCTTCTCAGGAAATAAGGGGGAAAAAAACACACACAGATTGTGCTTATTTTTTTTGCTTCTTATTTTTAAATGGCTATTTAACTATAGTGGGAAATACTTTAAATATTTTACGTTCATAAAATAGCAATAATTTAAGGAAGAAAAAGTATTTTGCATACAGTATTTAAATAGCCCATTGCTATATAGTTACTATATTACCGCATTGTTATTACTGAAGGACTCAATTTAATGTTGGAACAAGTTCTCGTGCAGCAAATTAGATTATTGAATGTACTGTTGGGTAGTTGTACTTTTTAAACTATTTTTACAAACACAAATCTTAATCTGAAAGTGTGTGGCGGCAAAAAACCATATGTCTTCCTCTGAAAAGAAGACATTGATACTGTAAAAGTACGTCGAAGTTTTACTTTAAAAAGTATTTTAGCAGTTTGTTACACTAATTTTTAATTTTTTTCTGGTGAAATACCCTCGTACCCTAACAACTAATAAAGCAACAGGAATAATCTGACAGCATATAGGCATATGGGCAACATATGTTTCTTAAAAAAAAAGAGCAAAATGCAGAAAGACTCTTCATACTATTTGTAGATGATTTCATTGAGGGTTATATTAATCCAGTTGTTAAACTTTGAACTCTGTTGCTCTTATCACACAGTATAACAATAAAGTAGAATGAGGATTAAACTGTAGTGCTATATGTAATAATTGTGAGTTTTGGGGACCTAAAGCTCCCTGCAAGTTGTTTCTGGTGCAGCCTCAGAGTATAGACTTGAGTCTATTTCCGAGCCAGATTGGCAGGCAGCAATTGCAGTCTTGTTTATCCCCCCACCTCTATTCATGGCTGGTAATCCAGGCTGGACTGTCCTCAATATCGTTTACTTTGTCCTTTCTCTAAGTGGCAACCCCTCTTTACAATTATTGAACACACAGTTTAAATGCCTCTCCAGTTATCTTATGGTAAAGATACAGTTCAGCAATGTAAATAGTGGTATTGTGCAAGAGTCTTCTTCTTCCTGCTGAGTTGATCTCATTATTGAAGTGTCATCGCCATCTGGTGGGCACAGTGAAGCCAGCAGGCCTGAATCCTTGAGTGTTTGCTCAACTGAGGCCTATTCTGCCGATGATTAGAAATACAACACATTACCTCCTCCTTCCCAACCTGAAGCCTCGCAGCTTTCTGTCAATTAAAATGTCAGTAGTAGATACTAAACACTGTAGCCGAAATATCAAACTCCCAATTTCACCTTCTTACTGACACATCTATGCTTCTCTCTGTGAGCCCGAAGGGACTATTCAAACTGTGCATATAATAACACATATACATCCAATATACATCCTCTTAACTCATAGAAAAATAGTTCTCTCATTGCTGCCTACATGGCCTGAAGAGCTGATGAAATACCGCTCAGAGAATATTGAGAGAGGAAAGGGAAGGGGAAGCAGGTGTACCAGTGAGACTGTAATCTGTGCTCATGAGGGCAGATTTTCCTTTACTTATAGTCAAGAGCATGAGAGTTTTAAGTGTCCCCACATTCACAAGATAAACCCTGGATCTGAGTGTGCCTGCCCTCTGCTGAGAGACGAAGGATTAAGCCTGGGTAACCAGAAGCTGCAGAAGTAGGTAGAGACAGAGTAAAACTGTTCTTAATTATTCAACCTTGCACTGACACAAGTTATTATACGTAATTTTACCACACTCTAGTGTTAAGGTGATTTAAGTCCCAGATCCTCTGAAATCATATAATTCCAAGTTATCTGGGGCATGTCTAAATCGAGTTCTAAGTGGTGTTTAGGGTAATGATAATCCATTAAACATAAAATCAAATATGCAAATTAAAGCATTCAAATTTTAAAATAAATAACTTTGCATATGCCTCATAAAGATGTAAATGGGACCAGACTATAAGGGCAAAAAGGCCATTTGACTGGGTATTAGGGCATATGGCATATTGAATGTGCATGAGTATACGGACTGAGCAGTAATGTAAAACTGT
The DNA here is from genome assembly GCA_033026295.1 of Channa striata. Lineage (NCBI taxonomy): Eukaryota > Metazoa > Chordata > Actinopteri > Anabantiformes > Channidae > Channa > Channa striata. The sequence continues at coordinate 17,462,698 of CM065175.1, read as the reverse complement.
GTTCATAATATCAAACAACACACAGATTTTAAATCACTGTGCAGATGCCTGTGAGCTATTTTATGTCAGTGTGTTAGGAGCTGTTGTAACTGTGAACATTTACAATGACGTATAAAAATGCACATGGCATTAACTCTGCAGTTATTGACCCCAAGGCAATCAATGCACTAAACACCTGATCCAGCTGTCAGTCTGCAGGTGTCACCTCAGATGATGAAGCAGCAATACCATTGATGCATTAAGGAGAAAAGGGGGAACCAATTAGGTGTTGTCTCAATTGGGACAATAGATGTTGTCTCAATTAGGTCAATCAGTTTTTAAATTGACCTTCCTCCAGTCCAATCCCACTGACACAATTTGGGGCATTAAGAAGTAAAAAAGAATGCCCAAAACTGTTAAGGACTACATGGGGTCATTGGGATTTGTTTTGGGCATGTACTGATTGTACTACCAGAAGTCAAGATTGCAGATGTTGAGGATAGCTACAAGTACCTTTGGATCCTGCAGACAAATGGTGACCTCACAGAGGCCGCAAGGAAAACAGCAACCACTAAGTACCTCCAAAGAGTAAGGAAAGTCAGCTGAATGGGAAGAACAAATTCCCAGTCAATTCCTATGCCTTCCTGGGCATCAGGTACCCCTGGGACTGGTATAATATGCTGGCTTAAAGAGGAGATGGAAGCCACTGACATTAAGATGAGGACTTATATTCTATGGAGGGTTTCATCTCAAATCCAGCATAATGAGACTGTACATTAAGCGGAAGTAAGGAGTCCAAGGATTAATGAGCATCAGAGCCACTATCCAGGATGAAACAACTAAGCTCCATGAATACTCTAGGAAGATGGCCCCAAGTGATGATGGGCTTAGTGAATACGTCAGGCAGCAGAAACCAGAGGAACAAGGGAACAAAGAGCAGGAATCCTAATGGAAGGACAAACCCCTGCACGGTGGTATCACAGTCAGATAAAGGAATTGACCGATATCAAAAAATCTTACCAGTGGCTGGACAAAGCTGGACTGAAAGACAGCACAGAGGCACTAATTCTAGCAGCACAGGAGCAGGATCTGATTACAAGATTAATAGCGGCCAGGGTCTACCATATCAGACAGGATCCCAGGTGCAGGGTGTGCAAAGATGCTCCTGAGACAATCCAGCACATAACAGCAGCATTAGCAGGAAGGGCGTACATGGAACGGCATAACCAAGTGGCTGGCATAGTGTAAAGAAACATCTGTGCAGAGTACGGCTGGAAGTCCTAATTTCAAAATGGGACACACTTCCAAAGGTGGTTGAGAATGGCAAAGTTAAGATCCTGTGGGATTTCCAGATACTGGCTGAGAAACGGGTAATGGCCAACCAACCCGACATAGTAGTCGTGGACAAACAAGAGAACAATGCTGTAGTGATAGATGTAGCAATCCAAAGCAAAAGCAACATCAGGAAGAAGGAACACGAGAAGCTCGAGATATACCAAGGGCTGAGAGAAGAGTTAGAAAGGATGTGGAAGGTGAAGGCAAGTGGTACCTGTGGTGATAGGAACACTGGGGGGCTGTGACCCCCAAACTAGGAGAGTGGCTCCAGCAGATCCAGGAACACCATCTGAGAACTCTGTCCAAGAGTGCAGTGCTAGGAACATACTGCACATGACCCTCAGGCTCCCAGGACCAGATCTTGAAGGAAAAAATGTATATGTGTGTGTGTGTGTGTGTGTGTGTGTGTATGTATATATATATATACATATATATATACATATATATATTTTCAAAAGCCCTTTCATATGTTGTCTTTTACTTCTCAACTCGCTTAACAATATGATATCTAAATCCACTTTATTCTTGCATCCAGATATACACCATCATCATCTTCATCACTGATGAAGGTCAAGATTATCATTATTATCACACTCAGAACTGATTGATGCCACACCCAGTATCATCATTCCAACAGAATTTTTAGCCATTCTTCTGTTCAAAAGCTAAAGCTGTGATGAATAAAAATCATTTGGTCCTTAAATATATAGTCTAGGCAACATGGTATCGGGTTTAAGACATAAATGCCTTGTTGCTACCCACACAAAACATCAAACATCACTAAAAATGGTGCTGAAACAGTGTAGGGCGACACAACATGGAGACCTCCAACGGGAACGTGAAGCTGATGGCAGCAGAGAGCAAAGTGTCAGGCAAACTAAGAGAAAGGGGGGAATTCTGTGAGCAGCAAAGTAACATTTAGAGGCCAAAGCTGTAAAATCACACGAAAGGCAGCAAAACAGGCAACTGATAAAAGACAGAGATGCAGAAGAGGGGGGACGCCTATAACAGATTCACAGAGAGGCCCGCATTTACAGTAGCCGCATGGTTCAAAGATCAGGTGAGCCACAGTGCACAGCAGAGCAGAATTGTGTCACACACACACACACCCACAAAAAAAAAAACACATTGTGTAAAACACATTTTACAGAAGTTATCAGATTGAACATGTAACTTTGAAAGTTTTGTTTTGTTCAAAAACTAAACACCACACATCTGGGATAACAAAACTACCAGTGGACTGCTCCTAGTTAATAAAATTCAAATGAGTATTGACTTTACAGTGACATCTTAAACTCTATATCCTTGTAATTATTATTGTCATGATGAGAAAATATTACACTTTGGTGAAAAATGGGAGGCAAGAGGGAGTTGAAGCTGGAAACCAAGAAGTGCCTGCATTCTGAAATTCCTCCCTAAAGCAGGACAATGATTGTTTTCTCATATTTATTATTATTGTAATTCCCTGTTGAATTATCAGGAAATCTATCAGGAGCCTCAAATGTTTCACATGTATTGCTGCTTTTATTGAACATATACAATAGTTTTCTTTCAACTCTCCAGCATTACTTCCAGCTTATCTTCTATTTTCTGTGTATTCTACTATTGTTTCCACTTCAGCTCCCCTGCTTGCTCCAACAATCACTAACACACATTTGTATGTATACACTTGGATGTTTTTTTTTTACTCTACCCCCGCCTGCATCACCAACATACTTATAAAGTCTTTCTCCTTGATCAACGGCTTGATTGAGGTACACATGAACACCTAATGTTCGAAGACAATCACATCCTAGAGAAAATACAAACAAGATGTATCGCCCAAGTGAGACCATTGTCTGGCGCAGACTCTGACACAACTCTGTACATCCACAGCTCTGCTAACCAGGACTGGCCACAATTCAAATTCCAGCATTTTTCGAGTTTTTCTTCCTACATGTTAGCTGGCAGTTTGTGTCTAAGTCCCTCTGAGTCTTTTCTTGAGAGTGCTAGCTGAGAGTCTTTTTTTCCACCTTTAGGGGAGGTGGTGTTGGCAGGGGATGCTGTATGTGCTGACTGGGTGGGTGTAGTGGTGGAAGCTGGGGTTGACTGGACAGGGGCAGAGGGTTTATTGAGTTTTGAGGAATGGACAGGGGCAGCTGTAGTGGTTGTCATTTGTTTAGGGGGCTGAGAAGAAGCACCACCTGGAGAGGTGGTGGAAGTGGTGGTGGTAGCAAGAGAGGAGGGGTTGGTGGAACTGGGGTTTGGGCACAAAGAGGTTGTCGATGGCATTGGTTTGGTGGAGCGACTGGAGCCTGAAGTGGTGCTTGGAGTAAGAGCAGGAGAACTAGGGCATGAAGTTGTTGGGGCAGGGAATGTAATTTGTGTTGGAGTTAGAGGTGAAGCTGGTTTTGGGATCTGGGCTGAGATGGGGGTCTTGGCTGAGCTTGAAACAGAAGGCTGGAGACAGGGGGTCTGACTCTGAGATTTACTCAGAGAAGGAACTGATGTAACAGGGATAGGAGAGGAGGAAGAGGCAGGGGTTACGGGTGTGAAGGTTTGGGTAGGAATTTGGGAGGTGCGTGTACGGGTCATCTGGGTGGGAGCTGGTATTGGAGAGGGGATAAGGGTCATTGAAGGAATGGGACCAGACAGTGGAGAAGCACATGGGGGTGTATTGGATGCCTTGGCTCTGGGGCTCTGTGGGTGTGGTGGGGAAGATGCGAGCAAGGAAGAAGGAGGAGAAGAGGAAGTAATAGATGTTCTGGGTCCATAAGATTGAGGTAGGGGAACAGGGGTGGAAACAGAGGATGGAGGCGGTGTGGAAGAGGGAGAGGGGGAGGATGAACGGGGAGAAGGTGCAGGGCTTGGTTTGGGACGAGAAGTTGAAGAGAGTGACAACGGGCTTGTTCCTGAAGGTGGAGTGGAGCAGGGAGGAGGAGAGGAAGAGCGAGATGGGGTCATGGGGATTGGTTTTGGCCGAGGGGTTTGGGAGTGGACGGGGGTTGGAGAAGAGGGGGTGGGTGCAGGTGAAGAGGTGGCAGAGGAGAGTGGGGTTTGCTTTGGAGGAGAGGAAGATGGCATAGAAGCTACAGAAGGAATGTGTGCAGGGGCAGGTGAGGGTACAGAGGCAGTGTGAGGTGCAGATTGTGTGTATGTGGCTGCAGGGATAGCCTGTGCTGTACTGGGCTGAATGGAAACTGCAGCCGGTGCTTGTGTTTGTGCATTAAATGTCAGATTTGCTACCAGCTGTACTTGAGCGTTGGAGGTCAGAATGCCTGCACTGCCTCCCCTGGCTAATTGCCCTGCTAGGAAAGGAGCCGCCAACAAATTACCACCAGAGGCTTTTCGATGGAGAGGCGGGTACGGCTGCACTCCAGCCCACGAGCGGTGAGGCAGAGTGGGTTGAGAGGCCGACAGCAATCTGGCCTCCTGTGTGAGTCTGCCCAGTGCTGGCAGACCCTGAGAGCCATTTCCTGCATGACGTAGCAGAGCTTCTTTTGCCCCCTGCTGGGCCATCATAGATGTGGTGCTATCTGACGGTGCACCAGGAACAACTGGTTGGTTGGTGTTCTTGTTCAGGGGTGGAGTTGGTGGTCCAACCCCTGTTGGTGTTCCAAGTGGCCCAGCAATAACTGAAGGTTGATCAGCCAGGAAGCGGAGACTATAATGAAGAGTTCTTCCTTGTTGGACAGAAGTTGGGACAGAAGAGGCAGGAGCGGGTGGAGTATTAGCAATAGGTGGTGATGTGACCCCACCTGGAGGCCCTATGGTTGATGGGGAGGCAGGAAACCCTCTTGGGGACAAACCGCCCATCCCTCCTATCCCTCCCATTGCCATCATCCCAATGAGGGAGCTCACAGAGGGGCGCAGTGGCTGTAAGACGGGAGCACGAGGAGGTGACAGTGGGAAGGTGGAGGAGGGAGAGGGGGATACAAGGGGAGAGGGCAGGAAAAAAGCCCCTCCAAGTGCATGCTGTTGCTGCAACTGCTGAAGCTGCTGCTGTTGTTGCTGCTGTTGGTGCATGAGAGCAATGGCTACATTGCTAGTGGCAGCTGCCGTCTGCAGGGGAGCGTGGACCAGTGGTGCCCAGATTACCGGGCGTGGACGAGGAGACACGGTGCCGCTTCCTCCCATGACTCCACTACGCCCTGCAGCAGCTGCAGCAATAGCATCCTGCATGGCCGGCATGCTGTCATGTTTGACAATCTGCTGCACTAGCATGCTGTCACAAGAACCCAGACCCCCTGCTGCCAACCCTCCCCCTGCTCCAGGACCCCCTCCACCCCGGCCTCCTCCACGACCCATACTGCCCCCCAACGAACCACCCTGGGATGACTTGCGCAGGAGCATGGAGTTTTTCCTGCCTGTAAAGGAGAAAGAGGAGATTTTCTGAGATATGGAGTGTGAAAATAAGCTCCAAGAATAAAAGGTGTGAAAGTTTTACTTTGTCTACTGAATAAAAAGTAGACAGCTTGAGTTTTAGCCTCAAGGGTTTTTAGTTCTTCACTGAGAACATTGCTCATCCTTTATTATTTCAGCTTTTATTTCTCTCAGCCTGTTTTCAAAGATGAGTTCTGACCTTTTAGCAAAGGACCTGCCTGACAAAGCGCCTTTGTAAATTTAACAGAATTGGTTGGATAATTGCAAGTGTTTGGCAAGGTCAGTGTGGAATCAAGCTGAATGGAAAATTGCAAGTCACTGCACAGATAAAATGGTGAGAGAAATGTATGCTGCAATCTGAAATCCACACATTACCGATGCGATCCAGTCTGTCAACAGCGACAGTTTCGAAGGCACGCCGCATCATTGGATGTTCCTCCAGCACCTCATTAAAGCTGTCTACACTGAGAGAGTACAGACGACAATATGTGTCTGCACGAACGCTGGCTGTCCTCCGTCCACGGGTCAACAAACAAATCTCTAAAGAAAAGAGTTAAAGAAAAGGTGTGAGATAAATTCACCCTATAGTATAAATTTTTGCACAAACAATCACGTTCATCTGTTATATTTCTCAGACCCTTTCTAGACAACTAACACTACCTAGACCAGTGGTTCTCAATCCTGGTCTCCAAGGACCCCCTGCTTATTTTCCAACCACCCACTACTGATTACCTTGATCATGTGTGTTCAGTCAATTAGAAACTGGAAGATACCAACCAGAGTGAATTGGTGTCTTCCAGCTACTGATTGAATAAACATACCTGATCCTGGTAATTAGCATTAAGGCAATCAAAACAAGCAGAGCAGGTGTCCTGACAACCAGGTTTAAAAACCGCTGACCCACACAAGTGCATGTCTCTACCTCCAAAGTAAGACCCGTCACTCAGTTTGGTTTCCTTGTTTCCACGGGTCAGCACACTGACTCGTCCATGTTGGATAAAGTACATCTTCCTTCCAACTGTTCCCTCACGGATGATGAAGTCTGCAGGCTGAAACACTTCAAATCGGAGCTTGGTCAACACAGCGGTCACAAAATTGGGATCAGCGTTGGCAAACAGTGGCATGTTAGCCACCAGGCTGCGGCAGTTAAAGCTGACTATCTCCTGAAGAAGAGAGAAGGGAATTCAGAGAGTCTGAAAGCATCATTTCTGGTTTGTATGGTAAAACAGTGTGTGGTTGTGAATGTATTACTTACCTCTTTAAGTGGCTCGCTGAGTTCTCCCAGGATGTTCTCTTCATCAAACATCTTCCCCTGGAATCTGTGCTCATAGTACTCGTGGATCTTTTGCCGAACATCTGCTGGAAGCTTATGGAACGACATGTACTGCTCCACCTGCTTGTACTGCAGTAACACACATACACACTGGTTAGGGATGTGCACACAAACACACAAGAGCAGCAGCATTACAGATACATCTCACAGATCCAGTTCTGCATCCATGACTAGATTCTCTGGTGCAGATGGGTAGTGATCACCACATTACTTTGGCATTTTAAAACTACCTGTTTTTACTTGTAGGCTATGTGAACAAGTAATTAACAAAGAAAAGTAAAGAGACATGTTTAATCTTTGGCAAACTGATCACCAAAATCAGTTCATGCTTGAGTCCTGGTGGATTCTTGTGCCAGAAATTCCAAAAAGCAGTTTCTGTGATATCGCATTTTCAAGAATGAAAAAGATGTATAGTCACAATGACCTTGGTATTGACTTCTGACCAAAATACAAAGAAATGTATTTTTAAATTGATGTTTGTTGGAAATTTAAAGAAATTCTCTCAAGTCTTTCGACATATGTGAAGTTACAGTGCCCTTGACCTTGGACTTTAAGCCCAAAGATGGAATCAGTCCAAAAAGAGACATTTGTGCCAAGTTTGAAAATTTTTTGAGCAAAACGGACAAAAGCTTTCACGAGAAAGCTATAATTGGCTTAAATATTGACCTAATGTAATGTTAAATGTATATCCCCCATTTTATCAGTTCTTCCTTGCATCCTGTTGGACGTTTGACTATTTTAAAGAAAATCTTTTTAAGCTTTACTGTGACATCATGTTTATAATAATGAGATGAGTGGAAGGGACAGATGTGGGGTCACAGCAACTGTGACTGTTGACCTTTAACCCCTGAAATCTAATCAATGCATTGTTGAACCCAAATGAACGTTTGTGCCAGATCTGAAGAAGGTCCCTGGTGGCAGGAGAGAATGAGACTGACAAATTAATGGTCCTGGTCAGGCATAAAAATGAGCGGCCTTGGATTTAGTTAATTATTTAGCTAATAATCAGTGTTAATGGTGATGTATATACTTGAATGGCCATGCAAATTCTACAGTTACAAAAACCCAGAGATTCATGGACAATAAAAATAAATCAAATTTATTGGTTTAATTAAAAGATGTATAGATAGAACTGTGGATGCAGGCACTGATGGATAAGTGTCATGTTTCACCTTTTCCTGGTACTGTCGTCGAGAGGAGTCCAGCGACTGGATGAGAGCGGTTGCGTGGCCGATGAACATTGCGTAGCAGGTGGCGCCTACGATCATACTGAGCATGGTGAGCCATACATCAGTCATTCCCTCTGGAGCCTGGGCACCATACCCAATACACAACATGTGGCTCATGGCTTTGAATAGTGCATACGAGTACTGCACACCCCATGTGTCATTCTGTGAGTGGGAGAAAGACGGAAAGAACAACAAGGGTGACGGGCAGAGTAGAAAAAGTTTAAAGTGTTAATTACCAAGGCACTTCCATACTGAACTGTTCTTTTTTTAGTCAGGTTACAGGAGCTGTTTCCCCCTCAGAGGCGCTCACTTCTAAAATACACCTCAGATCACAACATGTGGGAGCAGAGCAATTTAACTGTCAAAACCTGCTCTGCTTCACAACACAGTGGATACAGGATGTATAAAACCACACAGACAATACAAGGGGCACCAACATGCATTATTAAATAAACGTTCTGAGCAATACAAATAAAAGGACCAGCCTGTGAGTGTGTGTGTGAATTGTGTGTAAGTGTGTATGTGTGTGTGTGTGCCATTTTGTTTTAAGTTGTGTGTGATTCCAATTATACTCAGATATTAATGGTCCAATGGATGCAGGGACTTTCTCTGGGGAAAAGCCCAGCATCACCCTGCTTAGCAACAGTCACCTAGGCAACCGACACATGACTCAGCTGTTCATACAGCTGTGTATCTGTGTGCTTTCATCTTTGTCCATGTCCGTATCCCTACACGCACGTGTTGAAATCTACAGCAGACCCCTCGGCATGTGCTCACATCTTGATCTCTGCTGAGGCTTTTGAGTGGAGACAATTTGTATTTTTTACGGTGAAGATTGTCAGTCCTATTGCAGTGGACATGTTGCTGCATGAGCTAATTACAGATAAGGAGCAAACAATGTCATATCTGATAAACAGCCTCACCCAAAAAACACCAGGCTTTCAGTATGTACACTTTGCTTTTATCTGACATGTATGTTGTGCATACTGAGATAGCGCTTTATGGGTTTTAGTTAACAGAAGCTGAACATCACATCCCTTTTATTTTCTCAGGACAATAAAAATCATTCATGAAACATATTAAAAACAACAGTCACATGTGCAGGAGGCAGGTTAGAAACTCACCACCATGAGGTTCTTGGAAACCCAACAGTCTGGAGGAAAGTCCTGCAGCATTGGGACCAGGAACTGGAGACAGCCGTCCCAGTGGCACAGCAGCAACATCATACCGATCAGGTTTACAATCCTCACCATGGCGCTGGCAAGGTCATAGGTCATATGGAAGATCTGGGGATGAGGGGAGAGATGTAAGAAGGAAGATAACTGAAAGCACAACTAGAGAAAGTCCAGGCACATGTACAAAATGCTTCTTCTTGCTCATTTGTACGATGTTAATAAAATGGAAGTTGTGGGACAAAGGGTGATGAGTTTGGGGTGGAACAATAATAAGTGAAGTGCTTTTTAGTTATTAGTCATAGGTTAAATAATAATTGTGTTTCGAAAAACATCTTTCACACAAACTCCACTCTGCTGGGCTTTACTCTGTGTTTCAAGCCCTTGTTTTCAGGCTTCTGATTCTCACCTCTTCCCACTGGTGGATGTAGCGGATGAGTCTGGACAGGCGGAGAAGCCGAAGCAGGCTCAGGATTTTGGTGAAGCGGACAATTCGCAGCGCCCTGGCAGTCCTGTAGACCTCCGAGTCCAGACTGTCCACCATCAGGAATATGTAATCCACCGGAATGGATGACACAAAATCTACGAGGAACCAGCTCCTCAGGTAGTTTTGGCGGATCGCCCTGAGTTAGAGTAGGGCAGGAAAAGCAGTGACGTGTCATTTGGCAACTAGCTCTGTGGAAGTAACGCCAACATTTGCCTGGCACAAAGTGATCCTCATCAACATGCAACAAGAACAAAACTGGAATATAAACAAAGCTCTGCCGCTGGCCACTCATCACCTTTTCACATCTCACACATTCAGTTTCAGCAGACTGCCAGAAGAGCAGATTTAAATTCATGGTGAATGAGCTGCATTATTGATATTCCAAATAATGCACTCACAATGCCTCAGTCATTGACAAACAAAAACTCCTTCTGACCTGGGGTCCAGCAATATCTCAGTGCTGTCTTCCTTGACGATCCCTGTCCTGAAGTTGAGAACCAAGTCAACCATGAAGAGTGTGTCAGAGACCACATTGAAGATGATCCATGAGGGAGTGTTCTCGTCTCTGAAAAAAGTGATGCCCACTGGCAGGATGATTAAGTTCCCCATCATCAACAGTAACATCAACAGGTCCCAGTAGAATCTAGGAGAGAAACACAGAGTTATTCAGCTGTGATCTATTGCTTTCTTAGTGTGAACATGTGCTCAGGCTTCCACTGTAAAAACATACTGAACATCTTTGGACTATTCGTAGGCTTTTTTTTCCACAAAAGACATTTTTACATTTTATAGTGACAATATTTTGGCTACAAATAACTATTAGGGCTGAATTACCTGTAGCAGTTCTGTTATTGATACATTCTGTTTGGCATGTAACAAATCCATATTCAAATGAAAGCTAAGCAGGATTCAGTAAAATAAATATGTTTACACTGTGTGTAATATGAAAAGGTGTACACTTGATAAAGTTCTAAAACAGAGACCAAAATGTTGTCATTAACATCACAGTCCAAGTAAAACAGTGTATGGGAGCGGTTTCGATTTATAGAGTAAACTGCAACTAAAATCTAAAAAAAATTGAATCTAAATGTAATATAAATAGAGAATATAACAGTTAATTTTTAAAACCATCTTAATGTCAATGAAACAATTATACAAATAAAATGACAAAAAAGCTTTAAACTATAAAAAAGGAGGAGTTGAAGTTAAGTCATCAGTCCAGTTCGGCAGAGCAAGGAGGCTGTTTATCCCAGGTTAGTCCCTATGGTATTTGACATGGTGTGTCTCTGTTTACCAGCGATTCACCCAATGATTATTTTCAGTGTGTGGGCATTTATGGAGATAAGAAAAGGACAGAGCCAACACATAGTTAGTACAACAAGAAAATGGTGCCTGAACAAAAGCAAAACATCTTGGAGGTCTGAGGCAAACCAGGATCATTATCAGTGATTTGATGATACATATAAGTAGCTGAGAAGCACATGACCTGGATCAGTGAGTCTCAGTAAAGATTGGATTGGTTTCCGATGATGTTCCCATGTCAAATTTGTGGTTATGGCACACTATGACAACCTTCCCAGAGTGGGAAAACCTATACAGCTTTGGACGTTAATATTCAAAATGTACCTTTCTGTGCATCACACTGCAGCTTTAGAAAGCTACTATCATTTACCCCTTCACAAAAAAACAGGAAGATCATTGTCAATTTGGTTTATTATAGCTGTCTTTGATTTAAGGATACTTTATTTTGTGTGACAATTCATTGTCAAAACCTCGTTGGCATGGCTAAATTATTTTTTGTGTGCATACGAACAATGGGTACTCAGTAAGACAGCAGAGGCTTATAATAAATCACAACCATCCTCAGTCTTATCAGTAAAGTAAAAATGTCGGCTGTGAAAAAGCCTTTTGTATGCGCTACTCACTATAGTTATAACGTAGCCTCCACATTCATGCACATAAAGCTTATTTGATTAATTTGGGAGAGTGATAAGAGAATAGCAAGGCTGTCGCCCCCAGTCATTCTCCTGCAGTCTAAAGATGACAGAACTAAAACATACTGTATGTTAATCTTACTTCCCCATGCTGAACACCTTAAAACAGACTGAAAAGGAAATGATTCAATGTAGTATCTCACTTCCATAATGGTCTAAATCCAAACTCTACTTTGTGCACAGGTCTTGTCTTGATGAAAAAATCATTTGCTAGTGTGCAAACTCATTTTCAGACCTTTCTCTGCGTCTGACATTGACACCTTTTGTCTGCAGTCTGAAGGCATGTACACTTTTATTACACCTTTAAACGCAGCCTTCTCTCTGTTACATCCCCTGAGCCAAATAACACGTTTGATAACTGGAGGATCATCCTAGACAGTAGCAAGTGCAAATTCCTTTGGGACATTAAACTCGTGGTTTTTGCCTTTGCAGATGTTTTGTCAACATAAAATACATGAATCTCTGACCTGAACTGAAAATTAAGCTGGAAAAAGGAGATGGAGACGGAGAAAGGGAGGCAAATTATCAGTAACCTTGGGAGGCCTCATTGTCCTCGTGTTCATGCTGGAGGGTGTTATTGACTTCACATTAAAATTCCGAGGCTACCAAACACTGGGATACTGTGAGTGATTAAAGTTTGACAGAAGAGGAGATCCAATCATCTGGAGACGAATTCTGTCATCTCTCTGTCTTGTTCATCCTAATCCCTTTATCCATCGTCTTATCAATGACTTTCTTCTTCTTATATCCCCTCTCTTACTCCCTGTAACACACTCTCTCTCCTTCCGCTGAGGAACTACTGGAGCTCTGTGGTCGATCGCTATTGAGCACTAATTTAGTAACACAACCTCATGGTGTGATGCTACCACTAGACTGATAAAGATTAAATATGAGTCATCACTCTGCTAAAGACACACGCTGACTTTGTCACTTCTGCTGATAGGTGTATCACTTATAATCACCGGCAATAAATACAAGTATTGTTTACTGCAGTTCTGGAGCTGTTAGACGGATGACAGAGATGTATTCCTGACCTTGAGGACATGCTTTGTTAGCTCTGATTACAGGGAACAATTCAACAAATCACATCATAGTACAATGGTTGTTTATATCTGCCAGCGCTATTCATTTATTAAACATGATTTAAAATCCAATATTTAATGACCCGATACAGCTTTGAGAAGCTGTAATAATTTTATTATGACGCACAGCTTTTACTTTAGCTGTTGTAGTAGAGCTGAAGCTATTAAGAGGTTTAGGGCTGTATTTTAAGAATATTTCATTGTACATTATTTTCATGATAAATCAGTTGTTTTATCTGTTAAATTTTCCATAGGCAAGTGTGGTGTCTTTAAATGTTTTTTTAGCTGACTAACAACAGAAACCTTAGTTATTCAAGAACTGAGAAACCAAATATTCACTTAAGATGCCAGAATAATTTTTTAAAAATTTTACTTAAAATGATTAACCATTTATCAAAACAGTCTCTGTTTGTTGACTAATTAATAACTTGACTAAGTTCTGCTTTAAAATGGACAGTTGATCAAAAGCAAATCTGCTACTCAAATAATAATTTTATGACAAGCAGTTTCCAGCTTTTCATATTTTATATTTTTCATCAAAATCAATATTTTCATAGTTTTCTTATCTTCTACAATATAAATCGAGATAGTTTTTGGACCTTTGCTTGGAGAAATTATGTTGTTTATTATTTTACTCCAAAGTGATATTGATTAATCAGTAAAATAATGGAACATGGTGTTTTAATGTAGCATTTAATTAATAATCAGTTGCAGCTGTAAATTTGGGGAGTTGGAGGGAGAGCTCACATCTGACCTAATGTTTGCATCTATAACATTTTTGTTTGCTGAACAGGCTGGACGACACTGCCCATGTCACTGCCCATTAACCAGCTTCTGATTCTGTCTTTCTCACTTTGAACCTGCAGCGGATTGAAACTCGGTTTAACACCAAGCAAAAGAGAACAACCGATGAGATGTCACATCCAAACTGAAAGCGATCTGAGGCTTTGTCTTGTCGGGCTAAATACCTGACATCTACGTGGTTTTTGATCTCCCAGCTGTGCACTGATGCAACACTGGCTCATGTATTGTTGCGGTTTGTGTTGGTTTACATGTAGGCGGCCTGTGTGCACTATTGAACTGCACACACACATAGTTTAATACACACACACACACCTAGGAATTGCAAATGCAATCAAAGCTGTTCCTCACAGCCTCATCAGTATTCCATTTTGAGCATGAACAGGTGCTGGAGGAGAACTGACCTGCATCTACCTGCTCAGCTGTTGTCAAACCAAACACTAATTCTACTGTAACTGAGGCCAAGTGTTTCCTGAGCTGCCTGTGATTGGTTCCCTGTTTGCATTAGGCCAGATGTCACTTCTGAGCAAGTTTCCACCCATCATTCTGCCAGACATCCAAACAAGCACAACTGTGTGTGTAAAGCCACCAACTCTCTTTCAACGCGACTCATCTCTGTTGACAGTCAAATCATCCATCCTCTCGTTTCCCTCTTAGTTTTTATGCCTCTCGTCGTGCAAGAGGATGAACCGTCTTCACCTCTTCTGGCTCTCATTACGTATTCTTACAGGTGCAGCAGCTACACATCTTTTCTTAATGAGGCTAAGGGTGTGAGAGCTTATCAGCAGACTCAATAATAAAACACTGCACACACAAGCATCCATATTACTGCACATGCACGCCCAGAGGCTCTTGTGTTCAAGGTCAACAACAGGACAAAGAACACATGAAGGGGCTTTAGAGGTAATCTATCTTTCCTTCTCTCCGGCTCAGGCCTCGCAAAGTCCATCTTCAGACGCTGCTCCAGACCACGGGTACTTAACTGGAAAGTTAGATGACTGAATTATGCATAATGCATACTCAAGTTGCATAATTTAGGACGTCATACATAATTGATGAAAATTCAATTGTGATTCTCCAACAGGATAATTAGGCCTTTAACATCTTTAGATATCTTGCATGAATACAAATAGGTGTAAGAGCAGACTGAGATTCAGTGAGGGTTTTCATATCCACACTCCTGTGTCCACCTTTCCTTTCATTAGTCACTGGCCTGATTCACTACGTCACCTGTGAGCAGATTGATTTGTGGGTGATCATCGAATTGACAGATAACACAAAACAGCCCATACGCGTGTGTGTGTGTGTGGGTGTGTGTGTGGCTGATGAGACAAAAGTGGGCCAGGAGCCTTGGGGATCAAGTCATCCATTGTTGCTGCAGTGTGTCTGGAGATTATGAATGCCATCTCTCCCTCTGCTGTCCACCTGCACAATTAAATAGTGTATTTATGGAAATTGTCTAACAGCCGAGGACTAGGATGCATCGCATTTCAGCTAGAGAATAATTACACGAATTGCAAGTAAGAGTGTGTGTATGCATCTGTGTGTGTGAGGCACGCTGACACTCATTAAATAGTCCTCCCACACTTGCCTCCATTCATGAAACCTGAGAAAATAATGTTTTTTTATTGATTAATCTACATGTGTCAGAAACTAATAAAAAAGGCCAATTCTTATTTAAATTGTTTTCTCTGATCCTTTCTGTGTTTTATTGAACTGCACCCATCACTCGTATGATCTGCTTTAATATTTTCAGTCATCAAATGTTGTTTTTTGAAATGTGCTAAATAAATATACTGTTTAAATTGACTCAACAGTTTCTTAAAGCTCAATTTGTTGTCTAGTCTAACAGGTTTTGAACTCAAATATATTTTATTTAAAATGATATAAAAAAATTGGTTTACAAATTACACATGCTCAGACAAAGGAATTTCCAACATTTTTGCTTAGCAGTAACAGAACAATTAACTTAACAATTAACTCAAGAAGTAAATGTTTTGTTGACTGACTACTCCAATTATTGACTGATTCATTTAGAAGGATTTACGATTTTGTTCTTTGTCTTTTACCAGAGAAAACCGAAAATTACCTACTGCAAGAGTCATTTTCTCCTTAGGTGTTATTGATTGATGTGCTCTTGCTCATCGAGTAAAAGAATCAAACCTCATTCGTGAAGTCACCAGCAGGGAGTGCTTTGTGGGTTCGTCTACTGTTCACATGGAAATGTACTTAAAATTTTGCCTAATTGACATGGAAGGCACCTCTCACTTCTACCCGCCACACACCTCATGGCTAAATTTGTCCTCTTCATTTGCATCTCCTCACCACAGTCTCCCTCTAAGCAAATGGTAAAAAACTGGCTACAAGCGGTCTCCATTTGTAAAAATCATTCGTTTTCACAAATGGAGACCAGCCATTGCTGGGTAGGGTCTATCCTGGAGCACTCGTCCCCTGCACGCTGCCCTTTCCATAAAAATCCCTCCCTCTGCCTTCGTCATGTCTCCTAGGACTTTTCATCCACTCCCTTTTATATTGTACCCCTTAACCTTTCACACATCCTCTCCTTTTATTTCCTTCAGAGATTCAGTCTTCCATTGCATCCTTTGTGTCTCTTCTAACCCTTACATCATCTCCCATAGTCCACAGTTGTGTCTCTGGTAATATATATTTAGCCTCGTGCATGTCTTTCTCTCCTCCTAGTTGTCCTCCTCCCCATTTCCCCTGACAGCAGCTGAAGAGGCTGCTGAATGTATGATCTCTTCCTCTTCCCCTGTTCCTCCCTCTGTGTAAGTGTCTATCATAAGGAGTCAAGTGTTTCAGCCTACTTTGATCAACTTTTCTACCAAAAGAACATTAGGTTTCCTTTATGTGCTACAAGTGGCTTTTATTTTGCAAGCCACCCTCAGTGTGACTAGCTGCATGCTGTGGACGTTGTGTGTCTCTGTGACTGCATACCTGAAGTCACTGTAGGGGTGTATGATCCACGCCCCTGCTGATTTCAGTCTTTCCTGCTCCAATGCCACAGCTTTGTGGGATCCAAACATGCGCAGGCTGAACTTGTTGACCCCCGGCTGAAGCATGGCCCCAAACTGTCTTTGGATGAAGGTGCTCTGGTTGGAGTTGCTGTAGTCCTCTCCATCCAGCCCCATGCCAAACCCACCCAGCCCGGACTGACCCATCATCTCAGGGGTCCCTGCTGTGGTGTTGCACGCCGTGGTGGTGGTGGTCTCTGGGCCGGTCGCCACCACCATGACCCCAGTCCCAGTGGAGGAAGTGGAGGCCAGAGCAGCTCGGGAGGTGGCAAAGCCCACCGAGCGTGGAGGAGGATGGCCTGTGGCAGTGGAGGAGGAGGAGGGGGGAGGTGGCAGGGGCACTGGGGTGGTGGGCGTGCCTGCTGTGCGGAAAGGGAGGCCGTCCCTAGTGGAGGAGCTCATGATGGAGAGGCGACGGCCACGTCCACCCGAGGAAGTGCTGTCACCCCCAAACGAGCTCTTCTCCCCCTCCAGCGAGGCCTGGGAGAGCCTGTACCCTGGAGAGGGCAGGCTGCCTTTACTGCGCCTCTTCGAGTCTCCTCCATTACGTCTCGGCAGGCTGTCACCCCCCGACCCTCCAGTGCTGCCGGGGGTACCCACACCTCCAGCCACCCCATCCATCCCAACCCCGGGAGGAGGAGGCGGGTGAGAGAGGTTGAATGATAACCTGTAACTCCCACCTCCTCAGCAAAACTCTTGTTTCCTAAACTCGACCTGACTAGATGTCAATGTCAATCCACACGACAATTTGAAGAAGCTATGCAAGTGTCCTCTGTGTCTCTAGTCATTCTCCTGGAGCCGCCAGCTCACACCTCCGCCCTCCCTCCACCAATGTGGCCATCCTTACCTCCGTGCCCTTGGTAAAAGACCCATCCAGACATTAAATCCTTCACCCTGCCAGTGTGACGCCAACAGCTTCACCCTTGCTCCTTTTCCAGCTGTCTCGTTTGCTCTCACACTCACAGATGTTTCTGTAACATTGCTCCTTCCTCGTCCTTGAAACGCTGCTCTCCGCCCGAGGCCCTCCCTCTCCTCTCCACAGCCGCCCTCAACGCTCCGAAGCCGGTCATATTGGCACCGGATTCCCGGTCTTTCACAGATAACGGAGCTCGGCGCTCATTGGTTGTCGGTGTCCTCTCTGTGTATCCTATATGTCCGGGCTGCTCACCCAATTTTCCTATTTTCAACATATATCATTATGTAAGGGATGCTGTGAGCGCTAAGGTGGCAGAGTGGGGACCATCCATCCGGGGATGAATGACAAGGACACTTGGTTCTCTGTCAGGAGAGACGCGCTGTTAATGGACATTAGGGACGCGCATAACAGGCAGGCGCGGGCGCTCGCACTCCGAGGCGCACGGATCCACAATAAGACAGAATGACACGGACACAACAAGTCAAATTACCCCAAATTTATCCGGTGCTTCCCCCGAACCGGCGGCACGTTGTCACTCTCTCTGTCCGTGCGGAGGAAGGACACATCGGGACGGAAACGCGCTGGCTCAGCCGGCGACACGGTTCGGCGCAACGACGCGGAGATTTCATGAAACTGATGCCGAGATTGACTTCAGGTGTTCAAAGTCCGACACCGGAAATCTTCTGTCCTCCGATGAGCAGCCGCTGCTTCTGCGTATTCCCACTTGTTCCCACTTTCAGTGACAGACCATCAGGGGCACGGCGGCGTCCCTTCCCCTCAGACGAACGGGCGCTTCGTTTTATTCAAATGATCTTCTCCAAGGTGAAGCGGTGCGCTCTGATGAGTAGAAAAGCCTCCTTAAAAAAAAACCATCACTTGTTGAACGTTTAGGGTGGCATCTCCCTAACAGACAGTTCGGGAGTCCACAAAGTCCAGTCTGAATCTAAAATTCACTTCTTACACCGACTCGACAGTCAGAGGTTGAACAGGCACGTCCACAGAGGATGCAAATGAAATATTAAATAAATAAATGTGCATTTAAAGGTCTAGATCTAATCGGCTTGTTGCCATGGCATCCGCATCCGCATCATCCGTCCCCCAAGGCCGCATGCCCGTCCGGCGCAAGACGCACGCATCCCTCGCAGGTACCGGTCGCGCGTCATCCTGTCTCAGCATTACAGAGGGGGGGCGCGTGACGAAACTTTATTTAGGGCAAAGATTTTAAACAATGCTGACAGAAGAAATATGAACTCGACACCAAACAAGATAAAAACAAAACAAACAGACGATGTTAATGAAATCCTGTCTGTTCTGAACTGGAATGAACTTAACTAAGAGCTCATCTCAGCCAAGGTTGATTTGTATGCATTTAGTTTGACTTTGTCCTTTTGCCATGTACAAATATCTCGTTGTCATGTCATCTATGTTATCTAGTGG
Source organism: Channa striata (assembly GCA_033026295.1). Lineage (NCBI taxonomy): Eukaryota > Metazoa > Chordata > Actinopteri > Anabantiformes > Channidae > Channa > Channa striata. Next base: position 17,443,539 of record CM065175.1, on the reverse strand, counting down.
CTCATGATATAAGACACTCAGCCGAAACAGAAGGAAATATAATACCCTTCATATACATGCACTTCCTAAATTATAAAGTAAGTCGAAGATCTGTACATCTGTAAACTAGCTGAACTCTGAAGCTATGAAACAGGAGCATTTTCATTCTAAACTACCCTATACATCTACTCCAGCTCCATATCAGTATTTTTCCTTCTTGCCACAAGGCTTTGTTTGCTTATTAATACTGTCCATGCTTAGCTTCTGAAAATCATAAGCCAGCAAACAGTGTATGTGCAGTGAATTAGTTCAAAATGGCATCCAGTCAACTGGCAGCAACATTAGCTTCTGACAAGTCTAATAACAATAACGATAATACAATCACGTGCCCCATTTGGACGTTCAAAGATAAAAAGAAATCCTAAAAACCATATTCACATTGTCCAACGTACTCAGTCGGTTTTAAAGGCCAAAAAAAAAAAAAAAAAAAGCTAAGAAAGAGGAAGCCTGCAGAACAAAGGCAAGGATGTTACACAAAGGATCATCAGACCAACATCCAGGCCGGACCAGATATAATTATTTTATAAGAGAACATTGTGCAGATGTGGGCATCTGGGTCTTCTCAGTGGACAAAGGGGCGTGGTCTAATACCCATCCTCTTCACATCTCCCTGCACGGCTGATAAAAGCCAAAAGAATCATTTAGGAGCAGGAATAAGAGCCTTATCTCCAAATTCTCTAAAGACAACTGATAATGATGATTCAACAATGGCAGGCAATGAGACAATATCCCTGTTCAATTCAATATTTCTCGCACAAAATAAAACAGATGAAAATAAGAAGCTGGAGGGCTCAATTAGTGCCGAGAACTGTGTGTTAAAATCAATGGTTCAGCTTTTATTTGGAGCCAGTTGGGACTTTTAAACAGTCTGGAGTCTAGTCACAAGTTTTTTGTAACCATATCATTAATATTAAATAGCAAATATGTTTCTGAAATAATAATGCTTTTTAATTTATCAGTGGTAGTTGGTTGGTTTGAACTGGAACTGTTTTAAAAAGGCTCTACCACTATCAGGTCAGCATGTCAGTCAGATTTAGAGTCCAGTATGGGACCAGTCGGGTGGTTATGGGACGGGCACGGCCCTCATAATGTTAGTGTGACCGGACCCTGGGATCCAGCCTGTCACCACAATCACCATGTCGCCGGATTTGAAGAACCCTCTTGCTTTTCCTGCAGAGGACAGTGGAGATAATCAGAGAGGGACAGAGAGTGGACGGATACAATAAGACACACACAACACAAACACACTGACCTATGTCCATGCCAAAATTGACCCTGTTGTCTACATCGTCGGCCCAGACAGGAGCAGGCAGAGGGTGGAAGAGGACAGGAAACACTCCTCTTAAAAGCTGGGACTGACGGGCCACCTGAGGGACAGAACAAGGACAAACAGAGAGAAGGCAGCTACAGTGATTGTTTTTACTTTACTATCAGTCTTTGTAAATGTCTGTTTACTACAAAAGTGATGGCTATATCTACAGATAGGTTATTAAATATTAGAACAGTGATAAATGTTTTGGGCATTTGGCCTCCGTACACAACCATGCTGAATTTGAAACGAAACACTTAAGATGTCAGCGAAGACAAGACTTTCAGCTTTAATTTAAGATGTTTGACAAAAGTTTGGCATTAAACATTCAGGAGTTACAGCCAATCCCTTACACAAACACCCACTATTGGTGGCTCATAAATAACACACTGACATAATTACAAACATAAGCACTGCCTTTAATACTTTGATGAAGTCTGAAATCAAGGGTTGAACCCTGACTGTAAACTCTCAGAACCTTGTATCTTCCTGTACTTCATGTCAAACTGATAACTTGAAACAATAGGAATTAAAAAAGGGTTTACACATAAAACACTGTGGAAATTGAAGGGAAAGGGAAAATTAACATTATTTTATTTAGATTTTTGTGATGTTTTGACTAATTTGACTGACTGGATGTGGTCTTTAGTGTTCCGACAAAAAAAAAAAAAAAAAAAAAAAAATCACAATCATATCAAAATTTTCTAGAAAACATTACCTTGCTTCGGTGTTAAAAATATATGTATCAGTTTAAAGATGCTTTGCAAAATTAAAAATGTAGTTTCATCTGTAGTTTTGACCAAAAACATCTGCTCATTAAAACTTAATAAAAACGAATATCACACATGCCAGCAGAAATTTGATTTGGGAAATTATGGGTCATCAGAGGGGCAGGCTACCTAACAGGTCCAGATGGGCTCGCCTGACTGTGACTCTGACTTCTGATCTCCATGTGGAGCAAATAAAATATGTGTGCAGGAGAGAGGGAGGTTCTTCTGAACCTGAATTAATGTCGATAAAATTACAGGTGATGATGCTGCACCTTAAAGCAGCTTATGATGCATTCTGTGCTATGACAGCACATTTGAAAACAACGGTTTCAAAACAAAACCCTTTTGCAGAAAGCTCCATAAAACAGAAATACGATACTTCACTATCACTGATAAATATGCTCAGGCAATGGGATCAGTCTGACATCTTTAGCACTGTTCACAGGAGACGTCGAGTGTAAATACTGACTGTATCACACATTGCTCAGTGTTTTGAAAAGTGTAAATTATGAACAAACGAGCCATGTTTCAGTCAGGAAAGACACAAAGAAATTTCTCTTAATTATTTCATAGGAGGGGACAAACCTGAGGAGTTCTGGTGACAGCAACGATAGGGCAGCGAGGGCGGTACCTCGACAGGAGATGAGCCGATCTGGAAAATAAGTCATCACAGCTGTCACATTGTTGTTGTCTCTTTGAACATTTGGTTTTATTTTTTGTATGTGGTGATGCTAGAGAATATATTATTATATTTATCATTATATTTGTTATACATATATATGTTTGCATATAATGCATATATTTATTATGTCAGTAGGTGAGTTATTTCCCTCAGCAAACACAAAGAAAATATACAAAAGCACAGGTGGAGGGCCATAAAACCTTTATGTCAACAAAAACACCACCCCTGAGGATGCAAAAGCAGGGAACCGCACTGCAAATTTAAATTTGTAGAATATGTGTAGGATATAAAAATCTGTTGTTACAACATTTAAATAACCTGTGCACTGTTTGTTTGCAGACAGCGGAAAAAGAAAAGTGACACCTACAGCTGTAACATTTACTCAAGACTAATGCATCTCAGAGTAAATTGGCAGTATGTGTGTGTGCATGCAAGTAGAATTACTGCACGAAGGAGTTTGTGTTTAGCAGGACGAAAATATGCCTTTTATTAACCTTAATAAGGCTTTAGTTGCGTAACACTCACCAAAATGTACCCATAGTTTGTCTTCCATAACCATGATCTGTCAGTAACTTTCAAGACAGATTTAAACATTTGGACAAACACATTTATTTGCTTTGCTGCTTGGAGTTACATGACTTTAATCATGGACATAAAGTTAGAGCCAGAAGCTGTTAGTTTATTCCACCAGTATGAAACAGTTAACCTGGCTCAGTCTGAAAGTACTGTTTCTAAATACACCACATCTAAAGCTAATTAAAATTTAATCTATACAGAGTCAAAGTTAGAATTTTGCTATTTTAGGTGGGTATTTGCTTATTCTTGGTTGGGATTAGTTTCAAAGTTACTGACCTCATCCAAGAAGCAGTCGGCACATAAACTCAGATTTAACCATGACGTGTGGTTTGCTAGTAAACTCAATACAGCAGGTGCTGGCAGGCAAATGTTGCCACCTCCAGACAAAACCAAGGTAGCAGTTTGCCCTTTTCTCTAGGCTGAGCTTTAAAGTACAAACATGGAAGTGGCATCAGCTTTAGCAAAAATATTTTTTTAAATATCTAATTCAACATCACTCCAATTAGGATTAAAGTCATTACGTGTAATGCAGGACATTTGTATCCATACTGACTTTCCCCTCTGTTGGCAGCCTTAGTGTACGCACCTGCCACTGGTGGTGAGGACTATGATGGCCCCTGCGCAGCATTTGAAAGAGGACTCAACAGCTCCGATGGCTGTGACCTCTGTGGGGTCGGAGGAGAGAGGGGTGAGACGACGCAGCTCCTCAAAAAGCTGCTGGTGGAAAATGGCTGCCTCTGCCTCTCTGCAGATCTGGGGGGGAAAACAGTTTTCAGGGGGTCAGATGGAACATATTGGGCATGATGCATGCAAACAAACAAAAAACACACCGAGTGCATCATTGCAACTGCCTTCACAGGAAACTGTCCCTTGGCGGTCTCCCCAGACAACATCACACAGTCAGCTCCGTCCAGCACGGCGTTGGCGACATCACTGCCCTCTGCTCTAGTTGGCCGTGGGTGGGACACCATGCTCTCCAGCATCTACAGCCACACATGAACAAACACTTAATGCATTATATTGTCTCCATCTGGCACTTTAATGAGACAAAGATTTTATCACTTGATGACAAAAAAATAAACATTTGTATCTTTATGTATCAAATTTTGACCATGATGACAAAGTGAAAGGAAGAAAATGAGGGGAGAACATGAGGAGCTGGTGAATAGATGGACGGCAGTAAAGGACAAAGGAGAGATCATTTAGATAGTGGCAGGCAAGTGGGACTCTGCGAGATCATTATTGGCATGCTGGAGACTCAGTACCATGAGTCAATAAGCAAGGCAGACAGTTGGGAAATGAGGCAGCTTGCAGCATTGCCTGAGGGGCTGCATCTTTGTAGTAGTTGGGAATCTGTAGCTAATGCTGATTAGTGGATGTGTGTGGGTGTCGTCTGTGGGCTCAGGTCTCGAGCTGCAAACCTGCTATAACGCTGTCACTCTGAGTCAGGAGCTGTAGCATAAACAAGCTACAGCACTGTGACTCAACATGGCTGCAGGAGTGTGTGTGTGTGTGTGTGTGAGAATCCAGGGTGTGAATGAGAAGAACTGTGTGTGTGTGTGTGTGTGTGTTTTACTAAGCAGCGGAGTCTGTCTGCGTGAGTACATTATTCAGAAGTGTGAGGTTAATGTGTGCATGTTTTAATGTGGGTTTACTTGGACCTTTTTGACATTTGAGTGGCTGACGCTGGAGTTAGAGTCCAAATCTGCATATTGTATCATTTCTGCATCCTCTTTTCTGTGTGGGTTTGTTTGTGTCTGGCTCTGACCTGCGTGGCACAGATGACGGGCTTGCCAGCAGAGTTGCATCGTCCAATCATCATTTTCTGAGCAACGAAGACTTTCTCCACTGGGATTTCAATGCCTAGGTCGCCCCTGGCAACCATCACGCCGTCACTCTCAGCCAGGATCTCTTCAAAACTGACAGGACGATTAGGGTGGATGAGGAGGCGAAGGAATAAGTGTTTGGGATAAAGGAGAGGGAGTTGGATAAGAGCACAAACGGAGGCGTGAGCAGGAATGAGGAAACAGAGGTAAAAAGAGCAAAACAATGACGATACTGAAACATTCAAATGAAGGTCTTGATGTGCAATAACAGGATTTTGTAAACTGCTTTCAGATAAAAAAAAACACTGAAGACTGTGTTCAACTGAGATCTAAATCCCAAGTCATCTGGACAAAATCCAAATTCCAATGTGAGCAATGAGGAGCAGTATGTTGAATGTATGTGAATACACAGCATTATACTCATGCAGATCTTAATCTTAATGAGCCAATCTGAGTAAACACCTATTAAATTAAAGCTGTAGTTTATCAGCAGCCAGTGAGCATCGGGCCAAAGCAAGAGATAAATAATGGAGATGAGGACGAGCTGTGACATAAACTGTTTCACATACTAAATGGCAACTGTAACTCCCACTGACAGCCCCACAGATTGCTTATATTAGATGTGTAAAATCAAGGGATGACATATGTCCATCGCTCACTGACAGCTGACTGTCCACAGCAGGGACAGATCTCCATTAGTGGTGGGATTTCAAGTCCTGTCACAGCCTCATTATGAAAGTCTCGCTGGCTCCAGATACTGACTGCACTGTTCAAAATAACTGAACCTAAAGGTTTTCAATTCCTCGACTCACTTCAGAACCCCCTGCCGGCTTTCCACCTTGCTGATGACTTTGATGTGTCGTCCGTGCGCCCCCAGAGCTCGCCGTACGTCCTTGACATCCTGGGCAGAGCGAATGAAGCTAGCGAACACCATGTCGACACCCTGCGCCACCCCAAACCTCAGGTCAGCCTCGTCCCGCTCGCTGACCGCCTGCAGGCCGACCAGGTCACAGCCGGGGAGGTTAACGCCTTTACGACTGCAAAGCACCCCGCCGGTCTCCACCTCGGCGTCCACCCAGTCTGAGCCTGCGTGTGGAAGAGGAAAACAGGTCACGTTAAGGATTCCACAGTTGGGATCACAAGCTCAGGTTGGGCCACAGATACAACCTGAGGCTCTCCACTAATCCACCCACGTCCATGGATCCAGCCCCTCGTGGTTTGCCCTCCTCAGAGGACCTGGCATCTCACCTGCTCCTCATTCATTCATCTATTCTGTGTTCATGAGGATTTCTCTTTCAGTGTTCTTTGCTGGTGTGTCTTCCTATGACTCTGCTGTTCGCTTCCTGTTCCTGTCCATTCCCTGACCACCAGCCTTTTGTTAGTCACGGTACAGTGTGGAAGTTTAGTCATTTGCGCTAGTAGATTAGTCCTCGTTCATTTTTGAGTAATTTATATTTTAAAGTGTTTAGTGTATGATTATCCTCCTATCTTTATAGTGAGTGATTACTTTTTTCTGAATTGTTAGTTTATCATTTACCTCCTACCTTCGTAGTGAGCGATGTATTTGCACATTTTTTTGTGTATTATATTCCTCCCACCTTTAGTAGTGAGTGTTCTTTCTTGTGTTTTATTCATTAGTTTTTTAATAAATATTGTTTCAACTGTAGCCCTGGTCTCGTTGTGACTTCTGATTTTGGATCCCTGCGTGACTTAGATCCTTACAGGGTGGAAATAATGGATCTGGTAGTAGATTTTCATACGTTTCAAAAACAAAACAGTTAGTAGAAAAAGCAGACTGTTGTGTAGATGAAAGGTAAATAAAAATGTCACTGAGGACTGAATCTTGCCAAAGCATGTATTTCTGCATTGTTGTGTATTGTATGTGCTGTCTCTGCATGTGCTTGTGGATTTTCGTGCCTGGACACACATTTTTCTTCCACATCTTTTGTTTCCGTGTTGTTTTTTTTCCTTTATTTCTTTTTGGAGGGTTTTTGAATTGAAAAAGCAGTACATAAATACAGCACTTAGACTAACACACTTCATACAGTTTTTTCAAAGTCGGTGTTTTACCTGTTTCTATGACTTTGAGTCCAATGAGACCATCATCAATGTAGATCTTTCCTCCCTTCTTGAGGACTTTGGGCAGACCAGGATAGTCCACCCAGATAAGCTTTCCATCTGTCTTGTCTTTGTCACTCTCTGCTGTCAGCACACGGACATGGCTGCCTTTTTCAAGCTCCACTTCCTCCTCCACTTTCTGTACGAACACACACATCATCAGCCGCCACAGGCAGACACCCATCGCGGATCAACCACTGCCTTTGAATCACAACCACTACTTGTCTATTGTCAATAAAATGTTAAGAGTAAAGTGCATTTGGGGGACAAGTGATAGACTAACAACCAAAGTAATTTTAAGCTAAGCGGTGCATTAAATTGTATTTTCATGTGAATGCACTTGCTTTCATAGATGGAAGATGTTATTATCCATGTGCCATCACTAGTCGTTTCATGGAAACCTATTTTCAGGATGTCAACTCTAAAATCATCAATTGGCTACAACAAAAAATAAGATATTGAACATGGAAAGATTAATTCATTATTTGTTCTTTTTTGTTCTTTATGAATTCCAGTGTTGAAACCTTCATAGTTTTGATGCCTCCATCTTATTGATGTAGCTGTTTTGCAAAATGTTTGCTCAAGTAAAAGAAATGAGAATCAGATATTCCTTATCTAAGCGAGACCCCTCCTTTGTTTGCTGATGCAAAGCCATGACCTGGGTCAGGACCAGAATGACACGTACTTAATCCATCTCCACATGCTGCCTAGACTTACAAATGTTTGGTTTAATTTCATGCTGGAGCTTTGACAAGCAGGTGTGATTGAACATTTTTGTGACTGAGTAGTTGTGATAAATCATCTTTAGAGGTTTAGGAAGCAAATGACGGTGATAACTGTGACTCAGTGGGGTTGAATCTGATCCAGAAATATGTCAGCTGCTTTGTGAGAAAACATTTGTTGATCTTGATTGTTGTTTTGGTGTTCATAATTACAGCTTAGAGTATGTAGAGAATATTTTTGTATAAAGTTGTTACAGTCTGTGTCATTCTTACCATTTAATGTAAAATGTCATCTGTGAAAATGATGTACACTGTATCAATAACTCTATTTTATCTTCCAATTGGACTTCTAAAGAGAATTTTGTCAACAAATTTTAGTTTCATCACCTATTACACCTGACGGCATGTGATATATTGATTAGGTTTATAATACTTGATACCACTTGACTGATGAAGCATAATATATTTACCCCTTTGACCAAACCGGTGCGGATCTCTGGACCCTTCGTATCCAAGGCGATGCAACTGGCCGATAATACAAGGGGTCAGATGTTATCGTCTCCACTGCCTCTCTGATGTTTTTGATGGTTTCACCGTGGTACTGTGAGACACATAGGGAGAGACAGGCAGAGAATCAATACATGAATCAGGGAAAGACCAAGTGTGAACACAGCAATGGTGAGACATACTTCATGTGAGCCATGAGAGAAATTCAGACGAGCAATATTCATTCCTGCTTTGATCATCTCCTGCAGTTTGGGGATTGATCGGGAAGCAGGACCTGAAAGGCAGAGAAACAAGAGACAGTTCACATTAAAGCTGTCAATTCAGAGACTTGTTTTATCTTTTTTTTTTTTTATATCAGCTTCTAAAATGGTGACTTTTTTGTTTTGTTTTTGTAATAATGAGTCACTTCAGAAAGCATTCATCAAACCGCAAAGAAAATTTATTTTGAAATTGAAAAAAGCATGCATGAAAGCAAACCTTTATTTCATTTACATATTTATTTCGACTTTCAATACAGTACTTCTGGATGTTGTCGGGAAAGTCTCTACAAGCTTCTCACACCAGGATTTAGACAGTTCAAGTCTTCGGCTGAATTCACCCTTCGTTCACTTCCGCCATTGTCCATCCCAGTCAGGTGCAGGCCAGAGCACGATGATATTCCAAACACGCTGCACCACGGGGACGGTATAAGCCATGACGGACACTATTGCTCTTCTTTGGGTTTTTCATCTCTGCAGGATGTCTGAAGACCTGAAGAGTGATCACTTGGTCCGTCTAATCGGGTTACTCAGTTTGGCTTGACTTATTCCATTTCTTGTTAAAACCACATTGCTCCTGGGAACACGATGCTGAAGAAATGATTTTGTTGTTCTGATCTCTGTAGAGAAGTTCTCAGACTTCATGTCTTGTTTTTTGTCCTGCTGTGTGACTTATGCGACCTTAAAAAAATGCTGCTCTGTGTTTTGTCCAATCAGTTCAGTTTGGCAGGTGAACTTCAGTCAACTTCTACGTTAATCTTAATAAAAATTAAAGCAGACACGATGCTCCTCACCTCAGTTTGTTTGGTTTGCTAAGTCAAAGGCTGTGACTACAGTACTTTTGTAAATTATAGATATCCATTTAAAAAATTCCAGTAAATGTATCAAATATTATTAAAACATTGTGGTTATGGGTTATTAAGTTTAGACTAATGGGCAAAATGTATGTTAAAATGTAGAATATGTCAATTGTACAGTATTAATACTTCCTGAAGTGACCAAATATTTAGATTTTGTACTTTTGGTGGAACAAAACAACTGAATTGGACGTTTGGACCAGAAAATTTAAATTGATTTTTTTTTTACCAGCCTGTTAATGGCTCAATGATGAATGTGATTGTTAGTTGCCAGGAAATCAAAGGCACTATCTGGACAGTCACAGTTCTGGACAAATTGAGAAGCAATCTCTTTATTGTGCTTCCTTATAATAATCTTCTCTTTGATCTGGGTGGAAGAAAATGTGCCACAGCCAAGAAGTGAACCCTGCCAGCACGAGTCCACGCAGCATCCAGGAGCTGGCCCTCTGACAGGGAGCCGGCAATGACAACAGTAGCCAGAAAACAAATTTGAAAGTGAGACTCACTGTTTGTGACTGCTTGTCATACTCACCAATGGTGCAGATTATACTGGTGTTGCGAGCTGTGATTGGCTCCTGGTTAATGTCCAGGAGACAAAGATGCTCCAGGAATGTGTCAGCCATGCTGGCGTCCAGCTGCTGGCGTTGGATGAAAGAGTCCGGCAGTGTCATCGTGTCTGAGTAGCGCCTGATGCGAGCTACAGCGACAGAGAGATGTTGTCAGCGGGTTGAAGTTGGGCATGAGAGCTTTGCTGCCAAAAATCCACCTGCGAAAACCAATTAACTACACACCTCAAAGAGAAAAATGTGTGTGATTCCTGTGTTGCTCATGAATAAAACAACACTTCTGCTAAGTGTTAGGGAAGAAACGACAGCTCACCGCGATGACATACAGTCAGAGAAGAGGGAGCATGAATGTTAGCAGTGTGTATGTTAAGACAAACGCACAAAATCACATGACACTAGCTGTGAAGATGCTGACAGTCAGCTGTTCTACAAGGTAATACTAAAACAAAACCCTGCTATTTGATAAGAAAATTAAAATTCATATGTAAACAGGCAAGAAGACTTATTTAATTGCCTTCTGGAGGAAATAAATGTCCATGCTGACATTCGAAACCAATGATAGTAGTGACTCTCTTCAAGAACAAGCATTTAATATAAAATTGGCTGCTTTTCAGGAAGCAGTAAAAGATTCAAATTTTCCACATGGTTTAATTAAATATCATATCTGTCTCTATTAGATCATGCATTCTCAGATGACACACTCAGTTGTGTGTTTGTTGTTGTCCAGTCTTTCAGAAGTGACATGTTCTCAATCCTTAACAGCACAACGTCAGCAACAGCTAAGACAAAATATGATCATTGATTGTTACTATCAATGAGCTGATAAAACACTAACTCTAGAGTTTCATCTGCTTATTGGACATGTTAGTTAATAATCACACATTTAAACATGCAGCAGATGCAGAGGAATATTAGCACTACCCGAAGTCCTAGTTCTGTCTTATTTAATAGTGTATGTCACATTTTTACCTTAATTTTCAAACCAAAATCTGGAGGGAAAACTGCCATTGTGCAAATGCTAAAATTCTCAATTTATCTAAAAAGAATGACAGATTTAATCCCCATGAACAGTCCTTTTCCTATATACACAGCTTTTTGATTCATCCATCCCTCCATCGATTATCTGTAACCACTTATCCTCTTATAAAATACAAAGTCCACACAGAAAGGCTGCAGCCGGTGAGGGATTCAAACTGGGAACCTTCTAGCTGCACTTAGATAATTTCCCTAAGCAACTTTCATGTTGTGTCAGTTCCCAGCTCAAACTAGGATGATTCCAGTGACTCTACCAGTTACTGCAGCTGCTTAACCCCGACAAATAGTTTGTGTCTTCCATGCAAAGCATTGTGGTACCTAGCTGAGGGCTTTGAGCCGGTATAATGACATCCATTTTAGAGGATGTCACAGTCAGTCAAGCCTGCAATTTCTGGCACCACAGGGGAGAAGAGACCAGAGAGGAGAACCTGACGGATGAGGTCGGCACTAACAGCACAACAAGAGTGAAGAGGTGGAGACAAAGCAGGCAGAGAGTGAGGGTGCGGTGAAGAACGGAGGAGTCTTGCAATGACGATTCTAGACCTACAGAATTTTACTGAAAAATTTTAAAAAGCCAGCATGTTTTTGTTTTTTTGGTTAGTAATCAGCTTTTTGTCACTTGTGTGAGTCATTTCTTAGTTCTGTGCCAAAGCTCTTTGTAGACAAAAGCTAAGAAGGACAAAGCTTAAACTCTGCAAAGGAAACTTCCTGATAAACACTGGAGGTTTTGCAGGACAATCTGAGCACGTAAAACTCCTCCACCCTGTGGTTTCGATGCCTGTCTGTGTTTTCTCGTTTTTGTCTTCATGCCTCTCTCCACCTCCCTGTGACCCAGTTCTGCCGCACTGCTGCACTCATCATTACGTGTCCCACTGTGATCCCCCTCTGACACGTCCCAGAGTCTACACATGGAAACACACACACAGACACACACCTGCAAACACACACTCACACACACAGGTACCTGTTACTTGAAGGCTGACTATAAATAAAGCAGACGTTAGGTCAAAGACACGCAGATGTTACAAAATATCAGTCAACACACAGTTTTACAGCTGATAAGAGGGGTGAATGAGGTGGAGGGTTTGCCTGGAGTAGACCAGTAGTGACCTGTTTGCAGTGGGTCACTGTCCTCCATCAATGCAGACGACCATGTGTGTGATCAGATTTCTGTCCCACTAAGAATCTGCACCAATCTTCTGCCTCTGACAAATGAGAGTGGGGCTTTACGTGATCTAACTGAGTTGTGCACATCTTTAATACAGTGCACAATACATGGATAGTAAAATAACCTCACATAAAGCTCCTAAACACTGCAAATCAGTTTCAAAGGTGGGTAAATAATGGATCCTCAACAACCCCAAGGTTAAATAATAATGAACAAACGAATAATAATTTTGCACCCTAATACAAAATATGACCATGGTCCACTTACCCATTTGGAGCAAACAATCAAATCCACCTGGTGCCAATCCAAAACAATATCAGTGGTTTATTTTGGGGTTTATGATGTTTTCTTTTTCTGTATTTGACCAGATGTCCTCCTGAGTCCTTATCCTTTCCTCCTCACATTTCCATTCTCTACAAACCTGTTTCAGGGACTTTCATTCAGTTTTCTCCCTGACCCTCTGCTGCCCATTAATGTCTCCTCCCACACACTCACAGCATTTGGACTAAGTCCACAGCTTGCAACAGACACTGGACTGGTGCGGAAAGCCCAGTCTGACTGGGTTAAGATGCTAAAAATGGACAAATGTCAACAGACCAGTAATGACACTATCACTACAGTCCAACATGATTCTTTTAATATTTGCTGCATCACTGCACATTGTGTAATCCCAGCCCTGACCCCAAACCTGAGATACTGCCGTTTTATTACTACAATATTGTCACATTAATTTTTTATACCCCGACTTTTTTACATTTTGTACTGCATTCAACATGTAATCAACAGCAGCATGAATATTAAACAATTTTATAAGCACATAAATTATTATTAAGTAAGAATGTACTCTTTTGTTCAATTATGTTTCATTTTAATCATTTACACTGCACAGAATAATGCAACCACAGACTGGACCCATAGGGAAATTCTTAGTGAGAATAACCTTTGATAGCTGTATCTGGTGAGTGATTAATTTAGATTTAATTCTCTCACTGTGTAAAAGCAATAGTAGGTAATAATATAGTGATAATAAATGGGATTTGATCCAGTTGCACTTTAGCACTTGCCTGAATACTGAAACGTTTGGCACTTCATTGGAGGAATGTAATGGAGAAATATTAACACAACCACAACCTGGTATCATAAAAGTTGCTTATATTGATGCAAGCCATTATGAAGTCATTTAAAAAATGTTTAAATTATTGTTTTTAATGAGTTTATTTTAGTTTGTTGATGTCAGAAAATGTGTGAGCTTCTGATAAAGTGTGTCTTCATGTCACAGTGTCGTCACGCTACAGTTTTAATGAAAAATACAAAAACCACAATGTACTGTTAGAAATATGTGGGACTGATAAAGGCTGTTACATAATTGTGAGACAAACGAGGTGACACTCAGAGATAGTGGGTCTTCCACTGACTGACACAGTTTACTCAAGCTTTTTTTTTTTTTTTTTTTAACCAGGGCCTAAAACAGTGCATGAAGCTGCACTCACTTGTATCTGTGCACAGTCGTGCCTGAAGCTGACAGACGGTGTAAATCGTTAGCCAAAGTACAAACAGACCTTTGTTCCTGGGTGGACTGAGACAAGTTACCCTGCAGCCCTCTGCTCTGCACACCACACACCTAGTGTGATATGAAAGCACTGCACATAATTACCACACCAAAGTAAAGGTCAGTTTTACACATGAAGACCAAAGTGCAGTCATGTCATATTCTACTTAAAGTAAATCAGCAACATATAAAACAAGAAAATGTTAGATTATACAAGTCATGATGAAGGATTAGACTCAAAACTTTCCCCAGTTTGTCTTTTCTCAGTGTTGTGAGAGAAAAGTAGGTTCTAAACATCTCTTTATTAGAGATGTTATTATCACGTATAGCAATCAGCCAATGTAAGGAAAAAGTACATTTTTAAATCAATCAACAGCACATACCTTAAAAGACCTGGATGAGGTATACAGTACTGCATACAGTACTTAGTGGGCTAATGCAGTACACAGAAACCAAGCGGTAAATTTTACATGTGTAGAAAGGAAATGACCAACCTGTTGGGTGTTTGAAGCAGGCCAAGACTGACTGCTGAGGAGGGACAACATCACAAAAGTAAAGAGCACACAGGTGAGTGTGAGCTTTAGTGCCACCTGGTGCATTTCTGGGTAACGATTCTAATGTAAGTTCAATGACGACAACATGAGCAGGAATTGTACTTCACTTTACAGCGTTGGAAGTTGTGGGGCTGAGTACAACACATAGTTAGTAGAAGTTAGTTGTGTTGGCAGGGTGGCAGCAGCTAAATTGTGTGATTAGATATGACCGCTGTCTTCTGTCTGAGTGTCAGAGCTTGCTGAAAGTGATTCGTGGTGGAGTCTCAGGCTGGAGAATGACGGTATATACGGTTCTAATGTCGTCTGAAGATGGCACGCTGACATGGAAGCTACGTAGAGTCTAGACAGAGAGACAAAGGGAACAGAGGGAGGGAGAGAAGGAGGTGTGGAGACAATGGGAAAGAGAAGGAAAGTACTTGAGTCCCTCCAACTAAACTCCTTCTCACATAATTTCATATAATTACAACACAAACTTCACATTTATTTATACAACTGTTGCCTGTTATTCTAAATACTCCCAAATACTCGTGTTTTTTCTCATCAGACCTTTCTTCCACTTTACTACAGAGTCTGTATGCATTCTGAAAAACTGCAACTGTGATTTAATTTGACTGTTTTCCTTTTTGCGACTCACCTATAAAAACCCGCATTACTCTACTACTGTACTAAATACAGTCACTGCACTCAGGTGCTTTCACACTGACAGGATTTTTGTCTAATTCATGTCAATTAAACAAAAGCAATTTGACCATGATTCAGTCTTAAATAAAATGTAAAAACAGTAACTATTTTATATTCAGTTATGGACTGTAGTTTTCTCCAAAGTGTCACAACACAAACTAGGTCTGAGATAAATAATGGGTGAAAAAATAAGAAGTGAATTTTTTTAGGCTTTTACTTTACACTGGAGAGTTTTTCCCAAACTTCCAAGTGGGTGAATACATTTTAAAAAGCACCTCCAACACAACTAAACAATACACCTGACAATTTTATGCAAAATAAACACTTAAAAAATGATTTAAATGTAGATTATGTCTCTTTTTCTTAAAATTAATATTATTTCTGGTTTCTTTGCTCTCTCCTTCTCTAATGGTAACTGTCACTCACATGCATAAGCAGCAGCTGTATCTCATTCTCAGCGATCCTCCTCCCGACACACTGCCTCGCCCCAAACCCAAACGCCATGTTGCGAAACCCCGACCCCTCTGCCGTTTTGCCCTTCTCTCTGTCCCACCGCTCAGGGTTAAAGCGCTGTGGATCCTCAAACACCTCCGCACTCCTCCCCAGGGGGTAAAGACACACCTGCACCATGGTCTGAGGGGGGATTTTATGGTAAGTCAGGTTTAAAACATGTAGCCATCTTTTATTCATTTATGGGAGAATTTGGATGACAATTACTGAGAGCCACAGTGTGATGACTCACCCCAGCTGGTACGTGGTAGTTCTGAAGAATAATATCTTTGACTGGACGTCGTTGTAAGGTGATTCCCACTGGGTATAACCTGACACAGCACACACACACAATAAAAAACACCAAAAACACATTTTTGTCGAGGTCATCTTTGACTTCTCACTTAGTTCTCAACACAAACTAGAGAATCATCATTTATCATTTCATATTATTGAGTGATACTGAGAAAAACAAATGATGGAAACAGAAAGAGACAGCTGTTCCCAAGCCCAGAGCATATTTTATTCATACTCTACTGATCTGAACGAGACATTTGTTTTGTGTCATTATTCATCCATCAACATTATCCCTGTTCAGATGTCATAGATGATGTTAAAGTTAATCACAGCAGCATTTTTGAAAGCATCCTCACTTATTTTATACTGTTTACATTTCTTTTAATTAACAAAAAACATCTCCAACTTCATCAGCTGTGGAGTTACCAGGCAGCTGAATGTGCCAACTTGGTTCAAAGTTTGCCAACCTGAGCCGGGATTTCTCGTCAAGCTACTGTTTCTAAGGTCAGCAAGGAGCTGTCAATGAACATTTTAGGTTCATCAATTAAGTCTGATTTGTGCACATCTAGACTTTTGAGTTGTATGTACCTGAGAACCTCTTTGATTATGCCTTTCAATAGTGGCGCCCCCTGCAGGGCTCTTTGAGGGTCACCGCCAGCCTGAGCCCACGATGCCCTCACCTGCTGCCTCACCCTCTCCTGCACCTCTGGGTTGCGTCCCAATTCAAACAGGGCAAACTGCAGGGGCACCGCTGTCTGCAGAGAAGGGATGCAATGGGAGGTGACACATAATCAGTCGGGTTCATGCACACAGACGCAGGCCAAGGTAACACACCCCGAAACACACACACACCGTGTCGACCCCTCCAGCCATCAGCTCAGTGATGTTGGCTTTGATGAGGTCCAAAGATAGCTGTCCTTTCTCCATCAGTTGGCCCAGAATCCCATTGTATTGGCTTCCAGCTATGCCAGCCTCAGATCCTTGGCCCTGGGAGCTTGACAGGCGTTGGTACCTCCTTTGGATCCTTGCCTCAGCTTCAACATACATGATACGGGATGACAGAGTCAGGTGAGGTGGGAGTAATGAAGGAGAAATATATTGATAAAAGTTAGAGTTGGATCAAGTAGAAAATGTACTGTTGACCCAAATGTTCCATTATTGCTGCATGAGGAGTCCAGCTGGTGCCTGTAGCTCTTCCTACCATGACTGAAGATGTGGTCCCACGCAGTGGCATGCTGGGTCCACAGGGGCGCACCAATGCGGAGCAGCAGGCGATGGGGCAGGTAAAGGAGAGGAGTGGTGGTTGCCAGCATGCGCTCCACAGCCCAGATGAACTTCTGAGACTCCAAGGAGGGAGATGAGGAGAAGAGGCCGATACGTTCTCCATAGATCACATGGCAACTGGCTATGGATGGAGAGAGGAACAAAAACAGGTTGAAATACAGTTTGATGGCATTTTGCACAACTGCAGACTTTGGAATGATTAGTTTAAAAGTAGAAAACATCCCCTCTCCACACTCATCCACACACACATTTCATTAATTAAAATACTAATTAATACGTGTAAACTATTAAGGACTATGATTAAACATATGATGATTTGAGGTTTTTTTAATCTTCTGCAAAATCCACTGGACAAGAAACAAGATTATTTTTCTCAGTGGCATGAAGATACTGTTCTATATTTTTCAAATTCAGCTCCACACACTGTGAATGTTTTTTCTGATTGCATACAGGGTTTTGGAGGAAACGTTTCTCCTTCACCAGACATCCATCACCTATCAGGACGTGCACACACATCAGTAAGTGGAACAGAGACTGCTCCTGCCCCAGCTTCACAGTGGGTTTCATGTGCTGAGGTCTACGAAGAGCAGACCAGCGCTGGCTGTGTGATTACAGCACAGTGAGTCACACAAACATTCACACTCATGAATGCTGCAGATAGGAAACATGAAAGGACAGACCTGGCAGAGAAACGCAGGAGCTTTGATCATCTTTGTTGGTGCTCCTGTTTTTAAAGGTGCATGTTCTCTTTGACCTCCCACATCTGTATTATGCTAAAAGGAAATAAGCCTCAGCAATGAGAATGAGGTTTGCTTCTTATATGTGGTGTGAATTTTAATGGGATGTCTCTGCAGATTGTGTAACGTCTCTGACGTGAGAAGCTCTCACAGACTACGTCAGCACTTTGTGACTCAGCCCATGGAGCTGATAGTTGGGCTGAATGAGAGCCTGTCAAATGAGGGAGGTGACAGTAATCCATAACCTCCCCTCCCCAAGGACTTCAAGGTCATAGCTGGATAAAAACGAGATGTCAGGGGTAAGCTTTTTTCTACTGGAGCATTGCTGTTTTCCACTTCTCTACTCTTCAGTCTAATCTCCAGCATAGAGTAAAGAGCTGGATGACAAAACAGAAAATGATGTTTTCTTCAGCAGCAGAAATACACATGCAAATACACAAAGAAACGACAGATCATAAATCACTGTGACCAGTGATGACCTCTGACCTTCCAGTGCAAAGCGGAAAAGGTCAGCACTGGGATCGATAGTCAGGCTCCGTTTCCCCTCCTCGCCTCTGCCCTCCCTCTCCACTCTCGCCTGCAGCATTCGGCAGAAATCCCTCGCCACCTCATCAAGGAGAGGCAGGAAACGCTTCACGGATGCGGTCATCATCACCTCTTTGTTGAGCTGTAGACGGTCAGCTCGCCACTCCTTGCCGTTCCTGCAAAGAGAGGATTGAAGGAACACATTTAAATCCTGTGACTTTTGCTCCATCACCATGAATCAAATAAAGTGGATTGATTTTCAAATGAAACAAACGATTACTCAAATCATTTTACACATAAGGTAAAGGCCAGTGCATTATCAGTAGAATCAGTAGTTTGTGGCTCTGCAGAGATTTCTAAATTCCCAGAGACATACACAGATCTCAGAATCAGGTTTACAGTATCTCAGCATACAAAACAGAAAAGCTGTTTCAGAAATAGTCAAATTATTGATGCTGTTTGCATTTTAGGAGAAGCTGAATCCAGGAGTATTTGTAGGTTATTCTGCAGAAGAAGCTTTTTAATAACATCTGTTCGTAGGATGTTAACATTACTAAAGTGGCATCATTACTAGACAGCCATGCATGACACCCCCACCCCCCAATAGATATGCTTAAAAAGACAGTAGCTCAATATTTTTGCTCTTTTGGTTGATTTATGATTAAATGTGTAATTATTTACATATACAGGAGAACTTGTATTTAGTGTGTTCATAAAGATGATGTCACCATGACATTGCTTAGAAACAGAAGCTGACTTGAGGAAGACTCCCTTGCTGTGCTGCCTTGTCTCTCGGTGAGTTGCCCAGGGCTGCAGAGTCATCCGCTCAGGGTGCAGACCTTCAGATCGAAACAGCTCACCAATATCAGACGGCATGACGATGTTCACAGTGCTTTGAGTGCCCACATTCTCCCTTCACACAGACAAAAAAACATTATTACGCTTGACTTGTGAGTATCATCATGTTGCTGTGTTATTCCACCATAGTACCTTTACCTTTATGCATAATGTTAAGTTCCTACCTGTAAATGGGGCCGAGGGAATTGAAGGTGTGCTCCATGTGTTTGTGAAGTTGCCCGAAACGATTTTGACTCCAGAACTTCACCAGGTTGACCCAGCCGCACTTCCCTGTGTGAGGAATCTCGTTAAAGCTCCGCACTTGTCCGTCCACAGCCCTCTTTCTAACCTTGCTTCTCCCGTCCACCTTCTCCTCTACCACAGTTCCTGCTGCAGTCACAGACAGGGCCCTCCATGGTGTGACACCTGACAGCAGGTTTCTGGACCCACAGATGCCCTGTATTCTGACACACACGTTCACTCGGGTGGACATGGTCTTCGGTCTCCAAACACGATGTCTCTCTCTGACACTATTTATCCTGCGGAACTACTTGTTTCCCTCCCTCATTCCAGTCTTGTATCCTTGAACGTGGGTTATACTCTGATGAACTGATAGCACATGATGAATTATGAATGCGGGAGTCAGAGTTCAAGAGAAACTCAACAGAGGCTAAATGTTGTTCCGAAAATAACATAAAATGTCTAAAAGGCCAAAAAGGAGAGAGCGCAGCTGCCAACAAAGTCTTTATTAAGCATTCAGTTTTGCGTAAGGCAATAGAAAAAACACGACTGCCTACGTGCTGATTTAAATCGTAAAAGGTTCTTTTAAATTTCTGGTTACTGCTTCAAGCTGAATAAAACACTTTCTCTAGGCAACGTCACAATATTAACATAACCCAAAAAGTCGTCGTTACAAGGACCTAAAAGATTAATGTAACTTTGCCTAACACACATTATAGATACATCTTGGCTCATATACACTCAGTTGACAGGTGTTAGTTTTAGCTGGGGTGTACCTAATAAACTGCTAACTGAAAACAAAATTATTACATTAGAGATTTCTCACTCTGTGATGCAATGTGAATGTGTTTCCCTGAGGTTCCCTCTTTGTGTATAGATCTCTCAGTTGGATCTATAGTGTTTAGAGAAAGAGCTACAGCAGCTTCTAGTATTAAACTACTACAGTGTCACGGTAAAGAATCAATATCAAGTAATAGTCCTGCATTCAAATTACTAAACTATTGGCCTAAAAAAATACCAAAAGTAAAAGTAATCTATATACAGACTGGTTTATACACTGTGTAACACTTTAGTGTTGCAGCTGGTAGCAGTGTAGTTTATGTTAATGACCTCTTAAAGCCGAACTGCCTCAGCATCTTTCCAAAATAAAAAAAATATAAAGTACCAATATTTAGAATGCATAAGTATTAATCAAACATTACATAAATGGTGTATAACACACTATACTGTGTTTTCACACAGAGGTGAGCGCTTTATATATTTGTTAGCAATTCTGCCATGAACTGTGTTATCAACTATTATTTACACTGCATACTGCTTATAAACACTGAATATGGGGACGAGTGTATTGATAAGGTTATTGCATGAATTTACAATTAGCAATACATTGTCAATTCATTCTAAGATGCTAAATTTCGGTGGGAGGGTAAACATAATTATTACTACATAAAATACAAACAATGTAAAATAAAGTCTGAAGACTTAGTTTGGTTGTAACAGCAAACACCGTTGGTTAGTGTAAAAGGACAGTCTGTGTTTGAGCAGGGTCTCCTCTGCGGTCACATGACTTTGCAGGAGTCCCCGTTTGTGAGTGTAGGAGTGGGCGCCTTGCTGGCTTTCCTCCCTGTGAGCCCCGCTGTGCTGAAGCTGAGGCCCTGAAACGCGCTCAGCAGGTTGAAGCCGCCGTCCTTGGATTTGGTGTCAGGATGAATAATCTTTGACAGCTCGCGGGGGAGTGAAACTTTCCCTCCAACAGACCTTAGGTGGTTTCTGTCCTTGGGGTTCTTGGTCAAAATGCAAAAAATAGTTTTGGAATATCAAGACTCTAAGCAAGAATGTACACAAGTGAATGTTTTAAGGATGTAATGACTTATAAACACAATGTTAGTTTATTCAAAATAATTTGGTGTATCATCATTTATATATGAACTTTGGTGCGTGCACATTATTTAAATGTAGTTGCCCTATAAACAATGGAAACTTATTTTGAACAGAAAATTTAAATTGTAAGAAATATTAACACTTTAGCATTCACTAAAACATGTTTACATGTACAGCTTTACACCTCCAGATTTTATAATAAAAGAGACGAAGTGGAGCAGCTGAAGATGTAAATTATTGCTTGTTCTTGTTTATTATGCACACACCTCTGACAGCTGGTATTTTCTCCTGAAATGAGATCTCATGGCTGCTCTCTCTGCGTTCTTCTTCGTGTTCATTGCTTCCCGCAGTTTCCTGTAAACACGAACACATCTGAGTCTCTGCAGAATTCAACCAAAGCAGCACAGGTGGCATGAATTCATTCAACAACGTTTGTGCTGTAACATAAACCTAATGAGGCGAGCACACACAGTTGTGATCATTCTCACGTGTGAGCAAAGTACATGTGCTGATCAGAGTAAAGTGTTTTCATCGATGATTTTTTTATCTGCTAATGTATTTGACAGAATTCATTTCTCAGTTAAAACTTTATTTCAGATGTAACAATAAGAGTTTCCACTGTGAACGTGCTTTTTGAATTCAGCTCTGTAAGTACAGTATTTCCACTTTAAATTTTATCTGAGGTATCAGAAGTACTATTAAGTACTTCATACTCTGATTGATGTCTGGTGTGAAATATACAAGCTACTCAGCAGTGCTTGAATTATGATTATTTGATTTAAAATGACCATCAAAAAAGCAAATAAGGCTGTTAATATATTCTATCAGTACCAGCTATGACAGTAAATACTACATAATTGTACTGAGTCATTCTGTATTTGGAGTACTTCTACTTTTAGTTCTTTGACTATTTTAAAGGTAACAGTTTTGTACTTTTTGACATTTTGAATGCAGGACTTTAAGAACTTTGTAAAAATGTATATACAGCACTATTGCTACACATTGCTCACTTACTTCATCAAATGAGCAAACTACTTATTATATGTACTTCTATTTAGAAAATATTCTTACTCATAAACAGTTATATTTCATTTATGTTCCAGATGTAGGTACTTTACATAACTTTATCTAACGCATATACTGTGAGCTACATTTATTCAGTAAATGATCAGAACACTTCCTCCAGCACTTGCCTCTCTTTCTCCAGGTCTGCTTGGTACGAGCGGATAACTGACGGTGCTTTGGGCTGTGCACTTCGAAGAGGCGGGTTCTTCCCCAACCTGTGACACCCTCCTCTGCGCCTCCTGTTTCTACATTTGGCACTCAACTTCCTCTCCTTCGTCCCTGACACACAGCTGGTCAGCTTCCTGATGGGCGTTCCAAGTGACTTTTTTACCCTTACCACGGACTCCATGAAGGGCCTGAGTCAGGGTGGGAGGTAACAGTCACACACACCTACTTCTTTGATGGATGAGGTGTCGGAATGCAATGTTTTTTTCCTTTGCTCATGTTGTGTTACTCTGACACAACAAACTGGACACACACGCAGTCTCTGTTTCGTTTGCTGTGGCAGCAATTACTCAGGCTGAGACCTGTCAAGGACAAGGTCGATGGAGAGCACACACTGCCTCACACAGACGAAGTATTTGCTATTTGGGGGGAAATAAAAAGACAAAAGTCAAAATCATCATAGACAGCTTACTTTTCAGGCTATTTGTCAAAATTAACAATTTATTTACTCCATCATGTGCGTCAGCTTCATTTTCTTACCCATGCAGGTGGCCACTGTTGGCCACAGGTTAACAGCATAAAATCCTGACAAAGCTTCAGCCAGATGGCCTCAGATGCTCCGAGGCAATCCCTCGAAGCTTTAGAACAACCAGAGGGAACAAGAAGGAACCGCAGAACACTCTCTACTGGAAGTTGTGTCTGCTCTCCTTGGCCTTCGCAGGGGAAAACATGAATGGTTGCTGTTCCAGTTTTCAAATGCTGCTTCTTTTACTTCTTCCTCGCTGTCTCTCCTCCAAAGTCGCTCCACGCCACCTCCAGCTCCCCTGTACAGATTACAATTTAATGAGGACTTAATGAGGGGAATCTCGTTAGCGGTGGCAGGGAATGCACCCAATGACTCACGTGTCTGTGATGGGGATTTAGAGACGATAGCTGATGTCATGTTGAGAGACACATGCACACACTGGCAGCTCTGACATCAGTGTCTTTGTTTACGGGCAGCAGACCACTAAAGCAGAAAGACCTTCAACCCAGATTTTTATCAACTTCAATGCAGTATTATGATCAGTATTTGGATCACAGAATATCAAGAAATGAAGAGATGAGCAAAGATATGGAAAGAGGAAATGAAACAGAGATGGAGAGTAATGGAAAAGCTTATGACACTGAGGGACCAGGAGTAACTTCAGCCAACAGATGCCTGTGAAAAAATATTATAATATAATATTATAATATTCAAAGGTAGACAGTTTAATGTTTTTCTAATTATTCTTGGATGTTGCACTACAATTTTCTGATTGCAAAGAATAGTGGATATATAGATATTTATAACTGTTATCATATTGAAGGATACATCTTTTATATTGAATCTCCTTTTAGACCCAGAAACATTATGTGATTTATTTTATTGTTAAAGCTCTGAAGAAACTGTGTCAGTCAAATGTTTGCTTATGGATTCAAATCTAAACAAACAAGTGACAATTTAAAAATACAAATTAATTTAACTGTGTAAACATATTCTCTTTCATAATCTGTTTATGCACCAGCTTCTAAGAGAAAAAAAACATGTAAATCGGTTTCAGATTTTATTAATATTTTATAAAGCATTTATTTAACTTTTATTTATTGTCAATAAACCATAGAGGGACTTCAGCCTCATGTCTATTCTCTGTTTTTGCTGTGGTGCATCTACACATTACATTTTGGCACGTTTGAGTATCTTTGAATAACTCCCAGTGACTGTGGAGCTCTGCAGCCTGCTCTAATGCCCTATTTGGCAATGACACCACAAACTCACATGTAGATCCCCAACAAACCCACTTAACTTCCCTCAGCCACTCATTTCCTTTCTTTTCGTTCCCCTCTGTTGCTCAGACTACTTAATGCTTTAACAAGATTACACAGAAAAGCCATGCCTCTTCAGGCCCACTGGCAGATCTGGGATCAGTTCACTCACCCAAAGTGTGGGCCTTTATTTCCTGTGACAGCACTTCTCCTCTGCAGGTACAGGTCAGATACAGGAAAAGAACCTCAGCTGAAATATGTCAGTGCTTTTTTTACAATGTAAATCTGGCTTGTTGGGAAAAGTGTGTGTGTGTAAATCAGAAATTCTCCTAAAGCAAACAAAAAAGCCACTTAAGGGATTCTGAGGTGGATCAGTGTTCAACACGTGATGACTGACAGCCACTGACTCACACAAACACAAACACGTTTTCATGCATGGACTCAATGGAGGCCGATGTTCTGCAAAACGCTAAGCTGCTTTTTGACTTTAAAAGTTCAAAAGATCAAGTTATTCTCACTGACAAAATAAAACAGCAACAAAGTTTAGTGATAACAGACCCCCACCAGGCTTTGAAAATCAGACTGTCTTGTGTGTCTCAGGTTTTTGGTCTAGAGTTGCTTCAGTGAAGAGTGAGTGCACATTAAATGTTACATAGTAAATCTGAAGTTGTTATTTCAAGTATACTTGATACACATGATACACATACTGCAATTGCAGTGTTACAAAATATTTTAAAAAAGGGTCACATGTTAAATAAAACAGCAGTGTAAAATGATTTCATAATTCTGCGCTGAGAAACAAGTTGTAGCAAATACACACCAGGAGACACTGATTAACTTTTCTTGGTTAGTCAGTGTCTCCTTGGACACATAAAAATTGCTTTTATTTTAATTTTTGCATCCTCCAAGTGCTTTAACACTCTAAGGTTCCAAGGAACAGAACCAAGCGCCACTTGTACTTGTCTTTACCTACACACACTAGTACAAACCGGCATCCACACATGCACAGTTCAGAAGTATGAGGTCTCATTCGGTCAGACTCTCATACACTGACACAAAGTCTCTCTCAGCTCTGTCAAGGCTGCCAAGAGAAAAAATTGGCAGCGCAGACGCTCGCTCAGCCTTGTGACCGTGCTTTCTGCTGAGATGTACTCAATCAAGATGCCAGAGCAGGGCTGCAAGTCAATGGCACCGACGTGAGTAGAGAGAATGTTATGCACGGACGGACCGAGTGACGAACTAAAAAGTCACAATCAACATGACAAGAACTGACTTTGTTTAATGCATGACATTCCATTAGAAATCACATAAAAAAAAACACCAATTATTGACATAAAGTTAAAAAGGTGCTACCTCTAAACTTTAGAGATACAGTATATTTTACAATATTTGAGCTTAAAGGATCAGTTTTTAAAAGACAATACCGAGTGGTGTTACAGGATTTAGCCCATTTATACAATTCAATTCAATTCAACGTTATTTATAAAGCATCAATTTAGAACAAAGTAATCTAAAGGCACTTTACATAATAAAGTCAAGACTATAAAGACAATAATATTCCAGACCAGGACTTTGTTTGAGAAAGGTTCCAGGCATCTTTCGGCTCCCATTCATTGCAGTACACTGTGGGTTTTTAATGATATCTATCTGCTTTTAAGTGCAAGAGAATAAAATCAAGACGTTAAATGCAGGATTTAAGAGTTTGCTAATTGACTGTAACACACAAACGAATGGGGAGCAATGGAAACTGGAAATGTAAGAAATCAAAAATTCAGAGTGACCAGCACGAAAAGTAATGTAAGTTGCAAAAGTGTTTTACAGTTTGTTTTTGTCAGCACCAAAGCCACACAAAGGTGAACACAGTGGAGCAAATGGAGAGGCAGTGATTGGAGGAGACCAAAACAGAAATAAATGGTGATTGAATATTAAATTTACATATATACAAGTAAACCAGAAATGCCTCTCCAAGTTAATGCTATTTGTTAAGACATTCAATTCAAGTTGAAGGCGGTATATAGTAAATTGTAGTAACAGCTTGGTTCTCGTGTCCCCAAGTGGCAGAAATGATGAAATGATCAAACCTGAATTCTGTGACAAAAATTGCCATGACTTATTTTTTATACCCTCTTTCATCTAACTTACATTTCAGAACAGACCAGAACCACTCATACCAATGTACCGTTACCTGGGCTCCACTCCAGA
Organism: Channa striata; assembly: GCA_033026295.1. Taxonomy (NCBI): domain Eukaryota; kingdom Metazoa; phylum Chordata; class Actinopteri; order Anabantiformes; family Channidae; genus Channa; species Channa striata. Next base: position 17,416,816 of record CM065175.1, on the reverse strand, counting down.
TCAGATCAGGTTCTTCATACTATCACCAGTGCCTTCATCTTTGTAAACTTCATTAATTACCTCAATAACTCTTTTTTAATGACTTGTAAAGCCCTTTGCATCGCTCCCTCTTCTTTAAAGGTTAATGTGAAACAAGTATGACGGATAGTTAAAAGGATAAAACAAACACACTAGTATGGTCCTTATACTGGCCACTCAGGTTCATAAGCTGAAATCGCAGCTCTTCCTCCAGACGTGACTCCTGCCTGGGTGAATGAGGGGCAGGAAGAAGGGGTGGCACAGAGCAGATGGAGGAGAGATGCGTTTTGAAGGCTCATACTCCAACATACTCTCCAAGACATCAAAAAAATGGTGGTGTTCTGTCCCGTGTGACAGCAGATATTTCTAGAAACAGATCGGATTTGAGGGAGATGCATATTGCTTATAAAACGTATTTAGCTGATGTATTAAGCTTTGCAGCTCACCCTCAATGGTTTGCAATTGGCTCTCACGTGGCGTCCAGCCTTAGAGCACTCGTTCCAGTCTAAACGCCCTCGGTGGAAATATTTCTGCTTTCTTATTGAAAAAAAACACACTTCTGTCAGATAAAAAGTGTTCGACTATGTGTTGGATTAGAAGCTGGACTGTGCAGCTTTGTGTTACCTGGTCCTTTGGATCATTCTCTGTGGAACTGGTCCCTGTATTCTCTCCATCATAGCAAGATGCTCCTTACTGTCATGGGTCTGTAAGTGAACACAAGTGTCAGCAGGTTCAGCCTTCCCCCATTGTGCTGTAGTGTACAAGTGTAAACACACACCACCTGGAACAGTGTGAAGCCTTTGTAGTATTCGAACAAGATGCAGCCGATACTCCAGACATCACAGGGGTGACTCCAACCCAGCTCTGTGGGAGAGCAACAAGGGGCCAAGGCTTCAAACCCAGCTAAGCAGAACTGACAGCTCCTGGTTTCTCCCTTGTCTAAGTCAACTTCTCTTACCTAGAATGACCTCTGGAGCTCGGTAGTGACGTGTAGAAATGACGGTGGAGTGGTGTTCATGGTCAAAGGTGGCGCTGCCAAAGTCAACGAGCCGCACTGTGGTGTCATTTATTCTCCTCTCACTGCATTTCTAAAGAAGGACAGAAAGAGAAGCCAAAAGTCTTTTAGCTCACAGAAGAGTATTTACAGTTTATTCCTTATTTTGGTTGTTCTGGCCATTTTTTTATTTTGTTTATAATAAAGCTTTAACCCCAACAGAGGAAGAAATGATCTCTTTAAAAATGCCACTAATTGTGCTTCTTAGTTCAACAAAAACAAACTCACCGTCTTCCTGGGGAAATATGTGCCTATAAATGGATCCAGCTAATATCAAAGTTAATGGAGACTCATCCCCACTTATTTAATGGCCTGATTTCTTTGTTCACCCCTGAAGGTTCGAGCTTTCATACCTGCTGTTGTTTCTAACCTTCTCAGCGTTGTATATGAGGGAGTAGTCTGAGTTGACAAAGAGGATGTTCTCAGGCTTCAGGTCCGTGTGAGTCAGCTTGTTGTCGTGAAGAACTGAGGTGGAGGCAAAGGGAGGGGGGCACAATGTGAATTGTGGTACATCAGGAGAGAGCTGACGCCCTCCTCTGGTCTTATTTTAGTAATCGTGGTTGTTGTGGAGGAAAATCTAATGGCACAGGCCTTCAACATGTATATACCACCAAGCTTAGTCAGTTTGCTAATAACAGCCATTGGTTTTGTAGATGTAATTCATAAAGTTTGACCTGAGGAGAAAAGCACTGGGATTCATCCTCTGGAAATTTTGAACAGGTTGGAGTTACATTCTGGCAGAAATGCTCCCATGAGAAACATCTTTTGACCTTAGGTTAATCACACCCCAACCCGTTCCCTCTACCTACTTTCTGGCCTTTATGAATCATGAATACACATACAAGAAACATAAATACGTAAAGATGCAAGTTGTTTAATAATATTTAAGTGTGTTTGATTGGTTATTGTGAGTTGATCCAAAATTACTAAATTACAATAACCAATCAAACAATGGGCTTTTTCTGACAATGGGCTTTGTAAGAAGCTAAAAACCTGCGATTAATGACATGATTGAAAACAAAGAGGTTAATTAACTTTCACTGGCTTCACTGTTGCACTTACTATTGTTTCAGATTTATTTATTTGCTCTAGAGGTCACATTTTCATTAGCGGCGTCTTGTTTTTCATTTGAGCTGTAAAATCTGTTAATTGCTAACTGACCCTTTTGACACTAACATGATGTTAATAGGCACCAACATTCTTGGCTACATATTAACAATAATGATTATTTTGAAGGTTTTTATTTTTATTTATGCTGATTAGAAATAATTGGAAAACATTATTTATGACGGTCATGCTGAAAGTAACAACTAATTCACAATTTCTTCATTTCTCAGTAAAAAAAGTTGAGTTGCAGGCTTCGGTATGTTAGTCATTTTAATTTGGCACAGGGTTCTAAGTCAGGAACACTTGTATTATCTTCAGGTAGCAGTCACCCTGTGATTGTCTGTCTGCCTTGTTTTTGCTGCTCCATCAGTGGCAGTGGGGCAGCTGTGAATAATCTGCTTACTGTCATCACTGACACTGATCCAGGCATACAAGAAAAAAAAGGTAGGTGGTATTGCACTGCTCGTGTGTTTGGACTCACAGCTGACAGCGTGGCAGATCTGGTGGGCCATGTGTCGGATCTGGTTAAGTGGATAAGGCACAAAGTTGTTTGCCTTCAAAAAGTCAAAGGTGCTGAGCGACAGCAGCTCGAACGAGATGCACACGTGGCCGTAGTAGTTGAACCAGTCGAGCATCTGAACACAGTGACTGATGGCAAAAGAAAGTCAGAGGATTAAATGTGTGAGACCGAAAGATGAAACATTTTCACAAAATGTTCAGTTCAGATGATACTCACTGCTTGTTGTGTGGATCTTTCTCACTAAGCTTCCGCAGCACATTGATTTCTAGTTTGGCTGATTCTCTGTATCTCTCCAGATTCTTAATAATCTTTAAAGCAATTTGACTTCCTTCTCTGGGAGTAAAAATACTGTGTTTAACACTAGAAAAATCTGTTGCTTATTAGTGCAACTTTCATTTTGAATATGTCATAAATTACCTGCTGTGGTCCAAACATTGTACCACCTTCCCAAAAGTGCCCTCACCTAACGTGTCAAGTATCTCAACTGTAAGACAGATTGAGGGGACATTAAATATGAAGCATTTATATTGAGGCTGCCAATTCTTCCTGGACATATATTTACATCTGTCTTCCAGGATGTCCCCACTTTCGTAGATCAGGTGGCCATTCTCAGTGTCCCTCCCGTTGTCGCCTGCAGCTTCACCGCTGCTTCGCTGGAGAAAAAGTCAGTGAGAAGTGGAGAAACAAATTGAAATTTGGGTTGAGAGCAATCTTCTTCTGTCACTTTAACCCACTAAAAACAGACTGACTAACATCTGACCTCTAGACTTGAAGGCCACCAGCTGGATTTACACCTGACCAGTTCAAACTGACATGCATATACCCACAGTGAAACAAAGCGGCACTGGAAGATGCTTAATTTGATGTATTTTACCAAATTCATTAACAAGCACTGGATAATATACACGGTCTGCATGTGATTTATGTTAAGATAGTGAAGCTTGAAGATGGAAAGTAAATAATGCATCATGACCACATCATGTGTGTTATTTCAAGCCAAAGCTTAAACATGATGCAAAGGTGACACATTTATTTGTACGTAGAGAAAATGAAGTAGAAATACTCACAGACAAGCAGAGGCAAATACAGTCAAGAAAACCCTTATACAGAGAACACAGCTCTGTCTTCCCCATTATACAGACGTTTAGAGTTACTGAGGAAAAAAGAAAGGAAAGCCTCAGGATGGAGGAGGCTGGAGTAGGGTGAAGGAGAGAGCCAGGTGAAGTGGAGGCAGCATAAAACAACTAGACTTCGTGGACTCGTGGAGAGGAAAAGCAAAGACGACAGGACAGTACGATATTCAGGCGATGGCACAGAATAACTAGAGGACATGGAGCTGTGACAAAGTAAAAAATAGCCTGCAGTGTTGTCAGCAGAAACCAGAAGCGAAGGAGAGACAAAACTTCACAGTGTCGCCACAAGACTTACAGAGGAAAAAAATACCTAAAGAGGAAAAAAGAAAAGTGAAAATCAAGCAGCGGAAAGTAGGGAACGAGACAGCTGAAGTATCAGACAAAACAGAAAGTGAGGAAGGCGACAGTCACAGACAGAGTGAGAGAAAGAGAGGGAGCTGAGACAGATGCTAATAATAAACTTTGCTCACAACCCCCTGAGGAAGTCTTTAGAGGAGAATCAAGATGTGGTCAGCGGGAGCGACAGGGGGGCGAGAAGGAGGGCGTGGAGGAGGAGGAGGGCAGGGGAGATCTGGTTTCCCTCAACTAACTGACTGTCCACCTTACTCTTCTTAACCCCTTCACTGTTTTTCTACACCTGTCCTTCTCTGCATGCCGCACATACCTCTCAATACACAGCACATGCTTCCGCTCCAGAAATAGCTCATTGAGAGCTCATACAGTATAAAGCTTTTATTTTGTAGTACAAAAAGAACCCATTACTTGTACAGAGAGGCACAGTCAATCTCTGCAGACTGACATGAGTTGAACATAAAATATAAAAGATACAACCATAAAAAGAGTTAAAATATTCACCTTGAAGGTCATGAATAAATACAGGTCATTGGTCACAACCGTGACGGAATACAATTCTTAATGACATTAAAACACCCGGTAAAATGCCTTAATAAAATCGAGAATTTCAAACATCTTAACAAGAAGCAATAATAGTCATTTGTGTGAACTGATCAAACTTATTTGGCTTTCATGACTATTTTTTTATGTATTATATAATTATTATATAATTTAAACCTAGAATTTTAAATAAGGAAACAGGAGCCAGAACATGGGGCTCGTGGGGACATGAACAATCATGTGCTCATCACACAGACAAACTGTCTTCATAGCTGGGACCAGGAAATATCAAGATGTCGCCGTAGGGCTGGTTCTGCTCCACTTGAACCTTCCTGGCCGTTAAAGCCTCTACGCACAAAAACACACAAAGTTTAAAACTCAGCTATTAACCGAAATGATCATATCATCAGTGATAAACTAAAAATAGAAAAAAGGATGCAGAAGCTTCTAATCCAGTAAAATGAATAAATTGTTTACACTATGATATAGCATCTCAGTTTGCACATGTAAGGCAAAATTTTTCTTTCCAAACATAATGTCACCTTTCAAAACCAACACCAACACCAACTACACATACTGACTCCTCGGCTTCCTCTGGTTGCGATGTTGTAACATTAACATGAATAATAGGAGAATTCATCAGGAAAGTGAAACTGATCGCTCACCTAGGAGCCTCTGAAAAGCTACGCTGACAGTTCTGCGGTTGACCTCTGGTGGCAGAAGAGACTGAAAAAGTAAGGGAGCCTCTGCGCGTTCAACCAACTCCGGCAACAGCCTGGAAGAACACAAACACACATTTTATTATCTCCAAACCAAACCAAAGAAAATGACCCATAAACAACGCTTTCATTACCCAGGAAACTCAGCTGGAATTCTCTCCTGCAGGTCATCCACCACCTCGGGAATGTCCTGCAGTGTAGAAACGGACCGGGAGACGGGGGACCTGCAAAACCAAACAAGCATTCAAGCGTGTTTGCTCGTGCACAAACGTTCCTATTTTTCTGTATAACCTACCCCTCTCTCTCAGATGTAAACATGGGCGAAGCCTCTCGGGAAACGTCCCTTTGGTCAGAGCTCTCCAGTGGCAGTGTCCCCATGGCTAACACACACACACACACACACACACACTGGTTCAGAGGCTGTTTCTAACCTTTAATACATGATACATGCCTCACCCTGACCCCGGACTTCAGCCAAACACAAGGAGAACAATAAGCTGTTCACAACCTGTTTATTTCCCTCATTTGTATGTTTTGGGTGGTTTCAGTTTAGTTCTCATGTTTTCTTTCGTTTACCTGAACTACCCAATATTTCTGATTCAGTCACCTCTCTGGGGACCTGTTCACACATAGAAACACAAAGTTACTCATCTGGTGACAGATGTCTAGCACTGGCACCACATTTTAACCCTCTTCATTCTTCCTTCAAACCTCCATTGGGCTGACTTGAGGTCTCTCCTCCTTTCTTTCCAGTGCCTCAAGCATCTCCCGCTCTCTTTCTTTTTCGGAGTCTGTGGACTCGGGACCTCTCTCCCCGACCTGCAGGTCTGAGCCAGAGAGAGGCGTGACAGTCGCAGACTGTCTCCATAGAAACTGCACCTCTTCAGGCAAAACTGCAGGGAAAAATAGATTTTTGGTTTATTTTTGAAAAGGTTACCTGTGTTTAAAATAGCAGCAGTTGCAGATGAGACATATGAAGCTGACATAGAACACTTGACATGTTTTAATTATTATAATGACGTAGAAACATCACCATTAATAAATATCATGGACAAGTTTAATAATCATTCACACTTCAACTGGTGCCACAGAATTTTATCCCACAGGAAATCACTTCCTTTCTTGGACGTGTTCTCTGTTTGGAGTACAGATTTACACATGTGCTATATTCTTTTTATTTCTTAATAATGAACGTATTGTACTTCATTTGATATTTAATGACTGGGAAATGTTCCAGATACAGGTATATACTGTATATACTACAATTTTTTAACACATTGTCTTTCAAAATGTAGCTAGTTGTATCACTGATTGGCTGCACCAGTGATGATTTAAAGGAGTTACGTTAAAGGGGGCGTTTTGCTTTTGATTAATTTAGCTTGCTTGTTAGATTTATGTTATTGTTTAAAAAGTCTCTTTTATATATTTGTTTAAAATTAGATAAATTAAATCGACTAGGATGTGGTAAACAAATTAAAGGAGGCGATTCTTTTTTTTTACCCACTGTTTAACATAAAAAAAGCACAAAAAGGTCTCTTGGAAGGATCAGTGAAATGCCAGTATAAATGCCCATACACAAAGCTGAATCTAACAGTGTTTTCACTTATGTTAATAACCGGATGCACTGACCTTTCCATCATTCTCCTAGTAGTTACAGTATGTTGCATCCTTTGGGTGGGACGGCGTACACTGTTATCATTGATAATTACATGAATGATGGCATAACAGGTTAGGATGCTGAAAGCAAAGGAATTCAAATGCCTCTAATATTATTATTTACACCTGTGCTTTCTGTAATTGTGTGAAACATGAGCACCCGTTGTTATTATTACGGTTTATCAATGTGTAATCCCTAACTTCAGAGTGGGTGGGTTTGATAGTTCTGGGCAGATTGTGATGCATATGAGTATATGTCTGTCTACAGATTTGTTACTGACTGTTGCAGGGTTTGTTGAAGAGGTCAGCGGCAGGGAGACTCCTGTGAGAAGGAGGCGGTAGAAGAGGTGGACGCCTGGTTTCAGTCAGCACGTCATCAATCTGCCTCTGCAGCACCTCCTGCGAGAGCTGCGTCTCTAGATCGAAGAAGGTAAGCTGGCGCCTCCTCCTCCTCCTCCGTGTTATCAGCTCTGGAGAGGCAACTTCCTGGTGAAGAGGGGGGTGTAGAAGGCATATTTATCAAAAATGTCCTTCACCTATAAACAATTAATACAAAAAATGTTGTTAGGTGGTAAACAACGTCCTGTTTAGCTTTTTCACTGATCATTAATGGCATTTTCATTTCACTGATGCCTCCAACAGACCTTCTCTGGATTAAATGATTGGCTGAATGAATCTGTTTGTTTGACATTGTTAGATCTTACAGGTAGGTAAGCTGCTCTATCAAATGCACAGCAACATTTCAGCATCAACACATGTTCAGAATGGTGTGTTAAGGAAAGAATGGGTGCATCCTTAAACATGAGAGGTAAGCTCTCATAGATATTTTATTGTGTTCTTTGAGTTTTTTCATCTTTTAGTCTCTTTTCAAGATACTTAAGGAAAAGGAGGGAAAAAGCAGGAAATTTGCTTTGTTATTGGAATAAACGTGTGTAGGGTCATTTTTTTACAAGACGAAAGTTGTTCTTGTTAATGATTTTTAACAGACTGTGGACAAAGTCTGCTTCATTAGAAAGAGCTTCATAATCTGTCTCTCGAACAAAGACTAAAGAAACATTACCTCTAACTCCAGACTTGCTCTCTCCTGTTGCTTTGCAGCAGATGGTGGGGAGGGGGGGGCATGCGGAGACACCGGGGTGAGCTGCTCTGCGGGTGTTTCAGGCTTCTCCACAGACAGACCAGGCTCTTCCTGAGGCAACAACAGGGCATCTTCACTCAGCAGAGGGGTGGGCTGTAACCTGACACACACAGAAACAGAGTCAGTGGATCTGAGTTTCTACCAATGTGTTCGAGTGTGGCTGGATCATTTACTCAGGATGAAATGAGGTGAGCTCTTTTGTTCTCTCTTTCTTCAGGTCTTCCTCTCTTTGTTTTCCTATCTCCTTTTCCTGCTCTGCTGCTGCCACTTCTTCTCCCAGTAACTCCACATCTCCTGGTAGAAAGGGTTAAAGGAAGACCAAACACACCAAAGGAAATCTCCTTTTATTTTACCTCTAAATCCCTGATTGACAGCTTGTCTCATGTTTTGCCACTAACCGAATGGAAACTGATCAGTTTCAGCCAAGAGGAAGTCAATAGTATCTGGATGCTGATCAACCAGGTCCACACCCTCAAACTAGAATTATGAAGGAGAAGGAGACGTACAGATAAATGCAGGTGAAGATAAAACAGGTACGTGTACAGTCTTAACACATGTGTTGCATGAGTGGCAGCTGTACCTCTGCAGTTGGGATAGCGACAGGCTCTGTCTCTATCAGGGTGATGGTTTCTGGAGATGCAGTTATTGCTGAGGAAAAAATGATTTGATGCCATTAATAGAAGCCACTGGCACAAGCAGGGGAGTATAGAAGTAATCAAGCCATTAAAGTTCTCTCTTCTGTCAAACAAAATCCACCTGCACCACACTTTCTGACACGGTGGCATCATCCTCTGCCAATTAGCAGGAAGTCGGTGAAGGTAGGCTGCTCTGCCCTGATCTGACCTGCAGCAGTACCTCTAAGCTGAGCTTGTGTCTGGATCTTTACAGTCTGAGCTCTGTCTGTTTCCGTAACTTACTGGAATATCTGCACAGGACACTGCACACATCCCGACATGCTTTTCACCTTTGGGCACAAGACTTTCGTTAAAGCTGCATTACATTATATATATATGTTACTGATAATGAAAATTAAACCTTGTGCCTTCTCACACGTGATAAAATTTCATTGTCAAAATTGTTCAAAAAATGTATATCTACATTTGTTTTAATGTCACTGGTGGCATACATGTAATATTAATAGATCATAGCTTTAGTTTGCTGATAAATGAACATCTGAATGAGGTACCGTAAATTCTGGACTATAGAGCGCACCTAAGTTTAAGCCGCACCCGCTAAAATTTGAAAGAAATATATATTTTGTCACATATAAACCGCATCGGACTATAAGCTTATCCAGGCTGAGAAATAATATCTGTTGTATGCGCCCTACTCATTGTTCACAGTAGGCATGAGGATGTTCTGTGCGCTGTTTTAGCGGCATTACGGTAAAGAGTGTGTTTACGTGTATGTGTGGCTGGTAAAACACATGTCGAATGTACAGAGCCGACAAAAACGTCCTTGTTATAAATAAACGGCTTGTTCCATAGCCAAAGGAAGACGTCTCTTATTCTTCAAATTACGCAGGAGTTGCTGCGCTCAAAAAAAGATTTTGTACTATAAGTGTTTATTCATACACCTGAACCTGAATGGTGCCTGTAACACGGCAGTAAAAGTGCTGATCACACAAAACATAAAAGTCATGGTTTTATTAATCTTCCTCCTGTGCACTAAAACCAAGTTGCTTTATTTTTCTTCCTCCTGCGAACTGAAACCACTGAACACCAAACCACTGTCACTTTTTCTTCCTGCGCTCTGTTAAAGCGCAACTATTAAAGTCGCTTCATTCTCCCGTGCACTGAAACCACAAATCGCTATTCATCTTCCTCCTGAGCATTGAAACCACTGTCACACTCGATTTCCTTCACGGATAGCCAGATCGATGGCTTCAAATTAAAAGCTGCATCATAGGAATTTCTTCGCGTGTTTTCCATTATGGGGGGTGAGGGTGTAAAAATATTACCGTATTTTGCTGTTGTGCGTCTTGGGTTGCATGCGCTAAGAATAAAAGCTTGCGCTTTTTTGTTTGCACTGACTTCAATCTACAGCGCCCATCTGAGGGCTGCAGAAAAATTCATAGAAAAGCGGCATCTCTGTAAAAGCCGCATGGTTCAAAACGTCGGAAAAAAGTAGCGGCTTATGGTCCAAAAAATACGGTAATTTAAATCCGCAAGACACCTTAAGACAAACCCTACATTCATGCTTGGTTCCTGTAGAAAAGTCTGCTCTCTGTAGCCTAAGGTTAATACGTTATCTTTTCACTGAAAAATAAATCTGTGCCATCCTCATGCACAAGACTATTTTTCAACAGGCCCTGACGGCCTTGAAGGAAATTCCAGCCATTTATTATTTCTATCCAGTTGGGGGATGACACAATCTTCATGAAACTTGAAAGCTTCTCTCTGTTAAGTGAGAACCCCAAGTGGATTCCTGCCATGAGTTTAGAAAACAGACTCTTCATTAAAGCTGAAATGAATTCGATATTGTTCTTGGAGTTATTTCCTCACTCTCCTCCACAGGCACACAACACATTATACAAGCTTTTTTCGCACAAGCACCCAAAAAGAGTAAATACATCTTGAAATATTGAGCTTGTTTTGTTTGCAATAGCACAACTTCATGTACGCATCACATTGCGAAAAGCTCAGATTTGCGGCTTCACCACAGTCTTGTTTACATGATATAGCAAACCTGAGTACAGCTCTGTGCGAAATCATGAACTGTTCAATTCAATTTTGTGCAAAATCATGTACACCGACTGGAGTAGTTTTATTATCTGCTGTATGTGAAATCTTTAGCTTTGTTACACTGACAGAGTTTGTACTGCCTAAAGAAAAATTGCTCAACTAAAAGTGATGCATCAAGCCAGCAAATCTGATATTTTTTACATGTCATCATCAAGTTAACTTTTCATTTTACCATTTTTATTACATTTTGATAGTTTATCAAGCAAGTCTTACTTTTCCCAGTTGTCTATGCATTATTGTGTTTGCTTCTTCATTCAATGACAACTGTTCTGATGTTATTACAGTATATAAAGTCAGCGTACCACTTCCCACTGCTGCAGCAGGCCTGGGCAGTTCAAGACCGTCTGGAGAAGCTTCTCGCAGATGCTTTTCACCCATTTGAGAGACACAGAACAGGAGGAGCATATTTAATGTATATTGTTTCAATTATTTTGATAAATCCAAGTTTGCCTTCACTTATAAATGCAGGCTAAATCTTAGTTTTCTGTCCTTTCTTTGTCATTTGGTACCTGTATCAGTGTACTGGGACTCGGCATTGACGGCTGTGTGTACATGACTCCGAACAAAGGGTCTGGAGCTCCTTCTGTCTCCTCCAGAAGAGACAGAGCATCTGGGAAGACCAGAAGTTGTCTGACAGAAAAATGAAAAAACAGGAGTTATTTTGTGTTTTTACTGAAAGCTAAATGTTGACCAGTGGTCCCACCTGCATTCATCCATATCGATTTTCTTGGATGTCCTCTGTTTTAACAGCTGGGCCACGATGGAGTGAAGCTCCTCTATAGAAGGAAGGGACATGTTGCCAAGGTCAAGAACCAGTGCTCTCGTCTGTGCATCTCTTTTCCCCGGTCTGTTAATCAGGTCTTACCCAGGAGAATAGCACACTGGCGATGGTAGACCACTATGACCCCATACTGCAACTGGGAGGAGAGGTAAAGGGAGAAGCGAGGGCGTGGCAGGCCTGGACAAGGAGGTGGGACCTGCTCCAGAATATAGTTCATGATGTCTTCGCTGTAAGAGGGACGGCGTTATGATAATCAAAATCGACTGGATTAAAACCAAAGAAAATATGAGAAAATGGCGAGAATAAGGCAGAATAAGGCCTCACCAGGTTCTTTTGATGTTCACTTTCAGAAAATCACGGCGAGGAACTCGAATCCCTTTCGTAGCAACCAGCCTGAGAAGGGAAACAGGATGTGGACACATTCGTGTTTGTATTTTCTTCACAGAGATCTGCTGAGTATTTCAAAGCTCTTTTTTTAGCATCAAAGCTAAAACCACTATTGGATTAGTTAAGGCTGTTAAAATGATTTAGTTGGGACCATATGGGATATTTGGTGGCAAATGTCCAATAAAAATTACCTGGAGGCCTGTAATTCCCCCAGTGACAGTTCGTCCCTGCAGCTGCACACTGATAATCCTCCCACTGCAGGGACCGCTGCTAGCATTTTCAGTTAATAATGTCCACAATAACCAGACTGTGCAAAACATTTTTATGATCATGAAAACCACAATATAATAATATTTTTTGCTTGTTTGTTTGTTTTGTTTTGAAAGCTGCCTTGGCTCCTCGGGAACTTCAAAGCTTCCTGTCTGGCTGACGTGGCCCTGCTGCACCTGCGGCCCGACATCTTTGTTTCACACACACTTTCTCTAACATGGCGCAGATACCCTGATGTGAAATGATGATGCAAATACCATTTTTAAAGAGCTGTGCAAACAGATCATAAAGACACAGACTAAAGACTGAGATACTTTTTTCTCCAAAACTAGCTCAACAGGCCATCGTGCTTCTTTCAGCCCGCGATTATAAGATACTTTTAACGATTTGTTAGTTTGTGCATGTTAAAAATTAATTTTTAGTTTGTGCATGTTGAAAATGAACTTGAGTAACGAAGATGAACTTTGGTGGCGATAATTCACCAATTAATAATAATAACGATCCGAACATCCACAAACATGCAAATTAGCCTCCAGCGCCGGACACATCATCACTTCACCGTAACGTGGTGATGTCCATGTCGATTTTAATAAGTTAGATTGGATTTTTTTCTTTTACTCACCAGATGGTAGAAAAACATCCAGAGTGACGCTTCAGAACAGTGGGGTAGTAGAACATCTTCAGTTCGGTCCTTCAGAACCAACAGAGAAAGACGAAGATAAAACCCAGAGTTCACGGCCGAGCAGCTGGTTTCACTGTTGGAGGTTCTGATTGGTCAGTGCTGCTGTGCCACACAGCTCACTGACAGTCCGTTTGGGAGAATCAAAACGATATTTCATTTATAATTCTATATAATCAAGTGTTGTAGCATTTTCTGCAAAAATTGAGCTGAAGTAAATAAATGAAGACACACTTTAGGAGAAAGTGACAATTTTTAATAATGCAGCTACCACATCGACGCTTGTCTATGAACTGATTAAACTGACGTGTGCCTAAGTTTAAAAAATATATATTCTTATGACCGGCACTGTTGTACAGATGACGAGATGCAGAAGCTTTGGTTCACTGAGGAAAATTATATTTTATTCAGATATGAGGAAACATTTCACAGATAAAATAAGACAAATGTGGTCATAAAAAATAAATGCAACAAAACGTTGTGATAAAATTCATTTAAAAAAAAAAAAACTAAACACATAGTTTTAGTGAGGGTGATCTAAGTTTCCTACAGATGTAGATAAGTCCATGACAGCTTTACATCACAGCAGTCGTCCCCTGCACTCAGTGGATCCACAGCAGCAGAGCAGGACTTTACCCTCCACACTGCCCACCTCATAGTTGTAGTCCCAGGTCAGCTCAGTGCCAGCCCGGATCCGCCTGAAAATGAGCGCACGCACACGCGCACACACACACACACACACACACACACACACACACACACACAGGACAAGTTAAGTAAACTGATAAATGTATAAACAAAATTGTAAAAAAAAAACAAAAAACTGGTATGTGTTTCGGATGAAAACCTGTGTCTACAACATCTACTGACGGGTTTTGTTTATTTCGACGCACACTTTAACAATCTGAGACCTACTGCTCAAATACAAACCACTAAAATAACACAGCAGTGCCATCTTAGGGGCATGTCCACAGAGACGTCACCATGTTCAAAATGTGCTCTCTCTTTGTATTCAACAGATTTCCAGATGGATTATGTGGTTTAGGATCTTACAGGCCAACAACAAACTTTTCTGCAAGTCATTCCTGACTTCTCCAGCCTTATTTCCTACCCAGTGTATCCTACAAAAAAATTTTAAGGCCCAAATATGCTAAACAAATAGAAAAACAACTATTTTCTTACTGGCAAAAAGTCACTGGTTCGGTCACAATGCATATGCAATGCTCTTTGATTGTAGCAGTGCACCTGAGCCTGGTTTTGCTGCAGGTTTCTTGAGTTAAAGGACGTTTTTTTTTCTCTCCACTGTTGCCTAGAGCTTGTCAAGGAACATTTGTTGGGTTTCCTTTACATACAAAGCTCTTAATGGTGAAGCTCTCTTGTATTTGCAAGACCTCATAGTAACATATCGTCCCATTAGAAAGTGAAAGTGATATGTAAATAGTACTAGGTCCAACCTAACAAGACTGCAGTTGCAACTGTTGAGTGATCAGCTTGCTCATCCAGACATGAAGCTCAGATGCCATCAGATTAATGGTAAGCAGGGCATATCTGAAAGGGGCTATATATTAAATCTGCCCTCCTGAATTATTTGCCATCTATCTCTACAACACTGTCAGAAATGTTGTATAATTATTTGGTTTTAGTTTAAACGTCCACCGCAAACCATTTCACTGAGGGACCTTCAACTGACAAAAACTCATCAGACATAAACAAAGGATTGCTGAAAAACCAAACTTACTTGCTGGCAAAGAACGCTACCCAGGGGAACCGCAAGTCATGTGTGTCTACAAACACATTCTGGACGAAAAGGTTTGGACTACAGCTGTGCTGTAATGCAGAGAGGTGACACAGACGACAAAGTCAGAGTTAAACACAGTGGATTAAATTCTCAACAAATGGGTATACTGTGACAGATATGCGACACGCTTACATTGAGATAACGCCCAAGGTTGCCCTCCAACTTGGCATCAATGATATAGCATGACTCTTCACCATCAAAGAACTGGCGAGTGTTTTTAGGAGCACTGTCCCCACCTGTTCCAGTTTGACCCTGCTGTCCTGTTTTTCCCTGTCCCCCGTGCCCTCCCCCTCCTCCGGCTCCACCTGTTTTTACCATCAGGCTGTGGCTGCCCTTCAGGGCGATGCCACGTGTAGATTTAACAGCTACCTGCTTCTTAGTCACACCTGAGCAAAACAAAAGAAGAAAAACAGTTAAAAGCATATGGTGATTATCAGCGTGGTGTATTCTTACATTGCTTTCGTCTCCTTGCTATACCTGTGGTGGCTTTCTCTCGCTCCTTGTTGTCATCAGACCCTGAGCTGATGGTCTGAACATCGTCACTATCAGAAAGAGTCATCACATCCTGCTTCTTCCCTGTTTCTGTCTTCACCTGACTGCAACAATCACAAAGTTAATCTTAACGGCAATCTAACTTCAGGTGGTATTATTAGTCACAGAGTCATTTTGTCAAATATTATATAGGTAAATCAGATGATGGCAAGCCAAACAAACCTCTTGTCTCCCGATTCCTGTGATGGAAAATGAAAACAAGCCATTATTGAGTATTTTAAACAATCGTTGCACACAATAACCTAAAATAACAGCTACTTTTTATTATTTATCCTCTAAGACAAAAAATAATAGCACTTTATTTTTATATAACATTGCTATAAAAAAGGCTGTGCTCAGTTTAATGAATCATTTATCTTGATTTCTCTGTTCTGAACTCACCTTCTTCAGCCCTTGACTCGTAAGCCAGGAAGCCACTTTGCTTTTCCCCGACTCCTCTGGTATGGACGGTGGCTTCTCATCATCAGTTCCTCTCGCTGATGCACTTAATCCGTCTTTGCTGTCTTGACTCCCTGGGACAGGAAGGAGAGGGGCGAGGGTGAAAAGACCAAACAATAATCTTCCAAATCACTGCTTAGGGAAGGTAGGGAAGGTAAAGGGGAAGGGAAGGTAAAAGAGAAAAGCTTTTGTCCTTCCAAAGTTTAGTGGAATAGCACAATATTGTGAGGTCAGCCAACATTTTGGACATCTAGAAAACCCTATACTTAACATTTGTCAGATGTTAAGGCTTTAACATATTCCGAAAATTAATAACTAATTTATCTTCAGCTACCACAATTAAAAAAAACGTGAAGTGGTATAGAAACACCGTAAATCACACTTAAATACTTAAAAAATAATATTAGAACCAACACTGCTAGTCCAGTTCCAGTAGGAAACGTCTTACCTTCTTTGTTGCCCTTGGCCTGACCACGCGTGGTGTAACTCCTCCACACAGAGCTGGAGCTGTAGTAATTGTCCTTCACGAAAGTGTCATCGGAACTGTCACTTTCATCTTCGCTCTTAGTGTCTTTGTCATCGTCATCATTGCTGTCGCTTGATGAGCTTGAACTTGGGTCTGAGACAGGAAAAAGGTGAAAAATTTGCTTTCAAAATAAGGCAGACAAAATATCAGCTGGGATTAAGAAAACAAATAACTGGGGGTGACCCCAAATAGTCACATATTCTAGAATTGGACCTACATAGTCTAATGTGACTGTCAATCTCACAGGCGGATTCATCGCAATGAAACACGGATTATTCCATTTCTACTATATGTGGATGTTGAATATCAGATTCTAACACAGAAGTGCTTGTTTTGTCCAAATAATCATGACATATAGCATAAAATGCTTAGTATTTTTGTAATAAAAATTTAAACATTACCCATGTGCCTTCCAATTTGAGTTAGTTAACTCCAATTTAGTTAACTTTTAGAAACTACTCTTTATGACTGACTAAAGTCATGTGACTACTGATAATGAAACATGCTTTTCTGTATCTTTATAATCATGGATCTCAAATAAAATTTGGTTGTTATTGAAGTATAATGTCTGAAGGTGATCCATCATTCATCATCAAGATACGTGTATGAACCATAGCTATCTGCAATACACAGAATTATTCCACACTGGAGGATGGATTTGAACAACACAGTTCTGATGCTAAACTGCAAGTTTTACTGAACAAACATAAGCAGAATGAATAGAGAGAGGGAGAGACAGGAGAAAAGCATACAGAGAGCCTTCATTGGGCAGATCTGGCAGCTGCAAATATAAAATATGTTTACTTCTATAGGGACACTGTCACCCAAGTCAAAAAGAGAAATGATGTATTAGCTCTTTTGCCCAGTGTGAAACAATGGAACTAAATCAATGGGCAAATAATAGAATAATGAATTAAAATCTGACAATACCGAAAACTTGACAAATCAGATGACTATGAACATTTTTATTAAGAGATTTCCATACAGATAGCTGTCTGATAGATATCTATCCACCACTGTGATGGACTGCTTTGACCTCTCAGTTTTGGATTTGGACTCACCCTTCCTGGATAGTCGTCCCCCAGAGTTACTTGATACTAAAGCTGATGGCTGAATTTTCATCCTGGAAACATCCACACCGCTCCCCTCGCTGTCTGAACAGTGAGCCTCACTCTCATAACCCTCCTTGAAGTTCTCCACGCTCTCTATATGGTCCAGGTTCGCAAAATACTCATCACCCATCTCCAGACCTTCTTTGTCAGCAAAGTCATCTGTTAAGATTTTGCCTGGTAAAGTGAAAGAAAAAAGAATTGATTTATCTTGCTATCAAGATATTTATTGCTGGTAAATAAAATGGTGAAGTGGATGATATATCTGTCTGTTTTTCACCACCACTGTCCTTGTTTAAAAATTCCTTTATTTCTGTTCTGTTTCCTCACCAGCATAGATGCAGACAAAAGAGCCTTTGGCCACATCGTCCAGACAGCGGATGCCCCATCCCTTATTTTGCGTCTTGAAGAGCTGAAGACGCACCTGCAGGCCGTGTTGCACCAGTCTGTTGGTGCACATCTGAACAGAGCATTTGCACATCTTATTACACTCGTAGATCCTAAGAAGCAAAAAGAAAAACACACACACAAAATAAAATACAGGCAGAAAAAAAGAACAAATAATGGCCTCTGAGACAAGATAACCAAATTAGGTGTAACATCTAACAATAATTATATTGTTATGAGGTTACAAAGGGTGAGAATGAGTTTGTTCTTAGTACACCATAAGAGTGCTTTGGTTCAGTATATGTGAACAATGTCTGACCCTGTAGGCAGGCACTCCTCTAATCGTTTATGCAAATATCCAGCATTTGGGTTGACCTGTCCCCCTGGTGTACAAGCTGTAGCTTGAAGGGTCAACTGGTGACAAGAACATTTGGACCTGTAATAAAGACATAATTTAGATATGGCTTTAGAATATCATCACGGAGAGAAAAATAAAAAGAGGATTGGATACAGTTTAATAACGTCACTAACTTGTCTCGACAGCCGTCAGTGCAATCACAACCAACCAGGAAGTCCGAGCTGGTGTTGATATATACACCATCTTCAGGAATACGCTCTTTACCTTGAAAAAAAAAGACAATCTGTTGGTTGTTTTAACAAAGAGTTTAACTTTGGTATAAAGTTTTTTTTTTTATTTGGGCAGCCCCAAATATTTTCAATAGTTCTGGGTCCACGGAAGAATGATTTGAGCTCCTAATAATCACCATTATAAAATTCTGGTCAACCTGCTATAAACCTTGCAAACAAAGGGAAATGCAAAAAGTGAACCATATTACAACGTCCTTCTCAACTATCTACATACAGTATGTCATAAAAGTCTTAAAAGAAAACATGGGTTGATTAGTCAGAGGGAACAGCAAGAGCAATAATGAATCGATAAAACATCTTTACAGTATGGCTGTTGCTATTAATATTTTCATTATCAGTTAATCTACCAACTATTGATGGGGACTGAATAATTGTCTAAAAAACATGTACACGTTTAAGAAGCTTCAATGGTAAAATATTTGCCATTTTTGCTTGAAGATTGGTTTAAATGATTAACTAAATATCTCTGAAAGCAGTGCAGCTCTGCTCAAAGGACAAAAATTAAAATACATTTGTGTAATCTCAAATGGATCTTTTCTTCATCAATTACGTACTGTAGGCTACTTCAGGAGGCGGTGTGGTATCAATCTCGTTGACGCAGGACAGTGGGATGTCCTCCTTGCCACCGGTGATGTCTGTAATGTAATAGAACGGCCTCTGTGGCTGGAAGGGCCGGTCCACAAGGACATAGGGGTCTAGACAGAACATCTCTAAGAATATAAAGTCACAGCGTGTCTGGAAGAGGTAGTGCTGGATCTCTGCCATGTTACGCAGACAAAGCCCACATGGAGCTTTGTAGATTACATGGAAAGACATCTGCGAGGTGGAAAAGTGAAAGACAAGAGGTTAACTGCAAACATGTCAAGGGAAAAATAAAGGAAAGCAAGAAATTTACATATTTTACAATTTACATTTTACAGCCCTCAGTCATATTATTGCTTCTGTTTACTTTTCGGTTGACTTTGCGCCGCCCCGTCATACGTCTGAAATCGTACAATAAGGGCGTAAGGAGGGGGTTCTTTCCTCGGTGCACATCTGGTTTTGCAGGTCGAACACGTTTCAGACAGGCGGGCTGACATGCGTGCACCAGGTAAAAGATGCGGTCCGTCGGGGCGCGATACGAGGGTTGATGTGGGATGGTGACCATTGGGTGGGCCATAGGAGGGGTGGCGATAGGAAGAGAGGGCAGCTGTCTCTGATATGATTGTGGGAAAGTGGATATCGGAGTATTTGGGGTGTTCAACACCCTTCCACTGTGGATTAACAAACAAAAGACAGAAATGTTTCAGTTTCTATCAAGTTTTTCTTTTTTTTGTGTGTCATTAAGCCAAGCAATAAGGTGATCTCACCTTGACAGGTTGCTGGGAGTGGAGGAAGGAGACTGAATGACTTTGGAGGCATGTGTGCCTCCCACCCCTGGGACAAACGGAGACGTGCTCTTTTTTGCCATCTGGTGTTTGTTGCTTGAAGATGGTGAGAAGAGAAACAGGGATTCAGTCAATCCCAAAAGCCTTTACTTCCTCTGGATTCATCTATATTATCACTTCAGTAATCAGCATTTTTCATTAAAGTATCCCATATGTCTAAGTTCAAACTCAGTGTATTACGTTTCTTATCAGCTAATAATTTTGACAAGAATTAAGATCTATGTGCCATGAGAAGATACTAACACTGAGAAGGTAATTTGGTTGAAAGGTGGAGATAATTACAGTTATGTCTATGTCAAGTCTGGACATTTAATTGCAAAGTATAACCTCTGAACAAATAATAATATCAGTATACGAAAGATCTACTCACTCAACACGTGGAGGCTGAGAAGGCTGTGGAGGCTGTGTGGACTGAGCGCTTGGTTGTGTTTGTTGAGGCTGTGTAGGCTGCTGGGACGGTGGACGCTGTTGAGGCTGTGGTGTCTGTGGTGTCGGTGATGGCTGGCTCTGCGGGGCCTGGGGTGCTTTGACCGGAGAGGCTCCAACATGTCCATCACTGGTGTACTGAACAACTGGGCCCTTACTCCTTAATGCCCCTGGAGATTAAATCCCCCAGTAGCAAATTAAATGAAAATAAATCATCAAAATTATAGTATAAACAGAAGGTTTTAGTTCAATATTATTATTATTTTTTTTTTTTTTTGTGTGTGTTATGTGAGCGTAAGTTACCCATGTTAGGTCGTGTCCTCTGCTGACCAGCAAGCTTCTTCTCCTGAGCATTGGCTGTCGTCATCTTCAGGTTAAACATTGGCTCCAACCTGGTAGAACCTCTATAGATCCACTCACTCCTCTTATCATCCTTATCACCAACAGTAATTAGCACAAAAAGTTTGATGAATGAATCGTCAGTGGTTATCCAGTATATACAATGTCAAGACAAAGTATCTGAACCCTTTGAATTGACCTGATTCTTTGCATTAATTAGTCACGCGACCCTAAGCACCGTCAAGTATAAGCTGCCTAAGCTAATATTACACAAAACTATTTGTCTGAAAACACAGTATACATTCACAGTTCAGAAAGAATTGTGCTTCATCACAGAATGTCTTTAGCTCCATCACATTCTTAGGATGTCTGGGCTTTTTTTTTCACTTTTCGCTTTTTTTCAACACTGTTCAATGACAAACTTGATTGGTGAAGATGGACATCAAGCTCCATGCAACCTGCCAAGATGTCACTGAGCCCTGTTTTTACCTCGCCAGGCTTCTACATTGTGCATTTGGCATCCTCTGAGCTGGGCACCTAGACCTAGGGAGGCAGAGCAGCAACACAACTTTTCCAGCTTTAGACAAGTAAAATAAAATTAAGGCATAATTCATAAGTAGATCTAAGTCCTTTTCAATCTAGTTAAATTTGCATATGTTCAATTGCCTCACTCCAAATACTAAAAACGTTGTTAAAGATGGTACTCTTCTGATACTTCCTACACACAAAAAGATCTGTGTGTTTAATCTCACACCTACGTCTTATAAAACTGAAAAAAATTCACGTGGCTTGCTTTGTATCTCACTTGAAGACAATTTTGATACAAGGGTCTGCGAAACAACTAAATGCAAACGTAAAGATATAAATACAAGTAATTCCAAAGGGTTCAATTACTTATGTCGAATAACTTATGTGTACACAAACATACCAAAAACAGGATCTTGACCAAGCTTCCATCCACCTCCTCCACTTTGCTCTTCCACCAGGTCCCCTCCCACTCAGTCTTTATTATCTGACCGACCTTTAGGAGCACCATAGGCCTGCTGGGATAGGCAGTGATGTACTCCTCGATGAAGTCCCGACACGACGCATCTTCTATGTCCTCCCACGTATGCTTTACTGTGGAAAAAAGAACCATCTTGCTCTTTTTTTGATCAGCTTAACACACGTTGTCACTTTTGAAATCTAATCACCACATTCCATATAAAAAACAGTTACTGCAAAATTACAAGACTTTAAAGATAGGAAAAAGGAGATGACGATGCACAACCAAATGCTTACATGGTCGACAAACAGGGTAGAGCTCAGGTAGTGTCACATATGAAGCATAACCATCATCAAAGAATATCAGAAACCTAAAAAAAAAAAAAAAAAGAGATATGAACTACAGCCCAACTATACATTTTGTCAGAAAAATATCAGTATTTGCAAATCTTGTAATTTTTTTGTATAAATTAATTATATTTGATATTGCTCTTAAGAATACTTTGTATGTAAAGCATCTGTCCTCCCACCTCATGCGGTTCTTGTTGTTAGGCATCTCTGCCACTATTCCAGCATAGAGCCACACAAGGTTGCCGTCCTTGTACTTGGCGACTACACGGGCTCCGACATACAGATTCTCCAGGGTGGGATTATAGTCGAAAGCCACGTGATTTCCAGAGAGAAGACTTTTTCCTTTATCAAACTTCACTTTATATTTGAACAAACCATTTCCTGAACACAGACAGAGAAGGATTCACTTTAACAATAGAGCAGTAAATGAACATCAAAGCAATACAAAAACAATGACACCAGCTGTGGATTGAACGCTTAACATTTTTTTAAATGATCTAAAACAAGATAAAATGCTATAGTCACACACCAACAGGATTAATAGCAACCAGGTTCCCTCTGTGCCAAGTCTTTGTGCGTTTCTTTCCTAGAATACTCATCCCGATTCGAAGCTCATCTTCTGCCATATTTGAGTTGGGTCTGGTTGAGGATTGAGATGGAACCTGTGATACAAACACTGCTGGCACAGAACCCTGAATACCTGGGGGCGTAGAAAAGCCACACAAACATCAAAAAATAAGAATACTCTCAAACAGTTATGATGAATGTCAGAGCGCCTAAGGTGAGTTTTGTGGTCACCTGACTGAGCTGGAGACTGTACTGGAGATCGGAGCAACGAAGAACCTACTGCAGGCTTACTGACTATTTGGACCAACTTCTGCACCTGCTGAGAGGTTTTCTGCAAAGCCGTGGAAGCGTCCTTTAACTGGAAAAATTAATAAAGAAAATATACATCAACATTTGCATACACTAAAAGGCTTTCCCCTTCTCAAACCCACAACTTCCTTGTTTCCCATGTCCACAAGTCACAAAGCAGCTGTTAACAGTCCCACATAAAATCACAATGTTACTTTTCTTTGCAAGTCAAAGTAGGAGTCATATTGATAGCAAACCATTAGTAACTGTTGAAGACCGGTGCTATATTACCCCAAAACAAAATATTTTTTTAAAATCAGAAATTCATCTGCATACATAAAATGGTTGCTTATGGAATCACCAACGCTCCATGTTGACCCAAAGTTAATCAAAAACTTTGATAAAGTGTCCAATTAAGCATAAAAAAAACAAAGGGCAAGAAAATACTTCCTTGGCTAACTACATTGAAATGAGTTACCCCATTTCACATACATGGACTGATGGGAATACCAAAAAAACTAAATTCTCAGTAAAGATTTTGGTAACCCTCTATTCTGTAACTTCATATAAAAAAACTTATCGTGATTCACACGGTCAAAGGCTTTAGAGGCATCTATAAAACACATACAAATTGTAGAATTAATAAATCTATCCTGCAGGTTACTAATTAAATTAACAGGTCTACTTTAATATTGTAACTAGGCTGTATAAGAATACATCTATGGTTAATTTGGAATATAAAGTTGAAATCTGTACCCAACAGTTTCATTGATACATTTTTCTTCATATTTGAACCTGTTTTAATTAAAAAAAAAAAAAACTATTTGCCTGTATATTTACATTTTACTATGCCTGTATATAAAGTGTATTTTTACTGCATGCACTGATGCAGATATGTACAATCCATCAAGTCTTCCTTGCTCCTATGGCACCTTTCTAAAAGTTTTGTTTGAGGTGGAGGTCAGGACACAATTTACTTGTGTCACAAAATCTCTTTAAAAGCCATTACAACACGTTTCAACAAAAGTTCTATATGATTTAGACTGTCCCAGTAACTACGTTCATGGGATACAATTCACAGTATTTATTACTTATTTCACATTATGTCGATCTCTGACACATTTGACCAGAATTAAGATTCAATACATAAACAAAATGAAAATCAATGAACAAATGGAACCAAAGTACTGCAAATAAAGATTAAAATAAAGAACCTTACTACTGTTCTTACCACTGGATCTTTGCCACGATAAACTGTCTTCTTTGGAGGAACCACTAAAACATAATAAGAAAAATAGAGGAACTGATATTTAAAAATCAAATTGTTTTTTGTCAAGTAACTTCTCACATATAAAAAAAAAAACTACTTACAGCAGCCAACTGCAATTACATCATCGTCGTCGTCATCGTCTATCTCAATGACCTCAGACAACACGCCACCTCCACCGCCCTCATCCTCTGAGCTGCTTTCTCGATAAACTAGGCCGCTCTTCTGGTAGGTGGCCTTCACCAGTTTCTCACATTCCAATACAGACCTGAAGGAAGAGGAGATTAAAATATTCAGCCACTGAGGAACAAATATATTTACTATATAACTCAGGATACAATAATCTGATCAGGTCCAGTGGATGCCTGATGAAACATACCGGCCCAAATTAAAGAAAGAGTATGCAACTTTTTTCAAAGATTGTTATTCAAAATATTCCCCAAAAGAATTATTATTAAGTTGCTAGCACGTTCCGCAGCGTTGTTATTTATAACAAGAATGCAATGAATTGCAGATTACCTAACATGGGTAACCTATATTTATTTAACAACAGAACATACCAGATCTTAAAACTGAAACATTTCACAATTGAATGCAAATTATTAGCTCATTTTGAATTTGATGGCACCAACACAACTCAAAAAAGTTAGAAGAGGGTGATGTTTACCATTGTCTAACATTCCCTATTATTTTACTGTCTGTAAATGTCTGGAAAGTGGAAAAACTAGTTGCTGGAGAGGAATGGTGTGCCATTCTTGTTTGACGCAGGATATTAGCTGCTCAACAGTCCTGGGCCAGATTTTTTGTTTTATAATGCGCCAAATGATTGTTATTCATCAAAGGTCTGGAGTGCAGGAAGTCCAGTTCAGCACCCGGACTCTTCTTCTGCAAAGCCATGCTGTTGTGATGGATGCAGTATATGGTTAAGTATTGTTTTGCTGAAATATGCAGGGCCTTCCTTGAAAGAGGCTTTTTTTGGACGGGAGCTTGTTATTCTAAAACCTTGATGTATTTTTTCACATAAAATGTATAACATATATCAAACAGCAAGTCTAAAAGTAAATTTACACATGGCTTGCTGCTCGGATCATCTCAGGTCCCAGCTGCCAGTTGTTGAGATAACTGGAAATAAAACTGAAAACTTTGGAATAAATTGCCCACATATTCTGAATTTAAATGGTTATTTTCCTATCTGAAAAATGACAACGTATGAAAAGTTACTTAATAATGGTTCTAGGATAACTTTTATATCAGCTTTGAGTCTGGCTTAAACTTCCTGGCTTGGTAGGCACAAACTCATCATTTCCCACAGCAACACTGCGCACGTCCGGTTTAGGAAATTCAATTTGTTGCATTTCTGATTTGCATTTTTCGTTATTGTTTGCGCTTTTAAGCTTCTTTGTGTTTTCTGATTTTCAGTGTGTTATTTCCTCTTTTTTTTTGCACTTTTGAATTTGTTTGTCTTTTCTGATTTGCATTTTCAATATCAACATCTGATATAATGACCATGTTCTATTGTGAATACAAAATGGGTTGATGAGATTTGCAAATCATTGCATTCTGTTTTTATTTACATTTTACACATCCTCCCAACTGTTTTGGACTTGGGGTTGTAATATAATTGTAAACGGAACATAAAGTACAAGTGCATAACACAAATAGAGCAATTTTTGGATGCTTGGGGAACAAAATTATTCCTATGTCAAGTTTATTGGAAAAAACAGGACGGCTTGTTCTTCTGTGTTTGATACTACGGATCTACACCTTCACTGTTTCAGTGCCACCTGAAACTTCTTCCATGCCATGCTTGCTCTGTATTCAAATCCACTGGCCTTTATACAACAACCTGGTCCATGCAAACATTACTTATAATAAAATTAAACACTGAGTAATAATTTTATGCTCACTGGTT
Organism: Channa striata; assembly: GCA_033026295.1. Classification (NCBI taxonomy): domain Eukaryota; kingdom Metazoa; phylum Chordata; class Actinopteri; order Anabantiformes; family Channidae; genus Channa; species Channa striata. Next base: position 17,390,697 of record CM065175.1, on the reverse strand, counting down.
GGCATCTTTGAGAAGCTTCTCTGTCATCGCCTCTTCCTCCTCTTTCTGCTCCACCCATTCCTTCAGTTCCATCAGCTGAGCTTTTTTCTTCTGCACAATCTCGCTCTTCTCCACAGCTTCTTCGATCCATTTCTTCAGCTCATCCAAAGAAATGCCCAGTTCTTCCTCCAGACTGGAGTCCCAGCCATCAACCTCCATTCTGATGCGCAAAAACACATACAGCACAAGTAAACATCGTTTTACATATCTTTATATAAATGTTCTAGATCTCACTTTTAGGGCAGCGTTACTGTCAACATAGGGCCACCTGTAGTTTTCATATTTTGTGGATAGCAGCACACACAGTGGCTTGTGATAAATGTAAGACTTTGTAAAACTCTACAGACTTCAATCCCTAAGAAAACTGACATGTTTTGTCAGTTTTTGTCATTTAAACATTTACTAAGAACCATCAGAAATAATGTCTTTCATAGCATCATCTCCAAACATACACAATAAACAGCAGTACACCCCTGATCGTGTGTGAATATGTCCCAAACTTTCACTTTTACTGATTCAACTATTTCTGACGTGGTGAAAGTGTCACATTCCTAAGGTTAGTTACGTCCGAAGCATCAGTGCATATAGTGCAAGCATTATTATCATATCCTCTGGAATGGGGCTCGGGACCTTGCACGAAGAACAAAGTTGATACATGAGCACAAAGCGGTGCAACCTGACTGTGTGTTGCATTTGTTTAAGAAGCTCCCATGCAGGAGCTAATGCAACGTCCACCCCCCACAGAACCAGCAGTTTGGATCACTGTCTGCAGACAGGACACCGACGGTTGCACTTTATTAGACTTTTAATCTAACGATGCTCACATGCAGCATTTCTGCAGCGCTCAGCAGTGAAACTGTTATCGTTACTGGTAACGTTAGCACAAAACACTCTGCACGTTGTACTAGCAATTTAGATTCAACTGACAGAGCAGCTGCAACCTTAATCCAAACATAGACATAAAACAGATTTGTCACTCGCATGACGCAAATTCTGGACAAACGCTAGCACGGTAGCTTAGCATTAGCGTTAGCATTAGACTACCTTGCCCGCTGACTAACTTCTGCAAGTGTCCAACAGACAAGCAGGACAATATCGTCTACAGATGCTCCGAGTGACACACGGAAACACACAATTAACAAGTCTGAGATGCAGCGCTCATAACTCACCCCTCGTTGTTCTCCATCATATCTGACTGAAAATACAATATTAGCTAGCTGCTGCTACCTGCTAGTAACAAAAAGAGGGCGTGTTTTGTCTCACGGTGTAGCCGAAGTGAGCGGTGTTTGTTCTCATTTGTTCGAGATTCCGTGAAATACCCGCCCACCCGGGTTACGCCGGTTGATAGAAACGTGCATGTGAACCTGATGATGTGGTCACAGGACAAAGCCGCCCGATTTCTCATCATGTCGACACATTTTGACCAATACTTTTATGGTGAAGATACCGACACCTAATGCAACTTTTACGCATGTAATAATCTATAAAAATATAATTTATCGTTTAGCACATATTAACTCAGTCAAGCTCTTCAATAGCATACTGTAACCTTCAAGGACTTAAGGTTAACTTAACTAAGTACATACTCTAGTACAGTACTGTACAGTTTTCAATGATTTATAATTGTAATTATGGGTGGATTACTAAATGGGCCCACCTGTATCTGCCCCAGGGCTCCAAGAAGTCACAAGGTCACTGGGCCGAACCCTGTGTTTGAGGTGAGTGTTAGTATTTTGCCTTTTAAATCCCATTCCTAAATGGTCTAAATGACATACCACAACCCAAAAATAGACACAAATTGACTAAAAATTAAAAAAAAATCAAGAGAGAGACAAAATTGGACAATCAAAAAACATGGAATATATCCACAGGGACATCAATAATAAACCAAAGGGCACAAAAATCCACCACAAAAAGTCAAAAATGAACAAAAACAGACAATACAACAAAAACATACTCAAAATTATCTCAAACACAAAACAATGACAAAAAAAGACCAAAAGAGACACGACAAACACTAATGATTACAATAAGAATCTAAAGTGATAAAATAAAAAAAAATTCTGTCTGTACCCATACTCATGTAGTTTATTTCCTTACCCTATGTTCATTTTATGGTAATTTACTCTACTACTATTTATAGTGAAATACTGTGCTGTTTACATAACCTGACAGTTTGCAGATTTGTTTGCATGTTTTCAGCACAAGTGTGAGTTCACATGAGTTCATAAGAAATGTTTTAACATTGTATGTGTAAGTTTACTTTCACTGGTTTACATTTGCTTTTTACATTTGCTTTTCATTTCGGGTACATTTCTGAATATAACAAATTAAGTTGGATGAATTTTCCAAAAAATCACTTGTTGTTGGACTTTATTTCATGAGCTGCCACACAGAATTTACACAACATTATGGCCAGGAAATTCTAACTGGACAATAACTGAAAAAAGTTTTCTTTCATGCAGCTTTATGACTCTTATTTGGAATCTTTTTTGTATTATCTAGTTGTTTTTAACGTCAACTGCCTAAGCAGATTATAAATATACAGAGAACATCCTGGTTTGTTTTTAACTATTGCTGATTCAGTTGTGGCAAATGCTAAAAGGTAAAACTCTCGCATGAAAATATGTGCAGATTTTCCAAAACATAGTGTGTTAGAATTTGGGTAAAAGAACCAAACATCTGTTTTGCATTATAGTTCAATCACTTCGGACTGAACATCTGTACTCTATTTTGGTGGAGGGAAGAGTATTCATCTTTGTATGTATCAAGGATTTTTTCTTACAACAGAGGATACAGTTTGCCCAGATAAACAGACCAGATCCATTGAATCAGCAGTTTATTAGGTACATCTGGCTAAAATTAATGCAGCTGAACAATCCTGCAACCTTTCATGAAGGCTTGAATGTTCACTTTTCTTCAAATAGTTTTAGAGAGTCATTGGTTGAACTTTACAGTCATTACCAAACACGAGACACAGTATTTTAAATGAATGTATTCGCAAATAAGCAATGATGTAATGTGTTCAAACAACTACCTGCTATCTCTATAAAGCCTTTACTCCGTATAATCATGTTTTTAGCCATGAACGTCTTGTGTACACATATTCTGCGATGTGCATACTTACAACATTTCAAGGTGTTGGATACTGCTAGTAGAATAAATAAAAACGTTGGATGGAGACAATATAAACGTTCAAAGGTCACAATCAAGTCCATGAAACTAACACACAAGTTTCAAATATTCAGTGGATAATGGCCACAAATCATTGTCATCCCATCTCTGAGAGCACTGATATAATGCAATAATGTCTGTCTTTAGTGTCCATCATTCCTCGGTTTGCTCCTCCTGGTACATAGTGACAGAGATGGCGCTGTAAGGATCCAGCACCATCTGAGCACAACGGACTATGGTCACTAACAAAAAGAAGCAGAGGAGGAAGAAAAAGAAGAGGGCAAACCCAAGATCCACATCCAGATCCAGCCTAGCCATAGGAAGGTTTGGTGGGTCCATGTTGATAAATCTGTAAAATCCAAATAAAAATGTTTTAGCTGTTCCTTACGTCCTTTTTGATACTAACATGAAAAAGGTTTTATGAATAATTATTCCATATACTGCATACGTTTGTGTGAATGTGCCTGCAGTTCCGCCGACGCTAGCGGGGAATCCATTATGCTCCTTGAGAAACCAACTCTTCTTATATTTTTTCTTCCACTGTGTCTTGGTTTCTCTTCCTTATCTCTGCATTGACACCTACACTTCTCCCAATAACTAGATGGACTAGTGGACACACAGAGTCCAATTAGGCAACTGTGTCCTGAATTAATAGTTAATAAAGAGTTTGGTGACGATAAGACCGTTCCTGAGACTCAAACACCCACACATCTCTCAGGTCTGTCCAGGAGACAAGACCTTCACAAGAGATGACACCTCCACAGGAGTCACAGGATCCCTGGTCAGTACAAGGTGTACACATGACATCATAGCAGAGAAATGTTGCAATAAACAAGCTTTATAAGGCAAATGTGCTGCATGGAAGACGGTCAGGCTATCAGCTTTCTCTACATGTGCTCCTGGACAAGGTTTCAAGGTTTAAGTTAATGTGTGGCCTAAAAAAAAAGGACTTTAGAATGGAGGCGGAAAGGAAAAAGGTTGAGAAAGAGGATATGACGCCCTAGCAGCAATCTACTTGAGAGGGGTTGGAAACTGATCTGGCACCAAAAAAGAAAAAAAATGCAGATTACATGTACTCCAATACCACAACAGATCCAAACACAAGTGAAAAGTAAAGTAACTCTATGCAAACAACAGCAGCTGTGAGAAGTGTCAAGTCCGGCAAAACAAGATTTACAGCACGTCATGCAAGTGCAATCCAAACAGATCACAGTTGACACAGTAAACTACCCCAGAGAAGTCCTACAATTAATTAATTCAATCCAATTTCACCACCGAGCTGTGAAAGAGGAGGAAAGACGAGGGCTGAAACTGATCCCAGTAGATACACAAAGATCACTTTTCTCTGTGTTTTAAATGACTGAATGGGGAAAGAACAAACATACCAGTTGATTAAAGCAAAACTGGACTTAATGGTTCTGGGTCCAGTTTTCAGGTAGCAAATGCATGCGTAGATTCATCGGTAAAGAGCTATGACTCTTGCATGTGTGACTAAACAGTAAAAGTAAGTGATGAAGTAATAAACGTGTGCTGACTCACATTTCTTGAAATGCCAGTCTATGAAGCTCAAATTACAACGCAACTCTGTCATTTTTGACAATATAACAATTTAATACAAAAAAACAAATATTTCTCTCATTTCATATACATATACACTATTTTAATATATATTTGTGTTTCTATGAGTGATAAAAGTTCACATCATTTGAAAACATCCTGGATACAGAGCAATCAAAAAGGTTTTCAACAATAACAAAGACAACACAGTGACCAATCTTTGATGCTGAAAAGTGGAAACACATGACTCACACAACGTGTCATCATACAAGTGTTACACACAAACAAGGGAAAACTGGAATTTAAAACAGGAGTTAAATTTATACAAATTCAGTACATTTCATGGCCAAAGTTTTCCCTAAAACTAAATCTTATCAAAAACATTCAGTCCTAGTCAAAATCTCAAACAACACAACAAACATTGAAAAAATATATTTTGGGAGATCCTTACATGCTGATCATATTTTTTTTCCTATTTTAATCCTGAATACCCTGATTGAACCATTAAAAAGGGCAATGGAGAAGTTGAGAGATCAAATGTTTTAAAATAATAAAGTACTTTGAAAGATAATTTCTACCTCATCTTTCAATTTTGAAATAACATTAAATCAAACATTCATAACAATAAAGAATGGCTTAAAAGTACACAATTCCTGCTTGTTAATTATTGCTGGTTATTTTTTTATTTTTGTTGTACAAAAGAAGTACAAAAAGCCCATCCCTGGTAGAGGGTGACAGGAAGAAAGAAACCCAGCAAGCCAGAAACCCTACAAACTGTTAACGTTGATGTATGATGTATATTTATAGGCAAAGTAAAAATAGATTGTTTACATTTGCAATGGGCACCTAGACAATGTAACTATTGTAACACTGTATGTGTCTTGAAAGTACAACATTCAGTGAAGGAAAAAAAGCCTGGTCATGTTCCTCAAAAGAAAAAATAATAAAACATTTTTAGGTGAATCCACCTATGTACATAGAAAACTGTAATCTGTAGAAATCTACATGTTGCAGAAGCACTCTATGAAAGTGGTGATGGCATGCAGAGACATGCTGTAGACTTAAAACTGACTGTGGGCAGCACAGGCTGCAGTGGTAATAGCAGTAATTCATATAAATGATATAGGGCAAAACAGCAAAATGCACTTCATCAATGCCTGAGGAAAAACCCGGAACACGTTACAATTAAAGGCCTTTGTGTGCATAGACATCTTGTCTATATTTTATTCCCCAGAGTGCATGAGTGTTTCTGTGCAGTTTATTGTGGCTATGTGATTAAATTATTTTATAAAGGTTAAGAGGCTTTGGGCAGTGCTAGCTAGAGGTTTCTCTTACAATGGACAGAATCTGGTTAAAACAATATTCTTTAATTCAGTAGCAAATCCTTTATTTTTCTCTTCTATATACCGTATATGCAGGCAGACATATTAATCTGTCTTTTACCAGTTTGTGGCAGTGCAATCCATGCAAGCCATGCAAAGCAAGAGAAGAGTGCTACCGTCAGGAGCAGGAGGAAATGAGGAGCAGAAGCGCTAAATATAAGGGGGACTGAAGGATTGACCAGCAGAGGATTTCTGATCAGGTCACTCGTTAAACGAAGGGTAGATGGGAATCTCAAAGTCATCACTGTTGAAGTTAGCAGGCTGGTCCAGCATAGACAACACATCCTGAATCAGAAGAGAAACAAAAACATCCATTTTAAATGAAGGGAAAGAGAGAAGAAAAACAATGTTTTTGGAGAAACTAATCTTGTATTACTCACAGGAAACATGTCTTGCTGGTTGCCCTGAGCGTGAGGATGCTGCTCTGCAGTGTTCTGTGAGTGCTGCTGCTGGCCCTGCCACTGGGGCCACACTGCCTCTGCTGCTCGAGAGGGGAACTGTGCAGCACCCTGAGAGCCATCTGCAATAGAAGATAATAGAGGTGAGAGAAACTAGTAGTGTCACACAGAGCACAGCGATCTGCAGACAACATACCATAACCATTGGTGGTGAGACTCGCACGAACATTAATCTGAGAATAGTTTGCTCCACTGGTAGAGGTGGGAGCAGCACCTGTAGGCATCTGGCCAAAAGAATTTGAAGAGCCACCTCCAAATCCTCCCATTGAAGGAAACTGAGACATGGTCTTTGCTGCCTGAGAAGCCACCTGGTTCGAAACAAAGAGTAACTCAGTTCATTTAATAGTATGTAGGATTGATGTTTATTGAGTAATCAGCAACTGAAACAAACACTTAAATCATTTACATAGACTTTAGCGACTGGGTTACAGTCGACTTTCTCTGGAAAGCTGATTTAACTGTGATGTGTATGGGAAAACTGGTTTCCCAAGCCTTTTTTTTTTTTTTTTTAAATCAGAGAAAACAGATTACTCTGCAATATATAAGCGTAACCAGCTTTCTAATCACCTTTCTACAATTAGGCATCTGCGTAAAAACAGGTTGCAGACAGTAAACTGCACGCAAATGAGAGAAAGAAGGAATGAAAGGAGAGATCGTTAACTAGTTAACAGGATGATGCCATCTCATATTAAAAACAGAGTCTGCAATCTGAATCAACACAGCGTCTTGTAGCAGTCTGAATAAGTTGATTTTCCCTGTGGATTTTTAAAGATGTGGACTGTTGTGGTGCTGTGGTGCTCTCACTCTGCTGTGACATGAACACACACACACACACACACACACACACACACACACACACGCAGAGACAGAGAAGTCAGAAAGCTGCGTTTTCCGCCATTATACACATTGTGCACCAGGCTTTCAAAATAAGTCAGAGGTGGGGACCAAGTTATTCTAGTGCTCCACATGTACGCGGTTTACCCGTAATTGTGTTTCTTTAGTGCTTGTCAAAAGCATTTCCCGATTTCTCGAGAAACCTGGTTTCTCTGAGTAACCTCATTATTTAAGTCCATGTAAACGATGAGTATCATCAGATAAACTATCTTATATCTTTACAAGGAGGGTGGGACTTAAAAAAATAAACTTAGTCCTGTTGAACTAATTCACCTGGTTATTAAATTGGGGTCTGACTCCCACTCCAGCTCCAGCCCATCCTCCTGCTGGTCCTCCATGGAGGGGGCTGCCAGTGTTGGAGGGAGCAACTGACTGCGGGGTTCCATTCTGACGAGACATCTGAGCAAGCATCTGCCCGGCTGAGTGGGCTGGTTGTGCCATCTGTGGAGCCATGGTGACTGGCCTGCTGACAAGAGCGAAGTCAGAGTTACCTGGGTGTCGTCTCATGAATTGTATTTACTCATATTAGCATCTGTGAATCAAGAACCTTATGGTACGCAACTTGTTTGTCTGTTCCACATAAATCTATTGTCCTAAACCATTCAAATGCTGCACTGAATTACATGCTTGTTCCACACAAAAATGTCACAATTATTTTTTACTAAGACCTTTTTTCTTTTTACAGTCCATGAAAAAATAAAAAGTCAGCTGTGGTAACACGTAACTTAACTGTAATAATACTACTACTTCATACCATGCACAAAACATGAATGACTGACATTTACAGAGTCTGGGACAGAGTCTGATAAACAGAGATTGAGAGATTGATGAATAGGAAAAACAATAATATAATAAAAAAAAGACAGAAAAAAGTAGCTAAAAAAGACTAAAAAACAAAAACTTATTCTTTGAGCTGGACTACTTAAGAGCAGAAACAGATGTCTCAATCAAGCATCAACAATAACAGAACAACAATAACAGAATTTTCTTCATAATGAAGAAACATGTCATCCATTGCAATGATGTGGCTCACATGGTTTTTAATAGATTCCTGAAACAAGGTCTATGACAAAAGACAAAGCTAAATAGGGTTCTTGATTCAATAAGTAAACAGAAAAATTATTGTTGGTTTTAGTCTCTATGTGGAATTCTTTCAATATACAAAAAATACAGAAACCCACTGGCCTCATCCTACAACGTCGGAGTAGAGTAAAAGTGAGTACAGCTGCTTGAAAAATAGAGTACGTGCTTTCTGAAGGAGTCATAATAAACCCAGCATCTGCAACCACTTAAAAACATGTGGGAAACATTTGTTCTTTTATACCCTTCATGAGGACTATATGATGTGGCAGGACTGAGAGTTGTTTCATGGGCTTCTGTTGCACTTAACCCATTATGTTACAACAACACTGCCCCTATAGGAGTCACTGTGGTTGTTCCGAAATTTTACTGGAGATATTTACATATATATTATTATTATTATTATTATTTTTAAACTAAAGAACGTAACTGAAAAATGATCAAATCAAGTCAAATCTCAATATAACAGAATAAACTATAGGGACCTACAAATGTTCATTTGTTCACAGACATTAATTTCAATAAGCTACAGAAGCCTAAACAAGATTTTTTCATGTGACAACAAGATGATAGTGTTTCCCTATACATTATGTGAAGTGTTGTCTTGAGTTTCAGGATCTAGCATAAAGTCGTGCACAGATGTCTCCAAACTAGACTTCAGACATACCTGTATGTATCATTAGAACGACCAGCAGCAAAGTTGTTGGGAGAAGGGTAGATCTGTGTGGGTGGAGCAGAAGTGGACTGCAAAACCTTGGTCTGATCAGGACCTTGGAAAAGCGAAGGGAAGAGCTCTGGCTTTTCATGGCTCTTGCTGTGGTCTGGTCCTGGTGCTGTCACTGTCTGCACTGGCATCTGGGAACACCACCACAACTATCAGTGAGCAATCAAACTCCAAAACTTACCTCACACAAATAAATAAAGAAAAAATGCAAACAGTGACCTTTAATTCACTCAAACAAAAAGTATAATTGCTTTAGATGAACAATTCCTTATTGATTCAATACACATAAATTTGACATTTCCTGTTCTCTCAAGTTCTTAAAAAACCTAATGGCCATACAACTGCAAAAACACCAATTGGGTTTTAGAATTTAACTGGGCTGTTCTGTTACTGGTGTCTGTCTTTCTTCCTGCGATGAAGCGCAATGTAACCAGTTTTGTGAGTCAAGTGTTTAGTTAATGTGAAGAATTCATTTTTGCAACACATTTGGTGCAATTCATTTTGTGGCATTTCATATTTCATAGTTTGATTAGTTTTGTTTCTTTGTCAAAATGCCTTGCATAGTTTTGCATGGATAGTTATGACAAAATAAGTTTTTTAACAAAATATCATTATCATTACATGTAATTTTAGGAATGCACCAAGGCTGTAAACCTTTTAGATAAGTGCTACACTGAACACGTTTCACTGAATTTCATTATGAACTGCATGCTGTCATAACAAAGCTGTGATAATGCACCTCTATCAACATCCACTTCTGTTTTCCAGCTGGAAAATGATCAACATCATGCCACAGCTCTTACAAAAAGACTATAAAAACAGCAGGATATTATATACCTAAAAGAAACAAGGCAGTAATCTATGATTTAATCAACTCAACACACACACACACACACACACACACACAGACACACACCTGTGGGAGGGGTATTTGTCCTGCTTCATACAGAGCATCTCTGCTCCCACCTCCCTCCAGTTCAGCCTGCTGCTGCTGCTGCTGTAACTGCCTGGAAAAAGAAAAAAAAAATGGAGAAAATGTTCTATACTTAATCAATCTGAAAAAAGCCCTATTTCTCTTTACACGTTTTCTACTTCTAAAATCCCAAACACCTGCTGTCAATACAGTAATCAACCCACCACCTGTTACCATGGCAACACAAAAGAGAAAGGACAGGGAAGAGCGATGAGAGAGGCCTGTTACATAAACAAAAACCGCTATCATGCTACTCCACCTGTTAAAGGTTGATCTCTCTCAGGAGAAGAACCTTAACACGTGCTCATGTACAGAGAACCGCACTATTTCACCGATAACACAAGGAAAAGAACTGCTCAAAGTGGGAAATGACAAAAACAATAGAATGACTGTAGCTTGCTACAAACAGCAGTAGGTTCCCATGAAGAAGCAGCCCCTGTTCTGCCGTGCATGGAGACAATAGACCGGTCAGGCCTGGTCTCACCTGGTGGCCATCTGCCCTGGGCTGAGTACTACAGGAGGGCCACTTGGACTGCTCTGACTCAAGGAAGGGGGCAGTGAACCCCCTGGGGAGGAGATGGGAGTGAGGGGGTCCTGAGTCGAGTTTCTACTGCCCCACAATCACAAATGGGTACAGAGGAGAGGTGTAGGGAGAGAGGGATTAGTGCATTATTTTTTAAAATGGGCTCTGGTAAGGGTGTAGAAGGAAGTGGGGATTGAGGGTGATACGTAAGCATTGAGACAGGGAGTTTTCCCAACAGTCACATTTCTCAAAAGTCAATAGTTTCATTATGAGCTTTATCTAATTGTGTAATCATGTTACGTAATCTCAAAAAATATAAGCCTATAAAAAGTGACTCACTTGACATTGACGTTAGTACAGATGATGTACTCGATCTCCTCTGAAAATGGGTTCTGAAAAGTAAAGGAGCTGGTTCTCATCCAGATCCACTCTCTTGATTTGGCCCGAAACCGAAACATCACAGAAAGAACCTGGCCCTTCAACTTTACAACCTGAGGACACAATGCCAGCCTGTCAAACAGTCATATTGTGTTGTTTTCATGATCAAGGAGCAGCGAATTTGCATGCACACGAGAAAATAGGTTACTAGAGCGATATCAGGTAAAAAGGTAAATCTGTAAAGTGACAGTGGAAAGACAATCTGCAATGACAGTGGTTCATAAGTGTTGAATGACTCAACTGTTTTGCCATAGAAACTAACTAGTTTAGACCTGTAGGTGATAGTTCAACTAGTTTCAGTTTTAGTCTGACTTACATTGCAGAATACAAAGTTTAGTGACCTTTTTAATCCTTCTGCAACATGTCTGCAACATTCTGCTGTCACAGTAACATGTTCCTCAATTCAGTTTTTATTGTGGAGATGAAAATATAATAAAAGCAGATTAGAAATGTGTTACCAGCTTTTAACTTACTTGTCAATGGAAATCTGTATTATCTGTTTTAAAAAAAGTTTATCACAGAAAGCCAACAATAGCCCAGTTACTTAAAAGGAAGCTCGAACAATAAAAAGAAAAATCTTCAAACTCTTCTAGCCTCTTCTATTATGACACATCCAAACCTGTACATTTAAGTAAATGTAGGTAATGTCGGTGCCAAAAAAGAAGAACATGTGCAATTTGTTAACAGTCAATTATACAAGTGTGTCATGTTAAACTGGAGTACTTCCATTATAAATGTGTATAAACTAATTATGTAGTAGCACAATCAACAGATATAGAAATTAGTTCTTAAAAAGATGCACATATTAAAATAGTCCAACCTGTTGGAAGCTGTCTCTCAATAAGCCCTGGTCCTCAGGGTGGGCAAACTCAAGAATATTTTTCCCCAGTAACTCCTGTGACACAGCAGATTGAGCAAACCTCTTTAACTCGCATGACAATAATACCAAATACAGGCACAAAAAAAGTTTGAGGATAGTTATGACGTTTTAATAGTTGTGATTAGCTGTGATGCTTACCTTGGGTTGGTAACCGACAGCAGTCAGGCAGCGGTGGTCTACAAAGGTGAACATGCCCTGGCAATTATGGCGTGAGATGAACTCAACTGGAACACTGATACTGTTGATATCTGTGTCACCCGGGCAACACGTCACCTGCAGAAAGAAAAAAAAGGCAAAATCCGTTGTTCTGAATAAAAATCAAAGCCAAAGATGCAATTTCACATTATGCATGTTAATATTTATTTATATACATTTTGGATGGATGGATGGATGCATACATCCATGCTTCTTTAAATGGATGTATGCATACCTACATTGATTTGTGAGAGTCCAAGGTAATTTGTAATATCAAATAAAATGTGTAAATTGTCCTTCAAACTGGCAGGAACATATTTCAACTTAAAGATGCTTTTGTCCTCTAAAGTTAATAATACCATATATAGCAAGTGGTAAACTTACCGCACAGGCTACTGAGATAAGCCTGTTCTCCCTCAGGATGACAGCAATGTAAACAAACTGATAAACTGTTTTCCTGAACCCTTACAAAATGTTGGTGTCAACAACTCATATTTTGTATTAAAAATATATGTTTGTGCTGTTTTAAGTATTTTTACATTTAGTATATTTGTAACCATTTCTTTCTATTGTTTTCTCTTACTGGTATGGGTACCTCCAGCTGGTTTTTGTATGTGCCCTTCATTTTATTTGCAGGGTGGATATGGTGGAGGTGTGAACATCTCCTGCTCAGACTGCAGCTGGAAGAGGCTGCTGCGTGACACAGCCCCCAGCGTTTCTTTTACCACAGGTACCACTTGTGCCTTCACGTTCAACATATTTTGATCCTAATTAACACACTCTTCTTTCAGCCCTTGGTATTTCTCCATTTTCTTGTGTTGCTTCTTCCTGATGTTTGTCCACGACTACTATGTTGAGTTGGTTGGCCATTACCCATTTCTCAGTCTGTATCTGGAAATCCAACAGGATCTTAGCTCTGCCATTCTCAACCACCTTTGGAGGTGTGTCCCATTTTGACTTTGGGACTTCCAGCCCAGCACAGATGTTCCTGGACACTATGCCAGCCACTTGGTTATGGCAAGTGTGGCCTTCCTGCTAGCATCTTGCGTCCTGCTGTTATGTGCTGGATTGTCTCAGGAAATCTTTGCAATCCTGCACCTCAGCTTTTATTCATCAAGCTTTTATTCATCAAGTACTCAAAAGCCTGCTCCTTCTGCTGCTAGTGCCTCTGTGCTGTCTTTCAGTCCAGCTTTGTCCAGCCATTGGTAGGATTTTTCGATATCAGCCACTTCTTCTATCCAACTGGGATACATACTGTGAAGGGGTTTGTCCTTCATTAAGGGCTACTGAGCTTCCTTCCCTTGTTCCTCTGGTTTCTGCTGTCTGATGTTTTCACTACGCACATCAGCACTTGGGGCCATCTTCTTGATGTATTCATAGAGCTTAGTTGTTTCATCCTGGATAGTGGCTCTGATGCTCACTAATCCTCGGCCCCCCTTCCTTTCGCTTAGTGTACAGTCTCAGGATGCTGGATTTGGGGTTAAACCCTCTATGCACTGTAAGGAGCTTCCTTTCATCTCCTCCTTTGGCCAGTTTATTATACCAGCGGGGTACCTGATGACCAGGAGAGCATAGGAGTTGACTGCCTGGAGTTTTTTCTTTCCATTCAGCTGACTTTTCAGGACTTGCCTTACTCTTTGGAGGTATTTAGTTGTTGCTGTTTTGGTTACCATTTGCCTGTGGGATCCCAAGGTATTTGAAACTATTCTAAACATCTGCTATCTTGCCTTCTGGTAGTACAGTCACCTCAGTTCTGACTACCTTTCCTTTCCTTGCTACCATCCGACCACACTTATCCAGTCTGAATGACATCCCGATGTCTTGGCTGTATATCCTGGTGGTATGATTCAGCAAGTCTATGTCTCGTTCACTCCCCGCATACAGCTTGATGGCATCCATGTAGAGGAGTTGGCTGATGGTTGCAGCATTCTGTGTTCGATATCCATAACCACTCTTGATGATCTCGCTAAGGGGCTTCAGGCCTTCTTGGTATATGCTGCACTTGATGTTGACTTGTGCAATTTGCTTGAAGTTGGCCTCTAGGGTTGGTTTCCATTTCCCCATTGAGTTCTTGATGAAGGCTCTTAAGCGTTCCACGATCCATGTGTGAGCCCTTTAGTCATAGGCCTTTTTGTAGTCAATCCAGGCAGTGCACAGATTGGTATATCTGTTCTCACAGTCTCAGGTGACTGCTTTGTCTACCAGTAGCGGTGTAGTAGTAGTAGTGTTTCGCTCCACTGGTGTTACTACTGATTCCTTTCTTAGCTCCCAGTGTCTTGGTTTCTTAGCTGGTTTCTTAGCTTCTTAGCTTCCAGTATTCTTCAGTTTCCAGCCTTAGTGGCTCTGCTCTCATGTTATTATCCTGCCACTCGGAGTACACCTTGGATGGCTCAGTGAAGAACATCCTTTTTATTCTCCTGGTTTCAACTTCTCTGGTGTATCTCTTCAGCTGGGTAGCCAGGGCTGTTAGCGTTTGCTTGCCAGTATCCAAGGCCTCAGGTATGGTCAGGTTGGTGAACTTCTTCATCATGCTTTTCTTCAATTCTGATAGTTGGTTTCTCTCAATATAGCCTTGATCTTAGCCTCCAAACTCCGTTTCCATAGAGGATACTGCACGTTATGGCTTGTGTTGGAATTGGAATTGCTCATAAGACTGCATTCACGTCCTCTAGCGACTTTTAGCAGGCACTTCACTTATTATTGGTAACCAGCCACAGGGGTGCCAGGTGTCTATCTTAACCATGATCTTCAATCTTAGGTCAGCTACTCTTGCATTAAGCTCTGTTATTTATTGGGGTTTGGAACCCAATCTCTGATGGTGAGGATGATGATGATGATGATGATATCTCCTCACTGACCTGTCATCCTGGCTCCCCCTTGTCATAGCGTTTGTGTTGTACCTCGTCAATCTTGTTGTTATATTAGGTGTTTCTTGCAGATATTAGAACACTGTGCTACTAGTTGTTTATGTGTAAGTCTACTGTAGATGTTGGGTTTCAAAGTAGGCGTCTGTAGCTCATTTGGTAAGGCAGTTGCCATGGACGTCCACAGGGTCAGTGGTTTGATCTCTGGTCCCTCCTTGCTGCATGGTACCCCAACACCTGACATCCGAACATCTTGTTTCCAATACAGGCAGTATTGCAACAAGGTAGATAGTTAGCATTAAGGGCCTTGCCTAAGGGCCCACACTGGATATCATCCTAACCAGGAAGTGAACCGGTGCATACAATACCATATATGTATATATACCATTACGTACCATATATGTGTGTATATAAAACACACACATAAAAAAACATCTATACCTGTAATCTCCCGATGGCAACTAGACAGTAGCGACTCCCCTGAGTGTTGTCTGCTTCATCATCTGTTAAGGATACACCTAAAAACACAAACATGCAAACACTGCCTTAACACAGGCCACAAAATATAAGTAATAAAAATGTTGATTAAATTTTGCATCCCTTCTACAGGCCCTTACTATTTTAGGAGACAAATGTAACTTATGGCTATTAACGCATTACAAAAATATTATTGTTACCTGCAGGAGGCCAAGACTTGATGTATCCTGTACAGTGGACCACTACATACTGAGGCTCCCCTTCCTTGGGTGCACCCAAACCATTTCTGATGTTTAGAAAAGAAAGGGGTAAAACACACTGATATTTCAAATACATTTGCGCAAACACACACACACACACACACACACACACACACACTACTGCAACTAGCGTTCCCCGTGTATTCTTATGTGCAGAAATCCCAACACAGTTTAAAACAATTGTTTGGCTTTGGTTACCTGTTTCTATTTCTAAGGAAGTTAAGTCTGTTCATTGACAATGGCTCCACTGGACACGAGCCACACCTGCACACAGAGATGGGCCATAACATGAATATCTTTAAGCTTGTTTACTTGCACACATTTTAAAATACACAATGAACTGTATAATTAAGTATAGTATTAATTAGACCTCATTCTGCAGATGAACGATCTTCGGGCTCCCATACTCATTCTGGCTGTTGATTGTTGGCTTTCCTTTTTCACTGTTCCAGTTTTTAAGTCCAACATTCTCCCTGTAGATAAACTTAATTAAGTAAACCATGTACTGCTGAGTGTACTGCTGATGTGAACATGTCTATAATTGCCTGATTGTAGTCTGTACCTGTGTTGTTATTTTCTGCAGTGGACAGCTGTTCCCTGAGCTTTTCTGTGTCATCTGGGTGGAGCTGATCATAAAGGGAGGACCCAAGCCAGTCAGACTGTGACTGGTTGAGGACGGGTGTCAGGGAGTCAGAAACATAAACAATGCGACCAGTCTCACATGACACCACGAACAGGAAGCCATCAGCTGCCTCCAGGATGAGGTGCTTTAGCTCCTAAAATCAGATGACAAATAGTCCTGAATAGGTGTGGAGATTACATATATATTCCCTCCTTGAAATTACCCCCTTTTCTCAAATTTAGAAAACTACATGTGCTTTTGCACTGCTATAGTACCACTAACAAAGAGGGCATATATTAACATGTGCTGCTTCCACAATGGTGTCCACAGTCCCTTGTTTTCAGCCATCAGCAAGAAGAGTCACCAGAAGGATGAAAGGCACAGTGGGCATGCTTACAATCAATCAGTTATATCACTTTTGACCTTCCCTTCTTTTCTTTAGTTCTTTGTTTAAGTTGGACATACCTGATCAGTGAGAAAGGAAGGTTTGTATGACCCATCTACATTGCTATTCCCACTTCCTCTCAGAGACTTCATATGGGACACAGCCATCCGCAGGATGGTTAGTTTGTCTGGTTTCCGAGCTAGGGCGCTGCAGGTTGGCACCATGTCTGACAATTCTGTGATATAGGCCGTCATCTTATTCCGCCTACGCCTCTCAATCTCACTGTGATTCTCCCTGAAGTGAGGAAACAAAGAAGGGAGACAGAGGTCGAGAGGATAGGAGGGATTGACATGGGGAAAACAGACAGGCAGGTGGACAACATGGATCAGAGTTTAGAGTCAATGCTGCAATGTAAGTATGTCAAACAAGAAGAGGAGGGGTTGAAAATGAGAGGAGGTGGGAGACATAATCAACGCACAAACCAATGATGTGCAGTCAATGATCTAGCTAAATGATAGTGAAAATGCAGGAAAGTCTGGTCTTTTAAGGCCAGCTGTGTGACAAGAGAGAGCAAGTGCAGGAAGAGAAAGACCCTTTGAAAATCCAGGGATGGGGGTAGGGGGTAAGGGGGGAAAAGAGACAAAAAGGAGAGATGCTCAAGAGGAAGGGTTTACCAAAGTGAAAGACATCCCTAACACATACACAGGTCATCAGTTAGTGATACATAACTCAGGGTTGGGTTGAGATTGACAACCAGCTGCCTTGGGCAGAGAGGCATAACATTCTTTCAGGCACCAAAACAGATGCACAAAGAGGCGACATGTACCAGTAATTTTATGCTTTCAAAATGACAATGTGTCGTGGTCCCAGCAGGACAGGATAGTATCTGATCCGTGCATTCAATATTGATAAGTTTACAAGCAGAAGAAGGAACCTTCCATGGCAATACCGGCCATACCTGGCTAGTTTTTCCTTATCTGCAAAACTCTGATCTTCTTCCAAAAACCTGGAAATAAAACCAACCCACTAAAACACAGGCCCAAAAATAAAAAGTGTAAGAGTTAATAAAAAAACTAAAAAAACTTAACAAACTTGGGGGGCAACCTGTTGTTTCAATATCATTGCTCCTCCACCCCCCATTTACACATCTGTTTCTCCCACCCTTATACCTGGCAAAGCGCTCTTTGTCATTGGAGCCTGCTGTTTCATCATCACACCTGAGGAAAAAGAGAGAAAACAATGCGCGTTATCTTAGCAGCCCCGACAATTCAAACACTTGATATTGCAAATACTTAGGTAAATCTTAGAGCCTTAAAAAAAGATATATAAAAACCCAATATACTTGAACAACTTGTTTCCTTCATCATCATCATCATCATCAAAGTCTGGCCTGCAACATGAGAGAGGATTATTTTCCTGAGAATTTCAACCAAAAGCAAAAGAAGATCTGTCAGCAAATAGTGAACGCACAACCCATCATTCATCATCAGCACACTTACGCAGCTCGTCTTTTGTTGGCCCCTTTCGGTACAACAGCCCCAGCACTTGCTTGGGTCCCACTTGTCCCCATACCCAGACTTGGGTCTGGTAATTCTATTAATAACAGAGTCACAAAGAAACAGAGATGACAGGTGAGGCTTTCCTGTGTCTCAATCGCTGATTAGAAAAAAACTAGACCCCTCTAGATGACAAATGATAGCAATGATAAACAGCTCACACGGATTAATTTTACGATATATGAATGAAAGATCCACAGCTCCACATCGACTATTTTTTATTTGTGATGGCAGACCACAGACAGACAACCACGACAGTGCTCTAAAGTTAAAAGGTATCTACGCGTAGCGTAGCTACAGCTATTAATGCTGTGAGCAATATTACATATAAGAGAAACATAAGACTCTAAGTAAACAACCGCAGCTTGATTAGCAGCTCACTCAAGACCTAATTTTCTAAATAAAATGAGATTTATATTGCGCAATCATTACAAAACAGTCATTTCTAACAGTTAACCAGTCGCTAATTTAGCCACTGGTAGCAGGGTAGCATGTTAGCGTGCCAACACTTATGCAATAACCAGCTAGCATTTCTGCTAAGCTAACTTAGCTAACTTTAGCTGTTGCTGTCACGCTATCTTTGGGAAAGTGTCCGCTTTAGTTATCCACGAGAAAACGCACATCAACGATCGACAGTCTCATGAGACTATGTGCCTAAAGTGTCGCTGTGACTTTTATGGTACTTTACCTGGGTTTGAAGAGGACATATCCGTGTGGAATAACATAAACAAACAACTTGGGCTGCGGAAAAAAAAAAATCCTCAAACACCCCGCCCCTCCCCCCTTACTAGCTAGCTTGATGCTAACCAGCCCCAATTTCCTCACGTAGTCTACTTCACTTTGTGTTGTGAACGTCCAAAGCCATCACTACTGCTGTCCCAGAGCCATTTAAAACTCAGACGAAAATAACTGTTTGTCACATCCGGTGCCCGTTCTCTTGTTTTGACCCGGTTTAAACCCCCTTTCTAATTAAGATGGAGTTGCAGACTAGCAGAGGACAGTGTGTCTACGCAGTATATTCCTCTATGTCTATTGGATCTGCGGCCAGACATAAGTGACGCTAAGCGATGGGAAATCCATGTTGTGTCCCGCCCCTTTCGCAGTTTAGCAAAAAAAGGAAGAGGTACGTTATGCAAATACAACAGTCAAAAAGTACAATGTCAAACAGGCTGTGCAAGCTGTGCAGAAAACAGTGGTAAACAGTCAAAAATACAACATCTGGCATCACATGTTTCCAGCAGCTGACGCAAGAAGCTGACATCCCGGAACACTGAGAGCTTCTTTAGGTTGTTTTAATACAGTTACTTAAGGCTGGATTACCACCTGAGGGGTCTAATATTTTAATTACACATTTGTTATACATTTACACAAGTAAAACAATATTATCTATGAGTGGCTCTCTGTTGTGTTGCATTCGTGTTGAGGAAAGTAAAGATCTAGATGTACAACCAAACAGAGAAATACTTAAAATTCAAAGCACGCTGTTAAATGTATATATGCAAACCTCACACAGATGACTAGTTGGAGATTAATAAATAGTTTTAAATGTCTGTATAATTGTAAATTTTCTGAGTCAATAAAGAGTGAAAACCTTGGATACACCAGTATTGATCCATCATAAGAGGGCAAGGCTGCAAGCAGCCATCACTTTCTTTATTAAATCTAAAAATGTTCAGTGATTGATTGTTCACTATATAAAAGGTAAAATAGTGAAAAATGTCCATCAATTATCAATGTTCAAAGTTACTGTTAAGTGTCTTGTGTTATAAATGTAGTCAGATGTAATTGTTTATTTAATTAAAATTAGTCATTTAGCAGAAGGTTGTATCCAAAGTGACTTACAATTAAGCAGCAGAGAGAGGGGACAACTTGGCGGTTCAGTCTCTTGCCCAGGATCACTTTGACTTGTAGCCACGACAAGTGGGAATCAAACCATTGACCCTGTGGTTCATGGATGATTGCCCAGGCAACTGAGCTTCACCTTCCCCCAAACATTTTTCATATTTAAACAGCTGATTAAACACGTATTTTATATGTAGAATGTGAATGCCAGCTGTCAAATAGAAGTGGAAAAATATAAATGTAGTGGCGAAAAAACTGTGATTACATGTGGTATTTGACATGGACAAAATAAAATAAAACGTAAAAGGTTTTTAATATATGTCACTACTATCTATGCCACACTAATGTACTGTAGAGCTTTAATGGATAAAATCGTTTGATTAATGATTAATGTTTTGTCTACACATTTGTTGAATTTGTTTGGTATGTTTGCAGACCTAAACAAATGACAACTGTACATGCTGTCACTGTGATTCGTGATATATGCTTTTATTATTGATAACAATACTTGGGCATCATTAAAAAACACTGTCTATAACACAGCTGATTCTTTTGTATCACTGGGACAGAGGTTGCTGGTTGGTCTGGGTAAGTAAAAAGAACATGATGCTGGAATGAGTGTAAGTTTGAAAGAAAGACCATTTGTAAAGAAAAGGGGAGAGTGAGTGATGAACAAGACAGTGGGAGAGAGAGATTGGCTCTGTGATGTGGAGTCAGGAAAGAAAAGGAGAGGACATAAATACAGGAGAGAGAGCTTTCCATACATTACAAATAAGGCACTTGACATACTGAAAAACATTAAAGCATAACAACTCTGCAACACTCATTATTTCATAAATTTCTAATTCATCTCATTATTGAAACACTGAGGTCTTAGAACACTTCTTGTAAAAAACATCAAAGAACATACTTATGAACCCGTTTCACACGCAGATATACGCATTCATTATTCACTTAATGAGAATCATTAAGTGAATGATTAATGCATTCTCATTCAGGTCATCAAACAATCCCCAGCCACTAGGCACTAACAAAAGAAATCTGGCCAACATTTGTAAACTGGAAAAGGGTTATCTGTCCCATTTCATTCTGAAACCAATACCCCTGCATTTAAATAGAGCAATACACCTTATAATATATGCAATGATTTTTAAAGAGTCAAAATGTTTGCATTAAGTGGCATCATCAGTGTGATACAAGACTCAACAGCTTCTTGCAGTGTTTGTGGCGAGCTCTAATTTATGGCTACTACTGGGTAATCAAACTGCTGAGGAATGTACCTGTTACAAGTGAAACATCTCTGTTGAAAGTAGGAGTAGTACATATTCTGAATTAAAAACCGAAAATTGTCTGAAATTTAGTCCTTGGACCTCATAAGGCAGACTACTTTATAAATGGTGCAGAGCTTATTAGAGTCACACAGTCCTGTGTTCGTGCAAAGACATTGCAACAGCCAAACACTTCAATTGCATAGACTGAAAATTTGTAAAATAAATGCCCTATACTCTCATACTTTATAACTTACTTTGACTGTCTCTTGCTTTTTTAGTAAAACACAAAAAGGTACAATAAAATAAAGTAGCACAAGATTAAAGCAGAAAGTTGAACAGTGGCATTTTAACAGCCATTGGATGGCTCTAAGGCACACAGTTAGAACAAGAAAGCTAAAGTAGAAGCCCCTTCCTGCAATCTCTCCATCTTTTACTTCATTTGAAAGTTTAAGAGTGACATCACACACTGACAATGACAACATTTTTGCAAAGCATAAAAGCTGTGCCAGTAAATGTAGTGTATATCATCTGCTGACTCTCTGTGGCCTCTAAAAGTACAAATGAATTTGTGTAAGTGTGTTTGTGTCGTGCAAAAGAGACAAATTTTCTTAGTATCACTGCTGTTCTTTGTGCTAGGGAATGACTGCTTTACCCACATCCCTTCTTTTTTCTTTCTTTCTTTACATCCCTCCCTCCTGCTCCCCTACTGAGGGATATGAGTCCTTCTCACATTCCTTTGTCCTGACTGTTGTTTGCTTTCACTCTAGCTTGCTGTGGTTGTTGTTGTGGACTGCATGGCCGTTCTGCACTGGTCCATTTTTCTTCAAGTCCTTTTTAACCTCTGTCCAATCTTCCTCCTCTTCTTCAGATTCATCAGTTTCATCCTTGTCACTCCTATCATCATCCACTTTTTCCTGAAAAAGAATGATGTGGAGAGTGTGTGAGAAGTAGAGGGGGTGTAGAAACAAGTCCTTAATGAAAGATGCTTTCCCCTCAAACTGCACTGGGGTGCTGGCCAGTGTCTGAACATTGAATATATAACATCCAAATTGTTCAGCTATTCATGTGCACTAGAGATTTGTAAGATGACATGACTTTTGTTCTTTTATACAATACATAAATATGTTGCATCTATCTATATTTTTTGGTTATAGTTTTTATGTTTTATTTAACTTTATCTTGTTTGTCATAAGTTTGATGCTTACCTTTCAATTGACAGTCCCCCTTTGTTCTGTTGACAACTAAATTGTATAAGTGATAAACTGTCATGCAATTATAGTGTCTTCTAGCTCATTCCTGATCCTAAATAATTTGTCAGTTTTTACCCCAAGAAGCCAAAAGCTCATTCAGAGCTTACACTGAAATAGCTGTTTCAAGTCAAATGCTACATTCATTATCTTCTTTGTACAATAAAGACACGAGAATTCAAATTTCCACAATTTTACAAATAAAAGAACAGAATGTTGCACTGTGAATGTAGATTTCTTACATTGTTGGTGAGGAAGCGGATTGCTATGCGTATGATTAGGATAGCCCAGAAGACATGTAGACACTGCAGAACCATCAAAAGTCCATTGAAGAAGTAGTAACCAAAGAATGGTTCATAGATGGTCACTGGATATACCCACGTACAGTAAATAATCCTGCAAATCACACAGTAACAATTAGGTACAAGGTCACTTTGGTAGCATACAGCTCTGCCAGCAATGTGATACAATAAACAATTATTTAAATATGTGCATTTACCAGAAAGGAAAGATGAACAGACGAGTGATTATGAAGACTGCAGCAAACACAATAAAGATGTAGTTGCAGGCATTTCGCCACCCAGCATAGTTGAACATCTTTGCAGACTATCACCAGCAGAAACAAAGAAATGCAAAGCATTAATTTGAAAAATGAAAATGGTAGCTGATTTCCTTGTATGTCAAGCAAAAACCACCAAACTACAGTTTCCTCCACAAGGTGGCAGTGTATCTTCAGTTTATTGTACCCAGAATTAATTAAATCATGTGTTAACAAAATGTAAATTCAGCTGGTATTTAGCATAAACAATAAATACAGCTTTTATCTCCTTAGTAGGGATGCATAACAACAAAATAGATTGCACTGTGGTAAATTAATTCTGGGCCTTTTGTGTGTGCTTTATTTAAATGATAATTACAGTTCATACATATCTTACTGTACCATGATCATAGCTCATTGGTTATGATTACAGACATATGCTTTGTTGCCTAGGTGTAGTAACTAAATAACTATGAGTACAAGGAACTGCAGTGGCTTTTCTGATGACATTTACCTCAAGGAGGTAATCAGAGGAGTCGTGGACCAGCATGATGAGAGTTCCAGCACGGATGTAGTTAACACACCAGGAGAAGCTAATGAGGAGGATAGTCGCTACATGGTGGACAATCTGCTCCTTAAAGTCCTAAACAAAAGGAATATTGTATTTACTAAATGGACATAGTTAGGAGTATTTTTTTGTGTGTTACATTTGTTAGGAGGTCTAAGTACATGGTGGTACATCCTGATTAAGAGCAATCTAGGTTAGAGTTTTTTCTGTTGGAAGAACAAACTGTGCCAGGTTTTACCCCACTGTGCTCAGCTGACTCAGGCTGAGCAAAGTCAAAGCACTCACACACATTCAGCCACACGTGTAATAACAGTTAAAAGTCCACTCACAGTCAGTGCCAGATGTCAAACCGATCAGATAATAAAAACAGGCTGTTTGTTTTACTCTTGCATACAATTGACTAATACCATCATCATCATCATCATCATCATCATTATCATCACTTCAATGCAGGTCAAATTTACTCACTTTGCGTTTGACATCAGAAGCCACACTGAACAGCAGAGAGCCATAAAAACCCAGCTCAATCATGTAGTACCAATACTGAGATGGCAGAAGAGTCTGACAACGAGGAAACAGATTTTTAATAACAAAATACATACACCAATTTACACATGTCTGTTATCTTAATGGATGAATAACTGGCAACAAGTAATCAAACATAATGATCTAAGACTTTTTATGGCCTACATTTCAGATTTTAAATTTTGGATTTTAGACACAGAAACCCTGCAGTGAACTGAAAAATAATGAATAGATTACCCAATTAAAATGTAATAAATATTATAAAAAAATTAAAGAATATTTTAAATACAAGTAAGCTCCAATCATCCAATCAATTATTGTAGAGAGGGACTGCTGATATGTCTGTTAACTCTCAGAACTGCATTGGCAGCAGTGCAGAAAAAGGCTTGGCAGATTTCAACAATTTCTGTTTGATTAGTAAGCTTTGCAGCATTCTTACTAGCACCATATTGTAGCTTCATTTTTTATAAAGTCTACAGTTACAAAATATGAATCATTGAATTTCTTAGCCATTGTGTCTGGCAGTGGTTTGCCACAGACTTGACAGCTCTGAATTAAAGTCTTATAAATGAGTGAAGCACCAGTCCCATTTATAGTTTTAAATCCAATCTATGGGATTTTAAGAAACTAGATTCCGAACCTTTAAGACTTTTGTAGACCTTCAGATGGTCTGGTGCATTCATGGTACCTGAGCATCCTGAGACTTACCAGAACAGGAAACCCTTGCCACATCTCCTTCAGGTCATATAGCCAAGGTTTCTGGAAGGAGAGATGATAAGACAGCTGAGTCAGACAGGTGTATTTATGCCATCTGAGTCAGCATGGCAGTGAGTCAATACTGCCTATCTGACAGCCAAAGAGGTGAGGTTATTTCAGCAAAAAGGAGAGACTACCATGCTGCGTTATAATGGCAGGGAAGGTGACGAATAGGATGTTACGAGCAAGAGAGAGGAGAAAAAAGACCAAGATTTGAGGTTAACATGGCATTACTCACATCGATGAGGGCGGCCAGGCCAGCAATGAAAGCAAGAAGGTAAAAGGTAAATCTCCAACTGTAAGAGAACACACACATACAAACATACTTTCTACTCAGTCAATGAGAAAATGATCATAGACACATTTTCTACCAGCACACACATGAAGGCATCATAAACAGCTGCAAACATAAGAGAGGAAGTTGGAAAGCAATGCCAGTCTGAATTAACAGCTTGGAATATTCTGGTTAACCATGCTGAGAATGTCAAATCAGGACACCAAAACACACACACACACACACACACACACACACACACACACACACACACACACACAGCCAAAACACATGCTCACAGACAATGAGAGCTGTCAGTCAGTATCGTCCCTGTAAATATCCTGTCACGCAGACAGTGTGGCTCAGTCCTACTGCAGGCTCTTGTACAGGTGTACAGAGGAATTCATACAAAAAACACAGCAGCAGACACAGAAGAACAGAACAGTGTATACACAAAAAGAAGAGATGGTGAGGGTGTGAGAGATACACCAGTGGGGAAAATAAGGAGGAGAAACAGAAAGCCTGTTGTGTGCACACAAACAATGGATTGATTCAGAAGAGAAATATTGTAACACACACAGCAAAAAACACACTATAACTGGAGAGTGCCAAACACGCAGACACATGTACATCTATAGACTAATATGTCTTCTCAAACACAGCAGACACAAGAGGCACATACCATTTTTTACAGTCTCATTAAATAAGCAGTTTAGTATAACTTTTAACTTTTTGCACTTACAGTATATTGACCATGTAGATATTGCAGTCTTTATTTATTTTTACATTGTTTAGAAAGGGTGAAGCTAATGGTTGTTTTTATTATCAATTAATTAGTTAACTCCACATCCGAAAATAAGAGAGAAGTAACCCTCACAATCAATTTCCTAAAATATAACTTGGCATCTTTAGATTGCTAGTCTTAGACATTCACTTTACTATCCTATCCTATCTGACAAAGAAAAAAGGAAATACTCATGGTATAAAAGCCAAAACCTTTGCTATTTTTCTCATAACATGCCTCAAACAGTTTATTGATTATCAAAATTGGCAAAGTATATATATATATATATATATATATATATATATATATAAGTATAATAGTTTACTATATATCCTGGATAATTTTACTTAGAGACTGACAAATGAAAGTGAAGCTAACAGTTACAATTTGGCCTACAAAGAACACAACCCGAGATTAAATAAGGCATGAATAAACCTGTCCATATGCACTTTGGTGTCTATTTGCTTAAGTAATGCTTATACTGTTGTTTACAACAAACTAATAGATTTGTCTGCTTGTACATACTTTTTAATGTCATCTGTTGAGACAGTGGAAATTCTGGCACCGGAGATTAACTCCTTTAGACTTGTATTATAAATTTATCATGTCAGTGTTTATACATTGCTTATATTATAGTAATTACGCACACATAAAAATAACCAACAGTGGTGAGAGAGCCCCTGTTGCAGATGCCCTGCACTAATGAGACTGTGGATGGTTGGATTTGTATGAGTGTGTGTTTGAGGACAAAGGCTTCAGGCATTGCAGTAGCAGAGTGGCATTGTAATGAGTGCATGTTAAAAATAGAGGTTACTTTTGCCTTCAGAAATGTGCTCATATAGCCAGAGAAATGCAAGGGCGGGCAGTTGTGTCAACCTGCTTTTTAGCTCTAGACCAGTATGTGTTAAAAACATATATGTTAAAAAAACAATGGGAGAGAGATCGTATTTGTTTACCTGGCCTCCCGAAACTTTTTGAGTAAACTGGGTCTGTCCTGGTTCCTTCGTCTCCTAAACCATCGCTGCACTTGTCTTTCTGAATAGCCAGTCTCCTTGCAAAGACTTGCAATTGAACTCTAAGAACAGCAGAAAGAAGCCAGATTCAAGTATTTATTTTCCACACACAAAGCATGAAACTCTGTGTGAGCACATCTACCTGTGTGGGGTTTTTGGTAACGATACAGTAGTAGGACTCCAGTGTGAGGTTTTGAGGGGCTTTGACTCGTATTGTCTCTTTGACCCCTAGTAGACAGGCCAGGGGTGTAGCGACTATCCTGTAATCATAAAAAATTGTTGAGGCACAGATACTCACCGAAAAGATAATGAAATGAGTTGTTACAAGCAGAAATGGACAAAGCAAAGATGCGGTGAAGAATGAAACCACAAAAACTGATTTCATTTGTGAAAATTGATACACCCAATTCTGAAACAACTTAAGCAAACATATCATGTTAATAACATATTTTTACTGATGTCTATCAACATGTTGATGAACGCAGCCTTCAATAAAAGTGACTAAAAAAGACCTCATTACTCATTATTTAGCAAGTTTGTGCAATGTTTTGCTGCTTTTTCTGCATATACTTGTGAAAACATTTGTCCCATTAATATTGCTGTCTGTCAGCTAACTCAAGATTCAAGTTGACCCACTTTGTAATTTACCCATTTATTTGCGGGAGTCATGAATAAAAAAAAATAATGAGGAACATAAGTGGATTCTGTAATGATTTCTGAATCCCAAAAGAATGGTTACTGGAAACAGGAACATTGTATTTCTATGAGAAACAACAAAAGTGACTTGGAAGGACTGAGTAAGACACAACATGAGGTGGACAAAAGTCTTGCTGGGGAAAAAAGATTAGATAAAATTTGCATTCTGAAGTAAAACAATTTAATTAGAGTTCAGAGAGGGAGATGACTGTTTGGCAGACTTTAAAGAGAAAGAAGACAAATAAAAGGTAGCACAAAAGGGACAAATACAATAGTTAGCTAGGACAGAGGTACAGAGACATTGTCTCAATACAGGGGAAGCACGGTTTGGGTCAATGAGATTGATAAATGATACTTTTTAGGATTGAAAAAACCAATTGACCTTTCAAATATCTGACGGATAATGAGGAATATGAGGGCAATGGGCAGCGCAACCCACAAGTCCCGGGCTTTAGCGTATACTCGTCCATCTCTGTCCTCCAGGTCAGCCCAGCCCAGGCCCTTCGGAAACCACAGCTGCTCCTGCCAGAACCATTCACTCAGCTCTGAAAGCATTCTGTAACAAGTGGCACACAAAGACACACGTTTTAAATATTGACTGCACACATTCTATCTGAAGAATCTCCAACCTTAAACATAAATAATAATAATTAAGTAAATTATGGATATGAACATGAACAACAAGAGACAGGATGTTTGGTACCATGTAATTAGGAGATTTAAACAATGGTCCTCGTCCCTCTCAAGGAAAAGCTGTTGGTAACTTTTCCCTAACACATAAAACAGAGCAGGTGCATGCAGCCCAGGAGGATCTGAACCTAGCATCTAAGCAACTCTTTTCCTTGAGAACTTTCAAGCCAATGCTTGAATGCTTCTCCCCAACAGTTGTCCACAACTATGGGAGTTTATTTTTGCTCAGAGATGAATATCTGCTAAGTTCAGTTCAGGGAGTGGAAGAAAAAGGGAGTTAAGTTTTCAACCATTTGAAAGACACAATTCACCCTAATGTGCAGATAAGCATGTGCAGCCCCCACGCTCCTTCTACATAGATCCCTTGCATGTCCTCTGCAACACCCCTCCCCCCAGCTGTGGCCAAAGCTATGTAACCACCTCACTTCCCATTCCCATCCCCACCCTACTGTTCCCCAAACGTAATCAAGAAGGATTCACTCCTTAGTCTAGGGAGCCATAGTATGTGCAACGCTCCCCCTCCCTTAAGTATCATTAAAATATGCAACTAAAATAATGAGATGTGCTGATAAAGGCTTATGTGAAGAGCAGCACTGAACAGCTTAAAGAAACTTTGACTAAAGGCTTAAAAACATAAAACCTGAAAAACAACTACCTGATCAAAAAATGAGTGCTTACATACAAATAGATACAGAATTTTAACCAGTTATCCTGTGCCTTCTTTGAACATTTTTCTGACACATTTGGGTCTGTACTTAAAAACCTAACTTAACCTTTTTGTCAATGTTCCTATACATATAATATATACATGTAATACTTTAAATGCAGCTAATACAGAGCAGAACTTGGGGTTTGACTGAAATATCAACCTTCATTAAGTTAATGCTAAAGCCCAATTGCTGTTTTTGTAGCCACTGACACTGTCAATTAAATGCATGTATCAGTTATTTTCCACATCAGGTCATGTTAGTTAGTACCTGTTTCCTGTTGCAGCGGCATGCCTGGCCAAGCATAGGGCTTTCTCCACTCTCTCCCCCACTCAGCACAGGTGGTGGTGAACAGGAAGGGTGACATATTTTTCCCTGTTATTTTGCAAGCTCTTCCACTTCAGTAGCATTACATCTCACCTCTCCTGGAGCATGTCATGAGCTGTGCATATCTAGCTCCATAGATAGTCAGTGTATTCTAACCAAAAACAAATATCTAATTGAGGTTCTGACCATGAATAAGGACAGTTTAAAATGCAGAAGTACGAAGTATGCAAACCTTACAACGTTATAACTGGTTTCTCATCAGCTGGCGCACACTCGCAAATCCACAAGCGAGTGTGCACACAGACACACACACAACGTCGCCACTTAACATGGATAAATAGTTAATATTTTCCTAAATGAAGGTGGGACCTGGGACGATATTTTTAGGGTTAGCTATTGAAATCACTTTGTGAATTCAGCATGTTAAAGCATTTTTACCACACATCTTTCCCAACAACATATTCCATTGGCCCACAGGATCATATGACCACACTCTGACCATTGCAAAGGTCCAATAAAAACAAAGAATGGCTAAGGGTGGGGAGGGAGAAAGGAAGTTCTGTGACTGTGTCCCTCTTTCCTTCTAACATACTGTGATTATACACTACAATGATGCGATGATTGTAAACAGAGATCTCCTTTTGAGCTGAAATAGCATAGCCCTAGCTTTTATTCTTCATCTCAAACTAAATCTTAAGTTTACAACTCCAAAACGCTGTTTCTCAAAAAGAAAAAAGAAATCTCCAGGGAAAACCTAAACAGAGCCAAGTGGAACCTGGTACAGAGTCTGGGAATATTTAGAGAATGTAAACATGCCGCAGCCATGCCAGGGGAGCACTCCAGATTTCCCATTCACTCACCAAGAAAGAAATGGTTTTAGAGTCAGCCAATACTTTGTTTATCTCAATGACAGGACACAGAGAGGAACACAAGTCATGAGACAGTAGCAGTGTGCTCTGTGCTCTGACTGTGAGTCACTCATAGCATTCCATCTATGTGTGTACAACTACTCATTCACTTACTATCATCAATACTTAAGCTGTTTACAGCTGACTCATTCAAAGCACCTTTAAAATTTACTGCTGGCCAATACATAGATATCAGAAAGATTTGACAGCATTTACTGCAGGCTACAAGAGATAAGTGGTCAAAGCTGAGTTTTTAATATATCAGCTTTGAGGGCTTGATAAGACAGAACAACACATTGCTGAATGCTATCATCAACAAAGGTCAAATGAATGGAGGCAAAATGTATCAGTGTGATTAGTTCAGTCAGCAGCCCAGAGTTATATCACGGCCTTGAACATGGAGCCACTATTTTGTTTCAGTATTGAGTAAACATATAGTTGTCCCTGTACAACAGCGTGGCTGTGGCTCTGCAGATAGGGATGGTTATTTTCCCAGCTACATTTTGAAGTTTGAGTTGCTCCTGCATTTGTGTGTTCCTCACTTTTCAGTTGGTTTGGATAAAGGCCTCTAAACCTTACATGACATTTGTGCTTCACGTTGTTTTATAATTTCAAAACTAACAAGAGTAAAATGTTTGATGGAAACACTGGAAACATGCAATGTCCCAGTGAAAAGTTGTGAAAAAATAGCACCAGTTTTTAAATAACAGCTTGTTGTAGATGGCAGATTGTATGCCGGCTTTCTGCAATGACATCCTTTACTTCTTAACATCCAACATGCAGCACCACTTTTCATATCAGAGTAAAAGCCATTAAGTTATTAACGCCCACATTGTGGGAAGAAATGGTTGTTCGGGAACCTGTACGCTTTCTGCAGATGGTCCATTATATATAACTCAGGTCATGCCATGGATATTCTGAGCTGGAGGGTTCTGGGGGGTGAGTCATGTACATCCTAACATTTTATACCTTTCTAGGGATTTGACAGACAACAGCTCAGTGTTTTAAAAGTGAGATAAATTACAGTGCTTTGACAATAAGGGAGATGACATTATATGTAAGAGAAGACATCAATTCACCCTAGCTGAGAACTGTCAATCTGTGTCACCTTCAATCTTTTTCATCGTTGTTATTCAATCTTCAGGGTTTGTTTGTTTTTTTAAATCAGCCTAAGTGTCCTGACCGTGATCTGAGATTTGGATGATTATTGATGGGGATTCAATCAGTCTACAGACAGTCTGCTCACTTGACTTCCCACCTGTGTGTGCCTGTTCAGAGGTGTGAGGGCAATATTGTCATGCTGATTCCCTACTCATGACTGGAGGGTCCATTTCTGCCCTCTGAGTACTGCAGTTACATTCATTAGGGGACTATTTAAATGTATGTCTTATTTTAAGGGAATTCCTCTGTTAGTCTGTAATTGCTTCTAAACTCATCGCAACTAACTGAAACAAATGGACATAGAGGAAAGATTTAACTGTATCTAAGGAACACCTAGACTGTGGCTGTCAAATAAAGTAACTGAGTGAGTTTATATGAAATAGAAGTGGCATAAAGTGTTACCAAATACAACAGCATTGAAGTCGATTAAACGTACCTCAATGCTTTCCAGCCAATCGTACCCAGTGGTCTCAAACCTTAACTGTATCTTAAAGGCAAATTCAGAATTTGGCATTTAGTTGTATTACACTGTGAATTTTGTGAATCACTAGCAGTGATAATCCATTGGGAGAATGTGCTGCTAGTTAGCTAACTTAAGCAAAAGACCCACCACCACGCGCCAGGCCTCCCTCGCGTCTTCATTCATACCAGCAACAAATAGTAATAGCTTCAACGTACCTCCAAATAGTAAAAATGACATGGCCTCATTTGTATTGGTTTTAATTGTTTTTAAATGCCAGATAAGAACGCTTTTAAAAGAGCCGAGTGACCGTTATATTTATTTAAGCGTTTTCCGACATGACTGCGTAATGACGTCGGAGTAACTGAGGATGCGGTGCGGCGTCAATTCACTCACGCGCACATCGAGACGAAGCCCTACATCATGGACGGGAAACGTTAGCGGCACTTACTTTGGCGTTTCTCCCCCGTCGTGAAGCGTAACAAGCGGCTTTCTATTCTTTAAAAAACGAAACGAAAACCTCTTCTTTGTTCCAGTCGGGGCTAGCTAAATTCCTAACAGTGCTGAGAAGCGTACCCAGTCCGACGGTTGTGCTCAGTTTGTGTTTAGTATCCGGGCTCTTTTTTAAATCTCTCCATGGAGCTCAAAGTTAGTTTTCCTCTAAAAAAAAAACGATTAATGGAGAGAAAATACAAAAAAACCGTAGCTACAGCTGGGAGAGTATATGAGATGCTTTACTGGGAGCCCAACAAATGTTCCGACTGTTTTCTCTGCCTTTGGTCGTGTCCTCCCCCCTGCGTGTCCCAACAGTCAGCGGGGTGTTGTGGGTGTCGGGCCGGCAGAGGCGGAGGTCGGGCCGGCAGGAGAGCAGACTGAGGAGCCGCCGGAGGGAGGGGCGAGGGGGGATAACGGAGAGGGAGGGGCGAGAGGGGGGGATAACGGAGAGGGAGGGGCGAGGGGGATAACGGAGAGGGAGGGGCGAGAGGGGGATAACGGAGAGGGAGGGGCGAGGTGTTAGATGAGGGGGAGGGGTTAAAGGAGAGGGAGGGGCGCGGATGACGCCAGAGCACGAGGGAGCACTTGGATGGTCGCACACACGCGCACACACACACGCGCGCGAATTGGTTCCGCTCACAGAAAGGTTGTAAACCACTTCTTTGTTTTATTTTTGGAAGCCTACATTTCTCATAATATCGCGTTTTAATGGAATGTAAATTAACACATTCCCTTGTTGCATTCTCAAGTCAAAGTCTGTCCCAGCTGTGCTGCGGCTAACGGTGTGACCTTTCACCTACTTGTTATTTGCAAACGTAGTATAACTTCCCGATCGACTCATTCAATTCAATGTAAGATATATTTTGTTGGTATCATATATCTGGTATACATATTTTGGATTCAAATACAGGTTTTGGAATCCAAACATCAAACTTACATTTTCACTATCAACAAAAATACTGATTGACTATTAATTCTAATTAAGTGAATGATCAATGATCAAACTGATACAAAATACTTGTAGACCTATATAAATTATACCATTATACCATTTCTGTAAAGGAACTTAAATAATAGGTAATTATAAGTCTTATCTTATCTTATCTTAACTTATCTTACCTGTAGTCAGGTGCCAAAACACTTTATGTAATTATTCTCCCTATTCATAATGGCCATAGATTGATTCTAAAGACTTTTTAATGGAAGTAATAAGATTTAAATTTCATTTGGAAAGCTAAACCATTTTATTGTCTTCAGACAAACATTTCAATACATTTGTGCACAGACGGAGGACCAAGGATACTGCCTTATTACTTGTATGTCATGGTATTATGAAATATCTATCAAAGTCTGCATGAAGATAGGACATTTTTGCACCAAACTGAGTCTGTTTCAAAGTATTATTTTTAACATACCAGAAAAATCTATCTTGCAAAGGGCCTTTTTGTGTCAGCGCTTTTGTCTATGATAGAATCACATCCAGTGTTTTTAAATCTCCTGTCGACCCTGTTGTCTTAAGCTATTACAATACCCTTTAAAACCATTTACCAGCAACTGCATTCATGATGAAACACCTCTATTTTGTGAGCTATGCCCTAA
Organism: Channa striata; assembly: GCA_033026295.1. Classification (NCBI taxonomy): domain Eukaryota; kingdom Metazoa; phylum Chordata; class Actinopteri; order Anabantiformes; family Channidae; genus Channa; species Channa striata. The sequence goes on along the minus strand of CM065175.1, from coordinate 17,356,355 downwards.
ATACATATGGATGTAAAGGGTTACTAAGCTCTAGACATACAGTAAAATGTGTCTTAAGGTCTGACTAACCTTGAGCCTATAAAAAAGCTTGCCCCAGAAACACACAGTGTGCACATGTGTAACAAAGTGAGGCAGTCTCTGCTCCTCGCATGAATGATAACTGCTATGAATCTTACTTGATTTAAAATAAAGATGAAATAACTTAAAGGCAAATGCAATATGTACTGTATAGTTTGTTTTCAGAGTATAGGTTGCAACTCACCAGATATTGAATGGGAGATTTTGAAAAGGCCAACAATTAAACAATCAACAATTAAAAACAGCAGAGAGCTGTTTTGATACAAACTTTCTGTCAGCATGTAGGTCTTTGCAACTTCCTCATAAGAAAATTTTATAAAGTAAAAAATGATATTTCTGAAATTTAGGTTTAAAAGGTGCCTCACCCTGACTAATTACCTAATTTGGCTGTGACTAAGCTCAGTAAGTATTGTTATACACTTCTGTTTAGCGATTAGCTCATTACCACTAGAAAATGACATTAACACTGTATATTTTTACAGTATATTTTTACTTTTTACCTAAGAGGTAAAGTGAAATCATGTTCTCCTGTTGTTTGTGGGGGTTACCTCTGGGTAATCCAGTCTCTGCCCACATTTTAAAGTTAGGTTAATCTGTGACTCTAAATTGTCTTAACCAATTGTGAGAGTGAATGTTTTGTGTGTCTGTGTATGCCTCTCCGTCTTGAGAAGACCTGAGAGAGACTGGCAACCCGCCCAGGGTGTTTCTCACTTCTCACCCCATGACAGCTGTAAACAGGATAAGCGGTTACAGATATTGGATGGAGGATAACTTTAGGTTACATGCAAGCAAGTTTGAAAACCACAAGGCAGGTATCATGAATTCAGAGAGTTCGATCTTGAACTCTTAGATACTAATACTTATGTTATCATCACACTCAGTGCAACTATTCTTAACTCATAATTTTCACCTGTAAACACAAATTCATTTACAATATTCTTTCTGTTAATTGACCTTAGGTCAGCTCAAAGGAAACAATTGCAGATTTTCTTTTTCAGGGAGAAAATTTACTAAAATCATTTTTATCAAAGATAAAGCAAATACGATATTGAATTCTGTTAATAAACAAGTAGCCTACTCCAATAAACAAATACAAAAGATAGCAAAATGATGCTGGTGAAACACTGTTTTCCTCTTAGGACTTGCTCTCTATTTATGCCCTCTACCGGTCAGAAAATGGATAAGTGCTCTCATATGTGTTGTATTGAACCATTCAAATTCAGATTTGTGCCGAGGGAAAAATTCACTCTAGTTCATTTTCTGCAACACACACAACACACACTTAATAAATCACTTTAAACATTTAGTATGATACTTTTTATTTTAACTTAAAAAGAGAGTGGATCAAAAACAGGATTCAATAAATTAGAAATAAATATAATTGCTGTAATAATAATACATTATAATAACTCGATTGTAAGAGTCTGACAGAAACAGGCCCCAAAAGGTTTTCTCTAGAAAATTCTAAAATGAAAATATTGCAAGCCACTTAAAATTCTTCTGCCAATGAACAAAATAACAGATAAATTAGTAAATAAATAAAAAATAGCTCAAATATTAAAACCTCCCGAGTAAAAGTGCAATCCCTCCCTTCCCTGTGTTTCACCTAAAATCTAAGTAGAAATTTAAAATAGGTTAGTGATTTCCCATTTTACAATTTGGAATGTAATATCCCTTTATGAAGATGATGATGTTACTAATAATAATAATAATAATAATAATAATAATAATAATAATAATAATAATAATAATAATAATAATGTTGCTGTGTCCTGTTCAGTGTTTATCTAAAGTAGTATTCTTTTTGCATTTTTTATTGGTTTTAAATGCTGCTCTTTGTAAACTAAATTATTTACAGATCATTAGCATCTTCTCCAAAGTCTCTCTAACCTACTTATTTAATTGTCTTTTTTGTATTTTCTTTCTTTTTTTTTATTATGAAACATCAGCCCCTCTATATTTGTCATGTAATAGACATGGTATAGACAAGTTAAAGTCTACAGAAGTGATATATCAGCATTTTATATCAGTACCCTCCATACACAGCTGGTCTGAGTTGTCTTTACTGTACTAAACACCCTGTTGGGAAACTCCACACAGACAATGGTCAAACCAAGCTCTCAGCTGTATGGGCAAAATCACTGACTTGTGTGACCAATGTGTATCTGTTTGAGTGTTTGCAAATGTGTGTGCATGTGTTTGTGCACTTTATGTACATTTGTATATCAGCCTTGTACCATATGAGGTTCAGTGTTGAGAGTGCATGTGAATTTTTGTAAGCATGTGTCTGTGTGTGGATGTGGCTGCACTCCCCGGACGCTCAAAGGTAGCAGACCATCTGAAAGCACAATGAACCCTGGGATTCCACCTCGACTGGACTTTGAAAGGTCACCTGTGAAGGGGAGGGAGAGTTGAGGGGTAGAGGGAATGATAAATCAACAAGAAGGGAGAGAGAGAGAGACAGAGAAGGAGGGAGGATATTTTAGAGTTATTATTACAGTTGAGTTCCATGTTAATGTTTTATTTTTACATCTTGTCAAACATGCCCTTCCAACAAACAAAACTCTCTTTTAGGCATGACTTCGACTGCTATCATACACCTGGCAGCAAACTGCACCTTAGGATGCTGCTTATTAATCTTTTTTTTCAGTCCTATGTTGGTGAGCTCAAACAAGAAGGCATCATTCACAGTTGTGAAGCTCTGTCTTTCAGCAGCAATAAACCATGGTGCTTGAACACATACACAGACAGTGTCTGAAACATGCAACTCAATACAGTGGAAAATACATTATTTGTGTCCTTATTTGTGTGCATCTGGAAGTTTGCATTTTGAGGTGTGCATGTGTGGATGTACTTGTAAAGCTGTATCTAGACAAATTGTATTTATGTAAAGGATTTTATATGCATGTGTTGCACTATTGGGCCTTTAATCAGGGCAAGCAAACACTGCTACCGACATGCATCACTCTCTAGCATTTGCAGTATAGAAATTCTGGGTGATATTTTTCATTAGTCTAATAAACAGGCAGCAATTTTCAACTGTACTTATAAGGATTTGTTACGTCAAAGTATGGGTAGAAACAGAAATCTTTTATTAATATGTGTGCCACAATGTGACTGCCTCCACACACTGGCCTGACAACAGTTACACTTTTTATCCTCTTAGGGAAAGTTAGTGGTTGTGGTGGAGGATTAAATTTGGCTTAAACTGAGATTGTAAATTTCTCCCAGAATTCCTATAGTTGAAGGCTGTTGTCCACTAAGCAAGAGGCATTTGTTTTTCCACCATGACAACCACATACCCTTTACCTCAAAACACGAGCTAGAGGGATAGAAAGGAGGCAGGGGTGGAGAGAAGCGAAGAAAGAATTTGACATAGAAGGGGGGAACAAGGAGATAAAGGGGCCGCAGGAGGAGTAGGAAGGCAATGAAGGGGAGAAACACCACAAAAGCAGTGATAGAAAATGTAAACGAGACCAAGAGAAGAGAAACGTAGGCGCAAAAAACTAAAGTGCCACATCAAACAGTGTAACAAATCAGAATCCAAGATTACAAACTCAGTCTAGCAGAGTACAGCTTAATAAAATGCATGCTCACCCAAAGTTAGTGTGTGTTTGTCATAAAACCTAAATAGCCTTTCTCCCCTAAACTGCGGGGTCCATGTTGTGGACCAGTTAGTGGCCGTGTTAAAAACCTTGCATGCTAAATATACTGTGCAACCATAAGCTCCGACAAAGACTGCCTGTTTGTATGTTGAATAGAATCAAAACCCTTTTTTTCGTAATAGTTTTTTTCTGATCTATGTATCTTCACCAACAAACTATAGGAACATCTGGAAAACCTCTCTATATAAACACTAGTACAACAAGGATTACGCACTCCTGTATTACACACTTAACAGTGTAACACAGACACATACAAGTATGTACACATAGATGCTCACCTTCACTACTGTACCCAAACAGTTTGTTCAAATAATATTCACATCAAACAGAACACTACAGAAACTGATCAAAAACAAAGCTGCACAAAAATAACGAGCATTGCTACAGAATTGATCAAATTACTATGCAGTGATTAAGTATATCAAATATCCAATCAAATCAATTGATTCTGAATACAGTCCTAGGTTGACAGTTATTGATCAGTATGTGCACAGGTCAATACAAAATAAAGTCACAATGCACCAAACACAGTCTGTGGTCACTACAGCAACAGGACATGCAGGTCAACGCATGGCTGGTTGCTCGAGGTGACAGAACAAAAATTGCCAAGGGCAACCAACACAGGCAATCAATCGCCACAGCAACCCAAACACAGTCCAACCAATCAACTTACAACAATGTGAGAGGAAGGGGGGGTCAGGGCTTTATCGGTCACTAGGCAACCATTGCCATAGCGATGGGGTCCTCGTGAATTATGATTGGACGGAAGAATCTTGGGTGAGGTAAGTTGCCGTTTCAGGAAAAGATTAAAACAGCAGGAAAGAAATATAAGTTTGTGGAAAAAAAAAATAAAAAGGAAAACAATACTTTAGCACTTTTACTTTATTTTTTACTGCCTGAGTTGATAAAGTAACCCAATGTATATTCACTGGGCTAATATGTCAAGCTTTTCCCCTTAATGCTTTACTATCAGTTAGCATTTTTTTGTCAAAACTATAGTTTCCTTCTCCACGTTTGTCTCACTAATTTCATCCTGTTCACCCCCTGCATTGCTTTTTATATTCTCACCTCACTTTATGTCTTCTTTTTTCTCTTCTCTCAGTAGTCACTCAGTATGGGCGGTTGGCATCTTTGGGCCTTTTGAGCTGCACTTTCAGTCTTTTCATGCCGATCTGGAAACCATTCATGGCCTGGATGGCAGCTTGAGCACTGGCTGGGTTGTCAAAACTCACAAATCCTGAAAAGGAGTGAAACAACTCACATTGTCTTTATGCCATCTTCATTTAGGTACAGACATTAACGCAATGTTCTGTCCTCGACATCACTACCTACTCTATTTTTCACTTGTACTTTTCTCTCTCCCTAACTCTTTCTTCACCTCTGTGTGTCTCACCGAAGCATTTGCTCTGATTGGTGGCCCGGTCCACAAACACCTTAGCTGAGATGACATTCCCAAATGGGAGAAACATCTGTAGCATCTCAGAGTCACTGAACTCCTGAGGCAGGTGGTAGATGAAGATGTTGCACCCTTCTGGACCTGAGAGACACATACACACAAATGCACATAGGCAGAGTTTAAAAAAAGAGCTCAGGCTGTAAAATCCTTGTGATAAACAACTTTAAATGTGAGAGTGGGGTGTGGCCCGAGACAGGCAGGGAGGCATCACCTTCTCTCTGCTGCTGTTGCTGGGGCTGCTGGTGTTGCTGGGCAACCAGTGTTGGCTGCTGGGGAAATGGCTGGCTGACCAATCCGTAGGCAGCAGGGTATGCCGCTATTGGGAAAGACAGAGCGTAACATAATCTGATTGGGTAAAACCAACAGGTGGCAACATAGCAGTGGCCAATAGAGTCCTTTTGTTTGAACCAAACGTCTCCTGGTGAAGGTGAAAGCTATTAACTCTAACAGTTGAATGGAGAACATCTGCTAAACAATGACACTGTTAATATGAGTATTCAGTGATGATGTAAATGTATGAATAGCTAAATTACCAGCTACAGTATTTATGTCTTGTGTCACAGTGAAATATTTACTACAGTAAATCTGAAAAAAAAAAAAAATTCAATCCATTGCCCTTGAGAAATGTATCCTTTAAAAGATGCTGGTGCTATCAAGACAGGCCTGTGGAATGCCATGGAGTGAAGGTGTAAAAACAATATGTCCAAACACTAACCTGTGTAGTGCTGCATGCCTGCGTACGCCTGCTGTAAAGGGTCCAGGGCTGCTGCTGGACTCTGAGCTGGATAGTGAGGAAATTATTTAAAACCAAAGAAAATGAAAAACTACTAATATAATTATAAATTACTTCTTAAGAGTTTATGAAAATACCTTGATATGGGTGAACACCATTGGTGTATAGTGTCTCTGTTGCTTGTTGTCCATTAGCTGGTGCTGGCACACTGCTGTAACCATTCACACCTATTGGTGGAGGCAGAGCTGGCACAGGTGTTGCTGCAATAGTCGGTGGAGTGTTTGTACCTAAAGACGTAGATTACACCTCAGATAATAAGTTTATTTCACTGTACCATCAAAACTGTCAAGGCCTGTAGTTATGCATCATTTATGCAATAATAATGCCATATGCAAAGTATTTAAAAATCCAGTAACCAAGTATTTTAAGCTACTACTACATGCTTTGTATGTGACTAACTACACAACAATTTCAAGTGAGTGTGTATGTGTGTGAGTGTTTGTGCCTACCCGAGGACGGTGTGATGGGTGTAATGGGTGTGGCAATGATTCCGTTGGCATTGAGGGCCGCCATCTGCTGCATCTGTACAGCAGCAACTGTTGCCACAGGAGACAAGTACGCTGACTGGGCAACAAGGGCCTGCTGTTGGACAAGCTGTAGACAGGGAAGAAAACACAGAGAGAGGAAGATAAAGGAAGGGGATTAAGAAAAAGGAGAGAAAGAAAGGAGGCAAAGAGATGTTTAAATGAATATGGGAAAAACAAAGAGAGATGGAAGGAGAAAAATAAGAGCAAGGGACAGGGAAAGGGAGCCATGGAGAAACAGATGAATAGAGATCTAATTACAAGGCCATTATGTCCTGAGTCAGTGGGTTAATGGTTGTGTGTTGCGGGAAAGCTAATGCCAGATGACGTATGTTCTGCTGTCTGGGTAATAACATTACCCCCAATTAGACCACTGATAGCCTCTTCAAACTTATTACATCCTTTCATAAGCACAGCCCTCCCCTTACGAACTTTGGGTATATATCTGTTCAGTACAGTGACTGTGTGTGCATACATGCATTACTTGCCTGTGCATTGACCGCCTGCGTGTAAGCATTGTAGGCGGGGAAGTTGAGGGTCATGGGGCTGAAGATGCCGAGCTGGGAGGCCACCTGCTGCATCCTCCTCAGCCCCCGCTCTTTCTCTGTGTCTGCAAACTTCACAACCAGACTAGACGACGCTCCCTGTGAGGAGTGAGAAAAAGACTGACCTAAGTTTCAGTTGCAGTTACATGTAGTGTTATGTGTTATCTCTTTTATGTGTTAATGGAAATAGGCTTCATGACTCCATGATTAATTCATTTATTTTTTTCTATCCATTTAATCCTTTTACGAGTCACATGGGACTCAAGCTTAAAACATATTGAATGCAGGGAAATGCTAACTTAGCTTACTTAACTTTTATTACCTACAGGTAATTTAAACCCTCCCACTTGACTTGTGCCCACATCTGTGAAAGACTATTCAAGCATTATGACATGCGGGCTTTCCTTCTGTTGTATCTGTCTTTTTTTAATCCTTTGCAATCATATCTATGTACTTAACTTACAGGCATTGTGCGGCTTCCATGCAAGCTGTTGATGGCAGCTTGGGCTTCAGCATGTCCTTGGAATTTCACAAAAGCACACCCTGTAACATAACATCAACCTTTAGAGTGCGCACACTGCATTAAATTACAAAGGGCTACTGTGAGCATGCAGGTGTGTACTGAATGTTACCTTTGCTGGTTCCGTCAGGTCCTCTTAAGACAGTACACTCGTCTATGCTGCCAAAGGGCTCAAACAGTCTTCTGACATCCTCATCGCTCTGTTGTTTACCCAGCATACCCACAAACAACTTCCTGTCCTCTGAGAGACCACGGGTGTATGGAAAAAAGGTGAGAAAAGGATATAAAGTCACTATTATGTTTCTTGAACAGGTCACATACCTTTCATATGCAGGCCAGTAGAAATATATAAATTTCTGAATGGACGCTATAACCTTTGTCCACCAGGGAGCAGCATTGGCTATAGTGAACATACTCGAGAGGGGAGTGCAAAAATTTAAATGAGTGATTGTGTATGCATGCGCGTGTGCGTGTGAGTATTTACTAAAGCAGGAATCCAAGTAATCCACCAAGATGTTTCAGTGTGTATCTTACCTCCTCTGCCCTCGCTGTCAGCTGGTTTCACCTGAATTGGCCGATTCATCTGAGGACAAAGAATCAAGAACATTAACAGATGGTCTACATAAACAGGACTTCTTTTATTTGGCAGACATCTACTTAATGTACAATAAGCTGCTTCACTCCTTTAAGAAATATTTTTATTTATTTAATTATCAACATAATGTACAATCAATAACTTCATCTTAAAATCATCAAAGGTTTTGTTGGCCACATTACTAATTCAGAACTGCAAATATTTTTGGAAAAATCCAAGAAAAACTGAAATGGTGATACATTGGATTTCATTTGACACAAATATTATTTTTACTAAATAAGTCATGAGACTGTGAAATAATTTTATTTAATTTAGCAGGTCATTGTCTGTATTGTCAAAAAATGTTGTTCTAAAGCTAGAGTTATAGTGTTGAAACTATAATTATGGCACTGATAAATTTGTGTTTGTGCATATCCCTAGTCTCTGATGAATCAAGTTTAGCAGGTGACAGGTGTGTCTGAAGTCTGTCCCAAGCTGCTCTCTTTCTGTGTCAAAACACACTATCTTACTGCCACTGATTTGTCTCTCTCTTTCTCTCTCTCTCACACACACACACACACAGATTGGAGGGGTGATGAAGAAGTGACGAGATTAAGAATGCAGTCCAGCTGATCTGGATTACAGAAGAATTACAGATTAGATGAGGGACAAGAGTAGGTTGAGATGGGTCGGGCAGAGGGAAAGCGGGGGGGCTATAGTGGGATGAGATGACAAGTGTGTGTGGGGAACAGTCGCAGTCAGCTAAAAAAAATGGATGCTGAATGAGAAAGTGAGATAGAAAGGCCTGGGGACCCCAATGGACTTCGACCGACTGACTGAAAGAGCAGGTGGAAGGCCAAAAGGAACCTGGGGAGTGAATGGAAATGCTTGAAGTATTACATGAAGAAAAGACAGAGAGTAGAGCATGAATGTGGAGCTGCCCCTGAGATGATAATTCAAAGAGAAGGGGAGAAGGAAAGAAGAGTGGGGTGTGACTGAGTCATGGCTTGCTGTGTCTAAAAAACATTTATAGAGACCTATAGAGTTTGAATGCAGGCACACACATTCTGAATGGCTTATAATATCTACAGGTTTGTCTCTTTCTCTCACACAAACACACAGAAGCACATACAGCAAACCATGCTGCACATGCACAGTGCTTAGTCATAGCACTGAGGCGATGAGACAGTGTTGGTGCCTGAGGGAGCGGGAGACAGCAAAGAATGGCTGCAGAATGAATGAGATGAAATAACACGAAAAACGCAAAGACGAGCAAGAGAAAATGGAGGAAGAAGAGCAAGGTAAAGGAGGGAAGATTAATGTGACAATGATACACAAAGCAAACCAAAATAGAAAAAATTGTTTTGAAATGACTGATATTTTCTAATCCAACACGTGAGAAGTCAAAAAACAAACTGAAACAACCATCTTATAAGGAAGATATTCAAAGTTTTTCACCCTACTGTAACAAATAATTTGTTTTGTCTCCCTGCCAGTCAACACGAGATTTGTAGCATTAGTGGTCGAATTAGCTGTATACGGCATCTTTGAACAGTAATTCTAAGAAGAGAGAGAAAAACTCAGCTGGAGGAGAAAGATAGAGAAGGAGGCCAAAGACAGAAGATGAGAAGGGAGAATGGAGAAAGGTCCCAGTGGGGTGTTAAGGCAATGTAATGAAGCTGGTAATTGAAGTGAGGGCAGAGCCGAGAGAGGCTGATCCATACATTTGATTAATCAGCTCTTAGCTGTCACCACAAAGCTATTGATTGAAGGCAAAGCCATCACAAACACACAGTCACAGAGACACCTACACACAGAAAACACGCTACTTCACGGTGCTTCATTTAGTAGGTCGTCAGAGGAAGGAATGATGTACATTTTTAACCCCACACCTTTATTGGCTCGAACTGACAGCATAAGTGTAAAAAAAATACACACACATTCCATCTTAGCGGTTTTGTGTGACCTTGGATTTATGCTGTCCATCCATCCATCCATCCATCCATTCATCCATCCATCCATCATATCCCATCCCTGTTGTTATTGCTGTCCATTCATGCTGTCATCCATCTTATGGTATCAACTCATCGATCAGTCCTGCCTTGTTCATTGATTTTGGGACGTGTTGTAGAGCAGGCTGATTGTATCAAGATTTGTGTCCACTAACCTTTTCTCTACCCTTCCATCCATCCATCACCTTTTTCACTTCTTCCTTCATTAGCCCTATTCAAGCTTATCCACAACGGACTAAACACAAACACCTAATGATTACAAACTACAGCTTATAAATCATTAAAGTATCTCAGACACATGTGTATGTTTAATGTGTGTCTGTGTGTGTATAGTTTAATGAATAAAGACTAGATTAAAAAGGCGAGGAGATGAATAAAGCTGCAGGTGAGAGGTGGACACTGCTACTACAAAGACAACACATTGCCACTGGAAAATTGTCATGGCAACCAGCTTGTTGTCATGGCAATTGTATGACGGCACAGTGGGTAGGTAAACAAGGATGCTGGTTGCCAAGGGTGACTGCTGTGCTCTTCGGGTAAACAAAGAATTTGTGCTGGAGATTAGTTTGCTGGCTTCACACTATCCTCCACAATATTATCTGCCAACATTCTGCATCTTTTACTTGTAATAATGTAAAACAGGACAAATGAGCATTGAGTAATAGTAAAAATGTGTGCGAACGAGGGAACTGGACAGGGCAGGAAATTTATGAGTACAATAAAGAAATGTGGGCAATAGTCACAGAAAGAACTAAGTGTGATTTGGCTCCGAGCAAAGAAGGGAGAGTAGAAGGTGAGAGAACTGAATCTATATTGTAGAAGTTTAATTAAAATTCCTTGTAGCCTGAGAGAAAAATGCAAATGTACAAGTACAGTCCCTACTAGTCAATCACACTGTATTTCATGCTGTCTTTTCTTGCTCCCCTTTACTCAAACACATAAATAGCCACATGCTCCTTTCAAGTCAAATTATCCTCTAATTACTCACGTTCCAATTAAGACTTAATTAACAGTAACCATCTGCAAACGTGCATATATAAGGAACTGCCTTCAAACTGCAGAGTGGTTTGATCTGTGCTGCTGAATACTAAGAAGCTCTCATTGAAAGAGTTTGTGTATCTCTGCTGAAAGTGAATTGGTACGTGAGCGGCAGTGCAGTGGTGCATGAGCTCAAGATATGTGATATATGATCATGTGTGAACTTGCATGACCGCTCACACTAAGAGGAGGCATGTTCACTTATACACGCTTGGCCAAATCTTGCATGCACACTCAAGCCCATTTAAATGCTGTGGTGCCAAAGCAATGTCACTCATAAGCACACACAGAGACATACAAACATTTATTATACACGATATTTCCCCTGCTTTAGGAGCACCTGCCTTTTAGCACACACAGAAACAAACACACACAACACACATACAGTTAATCTTACTCCCTGCAGTAATGCAGAGAGGATTGTGCCAGGATTAGGGGATATTAAATCCTTGGATTATCCAATCAAATCGTATTCCATCCCCTCCCCCATTTACGCAAAATCAGTGGAACAAACCACTGCACCATATCATGAGGGTAGGGGGTAGTGTGTAAGTAAATATGTGTACTACATTTATTATTTTGTACATAGGTTAAACTACAGTGTTAAATTGATGCGATCATTTTGCAAACAAAACACTATACCACAACTGTTCCTTAAGACAGAAATATGAAGACAATGCACTGTAAATGTTCACAGACACAAACAGTCTTCACATATACAAATCACACTCCCCCTTTCAATCTCCAACACTCCATCCACACAATTTTTGATGCCCATAAAAAAAGAGAACCTATTTTTATTCCTTCTCCATGATCTAGCATTATTTCTTCCTTCTTCCTCCCTTCTTTTTATTTTTAGCGGTGTAATCCCTCCATACCCTGTTTGATAACGCAGGAATTTCTGCTTTTATAAATCGTTTTCTATCCTTTCTGTTTTCATATTTATTTTACTTGAAGTTTACACTACATAAACAATTAATATTCTATCATTACTTACTTTGAAGTAGACAAGGGTTCTGCTTCAGTCTTCTCTTCAAAAATACACGAAGAAAATATATGATTTTTATAAGAAAATGTGCATTTTTTCACTACAGTATACAGTGAGTGGACTGGCTTAGGATCATAGAAAGATTTATGCTAGAATTGGGAACTATTTAAAAGTAACATACCAAAACATATTTTGAGTATAGCAAAAGATACGTCCGAGACCCAACAAAAATTAATTAGTCAACCAATAAGTAATAATCAGAATGATTTCAACAATTCATTAATTATGTAAGTAATGTTTTAAGTGTAAATGGAAAGAACAGTAAATGTTAATATTTTTCTATTATTTGTTTAAGATAGTAAACTAAATAGCTTAGTTTGTTGGACAAACATTAATTGAGAAAGGATGGCAAATTAATCATTTATAAATAAATAAATATGATTGTAATTGGAGCTGTTTAGCATGTATAAAAAGACAGATACTACTGTCATCATACATGAAGTTAGACATATTTGGCATTAAACCAAATGATCAATAACACCTTAAAGAATGTGCTTTAAATGATTGAACACTGGCTCCCTGATGGCTCCCTATTTGCACAGCTGGATGAAGCAACTCGAGGTGTGAGAAACAGAGAGTGAGCATGAAGGTGGAGCAGCAAGTAGCACAGCTCCACCCCACCTTTCTCCTGTCTCTCTATCGCACCACGTTAAGGCTTTGCATCCCCCAGGTTACCTAGCAACCTGGCATCTCGCTCAACTCCGTTGCCTGGCAACATGGGCCTGCAACCATAATACAAGCTCCTGTGCGGCCCATCCCCCTGCTTGCATCCCTCTTTCCTCTGTCTCTCTCATTCCATTCTTCACACCTGAGAAGTCTGCCCTTCTTCTCCTCCACTCAATACTTTATCTGGCAGTTAACCCTTTAACAGCCTCTCCACCCGAGCATGGAACACCAACATATTTGCGCTTGCTCTTTCTTTTTCTCTTTATCACTCTCCGTAATGGTACCACAGCATGCATACAGCACAACTAACTATCCTGTTGATCCTTTCAACATTATGCAGTTTTGTCAAAAAATTTGCTGAGAAGATTCTGCAGGCAGCAGGGGAGCACTCACTGAAATTTGATCCTTTGGATTTAGTCTAACATAATCCAACAGCACTATAGAGGATAACTGGTAGACCTATGCACTTGGACCTTTTTTTCTATTTCAGGGAGTGTAAGCCCTTTGGGAAATGAGCTCCTGAATTGAAAAGGCGATACAAAGCCGTACAAATTCATGACTGTAGAAATTTCATATACAGTGAGATCCCGTGACACATTTTTGTTTACAATGGTATGCAGAATGCTACAACACTGAGGCAATACATATGTGCAAATATGTTTAATTTAGTTAAAAAATGAAAATTTATTTGACTTAAGTTTTTTCTTTTTTCTTTTCAGGTCATTGAAATTACTAAAAATATATTGTCCTTCTTTTTTTATACCTTAAATTACCTACTTATATTTTGTGGGGGGCAAGCCATAAAACTTATTACTCATAAAAAATATTACTTACAATTATAATGTTAGGCTGCAATACCTAACTACAACTGTACTACACTGCATGATACACACTGACTTTTGTTCTAAAATCTTAAAAACACTGTAATGCCTTAATCTTTTCAAGCAGTATTACTAAGTTAAGTTATTGTATTTTACTAACTCTATGATTTTATTTGGTATGAAATTGAAAAAGGGTGTGATTTAGAATTGTAAGGACAGAATTACATGACATATGTAAACAATATATTTATAGTTTATACATTATATGTTATGTCATCAAGTAAATTAAAATATGAAAATATAACCTATAAATCTGAAAATGTAATAAATGACACAAAGTAACTATGTCCTATGTTTAAAAGAACTTAATATTAAAATATATGAAAATAAACAAAACCTAAGGTCATAAATGGTTTTAATTTACAGTGTGTGCATATAACGAGGATTCTGTCATATAATAACAAACCAAAGAACACAGACCTACACTGTGAGCCTGTTCTATTCTCATGTTCCTGTTGTGTGGCAAAGCATTGTGAGGTGTGGTGATCCACACTGGTGTAATTTGGTTGTATTAGGCTGTAGCTTTCTGTGTTGCCAGTGTGAAAGGGCCATTCTCTAGACAGCAGGTTGTGTGTGGTTAGAGAGGGGACCTCAGAGCGGAGGTCACACCCCAGGTGCAACTAAAGTCCTGTCATCCTCAAGCCTGCCTAATCACATACGCACATATACTGACATACACACACACAGACACACACACACACACACACATGCAGGCCCCCTCTGACAGATGTCTCTGTTTAAATTGACAGAAGTGCGCCCTGACTCCCTCCCATTCTTCCACCACCCGAAAAAAGGCCTTTATTCAACACACCACCCGCCTGCCCTTTCCTCCATGCTTATTATGGGAAACTTTTGTCTTGCTTCCGCCTTCTCTCTAACACAACCTCCTCCACTCCTCTTCTGTCTCACCCTACCCCCTCCCTGTCTATACACTCCTATTCATGCCAAACCTCTTCATGGCCCTCCTGCACTGCTCTTGGCCCCCCTTTTCATTCATCTGAATTCACACACTCATTCAGCCCCCTCATATGGGCCCTGATCTATATGGCTCAGTGCAGACATATAAATATTACATGCTGGGAGAAGGTGTCTGGATCACAAGCTATGGGTTGTAGTCCAACAAGATCACATGGGCAGAATGAAATGTACCAAGTCATGCCAATGTAATCTTTGCCCTATTGTAATGTGTATTGCAGAGGACTCCTTTTGTTTTATTCAAATTTAGACAGAGAATCTGTACATTTGTGAAAATACTAATTTGATATAGAAAATTTGACAATAAAAGGCTATAGTTAGACTGTGTCAATTCGTGAACCAGCATCAAGATTCCAGTTCTAACTGAACCATGGCCCCTTTGTCCTTTCCCCTCTGTCCTTAGAAGATATATATTTATATATATATATATATATATATATATATATATATATATATATAAATATATATATATATATATATATATATATATATAAAACAGGATCTGTGCTTGGAAACGAAGGGGTGAATGTTACAGTAACTGATAAAAAGGGAAGTGATGTTTGCTATATAATCTGGCTCTGGACATCAGTGACACTGCTCAGTGATCAAAGCCCTGTTCGAGTCGGAATGCTGAGATCTAGACATCTGTTAAGGTCAGTGCCTTTAAGTGATTTTTTGGCACACTCTGGTGCTTGTTTTCTTCTTCGAGAATTTGTTAAAACACAAACACAGAAATAAAAAACACTATCTTTCTGTGCTTATAATCATCAGTCAAATTCATTTATATGTACTTTGTAAACATCTGTTTTCTATTTTACAAATTGAGTGGAGATGTTTTGACTTTGAAATATCATCACCTTAAGTGTGCAGCTTACAGTAATTTAGTGTATTTGATTGGGTTAGATAAAGAAGCGCATACTATGCTTCAATCAAGGTTTAAAGCCGGCATAACTTGTTGGAACATCAGTAATGAATCAAATGCAATAATGATAAGTGATAATTGCAAACAAACTTTTTTTTTTGTCATTCTATCAATGTGTAAATTAGGCCCTGCAGATTTTTGTAGCTGGCTGGATTTACAAAACAGATGGTGTGTGATATGGACTCAACTCAACTTTGGGCTACTTTGGAGCTCAGCATCTGAGAGACACAGATTTGGCAGTGATCACCTACCCTGTTAATCATGTGTCCACATAAACATAATTTTCAAACTGGCCAATACACAAATGTTCCAATGTGGGCATGTGTGTGTCAGACCTTAAAGAGGTATACACTCAACAAGGGTCAGGATTTTATGAGGCTATGATTAGATTCTGCCTCAATTTTGAGGCAGATTCTATTCCCTCTCGATGTTGCATGCAGAAGTACACTTGGATTCATGAACACAATCGAGCAGACACATACGTCACAAGCACAGACTTTTGTTTAAAACAAACAGTCCAAATCCCCCTCGGTCTTAGCTGTACACAACCCCACACAAACAGAGACCCTCTGCTTTGCACATATCCCTTCTGTATCACTCCCTGGCTCCTCCTCCGTCCCTGTACCTTCTGTACACACATATACACACATATACACACTTGATTCTACACCTGTCCCTCTACTCCCTTCTCATCCCACACACAGTGAGGATAAAAATAGAGAAACAGCACGAGGGAGGGGGGAGCGATACACATCACAAACCCCATCAGGCGGGGAGAGATAGAGGCACAGGAGGAAGAGAAAGAGAGAGAAAGGGAAAGGGTGAGAGAGGGAGCTAGGGTCTGTTCTAAATTGAAAGTGCAGCAGTAAGCAGTGAAGGGGAATAGTAAACAGTGCTGCTGACCACATAAATATGCAAAATTAGCCTACAAAGTCGCCCTAGTGGATAATTGCTCATCATAGCTTTGCCCCATAGGGAGGGTGCCTGCCAGGCATCTTAGATTCCACATGGAAACTCACACAGAACATACCCAATATGCACACATCAGTCTTTCATGGAACTTAATAAAGTTCCATTACAAGTACAGGATAATGGACGTGCAAACATATAGTTCTTAATTTTCAATACTGACATAGGGACAAGCAATTCTGGATTGTTAGTAAACCAAAATAACAGGGTCTATATGAGGTTGGCAGTGTTTGTTTCATCATATTTGAATTTACCAACAAAAAACTAACTTGAAGCACTGACATTATGCTGCTGTTGCTGCACCTTTCCAGTACCCAGCGGAGTCTGTGTGAGTCCATTGTGCAGGGATATAAAGTCTAGCCTTTTCTGGCCAGCACATAAACGCATTCACTCCTTCCCTCTTCGATCCAGGCTCAATGAAATACATACCAACGTGTTTGCATAATCCAGCATAATCCTAGGACCAATTTACTGGCTTACAAATGCTGTCAAACTGAATTCCCTGAATCAATATTAACCGTGCAGATGTTAGTTTTTAAAAAGTGTATAGATCCTGTGCTTTATCAGTTATTGTTAACTACATTTGCTATGGCGCTACCTTTTTAATAATTCAGCAGTTATCCACTGTGTCATTGGGTGTATGATGTGTGTGTGTGTGTGTGTGTGTGTGTGTGTATGTTTGCTCTAATCAAAGAACAGTGAACAGAGTGCTGCCTGTAGAGCAGTGAAGCATGACAACACACACCTGGTAAGCTGCTTATCACACTTTAATTTCACCTACACTGAGATGTGCAGAGGCCAGAGTGACCAAACAGATGTGTGCATGTTTGTTTGGGTGGGTGTGTGTATGAATACTTGTGCTTGAAGTAGGACAAAGATGAATCGAGTGATAAACACAGAGAAGAGAGTGCAGATTAAATGGAGAGAGATATTGACAGCAAAGAACAAAAGGAAATGATAAGAGGAAAGATAAGGGAGGAAATACAGCAGCAGGCTTGGTAGAGATAGAAAGATAGGAACAGGCCAAAAGTAAGGCGTGGAGGAAACTGTGGTCTGACGGAAAGAGAGAGAGGGAGGATGGCTGGATTTGGAGGATTAGGATGATTACTGTATATTTTGTATGAGTGTGTGAGTGTGTGTATTTGCACATTTTTTGTGAGCACATATGGAAAGAAATTCTGTGCTATTTGTCTACTAGTGTCCCTGAGAATTACTAGATGGAAATTAACTATGAAATGTGGAAATGTGGAGCAGTTTATATTTTATTAAATTGTAATATTGGAGTTTAAATGTAACCATTTCCTTTTATTATTTTATTTATTTAAATGTAAATGAAAACCAAATTTAAATTGCTGATGCACCCATAACAATTCATCTTACACAGGTAAAAGATAAACTGCTAAATTATTTAAATTCTATCAAAATGTTGAATCAAATGGCAAAATAAATGATTAATCTAACTTTCACTTGTTCCACATAATAACGGTCCATAGATACGTGCTTATGTCCTTTTAATTTTACTCCTGAAAGGACAGCTTTACAGCTCTTATACCGATCCCCCCTTGAATGTGTTGATCAGAAGGTAAGCCCTGACCTTTGACCTGACCCATGTCACTATATTGCCACCATCCAAAGAATGAAAAGGCACAAACTACCCACTAAAACAATAAACACAGAGCCTTTGCAAAGGAAATAATAAAAATCATCAAAGCAACATATTACTTAGCATATATCTACTGAAGATATGGCAATGATAACCTAAATCTCAAGACAAAAACAATGACATAAATAAAATTACTGCTAATGAAGTTGTTTTATTTGCCTTGTCCTGTTCAATCACTAAGCAAGAGTGGATATGCTTTTTTTAATCACAGATGAAAAATACAACAAAAACATAAAGAGATTGATGATGAGAAATGAAATGATAAGATTTGTACCAAGACATATTTTTCCTCATTATCCCCATTTGGTACAACCTCTGCATGCAAATGCGACGAAAATTAAAATTTTAGGTGCAAGGAGCCAGTGATTTGCAACAGTTAAACCTGGGCTCTTTCATGTGGATGTATCCCAGGGGGGATATCTGCATCACATCTAACACACCAAAAAAATCTGTGTGCTATGGGACTTGCTAGTGGTTCCACTGGTAAATTTCTGTCACTGTGCAGCATATTATCGCTCTATCATCTTTCTTTACCTCTCTTCATTTATGCCCCCTTTGTGCTTGTCTCTGTTTCCAAATTAAACACAAGGCACAGTGATAAGGCCATCTGTTCATCTCACTCTCTCTCAATCCCTGTGCTTTTCTTAATTTTCTGACAGTCAACTGCCTCTGCTAAAGCTGGTGGTGGACATTTGAGTTGAGTTCTCAACATCCATTTGCATGTTTTTTTACTCTTTGAAATCAGTCTTAAATCCCATCAATGTGATGGACAGAGGCAGCACTCTGTTGCACTTGGTCATGGTGTAAGAGAAACACATTTCTATGAATGTCTGATGCTACAGTTCTATTAAAGTTGTATGAGGGGCCTGACTGTCCACCAATTCCTGCAATTAAGAGTGATCCCAAAATTCAGTGTCACGCTCACCACATACAAACACACACATACATGCACACACCTCAGACCCCCTTGCCCTGCAGTGAGCTCAGGATCTGACTGTGAAAATTAGTTTGTGAGAAACTAATCATGCAGCTTAACAAGGGGAGCTGAGGAAGAAGGGGAAAGGAGGAGGAAGAGGGGTGGGAGTGTGAAACGGTCAAAAGGGTCAACTAATCAAGAGGAGGGGAAATGAGATGAGGGGTAGAGGAACTGCTGCGGGGGTGGGGGTGAAGAAGAGAGATGGAGGTAGAGAGAGAAAAGGGGCACTGACGTTGAGAGGAGGACTTAGAAGAAGGGTTACCATAAATGAGTGTGAAATGAGAATCCAAAGAGGAAGCGTGAGTGTGCAGTGAGGGAAAAAAATGAAGGGGATGAGAGAGGGATACCATGAAGAGATTTTTGAGAGGAAAGGAGGAAGCGATGAAAGGGTTGGGGGTAGTGAAGGGAACATTCTGTAATATTCTACTGGTGCAGAGAAACTGGAGGATGTGAGGGGAGGAGTTGAACACAGGACAGAGGGGATTTGAGTGGAAAAAAGATAAAATGGAATGAGAGAAAGCGGGTTGGGGAAATAAAAAGGGGAGTATGGAAGAAATGAAAAAGCAATTCTTAGGGAGAGAAAAGAATTGGATAATGGGAAGATGTGTGACAGAGAGGAAGAAATGCTCTGAAGTCATTTTTAAATCCTGTCAAAGAAAGGCAATATACAGGGACCGGGGAAAAGAAAAGTAAGACACACAGAATAGAGACTATAAGGGATAGAAAAGGCACAGGTAGGAGAGGTGAGGAATATGCTCCGAATCATTTGGGGATAAGTTGCTTTACCATAGAAATTATGAGTGATTAACGGAGTTGTTAAGGGGTATGAAAAAAAATGCTGGGAAAAAATCTACTTTGCTTTAATTCATAGGTATTATTGAACCAATTAACTAAATTAAACATAGGAAAATAAGGCCTCTGTCGAATCATTGTCTCACTAATAGTTTACTGTGAACACTTAAAAAAGACAGGAAAGGGGGTGACATCTACTTCTTACAAGACAGACCGATGTGGAAAGAATAATGTTGTTTATTCATTAACAGTCCAGATTTATTGAAAACAGAAACCACACCCTCATTTCAGCACCAGTCTTTCTCAGGGGAGTGGTGTTTCTGATTGTTCCATGCTTTCTCTTGAGTAAATCTCTACCACTAATGAGTATCCTCCCTGCAAATGTTTCCTCCATGTGTGCAGAATATTTATTAAAATTATTTAGACATTTCCTGCAAATATCTACTCACAAAGCAGACTTATAAATGATTTCCCTCTGATGCAACGAGTCTGTTACTGATGTAATCAACAGGACACGATAAAGTAAAACCCAGTGCAGAGGGTTAAAGGAATGAGCCAAGGGACAAAGGGCAACATAAGAGAAGAACAAGACACAGCAGACACTGTAAAGGTGATTTTTGCAGAAAGGTCAAAGCCCTAATTGAATTACTGTCATTATTAAAGGGCTTTGAGAGCTGATATACATGTATGTATGAATATAGAGGCATTTGGCAGCTGTATGGAAAAAGCACATATGATTGTAATATGTATGAATGCAGAGATTTGTTCCTGTGTGTGTCAGAACAGTCCCCCTCCCCCAATGTCTATTCTTCAGTCTCTCCTCCAACCATATTCTCACAAAGATCTTATCAACACCCCAGCTTGCAGAGAAGGTTGCAGGAGCTGAAACTCTGATCAGTGGCAGAGTGACACAGAGAATTAGATAAATAAGGGCCCAATGGTGGTAAAGGTACATTTACAATTATTATTTGTAACTATTTCATATAAGAGTTAAGATAAGGCTGGGAAAATGTCATTTCTCCAAAACACTTACAATTTCACGGCACTGCCTGAGCTGGGTAATTATTGTTGGATACTATTTTTGGGTTAAACACTAGGGTAAAATTTAAAAAATGTTCTTAAACAGTTACTGTAATATCATTTTTAACCGCAGTGAAAACCAGGTCAAAGAGAAAAAGAGTGAGGGAATGACAGAGAGGTACAGCCAAGAGACAGACACAGATCTCACGGTGCCCCATCCATAATAAACAGTGTCCTAGCCCAGCCGCAGCACACGATCTCTCACTAGAGAGACTGAGGGAGACTGGTATGAGACAAAGGGGAATGGCCACATTAATTACACACTCTCTCTAGACAGGAGCTATCACCACAAGCTAACATAGGGACTGACAGAGAGATGGAGACAGAGGAAGATAGCAAAATGGAAATCATAATGCTCATGGAGTAGCCTGTGTCTCTCCGGTGAGAGGGATTGTTTGTCCTTAACAGCAAGACGCCTGCTGGCTGCTGAGTTATGTCACACTGTTACTAATGGGAGATGAACCTCCAATAGCACAGACACACACTGATGTGTGGCCACTTTTGTTTCTGTAGACAAGGTAGAAGTCAGTGTCTGTGTATGGAGGTATATGAGGGGAATCTTGCGATAAATGTGTATAACTGTGAATAACTGTCTGGGTTTGCATGTGTGGGTGTGTGTATGTTTGTGATGTGCACTTACCCCTGGTAGTGTCTTCTGCTCATGTAGAGCGCTCTGGGCTTTCAGTGCAGACTCTCTCGCACAGTACGTCAGAAACGCACATCCTGTCAGACCGAGAGGCAGAGAAAGGAACGGAAAAAGAATAAAGGTAGAAAAGTTCAGTGAGTAGCTTTAATATTTGTCATTCTCTATCTATGTCTCTGTATCACCTCTTCCTACAAACACACAGTCACAAATTATTTAAATGATATAGAGGTCTCTGTTTTTAAATCCTTCCCCGATTAGTTGTAACCGTTTGAGGACAGGCTAACTTTCAAGAAGAAGATATGCTGGAGATTCATGCACTGTGACTGTACTTGACAACACCATGTAGAGCTGGGAAGGACACTCCACGGCACAGCACACTTCAGAACATCACGGCACAAGTCAGCACACATGACAGCACCACAGACGTGTGCGCCAGGCTAACAAGGCCTTACAGACAGGGCACAATCAGGTTGCTGCCCTATACCAACCACTACGCATGCCTCACGATCACTCCAAATACACTCCCTTTGTTTTCCTACGTGCTGTACCTGTGTCTGTGTGTGTGAGGGAGGGGTAGGTAGTAGAGCTGGCTGGCCAGAGCTGTTTACTACACCTGTCACCAGCATTAAGACAACAAGATTAGCAGCAGGTTAGCATCCCAGTGACATCTCAGAAAGACTAATGTAGATTCACAGAAAAGAAAAGAAGATTTGGCTAAGAAGAACAGACAGGAACTCACAATAACTCACCGTAAGGCAATTACACAAAGCATAACACAATACACATAAGCACCGACGAGAAAATATACTACTCATAGAGACACACATTCATCTTATGGTCCATCTCTTTACTTTTAAGAGGGGCTTACTGAGGCCATGGGGATTCTCAAAACAACAGATTCTTTCCCCTGTGCCACCCAGGCTTACAGGCCCATTACACTGATTGGAGCATACAGCCTAATCTGGTTCATAACACTCTGGACCCCAGGTCATTGTGTGCATGTCTGTGTGTGTGCGTTGGTGCGTGTGTGTGTGTGTGTGTGTGTGTGAGATAGAGAGATAGGGAGAGAGAGAAAAAAAATATGTGTATTTGGGACAATTTATTACCTATGTTTTGTGAAAGCTGGTCATTAGAAAAGTTTATTTATTTGTTAAGAAAATATAGAGGCTCTCAACCTTCTGCATCATATATTAGAAACCTTTTCATCACACAGTAGTATATCATATTCTCCTGCAAAAAATAAACAAATCTGGTCACATATCACAGTGAATTTATAAATAACTATTCGAGACTTTTTTGCCCAAAGCACATTAATGCATGAGCATGTTTTTGATTCAAATAGTAGCTGAGTTGGTTTGCCTGTCTTCATTATCTCACATTGCACTGTTAGGAGGAGATGAAGACGAGAGGAGGTGTGACAGTTTCCATGGAGACATGTGACACTCCATGCAGGAAATGTCACCCCCGTCTCATTGTCACATGTCTATCCATTTAGCTATGTGTCGATCTTGTCTTTCTATGTATAAACTGTGTTATACCAATGACGCCTACCTTTGTGCATGCCAGTATATTTGTCCTTAATCACAGTTAGCTCATAGATTTTGCCAAACTGCTCAAAGATAGGCTTGAGGTCCTTCTCTTCCAGATTCCGGGGGATCTGCCCCACGAACAGCTTGATGGCATCGGCCTCCTTCATGGGAACAGAGTGGAGAAGACGACTGGGTACTGCAGGCTGAGGGGCAAATAGATCAAGAGCAGGTATCCCTTGAGAGGAGCAACCAAATCTTAGGAGGCACAAAAAAAGGAAAAGAGTGGAAGGCCTTGTCGAAAAATATTAAATTCTTTTACTAGAAGTATTAATTGACTAGTATGCGGAAGATACACAATAAAATATAAATTATTGATACACTTTTTAAACTACTATTGCATCAAAAGCGTATTTGTAGGATTATCACAGGGGCTTAAAATTATGATTTTAAAATCTTTATCTTTATCTTTGAGGTAGGCAAAATTATTACAAAAATTATATAAGTAATATCATTGTAAATATAAATTGTTAATAAAATGTTTTATTTAACCATACTCTACTCTACTATTCATGTAAGATAATGTAAAGATTATACGCGTAATTATTTTCAGTATTTATTGCCCAGCCTGATGACAAAGGCTCCACTAGCTTCTGGTAAAGCAATTATGCAAATGTTAATTAGCTAATCAAAAAACAATAATAGCGCTTCCCCCCTTAATGAAATATATATAAATCGAAATATGTGTAAGCATACATTACCTTTTGGCGGACAAACGGCGCTCGGGATCCCTGCACACAGAAAACAGAAGAAGCAGCGTGATTTGGGGTAAATGGTTGCAATAGAGCGGTTTCTTTGTTTAGCCAGCTGTAGGTTACAGCGTACACAGGGATGTCATGGGGCTCCCTTGCTCTTTGTCCGATGCCCCCCTTAATGTACACACACATATATTTACACACACACACACACAAACAAAACGAGGCATTAAACACGCGACGCACAGCAACAGTCTCACCGTTAGTTTGCGAGCACTGGGATGTCTGTGCAGATGGAGAATTCAGGACGGATGCTCGCCGCTGGGTCCCCGCTCTCTCGGTCCCGTCCTCCTGCCTCCTCTCAGTGGATGCTCGCCGCTCTTTGTGCCTGCCGTGCTACGCTCCCTCTGTCCTCCCCCGTCAGACACTCTGTGGCTCGGCTGGTCTCACACCGAACTCCGTCCTGGCAGGTGTCACCGGTGCCGCTGGGTTTCACTGAGCCGTTCCACTCTCACAACCCACACCGGACCGAGCTAGCTAGCTAGTGAGTTCCCACTTCCACGAGACCCCGCTCCGTGTTCCGATTCAATTACAAAGTGATACGGCGCTAACAAGCTGTCACGGTTCGGGGAACTTGGAACAGTTTGAACTTGCTGCTCCTCTCGTCACGACCCTCTCCGTCCTTTCGGTTATTGTCCCAGCGGTTGAACGGGGGGTTTTTCTACTTTCTACTCGTGCTTTCTCGGCTTCCTTGTAGCGTCTCACGGCCGGATGGCTCTTCACGTCCTATACCGGTATCTGCGCGCTCCCTCCCCCTCTCCGTTAAAGTGGTTGCTAGGCTGTGACGTAACAGCCGGGGGCCGTCGACCAATGAGTGCGCCGTGTTCAAGCGAAAAATAAACCAACTGGATAATTAAATCTCATTTTGGGCTTCACACGTAACGCTCGACAATACACGTATTTCCACTGCACACTTTTCGGCGAGCATTTGAATTTTTAGTGACCTCGGCGGCTCGGAGTTGAGGCGCCGCGGACACTTGTCAGACGGTGCCTCGGAGCCGCCCATTGTTCTCGCTGCGAGCCCTGGCCGTGGTGCTGAAACGACGCTGCTTGACGTGAAGGCTGAGCGCGCCGCCGATGTCGTGCACGCAGTCACGACTACTACAGCTGTTCACGCCCGAGCCAGAAGTCACACTCACACCCACACAGAGTGAAATGTGTGACAGAGGGAAGGAGAGATAGCTCCCGGGATGGAGCTGGCCTACTTTACACCCTGTGCTTTGGAAAACCGGTCGACATTGGACTGTTTCACTAAGATGTGCACAAGCTGTCAAACAAACACCTCATTTCTTCCTGTGTTGGGGGTGTGTGTGCATGCCCAGACTCCTGGAAGGAGAGAGACTGAGTGAAAAGAGAGGCATGGGGTTCATGGTAATTTGCTCCAAAAGGTCACCATCTGCCTGCCTTGCCTCGTGCCCTCTGTGAGCCAACATCCCCCCCCCCCACACACACACATTCATCCACCATATACCCCCCACCCACACAACATGCACAAATGCACAAACACACTTGCATGTAGTAGGTTATATCACCACATTAAGGGTTGGCTTTTAAAAACCTATTACCTGCAGAAGTAGCACACAAAGGCCGGTTACCCCTCTTAGGCATCTGTGCATGGTGAAGAAGAAACGACCACGATACATCTGAATTAGTCAGCTTTTTTGAGTTCGGCATATATCTGTTACCACTTAGTCTTTTTAAATGGCAATAAACAAGTCTAGCTCCAAAAGTTCATTAATAACAGCAATTACCCAACCACAATCATAAATAGGATAAAGAGGGCGAATGCTTAAATGAATAGGGTAGAAATGCTGTGGGATAACAGTCCTTGGCTGTTTTGGGAGATCTTAGATATGGGATATGCTAGAAAATAAAACTGACATAAGTTTCAATGAAGTATTTAATAAAACACGAGGAATCTGGAGGATGGGAAGTTTCACAGATACTACACTCTGACCTGGAGCACCAGCATCCAACCACACTATCTTTATGACAAGCATAATAAAGCATGAGAACAGTTACTACAGTTTGCTAAAGTTGAAATACCTTTTAACTTTAAAAGCATTTTTTCCTGCTTTCACTTTCTCATTGTTGGTCATACTCAACATACTCCTACGTCTGACCTCAGGCAGGAAGACAGCATGTCTGACCTTTCTTTTTAAAATGATTGAAAGTCTGCACATTAAATTTATTTTAACACTGAAACATCACTCTATGCTAGAAATGGCCAGAGAAGAAACTGTTCAGACAAGGCTTTATTTATTCAATGTCTTTATTGGATGTGCCAAACAATATTGTGGTAAAATAACATTTTTATTCTTCTTCTATTATATGGCATGTGGCCAGCTGTCTTTTATAAAACAGACATTGTACCTTAACAGATACAATAAAAATAAAATAAGGTTACAAATAGTCACAATTCAGCTTTTGGCATCAAAAACATTTTCCCTAGAGGGACTGTCATTTATGTATGGAATCAATGGCGCCATCCTTTGGAAGAAACTTGCTGTGCGACTGGACAACAAAACATGACACTTGTTATTTCGGTTTTATTTAAAATGAAGCTTTGTGATAATCATAATTACACACTTTTTTTGTTTGTTTTTGCATGACAAAAAATGTCAATAATGTGTATCAATAATCTCATGAACTCAAAAAAATGCTACAGCCTCTTAAAACTGAAAATAAATTACATGTTCTTTAGATAATAGATAAATTACTATTCTTTTTGCTTTTATATAAAATGGAAATTTGACTACAAAGGATTAGAGACAAGAATGACACATTCAAAGCCACAATTGCAAAGCATGGATCCATACACACATACACACACACACATATACAATTCATTAAGTCAACAAAATCACAGATTTGCAAGATACAATAGTTATATGTCAGATTTGAATAAATGCAGTCTACAACAACACTCTACTCAGTTATAAAACATAAGCGCTTAATCTGTTGAAAAGAAATCATAGGCATTAAAACATATTCAACAAATATACAAACTTTTTTGTTGGTAGGTGTGGGGGGGGGCAGAGATAGACAGAATATCAAAGAGTACACACAAAGGTTGTCATATCAAAAAACAAAATATCTGCTTTCAGGTCAAAGCTGATTTTTCTAAAAAAAGCAGTTTGCTCGGTCTCTATGTGGTTTCCTAATTCTGGCTTCAGTTATAGTCACAGGACAGATTTACTGCCTTCTCCCCGAAAGATGATGAAAGATCATAAAAGGTGAGGAAACAGGGTGGACATACAATTTTTTTCCTTAAATACCTCAGCCCAATCATCATGGTGAAGTTATCACAAAGATTAAATGTTAATTACCTAATGTTTCCAAATCAGTGCATCACCAAGCTAAAAGTTACTGGTGATTTTCCGTTATTCCTCTTGTCAACAAATCACACACACAGAAAAAGAAAAAGGAATCAAAATAAACTCAGGCAATTCAATAACATGTATTGGCTGAGTAGATAAGGTTTCCCATTGCTCTGTGCCATGGAGCTCCATCGCTATCTATTACAAACACAAAACACAGAGCTGCACAGACCGGCACCTTCTTTCTTTAAGGTGAACATATAGCAATAGCACATACACTGTGCTCGTGTTAATACATTCTCATGTGTGCCTTCATCCACAGCTGGAAAGACACTCTTAAAAAAATTAATGTATATACTTTTTCAAGAACATTTGCTAAACATATAGTATTTAGCTATTTTGGAAAAATGACATTCCTACTGATTTATATTATCCGTACAAATGAATGGGCATGATGCTGAGGTTCACAGATGGGATTGGAAAATTGTAGTGCTACAAAGTAGTATAAAGATATATATAAATAATATGTAAAGAAACACACTAGCACATTGTTAGGTTTGGAATTTTCATGTGATTTGTTGACCAAAAAAGGTGTTGAAAAACCACCCAGCACCAGTGAATGACTTGATTATTTCATTTTGTTTTTATAATCTGTAATTTTAAATGAGAACATAAAGAACATAAAGAATAACTTCAACCATGAGCCTGGATTTGAACTTAACTGCTGCCACAGCTCTTTTGAATTTCCAAAAAGTTGCTGTTGCAACGCAGAATGTGGTGTGCTTATTTAGCATGTGTGATATCTTTCTTGTTGGGGAAGACTCTCACATCTGTCTTCTCACTCTAATATACTTTATTTGGTCACTTACAGCCACAGTCACTCCTCTCCTTTGGTTCAACTGAACAATAAGAGGACACTCAAGGAAACATTTTTGGCAAACAATAAAAGGCATGCAATATGTAATGAATTCGTTTTAGCTTAGTTGGGGTAACCACGGCAAGTCAGTGGCTGACTTCTGCAATGTATTTAAACATAGCAGCTCTATTCCAGTAGATCTTCAACACACACAGAACTACTGTATACACAGCTTATCTAGGGCACACTGAAATTCTTTGTTCTGCACATAATTTGTGGTATGCATATCTCACTGTATCTGCAGAATGATCCCACAGGTTCAGAGGAATCTTAAAAAGGGGTCAATTTGCTGTTGAAACACAGCAATATCCTCAGTGAGAACCTTCCATGGCAATCTCTCAGCTATAGGAATTAGCTTCCTAGAGTGGAAAATACAGCAAATGCAACATTCAACTCCGTGTGACGCACTTATAAACCTGTTAAAGCTGATGCACAAAGTAAACAGAAACAATCATTGGAATAGTGGCTCTGAGAGATGATATAAACCTGTATACAGAGGACCTTTAACAGGAACTGACTGTTTTCACAGTGTTTTATCTGAAGAATCAGAGAAAGTAGCTGAATGTAATCTGAACGGCCAACACTCTACTCTGGGATGTCCATTTCTACAGAGCGAACAGCCTTCTTTAAAACTAAGTTTGATTTCCTGCACACCCGACTGGCTGGTCAGTGCCTCTTGGCACGCTGAGCGCTGTGAGTACACGAGGCACAGCAGGCGGTCTTGTAGTAGGAGTAGACACACAGCCTGGCCTGTACCACCATCACACAGTTATGACGTTTGTCCTGGCAGTTTTCATCTAGGATTAAAAAGGAGAGAGAAGTTGTTGTGTAGTAAATTAAAACATGTATGTATATATTGTCTTATCAACACTCACTCCAACCTGAGACTTGTGGGCTGCATGGTATAGTGTTGCAGATCTGCTCTTGGTCTGGTTTGGTGTCAGGATCACATTCGAAGCTGTGCTTTTTGTCTGGAGTTAGGCATCGTACCTCCCTTATCTGTAAGCCTTTTCCACAAGAACGAGAGCACTGAGGACACAAGCAAAGAGAACACGCATGCAATATTTTAAAAAGTGTGACAGGTACACGAAACGCAAAGTCTTCTGCTGGAGGTGTCTTGCTAGTTTTCTGTTTTCGGTATCATCTTCCCACAACCCTGTTCATTTCCCCTGATCTCTCACCGCGCTCCACTCTGTTGTGAACCACTGTGGTTGACACTCTCCCATATCACACTCCTGAACGGCAGCAGGCTTGTCCAGATGCGCACACTCACTGGCGGGTACGACAGTAAAATCGTTCCCCATTTTCTGGACACAAATTATATCTCGCCGTTGAGACCATTCCCGCACAGAACATTACACTAGAGAGAAAAAAAACAAACAAGAAAATTGGTCTCTACAAAAGGAAAACAATAACTGCACTGAATACAAAATAAAAGTCATTTTACTTTAAAATAAACAATCTAAATAATGCTATACAAAAAGACTAAATGAAACACAAGTTAAATTAAGTTAAAACTCCAGCAAAACATTATCAGGCAATTAACTGTGATAGGCAATATTGCAACTGTAATTTAACTTCCAATTTTTGAAAAATTCCTCTTCTTTTGCAGGATTCAGTTCAGACTAGCTATAAATGATAAGAACACTCAGCATTGCACATAATATTATCTTATTACTTTATTAACCATTATTTAACCAGATAAAATCCATTTATAAAATCAAAAATGATAAGAACACTATTTAGGAACAATGTCAATTGCAAAAGTAACTAAACAGAGAAATTAATCAGATTATTCAAACAAAACACCCTTCTCTCTTTTCTTCCTACCTACCTCTGTCCAGGACTGCTATACCACATGGTTGCTGGCACGCATGGACCCCCATTACAGGCCTTCATTTCTGGGGGTTTCTCCCCAACACAGTCCCCCCCTGCTCCACCTTCTCTGACCCCTCCTCGAGTCAGACATACCACCTCTCGTCTCTGCACACCGGGGCCACACTGAGCTGAACACTGAGGGACACAAAGTGGAAAGTGGATGACGCTGACTATTACTGTGAAGTGCTGTGAGCGCGTGTACCTTTCCTTCTACTTTATGTGTTTTACTTACAGTGTTGGACCAGTCAGTAAAGTACCAGTTGGTCACACACGGCCCCATGTTGCACTCTTCACTTCCCCGTGGACGGAGCCTGGAGTTACACTCCTTCTCATTCACTACACTGCCTTCATCACTGATGCAGCTCACACTTCTTGATCTCCTCCCTACTCCACAGTCCACCGAGCACTGTGATAGTGGAGAATAAATGTATAAAAAGGGTGATGAGATGTAGTTTATTAAAATGCAAATGAACTCATTTAGAATCTAAAATCAAAATATTAGTTGACAAAGAGGTTGAGAGTTGAGAATCATTTATTAATTTTATTTGTTTGCAACGGCCAATTTATTATGCCTCAGTAAAAAACAAATAAAGGTAAAGCACATAAGCATAAAATAAAAAATTACATGTATCATAATTATTCACATAAAACTATAAACAGCACAGTATTTATTATAATATATAATGATTTTAATCTTTGTTTAGACCCAAAATGTGTAACTATTAAAAAAATAATTGAAACGTTAACCATAAAAATATATATTTTTGCAACCCAACCCACAGCACAGTGTCACATGTGCAGCGATGCCTCATTTGGAAAGCATTTTAAATTTATGATGGAAACTGTGCCATTATTTAAAAGCACCATGCAAAATTTAAAGCACACACCCATCTCTCTTGTCTCTCCTTCCATCTCTGTTGTGTTTGCATACTCTGAGACACGGTGCAGTCTTTCTGCCAACACGTTTTCAACACATGAGCAGATGAAATTTCCAGTCACATACTGGGTGACTCACCGTGCTCCAGTCAGAGCTGACCTCCCAGTGGGAGCAAAGGCGGAGCTGACAGGCCTGTGTGGACTCTGGTCGGGTCAGGTTGGCACAGCGCTGCGGGTGGACCATGGTAGAGCGCTGCCCAAAGCTCTGCCTGCATTGGAGCTGCCTCTGCTGCACCCCAGGGCCACAGGACACACTGCACTCTGACCACGCATTGGCCTCCCAGCTAACATGTACAGACAAGGAGAGAGATGGACAAATTAAAGATAGACTTTACTGGAAAACTAGACATGCTACAACTATTTTCTTTGTTCATTGAATCGTTGTTGGACTTAATGAGTTATTATTTTGCTTATAAAAGGTCAGAAAGCAATGACAAGTGTTCACAGTTTAGAGTGCATAGTGATGTCAGTATGTTTGGTTTATTGAAAGGAATAGTTGGCCCATGTATTTCTGTCAACTGACTAAACCTGTAAATACTATTGTTTCAGCTCTAAATCTCTTACATGCACTGTCTACATATTTTGGCCATTGTCTGTAATAAATTAGCTTTTTTTATTTAATGTATTAAAGAAAGATGCTGTATGCTCCTTGTCCAACTGTTCGACCACTGGAAAAAGTTGTTCGTGGAAATCACGTGAAAGGTGTATGCACTCAAAAGAACACCATTGTTTAAACATAACATGCCCTGGCTACCTACAAGGGTCCTCCTCTATATTCTTTCATAATCCATCACATCTCAGCTTTTACATAAAAAAAAATAATGGGGGGGTCAGCTTCAATTTTGGTGATTTTGATAATTGAAATACGGCCACTTAAATCTGAACAAAAGAATTACAAATATTATTACCAAATTGATTGATATTTTTAACTTTTCGCTTATCAGTGAAATGAAAACAAAAAACAAAACAAAAAAATGTTTATATATATCGATTCAATGTGACTGTATATTTGCTCACAATGGTGGGCAGGGGTTAGTGTTGCAAGGCTCCTCCTCAGGGACAGGTTTGGTTGCAGAGTCACACTTCCTCTCTGGGACTTCCTCGTCTGTATGGCGGTTTATACACAGAATGACTCTGTGTTGAGAACCTGAACAGAGAGAGTGACAGCCAGATTGACAAGGCATTTAGTTCCACGTTCTTGTACTTGCACCCAGCCACCAGAGGAGGGAGATACCACATCACCAAAAAAAGCCAGTAAGCAGATTTTTGTAAAGTGACACATTTATGAAGATATATTTATCAGAATCTGACCTTTGCCACAGGAAGCAGAACACTCGGTGAATTCACCTCTCCTCCAAACAAAAGGAGATTGGGTGTCCAATGGCAGGTCTGTGCGAGGCGGAATTCGGGCATTTCTATTGGGGGCAGATCCTCGTTGTAATCTCTCAGGTGTCCATCGGTCTGATGACGGCGGAGAAAACACAGAAGAGGAGGAGGAAGAAGAGGAGAAAGAGGGAAAGAAGGGACTGAAACTGAAGGAGCAAGAGGAGGCTCTTCTACCGAGACAGTGAGAGGACCTGGGAGAGAAAAATACGACAAGACAAATAAGACAGGGTGAATAAGGTAGAGGAGAGAGGCAAAGATTGATAAACTGGCATGAAGAGGAGCAGGAGAGAAGAGCAATAACAGAGGAAAGAGGCAAATGCACCAAATGTGTTGAAATATTAAGAACAGGAGGAAGGCAATGAGTCAGAAGCTAATGATGTCAAGATGAGGTCAGAGTCTCATGACAGAAGACATGCACTACATAGCCACATCTAGGTCATACACAAACACTTTTATAAGACAATCCCTCCCTCTTAGAACACAGCCACACCCATTCTATAAGCACGGAAATCATTCTCCAAGGATATGAGTTTAGGTTTCCTCCTGTAATTTGGAAAGAATGAATCTATCGACATGTTTGATTTAGGATTCACGTCTGCCACCTACAACATTAAAACTACATATGTCCAGCCTGTCCATGCTACTGTGTGAAACATGCATAAAGGTTGTTTGCCAAATAGAAAAGATTCAGAAGGTTGGACAGCAAGTGGACTAACTGCGAAGAGGTGCTCTCGCTGGTTCCCATTCCCTCTGCCTCTCTCTGGGTGCCTCCCTGGGTGGCTCCTTCGGTCTCTCTGTCAGCCTCTCCCTTTCTCCAGCCTTCTTCTCCAGAGGAATATAAAACTCATAGTCAATGCCAGGGTTCTCTTTGTGGAAAATAATCTGCAGAGCAAAACAAGCAGTGACAACAAAACAGAAAAGGAGGTGAGAAACAAGAAACAACTTTAAACTATTTTGCGGATCCCTATGGTGACCTGTCCTCCCATTTTCTCAGGATGAACTATACAACACTCCCCAAGTCACTAAGTTTCTCATCTTTAAATTAGCAAAACAGTTTAAATGTGGCCTTATGGGCGTAAGTGGCAATATCGTACACAAAGAGTGAAAAGGTCTAATTACTCACTGAGGTGTTACTATATCGGCAAATTTTGATTTGATATAATATGTTTTTCTACCAGTGGCACTACACAAAACATTTGTTGATGGATTAAACAAAGTGTATGTTAATTTCTGGGTTTCAAATGTTCTGGTTCCGAACCAGTATAGCCATTTCTCTCAGGTTTCAGTCTCCACGTTAAACTACACTTACCAGCAGCTTGCAATACTTTTAAGGTGTGACAGGAAAATAACATGTTTCCCAAAATATCGTTATTGGTTTGATTAAAAGATCAAGCATATAAATTGTGGTGGGAACTGAGAACAAATCAGTAAGTACTATGCATATAGGCAGTATGTGTAACTGAGGGAATATTCGTGCTTTATCAGGTTACAGCACAGCTTTTACTGTGCCGATAGCCATAAACCTTCCTTTTAAACATGCGTAATTCCTCAACCGCAAAGAAGCTCTAGTGTTTTGTTTTGGTCCACTATTTAGAGGAATCTACAGCTGCTTTTTGTAAATCAATAATATATTTTCATTGCATGTAATATACACTAAACTCTCAGAGTTTGCCTGTTGCAGATAAAAGTGTTTTATGTCTTATTTTTTATATAATATACGTAGGTACTTTCAGCGGATGTGAAACTCTGCTAGCTATTTTAATCATTTTCTGCCCTGTAACTATTGGATGTAAAACTGGGCATGACTCCTGTTCTTTATTAAGATCTTAGCCTGAGCTTACAATTGTTATTATTAAGCAGTGAATAGTCTGATGTGGCTCATGCCAAATTTTAGAGAAGCTGTTTTTATCCTGCCATAATGCTAAAATAATGCTGCGTATTTGGATGATCTTCACACACAGCAGGACAGTATAGCTGTAAGCTTACTACAGTGCTACACAAAAATAATTGGTTTACACAGTGTATTATTCTTAGTTTCGACAAGCTCTGGTTCACGGCCGTTTGTAGCCTTAAAAAGTAAATGTCTTCTTGGGTTTTTGCACTTACATATAGCTGAAGCTGTGTGGTGGTAGGTCCTGGAGCAGTGAGGGACTCTCCTTTCTCTTCCTCGCCTTCTGCCTGTGCTTTGGGTCGCGTGTAGGTGAAGGTGGTCCCCCCTGCCTGGTACTCTCCTGGAGGGTCCACAGCCCAACGCCCATTCACCACTGAAGCCCCTGTGCCACTCCTCATGGCTGGAGAAATGTGCACGGGTGTGAAATGTCACAAGAACAGAGAGGAGGAATAGTTCAAGATCTGAGTTGAAGTTTCTTATTTTTTATCTTGTTTAGTCTGGTGAATTCTTGGGAATCTCCCATAAGCTTAAAAACCTTGTCAGACAAACACAGACTATGTGAGATATTTTGTTACCAAACGGGGGGCTGGAAAGACAAACGCTCACACGTACACACTTCACTAGTTCCTTATGAGCTCTAACAATACTAGCTTTATTTGCCCAAAGTCTGCGAGGCCACAAAATTTACAGTCTTAGATTGAGCCAGCAAACATACGGGCCAAATCTCATTCCCAAATCTGCAATTTCCTCGCCAACATCTCATTTTTACTGGAGCTATAAACAGTATTAAATAAAGAATGTTAAATTGCACATGTGTGTATGAGCGTGAGTTTCTACCAGATCTTACCCAGGTAGTTAGGGCTTGCTCGTCTCTCAGTGATGTTAATGAATGTAACTCCAGGAGGGATATCCAAGATCTTTTGGTAACCAAGGGGAACTGTGACATTTTG
This sequence comes from Channa striata, assembly GCA_033026295.1. Taxonomy (NCBI): domain Eukaryota; kingdom Metazoa; phylum Chordata; class Actinopteri; order Anabantiformes; family Channidae; genus Channa; species Channa striata. Next base: position 17,320,914 of record CM065175.1, on the reverse strand, counting down.
GAAGCTCCCGGTGACTTTTTGACAGGAGGTTTCCCGACCACCACACACTCCACACTTGTCAATCACTGAGCCAGAGCCCAGTACACCGTCACAACCCTCAGTCTGGACGAAAAATGTAAAAAAACAAACAAAAAATGGTAGTTATGGATTAGACAAAATGGGGTAGAGGAACAAGGGAGACATGAGAGAAGGGCTGGGGACACAGTAGACAAAAGCACTTCCAAGGTTTTTGACATTTCACTTCCACTGCCAGTGTTTATTCCACCGATGTTTTGTGTAAATTGGTAACTGTTACTCATCAGAATCTTGCCAGGAGCAGGCGAGTAGAATGAGGGTAAAATGTGAGAGTAAAAGTGCAAATAAGAGAAAGAAACAGAGAACGGAGGCCCAGAGTAGGGTAATAAAAAATACTGGAGACACTGAATGCCAGGTCTAAAGCAGCCAGCAGACGTGAGACTGTGAGAGCCAGGTTCTGGTCTTTGTCAGTTAGAAAGGAGGGACTTGGGCTCAGATAGACGAAACAAAAATTTCTCTCTCTCTCTGTCACACACACACGTACACAATTAAATCCACTCACCAGACACTGTCCTTCCACACACACGTCATTGGAACTGACGTTAAAGCAGGGGGTCCCATCTCTGACACGCTCAGCCTGACGAACGTAGAAACGATAACCTGCTGGTCTGCAAGTCAGCTCGCACTGCTTGTCCACACCAACTGCAATGTAAACACAGGTGGATTATTGCATGACATATATATTTGTCTTAAATGTCTGTGACTGTGGGTTTGAGCAGTTTCTTTGTGCCTCTGCTCGATGAGGAGAAGATGCAGCTGGGCAATAAATGTCTTTCCATGTGGTCAGGGAACTGACGCCAGATCCTATAACTCCTGACAGTGAGTGAGACAGTGATTATTTATATCCCCTGGTGCTGACGACTGCACCTTCCCAGAAGATACAAACCCAGGAGACAGTTACATCAGTCTCCTGGGTATCATCAGGGAACTTATGTTTACATACACAAGTTTGAGGAAGGTTAGATTAATAAGAAGAGCCCAGCGGCTGCACACTGGAGGGAGAGATGTAGGTGAAAAGAGAGACTAGAAGGAAAGAATCAAAGTGTAAAGGGAGGATGAAAAGGCCTTCAGTGCTCAGAGAGTAGACAGAATTAAGGGTAGAATTTCTTTCCAAAAAGGAAATAAATATTAAGAAAGTAAGAAGAGCCTATGTGGTGAATTACAATGGGCAGATTCAGTTTCACTGAATCATATACACTGTACTGTATACAATGTGGTAATTAGTGAACTTTACAACTCCTAACTCAGGTTAGTTCAGTAGATATGTGTTAAACCAAAAAAATGTAAGATTTTGATATGTTGAACTATTCCTTTAATAAAAGCAGAAAGACCAGAAAATGGAAAAGGTGAGTGGCTCTGTGTTCGTGTGTGAAACAGACCTATAAGCAGAAGCTCACAGCTTGAGTAAGGGGCAAAAGGACAAATGTTGAGCTTTTGAAATTCTCACATTTTTGTGTTGTGCCATTTTCTCTGTAAATTACCACTATTAAATTGCATATAAATATTATAATATAATATAAATGTAAACAAGATGACTTCCCACATGTGGTCAAAAACAAATCTACAATTTCAATTTTTCTATCTTCATCTGTATCTGCTTAAAAAGCAGATGTCTCTTTAAAAATATATTTTTTTGAAAAAAGTTGACATTTAAATATGGTTCAAATTGTGGTTCGGATATTACATTAGTGTCACTGTATTTTCATGCAATATCAATAAAGATCTGTCATTATGGACCCTACCATGTTCATAGTCAGTAGGTTTAAAGGAGATAGACCAGAACAAAGACTGAAGGTCAAATAGCAGACCTCTGCATACATAAGTGTTTAGTATGTAGTGAAATTCAAAGGTCAAACAAGTGTGAACTATATTGTGAGTCTTGACAAAAAACACAGGGTTGTGGTTATTCGACCAAAAATTTGTTACGGTTTGTAGTTCTTTCACTAAATGGAAGTCATATCTGGCAGTTCATGCTGAGTGGATATTAATCCTTCCCCAGCTAAAATCCAGACTGGAGTGATCAGGAAAAAAGAATATTCAATCTAGATTTAAGGCGATAGTCTGGCACAATGGATTTTACAGGACCCATAACACATACGATTATACTCTACTTTTAAAACGTGAAATTTAAGCACTTTCAAGGTAAATTTTCAAGTTTTCAAGCACTCTACAGCTTTAGTAAATGACATATTTGCACACATAGATAAAATTACAATTAAAAACTATGGCATAATTCTATACACAACCAAAATCAAAAATCTAATGGAAGAAATTAAAATAAACACATTCACTTGATAAATGCTTTTCAATAAATGTGTTACTAAAAATTTAAAAAGTAGGGACATTTGTCTTTGCATTGTGCCTGGTGATAATTCTACTATGTGTGCATGATATGAAGTCATGGTCTAAAGTTTTGGCTATGCCATTTAAAATGAATGAGAAACCAAACCAAGGCTGGAGAAAAAAACTGCTGTTTGCAAAACATGTGAAAACCTTTGTACTTTGCTATAGCCATAACCTTCGCTGGTTGTAACTTTTCAGTTGCAGAAAGTTAGTAACGTTACTGTTACTGTCAAGCAACGTGGGGCACATTCATTGCACATTCCATAAATAACCAGGTCAGAACTGACATTAAATACTAGCACAGGCACACTAATACATCCAGCACCATCCAGCGATTCATTTAGCCAGTGGTTAGCATAAATACATGAACATGTGACATTAAAAACATACAGTTATTGCTTCAAGCATTTTCAAGCACTTTATCTGAAATCCAAGCTTATTTCAGGCCTAGAAAACACATTAAAATTCAGAGTCAGAACATAAAAAAACATCAGTACTTCCTTAACAAACAACAGTACATCATCAGCGTAAGTAAAAACTTTCCAATCCTCATTAGAGATTTATCAGTGATACTTGAAAACAGAGATGATTTTATATTCGTATATTCATAACTGTATTTTCTTAAGATTATGCTGACCTGGGAGGCTTTATGTAAATCTATAAATCTCCTATTTTTTAAGTTTATTTTAATTAACTTATTAACGTCTTGTTAGGTATGTCTGACCACTCTACAAGTGTCTGAAAGCAAATTAGACAAACTATTTCCAGCAGTGCTATGCCCACTGTGCAATCATTGTCATTCTTCTCTTTAAAGTGCAGATAAAGTGATGGACCGTATGAATTTAGAAAGAAAAAGAGAAAAAGCATGGCCGGGCTCCCACCCTGTCTCCCTCCGTCTGTCATAGTTATCTTTGAGAGATTAGACTGGAGACAGTGACAGAAAAGAGAGCTAAAATTGGGAGACATGTCGCCAGTCATGTACTCTCTGCCTTTATCTCTGTATTTTTCCTTCTCATCTCTCTTGTTCCCCAACTTTTCTTCTTCCTGTCCCGAAGTCACGCTCGAGCACTCCCCAGCTCTTATCACTTTTAATTATTTCTCCCTATTATGGTCTTTATCTTACACTTGTCTCTAGTTACTGCGTCTCTATTTCTCTCTTCACCTCAATCTCTGGCCTCTCTCTTCCACTGTCTCTCCCTCTCAGAGCTTAGTGTTCAGACAGTGGAATATATGTTGTCTAAATATACTTCCCCACTATCTCTCTGTCTAAACAAACTCCAACATAGAGAGAGAAAGAGAGAGTCAGTGGGACAGGAAGAGGGGAGGATGGGTGCGCCTAGAGGGGATGAGGCCTGAAAAAAATGGAATATTTAAGTAAAACAACACCTGCACGTGCAGTGCTTACAAAACTGCAGATACTGCTTTCAGAACTGAGGTTGTAAAAGGGAATTTAGTGACGATAATCACTTTGGTGGTTTGACCACAGCGACAGCTTAAGCCTTCAATTCCAAACCACAGGCCACACTTAGCACTACATACAGTACATAACAGAGCAGTCACCTTAAAGCATGACAAGAGTCACACAGTTCAACATTAATACTAACAGGAAATATACGCAGCACTGTACATGGCCCTTAACCGATGCAGCTGGACATAAATGACTAATACACTATTCAGTGTTGAAATACACGCTGTCCTCACGGCCCCCAGCTTGTTGATGGGAACTAGATATGAAGGTTTGGGCTGTAGCCAGAGGGACTGGACTGAAGTAAACAGTGTGGTGCAGTTTACTTAGCCGAGTGGAAAAGAATCATCTCCAGCACAGATTGAATGTGTCTCGCCCAGACTCATTTGCAAAATACCTTTCACACATTCAGTACCGTATCCACCTCCCTCAGCATATTACCACATCTGTCATTTGTTGACTTCTTTTGTCTTACACCCCGTTTCCCTGTCAGTCTTGTCTTCTGCTCAACAGATCTCAAGGACACTGTGGTTTTTTAAATACACACGATCAGAGGGCAAGGACACATAGCTGATAGAGAAAATTTACGAGCAGCTCAGTTTAGGATAACTTCAGTAATCTTTCTCTTTCCCGTCACAGACAAACAAAAAGTGGGGGGTGAGAAAAAGGAAAACCCCTGTGTGTGTTTTTGCAGACAGCTAGTCTCCAGCTGATACCCCTACGATGACTCCTGGTACAGATGTACAACATGCATCATCAAGATCTACCTCCATCTTCGAAATTGTCATCAGTACAGTCTGTCAAGACCCAAATATAATAACAGACTGTTTTTTGCTTGGACAAGATATTGAATTGAACAACAGAACCTGCTTCTGAAATTTGTATGGATGTAAAGGAAATAAGTTTTGTTTTTCATTTATCACTTATCTATACCCATTTCTCTTGTGCAGGGGCAATGGCAGCTTAAGAATATCCCAACTCACATGAGGGGGAAGCAGGGTAAATCAGGAGAGATCGCAGTATTTCAGAGGGCTACCTTATCTAGCCAGGACAACTACTGCATCCCAAATACAATTACATGTGACCGCTGAGTTTGTTATTAGATAAAAACAAGGCAAAAATATAAGTATGATGCAGGATAAAGACACAAACCTATTTCAACTGGAAATTATGTAAAATTATTTACTAAGTTTAAAGGAGCAATAACTCCTGTTAGGCCACTAAGGGGCAGTGCCAGTTGTCATCAAGTTGTCATCAAATGAATAATTGGGGAACTGGAAAACCCAAAGTTAGGTAATAATTCTCTGTGGTCTGTCATGACATGCAACGTTTTTTTTTTTACCTGACCTATTAACAATGCGTAAACATCAATTAGTGCAGCTTTAATTTTCAGTGTTTTTATGAAACTATGCTCCAGTTGCCTGCATTAAAAGCTTGAGTGAATCTGTTTTTTAGGTTTGTGTGTGTCTGGGCTTTGGATAAAAGTGTCTGCCAAATGACTAAATGTAAATGTGAATGTATTAAGCATATGTGGATCAAGTGTGTCAGGTGTGTACTGATTTATAACACAATAAAACCAAACTAGTGTCTGTGCTTGAGTAGTGTTGATCTTCTGTGTCTCGCTCCATGCTGTCACAGTGTGTAGCATAATCACAGACGGATACACAAACATACACACACAACATTTTTCCACATATCTCAGATCCATTAATTTATCTACAGTACAAACACGCTTGCCAATAAAGTCGTTGAGTAAATACACATAGGCCCATAAACATATTTTAAGTCTAATGACAAATATTGTTGATATCATCCTCACAGCTTACTCTCTCTCTCTCAATATCAAACCCCCATGTTTGTAATATTTCCTCTACACTCTCTTCTTTTCTTTCAAATTCCTCAAATACTTTAGTTGTTTTGTTTTTGTTTCTCTTTATCACTGTCTTTCCCTCCAGAAAAAAGCAGACACACAAGCACAATTTGCACTGTGGTGACTTATTGTACACTTAACACGAGAGTAAACAAACGCTTGCACACTCACAAATACAGAGAAACAACGGCCTTCACACACAAGCCACGTCGCCTCCCTTTGGTCCCAGTGGTCATGTGATAAAACACTTGCATCCCATCACCTCTCACCTCCATCTCTCTGTCTCTCTCTTTCTTTCATTTTCTTTTTCTTTATCTCACTGTGTAGGAATCTGCGTGCTTAGTCAGAGCTGGGAGGAGAAGCCTGGCAGGGGACGAAGGGAGAAAGGGAGATGTTGGACAAATGAGAGGAAAAAGAAAAGAGGGAGAGTGTTTTGTGCAAAGAATAAAGGCAGATTGAATTCCAGTCATTCTCTTTTCCTCTCACCACCCTCAACACTTAATGTAGATGCTCCAGTGAGAGGAGGGGACTGTGGTGGGTTGGGCGTACAGTGGAAGCCTGGCAACATACCACAGCAACACTTAAATAACTTAAACACGCATTGTACTGATGCTTTTTCACCCCCCTCACCCTGCTCTCCTTTAAGCCTATTATCACACTGAAGTATTGTGCAGCTAAACTCAAAACTATGTTAAGTCGCTCCTCACCCTCAGTGAAAGGTTCCCAGTCATAGAGGCGACCCATGAACTCCTGGGCGTTAAAGGCTGCACACTGCTCTGCTCTTGAATCCAATGCACCTCCTCCACACACCTGGTGGACAGAGAGAGAGAGACAAAAGAAAAACGAAAGTCAAAAATGTAGTGCCACACATTGAGTTAATGTGAAATCCCCAAGCTATTAAAGCAGTTTCTCTCCCAGTCCCTGTGGAGGCCAGGGTGGAGCGGACTGTTGCAAAGGAAAAGCCGAAGAAAAACTGCTAATCGAGAAGTGAAGAATTAACTTGTGGATCATGGCAATAAGCACAAACACGCTATACCCGTATACACAAACACACTCACACGTAGTCTCCATGGTGCTTTTGGCAGTCAGCGAGCGTATTAGGACCATATGGAAATAATAGATACTTTGGAAGCTGCTGCTCACATAAATCCACTGCAGCTCACATTGCATGACCACAGAATGCGAGTGACTGTGTGAGCACGTGTACGTGTGTGTGTGTGTGTGTGAATGAGCACATGTCCAACTTGGGCTCGTTCAAGCAAGGTCCTTATGGAGCCATACTGTGGAAAAGGTTTTGGCGTATCCGCCTGTAAATGCAGAGACTTGGCTTGGGCGGCCGACTGTACTGACTGGAGCAGACTGACCCCAGTGATGTGGCACACACACACACACACACACACACACACACACACACACACAGGGTGGTGAAAGTAAATTGCATTTACTCCAGTTCTACACGTAAGCACATTACATTACGCAGCCGGTGTTTGCTACTCTATACCACAGCTCCATAATTCACAGGGAAATATTGTATTTTAGCTGAACCAGCATGTTGCTTGCAGTCTGTCAGATGGCTCTATCTTCCCTTTGGAGTATGAATCCAAATGCATTTAAATGTGTGTAAAAACATAATATACCATTCAGCATTTGCTTTACCTTGTGTTTAGTGCCATCTAGCAAATGTTATCCTGTTATGATTATTTTGAGAATGCATTTGATTTTAAGCTTTGGTCCTGGTGCTCGACTACATTTATCTGACAGCTATGGCTAGTAGTTTTCATATACACCATCGAATTAGTATTAAGAACCTAATAAAAAGTGTCTTTATGGTACAAATCTAATAGTATTGCCAGTTAGCGTAGCTTAGCATAAGAACTGGAGGAGTTCTAGTCTGGCTCCGTCCACAGTAACAAAATCCACCTGTTAACCAACATGTAAGGTAAAGTGGCAGGGACATTTTATCAGCTTTCATCAGCTCCCGTCGAGCTTCCTCCCCTGCACTGCACTGTTTGCACTAAGCTAAGCTAACGGGCTGCTAGCAGTGCTGTAGCTTCCAATGCAATGACCCGAAAAATATGAGAAAAAGCACGTGTTCCAAAATGTCAAACTATTTCTTTAAGTACGTCTTGACTTTTAACTAAGTCTGTTTAGATTGTTGAACTTTTTAAAACTAAATACCTCATCTGACACAGCACACACACACACACACACACACACACACACACACACATCGTGTGTCATTCGTTCGGGAAACCGCAACCATCCTGCCTGGTCAAAAAACCACTGAGTTTACAACCTTGTGATACAGGCTACAGCTGGTCCAGCCACTAAACACACACACACACACACGCTGTTGCATGCCGCACACAGAGATTCTCCTTGATTTCCTTTCAACTCTAATCTCTGTCAGCTCTGCAATCTTCTTGTCTTTTGCTGCTCTTTCTTTGATTCGTTCCTCTTTTCCTTCTTTTTTTTTTGTTCTTTTGGATCTCTGTTAACTTATACAGCTGTCACAAACAGCTGGAGAGTTCTTAGTCACTCAAGAGCAAGGGAGAAGTACACACACACACACACACACACACACACACACACACCAACATTTCCCATGCGAACCAGCCTCTGCAACAAAGTGTAACTAAAAGACTGTCATGGATAAAATGGAAAAAACATGCACTCATTGACACTTGCCTTCTTGAATTTCACACTTTCCCTGCATGTGTGTTTTTGAGTGTGTGTTTGTGAAGGAATGAATGTGGCCATCATGTCACAAGGCACTCATAATGATCATCTGTTGTTTCTGCTTTGGCGTGTGTGAAAGCAGCTTGTCAAACACTTGGCCACAGTTTCACACCGTTGAAACAGTGACTTCTTCTTGTTACATCTATGGACAATATGTTGAAAAATGAGCCATTCTTGAAAGCATGTTTGAGCTTGATGGTTAGCACACGCATGTGACCTGATGTTTTTAAGTAATCATGTAAATCTGCCCAGATGTGTTTGAACTGAGGTTAGTAATGGTTGTAAATATTTCTGCTTGACATAAACATGTTGGGCCCCATTTCAAACGGATAGTTTCAGTGTATGTGTGCATGCGTTTGCTTCTGAGACCATAAACAATTAGTGGACAACAACCTTGAATACAGACACGTGCGAGTTTGCAGCAGTGGGATGATGCACCACTGTAAACAAATGAAAAAGATTCCTTAAGAGAAAAAAATGGGCCACAAAAAAGTACATTCTCCTCCCAAAAGAGTTTGGGGTGTGTAAAAACAGAAGGAGGCTAATGGACTGAAAGAGAAAAGGAGGGAGGGAAGGTGAAGTGAGAAGAAAACCAGAAGAATAAAGGCATGTTCACTGGTGTACTCATCGTTCTTGGGGAGAATTTGTGTGTTATTCTAAGCACAGTTATACCGTGAGTGCAGGGTTAGCGGGTCTCCTCATTACTTCTAAGGGGAGCGTGAACAGGGGTGGAGAGAAAGAGAGAGTGGCAGTTTTTTAGTGGGGCAAAGATGGAGAGAGAAGAGAGTAATGCCTTTTGGAAGAGCAGAGGGAAAGAAAGGTAGTTTGTGGTGAGAGAAAGGTGGTGAGGATGGGTCTGGGCCTGTGGATGAAATCAATCACTTAAGAAAACATAGTTTCAGGCCTTGTGCCAGTTTTATATGCTTAGTATTAACCAATTAAACCTACCATAAACAGGCTTACATGACACTCAAAGTACAGCTTCAGACTGTGAGATTTCTAGGAAATAAAACATGCGTTTGAGCCGTGGTCGATTGCGATGAACTTATTCTTTAATGCCATCCCTTGAATCCCCTCTGGGGGTTTAATTTTGTGGCTGATTGGTGTAGATCCCGATTTAAAGGGCAGCTTATACTTAGTGAAGCACGGGGCGAAACAGAGAGCAGCTGAAAAGTGAAAGTCAGAGGTGTTTTACAGGAGCTGTGAAAGTTATAGATGTGTTCTACTGGCAGTGCAGACAGAAGGAGCGCAATATACATGAACATGTGGGGAAGGGGGAGTTAATGCCTTAGAGCTAAAGGCTTGTGCACACACCTCACACAGATGTCTCACACAAACCCGGGCACACACACAAGCCAAGGTCCTGATTACACATTACACTTTTGTGCTAAACTCAAATACCACACCAGACAAAACCTGTGAGCTTTGAGAAAGAATACATTACGGGAACCTTTGCCCACATGAGTGATTCTCAAGGGAAAACCCAGGTGACACATCGTCATCCTCCGGCTCACTGTTAAGTCATTCTCTATGCATGTCTGTGCCTGCACAACAGACCACGGTGCCTGAATACCACATACAGGTTAAGGCTGGCTGGTCATTCCTCACACATTAATGCAGCGAAACAAAGGCAATCAACTGACCACTGGCCTCTGCAGCCATAAATCAACACACTCCGCATGCAGGATTAATCACTGTATGCATGCACACAAATCCATCATCACTTATGCTAATATGTGTGCGTGTTCTCAGCGATTAACATTCTGTGGCTAATCTTGTGACAGTGGCCGTGTGTCGGTGCTTTTACAGGACACCACCCGGCCTTCAGCCTTGACCCCACAGGGAAGTCAGGAGTCGTCCAGAGAAAACACTGTTCATATACAAACAACAGACAACGACTAAAGGAAGAGACCCCGTGCTGCGTGAAATGAACCACAGAAACTTCACTGTTGCAAAGAAAACTGTGTCTGAGTCTTACAACTGTTTAATTTTTCTAGGCAAAGAGAAGAATAAAGAAACCCACTGGATAAACAATATAAAGAGCAGATCAAAAGAAACCAGAATTATGCTCTGGATATGCCAGTCTTTCCATCCTCCTCATAATTTCACATCAATACATGGGAGTGTTTAAGGAAGAATGCTTCAGTTTTCCTCCCAAGACTTTTTTCAATCGCAGTTCCCAAAATGCAAAACTACAAAAACAAGCTTCTACTGCACATGTTGGTTTCTTTCTATGAACTGAAATCATCACAGCAGAAACGTGCTGTTTCTCCTGCTGCCGGTGTTTTACGTTATTATGGCTTTTGGGTCGTTGTAAGGTGCTACGCGGGTTGATTGTGTAAAACAAAAATTATTTTTTTGTTTATATATTTGTGGCATGTCTTGTGTTACTTGTCTTGTTATTTATATGTACTTAAACGTTGTGTGGCAGATGTTGGATAGGATGCCACTGAGACAGAGAGTTGTAATCAAGACGAGGTTTTCCTGTTTAAAAGCAAGAGTCTGATCATTTAAACATAAGGAGCGGACGGAGCGAAAAGAAGCTCCCTCTGGCTCTGCCAAGATGTAACCAAATCCATCTACCAGTGCCTCTGAAGCGTGCTAATTAACATGTTATGACCGGTTTGTTTAATTTGTACAAAAACTGTAAAAACCACACGTTGTGATTTTACAGGCAATGTTACGTGTCAGGCTATTTCCTGGAGTCTTTTCATGACAATTTTCAAACTTCAGTTTTTGTATGGATTAAATATACAAGATAAGACATAGGGTCTATAAGGCTTTTTGTGTTACTTAAGAGAGAAGCAGGCAGGGTTTTCATTCTAAACTTGATCATATTTACCGCATGGACGTGAGAGTGGCAACAAAAACCATGTCAGACTATTTACTGAATTGTTTTTTTAATAAAAATCTACAAAAATTAAAGAGCGAGAAATATCAGGAGGACTTAGAAGAAATGAGCAGAAAGACCAAAAAGGATGAAAGGAAACAGCTGAAATTGTTGAGGGGCACTCCGTGCACACAGGAGCGGATATAAACAGATGTTAACAAGCAGAGGGACCTGGTTTTTGTATAAAAGCAGGTACGTCTGCTTGTTAAAGTACTTAGCAAAGAACGTACTGATCTGAATGAGTTCATGCGGCTGAGTGTTTGTGTCTGTGTGTCCCACCACCCAGCACATCTGGGCCTGTTTGTCGCTTCACGAGAGCAGCAGTAAGCGTGGCAGGATCTGCACACACTTGTAGGAGCTGAGGCTGACTGTGGCTGCGTGCTCATATGTCGTAAGAATATATTTCCTGTGTAATGACAGATTGTGATTAGATCATCTGGCGCTCACTGCAGCCGCCTCACACCATGTTAAATGTGTCTGGGAGGTACGACTTAAACTCCTCAGCCTTTGGCTACAAGAGCAAAATCTATTAAACTTACATGTTTTTGGCAACTTTATGTCTCCTCAAAGGTGTAGGTTTGGTTACATGAGTACATTTCTAGTTTATATCAACTAAAAATTAAAAATAATTGTGTGCACCCAATTAAGTCATGACCAATTTGACCTGATGCCTGACAAAAAACTGTAGCATTTGCAACAATATTTTCAATGTACTATATTCTAAACTTAAGAGACAGACTAAAAGTATTAGTCATGATGAAATTTGTTGGCAGAAACATAACCTGTAGTCATTTTCATAATCTTTTGTTTGTTGCAGGGATTTATCAAGCAATAAGAATAAACCAAATGTATTTTCTGGTCTGGTTTTCTTGTGACAAACTTATCAAAACTGAATATTTTATGGAGTCAGGATTGTTGATTGCACAAGACAGTTAATGAGGTCATGTTTTATCATTTGTTGACATTTTGTAAATTAAACAATTAGAAAAAAATAATCAGTTTTCAAGATTTGAGATGAATCAGTAATGAAAATAAACTGCAGCTCTAGACTCTATGAAGCATGTGAGTCAAAACCCAGGCCAAAGCCAGTGTAAAGCACTTTGGACTCCACTCAGACATAAATATCTACATTCAGAGTTTTACTAATCTGGATTTTGGTAATTAGATAGTAAAAGGACAAAATTCAGAGACGTCCTGTGGCTACAAAAACAGAAAAAGACTTTAAATAGACAAAGAGACACGTCTACCTTGGCCCACATGGAAGTTCCGCCCCCGTGTCTGCTGGTATTGATCTTATTAGGCCATGTGGTGAACCGCTACCTACATACATCTTAAATCCACATGGTTTTGATCTCGCCTCACTGGCTGTTGCAGAGGCATGAGCTGTTAGCGATTCTTTGTAAATATTGACTTTGAAGAGGAGACAGAAAGAGGAGCTAAGGCAAGAGGGAATGCTTAGAGAATCTTCAAAAATGTACATGAGGACAGACTTCAAAGAGGACAAGACAAGGAGAAGACTGTGTTTTAGTGAAATATCTGCTTCAATCTGGTGCATCTCTTCTTTTTGTTTCGGGAAGCTTCATCTCAAATTCCACCTTTTCCTCCCTGCTCCCCCTGACAGAATAACTTCTCCTCTTGTTACACTTTTACACTCTGCATTCACTCTCTCTCTCTCTCTCTCTCTCACACACACACACACACACACACACACACACACACACACACACACACACAGACACTTTTCCATGATTCCCTCTCTTCCTCTAACACAAACTTCCCTTTTCTCTCCATCCTGCTCTTTCTGTTGCCGCTGCTCACCATCCCTCCCTTTACCCCTCCTCCACTTCCAGCACTCACCATCAACAACCTTTACCTCCATTTCTTCTCTGCCTCACTCCCTCCACCACTTCTTTGTCCCTGTGTCCTTTAGCTCACCCTCCCAGTACTGTGTCTAAAAACAGTACTCTCTTTCACTACTACCTAACTGCGTCACTTCTTCACCACCCTCCCTCTGTACCCTCATCCTAACATTCACGCACACACTCTTCCCCTTTTGCCCTTCTCACTTCCTCTGTCCCTCTCTCGGTTCCTCACATGCTCCTATGCAACAGTAAAAACACACACAGACAATTACACATGTGATGGGCCTCAGGCACGCTGTGTCACGACAAACACACCTAATAGTTAATAGGATGTGTCACACTCATACACCTCTATACAGTACAAACAAGCCCAGGCAATGAACTGCATTCTGATGCACTGCAACCCTATTTTTAAGAAAGATAAGACTTATAAAAATGTGGACCAACAATCTGCCGCAGGAGCAAACAAGGCAGCAGCCACTAATGCTGGGTAAATATGTAGCCCAATGAGTAAGCCTGAGCCATCACAGGACTGCTATTAGTGCTGCTGGCACACAGAGCGCATGCTCTCTGCCAGCTCCTAAATCTGTTTTAACACAGAGACTGTCACACGCGGCCAGACAGACAGAGCTGGGGGGAGACAACGAAAGATGAAAGAGAAATTATCTAAAGAGAGTATAAGTCGAGGACCCCAGAGTACCGACTCCAGCTCCAAGTGTCTACTTCCGCTCAGTGAGAGGCAGCAGACATGATGTGTGACAATGAAAGTGTGTGTAGGTGTCTGTGACTGTATGTGTGTGGCATTTGTTACCTTCAAACTTATCATCCTTCGCCAAACTTTCTCTTTAATCTGACTGCTACGAGTGGCCTGGTGGTGTAAATATGTGTGTGAGCAAGCAAGCAGTCACAGATCACTCTGGATGTTTTCGTCTCCACGATCAAATCTTAACTAAAGTAAATGTATAACTCTTTTATGTGACTTGAAAATGAATAATGCTGGTCATCACTACATTTTGCAGTTTTCATGAATGACTCCTATGAAGACAGTGAAAGCTGCTTGTTATGTTGTCTGTTACTTTGTCCACAAACATAAGGCTATGTATCATTTCCAAAACTTTTGCCAATATGATAATTAAAGTTTCAGTCCTGATCTATACATGTTGCTTTCTTAATACCTTGCTTAGAGGAACCTAAGCAAGTTTCTTTAAAAACTGTCATTTCAGTTACTGAAATAAAAACAGACTTTTAAAAAGTCTAAAACAGCAGCCTTGTTAGAAATTTACTGAAATAAAATACAATTCCAAAAATTACCAAAATTTATGTTTACTACTAAGATACAGAGTGCGATAAAGAACATATGTTATAAAGAAATTTATAAAAAATGTTCAAACTAGATCCTGTGACTTATATCCTAATTTGGCAATTTGGCAGTTTTAGGGACAAGATTTGAGTGATTGATGCCTAGAAAATAGCAAAGATGGTGAACAGTTGTGTTAAAGTATGCTTTTAATTTAAAGCAGACATTGCAAGCTAGCCAAGGGTGACACTTGTGCTGTTACAGCTGCTTTTTATTAATATATATAAAATGTGTCACATGGTTTCCAGGACAGGTGCAGACTGAAAATCTGATCAACAGTGGAGAGTGTCCTCAGAGATGTCTGTTCTGGCTTGTGTTTTTTAAAACTCTACCAAGTTATTTTAACTACACATTTATTGTTTTAAGAAAACAGCCAAGACTGAAGAAAACTCCTAAACACTAAAAAAACCTTTGTTCGCTAAATTAACTCTCAATCTCACATTTAATTGAGTGAACTCATGCATGGAATTCCTGTCTCAGTGAAACCTAAGTCACTGAAGGTTGATCTGAGTTTCTCACCTGTGCGCTGAGGGAGCCTTACTGTCCAGCCTGTCTGTGTGTCTGGCAGCAGGCATGCATACTTTGCTGCTGATAATACCCTCACTGTTCTGCAGTGAGAGGCTGCAGCCTCAATCATCACTACAGGCCCAGAGACAGACTGGATAGTTCATCAATACACACTGTCTATGCATGATAACACACACAAACAGAGATACTGTACATCCAGAAATATGCAATAAACCACGGGCAGGACTGCTGAGGTGTAACAGAATACACACACACACACACACTCACTAGCAGTCATTGACAAGAAGCTAGTGTTGGAGGTGGGAAATACTCAACCTCTCAAAAATAATCAGCTGACCTTCAACTCCTCGGTTTACACTTGCATATAAATCAAGCTTGAATGGAGGCTATACATAGATCCTGCTCAATAAAGCAAAAGTGATCAGGGGACGTTCTGTCTGCAGAAATGCATTACTGAGATATTAAAAGGGTGTAAGACTGTAAAATATTCCTTCTGCTTCTGTGTTTATAGCTGGAGATTTTACCTGCGAGAAGCACCTGCGGCTCTCTTTTTCCGGACCAGAACATCTGTGGACCTGAGGAGTTCCTCTTCTTACTTCCCTGCCTGATTCGACTCCCAGATGTGGGGTGTGGGGGTGCTGCAGTGGGTAGATGTTGTCTGCGGGTTGGGCTTGGTGGTTGAACCCTGTGTGGAACTCCCTGTCTCTGTGCAGAGGGCTGGAGCGGTGAAGAGGTGAGGAAAAGCGTGAAGCCACAGGCGGGGAGTTGGGGCGTGAGAGAGGAGAAATGGGAGGAGGTGGAGCGGTAACTGAGTGCCAGTCAAACGGGAGGCGGTTGGATGTTGATGGTGATGAGGAACGTGAGAAGAAGCGAGAGGATGTTACTCTCCCTCTTCCGTGCTCCGTGCGGCTTTGTGATGGTCTTTCCGCCTGGCGGTGCGGGCTGCCAGTTGTGGTGGGCACCTCCTCAGCGGCAGGTGATTCTGTGCTCTCCTGCTCATTCCTCCCCTCCCCCCTTCTTCTCCCTGCCGCCATGTCCGCTCCATCAATCCCCCTCTCCGCTTCCCCTCTCCCGTCGTTATGCACCTCATCCTCATCAACGGCTTGCCCAGGTGGAGGTGTAGCAGCGTCAGTGCCATTAATAGTGTGCCGAGCCTGGCGGTTGGGGCGATGCAGAGGTAAAGAGAAGGGAACCTTGCCGTATCCAAACTGACCTGGGCGGATGGTAGAAGGCCTGAGAGTCAGAAGGAAAGAGGTAGAAAAGACTATTTACAGATGTACAAGGAAAAGTCAGAGGGTTTTACATTCAATGCAATGCGGAGACAGCAGATTGTAGTGAACGGGCGGAGCTGTCGTTACTTGGAAAAAACTACACAAAAACAAGAGAGAAATAATGATGCAATACACAGCAGAAACCAGAGGCACTGGGTGGGTATAACCCCACCTCCAATACTCAAAACATCACAACAAGTCTTCACTAAAGATTATACAAGGTCATCACAATAACTGCTATCACCTGAATAAATTGCTTGCGATGTCACATCTGAAGAATCCGAATTGTCTTTTATTTTTCAAATGAGTGTTTGTTGTGTTCCAGTTCCCAGAAATCACTGAGGGTTCAGCACAGTGATACGTTATAAATCTTTTCTTTGAATGCTCATATGTTGTGGTTACTGTTCCTCATCCTAACAATAGTGTTCATATATTTAGTCTAAACAAACCACCGTTGCTACTGCCTACAATGCAAAACTCACTTCCTTTCTACTAGGGTCATTTTTGTGGAAAAGGACTCAGAATTCGTATGAAACAACTCAAGACTGCTGAGCAAAGCAAAAGGAAAAAAAAATCAACTGATTTTTTAACTTAAAGACAAACACCGTTTCTTCACAGAGCACCACAGACACTGATTACACAAGCTGCTGTCAAGACTTATGAGTTAAAAACATCTTATGATAATATTTAGGCTCATATGTGGTTAGAAAAATATTTTACAAGTAAAAAAAAAAATTCAATCTGTAATAAAAGTTCATCTTGCACTCCTATTTAGCTATAATGGCTCAAACGTCATTTGAGAATATTTAGTCTGCACACACGCCCTATTATTTATTGGCCAATATATTTGACGTATGGGCAAACTGTATCTGTAATAAGTCTAAATTGATCAGTTTTGTTCCAGTTGTCTGGTGGTGGTCTCACCTCCTCGCAGGCAAACCCTCCCGACTGGTGGAGACCGACCTTCTGCTCCCACCTCCTACGGCCCTTGCTGCTCCTGGATTGGTCGGCCTCCTGATGATCCGTGCTGGCTGGTTGTAGCGATGTGAAGGAGCGTGATAGGGCGACTGATAAACTGAAACAAGGTCTTGATTGTGTGGGGGGAATTCAGGCTGGTAAAAAGGCAGTGATGGGTTGCTCTGTGCAGCTACAGGTGCTGATCCACTTCCTCCAGTGGGGGTATTTCGAAACAGAGACAGACCTGGGTTGTGACCGGCGGAGGCTGGTGGGGCTTGATAAGGTGGGTGTTGTCCAGCATAGCGAGGAGGATAGTAAGGGCGCACAGGTGAGATAACAGGACCTCCTACGCCCCCGGGCAGATATCCAGCCCAGTTAGGTGGAGGGTTGGAGAAGGGAGGGGCCTGTGGAGGCGGAGGAGGTAAACACTTTCGGCTCCTCTGTGAGACGCCAACACCGCACGTCTGAGAGCATGCGGACCATTCCCCCCACACAGACCACACCCCCTCCACAGGCTCAGCCTCAAAGACCTGTCTAGACCTTCGGCCGGTCACCTGAGATATGCACAAACACAGACACACACAGAAAGAGACATATCTATTACAACTCCGTTCAATCCAAAAACTAGCCTGCCAAATGGTACTGGAAGGCAGAACATTTATTACTACAAGGCTGGAGGAAACCAAACGATTCAACCAAAACAAAAGTGAAACAAAAGCATTTAAGTTTTGGGACGTAAATTACCATTCTTCTCTTTACATATGTTTTTAATAATTTTTTCTGATTGATTATGGCATGCAATTCCAAGGCAGAATCCGACTGTGAATGTGACGGTTAAGTGCCAAGCATTGGACCCATTTGATGCTTTAAACTACAGATTAATTTCGCAATAAATCAATTATTCTTTGATCTATAGTTAATCCTGACTCACAAGATGTTAGCAAATAGCAGAAAGTGTAAATCCCAAGATCGGAAAGTGCTTTGTGAGCTATTAAAATTTATTGCACTGTTTCAAACCCAAAGACAATAAGTTGGAGAATTTAGAAGTTGGGATGACACTATTACAGAACATCCTATAGGTAGGTACAGCAGCGATGTAGATGCAACATTTTATTTTAAAAGGATTTGTAATCTGTGTAAAATGGGTGTTAATCTACACATGTTTGTGTACTTTATTAGACTTTTGAGTGGTTAGTGTACGAAAAGGTAAAAAGTGCAAACATTGACAGTATTTTAAAGAAGGACTTAACTTAAAAGCAAAGTTGCAATGGCTAAATAAAAAGTCTCTGGAAGGACTTATTTCTTCACAGTGGCTGAATCCACTGATGAGCTACAGTCTTGTGAGTTTCCTTCCTCCGAGGCCAAAATATAAATCCAGAAATATTCATACTTCACTCAGCTTAGGAGAGACTCGTTCACCTGCCAGCAGCTTATGAGCAGATGGATATAAATTCACTGGAGTTGGTGTCGCATGAACGAAACAGCGAAATCAAGGCTGGTTTGGCTGTCCATTTGTGTTTGTATATATGTGTGAGTACATGTATAAGGGTGCCAGGTCATGCTTTGATGTCTTCCTCTGCGGCTGTAGATAAATGTTTCTTCTCTCATTTCACAACTAAATCACTGGCCTGGTTGGCAGAGCAGCAAACATGAGAGCTGAACAAAAGTTTCCATTCAGAAAGAACCAAATCTTAAATCCGTGCTGCACTCCCCCCTCTCTGAGCGTCTAAATGAGTGTGTACATGGGCAGAAATGTGCAAGTAAACACACTGTACAAACTGTGTGTGAATGGAAGGGAATGCACAGGTGTAAGCAGCAGAACCATGTAGGTTCCTGTTTCTTTGGGAGGCAACATGGTGGAGTGTTGGAGACAAGGAACAGATTAAGAGAAATGAGGGGTGCTGAGGTAAAAAGGCCTAATGACTAAATGTGTGTGTGTGTGGAGGGGAAGCGTGTTCTGTCATAATGAGTGACATCAAACACACAGCTGCCACATAACTGGGACCATTAATGAGCTCTGGGCAGTGACCCTGCAGCAGTCACTGACGACCTCTGCAGCTACTGGTTAAACCCCTACAACACTGTACTGCCGGGCCTGGACCAGACACAAGTGAAGTTGAAGTGAAGTCCCCTGATCCTTACTTTCTCTATCAAATGATCCTACTGCTACTTCAGAGCAAATAAAACATTTGGGCTTGTAAAGACTCAAACGTCATAAATACTTAACCAGGATAAATGTGAAACTTCTGCCAAGCATCATCCTATTACACCAAAATAATATATTTTTTGTCAACTTGGGGAGCAGAAACAAGTTGTCAACACACACGGAGAAACAGTTTGTTCACCTTCTCAAGTTCTTATTATGGGATATTTAGGAAACAGTTGCCTCTTAATTTATTCAGCACCTATGAAGCAACATAATCAGTCATGTTGAGTCATGTTTGTGTCCATCTGGTGAATTTAAGCCCAATACTCATCCTCCTTTTAGCTTTGTTTTTGGTCTCTACCAACTTCTCAGGGAAATACCTAAATGCTTCATTGTGTTCACCAGCTTGTCTCTGACTTTGTCTATATGCTGTTTTCTTTTGAACTATCTGAAGCTCGTATGAAGCTTTAGCAATTTGAGTTTCTAGAGTGAATTGGGACTTTGGCAGCATTATGATGTTTTTAGTTTGAAATTCTGTTTTTGGTGGCGAAAAGTGTGTGTTTTAGCTGCTGTTAAAGGAGCAGAAAGAAGGACTTTTATACTAATAAGATTGTAACTTTTGAACACTAATAAACCATAATAATAATGAAAATAACAATACGCCCTTAAGGTTTTAGTTTTGCACTTTGTTGTGCATTTTGCCCAAAACGACACGTCCATTTTTAGACAGCTTTGAAAAAAAGTGGGTTTATCCTGAAAGTGTTATCACCTTTCACCCCTCCACTGACCCCTATGATGAGCTAATGACTCACCTTCCTCTTAACAGCCTTGCTCACAGACGTTGTGACCGCCACAAATCCCCACAGCACACATAACCTGCAAAGATGGAAAAAAAAGAGGTTGAAAGAAATTCATCACGTTAAGTAAACTCTTTCATAAAGCATGTGCTGTAACTATTCCATGACCTGAACCAAAAGTGACTTTGTTTTGCTGAGTCCCACAGAGTTTTCTGTCCAGTTAATTCAACACTCTGTTAAACATATTACATCAACACCATTTCACATGTTCCAGTGACTTTCCTGCATTTGAGTGACCGATTCTGGCCCTTTCTTCCCCAGTACAGGTGGCACTGGGGCTCAACAGGTGGTGAACAAACGTTTCTTTTTCCCTTCAAGGTTTACAGGCAAACATCTCAGTCAATCTGGGGGAAGCCTGGAAGGTGCTAATAAACTAATGGGTTTAAGCAGCAAGCATGTTTTCCCTCTGCATACCTCTCTGGGAGTGTACACACACCCTGAGGAAGTGGTTTCAACACACACACACACACACACACAGCAACACATGCATGCAGTCGTTCACAGCATCCAAAATCATCTTGTACTGTAAGGTTCTTTTGATTGAAGGTTTGATGTTTTAGGAGGAGGTTTAAGGTGTGGGATGGTGTTAAATGCCTCCTTTAATTTGGGTTTTAGCCCTTAAAACTGACGTGAAGCTACTTAAGGAAGCGTGTAAACCCGCTGCTGAGAGCGCAGAGCAAAATCCGTCTCTGTGAACTACTAATTATCATTTCCCTTCATACAAATCACAGACATATGCACTTGCTTTGACATTGCATCAACTTGTTTAAGAAATGCCTCAAATCTGCTGGTTTGTCCGCAATCTCCCTTTATGGAATCCAGACAAGTGCACAGTCAACAAGTGTAATGCCAGCGCTGCATGTGCCAAGAAAAGAGCCGGAACATGATCCGAACGACTCGCTAAGACGCAGATTTCAGCGCCCACCGCCGGAACCAGCCCATCACCGCAACCAGCAGCCCGCAAGCCGCATGCAGTCAAAGTAATTGGTCCCTTCTTCCCAGTGTGGTGCACCGCCGTGGTCTCTGGAAGCTTCCCCACACCAGACTACACAATTACCCCGAACAACACAGACAAAGGTCCCGCACCGTCCGGCATAACAGAGCCGCTCAGGCCGAAGTAACGACCCCCTACCCGGGTCCACGTTTCCCTGCCGCTACTGTGGCACATTATAGAATCAACTTTGAGCCGCGGGGACAGCAGAGAAGAGAGAGAGAGAGAGACAGATGCAACAGAGGAAAGTCACAAAAATCCAGCCCGAGGGGAAGGAGAAAGGTCCCAGCTCAACTCATTCGACTTCGGCTAAATTCCCGGCAGTAATCCGGCACAGCGCCCGGCGCGCAACGAGGAGGCGTCGCGCGTAAAAGCCAAAACTTTGCCATAAAACCCGCGACCGCAAAGCAGGACCCGAACCCCCATGTGCTGTTGGGTCTCAGGCGGCAGCAGGTTGCAGCTGAGTAAAAGTTTTACCTGAACAGTGAACCGAGCTGCATGCTCCCACAACTGTTCTCATCCGCTCCTAGTCACAGATGTGGACTATGAGTCCGGTGTAGGGGTCTCTGCGGTCCGCGCAGTCCTGAAAGAAACGGGAGGAAGTTCTGCGAGGGGTTCCTCGGCTGGTGCTGCTGCCTCCCTCTCTCTTTCTGTCCCCTTCCTCCTGTCACAGTCACTCCCCGTGATTTTTTCAGGGTGGGAAGGGTTCTGGGGTTTTTTTCCCTCTCTTTCAGTCACTCGACAACTTTTTTGGGTCCTTATTATAAACTGGTGTGACGCATGGCAGCCGGGGGGGCGGTGGGAGACCGGGGGGGGGGGGCGACAGGAGAGACAAAATGGACAGATTACACAACTCTCTCTCTTTCACACGAACAAACCACACACTCCCGCTGCCTCTCTGTCTTTCTCACACACTCTCTCTCTCTCTCTCTCTCTCACACACACACACACACACCGATCCACAGCCCTACGGGCCCTGACTAAGTTATAACAACTCTCAGAGCCGCTTTCTTAGTTGGACAATCCAACATCAGAATGCTCTATTGTCCTAGGTCACACTGATCAGTGGTAATGATCTAGTCATTGTCGGAACCGGTCCTGAGCTGGCAGCATCTGCAGCAGAGACACTTTGTTCGGGAGGCACAAAGCATTATGGGCTTACCATTGTGCCAATACAAACACTGATTGTTCTGTAGCAAAGTTACAGACAAGTTCAAAGTGGGAAATGATTCGTTTTCATTTTGCAAGTATGAAATATGAATGTTGACTCACTGGCAGTATGTAGTTATAAGGCAAAATATATTTCTAAAAAAACCAAGCAGTGTGTTTTCTTATATCTGTTTAACCACAGTTGAACACTAGAAACCAGACATGCTCCACCAATTTGGAGCTCAGATAAGTGCACTCCAGAGAGTTGCACGTCTGAGCAGAAATAACGGCTTTGTGTGTATTTAGATGTGTGTGCACTGTTCTCCATCACAGTCTGATACAGATGTTAAAAAACTGGCTTGTTTAATCATTTCTTTGGTTGAAATCCACCAACCTTCCCCAGTCAGTCACTGCAGTTTTCTGTGACAAAACATTTCAGCTAAACAGCCCAGAGGGGGCAGTGGGGGGGTGGGGGGGGGTGCAGGGTGACACAGAGGTGGATAGGGAAAAGTTCTCTATGGGATAAAGAGCTTAACTGAACTTCTAGAGGAGGCTGATAGACATAAATAACTTCAATAAGGTTTTCAGTTGCACAAATAAGATCTGCCATTACAGATTCAGTAACACTGCGTGAGATGCATTTTACATCCTATAAGAATTTAAGTGCTGTTTTAAAAACAGGAAATAGGCTGACAACAAATAAAGTCATTGTTTCTTATGTTTGCTGACCTGTAAAAGAAGAAAATAAGGAAAGATCCAATATTTAGATTACCGTTTGCCATTTCCTATTGTTATAATCAGTAAAGTATGAATCTGAATATTTTGTTTCCTTTATTTCTCTTGCCCTATTAAAAAGTGGATGTGGTGCACTTGGTTCTGGTTAAAATTAATTTGTCATGTCTTCTGAGTCCCTCGAGGGCTGTGCAGAGTTGCATGCGTGAGACTAATAAAAAACATCATTTCCATCATGAAATTAGCTGGAGAGGAGACAAAATGAGATGATGTAACGAGTGAAAAGAATACAAAGAAGGAGGAAACAAATAAAAGTAATGACAAGAGAGACAGTGAGGGAAAAAGGAGGGACAGTAAAATAACTTTTCACTAAAAACATTTACTACTGATCCTTTGGGAGATGAGCAATTAACTCATCCGCATACTCACAATTGGTAAGTCCTGTTTAAGGCTGTTTCTGATCCTGCGTGTTGTTGAATCGCCTTCTCAGCATTTCTCTGAGCAGAGAGGCAACATGGAGAAAGTGAGATTGGAACGGAGGGTGGGTACAGAGTGAGTTATAGTCACAACACATATTAACACACCCAGCCTGACCATGAGATGTCCCAGGGCCAGGCTGTTGCTTTTCTTGGACAGGCATCCCACATTATGGACGCAATGATTGTGACGGAGATTAGAGACTTCAAAGCCCGCTGCGAGCCAACAACTAAAGACTTAACCACACTACAGAGTGGGTTCAAGATTTGATCTGCCAACTTAAAAAAGTTACTGTAAAAGGCGGAACAAGAATGAAAAGGGTGGATTCCAGAGGGCACACACACACACATACAGTCTGTCGTAGCTGGGAGCATGTTTGTGTGCAATTAGTGCAATGGATATTTCTGTTCTTCTAAGCAGCATGTCTATCAGTAACTACAATTAGCCAGAGGTCATTGCCATAGCCACGAGTGATCCATGACCACGTCTCCCTCCCTCTTTCTCTCTGTCTTTTTCTTCTCCCCCTTTCCCAGTCTCCGTTTCTTTGGATCCCGGGGAAACAATGACCTGCATATCGGCCTGTGGACATGCATCATCAACTCTAGAGCCGTGATTAGCAAGATGTCTATATCAACAAGCCACCACAACACATAGACATGGTGTGTTTATGTGTGTGTGTGTGTGTGTGTGTGTGTGTGTGTTCGGGGAGGTCCCTACATTATGTAGCAACAGATCTGTTATTTGTTGCGGATGGCTGATCTGAGTAATAGCACAGCATATCAGAGCAGCAGGGCCCTGTGGGAATGATAAATCACACGAAAAACTTCTTGCATGTACACACACCCCACCTCCAGAAAACACACACACACACACCCCAGCCTTGGGCCCTGGCACAGTAAGGCCACGACCCTTTTACTGTTTAAGTTCACGAAGCCTCCAGGCTCTTTTGACCAGCTGGGGGTTGTGGATCAGAGTTGGACATCGGCAGCAGTGAGACAAGAGTGACTTCAACAGGTCACAGAGAGCAGATGGAAACCTGTCTGATCTTTATCATTAACCATTTCCAGTCCACTCCTGATCAAGTAGCACAGTATCAATAATGATGACAGAAGATCCCAGTTCAAACTTGCTAACAGAAGCTTCAGTAATTATATATGTACCATGAAGTTTGTGCAATCATTGACTATAACTTATACTCAAAGCGTCTCCCTCTTTAGTCAGTTTCATCTATCTAATATATTTTCTGTATGGACTGGTAAAGACGTTTGTGGTGTGCCACCATGAGTCTCACGTTTCTGGTTTCAAGTAAAACATCACAACAACTACTTCATGTATCATCATAAAATCTGTTGCAGAAATTGGTGCTCAGATGTCGAATCCCCCGATGTTCCTTCTAGTCAATACATCCAAATGTTATCAAAATATTAGATAAATTTTGACAGTGTGCTGCATTAAGAATTTGTGAACATCGTCTGAAGGCTGTTTATGTTACCCTTGTATGTACAACTTGAGTAATGTTTACAGTTTTTCTTCTCAGTTATGAATCTTGCTCTCAACAGGACTTGGATGAACCAGTCAGCTTGCTAATGCACATGTTCTTGAGATTTGGCAGGAATGTGCACCAACTCCTCTGTGAGACTCTGGGACCTGCAGTTATTCTTAACATCCCTCTCTGCACCTAGACATGCATATATGCATCTCTGCAGAAGCTTAACTCCAGCATTAGGTTTGTAAAGAAAACTACAACTTACATTAGAAGTGGTGCACATCTGTAAATCTCAGCTTCACTGTCTGTGTCTGTTACTGGTTTCCCAGTAGCACTGAAGGTTACGTTATGGAAAACACTTCGTCTATTCTGGTTTTGTAAATGTGATCACTGTTTATGTACAACGTATGTTAGCACATGCCTTCACATATATATGCGTGTTTGCAGACTCACAGATGCAAAAGTACAGTATGTTCCAGGCTTGGGGCTGTAGCATGTAGCTCAACATACAGCACATACAGCTGATATAGATTCATTTGGACAGCGTGAAATCCAACCTAGCTTACAGTGAAACTGTAGGGACTGCCCTCTGTGAAGGCACCTAACTCAGCTGACAGACCCCCCGACCTAACAGCGCTGACAGCCTGAGAGCGTGGAGAAGAGGACAGAGAGAAAGAGAGAATGACAGAATGACAAGGACACAAAGGCAGCGAAAAGAAAGGCCGCGGCAGAAAGAAGATGAAAGGGAATGTGAGAGAAAGAGGTAATGGCAGATTAGACGGGAACTGAGCAAGTGTAAAGGAGAGCGAAAGAGAAAGAGCGCAGGAAGGGGGAGAGATTTGTCCGCCTCAGATGGAGTCAATATTTGCTTCATTCCACCAATCCTGTGCCAGGGTCTAGATCAAAGCAGGGCATGTGTGCCGTGCAAAGCGCCAGAGAAGAAACCGGCTGACATCTGAACGTGGCTGAGAGCACCACGAGAGACAGTATATAACGTGAACTGAACTTCTGACAAGTCATAAACACTTGTGCGAAGATGAATGCACCTCAGGTGGAAAATTATTACGTGAGAGAAAAAAGAGAAAGGAGAAAGTGTGGGCCCAAAAAGGGTAAAAGAGGGAGATAAGATGGATGGGTGGAGCGCTCTAATGAGGAACTACAGTCGTCACTGGTGAGACAAGGACACGAGGGAGAGAGAGCAGTCCGCTCGCTTGGATCCTAATTGGCTGACGAAACTGGTGAAATAACCTTGGTCCAATTATTCACACAAAGAGCAATTGTTGCCCATTCAGAGGAGCCACTGGGCCAGGTATGTTCACATAACACCAAACAGGATTCATGTCTGTGCGAATGAGCATGTACGGTATAGCTTGGCACGGCTCAGCCATGTTTGGCACAGGAGACAATCGGTTAAAAGAGACAGAGCAGAATGACGCAGGTGGGCACTAAGTCCCCCGCTATGTTTGTTGGGTATAGTTGGGTATAGACGACCGTGTGCTGTAACACCCGGTGCTGTAACACAGCTCGATTTTCGATTATCTGTGCAGCTGATGAATTTCTGTTCTGACGTAAAATAACAACAATATTAGCACTTTTCAAAACACAATTAGAACATATTGGACTCACTTCAATTTTGGTATGATGATAGCACTAAATGAAAAGTTAGGGAGTCATAGTAAATTAAATGGTTTATTCAATAAATATACAAATATTTGTAACAGACATCATGGTAAACCCGCCAATAAATTTCACTATGCCTTATTACTCTCATTGACGTGTAAGAGGAATATTTTGGGGATTCATCCTCTGGAGACCACAAATAATATTTGGACAGCTAGTGTTGCTAAATTCATTG
The DNA here is from genome assembly GCA_033026295.1 of Channa striata. Lineage (NCBI taxonomy): Eukaryota > Metazoa > Chordata > Actinopteri > Anabantiformes > Channidae > Channa > Channa striata. The sequence goes on along the minus strand of CM065175.1, from coordinate 17,293,864 downwards.
TAACTGAAATAAGCAGCAGCTTTCATACCCAAAAAGATGTTTTGCCTTTTTGCAGGTACAAATTACTTACAATTATTATCACCAAGTAAGTGTTTTCGAGAGCTTGAACACCAGCCCGCCCTGTTCAAACCAAAGAGTATTATCGAGATCCTGTGTAAATGCATTTTGCTTTTACTTTCTCTTAATAATCATTGGTTAAAAACACTTTCAAAGTCAAAATAAAAAAAAGCTCTTTCCTATTTTTCAATTTTTTTCCCGGCTGTGCATAATTAAAACGGTAGAGCCATGGTACAAACGTGCATTGAGCTTCAACCAACTGCTGTGTGGAGGGGCCCAAATCTCTACACAAGAGAGACGCAAGACTGGGTAAGAATACAGGACATTGTCAGAGGCCTCTACCAGTTCAGTTGATACTGTGCATATTCCCACACAAATTTGCATTTAATCAAATTACCACATAACAAATAAGCTGAATTAGGGGAGTATAGAGCCCCTGGGCACCAGGCATTAGGGGCCTCTCTGCGATAACAGTTCCTAAATATTATCTGTACCTTATGTAAAACTTATGATTTACTTGACATGCAAAATCTAAATATGGACACCATATGTCCGTATGGGAATTCTAATTTGTTAAAAGGAATTGCTCAACATGTGCATTTGCTTTCTGTTCATTTTGTAAGGGGATATTTGCTGTAGCTTTATATTTAATGGACATGCACTGTCTGGCCAAAAAAGAAAAAAGTTTTACACACTAATGTTTTGTTGGACGGTTTTCATCTTTGATTATTGAACGAATTCACTGTGTCATCGTTTCAATGAGGTTTTGTGATGATGGAAAAAACTTGGTCATTCAATATATTTAGGTAGTCAGCTACTCATTGCATCAGTTAGGGCTGAATAACTTGTTGCAAGCTGGGACATATTAATCACAGCAGTAATTATCCAGTCAAAGGCTTTTAGTTTGCTTATCAAAGTGAATCTCAGCCAGAGGGAGAGTTAGCACATTTCCTGCAATGTCAGACTGGTTCTTTTTTTATTGATAAAGCTCTCAGTATTAGTTACAGCCATTTTAAAATAGGCTGTCTTCTAATATAGCTATCTGGAATGTCTTAATGGTCCAGAACTTTATTTTTAATAATCAGGACACGTCACGAAGATGCATGAAGTATTCTGTTACGTGTGAGTACACACACTCACTCACAAAAACACACATACACGTACAAACTAACTGTCTGTCAGACATATTTAACTGCAAAGATGTCGAAAATAAAAAATGAAATACACAGAAACAGCTACGACAGAGTTGTATTTCACAATATAACCCCCGGCAACATTTCAAACACAAGCCACGTGTATGTCAAAGATTTGGCCACGCACTCAAGCCCCCTTCCCTCCTTTAGCCTCGTATGAACTGACCACTGCGTCTGTCCTTCCTGCAACCAGGTTTAAGTTACCCTACAAAGGCAGGAATCTTGAAAACAAGCTCAGGTCAAAGTCTGAGGTCAGTTCCTTCTCCTCTTACTCCCCAAGGCATCACTGCTTTCTGCAGAGCATGCTGATCCGAGGTAAGGCAATGAATGTTAACACAGCGAGCACTGGACGTACTACGTGTGCAGTAGATTGTGTAGGACTTTCTGAGTGAACACAGAATAGTGTAGTAGGAGAAGAAGGAATTCGAATTATTTTGAAATAGTTGATCGACTCTTTAACTTATATGAACTTTCTGCAGCAACAGTTTCTTTGATAACATTTCATACATGTCTTATTTTCCAATAAGTATTCCATCATTTGGATTTCTCCAAACATTCAAAATGTATTTTTTTTGTTGTACAAGTTAAAGCAAATCAGCTATTGCAGCTATCAGTTGTCGATTTTGATATTGCTCTAGGTTTACTATGCGTCTCACCCACTGCTTTTCTCTCAGTTTGTCTTTCATTACTTTGAGATCTTTTTTTTCTGCCTTGGCTCTTATGCGCCCGCATTAGTTTGAAAAATTCAAGCAGACAAGAGTATGAGATATGTGAGCATGGGCGTCTTCCACATGGGCTGGAACCAAGTCATGGAAGCAAATTCAAAAGTGATTCTTTCCTTTCTGCACTCATTCTCCTGAAAAATGTCATGTACAGTGAGCTATTTGGGCCGGGGGCACTGTAAATATTTGTAACTTCACCCAGAGCTTGGTTCACTCTCCTTGCTTACTAAAGTGGCCTGAGAGTCAACATGACCTCTGACGGTCTCCTGAACCTATAAACTCTTCCCTCCTGAGAGCAATTCAACAGGTTGGCTAGAACAATAAACCAAATGCCTCTTCACACACACACACGCACACACTCGTGGTTGTAGAACGACCATCTTACTCTGGCCTCTGTCTGCTCCCACTTCTCTCTAGGTATCCAGCTCTGATGAGAACGAGACAGGAAATCAGGTCAGCAGTGTGTTAAGCATAGCAAACATAGTTGGAAGCAGACTGAGGCCCGGCTGAGACTGTGCACCACTGTGCCGAGGTATGAGTTATCTGTTTGTCTTTGACAGTGCGTCTTCGCCCGCCTGGCACAGCGTGGGTATGTGTGTTTGCAAGAGCATCCATTACTTCTAAATTAATTTAAAGCCAAGTGCAAGCACACGTTCAAATGAAAGGAACCGCACACCGGCGGATTAGAGTGGAGACTGGCTGACGGGTTAAGAGAAGAGAGAGCAGCCAGATCAAATAAGGAGCAACATACCCAGAAAGTCTTTTTGGAGAGCTGGGACGGCGCTGAGGAAGACTTGAAGAGTGAGAGAGAGAGGAAATAAAGATGGGAGAGCGAGTTGCTGAGAGAGAATAAGAGCCGAGCCTTGTGAGGCCAAGCGGCGAGGGTGGGCTGAGGTTTTGGGCTAGAAGTAGAAAGCTTTCTGAAAACGTGTTCCTCTGTCTTACATTTACAGGAAAGATTTTTTTTCTTTTGATTGTTGCTCGGCAAAGCACACGAAAACAAACAAATCTTCCCCGCTCATGTGTTTTTACTGTTTGAGTGCAACAGTGCTGTCATATATTTACATGACAAACATCTAACCCTGGCTCACCTGTTTAACAGAGTAAACAGTCCACATGATCTATGATATTCCCTCAGGTGGTCATTTACAAGCTGCTGTCCAAACATTACTGACTTACACACGAACAAAGTCAAAGTAAATTGGCGGGAGAGGGACTGAACAGTTACTCCAGGCATGTTACAGAATCCAAATCAGAGCGTGTGTTGAACAGAGGTCACTCGAGGGTCTCGATGACTGGGTCCCTGTCACTCTTTGGCTTTAAGCCTCACACCTCCTGTTATTGTTTTTAGTGGCTTCACTTTCTGAGGCTGCACTGGCAGTAATCACATTTCTCTCTCTGCTCACATAATCTTTTATTCCTTAAACCTACTCTAAGACACACAAACATGAACACAAGCACGAACATGGGGAACACACACACTCGCACAGAGGGGTTATTTATAACAGGGTGGAAGGGAAAGGCAGCCGGGCCTCACTGGGCTATTTTGGGAGGTTCAGCTTTCAATCAGTCAGGCTGACAGCTTCTCTGTGATACGAGGAGAACAATACAGAGCAGCCTGTTTATCTTCCTCCAGCCAGCCTGCGAGGCTCTGCCTCCCTGCCTGGGTCACCATCACCCTGCCTCCCTCCAGGAAATCTCCATTTTCAAGACAATAGTGATCGCAAAATATGTCACTTTAACACCCTTTCTCACTTTCTGTAACCAAATTTCTGTTGTCACTGTAATTTTTGCTATGCAGTTAGGTCTGCAGTTAGGTATTTCTTTCTATAATGTTAATAAATAATCACAAACATTTAATGGTTGCAGCCCCTAAAATATAAGGAGTGAATATGTTGAATTCTAAACTTTTGGGCAAACAAAACAAGACAATTTAGACACCTTGGAGACCACGAAATCAAACAAATTCAAACTAGTGCAAAATGTCTGTATGTCTGTAGCCCAAACCAGGAGAATATAATTAACATTGAAAATAACTATTAGTTGCAGTCCTTATCTAATAACCCATCAGCCACTTAAATGAATAAGAGAAAAGCTAAACTAAATGTGTTCTTAGCAGTAAAAAGCTCATATATGCTGATTAAGAAGAGTTTTCTAGGGCCTTTAGCTTTTAATTGATGGACAGATCTTTGTTTTCCCACGGGAACTTTGCTATTGCTCACGTTTTCCATCTATGCCTTTCTGAATGAATTCTCTTTATGGACTCACTATAAACTCAAGTACAAGTGAGAAAGACATTTTTTTGACTGTCCCAAATATTTTTGGGGTATAAAAAATAATCTAAAAATAATCTCTTATGAACTCTGTGTGACACCACTTAGATGAAGGATACACACACAAAGGATTGTGGGTGTACGCAAAGCAAAGATAGAGGGATAGAAGATGGAAGTGCAATGGGGATGTGAAGCGGGTGAAGTTGGCTGATACTGTTATCTGTTAAAGATTTCAGGAGTGTTCACTGGAGCTAATGGTGTGTGTCATCACTACGCAACTACTGTGCAATGTTGGCTGGTAAGTGTGGTCCAAGATGTGTTTTATCTCCAGATTCTGTGCAAAGCCCTTTAGCAGGAGGAGAGTAATAGTTTACAAAAGGAAAACTATAAACACAAAATGATATTCACTTATAATGCAACTTTTTTCAGGATTTATTTATTAATCACCACTGTCCTGTGTAGAAAATGTAAAATAAATCAAAATGTTTGTCCAGGTTACTGGGATAACACCATTAAATGTCACTGTTAAACCCAACCAACAGTGGAAAAACCCAAATATTTTCAGTTAAATACAGAAAAACAGCTACTACACATTACTTGTGTGGATACATGTAAAACTATGTGGCTCATTTCCAAGACAATGAGCCTTCAAAAAGGAAATCTCTTTACTATCATTGTAATGAAGTAGTAACATCCCAGATGTCAAAACATTGCTACATGTAATAAAATGCCTTCTGACATTCTTCATAAAACAATCACCTTTATTCTCCTTAGGAGGCATTAGTGAGATTCCATAACAGCCGCATTTGTACAGTTCCATTCTTCCAGTCAAGTTAAAATGCGCTATTAAACCCACAGGTTTGATTTAGTTTCAGTCTAATCTGGAATTGACAGACATTTCGATGCGAAGTGACCAGAGTCCAGTGAACTGCAGGAGTTTGATCACGAACCTGCCTCACCTTTTCTTTCAGCTAATGAATTATCTGCGGAAACACTGAACACACAACCCACTCCACCTGTTTCATAATCAGCTTTGACAGGGCGGCAGCTTTTGTCCAGTCGACTCCGTTTATTGTGTCTGCTCAGACACCTCCCTCACTCCTCGCCCTCTGTGTCACTGTTGTGACTGATGTCGTTTCCATGCTGCTGCCCTCTCTCAATTAAAAAGGAAAAACGTCCAATCCTTTTGACCTTTACCTTGACTCGGCTGTTTCTACTAAACACACATGAAAACACACAGCCCTGACACTGCTGCTCCCTTTCCTATTTTAGTCAAATCCCCCTGCGTATCCCCCTCTTCTTGCAGTGTATGCTTGGTTTTATATTCACAAATCATGACACAGACTTACGTAAGTGGGGGAGTTTGCATGTTTAATGGCTTTTAGTGAACAAGTTACACCTGTAGCTGGGTAATGTTGACATTAGCCTCATCATTTTCTTAAAATAACCACAAATCTGTTAGGGATACAGTTTTATCAGCAAATGCCACTGACAGACAAATTAAAGAGTGTGGATAAAGGACAGATTTGTTATATCCAGCACTTTTATTACAAAAGTATAAACTCAAAGTTGCAAAACAAACATTAATTACATCAGTTACTCATTATTTCCTAAACTGTTTCCATCAGAACTCATCTAGGTTGCTCCTGGAGTCTCGTAGCTGTGTGAGGGATACCAGCACCTCCTCAGTTGACCTCCTTCCCAGCTGTTTACCCCCTCTGCTCCTCACATTCACTGTCCCACTTTCTGTTTCCTTATCTCCCACCACTAGAGGAAAAAAATTATTAAAATAAAGTTGTGTATACATGTGAATGACAAATGCAAAAAAATCTTTAGACTATGACATACTCTCAGTTTTCACTCTTAGTTTGTCTTTACCAAATATGTAGTTATACTGGGCCAGCTGAGCAGAGCGAATCTTTTTATTTAAGGTTGTTCCCTGATCCTCATTCAAATCAGTCATGAAGCCAGCTTCACAGAACTGCTGGACAACCTTAAAAGAAGAGAGAGGTGCCTCTTTTAAGATTATATCTGCAATCTGCTTCCAGCTTTTCGCAAACAAATGAATAATTACAAAAACACTGCCTAAGTACCTGTTTGGCATATGACTCACTGTTGCCCCCCACAGGAATGACCATGATCTGCGCTGGCGACAACCACAGAGGCCTGGAGGAGGCGAAGCGACAGGGATGATGAGGTACAGCTTACAGCAACCATATAACAGCAGTTAAATGCAGCTGACTTCATTCAATTATCAACATTTTCTCACCATTTCCCTCCAAAGTTTTCAGCTAGTATTGCAATCATTCTCTCCAACGATCCAAGTACTGCTCTGTGGATCATCACTGGTCTGTGCAACTGTCCGTCCTTACTGAAAAAAGGGTTAAACTACTTTTTAGGCCACAAATAATTAAGCAGGACTGATCTATAGCGATATTGTTTTTCTTATGAATTTTGTACCTCTCTATCATTTTACACAAAATGGCTTTTCAAAAGCGTTTCAAAAAACAAAAAGTTAAAACAAAAAAACAACAACATATGCCTACATGAAAAACAGCACATTAACATTGAAACATAAAGTGATTTTCTCTTTAGCTATCAACCATAGCTTGGGAAAAAAAGCATGCACAAACTGCTATTGTGTCTCGTCTGAAATGAAATGTTTAAAAAATTTTAAAGTTAATACTGACAAATCTTTCCTGATCAAATCAGGTTCCTATGAAATTAGCATTGTGGTTTTTAAACCTGAGTAATTCTGCAAGAAATTACAGGACAGAACAGGCACATGCTATTGAGATAAAGGAATGTTTATGACAGACTCACCCAACATACTGAAGGTTAAATCTAATAGGCAGCTGGAAGTCCAACTGGATTGTGGCACACTGGTGTTGTCTGCCAATTGCATCTTTGATCTGGATGTCAATCTGTAATGAAGCATTTAGGAGTGTGTTAATATCAGGCCTCTCTTTTTTTTCCAGCCAAGAACAACAAGTCCAAGTTCAGAGCTCAGATACGCTGCTGGGACAAACAGCATTTCTGTGATCGGTAGTAGTTACAAATGGGTTTCCAAGAGAAGCTGATTTAGCCATTTGTGGCTAACACACCCTAGCTAGATGGTTTTATGGAATGTTTGTTTCATGGAGCCTGTTCGTGTGTGTCTAACCCCACCCTGACTTGACCTACCTCCACTCGCTTTGCCTCCACACGAGCTTGGTCATAAAATGTTTGCCTGAAGCTGACTTCCTCTTGATGTGTATTGACTTCTTGCACACTCACAAATGTTAAATAAAAATAACCTCAAAGAAAACCAAAGTCACTCTCAAGTTAAACAATTTCCAATTTTAAACAATAATGACCGGAGCTAAACTTTTAAACAACCATATTTTCAAGATTTTCTAGTGGTCTAGGCAAGTGCAAACTGCATCATTCAGACCTCAAAACCAGAAGAAAAAGAAAGTGTGATATAACACCAATAAACAGATCTTACAAAAAGTCAGCCAAGAAAGGGTAGAAAATAAAACCAGGAAGGAAATGAAACACAATTTTAAGAGACTAAACAAAAGACTCTTTCCATCTAATGGTCAATGAGGTAGAGTTTAAAATAGTTGAACTACATGCAGTTTATCTTTTAGCATAAAGGTCAACACTGAAATGTAATGAGTGGAAGACCAATTATGTTTTGTCTGCAGGTTCTGTGATTAACAGTTTACTTTCTTGTGTCCTGCTTACACTGACCTTTGGTCCATAGAAAGCTCCGTCTCCTGGGTTCACGTCCCAAAGCTCGCCAAACTGCTGCAGACTCCGCTCTAACTGCTGCTCAAAAACAGAAACAGAACACAGTAAGTAAGAAGGTGCAGCAAGCACAATATTATACTTAATCTTTAATTCCACTCTGAATCTTCTTCCAACTGAATCAACATAAATTGCTGCTGTGTCCATGTAAAAAGTTATTCATGGAGCCTTAGAGTTACAGATCTACCCAGCAGCTCAACACTCCAAAACTCTCCTTTGGAAAGTACCACTTGCATAACTGACTGATTATTTAGATAACAACAAATGTGGTTATTTGGTCTGGAGAACATTGTCATTAACTGGGTCCAGCTTGTAGAGCGTACACACTTGAATAGCTGACCCTGTCAAGGCCTTAGTGATTTGGGCATGTTACAGAATTATAAAATGTTTGTGAATGTGTGTGTGTTTACCTGCTCAGCGTTATCCCACTGCTCAGGCTCCCCTAGGCACGGTGTGGGGCGTGTAGACAGGAGGCAGTGGAAGGAAAACCCAAACACTTGATACACTCTCTTCACAAAGTCCAAACATGCCACAATCTCTTCTTCCAGCTGGAAACCAAAATGAAAAGTCAAGATATGGGTAAAGGAGGACATAAAATAAAAATTATGAACTGGACACAGCTGGCAGACTAAGACAGAAACTAAGAGGGTTAAATTAAAAAACAAATTTGCCTGTGATTTTACCATAAAGCTTCAGAGTTTCAATTTACATCTATAGAGGTAAACATGGTGATGACTAACATGTGACTTTCTGTGAATTAATGCAAACAAAAGGTCACCAGCAGAGTCAAGGACTCAATGAAGAAGATTATAGTTACACAAACTGTGTAACCACAGAGATGCACATATAGAGGTGCAATTTTAAAAGAGGACAAAGACCTTCATTCATCCAGGCTGAGGCTTCCTAGAATCTCCCAGGAGGTATTCGTACAGCCCATCTAATCTTAGCTATAAGGTCCCACGTGTGTCCTATTGGCAGTTTGAACCACACAGTATTGTAGCAAGCAGTGGTCTTACAAAATGTATGCGTTATTTGTACCTGCTCAGGTGTGCAGAAGATGTGAGCATCGTCCTGGCAGAATCTGCGTACACGAGTGAGGCCTCCCAGTGCTCCAGACAGTTCATTACGATGCAGCGCCCCAAAGTCGGCCCATCGCAGAGGAAGCTCCCGCCATGAACGAACACGCTGCTCATACATGAGACTAAATACAACAAGGCAAAGTCAGACACCGCAAAAAAAAAAAAACTGTCAGCACAGAAATATGTGTATGTCTGTGAGAAATCACCAGTGTGCAGGACAGTTCATGGGTTTGAGAGCGTAGGTTTGTGAGCCCTCCGACGTCACAGTGAACATGTTTTTGCTGTAATGCTCCCAGTGTCCGAGCGCTCCCATAATGCAGTGCTGTACAGAGTTGGGGTCACAACCTCAGTGAAGCCTCGCTGTCGATATTCACTCTATAGGAAAAGAAAGAAGTCTGTGACAACTCAGTATTAATTGAAGACCAACAACAGCAAGATCCTGACAAGTGACATGAATGTTTACATCCTCAGGATACAATCAACGCAGCACATGTACATGTTTGTCTGTATGAAACACTGATTATCTTTAGGCATTACATAATTATCAAATAGGGTAAACACTGAAGAAGAAATTATAATATAAGCAGCATTTTCCATTACACAGAAACTAAGCTCATAGTTGGGGTATGTATAATTAAATTAGGACATGTGGGGTAGTTTTAGTTGCATAACCAGTGCTGAACAGGGTTATCAAGTTTCAGATCATTAATCATGGTTGCTGCAGAGTTAAAACTATGACAGCTATGAATGTCTTCAGTCTTTACTTATGCTCTAATCTGTTGCATATACATGACAACATGAATGGAATTTATAGACGCTGAAACCCATATATAGCATACATGAATGGTAGCACGTGTGAAGTTGCTCTTATATAGAATTTAAGTCTACAGTTCACCTTAATAAAGTCAGTGAGAGTGTTGTAGATATGGGCTCCTTTAGGTAGAAAGAAGCAACTGCCTGGACTGACATCATTGAAAAAGAACAGCTCCTGGTCCTGTGAGAAAACACGTACACATGGTATTTATGAGCAGAACATGCTTCTTTCAACATCTCTCAAAGTTTCTCTCCTGCTTTAGATTTCATCTTACAGTCCCAATGCGTCTGTGGTCTCTCCTCCTTGCTTCTTCCTGCTCCCTCTCCCATTCCTCTTTGTCCTTCTCCCCTGGAAAGGCAACACCTAACAGACGCATGCAACCCAACAACTCTGTGTGATTGGGCAGTGTTGCAGGCGACAGCTGGCATGACACAGAAAGGGAGAGAAAACAGCGAGTGAACAAAGAGGTGGAAAAAGAGATTGAGAGTCAGCCAAAGAAGGAAGGGTGACCCAATGAGAGCAACAGCATGTATGAGGTACAGTAGCAGGTTCACAGGAGCCAAAAACAGGAAACTGACAAACCCAGCATCATACAGATGATATTTCCAGCATGGCTACAATGAGGGCCCCTAGTGAAATCGAAGTATGGAAACTCCTCCCTCTCCTTGGATCAAGGGAAATTCCATTTGCCCAGCATGTGTCCCAAAGGATGCACCATGCCAATTAGGTCCAAGTACAACATATTTTTAACAATTCAATAACCAAACTTCCAATGATATGCGTCAAACATTTTTTATACTAAATAGACGAAAAGAAACAAAACCTGAAAATATTAAACTTTGTTTGGCTTTTAAGGGACAGGCTATAATTTTTAACGTAATGCACATAAAACATTAGAGGAAAGAAGAGAAATCCGAAATAAAATCACAAAGAGGAGAGCAGAGAACAAAATATACAACACACCTGAAGCATTTTGAAAACCTTGAGGAGCCCTGTGTGAGGGAGGAGGGGGTCTTTACAGACCCCTACACTGTCACCACACCTGAGTGTCACAGAAAGGAGGAAACAAGTGAATTTCTGTAGGTTTATAAGGCATTGGCGGACCTGGTGCTATATATGTGTATTAAAACATGCCTGTATACTGTGACAGAAGGGCCACTCATCTGCTCCTCAACAAGCTGCAGCCTCAGATTACAGTTCTGTAAGAAATAAACCCCCAAAACAAAAAAAATTATTAATTAATATACAAACAGTTAAGTGTGGTCAGCATGGCAAAGGGAAGGGACCTGGCAGTACGTGAACAGTATTCACCATAAACACTAACTACGTGTAGACACTGAGTAGCTGAATTATTGCTTGCAGTCTGTTTTGCTCAGTTCAGCAAACGTAGATTTTTTTTGCAACAGACACTCGTATGAGTCATTTTGAAGCACAGGTGCGCCCGACAGCATTAATGATGACACAGCTATATTCAAAAGTTAAAGTCAAGCATGACAGTGTGACTGAACATGAGGGACAATACCAGGACCCTGACACTGAAGATACAAAATGGATTTTTTAGATTCTAATTTTTACACCAGTGATTTAAACATGGGGACATGTAAATGTCTATCAGGAAATAGCTTTTTGTGCATACAGCCTGCAGGAATAATTCACTAGGTAGGAAGTGAGTGATCATTATTGTTTCGTTACACCTGAATTTTTTGAAACCAAGTGTGGTACTAACCTGGAATAGCTCTCGTACTTCTTCTGTATTCAGCTCCAATCTGGACAGAGGAAGTTTGAGAGCTGCTGCCTCCTTACATCTTTTTTCTACATCATTCAGTGACAAGGTGCTGGGAGTAAAGACACATTCAGTTAAAACTTCCAAAACATTCTGTGACAATAAATAAATAAATAAATTAGTTCTATGAAAGAAGTATTATTATAAATCAATAAAAGATTTTTTTATGTAGCACCTTTTGTACAGATGAATGCAGATCATGACATTGATAAAAAAGGCATATCAAAAAGACAATAAAACATTAAACAAATCAATAACATTCAAACCAGTGATAATAATGCATTTATAATGTTCTCAGTTTTGTGTAGCATCTATTGTTATATCATATAGTTTTACATTATATTTTGCTGCTTTAAAGTTCCACCAAGGACCCAACATTCCTATACAGCTTAAGCTGCAGCGGAGAATAATTTATTAAGATGTGGTAATATTGCTGAGTCAACACAAAGAAAAAATATTATGTTTACATATAGTACATCCCCAGTTAACCTTACAAAATGAGAAGACCTACTGTTCACTGGCTCTACAATGGTAAAGTAGGGATATGCTAAATTTTCAGCTGAGTAATTAAAACTATTTGGAAATGCTTTACATTAAAGTGAAGATGTGCTTCAATCCCTGTTGAAGTGCAGTTTTAGAAAATAGTTCAAGAGATCACCAAAAACTTTAGTGCAACAAGTGCAATCTCTTGGAAATAGCTGATCCACTATTGTAATCTGAATGACTGAAACACTAATAAAGTGATAAAGTAATGACCTATAATTCTTTGCATTCCATAAATCTTTACATGTGTAGCTCACCTGTTGTCCAGTAGATGGTCACAGTAAAGCCCGAGCTCTGACGCTCCTTCTCTGCACACCTTAGCACCAAATGCCCCCTCCAACACTCCAACAAGGACGCATGCTCCTGTCCTCCACGCTGCCTATAATAATGTGGATAAGACAGAGCAGGTGAGGTGTGGTTGTCAAGGGGTGATGTTAAGTGGCTTACTGACCTGGAAATGTGAGAAGCAGCCACAGTAACAATTATTGAATTTTTGCAAATGCTAAGAAAATTACTCTGACAACCGACAATTACAAAATATGTTGAACAATATTTCTATAACTTAAAACTAAAGGCATATAGTTATGTGCACATTTATTATAAGTCTGGTATAGGCTACTTATTTTTTTGCTAAAGTTATATTTTAGGTTTGGTCAATCCAACCACATAAAATGTTTATCCTAATATTAGAATCCACCATAAAAAAATAGAACATGAGCGCAAAGGCCTTTTTAAAAATAAAAAGTACCTGTTTTCCCTCGAGTGTATCAAAACCCAGAAGTTGTAGTTCACAGTCAGCTTCTAGGGGTCGTCCAAGCTCCCACAGCTCCCCATTGACCTTACTCACCAAGGCTCCCTTCGCCCTGTCATAACACAAGCACTGACACTGCTTAATCAATATTATAACACAAACCCAATTAAAGACGACTTTTTGTGTTTTATGTTGTATTTACCGGACACTGTGAGCAACAAACAGAGGCGTAGTCACACCAGCTGTTCCTTTTACTGTTCGGCCATCAGCCAATCGGATACTGAGGGGCTTTTCCAAAATTTCAATCCCCTTCTTGTTGCATTTTTTTTCCCACAGGGATTCGAAGACTTGCAGTCGCTCAGATACAGCGTTGGACACCTGCAGGTAAACAGTCAACATAAGTAAAACAGTCAAAAGAAGAGAAAAGGTAAAAAGTCATGTGAAGTCTGAAAGTGGGGACAGCAAGAGTCAGAAGAGAGCAGCATTATTATGCACATGTGCACAACTGCTGGGTGTAACACTACTAATAACACTAATTGATATATTATATATAAATTTTAAAGTTTTTGGCTTGAAGATTTATACGTGTTCTTTTCCCTAGACTGGATTATTTCAACTAGGTTTACCTTAAGCTGGTAATCCTAGTGAATACTGAGAGAAAAAAAAAAAGATTGATAGTCTATCAATTTCCCTTGGCTTAATGGATGCATTATGGTAAACTAATTACAGTTGTATTTTATGAATAAAAAAACTAGGTATATATAAATGCCAACTTTCATTCATGTTTACAAAGACAAATGACAGAGCAGGAGGTTAAAGGTAAGTCATCAGACTGCCTCTAACCACTATTTCATGATAAATTGATTACTTATAAGATTTGTCTTCTAAAGACTTTTTCCCAGAGCTTAAAAGGACATATTTTATTTTATGTATCACTAGAAGACAACCCAATTACAACCCATGTAATTAACAATAAACTATTTCAGAGAAAAGGAACAGAACCTTGTATTTCAAGAGATGGAAGCTGAAATATTTTTTTTTTGCCTGGAAAGCAAATTAAATCAAAATGATTACAGATTTGACTTCTGTCCACGTACTAATTGTTTCACCTGTACAGTGGAACTTAGCCCAAACAGTCTCTATCCAAAGATCAAATGTCACACCACGTCCAATATTGCTGTAGAGCGACATTAAAGATATAGATAATTTAATGTTTAACCGTACAGGTCTGTAAGACAATCTGTAAGTTCCCCACTGTGAACACACAACAGCATCAGCAGCGGCCCTGACCCTCCTGTCCTGGAGGCTAATGTTAGCTCGGTTAACACACTAGCACACCTTGCTGTACTTCCTGTGGGCGTGAAGAACCGCGCGAAATGTCCGAGCTGCCGTGGAGCAGACGGCCAGTCCGAACACCGGTGTCACCGCCATCCTACACACACCTGCCTACACACACCTGCCTGCACACGCGTTCACTTCCGAACGCCGCGCGTAACTGACCCTCTGCCTGTACGCGGCCATAGTGGCGGAAGTACACATTAGGACAGCGGCGGTGACGTCATGTGAGGGAACGTGGGACGCACAGTTGCGTGCACGTCCCCGAGAGTCAAGCTCGGAGCGCGCCTCCTTAGAAGAACGAAGCATGTGCAGTTATTAAGAAGGCTGTAAAAAAAAAAAAAAAAAAAAAACACCTGTAAGCATGCCCAGTCAGGGCGAAAATATGAAAATATGCTCACACGTTAACGACACAGCGCACACTTGGCGTTAGAAGAGGAACAACACAAGCCCGTCCAGAATGACAGCCCAGATAAACCTGACACCGACCTGCGAAAGAGTCGCAGAGCGTCATAACGGACTTTCAGGCCCGGAGGGTTAGTTCGCGCAGGCCCGGTGTGAACATCAGAGGATGTCCGTGATTTTCCCCTGTCCACAAAACAACTTTCCTGTAGCTGCAGTTCGAGCAACAAAGGCCAATCCCGAGGAAACTCTAAAGACCCAAAGCAAACACACCTGAGCAGCAGCCACTGAGTAAGAATTAAACAAATGCCTGGGATGAAACCTACAGATATGTTTCTAGCTTATGTGTTTTCTAAATGGGGGACGTCAGTTGTTTCCACATTTATTACAAAAAATAAAAATAAGGAACAGTAGTTTATGATGGAGACTTGATGCCTTCCACTAAAAACCTTAGGCTACGGTACCACTGATCGGCCGCTTGAGGGACCTGCGGGACTGGAGAGAGAGAGGGAGAGGGAGAGGGAGAGAGAGAGGCCACGTGGTAGCACAAGAGGCACAATGTGCGTGGTCATAAATGTAAAAATCGAATTAGGTAAATAAACGCCCAGCATGAGAATTCAAAAAGTTAAATCACTTAAAGCTGTAATTTGCGAAATCACTCAACTGGAAACATCTAAACCATTTTTTCCTGTTGGTGAATCAGTTTCTAACAATCAACCTGTATGAAATATTTGCTACCATCATATAAATGCGCAGACAAGGGGAGAATTTGTAGTTTTGTTCAAGGACAGTGACACATGTGTGCATATATATTCAGTGTTAAACAGCTGAACTGTCAAATTAAATGCTAAGCACATTGAAAGTGTCACACTGTACAATATAAAAAAAGAATACTGCAAATTAATTAAACTAAATGCCCTGTGTAGGTGAGAGACTAGTGCAACATATTTGCTATTAATTAACCCAACCTTACATGACTCTATAATTTGTAAAACTATTTTGTTAAATTGTAGTTATCCTGGACTAAATGCTTAACACAAATGAAAAACCTCCTCCTATTAGGTTAGCACAGACTACTTACAGTGGTGCAACATTAAGACATGTATTAAATTTGTAAGTAAGAAAATTGATGCAAGTCACTCCATAAAAGCACTAGCAAAAATGACTGTGATATGCTCTATAAATAAATGTATGCTTTTTTTTCACTGTGACAAATAACTGCTGCGGAATGTGTGCATGTTGAACACACCAGAAAGGATTGGACACCCAAACATCGGTGATGTAGCATCATTGATGAGAACAGCAGTCAAAGCAAATAAACTTATCAATATACAAAAAACATCAGCTTTGTCACATCTTCAGTCACTTTCAAACTCAATTTGTCAAACAAAGCTGTCTTGAGGTCAAGATAAAATAAAGAAATGTAATTTACAGAGACAAAATGTTAAAACTTAGTAGTTGCTTAGTGAGCATTGAAATTTTTTATAACTTAGCTTTCTATGAACACACCAAACTGGTGTAGGGAGGGAATTATTAGCTGTTTGAAGGTGATTTTGCAGAGACAAGACACTTTATAGACTAGTATAACATTCAGTAAAACATCAGGACCGAGTATGTGCTGACAATGTAGTGACAAATAAGCTTTTTGATACATTTTACAATGAATTAATTCACCAGCTTTAAGCAGTAATGTTTTTAGATGTCTTACTTTCAGCTCAACTTGTAAATTAGCGTAGGGGAAAACACATTTATCAGAAAAACACAAGAAATATGAGGTTTGGCAGAAACAGCCTGCACCTCTCACATGTGGACATCCTACATCTCTGCCAAATATAAATAATTACTGCTTGGGTTGACCCTTTTTATTATTTTTTTATCCCCTGATGTGTGAAGAGGTGCAGAAGTGTTTCTGGACAATATCGAGTAAGAACAGGGTTTCAAGGGTGAAAGCATGAAATTAGCAAAGGAATAAAGCAAGGCGCCAAAACAACTGGGATATTTAAAAAAAAAAAACATTTTCAAAATAATAATTTTACAGCTCAAAAATATCTTGCCCCTGACAATTCGTTGGTTGTGCTGCAAAAGAAAAATTCTATATAGTAGAAAAATACAGCGCAGGGAAAAAAGGCGTTAAATGTTACTGAAATATGAAAATGGCAGCAGTAGAATAGGTAAATGAAAACAATTTCTTTAAAAACAGACAGAAAATACATTTGAACAGCGCAAATAAATTAAAAATGCGCAATTCAAGTGATAGTGACCAAATAAAATATCTCTGCGCCCCCCCCCAGGTGGCTTGAAACTCGGGATTTTATTTAAGTCAGTACATGTTGAAGCCTAGCAAGTCTGGTTCTAAACTGAAATGCCAACCCCCCACCACACCTGCATCCCCTACTAAGTAACTTCATGACTCAGTCTAACACGAAGCAGAAAGTAAAAATTACATAATTTTCTTCACTCTCCTCTTCTGCATGGGGCTTTCAAAGGGAGGACAGAAAGGTGCGACAGATACTGCAGAGAAACTCTTCCGGCGCTAAAGCTTATTTGAAGGCCTCAAAACGCAGTAAAGACAGGTGTGTGAGTGACAATCAGTGTCCCCATTAACAGACACACAAGCTTGAAGAGAAAAAGCTGTATCATCTCGGTTTTATATTTACAAGCTTAGAAATATACAGTGGGAGGGACAGGAGGAAGAAGACTGAGCAAGAGAAGGCAATTATTTACAGCAGGTTCTCCGAAATATGAACAAGTGTTAACATCTGCTGCAACACAAATCTCACCACTTCAAATGAAAAATACCATATTAGGACATTCAGCAAACATTCATACACTCATTGAAGAAGAGATTTTTTGGAACCTATTTGATTTTAAAGTTCAAACCTTTTTAAAAGGAATCGTTTGGCATTTTTGGATAATATGGTAATTAGGTTTCATGCTGAGGGTTAGAGTTGGACATATCTGGAACTGTGGAACAGGAGACAACTTCATATGAATACTGGAAAAACTTAAAAAAGTAAGCGAGCCTGGTTTTGTCCCAGAGAAAACAGTAAACATGCCTTCTGTTTCCTGGAGTCATATTAGTGGAATGAGACTTTTAAGACTGGCACAAAATACCCAATTAAGCCACTGCTTGCAATATTTATACTCATGTGCATGTTGTTGTTTGTTTTTTTTAATTGATCGACAGAGCCAAGATAGCCTTTAAGCTTTATGCTAATCTTGCAGCAGCTGCGGCTTCATATTGATATGTTCCTGTGACCCTCAGCAGGAATGCAAATCTGGTTATTTTTCAATATGTAGAACTATTGCTTGTGGTTTCTTTTCTTCCGTATGTCCCTACCTTTCTATTTAACTCTCATGCTCTCTCTCAGGTAAAGTTAGCCAACAATCACACAGAAAGGCAAACTATCAATTTAGGTTTAGTTTATATTCTGCTTGAACTATCAGTGTTCTTCCTATGGTTATGTCACTCCTGCATCAGAAGTATAAAAACTTGTATCTACTCTGAAAAAAAAGGAAAAAAAAAAGCGTGAAAAAAGGGATAGACTAAAGGTTGTTACACGACACTATGCACTTATGTAACGGTTAACCTCTTAGTTGTACTGTACGGTATAAGATAACTGGCTGGCTACCTAGCTGAAGCATTAAAAGTTAATCAGCTATTTACACATGACTCAAGGTAGTTTTAATTCAAGCTAAATAACAGAGTAAAGATATCTGGGCTCATACCAGCAAGGCTAACACACTGCACTTCTAGATGTGTGGCTTGCACTTCTCATTCAGCGTGTCATAGATGACCACTTCAATAGCGGGGGGGTAGGAAGGGTCTCTTCTGCGTATGATGGAAGGGGCCGCCTGTGAATGGAGGACCAGGCCGCTTGCCGCCACGAAACCCCCCTACGTGGACATCTTGGTTATGATGCTGATTAGTGGTACGGCCTCGCATCAGAGGTCTCTGTGGAATAGAGACTGAGAGGATGGGAGGTCGAGGACCAGGTAGGTTGAGGAGGGGAACAGGGTTAGAGGATTGGTTGCAGGGCTGAGCTTGAGGACTAGTAGGGGGCTTCTGGAGAGAAGAGGAAGGAGACGGAGCAGGGAGGCGAGTAGGGGCTGCGTCAACTGCAGGGGAATTAGGCGTAGAGGGAGAGGTTGTGGAGGATGTAGGAGAAGGAGAGGGGGATGGAAGAGGTAGATTCAGAGGTTCCTTCACTCTGCCCAGTAAAGGTGGAGGAACACCTGGGGTACCTGGGCGGTGGAGTGGGGGTGCATGGCGGGGGACAAAAGACTCTTTAACTGTACCCGGACGGGGCAGCTTAGGGGGATCACCTAGCAACGATGTCATGAGGGGTGGAGGGGTTATTTTGTTTCCTCTGGGCCCCAGACCTCCTCGCTCTGCACCTTCAGGTCTGACTGGGGGAGGAAGAGATAATGGACGGTCAACAGGGACCAACACTCCCCCTACCATGACTGCAGAGGGCACACTGGGGTGGGTAGGAGGTGGGGAGAGGCGCTGCAGCACAGGAGGAGGAGGGGGTCGAGGGATCGATAGAGGAGCGTTAAAGAAAGGGGATGTAGGAGGAGGGTGCTGGTGGAGGTGTGATGGAGGAGGACCCTGGATGCCCTCTGTGTGATAGGGCATTTGGAATGGTGGTTGGGGAAGGGAATGTGGGTGAGGATGGGATGGAGGAGGGTGAAGATGTTGAAGGAGGAGATGGGGGGGAAGAGGAGGCATGGAGGGGGTCATGTCCTCAGTACCTCCCTGGGAAATGGTATGTGGAGGGGGGACAGTATGGGGTGAGGGTGGCTGAGCTTCCATGTATTCCTCCTCTTCATACCACATTGCTCCCCCAGGCCTACCACCAGCTCCTCCCCCTCGCCGAGAGCCTCGGCCAATCACCCGGATGCTCTCTACTGTCTTGATACGCTCTCCAGCAAGTGGGCGGTTAGAATAGCCGAGAGTTTCGATGGGAGCCCCCTCAGTGCACGGTGACACCAGTGTCTCAATACGATGGTACTGGCGCTCCTTCCCATCGCTACTTGGAGACTCTTGACCTTTGCACTTGTCTTCTCGTTTTCCACTCAGACTTCCGTCATCTAAGCCAGTGCTCGCTTTACAAGAGCCTGAAGAGAGTCTCCGTTCTCCCATTGCTTTGCTGTTGCCCATCCCTCTTAAGTGACTGTGTAGTCCATCCTTCTTACCCTTCATGTCATTACCAGGAGAAGATGAGAACTGCCTCCTTACATTCTTTGCTTCATCGTCCTTTAATTTTGTGCTGCTCTTCTTCCCAGCTCCATACCGGGAGGAGGAAGAAGAGCCCAGGAAGTCCCCGTCAGTATTGCTTCCTGAAGGCGTGATCACAGCGTCCCAAGGTTCACTGCGGTAGGCTGTAGGGGAGAGGTTATGGCCTCCAGATGAACCTAGAGATTCTGGCACACTCCCAGGTGTGTCCATAATCTCATCCTGGGTCGGGGTGCCAGCAGCCTCATCTCTCACTGGCGTTCCATCCACCCCATCAGGACTGACATCACCTAAAGCAAGACTAAAACCTGGGTTACCCAGCAAGAAACTGTTTATTTTTGATTCTAGGCTGGGGGGAGAGACGGAAGGAGCTGAGGGTCGAGGGGGGGGTGGAGGAGGAGGGGAAAGCTGTCTCACTTTCTCCCAGTCTCTTGTTCTCCCAGGGGTGTCTCGTTTAAGGCTGTTCCCCTGAGTGGGTGTTGTTTTTGGGGTAGTTGTGGTGACTGGGGTTTTAGCTGCTGATGATTCTGGGGAGGTACGGGTGGGAGGAGCGGAGGCGGTGTTCGTCACACTTTGGATGAGAGAAGACAAACCTGTAGCAGATGAGAAAGATAATGAGTGCATTAGGGTTTCTTGACACTTAACATGAAAAATACAAGCAGTGCATGAATCTCTGACCTGGTGTGTTTGTTTTTGACAGAGCACTGAGTATGCGTTCAGGTGTGATATCAACACGTGACAGGATGCTGGCCAGGGCAGGACTTGGAGGGGTTACTTTGGTAGCTGCTGACTGACCAGAGGACACAGTGGGTGTCCCAGGAGATGGCCGAGGCGATGGACTAGCTGCTAAGATAAAGTCATGGTCAATGAGAGAAGAGATCAAAAAAGGCACTAAAAATGGTTTTGTTTGAAAATGGAGACAATGTGCATTAACAAGCAACTTCTTGGTAAAAACAGTTAAATAATGAAAGGATATCTATTAGGGAAGTAGTTAGTTAGCTTCAGAAATTACAGTCAGAATTCCAACACATCTGTAGTTCCCTGTGGCTGTATTAATTGAAAACATCATCCGTGATCATTTGTCAGAATATGACCACCTTCTGTCTCAAACGGTTTAGAACTATTCCAAGCAAATGTTTATAAGGAAACATTCAGCTGCGAATTCAGATCATGATTAAAAAAAATTCCGAAACACACCAGTGGTCTTCATGGCAGATGTGAGGGAGCTAAGAATGGAACTGATCTTTCCAAGGTCCACCTTGGCCAGATTGACTCCCAGAGGACTGGTTGGAGCACTCTGAGCAGTAGTGGAGGTGGAAGTCACTGGGGTGGCTGCAGTGGAGGCGGAGGCAGCGGCAGCAGCAGCAGCAGCGCTGGTCTTAGAAGTTTTTGTAGGAGTGACTGGAAGCTTTGATGCTGCCTCTAACTTGTTAGTCTTGGTAACAGCAGTGGAAGTCTTGTCTTTCTTGTCATCTGCTGGAGAAGACAAAGCAACTCTTTTTCAGAGTGCACCAATGCATTACAACATAATGTGATTTATATTGAGAAGACATTTTCACCACTGTGCAACCACCACACTGTAATCACTGACCCCCTGCTGTGGCAGCATCAGCCTCTTCATCAGACATATCCATGTCCTCTGTGTCTCTGTTGTCATTTGGCATTTCTCCTTCATCCATGGCTTTTCCATCCAGCTCGGGATCAACCTGGGCTCTGCTAGCCGCCATTTCTAGAAAAGGTGAGTCAGAACCAGTAGGGGAGGGCGCATCTTCAGAGGGTGATGGAATGGGAGAGTCCTCAGGTCCAGGTAAAGTGGACTTGAGGGAGTCCAATTTCCTCTTTAGACTGGCCACACGGTTGGCAAAAGCATTGTATGCCTGACCCGAGGCAGAAAGAGGAAAATGGATTACATTGGAGACAGAAGAAAATAAAAATGCAGTTAATCTAACACGTATCTGACATTTAATGCAATGCAGAACTTTTTATTATGCAGCAGCTTTATCGGGGAAAGTGATCATGTCATTGGACCTAGCACTCACGTTGACTACAATCTTAACCTCCTTGTACTGCATCTCGTAGAAAATGTCTGCATTTCCCAAAGCTTCCAGCAGAGGTGGCCCTGTTTTCAACTCTTTCTCCAGGAAGCTAACAAATTCCTGTAGCTTCAGACTGCCATCCTCAAAGTCTTTAGCAAATTTGTTTCCTCCAGCCTTGTCTTGAGTAGGACACAATTATAAAATAGACACCAAGTTAAACACATTTTATACACAGTGGTTAAATATCAATTTTTATTCTCAATGTCAAACTCAAACACTGATTACAATTTATTTATTTAAAATAAATTTGAACATGACTTAGTCTTGTAGCATTAAACTTTGGAATTGTGCAGAAATAAGCTTAGTAACATCTGACCTTTAAGCCTCTTGAGGGCCTCTGTGCTGCAGACATCCACCCTGAGAGCTGCCAGCTGCTTCTCTCTGAACTCCTCCTCTGCAACTGCGTGCTTATACCTCGACAACTGTTCAATAAGGGACTGAGGCTGGAAGAAATACACACTGTTATAAAACTGTGTGGGACGATGCACATAAAAAATTGACTTGACGTTAAATGGTTGATGGAATTATTTTAGTAAATTATTAGGTCTATGATACTATTAAACATAAGGACTTACTGTGAACTCTGCTACAATCTTGGATTTGAGAGCAGCTTTAGTGTTAGATGGAGCTATAGAATAAAGATAAAATTAACTTAATAAATAAACTCACGATTGCTGGTGGTAATAATTTATCCATGACACCAAAACTTTCGTAAATTAAATTTTGGCACTTTCAGTTACAAACTCACCATTTGATAGTGGAGTCTCCTTTTCCTTTTCCTTTTCTTTCTCCTTTTCCTTTTCTTTTTGCTTCTCTCTGTCCTTTTCCTTTTTGTTCAGGCTGGCTTTGAACTGGGCAATGACATCCTCAGGATACACGCTCCTCTCCTCCCAAATTGTAAAGATCCTCTCCACCGACCTACGGACCTTTCCATCTCTAAAAACAGAAAATGACAGCATGCTACAACCTCGATTCTAGCTGAGAGGGGGACAGATTCATCATTACTTTTCATTTCACAGTAACAGACACATAGATATAAGCAACAAACACATTTGACCATGGCACAGTACTATAGGTACCAACACCAGGTCCAACACTGATGACTTACTTGATGAGTTGGGCAGCATTTGGAAGGACATCTGCAAAGGCTGAGCGAAAGACAATGGCATTCTTTCTTTTGCAGTTCTGTATAACATCATTGGCAAGGTAGAAAAGATTCAAGCGATGATTGCTGTCAGCTGCAAAACAGAAACAAAAAAGAATAAGATAACGCTGTCACTAATAACACTTTCAGAAGTTTTAGACCTAAGCATCCAAGTATCTAATAGATAACTATACAATGTAAATTTGAGCATTAACAACTAATTAGCTTTAAAAAAATAAAGAAAAAAAGACTGTGTCCATACATGTTTTTAGCTGTGTAACACACAGCACAGCAATCTATATTGAGATAATAAAGTAACCTTAACTTGTTTATAATACATATAGTGGTGTACTCACAGTACTTTGAAATCAAATACAATGAACCATTATCAAATTATTTATGCCACTCTCAAATATGCAGCATTGACTGGCTCTCAACATTAGTGGTGCAATGTAATAATGACTGTGTCTCACAATCACTGCATTTCTTCTGCATTATGTACATTTCTCTTATTTTTATCTTATGTACATGTGGCGTTATATACACTATTATACAATGACAGGTACATCAGTTAAAATTTTTATTAAATGTGATAAAAAAACATTAGGCATGGCCTGTATTACAACAAGAACCACTATAATCTAGAGCTGGACAACATGGGCTCATCTGAGATACAGTATATTATTATTAAATACATTCTAAATGTGAGAAATACGCTCACTGGCCACAAACTGTACAATCTAATACAATTCAATACAGTCACTCTGCCATCAATTCTACATTTACAATGTAAAAAGTTCCTCAGTGTTTAAGTTGAAAGTGTTGGAAATATAATCATAATTCTACTCTCTATTTAATATTGGAGTCATAGTGGGTAGTGGATTTATACTGGAGTGAAAGTTTTGGCCGCCCTATTTAAAATAAATGAGGGGAGCAAAACTTAAAAACCACCTGTTCTGATAATGCACCCCAGTCCCAATAAAGAGACCAGTGAGAGTACACTGTCTAGCAGACTCCAGTCATTTATTACTAAACTAA
This sequence comes from Channa striata, assembly GCA_033026295.1. Taxonomy (NCBI): domain Eukaryota; kingdom Metazoa; phylum Chordata; class Actinopteri; order Anabantiformes; family Channidae; genus Channa; species Channa striata. The sequence continues at coordinate 17,269,603 of CM065175.1, read as the reverse complement.
TAACAGCTCCTAATAACAGTGTTTTAAAGCCAAAAGAAGCATATTGCACTAGATCATATTTAAACAAACAGCTGAACAGATTCTTAACAGTAGTTCAGATTAAATGACAGTAGTTGTACACACAGCCCGTTAGTATTTACATGGCCTGAAACAACAAAAGATGACACGTCACTATTAAGAGAGAAAATGTACATGTACAGGCAAACAATGTACGTTTGAATACATTAAATGTTTCCACACCTATGACCACTAACACAACCTAATCAAAATATATTACAATTTGGATAGAAAAGATGTGATAAATGTCAAATAACGTCCCTGAATCCTATCCTGAAAGTTTAAAAATCAGTCAGAAACACAGGAAGGAGCCAGAGGGAAACGTTAAAGCTATGGATGGAAAATGTAACTTAGAAAACCTGCCAAACCCTACAGCACAAAATATTAAAATAGTCAACATGTCAATAATGGCATGCTGGTTTTTTGCTGGTTTCCAGTATGTAGATCTCTTATTGTTTCTTAAAGATTTACACAGCACTATATGTTGCTCACTGGAATTAATAAAGCTGGAAAATTTTAAATTCAGGAGGGTCAATGTTATGGCAAAGCTACCGTCTTGGGATGACATTGAGTCCTGTAGTTTTATCAACTTCCACAGCAGAGAGATTACTGAACTAATACTGGAACTTGTTTACTTTCTCAGGTAACAAACTGTGACGTATTGATCCAAGTAGCTCATCTATCAAGCAACTACATAAAAACACCACCTGTGCTTCTATTAGCCCACAAATATCACATTGGAACTGAGTTTCAAAGACAAACTGTGGATATGGGTATTTTTGGACAGTCTAGGAGTTTCCTCTGTCCTCAACTGCATTAACATATCTATAAAAACAAATAAAGCTATAAAATAAATTGACACAATTTACCAAAATTAATAGAAACAATTTTCTCTCTGCAAGGTAGAAAAAAAGATATGTGCTTATACACATTTTATATTGCTGGCCCTTATACAAAATGTATCAATTTATTACCTGTCAAAACATTGACAGAGTATTTTTTTTCAATGGACTCAAATATGTTCACTCCAGAAATAAACAATGATCAGTAGATCACCTCTTCATTAGTTGGCTGCTCTATATCAAAAACAAAAAAACAATGGCTCAGCTGCCACACAGCAGTTCACTGTGTTGTGTCAGCATAAACTTTAATCATAGGATGATCTGTTGTCTGAATAAAGATTAAATAAATGGCCAAATGACAATTAGACTGCAAAACTAGAAAATCTGAAATTGATCATCTAAATATGCAATTTCAGATTTGTTGCCCATAAGATATTTGGCAGGGCTCAATGAAAACATTTTACTGGTGTTTTTTCTGCCGCCACATTTAGAGATACTAGATATTCTATGTTTAAGAAACAAATATTACCCTATACTTATCATTTCGTAATGTGAGATAAAGTGGGATACGGGTTTCAAAATATGTATTTAGTTTTTTTAAAGCTTGAATGTTGTAGTTCATTTAGTGTAAGTTGAAAAATACACTTCTAAGTCACCAATGATTTTTAACTTGAATTCTACACACAGACATCCAAATTATTCTCTTTTTAAAAATATCAAGCACATGTGCAGCTTTGAAACTAACTTTAAGCGACAAAAATCACTTGATTTGGTATGTTACAGTTTTTATAGATTTAATTCACTCAAGCCACTCATGTTGGCCGCTCATACTTGAGTTCCGCAAAAACAGACATGTGCCTTGATTCACAACTTGTCCATATTTGCCTACAGACAAGTATTGATTCAGACTCCCGAATTACTCATGTACATTATGAATCTTTAAAGGGGAGGGAGGGCAAAGGCCATTTCTATTAGACTTTTAATACCCCTAATCGTTAAATAAACATTTTGCTAATAATGCTACTTCTGGCTTTACATGTTAAACTAATAAGCTGTTAATATTTTGAAGTTTTTTGAACAATTTAAAACAACAATTCTGTTGAAATAGAGATGGTAAAGACAGTTGATGTTATTATAGACTTGCGAATTACTCCTGGTCATCTTTGGTGAATATAAGATTTTTTTTTTATATGACCTGTAAATTGATTCATGGCTTCAGCAGTGGATACAAAATTTTGTTTTGAAGAATTACAAATCAAAAACACATTTCTGCACACATGGTCATAGGTCTGCAACAATCTTAAATCAACCAATAGACATAATGAACATGAAAATATATATTTTAAACTTAACACAAGCCACATGCATTATATTCCATCCTCAATTCATCAGTTTCACAGTTCAGCAAACAAATACTCCTAGATGTAAAACCAGGTAAGAGCTGTGAATTTACTGAACCTTATTCTCTCTTGGGGGAAAATTAATAATAAAATACAAAAACCAGCTTATAAAACACAATTTTTATATATTTCTACAATTCTTCTTAGCTTCCATTCCATCTTTAGAGAGGAATGAGGCCATGCAAACTTATACTATAAGAAAGCAAAATACATAATGTTATAATACAAAACACCCACACCACAATACAATACATAAATACTGCTGGCTAGAGTGATAAGCAGACTTTTGATTTTACAAAATAATAAATACACCCAAACCACCAAATCATACCAACGACCAAAGATCGCAATCACAAATTACTGCAACATTTTAAACACTAGCAGAAATAATAGGCATAGCTGAAATGCTGCTATACCTTGAAAGGTTCTACAGGCCACTTAATGCAAGCATGAAAGTTAATTCTTGACCTCTACACAAATAAATTCAAAGCATAACATAACACAATTCTGTATAGCAAACGAACAAGCTTAATGTGGACTTGTTGCTTTTTGTCAAACTACAAAAAATACTGATGACTCTACCATCAGTCTAACCACTTTCTTTGTAAAGACGTACCTTTTTTTTTTTACACCATTTGCATTAACTCAAGTGTTTCATGGTGGACTTACCAAACCTCTCAGAGCTTAAAAAAAAAAAAAAAAAAAAAAAAAAAAAAAGCACTCGGGTGACAATGACAGGGAGCATGAGTAAAAATCTGATGCTGTAATTTGAACTGCACAATAAGTTGATTGGATAAGCAACAAAAACAAATAGGGCATGATCTAATACTACTTTAAAATGGCTGCGTCATTTTGGAAGCTAAACTTACCCTTGTACTAGTTTCTTATTTATGACAATATTATGCATTTCTTTGTCATAAGCATTCTGAACTTCTACCTTTAGGTTCTAGAGCTATTGATTCAACAAAACACGGCACCCAAAGAAATGGCAATAGAGGTTTTATTTATTAATTTCTGATATTATGTTGACTAGATAATTTAGACAATAATTTGGAAATTAATAGTAAAAATTCTACAATGTTTTAATGGTTTCTTAGAACAACTACAGGTTGAGATATTTTTCAGACACACATGCATCATGCTTAAAGCAGCTTCGGTGCATTTGCTTTGGTGCAATTTAATGCTTGTTCGCTAAACCGGAACAGAAACAATAATACTGATCATAGCAATAAGATAATGCACAAACCCCCTATATAAAAAAATAAAGTAAAATACCAATGCTGCTACTTTTCAGAACTATAATTTGTGGTTTTAAAAAAATGAAGAAATAATTATGAATACGCTACTTTAACAGAGAGTTCAAGTATACTCTCACCAGCCATGGAGGAAGAAATGTTTGATCCTTCACTCATGTAAATAAAGTATCAGCATCAAATCTAAAACTGATCTTATAAATTGCTTAAATTAAGAATATTTGTGTAATAGAGTAAAGCAATATTTGCCTATTAGTGGTAATTCGAAAAACTGTTGTCATGCTTAACCAACTGTTTTCCCACATGTGATCCTTTTTTTGGGGGGGGCATATCATTAGCTTCCCAGGTTTTGATGAATTTTCTTACCATCTATAATAAAAAGCCAATTCATCACACAAGTCACTCACGCATGTCAGACGCCAAACACAACTAGCTCAGATCGGGACTGTCCTTATCGTGGGGGGGACAGTCCCGAGTGAGGCTCAACTACAGCAGAACAAGCGGCACATTGCGGTGCACGGCCACTCTCCGTGGAATCCGACTGTGTGGCCGGACCGAGAAGCTCATGAGGCCCAAAACGTAAACACAGCTAGAAGTGAGTCCGTCGTTAGCATTAGCAGCGAAGCGTTAGCTTGGAATAGCGCCTAGCATTGAATAACAAACGTTAACGCCAAAGATAACATCGCCAATGTTTCCCTTTCAAGATGTGATCTAAAAATGCCTTGAAGTGAAAAAAAAATCTACGTTATTTCACGATGCACCAAATCACCATCCACTACACAACACTACTAGTAACTACTACAGATTGTATTAACGTTAAGCTGAAGGCGGCAAAGACTGAAATGCATTTGAATTAGCCAAAGTCAGCTAGCTAGCAGGTTAGCATTAGCGGCGAGCTAGCTACTCACATTTCTTGAGCCACTTCATCCAGTAGCGAACAATAACGTTGTGGTGCTTCTTGTTTTCAATGCACCAGGATGACAGTCCCTGTATTGACTCCATAGTGTTGGATACTCCTTGAAACCGTCGATCCAAAGACGCCTCCAGAGCAGCAGTGGAGCTGCGGGCTCCGTGGCTACTTGCAGCCCCTGAACCAGCCGCCATCTTTTCAGCTCTGTCTGCCGATCGCTCGCTGCTCCGGGGAATGAAGGTGCCAACGTAATGAGCCCAACTGAGGGCAAAGCACGCCCGCGTTTTAATTACGATTCGGATTTTATCGACTACATTACGGTACAAAAACTAACAAAAAAGTTAATTGTAGCTGACTAACATTTGTGCAAATTGGACGCTGGGAGAGTTTATTTCTACTATCGTAATACCAAAGGAAAAAAAAAAACAGACACAATTTAGTTCTATTTCGCTTATTTACTTTACAGAGAATTACAGCTACAATGAGCAAATAATTGTTCCTTTGCCCAGACCCCCACCCAAAATAAAAGGAACTGGGAAATTACAATGCACCTGTAATGATAATAAGTCTTATCGCAACGTTGTAAATTGCAGGTTGGAAGAGTGCAGTCATTCCTTGGTGGGATGGTTTTTATTAACTGTTTATTAACTGTGTGACTTAAACACGGAATTTTATCAGTATACATGGGGATTTCAGCACAAAACTTAATTGAGAACAATCGGACACAATTAGTCATCATCACATAAAGTCTTGGGTAAGTGACTTACATCACAGTGCAGTCTGTCTTGTAGTCAATAACTGACAAAACAAATTGTCTGACAGAAGCGCCTACAAACTAAGAGATAACACTGATGCAGGCATATACACACAGTCCTACACAAACCCTGACCTGTCACACATTCTCACAAAAACATCCACACAGGTTTATTCATCCTGCTTTTCTGTGTTTAAGTCTTTTTGAATCAGTCTGACTATCCCCCAGTTGAAGGCAGCCAGTTAACGGTGAGGGTCGGCTGGATGTGAGCTCTTGGTCCGGGGGTTTGCAGGAGGAAGAGGTGAAGCCGACAGAAAGTACATGCTCTCCTGGCAGGTTTCAGTCATCTGTGCTTTCCAACACACTCTGGCTGAGAGCTAGGTCCCAGTAGTGTTCTGTGCCGTGTTTTTTGAAGTGTTCTCTAGCCATGCTCTCTGTGGGGCACTGCTTGAACTTCATGTCCCCAAAGCTACGTTCCTTAGCCGTTCCCTGTACGTGTAAATTATTGTTATTATTTCTATCACACATAATATAAATATACAACGCACTATGATGCTAAAGTGAAACATGAAAATATTTAAATAATAATATTAATAATATCAACAACAAACTGTATATTTAGTTCATTTAGTGAGGTGGACAGTCCTAAAAAGCTAGAGACAGCTTCCTGTACTGTCTCTAATTTAAAATGTTTCGGTAAAAACATGAGCTTCCAACTGAATGGAGAAAATGTGTAGACACTCACCTCCCAGATCAACCAACACTTGTTATTCCTCCTTGTATCGTCCTCACCATCTGGATCTAATAGATAGTCAGTAGACAAGAGTTTAGAATTTTGGAAATACAAACTTTTTACAAAACACTCAATTTAAACCATTCTTACCGTCTCTTTTACTGTTGTGTTCCTCCCATTTGATTCTATGCATCATCAGCTTCTTAAACTTTTTTTGGGCCTTGGGTCCTGCAAGATATCAAAATTCCATTAGATCCACTGTAACTTTTTGTCTGATTGCGATACCTCAATGGAAACTAGATTCCCTCTAGAAACTTGTGCATGTGCAATAGGCATGTAGCCTTATACATACGCGACAACACATTTTCAGAATAAGACACAGTACCAACTAGTGTTTCATGATATTAGCTTTCCCTATGAAGTTAAATAATTGTAAAGGGGCAATTTACAATTGTTAATTCAAATCCCATTGAAAATATTCTGACAATGCAATGCGAGACGCAGACAATTGACTGTGTGCGCTGCATAGCAGCTAGCGTTATGACTACTGTATGACATCACACACAACTCACCAAATCAGGTCTGTGTCATCATGTTTACTTTTTGAAAACATAGCCTTTTTTCCTCTATGACAATCTGCAGTTTTTATTACTAAAAAGCATTTATGTAAATCAAGCCCAACAAAATTAAGTGTAAAATCAGCATTTGCCAGTGTTGCAAAGAACATGTCAGGGACAAGCTAAGTAAAAGGTTTTTCAACACTTAAAGAATATAATGAAATGGGTTATAAGACTAAATATTATCTGAAAATTCAGACTACTCATTGAATTTAATTATAATGTTTCTTTTTACAAAAATGCATTGGTTCTTAATAATACCAGCATTCAAGATTAATTTTCTAGCATGTTTCTTCCTTACTTACCTCCCTCCACCACTACAATGTTGACATCTTTGTGCAGAACCACTGTGCCTGTCAGGTACAATTGGTTGGCATTGGCCTCCACTTTAAACTTCTTAGCAGGATTTTGTAGGTTACGGATCCTATACGGGCGAGGCAAGATACTTAAATTAGACAACACAGCTTTGAACACTACAGTATTCAAAATCATCATACAGAATCATCATATGAATCAGCACACGTGAAACCAAAAATAAAATAAAATAACTAATTAAAACACTGATGAAGTGAGGCTATATCAGAGCGGATTAGTTTCAGCTATGTACCAACTGAGTGTGTGTATTTCATAACTTAAAAATACAGTAGTTTTAGCAGGTATTGTTGCTGCTCTACAAATTACACTTAAAAAATCTAATCTGGTTCTGAATTCAGTTAGTTTGTACAATGGTAATTGTTTATTTTAAATGACTTGAAATATTTCAGATCTTTTCATTATTCATTGAATGGTAATTTCTGTTAAAAATATTTGGCTCTAAATTTATATTTAAATTGTATTTTTTTATGCAAAAAAGCAGATATGTATGCTAAAGTCAGCAAGCTGGCAATATATAAATACAAACAAATATCACGTAAATAGTAGTTTCCAGTGACGATATTTAAGCATCACAATGCACAAAACCAAGGTTCAGGGGCCAATCGATAGGGCCACAAAGAGAACCAGCTTGGGCCCAGAAGTTCTCCCTCCCCAGTGCATGTGTGCGCGCATGCGCACACACTCACACACACACACCTGTAGACAGTAATGTAAACACCATCAGTGAGGTCTTCTTTTAACTTCTTGACCTTTTTCTCTTTTCTCTGCTCAGCAGTGAGCTTGCGAGCAGCATTGGCCTCCTCATGAGCCCTGCAAAAAGAGTTCCATTATTTAAAAAAAATCAAGGTTTCATTCTCTGTACATTATCACACATCATGTTTAACTAAAGAATTATGTGATAATGGAAGAATCAAGAAATCACGAACAACATCGTAGAGAAATATCACGTTACTCACTTCTGTCTCTTGGCCATCTGTGCTCTGACGTGGGCTTCTACTTTCGTAGGGTCCTGCACTGCCTCCGTCCCCAGCACTCTCATCAAGTTGGAGATACGTACTGAGAAAAGGCAAGCAAAAAAATCAGCTAAAATCTCTTCAATATAGAATAGTATTTATTTGACTACAGTTTCTAAATGTAGGTACCTTTGGGTTCTGGTGGAGGCATTAATCCAAGTCGAACCTTCTCCTGCACTTCTTTTTGGGCCTCTCTTCGTGTCTGCCGTCTGAGTTTCTTCTGTTCTTTCTTTGTCAGATATACGCCAAGTGTTACCTGCTTATCTGTGTCAACTGAGATTTAAAAAGTTTATATGGTCAACAATAATCCGACAATCCAAATCACAGAAATACAATAAATGTCAGTTTTACAGTTTTAATTGACTGAGAAGTTAGGCCTACATATTGTTCCAAGGAAATAAATTTCCTTTGTGAAAAAGATCTCCAATGTTCACATATGTTTTTGGGGACAAATAATAACTATGTTAACTATCTGCAGTGCAAATACAATTGTTAATTCTCAAGAAATAGCAAATTTGAAATGTTCCTTTGATCAAGTATAATCACAGGACAGAAATGTTGTAGCAACATAAAGAGAACAAACCATTTTTTAACCTTCACTACACTTACCCGGAGGTCTCATTTGGGCAGGATGTTCTACCAGATTGGTCACACCAAAGAATTCCATCTCGTCAAGTTCCGTTTCTGGGGTTCTTCATAAAAGAAAAGGAAACCCATCATCAAAACATCTCAAAGTAAAAACAGATCTCTTCCAAGTACTATAAAATAATAATAAATTTAAAACAAAAATATGAAAATGTATTACGCAAATATTCTTTCTCTGTTAAAGTAACTTATCCAAAATATTGCAGTCAGTTCATTTCAGTAGTTACATAGTTAAAAAGACAACACCTGAGTGCAGTCAAAGTGTTTAAATACACCTGTATATGGTACATCTGTATCTAGAAAGTTCAGTTACTGGTAAATCATTATAGTGGATAAAATCTACACCATGAAGACAAAAAAACACTATTTTAATGTTGAAAAAGATGAAAGATGAAAACTTCAATTGGGGTAAATAGCTTTTACACACACTGTAAATAAGTCACAATTCACAAAGGACCCCAAACCTTTCACCTAACAGGACACACGGTAAGAAAGTTGGGTTTAGTAGTAGCTTCTTACATGTCTATGTTGGAAGGCAGGATGTAAGAGTCCCACCACTCAATGCTGGGCACCTCTCCTTCTCCAATCTCTTTCTTAGGTGCAATAAGTGCCAATTTTGTGGATGCTTGGATTCCTGTTTTCTTTGCTGCTTGGGCAATCTCATTCTGCAACCTCTCCAACTGGGACTGATTAAGATAAAGAGCGATTCATGGGGTGAGAAGAAAAGAACAAATACTTTTTTTTAACCATGTTTCAACAATGCAACATACTCTACACTGACAAATTCTTTAAGAGGAAAATCCAACCTTAGTTCTAATTCTTTGAGCAATCTTCTCAAAGCGTCCTGGTTCATGGAATTTGAAGCTCTTACGAGCACGCTGAGCTGGTGTAATAAACAAACGCTGGTCAAAGTAGGATGTGGACTCCAGGTCTTCCCCTGGTTTCTCTTTCAGCTGTTGACGGAACTGCTCCCTCTTAACTGCTCGAATGTTAGCTGAACACAGAGAGGAAAATAAAATGAAAAACATAGAACACAAAATAAAAATGTGCTTTCAATTAGTAGAGTTGCTGTTTGCATACCTTTCAATGTCGGCATGCGGTGCGTGAGTTCAACCTCTTTGCCGCTTGCATCTACAGTTCGTCCTTTCTCATCAAGAATAAGAGGCGTTGGCTTGTTCACCTCCTTGACTTCTACTTTGCTATAAAGTGACACACAGAGAGACAAACAAATAAATCACCCTCATCTTTTCCATTTTGATTTTAAAACCCACTACTATGACATAACTCACGGTGGAGCAATTCCCATGGCATGTAGATTAGCTAGCGCCATTAGATTTTGCGGCCCAGTATTCCCCAAGGCTCCAAGGATACCAGGTTTCATGGCTAACTGGGACTGAATGCGTGCTTGTAGCTCAGCAGCCTTTCGGGCTTTCTCGATGGCATCATTCATAAAGCTGGCGGCCTGGGAGGGGGCGATGGAAGAGGCACCACCAGAACCAGCAGGAGTACCAAGAAGTCGTGACATTGGAGAACCTTCCAGTTGTGACTGTTGTGTAGAAATGGACAACCGCTAAAGTCAGGAATAAATAAAGATTGTGTTAAAATAAAATAAATAAAACACGCTTGTTTTACAGGTAAGTATTTTGATTATTTAAAGTTATCATTACTGGTGAAGCAGGGACAGAAGAGGCAAAACTCAATTGTTTCTTCCGCTCTTCTATCTGCTTTGTGGCTGCTTCCATCATTTGTTTGATCTATTGATACAGGAAAAGGCACAACAAAAATGATTCAAAACAATAATTTATAAACAAAATATTTGTTTATAAATATATATTGCATAAATTATATACTGTCTGATGCACCAACAAGTAAGCAGTTGTCTTGTACCTGCATTTTGGTGAGCATGCCAGGGCTCTCCGATGGAGGCCCAGGTATAACCTCAGGCTCCTCCACCTCCTCAAAGCGAGGAACCCGTTTTCGCTTTGCTGAGGTCCCATCTACTGCCTCTGGCATTTCTCGCATTGCACCAGTTTCAGCCTCATCACCAAATACATCCTGGGGACAACGAGTCAAAACAAATACCAACAGAAAATATATAATATTTCAACAATGACATTTGATAATTTAACAAAGACAGAAGTTTTTACTTAAGAGCATATTAACTTATATACATCTAAATATATATATATGTTAATATAGTAAAGGAATGGGTTTTAATGGCTAATTCAATATTTGAATTAGAGGCATCTCTCTTCTTGAATTGTGAATGTAAGAACTTTTTTATGCAAATATGTTACATAATCCATGGCATAACAACTTCAGGGCAATAAATTTAGGTCTAATTATTTAGTTATACTGTACAGTGACAAGAGAAAAATGAAAATAAGAGAATCATGGAGAAGAGAAGTGCACCTTTAAGTCTCTCTTCCGGTTCTTTTCTCCTGAGCCTTTGTTACCACGCGCACTGCGACTCTCCTCCAAAGCTTCAAAAAGACGTTCCACAAAACCTCCAGCAGAATCATCAAGGAAGGGACGCAACTGATCTGAGGGCAAATGAGCATCAGATGCTTTTATTATATATGCTTTTATTTTTTTGATTTCACTGTTGATAAGTTTATACAACCAATCCTCAAGTTTAAGCTAAATTAATGCAATTTTGATGCAAAAGATAAGTCCAGATACATTTGTAGTAAAATCACCTTTTTCATAAAGAACAAGTGGATCATTGTTTGTCCTTTCAGGTTTTTCCTTTCAATTCTGAATTACCAGAGCATAGTTCAAGTATGTACATTTGTTAATTAAGAGATAACATTCAAGGTAAACCCAATGTTCCTAAACTGGCATGTAAAGTCTACGGAGATCAACAGGACAAATGGTTGTTACCTATGGTTTTTCTTTTGTCTAGTCCTTTCCCAACACAGTGCAATGCCGCTGTGACCACAGTGGGCTCGGAGAAACCCAGCACCTTCTTCACAGTGCGCTCCACCCATGGCCTTAGCTCCTCCACTTCCCGCTTGGGTAGAGACATACTCAAATCCTGCAGGAAAGCATAAAGTTATTACATATAACAACATTAACTGGTGTACATTTTTTGTTGTTGTGGCTTATTCGACGATATGTAAATCCCAACTAGCACTATATAAGCACGAACCTCGTCTGTGTCACTCACTTATGCACATTTAGCTACGGCATAAATACTAACCATAAAGCCTTTAAAACACAAGCAGTCTGTGGTAAACTTGCTATTGTTCGCAAGTTATTAACTGCAACATTACATCCAGGGAGAAATGTGCTAACAACGAGCAACCTACAAGCTAAAATCAAGTACATCCGCCGAAACTGTACGGTTGTCTGCTAACGTTAAGCACACTGCTGTTCGAAGCTACCAACATTAGCGAATAAGGGCTAAATAAAACGTACAAACCTCTCGACTTTCCCTTAATCCTTCGTCTGATCGCACACGCTGTAAAACTTAAAAATGAAAAAAATGAAGCTCTGTAAATATGAAACATACAAACGACTAAGTTTTCAATAAAAGTTTCTGTTTTGTCGCGCCGTTCACACGACGTCTTCAGATCCGCGACCCGGAACCGGAAATGAGACGACGCTTCTTCTTCGTGAGCAATTTGCAGCACTGGTTTTGGTTTAGAGTTAGCTGGTACCACCTAGCTTTGTTTGAACGACCAGTCACGTTTGTTATATAGTGTTGTGATGAAATGTGTTAAATTATGTCAAACGCATGATTTAGAGAAGTCAGTCAACTGTTAAGTGTGTATATGACCAAATGAACATTAATAAGATATAACTAGAGATGCTTAACAGATGCATTGGAACGCACCCTGACAGAACTGGCTACGACGGTAGGTGTTTTTCTTTTGAGTAATTAATGGTAATTATGACAATAAAAAGAAAATTGACACCAAAATTATTTTAATGTTCAACACCGACGTCAAGTTATTTGCACATTTTTAACTTAGTATTAACTCGAGTAAACGTAAGTATGTGAAAGTAGTTTGCTAACGTTAAGTTCTTTACTTATTAATATACCAATACCACAATGGTAGAATACTCATAGTACATAAACCACCACTTAGACAAAAGTTATAAATACCCTGTGAATGACATATTTGACTTTTTAAATTTCCCAAAATAAAAAGGGTAATTTTGTAGTAACATGTCTCATTTGACTGAGCTGTAATGAGCATATCTAGCCCAGTAATGTGGTTTAGCGAACAACAACCGAATCCTTAGCTGAGAGTTTCAGCTCGGCTGTAAATTAATGCAAACAGAGGGTGGGACTTCGATTAATGGACACAACATGCAGCCAATCACACGTGAGGCCAGAATGAAAGAAGGGTTGCAGAGGCGTAATTATAAGACTGACCTTTACTTATTACATTTGTTTGCTGTAGTTCTATTCCTATGTTGCTTGCCCTCTGGCTGAGACATAACGAACCAATCCCTTCCCGTTGCGCCAACTGAAGCAACTTTTGGCTATACTGCTTCACTCTCATTGTGTGCTCAATCATGTCCGAAGCCGCACCATAAAAGAGCGGCAGCAGTAGCACTTCTTACCTCTTTTTCCTTCAGCCAAGCAACAACTTGAGCAACTACAGAGCAGAGGATGGATCGCAAGACCAACTACAAGAACCCCGATGGTGACGGTATGTCCTGCATGGGCTGCCTGGGTGCATAACATGCGAGTCTTGATCTGTCCGAGTGGGCTTCTTGCATGTTCTGCAGACTTCTGCCCCACCCCACCCTTTCCCAAGGATGCTTTGACGGCTTGCCTTGCTGACCGCACACATCAGTGTGTGTTTCAATCTGCACCGGCTGCCAGCTACATCTTTGTGTTGGCCAACATCTCTGAGCTAGCTCTGCTGCCCAACGCCTTTCCCACTAGACATGCTGAGGTGGGGATCTGGTTCCAAAAAAGTTGGGGGGAATTAGTGTGCGCCCGGGAGATTGACTGTCCTCAGTGGACCTGAAGGACGCCTATTTTTACATTCCCATCGCCATGCAACACAGGAAGTTCCCGCATTTCTCTTTCCTTGGCATATGGTACCAGTACAACTACCTACCGTTCGGCTATTCTGTCACCCCATGCACCTTTTCTAAATGTATGGAGACAGCACTCGAGACAGCACTGGTTCCACTGCATGTTGCTGGCATGAGAGTGCCGGTTAACTGCCGCTTCCCGTCACAGCCCACTTGGCCATGCGGCTGCTGGGCATGATAGCAACGGCTCTCACAGTAGTTCCTGTCGGCCTCCAACACATGAGACAACTGCACTGCTGGTTTTATTGCCCGCAGATTGATCCTGGGTGCCATCGGGGAAGATTGTCTCTGGGGGGGGGTCCTCGCCCTGGGGAATGGATGCTAAACACTGAAGTGGTCCAAGAAGTCTGGAGCAGGTTCGGCAGAGCTGAGTTGGACCTCATTAAATCCTGAAGCACAGTGCCCCCTTTGGTTTTCCTTCAGCATCCTGGATTTCCCTGCCCTAGGGGTGGATACATTCCATCACACCATCATTCAGGCTACAAGAGCAGCTTCCACCACTTCCTCTTATGCTGCCCATCAGTCTTCTTTTCATTGCTGGTGCTCGGATAAGGGCATGTTCACCCCTTCATGCCCCCTTTCTCAGGTTCTGTCCTTCCTTCAGACCCTTGTGGACAGGGGCTTTTAGCGCTGTGAAGATGTACGTTGCCAAGATCTCCTTATACCATGAGGGATTCGTGAACAGAACCATTCTCAGTCATCCCCAAACGTTTCCTAATTTTCTTCCCTTGAAGAGGCCACTCACCGAGATTTTCAAATTTTTCTTACTCTGCTCTCCCACTGTCCACTGGTGAATTCACAGCTGTGACCCTCCTGTAAAACAGGATTTGTGATTCTCCCTCAAGTTGTTGTATGGCACTTGTAGGGCGTGAACTTCACCCTGTTGTGGCATTTGGTTCATTATGCTACAGCAAAAAGGCAAGCAACATAGTAACCCTGTAACCCTAGGTTCTATGACTATATGACGCAGCCCTCTGGCTCTTGGGCCCCACTAGTGCTACTATGTGCAACTGCCGCCGCTCTTTTATGGTGTGGCTTCAGACGTGGTTGAGTGCACCGTGATGGGAACTGAACTATACTGCTTCATTGGCACAACACACAAGGATTGTTTCATTATGCTACAGCCAGAGGGCTGTGCAATAGTTATAGAAGCTAGTGTTACAGTATGTAACCATTGCTCTTTGTTCAATTGTTCATATAAAGGTTTGTTCAAATGTTTAACAATAGTATCTGTGTGGGTTGTTTTTGGTAAAAAACAGCAAAAAGTAAGGCTTTTGTGAAAACAATGAATAAATTATCAACGCACAAACTGATCACGAATGCTAAAGTAGGCTGAAACATGAGGCTCACAGTGATACTAAATCAAGAGCAATTAGGGAGCCACAGGAGCCAGGTATTTTAATGGAGCGTAGCCAAAAGAGCCAGACTTCTCATCGCTAGTGATGTGACTAGCTGTGCCGAGGCTTCGGAGCGCGATGGCGTAGGTGACGACGTCTGAATGCTTGCATGCGAGACATACCACATGTCTTGTTCAGTAAGCGGTTCGCAATTTGGTGGGCCATCCAAAATATATGGGAAATTGCCTAAGTTCTACAACTGTTTCATAATTGTTATTTCTAAATAAACTATCCTCACCCCCTATTTTATTATTTCCCCTTTCTCTTGTGATTCCCATTTGTAACTCTCAGAAAAATATACACTACATGAATACAGGTGCACATTTACTGGCATCGTGGAAAGTAGATTGATTCAAATCAGTTCTAAAAGTAGACACAAACTGTATTACAGTGAGCATGATTGACCAGTTTAATTATTTTTGTCCAGTAGATGGCTTCCAAGAGCAAATGAAGCCTCAAAAAGCTTTGTCCTTCAGTGGGCCAATTTGATGAAAAGCTTCAGTGCTTCATGAAGCTTCATCTTGCCACCACTACTATTTGGGACCCTTTAGTGGGTCACAAAATAAATCTAAGATGATTAGAGGAGAGGAGAGAACACTTAAAATGTCAAACACTGGATTATTTAAAAACAATTATTAATACAAAATCATCAGTATGAGAGGTAATATAGAAATGCCTATAGGAACTGACAACAATTTAATGATATCTGAAAAATAGCAGTGAGACTTAAATACATACTTATAAAGGTTAAAGGAAAACTGCTCATTTCTAAAATCTTATTTTCAACAATCCTCTTACAGAGGATGAAAGCTGCATATGTTACAGGACCAGTTTTAGATAAAAACTCAATGTGAAGTGTGTTCTAATTATTTATTACACATACAGTAACTGTCACCCCTCTTGTTTGAAGATGGTCAGCAAATATATAATATGGGTTGATATATTTGAAGCGTTACAATTTTAGTGTATAAAGGTTAATACCCTGTTAATTTGTTAATGAAAAGATAAGCTGTGGTACACAGTAGAACTTTTCCATATGCCTCCGCTAAGGTTTACAAAAGCTGAAAGTAAAGCCTATCCATAACCTACTTTATTTACGTCTGACTTTAGAGTGAATATTGCCTTACTATTGCCTAGCTAACCACAGATTAGTCATGAATTCAGTCTCCTGGTAAAAACATGGGATTATCAAGTGAGCTCCATTGCTTTCAACTCTAGGCCCACCCCCTCATTTTTTTTTGCTATCTTCGCATGATGTGGGTCAACCAAGTGCAGTTGTTGTAGCGTGAGCATGAATGTAGTAGTGAGCCCGAGGCTACATCAGTCTGGTAGATCACCCCCTCCCTCTACCGTTAACCAGCAGTGCAAATGTTGTGTGTAACCATTGGAATAAACTGTATATACACAACATGTAATATGTCCCAGACATGCTCTTTTGGCACAGTTATGGCCATGATCATTATGTCAGCCCTACATTGTACAGTAGCTCCATTCGTTTACTTCTGAACACAAACCCATCATTATCTTCATAAGCTGATTCATCAAGGATATGTCACAATTTACTTTCTGGCTGTCATTCTCCTCTCTCTCACCCACTTCTGTATGTTTACATAGATGCCACAGCCTGATATACAATATGTGATTAGACTAGACTAAATCCTTAAAAACCTAATTTACACAACCCCACTTTAACAGAAAGCACTACAGAATTATAGAAATCAGTTTAAAAGTCTTTTTTTTTTTCCCACCACCACAAGCCTCACAGTGTATAGAAATGCAATTCTGAATCCATTTGACTTTGATTACTCTGTTGTATGCGCAGGATCAAAACAACAGAATGAAATGACTAAGGTCCATATTCTGTTGATGAGAATTTGGCCACAAGTGATAATTTAATTATTGATTAATCTCATCTTTTCACAATTTCCATCACAATGTTCCAGATTGTCTTGAACTGAAACAATTAACTTAATAATATTTAGTTTTTAAAAGCACAACTGAAGAAACAAATATTCTATCCTCTCGTTAATGAATATAGTTTATATTCTACTGTATACTTAGTCTAATTTCATATAATAAAAAATACATATATGGGGCATTTGTGTAGCTGGTCTAACAAAATAAGGCACTTGAAACTTGGTACTTTTGCTGATATTCTGTAGCCAAAACAATTGACTGATTAGTCCACAAAATAACTGGTAGATTAATCGCTAATTTAAAAGCCCCGGTTGTATTTTTCAGTTTGATTTGTTTTTTGTTCTACTTACTGATCAAATTCCATAAGTATCTAGGAGTTAGAAACCAAAGACATCAGTCAGTTTTTCATAAGCTAAAAATCACAAAATGTATGAGTTATAACCATAATTAAAATAGTGTTCATTTTCTTTTGATGAGCAGATCAATTGATTCCGCAATCATTACAGCCTCACGTGGGAATATTGAGCAAATAAAGCTGGTTAGGTCACTGACTTGTTAGTCTGGTATTTTCATCTAATTTTATTTCAATTAGGGAAATAAACTGTAGTTGAGTACTGTGATATCTCCTTGTAATAACAAAAAATGATCAGTGGTCCAGTAAATAAAAAACACTTTCTAACTTTTTTTACCCAGCTACCTCCACAATCATTACCACCAGTCATCAAGGTGAGTTCCATATTGGCACCTCATATGTGCTGACTGAACCTGCCCCACACCAGCCAACTCTGTAACATAATGACACCTCGACACATAGTATGACCATAAAACAGATATTTCAATAGAAATACACACAGAAAAAAATAAACACACAGGCTCACATGCCCACACACCAGTGGTCTTTTCAACACAGGCAAACACAGTGACTCTGCACCCAAAGCAAGTGCAATACAGTGCAACACGGGCGTGTGGTGAAGCTGTATGAATTCATCTATTATATTACTACAATGCCAAGTATTTAGTCTGCAGTTAATCCTATAGTCCAATGTTAGCCGAGCGTTAAGTGTTTCCTTTCTTTTCCTGAACAATTTCACATAAGGTGAGCTGAGCGTACGGATGTGCATTATTGATATGTTGTAAATATTACATAAGAGCATAATATATGACTTTAGTCAAGATGTTACTTCACACAGTTTTTGATTTATCAAGTGTGTAGTTATGGTATATCATCAAGCTGACCCATTTTTAATTCTTTCTTTAATTCATACAATCTCAGGGAGCTCTGTTGTCTTTACTTTACACATGTACTGAAAGGACCTCAGTGTTACTGCCTATGTGTGAATTAAATCCCAAGACTTCTACTAAGGCTGTTCACTTTATCTATAATTTTTTCTAATTTATAACACTCTCTGTTACGCACAGTTCCTTTTGCTGTTGCTTTGTAAATTGTATCTGGTGATTCCCTTTCACTCACTGAACGTGAATAATTAAGCAGTCGGGTAAGATAGCGTCATCATGAGCAGGCTGCCGAGAACACATTCAGGCCAAAGAAACTGATGAGGATGTTATTTGCCTGTAGCTCGGCTGTGCCCCAAATATTACACACAATGTCATGAGTTACACGTGCGTCCTTGAAAATGTAGTCCCAGTATCTCTGTTTTTACCATGTCCCCTGTTGGTGGCATCATGGTGATGGGACCACAGATGGTGGGCAGCACATTTCCTTGACTCCACCAAGGCCTGTCATAGCTGTGTGCTCCAGTAATGCAAAAATGACTTCGAAGTACTTTGGATTTCCATCCCAGGGCTGGCCTATGTGCAATTTTAATGAGCATTGAGGCTGTTTTGGGACTAGTCTGCACTAAAACCCCTAGAGGACTTTAGCTGACTAAGAGCGTGTGAGTGTGTGCTTCTAATATGTCTTTGCGTTTGTGTGAACACATGAGCGTGTTTGTGTGTAGTTGTAAAGTCACAGCGTGGCTTCACCTCACGTGAGTTGTACTAGAGTAAATTATGGGGGAGGGGATTTTAGAATAAGTGAATAAGTACCTCAGTGTCTCATTGCCTTCATTACGTGCAGAGCACGAGCAGCATGCACCTGGACAGACACCCTTAAATCATTATCTTGTTAACACCGATAACGGAATGTAGACACAATTTAAACCTACACATAAAGAGATAAGAAAGGGGCAGTAAGTTCATTACGCACAATCCTACTGATGCACGCACACACATGCTCAATTAATCCAACACATGCTTTGTCGATGCTCAGAGAAGTAACAACAAGTCAATGCAGTTAAGAATAACAGTACATTTTTTTTAACTCCTATGCTGATTATTTTTTGTAATGACATTTTTTTATTACAATGTGCTAAATCAGCTTTACCGTAGTTTGGAAAGTAGCCTTTTTAAAACAATGTTAGATTAAAAAAAAGTCAAAACAACATAAACACTAAACGGAAAGGACAGTCAACATGAAGTGCAGAAAGTGACTTATTATGTGGGTTCAAATATGTGCTTGATCTGATTTTTTTTAATTCATTTTTTTCACAAGGGGGGATTCACTGTGTGTGACTATGTAGTGTTCTATTCCTGATGTTTTTTTGTGTCCAAGTAAAATACTTTTATCTTGCTGTAATTCAGTAGTGCTGAACCTTTTTCCCTTTTGCCTTGTTATAACATTAACTTGCCCAGGAATCTCAGAAGAAAAAAATTATTTTATGTGACACTCAAGTTATCGGATGTGTTTTGTCGCTAATAAATAATGAAATTTTGTTCAAAATAAGTGGAAAAAACAACAAATGTCCTCCATGCTGCCCAGAATTAAGTGAGGTCTCCTCCCTGTGTCCTCCACACATTTTCTTCCCATCTTTTTCCACCTGCACCCCGGTTTCATCCAGAGGAGAAAGGAGGGAGAGGGAGTGGAGGGCAGGGGCTTCATTTCTAAAAACTGCATGGATACAAGGGGGGGCCAAGAGGTAGGGAGGCGGAAGAGTGGAAGGAGGGGTGGAGGGCGTTCTCTGTTGTTGTAACGTAACACAGTCAGTGTGTCAGAGACAGGCCCATAACAAAATCAGCCAGTCAGTGTGTCAGAACGTGTGGCGTGGAATGGCACACGCATGTGCGTCTGTGTTTATGACTGTGGGAGTGTTTGTGTGTGCAGCATAGCTGACTTCATCCAGTCTGAGAAATAAAACCACACCCTCCTAAAATTTAGCACTCTAATGCCCATGTGCACACAGTGTCGATTGATGTTGAAGTGAAAAGAAGATAGTGAATCTTAGATCATATTAATTTTAAGAATAAGAATTGAAAAATATACTTTTGTACAGCTGTAAAATCATTATCTTTGCAATCTTACCTCCAGCATCTTTCCAGTGTGTTTTATACACTAAACAACAAATTCCCCTAGAAAATCACTCTTCATTCATTTTTATGTTTTATATGTATTTAACCATACATATAAAACATAAAATAGAGAAATGTAGTTTACATTCAAGAAGCTAGATCCCAGATATGTTACCTTATTGTTGATTAACAAATCAATCAAGGAACACAGGTTGCTATGATGAGTGGTTTATCGGGTTAACTTCTGACTTTCACCTTTTCATATTTTTCCAGACGTGCTGAAGTAACCATGCCTGGGATGCAGAAATCAGGCTGAAGCTGCTCGTGTTTGACTGATAGTAGCAGAAATTCAACAGCAGCAGGCCAGGCTCCTCTCTACAACCTGTAAGACATATTCACTTAATGTGACCTCATAAATAAACAACCAACCCAAGTGAACACACACATTAACTACAGTAGTGTTTGTGTTCTGTAGTAGTAGCAGCTGGTTGCAGGATCAACCAGCCCCCCCAGTACTGCCAGTCAGATTACTGGAGGCTGTAGTCTCACTCCCGAGCTGCTGCCCCTCCTTTTCTCTACCTTTTCCTTCCTCCCTTCACCCTGCACCCTCACTGTCCCACTCCATGCACATTACCAAATGTAGTCTCTAAATCTGCTCCCCATTGAGTCACACATCTGTCTAGTGAGAGCTGCTTTACAGAAAACAAGTCTTAGTCACATCATCGCATCACAGAAAAAGAAAAAACACATTCATAAACACTTACTAAATGAGAACAAAAAACAGGCAGAAGTTTTAGCTTTAAAAAATGTGTAATTTATTAAAAATGTTTTCTTTTTCATCATTATTGGCAAAGTAGCCAGAAGAAGAATATCATGTAACGATAGGGTGCGAGAAAAAGAGTTTAGAAAGAAAAGATGCTAACAGGATTGAGGGAGATGTGTGAGAGAGGGCAAGGGCAGACAAATGCAGCAGAGTGGGGGATGGGAGGTAAAGGGGAACTACAGTCAAATATAAAATGTAGAAGAAGGCAGTTCAAATAAAAAAGACATATTCTCACCGATCTGCAGTGGTCTCTGCAGTAAAAATTGTACATGAAAAAAGGTAATGAACAATAAAAGATAAATGCAGTTTGTTTCTCTGTCATACACACAACTGTATAAAAACAGGAGTATAGTTGGAAGACAGCCCCAGCCTCTGATCGAGAGCCAGCGTCTGGCACATTTTACTGTCACATTTGAAGACGGGATCAGGCAGGACGCTCTGAGTCTGGGTCTGTGGCTGAGGGTTTTTACACTCCTTGAACCTCCAAAAACTTAGGCAGTAACATGGAGGCTGCCAGTGGCTCTATGTTCACACATGGCAATTTTTTTTGGAGGACTTGGACACATGGGTATCCCCCTTCTCTAGTTAAGTAAATCGATATTTACATTTTTGCAAAATAGGTAAATTCATTCACATTTCTAATCCCCTACATTTATTAGAATGAGTAGATTTCCAAATTAAAAGAGCCTTTTATCAAGCATTTAAATCAAATCTGGAAGTAGAATAACAATAGCAGCAGTACAAGTTGGTGCAAATAAAGGTTTACTCCCTTACATTTAGATTTTCTGTTTTTTCAAGTTTTCAAGAGCACCAGTTATAAGTGCATTTCAGTCTGTTCCTCTGTTAATCACAACCAAACAAAAGCCCCAAAGGAAGGCTACACTGTGATACTACATGACTAATATTAGCCGCTGCTATTTGTGTCTATAGAAGTTAGAGATATAGAGAGTTTGGGTTAACTGTAGATGACAGAATTCTAGAGCTGAACACAAGGTTTTAACACAGTAAGTAGTTGATGTTGCTGTTTGTAACTTTAGGATCTAGATTAAAATAACTACACGTAGGCTTTTATGAATGAATGTGTACTGGTTTTGTGAAGTACAAGCAAACAATCAAAAGCGCATTATGAATGCACTGAAAGCACCAAATGCTTTTTTCTGAACACATCCTATTTGGTAGAAAAGGCACGTTAATCCAATAGTCCAATCATAGCATTTCACTCCATTCTATTTTTTTTCTTCCTGATGGCGATACAAACCACAAACTGTCAACAGTATCTTCCTTATCACTTCAAAATGTATGCCACACTATGCAAGCAGGCAATATTAAGCTACCCAATAAATAAATACAAACAATAAATAAATGCAGTGTAAGATCAACACATGAATAAATTAACTAGGATTTTTGAGTCGTATGTCTTTCAGTCATCCTTGTATTTCCACTGTCTGCTCATTTAAAGTTGTTTCTTTGATTTTCGTCACACAGATTGCCACCTTGCAGTCCAGGATCGGGCAGAAACATCTGATCTACAGCACAAGAGAAGATATGTGACCTCCGATCACTGTGATTACACTGCTCTTTGTGCCTTGCCACTGATCTGACAGCTAAGGCCCAAACACATCTTGCATTACATTCGTGATTTGATGACATAATTTTCCACCAACTTCAATGACTCTTAAATATCACACATACACAGCTGCAGCCTGTACACTGTATTCCCCCTACCGCTAGCTACAAGATTGTTAAATGACTCCAATGTCATTTTTACCCTGCAAGCCAGCTGTTTGGACAAATAATGGAAAGTCAAACATGTTTCCTGCTGTAAGACTAGAATCTAATTCAACTCACTTAATCGGTGTAAAGTGAATTGAACAAGAGTTACCTCGTCATATTAAACATTAGAAGCTTCTATTTTGAATATTGACATCGGCTTTTCTATTTTCTGATCAAGTGCAAGTTCTTCAAGTTTATGTTTGCAGACACAGTCAGCTCTGCGTACAGTCTGTTGATTGCTTTTATGCTGGGGAGAACTATAATTTGCTCCTCAAAATTCATTTCGATTTCTCCCATTTGTGAACACTCAACAACCTGTAAATGCTCTTTAAGGTTTGGGTGTTTTGTTTTTTTTTTGTGTTTGCCTCAACCACCTTTGTGCATATGTTTATACTATTATGTAGTTGTGATTATCAACTCTGTCAGATTTGATTCACTGAGATACTTTACATCCTGTGTTTTGAAATTACCGTTGTAGTTGTGGTCTTGATGGGAGATTTTTTTGTCAGTTATCATTTTTCTTCAACATCTATGCACCAACAGTTCTTTCCTCTCTTTCATCTTCTTAATGTATGTATAATCACAAGCCTTCTGCCTCTTCCCTTTTTCCTTACAGCAGCTTTCAGCTCAGTGGTGTAACAAGGCTGCTGGCTCTTTGCTTGACAATGCATCAGGTCTCTAAGTGGGTGGAGCACACCTTGGGCAAAGGCTTGAGGGTGACATGAGGAGATTGGCTTTGACCCTGGCTTGCCTTGATGGTCTCATCCTCACTCTGTTGACCAGCAACATGCTGGCTTTGGCAACGGATTGGTTTCTTCAGATTTTTGGGGTGCTTGTAGGGTGTGGTAGAAGAGATGGAGCTGTCTTGTGTAGCTGGGCTGCCCTTCCTGCTGGACAAAAGGGCAGCAGCAGCAGGTTGGTTTTCATTGTTCCCTACTGCTGTTGTGCTCTCATGTGAGGTGCAGGCCTTTCGTGGAGACAGGAGTGGGGCAACATGGACCCATGTCAGGCTCGGTTCGGAGCTTTGACCTGCTTTGTACTTTGACAGGTTGTCTAGTTCCTCACTGCCGCTGTCCTGTCCAATTGTGTACTCATTTAGTTGTCTGTGATCTGCATTTACTTTTGTTGAATTTTGGTCTTTATCAGATGCCAGTGATGGAGGAAGAGGAGGGTCATCTCTTCTATTTTGATCTTGCTTTACCCTGTCCTCTCCTGGACTGGTGCGAAGACACTTGACAAGAACAGGGGAAGGTGTAGGAGATTCTGCACCTGTCCAGCTAAGTCTGCGCTTCTGAAAAATGAGCAGGCAAGTAATTTTCAAGTGAATATATAATTAAATTTATGCTTGCAATGCGTGCACAAATAGACTCTAGACACAGGAATGCAAGTTTTCTCACCTTGACGGGAATATGTGACTGATCCCTGTGCTTATGTGGAGGGGTGAAACTGGATGTGTCTTGGATGGTACAGGCAGTGGATGTTGCAATAATGGATGCTGCAGTGACAGGCGTTGTAGTGATCTGTGGAAACCAGAGCTTCAGCATCATCTCTACCTGAAGTAGAGTGTTCAGGTACTTCTCCCTTAAAAAGAGACACAGTGAGAATCACAGGAGGAACTAATGCTAATTGTGTTACTGCATTAGAAAACGTTTGGATGCATATGTTACTGTGTGTATAGAGACAGATTAAAAGTTTTGAATTTTAGTGTTTTTCTGCCAATCATGTAACAGGAGATGAGGCTTGAAATTGAAGACAAAATTAATGGTCCTGCCTTGTTCAAACTACAATTTAATAATTTCTTAATCCTAAATGGAAGGTGTTGTGGTGCTGTGACAAGATAAGAATACAAAATAGATTTTGTGAAACCCTGAGACTTGAGGGACAATGTAGACATACCCACTGTTGGGTCTCTGCAAAACCCCCACGATCCTCTGGATTCGATCCATGGCAACACTTTGCTGGAAACTACTCAAACCTTTCAATCAAAAACAATACTACAATCACAATTTACAATCTAAGACTGCACAAAAATGCATGAACTTGTAGACAAGTACACACTTGCTCAGTTACACAGATATTTACACACACGACTTCAGCTCATGATATCAGTAAACTGTTGCGAGCTGATGAGTCAGCCACAAGACTGTCACTTCACACACACCACATTTTGGACTACATCAATGGGCTGCGTCAATACAGACTGCTGCAGAAAGGAAAAGACTTAATTCCAATAGACTAAGGCCAATCCGATCATATAAACCTGTGATCAGCATCTACACGTTTAGCTCACAGTCTGCACACATTCTTGGTCTGGAGGCAGTGATGTAAGGATGCTTACCACGGTCAAATCGGCCCGTCTTCAGCCCGTTCAGCAGCTCCAGCAGTGGCCTGACAAAACCCTGCAGCTCAGCACACTGACAGGAAGAGGGAGAGAAAATAGATTACTGACTTTGGTTTAGGCCTTGCTGGCTGAATCAGTCTGCCTGGCTTTCCTTTTCGAAACACATTGATCTGTCATCTGGCCTCATCACTCACATTTAGTGGGCCCTACACTGAAATCTGAACCTTACCTTTTGAGCAAACAGCAAATCCCCCTGTGATTTTGGGATCTGGATTGTAGGATCTATCTTATCCAAGCTGATGTGAGCCGCCTTGCCGCTGCTTTCCGACCTGTACGTCTCCTCCTCAGTCCCTTTATCTGCGAAGCCCTCGCATATCCATTGGGACCTGGGGCTTTCTGAAGCTATGACTTCTGTGGCCTTAGCCCCACCAGTTCCTCCAATGATGACAGAGGAAGAGCTGTCTGTCAGGAAGACGTCTGTGTCATCCTCTGCCTGCTCGGAATCGCTGAACAAGGGGCTGTTACTGGAGCTTAGGGAATCGAAAGAGGGCTGAGAAGAAGTGCTGCCCTGGGACTGCATTTCTGTTGGGGCAAAGAAAGAAGATAAGATTATGATGGCAGTCTATTTGGCTTAGAAAGAAACAAAAAAGCACTCAAACCCAGCATGGTTTAAATTGTGAGAGGCAGAGCAATTGAAGACAAGAAGTAATTCTATTTGGTAAAAGTTCGTTCGTCCCTATCTTTCTACCCAAAACGATAACTTCAATTACTAAAATGGTGGGTTTACCAGTGCCCTAGTTTAGCACAGTGCAGAGGGGGACTGGGGCTAGGCAGTAGGCACACAATGGTAGTGTATGTCTGGCTCCCATTGAGGAGATTGGAGACTGGAGAGGAGAGTAAAATGCGAGGGGGATGGGAGATTGTAGAGTAGTGAAATCAGAATAGGCAGTGTCTGTCTCTCTCTCACTCTCTCTCTCAACACTGCCTCCGGTGCTCCATCTAGCCCCTCCTCTCTGTCTTGGGCTTGCTCTCCACCCCCCTTGGATTCACACACACACAAACCTCTCTCTTTCCTCTCTGGCTACATTTCTGTATGCCTCTCATCTCTCCCTGCTCTCCCTTCAGCTCATCCTGTTCGTTATGCACACAAGCCTGGTGCTGCTCTTCCTTTCCTTTTTTCTTAAACCAGCCCTCCTCCTCCTTCCCTTCCTCTCTTACTCAGATTTTGCATTCTGTTTCTCTGGTCAGTGTAGTCATGTGCCTCTCTCTTATCCCTCTTTCTCTTCCTGTGTAATCTTGAAGCGCCTGATGGTCTCTGATCCCACCAACACAGACAGGGGGAGTTAAAGCGGTCATAGGAATACTTACTAGTACACACACCAACACAGCTCTTATTAATATTGCAAAAAAGTGTAAATTCACACACAGAGAAAGCAGAGTGGTGCAGGTGTTTTTTGCAGTGTGCCCACACAGACAAAAAACAAAAAATAACTCAATGATGCCACACAATATGTCGTTTTTAGGAATATAGAAACATTTTATTGAGCCTGTTCAGCTTTTACATTAGCCAAAATGTTTTGCCATTCACATTTTACTTGTTTTAATGGCTCACCCCCACTAGCCTGCTTGTTTCTCCTTAAATCCAAATGTTGCTATTTTTACATGCATCTATGTGCTAAACTGAAATAGATAGTGGAAGAACAAAATAATTTCGTTTGCAGCCCGTGATGAATGGAATAGGGGGAAATGGGGTGGAGCGGGACGGTGCATGTGTCTGCACAGGTAGGCATGGGCTGTGATGTCTCAGGTGCTGTTTGACTATCTGTGTGTGTGTGTGTGTGTGTGTGTGTGTAGACCACTATGTCAACAACAGGAAAAAACACCACACATTTTATTAAAAAAATGTGTAATAGTGTTTAAAAAAAGGCAGACATCAATTCGAGTGATCTGACTATATATGCCTTATCATTACTTTTCGTGCAATATAAAATAACGTTACGTGATAATATTAGATCAACACATGGCACCGATAAGTCAAAAAATAGCCCTACGGAGAAAATAGAATCTGGCTACACTAACAAATTGCAGCACATAGAGGACGTAGCGGGACAGGAAATTCCTTTAGGCTAGGCTGCCAACTTCGGGAAGCGGTGGCCACATAAAAAGCGTTGAAGGAAACACTCACCTTAAGTGCTGTGGGATTCAAAACGGCAGCTACCGGGCACAGACGCTAACGGCTCGTTCTCCTACTCTGATACGACGGGTCCGTCAGTAGACTCTCGGCAGCTGGAGCAGCATCGGGGCGCCCAGCCTCAGCTCCGTCTCTCGCCGGGCGGCCGTACGTCGCTCTGTGTCTCCGCTGGTTCTTTCTCCCGGCCGTTTACGAGCGTCAACATGTGCGCCGATCCACGTGCCCACGTTTTGCGCCCATTCTATTGGCTGTTGGCCCGGCGACAGCGCGCCCCATTGGCTGACGCTCTCAGCCAATGATCGCTTGACGAGCCGCTGATTGGCCCGCAGTCCGGGCACTCAAGGACCTGCCCACTCATGTTTCGCTCGTGTGTAGGGCGTCGGGCAGGGCTGCTCTACTACAGCGAGCGTGTGTAAACACACCGCACGCATTACAGCGTCGGCCCCGGAGATGCGCGATATGTATTATGCATCTGATATTGCCTACGCAATATTTATGACACAGCCTTCTCACACCATAAACATAAAGAGGTGCACTATAGAAGCGCCAGAAATAAAAAAAACAACATTATGCAACAGTGATTGGGTTTATTTAAATGGTGTTAAATAGAGCAATAATGTGCACTCCAGAAAAAAAGAAACCTGCATAATGTAGATGGCTTCTACACCTCCGTGGTGGGAACGTCTAAACAATTCAGGATTGTCTGAGTTGCTGAAAAGTAAAACCCATTCCTGCGCATTAAATCTCCTCTCTCTTGTATCTCTTGCACTAATTGATAGAACGGATTTGATAATGAATTGTGTGTTACGAGAAATAGAATTACAACACTGACGTAATTTTTGATAAATGCCACAAGTTACATCTCATCACACAGAACATGTTGCTTCCAAATTAATATCACAATATTCACAGTGCACTGTAACACTCCTATTGGATTCTTAATAGATAAACCCAGACAGCATTGAATTAAGGCTCTACAATGTTAAAGTCAGCCATTTTTGGACCTGTGCCATGATTGAAGATTATACTGGAGCATAAACATTAGATGTGACATTTATGATAATATTGTAGGTCGGAACAAGTATATTTTGGAAGGTTTGGGCTGCGTCACTTTGCCATAAGTAGGTCAACCTTTTATTCAAATATAATTCTTTGAACCTATGTAAGCTATCTGGGGTAATATTTCTACTCCTCTATAATTATTATTATTATTGAAGCTTTTAGGAGTTCTTGTAGCTTTAACTTAAGAGATGTTAATTTTCTGTATTTATTTTCAGTGTCCCAAATATCCCTGACCACAGGATTACCTTATTACCTCACTTCACCTCATTATTGTCAGGTAATACAACCTAAGAACAATGCCACAAATTGGAAGATAGGGGTGTTACAGGCAAAAAAACAAAACAATTAATATTTTATGAAAAATGTTTCACAGGGGCTGTCTTGTTAAAGATCACAGAAATTTGACCTAATGTAGACAGTCGGTCAACGGGTCAGGTATATGATTTATAACCTCACAGCAGCAGCCTGTTTCTCTGCTGGGTTACTAAAGAATGAACTCAGTAACCTCCACTTGAGACGTGCAGTGCAGTATACCAGCATGTATAGACAACATACACACATACTTATACATCATCTACCCCATATTTATCATATGTGTTGGTATTTTCTTTCTTTAATTTCAGTTCAGTTACTATGCTGGCATTCATTAGTATATTTAGATGTAAAATGCCAGAAATGGAGGATATCATTAAGCCAGACATGTCATGCCTTAGTGTTTGCTGCCCTTCCCCCACTATACATCATATGACGCGACTGACCTCTCTCCTCAACATACACCCAACATGTTGTGTATCTTTTTAACTATGGAGTCACTCAACCTTAACACCAGGTGAACAAACCACTCTGCTCATATTGTCAAAACACAATGTTGGCTAACCTTTTGGTAATAAAGAACACATTGAAAGGTGTTTATGTATACAATGAAATAGGGACAAGTTTGACAGAAAAAGCTTTCCACCCCCACCACATTCCTCTGTAGCACATGAACCCATTGAACTCCACTGAGTTCATAGGTGCTCAAGACCACCCCCGTCATTTCCATCTTTACATCTCCTTTGCCCAACCCCCACTGGGGTCTGGGTGTTGACATGCTTTAGGAATTCAATAGAAGTGGCCATATTAAGCCTAAGCCTATAGTTCATGCTTTTATTTAGTTAAATAGTTCATAGTGCAATGCTTAAAACTGGTTCATAATAGGGGAAATAGAACTGGGTAATAAAGGTAGAAATTTAATTAAGCATGTCTGGAATACGATCAATTATATTGCCTCTGAAGTCACAATAAAGTGTAAATCATTTGTAGACTTATCGCTGTTTGGAAGGTGTTTAATGGCTAAAAACACATAAATCAAGTACAAAGTAAAATAAGATATCCATTGTTATTATTTTATATTTATGCATTTACCATATGAAAATATTTAGAATTGACAAACATTTAGAACTTTATTCATGTTTCTGTAACTGTTGTCAAGGAGGAGACGGACATAAAAAATATGTTTATGTTGGACAGATATATGAAACAAAGGACATAGTGGACTGAAAACATGATCTATGAGGGTGTTAAGCAAATACCAAGTGCTGTCAAGAGATGGGACCTAAGCTACACAACCTCCACCATAAGGAAAAAAGTTGACAGACTACACAAACAAGATACAAAACTATAGCACATGGTTCACACGTACAAGAGACAGGAAACAAAACACCAAGTATATACACATTCAGGACATATGGAAAAAAAGCCCTGATAGCAAGGGGGAAGAAAGAGGTCCCAGAATGATCAATGGTCATGACTGAAGAGGGAGGACAGAGAAAGAAAATAAGGAGAGAAAGAAAGAGAATTACATTCTGGACAAAATAATCAGAGGGCTAAAAAGATGTATTGATTTTCAAAAACGTGATAATTCTGTCAGCACAACAAGCAGACTGTATACAGGCTTTATAGAGACTGAGACAGATCTGTTTCTGTCAGCTATTTATTTGCCTGGCAATAAGTTGGCTTTTATGAATACAAATAATGTAATACACTGAGTCATCCATTCATCGTGTTGTCTCTCATTGTCTCAGGCGTGAGACAAACGCTGTAGAGCTGCTGGCCTCTAGTAAAAAGTCCTGCCATGTATGTTTAGCAATACATCTGACTATTTACAGTGTTCTAAAAACATATTGGAGCTCTTGGAAGGCAGAGCACCTCCTTTTACTACAAACTGTACATTTCCTGTTGCTGCTCCTTCACATTAAAAGCATCTCTTTAGGACTCTGTTATTTTGAAGCAGCTATGGGATGCAGTCTATTTCTTACTAACATTTGCATCCTTTTGTCCAGCAAGAACTATTACCACATACCAAGTCATAGATGGAGTCCTTACAGTTCACTCAAACCTAAAATAGATTCATTACTGAAACAGTTGTCAATACTTGTTAAATATATTTCTGATAACTATGACGCCTGGAGTAACTTCAGTTTTATCTGACATCAACAAAAGTCAACAGCATTTGTTTGTTCTCCCCTTAGATTATAGCACTGACACACTGAAGTGAATGAATACAGACTGGGTAGGTGATGCAGTACTAGCAGTGTTTAGAGAGAACTGGATTCTAGGACATAGTCTGAAAAGCTTCTGCCAGGTGGCTTCCAAACCTTTAGGCCCATAGAACATCCATGCTCCACCACTGACAGCATCAGCCACTGAATATTCAATTGTCACTACACTTTTAACACTGCACTTTACTACGGTGAAGTTTGTTTTGGTGTCTTGTTATTGTGAAAGCATGCAGGAATTCCTGAAAAGCCAAATACATAAGCAGGCGTGGTGAGAGCCAGCCACCGCAGAGTTGAAATGTTTGGCTCAACTTTACCCTCTGCCAAAGTGCATCAACAAGACACAACAGTGTACAACATTAAACTTCAATGACACTTGCAGTGTAATGAGCAACTTTATTGATAAAGAACACATTTCAGTAAAACACAATTTAAATAAATGGTGTTAGGTGTTATTTTGGGATTTTGATTTACCCTAAAACCAGTCCTTTGGCTTTCTAATAGACTGATGATATGATTGACTGTCATTTATAAGTTATTTATTCCTGAAGGAAGGCAGGTGCTAACAAATGTTTTATTATAAAACCTTGCTATCAAAGAGCAACATGCCATGTTTAACCTGGTAACCATGTTCTATCTTTTCCCTTCCTAAAGTTAATATATTTTACATATTACAGTTAAACAACTCGGACGTAAGAACAAGATGCAGTTCTTCCCTTTCTACCGTGTTTGTGCATGGCTGGTATGCCTGGGGACTGCAAGTTCACATTTCAAGGCCTTGCAGAGTATTATTAAATTATTAATAATTGGGCGTGAAGCTGTCTATAGTACAAGGTGATCTTTGGGTTTAACATAATTGCCAACCACAGTCTCACTTTCGATCACACGCTGTTCCTTTTGATTTAGTCATGTAGATGACTAATGAGGTGAGAAATCTTTATTGGCACTGGTGCAACTGCACGTTCAAACGTTCAGAATTAAACATTACAGGGACACATTTGGTTCAAATATAATGTGAACATAAATCCCCACTAGAGCATTGTTAAAACAAACATTAACATGTACTATCCAAATCAGTCAAACCTCATCACGAAACACATATGTTATTTTTGCGAATGCTGCAGCCTCCCGAGCCATGTGTTGCACGGCAGAATAAGAAGTACCTTCACATGTTGGAGAGACGCTCCGCTTTAGATTTGTGAATGGATTTAGCTGATACGCCCCCTTCATAGACGTAGCCAATGGCGTGAAAAGGAAATTGTAACCACGCCCTTTAATGGAAAGCCGAGCGACCAATAGGAAGCCGGTGACGGTTGCTACTGTTGCATAATTGTGGCTGAAGCGCTTCACGTTTGAGCAAAGCTGCTGTTGTGTCTGTCTGTCTGTCTGTCTGTCTGTCCCTTCACACATTGTTTCCTGCGGATAAAGTGCAGCACCCCGTCCGCACATGGGGTTAGGGCTTCACTCAGCACATAGTCATACGCCGATAACTGCTTAGATTTAGGAATAAGTTACATCAGGTTAAGGTAAAAAAAAAATACGAACATCCATGATGGATGAACAAACGGTGTGACAGTGAAAAGATGGAGCAGACAGACCGATAATTACCGGACATGTGAACTCACGTTACTGTCAATATCACAGAGATCTCTATTAAAAATAGACAGTTGGGGTTGGTTACACGATGTGATTACAGAAAATAATGTAAACACTTGGTGTAGATGCCTTACAGCGCACGTGTAATTTTTCCCTGCCTCTCAGACAGAGAATAATTTCTTGAAACGTGCTCTAAGCTTGATAATTATAATTAATCGTCCAGCCTTACATTTACTACATGATGCAGTAGATGATGTAACCCCCGCTGTTTTAAGGTTTTAACTGCATCCCTTGGCTCCTCGTTGTGATGTAATCTAGAACAAAACACTCTCGGCTCATTTGCTTTCTGAGATTTATAAAGACACGTCATAAAATCACAAACTGTATTGATTATGTTATAAAAGGCAATGGAAATAAGGATTACCTCACATTTATTAATTTTGGATGTTTAATTCGCACGTAGCTGTGAACTGCCATTTACTGTAACAGTCCCACTGCTGTGCACGGTGCAGCAGCTCCAGGACTGTAGGTCTTTCCCTACAATTCCTTCAATGATGGAATGACACAATGTCAATTCTGTTCAGGGTGGATTCTCAAGCGAATCCGCCCAAAACGCTGGATGTCATGGGGAGAGGGTTCCCTCTAGTGTTGAAAACAAACTGTCCTCATTAAAGGTTCTGAACAGTATGTGGAGTTTATGTAACGTTTAAAACAGAAACATGAAATATAGTGAATAGAAACATTAGGTACATGCATAAAACATTTTCCTATTTTATGCATTTTTTAAACCAAAGTCATCACCTTCAGAAAGCAAAAGACATTTAAAGAGGGACTTGTAGGTTTTAGAATCTGTTTCCAATCAGGTAGGTTTTAGGTTTCCAATCAGGAGGTGGTATAACAGGGATATGAAGTTAAAATATTAGCTTTTTTTAGCTTTCAAGACAAATAATCAGTGGTTTTACATCTTTTTTTATTCAAGTTCTAATTTATTGACATATTGTAACCCTGGAGATGCACATTTATTTTACTTAAAAAAACAAAAATCTAGAATTAACATAATACCACATAACATACAATAGGTAAAATGTTTTCCTCACGTCAATACAGACTGTGTCTCTATATATTTTTGAAATTATTTTTTATAGACTAAAATTAAAAAAACATGCAGGCAGTTTGAATGTACACTACATTGTATTTCTTGGTTTTAAAACGTCAAAACTATAATTTGATTCTCACTTACTCTCACTCTCTCTGTCTTCTTTCATACTTTCTCTCCATTTGTCTCTTGCTTTTGTGGTGAAACATCCACACTCTTACTGTTACACAGCACAGAGCAGTTGCAGGTGGGATCAGTTCCCCTTCCCCCTCTCTCTCCCTCTCTTTCTCTCTCTCGCTCTCTCTCTCTTACTCTTCGTTTCTCCCTCCGCTTTTATTCATTTCTCTGTATGGGCAAGTGAGGCCAACATGGACTCTTTGGGTCTTTTAATCTTTGCAGTGCTTCTGTGTTTCCAGTGGACAGCTGCTCCTGCTACCAGTAAGGTCTTGATTAACATAATAATTAGCATCATGTGAGATTTTCGTCTTTTGCTATAGCAGATTATTTGTAGCAGAGGAGATGATGAGGAGCGGATGAGTAGTATTTTAAGAATGTATTTAAGGTACTTACAATTATTTTTAAAGATTATACTAGAAGTAGCAGTGGTTGCAGATTAGAAGCAATGAAAACTGTTAAACTGTGAACTTATAGAACAAGAATAAGCAGTTTAGGAGTTTTTCTCCTTTATACTTTTTCAGAGAATACCACCTGGACCTACACGGGTAAGTTCAAGTTTATTTATAGAGCAAACTCTCATGCAAATGTGCTGTAGTGAGTAATTAAAAAACTGAGATTAAGACATAGACAGAGACACCATTCTACACAACAAATGCTTAATAGTCTAGATATGCCATACCTGTATCATAAATAATGTATAATCTATTAAAAACTAAATGGCAAAGTTAAATCTGTAATAAACATGCAGTGTAAGTGAAGATATTTCAAAATTAGAGGGAGTTTTTCCTTCATTATAAGCAATTTATGTCTTACTCTGAATAATGTACAGTATTACCTGCTGTTACTAAGGCATGGTCAAGTTGTTCTGTGTGAAACTACTCAAACGTAGTCCTTACACTGTGCATGTTATATCAGAATCTATAACATTTTAAATTTCACAAACGCCCCTTTAACTTGGGTAAGATTTGCACTCTTACCCCTCATATCTCCCATCTGCTCTCCCTCTGTTTTCTCTTCCTTGCCTTGTCTGTATTAGTTACAGTTCAACAAGCTGGCACGAGCAAACTGGTCACACAGAGATGATTAAGGGGTGGAGGGAGATAGAGACGAAGAAGGAAACAGAAAGGATACGAGAGAGGCTGGAGAAGGGTGGCAGGTGCACGAGGATGAGGGTGTTGGACAGAGAAAGGGAGATGGGACGGGATGAAGCAAAAGCAAACCAAATCGTACCCTGTATTGTTGCAGTGCACAATAACCTATGTGTTTATTGTGCTGTGAGTGCACACTGGCCGTCTTTGCTATGGACGATGACACTGTGAGAATGAATGGGGGATACAGAATACGACTCTGCATGTATGCAGGAGAGTAACAGCAATGTAAAGAACATGCAGAACACGTAACAAAATGAAAAGACTGTGCCTGGAGCAGACTGGTATCTATACATAGTCTATTAAGGCCTTATTATTTCATGCATAGTGAAAAATGTACTGTTCAGAACATGTGGCGTCATCTCAAATTAGTGGCTTGTATGTTGATGATAAGTTTATTGATCTTTTTTTCTTTTTTTGTCAAATGTTTTCTAATTCAAATCTCTGGGATTTATGCACAGAAGCATTTGATCAGTGGGAGTCTGTGCGAGGTACAGTTGTGTGACACAGCATCACTGCTCGTTGCGTTCATCGATGGAAAGTGGAAAGTCAGTTTTGTTATTGACAACATTTTGTCACACTAAAATACTAAATTGTGCAGTTTCAGTGAACCTTCTTTACCACAAGAGATGAGAGTCATGGGAAGAAGGAAGAAGGAAAATTCATTCCGTCACTGTCCTCATCATGTCCTGAGGAAGTGAATTTGTGTGTGTGTTGTGCATCTTTGTTCCTGACTGTATTCAACACAGGGGTAGCATGCTAGGAGAGATACAGAGGGTCCGAGTTGTCGGCCTCTGGTCACCATGGAGACCTCCATGACGACCACTGGTGGAGCAGCGGATCATACTTTTGAAGCTGAGTCGTGGTGCGGGCCTTTGCTGCAGAAAGGGGTGAAGGGGGCAGTGAACAAATTGGAAGTGGACTAGCAGAACAGTGGGAGAGGAAATGTGGTGTGGTGGGGTTCTACATTATAGAGGCCAGTTCTCACTTTCTGTTTGTGGAAATGAAGGATATGATTCATGAGCAAACTATACTGTGTTTCAGTAGATGACATTATTTTATTTTACAACAGAACCACAACCCACGACTTACACATGTAGTGCAGTGCCTACATGCATTGTGGGGTTTATTCCGTGTTTCCTTTCTTCAGGATTCTGATACAAAGACTAGACATTACAACTCCCTGCAATCACATTTTTCTTGCACAGTACTGACACATTCTGTGTGAAATGTCTCTGCCTCTTTTCTAAAGCATTCCTCTCCCTGAATTGAAATTCAGATTCCTTGACTCACATGTCACTCTCCTTTTCTTTCTTTTTAAAACTTCTTTTATTATGCAATTGGGCAACCCAGAGTCTTTTTTTACTCTTTGTATTCAAATCTCAGTCACTTTAGCCTCTCTCACTTACTTTCTCAGTATTTCTCCATCCAACCTTTAATTAAATTCTTCTTACTGAGTCGCTGTATGAGGACAAAGTGTGTCTAAAAATAGTGTACACTAATCATACAGAATATACACAGATTATTACATCAGCAAATGCTGTATACTGTATATTAACAGTATGGAGGAGTGGAAACCCAATCAAATAGATGTAAATAAAACACATACAAATGCAAACAATTCATTTTTAGGCACATTTGAGCACAGACTAATGGTCAAATCAAATTAGTTTTACTTTCATCAATAACTATCAGGTATAGCTGACAAATCTTTTCATTTCCCTGATTAGTTTTTGCAGATTTTCATCTGCGATTTCCTCACAGGCGGCACAGTGGTGCAGTGGTTAGCACTGCCACAGGTTTACATACCTGACCAGCTGCATCCTTTCTGTGAGGAGTTTGCATCTCTCCATCCTCACGAGTTTCGTCCAGATAATACAATTTTTCTGCCACAGTCCAAAGACATTCATGTCAGGTTAATTGGCGACTTTAAATTTTCTGTATGTGTGAATGTGAGTGTGGATGTTGTCTGTCGGCCCTGAGATAGACTGGAAACATTTCTAGGGTGGACCTCACCTCTTGCCTGATGACAGCTGGGATAGGCTCCAGCCCCCCCCCCGTCACCAGGATAAGCGGTTAGAGATAATGGATGGATGAATTTCCTCCCAGGCCTGCTGCAGAACTTCCCAAAGGCCTGCTGGGCTGGTTTGGCAGAGTTCCCAAAATCTTTGATCTATCTTCTCCCACACCAGCTTTATGTTGTTCAGGTCTGGCCATTTAAGCAGGCCAAGCCATCACCGTGAGTACTCCAGCAGCTACTTTCCTCTTCAGATAATTCTTACACAACAGCCTGGGGCCAGTGTCTTGCTGAAAAACCATGGTATGCCCAACCAGTTGTTGCCCAGAGGGAACGACACGAGTCTTCCATATGGAGTGTTATCCATGCTGACTGTGGATGCCTTGTACACCATGCAGATCGCCCCTCTCCCATTGTCAGAGCATCTTTAGATCAGCATGTTCCACCTCCATGCTTCACTGACGGTGTTAGGCAGGAATTTATCATGTTTTCATGAGCTCAGTGTCTGACAAATGTTCTTTACTTAGAGTCAGACACCTCAAACTCACTCAGACACCTCATTAATCCAAAAGACATTGTTCCAGTCATGCACTCTTTGTGCATCCTTGCCTACTTCAAACTTTTCTGATTATTTGACAACCTTAGTAGGGTTTTTTTCTTGACAACTATACCCATCAGGCCAGCTGACCTATTATACACAAAGTATCTCTGCACACTGGCTTCTCTTTTGTTTTAATTCAAGGATGCAGCCAACTTAGGACCAGTAAGGCGTCTGTTTTTCCAGAAGCCTTTTGATTGAATAAAATTTACAAACCAAAAAAAAAAAAAAGTGTTTAGGGCTTTCCAAACTTTTTCTTGCCAGTGTATAATAGATGTTGTTGTAGAAATACAACAAGCAGCTAAAATCCTGTACTTTACTATTTGTTTGACATTATTTACAAATGTATTTATAGAGGGAAATGTCATGGACAGAGAAAAACATTTCATATTGCTTAATGCTTCAATTAAATCATACTGAATGGTTTAGTTAGCAAATGAGCGTAAAGCTAAACAACATTTTATCTCAATTTGTGTTACTTTTTAAGTTTATGCAGACATTTATTCACACTTATAGCTCTAAGCTGTTTAGGGTCTGAAAATTTATTGATTATCTTCAAAATTCTAAATTAAAATTATTTTAATTTTTAATTACTTTGATTTTTTTAAATTACAATCACACGAATGTTGTACTTTTGCTCCACTACATTTATTTGAAAGCTTTAGTTACTAGTTACTCTTGGGAGATGGACTTTTAGGTAACACATTCAATAATAATAAACATAAAACATCACCTCTTCCTTTACCAGCTGCTGTAATACAGGTCTTTGTCTTTTTTTAATTGTTAGAATTTGCATTGCCATATGTAATTGGCAAGTCTATTGTTGTTGTAGTACTTACTATTGTTGTAGTACTATTTACTTGACAATTTGTGTGAGATTTTGTGCAGTGGCAGATATCCTGCTCTATCAGTAGTCATCAGTATCCACTTGACCAATGTTAAATAAACAGATACGTCTACAGTAAATCATCCTGAAACCATAGTAACTTCTGCAGTAAAGATGTAGATCAATCTCTTAAGTTTAAAAATCCACTAATGTAGTAAAAATGCACTTTCAAAAAACAACTGTATATTTTATTGTTTCAGAAATAGTGACTCTGGATTTTGTCCTTTACAAATGTGAATCGATAAACTGTCAAATGTTGGAAGAACTATGAGTTTGTTGTTTGTGAATTATTACATAAAACTGTTTTATGTTAGTAAAATGCTTTGCCGTGATGATGTGAATGTGAAGACAACCTCAAAGAATAACTATCTTGCATCCAGTAAATACAAGCTAAAGAACAGAGGCTTTTACTGGAGCATTGAGACGTGTCATTTGGTGTCACAGTGTCTGTCTTTTCTCTGTCAAGGCTTGGTGGGCCAATCCGAGTGGTCCAGGTATTTCCCGGACTGTGGTGGTACATCTCAGTCCCCTGTTGATGTGGTGACCACCCAAACTATTTATGACCCTAGTTTGATTCCTCTGACCCCGCTGGGCTACAGTCAGCATGGCAACAACCCCTTCACACTGTACAATAACGGACACACAGGTAACGACATCAGCGGATTTGCTCATACTACACTATCAGGTATCAAGCAGCTTTATGGTTCATCTGATTATACTGGATTCACAATATTAATTCAAATGATTTGTATTTTAACTTGTAGATAAAAACATTTTTTTTCACTGTATGTCTTTTTGGTTCTTAAAACTTATGAACAACTTTTTTGTTTCTCTCCATCAGTGGTGATTGAGCTGCCACAGTGGATGGGACTTGGGGGGCTGCCCTGGCTCTTTACAGCAGTACAATTGCACCTCCACTGGGGTAGTGGAGATCTGAGCCATGGAGGCAGTGAACACACCATCAATGGACTGAGAGCAGATGCAGAGGTACGTTTAAAGACCGTTTAGTGCAAAAAGCAAAAGAAAGAGATGATTTAGAAGCTAAGCGCAGATGTGACAATAGCAGATTTCTGGGATTCTGATAATGTATTCATTGATAAGTGAGAAAAATAGATTCAACAAAATGTCCCAGGCAAAATAAAATAACAAGCAAAAATCCCCAAAGTGGCCTGAAAGGGCAGATAAACGTGCAGATGCACTACGTGTACACACAGCATTCCAACTGCTGATTTACAGTAGGACTGTTGGCATGGACTGACTTACCTTTCGTTTTTACTCGTACCTCCTAAACTTACAGCGAGGCCTAGGTAGGCCAGTACCAACGCCAACAAGTTGACTTTATTACCCGCTCCTATAACTGCTTATCCGTTGTTTTTTTGGATATCTTTACCAAAATAGAATAAACTAGACATGGAGTTACCTTATTTTCATCATCTTGACATTTTTACACTTAAAGCAGTTTTACAACACAAAAAACTTTTTAACACAACCTAAAGTTGTCTGTTAAGATATTAATGAATAGAAATGTATGAAAGCTGGATTTGATGTGGGACGCTCCAGGTTACCAGAGGACTGATGTACCTCTTGAACCACATCCACTCTAACAAAACATATTACAAAGAACTTGAATGTGAATAAATATTTTCAATGTAAAATGGACAGTTTTACGTTAGGGTTGAATGCTACATTTTGTTCACTCACTGATGCTCATGATATTTAGTCATTGGGTATTGAAATTTCGTATTGAATCACAAGGAGTTTTATGAAAATCTACTAATAGTAGTAAAGCAAATCAGTAAGTGCGATAAAAGTATTAAAGTTTGGTACCCAGCCACATTTGAGCCTTTAAAGTATTATAATAGAAGTAAATAACAGTAGATTGAAATGGAATTACGCTGCAGATTACATATAGTATGCACACACACACAAGGTGGAGAAACAAAGTGTCTCTTTCAAGGCTGAATGCACATACACACTTTTCTGCTTTGTCATGAAAACTTGACAGAGCAGACAACCAGCAAAACAGTGTGGATGCATGACAGTATGTCTATGAGAGAACATTCTTTTCACATTTTAGGAAAATATATGATAACATATAAACAAATACAATGTTCACTAATTAACAGCTAAATCAACATATTTAATGCACATTCAGCGAGTACAGTTGTTAGATATTAATTAAAGTTAATGTTCATCAAGGGGAATTCAAACTTTTGCTCCCTTGTAGTTTCTGCTTTAGGGAATAAGTTTGAAACTATGTTAGATGAACATCAGAAAGTTCACTAGTAACTATTCTGAAAATGACTTTTTAAGCAAAAGGTCCAATCTTTCTCTGATTCCAGTTTCCCCAATGAACCCAGTAGTTTAACATTTGCACGTGAACAAATGAGCATGCTACAGACAGAACAGGATAGCTGAGAGAATACTAACACAGTGTCATACACACACATGCACACAGTTGAATTTGTTCTAGCTGAGTCAGCTTGGATCCCTGGGATGAAGGGATAATAATGGCCTCTAGAGCAGGTCTAGGCAGGAGTGCAGAGACAGAAGAGCAACAGAGAAAAGAAAACACAAAGGAAGGAGTAAAAAATACGCCATTAAAAATGCTGGTTGGAAGTAGTTAAAAGATGAAGAAAGAAGGACGGTGACCCACCCGAGCACCTCAGTGTCTTCACTCCCCAGCTTCTTCAGTTGGGAGTTACTGAAGTGGAAGTGGTGTGAGGGAATTTTACCAGGTTATAGAGCCTCAAATCATGTGGAGCTGATGAAATCATGAGACAAAGTGCCAACAAAATGAGGGACACAAATATTTGTTTAAAAAAAAGGAATTTGACATGCATGAATAAACTGACTGATTACATAATGAGTCAATTAAGTACGTTCTCATTCACATCAGTCTTTCTCCATACTTCTTTATTGTTCTGTAGAGTCAGCAGCACGCAGCCTTCTCTCTCTCTCTCTCTCTCACTCTCTCTCTATCACTCTCACTCTCTCACTCTCTCACTCTCACTCTCTCTCTACTTTTTAACCCATATCTGTCAGAGGGAGAAGCAAATGAAAGCAATTTCTCTCTGTGTCCTTCTCATTAGTATGAAAAAACTAGCTGTGCTCTTCGTCCCTCCAGTTACACGTGGTGCACTACAACTCTGACCTCTACCCCGACGTGACCAAAGCGATGACACAGAGCGATGGCATGGCGGTTTTGGGAATCCTCATTGTGGTAA
The DNA here is from genome assembly GCA_033026295.1 of Channa striata. NCBI lineage: Eukaryota > Metazoa > Chordata > Actinopteri > Anabantiformes > Channidae > Channa > Channa striata. The sequence goes on along the minus strand of CM065175.1, from coordinate 17,227,815 downwards.
TAAAGCAAAGAAAAAAACTGACAGAATAAGAAGAGTCATCGACTCGCTCTTCAGATGTAATGAGAGGTGCAATGAACACCCAGGGCTTACTTTTGGTTTCCCAGACAGGTGAGGAGACAAACCTGGCATTTAATAACATCCTCAACTACCTGAACCGCATCAGACATGCTGGTAAGTCTTCAGGAATTTTTTTAAAGACTGACATATTTTGTGTTTTCTGTAGACTTCATTTTGTTAAAGTTATTTTTCCTGCAAATTAAACATTTTTTAAAAAGGTGAGTGAATGGCTTAGCTCTTTTCCTCTCACTAATCAATTTGCTGATTCTATTTCCAACTTCTGGACTAAGGTAATGCACATGATTATCTACATTTCCCAGTCACAGTTTATTGAACAGATATTACTAAATATGACCTCTTCAGAATAACAGTAAGCGTCTCAAATATGAAAGACAAACAGTGAGCGTTTAGGATTCAGAACAATACCAGAGACATAAGCCCAGTGCAGCTGTTTTCTTCTGTGTGCTGCTCTTTTTGATGTACATAAGAGGTCACAGATTATTTTCCTGCTCCTCTTACCTACTCTCAGACCAGAAAGTGTCCATCCCAGCCTTTGACGTCCAGTCTCTGCTCCCTAAGGATCTAGGACGCTACTATCGCTACAACGGCTCCCTAACAACGCCGCCCTGCTACCAGAGTGTTATCTGGACATTGTTCCATGAAAGGGTCCAAATCTCAAAGGCACAGGTGAGAGAGTAGAGGCATTTACCTCCACTCATTGCTCACCTTTCATGCAGATATTGATACCTTTGTGACCCATGGTGGATCTTCTCTGAGTCAAACTCCACCATGATCTTACATGGGTGGAAATACTGTGTTGTAACTTAAAGGGCGACTTCACCAACTTGCTTTTTATGGCTTTAGTTTAGGGTGTAAATGTAACTAAATGCTTTTAAATGTCCCTCTGACTGATATGGAGGAGCTCTGGAAGCAGCTTGACTATGATTACAAACTCCATAGTGTGAGCAATAAGACATAATCTGAACTGAAGGTTCCTCCAAATGAAGTCATCTGGAGGCAATTTGCGATATTTCAGATAGTGATAGTGATATTTCAATATAAGCAACATAAAGGTAAGTTTAATGGTGTTTATTTACATGTGCTGCCCAAACTAGAACCAAAAGAAGCTAATTCAAAATGAGTGAATGTGTCCTTTAAGAAATAAAAAAAACACATTGCTCAAACTTCCATTAGATGTAGTTATGTGTTCCCTGTCCAGCTCATTAACAGAGTTTTGTACCAGATGGTATTAAATCTGTGGTGCATCATTCATCATCCTTCACCAGTGAATATTGGGAACTAAAACTACTTGATGCCTCTCCCCTTCACCACTTTACTCCAGCTGCTGAAGCTGGCGACCTTTCTTTGCTCCAGCAAAGCTGATGATGACGTGACGATACTGCTGCAGGACAACTACCGTAAAACACAACCGCTCAACCACAGGGTCGTCTTCAGCTCGTTCTCTGCAGGTCAGACTGTCCCATGGTTACTGCTGTTATGAAAGATAAGCACATTCTCAGTGAGCTTATATGTATTTGCTTATACATGACTTAGAATAAATAAGTTCCCCAGTTCGTGTAACTCAAATTGCACAAATGTGAAGTTGCAAAAGCCAGTTTGCTTTAAAGCCCACTGTTGTTACATCACTCATACCCTGGTTTGTTGTTATGCAGCTCTGTTGAACATATTGCCAACCACAATAAGAAGCCCGTGTGTGGCCATGCAGACCAAAACTAACAATTAGCACAATCCATGCAAAGCGTGAAAAGTGGAATGTAGAGAGAAATGTGGGAATGTAGCAAAACATCAGTGACTTTGTCTGGGAGAAAGATCAGCGGTAGAGAGAGAGGGTGGCAGAAACAGAGAAGAGGTGGAAAAGCCAGGGGGAGCAGTGTTTGTGAGCTGATTAGAGAAAAGGATTTGCAAAATCTAAACACTGACTCCATTGTTATCATGTGAGTCTCACTGCAGAAAAGGGGAGAGCAAAAAGAGACAGAGAGATGTCGATGTGTGTAAAGTGCTCATTGTGGTGAGTGACTGAACTGGAAGGCCCGTGATATCAGCACTGTTGTGAAAGGCAGCAAGACTGAATAGGCATACCGTTTTAAAGAGCTGAGCAGGAGATTCTGCCGTGATAAACACACAAATCGTTCTGCATAAACTGTGGAACACAAAGATGAAAACCCCTGTGATTTTCTGATGGTTTGTTATTTTTTTATTTGTCGTAGAATCAGGGAAGGAGCTTTCTCCTGGTAAGATCACAATGGACTTTCTTGTGTGTGTTTTTTTTTTTTTACGTACACGACTATCCTGTTATTGCTATAAATCATTCTTTAATGTCTGTGTGTTTGTTCCTGCAGGTGAAGTCACAGCCATAGTGATAGGAGTGATGTGTGGCTGTGTAGGACTGGCGGTAATCGTTCGCTTCATTGTCAAGACAATTCGGTAAGAAGTTCTGCTGCTCCATCATCTCAGCGGCCTCTTTGCCACTCTGGGTCTGCTCTGGTTGCAGAGGCTGCGGCAGACGCGAGGCATCAGGCCGCCGTTCTGCTTTAACTGGATGATCTGTGGTCATAGTGGGAAAATCCAGTCTGTGTCCTCATCCTCTCATGTTTATCTCTCTGCAGATTTTTTAAACTCCTCCACCGTGAAACAGTCATGGTAAACAGGTGCCATATTTGTTCTCAGCACTGACAAAAGGATGCTCGCCTGGCGCTAACTGCTGTTTATAATTTCTTTTGTGCTTTACAGATTTCTTTGAGCGCAGATCTTGGATCATTTCCATCACTAAGAAAAGGATAATAACTGAAGAAACCTAGGAACATAATTTAGCAGTTTTAATCCACATTTGAATCTGAATCTTATTTTACAAGAAAAGATGAGCCTTGTGTTTCAACAACCATGTGATAACACAACAGGGACATCTGAGAAAAATGATAAAAACCTCAGAGAAATAAGTCTAGATAATGCACTGTGACATGGCCAGAATTTTTGTAAAGAGAAAATCCTGCATCAGTCACAGCTCTTTAAAAAACATAGCATAAACCATCACATAAGAGCTATTTGTTCTAATATTTAGTTTACTCATGACTATGTATATATTTATATATGTATTTCTATAAATGGAAAGGGCAAAATCCCACAAGCAAATCCCAGTCTGATCATGCAGATCAGGAGAACCACAACCTTTCAACCAAACCGATTATTATAATCTCTGTGAAGGAGAGTTTATTGCATTAATCACTTACAGGTAGTTGATCACATCATAGTAATTTATACATCTGTGAGAGGCAGGTGCATTCGGCCTCTAGTGCAGAACATTTATGCCTTTAGGCCACGTGACCATACCAAACCAACCCAGGGTTTCATGCTAAAGAAATGAGTCCTTTTAGAAAGTTGCCACTATAAGTTAAAAGCGATGCTAAGATCAGCGCTAAGGATAATCAAACCTTTGATTTCTGCTGCGATAACATGATTTTTCCCAACGCTCTGATTTAACACATAATTACTGCTGATTCATAAACTGAACTAACGTTTGTGTTGTTCAAAGGTTCCCAAAGCCGACATATATGTATTCAATTCAAAGCAGGGGCGTCTGATTTTATGTCTCAAATTGATCATTTCATGTCATTATGTAGAATTATATTCATGGTCTGCTCTCAGTGTTCGATCTTTACGTGAGATCTCCCTTGGAATCTGTCAGTAGTCTTGGCAGTCCCCTGAAGCCCCTTTGGGAACCACTGGCTTCCATAATGTCAATGAGCCCTGTGTAAATGTCACTTTCAATCCTTCTACGCAATGAGTTTGGAAATATTTGCACTCTCTCTTTCTGTTTTGGTCATGTGATTCTTTCTTTTGATCTTGTGACAGCTCTACCTCTAGCTGGGATGTCCTGCCCAGTAACCGGCCTACTTCCATGTCCAGGTCACTGTCCAAATTTATGTCCCTTGACCTCAAAATCTTAACATTAACTTCCCACCTATAGATTTGTCCCCTTTGCTTCAACCACCCAATTACAGTGACTTATCCTCTTAGGTTAGAGCCTAACTCCTGTTTTAGACCTCTGGACCATTAGAAACAAGCAAAATATTTGCTTCACCAACCTACAGAGGTATTTATTCGCACATGCTTTAACAACGTTCAGTGTGACAAAGAATATCGAGTCTACGTATTTACGCTTCCAGGGGAGATTCAAACCACGATGGAGATGTGGTACAACTGGAGCTTCAACAAATGGACATCTGTGTTAACACATCTCTTTCCTCTTGTCCTTTAAATATCCACTTTATCCCCATTGACTCACATGTTTTTTAAGATTATAATGCACATCTTTGTATTATGATTATAATAAAATCATAATACATAGGCCTTCATATGGGCAACACTACTTATTTTACTGTATACTAATGCACAAAACATCAATCTATTCTCTAACAAAGAGGGACCTCTGCTGGATAATACAACACACTACACTGACTGTCTGACGTTAATTACTTGACCAGTTTTGCAGAATATGAGATGACGCCGTCGAAATGACTTTTCCCTTTGATGTTTCAGGATGAGCCAACCAGAGAAAGCAAATGAGAAAAAACAAGACATGGCTCTGAATTCGACCTCTGAAGCAGAAAAGAAAGACGAGTCCTTGCCGTCTCCTCAGACTGAGCCTTAGCGGACAACTTCAGGCTTTAAACGCTCTCTTTCTTCCTGTTGTCAGTGATGTTGGTGCTGATCTGTGTCCCCTTGAGGCTACAGAAATCAAACATGCTCTCATGCATCTGTTACAGAAAGCAGCAGGAGACAGGGAAGGACATAACCTAGACACGGGACAAGTCACCTGCTGCCCTGATCACTTTCCTGTCTTGGTAACAGACATTTTTTCAGTTTGCACATAAACCACTTGATGTACATATGTCAGTTTGCTGGCTCTGCTTTGCAGTGCCTGAGATTCATAACTGGTTCATGTAAATACTATGTATAATATATTTTTAGTTTTTTCACATTTTGCTCTTATTTTATCTTGTTCATTCTGCCTTAAAACACATGCACTCTGCACTGAATAAAACATAGTAGACTTGATTATTGATGGATTAACATCTATTGTTTGCTCTCAGAAAAAGTGAACCATTTGGCATTAAGTAAAAAAACATATTCTGATACGTGAACTGTAAATACTGATTCTGTTTGAATTTAAATCAGCAGATGGTGTTGTAAAGTGAGGCATTACATTTATGTACGTGTCTTCATTTTCTCAGAAAAAATATTTTGGCACAATGTCATAAACGGGTGAATTTGCTATATATTTAACACATCAATATGGGCAACAGATTAAAATACTTCAATGCCAATGCTGTTATTTTTCATTGTGTGTGTTATGAGCACCGCCCCACCCTGATATTAAATAAAAATGTTTGGGTGCACCTTCTGCTTCAAAACAGAACAAAGATGCTGCATTTTAAAATTTCTTAGCATGATTTTGTCTAGTGGTCATACTGATGTATTCCATATTTGTGTTTAGCACACACTTATAAATTGTGTTGGGAAACATACTGAACTCAACTGAACAGTGCAAAGTTTAGTCTGTTGCAATGAGAATTTTCCAAAAAAATAATAATGTTTTATCCCCCAAGTTTTATGTATGTGTTAGCAAAGAAAGTCAAGGCACAAAATTAGCCAAATAAGACATTACAGTATGTTTTGTATAAGACTTGACACTCCAGGAGCGTAACTGATTTTAGTCTAAAGATTAAAACAAGGATAATTCATGAGGCGCATTGAACTGAAGCAGAAACTAGTGGGAAGCAGCAGTAATCGAGTTAGCATTAATCTTGCTCAGCAGTAAATTTGGAACTAGCGTTTTCAGAAACTTGACTCGACTCTTGTTGAACAGCACATCACTGATGTATGTGACCTGGTAATGTAGGACGGTGGTTATGTGGCCTCATTGATTTGGACTGTAGAACATGCAGAATGCAGAGACTGGAAGTTGGCAGGAAATCTTCTGTAATGTCAATGTGCATGAGCCTTCTCTAACAAGAGTTTTAGAGGAACAGGTGAAGTGAAAAAATAGAAAAGCAGAAGAGAAAGGGGACGGCGCAGTGGTGGAGCGGGTTAGCGCTGCCACCTCACAGCTACGAGGTCTCTGGTTTGAATCTGGCTGGACCATCCACGACCCTGAACAGGATGGTTGGGGTTATGATAATTGGTGAATGGTTAAATCACCTTCAGTAGCTTCTTTTACCAACTGTTGTGAAATGAATTTCAACCTTCACCATACAACTCAAGGTATAACCTAATTAATTTTCAGTGGAAACTGGGGAAATTAAGCAAAACCTTAATCAGTCCCAGACTTTGCCTTATTAAAATTAAAATAAATTAGGCAAAACCTAATTTCTGAGTGTGGAAAGTACTAAATTAGGGCATGTCATTAATTGGAGGGGAAAACCAAATCAGGCCAGTGAGAAAAAAAACATCAAAGCTGACTAAATGAAACACACATTATATTATTTATTGCACAATTGGAAAATATAAATGTTCCTTCACCATCACAAGTAACAAATATTTCATTTTTTGTGTATTTAAAAAGTTAAACAATGAACGTTATACTAAAGCAAATGTTTGCATTCGTCTTTATTTTAAAAAATTATTTGTTCTAGCTCAGTGTCAGTTAAATATTAGATTGTTTTTTTGTTTTACTCTTTTTGCTATTTTAAAATAAAATGATGCCATTTTTTTGCAGCCAACTGTATAATTAACTTGTGCCACTTTGTATTATTTTCTTTATGTACATATTAAAATATTGGACTCTTACTTATTGTCATCATGTAATTTCTACTACATATGATTGTTTAACATCACAGGCATAAAACACAAATAGTCTTATAGTAGGAACTCAGAAACGAGTCAGATAATAAGGAAGTTTTTAGTAGTTATATTTAGGTAATGAAAGTGATTTTTCTCACATTTCATCTGATAACATTATGAAACTGTTAAACTTATTTTGAGTTTTATATTTTAATAATAAACAGAATAATCATATAAACAATATGTTGTTAAAAGATACCACCCGAGAGCAGGGCTGAAGGCAGCGCCATACAATATTCTACATCCTCAAATAGCTCACTGGACCTTTCAAAATTATATTTAGCCGTAACTGTATCTCCTCACTGCTGCTCTAAAGCACGTCCATGTGGACAGACTTATGTAATGCTGCTCTGCACAAGTCATCTAAGCCACTCCCGCTCAAACTCACAGGAAGTGAAATGTGGAACCGTAACTGACGAAACAGAAGAAAGGCTCACACATCTGGAGTGTCAGTCTCACAGAAGCCTTCACTGCAGTCAAATCAAGGTAGAGAAAAGGTTTTCTTCCTCTTTTGTATTCATAAAGAAAAAGGTAAAAAACCTGCACAGACCCACAGCTGTGGCTTCGTCAGACTTTGTGCCTTCACTCCGTTTCATGTAACTCACTGAAAAACAAGCAACAGAAGTTCTGTGACAGGGTTTTCTTCAGTGGCAGAGGTTTGACTTGCAGTCTTTGTTTTGCCTCTAGGAATGCTGGGAAATGGCTGCCCTCGGAGCCTTCCTCACTCTTTCCATCTGTCTCCTGTTTTGTCATCAAACGCTTGCTAAAAACGACGCTCCCTGCCTGCTCTCCAAATGGAACAACGGCTTCAACACCTTCGTCCAACGCCACCTTCCCTCTGGGACTCCAACATCTCTCAACCAAAACGAGTGGGAGAAGTTCATCAGGAGTAAGGGCTGCAACCGACCGACACAGTCCTTCCTTCACCCAGCGGACCTGGAGAGAGTGAAGGAAGTGTGCACCAACAGGGGAGGGAAGGTGTACAAGGAGAACCTGTGCATCAGCAAGCAGCCGTTCACGTTTGTCACAGTGAGGAGCGAAATGGGAACCTGTGGGATCAAGAGCGTCCAGCCGGAGACTAAACATCTGATCCTGGCCTGCGAGCGGTTGGACAATCACTGCCTGCCCGTCCACTTTGAGGGAAACCCTACAAATCAAAAGCCTGACAACAACGCCAAGGGCTGCCAGGACCCAAAGAGTCGGGCTCCAAGCTTAAAAGACATGTGGCTCTGGTTTTTGTCTGTCCTTCTTTCTATTATTTTTTTTAGATAATAACTTTTTACAACTTTTGCGTTTTTTTAAATATTAAGGAACATTTTGGTAATCTTAGTGCTGCATAAACTTTTGCAGAACCTGTGAGACTTTTAATAAAAAGTGTTAAATATCACCAACATTTCAACCACAGATTTTGGAACAATTTAATTTTTTTAAACACATTTTAATAAATGTTCCTACAATTACATGCTTGTGTGTCTATGTTTGTTTATTGGGATTGTATCTTTGAAAAGAAAGATGAATTCATTCAATTCAGCTTGTTGTGTTGAATTGGCATACAAAAAACATTAATTGCATTTAAAACAATTCTAGATTCAAGTTCCAAATTAATAAACATTTGTTTTTATTTACTACAGTGTTTTATTTTTACAGCTTCATATTTGACAGAAATACAACTTAATAAAAAATAAATAAATAAATATAATACTTATATAATGCGCTGTGACTTCTGATAATTTTGTCAGAGGTCTGTGTTCATTTTTCAAGCTGCTTGTCTCAGCTTGAAACAAAGCGTTTCAATTCTTTCTAACACTACTTCAGACTGACACAGCTGACATGTCTGATTCATGCAGTAATACTCCACCAGCAAAGACCTATTTATTAAAATTCATCACGTGAGGACAACACGTAGTGAAATGTCCTATGTCTTTATGCAGCAGTTTACCTCAAGGTAAACACAAGGTTTGCAAGACGAGGCATAAACACCAGATCAAGTGTCCGTAAAGGTTCTCAGTCATCCAGATGAGGTAATGTGGTGAGAGAGTCACGGTGTCTCTGCTCGTTTCATTTTAGGCTGGAAACTTTCACTGCTAACAGCTAAAAGAGGAAGTACAAACCTCCACTATTGAAAAAAATGTAGAGACTCCTAACAACTTTCCTCACGCTGATAAAGCTGTTCAAAGTCCAGTTGCCACGACTCAATGTCTATTGTCAGGTAAAGTATTAACAAATACATTTCCACCAGCTGATCACTACACAGTGGCCCTGAGAGCTCAAAGCGCTGCAGTTTCAGACAATACATGGAAATAAATGAAACTAAAGCAAATAGCCACACACAACTTCACCAATTTGACAAAAAAGACACAGCATTAAGTAAAACCACAACCAAAGTGACCTTTACAATTGTCTCAGTTTGACTTAACCTTATTTCTAAACCAAGAATGCAAAACCAAAAATGCAAAAAGCCTGATAACAACATGGTGCCCGTCCCCACAGGGAATCGAGTGGGTTGGTGTGTGCAGTCTGGCACAGCTGACAGGAACAAACACTAGTCACAGCAGGTCAGGGTCAGGCACGTCCCACATGTTGGGCCAGGAAGTTCGAATCCATGTCAGAAGACGTGATATCACCACCAGATGGCAGGAGAGCCACTTCTCACTCATCCTCAGAGCTGCTGGACACAAATGAACCTCAGCCAGCACCGTGGAAGAGACCACATATCTGTGGGTGTGTTCCATAGTTTGTCTGCAAACATACAGTTTTTATTCTATGATTCTAGTGCATCAACTGCACGTGTGTGAGCTGGTAGTAACACGTCCAGGTAAATCCCTTGGAAATAAATGCAGAGTTGAGCGCAAAACATTTTACATCTTCTAGTTTCCTGCTACATGATTTTGTTAAAAGTTTAAAATCCAGCTCTCTTATTTTTTTCTTATCCCTTCTTTTTCTTGAAGGCCTAGATCAAAGTCTGCTCTCCAAATGGAACAACGGCTTCAACACCTTCGTCCAACGCCACCTTCCCTCTGGGACTCCAACATCTCTCAACCAAAACGAGTGGGAGAAGTTCATCAGGAGTAAGGGCTGCAACCGACCGACACAGTCCTTCCTTCACCCAGCGGACCTGGAGAGAGTGAAGGAAGTGTGCACCAACAGGGGAGGGAAGGTGTACAAGGAGAACCTGTGCATCAGCAAGCAGCCGTTCACGTTTGTCACAGTGAGGAGCGAAATGGGAACCTGTGGGATCAAGAGCGTCCCAGCCGGAGACTAAACATCTGATCCTGGCCTGCGGCGGTTGGACAATCACTGCCTGCCCGTCCACTTTGAGGGAAACCCTACAAATCAAAAGCCTGACAACAACGCCAAGGGCTGCCAGGACCCAAAGAGTCGGGCTCCAAGCTTAAAAGACATGTGGCTCTGGTTTTTGTCTGTCCTTCTTTCTATTATTTTTTTTAGATAATAACTTTTTACAACTTTTGCGTTTTTTTAAATATTAAGGAACATTTTGATAATCTTAGTGGTGCATAAACTTTTGCAGAACCTGTGAGACTTTTAATAAAAAGTGTTAAATATCACCAACATTTCAACCACAGATTTTGGAACAATTTAATTTTTTTAAACACATTTTAATAAATGTTCCTACAATTACATGCTTGTGTGTCTATGTTTGTTTATTGGGATTGTATCTTTGAAAAGAAAGATGAATTCATTCAATTCAGCTTGTTGTGTTGAATTGGCATACAAAAAACATTAATTGCATTTAAAACAATTCTAGATTCAAGTTCCAATTTAATAAACATTTGTTTTTATTTACTACAGTGTTTTATTTTTACAGCTTCATATTTGACAGAAATACAACATAATAAAAAATAAATAAATAAATATAATACTTATATAATGCGCTGTGACTTCTGATAATTTTGTCAGAGGTCTGTGTTCATTTTTCAAGCTGCTTGTCTCAGCTTGAAACAAAGCGTTCAATTCTTTCTAACACTACTTCAGACTGACACAGCTGACATGTCTGATTCATGCAGTAATACTCCACCAGCAAAGACCTATTTATTAAAATTCATCACGTGAGGACAACACGTAGTGAAATGTCCTATGTCTTTATGCAGCAGTTTACCTCAAGGTAAACACAAGGTTTGCAAGACGAGGCATAAACACCAGATCAAGTGTCCGTAAAGGTTCTCAGTCATCCAGATGAGGTAATGTGGTGAGAGAGTCACGGTGTCTCCGCTCGTTTCATTTTAGGCTGGAAACTTTCACTGCTAACAGCTAAAAGAGGAAGTACAAACCTCCACTATTGAAAAAATGTAGAGACTCCTAACAACTTTCCTCACGCTGATAAAGCTGTTCAAAGTCCAGTTGCCACGACTCAATGTCTATTGTCAGGTAAAGTATTAACAAATACATTTCCACCAGCTGATCACTACACAGTGGCCCTGAGAGCTCAAAGCGCTGCAGTTTCAGACAATACATGGAAATAAATGAAACTAAAGCAAATAGCCACACACAACTTCACCAATTTGACAAAAGACACAGCATTAAGTAAAACCACAACCAAAGTGACCTTTACAATTGTCTCAGTTTGACTTAACCTTATTTCTAAACCAAGAATGCAAAACCAAAAATGCAAAAAGCCTGATAACAACATGGTGCCCGTCCCCACAGGGAATCGAGTGGGTTGGTGTGTGCAGTCTGGCACAGCTGACAGGAACAAACACTAGTCACAGCAGGTCAGGGTCAGGCACGTCCCACATGTTGGGCCAGGAAGTTCGAATCCATGTCAGAAGACGTGATATCACCACCAGATGGCAGGAGAGCCACTTCTCACTCATCCTCAGAGCTGCTGGACACAAATGAACCTCAGCCAGCACCGTGGAAGAGACCACATATCTGTGGGTGTGTTCCATAGTTTGTCTGCAAACATACAGTTTTTATTCTATGATTCTAGTGCATCAACTGCACGTGTGTGAGCTGGTAGTAACACGTCCAGGTAAATCCCTTGGAAATAAATGCAGAGTTGAGCGCGCAAAACATTTTACATCTTCTAGTTTCCTGCTACATGATTTTGTTAAAAGTTTAAAATCCAGCTCTCTTATTTTTTTTCTTATCCCTTCTTTTTCTTGAAGGCCTAGATCAAAGTCTGCTCTCCAAATGGAACAACGGCTTCAACACCTTCGTCCAACGCCACCTTCCCTCTGGGACTCCAACATCTCTCAACCAAAACGAGTGGGAGAAGTTCATCAGGAGTAAGGGCTGCAACCGACCGACACAGTCCTTCCTTCACCCAGCGGACCTGGAGAGAGTGAAGGAAGTGTGCACCAACAGGGGAGGGAAGGTGTACAAGGAGAACCTGTGCATCAGCAAGCAGCCGTTCACGTTTGTCACAGTGAGGAGCGAAATGGGAACCTGTGGGATCAAGAGCGTCCAGCCGGAGACTAAACATCTGATCCTGGCCTGCGAGCGGTTGGACAATCACTGCCTGCCCGTCCACTTTGAGGGAAACCCTACAAATCAAAAGCCTGACAACAACGCCAAGGGCTGCCAGGACCCAAAGAGTCGGGCTCCAAGCTTAAAAGACATGTGGCTCTGGTTTTTGTCTGTCCTTCTTTCTATTATTTTTTTAGATAATAACTTTTACAACTTTTATGTTTTTTTAAATATTAAGGAACATTTTGATAATCTTAGTGGTGCATAAACTTTTTGCAGAACCTGTGAGACTTTTAATAAAAAGTGTTAAATATCACCAACATTTCAACCACAGATTTTGGAACAATTTAATTTTTTTAAACACATTTTAATAAATGTTCCTACAATTACATGCTTGTGTGTCTATGTTTGTTTATTGGGATTGTATCTTTGAAAAGAAAGATGAATTCATTCAATTCAGCTTGTTGTGTTGAATTGGCATACAAAAACATTAATTGCATTTAAAACAATTCTAGATTCAAGTTCCAATTTAATAAACATTTGTTTTTATTTACTACAGTGTTTTATTTTTACAGCTTCATATTTGACAGAAATACAACATAATAAAAAATAAATAAATAAATATAATACTTATATAATGCGCTGTGACTTCTGATAATTTTGTCAGAGGTCTGTGTTCATTTTCAAGCTGCTTGTCTCAGCTTGAAACAAAGCGTTCAATTCTTTCTAACACTACTTCAGACTGACACAGCTGACATGTCTGATTCATGCAGTAATACTCCACCAGCAAAGACCTATTTATTAAAATTCATCACGTGAGGACAACACGTAGTGAAATGTCCTATGTCTTTATGCAGCAGTTTACCTCAAGGTAAACACAAGGTTTGCAAGACGAGGCATAAACACCAGATCAAGTGTCCGTAAAGGTTCTCAGTCATCCAGATGAGGTAATGTGGTGAGAGAGTCACGGTGTCTCTGCTCGTTTCATTTTAGGCTGGAAACTTTCACTGCTAACAGCTAAAAGAGGAAGTACAAACCTCCACTATTGAAAAAATGTAGAGACTCCTAACAACTTTCCTCACGCTGATAAAGCTGTTCAAAGTCCAGTTGCCACGACTCAATGTCTATTGTCAGGTAAAGTATTAACAAATACATTTCCACCAGCTGATCACTACACAGTGGCCCTGAGAGCTCAAAGCGCTGCAGTTTCAGACAATACATGGAAATAAATGAAACTAAAGCAAATAGCCACACACAACTTCACCAATTTGACAAAGACACAGCATTAAGTAAAACCACAACCAAAGTGACCTTTACAATTGTCTCAGTTGGACTTAACCTTATTTCTAAACCAAGAATGCAAAACCAAAAATGCAAAAAGCCTGATAACAACATGGTGCCCGTCACCACAGGGAATCGAGTGGGTTGGTGTGTGCAGTCTGGCACAGCTGACAGGAACAAACACTAGTCACAGCAGGTCAGGGTCAGGCACGTCCCACATGTTGGGCCAGGAAGTTCGAATCCATGTCAGAAGACGTGATATCACCACCAGATGGCAGGAGAGCCACTTCTCACTCATCCTCAGAGCTGCTGGACACAAATGAACCTCAGCCAGCACCGTGGAAGAGACCACATATCTGTGGGTGTGTTCCATAGTTTGTCTGCAAACATACAGTTTTTATTCTATGATTCTAGTGCATCAACTGCACGTGTGTGAGCTGGTAGTAACACGTCCAGGTAAATCCCTTGGAAATAAATGCAGAGTTGAGCGCGCAAAACATTTTACATCTTCTAGTTTCCTGCTACATGATTTTGTTAAAAGTTTAAAATCCAGCTTTCTTATTTTTTTTCTTATCCCTTCTTTTTCTTGAAGGCCTAGATCAAAGTCATAAGATCATTTTTTTAAAAAAATCACTAGATGCATTTAAACCTAGTTATTTTTCAGTTTATGCCCTAGGCATCATGTGCAGGAACACACATGTGTTCCCACAGTGGTCACTACAGCTACCGTGACCAGAGGTTGGACTCCAACTAAATTATTTAACTATGGCCATAACTAATCAATGACTTCATGGGGTCTCACACACACACAGACAGACACACACATACACACATATTCCTGTATTTGGCCAGGTCATGCATACAAAAGCAGACATTTATACAAGTAATCACCAACACACACACACACACACACACACACACACACACTGACACACATAAACAATCGTTGAGTCAGGGTGAAGAGGAAAGGCTGTAGCAGCATAAAAGAATGAGCGCAGAGTGAGAGGCAGTGTGAGGGTGGAGGGGGCAGAGCAGACGGCGGATCGACACAATAAAACCACGACTGCACTTTAATTGAACCTTTTTAGGCTGTTTGGAAAAACAAATCACACAAAATAAGGTGAAGCGGCAGGGAATGTATGGGAACCAGGGCTTGTTTTTCTTCTCAGCTTTCCCTCATTCTCCTCTCTTCTTACTGTACTTCACACAACCTTCCTCGTGTGCGTCTCAACCTACTTCACTTCCTTTCTTTACATGTCGACCTCCCTTTTCTCCTCTCTTCCTCTTTTGTTTTCTCTTGTCTTCCTGTCAAGTGTAAAGCAATCCAGCATCGTTGAGCCCGTGCAATCCTGGTTTACAGTGCTGTTGTCACGTAGCATCACAGAGGCCCCACGGGCTCAATAAACTGAATAAACTGAGGCAGAAGACAAACTGCGAAAACAAACAAGACTATATTAAAGACAACTCCATAAAGTCAACTTTTAAGTCTCTCCAGCACTTCTGCTTCCAAATCTAACGTCTCCAACCTCCCTCTCTACACAGACCATCTCATAACAAATGAGCACAATAATTAAAACCACAAAGACTCGGGGAGGAGGGGGGGGCTAGGAGTAGCTGGGGAGGGAGACGAAGGACAAAAGGAACTGAGTGTCTGGTGTGCAGCCACACAGACATCTAGAATCACACACACGGAATCCACTATAATTTGCTAATTATTCATCAAAATTCCAGGATAATATGACGTGGTGTGTGTTTGGGGAAGGATGTTAAGTCATAACTTGTGTCTGTTGCTTTCTGTTTCCTGATTCCTGTAAGATATGACGAGGAAGCATTTCTACACACATACATGCAGGGACTCATAAAACCCTGTGGACACAAACGTTTATTTCTAGATACAGAGACATTCACATTCACATTCACATTCACATCATCTCGCCTTGAAACAAAGAACCTTCACCCCCATTTTTAAGGCTTTTTTTAAATTTTGGAATACCTGCATGCACAATACCACCCCAGAACACACTCCTGCACAAGCAGACATCCACCTTCAAGCCTCCATTTCTCTTTCTCTTCTCAGTGCCGTCCCACAGGTTTCGGTAAATGTAGTTAAACGCTGCCATCTCCTCTGCCCTAATCAAACCCACATGGTTCTGTGTGTTAACACGCCAGCCGCCCACAGTGCAGCGCACACACTGGACTGGGAATCTGTGTGTCACCATTGCTGTTTATTGTATAACCTGTTTCGCACGTCACACTAAACCACACAACATTTTGGCTCGTAACCCTTAAAAGTGCGCGATGGTTTTTTGCCTTTCAGTATGTTGTTTTTAGAGGCCTGAGGAGATTCAGCTGTGCAGCACTTCACAGAAAAGTGCAAAGATAAGAGAATACTGCTTTGTGTCACAGAACTGTTTTTCTTTCCTTCCTGTCCTACTAATCTTCCCTCAACTTTTCACATTTCATTTACACTCTCTTGGGAAAGCCTCAACAATTACATTGTCACAGAGTGAAATCATAAGAGAAGGACACAGTGATCTGAGGCACTTCTGTGCATGCGCACTTATTTCACAGTGGCTTCCTCTGAGGCTAAAGGCCAGTGATAATAACTTCCAGGAGTTGGCAATGGGGAAGGCCAGGGTTAAGTTCACATCTGGGATTACCCGGGTTACTGAGGTGAACTTTTTTACTGGAGGTCATCTGGATGATAAAGTGAAGAATGTCGCTGAAGTGTGACTTTACTATGGGACGATCACACTCACATGCACTCACACGCACAAGCTGGAACATGTGTAGACAAGTTGCTTCTTTTCACAAACTGCGATTGCAACAATAATTTGACAAGAGTCACATATATGTATTAGCACCATACTAAACAGACTGCAAATGCATAAAGCTTAAGGTGGTACTTGGATTCCACATGCAGATGATGGTTTGAAATAGGACAATAAATAATCTGACGGTCTGGTTATTTTTCAGATTTGTGTTATTTAAATAAGAAGAGGAAATAGGAAACAACAACCAACAGAGGAGGTGAGATCGTAGATATAAGAGTTCACCACACTGAGGGCCGATACAAGCTCCAGCATGATTTGAATGAACCACAAGTCTCACAAACACAAAGAGGGAGAGAAAGAAAGAAAGAGAGAGAGAGAAGTATAGCTAATTATGGTCTTCAGCTAGTGATTCAGCTCGATTTGGATTTCAGACTTTCTTTTTCAGACACTGTGAAAGAAGTACGCAAAACTAAATTCTTAAGTAAAAGTAATGCAACTAATGCAATACCGATTATGGTCAATATGGCAAAATGTGTTAAATAATTAACTACAAAATAAGGGTCAAAGGTCACAGCTGGTAATGGTGGAGCTGATTTTAACCACTTTATGTGCTGACAGGTGGCTCATCCAAATGACACATTAGCATTTATTTATTATTGATGTTTTTATAACAAGTAATATTTTTGTATTAAAACCACCATGGTATTAATGTTGTGGCTGATTAGTGTATGCAGTAGATTCGAAGTGTCAGGGCTGCAACTATCTACTCTGTTAACTGCTTAAAAATCAGTTAAATAACAGATTAATAACTAATCTATAAAATGTCAGAAAATAATGATCAGAGACCAAGTCCAAGGTGATGTCCTGTTATTGCTTGTTTTGACGAACCAACAATCTACAAACGTTTTTACCTATGATAGAAAACATCAGATCCTCAATTGGAAAATCTAAACAATAATCTGAATCCCTGATTCATTTTCTTCCAATTGATTGCATAGCAAATCATTATGTCAAAATGTCATTGTAAATATGTGGATTTTGAAATCTTTTACTGTCGTCTTCTTCTGGTGGTTTTGATATTTACAGTATTTCTCTCACTGCTTCTAGTACAGAATGTGTTGGATGGAGCCAAACTTTACTGCAAACATTTCACAATACACTTTGTTTTGCTTGGACGTCGTACAGCCTGTAAATCTTTGAGTTAACGGTTGGTGATATCAATTACCAACAGGGGTTGTGGTATGAGAAAGTACACAGAGACAGAGAAGACAGAACAAAAGAAGTTAACAGTATACGGCGGATAATAGATGAAACATAAGAAAATGTGATGAGTGAAATAAAGTTGGCAACAGAGGAGAAAACTAATACTTCTTATAGTCTCTCTTTACATATCTGCTGCTTTCATTATTTCAGCTTCAGAACGTCTCCATCTCTGTCAGTGCGCCTTTGATGTCTCTTTGCTGACTCACTCTCTCCATCCTATTCTCCACAATGAGAAAAAAAAATAACTTGCACTCCAGCCTCTAACTTTCTCACTAACCTTCCCCCTTCTCTTTCTTCTCCCTTCCATCCTCTCCCCTTCTCCCGCTCTTCAACATGCTTGAGGAATGTGTCAGAGCAGCACAAAAGAACAAAAGTCTGACAGGAGGAGGAGGAAGAAGAAAAGGAGGAGAACGGGGGGAGGTGAGGAGAGAAAGTTGTGTGAGGTAAAGGAGAGGCGGAAAGGAAAACGGGGGAATGGAGGAAAAGAATGAGCAGGGAGAGAGAGGCTGAGAGGAGCCGAGCATGGTTCAATGAATCTGAATGCAGAGTGGTGTTTTGTCATCACATGCTGACATGCAGCATCACACACATTTTAGAGCTCTTTATCAAACCCCCCATCTGAACCACACGATCACAAGATTGGTGATGCTGTCACTGGGCTATACTACACAGCTGTCTGCCGGAGTCAGTGGCCTCTGATGCATTTCTTGTTGCGTAATGGTAATATGTTAATGGCCTGCGGAGAGGCCGAAGATTCATTTTCTCAACACTGGACAGCTCTCTATTATAACCTTTGTGTTGGCATCATCTCATTTAAACCCAGGGAATGATCCATTCCCCTTTTGTGAGCAGACCATGTTCGACAGACCACCAAAGCAGCAAGTCACATTAACACTGGGCTTTAAACTATAGATTCTTATATTTGGCATTTGTAAATGACTGCTTTCTTTAATATTTCTACAGCAAACCTCGAAAGAGTTAACAGCTGCACCTTAGTTGCAAAAGTGAAAAACAACAAGAAAAAAAGAGTTGATGGGAGACTGGTGTGGAAATTACAGTTCTAATATGACTCTCCAATGCTTCACCTCTGTTGTCTGGACCAGGAGGTACTTGTGAAGACATGCTGTGATTGTGGCATTGTGTGTGGCCAAAGGGGTGTGTGTGTGTGTTGATGAAGGAAACAATGTGAACTGGCTGCATTCACATTAAAGAGCCCCGACGGGCTTTGGCTTTGGGTCTGGATCCAGGTCTGTGCGTAAAAGCGCATATCGCGTTACCAAATATCAATGTGAGGCTGTTAGTCACCTTTGTAATTCTGTGTGTCTTTGTTGTCTGACACTGAGCCGTGTGTTAGTGTTGTGTAGGCCTATATGGTTGCCCCCCCATATGGTTGCCCCCCCTCGGCCATCTCCCTCTTCCACTAAGTCGTCCGGGTTACCTCATGCTAATTCGCTGTGCAATGTAGCGGATGGGATAATCCATCAAGAGTCAATAGTTAACGTCGGCTTTGTCCCGCTGTTATCCATCATCGTGCGTGTGTGTGCGCATGTGTGTTCTTTATGGGACTCCCTCCGACCCTGCAGGCCCCTGACCCTATTCCCTGAAGCCCAGTTCTCCTCCTCCTCTATCCCCTTTCTTCCGTCCGAACAGCGGGGGGCGAGAAGCTCGACCTGCGCCAGCTCCACCTCTTATTTCAGTCTTTCTCTCTTCTACCTCCCTCCTGGGTCCGAGGTGTTTTCTCTCTGACGCAGGCTCCGTTTAATGGATGGCCCACCGGTCTAGGCCAGAGGCTGTATCCCATTACCAGCGCTTTTATTTTTAAGACAGGGCGGGAGGCTGGGGGTGAACTTATTCCTCACACACACACACACACCCCGCTCACTGTGCCAGTCTGACACTTCACCGTTTCTTCCCTGCCACTGCTCGGCCACATCCTTACTGTCGGGACTAACAGCGTTAATATGACAAAACACATCAAATGCCATATTAGTATCGCAGGCTCCTCTCCAAAGTGCACAGGACCGCCGAGGCGCGGCCTGACTCATGGAACGCGCTTGGATGCGCGGAGTCTGGCCGGGCCGCTGCGCACATGTTGCCTCCAGGGGCGTGGTCAGACTGGGGCGCTGCAGACCTTTGATTGTGATCTGCTGGCCTCCGGGGCGTGCTCGTGCAGGAAGGGGCGTGTGCATCCCACAAGTATCACAGCGTTTGGTACCATTCATTTTAAGTGCGGCCGCTTGTAACGTGCAACGACACATCGGAGCTCTGTCAGTCGGTCACTCATCCCGGGAGGAGCGCAGACGCAACTGGGCAGACAGAGTCCAACCATCCTGTGCGTCTCCACACACTGACCAAATTCCAAAGGGACGACCGAATCATTTTTACGCACAGACTTGGACGTGGCATTTCACCTTTAATAATCCGCACATACCTGCAGCTGAACATGGAGCGTAAAGTACCTGATTTCTCCGGAACTTGGGAGATGAAGAGCTCCGAAAACTTCGAAGAACTCTTGAAGGCGCTTGGTAAGAGATGGAAACGCGCACATACACCATTGTAAAATGTGGAAGCTTATTCTTTGCGCATGGCTGGTTTCTTGTGAGGGTTTTATTTCTGTGCGTGACGACACAGATTAGATGCGTCAGCTCCAACTGCAGCTTTCTCAGCACATTGTAGGTCAAATCACTGTGTGTCCCTGCACCGGCGGGGATCACCCTCTGTCCCGCACGAGCAGGGGGTCTTTGTCATTCGGCAGCACCAAAAGCTCCGTGCTTGGCCCCCAGCCAGCCTCAGTCCTCTTCCTTGTTCCCTTTGGCCCCCCGTGCTAACACAAAAGGGACAAACGGCGGCACATCTGTCCGTGTCACCGCCTCAGTTTGTGTCGGTTGAACAGGACCGTTATGACACGGTACAGTGCGGCACATTCACATAATCCAAAGTGACAGTCGGGACTAAGAACAAACACCTGCTGCTGAGATTCACATTTGGCTTGTGCCCCACATCACTGCTGGAGCTGAACGGCTCGTCTGGACGGGCGTCAGGGCGCATGTGGGCGCGCGTAATCAGATTTGTCTGTCGTTAGGAGCCAATTCAAATGGCCAGTGCGCACCTGGTATCCATTCCATAACCAAGAGCAGAAGAAGAGATATGACTGTACAAACCAGCTCGCCTATTCACTCGCCACCTCTCTTGCACTCAAACACTGTATTATATCAGATATCTGTTCTAAATATATTAACACCATCGCCAGAGAGCCACGATTTCCCCGTTTGGCTAAAGAAACATTCAAACTTGAATATTTCCATTTCTATTGATCTCCATCTTTGTCTGTAACTGTGGTTGTGCACGTGATGCATGTTCCCTTAAAAACTGTAAAAATTACGATATGATGAGATGGCACCGTGCACAACAGACATGACGCCTTTGTTCCCATTGCTTTTTGCATGCGCATGTGCTTTTGAAGTGTGCACAAGATTACCGGCCAGAAATGTGTATTCACGGAGGAGCAACTGCAAGAGCAGGTTCAATTACACTAAGGGACACAGTTGTACCTGAGCCAACTCTCTCTCTCTTTCTCTCATATGCACACACACACACACACACACACACACACACACGGGGACAGGACAGACATGTATCAGTCCCTGTGTTTCCACAGTGTCTATCTGCAGTGGCTTGACTGAAAGACAGGAACGGCCCCTGACTTCACTGGGGGGCACAGCACAGCTGGACATAGCCTGCCATCACCCACTACCCTCCTACTTCCCCCTGGCCTGCCCTCATGTCCTCAGTCCTGCTCCCCCTTCCCTCCCTCATGTCCCACTATCCTAAATGCTTCCTCTACCCTCTGCTCTTTGACCTTTGACCTTGACTTTCTGTGTGAGTGTGTGTGTCCTCATGTGGTCAGATCTGTGAGTATTTAAGCATTTTGGTCACAGATTTGCAAAGTCTGTTCAGGTACATTAATTTCTAACCTCCAGCAACTGGCAGTTACTTGAGAAGCTACACGTCTCCACAGGCCAGCACTTGACTCCTGTGTCCGAGCCAACAGACTAGAGAGACGCAGAGGTCAGTGAGAGTCTGCAGGTCCACATTTTCCTCCAGCGGAGGTATTTTTAATTCTGAGGATGGAGTTTAAATTGGGCTTTGCTGTATGACACATATTTTTATTATTAGCCTTATTTATCCACCTTTAGGAATGCAACTAACAATCATTTCATTATCAATTAAACGTGTGACATTTTTTTGATAAATATTTTATCTAAAACATCTCAAATGGTGATAACTGCAACCAGTTTCCTAGAGCTCAAGGCAACATCTTAAAATTGTTTTGTCTGACTATTTCCAATTATTAAAAGTTTACATTTTGAAAATCCCAATTTGTAGAGAAAGACATCAGCAAGTATCCTTTCTTCTGTAAATTACTTTATTAGGCAACTAATCAGTTTAATTAACAACTGTTGGTAAAGAAGGTTAATACAGTGGAAACTCAGGAATTAATAGCTATCAAATGACATAAGTAAAATGATCTTTAATTGCATTGTAGTACAGGGCCTTTGAAGCACTATCAACTATATAATAAAACAAAAAAAGGACAAAAACAACACATCTGTGGGAATTTTTCCTGCGCAATTAAGTTCCTACACTGACTTTTATGCAACTTGCATACACGTCGTCTACACCTACTGAGACCACGACAATGCACAAACTCACACTGTGCAACGTATCCAGCCCAGTCAGAGCATGTAGTGAACAGGCTGGACATCCTGGTGTCTGCTGAATGACTGCGCATTTCTCCGTGTGTATATATTTACCCTTGGTGACAGGTGGGAATGTGTGAGAGGTGAGAAGTGCGAAACCCAAGTCGACAGCAAACACACAGTGGACGACGTACACACACTTCCCCTAACACTTGGACAGAGATCTTCACACACCACACACAGACTGCTGACCCTCGTCTGTCCAACTCCCCCTCCTCTATTCCCTCTCTTCCTGCTCCTCGTTCCTTCTCTTTTTCCATTGTGTGTCATCAGTTTCCCTCATTCCATTTTTCATACAAACAGTACATGTTAGAATAAAGGTACAATTGTACTATCTGAACCAAGAGTTTAAAAATATAGGTAAAGTTGAGATGTTGTAGCATCCTCTAAATCCTGCTTGTGTCTGTGTCTCCTGTCAGAAAGTTAAAGATGTTACAAGTTAAACATGTGCAACTCAACCCAACTTCTTTTTCCAGAGGGGGGACGAGAACATTTTATCTGTATGTTTGAGTCTGTGGATGCAAAAATAATTAAGTCTGGAGGGAATTCCGTTGAATGCTTTGTCATATGACTTCATATGGTCCTTTAGCCTAGAGTGTTGTGTAGGAGAACACTGAACAAGCAGCACACACAAACACACACACAGCCTAAGGTCAAAGGCATAATTACATTAGAGTGCAGTTTGCATTTTTCCTTGGGGCTCTAAACCATGTGACAACTGTAAATGTCTAATGCTTGTACAGGAATATTTATTATGTGCGTTGTCTCCCACATGGACCTCAACGTCCGTCTTCAGTGGTTTGGTCTTATGATTTTTAGGTGTGAACGTGATGCTGCGTAAGATTGCTGTGAAGGCAGCCTCCAAACCGCTGGTGGAGATCACTCAGGATGGAGAGACGCTGTCCATTAAAACCTCAACCACAGTCCGCACCACTCACATCACCTTCACCGTGGGGCAGGAGTTCAACGAGACCACCGTGGACGGCCGAGCCTGCACGGTACACAACATATACACACAAACATGTTCCTACAAAATCACTAGTTTGTTCCCATACAGCAGTATTGAGCATATGGGAATGGAGCTGTCCAGATTACATCAGTCTGTTTAATTTGGCTTTTCATTATATTTGGACTGATAGCATATCGTTACCCCTCCCTTGGTCTCTAAAGGCCTATCAGGCTACACTTTGTTCCTTCACACTCTCTACAGTCCTGTTCAACTTCCCATCTTCCCCCCTTTTGCCCTTCCTTGCCCTTCGTCCCTCCCTAGCTCTCCCCTGTTGCTCTCCCCATTTTCCCGTGGTTGGCCGTCTCCAAAGCAAACACATGCTACTAGCCAGCGCTACGAACGATGAGCGCATCACAAGTTATCAACACTTAGTGAACGCCCTGCTCCTTTTTTTCTCTCTCCATTAACTACTCCTCCTTTATCTCCTTTCCATCTGATCGCCATTTAATTCACCCCTCTTTCTTTGTCCTCAGAGTTTCCCTCGCTGGGAAACAGACAGTAAGATCAGCTGTGAGCAGACCCTGCAGAAAGGAGAGGGGCCTAAGACATCCTGGACCAGAGAGATCACCAACGATGGCAAACTGATCCTGGTAAAGCAAACAATCAAATAATCCTCTAAGGGGCGGTTTAATTCCAAAAGATTAATGCTTCACTGTAGATTACAGGCCACAATTTAAAGTAAAATTATGATTTTATAGCAAGTATGAAGAAAGATTACTAATTACTAATGCATTTTTAGTTTGTTGGGATTTTAGATTTGACTTTGAATATTTTGACTCCTCCCAGAGACAAACATCTAAACATTTTCAGAGTGTAGGGAAAGACTTTTTCTGTAGCTTTCAAACTTATTTAAAAACAGAATAATGAAATTAAAGTAGCCTGGAGTTAATGCCCTGCAAATCTTACAAATGTCTTGTTCTGTTTGTTTCGTAACAAAACAATATTATTAATTCTATTGTCTATTGTACTGTGTCTCCATCGTTTCAACACTTCCTGTTATGTTTCTCAGTAAAACTGTGTCCTGCATTAACTTTTATACACACCCAGTAGATTTACACTTGTGGTGTATTTAATTTTTTATTCAACTCTTTATCTCTTATTCTTAATTTAAACCACTGGTCTCCCACCCTTATATTTTTGAACTGGTAGCTAACCAGTAGGAATTTTATTGGTATGAAGACCTTATCACACCGAAGCCTGAGTGTTGTCTTTTACTCACATAATTATATGACTGTACTTAGATTACAATAATAGCTGTACCATCACTATTTATTTTTGGCATTGTCTAGTGGGATACCAAAAACATGGACTGACATGAGCCTAAAGTCATTAATATGAGTTTACAAACAGCATATGATTCAATTAAAAACAGGACAGATCATAGACAAATCATTATGAAGGCAGTAACAATGATAATGTTAGAATTATTTTCAAAAAAAGATCCATGTAACAGCAAAACAGTCCAAATAGAGATGGCACATGCATCCTGCTCTGCCCCCTGTCACATAACTTTTTAAAAAGATTACAAAATTACAAAGAAAAGGTATTTATTAGGTAACTATTGCTCAATGGTTTCCATTAAGTTCAAATTTGGTTCATTCTCTGAAGCTGAACATTTTTTCAGCATTCCTCATACAGAAACTATAAATGAATAATGAACTGAATTTCTGTCAGTCTGCACCCCGGATTACTTCAATCTTCTGTGCAGTTGCAAAAAAGATGAAAACCACGTCAATCGGACACAGCTCACCACTCTGTGACATGCTTTATTATTAAAAATTCTTGGTTGTGAACATATTAAAAATGTTTCCCAACTTGCCGTAGTAGATTAATGTTCTAAGTAACATTAAACTAATAAGATGCTGTGGACACCACATTGGAGGATCCACCTTGAACATCCACTTTCTCCTCTCTTTCTCTCCAGACCATGACAGCAGATGATGTGATTTGCACCAGAGTCTACGAACGACAATGAACAAGAGCACTTCTCACTTTTGGCCCCCTCTCCTGCATCACCACTTGCGTCACTAGTGACCTATAGTTTTATTCCAGTATCTCTGTTAGCTTCACTGTGTAATAAGTGTGGTATTTGTATGTGGTCTGCCACATATCTACACGACGCTCTTCGCCTTCTGACTTTCCAGCTCTGCCAAACATGACCAGCTAGGTTTTAGACATGTTGTGATGTATGTTTAACTTGCTTATTGACAGCTCGTGTTACTGGCCTTGTCTAAGATTGTATGTATGTGAAAGTGTGTGGTTTGTAGATATGTAAACCAAAAATCTGCAAACTCCTCCAGTCTCAGATCAGTTCTGATGTGTCTCTCCTCGGTGTTCCTTATCCTGTCCCACATCATCAACCTGTATTGAACTATGTCATGAAAACGTTTTATATTTATTACTACACTAGAGTTAGATACAACACTACTAAGGTTTTTACTTTGTTTCTTTTATATGAAATGTGATCCACAACACTTTCTATGGGACAACAATAAAGCATGACTTTTAATCGGCTTGATGCTGGATTTTTTTTCTCTGCTGACAATCATAAAAACATTTATCAGTGCATGTGTTTTATGGTTTGTGAGTGTAGGCACAGAATATGTGCACATTAGATGGCTCCAACTTATTTTAGGCTTTCTGTCAGCTGTCTGCAACTAGAATAACTTTTCTGTCCCTCCCCTCCAGACTCCTCCTCAGTTTTTCTGTCCTCCCATCTTTCCCCTCCCTCCCTGTCAATCATCTCCGTGCCACATGCTCGTTATTCTTCTCTCAATATGCTTCAAGTGTAAAAATGTTTCCATTTCAATGCTGCTTCGTCTGCCCCATTGTATCACACAATTCACGTGAATCAACCCATCCTTTAACCGTCCCTGCTTGTGAAGCAGCACAGAGTGAGTCAGCGGCTGGAACGCTACAATTTGACACTGCTCTGGTTTATTTCCACTTAATTTGCCAAATGGGTACGTTTACTTCATTTTTCTGGTTAAGTGTTTAGAAATGAATAACTGCTTCCTCTGAGGAAGCAGTTAGTCATTTTGGGTTTGCTTTTTTGTTGTATCATCGTAAGATGACACTCTCATGTCTATATACAGAGGTGCACAAACTCAATATTCTATTAAAATAGTAATTACTTGCCCTAACTGGTATTGCTTTACGAGTACTGCATAACCTTCTTGATCCAAACTGAAGTACGAGCTTCGTGCCCTAAAATGTGCAGCACAATTACTTCCCTAAAAAATAAATTTCTCAAAGCATCAATTAGACAAGTTGAAGATTTAAAAAAATTTTGTGGTTCAAAAACACAAGTGTTTCCTGCAGAAATCTAAAACCTAAAATGTGCAGATTCAGTGAAAGAATGCTGATGAATGGAATTTTCTGCCTTTGGACAAAGCCAGATAAGCTGTTTCCAATGTTTTGAGCCTTTATGCTAAGCTAAGAGGCTGGTGTTTTATTAGCATTGTGTTTACTAATGTGACTTTATTGGCACGACAGTGGTATCAATCTTCTTATGTAATGCTCTGTAAGAGAGCAAATAAGCCGATGTTCTGAAATGTCGACCTTCCTCTATAATCCTCTTTTATGGAGCATCTTTTGAAACCAAAGAGATTGATGAGACACTAGAAAAAAGCTTGGCACCTTCGGATCTGACGCTGAACTATCTGACCAATGATCAAATGAATCTTAGGGCCAGTGGGCGTAGGTCCAACAGCAGGAAATACCAATTGTATTACAGGGTCAAGCTGATTGACGGCAGATGTGCTTAACAAGCAGTGGGCTGTTAGGGGACCTGGAAACCGAAAAGTGTCCAGGCAGAAAGATGAATGACCCAGGGTTCTCACATACACACCCATACATGCAGATATGCAGCAATTAAAAACTTGATATTCCCGAAAGAAGAATTATAGTGATGCTTAAACATTTGTCATTTTGCAAACTATTTGCCCTGCAGCTGTGCATAGTTAGAGTGTGACCCCAATAAAGTCCCCTTCTCTGCCCCCTACTCTAATAAAAAAGGTAAATAACTACCCCTCCCACTCTGTTTATTATCCCCTGGGGCAGTTAAAGGCAGCTGTCTGGCCCCTTTCAAAAAGCTGGTCGGCACTGGCCCCCTGTAAAACATACACATTCACATGCCAAACTAAAAACACACATTGTGAGAACTCTTCACACATACCATCAAATACTCACACTGTACACACAGATTATAAAACAGCCTCATTCAGAAAGTGAAAAGACAAACTCTTTTAAACCTATAAAAACCTATAAAAAAAAAAACTCTTTGAAGATGTAGCAGCACAAGGCAATGTGAAAAAATTGAGCACATCATGGCATCCTGATTGCATTATTATCCCTCCAGGTTGCTGGCTTAGCAAGGAGCAGACATCTGAAAAGGTTTGCAACATCAGGACAAACATACCTCACTCCTGCACTTCCCGTAAGGGAAGGAATAAACAGGGTCAGGCTGGTGAAAAGAGAAAAATACACCCACGTGCATAAGCACAAAATCAAAAACACCTGTATGATGAATGAATACACCTACGTGAAACTAATGCACTTCATCCATCAAAACTACATGGTAATCCAATACCCATTAACATGTCAAACAATGTAACCATAGTCAGTCAGTAGATACCAGAACAAAAACCAAACAAAGCTGCTATTGATGTTAATGTTAGACCATTTTAGTTTGGGTGCCCCAGGGCCACGGCTGAGTCAGGGTGCAGTTTAATAGATGACTTACAGTATATGCAGGGAGGAATGGAGTGGTGTGTGTGTGTGTGTGTGTGTGTGTGTGTGTGTGTGTGTGTGTATGTGTATGTCTGCATACTTGAGTGTATGTTACAAAGGCCGGATGGGTGATTTGTGATCTGGTTGAAGCAATTATCACCACATGGATCAAGTGAATTCTGGGTTGCAAAGTGAAGCTATGGGAGCATTCCAGACAAATGCCCTACAGGTGACATTGACGAGAGCACGATGGGTAAAATGGGTCACACCCATTGCATTTTCAATGCAGTCTGTTGTTGTACATGCACACAGATTCATAGCCAGCGCATGCATGTGACAGTGCTGACAAGTGGATGTCATTGAACACATTCTGCTCTGCCTCCGTACAGGATATTGATTTATACCCACATTCACCTGCAAGCTTGTACAAACACACTCATATGCATGATGATAAAGTGCACCACTACCATTAGACCACCCAGGAACTTGAGGCCACTTGTGAAACACTGTCAGAATAGCACAAGCACGAGCACACCACGCAAACAATGCTGGTCTTATAGTTCATCATTAGAGTGTGGATGTTTATTGGAAAAAGCAGAAAATTCACTCATTGAAAGAACTTCCTCCCTGTAAACACATCCATATTTAAATATGACCATAAATTCCCGCTCCTTCTCTATCAAGATGCAGGATGAGTTAATAAGATATCAGATATGAGAAGGCATGTAGTGCATGCTTTGGGGAGCAATGTGCAAATCAGAAGTATACATTTGGTCCACTGAGCAATGCAGGACCAGCAACATGGAAAAATAAAAGCAGAAATGAGTGACATGGAGGAACATGGAGAGGTTTAGTCAGAATATAAAGTAGGGGTGAGGCCGCTTGCTTTTAACTTCCTTGACTAATTTTGCTAAAGATGATTCATTCACAAAAACAAGCCAGTGGTTTGTGCTCAGACATCTACTGTACAGATCTACAGTCAGCTAAGAATGGAGAGTCCCTGAACTGACATTACTGGCCTGAAAGGAGCATCATCAACCTCGTCTACGAAGTCTCAGACAATGGTCATACAGTATACGAGAAGTGGACTGAATGAAGTCTTTGTAAAGTCAAAATTGTAATAATAAATCTAATTACACACTCTGACGCTGACCTCTGGGTGTACAGACAGGACAGGCAGAAGATACAGTTTGCAGACTGAATAAAGAAGACAGGCTAAGAGTGGTTGAAGTTTAAGAGAGAACCATCAATGAAGAATCAAGTTGTATCTTAATAACAGAAATATAACAGAAATTTGTCTAGTCTCTTTGTGATTATGTTAGATTCACATACACTACTGTGTGTGGTTAATAGTGTAGGGACACGCAAAGAACAAAATGTGGTTAGAGTGAAATTTCACAGCCACACATGTTTAGCTGCAGGACACGTGCACAATACAAATGAAAAAGAGCCAGTTTATGGCAGATTATATTGCAAACTCTAAAAGTTTGATGCAACCATTACATTTTCTAACCCTGTGTAAGCCGCAGATGAATGCTCAACCAATGATTACAAGAGAAAAGCATCCAAGAGCACTTTAACCTTCAGTATATGCTGGTCTAAGAAAAAATATTTGTACACTGAGCATTTTTGAAAGTTAAAAAAACGTTTAAATACAGTAGTGTGTTGTTTGTGCAGGTTTAACTGTGTTCTTTTTTTAAATGTTACGTTCTCAATCTGAGAAGCACCCGATCCAGCAAGAGAACAGCCTTGTCTTTACAGCTTTTATAATGTTCACATCTTCCATTCATGTGTAAAATATGTCCATCATGGAAGTCACAGTTAAAGGTTGTGTTGTATTGGACAGATGTACATAAGATGTTTATCATCTGTGATCCCTCACATACTCAGGGAAGAAAAATATTAGTAACTATGCTGTAAGTACAACACTACCACTATGACCTCAATGATATAACCTAGAACTAAAATGACTTGTCTATGACTGAACAGTAGAAACTACTCTAAAAAACGTTTAGCTGAGCTGTACATGTGTACCTAATAAAGTAGCCAGGATACATTGTGCATCCTTTTTTGACCATCTCCATAGTAACTGCATCTTTTTTACATCCCGTCAGCCTTTTATTTACAAATGTAAATAATGTAAAAGTTTGACAACGTCTAAAGATTAAAACTTTCCATTTCACTTCAAACAATTTAAGGGCCCCACAATTTCCCCTTATAGCTTGAGTTTTATCACCACAACAGCATGACCACATGTGACTGTTGAACATAATATCCTAACATCAGTAGCACTGGTATGCTGCTGTAAGAGCCTCACTTCTTCTGGGAAGAGTTTCATTTCAAAAGAGGCTGCAGGCATTTGCTCTCATTCAGCCACAAGGCCATCGGAAAGGTCAGTCACTGATGTGGGATGATAAGGGCTGGATCACAATGGGTGTTTGAGTTCACCCAAAAGGTGCTGGACCTCAGTGATGTCATAGCCCAGTGCAGACCAGTCCAATTCCATATTAAGCCCAGGAGATGTTTTGTCAGCAATAGTTAGAAACTATAGTAGGTTCAGCTCACTGCAAAGACACATACACAGAGATGCACAAAGTGACATGTCCACTCGGTTGCACACACGTGCAAGCATTTGCCCATTTTACTAAGAACCTGATTTAAATATAAACGGGTCTTTGTTATGGCTCAAGAGATTCTTTACACAGAACAACCTGGAGATGAGTGTATTCACTCCATTAATCTTTAAGCGATCCTGAGAGCCTCAAATGCTTAAAGCAAATGTCTGCAGAGAGAAGATGAAGAAAACTCAGGAGGGAAAACAATCGCTGAAGTTAGACCAGAGGTACTTTTAAATAGCCTGCGTTTGATTACTGCACACTGGAGGTTAGGCTTATCACCCAGTTTTTCCTCATTCCTCTTTGCCCTCCCTCAATCTCTCCATCTCTTTCCTCATTTCACCAGCTCCAGAAGGCAGCCAGTCCAAAGCATTCCGGAGACCAGCATGTCATAGCTGGGCACGGATTTCCTCTGGCTGAGGTACACTGTGGTGTCATTTGATTGGATGCAGAGGACTATAATTTGGAAAACAGAGGTGGAGGAAACACACCTTATAAAAATCCCTACTGGCTCCTGTATATGAACTCAAACTCACACAAACACACTCTGAAACTTGCATGTGCATTTAAAAAGCAGAGCCGTGTGAGAGGCCAGTAACCAAATGTCCGTGTTTTTCTAAGAAACAGCCATGCAGTTCACCTGACATGGGAATGGATTATGAAGGCTTGCACTGACAGAAAATCACCACAGTAACCACAGGTGTAAAATACTAGCATGGCTCCTGCCAAAGCAAACAAGTAATTTCTCAGGAACCTGGTGACAGATAGAAAACAGGCTTGTCTACTAACACTATGCTACCACTACCGGACGACTTATCCACAAATCACAGCTATTGTACTGCACTGATAATATGTAGCACTGTAGTGCTATGGTCTCCTATTGCCCCCACCTATCCATCTAAACAGCCAAGATCTATGTCTGACAATGATTTATTGGTCATCCAACAAGAAAAATATCCCATGGACATGCTAACTAATGTAGTATGGCCAGTGGACATTCCTTTTGCTCCTTGAAAGAAAGAGGTGCTGAGCATTCTCCTCCCAGTCTCTGATCCAACTCGCATGCAGTTTGGAGCATTTGTTGGCTGTTTATTCTAAAAAATATGTGCACAATGAGGATTGATCAACAAATATACATCAGAGAAGTATAACTCATCTCCATGGTTGAAGTTAATCTAGAAATAGCTCTGGAAGCAGCTATGAAATTACTAATGGATCGGAGCAGAGCATGAAGTTAGCTGCCCACCTGTATCCAGTGTTCACTCGACTGAGGAGCGCTTTGTAAGAGCTGTAAAACCTAACTAGTCTGCACTGAATCGTTTTGTTACAGCAGTGTGACTCTGCAAAGTTTTATTTTATGCCTGACGATAACGGTCTGCTGCATAGCTCAGACTAGTGTGAAACAGACTGTACGTGGATGTGTATGTGTGTGAGTCTTGGCTCTCACACTGGTTCCATCTGAGTGCAGGAATCTGTGCTTGTGTACAGTGAGGTTTGGTTGCATGTGAACTAGCGTATCTGACTTTATATTGGCGGTCATCACAGCTACAGTGCCAGATGAGTTGCAACAACAATAACCTGCCAGAAAATGCTAAAAAAAAAAAAGAAAAAAAGTCACTGCCAAAACTGTATGTTGGTGTGACTATGGTTTTTCAAATAACTGTAGGTGTATCAAGAGGTAATGCCATGAAACGCGTCCCACTGGAGTCAGGAGAACTGAAATAACTAAAATCATATAGAAGGAATATGGCGACAGACAGTAAGAAAAAAAAAATCGAAGAAGAGCAGAGTAATAATGGGAAGGGCACTAATGGAGGCCACTGTCATTTAGGCAATAACTGTAAGGGCAGTAATGAAGAGAAGAAGGTCATTTCTCCAATAATCGTCATCTTTTCTTCCAGTGGATTCATTAATCAAAACTAATGAACTTATTTCATTTCAGGATGCATCTGCCAAATTGCACTCTGTTCCAGTCTTCACAGACATCCATCATGACAAGGACAGATGATTTACAGGAGGCCGAAAGAGACATTCAGCAGCATTACTATTAATGTGAAAGGGGGAAAAGATAATGCAAATCTGACATCAGCACTGAAGATTAGAAGACAAATTAAGAAGGGGATGATCTTTGCAACCTGAAAATGTATGAATATTTTCTCCAACTATAGCAGTATTCAGTTGCACCGTGATGCCACGATTGGTCTGTTTTAGGAGGCACGTCGAAAAGTAGGAACATATGTTGGTATATAGCGCCACCAAGTGGCCAAAAATGTTTTAGCAACAACCTCTAATCCCAAAAGCAGTTTGAACAATTCATTTCACAAGTTCTTAAAATTTCACGAGATGCCACACAAACACCAGTAAATACATAAAACTGCATTTAAATACTTACAAAATCACAAAAGAAATACAATAAGCTGACGATCCAATTTGTCATCTCACTTCATGGGTTTACTGAGACTCGTCCACTAGGAGTCAGAAAAACATTCAAATCTAACTATGAGCTTTATGGCCAAAAAGTACCTGCTTAGTGGATCCAACAGAAACTGATTCAGTGCCTCTAGTTCTTCTTCATGGGTACCTGAGGAATGTAAGTGCACCATTACTAAACACTTAGGCACAGTTTGGTCGAGGACCCCCCCAGAAAAAAGCATGAACGTCCCACTCTTTGTTTTCCTCACCTTAGTGTTGTGAAACAAGCACACGGTCAGAATCTCGGTGATGAATCTGTTCAGTGGGTGAGGGGGGTCTCTGGCAGGTGGTCTAAGTGTAGGGTAACAAAGGCATGACAAGGAAAAGGTTGGTTGGAAGCTCAATCTAAGATGGAGCACACTTTCTTCTTCACTGGCTGATGGGAGCGTAGCTGAGCGTTACTGCCCCTCATGGGTGAACATGTAAAGTTTACACAGTTAGGTCCCGGCAGACAGGTAGAAACTGGTATGTTTAGTGGAGCTGGTAGGACAGACAGAGCGTGTTTGTGGCAAGTGACAGAAACCGCTGTCCACAGAGTGAGACTGTGTGGACCTGTAGAGGCCAGAAGATGGAAATCAAGATATGGCACAGATCTTACAGTTCATAGACACTGTTTGTTGTTAATTTTAGTGTATTTATGGGATTGGTTAAATATAACAAAGTTTGAGAAAGTCACTGGCCTTGTCCCAAAGAAAACAATGCACATCCTTATTTCTGGTAATTGTGGAGTATTTGTAGAGGCCAGAGAGTGGCGCTCAAGATCTTTAGAAGAATATGCAGGAAAGCCAGTTCCTAGACAGACAGACTGTTAGTTTGTTCATCCTGACAGTAATTCAAGACATCCAGCAGCTTACAGTCAGCCTTTAGCACACACAAACAGGAAAACAACCATCAGAACATCAGAGATGAGAAAGCAAAAATA
Source organism: Channa striata (assembly GCA_033026295.1). NCBI lineage: Eukaryota > Metazoa > Chordata > Actinopteri > Anabantiformes > Channidae > Channa > Channa striata. The sequence goes on along the minus strand of CM065175.1, from coordinate 17,193,643 downwards.
TGGAATAAAAAAACCATACATACATGAACAGTTAGGATTTTTTATTTAATGTGTGGCTTCACTCAATAACCTTAAATAGCCTACTTCAAACCCAAAACATAACTGGACTCTGACATTAAACATGTATAAACTCAAGCATTTGACTGTAATTATTACTTAAGAGCCAAGATCTATGGCGTAAAGACATATGCAAACTGACAAAATCAGCTGCAAAAACAGGGCAATTTATGCAAGTGAAAGAGTGCAAGAAACTGCTTTTAAGATGTTTTTGGTCACACCAGTTACAAGAGATGCATGTTAAGTTAGTTGTTTACCCTAAACCTGCCCAGAGGATCCAGCGCCCTGTCACCCTCCACAGGATAAGTGGTTAAGATAATGGTTGGATGGATCGATGGTTAGAGTAAAGGTGGATAATCTCATCAAACATACACTAAAGGCAACTCATTACTTTATACAGTTCATAGATCTCCATTGGAGGGACACCATTTTGAACAGTTTACATTTATTCTCTTTTATTCTGGCATTTGCAGGTGTGAGTGGCAAGGGTGATAAATGAAGGAAAAACATTTAATTTACTGGGAGTCTTGTTATGTGTCATCCAGTGTGTCTTCTTATACAGTTTTAGTTTTGTGTGTTCCTGAATTATTTTGACAAACCAGAATCTTGCAAACCAGATGCATGTCGTTATCAGGGCCCAAGTTTCTTGATTATTTATTTATGAATTGTTGATTCGTAGACCTTTTCTCCCATTAGACACTGTGAATCATCACAACAAAGCACAGGTGAAATATACTATTAATATATTGAATATATATTAAAATAAACTATTTGTATTATGATATAATGCAGAATAATTATGTTATTAGTTACACCTGAAGTCAGTGCATTTATTAAGTTGTATCAATTAGGCGGATAAATATAAAACAAACCTCATAAACTGTCTCTAAAAGTTTATTCCGCAAACATGGATAAATTACTTCTCGACAAAAAGAAGTAAGTCCGAAGTTTTGGAAGCTGAAAGATTGTGAGAAAGCAGTTTGAAAGAGTGAGAGTGAGAGTGAGAGTGAGGGAGCCATGTGGGTTTGAGGTTCGTCGACGTAAAGCAGTTGCTCGGAGAGTGGATGTGGATGGAGGGAGGGGAGCACCGAGGATAAATGCGCTCTTTCATTTCAGACTCATATCCACACCAACTCACGGGAGACGCCGTAAATGGAAGACAAAGCAGCCGGAGGATCATGCAGCAGCAGAGCATCACATTCGTCCTCACAGTTCGGACTCGTTGACCAAGTTTCTGTCCCCTGGAGAGTCTGAGGAAAGACGCGCTTCCGTGTCCGGGTGGATGAAGCGCGCCGCCGACTGAGGGGTCAGTGACTCTGAGCTGGATGGGACAGGTGTCTCACTCGGGTCTTACTTCGGTTCTTTTTTTATTTAAGACTTTTTCCATGTGCTTCAAGCTGAACGTTTCTCACACGGACGTTAAAAGTTGTTGATCTTTGAAACGCTTTTTCCATCACACCGTATATTGAGCAAACGGAGCCTGGAGCGGGGCGCACACACGCGCAGCTGACGTGCCTCCACGGGACGGTTCCACCGGATCTCTGGGATGAAAAAGCGCGTCTGTGTCTCTGTCAGGGGTCTACAGCATTTCCACAACTTTATGAACTGAAGAAACTCTGCTTTCATTAGGTTTCACAGATGGAGCTGCGTAAATACCTGCTGTGCCTGGAGTTCATCCTCCTCCTTAAAGGTAAGCTCTTCTTTACAGTCATCTGTGTTTAGGATTTTTTTATTATTATTTTGCATATTAGGATTTCCAGAAAGTTAAACAGTTGCTTTTCTGTCCTCAGTACTTTCTCAGAAGGGTGAGCTGGTCATTTATTTGCACAACTTTTGCACTTTAGCAGACAACCTGTGAATTATGACACACTCCAAACTCATGAAACACTCCATGGTCAGTCACAGAAATGACTGACCATGCAGAAAGTCCAAACGTGGTTGTATGCAGGCATGTAGAGAAGCATAAAAACACTTGGCCACACTTAATTTTCCAGCCAGATCAAAGGAATCGGATGCATTCCAACAAAAGGTAGTCCTAAAAGTAATGGTTCCTGGTTCAGAGTCTGATCCTTCTGGAAATCTATCATTCAGTCGAAGGAAATATTTCATTCTTGTTTGAGGCCTTCAGCTTCTGTACCAGATGTTTGGAACCATCAGAGATATTTACATGTGCTCTGCCAGAAGGTTACTGGTTCATCTCTCCTTACAGCTGACATATCGACTTCACTGTGCATTCCCGGGGTGTCCGTTAGAGTCTGTCCAAATTCACCAAGTTCACAAGTGGCCTCAAGTGCACTTTCAGCTTACTTCCACCAGACCATTTCAGTCCATCTCCATGGAACCCATTTAGTATTATTGCACAGTTCATCCTTTTGCTGATATGATGACAATGAAGATGTCACTATACATATGACAAAAGTTTACAAGTCCACAAACATTACATACACCCCATGTGCCCTGTGTAACATGAACTTACCCGTCATATCAGCCAAGCCCATCTCGTAGACTTGACGTCTCATGTTCCCCTAATAAGGCATCCATGCCATCTGTGTTTTCTCCACGGCGCATGAACATGAACTGGCCTTCGTTATTCTTGTTTGCTGTGCAGAACAACACACCCCTCATGGAGCCATTTCTGGGTACCAAGAAGAAACTGAAGAAACAGACCATTGTTGTCTACCAAAACTCTGTTTATACAGTTGATAAGCAGAGGTTTAATTGCTGCGTCATGGCATGCATCCATGGAGCCAAATGGGCTGATCAATGGGCTGAGATACTACAGCATGTTGTTCCGAGTGTGTGAAGGTGTACTTGTTCTGAATCACACACAGTCTCTGTCATTAATCTCTAGTGTGAGATGTAGACATTTATGCCAAATTTGACCGTTTAGACTGAAGTGTGATTATCCATGCTGTCATTTTCATGCGTCTCATTCAGAAGCTGAAAAGTTAACAAGGAATGCATTACACCACATGATTATACACGTAGGTATGCACATCTATTGACACACGCGCCCGCAGCCACATGTTGCCTGTGGTTATGTTTTACACATTATCTGTTAAAATCAAAGCAGTCATTTTCGATTTTTTTTGTGTAACCAGCTATATCTTATGTGAGTTCAGTGTTTTTTTGGCTGTGTGTGACTTTTCTAGCTTGAGTATCTGTCATACAGGAGCTTGTACATTAGGTGAGAGAGTATGTGTGTAATGTTAATGGCTTTAGCAGAGCTCCCTTGATGTGAGCAGCAGGCATCCCATGTCTGTTTCAGTCTGTTATGTTTTACTGAGATGTCGAACACAGGTGTGTGTTTGACTCAGTTTCACCAACCATTCAGAAATTGTTGCTGTTATTTCCCCAGCTATCTTCTTGTGTTTTTGTACTCTCCCATCATTTGCTGACTTTCGTTCCTATTCCCTCTCTTCCTCTTTATCCACCCCCGCTCCCCAAGAGAGGGTGACTGAGATGAGAACAGAACACAATGGAGGTAATGGAGAGAAAACCTGTGAAAGTGGGAAGAGGTGAAGGAGGGAGATGCGTTTGAAACATTAGGAGTCAGTTAAAGGGCGACTTCGTCAATTTTCATCTGTTTTTTTGTCTATAGTTTAGCGTGTCAATGTACGTTAATGATTTAAAACTTCCATCTGACTTCTTCTGCTTCTAGCTGAGAAACTCCTCCAGATGACATCTTCAGAAGAGTTTTTCATCTTTCATCCAAGAGTTCAAATTATGTCATCTGTAGGAGTCTGGAAAATAAGGTTGACCATCATGACAACGTCCGTAGTATGAGCAACAAGATGACGTAATCTGAACTGAAGGTTCTTTTCAAGTGATGTCACCTGGAGGCATTCTTAAGCTAGAAATAGAGAGATATTTCAATATAATCAAGTCAAATCAATCTATTTTCATTTATGTACATGCACCAACCAAACTAAACCAAAAAGGCAAGTTCAACATCAGTGAAGGCGTCTTTTAAGGATAATAGAAACAGATAGTTGAGCTGACATCACTCCTTGTAAATTAAGGACAAAAACACAGGAAACTCAATTTGTTTCTTAGTAGAAATATGCCTCAGTGCCGTTAAAGCCTCAATTGAACAGATTCACAGAACAACACTGGCAGCATTAAAAATAATATTACTTTTTTGACCCAGGTTCATACTTCTAACCAGTTAAAGGAGGCCCAAACCTATGCTTCACAAGCTGAGACAAAAGGCTTCCTTTCATACTCATGTTACATCTGGTTTCATCCCCAAAACTTGTATATTATGGCTTTATTTATGTTTTCATTAAAACAATCTCTTTTTATAGTGCTAGCCTGTTTTTATAGTGTCCAAAACGGTAGTGTCATGTTTAGTTTCACGTGCACACACACACACACACACACAAGCATATGTTTCACACTCGCAGCCATACTTATCGAATAGCACCAGCACCCGGAGCTAAACGTGTGGTTAAGAGAATCTGGACTAATTTTGTCTTGACAAATGTTTGCTGCCAGTTGTCATGGCAATGACATCCTGCGGCATGGTGCCATATATAAACCTCAGTGAAAATGGAACCAGAGAACTGAATGGGGAATGATGGGACAGCTTTGTACCATCAGGGTCTGAGGAGTGGGGAAGGGAGAGGGGGACCTTTGGTGGAGTTTCAGTTCTGCATGTGTTATAGGAGAGGGGTAAAAAAGAGAAATGTATGGTTTATGAGAGAGTGAATAAAACAGGAGGATGAAAGAGAAAATCAGGGGCTGTCATCGGGGGCCCAGTTTGTTGTGGAAAGTAGCTGAGAAATACGAGATGGTGGGTGCTGTTGCCACAATTTAAATTGACTATGTGAAAAGGCTGGATTGTGGTAGAGGAAGAAAAAGAGGATAAAGTGATGTTGGAATCAAAAAAAATTCTTCATTCTATTCACTCTATCCTTGGCTACACATTTCCCCATCCTGAAGTGTATTAAACATCTGTGTAGAATCAAATTCATTGCTGAAACTTAAAACCACTGGAGATTTGTTTGTTACAATATTAGCTCATGGAACACACTGTTTACAGATGTGCACTGCAACATGCACCGAATGCTAGACTGCATAACAGCTAAATGCTAACGTCGCTCACGTGCCACAACACCACTGTTAAAGTCCAAATGCTAAACAGCCGTAATGTCCACCTGTTTAGTAACCCCTCAATCTCAGACTCAATGATGTTAATCACATGGTGATCTTAGAAAGAGAGTCAGGGTGTCTCTTAGGTCAGTAGGAGTGATCATCTCTGGAAATAACAGGAATGTGTATGCAAACCTTTAAGTTTGTTGAGATATTTCATTCTGGATCAGAGCCGGAACGAACAATACTATTAAATCCATCTTTGTAGCTGCAGATGCCCGGTGAAAAAACCAGGGTACAAGAAGAAGCAGAAATGTGAAAGTACAGCGACAGTTCAGCAAGAAAAACTGAAGAAAGTGAAAAGTGCAAAGGCAAGTTGAAGAGGTTATATTATGTGAGAAAGGCTGGATCAGGATGGAAGCGAAACAGTGAACATATCTAGTTTCCCTCTCACAACCCAGTGGAATCCCCCTCTGATTGGTCTGGCCGATGTTACTGTTTGTGTGCTTCAGTGTGTGTTTGTGTGGCTGGTGTATATTGATAGCAGCAGTATTCTGCTTCTCTTCCCCATCCTTGACTAGTTTTCTCCTGTAGAAATATACAGTACAAGAGTTATCGTAGGTGCCCCTGTGCACTGCTAAAATACATGTTAAGTCACATTTATTGTCAAGTTTATATCCTTAAACACTCAACACACTCTGCGTTCCCGGGTAACAAATAAAATACTATAGATACACAAATGGGACATGTTAAATGCCAGCTGATGCTCTTTAATTTAAGTACAATTGTATAGCAAGGAAAAATTGTTATTTCTAATTTCCTGGCAGCTTCTGAAAACATCACGAAACACGTGAACTGGAAATGAATATTAAATGTTACTCTGTATTCTTAAAGCAAAGTGACTGTGGAGTCAGTAATCTTGTTCAGCTGTTAAAATTTGCATTTATTTCAGTACTTCTAAAAATGTATAGTAAGTTCTTAAACAATTTAATATTTGAAAACACACTGTGATGTGCAGACACCTGTGCGTATAGATTAATCAACATTGAACTATTAATAAACAGATACAGGAATCATCATACATCATCTGTACCCGCTTATCCTGTCCCAGGGACCTGGAGCTACTGCCGGCAGTTGTCAGGTGAAAGGTGGGGTACACTCTGGACAGGTTGCCGGACTGTCTCAGGGCCAACACGGAGACACATACACAGACAGACAACCAGTCTCACTCACATTCACGTCAAACAATTTAGAGTGACCAAACTAACATGAATGTCTTTGGACTGTGGGAGGAAACTGGACTTCATGGATGAAACCCAAGGATCGGGGGGAGACCATGCACACTCCACACAGAAAGGCCACAGCACTTTTTAAAGAGGGAACTTTAACCTGTTAGGTGTCAGTGCGAACCGCTCCACCACAGTGTTTCCTCTCCTACAGAATGTGAATGTTTATCATAGAGAAGAAATCTGTCTTTGAGTTGCTTCTAAGGACGTTAACCCCTAAATTTACACCTATAATATTGGATTTTATTCTGAACATAAAGAGTTCAGTAATAACACTTGTTTCTTATTATTTCAGTTTAACTTTGGTTAACCTGGTGAAATTATTTATCGCTATATTAATTAACCTTTTATATCTGGTGCTGGAAAATGGTAAAGACATGCTTCAGACCAAAAAGTAAGACTTTAGGTTTTTAGTTTGGCGAATTTAAGCGTGATTTTGATGCCTCTGTGAACACATTAATGCTTATTACATGTTACATGTGTGACAGCCATCCTGTTGATCTCCGTCTTCACTGTCTTGCTAACCTCTCTCTCTTTATGTATGAAGGGCAGGCTTGTATGTCATAACAGGGGGCTTACTATGCTCCGTAGTTTTTCTAACCCACACCCTTCCCAGCCTTGGTTCGTCTCTCCCTTCTCGTCTTCCTCTTTCCCCTCAAGCTAAACTTTCCCCCTTTTCCTCAGAGGTTGTCTTTGGTCACTCTATTTATCCATATTTTCCACTCCCTCCCCTTCTTTCCCCCAACTCACTCAGGGCCATGGGGGGAAATAATCGTTTGATTCTCTACTTTCGATGGACACAGTTTCCAGCAATGTTTTGCATGTTTTTTGCTGATTGTAAATATTTTTTTTAATTACTTTTTCTTACTTTCTCTTTCTTATATTCACTTTTCCCTTTTTATTCAAGATGTTTTAAAATTAGAAAAGCATGACTTTTTGATTCAAGTAATATTTTTTTTTCCATGTCCATTCCAGAGTTGTGTCAGTGTTTCAACATAGATGTAAAACATCCTCGTATCTTCACTGGTCCAGAGGAAGCTCTGTTTGGCTTTTCTGTTTTACAACATGAAGCACATGGAGAGAAATCGTGAGTCCTTTTGTGTGTGTGTGTGTGTGTGTGTGTGTGTGTGTCAGAGAATGAAAAACAAATGATTAAAGAATCTTACTTCTTACGTTTTTAATCAGAAATGATTTTGTAATTTATTGAAGACTGCTGGTTGGTGCTCCCTGGGACGGCCCACCCAATAACAGGAAGGGAGACATTTACAAATGTGTTGTTGGGGATGAGAAGAACTCAAACTGCAGCAAAGTGAATCTAGGTGGGAAAAACAAACACCCTAAAGAAAATTAACTTTGGCTCAAAAATGTAATAAAGGTTTGTATAAGTTGCTTGCCTCTCTATCTCAGGTGAGACTGCTCTCCAGAATGTTTCTAAAAACCTGAGGAATTCTCACCTGGGAATGACGCTCACTCCAGACTCACCTGATGGCTTTCTGGTATGTAGTCGAAACAATGCTTGTTTTAAAGTGAGAGTTTGATGTGTGTTTGCCTGTATGTACAACTCAATGAGGACCAAATGACCCTTTTTTGTCCTTCCTCCTCTGCTGTAGGGGAAAGCTGATCTGGTTTTACCCAGTTTTACTCTATAATAACTCTATAAAAACTCTGACAGCTTACCTGTCAATGACAGTGGCCCTGCCTGCTTCCCTGCACTGCCACCTCTGAATATATAATCATCTTGGCCTTATGGGTGGTGTGCACACCCTCCTCCTAAGGGATGGTGAGGTAGATCAGAAGGGCAGTCTTGCAGCAGCTTACCAAAGCCCTGCAGTATATCTAGCCAGAATAACATGGTGATGATGTTTGTGGGGAACACTGAGGTCAGTGCTCATAATCCAGTCCCTGAACGGAGAATCTTGGTCTGGCATCTTGCAGCCTGATGCTTGTAGTGTTTTCTCCAGGCCCGATGAGCTAGATTAGCATCTTCCATCCTGCCTCATGCTTCTTTAGCACCCCTAGGTCGGTGTGGTTTTGCATCCTGAAAGGACTTTTTGGAGGCTGGCATTGATGGTATTGAGGCTAGTTATTTTCATTGCCAAACCACTGTTGGAGGTTAAATTATGATGAGGCAGTCAACTTGAATCTACTGCTATAATCGCTTAGCTTATTATTTCGGTGCAACGTATAGTATATCCAGTGTAGCCTTTTTATTTGGTCGTGCATCATGCTGTCAATGCGCTGTTCACTCATTTCATGCCGTTCGTCCATAAAGTAATTTTTTGTCAACTGTACGAATGTTGCTGCTATTTATTTCAGGGGCATAAATAATTAGTAATTAGTTATTAGTCATTAATGAATACAGGGTATTCAGTAAATCGACAAACATTCTTTTACAATTTACAAATTACAACAGAGTCATACAAAAGTCAGCCGAGCTTGACATTTTTTACACACACATCTTCACGCTCTGATTTCTGGCTACCAGAGAAATGAACTCTACAAACCACCTGATACCAGAAGGCGACACTGTGTGTATTTGTGGAGGTTTTTTGTTTTCCCTGTGTTCTTCTGTCTGTTTGAGTGTTTGTTAAGCAAGCTTGCTTACGTAGTTTGTATTCTGCCAGGTTTTTAGTGCTGTTTCGGGTGTGGAGTCCTGTACAGTTCACAAATGCTAGCCACCGTAGCCAACGTGTGTGTGTATGTGTGTGTGTGTGTGTGTGTGTGTTTATCCTAACCCCAGTGGTCAGGTCTATAACAGGATAGGAATGCGTCTCCGGCCCTTTGTTAATGACAGACTTACCAAAAGCCATAGCACCTCGCTCACTTCTCTCCATCTTCTTCCTCCTTCCTTGCTCTCATCCCTCTCTCCGTCCCTTCTTTGCCTGTTTGTGTGCTTTAGGAGAAACCCATCCATAATGACAGGGCGAGCAAAACCAGGATGTTTCTCTTTCTTTCATTCAACCCCCTTTTCACCCCACTTTCAGTCTCCCTGTTTTGTCTCTTGGCTAAATGCACAAGCTTTTCTTTTATCTCCCCTCTCCGTGGTCTCCCCCTTATATCTTGGAATGAAAGCCAAATGAACGGCATGCTTTGAAGACAGAAATATTTTTATGTGATGCCACCCACCCCACCACCCTCACACACTCACGCTCTACATTTAACACAATCAGATTTAAATTGTTTTACTGGTCTGGAGCTCCAGCTCTGTTAAACCACTCATGACAACAGTGGCTGCCAACATGTCAACAATACTCTCTCTCTCTCTCTGCCTCTCCCTCATTTTTCTGTCCTCCAAACCACACTATTGTAGTTTTTCCATGACTTATTCCCTCTTAAGACCCGTTTTCTTTTTGTTCCTTTCTTTTTCATTTAGTGTATTTTTTTTCTGTTTATATGTGGGTCACTCAGCCTGTTTAAACCCTTTGACAATGACCAAAAAGCCACCTACTCGTCTTATGAAAAGAACACAGGTTCTTAAAAATATAAACTGCTCAAATTGCCCGTAAAACAGAGTCTGTTTGTCTGTGTGTGTGTGTGTGTGTGTGTGTGTGTGTGTGTTTGGCAGGCATGTGCTCCTCTGTGGTCTCAGGAGTGTGGTACATCTATGTTCAGCACCGGTATCTGTGCCTCTGTCAGCGACGACCTAGAACCACGAGAGACCATCGCTCCAACAGTGCAAAGTAACCGCACATTTGCACACACACACACACACACAGTGAAGCAGAGACATGTACAGCACTGGCCTTCTTAACCAAATGTTCTTAAACGCCCACATGTGGCAGGGTGCTCCACATACATGGACATTGTGATTGTGCTGGATGGCTCCAACAGTATCTACCCTTGGTATGAGGTCCAGAACTTCCTCAGCAACATCCTCAGCAAGTTCCACATTGGCTCAGACCAGATGCAGGTAACACTGAAAGTCTATTAAATATTACCTCTAAGCTGTTGCCCAAAATAGTAAGTGCAGGCTAGTCTCTTGAATGAAAACATGTACAGAGTCACATATACAGTATAAAGAACCAGTTTGGTGAAAATAAGTATAAACTGTAGTAGTAATGTAAAGCGACATGAGCCAAGTTAGCTTGAGGTTGGAGAGGAATAGAAGTTGGCAGGGGGGATCTGGGGACATTATTCTGAGCTAAACAGCTAGAGGAATGAGAAGGGGGTTTGGGTTAAAAAAAAGAAAAAGAGGGTGGGGGGTAAAGTGAAGCAGGCAACATGAGGTGAAGAGGAAATACCTCTGGTTTTTGAATGAATTCAAAAATTCCCCAAATGCAATGTTTGCTTTTAGACCAGGACTGGTATTAAAAGAGAGAGTTCAACCCAAAAACACAAGACTCGCACGCTGCTCCCACCATCACGCGACAGCACAATTCTGAACATCAAGAATTGTTGAAGTGCCTGTGTGTTTGTGTTTGCATGCATATTCAGGTTGGTATACTGCAGTATGGTGAGATAGCAGTCCATGAGTGGTCCCTGAAGGACTACCAGACCACACAGGATGTGGTGGACGCCGCCAAGAACATCAGCAGACAAGAGGGACGAGAGACGCGCACGGCGTACGCCATCCACATGGCCTGGTAGGCCTGTTGCTCACTCTTTACTCCTGCTGGTTGAACGTGTTGTAGATTTGGCTGCCTAACTGGAAACTGTCTGTTTGGATTGTGGTGTAACATTCTTAGAGGTTCTATCTAAATATACCACTATATAATTTGTACTTACAATGATAATCAGGTCTATTTTCTTCTCTTCTGTTCTTCTTTCTAATGATATGCTCCATTATGTCCCATCAAGCTGCTTTTGATTATGGCTGGCCAATGTATCAGACAGATTAAACTGAACAATGCCATGACAAACCCTTATGAAATTTTTTGATTAGAGATACAAGACTTTATTTGTAATTAGTATTTTTGTGGTATTGCTGCTTATACTTCATGAGTTCATGAGTACTTGTCTGACCTGTGAAATGAAAATTCTCTTTAAGTCCTGCTATTAACTGTAGCTCTGCAATAACCTTCATGAATTTTTCTCATAAAGACAGTGTATGTTGTAACCCGAGTCTAAAGAAACAGCTCTATAGGTCAAGGGTCAGCGAAAGCCTCTATGTCTTTTTTAAAAATATAATACCTATTTTTTTAAAGGCATTTCCACATTGAGCACCACACCCAGACCTTATGTGTGGCCAGGACTTCCATTTTGGGAGAGTTGTAATAATTTTACACACTCACACAAACACACAGGTAATTTGAGAGTTCCTGTTTTCTGGTACATTAAAAGGTAAAAGTTGGCAAAGTTTAGAAGAAACGTTTAAACTGTAGTTGAGAAGAAGTGACTGGAAAATGGAGCCAGTAAAATAGTATGAACGTTACTGGTCTTAAAACACCAGTAACGGACAATCCAGACGACACTTTGTGCTGTTTCCCACACATTTAGGTGGTGACAACACTGGCAGTAGCTCATCAACGCCTCTAGACAAAAGTAATTTTTAAATCACTCAAGTGAAGTCAGGTCGTGACATTTTCTACACATCTGGTATTTGGTATTGTTTGGTAACAAGAGGAGGAAATACACTATGTATTTATAAGGAAATATATTTAGGCCTCCAAAAATGTGTACTCCCACTTCCATAGCAGCGTTGGCACTTGGCAGGAAAGTGATGGTGTAGAAAAACAGTGAGATTAGCTGAGCTAGACCAGCTAGATGCTGGCTCAGCGTGGCTGCAGGTGTGGCACAGTCTGACCCAGCCTGGTCAGCCAAGTAGCACTCCCACAGCTGTGAAAATACACACACAGGCACATGAAGTACACACTTGCATGGATGAACAGCTACACACACTCGTGAGGGACATATACCATACACTTCATACACATGCGCACACAAAGTCACATGTATATCGTTTAACTTTATGTTCTATAAAAGCATTGACTTGATCCACGTAACCTCAACTTTAACCCTGTGCATTGCATGTTTGACCTTAACCTGCTTTTATAAATTGAACTTGAACCTGAGCATTTCACTTAGATTCTTTCTGTCTTTCTGTGGAAGCTTTTCATATTCGTGTTTTTGTCAGGACGATTAGTTCACACTTACTTTGAGCTGACAGCCTAAATGGTCACGCTCAGGACCAATTTAACTATTATTTCAAGGTGTTTTGTTACATTTTTGTTACTAAATGTTTTCATTGCCACTGATTTCCATATTGCTCCACCCGTCACAGATGCCTGCACTCACACTCTCACACACACTCACAACTAAACACAGCCCGCTGTTGTTTCATTACCACACCACTGTGACTCTGTAAAACGTGTTGTAAATGTAACCAGGCCTCCCAATTAGCTCCACTCACTTTCTCTCCTTTCATCTTCCCATCCCTTATTCTCATCTCTTTGTTTCTTTATTTCTGAATTTTCTATGCTTTCCTTTTGGTTTTTTTATCCTTCCTTTCTTTCCCTTTCTATGTTGCCTCATAATTTCTCCATCTTCCTCCTCATCTGCCATCCTCCTTTCTTCCTTTGTTTCTTGCTCTATCCTGTCATGTTTTTCTCTATATATTTTACACCATCATAATACCCAATGCAATGCCACATTAGAGCATGATTTGAACTTGATAGTTTTAGTGATTGTCTTTATTTTAGCTTTTATAGGTATTTTACATAATTTAATTATACATTTATTTTTTACCTTTCTCGTTTTATTCTATCTGTCTTTTTATCACATTCTACAATCTTCCATTATTTTTCTTTGTTTTTCTCCTTTCTTTGACTTCAACTTGCCTCTTGTTTTTCCTACTCCTTCTCTGCACTCTGTGTAATTTGCAGAGTGCATAGGGGAAACAGTTGTTTTTAACTCTGAGTTTCTTGTGGCTAACCACAATGTTATATTTAGGCAAGGGCTAGAGTTAGGCCTGAAAATCACTAAGTGACTTTCAGACCAGAGCAGTGACTACTCTTCCCAATTGCACTGTGTCTGTGTGTGTGTCTGTGTGTGTGTGGTGGTCTGAGGCTTCCCAGCCCCATTCAACACTTGAAGCAGGTCCCACAGTGAACAGGTTTCCTGCAGACAAACAGGGTGTGGCTTGGGTCTGTTTGTGTGTTTGTCATTTAACTTTCCTTTCTGTGTCATGGTACAACCAGATGGGAATGCACAGATGCGGTTGCTGCGTCCAGTGACACATGCAAGCTGCGTGCAGTGACCAATTTGAGTCAGGTGCCGGTTAATGTATATTTATCAAGTATGAGTAATATCCTGTTGTTGTGGAAAGGTCCAATTGTGATTTGGACCATTTCATTTTGACTTGATGGGAACAAACTCCAGTGCCAATGTTTTACTGGCTATTCATTTTCTCAAAGAAACACTTAAAATTGTATATTATCTTATTGTGGGTGTTTACTTGAGATTTTAGGTAACCAAAATATGACTGGACACTCTGGTATCCTCCCTCTCCCTCCAACCCTTTCTCTCCTTTCACTTTTTTCTCTACTTAAATCATTTTCTTCCATACTTTTTGCATTAAAACAAGTTTAGTTCAACATGAATTGCTGTAGCAATGATATTTGTGTTTCTATCTGTCTCACTTTCTGTCTTTTTAGCACAGAGGCGTTCAGTATGGAACGTGGAGCGAGGGATGGTGCCACGAAAGTGATGATCGTAGTGACAGATGGAGAGTCACATGACGGGGAGGAGCTTGAAGATGCTCTGCAGGAGTGTGAGAGCAGAAACATCACCAGATATGCCATTGCTGTGAGTACATTATATGTAGACTTGATGGGTCATGTGTCTCTGAGGGGCTGGTACCCTAAAAAATGGTACGCTAAAGTCTCTATGTTTCATATGATCGTATTTTGTGTCTCGTGGTGTTGAAAATGCTAATACAAGAGTTTCTGGCCTAAAAGCATAAACTATTGGTGGAAACACAAAGACACACCGACAGTGCGTTATTTGTGTGTTGCTGCTTGGGTATGTACAGCATCTCTGAAATTCCTTGGACACTATGGGACGGTGGCATGCTTGGCATATACTATACACCCTCAGGCAACCACACAATACCAACACCACTCCCCAAAAATAACGTCTTCATATGTTCAAATGAACCCCTTGGGTCTACTAAAATAGTCAGAAGGAACAAAAACTATTTGCCAGCCCCGCCCGACCCCTTCAACAGACAGAAAAACACCAAGTGGTGGCATGGTTTTAGTGTTAATGGGGCAGACAGACTCTGGTGGTAGGGCTGGTTGATGACCCCTCCCTGTCCCACAAAGCAGTTGGGGAACCTTCAGACTCCGCTGGAACCACAGCAGAGGAGAACTTGAGCCAACATGGAAGAGGAGTGGCACAGTACCACTATCGAACATGTGGTGGGGAAATTTAGATTCGGCTACTGATCCTTAGATGAAAAAAGCTCGATTACCTCGTACAAAGCTTTTCAATTATAATTTAGTTTTGTTCTCCTAACTAATATTACAACCACCTTTCATAGTTGTAGCAACATTGTTGGTGTGTTGTGTCTCTCAACCTGGGAAACCCTAAACTACACTAACCACATGCCGCACAACAAGCGCATCTTAATGAAAGCTCAACAGAAGCTTGATCTGCGAGAGGGTAACGGACATCTAGAAATAGAAACCTGAGGAATCAGTTCGACACAGTCTGTACACACAGACACATTTTAGGGTCAGGGTTAGAATTAGGTTTTGATTAGGGTAAGGGGATAGGGGTTGCATTGCGTCAATGTGTCCTCACAAGTATAGAAAGACAAATGTGTGTATGTGTGTGTCTGTGCGTGTGTGGGCACATGGTCAAAGTGAAAATGTCTCATAAGGGAGGTTAGAGCTTTCAAAACAAGTGCACGGTCAGTGCAGACTCTTTTATACATCAGGGCAGGTCAGGAGCTAGAAGTGCATGTTTGTGTGAAAGAACTTTATTTTCTGTATTAAATCAAGTTTAATTTAACATGAATTGCTGTTGCAATGAAACTGCAAAGCCTTGGAATTTGGCATTTTCATTGACATAACGCCTCAGCCTCTATAAGGGGCGTAATAGTGCAGCTTCTCTTCCAGTTGCACGCTATATTCCTTGCTGTCCCCTACCCTTCAATAACAGAGGATTTCCTCAGTTTGCTTAACAGCCACAGATTCTTGGGTTTGGTTTCTCCTATGGAATTTTCTATTTGGTACTTAAGGCGTTTAGCCACAGGCTACCTCTCCTACAGTGTGTCCTCTAAATCAGTCATCTCTTCACCTCCCTGCTATGTCTGTGCTCCTCGTTTGCAAATCTCTGATGGATGCCCTTTTCTCCTGTGTTATGTTTTCACTTTCTCTGGCCTTTCTTGACGTTATAATACTTTGGTACATTGCACAGGCGTTAGCACAGTTATGTGCACCGTAAATGTGTTTACTTTCATTTTAAATGGTAACTTGTGTGCTATTTCACAGTCCCGTGAGAGGCGTGGGTTGTCTCTAGTCTTCCCTCTAACTACATACTCTATGACATCTTCTTTTCTCCTTGAAACACGGAGAAGTCATTTCTATGACACATGCCAAAGTGTCTGTTTCTGCACTCTGTTTTCTTGCTTTCACCAACTTTCCCTGCTTCCATCTTAATCCCTCGATGTTTTATTGACCCTATGTTTTCTGCTTATTCATTTTCTTAATTTTTTTTGTCTTTCCCACACTGGGCTCCAGGTTCTGGGTCATTACATCCGCCGGCAACAGGACCCCGAGACATTCATCAAGGAGATCAAATATATCGCCAGTGACCCTGATGACAAATACTTTTTCAATGTGACTGATGAGGCTGCGCTTAATGACATTGTGGATGCCCTGGGAGACCGCATCTTCACTTTAGAAGGTGTGTAATAGAAGAAGGGGGCAAAACGTGAAGGAAAGATGCACTTTTAAAAAAGAAAGAAAGCAGCAATGTCAATGTGCTTTAAGTTCCTTAGTGGCACTTATTATTACACTGTTAGGTTAATAAAGACAGTCTGACTGTTATGTAGGTAAATCTGTCAGTCCATTAATCCATTAAAGAAAAAAAAGAGAAGTTTTGGCAAAAACAAACACTCCTATGAGACTGAATAAAAAAAAGAGGGTTTTGGGGGTAATAAGAATAAAGGAGGGTTAGATTTATGTGACAAAATAGACAGTATTCCTCTGAAGAATGCAGGAGAAGGAAATGAAGGCAGAGGGAGTGTACACCTATCACAGTAGTTGCGGGAACATGGAAGAAAGGCTGATGAAAGGTGATGCCACCCCATAAGGTTCAGTGACATCAAAGAGGAAGACACAGGAGGACAGGAAAGGGTGAGGCCCGTCTGCCAGGTTTGGTCTTCAGGGTGAGTGAGGGAGCAATGATGCCATCTAGATCAGAACGTTAGTGGGAGAGGAAGGAAAGCAGGAAATATCCAAGGATGAGAAAGCGCTGATTTGTTGTTTCTGTACCTCTGCAGGCACACTGGGCTACAATGAGAGCTCGTTTCACATGGAGATGTCTCAGATCGGTTTCTCCACACACAGACTCGATGTGAGTCCTGCCTGTTGCTTTTTTATCTGTGTGTTGCTTTTAAGTTGTATGTGCACATCATCTGAGACATGGTCTGGTTTTCAGGATGGTATTCTGTTTGGGATGGTTGGTGCCTATGACTGGGATGGTGGAGTGTTAAAGGAGGGGAATAATGGACGCATCATGCCACCCAGAGAGGCTTTCGAAAGCGAGTTTCCACTGGAGTTCAAAAATCATGCCGCTTATTTAGGTATCGATACTCCACACTGTCCAAAAGTTATTTAGGTCACTGTTTATTATTTGAAAATGTACTTAAGAATGTGTATTATGTAAGCACTTTCAGTTGGAATGTTGTTGAAAAAATTGTTGTTTTGTACAAAAATTGTGCAAATGTGCATTTAATCAAATGACACTGAAATAACTGGGAGCTCCAGTGATCGAGCTTTGCACAACAGAAAACTCCCTTTTTGCAGTAAGCTCCAAAATTCATGTGAACTTTCTCAAAACAAATTTTTGGTTAATGTTTGTATTTCAACTTAATTTTTTAAAACATAACTCTTGAATGCCCTTCTGTTCTTTCCACCAACATGTAAACGCACCACCCCAGAGGGGGATTACAAATTAGACCACACTACACACACACCAACTGCATTAGATAAAGCAAGTTCATTTTTATGCAGCATTGCTGGAAAATGAAAACAGAAGCTTAACATTTTTTAAATAGTCAGCTTCAGGGGAATATGGATAAAAACCTGCATAAACACCAGTATAATGTTTTCTTTTACTTTTTAAAGGCCATGGCTTGTGTTGTCGTGGTTGATCATGTGTGTGTATGTTCCTTTAGGTTATACAGTGTCATCTGTGGTAGTTGGTGACCATAGGAGGCTGTATGTAGCTGGGGCTCCTCGCTTTAAACACAAGGGCAAAGTCATCCTGTTTGAACTCACTAATGACGGGAATGTCAACATTGTACAGGCCCTCAACGGGGAACAGGTAAAGCTTTCTTCTTGGGGCTCTCCTCCCTCCTTTCAGTCACTTGTGTTTATTTATTGTAGCTGGCAACAGAGAATGTTTTTAGAGATTATACCAAGTACTCCATCTACTGGCAGCAGGTTGAAAGAACATGTCTCCATCTGTAGATCGGCTCTTACTACGGCAGTGAGGTGTGTGGGCTGGATATCGACCAAGATGGCATCACTGATGTCCTTTTGGTTGCTGCTCCAATGTACCTTGGCTCAGGAAACAAGGAAGCTGGTAGAGTTTACATCTACACCCTCAGTGGGGTAAGATAGCAATGATTACTCTTCTCCATAAGTACCATAATCCTTATCATTAGGTCACGTAACATTTCCCTATTTTTGTTAAGACAGTTTCTCAAACTATTTCTTCAAAACGCAGATAATTTTTTTTGTCTCTTCCCCTACTCAGGAGGAGTGTTTGTATCCAATGGGACTCTGAAGTCAGAGGAGAAGTCACAGGACGCCAGGTTTGGTTACGCACTGGCAGCTGCTCCAGACCTCAACCATGACAACTTCAGTGACCTGCTGGTGGGAGCCCCATTGGAGGACGATCACAGGGGGGCCATCTATATCTATCATGGAGATGGTATTTACATCATCCACAGTTATAAACAGGTACTTATCATTTCCCTATAACCGCAGGCTCACTGATGCATTTCAGTCAAACTTATGTGTCTTTTCGGTTCTTCTTCCTCCCGTCCTTACAGCGTATACCGGGCTCGTCGATTTCCCCCTCCCTGCAGTATTTTGGCCGCAGTGTGAGTGCTCGGTTGGACTTGGATGGAGATGAGCTAATAGATTTGGCAGTGGGAGCACTGGGCAGTGCTGTGCTGCTCAGGTGGGTAGACACAGAGGAGGACAGGCAAAGAAGGACGGGCCATTACATACATACATTCATACATTCAAAACTGTAATGTTACATTTATGCAGCGTCACTAAGTCGCTAAAAATTTAATTCCGCTTTTGTCAATCGACTGTCACTCCTGTCTCCAGTTCTCGAAGCATAGTCCAGATCAATGTGAGTCTGTCCTTCCAGCCGCACTCCATCAATGTCATTCAGAAGACCTGCCAGAGGGGAGGGAGAGAATCGGCCTGTCTCAATGCCACCGCCTGCTTCACAGCTGTCTCTCGCTCTCCTGGCTCACACAGCAATAGTTTTGGTATGACAATTCTATTCCCAAACCCTATATTTAAAAAAGTATCTCCCTTTCAATAAAATATAATATAAATCTTATTGATTGGCTGTCTGTTTAAATGGTTATTCCCCAATCTCAAATTCTCTTCTTAGATCTGTGGGTGTCAGCCATGTTAGATGACAGGAAGTTTTCTGCACGGGCGTTGTTTGACGACAACTCCCACAGACAGACCCAGCTGTCAGTCCGAGTTCAGACAGGAAAAACTTTATGCTACAAACTGCCCTTCCATGTTTATGTAAGTGTCACAATGCACACAGCTGCCCAATGAAAACATATTTTCATGTGGGCCTGTTTTCATCTCTGACATTAATTTCCATCTGTGCTATAGGACACAGCAGATTACATCCGTCCAATCAGCTTCTCACTACAGTTTAAGATCAACAACACAGAGAGTGGTCCAGTGTTGGATGAAGGCTGGCCAACCAGTGTTAAAAAATCTGTGGGTGGCACAATATTGACATTATTATTATTGTTATCATTATTAGCTTTTTTATTGGATCACATTTCCTTCTGCTTTTAAAACACACTGTTCTCTCTACTTGGACCTCTCTAGATCCCATTCTTTAAAGACTGTGGTGAGGATGACGTGTGTACAACAGATCTGGTGCTGCAGGCTCACATGGACATCTCTGGGACAAGGTAGAAATTTGAGTAACAAGATCAGATACTGTATCTCCGCTCTTAAGGACCAGTGAATTTTCATTGTTTTATCTCCACAGACAGAAGCCTTATGTGATTCGCAGCCCTCGTAGGCGTCTGGCAGTGGAGGTGCAGCTCCAGAACAGACTGGAAAACGCCTACAACACCAGCCTGACGCTGCACTATTCACGCAACCTCCACTTCTCCAGTTTAAGCATTAGGGTAAACCACACAGAAATATTGCTAGGACATCCACAACCATGCATAACAAACCATAAACATTTTGTTACATGCCTTACCTAACACAACTTGTCTTTTCTGTTTTTTAATTTGTACTGTAGGAGGATGCCCATTTTAAGATTGAGTGTACCGCACTTGGTGCCAGCAGCCACTCGTGTAACGTCAGCTACCCAGTATTTCGCTCACAGTCAAAGGTATGTCCTTGCCAAGAAAATAGCTTCATCACTCTCTCGACTCTGCCCACTCATATTTCACTTCCTCCAGGTGAAATGCGTCACTTCAGCAGGCTCTTCTCTTCTTTATCTGCAGGTTAACTTCATGCTGGAGTTTGAGTTCAGCTGTACATCTCTGCAGAGTCGAGTCCAGATGAAGCTCAATGCTGCCAGGTAGATCACAAAGCAGGTCATTCTGCATAAACCATGGGGGTTATAGTTGCAGTATAATCGGTTTGCATGAAGTTAGTTTGCATTTAGGTCCACTTGAAGATGCAGAACATTTTTTGTCTTTAAAGACTCAACAAGTTTATGCAACCCTTTTTTTGTCTTACAGTGACAGTGTGGAGAGACAGAATACTTTAGGGGACAACAGCGTTCAGCTCCAGAGTTTTGTTCAGTATGAACCAGACCTGTTTGTCAGCAGGTACTTATATACAGCATACACCATTTATGCTTCATTTTTGTTTTTTTATTAAATTTGCTTTCTTTATCCTCCTGTTTTTCTGTCCAGTGATTCTAATTTGAACCGATATGAGGTCCATCCGACTAGGACAGTGTCAGAAGCAATAGGACCAGAATTTTACACACACCTCAGGGTAACACTATGAATCACATTCTTATTGTAAACATGGCTTCATGCGAGTCATCGCTCTGAAAATAAAAAAAATCTGTGCACTATTTCTGTGTGTTTCTAGCTGCAGAACTTCGGCTGTTATTCTGTGAGTAATCTGGAGCTGAGGCTGCATCTGCCCTCTGTGGCTGCCGGAGACAAAGTATTCATGACTGTCACCGATGTCTTCTCATATAATGTGAGTAGTATTTCTCCCAGACTGTGTGCGTCTCGCTCTTTTTAGATCATACGTGACATATTTAAATTGCCTCGTAGGCCACAGGAGTGAACTGCAGCGTGCTGAGTGATCTGGCCCAGCTGAAGGCCAGACAGAGAGATGTACGCCCCTTCCATCCAGAAGACATGATGCATAATGACATACTGGTAAGGCTTCCAGCAGCAAAGCAAGAAGATACTGGAGTTTGTAGCATCAGCTCACATTAAAATAATGTTTATTGTGTTTTTGGCTGCATGTCTAGAACTGCAGCAGGTCATTTTGCACTGAGGTTGTGTGTGAGGTCCAGCAGCTTCTGAGAGGGCAGTTTGCAGTCATTCGTGTGAGCCGCAGAGTTCATGATGACTTTTTCAGAAAAGTAAGACAAACACTAACATACAGCCCATTTTTTTTTTCATCCCAGTGAGAAAAACATTGGTCATCACCTTTGTGTATCTTTCTGCAGGCCAAATATAAGTCAGCAAAGATAATAGGTGCCTATCACCTTGCAGCACAGGAGACTAACCTCATCACTCTGGGTGCAGGAACAGTCTGGAGGGAGGTAAGACCACAGCGAGATTCATGGTGGCAGAATGGGAGCAGCATTTACTTTGTCTAACCTCTCCCTTCATCTATTTCTCCTTAGACTGTACTAGAGGTGCTCAAGGGCCGAGCTATTCCCATCTCGCTCTGGATATTGATTGGTAGCATCATTGGAGGTTTATTGTTACTAGCCCTAATAATTTTCATACTGTGGAAGGTATTTTCATATTACTCTTCACATTTCTTCAGGAAGATATCAGAATGTGTTATGGACAGAATATCAATCTAAGTCCCACTCTCTCCTTAGCTCGGGTTCTTCATGCGCAAACACAGAGGAGAGGAGGAGAACCATGAAGACTGAGCTAAGCTTTTGCTGCCATGACAACTGTCATTTGCCATGATGACTACAAGATGAGCCAAATCCACCTCTCACCAGGCACAGAAACAGCCCTGGGATTGGACTTGGGATGCAGATGCAACAGAGACCTCCAGGACCAAAGAGAGCATCGCAAGGGTCCAAAAGAAATGCACTACCCACTATTTCCAGGGGCGGAGCACTTAGTATGTACATAAATGTTTTTTTAATAAATTTAAAGAAAAATCAAAGTGTATTAAACCACAGTACTTCTATTTAATATACAGACATCTTTATGGTTTTACATTTCAAACAATCCTTTTGTTCTGTGTTTGTCATAAGGTTTTGTGATTGTTCTTTACTAACAATAAAAGTTTTGAAAAGACCTATCCTTGCAATCAATTTATTAATTTGCTAATACAATAAAAACAAGCAAAAACATTTATTCAAATTTTATTCCACTCCAAACTGAAACAGCTACAAACTATAAAACAGACATAGTTGACACTATTCATACACAAAAAAATAACATTATTTAGTACTATAGATGGGTTGCATAGCTGGTACATCTAACTCAGCTTGTGGCTGTGGAGTTGATGTAGGATTCTAGAAGGAAAATGGTTTCATCTACCTGGTTCTCTGCTGAATCTAACCTAGTGGAAAATTGTGAGAATTTTAACACAAACAGAACTAAAAGGTGATTAACAACTGTTGAAGGTGAAGTAGAAAATTTTAAAAAGCAGTTTTGTTTTATGTTCTTACTTGTTGATATGAAGCCGTAAGGTCTCCAGCTGTTGCTTCTCAGGAGCAGTGATCATTTCCTCCACCTCCGTCAGCTGTTCAGACTCTGCCCCACTGGCTTGTAGAGATGCCAGGATGGCCTCGATTCGCTGGGATTTCTCCAAGAGACGCCTGTCAATCAAAGATGAAACCAATCAGTAGCATTTAAGCCATATATTCCTACAGCTAACCATATGAAATCACATATGTGAAATGTGAGAAAAAAAAAAGGACACAAAACTCACTTGCTTTCTTTGGTCTCAAACAGGCGTCTCTCTATGAGGTTAGACACCGTCTGCAAGGAGAAAAATGTGCAAACCAGAACTGAATAAAGGCAGAAACCTGGATAAACAGACTGGGGATACATATGCTCTTTAGTCTACCTTATAGCAGTTCTGTAGCAGCATTCTTGCAGTTGGAAGTTGATTAACATTGTAAAGGTAAAAGGTGCGAGAGGGAGCATAGTCAGGAGTCTTTGGAATTTCCTGCAGAAAAACAATGCAACACTTGTACAGAGAGGATGTGTATATAGATTCAACAATTAGAAATACAGGACTGCTCTTTAATTTGAAGACTCCTCATCAAATCGCCAAATGGCCAATTTTATCAAATTCTCACTGCTTCATTGCACATAGAATGACAACAAAAGATCAGGCTTCAATACTTTAAAAATGATCTTTAAAGAAATATCTCATTCCATTACTGCCTCGTGAAGTATGCCAAATAATTTTCAGTTAGTTTTTGGATCACATCTTTTTCAGTACTCCAACTTACCAGGCATGCAAATTAAGTAAGAAAACTGGCTTTAAAATAAAATTATACATCTAAAGCCTTTACAGTGATCTTCTGTAGTATGTGGTTGTTTTGGCAACATTCCCATGATGCAAATGAAGTGATTAGGCATTTATAAATCCAAAACCTACAGCATGTTTGGAAACAACATCCATTATCCACCTACCTGTAGCTGGACTAGGTTCTGTGAAAGCAGTGTGTAGAGCATTTCTTTAGCCTCCTTGGCTGGAATCATAGCAAAATCCTCCACCTGCTTCTGCTCCAAATGATGCTTTCTTAGCAACAGACGGAAGATACGTGCTGATCGGGAGCCAAATCTAAAAATAAATTAGGAAATCTATTAATAATGAGTTTCAGGTAACAGGAAGATCACATGTACATGCCACTAAAATACAAACTCACCTCTCCTGAACAACAGACTCGAGCGTGGCCCGAGCCAGATTGGCCAAAGCCCTGTGCAGATCTGACAGGTGAGTTAAGCATCCACACCTTGGTCTAGTTTAAATTTCACAACAGTGTTCTTGTTGTAAAAGGTTCTTCGAAACCTTTAAAAATTTAAAAAGGATACTGACAACATACATCCCTCCTCCACTTTCACCAGCTTTCCCAACAAACTCCATCTAGAAAAATGAAAAAGACAAAATACGATCCAAACCTTTCTGGATGCTTTTTAAAACGGATGGAAAATGTAGAGTGTGTCACGTGATCATACCGGATCATCTACCAGCAGAGTGAGGTACTGGTCTAGGATGGGTCTGGCAATGTTATAGCTGGTCGGCAGGGACCTGAAGATCTCATTGGCAGAGAGGGGCTTTGTACAGGTGGCTGTGGGCGAGGTCATCACTTCACTCATCCTTAGCATAGTCCTCACTATCTCACTGCTGGTCTGAGTTGTACATAATTTACAAAGAGGATAAGTTATTGTAATAACTCATTTAATGTGTCACAAAAAACAGTTAATGTTAGTATTTCGATATATATAGCTGTACTGACTTTGGCATTTTGTTACACTGGCAATGTAAATCTGTTTTGATATCATTAAAATCTGTGAAATTACGTTTTAAACTCTGTGGTTATTTTTTGACAACTGCTTGTTAGTGACAAGCAACGACGGGTCAAATTTGTACATTTACATTTTACATTTACATTTAGTCATTTGGCAGATGCTTTTATCCAAGCAAAAATCTAAGTCAAGGAAAAAAACATCAAAGCAAAGTGCTATCAGAAGAAGTGTTTCCGTTTCATGAGATGTATAGTTATTTAACACACACTGTATAGTTAACAGAAAACTGAAATTTTTTTAACTTGCATGTATCGAACTGACCTGGTCCATTTTACTGGCTACAGCACTGATGATGGCCTGGTCTCTGAAGTGAAGATGAAACCTCTCGAAATTCACCTGCCAGTAAATCCCCTCATCACCGTGTGTCTAAAAAAAAAAAATAGTGAGCACAGAGAAAAAGAACAGCAAATGTAAAATAAAACAGATAGTATGAGGAGATCTTTTTCTAAAGGACACCAAAGTCAAAACTCTCACCTCTGGATCTAACCTGGCCTTCTTTGCATTCCTGTTATCATCTCCATCTTCACTAGGGAGTGGCCGTTTGCCTCGCCCAATGAGTGTCACATGAGGTACCCTGTAGCAGTCAGGGTAGCTCTCTGCTGTAGGTAAGGTGGTGCTAGCAGGGGTACCAGGAGTATCGGGGGTAGCCGCAGTAGCTGCAGTAGCACTCTGTGTTGTTTGTGCTCCTGCCAGTGGAGGACACCGCTGAAGAAAATGAGTCTCCACCAGCTTAGAGAAAGTGGACGACACTTCACTGTAATCCATGCTGCGCCCATCTACAACAACAGGAAAAACAGTAATAACTATTGTGCTCCTGTCAAAGATATTTAACGTTGTTACGTTACCCAAATCTCCTTTTTATTCACAAAATTTCCATGTTTGAGATCTTTTCGTAAGGAAAAATAACAAATAACAATTCCATACTGATAGAGAAAGTTAAACCCAAATCCAGACATACACGGAAATACTAACCTTCCATGTTCTGCGTGAGGCGATCCGCGACTGTTTTAACAGTGCTGCTCATGCTCATGTGGCCTCTTTGTAGTAACTCTTCTATGATTAACTCCCCGGTGTCACCGTACAGTGTTTTGGCAGTGTAGATGTAACGTGGGTATCGCAGAATTCTCAGAATCCGTTCACAGGTGGTCTGATACTCTGTGGGGCTCCCTGGTCCTTTCCGACCTGCACTGAACACACAGGCACCATGCTGCACAAGGACACACAGAGACTTCTTTACCTGGATAAAGACAGATAAAGCGAGGGTTGTTTTAGCATTATGACTATCTACACAGATTGGTAATTACATTACGTAAGAAAATATATTTGTTTATTGTAACGTATTAGGATGGGTTCTGCTAACATTACCACGTAATAAGCTTTCTTTGGCAGTAAAGTACCTGTTGTAAAAAACATTGCCATATCTTGGATTTAAAGGGATGATCCAAAATACTACTATTGCAATATGCCTGCCGGTGCAAAAGAAAAATCACGTAACTATTGTGTACCTAAACAGCCTGCATAATACATCTGAATCGGCTGGACTGTTCACTAACTTGGTCACAAAGGGTGACCTGCTACACTCAGTGCATATAGTACAGTGTATTATATATTATGTGTGAGGAAGACACAGTAACAGGCTTTGCAATGGTAAGAACAGGAGTGATACCAAGTCCAGTGAGAGGCCAGTCTCATGAAGGATGGTTCTTAAATTCTGTGCTCCACCTCTGAGCAGGTGTGTTCCCACTTTTTCCACCACATCCCCAAAGTGCTCCTGCAACAGGAGACCACACAGACGCACCTCCTGGGCAGTCATCTGCACAAACACACAAGGAAACACAGATCTTGCATCAAGGCTTCATACAACCTATAATTATCATCTATATCAACACTACAGTCAATAATATTATATTTCTTCTATTAATGTACAATTTATTCTTTGGGCTTAAGTTAGGCATGTGACCTTTTCTTATTACCTAAATATAATGAAGTACTAATTCAGAGGTTTAGAACAAATAAAACATCACTCGAACCAAAGATGTACAAGACACTGAGGAAAATGTCAGCAAAAAGTGCTCATATTAATGGAACATTCAACGTGTCTTTTTTCCAATGTGTGAAATATATTTATTCAAGTTAGAAAAGGATTGTTGTAGCTTTGTGCAAAACACTGGTTTCTATGTGTTCATATGCAGAAAACATTATAAATTTAAAATGTACAACAAGAAGAATACATGGAAATAATTACAAACCTTTCAAATAAACTCAGGGAACTTAGTCATAATTAAACTAATAGATTAGTAAAATACCTTCATCGATGTCTGTCAAATGTATTCCATCTTTATGAAGTGCAATCCTACATAAGTGAAATATTTTCTCTTTTTTTAAAGAATTAACTGGCTTTAGGAGAGTTTGAAACTAAGAACGTTGAACTCAGTAGCTACAGATTACATTTTAGATTTTTAGATTATTATGTATTATGTGACACCCTCAGTGAGGCAGTCTATAGATCCTAAATCCATGCTGCAGGTTGACAACCCCAAACATTAGGCCAGAATCATACTATCTTCAACAACAAGAGGAAAAAATAAGTCCTACAACAAAAGCATGAAGTCTCCATCAAGCAGCCAGTCTGGGATTACGTACGCTAGGGTTTAATCCACAGAACTATGGGCAAGATGTTTTCAACAAGCTCTTTGCAGAGCAGTGAAAAACTGTGTCACAACTTCTTTTATTAGGTTGTTTACTGTACTTTGTAGGGCGTTACTTGATAAATAAAGAACACTCATGGCATTAGTTTTGAAACCATTCATACTTTTTCTCTAGGTAATGATTCCTGACTTTAGATATGCTTAATAGTTGCTGTATTTATATTATTCTGTAATACCTTTTCACATAGACAGCAGGTAACGTAACGGATGAGAGTGCCTGTCATACACAGTGAGTGGAATCCCAGGACCACAGAGATATAAAAACAATGTCAGCTGACTCTCTGATACGTTTGGAACCTTTGCCAACCGATGAACGTTTTTCTTTTACCAACCTTTCTGCTGCGTTCCTGCACACAGGGGATCCCGCAGGCTGCAGACCAAACACATGCGGCAGCTGCTCGCTGACAACATGAGCACTTCCGCTCGCGAGCGGCGCGGCGCGGCGCGGTGCATGCCGGGCTGGGGGCGGACAGCTGGCCTCGTCTGTGGAGGACCGACGTCAGTGTTTGTGCTGCTCTGGGGAAGATGGCGGAGGCTGCGGCTGTTCCCCCGCATCGGTTTTTCTGTCATTGTTGTAAGGGAGAAGTAAACCCTAAGCTCCCGGTAAGACAGACGTTTCTCTCTTGTTATTCGTTACGATTTTTAGTATAATAAGTGCGGTTGACAACTTAGCCTTCATGGCAAATATCGTTTGTTTCGCTTGGTTGCTATAGCTAAACCCTAGCTAGCATGTTAGCAGTTAGCTTCGTTTCTTGTTAACTAACTCACTAAATAAACTCGTGACACTCGTGAACGTCTCCGTTGCAAAACAGGAATCAAAAGCAAATGTGGACAGGTTTTGTTAGGTTACATGTTTAAGGCAGTTTGAAAAAGATTCAAGCTTTGCTTTCATAGCTTGGGGACGTGGTGTTTGCACAAAACAACACAAGCAGCTAAGAGGAGAAGGGCTGTGCTGTTGCATTGGGTTTAACTTCATGGAGAAAATCTGTTTGTTTGGCTGCTGCAAGTTTCAGTTTTTGTTCCCGATTAAAACATTCTTGATAGGAGAAGTTGGGGAATTTTGGGAGCATAATCAGATTTAGTTTCAGTTTTGAAGTCTGTAAGAGTTTCATATGGAGACGTGACTTGACCTACATATTATTAGAGTTTGACTGATCCCTACATGTATTTTCTACACCCTGCACATCTGTCAAGGTTTCTATTTACACTCATTTGCCACTTTGTTGGGCATGTCTTACTTAAACTAAACCAGTGAAATATGCAATAAGTGCCTTGCAGCATAACCTGGCTCTAAAACTATAATGTGGAACATTGGATTTATTATAAACGTTGTTGAATTAGCATAATGGTAAAACGTTTGTTTCTTTGTGCGTTAGGCTCTTATTGTTA
This sequence comes from Channa striata, assembly GCA_033026295.1. Lineage (NCBI taxonomy): Eukaryota > Metazoa > Chordata > Actinopteri > Anabantiformes > Channidae > Channa > Channa striata. The sequence goes on along the minus strand of CM065175.1, from coordinate 17,164,943 downwards.
AACTGTTAAACTTGTCTGAAGCGACTAGTTGATTAATAATTTTGTGAGTAACAGAAAGGAAATTGCCAAAAGTTATGGTCATTAATTTTTGTTACTTACAATTTGCTGTTGTTCACAGTCCTTTATGAATACAGATTAAATATATTTAGATTTTAGTCTGTCATATAACAAGCAATTTGACGGTGTCAACTTATACAATAAATTATATTGGGCATTTTTTGACTAATTAATTTATTGTCTAAATATTTACCTATTAGATTATTTTTTAAAAGACTGGAAAATCAGGCAAATTCAAATAAATGTAACCAATGTACCTCTGTTGATTGAAAAACATACCTGGACTAGAATCCGAATCAGATTTATTTACCAGGTACAAGGAATTCACTGTGGTCCAAGTTTCAACAGAAAGCACAGTAACATAAAGAAATGTAACGGTAACAGTGTTCCATCTTATTCACGTAACAAACTATTAGTGTACAAAGACTAAACATATATATAAAATTAAATGATTGTGTAAAATATAAATTGATTGTTTTTGGCTCTGGTAAGATGTAGGTGAAGTCATGTCAGATATAATGTGTCATTGATCATTCCTCCAGGCCATGTTGTTCTGAGACTGAACCTTTATTTGTGTGGCATGGTTGAGGGTAATTTCAGTCGGCCCTGTCACCGACTCTAAACTGGCCTGCTTGTCTCAGACACACTCAGTCCTGTGGCATGTCTTCAGTGAGCCAACTGACTACTGCAACTACTACAGAATAACCCAAGGACCATGTGTGGCCATGTGTCTTTTTACATACATATATGATAATGTTTATATGGGCAGAAAGTTTGGAATAGTTTTTATCAGCTGTTTTTACTTACTGCAAGATTTCTCAAACCTTTTTTGTTAGTGACCCTGGTTTTAGATAAGGTTTTAATTTGTCAGTTTTTAAGTTGGAACTCTCACATAGGTGATAAATCTAATATGTGTTTATGACTGACGTCAGAGTGATTAGTGGACTAATACTGGACGGCATTACAAGACGAGGTAGTTCTATTGTTTTGGCCAAAAAAAAAAAAGAGAACCATGTCTTCTTATAATGCCCTCCAGTACAACTCCACTAACTACTTTGATCTCAGGTATAAACACATATCAGAATTGTCACCTTTGTGAGAGTTCTGACTTACAAAATGACAAATTAGAACTTTTATAAAATCTGAATTCATGGCAGAGCTACTGTATTAGATAGATTGTATTAGAATGTACAGGCGTACCTAATAAAGTGGCCAGTGAATGTCTAATATAGAAAGATGATGTATCTGCAACTTTGTTTTGGTTTTATTGACGTTTTAAAACAGATGTATCGTTGACGTTTATTAGGTGACGCAAGGGTGAGAAACCCTGGTGTTCATCGAGCCAACCATTTATGTTCCAGCTGCAGCAGCTGGCAGTAGTGTTTTCCTCATTCTGTTGCAGTGGTTTCTAAAAACACTGCACACTTTAGGTGTGGTTGGCAGACCAGCTCTACCTCTTGGGTTGCATTGATAAAACGTACGCTGTGAAATAAAACTGACTGTTGACAAAGCCAACCAGTTCTATCATTTAACATCTTTGTTGTGACTTTTTGTAGGAGTACATCTGTCCAAGATGTGATTCAGGTTTCATAGAGGAAGTAACAGAAGACTCTAGGTAAGAGAAATTTATTATTTGCTGGTATTTACACAACATGAAATGATACTAGTGTAAAACTAAGGCAGGCAGATGGATTATTATTATGTTAAAGTTGAGCTTCTCTACAAGAACCTACATGCCGTGCTGTTGGCTGACCTGTGCAGTTTTGTACCAGGCGAAACACTAAAATTGTACAGGGTTAAATGGATGGTTTTAATAATGTTTCTTTTGGCCCTTGTGCGCTGTTTCCCTCAGTCTCCTAGAGGGTGGCGCTAACGGGATAGATGACACAGCCACACAGTTTGCAGAGGTACGAGCTAATCTGGGGGATTTTGGGGCATGTAGGTGGGTGGGTGCAAAAAGGATAAATCGCAGTGTGTTTTGATTAATTTTGTTTTGTTTTTTTTTCTTCCCCTCTGCCTTTCCCTTGTTTTCCTTTTTTTTTTCGCATTTTATGGCTCTTTCTTAAATTCTTACCTGCTTTCCCAACATGCCGCAGCTATGGCATTTGTTGTTATTGGAGCGGCCATTTACAACAGACAGTGACATGTCTGACTCGGAACCCCGGCTCCCTAGAGGACGCCTGGGAGGCCTCAGTGACCTGGGGGGGTTAGGAGGAGGTCAAATTGGTGGGTCAGTCCCAGCTGGACTAGGGGGGCCAATGGGGGGTCTACTAGGAGCTGGAGAGCACTGGGGACCAGGACGTCCAACTCGCCTGCACAGCCAAAGGAGATACCGGTCCAGAGGCAGCAGCAGGCCAGACCGCTCGCCCGCTGTAGAAGGGTAAGTAATTGTCTTCTGTCGTCCTTATAATCCCTCTTTTTGTCTGCCATACTCCAACATACAATAACGACAGTGCTATATATTCTCCCACAACCCTAACTGATCCTATTTTAAACAATGGCATTAACATTACATTCTCACAGGATTGTACAACAATTTCTCGCCGGTCTCTTTGCCAACTCTGGAGTCCCTGGCTCACCTCCCCTCTCGTGGTAAGATGGCAGTACAGCAGAATCAAAGTATTGATATTTCAGTTCTTTGTCTGATGAGCCTGTGACGTTTGTGTCTCTTCCAGGACAGGGATGCTGCACTCTAACCCTGGGGATTACGCCTGGGGACAGGGAGGGTTAGACGCTGTGATAACACAGGTAAACCAACTTTTACCAACTTTTTTGTTGTTCCGTTTTCCTATTTTCTTTTTTAATTTTTATTCAGTTCACATGTGTTTGTGTGTAGTTACTAGGTCAGTTGGAAAACACAGGACCACCTCCGGCAGAGAAAGAAAAGATCTCTTCTCTCCCAACTGTCACCATCTCTCAGGAACAAGCAGGTCAGACACCTCTCTCTCTGACAGTCATGCACGTTTAACTACAAATTGCAATATTTCTTTTGGCTGGAGCTATCAGTTCTGAGCCTCTCATAATAATTGTATGCAACAGCTGCAGACTATGAACAATATACACACCTTAGATTTGACAAGCTCTTATTTCATTAGTTTATTATTACCCAATCACTACTACGTTCTTTAAAGTAGTTATGTAAATTGTGATGCACCATTAAACCTGTCTTACCTATGACTGCTGTCAGTGTGTGCTGTCAGAAAGGAATGAAGTATGCCAAGACAGAAGACACTGGTTAAATGACCTGCAACATAACAGAACAAAATAGGCCAAGCAATGAACTTATCTGCCAAGTTAATTGCAGTAAATTGTTTTTGTGTGTCAGCTGTATCTGCATGTAGAGACTTAATCAAATAATACAAGTTTATTTTATAGACTTACATGTACAGTAAGTAATACTTAATCTGTGAAATGGCTAATAAAACATTTCGGGTAAACCCAAGCATATGTTTTTATTAATCTTAAATTGGGTACAGCAAAAAATATCACTGTTGTTTATAAGCTGTAAAACTTTAAAACTCTCTGCCAAGAGAAGCCTCTGAAAGTTCAGGACAACTATTAAAAAACATTTTATGTTGCTGGTCTTTCACCTTCCCTGTTTCTTTCCCAAGTCTTCTTTTAGATGTGTTCCTATTCACTTTCCTAACTGTATGAATGGCAATGTAGTTTAGTTTTTGTAGTGCTATTGATAGATTTCACATTAAGATAAATTAATATCTACCGTTGCAAGAGGTTTTTATGCATATATTAGTTATTAATGTGATCTGATCCTCACCAAAGTCAAGAATGTATGAACATAGTGTCTCTTCATAGAAGTGGGTCCCCAGCCAAGATCACTTCTAAGGCACAGATTAGAATGCTTAATGAGATTTAAAAAAAAAAAAAACATAGTAAAGCTATAAAGCATAGTAAACAGCTAAAGACTTGATGATTTGGTTAACATCTGTGTTCATGACATAATCAAATGTAAACATTGAACAGGTATGTTTGACAGATGAAACAACGGTACAATTGTTGGGGAAGAAAACAAAGCACCACATATGGTGTGAAAAGAGAATTGCATAGCAACTGAGTGAAATATCCATAGTACATCCAATCCAGAACAGTTTTAGAGACACAGAATCTATCGTTTGGAGTTGGCCAGTCAGAGCCCAACCTCAACCAAACACAGATGCTGAGGAAAAACCCCAAGAGACTCATTAATGTCCGACTTCCTCAGAATATAGCTAAGATGAAGCAGTTCTGTTAGGAAGAATGGTCCAGATGTCTTCGTGAAAATTGTGCAGTTCTAATCCAAAGACACAGTAAGCGTTGCTTGAGATTATTGGTGCCAGTGGTGATTCACAGAGTTATTAAAACACTGTTGCCATTACTTTTTCCACCATCAGTTTGTGTGTTCTTTAAAGACGTGAAAGTCTTTTATCAGCTTAGAAATATTGTGTTGGTTGATATTTGGACTTTATTGAAGATCAGATCACGTCATGACCAATTTATGCCAAACAAAAAACAAAAAACAGGAAAATGTGCACAGTGCCTTTACTTTTTCCAGCCACTGTATGTGCCTAGTTCAGCCCTTAGTCTCAGTGTGTTTGCCATGAGTAACACTTTCCTGAATATTTTCTCCATGCTAAAACATTTTAACAAAGCCAACTAAGATTAGGATTTAATGATCTCCAAGAATGTAAAAAGTGTATTATTTCAGTGAATCATAAAAAATGTCTCTTTCTGTCCCTTTAGATTGCTGTATGGAATGTCCAGTTTGCAAAGAGGACTTTGGAGTGGGGGAGCCAGTCAGACAGCTACCCTGTAATCACTTTTTTCATTCAGACTGTATAGTACCATGGCTGGAAATGGTGAGTCACAACAAAGAAAACAGAACGCATTTGTATATGAGGTATTTATAGTGTTCTTTAGGGTATTAAGGAGGAAAACTGCACACTTACCTTACTACTTGGTTCAGTTAGAGATATGTGTAATTATAGTAAACCTATGGTCATGGTTACATTAAATATACTCGTAACGCAATGTTAAATGTTAGGTTTACCTACAACAAATGTGAGTATTTGACTAACCAGACAGAAAGATTATACTTACACCACATTAATGAGAAATCATGAGAAATGTGATTAACATAAGGACCCTACTTGATGTAGCTTGTGAAGCTGATGTCTATTTTCTATTCTGTGGCCACGCAGCATGACACATGTCCAGTGTGTAGGAAGAGTTTGAACGGAGAAGACAGCAGCAGCCAGCCCCCATCAGAGTCCCCCTCCATTTCCATGGACCCTCGCACACAGGAGAGATGGTCCTTCTGAGACACCCACCCGTGTCATCCCTCTGTTCTCCTCGCCCACATCCACACACCAAGAAGACAAAAACACTTCTCACTTTCCTCTGTTCATCCCTGTTGCAGTCATAATCATCTCAGTATGTTTTTTTTTTCTATTTTAATGCCTTTCTCCTCAACCATGTACACACGTCTTAACAGTCCACTGGGGCCTGTTTGATCTCTTTTTGCCTATTAACAAACCAGCCTAGATTGATGATGATCAAGCCCACATCTTCTCAACTTTCATCGCCTAGGTCAACTTTTTTGTCATTCTTATCAACCACTGCTGCAGCACCCTAATGTGGGGAAGTGCCAGATTTCACATTCAATACCATAGCCTCTTAACTCATCCAACAATTCGCTGAAACCTGCGACTGAGCCCTGTATGACACATGAGAACAATGAAGGCTTACGTTCATCCATGACATTTACAGAGGCAGGACCTGAAGCATGAAACAGCTGAACTGTTGAGGAAAGGTATAAGTTTTTGTTGACAGTTTTAAGATAATATTGATTCAATTCCGTAGTTATTTGGTCTGGTGGTGTCTGATTGGATTTCACCGGTTTCGTGTTGTCATGTCCGGCCTCTGTAGAGCACAAAAAAAACAACACAGTATTCATAAGAATTAAGTCACTGCTGTTAAATGGACACAGATGAAAGTTGTGACAGCAAAAGCAAAGGATTCCTTTAAAAAAAAACCTTAATGCAGAGCTCAACCTACAATTTTAATGATTTTGAATTAAACCATGCTCCTCCTGGTGTATATATTAGAAACAGATCTCATCTCTCTGTCAATTCCTGTTTGACTGTCTTTTGTTCCACATTTTTATCATCTGTTTTGCTGTAAATAATTTTAGTCCAACAACTTATGGTTTGCAAAGGAAAAACATTGAGAATTGAGACACAAATGTGAAATACCTGGTTATGGAACTGTATATTATATATATGAAAAAATGTCTATGATGTATTAATAAATTGACAAGAAAACTCTTAATAATGTGATTTTTCACTTTTCACGGTGCTGTTGATTTTATATCCTAACTGCATCCGAAGATATTTAAAGCAGGAGTATTTACAATAGGCTTTATTTAAATTAAAATGTTAAATCACAAGAAAATGTGGCATTCACAGCAAAATAAGTCATTTACAAATTGGGATGTTACACAGCAAGGACACTTCAACTAAAATCCAAGGCATCAGTTGTACAATAGCACAGGTTATTCTGGTAAATTCAACTTTCAGTTAATATTCCAGATAAGAAAATGCACTTTAGAATATTGAATTTAAGTCAAATGAGTTGAGGTTAGCTCAGTTTCAGTAGAATTTGTATCTTTAAAAAACTGCTTTATTAATACAATATTTCACCATTAACAGATTGCTTTTTGTGAGGTGTTGAACCGTGTAATACATTTACGATGTGGTTCAGGTGAAACAACTGTATGTGAGCTTAAGATCATCTTGTGTTCCAAGCAAGTGTGAGTAACGAATGAGCTGGAGCGGAGGAGGGGATGTAGCCCACAGCAGGATCCCAGACTTCAAACTGGATCACTGACGATGATCTAAAATATACACAAAAACATCTCATTACCTGCTGTTCATCTATATGTACAGTGCACTGAGAAAGTATTCAGATCTTCACTTTTTTCTATGTTAATTTGCAGCCTGATACTACAGTTGTTTAATTTTTTCCCTCATTAATCTACATTCAGTAGCCCCTAATAACAAAGTTAAAACATGATTTTTAAATGTGTTTGCAAATGTAGGAAAATGGAAAACTGAAATATTGCAACAACACTTGAAGTTGAGCTCAGGTGCCTCCAATTTCTCTGGACTCTTCCTGAGATGTTTCTACACCTTGACTAGAATCCATCTGTGGCAAACTAAGGCACACATCTCTAGAAGACCCCACAGCTGAAAGGCATACTGTATCAGAGCAAAAACCATGAGGTCAAAGGAACTGTTTGCCGATCCTGGAGACGGGATTATAGCAAGGCACAGATCTGGGGAAGGCCACAAAAAATTGTGCTGTACCGCGGTTTCCTAAGACCACAGTGACCTCCACAATTCTCAAACAGAAGTTTGGCAGAGCCAGGAGTCTTCTAAGAGCTGGCTGTCCAGCCAAACTGACCAATTGGAGGTGAAGAGATCTGACCAAGAACCGGACGGTCACTCTGACTGAGCTACAGAGGTCCTGCATAGAGATGCAACAAAATTCCAGAAGGACAACCTTAAATAGCCCATAAATCTGGGCTCTATGGCACAGCGGCTAGATGGAAGCCTCTCCTTAGTCCAAACACAAAGCCTGCGTTTGGGAAAAAGCACCTGAAGGACTCTTAGTCTGTGATAACAAGATTCTCTGGTCTGACGAAACCAAGATTGAACAGTTTGGCCTAAATTCTGAGCGTTATGTCTGGAAAAAAGCAGGTACTGCTCTATACCAGCCCAACATCCTTCCTACAGTGAAGCATTGTGGTGGCACCATCATGTTTTTCAGCATTACAGGAGTGGCATAGGGAAAACTCTGTAAATGGCAGTAAATCCCCCAGTCTAGGTGTCCAAAGTTTGTCGTGTCATATTACAAAAGACTTGTGACATGTGATTTTTCTTTTTTTTTACTTTTTAATAAATTTAAAACAAATTTAAACAACTGTGGTATCAGACTGCAACACAACAAAATTAAAAAAAGGGAAAGAGGTCTAAATATTTTCTGAATACAATGTATATACTGTATTAATGTGCAGTACCTGTTGAGTACAATGAGCGCTACTGAGCCATCTGGTCTGACGAAAGCAGAATATTCCAGGTCCGTTGCTCTACTGGGAGACACACCAACTCTCTGAGACCCCTCTAACAGGAACTTACTGTGTAAAAAGGTGCATAACACATTAAAACCACATTGAAATGATATATTCAATATGAACAAGTCATGTAAGAGCAACTACTGAGAGTCTTCTACCTGAAGTGGGCCATGCTATAGAAACTTGGCTGCTTGTAGAAGAGGTCTCGCTTGGCATCCACAATAATCGGGCTATCCACGAAGTTTTTAACCCAGTTTGGCCCACCAGTCTGGTCCAATGCCAGGTTCCAGTCAGTCCAGCCCACCACATACTGATTTAAGTCCTGCCATAGTGTAAACATGGGCCCAGGGTTAGTACGTAGCCTGTGTAACTTTGTAGTAAGATGATTGTTTGAATATCACAAGGACAGCAGATCTGAAACAGCAAATCCCTCCTGATTCTCAAGATGTCTACAGTCTGACTGCACCCATGCAAAATGGATAGATTGGAGGTAATCCAATTTTCTTTGAGGAAAGGCAAGGGAAAAACAAAACACCAGTTCCAGCTTGCTTTAGTAGCCTGCAGGCAGTTCCTAGAGAGTGTGTGTGTGTGCAACTTCTAAACTTGCACTGCTGCATCAAGGGGGTGACTCACCTTTGTGTAACAACTCACAGCTTGTCAAATCTCTCTCAACTGTTATAACAGGTCCGACTAAACAAGCAAAAGCCTCATGCATAACATATGACGGTCTTACCTCTATGATGTCACGTGCGTACTGCTCGGCCCTGTCCCAGCTACCCAGCTTCACTCCGCTGTCCAGTGGGTTCCACCCAGCACAGGCCTCTGTACCAAACAGGTAATACTCTGGGAATAGGTGATGAGTGGTTCCCAGGCTTATATCAGCTGGCACAGCTCTGTCCATGTACCAGTGGACTGCCACGCCATGGATGTACCTCCCTGCATGAACGTCACTTAAGACCTGTAAGAAAAATTAATAAGGTTAGAATCACAAATCGGGGATATAAGTTTACATTAATATAACTGATTCCATCGTATCTAATGATTTATAAACTTTAGGAAAATTCTGAAAAAGGTGATTTAAATAAATCATTCTCAACAATTATTCTCAACAACATAATGTCTTATGACAATAATTCAATAATTTAAAAATATATAATAATTTATAGTATTTTCATACTTTCAATAGGACTAAAATAGTTAGACTGCATTCTGTGCAGTAATAAATAGCTTTAGATTTAAATTTTTGAACCCTGCAGAAATCTTTTTATTTGTCCTGTTTTATTTTTTGGTGTAAGAGTCTCTGTAAAAAGGAAAACAAAAGACATTCAAGTTGATTTTTATCTGAAATAGTAGCAGATTAAAACTAACTACAATCATTTTACATTTACCTTATATCATATACATGGTGTACAAGATGAACGTATTACATTTTAAAAGGGTTTTATTGCATTTCATATATTTGTTATGAGATGCCTTAATTAAGTTTAATAGAGCCACTCCCACTCGCTGTCTTTGGACTTACCACCTTGGCCCAGTAGGGCAGCAACAGGCGGACATCATCCAGTAAGAGCACGTGTGTGTGGGGGTATGATGAAGCGTGCAGGGCAGGGCCAAGATCCAGTGCCACCCAGTCTCTCTGCTCCTCAGGAGAGAAGCCCAGAGCCTGGAAACTGCAGTGAGATGGAAATATTTCCCACTTTCCAGTAAAATTTTAAGCCATGATGGTTCATGTCGTTTCATATGAAATCAGTTTTCAAAATCAACAGACCTGTAGTTTGTCAGCCTTCCTGCAGAGGGCTCATTCCCTGTGGTCAGAGCCCAGAAGGTCAAGTTATATTTAGCATATTCCTCAAGAAACCTGAGAAGAAAGATTAAAGCTGCCATCAGAAAAAACACCCCTTGTATCTAGCAATATGAAACATCACATTAAGAATAAGCCACATATGTCACCTGACATAGTACTGGGCCCATGTTTTATGCTCCTTGCCACCAGGCTGGCCCTTCAGGGAGCCCTTTCCAATGAGTGCACCGTTAGTTTTCATCCAGGCAGGGGCACTCCAGGCACTGGCCAATAGAGAAAGGGGATTGGGAGACATGGTTTGAGCTCGCTGCAGAAGAGGGATCTGCAAGTAATGGGAGAAGAAATTTTAAAAAGATGCTCAGAGGGCATTAGTGTGTGTGTGTGTGTGTGTGTGTAGAAGAAAAAGACAGGCCTTCATGTGGATGTCCTCAGGTGCCAGAGTGAAATTGTCCAGGTTGTAATCTCCAGGAGTGTCAGCATAGGTGTACAGACGGGTGGAGAAGTCACAGCTCGCCATCGGGACTCGCACCACACTGTAGCCGATGCCTGCCAAAGACACAGCATTTTCATAATATACATACTGTATGTGTACACAATAGGTTTGTGTGTTAGTACATGTACTGGATACAGTCATTAATAAAAACTGTTGATCACAAGCATACATCCAGATTCTGGTCAAGGTGTATCCAAAGTAGGTAGGACTCTAATTTAACAATGTCTTCACAGGAGACTTACAACATTTGACAAGTACTTTAGTTAATACAGTTACACTGTCTTTATATGTTTACAACAAAATAGTGTGTTGTAAGCCATTTTACATGTTTATACAGTAATTATGCTTGATAGGAAGACTTTTGTTTTACTTAAGCAGTAACACAAAACTGTAAATAGTGGAATACAAGTGCTTATTTTGAATATTATCCAAATGATTATGAATAGAAACCCTATCAATAATGTATATATTTTGGAGAATCTTCATATTTCAATTATGTTTTAAACACAGCACAAATAAGAAATAAAAGCTGTGAGTAATGCTTTACAAACACATACTCATTATTTTCATCTGGGAAATTAAAGTTCCTGAAAATGTGAAATGTACTTTGTACTGTGCTGGAGGTGAATTGTGGTGAACTGTCATTATGTGTTCCTATATAAGGTTTCCCCAAACTATAAAAATATATGTGTATCTAACTCATTACTTTTGTCCACAGAGTGTACCTTCACTGGAGAAATACTGTTGCAGCAGCTGATCCTGTGCAGCAGCAGAAAGGGACAGGATGTTAATGGCTGCTGCGTCGGTCATAGCTCCACCAAATCCCCTGATTTTCTGGTACTTCTGGAAGGAATTGATAGTCAACCTGAGGCCTGAAATAGACGCATAAACAAAACAGATGCTTTGCAAGTGCTGAAACACCAATGACAACGCAATAAAAGCCTGAATCACTTACCCACCCCACTGCTGTTCACCTGGACCTGACCCTGGCCTGGCTCCAGTCTGCTGCCTGCCATGTTGCTCAGGTAGGAGGAGTACTGACCCAGTGGAGGCAGACTGACTGACCCGACACTGTCACAGTAGGTTGAATTACACTCACACACCACAGAATCATGGCCAAAGTGTCTAGCAGCACATTTTTTGCTTCCTGAGGAGAAGATATATAAGCATGATTATTTGCTGTGAGGCACACAGTGGTATAAATGACTAAGTACATTTACTTCAGCACTTTATTTAGGAACATCCTTAGGAGGTATTTGTTATTTGAACTTTCCTTATTTCAAATGTATGATACTGTAGTTCTACGGCACTCTATTTTAGAGGAAAATGTAGTACTTTTTTCCATCACATTTATCTAACAGCTGCAGTGGCCATTTACTTTTACTCTGCATAAAAAACATATTAACTTCCTATAAAATAAGATACCTTCCTACATATTAACAGGCATTTGCAGTTATGTCGCTGATTTAACCTGTTTAGGAATAGAACTTTTGACCTCTGCTGGAATTAATGCCATCTCACTAATAAAGTTACACTAGAGCTATATGGAAAATAAGGTCATTAATTCCACCTTAAATTGACGAGATAGATGCCAATTATTACGGACATCTAACATGAGCCAGCGGACAAACATGAGTGCATTCTGGAAAAACGGTTCATTGCAATATTTGGTAATGATTTAGCAACAATTCATCCTTACATCTATCCATCCATTATTGTAACCAAGTATCCTATTTAGGGTTGTGGGGGGCTGGAGCCTTTCCCAACTTTCATTGGGCAAGAGGTGCGATACACCCTGGACAGGTTGCCAGTCTATCTCAGGGCCAACCCAGGAGACATACAGAGACAGACAATCGTCCACACTCACATTCACACTTACAACCAATTTAGGGTCATTAATTAACCTAACGTGCATGTCTTTGGACTGTGGGAGGAAAAGTAAAAAATTACTTGAACTACGTCATGATAATGATTAAAACTGAATTATCCATGTTACCCAGTTTCAAAGGGTTCCACAACATGAATAATCTTTGTGCAAATATTATTATCTTGTGCACATACAGTAAACATCTTTTGGGTTGTGGTTGCAGAATTTAACACAGTGCAGGAACCATTTGGAAGGAGGAGTAGTTATGATACTTCAAGTACAGTTTACTGATTATATTTCTGTACCTAAACAGAATTTTAAATGCAAGAAATCTTTATTTTAACAAAGTATGTTACTGTTTTGTATAAGCAATGAATCAGTTCTTCTTCTACTGAAGAGAAACCAACACCAGACTGGAGGCAGTAGTAGTGTTGTGTTACCTGTGGTGAGTGTCACTTCTGCTGTGAGAAAAACAAGGGCCAAAAGCACAGGTGGAGAAGATAACAACGCCATTTTGCCTGTAATCAAAGTAGACAAGTTATAATTTAATTCAACACAAATTAGATCTGTGTAATTCAGCACTTCAAACTGCAAAGCACCAGTAAACAACGACTCTACTGCTGTTCATTTAGCTGACACACGGGCACAGATTATCTCACCTTTTCATCAGCTCCGGACAGAAACTCTGACATGTCCTGAAGGGGAATAAAATGTCTACACTCCACCTTTACCTTACATTTCTCCAGTCTGCTGCATTTGGTTTATGATCCATCTTTGTTCCGGGTTTACAGTCACGTGACTGTCTCAGCCGTCACATGAGCAGCCGTCCAACACTCGCCAGGGGGCGCTGCATCACCAACAGAAACTGCCAATACTGTCGATACTATTGTGCCGTTTAAATACAAGTAGTTTGGGAATATGTATTATTGTAATATATAATACATTAATTTGAAAGTATTTTGATAATAACTTCACTCATTTTTATTCATGAGTGTGCACTAGTATTTTCAAAATTACTATCAATAAAACTAAATGAGGAAATCATCTGATTAACCCATATTAAAAATAAGTAACTGCAGTCCTATTCAAATTAGCGCCAGCTCAACCTAGGAAATAAAAATATAATTACACATTTTTCAATTTTCAATATTTTATGGTAAGATTTTAAGTATACACCTTTTACTTTTAATGAAGTTTTGGATATATTGATTTCAACATCTGAGAACTTTCTTTACCACTGAACAAGAATGACATACTGTAGATAAATGGCAGATATACATTTCTGGTTTTCATCTTCCTGTGTGATAGACCATGATTTCCACCATCACATGGTTAAAAAATGTTTTACTACCACCTTGAGTTTAATGTGCTGCAACAGAATATTAAAAATTCACGCTACTTCTTTACTTTGTAAGATTTTATTATCAAAGTAACACATGCATTAAAATTTACAGATAATACACATTATTGACATGGACATTTGTGTTTTTAGGACGCTGATGAGAGTGATATTTGTAAGTGAGTTTTTCTGCGACTTCATAGGTGGGCACAAAGTCTTTCCAACATCGTTGGATTTCTGTTGGTCAAAAAGATGAGTTCTTTCTTCCCTTCCTCTGTTCGGGCTGATGAGGAAAATAAAATAAAAAAGCTAGTAAAACAATATTTATGTATCATTGGTGTCTTTTAGCAAAGCATCAACATAATTATTGCTTACTCTGTGGGTGCTGGAGCCAATGGCGATCCATGTAGTAGAGGTAACAGCTCTCAAACTCCTTCTCATTGTAGTTGGGCACCGACACTGGGATGAATGGGTCCATGCTGTCAAACCCCTTCTAATGATTTCAACAGCCAAAATAAAGAAAATCAAACCTGTTGTCTTTAAGTATTTTTAACCAAGAATTGTTCAGATATGGAACACAATCATTAACAAGCTAATTTCTTATGACAAACAAATCAGTATTTGAAAAACATGAAAATGCATTTTTATGTCAGACTGGCATTGGTAAAATTTCAGCAATACTTTTATCATTCATGAATAGACAAGAAATCAATAATGCATTTTTTAAAATATCAACTAATGCATTAAAAACTGACCTCCAGCCCACATAGTCAAGGGTCAAAATTTGGTCTTAGAATTGCAAGAAAAAGTAAAGGTAATGTTCGAAGGTTCCTGGTTTCCTGCATAAATTGGTGTATGTAACAACAGCACAGTATTTCTGAGCTGATGAAGCACAATCATGATATTCATGTCTACATTGAACACAGATCAAATTTTATGAAAACCAGGAAATTGCAAACAGTGCCATTACATTATGATTGTATTTTGAGTTTTCTTTGTTTTGACATCCAGCCACAATTTGCTTCTGTGTATTGCCTCTGTATTAAATAGCCAAATTATCAAAAAGGGAATGTCTTTATGGGGTCAGACTCCTTCAGTGTTCATAAATGTCACAAGTAATCTATTTCCTGGCAATATACTTAATATGGTACTTGTCCTGTTGCTCACAGACAAAAATGCAAGATACTCTTCATAAAGCATCAACAGAGCAGACCACAATGTTTTGTAGGTATCACTTCATTTAATTCTAAAAACAATGTCTGCCTCTGGGGCCTAAGGATTGGAGTAGTGCAATGTCAGATTTGCTATTTCCTGACTAATGACCAAAGATAGTAAATAGAATGAAAGACTAATCTGCTGCCAGAGCTGGAATGCACTAGAGATAATAAAGTATGATAAAAAATGACCACTGACCTCTCCCAGCAGCTCTTGGGGCAAGTAGGCAGATTTTGAAGAGTAGAGAGAACCTGTCTGGGACAGTGTGGCAATAATGGCGCCACCAGTCTAAGAAAATAAAATAAATGTTTGGTGAGAAAAAAAAAAAATCACACATCTGTAGTCGGCGCCTTTAGTGTGTTTCTCTCACCCAGTTGTTGTTGATCAGCTTCCTCAGGTTATAAATCAAAGTGAGCTGCTCTGGATCCACCTGATGATGGTGAGAAAAACAGACAGATGGATCTTTCCTTTGTATCTCTGGAAACTAAGTGAGAAAAATCGAGACGAGTATAAGGCATGAAAGGAGTGTAAATATGTCATCTTACAGGGCTTTTATCTTCCTTCTTGATGGTGGATCTTCCCCACAGGGCATTGACGCCATCCACAGCCACAGCCAGGCGAAAGTTTGACTCTGGTTGCCCGCTTTGCAACCTCAACTCCTTCATCAACGCCCCCACCACATCACTGCTGCTCTTTACACGAGATATACCCTAGAGCAAAGCAAACGCCATCAAAGCCTCATAACAATGTATAATCTAGGAAAATCAAATGGACTGAAACATTAACATTACATAACTCTGGAGGAAGGAGGAAATCTTAGCAATTGATTTATGGTCAAGTTGCAGAAATTTTATGCAGAATTTATTTCATTTTAAACCTTTTAACTCTTTAGTACAGACCGCCCATTTGAAAAATAGCCAAGTCACACACAGTATAACAGCACGCCAATCTAAAACATTTTTTTTCTTAAAGCAAATAATGTGCTAAACAGTAACAGGGCAATGTGACTAACTGCAGAAAGTGAGAAATTCGCAGGTTGCTAATAAATCTCCTGCTCGTTTTTGCCTTTGTCAGTATGGGGCAAAAAAATTGTGCTGATCCATCACTGTGCTCAGTTCATTGGCTATTGATCACCACTAAGCACAGGCAAGATGAAAGATGAAACTTTAATGACTCCTATGGGGAAAACGGCAGGGCAGAAGAAAAAAAATGGGCAACATACAGAAATAAACTGACGCAACTGATGTGGAGAGAGAGAGAAAAACCATATCTCCAGTGAACAGAAATAAATTTCCAAAAGCAGAAAGCTCACCTGATCCACCAGTTGTCCTAGAAGACTTCCCTCCTCAGTGAACTCCCTCTTTGTCCACATGTAACGCTGCTTTGTCTTTATCTGGAAGAGTAACAGTAAACTTTTACTTGCTATTTTTATGGACTTTGTTCTCATTTGAGTTTCTTTCCTCAAACAAGAAACACAGAAAATAAGCACCGTGGTTCAAATTTAGCTCAAAGTGTTTCATTAGGTAAAAGAAGCACTTTCAGATGTGACATGATGTGACTATTTACATATAAGGGAGTGTTTCACTGAAGCTAGAAACGAGATGCTGTTGAAGCATCCTGTCACCCAGACTCACTGAACAGCAATGGCAGCAACGCACAAATGTCCTAGTAAAAGGTTCATTTCTGCTTGATTAGAAAGTTTGCAGTCTCTTTTATTATAATTTCATTTGGACAGTTACCCATGTTTAAATAATAAATATCAAAACAAACTGTGCTGGTAAATGGCGTAAGTGCTAAAGAGACACTGGAATTCTGAGCACAATGGGCCTTAAAAGTGTCAAGAATAAGGGCCAAGAGCTCAACCATAATGTCAAAATTTTTCTCCACAAAGCTTAATTTAACAATATTTACTTGTTTAGTGACTGATGGCTTTAACAGCATACCTTGGAAAGGAACTGCTCATTGGTGACTTTGAAGTTGCGTAACCATTCTGTAGCCTGTAACGGTTGATCAAATCGAACTGTGTTGTAGGAAGAAGGCAGCAGCTCCTTACAGTTCTTAACCCAGCGGTGGGCTGTTTAATAAAACAAAAATCTGGACATGAAAAAGGGCAAATTCTGAAAATGTAAGTGCAATTAAAACTCAGCCATTTGATATTTCTCACCATCAGGAATATGCAGCACCAGCCATCCCTGTGTATAACAGAAGTGGACTGTGTGACAGAGAGACAGAGTCTTCCCAGTCCCCTTGAGTCCATCTGAACAATATAATAAGGCCAACAAAAACTGAAAGAAAAAAAATATTTTCATTTCTCTGTGTGAGCAAACGTGACTGTGTGTGTTTGAAGGATACAGAATAAATATCGTAGAGCAGGTTTGCTGAAGTCTGTTTCCTTCAGGTAGGAGATGACCTCCAGAGCTGGTTGCCTCACCATCATACCAGCTTCATTGAATGTCTTCACCTAAAACAATGCACAGGGAATTAGATACATGTCAGACATGTCGCTATTATTAATTAGTAATAAAATTACTTATAGTATTCAGCTATAATAATCTTTTGGTCAGTACACTTTCGCAGACACACACACGGACTTTCACACACATAAAAAAAAATGAGCATACCTGTTGTTCATAGCGCCAAGGGAGGCCATGAGGGAACAGGTTTTGGACATGGGAAGAGGGCAGAGTGTAATACTGTCCGATATGTTTCTGTGACTGACGTGCCTGTATAGAAATGAACAGTGAGTGCTCTAGCCAAAAAAGATAAAAATGTACAGACAACTGCTGTACATGCAACACAAATCAGCTGCAACGTGGCCTCTTTACTCTGTGTCCCACTCTCTGTGAGCACTATGGCGAGAATAATATTTGTCCTAACACTGGTAAAGTCAACTTTGCTTACTGGATCATTCTCTTGTGTCCTGAAAACTGAGAAGGGTTCAGGGTCTGACTCTACAGCCGCAGCCTCCTGCTGCTGCCCATATCCACTGGTATGAAGAGACCTTACATGTTGTACCTGTATTTTAACAGAATGAATACTTTTATTCTGGTGTCCAAAGTTACCAAACTCATATAAGGATTACAAAACAGTATTTGCAATACATAGAGAAGCAAGAGAAAACATAGAAATTATCCAAACGGAAACACAATACTATATCTACAGAGGCATATTATAATAACACATACATTTGCATTAATATATTGACCAGACAATTCCTGAAATAACAAGCCGAGCAAAATCAGACATACACTTTGATCTGCATTCATTTTAGCAGGTAAAGGCATCTACGTTATATGCATTATAATGACATCCTGGAATACGTCCACTATTTAGTATTTAGAATATTATGAAATTTAGCTATCATGCTGAATAGATGAGGATTTTTGAAGCACAGAAGAACAGAGTTGTTCTGATTTTTCTAATATTGTTTCTAATAACAATGGCTAAATCTTCAAGGTTGTTTATACGTATCTATGTATACAGACACACACATATATATTTAGAGATAGATAGATATATCAAAATCTTAACCAAGCAAGCAGTTAAACCCCACCTCAGCTAATATACCCCCCTTCTTTTCTTTGCATTTCGCAAAGAGATCTGAAGTGGCTTATTCCTAGTAATATTAAGGTGTCTGGAGCTAATCTTCCTGTTAACAGGGTTCTTACCGTGTGCCGTAGTCTGAATGGCAGTCTATGAAGGGCCATGATCTAAAACACAGAGAATGAAATTAATTAAAACCACATCTCAAGAATCACCGCCATAAACAACGCAGGTAATGTGGAAACAAACACACACACACACACGTCCTGTAACCTTGCATAAACACTAAGCTAACGGCTAAGCTAAATAAAGTAGCAGGCACGTATAACACAGACATTATCAAGACGAAGCTGCGTGAGCAAATAACGTCATCTACCTGCTACTCGTCTGTTAACTGCAGAACGACCAAC
This sequence comes from Channa striata, assembly GCA_033026295.1. NCBI lineage: Eukaryota > Metazoa > Chordata > Actinopteri > Anabantiformes > Channidae > Channa > Channa striata. Next base: position 17,146,090 of record CM065175.1, on the reverse strand, counting down.
GTGATGTCATCCACTGACAAACGTCCAGACGTTTGATGGATACGGGGATAAACTGGAAACCTCCAAGTGGTGTCAATGTGCCAGACCTGTTCTGGGCACCGCCATCATGCAACACAGTGCAGGAAGTGACGTAGCGCGTCAAAATTGTGTTTAGCCAATCAGGTGTGAGGAGCGAAGGACGACAACATCTGAGTAAAATGGAGTTTGTCAGAGTTTGGCAAATTTCACCTGTAATAAGAATGAATACAGGCAAACTTCTGACAGCTGGAAACCTACTGAGAAGGTATTTGGCAAGGAAAGTGCTTCTTAAAGACCTGAATATCACTATTCTCATTTTGGTCCCCACCTTTGTGTCCTACATTGTTGTAGATATTTTCTTCAAAATGTTATTTTTCTAGATTTACAAACAATAAAGGTACCTGGAAACAATTCAATGTGAACACAATAACCCACAAATTGTGTACTCCATAAAAAATGTATAGCTCAGTTAAGATAAAAAAGGGCAACTAGATCCAAATCTCCAGGCTCCATGGGGAGCCAATGTTTACTGTGTGTCAGCTGAGTTGACAGGTTTGCTCACTTCTTTAGGAATGTGGATAAAAAGTACAACATGGTGGGCCCTGTACTACCAAATCATTCTTTTTACTTTAGACTGAAAAAGAAAGACTTGTGTTTTACAAAATTCACATCCAGCCAATATGGATAAGTAAGGCATATGCTGCAATAAGATCTGGATTTATTTCTAGGCCTTTGTGTCCTAACGTTAACTGGGCCACTACAAAGCACAAAGGTAAAACTTTCTTTTTTTTTAACTTTAAACTTTCAAACCACGGTGATGAAATCGTTAGCACTCACAGCCAGAGAGTTCCTGGTTTGAATATACCTGCCATCTGTAGCCTTTTTGTTTGGAAATTATCATCTTGTCCCGTGCTTGTGTTTGTGCTGTACAACCTGTCACACCGTGACCCTGAACATGACGGATGGATGGACTAGATCACCAGGTTTAGGTTCAGTTGCTTTGTGTCATTTGGTTTGCACTAGTTGAACAACTTAAATGCAAAGAGGCTTATGACAAGTCATGCATCATTACATAAAGGTTGTAACTTGTGAAGAGTTGTAAATAATTTCAACTCAAATTGCCCATATACATGGGGGAAACACCAGTCAGCCATAAAAATAATACCACTCTGCATTTTTAATGTTGTAGTGGACAGACGAAAATCATGGGAAATTGTTAAAGTTGACTAAGATCAGCAGATGTCAGAACACAGTGCATCAGAGCTTTCTGAGTATGGGGCTGCATAACTGCAGATTATGACTCTCTATGCTGACCTCTGTGCACCACAACTTTTAAAATACAAGGTTAACTTTTAATGGCAAACATCATTTCACACAAAACCACAAACATGAAATAGGTTTATTAAGAATAGACGTTTATGTACTCACTTGTACTGATATTTTAGGAGATTGAAATGTAGAGACATTTCTTAGAGCTTAGGAACCATTTGTTTTGGTGCAACATAGTAAAGTTGAAAATGCGTTTACTATACAACTGCTGATATTAGTACTAAAACCATAAATACAAAATAATAATAATATAATTTCTATATTATATTTTTGTCAAAACCAAGTTACTATTATATATTTTTTTAAATACGATTTAATTCAATATACTAAAATATGTTTTAAAATATGTTTGTATGGTATAAATAAGGTTTGTTGTATTTTTGTAAATGTATGTGACATGCGCACGAGTAATGAAAAACCCTTATTTGTGGTTTTGAATTCATACTTTATGTCTTACTAAAACTCGAAAACCGAATCCAATCTGCCTTTCTTTCCTCTTCTGTGTAAACTGAACTAAAATTACTTTCCTCGATGCAACTTTTGCGCTGCCCCCAAAATCCAAAAAAACCAGCAGCGACTTGAGCCAAGTCGTCGCCATTTTATTAAGCGTCTAAATAGCCCTCCCCGATCGCCTATTATGAACCGCAATAAGATCCTGTGATGTATTCGCCGTTTTATCTCCTCCTCTGGCCACATGAAAATGGCCACGCAGTTACATTCCCGCACATCCACCAACCGCGCTGCTCTGGCAGCCTGTAAGATCCCCGCACGCACGCACGCACACGCACACACACACACGCACGCACACACACTCTCTGCTGCAGCCTTCAGCCCGTCGCCCTGACACGTTAACAGCCTGTATGCAAACGAGAGCACAATCTGAGCCATTGCCACTGGCGGGAGCGATGTAACTTTCACCGAGAGGAGTGGGCAGAACACGATCCAGCGTAACCAGTCCGCCACCTAGCTGCGGAGACGCGCCGACGGAGATCTGTCGACTGGATGATATGAAAACACCCGCGCCAATGTTGTTGCACAGTCGGCTCTGCGCTCCGATGGGACTGAAAGTCGATTTCAGGAGGTGTTTTAACCTCCGATGGCCTTAGTTATGTAATCAAAGCATCATCTAATGCGCCAAAAGCTGTGGATTGCTGCTGGTGCGAAGGGGAGAGCAGGACAGCAACACCTTCACCTCCTCTTGCCTAAACGCAGTTGGCTGTGGGACGCGCTCTCGGGTAAGTAGTCTACGTAGCTCCATCGGAGATTGTCATGGCAGTCTGTGTTCATGTGTGCAGGCCTGTCATCCGCGGCGCGCTCAAAGCTCACCAGGTTACACAGAATTTGGAGCATCCGCTTTGCGCTAATTATATCCCTTGTTGCTGAGTACGTTTCCCCCTCTGTTCTCCGTGCACGGAGATATTTCTTATTTCAGGCTTGCTGACAGCAGCAGAAGGGCTGGCAGAGGACAGACAGGAGAGGAAAAAAGGTGGCTGGGGACTAATCCCCCCCATCACAAACACCAGCAGCGAGCACATTTTGGATGCTACGTAGCCTCCACTTCCATGTTGAGTTTTAGCGTGCGGCTGCGACATGTTTTCGCTGGCTTAAATGCGCCTTATATTTCGTTATGGAGATAGGAGTGACGACAACAACAACACGTGCATGTGTGTATGATTTGTAAGTGCGACAGCAGCAGGCGGATAGTGATTTTCGGAGGTGCGCAAAGTCATTATGGAGAAGGAAGCTCCTGTTGACGTCCTCAGTAAACCAGCGAGAGGTTGCTCCGGTGCGGTAACACCCCCACTGCTCATACTGTATCTACAGTAGCAACATCAGTTAGCCTACGCCGCTGCGACCTGGGTACACAATGTACGACCAACACACTTCTAGTACACCAACTATAGGAAAGTATGCGTGTGTGTGTGTGCGTGTGTGTGTGTAGGGAGGGGGGGGGGGAGAAGGGCGACTCATGTGAGAAACTTCCCTGCACCCTGGTTGTGTGTGCGCCCTCCGCGGCTCGGGGTGTTTGAGATGCCATCACAGCACCCTGATTTCCAGCTGGGCTGCCGTGCTGTTGTCAGGCAGATGATAATAGTGTTGTACTTACCGGTGATAACGCCGTCACGGGATGGCGATGATGGCTGGAAATATGGTGGGCTATTATCATGATTTAATCGTTGTCTCCGCGCTGCTGAGGAACCACACTGACTTCAGTGTCAAGTCCACCCATCATCCTGTCACTGGAAATAGCTTCTGGTCTAATGTTAGAATAATTTTGAGTTATGTTGGAGATGTATAGCTGTGGAGTGTGTAAAACGCCGTTAGTATGCGCTTTCACTGATGTTGAATGGGCTTGCCCTTTTAAGTTTGAAGAGCTGCCACTGGTTTTCTGGTCCTACACTCAGTTTGCACAACAAGATTGTAACCCGCATGACTCACGCCTGTGTCCTCTTCAGTTTTATCGGCTTCATATGGGTCAGGCTTCTGGAGTACAGGTCGCAATAAAAGTGTCTGCCGTTGTTTAGGAGGACCACTGTCCATCTCCATGCTCAGTTTATTTTATTGTGAGGAGGTTTGGTCTTGAAAATGCTTTCAAAAACTGTTACATAACACCAGTTACTGGAACAGATGTTGATTTGAGCTCAGTATGATTCAAGGAAAGGGTTTGGGTGTGGAGGGACCAAGAGGCAGGAGAGATAGCCCACTGAGCTCTTAAATGAAAACATTATCTGAGATGCTCTTGTAAGTTTAAGGGGGTAGTTCAGTGTGTTGAGAGACAGATGAGCTATTTCATAAGAGAGGCTCTCAGGAGAGAGCTGAAAGAATGCTTGGCAGGGTGTGTTTTATTAGAAAATGGATGAGTGTCTCCCTTAATGAGAGAGAGACTGTAATGAAGGAAGCATGACAGAAGATGCTGCCTCCTTTCAATACATAAAAACTGGGCTGAACACAGCCAGAGTCAAAGTTTTTTCTGAGGAGGAGAATGTTATTTTAGGGTGTGTTACTTTGCTGTAATGTCACATTAAAAGTCCATTTACAATGGGGTCAATGAAAAGCTTACTTAGAGGAAGCAATGGGAGGAGGAGGAATTTGCACTCCTTTCCAAAAATAAGTTTTACCCTTTCCTACGGATTTGTGTTACCACCACTGAAACGGGAGGAGGGGAATGGTCGGATCGTGAATGGAGGGATTTAGGTTGGAGAGGAGCATAAGAATGAAGTGGAGGCGGAAATATGGTTCTGATTAACATGGATACTGTGTATGAGTTGACCATATTACTGTGTGGTCTACAGAGAGAGCAAGACAGACACGGAGCGCGAGAGAGAGAGAGAGAGAGAGAGAGAGAGTGGATGGGACTAATAGAGAATGCATGCAAAAGCTTTCTGCCAAACATGAAAAGGGGAGTTTCGGAGAGAAAAGAAAGTACAGCAGAGGGAAGGGTGGGAGGAGAAGTGCTTGTGGGAGTAGCTGAGAACAGAAGGCGCAAAGACAGTGGGGAGAGGAGGGGAGGAGACTGGATCAAGTGTTTGAATTATCCAGGAGCTGATTGATTGATATATTGATTTGGGGAGAGGAGTAAGGATCAGAACGTTAGAACAAGTACGTTCCTAAAGCTTCATGCAGTGTTTGCAGTTGTTCACAGCTGCTGTTATTTACAGATTGCGAGAGAAAAACAACTGAGGCTGTTTTTGAAAAATGTGAGTAGGTCTTTCTTCCAGTTAGTGCTGACATTCTGGGAATCGGCGACGTTGATTGGCCTCTGGGTTTTCTGTATGATGAGATCATCTCTGTGGACACAGACTTTAGCACCTCGCTACAGCTGCCTGCGGGAAGGGGACTTTCCCCTCAATTCCTGTACTGCTGCTATTCAGCATCTGAGCTCACTGAAATGACTAATCACTGCCCTCTCTATCTCTCTGTCTTTTCTTTCCTTCTCCTTCTGCCTCAAAGTTACTTCCTCTCAGTTCAAGTCTAGAAAACAAGTGAGAGACCTACGCTGGATGAAGGAGCCCAGCTGTGCTTGGACTATTATAAGATATTCTTCTGTACATCTCCTGACTTACACCTGCTTTCTGATCTTCACCTTTGACCCCACCAACCCCACCAGGGTCATTTAAAAGTGATATACTGGGACCCCATCAGCATCTTGCTTCTCCCCCCTGATTTCTCTGATGGACCAGAGAGTGAAGGGGGGAATCCCTCCAGCCACAAACTCCACTCTGGACTCCTCCTCTGCACCCGAAGTCTGTGAACAGGACCAAGTGGCAGAGAAAAAGAGAAGAGGTGAGGGGGAGAACGGAGATGTAGGGAAAAGGGAGGAGGAGAAAAGAGTGGCTGGGAAAAAGAGAGAAGGAGACAAGGGGGCAGTGCTGGAGTTGCTCATCGAGGGGCGCTGTGGAAGCACAGGGCAGCAACAGCTTCAGATCTCTGGGAGAGAGACCAACTGCCCTGAGGGGAATGTACGACTGCGGATCGGACTGCAGGCCAAACGCACCAAGAAACCGCCCAAGATCTTGGAGAGCTACGTCTGCAAGCCCACCATCAGGACCTATCAGAGGCAAGGCAGGGGAGGACTGCTAAGGGGGGATGGTGAAGGGGGAGTGGGCCAGCAGAGTAAAACCAGCTCTACCACAGTCGAGGCATCCAGAGAGCAACGCTCAGGCTTGGATGTTGTCCAGACCACATCCAAACAAAGTGCATCTGCTGCTTCACCACCACTTGCATCATCCTCATCTTCGTCATCGCAGCCACTGTCGTTACCACCAACATTTACTACAGTTTCCACCCCTGCTTCAGTCCCTGCCGCACCAAGCCAAGGGACGAAGTCTGCCAAACAGGTAAGTTGAGCACTAGGACTATTTGGTCAGCTTCCAATGTTAAAGCTGTTATGAGTTGAAGTCAACATTAAAATAAAATTTAAAAAAATGTAAGAGTTACCAGACAGGCTCACACATCTTTATGCTCAGTGGTAATAAGGTCAAATGAGCTATTGTACCAATACTGAAACCTAAGCAGCACATTTAAATAAACCGACCTATAAATAGGAAAACAGCACAGCAACCATTTGGAGCAGTTACAGACATTGGTCCATCAGTCCTTATGACGATCACCCAAGGGGAAGCTTATTGCTTTAGCTGCACAAACGCCACTCAAGCTGCAGCATACCAAAATTACAGGACAAGTACGAAATGTCAAGCCTTCTCATCTGTATTAGTGGCAATTTATAGCTACCAATAGCACGGCTTTCTCACTCTCTTTCTGCCTCTGCCAGGCTCTCTATATCTGTCTCTCTCTTCTATTTTTACATCTTCCTCTTTTCTCTACCTGCTCTCATTTATCTTTCACTCCCCCTCTGTCCCTGTCCCACTCCCTTCCTCACTGTTTCTCTGCCTTTGTATTTCTCCTTTCTGTGTCAACCCCATTGCTATTTCCATCACCTCACTCTCTCCTTCTCCTCAGTATGCCCTCTTTTCTCTGCCTGATTGAGTCATTTTGTCCTCTCTCTTTTTTAATGGGCAGACAAAAACAAAAGCATTTCCGTTATTGTCTGCTCCTCATTGTCCTTCACTGTTGTGTACAGCAAACTAATGGATGTCACAGCTATTGCTGTCTATGACAGAGATTGTGCGTTTGCTTTCCCCAGGTTCCTGTCAAACTGTCCGAGAAGACGGAGGCAAATTCAAATGGCTCATCTGAGAGAGTGAAAAAAGAAAAGCTTCCTAGCATCAATGGCCCGCCTGTTTCTGCAGGCCACAAACCCTGCTCGCCCCAAACAGACCAGACAGCTTTATCTACTTCTTCCACACAATGCATTCAGACACAGTCTGCATCGGAGACTAGGAATGAAGGAAACACCTCCAAGAAACATAATGGTTTGGTCCAGACAACGAAACAGAAGGGACTATCAAATGGGAAAGGCTCTGCTGACATCCTTGACACTTCCACCGCATCCAAAATCAAACTTGGTAAACACAGTAGTTCCACCTCTGTTTCTTCCATGGATTCTTCAACAAGAGCTGCAGTCTCCACTAGCTCCCTTAAAGAACTGAGTCTGTCTAATAAGAATAGGTCAGATTCTCCTTCCTCACCCTCAGCCACCCCTAAACCGCAGTCCTCCCCAGCTGTGGATCTCTCGTCTACTCAGTCCCAAGATCTGGATCCCTCTCTACTGCTCTCACTAGAGAAAAAACGAGAGAAAGAAAGGAAAGCTAAGAAGGAGAGACGGAAAGACAAAATTTCAAAGCGAGATCGATCAGTAGCTGAAAAGAGCGAGGGCAGAAAGGAGGAAGGAAAGAAGAAGAAAAAGGAGAAAGGAAGGGATGGAAAATCAAAGCACTCTAAAGAAAAGGCTGAAAGACACAGGACTGAAGATACGTGGAGGGAAGAACTAAAAATTCAAAAAGGAAGGAATGAGAAAAAGAGAGATAAGCTTAGCCCAGACAGAAAACGAACAGAGGATAATACAAAATGTGGTGAAACAGTTGATAGTGGTAAACTAGATAAAACCTTTAAGGTAGTGAATCCAGGCAGGCCACAAGAGAAAGACAAGGCCGATGACAGTTGCAAGGCAGTTAAACAAGCTGAGCCAGCAACAACAGGTGACACTAGTAAATCAAAAGAACAAGACGTCTCAAGACATCCAACTGTGCCTCTAAGCCACCCCTCTGCTTCTGCTCCTCCCTCTCTGCCCACCCCCTCTGCCCGTGCCCCTGTTTCCCCCCCTTCGTCCCCCCAAGAGCAGGACAGCCGACCTCTGAAAAAACGTAAAGCCAGACGGCCCAGCTGGACCAAGCTAGTGCACCGGGCTCAAAGGGCAGAAAATCAGGAAGCCCCTTCAGAATCCCAACACAATCCTTTAATAAACTTCCCCCAGAACCCCAAGACAACCCTTCCTGCCAAGGCCACTATTCAGCAGGCTGAAGAATCAAACACATCTCAGTCTAGCTCCTTAACCAGCAGCTCCTCCCCCCTCTCCTCTGCAACCAAACCTCCATCTCCAAAGCAAAGTCATCCCACATCAGACCTTAGTCCCCCTGCATCCAGATGCTCCATAACCCCTGCCCGAAAAAGGGGTCGCCCTAAATCCCACAGCGTTAGTTTAGATGAGCCTCCCCCTAGACTTTTATCAACTACTATTCTAACTGAGGCCCCTACCCTAGGGGGTGATGGAGTCCAAAAAGCCCCTGTACTGGAGCCAAGTCCAAAACTGCAGTGTGCAGATCAGTCTAAATTCAGCCCCAAGAAGCGTGGCCGTCCCCCTAAACGATCCATCCCCGAGGACCAGAGTGGAGATGCACGGGATCATGCTGATGACACAGACAGAAATAAAAATTTTCATCCTCCCGAAAAGGGAAACAGGCAGCTAAAAATCAGGAGGCTGATTAATGAGATGAAGAAAAGAAAGAGGAGGAGACTTCACAAAGTAATGCTTTCTGGGTATGTAGGAAAAGAGGGGAGGGGGAGCGAAGCAGCAGATGGTGAGACCTCTCTGAGAATGTGTAAATCAATAGAGGCTACAACAGTACACACGCTCTCAGCTCTGTCCTCTTCCTTTGGGAGTAAGCTGGGCCCTCAGATTAATGTGAGCAAAAGAGGGACCATCTACATGGGCAAAAGACGAGGACGCAAGCCTAAAGTCCAAACCGCTAACCTACACTCCCAGAACTCCACTCAGTCGTCTCTGTTTATCAATCCCTCAGAAACGTCTCTCTTCTCATCCAACCAGCCTCAGGCTCCGCCATCTCACCCCTTTCCCTCCCCATCTCTTACTCACTCCAGCGGGGCCCAGAGTCCATATAGTGAGGGAAGCCTTACAGAACCAACATCTTCCCTTCTCTTTCCTCACCCTTTCTCCCTTCCTTCACCATCGTCCTCCTGTACGTCCCCACGTCCTCCCTCATCCTCTTCACTCTCTCCCTTTGTGAAGAAGAGTTGTCCATGTCAGGGAAGGCATCACTTCCCTTTTCACCAGTCTTCATGTAAGCTCTCCTGTCCCACCCCTCCAATGCATCACACACCTGGCTCTCCTGGCCACCTGAAGGAGGCCACCCCCCCCAGGAGTGAATCACACAGCGAAGAGACACTGCCTAGTGATAGTGGAATTGGAACTGACAATAACAGTGTTTGTGAACGAGGGGAGATGAGAGGAGTTCGAGGCATGCTCAGGTTGGGTCAGGGGTCAGGAGTGATGCTTGGGGGTCAAAGACATCCCTCCTCACTTGTGGATCGCCCCTCTCCAGTGTCTTCACCCCTGTCTCACATTGCTAGACATGCAAACCCCATCAGCAACTCAACAACTGCGGAGCGACACAGAGACAGGCATCGGCACAGGAGAAGGGATTATGACTGTTCATCTTCCTGTACTTGCGTGTGCCCCTGCCCCTGCCCTGGACACAATAAGTGCAATCATTCAGACTATTATCCTTGCCATGGGCATAACGCAGTGAAGAGACAGAAAAATAAACATAAGAAGAAGCACCAGCAGCTTCACATGCAAGATCCAGAGTTTCTGGCTGAACTTGAGGATCTGATAGGACAATTCAGCGAGGTCCACATCGGACGGCGAAGCTGGGTGAGGACAGGGCTGGGTCAGGGCTTCGATGGTGGAAATGGGAATGCTGCTGGAGGAAGGCGCCATCACTCCTCCTCCCATCCTCACCGCTCCAATATCTTCAGGATTAATCTGAATGGCTTCTACTCACCTCACCCTTCATCCTATCCCACTAATCCCTCCTACTCCCCCCAGCCTTTCTACCCCTGCCAGCCAGTACACTGTAACAGGAAGCTGGACCGCAGGCAGTGTGGATGCCCATCAAAGTTCCAGGAGACCATTGAAAATATGGGATTTTACAGCAGTTACCCCCCAACCACAACACTTTACCACCACCTTCCGAGCTCCTACCCTCTTCCATCCGCTCACCAGTATGCCCCCCATCAGCCCCACCATGCCCACTTCCTTCTTAACCCTGCCAGGTTCCATAAGCGGAGGAGCAGGTTGCTGAGGGAGGGAGCTTTAGGAGGTGAGGTTGAGGGAGATATTGGAGTAGGAAGTGGAGGAGGCCCACATCTCAGCTCAGGGTTTACATCCAGCTTTTCTTGTGGCTGCGGGAGGAGTGAACACAAACATAAACACAAACGCCGTCACCGGCACTGTGAGCGGGACATGGATGATGAGGAGGAGTTAAACGACGATGAGGAGGAAGAGGGCATGGAAAGAGAAGGCATAGCCAGTTCAAAGTCAAGGTCAGGGTTAATTCTGGGGCAAGGAGAAGAAGCGAGGAAAGGAGCAAGAGGATTGGGAAGCATGCTGTCAAAAGAATCACCTTGGTTATGTGAAAATGGAAATGATTCTTTTTCCTCTGCAACTGCTGCCACATCGTCCTCTTCCTCTGCAGAGAGGTACAAACACACCTCTCTCACTTCACTGGGCCTGGGTTCCTCTCATCTCTCTTCTTTTGGAGGAAGCTGGGGTGCCCTGGGACAGAGCTGGTCAAAATTTGGGGGATTAGGAGGGACAGGATTTGGAAACTCCAGCTGGAAAGGTTTCACCTCGGAGCAACGTACAGGCCGAGGGATTGCATCAGATGGAGAGGACGAAGATTGTGAGGATGTTCATGAGTCGCACCTGTACAGGACATCCCCGTCCCCAACACACACCAACCTGTTCACATCTGCTGCCATGGCAACAGTGGGGAGGGGTCTGAGAAGTGGATTTGCCAGTAGGAATCCAAGAAGTGGAGACAGGTCATGGAGGAGAGACGAACCAGCGTGGACAGAGAGGAGAGAAACAGGTGAGGATGCACGAATGATGTGATCAGTGAATGAATAAGTCACTGGCTTAAGCTTATGTGAGCATTTGTGCTAATGTTAGTGCAGATACTGGAACATAAAGCAGTGTTTGCATTTTCTGGTAAATGTGTTTGCTGATAAATGCTAAATCTCCATTGTCAACAGTGCTTCTTTAATTGCGTGACTGCATATTTCTCACATTATTTCAGCATGAAATATACAGAATATGCACAGAGATCTAACATCAACTGTGCCTAGCAATGAAATACAACAGCCACCAAATAACGAGCTGAGTGAAGTTTTATGCCAAAAGCTTCTTTTTACTTGCTTAGTGTGACAGATTTTTGTATTTGCACAATGTGGAGAAAAGACTGTGGCACCAAGAGTTTGCCCAGTATAGTGGTAGCATTGCTTTTCCTCAGGTGTTGTTGAACCACACATCAAAGCCTGGAGGGTGTTTGGGAGGAAATCAGACTCTGTTCTTTTTATAGCCAATTTCAGACTCCCTCTGCTGTGCAGGGGACATGCCTGACGCACACACACACACACACAAACGCAACCACTCAGCAACCACTCTCTGTTGGAATTTTTAAAAAGTGTTATAGCAGGAGGGCAGCGTCTTGATGGGAATCTGCCAGAAAATCTTTGAAATCTTCCCAGTCTGCAGTGAACCACACGCTGTTGCAGCCCAGGGCTACCCAGTGAACACAGTCATTAGTTAACCACCAGATTGGCTATTTAAGGCCCGGCCTATTCCTCATTGCTGGCCAACAGGGCCTATTTGACTTGGAAAAATCCAATAAGGAAAGAGTGGTCAGTCTTGTCAGAGACTGTGGAAAATGGAACAAAAAGACAGATGACCTCAGAAGTGATTGATGAAGAAATAGCACAGAGGTCAGAATGGTGCAAAGAATTTGCGAGGGTAAAATGTTCTTTAGGTAGAGTTTTGACATCAGATCATCATCTAACTAAACACATATGTTTTGATGAACGGTACGCTACACGGGCAACTTTTTTCTGTCTTTCAAGATTGTGTTCCACATTAACTGGATGTGCAAAAACTATTTGTGCGCAAGAGCGTGTGATGATCATGTTAAAAACTATGCATCCTGCTCTGTGTTTGTCCATTCTTGTGGTTTTGTGCTCTGTGTGTGTGTACATAAATCAATTCTTAATGCATTTCCCAGAAGTGATCTGGTCAGAGGAAATGTTGTGACTCACCTAATGTGTGGCCCATCCACATGACTCAGCCTAGACTGGCCTCACCTCACACCTCCTGCTGGCTCAATCACTGATCCACATCTGTCTCATTTCCTTTCTGCCACTTACACCCACCCTCTCCTATTGCCTCAACCTCCCCCTCCCCTTTTGTGTTTCAATCACTGCAGGTTTACAAGGTGACTCAAGAAGCCAGGGGCAGCAGAAGAGTGTGCCAACGCCAGACAGCGTGGCGGTGAAAAACAAACGAAGGCCAGGACGGCCAAGGAAGCACCCACTGCCTTCCACTCTGTCCTCCCCCACACTCCCTTTCTCCGCAGCTCCCTCTATGTCAGCACCCAGCCTCTTGCCAGGACACACCCACTACAGAGATGAGAGAGACGTGGGAGGGAGGAAAGAAGAAAGAGAGTCAGAGAGAGACGGTGGAGGTGACACAGTTCAGCAGGTGTCAGAGCTGGAGCTGCAGGCCAGAAGGAAGCGGGGACGGAAAAGAAAACATGCCGACTCTCCTTGTCACCAGAGGTAAACGCAACTGCATTAAAAAGCACCTGAGCTGGTTGACTTGAAAATTCAATACAGCCACTCTCTACTGTTATATTAACCCACCGTTTTCAGCACTGTGTGCTAAACCAGTGCATTTTTTCTTTCTCTTTTTACTCTCTATCTTTCTATCTCTCTCTTCATGCTTTCCTTTTAGTGTTGCTGTGGATAAACCTGAGTGTGACTCCCCACCTGAATGTTTTAGCCAGTCAGATGTGGACCAAGCTTCGTCCCAACCAGTGACCATTCAGAGAGAAGGGAGAGCTGATGGTCCTCCGTGGAAGAAGTTTCTGAGGGCAGGTCTTTACTCTGATGATTACAAAACTACAGAGTGAGTTAACAGACAACTGTTATTACAATTATTTTTTTTTTTTTTTTATTATTTTAATTAAGGGTGTGTTTTTTTTCTTAGTCTTCCATCGGAGGCCCAGCAGATTTGCAGAGAGACTATGGAATACACACCAGGGGAGCATGAGTACACCCTTTTACCTGCTCCCATACATGTTGGTGAGTATATAATAAAAATGCACCTGTGACTTGTTGTAATAGAGATTATCTAAACATTCTTTGTACGTTTCAGGGAAGTATCTGAGGCTGAGGCGGATCCATTTCCAGTTACCTTATGATGTTATGTGGCTTTGGCAACACAACCAGGTACACTGATGACATTTAAATCAAGATACAATTACGCATCTTTGGACATTGGACTTGATTGGGTTGATACAATTGTGATACAAGGATTTCATTGTCACGCTGTTTGATTACAGCTTCACAGGCAGCCTGCTGTACCCCTGAAGAGGAAGCGGCGTTACTGTGAGTTTCCAGGATTAGATGTGTTATCTTCAGGTTTACTGTTTACTGCTTACTGTTTTCCTCTGTTTGTTTCACTTAGGCCGGCTGAAGGAAAGGACTGTATGTTCCCCTGAGACAGCGGTATGTTTTTTGTGGCTTGTGGCCTGTTTTATTCCAGGAAAGAATTTTGCTTTAATAATTTAATAATTAGTCCCCTAAAATCTACACAAATCCCTTTTTATTGTACAGGACAAGAGCTCCAGTGACATCACAAGCCTGTTCCCTCACCTCGACATGGAGCCTCTGTCCAGCAGTGAGAGGTACGGAAAAAAGCTGTGATTCAAATTTCAAGATAAACTCTGAACGCGCTGAGACTGAACAAATGTCAGTGCCGACGACTAACGTTTCTCACTGTGTGCTGGGGGCAGGATCTTTGTGGTAAACATCACGTGTTCCTTGTGAGGAACTGGGAGCTCGTGAGAGACAGACAGATCCGACTGAGGATAGAAAGGGAGCGAGAGAGAGATGCAGAGGTGGATGAAAGGGGATCGTGCCGTCTGTCGTGTGATGGAGCCAGTGGGGACGACAGCCACATCAAGTCAGGTCCATGAAGCAAGTGTGTGTGTTAGTTTTTGTTTCTGTAGGTGTTTGTGTATGCAAATGTGAATGTGATTGAACTCTATACATTTTCATTTTTACTGTACATCTTTATAAATTTCCTTTTGTGTCTTGTGTTTTTGTCTTTTTTTTATGTGCGCATGTACGTACCCGTGTGTGTTCTCTGCTTACTGTCTGTCGTCCTCATATTTGGCTTGTCTCTCCATATCATAATCAGCAGCACAAACTAAGTAGTTTTCCAACCACAGAATTTCAGCCTGCAGAAATGTTTCCCCATTTCTGTCATCCACTGCTGGTGTCCAAGACCCCAGCAGGCATCAACTTTCCCCATTAGCAGTGAAACCATAAAGTTTCCATCAAAGACTGCCTGACTGATTGCAGATAGGAATCAAGGGGAAAAAAGGACAGTCACTCGTGCAATCACAGATATATCTGTAAAAGAAATTATTCACTGTTTTCATACGCCTTCACTAACATACAGAATACTGTTTGACCTCTGATCCTCAGATCAGCCAGTGGGGGTGGAGGTGACGGTTATTAGCAGTGACCCCCACCATCAGAGTCAGGACACCTCCAGCTCGCTCACTGCCAGCCCCTGTGTGAGTTAACAAATGCAACACTACCCACGGAAAATATATTTTCTTTACTTGCATGCAAATTTCCACAAGGATAAAAATCTGCTTTTGCAATTACTTGTGCATACTTGCTCACCACAGCCCACAAAAACCCAGAACAGACAAGAGGAGGAGGGAGAGGAAGAAAACCGAGGGGAAGAAGAGGTCTGCAGCAGAGAACAGAGGAGGAAACGGCTGAATGATTTACTTTTGACCCTGCAGCACTCATAAGCTAACAGAGAGATGTACGTATCAGATTCAGAAAGACTCCAACTCTAGGATGTATGTGCTCTGTTTTGTTGATTTTATCTTGCTTTTTTGAAGGTGGGACCACTCTGAAAAGGGACCAGGCCCACCACTGGACAGATGGACAGAAACTGATGTCACACCACTGCTATTAACGGTAGTAGTGCCTCAGAGAAAGGGAGAAGAGAGCTGGAAAATTATAACGACTGAAAATGCAAGAAAGACATCTCACACACTGACAGATGAGTGTGTTGAACCTAGCGCTCTAAAGGGCATCACACCAAGGATGAAACCATGGCAACACATCTTTTTATCCAAGCGGCGAGGGATAAGAGAATCAGAGATAGACTGTCCCAGATGAAAGAAATAAAGAAACAGACCAGCTGAAATGAATTTGCACTAGTGCTGGATGAACAAGCACACTAAAGACAGTATGTATGCTGAGTGGACACACTATAAACACACCCACACATACACGTTGATTGCTCTTACTTCAGCACCTTAAGTGAACTGGGAAAGACGGACATTGCTCGGAGATTAAAAGTGGACATATATGGTACTCAGCATTTCGGCTCTGAAGTTTCCAAGAGATGAGGAGCTCACAAGCTGCCCGGGGGAACAAAATGTAGCCTGGGCCCTAAGTAGGTCAAAACTGAACCCACATTTACTCGTTAAGCTTTCAAAGTCACTTTGCACCTTTGGGAAATGACATGAGGAGACGTGAGCCAGTTAAAAGCTGTTGAGACAGTGTTAGGGTTTTTCTTCACTTTACCAAGACAGTGTCTGCTATGTACCAGTGAATAGGCAGGGGAGGGGGTGGGCTTAGTGACAGGAATTTTGGCATCGCTGCAAGAGAATTTCTAATGAGGTTTTAAGAAAGAAGTTATTTTTTTAAAAAAGACAGCTCGAGTACTCTGCTAACGAAACGGACAAAATATATTCGTGATAGGAATGTTTATTGTAGACTAATTCCAGTATTGCTTCCTGGGGAAAGGAGGGAGAGGGGTTAAAAGTGTTTTTGTTTACTTCAGGCTGCCTTTGAGAATGTTTCGCTCTTTGCTTCAGAGCATTGACAATCAGAATGTCCTCGGGGGGAGAAAGGAAAGAGAATAAAAACTAGAATTGATTTGCCCCAAATGCTCTGTAGAAGTGCCATGTTGTCTTGTGTACGCACCTAAGCAAACCCATGCAGTCTTTAAAAGCAATATCTCCTCTCATAAGGACTATATAAGGACTTCCTTTGTTATGTTTTTTAGGTTGTGAATATTTGAAGATTGGAGGTCATTTTTCTGTACAGATGCATAGTAGATTGTTCTCATTGTAGGAGCATTGGGTTAATTCACTTAGAGTAAGCAACCATAAGCGTTTAGTTTTATGTGAATGTACATAGAAAGAAACCTGTTTTCCTTCTATCAGCAGTAGCGTGTAAAATTAGTATTATACATGACTGTACTATCGGGGTTATACATAAAATTTAATCAAATTTTTCATTGAACTACAAAGTTTTTAACAAATTACAGCTGACCAATTTATCAGACATTTCTCTTTAAAATTTGACTTGATTGTATATGATTTGTTTTGTAGAATTACCTAATTTGTCTCTTTTTTAGCTGAGCATACTTGTTTTTAATTGGTCAGACAATCAGTGACGGTGAATTTGTTTTTTTTTTTCCAGTGTTACATTTCTGCTCTCTTTCAGTAGTGTGGCTTCCAATAACAAGCCAAGAAAGTGCAATTTCTTTCACTGTTTACATACTCCGTGTATATTTTCCTCTTTCCTTTTTTAACTAAGAACACTACATTATTGCCAGTGGATGATTAACTTTATAGCAAAGGTACACATAAAGACTTATTTATCTAGTTTGCATGACATGTAACCTTTGCCTGTTGCCTCTGATATTGTGCATCTGAAAAACAAAATGTCAAAAACAGTTATAACTCAATGCCATAGAATGTCAGCTCAAACTTTTTGCCTCTATATCCATAATAATAAAAGCATTTTATGTCTACCAGTACTAAACCTTGCAGACTCCCGGTGTGTCATCTACAAGGCCTCCATCTTGCTATGTGTATGTGTGTTTTAGGGGGCAGTGATGTTAATCCGCTTGAGCTAACAGTGCTATCTAGTGGTGTTGAGTTGTATATCTCATGCTGTGTTGTCCTCTATAATGACCCACAATGGAGGATGCTGTCAGAGGAACACGGTTACAAGATGGGGGAGGGGCTGCAGCTCACTCTGGAGATTTATTCTCCTCTTTTTGCCCTTCACAACATCTGAGGGCATCCTGGGATCTTTTGATCCGAACAAAAAAGGGAGAGAAAGCCTCCAGGAGCTTAAAGGGACAGTGTATGCAGATAGGTATTAAAAGTGTTTTGCACAAGGCAAAATTGTGAGTCTTCACTTCCTTTGCAATCTGACACGTGCAGGTAGCTTCCTGTTACATTTAAGTCAACAACAACTACAGGACATGTCATTTATACTGAACATTTTCTGAGCTAGAAGAGCCAGTAGTTTTCTCAAACTGTGCCATGACAAATAAATGAGCTGTAATGTAAAAATGAGATTCAAACAGCTGAGCACGTTTGGTTTATACTGATCATTTTATTTGGTGTATTTACAAACAAGCACATGCAGAAGGTGGACAGTGACACTAGAGGTGCACTCAACTATATCCAACAATGGGACACGGGGGATGTCTACAAGCTACATGACACCAGAGAAAGAGAAAGGGAGGATAAGGAGGAGGGAGAGAGATACAGAACCCATTGTTACATTGACACATACATAAGTGAAAGTGCAGGATGTGCAGACACACAGATGTGCTCACACTCATCTCTGCTTTCACCGCCACATACGCTGCTATGTGCTTTCTCTCTCACACACAGACACGCACACACACACACACACACACGTTTACACTAACAACCCAGATAGATAGAGAGCTATTCCTTTCAGAAACCTCAAGATCAGTAAACAGTAGAACCACCAAATTAACAGCTTTCAAACCAATGCATTTAGACTATCATGTCAATTTTGAAAAGAATACACACACACAAAAAAGCATAAATACAAATTAATGTGTCAACCAATATTATATCTTTGACTTATTTTTTGTAAACACTTATTATCCATTTGATGGCATTGTATGCAATTATTACTTATAAGTAAGGGGCACTAGTTTAACTTAATGCTACGGAACTATTGCCATAGTGAAAGTGATCTCATGCTACATAGCATTTACACAGTAACATGAGGGAACTGAAGGACTGAGCTTTCCCTGATTGATCAATAGCAATGACATGTTGCTGCTGAATTAAATAGAGGCTCGTTTTTGTCAATTTTTATCTGGACCAGTTCACATCAGGCTTTTATATGAACTATAACCATTTAAGCGGTTACTTTAGGTTTTAGGCTTTAGGTTATAACTTGCATGAGAACATTAAATTATAATAATGACTTTGTAACACTAACAAAAGGCTTTTAGTTGTACATTTACCCATATGCATAGTCAATAATCAATACAGAATCTTGAGAATAAATAATAAATATATGACACATAGCAACATATTTTATATTAGCAACATTAGTCAACATACCACTTCCAGCACTACCACTTCTACTACCACTTTTATTACTATAAATGATTATAATAAGCAAACATGGCAGAAAGGGGTAAGGTAAATACAAAAGCTGAGGTACAAGGTGAAGACCAGCCACCAAACCTATGGACTTTACAATAGCAGTTATGAATTACATACATGATGGATTTTTTTTCCCTGCAATAATTTTAAGTTCAGATAGTGTTGAACAAGAGCTGAGCATAGTTTTTTTTGAGGTGTTTTAAACCGAATGTTTTAAACGAGTAGACAGCTTAGCTACAGATTGCCATTGTCGGATATTTTTCTCTATAACTGTGTGAGACAGGTAGATATTTTCTGGCATTCATTCAAACATTTGCGGGTACACTGAAATGCATACAGTATGAACGAGACTACAGGTACGTAATTACTGAATGAATATGATGTTAAGAGAATGGCAGTACATAAAGCATACAAGAGGGAAGATACTGGATTCAAAACAAACACACACCATTCCTTTTGCATGTATGACAACCACTTAACATGTGTGCAAAGTTGGACATGTAAAGATAAAGAATGAATCCATTCATCACGATTCATCCACTGTGAATGTGGCTGCAGCATTAAGCTGCTGCTTTTGTTTCACTACCTGCTTTCTCTTGTTCATCTATCTTTCTATCTATCTTGGTAATATCAATCTAAATATATATACCTATATATATTTTTATGTATATTTATACAATCAAATATAGTGGCAGAAACATGTCAGAACACACATGAACCAGGCGATAAAGGTGAGAAGTCAATAGGTGAAGGGTCAATAGAACACAAATCTACACAGCTACAATTCACTACATTACTACGCAGTATGTATGCGGGAGCTACGGCCCACTACTCCAACATGCTTTCACCACTCGACACCCTGTGAGCCACGACTGATGAACGGGGATATTAACGTGGCTACAGCCAGGCTGTCGACTGTCTCCTCCTCACATCAGGCAGCTGCTGATCTGAAAGCACTCGAATCTGCTAGTGGTTGATTGCACAGGATTTCCCCTGTGATCATTTTCAGACCAGTGGCTGAAGGCAAGGAAGGCAGAAATTGGGAAAAGGACATTTAAAGGGATACTTCACTCCAAGATCAAAGGTCTTCCAACGTGAAATGGTCTAAATTTGACTTGAGTCATTTTTTCTCACCATCTGCTGCATTCCTGCTGCTACAACCCATTAGCTGAATGCTACCAAGCTGGATGGATTGTGATGGGGAAAAACACCCATATGTTCATGAAGGGAGAGGGCTGCTGATGCACATAAAGCAGAGCAGATGGTGTTACACTCTCAACTCAAACACTAACTGAACCAGTGTGAGATATCCCTTTCAGAGTAGTGGGGCCTAACCATAACCTCTCAATACTCGCCTAAAATATATATATATATTTTTTTTATTATTTAGTTTTTTAAATGGATTGAGTGCGGTAGTTATGGTGCCAAAGTCATATGATGAGGGACGTGTAGCCAATAGGTACCAGCCCCACTTTGTCTCCCTGACGACAGCGAATCCAGTCTTGATCGACTCCTCCTAACACCACGAGTTCCTCCCCTTTGCAAAAGCTGAGCTCCGAATCCGATCCGGTGTGGTCACACAGCGTTCGCACTGACCTGAGGGCAACACACAGCAGAGACGCTCTCAGCCAAAATTGGTCTACATATACACAAACCACAAACAAAAACGTCAACCCCAGCATATGATGTAGCCAACTCTCGCATGAGTCA
Source organism: Channa striata (assembly GCA_033026295.1). Classification (NCBI taxonomy): domain Eukaryota; kingdom Metazoa; phylum Chordata; class Actinopteri; order Anabantiformes; family Channidae; genus Channa; species Channa striata. Next base: position 17,125,574 of record CM065175.1, on the reverse strand, counting down.
TAATGTAAGGCCGCACAAACTCATCAATTATGGTCTTATAGAAACCTTAAGAGCAGAGATTCTGATGCTCCTCTACACTCACAACTGTTGGTGGAAGTGAAAGAAGACTTTTTTGAAAGATTCATACTAAGGAACATACTTCACCTAGACATCCAGAGGAAGGTTAGAGTATTTTATTATAGTATTTTAGCTTATATTACCTGAATACTTTTTTGTGTGTTTTCATGCTCCCTATAGGTGGGGGTGCTTCTAAACTTCCATTTGACGTTTGAAATTTCGACATTGACATATTATAACATTTGAATTAGGCCTAAATGCCTTAACATAAAGGTTACATTCAATTGAAATTAGGGACAAATTGAGGACAATATTAAAAGTAAATTGCATTTGGACATAATTATTATTTAAGAATCAGCGGATTTGCATTTAATTAATTTAATTTATTTATTGCATATAATAAATAATACTTGCACTGTTAACCCTAAATTTTAACCTTTGATTATAGCACCACCATCTGGTTTTATCAAAACCGATCTAAAAAGTATTTAATAGTATTTTTTTGATCATTTATGTTATTATTAATATTTGTAGAAAATGTCAAAATGTACCATCCTTCCAAGTATAATCAAAAACTGGGTCAACATAGTGAAAAATCACGTCTGGTGTAAATCTGATGGACAGACACAGCCTGATCTATCACTCTCCAAGCAATTCCGCTCTGTCACAACCAAAAAAAAGTGATAATCCACCTCTCCATATGACTATAATCATAGTCTGTTTCACCTGAGTGGTCTGGGTTTGTCCTTCACTTCCACTGTGTCGACCTTTTTCTCTGACACTGGTTCACTTTCTCCCTGAAGCTCTTGGGCCCTTCTTATCATCGGGGTGGAGCTGCTGTTCACCATTCGGGTGATTGCTGTAACACCAGGGGACAACCACTGAGAGGGTCGCCTAGAGGCAAAAGACACAGAGGGTGGGACACAAGGAAAGAGTGTGACGTAGAAAGGAATCACAATTATCATTCATGCAGTATAACAATTTCAAGTCCAACGGTGAGTGACTTTACTGGCTGAATTCACAAATTAATTAATTTCCTCTCAAGTAATAATCAGCTAATTATAAAATGGTGTTGAGCTCATTGGCTAACCTGATTGGTTGTGTGTGACTTGTTGGGCTGTTGGGGCTTTTAGAGGCTCCAAACAGTCGGCCCAGACCCCAGGGAACCTGAGCTCCAGTGCTGACTGGGGTATAGTCACTTCCTTCATGGCGATCTGGCAGATCAGTATTCATCTCCTCTTTTTTTCCTACAGAATGGCTCAGCTCAGCCAGATTCTGGCTGAGTCGACCTCCCCACCGGATCACAGCGCCCCACCCCTGCTGGATCACCTATAATAATAATAATGATGATTCAATAATACATATCATCCCTGCAGAATTAGACAATTATAACTTTGAAATACTGAATGAATACTGTATAAATTACTTGGAGGTGACTACCTGTCCTGCCTGCTGAGCAAGGCTGTCCTCTTCCACATCAGGTGGAGGCAGCTCTCCAATTTCCTTCTCCTGCACCCACAACAGCTGAGGACTTGTCTGACTGAGATTGTCTGTAGCCTTTATGGCAGCAGAACTGATTTGTGGTGACTCCCCTGTCACTTCATTCTCTGGATTAGCCAAAGTAGGTGAAGATTTTTCTTTAGCTGTCTGGTGTTCCAGCCTTCCAATGTCTACTTCTGAGACACTTGCAGTATGTCCGCTGTGTGTGGTTTTAGATAGAGGTCCCTTTGTTGATATCTGGAACTCTGCATCCTGACAGTGTGGATTTGGTAAGTCTGGGCTGTTACTGTCTGGCTCTAAATGGTGATGTTGGAATAGCAGGTCAAGGTTGAAAGTTAGAAGGCTGAGAGGCTGCAACACAAGGAGCAGCTCCTCAAACAGAGGCCGGCAGACAGTCAGTGACAGACGCATAAAGGAGCTGGGATGGTAATATGTCTCCAACACATCTGAGAAACAAGGACATCAGTGTTACTTGTGTGCATGTTCAAAAAAGTCCTGTGAATATAAAAGGAACTTACCACTGCAAGACTGAAGGTGAGAAAGCCAGAAATCAAGAAACTTGATACTAGAAGAAAAAAATGTGGATGAAAGTTAAAATATTGCATGGATACAAGAGTAAAATAATATTTCAGTGATATGTGGACATTTTATAATAACAGCTGAGACTGAACATAAAGAAATATTTACTTCAATAAGCCAAGAAGGAATGCATTGAATCTGTGTTTGCTCTGTCTGAGCTGGGGCAGCTCCCCAACTCGAACTTGAAGGTTGAACAAAGCTTGAGTTTTAGGACCTTGAAAGTGGGTGGAGAAGTTGAAGAGAAAATGCATATGAAGAGAAAAAGAGAAAGGGATGAACAAAGCAGCTTACATGGGTGAGTGAGATATTGCAGTGAAGCTTGGCAATCATAGGCCAATCGATATCCGTATCCTGTTGTTTACTTTATTCAGCATTTTAGACACTAAAGTCAAACAGGTATTGAGTGATGTAGAAAAATTATAGACCGAGAAAAAAACAGGGCTTATTATTATCTATCAGAGAAAATCAAAAACCAAATCTATCCAACTCTAGAAACATACATTTTCCCATGATTCTTGCTATGCTACCTTGCCTAGTTGTGGCCTGCACGAGACCCCAGGCAGAGTTTGGCCTCCTGCCCGCAATCAGGTCACTCTGGTGGGGTTTCAAGCCATCGGTCAGCAAGCTGTGCAGGGCGGGGCAGAGGCACTGCAGCACCAGACGGCCCAGAGATGGATTTATAGTGCTGTCTCCTGATAAGGCCTGAGAGGCGGAGAGGGGAGAAATGAGGAGAATAGGAGGAATGCATGGTGGGGATAGGATAAGTCAAGGAGAAAGATGTGCGGTGAAAAGGAGACAGAGGGTAAGAAATCAGAAAGGACATGAGGAGGAAAATGGGACACACACATAGGTTTGAAAGAAATGGGATGATGAGGGATGATTTGGAATGATTTTGAGTTAATGGAGTTAATTTGCAAAATTATAACGTCTACAAGACTGGGTTATCTATAGATATCCTACTACCTTGTTGACTGAGAGAGACTGAGGAGAGACAGAAATATGTAGATTTAAAATGAGAAGAAAGGGAGAGAAATCAAGAGATAAAAACTCAAATAAAATGATAATAAATAATAAACAGTGGCATACATTAGGACAAAGACCAACTTTACATAAAACAAACGCAAATTATCATTGAAAAAAAAAAAGCACAGGCTGACCTTCTGAACTACAGTCCGAGAAGAACTGAACTGGGCCAAGATGGCCTCCACTGCCATGCTGACCGCACTGACCAGAGCTGCAGAGAAAAACAATAGTCTACAGATAAACAGAGGAAGCTATAGCTTGGTCAGAGAAAAATATGCAAAGCTGGGCAAGGGAGCACACATACACATAGACACACACCTTTCTTTTCCTGCAGACACAGAGAGGACAAGCCAAGACCTCTCATTGGATGCTTCACATCTTGGCCCATCCAGGATGTCTCTGCACTCTGTACAGAGCCAGCAAATGAAACACTGCGAACAGCTGACAGTGACAATAAAAGACAAGTTAATAACTGTACAATTATAAAAAATGCTAATTAGACACACGCAAAACAAATCACCATGAACAGAAAAAAACATAAAAGAAATATTAGTGTTATTAGTAAAAGCAGTTAAGCAATGAAGAAGCATTTGATAAAGGAAGAGAGAAGCAGATGGTGTTACTGACAATAAACTGTCTATGAGCACACCCTGAAAAACTGCTTTACTGTAGCGAGCGTTAAACATCTGGATCTGTATAGACAAAGTCTTGTCTTGTATCAGCGATAAACAGGATTTCATGCATTAACCTTTTTACACTTGTACAAACATTACATATATAAACATACACTGGAAGGCCTGCAGAGCTGGGGGGGAACAATGAGCTACAAGAATCAGGTCAGATAAAATAACACAAGTGTTTTGCAAAGTCTTATGTTTATATAAATGGACAAACATTATATAAACTAGTTACATAAATGCAAACATACATACATACAGTGAGCAGGATGCTGTAGACTTATTGTGGACTTTACACACACACACACACAAATAAAAATATATTGCCACATATAAAATGTTTACATTAAAACATTTATATTCATCAAATAGCTCGCTGAATTGTGCTGTGCATGAAATGCATCTTTCACTTTTAACCTTGTGCAAATAACCAAAGGCAACATGGAGACACACCAGACAAAACTGACACAAAGACAGTTAGATAGAGGAGGACAAAGAAAGAGAGTGATGAAAGTGAATCTAGACACTCTGTGACAGGAACAGCTGTTACCCCTCTGAGGGCCCTTCGCAGGTTTGAAAGGACAGTGTAGATAAAACATATCAGATAACCTGCAGAGAGCTGGGTTCTGATACATAAAACTACTACAGTTAGCCAGTTCTTTCAACTCTGCAAATCCCTGGGGTTAAAAAAGTGACAAAAGTGAGAGTGCCACCATATCAAGAACAGAGAACAATGACAGAAACAGACACCAGGAGAGCCACACACACATCCATGCAAGCAAGATGAGACAGAAAGATGTAGGGAGTGAGAAGAGAGAGAGAGAAATCTTACTCGCCGCATGTGACTGCAGAGGAGCCTGGTAGAGTTTTGGGGGTAAAGGGGGCGCCCTGGGGGGTATAGGAGGGTAGAGGTTTGGATAATAGAAAGGAGCAGCAAGGGCAGGCAAGGTATGTGAGCGTGGGAAAAGCGGGGAGCTGAGGCATGAGCCTGCCGCACCTGGAGGGGGGGCTCCGGAGCGCCGGGGAGGGGAGAGGGCTCCAATAGGGGAGAGGCGAGGAGGGGCACCCCTGTGCAGAGGACAGTTTTTAGGGTGGTAAAGATAATAGGTGGGGAGAGGGGGGAGCTCCTTGGACGTCCTGGCCTTGTTGCTGTTGTGGTCTGTGTGTGAGCGTGTACTCTTCTCTGAATACACTGAATCCATGATACCGTTTGAATATGTCATCATGACATCTATGTTCTTATACGGAGTCGTGCAACCTGGAGCATCAGAGGTGCCACTCACAGGTGTGTCTGACTTCGTGTGTGAGTCATTTACCTTCTCTGACTCACTGCAGTAGAGAGAGTCCAAATTACTAATGGAGTCACTCGCAAAGAATTTGTCACTGGTTTTGGAATCACTGATACACTGGTATGCTGAGCGTGTGTTTTGCTTAAAAGTATCCTCATAATCAAGAGGAGAGTCTACACCAAAATGAGCCAGGGATTCATACCCAGAGATTATGTCAGTGCTGGAATCATCTCTGTGAATACATGCTGAGACAGCAGTGGGGGTCCACTGAGTGTTGCAGTGTTTGTCTGTGGACTCCCTGCCTACGTGACTGTGGGGCCTAGGAGCTGCATGAGGCTGGGAGCTACAGAAGCCTGGGCGAAAGGAAGGGAGGGCGGTGTGAAGGAAGTAGGGTTGGGAGGACTGGGCAAGGGAGAGTGGGGGGGAGGAAACTGCTTATCGGAAAAAGTTATAAAGCCCAAAAATTGTTAGGTGCAGGAGTCCGGATGAAGAGGGAGTGAAGCAGAGCCATGGACAAACAACGGAAATAACAAAATGGGAGAAAAAATATGGAAGAGTAAGGCAAAAACGTGGCAAAGAAATGGGAAGGAGAAAGAGAGATGCAGAAAATGTTAGTGTCTGTCAAGAGAAAAATGCACATATATGAGTGTTTTCCAGCAGATATCGTCATCATGTAACATCATGCAGCATTTCAACAAGTCAAACAGTTGATTGACAGTTACAAATAGACAGTGCATGAGAGTTAATGGAGTTGATTTATGAAGAGCAAAAATGACAGCCTCTCATTTTGAAGGGTTAATCACAACAGGAAATGATACGGATGCTAGAAAAGAATAACAGCTGCACAGTTGAAATGCTGTTCATAACCAACAATCATCACCATCCAACATAAGAACGTTTTCTACACAGCATCTGGTTTCGGTTTCAGTTTGTGTTGAAGGTTAAGAATATAGTGAGTGTAAAGTGGGTGCCAGTCTTGATAAACTCCACTGCAGTGGAGATCACCTCTGGATCACCTTCTCTCTCTGCCTTTGTTTAATAATCTCTCTGGCTCCTACCCCGCCACCACCACCCTCCTCGCTCCACCACTGTAATGCTGAGTCAGTCAACAACAGACAGCAGAGATCTGGCCGTTCCTGCTCAGTCACAGCGTTTGTCTCTGTGGAGATTCACAGACTGTGTCAACACAACTTTCATTTCACTCAACTAACTATGACAGAATACCAAGCTATAGGCTACAAAATGAGCTAGAAAGCCTCCGTACCTTGGTTGGACTGACTTTGAACTGTAACCAACTCATGATACTTCCTATTTACAGCCATTGGTCCATGTGCTGAGACCCACCCCTTGGTCTCTTAAAGGTGCACACACCTATTCATGTCAGGGCCAAATGTTCCTCAGTGCGGTGATTTCAGATAGACCGCAAGTCATTTGAGTTTGGTCATTAGAAGATACAGGTAAGTTCATTAAATTGTGCGTCCATATGTGAATAGTTACTCTAATAAAATTAACAGTGGTTTGACATAAGGGGAAAATTAGTCAAGATATCTGGAGATTGGAAACCTAATCCTTAGTTTCTATGTATTCCACTGCAGCACTGTATGAGATAAGTAACTTGATCTGAGCTATTTGTACCACTCTCGGGAGCATGGGTGGGGGTGAGGAGACAGGGGAGACAGCAAAAAAAAAAAAAGCATATAAACATCCTGGACTGCTGGACTGATGGGATTTAAAACCAGTAAAGGAGGGAAAGAGAAATAGAATATTGTTTAAGAGAACAGCAAATGAAATGTGAGCTAAGAGCTGGAGTGATAAAGGAGGAAAAAAAAAAGGTAGTGAGCTCAGTGGGCCCTCCATTATCCCCCTCCCCTCTGCTCTGGGGAGTGGATGAATAATTGAATATGGCAGTAGTGACATCACACTCTGATAACCAGTAAAGCAAGTGCTGGTTGGAAAGTTTCCAAACTCCTCTTTCTCCTTACTGTCGAACACCCCTCGCTGTCTCCATCCCTCCATCTCTCACTCTTGGCCATGCTCCATTTCCATGTTTCCTCATATGAAATCACTCTCTGTTTATCCCTTGTCATCATTTAACCATCAAGTTATGCATCATCCTCTTCTGTGACTCATGCTCATCCTCTATCTCATCATTCTTATCCCATGAATAAGTCTACATTTTCATCTTCCTTGGTTTGCTGTTTCTTTCCGTTGTGTTGTTCAAGCATAAATCATTTGTGAATCACTGTGAAATACTGACTTTTTATTGTGCTGTCCGAATTAGTTACTATGATGTGTTTCTGTCATCCAGACACGCAAAACCCCCAACTCTAGGTCACAAAATTCAACTGCCTTCTTTATTGTCATTAGCATTGTCATGATTAGCTTTGCCATGAAAATCCATACTCACCAGTAGTTCTTGATTCAAAAGTCTGTCCTCCATCGGCTCGTCCTCTCACCTCCACCTCCTTGTCCTCTACTTGTTCCTTGTCCTTTCTTGTCTTTTCCTCCCTTTTAACTTCTGCACCCTCCCTCTCTCTGCCTATGGTCCACAGGCTGCTGTCACTAACCGAACAGCCTATCTTCTGGGATGGGCACAGCTCTAGTTGCCCACCCTCCTCCTCGGCTCTCTGGAGCATTTCCTTCAGAGCAGCCATTGAAGTGAGGGCTGGTGGTGGCTGCATGAACAGGGCCTGAGCTTGAGAGGTATACTCCCATTGGCTGCCACCACTGCCTGCTTTCTCTTGTCTCCACTTTAGGTTGTACAGTATATCTGGATCTGGAGTGATGATTGTTGGGTCAGGGTCTGGTTCTGTTATCACTTTTGTTGGGGGGGAGGCATTTTTATTGCGAAAACGCAGCTCTTTGAATGTTGTTACCTTTGGAGCTGACACTGGGGATGAACCTGACGAACTGAGCTTCTTTTGGCTTTCCATGTGGGATTTTCTCATTGCCAGGGGCGGTGGCCGTGGTGGGGCATCACCATCAGGAGTGAATGCTATGAGCCAGTCAAATCGCTCAGGTTGTGCAGAGTTGGCAGGGAGAGTGCTGACTTTGAGGGGCGGCAAAGACGGGGGAATTGGGGGTAAAGGTCGAGGAGGTGGTGGAGGAGGAGGTGAATCTGGTAACTCAGCAGGATAATGGAAAGTCTCAAAGCTCATATTCTTAACTTTAGTTTCATATGTATTGCTGAGACCAGTGCTGTAGTAATGGTCTGAAGTCAAGCCAGTGTTCCTCTTCCGTCTCCTTGCCATCTCAGTAAATGAGGTGGTTCTTTGTGTCTCTTTGCTTTCATCTTTCCTTTTACCTTCTTCACCTACAGCAACTCTTTGATCCCTATCCAAATCACTTCTGCTGCTCCATATGCCTTTGTCCATAATTTCAAGATCACCTTCCATCTCTTCTTCCCTGTCTTTTAGTCTGAACTCGTGGGACTCCACAGATCTACATGGATGGAATTATCTCCATCTCCCTCATTCTCCAACTCTCCAACACAGACACCAAGTTCTGGGCTGAGTTTGAGGAGCTCAGCTTGGGTCAATCCTGCAAGCATCAATAGCTTCCGAATCTCTACATCCAGGGCGTGGAAAGAGGGGGGAGGAGGGAGGGCAGGTGGAGGTGGTAATGCAGGGGGAGACGAGGAAGAGACTGAAATAACAGGTGGAGGAGGAAGAGGTGGTGGCCGTGTGGTGGGAGGTGGGAGGGACACTGGTGTCTGTTCCTGCTCAGCTTGAAGAGCAGCAAGTCGTTGTGCCTCCTTCCTGGCAAGGTGGCGTTTCCGAGGGGGAGGGATGGGAGGAGTTGGGGTCGGGATACACGGTGGTGGAGAAGAAGTTGTATAGAGGGATAGATATGGGACAGGCTTAGAGGCAGGGAGAGGAGGAATTGAGGGTGGAGATGGAGGTAGTGGTTTCTCAGACCTAAATGTGGTAAATGTGGGGGATGAGGAGTTAGGGGAGAATGTAGATAATGCAGGGGATGTGGAGACAGCCATGGAGGTGGTCTCCCTGCTGATATTGATGTAAGTGTGAAGATCAGAGGTCACGCTGGCATGACGAGCTGGAGGTTTGGGGGGTCTAGGTGGAGGCTCAACAGGGGAAGGAGTGAGAGAATCTTGAACAAGAGAATCGTCACAGTCTGATGGAGCGGTGAGGTCAACCCCAGCATCTGAAAACTCCTGAGAGTCGCCCATCACCCCCTTATGGCTTTTATACAACTTCAAGGGAATGTCAATGTTTCCCATTTCATCCATAACATCCGAGAGGTCCTGCTCTTCCAAATCTCCAAGATCAAATCCCTTCTCATGGAGTCTTGCGATGTAGGCCAGTTTAACCTCCCTGTTTACTTTCTCCAAGCGATCCAGGTGATCAAGCCGATCCCTAAGAACATCCCAGTGTTGTTCCCCCTCCAAATCCCAGCGAGCCACTTGGATCACCTGACTGAATCGCTCCATCTTCCCAAATTCCCCTACTGATTCTAGGAAGTCAAGCAGGCCCAGTTTGGTAACTTCAGCATCACCTTTGACTCCTAAATAATCTGGAGAAGGAGAGTCCAGGGCTGAGGGGTAACCCTCATCTGGGGAGCAAGGTGGGAGTGGGGAATGTGACTCTAAGGAGAAGGGGTTGTGGCTAAAAGGAAGGGATGGAGGGGAACGTGTTGGAGGCTGGTATTCAGGAGCTTGTGGAAGAGAGTGGTCTTTGGGGGAGACAGCCATAGACAAATTGTCTTGGTCGTGGGATGAGTAGGGGGAGGTGGCTTGATCTACACAATCAGACTCCAGATCAGAGCAGGAACTGATGGAAGTGGAGGAGGAGGAGGTAGAAGAAGAAAGTGAAAAGTCCAGAAGGGAGGGGGGACAGTCACAGCATGATGGGACCAGAGTGTCGTCATCATCATCATCATCATCGTCATCATCATCATTGTCCGCCTCTTCATCATCATCAATATCAATATCACCACTGCTCTCTTCTTCATCATCTTCTTCCTCTACCTTTACATCTTTCTTATTGTCGAGGGCAATACTTTTATCTGGGTTCTTGCCTTCATTTTCCGGATTGGCTACAGGCTGAGCGGGGGGCTCCTGTGGGACCTGTGCTCTCGAGGGAGTTTGAGGCTGCTCCTTGCCCCCTGCCCCGTCCTGCCTCTGAGGCAAGGGGGCTGGAGGAGGTGGCAGCTGCAGTTGCTGCCTGATGGAGATGGTGTTGTTGTGGTTGTGGTTGTGGTTGAACATACTGTTGTTGTCTTGTGGGGAGTGGCCATCACAGCACAGACACGGGAGGCTCGGCTCGTTGCAATTTGGGTCAAGAGGAAGGTTGGAGGAAAGTGGCAGAGGAGGAGCAGCAGCTGGTGCTATCTGGGTTGCTGTTGATGCACGAGCGTTCTTGGGTTTAGGCTTAGCTAATTTAGAGATGGTTGGACCCTGTTTTTGTGAGCTGAACCTGGTTTGGATTTTTGGAACTCGAGGTTGTGCTGCCACCCTGGTTGTTGGGGGTGCAGTGGGGCCTTTAGTAGCCCTGCGTGGTGAGGGAGTGGTGATTGTGTTCATGTTTTTATCCTCCCTCTGTAAACCAGGGCCATGGGACTTTGGTCCAGCTAACGCAGTGGTCCGTCTGCTGCCATCAAACCGCCGTGGCTTTGTAAGCTGAGAGGAGTAGCTAGAGGACTGCATTGTCTGATTGTTGCTTTTCCGGATACTTTGAATTTCCAGTTGCTATAGAAACAAGTGTTATAAAGGCTGGACAGATCCAAACTATGACGCGCCGTGACGGTCACATTTTGGCTGACTCCCAAGATCCTGTAACCAAAAAGAGACACATGATGACATGGGCAAACTGGGCTCATTAAAAAGACCATTTTATGCTGTAAGCATGTTTTCATGTTGTAAGTCTTTGAAGTTAAATACATAAACTGGACTATCGAATACAATTTAATTAGATTTGGTCTAAATGTTTTATAATTTTTACAGTCCCAGTCCTGCTACGACTGAGCAGTGATATGAACACCCAGTCTCACACATATTGCTGTATAAAAGCACACCGTCAAGTTTTACCACTTTAGCAAAATAACTGAGCTGTTAAACTAAATGTATACATAGTCTTTCGTGATATCATTTACTTGGAATAGACTATTTATCCAACAAACCACTGCATTTGAGGATTTTTACTTTTATTTAAAGAATACATGTAAATTATAACATATTAACGAGAGAAGAACTTAAATAACTTATAACTAAAATAGTTTGTTTGTTCAGCTGAATTGCTGTAATGCAATAACAAGTGTCCTGGGAAACTTCAAAAGTCATTTTTGGATTAACTTTAGTCCAGTGGCCTCAATAAATTCTTTAATATGCAGATAACACACTTATGACACTTAATTTCTATGCAGGTTTTCTGCAAGGTCCAGCTTGTTTAATCCCTTGTATCATTTCCTTGGCTTTCAGATACTATTAATATTCAAACACCCACACACACATCATGTAAAATGATCCCCAGGATAATAATTGTCTGCTAATTTACAGTCTAATAACTGTCACTCATCATCGTCATCTGTCCTGCTCAGCTTCTCTGATTTTCATGAGTTTCCAGTATTCAGGCTGTCTCCATCTGTGCCAGTCCACCCTTACAAGCCGACAGGAGGAGGGAAGATGCAGATCAAAAGAAATGCACTTACAATGACTTAACATAACGCACATTTAACTGGAGCATGAAATAATCAGGCGGCAGCACTGAACACAACTGCCTTCTCAGAGAGGTTATTGCTCATATATTCCTGCACACAGTGCCTTCACATCACTGAGGACTCTAAATCACAAGTGCTTCCTGTCTCTGTCAGAGCCAATGTCGGAATGGACATGGAAACCGACAAAGCGTTGGAATAAAACAAAACCAAACATATCATCATTTGTAATTGAATCCGTCCTGAGTACAGAATCTACCCCTGCGCTTATTGATCCCACGGAGCTGATGGGGAGGATGGGAGGTGGAGGAGGGGGTACCTCCAACCGCATCGCCTTCATACACAGGCCCATCCACCCATATGATAACTTAAATACCAACCTAATATGATAACACGCATATTAAACACGATCTTTACATATAGCTGTCCTACAGATTTCGCAGCTTTAGGCGTTTTTGATCTGCGCAGCCTCCGTGCGGGAAAATGAGCGTTCGCCCACACGACAGGTCCGTGCAGTTCATTTCGAAAGACCAAGATTGCACCAAAAATAAGATCAAATAAAACGGGGGTCGACTCACGATTCGATTCTGGTAAAGATGGATGAAGGTCTCCATCTCTCTCTCAGATCCCAGCCCGTGTGAATGTGAATCTCTCTCCGACGTCAACAGCCCCAGCATCTGTATTCTCGCGAGCATCCAGCACACCATCGCCTCCTCCTCCTCCTCCTCCATCCATCCCGACCAAAACCGCACCCCTTTCTTGCCCTATCACAACCTATTTAATTGAAATCACTTTGTGCCTAATCTCCTTTAATTTATCTTTGAGCTCAACTGTCGAGAGGATGAGTTTCCTTTGCGTTCAAATCATCCATCTATTAGCCTGTCGTTCAGAAAAATGACTAAGATGCATGAAAAACTTCTCTATAACTAAGAAGGGCTGCAACTAAAATCTGTTCTTCATGAATAATTTATCTGTAGACTGAAATGCACGTAATGTTTCTCTGATCTTAACTCCAGATGGACAATTGTCATATGTAATAACATACATCCACCATCATCAGCTCTATACACTCATACACACATACACATAAATGAATGAGAAGAAAAATGTTATTCTATAATTTATTTAAAGCAATAATATTCAATAATAATATAAAAAATATTGAGAATTAAGAAAGCCAGTTGTCAGTTTAGATACATCTACCATCATATATGTGTCATCTCTTTCAGTAGATACTCAATTCATGGAAGATATTCTTACAAAGATCAAACTAATTTGTCTTATTTGACTTATGACCTCATCTTGCCATGCAATCCAAAGGCCAAATAAATAAAAAACATGGACTATGTGCTATTCTCTATATCCAGGGATTTTTCAGTGCCTGGTTATACTTGCATTATGCAAGGGTGGACTGCATTCAATAAATAGCTAACACAGAACAAGAGCGACTGGCAGTTTGATGACATTCACAAACAAAAATCTACAATCACTGAAAAGTTAAGAAACTGCCTGCAGCATTTCTAAATATCACAGTCCTGTTTATGTCATGCTGTTGGATGTCAGAATTGGGCATCACCATATAAGAAGCAGACTGATGCAACTGACACGCTGATTGAACTTTAGACCAATGCTTGATCACTTGTTCCTCTTGTAGATTTTCTTGGCAAAGTTGAGGAAGACTGAGTGAGGAAGGTTTTGAGCATGACATGCGATAAGTTTCTGTAGCCGCTGGTAGCTTTCATCTTCATATTTACGGTAGAGTTCTGGCATTTGCAGGGTGCTGTACAGTGCTTTGACCTTTTCTACGCTGGCATCATCGTGGCGCCCGTAACACGCCTGAGGAGGAGATGTTAATGAAGTCAACTGGGAATACAGGACAACTTCAAATGCATTTTTTGATATTGTTGAATTAAACAGAAATGTGAATATTAATACTTCTGTTCCTCCTATACTCTTTTTCTATAACAAACCGATGCAACTTATGCATTCATTTTATTTATTCTGTTAAACATGAACAAATTCACATTTTGATATTTATTATGCAAAAGAACCAATGTAAAAAATTACACATACATACACAAACATACATACATACATATGCTCACACTTCTTTAATTTTAAATGAATGTTAAGGTTAGAGCCACACAATACGTGCATATAATTCTGGTTTGGATACAAAAAGAAGGGGTTGTTATGTGAAGTCTCACCTCAAGCTCTGCTCTCTGTTCAGGAGTCATAATCTCCAGGGCTGTCACTACTAGCCAGCTACATTTGTTATCCTGGATGTCTGTCCCAATCTTTCCTGTGACAGCAGGTTCACCGTAACAGTCTAGGTAGTCATCCTGCAAATTATAGAAATGAAATACACAGTGAAGCTTTCAACTATTTTGCTCATTATATACACTTTACAATATGTGATATTATATGGGATTAAACATGAAAGAAATTACCTGTATTTGGAAAAACTCTCCCATCTCCAGTAAGATGTGTTTGGCATTATTGTGTTCCTCTTCACTTTTGATTCCTGCCTACAATAGAGAAACTTTGTCAAACGTATTTTAGCTCACGTCAATAATATATCTCCTTCTTCCAAAGCGTTTCTCTAACCACTGATTTTAAGAGTTCCTTCTGCCATGTCTTGATAAACACATACTTACCATGTACATTGCAGCTGCCACTGGCAGGTAAAAAGAATAGAAGGCAGTCTTGTATCTTACAATAGCTTTGTATCTGAAAGATAATGATAGAGATGTTTACTTTCATTTTCTTCTGTAAACAATAGCCTTCGCTCAAATTTAATTAAAAAGTTAGAACAACCTTTCCATGGTAAATCTGCTGAGGTCAATCTGACCAGGGGAAGCAGTCATGAGGTCCAGAGCTTGCCCAAGCTCTGTCTGGAAAGATGTCTGAAACACACAAAGATTCATTAGGAATTATGTCTTCACATGTGCTTGAATTATCAATCGTGACTTACAGTACCTCAGTAAAGAGCTCCAGTAGATGAACATAGTAAGGCTGATCCCGGCAGTGTCTGCGAAGTACTCTGTAGATGGAACCTTCCAAAAGAAATGAGTCATTGATGGCATCCAGGCCTATTCCATCCTTCCAAGACAAACAGGCAGAAAATACATGAGAAACTGAGGACACCATCTATCCATCCTATTTAGGCTTGTGGGCAGGCTGGGCCTATCCCAGCTGTCATAAGCCAAGAGGTGGGGTACACACTCGACAGGTTGCCAACACAGAGATAATTACAATCATTTACACACATTCACACCTACAGGCAAATTAGAGTCACCACTTAACCTAACATAAATGTCTTTTAGACTGTGGGAGGAAAGTGGAGTATGCAGAGGAAACCCAGGCAAGCAACATGCCAACTCCACACAGAAAGGTCACTACAGTAAAGGAGATTAAAGTCCCACCATCTTGTACCAGCATGGCTGTCCTCTTCGAGTCACAGATCCATCCATGATATCATCTGCGACAAGGAAAAATGCCTGAAGCTGCAAGCAACAAAGACACAGGTGTAACACTTAGTGATCTGGAGAAAAAAATTCCCTTGAAATGTGTCATTACAACAATCAAAGTTTATGCTTGTGAGATCAATTTTAGCAACACTTGTGCTGTAAATGAGGAAACGGTAGGAATGTGTTGTGTGTGTATTTAATACACTTTTTGACAACTGTGCACATCTACAGATCAGGATGGTGCGATGAATCAGTCCTTGGTATTACATTTAACAACGGGTTTGGACTTTTAGTCTTACAATATAATTCTAACTCTAAGAAAAATGTGCACTATTTCCATATGTATTATTGCACATGCCATAACATTTCCTCACCAATTCAATGCACCAGCCAACCAAGAGAGCCCGTTGCACTGTGTCCTGAGTGAGTTGAGTGGGCGGGAGAAGCTCTCTCAGCGAACCAATCACAGACAGGCCTCTGTTCCTCTTGCCTCCTGGGGCATTGAACACCAAAACCTAACAACAAAAATGCAGGTAGGAACTAAATGAAATATGGATTCAGCACATGTTATAACATAGGCAGCAAGATAAAGCTGGAGGACGAAACACACACACCTCCCTCAGTCTGCTCAGGGCATCAGCCAGCACTGGATCGTTGAGGTCTCCCTCTGTGAGCTCCGTCACCAGCTCCTCAAACTGGGCTTCGAACAGCTGAGAGTCTGACAGCAGCGCCTTTCTGTTGTGGGTCCCATTGCACACGCTGTCTCCCTGGACAGACGAGGTGCACAGCAGAAGACATGTGTGCTTTAACTTCAGCGGGGACACGGACAGCCACATTCTAGGTGCCCGGCGGAACAGGCTGAGTAGACGCCTCATTTCTCAGCAACTACGGTTAAACTGAACTAACTAAGTCACATGGTCGCGTTAATCACATAGCATTAAACGGGTTCCCCGGTTCGAGAGAGAACTGCCAGTTTAGATTATTATTCGGTTATCCTACTAAAATCAAAGGAGAGCGAGGATTAGGCTCAGAGAGTAAACATTAACGTTAGCTAACAAGTTCCCTTGTCATGAAAAGAAACGTTAGATGACGTTAGCCTACACTGTTCTCCTATTTATAGGGCCTATTGAATAAGATAGCTATAGCATACCAAATCTACGTATTTATTATTCATAAACATGCCGTTACTTACCATAATAATACCCGCTTCTTATTCCAAGCTAATAAGTAGAATGCAGCCAAGAAACCTCTCTTCTGTTTCTTGGTTTTGCCGTCAACTTGAAGTCTGTGAATGTCTCGTAGAACCAGGATGTGAAGATTGTAGTTTGCTGCCCCGCTGTTGTCTGTTTTATTGTAAAGCGGCAGAACTAAATGTCCCAATATCCTTTGCGAGTGGTGCATGTGGGCGTGGATTTCGAAGGCTCCATTTGACATAAAGGGTTTTCGTTGGCTGGGATCATCGAACCAGGATGGGCTTGCACTACGGTCAACTAATAGGATTATAGAAGAGGCGGGGCATAAGTGGAGTGGTAGTCATAACAAGTCACCATGGTTGGACTGATTGGATGAAAAAGGGACAAAATGGAAAAAAACAAAAAAACATCAGAATGAAAAGAATATTGTCACAGCAGAATTTGTCAGGTTTCCATTGTTAATATGTACAAAAACTATACACATATCTCATTTGTAATTATTTATTTCATATGTTGAAATACATAACTTGCATTTAAATTTTTGCCATTGACACTGCATTGAAAATCTGGAATAGTGTCATACTCAGATACATTTATTATTCAGTCTTCAAGGCTCTATCCTGTTAAGGCTGCCATACACATTTACATTTATTTAAATAAATAATGGTTAATGCAAGACAGGAGGTAGAAACACAGCTCAGTGCCTTAACAAGGGGTGTGTAAGTGTGCCTGCAATCTGTGTGCAGTGTGCAAGTGTGTTTGTGTGTAACTTTTTAAAATTACTTACATATGAATATATCCAAAATGTGCCTTTAATGATATGGAGTCATTATCATCACTTAGTGAGCACGCTTAAAATGACTTTCCAAAGAAAACTCCAATCTCATATGCATATTGATGCACTTTAAAATTCAGGGCAGCCAGACCCAGTATACACTCACTGGTTACTTTATTAGGAATACCTGTACAATCTAATGCAATCCAATACAGTCACTCTGCCATGAATTCTACTGTTACAAGGTTATAATTTAGTGTAATTTACAATTTTTTATGTAAAACTGTGCATAATATTAAGATTCTAATGTTTTGGCCATACTATTTAAATAGAATGAGGGAACAATGCAGAGCTGCTTGGATTGCATTAGATTATACATATGTACCTAATGAAGTAGCCTATTAGTGTGTATATCCACTATCACTGGAATGTAAGCAGTTCATGTCCACACATAAGCTCAGTCTTTTAACATATATGTCTGTACATTTATTGCAACAGACTCTTGTAATCCGAGTCATAGTGCAATTCACAACTCCATATCACCTGTGTCTTATGTGATAAAGCTGCTTTAACCCTTGTCGTAGATATGCCTGATATTTCTAAACACTATCAAAATCAAATTAGGATGCAGATTTATGTTTCAAGCCATCTGGCAGTAAAGTTTGGGGAACAATGATATGGAGTCAATATCATATATCATATATGCATATCTTTGACAGTGACCTTTCCCTTCAACTACCTATAAACACAAGCACAATTCAAATAGCTACTGTCATAGGTCTTGGGTGCAAGAGAAAAAGTAATAAGCATTATCAAAACATGCAGATAGAGACATTCGGAGGACAAGGTACTTAGTTACACAGACGGTCAGGATCTAATGCACAAGGCTCCGGCTGTAATTGGGAGGCTGTAGCAAAACATGCACATAAGCAAATCAAACCACCATAAGTAGGGGCCACCCATAGAGAATACATTTCAAGGGCTGAGCACGTCTGTGGTGTGTAGTAGTGTCAGTGTTGGAAATGCTGGCTGCCTTTTTTGAAGGCCATTGGGAAGATATGGATGTGTGCAAAAAGTGTGAAACTAAAATGCAAAAAGAGAAGTCAAAATTAGCAACTCAGTAAAGTTTTTCCATGCGATAACATGGGTCCTCATGTGTAATCTTGTGTGTATATCTTACAATGTACTCAGCTAACTATGTATTTATTGAGATGCATTTTTTAAATCAGTGGAAGACAAAAAAAGGGTTTCCATGATCACAACACCTGAGCGATCCTGTGGATAAATAGCCATGTACAAAAGGGCCGGAAGCATATTGCAACCCATATATCTGAGTAAGCATGGATGCTAGTTGATTTCTGTCTCCAGTCTTGAGGAAAAGATGTTTCCAGATGAGTATTGACAGGAAGGAAGTGGAGAATACAGCAGAAAAGATGCTTCTGGTTGGTTTTCCTCAGCCAATAAATTATTTATTAGAAGATCAAAATAAGCTTCTTGTGACCATTTCACTGATGTTAAACAGTGATACGTGTGAGCTCTGAGATGATGTTCAGAGTGATAAAGAGCACCACTGAGTAAGGCCATTTGCACAGTTGGCTTTAGGAAACAGAGGTGACAAGGTGAAAAAAGAGGGAAGACTTTCAAAATTGTTTTCACTTAACTAAATCCTTATCTTAAAGATCCTCTCTGTATCTTTAAGATGCGCTTTGACGGTTACCACCGTGCCAACTTGTAAGCCTGCTGTTTTCCTCCCCAATACCTTCTTCACCCTCCTCTCCTCCTCACAGTGCAGACTCTGAGTAGAGAGCTCCAGATGACCCATGTGGTGGATGCGGCGTCACCAACCGACGTAGCGATGCTGAGGAGGTAGAGCTTAAATCTCCGCAGCTTCGCAGGTGGATGCCTTCTTGCACCCAGCCGCTGTAGTGCCGGTTATGTCGACTGTCACTATGGGAATGGTGGTGCCCACGATGATGAGAGTGATGGGTGGGGTGTCCTCGGCCAGTGCCCCAAGGGGTTCGCAACACCTGAAGAAGATTTTATCAAGCAAATATTTAGGGAAACACTAGACAGCTTGTTTCTGATTTAGAAACTGGACGTGTATGTTGCGCATTGTTGAAATTTAGAGGATAGGATTTACACGTCTACAGGTGAAACCATAACATCAGGTAGATTAGAGAGTGTTGTCATACTTGCTCCAGGGCTAAGTGGGTGGTGGTTACACCATCAGTGCCACTTCGCCTCTTAGGCCCCTGTCCCATGCTCCCAGGATGCTCAGAGGAGGGTGCTAGGTTGCGTTTGGAACGTTGTAGGAAGCGAGCCACCAAAACTCGAGTCACCTGGGAAAAGAAAAGACGTTAGTGAAGGGGAGGCTGGAATGAAATGTGATAGTAAGCAGCAGGCCAATAAGCAATAGTAAACACGGCAGATTCATCACTATTTTCTATTATTAATTTTCAGACTTGCCTTAAGGTCTCCAAGGGAACGGTGGCAGTCTTTAGGTAAACGCAGTGGTGAGGTGGGGGGAGGTTTCGCGGGGACCTGCACTCCTGTGGCTGCAGATTTTGTGCTGCCTTTGCTGGGCAAAGCTGCAGCAGGAGGCAAAGAGGTGCGGGGCAGCAGACATGCCTCAGAGGATGGACCTTTGAGAGATAGTGTAAACATTTTTTAATCACTTATCAAGAATTGATTCTGTTATAATATGGTTAGGAACTTCATTGTCCACATTGTGGACTAATATAAAACAACATGAAAAACCTAACTCCAAATAAAATGAGATAAAAGAGAAGGAAAAATGCAGCTTTGTCTATTCCATATTTCATGTCAAGTGCAGTATGCAAACTTTGCTTGAGCCTTTCTTTTGATAGGACAAGCTTGGATAAACATTCATAAATCAGACAGTATCATCTGACTAATGTAAATGAGGAGCTGGTGAGGCACAATAATATGTCCACAGCACCGAACCTAATTTATGAATGTGTACTCAAACTCACTGCTAATTCAGATGTCGAGGAAGAGCTTCATAAATCAAATCCACATGGGGATAGATTTGCTCTGGTGCTTAGATTTACACTAGTGGCTAATAGGGTTTAATAAATGAAGGCCATTAGCTACAAATGCATTGAGATATATCTCATTAAGAATACTTAGATATGTTTTCTTTTGGGTTTTCCATCTTTAATTAGACAATCTGATAATTAGGATAAGTGAGGCAATGACAGTCTGCAACATGGTTCCGGACTCAGATCTTAATTAAGAATTAGATGCACTTTAGAACAATGACACATCACATTTTAAAGCCCTGTAGATACAATCTCTTACCTGTGTCTGTGGACGCCTTGCTGCCTCCAGAGCCAAAGTCAACTACACAAAAAGGGGTAAAAAATTAGCTCGTGGAAATTGTAAAACTAATAAAGAGTTTGTTGGTGCCTGGATCACCTGTATCAGTTGAGGAGCCGAGGCCTGGTTCGCTGTGTGACCTGACGAGACGTAGGAACCCTTCACTGTCCCTCCTCACGCTTTCTCCGTCTTTCTCAGCCTTTCCTGCCTTTCGTCGTAGGTAGAGGGGTTGGTGTGGGAGGCGAGGCCCGTTGCCCTGTCCACCTTGTTCACTGGGAGCTAAGGAGGCTGCTCCTTGGCGTGACGGAGAGGATGGCCGAACCCGAATCTCTGGAATTGAAGATCGTTGTTGAGAGGGTGAACTCCCTGTTGCTTCAAGCTGGGAGCAGCTCCTGGCTAACATGGCCTGGCGATGTAATACTGGAGACCTGGAAAATAACACAGGCAGGTGTAACATAGTATAATGTTTATGGTTATGCTAGTTACAAGCCTAACTTTTAATTTTAGGCTTGGTTTTTGCATTTTGTATTTTATATTTTATATTGTAGTCTTTGTCATCACTTGTAAGTGGTGGTGGCTGTGCTGGGTGAAGAACAGGAGTTGGACCTCTCTCCTCTGAGGAAGCGCCTGGCTCTCGGCCCTCCAGCCAGTGGGCTCTCTGGGGTCTGAGATGAAGAACCCCTTTCCGCCCCTTCACCAGTCCTGTTGCCCCTGTCCCCTTGATTCCTTAGCCCAACCTCCATCAGGCAGGAGTCCTCTGATGGAGAGGAATCATCAGGAATGTCCACAATCTCTGACATCAACAGAGATCCACTGTCCATAGACACTAGTAAAAATGAAATGGTCATTTTACAGCATATAGAGAGCAGAGGTTAACAAAAGTGTTTCTTATTACAATGGCCAGGGGCCCATATGAACACTGAATATTTTGGCTTGTTACAACATTCTTTTGTTCATCTTGGCCTTTAAAGTATTTGGGTTTTAATGCTCCATTAATATAAGTGATCGGAGACAAAATCCCTGTCTTACGTAAAAATGTTTACCAGTTTATTTAAACCTTTTTTGAGGCTTCAGCAGTCTGAGCTAATCAAATAGATATGTTCCATACTGACTGCATTTTCAGAGCAATGTTCAAAGAATGGGGTTCAACACATGATGCAAAGTCATCATTCTATCAGCGTTAAAGACATTAATTAAGTTTAAATAAATGCTGCAATGTAGTTTATCCCCAATCAACTGTGTTTGAAATGGTTCTTTCAAAGGATAGAAGGAGTTAAAAAGGATAGTTACAGCAAGATAAACACGTTTTAATGTTCACATAGGTACCTGACTATTTTAAGACAGATTTGAAAAACTATGAAACTTTCTTTTACAGTAAATAGTAAAATGATTACATTTGGCACATCTAACTTTGACAATTATAGGGACTTTTTTTGTTATATATTCTCTTACAGTGACACAAAACACATTGTTAAAGCTCAACAGTAAAAATCAACAGTTTACCGTCTAGGTTGGAAATTTGAGGTGCATGCATTTACATTTACATTTACATTCATTTGGCTGATGCTTTTATCCAAGGCGACTTACAGAGTAATTTTGTACACACATACTCGATGGCGATGGCTGCCGCACAGGGTGTTCAGTGCAAGCTATCTGTTTTCTCACCTTCTCCACTGAAGGCAGTAGAAGTTCCTCTCTCTCCGGATAGTTCCGTGCCATGGGGGTCAAACATTGTTGCCTTGACAGCCACAACAGACAAAAATGGATAAGTCATACAGCGCACAAACATACACTGAGAGCACACACACACACACACACACACATTCTTACCTGGCTGGCAGCTCTCTGTCCTATCACAGCTTCATAAGGAGGGGGGCAGTCAGTGGGGTACAGTGGAACCGGGCTCTCCATCGAGCCATTATAGGTGATGCTAGATGTTAATACACAAACATCAATGAATTTCTTCTACTCAGTTAAATGTGTCTGTGCTCCTCTAGGGTGCTGATTTTTGCCTACCTCTGAGCATCTGTCTCAGAGCTGCAGGTGTATTCAGGAGGGTAATAGGGGGGCGGAGGGATGGGTGGGACGAACTCCTCAAAGTCCATGATGTTGGTTAGGAAGGCATCCTGAGGAGTGGTGCATTCTGGGTTGACTGAACGAGAACGATGTGGGGCCAGCTAGGCATATACAGTGGGAACGGCATCAAGATTATAAAAGAAATAAATGGCTACAGGCTAAACCTTTAGTACAAAGTGTTTGTCTATAACCTCTAATCTCTTAAGGCAGCAGAACAGCTGATTTGCAGAGTACTTGTCACTGTATGAAAGAAAAACAATCTAGTAAATCAAAAACTGCTGTGTCTGTGCTCACCAGGTGCACAAGGTCCAGCGAGAATATGTGGATACTGCAGGTCACAGTGGACAGAGTACAAATGATGGTGGAGAGAATACTGAGTCCACAAGCACTGAATAAAAGGTCCTACAAAGAAATGTGCATTTAGATGAATCAGAAATCCACAACCCACGGGTATTTATAGCCATTTTAGTAGCAGAATGTAAATGATATAGAGTAAATACATAGAGTCAGCAGTATAGTTGACGAACCTTTAGCTGATGTCTGAGTGAGTGGCAGTCAGCATTCAGGTAGAGGACCAGCGTCTCCTCCTCTGTGATGGAGCAGGAGTGAGTGGGCGCACAACACACACACAGACCACTCTCTACCTACACACATTTCCATACACAGAGAGAATTGGTGTGAAGCCCTAATCCACACAATATTAACATATTCCTTCAGCCAAAAGCTATTCCTGGCACGTTCCCCATGCATCTGGCTAAAAGGGCATTTCAGCATGAGACAGAAGACAACACTTGCAAGTTGTTGTGTACCTGGCAGGTGAGCATAGACTTGACCATCTGTGCATTCTGACAGGAGAGCATTGAGCCAGCCAGACTGAGGATCACACACACTGCAGACAGCAGCATGAACAGTGACACCTGTGGAGGAGCACAGAGTCGAGGTTCGGTTTAGAGCAAGCGTTAAAACTCGTGCCAGAACGTAAGACAAGGTACAAATGCGCCCACCTTAAAGCCCAGTCACTTTCACCTGCTGTTTCCAAGGTCAACAATACGTTCGCACTGACACACTGTTTTCATGCTAAGATGGGTGAAGTCCATAAAGTTTTTAATATAATCCGGAATCCTCAACAATCTGCGGCTCATGATTACTGTAGCTTCGAAAGGGCCCTCCTGGTGAGATTGTTTTCTTAATTACACTAGATTAGCACTTATTCTTAAACAAAAATGCAATATGTCAAATCATTTTATGGACCCTTGTGGGTCTGGGACACTGACACACGCTTTGTCCTATTGGAAGTCCATCCTTGGTCAATTGCACATTGCAAAGCACCTTTATATTATGGAAAGATCATTTTATGACATGGAAATATCCTTACCACCAATGTCAGAGGTCTCCTCCATGAGATTATACCAACTATTCCTGACGCCACCACCTGTAAACAGACATTACAGACCCATGAAAACACACTCTTTATGATGTTGTATGATGCTTTGAGATTTACACTTACAAAGAAGCCAGCCCAAAATGGACAGGACTGCCTCACACGGGCTGAGGAGGTGAAGGCCATGCTGGTGAAGGAGAAGGCCAGGACCATGGCCCCCAGTCCTAGGTGGCACAGGCCCAGGTACAGGAGCAGCCTTGCACCACCAGGCCCCCGGCCTGACATGCCCCTGCGACTATCCGACCAGCCTCGAGAACCTGAGGCTGAAGCCACGCTGCTGGAGTCCGACGGTGAAGGCATGTTAGGCTTTTCTGTGTGTGGCGAAGACTTAGTCTGGGTTCATAAAACAAAGTTTGGTTGTATAGATAGAAGCACTGGCGAACAGAAGAGCACGAAATAAATGCTGGCATCCGAGATCCACTTTGTCAAAATTATGCACCAAGCTCTCCACTGGCAGGTGCCGTAGGTGCTGCGCAATGCCCCATGGTGCACACTACAGTCCATTTGGTGAGTCCAAGAACTTTGTCAGCAGAAAGCTGAGAAAAGAGCAGCCACTACACAGTCACAGCCTCCGTAGTCACCTCATTTGACTTTACAGCCATGATACTGAGATTGCTTCAGTCATTAAAGAATCTCTCTCATCCCATGCAGTTCACAGGCTGCTATAGCCTATAGAGACCAGCTCAGTCATTATCTGACTACACACAAACACACAATTAGAGCTACTTTTTTGTGACGTTATTGTTATACTCATTTGCTTTCTCCTGCTCCATTATCTCCACCTTCTGACTGCCATTTCTTCCTGGCATTGCGGTAACTGGAGACCCGAGCAGGCCGCAGATTGTGAAGCAGCTGATCTCTCGTTGCTTCACCGCCAGCAGCGATGACACGAGCCGGTCGGGGCCACTCAGGAGGAGCAAAATCCGAACATGCGCGCTTCCCTCCTGCGACCTTCTGTCAGGTCCGCATCCGGTCACGGCGAAGCATCAGAGCCCCAAGATCACATCGGTTCGTTCAGGATCGAGTCTGATTACCTCGACATGAGCAGGAAATAATCTCCCTCAGGTTTGCAAACTGCACCACTGGCAGTAGACAAATGGAATAAAGAAATTCCTCGCTGGTTTCGATCTTCGAAAACTCCACTACGGGGGTTTTGCGGCGGTCCACACGCACCCAGGCCCCCTCTTCCTCCTCCTCCTCCGCCGCCTCTGTCCTCCCTGCAGTCACGCGGGTATCCCGTTCAGCCCGTGTGTGTGTGTGTGTGTGTGTGTCCCGGACGTTTACCTCCCCAGACTTCAGAGCTCAGCCGGTAGCCTAACTATCCTCTGGATATCCGGAGTAACATAGCAAAAACATCCCAAACTACGTCTGTATTCGGTCTTTTCCACTGCCCCTCCCTCCCTCCGCTGCCCTCACATCGCTCCTCTGGTCTTCAGCAGAGCTCTGACACTGCGAGAAGAATGTATCGTGTTTGCAAACCTAAACCTACCCTGCGTGATGACAAGGCACGCAGAACGTGCAGGCAAGATGCGGCAGAGCGCGGGCACATCGCCGTGGTGCTGATGCTGGGAAGGAGGGGCGGTTGCTTAGCGACAGATTCCAGCTCCTGCTGCAGCAGACAGCATAAGGTGTAGTCTAGCATTACAGTGGAGGATTGGGAGTATGGTAGTGTAGTTAAAAAGAAGAATTAGTTTGTGGGTTGATGGGCTGTAATTAATGGCTCTATTGCTGGTTGATGTGTTTAAGGTCGGTTATTAAAACATGAATATGATCACCTTCAGGCAATCTGGGAAAATCCTCTCCTGTCATGGCATATTTGTCTTTTTGCTAACTCTTTTATTTATTAGGGTCCGAGCATTTACCTTTGAACGTTCTACTTTCTGAACAAATTAAAACTAATATTAATTTATTTTTATTGATGGTTGACTGACTCTTGTTGATGTTTCATTACAAAAATCACCTCTTATAAACAGACTGATATAAAACGAAAAATTTCACCTTCATGAGAAGAAAAATGATGGCAGGACTGTATAAGAACCCATTTATATTTGGTAAGTGTAGATAATAAATGGCCTAATTAATTTAACTGATTGGAAAAGCTTTAGCAAGCTATTCATTAATCATAAAATGGTCACATGGTGCATGTTCTGTTAATTTCCTGTTCAGCTGTATAAATATTTACTTGACATCTGAAAATAATAAAATATAAGTTTGTAAGTCAGATTAGTCCACACATTCCAAATACTGTATTATATGAGAACACACATTTATTTTTTAGCATTTTTATTTAGCAATCAGGAGGTGCATTAACTACATACAAAGTGTTGTGGCAGGTCTGAAAAGGCACAATGTTAAGAAAACTTGCAAAAGGAAAAAATACTAATACAGCTAACTGGGTGTTTCTGTGCAGGTGTAAACACCTGTCAGGGTCGCATGAGCAGCTGTTTGAATGATCTGAAAAACTGTCATGTGTGATGTAGATAATGTGTGGTAGTGTTTAGTGCATTTACCAGGCTCCTCAGATAAAAGGCAGGATTCACTAAATCAATTCAAAATGAAGGACCGTGGAGCACTGCTGCTTCTCAGGCTCTCACATCCTGTTCATTCACTTGCTTTATCCATCATTCTTTCATCTCTCCACTCATCTTCTCATATTGCACTTATCTCAGTTCCTATCTTTCACGTTCCCTTTGCATTAATCTGTTAAAACGAAGCTTGTTTACTGCCAGTGTTTGTTTCAGGTTGAACAAACAATCAATCTGCGCTTGTTAATCCATTAACTCGAAACACGTTTTCAAATTCTCAAGGATGTAACCAGGAAATGCTTTGAACTCAGTGGGTTCAACATTTATGCATTCATACACTCTGTTCAATGCAAATATAACACTCTGCCCCATTGAAATGTCTCATCATTTTCCCAGGAATCAGCACAATAAAATGTAAATATAAATTCTGCCAAACTTTGATGTGAATTCCTCTGTGCTGTTTTTGCTGACTCTGAAACAGTACACATGCAAAAAGCAAACCAAAGACCAACACCAATATTTAGGACAGAAAATATGAGATATGATTATGCCAGTGAATTTAGGAGTGAAAAATATTTTGCAAATATTACAACGAGGAGAGTAATGTCTATATATAACATTGTTCAGTAAATCTGCACAGGAATCCCGCTAAGCTGTTGAGTGATTTTTTTTATACAGAGCTACCCACACCAGAAAAACTGCTGTTGTTTAAAAATTAAGCAGGATTTGTGTTAATTCAGAGTAATAAAGGGTGGAAACAATACTATACAGCAATACTAAATATGATGGGGACTATTTTTTCAAATTCTATAAGGGATCTGTTTAAGGTCATCCAACATGCCAGTAAATTTACATGACATTACCACTACTATAGTAGATGTTGGAGAAAATACTTGAAATACAGGCACTAGTTCAAAAGAAAAATAAAAACAAATATTTCAGATTGTTTGAGGTTTAAATATATACGTTACCCCCCGTGTGTAATTGCCACTTGAGCCCACCAGATGGAGACAGAAAACTGTGTGTCATGTTGTATTTCTCCCCAGTAATACTGATGTGTTCATAAGTTTTATTGGTAACGTGCTGGCTGTTCTAGAGGAGAACACACTTGGAGGATTTTTTCTCTGTACTGCTGGTGATTTTCACCTCTCGACCTGTGGGGCCCTGAAGAATAAGGTCACACAGATTTTGAACACAAATTAGTGGTGTGACGTAAAGCAACATTCCTGCATTCATGAATGAATGAATGAATGAATGCTCCAGTTTTGTGTTATTTGATACAATAAGCTCTGTTCCAACTCACTGTTTTCTTGGTGGACTTCTGTAGTATGTCACGTGCCAAAGCCAGAAACGACTGAATGAAACACAAAAAGATAAGAGAGAGAGAGAGAGAGAGAATAAAATAATACTTTTATAGCTTAACACATAATCATCGTTATAAAACAAGCTGATAAGCTGA
Organism: Channa striata; assembly: GCA_033026295.1. Taxonomy (NCBI): domain Eukaryota; kingdom Metazoa; phylum Chordata; class Actinopteri; order Anabantiformes; family Channidae; genus Channa; species Channa striata. The sequence goes on along the minus strand of CM065175.1, from coordinate 17,097,499 downwards.
CGTTTATTGAGTTATGAAAACTCTGTGTTTTTTTTTCTGTCTTACCTCCTCAACATTAATGCTAGACTTTGCACTGGTCTCGAAGAACATGATGCCATGCTCTTTTGCCAACTGTCAACAACAAACACAGAACTGGTTATACAGTAGGAAGCCAGGATATGAATAATAATTGCTTCCTGGTTCTTATCTTAAGCAAGCTTGCACCTAAAAAATGTGTGTGGCACTCTCAATCCGTCCACAAACACCACTCCCACATCTAAAAGGCAAGAGTCTATATAAACTAAGCTACTGTTTCATTTTTAATATTTATTTTTAAATTTAACCTATTACTAGTTTTTTAAAGGTACAGATACATTCACTATCATGTATGCAATGTTCTCTGACTGGTCTTTACTACTTTACCATCTCCGTTACTTCAACCTGCCACTTTTTCAGAATCAGAAAACACAATGCAGACTTTGATTATGTTTCTGTTAGGGTCATCTCACCTTTTCTCCTGTCTCCTTGGAAACTTTCCTCTTGGCTTCAATGTCGCACTTATTCCCTAGTAACATCCGACTGACTCCCGCTGATGCATTCTGTGAAAAAAGGAAACGCAATCTATGTATGGAAGTTTATCTGTGTATGGGTGTTTGTTTAGTGATAGACAAAGACACAGAGTTCACTAAATATCTGATGAATGACTTTGATTTTAACAAGAGGTTTGAAATAAATGCTTTTAACTGCAGTATGTTGTTTCTGATTAGGTGCTCTCTATTGTTTAAGGGAGCCCAGTGTAATCATTTGCTCCTGACCAATCAGTGGCAGCTCATCCCTATGCTAAAGGTCCTTCTCCAATCTCTTGCGGCAAGTAAAAGTGCAAGTACTTCCTTAGAAGCAGATTTACACTTGAAATTATTTACTTAAGCCGAAGTACTAAGTACAAGCTCAGTACAAGAACTGAACTATGAAAGCATTGTATTTTAAACAGTCCTGAATTTGATGCTGTTGATACCACAGATGTTCAGATATAGTCAAGACTGACTAATCAAAATTATTTGAGTACAATATTAAGATAACATACTTAGTAATTATCACCTCTGACAGGACCATCCTTATAGTTTCATTCATTTATTTATTTGGCTAATGTCAATTACATTTAGTCATTTGGCAGTCACTTTTAATGCAGCAAAGCTCTATTTTTGCATTATTATGTTCAAGGTTTCACTGTTGTAACACCACAACAACATTATACTAATAATAATACTAATACAACCACTAATACTACTACTAATAATAACAGTTTCAAGTTCCATCCTTTGGATGTCTGTGATCAATGTGGGATGAGGAGGTGAAGGCTATGCTGGTGAAAGAGAGTTTACTAATTTTTAATAAAAGTTTGGTTCTTAGGCAATCACCAGAGGAAAGTACTTTTAGAAGAAAGATATGATAAGATAAACTTTATTTGTCCACAGTCGGGGAATTTCCATGCTACAGCAGCAGAGAATGTGCATTGTACAGCAAAAAAGAATGTCAAAATGTCAAATGACATTATTTAAATGTGTACAAGGGGATTCTTTGGACTTTGAAATATTTGCTGCCCATGCAAAACTGTGAAGATGAACAATTAATGCAACTTTTTAAGAAAATGCCATATTTTCTGAGAATAATCCACAGATAACAGAGGGGGCCAGTTTTTACTGAGGCTAGTTCTGCAATAGCAAAAAGCTGAGCTCTGTTGCTGTCATGAGTGTGTAAATGTTGAAATGGGGCCAACTGACTGAGCATTATTTTTTAACTCTCTTGATTATCTTTGCCATCGCTCATTAGAAAACAGTCTTACTTCTTTGATGCTCTTCATCCAGTTCTGAATGTTTTCAAATGACTTTCTCGTCTGTGATGTCATACACCAGGATGATGCCCTGACACGCAGAGAAAAGGCAGCAAGAGAGAGAGAGGGAGATTTTAGGGAGTCAGTCAAAGGTACAGAGCAAACACAAAGGCATCATGATGTTTGTTCTGCAGGCGTCCTGCACTCACCATTGCTCCTCTGTAGTAGGCTGTCGTAATGGTCTTGAACCTCTCCTGCCCTGCTGTGTCCCTGCACAAGGCATGCACATGCAGAGTCAAACATCTGCACTGATGCGTGCATACGTCAAAAGAACTTTAAAATAAAAATATAATAAAAGGAAAGTTGTTGTTGTCCATGCAGTATAATGCATTTAAAATTCGACACTGAATCTGTTCTGCTCTAGCAACACCCTAGACATGATGTGGCTTTCTGTGGTGGCCGTGTGCGATGGAGACTTGGGCAATAAACCCTGTCATAAAGTCCTGAGTTGGAGAACAAGAGGGAGGTTCCTCTCTTTTCTCAGCAAAATAAGCAGAAAGGGAGAAACATAACTCAGTGTATGAGCAATATCTCCTTTGCCAAATAAAAAAAAAAAAAAAATAGGCATCTCCAGACAAGCAATCATAACTTCTTACCAGACTTGTAGTTTCACTTTTTTCCCATCCACTTCAATGGTTTTTACTTTAAAGTCGATGCCTGAGAAACAACAAGAGAAAAGAGAGGAGAAGAGGAGGCGGGGGGGGGGGGGACAGAGAATGAGTTAAGTACCTCAGATATGAACTAAAAACACACCCAACCAAACAAGCACACACACACACACACACACACACACACACCGCAGGCTAGTTCAGCCTCACCCGGGGGAAAATGATTCACTGTGATTTTGGCCTCTTAGTGCACAGACCTACAGGCCTGCACAGCACACGTTTTTCCTGCTGGATGGACAAGCTGACAGGCAGACAGACAGTGAGGGGACGAGGAGGGGGCTGTCCTCTACAAAAACTGTGCATGCTTGAAAGCCAACCATTCTTCTGGGAACGTAGAGATGGTAAAAGAGATAGGAATGAGGGTGGGTGGACCTTCTGAGAACCAAATGAGAGGAATGAGATCTGAGAGAGAGATGGGGGAGAGGGGTCATCTCAGAGACTACACACAAACACACACACTCAACAAGCAGAAAAGGGGGAAAATGATAAGAGACTGAATGAAAAAAGAAGAAATAATAGAGGGCCGAGACTAGTTAAGACATGACCGGACTCTGAAAAACCAGTCTGTGCAGTGCTTAGCTTCAAAGACAGGAAGAATGAAATGTCAGCACTCAGGAAACATTCATCTTACTCATATACAGGGTTTGTGAGGCCTGGCTGTTGCAGAGATGTCGTACGTTTTCAGTTAACACTGGGGCAACATACCAATGGTCGAAATGTATGTGGAGTTGAAATTGTCCTCAGCAAAGCGAATGATGAGACATGTTTTCCCCACTCCGCTGTCCCCGATGAGTAACAGTTTGAAAAGGAAATCATACTTTTTCGCCATGGTTGAGGCTGCTCTTCAAAGCTGGACTCCAATGGGAAAAGTTGGGTTTGTCCCTTCAGAGAAAGTCCTTTCTTAGAAAAGTGGGGCTTTAAATGTCGAATTCCTTTGTCGGGAACAGGGTGAAGCAGACTTTTATAAAATGTGGCTCCATGTAGCGAACAGATCGTCTTTTCTGTTAGTTTTTTTCCCCTCCCAGACTTGTCACCGGTAAATTCCGATCCCCCTCAACGCCTCTGGGCTCTGTTTGGACTGCGCTGGGTCAGGCAACAAGCTGCTCCCCATCCAAAGTCGCTTTATCTCCGGCTCGCCACCAAATCTAGTCGCGCTTCATTTTACTGGGCTTGAAGATTCCGTTTCTCTGCGTTTACAAACATCGCGGAGTGGCGACGTGTTTTTCTCCGTGTCTCTCTCTCTCCCCCCCCAAAAAAAACTTGCTGTCGACCCAGATCCGCCGACTGGCTACGTATATTGTGGGAGTGATTCATGGGAAAACGGCTCCGAGCTGCAGACACCAAACACGGACACTAGATGACACCGTAACTCCAAATAATATTAAAGTCATTTCTGTGAATTTTAAATGGTAAAAAGATGTTTCATTTCCACATCCATCAATACAGTTCAGCCCAAAGTGCCATAGCTAAAACTCTAATAAACTGCACGATAAATAAAGATGACATACATAAAACTATCATCTCCGGTAATCAATATAAGAGATATTGACGCAGACGTTTATAATAATTATTTTTAGTTAGGTAAGTAAAAAATTATTGTAAAATAATTTAACATTTGTTGACTGCTGAAATAGATATTTCTGAAGAAGTGAACAATTTATTTAGTGATTTATGCCACATAAAAAATATTAATAGGTAAAGAGCTGCATTTCAGCTTTAGTGTCATGTTCATCAGAGGCCATAAACAGATTTTTAATTTACAGCCCATTGGAGGTTTATGGTACCTAAAAAGTAACTGAATATAAACCTCCTTCCCCAGAATTATTCTTTGATTAACAAAAAAAAAACTTTTTCTTTGTTGCGCGATAACGAATCAGCCAACTGTTTCCGGTGCGTGGCAGCACGAGATGTTCCCATTTCCTGTTTAACCTTTGAAACACGCAGACATGCCCGTAAGTAACACCGCGGATTTACGCGCTTTATCGATGGCAGCAATATTTTCAAGTATTTTGCCAGAGAAAAGTTAATTCATATTAACATCCTGTTTTGTTTCGGTCGGCGTTTACGTTGCGATGTTGCTGTAATTTACGTGTAAAGACGAAAAAACGGAAACAATATGGCGAAACACGTGGACCAAGCAGCAGCAGCAGCCCACACCATATTTCATATTTGTAACGTGGTTATTAATGTTTAACGTGATTAAAAGCTGTTGGTTTTACTGTAGTTGAACAACAGTGGAGTTTTATGCTCATTAGCTCCGGTTCTATTAGCCGTTTCGCTTTTTCATTGCCAGTCACGTGTTGTTTTCTGCCACAATTCACTTTATAATCTGAAAGTGCGATTGCTCCTAAATATATAAGCATCTCTTGTTCGTTTAATCGCAATACTTTATTATTTCACATATTGTCTCGACCTCTATCGTGCCCTAATAATGTCGATTAAAGTTGTGGATTTCTGACTACGACAGGAAGTCATTTTTTTTACACCAGGTTGATTTGAAGAGACTGAATAATGATTGTGGATTCACATTTAGCTAAAAGATCTGATTTGGTTTCAGCTCGCAAAGGATCTGCTGCACCCGAGTCCCGAGGTGGAGAAGAGGAGGCATAAGAAAAAACGTCTTGTGCAGAGTCCGAATTCATATTTCATGGATGTCAAATGTCCAGGTCAGTTTATTTACGTGGCAGCTTTTTCAAACTTTGAGACAAATAGAAGAAAGAGGGAACCCATAAGTATTTTGTGGTTATAATAAATTACAATTTATTACATAAACCCTTTTATTTTTAAGATTTCACTTTTAAGTAAGTAATATCTGATCTAAATTTACGAATACATTTGCCTTTATGTGTTGCCCTTTCATTGCTTCCTTAGTGATTGGGGTGTCAAATAAGGCGCATAGTAACAGTTGTGGATGTCTGTGAAATGAGCTTCAAGTGACTCGTTTTTACAAACAACTGCAAGAACAATACCAGTAATAAAGGGAGATCAATATCTAGTTACATAATAATTACTGTAAAGTGCTTGGCAGCTGCTTGTATCTGTAGCCGTTTTTAATTGTGTCCCCCCAAACGATTTATGTTCATGTCCAATGTTTCAGGATGCTACAAGATCACGACCGTGTTCAGCCATGCTCAGACTGTCGTTCTGTGCGTTGGCTGCTCCACAGTCCTCTGTCAGCCTACAGGAGGTAAAGCTCGTCTGACAGAAGGTACAGGAAAAACTCTCAACTAAGACCTACACTTCACTTAAAATAACATTTTATATACAAAAACACATAGTGGTTAAATCACTAAAAGTGGGTATTTGTATGTTGCATAATATATTATAATGTATATTTTGTATATCTAAGTCTTGTGTTTGTATGTTTTAATAATGTATTATTCATAACTGCAATTGTGGGAAAGTGATGATACAATGTAATGCTAAGTGGCACATTGGCCTAAATCTGGGATTTGAACCCAGCTCCTTTAAAAACAGACCTGCCTGAACCCAGCCGGAGCCACCTGACACCCTATTCTATAGTTTAACCTTATTTTATCTAAATTAAACTGGCTGGGCACAATCAAAGAGATAAAAACTGAAAATTATTCACAATTTTCATTGTTAAACTAGACCAAACACTGATGCAACAAAAATGTCCCAAACCCCCTTTTTTTTCTTGGAACTGTTGGTTTGAATATGATAACTTCACTGTACAATCCTGCGCTAACTTTTTGTAGACTTTTGCCTTTGTGTTGCCTTTTCATGCCATACTTCATGAACAGGGTGTCAACTAAGGCATACAGTAAATCTTGTGGTTGTGACAGAAATTCATCGTCATTGATTCTTTTCTACACAATCACCTGCAAGTACAAATAACGCAGTGTCTTTCATTCCTAGACGTGTTTACAGTAAATAGCTCATTTGTTCTGTTACTTCTCATAAAAGCTGGATCACATTTACTTCACCAGTCAGAGTACACAGAAAACAATGATGATACTGGCTTCAGCATGTTAGTGAATAATAGAGCTTAAGGTCAAGGTTTGTTTTTTTACCAACGCTCTCATCGTCCCACCCACTCTGTACTTTTCTCTGCTGCTGTGGTAACCAAGGCTTCAACAAGTGCTCTGCCATAAGATACTGTGGGACTATGGGTGCAACTTGTAACCCTTGGCACTAAAACCACATTTGTTGGAAGTGATTAAGTCTTTGAGAAACAGAGGGCAACAAGAAATGTATTGTTATCTCACCGGATGTATCCTGGCAACTAATTCAGTTTATATGTTACACCTAGTGTATTACCTGGTTTTTCGACATAAAAAAAGTCAAGGTCCACTTAGTCTGATAAAACCTCCTCATTGATTTGAACAAGGTGGACGATATAATCAGTCAACTAAACTAAAGCTTTGATTATTAATTGCACTCTTTCTTCATGTTTTTTCCAGGATGCTCATTCAGGAGGAAACAGCACTAGTTTGACCAAATGTGGTTTGACTGCGCTAAGAAGAATGAACAGAACTTGATGGATGTCAAGTCACACTGTCTTTGAGCTGATGCAGAGAACAGGGAATGGAGAGCAGGAAAACAAATCATGTAACATAAGAAATCTTTCTACAGAATATGCACAGAAATGCCTTGTTCAGTACCATATATCAATTATTTGCTCTCTTATCAAACTAAGTTTGCTTTTGGTAAAATCTTGCAGGTTTGTAATCCAGTTCTAATTTTGGAAGATTTTTAGACGTAAAAGTTGTGCATCAGCTCAGGAACTTTTTAAAAGCTTGTTTGTATAGATCAGGTTATGGGGCACAGATGTCTGGACTGAAAGAGTTTCATATGATTTGTTGAATTTTTATCCCTCAGTGATTAAGCACAAACCTTCACAGGAAGACAACAGATGAGATTTCCCTTACAGAACCAGTTGTAGGAAAAAGGACACCTTAGTGGCTGAGTTGCAAATGACATTCAAGAAAGTGTCCTTGACTACAGAGTTTCCCTAAGTAAAATCAGCACTCTGCATGATTGAGTATTGATTGATTTGTTGCACAGAATAAATCCAAACATTAGGTCATATGTATTCGCCAGTGAAAGCCACCGTTGACCCAATATTGAATTTTAAACCGTGATGTTACCTGCACCTGCTCCCAAACCTGTGTTGAGAGTGCAGGAGCTGGTCTTACTCTACATGAGGCTTATTCAGGGAAAGTCAGTGCTGTCTCGGTTTCCTGCTGCTTGTAAAACAATCTGTGCACAGTGACGTGACACTACAATGACTCACTTAACATCATGGTTGTGAATTTACATGTGCTTGCAAGCTTCCTGTGAAAATGATCATGTGGGATGAATCCTTGAGAAGTTGCAAAAAACAAAATCACTAACTTGAGAGGAGTGGGAATAACAGGAGGAAACCAACTAATTTGTAACCTACAGTTTACTCACAGCTTGTGTTTGTCAGCCATTTGCACACTCTTCGTGACAGCTAAGAGTTGTACGAAAAGATGTATTAAATCAGAGGAATTCAGTGATAATTTTTTTGTTGCTATGGTGACACTTTGTACCGTGCTTGTGTATTGGACATGGCTTTCAAATAAACACATGGGAAGTGTGATATAAAAAATATATATATATCATTCTGATGTGCTTCCTCTGTACTGAATGACTAATACTGTATAAAACTGTCATTCTGCAGTATTTGTGTGTTTGTCACTTTAAACAGATTCAATTAAATTCTTCACAATTTTGCTTTATACTCAGTGACTCAAGTGATAAACAAAAGTAATGAATTTCCACACAGCCACCACTTGGCATACAAGTTATTTTACTTATTGCTAGTAAATATTTATTTTATAAAGTTTATTAAAGCAGACATGCCATAAACTTAAACAACAGGAATAAATGTAATTTCAACCTGTTTTGCCTTGAAAGTAATGAGCTGATTGGTTTATTGAAGGTAATAAGGTAAGCAGTAATTATAGTAATGTAAGACCTGCTGACTTGACAGTGACATCATGGACTGTTCATTTGTCTCATGCATAAGATTACATGGTGGAGATGTGGTCTGAATTGAACCCACAAAGGAATTGCTCTCACTGGATGGTCACATGTAAAGATAGATTTTCAAAGTAGATGGAACAAAAACTTTTTGTAGACTTAAAATTTATCACTGAAATTATTTAGAACTAATTTATTTAATGTAAAAACTGAAGTTAAAGTGATTAATAGACTAAAATAGTAGACAAATGGTTAATGTGCATATAATGCAAGTGCAGAAGTGCAGCGTCGCTGGTTTAATTCAGTTCGTAAGAATCGTACCCCTCTCTTTTCCTCCCCACATATTTTTTGTCTGCATCTATACTGTCATCTATCCATTAAACAGCATTCACAGTGACAGATGATAGTGTCAGCTGATAAGACTCAAACTGCATGTTTTGTCTTTAAAATAATTTATTGTCAAAGGGTTCAGGAGGGAGGCCTGCCAAACTCAGAAGTGCTGTATGATAATAGACAAATGTGGAACCTAAATTCTGTAGCAGTAATTTGCAGACCTGTCACTAAAGAGAGTAGATGCGCAGCTTTTTCATTAAGTCAATGAATTTTAGATATTATTAAAACTTAACATAGATCAGAGGCTCACAAAATACTATATAACAACTGTGTGTGTGTGTATGTCTGTGTGTAGCACACCTTGAGAGATGAGAGCATCACAGTAAGCTCAAACCCAGGCTGAAGGCCAGTTAGGAACAGGGCCAATTGGAGCTGAAGGTAGGACAGTGTCTCTGGGACACCAGAGTTTGACAGAGGATAACATGAATTTATCTCCTGTGCAATCACCTGCAAGGAAAGAAAGTTGTAGATAGGGGGTGCTGCAGTACAACATCTGAGGGTTCCTCTTTGATAAAGTCTGTGAAGCTGCCTGACACTCATTAAGGACAAATGGAACAAAACAAATGCATATGGATGGATTTGCTTGCCCGTATATTCTGGTGCTCTCATCCTTTGAAAGAACATTTCTGTGTTTGCTGTCTTGGGAATTTTCCTTGGTGGTCTTTGGGGACAGAGTTAATCCACTTAGACAAAAAGACACTCGCCAGAGGTGAAAGGGGAGTTGAGGTCTTCACATTTAAACTGGTCACATCTTCCCATAGATGCACAATCAACCCAAGTTACAACCCCTACAACCTAATTTTATGTACTCACTGAATATATACATCTGTCAGGATATTCAGTCATTCCACTAACCACAAGATTCCAAAGATCCTATCCAAAGATTGTTTCAGGCTGACCTGAAACATCTGATTTGAGGGATTGTTTATTTGCTGATTGTTCCTCTGTGCATCCTCTGGATAATGAAAGAACATCAATGGGAGTCAGTAAGGGAGGTAATTGGGCCCACTGGCATTACTCAAAGTCTAGACACCAAAATATAACTATGAATGTCTGAAGTCATCTGTGCCAGGTCATCTCTGAGTGGGAGGCAGAGAGGAGGATTTGATGAGGGATCAATAACAAGAGCAGAAAGATAATTCTGAGACATGGCCAGATGAGTTTTTAGAGTATTGATCTGAGCTGTTTGCATTCACATTTTCCATCCCAGCTCTGAATCTGGCACTGTAGAATGAAAAACACAGACGAACCTGGAGAAAGAGAAAAAGAAAAGTACAAGACACGCGAGACAAGACTGTACAGCAAAAGGATGTGTCTTTGGATGTGGGAAACTATTGTCCAAGGTTGTTAGAGAAGAGCATGCTACGATAAAGGTAGACAGGTTGACTTGGCCCTCCCACGCTGTACAGGAGGGATGAAAAACTGAACAGGGGACAGGAGACCACGGGTTCATCTGCATGTGCCTGTGCATGCACACACACACATACAAACACACACACAATTTTTGTTTGTTTGAGCTTCTCCTTTGCCAAGGACAGGGCCATTACACATCATTAGTACCCAGTGCACAATTCACTGACCTAAACACTGATGATCAACGTCTGGCTGACCCCACACGTCTCTATGGCAATGACCTGCAGATGGGAGCCAGTATCTGGTCCACTTGTCAGCACTCTCTAGGAGTCCACATTGACAAACCGTGTCCTGTCATACACTGACACAGGGCAGATGGCATCTCTGGTACAAGAATACAAAACACAGTGGTTATGACAAAGAGGCTTGGATTTTGAATTTATATTCCACTTCTAAAATTCATTAAACACTTTTCAAAAATACAGGCAGAACTGGACAGTCCCAACCTTTGGGGACCAAGGACACTTTAGCTGCTTATGGATTTCAGACTTTAAATTCAGTAGTTATCTTTTCCCTCTGTACTCAATACTCTTGCTTACATGCCATACACGCAGAAATCAACACACCCATAAACACGTGCACACATAGGATCTAAAGGCATTCAATTAGAAGATTAAAGACTCACAACTGTATTAAAATAACAAAGGACCAAAATGTGCAGGTGTTAATTTCATTGTAAACCCACAATTTGCAGCAAACTCACAGTGAAAATGCTTATTTATTATCAATGACTTTCATGACTGTGTATGATGACTTTTCTCAACTGTCTTTGCCATATGACAAGATCCTGTTTTTCATGGTTGAGAAGTGCCTAAAATATTCATGTAAATCAGAGAAGGGAAGACATTTTGGTTGCATAGTTTTCACGGATGCACATTAAGATAAATATGAAATATCAGTGTAAATGCATCACTCATAACTTAGGGTGGTTCTACTTTGCTGCATGTCTGTCACCATCTTACTGAGGCAGGCAGTAGCGGCCCCAAGCTCCAGAATTGATAAATTAGTGCACACATGCTAAATGAAACACACATAAAGTCACTTGTACTATCCACACATTCTAGATGCATATGCATATAACTCCACACACATAAAAAGACAGACACACATATACACTCCCTGCATATTTTTGAAGGAATGAGGGTCACGTTGTGATGGATGGTATCCCTGAATGGCCGTGGGCATTAAAAACCTGTGGACCTAGTGAAAACAATCAGTCATGTCAGTTTGTCACAGCTTGAAATTAATCATTCCTGTGTCTGCAATCATTTCCTGCATTAATTATTCTGGCCATGTAGCTAAAATAGTCTGGGTGCTGTGAATGTGTCTGCCAGCACCATGTGTGAAAGAACATTTAGGGAGATGAAGAGGCGTTTGAGGAATCACTGAGAGTTGAGGTTGTTGGACTGCACCACCTTCTGGCCACAGCCTGCAGCTCAATGTCGCTTCTATCATATCACTGGGGAGAAATGAGTAAGAAAGATGACCAAGGATTACCTCGCATTAAAAAATTTAAATATTTACTGATTGTAAAAGTACAAAGGCACCAAAAAATGGGTTTGTTATTTAGCAAAGCAGTGAAGAGAATGATGGAGAAAGTAAGAGGGAAATAAACATGGTGACAGAGAAAATGTAAACACAGGCTGTTCCAAACTCTGACAATCTCTGAGCACAGTGCTTTGTGTTAATTGCAGGCTAGCTCCTAATATGGAGACAGATAATATTTTAATACTGTTGTCAATAGATTGCAAGGCAGGCTGCCTCATAAAATGTAAATATATAATCACTAGCCAGATGCCACTCTCTTATTTTAGCCAGCCAAGTTATTAATGAGTGTGTTTACATTCAGGCAACAAATAGATTATATTAGATTTAAAGTATATATTTAGATGGATTATGTTTTCCATGAGAAAAGTTCTGCTGTCAGAAAAATCCCTTTAATATTGTAGTTAAAAGAAGTAGATAAATTCTGTATTTGGGCCGTGAAAAGCATCAGCATGTCAGAAATGATTAACCTGTATGACAGTAATAAGACTATTCTGGTACATTATATAGCGCTACTATGAAAGTTGCATTTAGTTTTAATCATTCATTCATTTATCATCCATTCATTCTATTCGTCCACTACATAGAACCTAGAATAGTCTCCCCAAGCTGTGCACACATTTTGTTGGAAGGCAGGGGACACACTAACAATAGGCAATTTACAGTCTCTCGTCCACCTGACCTACATTCCTCTGGAAAGTGAAAAGCTCCAGAGCAGCACAGAGACACAAGGACGTCAGAAAACATAACTCCACATAAAATGCAGAAAAACAACAACATATTTGTGTTACATGGCATTTATCAGTCACTAAATATGGTTTTGTCAAATTACTAAACTAAAATCACTGTATAACATGTAGGACAATATAGAGCTGAGGAGAACTACTAATGCAGTAAATCTCTGCAAAATGAACTGTAACCCCCAATGCAACCCAAATCCCATCCACTTTACTACCATCAATGGCACTTCAGTGGTATTACATTTTTTAAATATTACCTCTTTTATTTGAATATGCCACAAAATCAATTTGACTTGACTGTTCAATTTGTAATATAGTCAAGTCTTTTCCTGCTGGAATCACTCAATCAACAGCTTTCTCTGAGCTCATTAAAAATAAACAGTCAGTGTGAAGGAAATGATGATTGCTAATCAACAGTTTCACAAATGCATGTATGTGTTGTTTTTGTGTTCCCCTTGCTCGGCATCCTTTACAGTGTGTAAGGAAACTCCCCTCTGATACAGATACAGGCGGTTGCTATGGAAACCAAAATTATTTTTGAGGCAAGTAACAGGGCAGGGATGGTAAAAGGCAGCAGGATGAAGGTGTGTTGAAATCACAGAGCTCACATGAATACGACATTCTGATACAATTCCGAATGTGTCCTTGTATGTGCACGTCTCAGTGCATAACTGTGATAAGAAGGACAAGGTACGACCATAGCAGCAGGGCAGCAAGAGAGAAATTAAACTGAATGAAGATGCTGTGCTTGTGAGGTGCTGGGACTGTAGGCAGGGTTTTTGCTGAATGGAAAAAGGAGGAGGAAGAGAGACAAGGAACCATGGGAGACCAATTTCAGCCTCTACTCATCCAATCGCTGATGGTTAGGATCTATATGCTTTAGCGCTGATGAATATCAGCTATCGAATACAAACACATGGCCGGTGTTAATATACTAAAACAGACAAATGTCAAGAGACAACTGTAGAATTCTGCTGAGGTACTAAAAATAGATCATTCGAATTAACCCACAGGTAATGGGGCTCAAGTTTGAGAATCCTTTAAAATCTTATTTATTTTGCATAAAAATGATTTAAAATGTGTTTAATTTTCAGATCTAGTCCTGATAGTCCCAAAGTCCTAATACAAAACAAATTAGACAAAGCATAACACTCATTCAAATTATAATCATGTATACTGTTTTTTTACAATATGTGAACATGAAAACTTACCTTCAATAACTGCTGTGACACCCCTGCCCCCACTTGATTATTTGAACTTAAGATTACCAGTAACATTTTATCAGCCCTGCACATCAGCTTGGCTAGATTTTAAGCGGATTCTACTTTACAGAGCAGTTTCTACTAAAAATGTTAGGATTTAGATCAGGACTTTTATTCAGCCATTCAAAAACATTACTCCTGCTTTAACCCATTATTTGCTAGAACAACCCCTATGTATAAATCACAGATGGGATGGTTTTTTATGCTGGATTGCAATAATGTCAGCAAGCATAACACTTCGCATTCCAGCCAAAATGTTATATTTTGGTCTCATTTGTCCACAACACCCTTGGATTCTTTTGACCGCCCAATCTATAATGCATTTTGTTCCAATAAGTATCTTTATTAGTTCTCCAACACTAAAGAGGGTAACAATAGTTATAAATATTTGTACTTAATCTGCCTGACAGTCAACTTTCTATCCTGCCTGGTAAGCAATAATAGCCCCTTTCAAGCCATGACACACTTCAACCAAACCAGGTTGTCAAGATCAAGTTGTTTCCTTTTAATAATGTAGGGACTCCCAGACTCACACCTGACAGCCATCTCATTGATTAAAACACCTGACGCCAATCTCCATTTGAAATGAAATAATAATCATAGATGTTCACACATTCACCAAACACATAACACTTAAAAAGATGTAGTGTAAGTGTAGTTTTGTGTAATTTCTCTATATAGGATCTCCTTATCTAGTTTAAGAAGACTGGGATTGTGTTTTGGGTCATATTTTTATATTCATATATTCTGAAGTTATCACAAACCACTCCTGGGCTACAGCTGTCTGACTTCTCTCTTCAGCCTTTCCACACCTATGACTTAGGACATGCCTTATGTACATGGGGGTCTGACACTGATGGAAGTCACTGGATCTGGCACAGAAACCTAGAAAGAGAGAGTGAAAAGACATAGACTCAGAATCAGAAAAAGTATATAGACCAGTTACAAGTAGCCAAGTTATTTCAGTGGACGCGGCAACAGGAGAAGTCCTGTCATGAGAGGAAGCAAAGCACAGCTCCCCAGTGGCATTGTTAAAAACCCCATCGTCTCTCCCTTCATCCAGATTCAACTGAACAGCCTGAAAAATAGGTCAATTAACACACACACAGAGGCAAGTCCCCTGTATGCAGCCTGAGAGGAGCGTAGGTGGCCAGTGTTGCCATGGAGCTAACATTGTACCAATCCACTTCTGTGGTGATGGTGACACGGGTATGCCCAGGATCCATTGCTTCCTATTGAACAAGATCTTGAACAGTGATCAACAAGATTTACAAACAAAAAGACACAAGTAGTTGCTGTCAATAATTGAAAAAAAATGGATGAGTATTTTTGGTAACTCCATCAGCAGTTCTGGGCATGATTATCAGCTTTCACTGAACTGCTACAATGGGGGGCCTGCTGGCTCAATGGGTAGTGCATTGGTTTGGGAAATCCCTGGGCACCCAGTGTGGCCCTGCACAGCCATCAAGGGCAACCTTGGTGCCGGTTCTGAGCCCAGATAAAATGGGAGGGTTGCTGCAGGAAGGGCATCCGGTGTAAAAAAACACACGCCAAAACGTGTGGAACATGCTGTAGTGACCCCTGAAGAGACAAGTCTGATACTGAACTGCTGAGATGTAAATCTCTCTCCACATTTTACATTGTGTAGTGTGTGTAAGTGTATGTTTTGTGCTGCCAAACCTGTAGGTTACTGTAGGTTTAAACAAACCAAAAAACATGAAATAACATAACATTTTTATGGATTTCTACAGAGATAAAAGAACTACAGTACATCAAAGGTGTCTTATATTTTTATGTAAGATGACTGCACACAAAACATAACAAATTAGTTGGGTAGACATTTAAGAGCTTGTAATCTCATCTCTTTTAACAACACACATTAATAATTTTGTCTACTGTCACTAATGGAGTATGAATATTACTTCCATAACTGTGCATGCGTTAGAGAACTCACTAATCTAATCAAGGCTCTAATGGCTTAAGTTAATGGAAGAGAAAACGTTGAAAGCATATTGTTATAAAATCCTAAGCTATTTATTGAGTGCTCCTAGCCCTATGCAACCGTGTACATTAAATGAAAAATGTCTACGTAGGTGTCTATAAAAGTGGGAGCTGGCAATAAGTGAGGGACAGTAATGTGCTTCTACAACTCTTTACTTGGATCAAGCAAAGCAGACTTGCAGGCCCAACAAGAGCAATATGCTGTGATAGTAATATCATCTTTGGACAACAAATTCAACAGATTTCTACCCTCCATCACCATACAAACTTTAATTCACTCTCTAGCATTAGCAAAACTTTATGAAACGTACAGCTTTTTGTTCCAACTGGGCTTTGGCATTAATTGCCTAAACAGGCGTGACTTTATATATTGTATATATTATTGATCACCATAACAGTGGTGAATATTGCATGCTTGTTGGGCAGTTGTGTAGCATGACCTGGCTTAAACAAGACAGTTCAACAGGACTAAATAACACATAGCAGGAGGAAAGGTCCCATTAAAGTGTGTAGGGAGGAAAAGTCTAGCAAAATGTATGAGAAATCTGAGGGTATCGGTTGGTGAAATGGAAAATGACAAAAATTAAAAACATTTATGACTATTTCATGTATCCAGTAACCTGTTCTGCAATGGTGTGTTAAGGGTTAAGTGTAACCTCTATGTGAATTGCAGCTTCCCAGCTTCTTTCCCTCTACGATTTCTCTTTTCATCATCACCACGGCAACATCACTGTCACTTGTTGACAGCTTATAATGTTGCTCTCCCACTTCTACCTGCTCAGACACTTAGGCACACATACATTTATAAATACACACAGCTGCACCACAAATACAATCTTTGTGAATTCAATATTGCCTCTAATCTGTCATACATAAATGCATACATAAACAGCATGCATGCACACACGTATGCACTCTCTCTCTCACACACCTGTATGTGTTGGAATATTTGTAGTTCTTGTTGTCTGGGAAACACCAGGACAGAAACACCAGAATAAAGAGGAGTTCAGAGAGCACCACTTCCTGCCTGAACTTTGCTCAGTAGGGTGATCTGAATGGTTTTACTGTCATAAAAAGGGAGGGTGAGTGAGGAGTAGTCTATGTTTGTTTGTGTACATTTGTATGGCGGCTTTTTCTTTAACAAGATAAGATATAGAGTCCACTCATCTCAGCACAAAGTTCAATACAGAAAATGTGGTTGTGACAGGAATCACCTCCTTCAGACAGAACCTGTTGATGATTGATCAGTTGTCATGATGATGAAATAACAGCTGACAGATGTACCACATGGTCCAACAAAGGCAGGTGAGAGCAGTGGCTGCCCTCCGGCTCCTAGACATCTGCCTTCTCTTCCAATGACAAAGCTGCAAACACAAACACACAGTGACAAGATCAACAATAAAAACAAAAAGCAAAAAACAAAGGCTAAAAATTAGATTGCTAACAGTGAATGTAGCACATATCGACCTGAAAGCTGTCACACTGAGCGCTGCTGGTCTGTAGGAAACTAGCAACCTGTCGCACCCAGGCTCATGTGTGGGCTGATCAGTGAGCAACAGCTTTAGCCAGCTACCTTGTGAACAAATCAGTCCCAGCAGACAGTTGCTTCCCCTTCAAATGACAACTCACACCCTTTAAACAGAGAATTCCAGTTTATCCTCTTTAAAGGGAGGATTTTAATTCTAAAGTGCAGAATAAAACAATATAAAATCTGTTTTCTTACTGCTGCTATTAAGGATATTAACATGTTTTAGCAATACTGCACATGGACTTTAGAAGCTTGTTTTATCTTGTCTTAAATTAGCTATTTCTTTTCTTATATCTTAATTGGTGGAAGCAGATTTTTAATAAAATGTTTACCTTTAATATTTAATTTTAAACCTATTTCTTGTATTGTTTTTTAAATGTGCATTATCTTGTTATTTTCATGCAAAAATCTGCCCACAGATATAGAAAAAGTAACCTGAACCTGAAGAAAACAGTGAAACAAGGACAAGAAAGTAAATATCATGTCATCAACATTGATGTGTGATGCTCCTTTTAAAGGTATTTTTAGTTTATTAACTGAATGACTTTAGAATAAATGACTTTTACCCAAAGTCCTTTACAATATGCTTCTTATACAACCACACAGCAAAAAAGCTGCCAAGTAAATCAGTAGTTAAAGCCAAATGATGAGCAACAATTCAGATTGGGTCCATTAATTAACATGTGGACAGAACCTTGCATTGTTCAGCTAAACTTATGACAAATTAGCGACCTTCTCTACCTGCTGAGCCACAGACACCCAGTCTGTAAAGCATTTAAAATCAGGTGTACTGTTATATTTAAATAAATGGCAGGCTTTTTTTTACATATATTAAAAGTTGTAACTTTAGCTTTAGCAAAATATAATAATGTGTTCTAATTCCTTTGGCTGAACTTCACTTGAATATAAAACAATTTATCTAGATTTCAATTTTCTTGAGCAATCCAACTTCTTCTACCATATGACCTCAGCTGTCACTGGTTGTTAAGCTACCCTCAGCTCAAATAAGAATCTCAAAAAAAACAAAAACTTAATGGGTTACCTGAAAAATAGAGAGAGAGACTAAGCGACAGGTGGAGTGAAAGAAAGAGAAACAGTGAGGGGGGAAAATAAGGCCAGAACATTACCTTAGCCTTAAGATAATAGAACACAATCATGGACGTACGTATAGCCTGAGAGAGATGATAAAAGCCCTGGGGACAGAAGAGCCTGCCAGTAAATAACACAGATTACAAGCTCATCACATCTGAGTACGTGCTGTGGCCTGGGTAGAGCACTGCCTCAGGCTGCCTGGCTTTCACACCCGCTACTTTCCTTTATTTTCACCCTGGACTAAACACTCAACATGCTAGGTTTATATGACACATGCTTTATTAAAAAAATAAAAATCTATTTCCACTTACGTATAGACTTTGCGAATGCTGTGCCTGCTTTTATACTAAAGTAAAGTTACGAATTTGTCACCTTTGACAAAAATACTGGTTTGTTGTGACCTTTGGGACAAATTAAGAGTGTGGACTAATGAGAAGGTGTTTCACCGAAACTCATCAATCAGTAAAAAGACCTATAGGTAAGAAGGTACTTAAAATATAAACAGATTGTTGTTAAATTAATGTGACATGACAAATACCAAATACGTAAAGTGTGTGGGCCTTTTTCAAATAGTTATAAATAGTGACATTCAAATTTCTTGGGCTATGCGTGATTAATCAACAGTATTTAGAAGCCTTGTGCCGGACCTGTAATAGATCTACACAGTAGTTTTTATTACAAAGATCATGCATGTCAACCATGCAAATAAACAAACATGATCAAATTAAAGATTTTGCAATATGTCGAATCCTACGTGTTTTTAATACTTAGTTTTATTTAAATGCAACAGCACAATGTCATCAATTTGAATTCAATGAAAATAAATGAGTACAGCCCTTTTCCTTTCTAAGAGGTATTTCCCTTCTCAGCAGGACTAATAAGTTTGACACAGGTAACAACAGACACTGATCATGCACACGTCAAATATATCTTCACTTAGTTTGATAAATATATTATGATGTTTGATGCAGGTTGGGGACTGATGAACGGGGGGGGTGAAACACAGACAAGGAGGAACACTGACGTTACACACATGGACATTCACGAATCCCCCTTAAAAATCACATTGCTGGGATTATCATCTGCACTCCAATATTTGCCACGTAAAACTACACGTCACTTTGTCACGTGTTTAATCGTTTCTTGCTCGTGGGCCACATCAAAATCTAATTTCCATTTAAACAATAGCATGCTATTTAGTTTTAGATTTTTTTTGCACCTACCTTAAAAAAGCAAAGAGGATTTTAATACTTTGAAATGAACAAAGTTTGTTGGCGTTATCATAAGAACATCTTTATGCAGCTAGCTTAACTTTAACCAAACTTACCGTACAATGGTTTCCAACTACCTTAGCTAACAGTTACCTTTAGCTCTTTTCTAGAGGCTAGCAAGCTGAAAACATATTCCAACATCTAAAAGTTTTACAGAGACTTATGAAAAATTACCCAAATGGTGCGCTGCTATTTAAAAACACTCGAAGGACTATGAAAATAATCGAATAATCGTCTACGAAATAGTTTGAACCGCTACCAAACATCGCGAGCGCGGAAGACCGAAAACTGCGTCATGACGCAACGCAGTTGTTATTGTAGTTTCGCAACAAACAGAAAATAATACCTGCAAAATTAATAACTCAAGTCAGTCTGAGGAACCGACGTATTAATATCTCACGGTGAGAAACAGGTGGGAGACGCTGAACTGCGTTTCCTGAAGCGGCGACGACTCCGACGGGAAAACAACAGCAGCGACACAGAAAACACGAAGCTGTGATGTTATAGATATATACTTTATTAATTCTCTCTGATAAAATAAAATTACAAAATAATTTCAACCTCAAACGCCACTTTCCTTGTTTATAATTATTTAACGTATTGTTAATACATATATCATAATTGTCATGACGAATGAGAATAATACTATAGTTTATTAATATTAGATATGAACTATAACTGCGTTTAATTGTAATGGTAGAAAAGACTAAGCAATACAAAGCTAGATTTTGTCAACAGCATACTGTACATGAGTCCAAGCGTATGTAATTCAGTATTCCGGCCACAGCGTGTCGCTATTAGACAGTTTTCGATATTGTCTTCAATGCCAGGGTTGGCTCACATCATTCTAGTTCCTCTCAGACATACCCCACTCTCTCTTTCTGCCTTATTTACCTCACAAACAGCTGTTTATTCATGGCAATTTATCCTTTTAAAAGGTTTATTTGTGTTCCCTTGTGTTAATCTGCGGTCCACCTTGATCTGTGAGGAGCAGTCCATGTAGTACAGCACAGTAACAAGTCCATGCCCAGATTTTCACAGTTATTTCCTCAGAAATATTGTCAGGATATCTGCACTGCCTCCTGCTATCTTTTGTCCCCAGTGACAGCAGTGTTCCCTGCCTCTTAGTGAAGTGCATTTAAGAGAGAGCACTTTGGTCGTCGAGGTGTGTATATGTCTGCGTGTACGCGAGTGTAGGTGTCTGTTCCTGTGTCCGCACGGCAGTTTAAGTGATTGAGCAAGCAGGAGTGTTTGAGTGTATTTCTCTGCACAGAATACATTCATGATAACGGTTGTTGTTTTGGGACCGCAAGCTTAAGGATGGCAGTAGGTAAGGTCTTCTTCCCTTCGTGACTCGTTCTAGACTCAACCGTTTGCTGTGAAAAAATGTTAGTTACATAAACTTACAATCACAAAGGTAAATCAAAAAGTAAACTAAATTAGTAAGGTGAAATCATTGATTTTGTAACATTTTTCAGACAATGAAAGCAAAACAATGGAATATCAGTCAACTCCACTGTTTCCAGCCATGTCTGAGTAAAAGAAACACCAGATCATTTATTATTAATGGCTAGTTTTGATGTGGTTTTAGTATTCCTCACAGTACACAGACTCCAGTAAATGTTTTAGTAACACATATCGTGGAGCATTAGAATTGTGCAAATAGTTATGTACTCTTCAAAATTGATCACCCAGATTGAAATGACAGTTTAATAAATGTTAGGGTTATAATACTTGTTCTTCCAAACAAAATCCCAGTATTAATGCACTTGAAACAACTATAACTATGTCCGTGTTCTGAGGTTTTCCTAAGAATCGCTCACAGAACTCTCATTCCAGTAAAGCAACACTGTAAAACACTCAAACATCAGTTCAACCTAATCCGTAAATCACAAAATGCAGTAATCAAGTCCTGTTGTAGTTGTGTTCCATAGTTTTTTTTCATCTGCTGCTGTCTTGTTCGCCACAAACACATATTATGATAACTCATGTCACTCAGTATCACATCAGCTTATTTCAGCTCCATGTGTAATTTGTCTAGTTCAACGAGCGGTTAAATTTCTCCCAGCTGAATGGTCAAAATGTCACAACTATGCTTTGCAAGTCTAAACTACTGCACTGGGTCACAAAAGTTAAGATTGGATGAACATCTTTTTTACAGTGTGTCTACATTGCTTGGCAGTGCATTGAGTGCTTGGCAGTATAGGCTTTAGTATAACTATGCGCGCTAGTGCATTCGCTTCATTTGTGTGTGTGTAAATTGAGCCTGCGTTGCGAAAGATTGTGTAATTATGTTTGTGCTGTATTACCTTGTACTGCGTGGATGATGAGTCAATATAATTTGTGTGTGCATGTGTGTGGGTGTTGCATGCCACTAGTCTTTTTTTTTATTGTGGTTGTATTGATTTAACCTTCTGTTAAAGGGATGCTCGTTAACAGACAATTAGCATTCAGATAGAAAATACATCATAAGGATAAAAAGTCATGGTCATTAATTCCTGAAGAAGGGAGAGAGGTTGGGAATAAAAGGCCTTTTTAGTAATTGGAGTAGATTCCATCTAGGAGCTCTGAGTTCATATAATTATTCCTTGTTATATCTCCTCTTCTCTCGTTTCCTCTCCTCATCCTCCCTGTCTCAATTTTTCACCCCCTTGACATCCTTTCTCCCCCTCACACCTTTTAGAGTCTCCATTTTATCTCCATTTTTCTTCTCCTTTCCTTGTCGGGGAAAGCGCCCAAAAGTTCCTCACATGTCTCATCATTCATACTGACCCTCCATCTTATTCTCAATTTTTCTCCTCATACTTCTGTTCTCATCACTCCTTCACGATGTGTTAGTTTCAGAGGATCACCACATTTCTCCCTCCCCCTCCCTCCTGGTTCCTCTCCTTTTAGTCTGAAGTGAGAAGACTCGCACAGCCCCCTCCTTGCTCCCTGTTCTCTTTCCATATTTGTTTTCGTCCTCAGAGCTGCCTTCAGCAGCTAGAGGTGCACGTGTTAGGGCTGGGGCTAGCCTCCAGGCTACCCCCTGGACTCAGCGGTGGGGGTGACAGAGGAGACTCCAAGGCCAAAGTAGGGACCTGGGCTTGGGTTAGTGTTATAGCTGTGCCATGGACTGGAGAAACTGAAGCCGGAGCAGTGGTTGAAGACGTTGCTGGGGACAGTGGGACCACAGCACCCCCTGCTCCTCCTCTACTACTACTGTCTCTCACATCCCTTTCTCGGAGCAGGTGGACCAGGGCGGCGTGCTGGGCGCTGAGGGTGGCTGAGAGATGGGCCGGTAGGGCACTGAACCCAGAGGTGAGCTGCTCCATCCGCTGCTCCAGGGACAGCATCTGCCGCTCCAAGTCCTCGCTGCGGTCATTGAGCTCCGACATAAGCTCATACATGACACTCTGCATCTATGAGAGGAGATGAGCGGACAATGGGAGATGGCTCAGTACACACCGAGTACTTTAAAGAAGGGAGACAGATTGCAAATACATAAACAGGAGTAATACAAGGGTTGTCTTTTGTGAGGTCTGTTTAGGTTATTTTGGATAGACAAAGAAGACACCATAAACCACTAAGTGAAAGAAGAAAGAGAGCCAAGCATGAGGATAAAGGAGAGCCAGTAAAAAAAAGAAGCTGGAACAACTATAACACTATGAAGAATGATAGAATAAAAGAGGAGAAAGAGAATCAAAAGAAGGCGACAGAGTGTCCCTGCCTTGTACATTCTGGTCCCTGTAACCATGGAAAGCACACAAGTGGCCAATTGTGATGGAGTCATTGAGATGGCATAATTGCAAAATATTTGGTGCTAAAGGAATTGCTTCTTGGAACGACAGAAACACACTCGATCTTTTTCTCTCTCTCTCTTATTGAAGTCTCCATCACACTCCCTCTACTCCCTCGCTCTCTTTCTTTCACAACCCCACACGCACACACACACACACACACTCACACACACACACACACACACACACACACACACACACACAAACACATGTGCGCTCACATTCTCACTCAGACACCCACACAGTAACAGAAAAACATGAGCACTCCCCTCCCTCCACTCATTTCCTCCTTGCTCTCTCACTCAGTCATCCCTGCTTTAACACTTGTTCTGGTTGCTAGGCAACGCAATGCCACAGAAATGGGCAGGCCAACATGGAAACAGAGGAATGTTGTGGTGTTTTTTGGGGGAAACCACGTTAAGTATTAAATTGGTGCATGTCTGCAGAGTGTGTGTCCTACCTAAATCAATAGCACTGATGTATGTACCAACTGCCTGTGTGTGTGTGTGTGTCTCACCTTTGAGAGATCCACTAGTGTGTTGGCCTGATCACTGAGTTTCCTCTGCTCCATTTTCACACTGCGTAATCTGCAAACACATATACACAGACACACACATAAAATCCACAAACAGACATAACAAAGTTGAAACCCAGTAAATATACAGTGGTCGGTCCAGAGAGCTAATCCTTCCAGGTACAGACAACACTGTGACGCGGTCACCTTGCCTGGTTCAGCATCATTTCTACCTGCAGAGCGTTGCTCCATTTGAATGCAAAACTAGTACACAACGTGATCTGAAATGTGTAATTTGTATTACAGTTGAAAATATACACATACGTTCAATGTAGACTGAGACCCTAAGGTAGTTAATATTAAGAAACCTGTAGGGAAATGCAGAGATTTAATTAGATCAAAATAAAGCAATTAAATAAATTAAGACTGGCTTTCTCCATTACAATGAAGGGCAGACTGATTTTGTGAGGCTGCATCAATTTTTCTCACTGTTACTCTTAAATGTTTGCACCGGAAAATGTATTCACATCCCAAAACACAACAAAACAAAGCGCGGTTACTGTATTCGCAAAAGTGTCATCGCTTCATCCACGGGCATCAGAATTAGCCTTGCTATCTTAAGAATTAAAAGAGTCTTGGGTCTCCTGACTTTTGAGGGCACTTGTTAATGTTCTTAAGTCTAGACTGAAATGTTCAAGCTCAATGGAGCAAGCAATATTATAAGAGTCACGTAATTGTGTTGCTAGATACAGAATATGCAAACAAGACAACAACCCTTGTGGCTATTCAAATGTAACAAAAGAATGGCATGCAAGAAATTAATTATAATATGTGATTAAGGTTTGTTATATGTATTTGTATCAAAATCTTCAGTACAGATGACACGATGATCAGAGTGTATCTAATAGTACACAATGCACTGATTATCCAGTCCCATAACTGCATTTGCCTGGAGTGAACCTGCCCTTTGGTGGATAATGATTCATTTTGTGTGTCTGTGTGTGTGTGTGTGTGTAGGGACTCATGCACTTTATCAGATTATCAGCGTTGATTCAACCTGTGGGTGGATAGAAAGTACAGCTGATTTCAAAGGCTTTATCAGCTCAGCAGCACTGCTGTATCCACGTGCTAGTGTACATGAGTGTGTGTGTGTGTGTGTGTGTTGGGGTGCGTTGAGGTGTGGTCTCACTGATGTATAGCCTGAAGAAACTTCCTCTGGTGTTTGCGCACTCTGGAGTGGTCGATCTTCTTCATCAGTTTTGTGTGTTTGTAGATGAGCCAGGTCTCTCTTAGCACGTTAGCCGCAGCATTCTTTATCTGTTCCCAATAAACACAAACACATAAACACAGATTGTTAGCAACAGGTATCCCTGGCAACTGAAACAGGCAACAGGTTTGTCCAACCCTTTTGTCTTCATTCCTCTATGCACCTTCGTGTCCATGCAAAGAAAAACGAAACCTTCCTTCTTCTCTTAGAAGCTGCCCTTATTCTCCCTCACAAACACACCAGCTTACTTGCCAATACTTTTCATGCGCGCATAAACAGCCCTCTCCTTAGGGAGATTTGCCAGTGAGATCCAACAGGAGTCTCTCCCTCACACGCACTTCTCCCTGCCTGTCTACATGCCACATTATATCTTAGACTAACCATAGCAGTCTATTAAAACCACCGATGTCCCATTTAATTATAACAACAAATAAAAGAAACAGCAGCACAGGATGAGGCGAGCTGTCAAGGACAATAGCCTATGTAATGATGCTCACTTATGGGTTTAATGGCTATCAAAGCCAATGACTGGATGCTACATTTTACCATTCGGATATCAACTTCAGAGGCTTTTAGTTTGTACCGTGTGAATGTGGCACTGCTGTGGTTTAATAAAATACTGATTTCTAAATGTCAGTATGGGATTTGTGTTGATTTGTGGGACAAGGATCTTGATTTAGTTTATATCCATATCTGCCTGTATATCACGCACTGTACATGTATAACTCTAGGTTCCTAAGTAATTTCAACACAGGGGTCCAACACTCTGTAAAAAAGCGCGGGTGGAACCATAGAGAAGGGAGAAAAGAGAGAGAATCTGTAAGGACATGAATTGAATGAGAGACTTCAAAGAGATGTGGAGCATTGAACAAAGAACAATTATACCCCCGTCTGAGCAGCACAAAAGACCCTGGCAGCTTGGCTAATCAGCACCCATCCACTGCAGTCAAGGACTGCTCACACACATACACGCCTACACATACACACATGCAGACATACAGTACACACAGTATTGACTACAGATAAAGAGACTAGCAGGAACTGAGCTTTGCAGATGTGTTTTCAATGACACAGAGGAAGTCAAACCAATAAGAGATTATCTACAGATAATATGTAAAACCCCTCCATGAGCTTGAGTCATACAACTAGTTCTTAATGTTGTCATGTTATCAACTTTAATCACAGATGGCAAAGGTATTATCTACAGCGCGTTTATTGACAAGATATCTAAATACAGTCAATTTTGTGAATTAAAATTATTCACATCACGTGCAGTAAGAAATGTATATCGGGGGTTGGAGCATGAAGTAAACCCTGCTATCCAATGTTCTATCTCCATCCGTGTATCAGTGGGATTACAAAGCTGACATCCGTGCAGCAAAGACAAGTTGACAGAAATCAGAACTACTAACAACTATTAGAACTATGTTGGAACTAAACATTACTCATAGTAAGTTTGTAGTTATAATCATGGGCCAGGTTACTGAAGAGCACCTTAAATACCCCTCACGTCTGCAGCCTCGTTGGTAAATTGATATGCCACATCCTATTTATCAGTTGGTTGGTTCAGTGAAGGCTGACTGAAATATACTGAATTATAGCATCTTGTGTCTGTTGTTTCTAGTTCACTGTGTTTTTACGCAAATTCCAAGATCAGTGCAGTGGTGCTGAGAGCGAACCTGTTGCACCCCTTCAGACAATTACTTAAGACGCCGCTAAACCTCCACTGATTTAAATCCGGGAAACTGCTCCACATGCAAACAACAATGACCAGACTGTTGCTATTTTACTGGTAATTAACCCTCTTTATTGTTCTCTCTCCTCATGGGAAATTGATGCAGAATATAGTAAATCCATTAACAAAAATAAAAGACTCAACATGAAACCAATAAGAACTCTCCATGAGATACCAAAAGAAAGCACCAGTAGCCATGTCTGGGCCATATGGCATGTACCTGGGCAACCACGTTAGGGCCATATGGCTGGTTTGGGTCAAAGATCTGTTCTAGCTGCTCCCCTGCACAGCACACCTTATGGCAGGTTCACTGGAAATATGTTTATACGAGGGGTTCCCATGTCTCAGCAAGTTTGGGCAGCTGATGACATAATGTGAAGTACAAATCAATCAGTACAAATCGAAATATTTTTAGGATGTTAAAGATACAGTAACACTACTATTATTTATCATAACAGAAATTAAGTGTTTTTTTTACAATAAGCATTGATTCAGATGGATAAACTAAAAAAACAAGAAATGGGCTGTGACACTAAACTTGATCGAAAAGAAAAACACTTCCTTCTAACACTTCCAATCCAAGAAAGCCTTAATGACCTGAGTATGCAATTAGTAATTAGGGGCTGTGATGCTGGAGATATCAGCATGTTTTCAAGGAGAGCAGAAAACATAAACAAATAGGCCAATTACCTTGGAAACAGCTTCCCATCTAATCCACGTTCAATCATGTAATGACATGTGGCCTTACCTGCTCTGACCTACCCCTCATGGACATGGTGACAAAGGTAGAGACAAGGCTCACACACATGCAAATCAAACATGCCCACATATTCTAGAGTGGGAACCAACATGAGAAAAATAAGACAAAAGGAGAAGTTCAATTAGACTCATATCAAATGATCACACGAATCAGTGATGGGTTCGAGAACACTTGATAAAATTAAGATTGGCTCGCACTGGTGTTTTTTTTTTAATCTCCTGAATAAGGTCATTCGCTATATGACACCCACAGCACACCATAGAGAATCATAAATCTAGACAGCGCTCGATTAAAACGAAGGGGACACATCAGAGAGATGTGTGAATACATTTATTGAGAGTCACATTAATTTGTCGCCGTTACAATATGTCTACACTAATATTGATCCATTTGGCTTTCTTGTGAATTAAAAGGCTGCAGTCATAATAAACATAAGGAGTTAAAACTAGCATAGAAGAAATCATCAGGGGTTAGATTGCTCCCATTTGGATAGTGGTGTAAACATTGGAAGGCATTGCAGCACCTCCTCCTTGGCCGGGGCCCAGAGTGCACTCTGAATAGTCAAAGAGGGTGAAGCTCTGAATATGCAACTGGGACTTATAAAAGTGCTCTGAATTAACCAGTGGTCCAGCGTGGAGGAAGGATACACATTCAGAGTGCAAATTTATAGGAAGACCTAACATTTTCAACTTTGAAAGACTTAAAAAGTTTGAAATAACCGTACTGACCACAGAAACAGACTGTCAGACATATTCACAGTTATAACTTCAGTGAGTGGCATTTAATTGACACAGTGCCATCAAAAGCAAGGAGACACCACTCTACTCCACTGACTTATCGCCTACAGTAAGTGTGTCCGGGTTTCTTTCCAGTGTTAAGACTGCTCTGTGAATGTTCAGGGAAATGTTCTGACCAGATGGACTTCAGCAGTGCTCTAAATTAACCAGTACTTCAGCATGGAGACTCAGTAAACTGCTGCAACCCGAGTGCCACCCTTTCAAACTCTGTGCATCAAGACAACGAACCTGACATCCAACACGTGCACTTAAACCTCGCAAACCTGGTCATCTTAGGGGCGATGTTAACTGGTATTTAATTAACGTCCATGTTAATCCTATCAAAGCGAGTGGAGCACTTCACTTCAGTAAACACTGTGTGAACATTGGTCCTGCACATTTAACTTTGAATGATGTTTTTAAAGCACTTTATTAGATTATTAGGCTTGCACCACACACAACGTCACTGCTGACACGTCTAGTCGGAGGGGATTGGAAACCTGATCTGAGGATAAAAGCAGAGAACACTCAAATTATGTAAAGTAGAAATATTTTTGATGAAGTATGTGTCAGAGAGTGTAAAAAAATACCCTATATTTTAACTAAAAAGTAGCAGTAAAATGTCTGGGGATAAGTTTGTTAACAGGAGAAGCAGATGTTAGTTTGCAGTTTTAAGGATTTAGCTCTCAGCCATTTAGGTGCTGGTGGAAACTGAACGATTTTTCCACTAAATGCGTTGAAAGATAAAGACAACAACATCAAACACTCAAATTACCAGATGCATGGTCCACTGGGTAAGAACCTCACTGATTGGCATTTAATTGACATTCTTGTTAATCCTTCAAAGGGAAGGAAACACCATTTCACTGAAGTAGAAAGCTGGTGTGTGTGTGTGTGTGTGTGTGTGTGTGTGTGTGCACATAGGATGATGGCAGGATGCAGAGTTGCATTATTAAATACATAGCCTCAAGTGTATTCTCTCATTATGATGGTATGGCAGAGAGGCCATGTGTCAATTAATATGCATATAAGGGCATCAATCATTGATCTTTCTGTAAGGACTGTTGGCAGCTGTACACTGATTTCCAGGTGACTGATGAACACTGCAGGTGTACTGTCAAATACAGTAAACACAAGAAAAATCGTATTTTTTTCCCAGTGTTGGTTGGCTTAGACAGGTTG
This sequence comes from Channa striata, assembly GCA_033026295.1. Classification (NCBI taxonomy): domain Eukaryota; kingdom Metazoa; phylum Chordata; class Actinopteri; order Anabantiformes; family Channidae; genus Channa; species Channa striata. Next base: position 17,067,733 of record CM065175.1, on the reverse strand, counting down.
TAACTGGGCTGGACAGTGGCTGCTGCAAAGAACTGGTTCTAGTTTTTATCTAAATAGAGCATATATATGATATAAATGAAAAAAATATACAGGAACATAATAACAAATATAACAAAATATACAGGAAACAGATATCTATCACTATGAGAAACATTATGTATGCTGAGAAAACCTAGTAAGAGCCAAGAATGAGACAAACACAAGCAGGTATGCAAACCCGATACTTTACAGAAGCTCGTCAAACTGGTCTCTCTCTGCTTTCTCCTTCTCCTAAGGAAGGTCCACCTCCTCTAGACCCGCTCTTCTCAACCTTCCCAATAATAGAGGGCAGGAGACAATTACCACTGTACAAACCGAAGAGTCTTTGATGGAAATGTCACCAAACGGCATGCTGTATAGTGTTGAAAGAAACTGTTGTGAGATTCCCTTGGTTGGAAATACACTTGAAAGGTGCTGTGAACTTTTCCTCTATTCACTGAATAATTTCTGTGTATCTGCATCCATTAAAATAAATGGGCAATAGTATATAAACATTAGCTGAGAGATCTCAGATGTTGTTCTGGGAATCTGCAGGAGCGACTCTCCAAGTTCTGGTGTCACAGCCCCCAGTTTTCCAATTATCACTGGAACCACTTGTGCCTTCACCCTCTAAATCTTTTCTAACTCTCCTTTAAGCCCTTGGAATTTCTCAAGCTTCTTGTCTTCCTTTTCCTGATGTTGGTACCACTTAGGATTGCTATGTCATTCCTACATCTCGCAGGATCTTAGCTTCTTCATTCTTCATGTTCAGAAGTGAATCCTATTTAGATTGTGGGACTTCCAACCTGACTCTAAATCGCCTATAGGTGTGAATGTGATTCTGAATGTTGTCTGTCTGTGTATGTCTCTCTGTGTTCGCCCTGTAATAGACTGGAGAGCTGTGAATACCCTAACTCTTGTCCAGTGACAGCTGGGATAAGCTCCATCCACCTGTGACCCTGAACAGGACAAGAGGCTGCAGGTAATGGATGGATGGATAAACAGATGGACTTCCAGTCTGTACTTGGCACAGATGTTTCTGTAAATTATGCCAACGATTCGATTATGGCGTTCCATGTATGCCCTTCCTGTTAGCATCTTGCACCCTGCTGCTTTGTGTTGTCTCAGGAGCATCTTTGCACAGCCTGCACCTGAAGTCCTGCCTGCTATGGTAGACTCCAGCCTCTATTGATCTCTAATTGATGTATTGAGCCTGTTTCTGTGCTGCTAGGATTAGTGCCTCTGTGTTGCCTTTCTGTCCAGCTTTGTCCAGACACTGGTAGGATTTTCTGGCAACTTGTTCTATCTGCCGGTGGAACATACAAAGGTTTGCCCTTCCAGGAGGGTCCCTGCTCCTTCTTTTTTTGCTTCTCAGGCTTCTGCTGCCTATTTTGGCCAGCTTATGCCATCAGATTACCTGATGACCAGGAGGGCATAGGTGTTAATAGCCGTGACTGTTCTTGCTATTCAGCTCAGGACTTAGTACCTGGCAGTTGCTGCTTTCTTTGTGCCCTCTTCATGGTTCCCATTAGGCTGCAGGATCCCAGCGTTCTTGTAGTTATCCTCCATTGTAGCACAATCCCCTCAGTTTGCTACTTGTTACCATCCAACCACACTTATCCAGTCCCAATGACATTCAATGTCCTGTCTGTAGATCTTAATGGTATAGATCACAGAGTTGATGTCTCGTTCACTCCTGGCCGACAGCTTGATCTCATTCATGCAGAGGAGTTGGCTGACAGTTGTTCCATTCTGTAGTTGGTATTAATAGTCACTCTTGGTGGTGATCTGGCTGAGGGGGTTCAGGCCTTTGCAGAACAGCAACGAGGACAGAACATCTCCTTGGTAATTACCACGCTTGATGTTGAATAGTGAATTGGGCTAAAACTTGGCCTATAGAGTTGTTTCCCACATCCCTATTGAGTTCTCGTTGATTCGCTCTTAGAGTCCTGGTGATGCTGTATAGTTCCAAGATTTTAGTTCTTTTATTCAATCCAGGCAGTGCACAGGTTGCTATGTCTGCTCTTTCAGTCTTGAGTGACAGCTTTATTTATATATCTATACACACACACAACCACATAATATATTAGTATAGTGTCACTGTTGATTTGTGTCTTTGATGCCTTTACATGAAAGTAAACAGTCTGACTGAGAAACAGGTGTTATGAACCTAATGGCTGTCTTGGCCAGGTTTTGTTATACTATATTGCTAATTTTATTTGACTATTTTCCTTCTCAACTCAACTCAACTCAGTGTATCTTGCTCACCATAAATAGTTTATAGCTATTTAAAGGTATTCACTACACAGAAAAACCAATCAGAGTGGTCCCTCCTGCCGACAGGATGTGCTGTTGACATGCTGAATTGGAAGAAAAGGCTGTGATGAGGGTCTGACTAGCATCAGTGGTGCAGGACACACTGCAAAAACTAGGCTGCCCGACACTCACCAATGACCGACCGTTGGCTCAGCGTGTCACAGCCCTAAGGCCTTCAGTGCAAGACGAAGTCACTGTGAATGTTTTTTAGCAGAAGGTCTGGACTGGATTTAGACAGACGGCCATTAACCTCAGCAAGGGCAAAATACCAAACTAACAGCAACTCTGCTGAGGTGAGTTGACTTGCTAAATATCACTGAAACAGATGCTAGGCCAGTCATTGCTCACTTCTTTCACTGCTGCTGTCATTTCAGGAGCAAACATCTGTATTAATAACTGGCTGCCTATATCAAAATATGTGAGTCTGACATGGCTGTATTGGAAAATGGAACAAAGAGTTGTAAAAAGGTGGAATAAACACATTATGCACAGTCATCCACCAGCAATGTGTCCTTTCACAGTTTGGTTGTAGTCTGCACGCCGGTGTTTGCTGCAGTGTTTTTTTTTAACAATGTAAGGAGCACACCTGTTTTCCTTTGACTGGGAGGGTAAAATAGCTCTGCTCAGGCTATAATTTGGGATATCTTTGCACCTTTAGAGTGATATATGAAGTAAGAACTTCTATAATGTTAATGTTTTGAAGAGGTTTTTAATTTCAACTGTTTACTAGAGACGCCTCAGAAAGTTAAGGCCCTTCACTTCTGCATTAGTCTGAGTTTCATGTCTTCTTTGGTAAAATTCCACCAGCTTCTCACACCTGGATTGGACAGGTAATCCAGATGCTGTCAAGCTTGATAAGTTTTGATGAGGAACATCTATCAAATATTACCTTTAAGTCTCTCTACAGATGTTTGGTGATGTCCAAGTTGTTGGGCCATTCAAAGTCAGAGATTAGTCCCAAAGCCACTCGTGGCTGTGTGCTGTTGATCATTGTCATGCAGGATGAGACCATAATCCCGGTCTCAAGTCTTGTGCACTCTTGAGCAGGTTGTCTTCAAGGGTTTTCTCTGGATTTGGCTTCATTAGTCCTTTCTTAACTCTGACCTCTCTCCATGACATTGCCGCAGAGAAACATCCCAAAGCATTCTGGTGCCACCACCATGCTTCACTGCATTCACTTCATTATATTAACCGATGATAAGCAATGCCTGGTGTTCACCAGTCACTGTACAGAGTTCAATCTGTGTCTCATTAGACCAAGGAATCTTTCCCCCATGCTCAGAGTCCTACAAATGCCATTTGCCAAGGTCCAAACAGGATGTGGCTTTTGTCTAACAACTCTATGAATGCCTGATTGATGGCCCACTGAAACACTCATTTGTGACATTTGGGTTCTTTAACAATCCCTGGTCCAGGGCCTTCTTTCCCAGTCATTTAGTTTGGTTGGACAACCATTATACAGCAGCAATAATTGAGGCCATTTGTGGACGCCAGCACATTGTATTATACTAGATTTCGGGTTTGTTTAGTTTGCATGCTCTTGCACATTCAGCTAGTAAAAATGTTCTTTCAATACAAAAAAATATGAAAAAAGAATAGTAAGATAATAACATTTAAAAAGTTCACCCACCTGATGAATTAATTAAATATTAACTTTAAGAGAGTGCATAGAATATTTTGTTGATTAAAAAGTTCTTTGCTTTACTCTTACTGGCATTAATAATAAGGGGTGCTACTTTTTGGACATGACTGTATGATTGAAATAGCACTTAATTGGTTTGTCTTCCTCTTAACCTGACTCTGTTGCTATTACATGCACTTTTCACCTCAGGAATAAGCTCCTTCCCACCTTTGAAAAGTTTGACTATGCTGCAGGTTTTAATACTAATAAGGCAGGTGCACAGTTCATGGATGTAATAAACAGGATCCGTAAAAACATTCTGAGTTACAAAACAGCCTGAACACTCAGACACAAAACATTTTTAGATTCAATATTACTTACACTTTCAAAGATATAAGCTCCACATCAACTTGTTAAAATTTAAACAGACTAAAGAAGGTTTTACCAACAAAAGCTGACATTATACCAGAGTCCCAATATTATACTTTTAACTGTTTATACAGTATCTTTTCATATATGAAGGATGTTTAATGCAACATTATCAAAAACACCCTACAGAAAAGAATTCATTTAATCCATCACAACATTAACACTGGTGGTTTTAATAATGTTGCAGAGGACACAGGTCAGCGTGGCCATTCTGAGCAGTCTGCAGCTACGCAGCCCCATGCACAGCAAAATGTGATGCACTGTGTGCTGCAGTACCTGCACAAAACTTCAACAGCTGTCAAGCTATTTCACTAAAAGCCAAACATGTCAGGCGATTACCCAAATTTCAAGGCAAGCCATCCATCAGTTGCTGAGATACTTCCGTCTGCACCAAAGTGGTGGACCAACGGACCGACACAGTAACATCACTCTATGTTGCTAGCATAGCTAAATATAGTCCAAAAGAGACAGAGCCTAAATACTATCATGTAATAAAATGCTAACTAATTCTGTAATATTAGGATTAAATAGTATCTAGATTTATTTATTTGAAAAGGGACTAGTGGCTTTAGATGCTCACAGACACAGACATGCTAAATAATGTTAGATGTCTCTGGCTGACCAGAGTCTGCAGGAAGAGGAGGTGAGAGTCAGTTCTAATAGAGACAAAGTGTATTTGGCTCCTCTGTCGATATTTTATCCAAGCTGAAATTATTGATCAACCCAGCGCATTGAGTCACCCAGATACCCTGCTGCCATAATGTACCCTACATATTTGATATGGGAGCTATTTTTACAACTTGGGTCTTTCAACTGTATGAAAAATTGAAAAGGACCAGGGGAGGGAGGTAGTGAGGGATGGAGGGAAGGAGCTAGGGAGGGGCAAAGAAAGAAGAGAGCATAGGAAGAAGGATGGGAGAGAAGGTGACGGATAGATAAAGAGAGACTCAAAGGGATTTACTGTAAGAGAGACAAATGTCAGAGGAGAGGGGAGGTGGTAGCGTGGAGAAAAGGCCATGAGGGAGGAAAAAAGATGGGAGATGGGGAGAAAAAGGGAGACAGTAAGTGAGGGAGTAACACAGAGATTGAGAAAGAGGTGACCTTTTATTGCCGTCACTTGCTTAAATAACACAGTGCTCTGCCACTGCAATGCAGGCCGATGGTGTAAAGTAGTGGCCGAGGAGGGTGAAAGGACAAGCCATTTAGCCGGGCTCTCTCCGACCCCTAAGAAACCCTAAAATATAGTGCTAAATCCCCCAAAGGACGAGTACCCTGTAGTTTTACAAATTACAGTTCTGTTAGTCGCCCAATCATACTGCGGTTCTCTCAGCAACTGTACAAACACTCTCATTCATACCACCGACAATATACAAGCCTACACACCCTCTTGGTGAGTTGCGTGTCCATCATGAAGTTGTGCACATGTTTCTCGGCCTTGGTCAGCTCCAGCTTCCTGGCTACCACGGCAACCACCAGAGCTGTACAGCCGGCACCCTGAGAAAGGAGGAGGAGAAATCAGAGCACTGAGTCAGTCAGTACAGAGGAGGAATTGGTAAATCAGTGGCTTTTGGCCGGGGAATTGGACCAGATGAATGAAGGCAGTGAGGATAAATATGAGGAGTGGAGCAGCAGCAACAGAAGGAGAAGTGAATGGGAGAGAGGAGCGGATTAGGAGGGATAGCTCTAATCCAGATCCACATTTCCTCACGTTGAGAGGCAAGCCAAGTCTATTTTCACTTCCAATCCATCTGGTGTGAGATCCCTTCTATATTGTCTATACGTAGCTGGAAGAATATGCCCCGTATAGAAAAAAAAAACACACATTAAAGATTGACACCATCTAATTTCCTTTAATTAGATGCTGTCAATCTGAATTACATGGTGTCAGTCTTCTCCTGTCACCTGAAGCTCTGGGCCTGCAGGAAGTGTAAAAGTGTAAAACAGAGACCAGTTTGTCTGTATTCCAGCTCGACCCACATGGGACACGTGGCAAATTCTTTTGGGACGGAGTGACAGCGGTCTCTCAACTAGAAAGACACGCTTGAGAGGAGAAGAGGAGCAAGAACACGGGGAGGAAGGCAGACTTAATTAACTTTCAGATTAGACACTGTTTTCAGTGGGGCTGCTGAGCCCTCACAGGTTCCTCTGAAGGGGCAAACACAGGGAGAAAAAACAGGAGAAGGGAAGAGAAGATAAAGTAAGAGAAGAGCTATGAGTAAATATAAATGGTGAAGGAAGGGATGAATGCAGGAGGCGAGGCTGTGTGCACAAAATAGGAGGAGAGAAAGATGGTGAAGAAGGCAATGTTAATGAGGTCACATGTCTCCTGATAAGTAATGAATTAAGATTAAGGGTGTTTAATGAAAATGTATGAGTGCTCCCCTTTCCTGTCTGTGTGTGTGTATGTGTGTGTGTGAAGGCATCTAACAGTGGGAGAGAAAAGGAGAAACACACTAAAAGACATATACAAAGAGAAGTGTAGTGAGTTTGAAAGTAACAAAGAGAGGGTAGCAAGATTTTGAAGCATGTTAGGAAATAGCCAAGACTTCATGGTCCTGAATGTTAGGACAGGTTTGCCAAAAATAACTTCGGCTGGGTTCAGTAATATCTAACGCACAAACATGCATTAGTGCCCACGTTTATACACTTATCTACTCTATTTGTGTTTAGTCAAAATCTATGAACAAAAACATGATGAGAGCCGGTGGAAAACTTGGGGAGCATTCATACATGTCTGCGCTTTTGGAAAAAGAGTCCTCCATGAATTGCTACAGTACAGTATGTACAAGTGTGCTTTCTGTTGTGCACATACCCAACTGTGTGTGTGCGTGTTTGCGTGGGTGTTCAAAATTGTCCTCCTTGGTCAGAAACAGCGGGGTGCTGATTGGTTTGTCAAGGCAGACTTTGTGTGTATGTGCATGCATGTGCCAGCGAGTGCGTGTGTGTGTTTGTGTGTGTACAAGAGTTTGTTTGTGTATACGCCTGCATCCATTTCCAGCAGGGTTCCCTCTGCAATCTCCACAGAGTGACACGGCTGATGATGGCTGTGCGGCTGTGATTTGTTTCATACGCCTGGGTGTTTCCCTCGCTGCCTTAACTACAGCACAGCCATCTACCTAGCTGTCAGAAAGAGGGGAATCACCCATCTGTGCTCCTGTGCAGCATCCAAACACTCCAGGTAAAAAACTGCATCTCTTTAGCTTCATGCAAGAAAAACACTGGGGAGCTGTTTTCCGAACAGGGTGGCAAATGAAAAAGAAGGTCCAATTCAAAACCATTTAATGAATGTGCAAAAATGAGCACCTACAGGCGAATAGAAGGGGAAAAAAAGGTTTCAATGTGCAGCTACTCTGCATCTTTAACTTTCTGGCACTGTCAGAGCTACAGTATATCAGGACATTTTAACATTTAGCATTTAAAACAACCTACTACAGCAAGGAACCAGCCATCAACTCAATCACACCTTGTCGTTATACAGGCTAAAATACAGTAGCAATGCAAAAGTCCAACTCGATGTACAAAATTCAGGTCACAACATTTACAAAATTGCAATAATTTAATTTTGGAATATATGCTTTAACACTAATCGTGGAAGGACCATTTACAGCCTCGTCTGTATCTGGATCTCTTCCTACTTTCCACACCTAGATGAAGCAATGTTTGCTCACTTTTCCTTACAGAACTTTTCACGTTCAGTCAAATTAAACCACGAGTGCTGCTGGACTAGAGTTCTTTGCTTAAGATTGATGTCTGGTTCTTTGGATGGTGATTTATGTTGTCTGTCCACCAAATGTACTTGGCATTAAGGCCAAAGAGTTCAATATTGGTCTTATCTCATCGCAACTTTTTCCGTTCGGCCTCAGAATCTTCCAGGTGCTGTTTGGCAAAGTTCAAACAAAGCCAGAAGCCCGACTTCTGTGGAAGAGCACCTGTGCTGTTGTTATCCCATGCACACAGTCCACTCTTTGCTATGAAGATCTGGAGGTCCTTCGAAGTAGCCTCCTGGTACCTTCTCTGACCAGTTTCCTCCCTGCTCTGCCATCCAGTTTGGAGGGACACCCTGACCCAGACAGAGTCTTGTAGTATCAACCATCATTCCCATCTTAATTACAGACTTAACTGCTCTCCAAGGATTGGAGAAAGCTTTTTAAATCCTTTTGCACCCATCTCTTGACTTGTGCCTTTTCACAGCCATGTCCCTGAAATCTCTGTGCTTCTCCACCACATCTGGTGCTACCAAGCACTGAAATACTCCAGGAATAGCTTTGATCTCAGCAAACTAAAATCATAATAGCTGATCACTAAAATTAGATATGCCTGAGTTTACAAGCACATTGGGACCCTGATAGCCCTGTTGACCCTTTTTAAAATTTTGTATAAATGTATATATTTCACAATATTGCTATTGTTCACTATATCCCTTGTACAGTATGTTTTAACCTGCATTGAATAAATTAAGTGGAGGTCTTTTGTGTTCTTATATCAGTGAGTATATGTTCTTTACCCACTGTATATAAAGTAAATATGGTACGTTTAAGTAACAGTCGAGAAAACTCTACTCCTATTAAAGTTTTTCAGTGTAAAGATTAAAAAACACAGTTGCAATAAATCTTCACAGAAGAAGTTTTACACTCAATGAGCATCAATGCAGATAAAAGCATGCAAATATCAACATGATGTGCATTATCATATATGAGCTGTAACACAGACAACATGCATCTGCTGCTTCATTTATTAAGATGCTCACTGTGTTTAAGCATGTTCTTGGAGTCTACCTCACCACCAATCGACCCACCCACACAGACGCATGAAAGCACACACCTGGTAGCCTTGGGGCAGTGGTATATTCCAACACTGTTGATCTCCATGTGTTGTCATAGTAACGAGAGCAAAAATATCTCCTATAGAAAGTCATTATAATTATTCTCACCCTTTTAACAAAAGATCACATCCCTGCCCTAAACCTGTCACTCTTGCCCCCCCCCCTTGCAAATTATTTTAAAGACTTCACTTCCATGTTCTCGTTTACCACCACCTGCTGTTCCAAACATTCAATCCTCACCTTGCTCTTTCTACCTGCATCCTCACTCCTTCCCTGATGATCAACGAAAATAAACCACTCGGTACACTCCAAAGAGTGTGGAGAGAGTGTGTTTGTGTGTGCGACAGGAGAGGAGAGTGTGTGTGGGAGTCATACTGAGAGTGTATGTTCAGCTCTGTGTCAGCGTTGTGTGGAGGATGCAGTCTGTAGCAGTGGGCTTGGGCCGATGTGTATCCGCCCGTTGTTTTGTGCCCTTGTGTGCTAACACTCCAGTAAGAGTTGTACTCTGTCGAAAACACAAATCGGATGATTCACCCTGCAAACAGGGGTCTGTCTGTGTGTGTCTTTGTGAAAGTGTATTATTATTATTATTCACACATTTAATGGACTCGACCGTTAAGAAAGTAGGTGAGCTGGCAACTACAGAGAGGTTGGTTAGAAACAGTGAGACTGAAAGAATGAAACAAAGTGCACACATGAAAATAAATTGAGGGAAAATGAATGTTTTTAAAGAGCATGTCGGAGTTAAACTGCATCTTACTGGTTTCAGGACTGGTTGTTGCAGCTTTAGATGTAGTAACGAAACACACTCAACTTTAGTGCAGAAGTACTGGATGTGAAGAGAGTGAACGAAACTCCAGAGAGCTGCGCTGGTGGTTTTGGTAATAAAAATGCTATTTTGGCAGCCTGTTGTCTCATTTTCTTGATGAAACAGTTGAGAGGTTGTGCTATTTGTTTTTCTAATGAGAAACACTCACTAATAAAGCAGAAAAAAGTAATATTCCGATGGGTTAGAAGGGAGAACCTTGCTCAAAAACCGTTAGAAGCAAAAATCTCTGCACTGCTGCCAGTGCTGTTCAATAAATCTGGGTCACAGGAGGCTTTGACAGCACCTCTCCACATTAAGATAACTTTTGGAGCATACTTCTATTAGAAAATATTCAAATATTCAAGTTACATGTTATATTTTTAGAGGGCCGCTACACCACCGGTCAAATGTTTGCTAAAGTTTGGTTCAGCTGAAACATCTGGTCTCTCTCTTCACGTGGAAATACACCTGATATTGTGGACTATTACGTATGTAGTGACGACCGTGATGACAGTTGTCAGAGAAGCTGAGAGGATATTTTTGGTAGTAAGTTAATTTTAGAACGGCCATTAGTAACCAGTTTCTCTGCATCACCTTGTTAACGTGCCAACACCATTACCTGACATCTCTCATCCTATGGATTTGTCTCTGGGCTGTCCATGTCTAACTCTAACAGGAACCTCTCCCTCCTCCACCTTCAAAACTGCTGCTGTGGTGCGTTGTTTTGTAAATTCTTTGGATGTAAAGGCCAGATAGAACCAAGGCATGTAGTGACCCTTAAACATGTAATTAAGGTGCGTGAACTTTTACAAAAACTAAAACGGTCCACACGATGGCCTAAAAGTCTCCATAACTAAACTTCAAACTCACAAAATGATTTTGGGGATTTTCTTTTCTACAGAAGCTTTTCTTCCTATAACGACCTGAATTAAGATAGTGATCCCTGGTCATCCACCTTTAATTTGAAGACACGACAACTAAACAACTTTATGTGTTTATGTAACTTTAATTTCACCTATGTATTTTTGTATTTTTTCTATGAGGACAGGCTTACTTGCAATGATCTCCAGTTTTTACACTGACAAAATGTCAGCTGTGGCTTAATGTATGTAGCACTCATCTATCCAGTTTTTGCAGTTTAATTTCAGTTGTACACATTCTACTTTACTCTCTGTACTCTCGGTAGCAGAAAAATGACATACATGTGTCCAATGAGTAAAGTATTCGAAGGTTATAAAAACAATCTTATAACCTTGCATTCATAAAAAAAAAACAAAGTCCACCTTACACAGTGTAGTTCTACATTCAGACTGAGATTATGTGACTTTATTTGATGTGAATAAGCTGTAGATCGACTGAAAATGAGAACAAAAGTTCCAGACGTGTGATTATTCCTTAAAGACAAACAAACAAAAATGAAGATGAAAGGGACAAAATGTCATACCAGAGACAGGAAATGAGAGAAGAGACAAAAAGCAAAGAAGGAAGAACACCTGTGAAATGAAGCAAACAGTCGGCAGATTAAAGACTGATACTAACAGATGGACAGAAGATAGAAATAAACACATGGCCTCGGGGAAGGAGAGACGGACAGAGAGGAAAAGAAAGCTCGAGAAATATAAAGATAGAGAGAGCACGAGAGAAAGGTAGAAATAGCAGCAAAGAAAGAAAATGAAAGACGAAAGAGGGACATAAATAGAGTGGGAGGACAAGGTATATGGAAAGGTGCGACCTTCATTATGCAATGAGGACAGACAGGGAATAAAATGCACACACATGTGCTTGTCTGTCCACAGTTGTGAGGACTCTCAGTGATGTGATGTCAACCTAACCATCACAACTACATGACTAACCGCTTCCTTTTCCTATCCCCAGCTAAAAGACGATTCTAACTTAGCTCAGTAAACTGTCCTCATAACAAAGGGTTCAGGCAAAATTTGTCGACACAAACATAGAAAGATGACGACACACAAGCTTACGCACCCAAAACAGACAGAAGCACAGATGCAGGCTAATTCAAGGAGGATTGCCCAAATCACACAAATGGCAGAGATTCTCTCATGAATGACAGCATGCTCTCTAATCTGCTGACCTTTGAGGACAGCGCTGAGGGGAGGGAGAGCAAGAGAGGGAGACAGAGGAAACGTACTGACCATGATTCCTGTGAGCAGACAGACTCCTTTGCCACAGTAGGTGTGGGGAACCATGTCTCCATAGCCGATGGACAAGAAAGTGATAGAGATAAGCCACATGGCTCCCAGGAAGTTACTGGTCACATCCTGGGCATCGTGATACCTAAAGGCAAACACGACGCATGTTCAGAGGTGGTAAAAGAGACAAATATGAACAAAACATGATAATTGCCTCACTGTCTGCTAATGTGGGTGTCAAACCTCGAACACATGTCCTACTTTGCCTAACACAGAACATAACACATACTGTAGCTGCGGCCCTTACCTCCGTCAATTCTGCCCTACACGCAACACTGTTACTATAGCAACCAAACATGATGCAGATCTAAAACGCAGAAATTTCGCAAAAAACTATTCAACAGAAAAACGTAATTTCTAGCCTTGGATGTTGAACTGCATTTCTCTGAGCTCTTTTATAGTCTTGCCCGAGGCGACACACTCTTAAAATTTTTCTGCAACTTGCACCTTGTTTGAAGACATTTAATTCAATTTTATACATTTTTTTGTTAATTTGGTTTGAGAAAAAGAGGAAATGCCAAGTAAAATTGGATGTGGACCACACAATGACTTTCCAGCACTCGGGTTATGATGCATTTAATCAAGCTTATTAACCAACCAACAACATTTCCTCTATTTTCTTTATTATTTCTAAAACATGGTCACTTTTTAACTCTCTGCTTGATGCTCAGTCAATGAAGATGACACTAAATCTCTTTGAATGTGATTACCGATTCCTAAATGTAACTTGATAATTTGAGTTTAGAGCTTCTTCAATAACAGAGAGACAGATCTGTCATTACACTAATTAATTTTCAAGATTCTGCCTGGTGTATTAAAAAAATAGCTGAAAAATCACAATCTGCACAGCCATATCATTTCAGCTGTTCAGCATTTTAGTACAACTTATATTCCTTCACCTGTGTAGGTAAAATAACTGCTGTAAATAATTTTTTACAACAAATGAAAAATCACTAAAATGTTAAAAACAGAGACATTTCTCCCCTCTAACCACAACTTTGGGTTGGTCTGTGACCTGCTTGGGCTCTATAAAAAAAACAACTTTCCAGATTTAAACATGCCTGTGACCCTCCTTTACATATGTGTGATTAGCTAATACATGTTCATAATGTGCTGTGAGATTTTCTTGTGTGTTTTTTATATATGCAATTTAGGAATATATGTCAGTATTGGCAAATTCAAATATTAAAGCCCTTGCATCTAGTTACAACTCTATGATGTAAAAACTTAAGTGTTTAGAAGCTCATAAATGTTGATTTTGGAGAGGATACTTTTTAAAAATAAATTGTCATAAAGGTTTCCTCTGTTTTACTGATAGACAAAATAGACAAACTAAGTAACAACTCTAGAGTCTGGATCAAATCAAGTGTACAACTGGTGAGAAAGCCTCATAAACTGAAGTCTAAAGATGGATTATGTTGCACACATGTCTCAGATTATATTTCCTGCCAATTGAATTTAATTGCTTTGTTGAATTTCTCATCCAATCACAGTCCAACACTTTGTCTGATACACACACAGCCAAATTCACCATCTTTGTTACTGACCTCTCACACACTCGTACGGTCCAGGCAGCGATGATCCACAGAGAGATGCTGAAGACCAGCAGCACCGTTCCGGGGCAGATAGTCATGAGGGTTTTCATTACAAACCGTGTGTTAAAATGCACCTGAAATACATAAACAGACAAGGGAGTTGCCGTGCGTACTGTGGTCCTTACACACCAGGGGTCTCAAACAAAATGAAATTGGCAGAGAGCTACTTTGTAAAATTTATTCTCATTGCTTATTTAAACCCCCCCCGAAAAATATTTTTGTATGTATTTTTGCATTTAGTGTGTCTGTCTGTATTTCTTCCTATTGTCTTCTCTTACTGGTTTGGGTACCAGCGGGGGCTGGACTGGCAGACAATCCCAGAATTCATTATTCAAAAGACAACACTGCCATTATGGCAGAAGTAATGACCTCTCGATGATTAACCTGTAATACAAACTTTCATGACACCGCCATGATAACTTCAACCAAAGAAAAGGCAGATGCTTCTTATAAAGGCATCGATTCACATTTACACTTACAATCATGTTTGATCATACCTGTAACACTACAAACTAACCTGCCGCTCATCTATTACTTACACTTCAGTCACAGAGATAACCTGCTGTTAGCCAGTCAACATATGGCAAATATTCCATAACCCGCTTCGACAAAACTCGCGGTATTTCCAGAATCCACTTCTAACCATCCGGAAAACCAGATATAAACAACCAGTTTAGTATTTCTCCACTTGCACATCTAGACACACACTGTGGAAGCAGTTTATTCCTGTTGCCAACCAGCAGACTAGATTATTTAATTACGGTATTTACACAGTAAAAGGAGTCTACGAGGATTCGGGAAACACCATTCGGTGAGTGTTGTAAAATGATATATAGATATAGACTTTGTCTCTGTGACTCCAAAGTGAGCTGAACTACTTTAGCTTAAGCTGCTGCTGCTGGTCCATAACCCAGTCCATTATGACTGCTTAAATCAATCTGAAACCATCATGTCACAGGTAATGTAAAAGTCAGAAATGTTCAAATGAGTTTTGCAAAATGTGTTTGATGTATTCGCAATAAAGTCTTACCATAAACAAACCTCAAATAAACTCTTACTGTTTGAAATCTTTACCACCATCACTGATTGAAATCCATTCTAGCAGCGTCTACTCCTGCCGTCATGACGGAATTATAATAATTAATTGCACAGTATTAGTCACGTGACGTGCAAAGAGCTATAATATAGTTTCTAACCCATGATCATTTGTCAGAAAGGGACAGACCATCAACCTCTGACAGTAGAATGATCTGAGAGCAACGGTTGAGCCCTGGAAGGGTTAAGCAGCTGATAAATGAGTTGTCATGTTAGAGCTGCATTTCAACGGCAGCTTCACCCCCCCTCTCTCCATTGCTGTAGCCCGAGGGTCCGAAAAGTGCCATCGCAGATACACACAACCTGCTAAATCACTCATCAAAATCTACTCCATCCCTCCTGTCCTCCTCGTAGTTTGCATATTTCCACAACATGCTACATCTCGATTCTGAGATTCAACAGTAAAGTTTGTTCTTTAAAGTTATAACAAACGGGGCACAGATCATTTATTGCATGGCTTGTACACATTCTTATTGCAATCTCCTTTCGGTCTTTTCTTTCATGCCCCATTTCAGCTGTATGCAATATCTTGTTTCCATTTCACGCTTCCATCTCCTATTGTATTATGAGAGATCTAACATAGCTTACATCTAAGGCTCTATGTACAGTGAGAAGAGGTGCGAGATTTGAACTGGTACATGAAATAAAAGGACACAGGATAAAGTGGAAGCAAAGACTAACACAGTCTAGAGAAACAGAGGCCAGGAACAGCATGGTGAGATTTAGTTCAGAGGAGACAGATCTTGAGATTCACACTTTTACAACTCCAGCTAAACCTTTGCCGACCAAACCCTTAAACGCTACCTGCACAGTCACACATCAACAGGTACAAAGCCTTTCTGACCTTATTTAGGGCACCTATACTCCTGGAGGATGCATCGGTGAAGAGTTTGCTGTGCAGAAGCATGACTCTGGCGATGAGGTAGAGGCGCAGGAACATGGGCACACTCAGCACCATGTCCAGGTCAGCCTCGGCCTGCGATGGCACATATGTGAAGGCGAGCCGCGCCCGCCACTGAAACTTAAAGTCCCCAGGCACTGGATGCACCGCAGACACCATTAGCTCCAGAGCAATCAGCAGAACCCTCTCCATCGTCATGGCAATGCGCCAGTCGTCCGCTCCGTTGTCGATGACAAACAGCTGCAGGGACAAGAAGGACATGAAGGGGAGTTAAGAGAGAAGACAAGTTACACGTGTTTTAATGCATCGCAGTGCAAACTTTTCATCATAATCCTCTGCTGGCCCGGTCCACTCATCAGTCCAGCTGACTGATCTGATGATTAAAAGAACCAGCAGCAATTTAGAGTAAATGTCTCTTTCCTGAGATGTGAAACATCATCCATCTAATCAGTAATCTATTCAGTCTCCACACAGTGCTTTGGCTCATTTTCATGTAACTCTTGTCTTATTAAAATTAAACCAAAGATGCCAAGTGATCTCAAGCAGCTACTCTTACATAAAGCAGGTTCATAATTGCCATAGTGTTTCCAAAGAAGACCATTACGCTGCTATTTCTTCCAGTCTCGTGTGCATGTGCCTAACAATGTTACTTTAATTGCCGTTTTCCCTCCACATATGTTGATGTGTTGTGCTCGTAATTGCTGTGGTTGCTCTTGATATTGTTGCCAAGACCGTTGTTATAAGGAAGTGGAAAGAGCAGGTTTCATTACAGGGGCCCTCCTCCAGACGCTGATGACAGAAATTAGGGGTGGAGGGAGATGGTGGTGGTGGTGGGATTGGGAGGCCAGTGAAGTGGGGGGTGGGGTTGATGAGAAGAGAAAGCAGGTGGTGGAAAGAGATGGATGAAGTGCAGAGGAAATGAAGAGATAAAGATAGGAATATGAAACTATCGGGGAGAGGGGGACTCTGCAAATTTTTTCAGTCTTTGGAGCGCTTATTTTCCTAAACACATGGTAATCCAGCACTATACAGAAGCTTAAATGATTTAAACCAGTTTCTTGCAAACAGAACTTGTTATAACACATTTCTGTAACGTTATGTCTGTAAACAAAAGATGATGCTTCACAAAAAAAGACACATAATTGTGTTGTTGAGGGTTATTGATTTGCAGCAGAAAAGCTTTGGAATTGTGACGAACATATCAATTTAGCAGAGTCCAATTTTTTCACTTTTTAAATACAAGACAAAACTTTTAAGACTTAAAATGAACTAAAACCAAACTGCTGTGATAGGAGGAAAGTCTAAATAATAGCCGATGATAACAGTTATACTTTACTACAAATAATTTCAAGGACCTTTTGCCACATATAGCGAATTATTTAGAAAACAAAACAAATGCAAAATCAGGTCAAACACTGGCACTGGCAGTGCATGATCACAACTGATCACTGTCACAGTGCGGAGAGGCCGAAGCCACCTATGGATACAAGCACTGCATGTTTCTTCATTACCTATACCTGCCCTGCAGGATGTATGTGTTCGCCTTGTTTGCCTGTTGTAACATGCACACACATAGCCCACATGTGCACACAAACATATCCAGCCTACGCACACACCTGACTGATTGTGTAAGCTATCATTTGAACCAAGGGTCAAACACTGGCTGTATTCTTAATGATTTCGGAGAGTGTATATGTGTGTTTGTGTGCCTGTGTGTGTGCATACACTGTACTTGTGTGTATTTGTGTATGCCTGAGTGAGTTTGAGAGAGAGTGTGCAGACCTAGCCTCGTCATGGTGACTGTTGCCAAGGCGACAACATCAAAGAGCAGCCAAGCTTAATTAGGATCCCCAGCGAGAGAGAGAGAGACAGAGAGAGAGAGAGAGAGAGTCAAAAAGAGAGGAACGCGGTGAGAGACAAGGCAAGAAGAAAGAAAAAAGGAGATACAAGAGAAAAGACAGAAAGGTGTGTGTGACAGGGAGTGAAGAGGTACCGAGAGGAAAGCACCGACAGGGTTTCTTACACTCACGTTCTCAGCAGAGACTTGCAAATGTTTGTGTGTGTGTGTGTGTCTGTGTGCTCATCCTACAGGGGCAAAATCTATTCGCACTGTCACATTACGGGGACAAAAAGCTGGTACACACAAGGCAAATCCCTCAAATTCAGGGTTAAGAGTCGCTCCAGTTTAAATCAAAGTTAGGACCGACTGGAACTAGTTGTGAAAAAGTTATAGTTTAGATTAGTCTACTGGGAAATAATGGAAGTCAATATTTGCTTGTAAGAGGCACAGAGCAGGGCACCAAACTTCATATATCTTTGTTCACACTTTTGAGAACACTTTGTGTCTGCAATCATTCATTCTCTTCTCCAACTGTGTGAGGAACTGAACCACAATATCAGCACTATCTGTTTTGTGTCTACCTCTGTGTTTCCCCTCCTTCCAACAACCCTCTCTCCACCTTCTTCTCTCCCTGAATGACATATTTCCAAATCAAAATTGAGCTGATCCAGTTTCTTTTCACTGGAGGAAATGAGCGCCTCTCCTTTCCGTTTCCCTCCTCCTTCCCCTCCTGTCCTGTCCTCCTCGCGCTCCTGCTGTCGGTCTTTTCCTGGCTAAAGTGCCACGAGGAAGGGATAAATAATTAAATTCCATTAGGAAAGTCATCTGTCAATTGGAGTGAGTGAGTGCCACTGCCCCTAAATGACCAGGACAGAGGAAAGGCATGAGAAAGAAGCAGAGGGGGCTGGAGATGGAAAAGCAGGTAGGGATTATCCATGCAGTGTGTGTGTGTTCATATGTCCACATGACAGACACAAGCTGTCAATGCTACCATGAGAAACATGGGAGAAGCTCTTGAAACGACACAGTTACATAAACGTGGACATAAAAACAAGCCCATGGGGAAGAAGGAACAAGACTGCGGAAAAAATGTGTGTCTCCTGTTATTTTCTTAATTTTAACAGAATGTGACATCACGGGGCAGAGGGCATGTGACAAGAAAAGGCAGAAAGCAGAGAGGACAGAAGGAGGACAAAATTGGAACCAAAACAAAAAGCCCAGTGGGAGGGCAAGGGAGAGTAAGAATGAGACAAACAAAAAGTGTGAAAATGAAGACACTAAAAATAGGCTGAGATGGCAAAGGTGTAAAGACTGAGAGGACACTCCTGACCTCAGACATCTGCGCTACAAAACGCTGGATGAGTTTATCACACCACCTCTCCTTCACAGCTATCCATTCATCGAAACCGCCATGATTCGACCCTTTCCACTCCACGTGGCCACTGCACCTTTGCAATCACGTTAAGCCCCTGATTGCAGATGTCTCTCATCATGGAACCAGGCCTGGTGCTGGCCAGACTCTGCCAAGCAAAGAGGTAGACGCAGACAGATGCAGCCTAAAGTTGGCATTTCTCACAAGAGTGAAAAAGACTAAACCTCATCCTGGGATGAAGCCGGCCCCAATCACCGACGGCGACTGTGACACAGCAAACACTGCGAGGCGTGCACGCATGCTTTTTCACATATACAGTATTCACACCTTTGGGAATGTCTGGAAATCCCCCGTAGATGCACAAAATAACTGTGTATAGCCAAACATCATAGACAAGCACAGATTCACGCAGCCAGATATACTGTAGCTGAATATGCAGAGAGGATAACACACTTTGCTTAACCGTAATTGCAGCTCTGGGGGAACACCTACTCGACTTCCATACAACTGTTAGAGGAAAGAAAGGGGAGAGGGTGTCATGGAGGGTGAAAAGGAAGCGTTGAAAAACTGCAAGCGATGACGAAAGGTGCATGGTTGTGGTGTTTGCAAGTATGAGTGATGTTAGTTTGTCACTAGAAAGCCTAAAAACAGCCATAGGGAGAGAGGGAAGAGCGGATTCCACCAGTGGCAGAAATTGACTGAAAATGGTCAGAGGCTGGTGACACACAAATGCTGCCTGATAAATTAGCATTTCTTGGAAACAAGTGGGTAAAATGTTCATTCATGCCGGGAGTCCAAGGAAGATGTTGCGATTTACCTCAGTCTCATTTCCTCCTCTTTTATGGTTCCCAAGGCAAATGTACATTATGCTGAGTCTGACATGAAATAGCCGTGATGGTGTTAGACATCTGAGGACTGCAGGTTGACTTTAAAGAAGAGAAGACGCTCCTTTTTTGGAGGAGTACTGCTCATTTTATTTCCCCAGTGCCATCTTTCCTGTCTTGAGTGGATGTGAGTGCCAAAGCAGTCTCTTCGTGATCAATGGGCAGCTTCTAAAATCCTCCAAAAGTAACTGAATAACAAAGTTCACTAATGCCTAAAGTGCACTAATGGACTGCAGAAATATCCCTTTCTCACACACTCTCTTAGAGTTTCTATTTGATTAATCTGAACAACAATTCAATTTTTGCCTTTCAAGTCTGATTTCTTGCAAGTTTATAAGCTAAAATGAATCCTTTCATTTTAGAGCACTCTGTTTCTTGTTGCCTGGTATTTCAAAGTTTCTGTCTGTGCGTATGTATGTGTGAAGAAAAGAAGACAAGGCCAGTGGTGAGCTGGCACATCATCTGCTCACGCAACAGAGCAGAACTTCATTCATGTGAACATGTAGGCCTACACATAGAGGTCCCTGGATGCTACATGAACCACATAAAGACGAGTTGCAAAGCTTTTTATTAAGCAAAATATTTAAGCTTTTTTTAAGCCAAAAGGCCACTTGGAAACGGATTCATAAAAATCGCTGTCTTTAGGGTAATTGTCTTGATTCATCAAACCTCGGGGCCCATTATTCCTGACCACTCTCAGTCAGTTGGGTCCAATGTTAACTCAGACTAATGGTGTGTGGTTGCACAGATTGGACAGTAAATCACAGCACTTTCCAAATGTCTCCTGAGCTCATGGCGATGATAACAATCTCTGCTCAAATGCTAATAATGTCTGATGACAGTCAGTTAAGCTTTTGTATAAAAACAATCTCAAATATCAAGTGAATGCATTTTCCAAAGATGCAACCACATTAAATAAATAGAAAAAATAAATGTGATTTAGAAAAGTAAAACATTTGAAACACTGAGTCAATGTCAGATTAATCAGTCATTACAAAATTACACAATATTGATTTATGCTGATGCTCCTTTGTTTAGGAACTAAAGTGGTTTTCTCCTTTTTGTACTCACAGCTCAATTTAGTGACAGAAACATTTCCATCGAAGTCATGAACTTTGTTCCCCTATAAGTTTCACTTAAAAATTTTTCTTACATGTGTAAATATTGAACATGCAAAAACTATTCATCTACTGTATACTTCTGAGCTTGTTATAATACTAAATGATCTCTAGCGGCATGATGTTACCACGGTAACAGTAATAGCTAACCAAATGCAGAAAAAATGACTGTAATGATGTTTTTTCTTGTTAGTGTTTTAGTTATTACTTATCAATGTGTAAAAATGTCATGCTATCATGGCTTTTTATTTTCATAAGTACTGTATATTTCATTAATATTGTGTATAAAATGTATTTAATATATATGGTGTTATGGCCCTCTAGTTGCATTAATACTGCATGTATTGTAACATTCACCATGTTTATTTTTCATTCACCAATGGTTATTTAAATCCATTTTTCCTACCAGCCCAGATTCCCCTCTGTCGTCCTGAAGGTTGTTTCGGAAGATTGTAAGTTTGCATAAAGTTATTCATGATCACCTGTTATGACTTGCTGGATTTGTAGCTGCCATACTCCTATCATGAGCAGATCATAATAACTTAGCCTGAGTAAGGGCTATCATTGGAGACACAAGATGGAATACCGCATAGTGGCACAGTATCATATAATAATGTAAAGAGGAAAAACCCTGTGCTGCATAGTTGTTCAGAATGGTCGAGTCTAGGTTTCCCAAAAACTGTTTAACATCAAGCCTCCAATGACATCAAGTCTCCAAAAGATAAAACATTCATATTTTTTATGGGATTGCCAACAATTTACAATTGAACCCGAACATATTAACAACGCTGTAACACTGTCTAACTCGTGATGGACAGGACAAAGGCTGCCCACATTACCCAAAGTGAAACTTGACTTCTGACAGTTTGGTTGGAGATCCTGGTGTGTTATGCTGGAGGTGGGTAAGATGCAGCTTTAAGATGTTAGCCCTAAGCAGAGATCAGAAGCAGTCTGCAGAGATCTGGCAACCTCGCTTCTATTCAACTCCATGCCCTCAGTTTTCTTTCAATTTCAAGTTTCTGCTGTAGTCCTCAGGCCCAACCACCACTGACACTCAGTTCAGACAATTTATAGGCTTTACACAGATGCTTTATATAAAAACTCTTTATAAAAATGTTTCTACATATGCACAAGTACAGTGCAACATTTGTAAACAGACTTGAATGAGTAAAATCAGTGATATTATGAATTAGGTTAAACGTGAAAAACCCTGAAAAACACACGTAGATTCTATTCTGCACACATCTGACCTGAGCTAATGTAGATGTGTAAGAACAAACAGTCCTTTTAAGAGCTGGAATTATTTATTCCACACTGCTTTCAGATAAAATGTCATAACTTTTTCACTGACACGGAGGCAGCAGGGTCTGAATGCTACTTGCAGGGTAATCTTGTGCTTTTATGCAAATTGCACAGCAGAGCTGAAATACCAGACATGACACACCAATAACTGCCTGAACAAGCTCTTGAGAATTGTACACTTTTGCCAAGGTTTAAGACATTATCAGGACAGAGAGAGGCCTTATTTCTCCCACAGAGGAAAGCGAAGAGTGAACGAACGATCATTCTCGGGAAAGTGTCTCAGTGTTTGACTTGTATTTGTTGCAGTATCTCTGCCTATCTGAAGAATCTCCCGGTTCTCTGAACCAAATTTAATTTAGCATTTCAGATTTTTGATCCCAATGGGAAATGTTTGACATTTCAATCAAATACATCTTTTGTAATTTGTTGCATAGTTAACAGTATTTATATCTTTGTGATCATTTCCTATAATAAAGTTCTATCTTATAAAATTCTATTCTGTTTAGATAGTAATAAAAAGGTCTGAAGTGTACTCATGCCACAGAAATAAACAGCAAAATCTATAAATGAACAAGTGACTAATGACATCTTACGTAAGTGACAATATTTTTTATTCCTGAGAGAAATTTATTTGCATTTTGCAGGACATTTATTGGATTTCTTTTCATTGTTTTCCACAGCAAACATTTGGAATTAGGAAAACATGAAAAATCATGTGTTACTAATAACATTAACAATGGCTCTGTTCTATTCAAAAACATGTTATGAGCCAACATGCACCATAACAGAACCCTGAAACTGGAATTTAGTCATCATTCATTTTTTCATCATTATTTACACCTGTCCCTTTTCCTGCTGTGAGATGTCAGAATGACTGAAATGGCCTATTAGCCGAAGGAAGTAAGTGACAATTAGAGACTTGGGAAATTAAAAAAAGGAAACATGAGTGATAAAATCAACATTTGGGAGTTTTAATAGCAAATTATTCGCTGTAAAAGAATTTAGAAAATGAGGCAACATACTACTTGTGCCCGATGATTTAATTTAACTTTGATTATTAGTATCTTAGTGCATGTAAGATAATGAAAATCAAAGTCACAACAGCAGCAGGAATGAAATTGTTTCGTTTTTGGACGGTACGTTTTACTTTCTACACATTCGTTATCTGTAACTGCTTATCTTGTATATGGTTGGGGTGCTCAGAGGTGTCAATGTGGCTCGGCTGACCAAGCACAGCACAAAACTTCTAACCTTGTTCCTTTCTCCTAAAACCATAACGGTTCTTCTGTTAAAAGCTGATTTCTGTCACCAATTAACGCAAACTCACTAAAGAGGATATGACAGTATATGTACTGTAATCTGTGATGATTATAGATTAATTGCACTATACTGTTTTTTTCTAGTTTCATGCTGATCAAAATTGGTTTGAGCTGTTCCCAAACAGACTAGAGGAGACAGCAGAGATGAAGAGCAGGTAGAATAAGAAACAGCCAAACCAGGAGAGCAGAGAGGAACGATGTGAGACTGTAGCAGTGTGAAAAGGGGACAAGATAAAAGGGTAAAAAAAAAAAAAGCATGAGTGTTTTTAGAGGGAGAGAAATGCAGGGGAGTGTTAAAGTACAACAAGAGAGAGGTGAATGGGTGAGAAGCTGAACGCTGTGTAACAAGGGAGGACAGCAGTCAGAGACAAACGTGAAAGGATGAAAGGATGTGAAACTCAACGACAAAATTGAATTGAGGCCCAGTGGAGGAGAAGGGAGACAGATCTAATCTGATAATGACAAAGAAGCAGTAGGGGAGAGAAAGAAATAAAGAAAGTAAAAGAATAACACACTAATGGTAGTAAACAAAAAGTACTGGGAGATAAAAATCGTGAGGGGAGAGAGAAAGAGAAAGAGAGACGGAGAAGTTCAGGGAAGGAAAATCGAGAGAAAGCTGGTATAAATGCCAGCTAAAGCCGATAACATCATTCGGAGCTGTAGCTACCAACCGTCTTTGCAAATGTATAAATATATGTGTGTGCATGCAATATCCTGTTACATGCAGGAAAAAATGCTCCAGCAGAGTGTGTCATAATCAGACAATAAGATCTTTATTGAACAATGCCTTTCATTTTACACGGCATTACTTCGCATTGTGGATGGGAGTGTGTGTGCGCGTGTGTGTGTGAGCCATGCAGCAATAATAACCAGAAACAAACTGGCACTTCTTACGCTGATCTTGTACATAAACACACAGACGTGGAACCAGCAAGATGTAATTATCATTCAAATCTAAGGTTACATGAAAGCAGTTTTCACGTGCATGTGCAAAACTCTTAAGATGCTGAACACTATCACGGCATTCAGCATGTACGTTTTTTTTTACACTTCTGCACAGACTGAGGCTGTTTACCGCTGCTCTCCGCCTTAGTGCTATTAGGCCAAGCCAAACATAAATCAAGCTCCATAAAATCAATAATTATAAATTAAGAAGTGATCACATTACTATTTTTATATGAAAGACATCTATCATAGTGACAAACCTATATAAAGCTCGTGGTTTGTGTGATTATATGAATAAAACAAACGGCTCTGAAATGTTCACTACCTGCTCAGCACCAAACAAACAGCAGACAGACACAGTTAGCGACTGGCTGGGGAACACCGTGGAGCATTTAGCAGCTAAACAGCCAGACGTTTCCCTCGCGAGCTGTCGGAGAGCGACAACAGCAGTAACAGGAGAGCGAAAATTGTACTTAGTTTTACTCTGTGGCCAGAAACAACGTCTTCAAATGATGGAATTAGTCAGTAGATGTTTAAATCAAAGACTGTCTGGCCACATTGGTGAATGAGAGCACGATTTGAAAGCATCTCTCCATATGATGGAAGGCAATTTCTAAAATGATCCAGGCTCAGTGAACAGCAGAACATTTTTATCCTTCTGTCCAATCAAAGTAAACTTTGGAGCATCTTACTTGTTGTAATTAAAAAAAAAATCTAAAGAGCTGGATCTCATGGACACAGCACTGCTTTTTCTAAACCTCGGAAAATATTTCACAGAAGTAAACCTGCTATCAGAGATGAGTTGGTCCACAGGGATTTGCCACCCCAACCCTAACGGGGAAATGAGACCTGTGAGAGAATCCTATGGGCACAGATAACTCTATCTGTGCCAATGTACTGTAAAATGAAGAATCCGCAGGTCAAAAAGAATGAGGAAATACATTTTGAAATCCATTCCAACAAAATCTGAAACTACCACAAAGTGACTGTAGAAGTCTAAATAAATCTGATTACACCATTCAGAACGTGGGTATTTGTTTGTCTTTATTCATGTGGTAGAGAGGGGAGGAAGGGTGCAGTACTAGAATGTATGATTTTCTTTAGCACCTAGGTTTTACAAATTTAATTATTTGTATTTGTATTTTTGAAAATGTTTTTGATTACCTCTTGTTGTGTGTACCCGCCTGAGGACTGCAGATGGAAATTAGCTCTTAGCTAAATCTGGTACAATTCACCTCGTCTTACTGAAAATGATTAATGTTCTTGTACATGACCCCTGATAAATTAAGCTAATAGTAATAATAATAATAATTAATAGCAGGCTACATTACGTTGACAGGATTTCTTTCCTTTTTTATGTATTAATAAATAAGGAACTGGTGCCTTTTTATGGACCCATATTATCTGATCACTATATTTCAGTTCTTTATAAGTACAATATTCTAGCAGAAAATAGATGTCATAATCAAAACAATTCAAATAAGACTAAGACTAAAACCAGAGTTATAATTTAAAGAGATTGCATTAAAAGATGCTTGTAGAGTTCAACCATTCTCACTTAAGTTATTATCAAAGTTAAATCCCAGCATCACCTCCCCCAACCTGCTGTGACTCCCACCTATACCTTCACTTTCCCAGAATGTAATTTATTCATAAAGAAATTATGAAGACCAATTCATATCAGTCTCTTTTTCTTTTGTTCTCTCTCCCTCTGTCGGTCTTACAGTAGCTACTCTCAATCTCGTCTTGCCGTGTTAGAATTAGCATGCCTGTCACGTGCGGTGGCCACAGTGTATGTGGGTGGAGAACTGACTCTGTATGTGAAAGTGACATCAAACGAGCAGAAGTGAGGGTTCTTTTATCAATGAATGCTTCACCGTATATGCCCACATGCATGTGCACCACATGTGCATACACTGAGTCGGCTCTCTTTCACTGTGAATCTTAATACACAGCGGCCGCCAATTACAGACTGATTACCAGTCCTGATGACAGTGAATAAGCAACACCCATCTACTTATCGATCCAAAGATAGGAAGCCTGAACCTTAGAGCTGAATGCAGCTGAATCTCCATCACAGACGCAATGGAACTTCGATAGACATTTCCAAGCTGCGATGTAATGAAAAAAAGTCACAGCATTAAACTAATATGTGATTAGGTGGATGAGTGCAGCTCCATGATTTAGCTGGTGGGTGTAATAGCTGGTGTAGGGGCACTGATTGGGTCGGGTTCCTGCAAGACTCCCATAAATAGTCAATGCACATTGATTGCAAATAGCTTCAGTTGGAAACCCCGGCTAAATGACCATGGTACTGTTATATTAGTGAAATGACAAACAGCAAAACAGATATCACGAAGCGTGAAAGCATTTCTGATTGATTGTTTCAGCCTTTTCACGGGTTGAGGCAATATGTGTTTGTGTATGTGAGCGAGCACGCGTGTGCATGGGTGTTCTCCACCCGAATACTAGACTTCTAATGGTTGACTGTGTATATAACATTTGGTGTGTATCTAGATGATGCAAAGCCACGCAGACTGTTTTGTCGATCCCACTAAGACTCTCATTAATGTCATTAATTGGCCGGAGCTGACACACACCTGGGTCCCCGGGTCTCTCTCTGGAGCCTGGGGGACAACAATAACCTAATGTGTACCCTACGCACAGAGCTCAGATATGCCTCTGTTTAGATTTGAAGAAAACCACTCTGAAACAAAAGACATTAAAAGGAATAATTGCTATTTTGGGAGGCGCACTGTCTTGCCAAGAGTTAGACGAGAAGATCGATACCACTCTTAGGTCCTTCACTAAATATGAAGCCACAGCCAGCTGGTTGGTTTAGTTTTGCATAATGACTGAGAAGAAGAGGAAGAGCTTGTTTGGCTCTGTCAACAAAATTTGACAACCAACACCTCTAAAACTTCCCGTTTTCTTCTTCTTTTGACACAAATTATAATATTCTATATCTATACTCATGGCCACTCAATTAGGTACGATCTATCAATCTAATGCTAATCAATCTTAGAAATCTAATGATTTATCAATCTAATCCAGTATAGCAGATCTCTATGGATTGTATTTTTCCATAGTTATAATATCTCAGTTTTTATGTGTCAGAAAGGTGATAATTCTACTATTTGTTTATTACTGACGTTGTAGTGGATGGTGGAGTATAACTGGAGTCCATCATATTAAGAAGTGGCCCTAATCTTTTGGACTCCTCATTCATTTTAAATAGGGTGATTAATATATTTATTGAATATATATCGTAAGCTGCATATACTTAATGAAGGCAAAGTGTTTGTCTTGTTACCTTTATACACAATGCTACAGCATTTGTTTCCCCACATTTGGCAAACAATTTGTATGAGTGGGGTTGCACACATCATACTGGCACCTTACCTGAACTTCTCGTGCGTGGTACGCTATGATGAGGCCCAGCAGTATGACTGTTGACAGGCTGATCAGACACTTCAGGGCCAGAGAATACATGGAGCTCTGCAGAGACAAAATTGACATATGCACTGTCAAAAACATCCAGCACAAATATAAAACACATTTCAGACTGACTTTAGCTTGATGGTTTAACAGTCAGGAAAGATTTAGGCAAGATGCAATCATCTCCAATCTTAAAAAATGTCTTTATTGTCTGGATTTGAAGTGAAGTTTAACCTCCCAGATGTCCCACGATGTCCTCTGTCACTCCTTTGTTAAAATGGCAAGTGCACTGAAGCTGCACTGCCTCAGCACAGACAACGAGAAGTAACATTTACAAAACAGACTTTCAAAGGTTGAACAGAAGTAGAATGGTAGTATTCCACCCGTCAATATTCCTCTGCAGTCGAGCTTTAAATTCTCTGCTTGTCTGGTTTCATAGGGCTTATAATCAATGCACTGGGGAACTTCCGATCAATACAACTCATAGCACTTCAGTGGCTTCTTTAACCCCATCACCTCACACAATCGGAGCACAGCAAAGCTGGTTTGAGTTCATGCGAATCTGTATGCACACATACAATAATACATACGCACATTTCCACCTTGGAACGTTCACAGAAGAAAAAACACCTGTACACACCACATCTACATTGAGAAATGCAGATGAAAGAAGTCAAACGGTGTAAACGGTCATTTCTGTTAGCTTACAAATGATATAAAAGAGACTCAACAGACTCAGATAATAAGAAAGATTCCTGTGATTGCATAACATGCAGAGTGCTTAAACTTCATCACAGCCATGAGATGTATTTTGTTTGGCTGACAGATGTCCATTAAAATTCAACATCAGTACATCTCATTCGTAGCTCTAGACAACATTTTAATCACCATTTCAAATCAGTACACTGGGTATTTTAAACTGCAGGTAACCATAGCAACAACACTGATACCTCACACTGACGGCTAACTCTCACTGGAAAAACTTGTCTAACCGTCAGTTAAACTAATTATAACCAACCAGTAATTGTTTAAATGTGGCTTGTGTTTTTCTATGGGATGTTGTATGCTGAACCCAGGGGCATCCCTAAATACCAAATCTCTCTATTTATATATATCTATATAGATATAATAAAATAAATGTACGAAAGCTTTTGATATTCTTTGCTTTCATCTCATCCATTATTGCTATCCATCAGGAAAGATTGTTTACCAGTCTGTCTGTCCATCCACCGCTTTGATCTACACCAAGAAACCTCGACAACTACTCGAGGGGCTGTCATGAGAATTTCTACAAATACTAATGTTCCACAGAAGATGAACTGACTTTGGTCCTCCGTCATTACTGCGAGGTTTGTGTCTCAGGCTCACACAGTTGAATTATGGATTGACATGGCACTTGATACGTATATTCATGTTTTCCACAGGATGATTCCTACTGATTTATTGACCCATGTGACTTTTTCTGTAGCCCCACCATGAACTTGACATTTTTCAGTTTAATTGAAACATCGCAACAACTACAGTATTGGTTGGATTGCTGTGAAAATGGATACAGATATTTGTGGCTCTCGAGTATAAATTGCAAAAGCTTTTATCTCCTGACCTTTGAAATCAGCCTTTCTGTTGGTTTATGACCATCAGGCTCAGATGGTAAACATTAGACCTGCTAAATGTCGACATACAAACATTATTGCGAGCTTGTTTGCATGCAGATGTGACAGTCATTCTAATCAAAGCATTACTGGTTTTAAATTCAGTACAATGTAATAATAATAATAGTGTAATAATAATGTAAATGAAGATGTAAATGAAGATGTAAAAATTATAACTTGGTTTTGACAGATTATAATTATTTACTATATTCTTAACTAAAGAATTCCTTGAGAACTATTACTTACAGCAGGATGGGGTCTAAAACAATCCTGTGCAACAGCATGGCTCAATGTTTTTAATCATTTCTGAACCGAGCTTTATAGCACATAGGAATAAGATATATTAGGCTCTGGTGACAGAATCAATCAGATCAATCCTTTGTTTGTTTTGTTCTTTGGAATTGGAAAGAGTAAGAAACATATAGAATCCAACCCCACTAATTCTTTGCATTTTGAGTGAAGAAGATAATAAATTAGGAGTGTGTCAGGTAAAAGGTTTACTGTATATGTCTTTATCTATAAACAAGCAGAGGCATAACTAAGGGTTAGACTGATATTGGCTTGCTGACCTTCAGGAATTGGATTTTGTGTTGGTGTAGTTCCTTGGGGTTCATGAGTGACAAATAGTGAGTGACACATTCGTTGTTAGTTTAATTTTTAGCTGAGGGTTTAAATGTCTATACAGATATAAAATGTTTAAGGTTTGTGTAATGCAAATACATAATGTCAGTTTTCAGCAGTCAATCTAAACATTTAGTTTGATTGCCCAAGTGTTAGAATTAGAAATAAGCTGTATTTAATGGTTTGGTTTCCGAAGGCCAACGTGACTAATCTGATTCGTGTTCACCACCTCAAGGACAGTATTTTGAATGGCAGACTATAATACACACATAGAAAACAACCTCAAAGTGCATTTTTGTTCCTCCGGATCAACGGGGCCGTTTGATTAACACAACAACCTCCTGTCCTCTTCAGATGAAGAGTTGAACCAACCTCAAGTCTGCAACATCTCAGATCAGATATTTCAGATGTTAAGTTGGATGTTAAGCATTGATCGCGGAACACTCTCTTACCCTGAGAGTGCACTCCGAGCGTAGACACGTATTACTCAGCCGTTCCTTCGTGATGTTATTAAGCAGAATCTACATTGCATTTCATGAATACATTGAGTCAGCCTTCTGGAAAATAGTGTGCGTTAGTGTGTTATTATGTCTATAGGGTCTCTAGATGCTTCACATGCTTAATGATATTAAATAAACATCACGCAAACAGAAGCATTTATACAGTTAACGCTCAGACACCCTCCTCTGGTGATTATTCTTTAATAAAAGTCTGCGCGCGCTGAATGAGAATGGCTGCCCTTTCATCCACTTTTGTAACACGCGCAAAAACATACAGACACATTAAGTGAGTGTTGGTCATTTGTTGCTGCTGTCCGTGTGGTTATGGACCACTGCACAATGCTCGGAAAACACCATCAAGCTCTGGCTTTCCCCCGATTCCTCCGTTCAGGTTTTCCAAAGCTCTGTTTTTGAGGTCTGTGTTTTTGCCTGTTCTGTTTTGCCTTCTTGGTCCGTCTGTCCTCTGCCAGCATCTCATTTGTACTCACTGGAGCAAACTAGGTGCAAAGCAAGCCAACATTGATGTGCTAATGAGAAAAATGCAGACTTGGGTTTCGGCAGAGTGTCTGTTTAAACAGACAGTCACACTGTTGAGCTAAAATGTGATTTGATTGGAGTTTCGTTCGTCTCTCTCTCGCTCTCTTTCACACACACACACACACAGTGTGTTTACCTCCAGCTGTCTGTTTTTTTTCTTTCAGTTCTGCCCATCACACTGTCAAAAGCTTTTTGTTTCTGCCTTTTTCCACTTCACTTACTCTGCCGGTACAGTGAATGTCTCGGCTGTAACAGAGGTGTTTTGATCTATGTGATTGCTTTCTTTTCATTTTGCCTTTTCTACGCATTGGCTACTGGGGTTTTTTTGATGCTGATTGGCTGCAAGACGTCTACTATTTTCCAGCAATGGATACATCAGACGCAGATGTTTGTAGTTTTAAATTAATGCTACACTATTAAACTCATAATAGTAATGACCGCAACACTAACACACTTGAACATGGGTGAGTTATTGTTTCAGAGTCAACAATGAGAAAAGGTTAACTTGTATGTCTTACTACGCTAAATAGGAATAATAAAAAATTGTATAACGCCACATATACTGGACCAGCTTCTATTCAAAAGCATCCACTTGAATTTTCAAGCACACAGTCACTCAGGGCACTTACAATAAAGTGCATACAGTCCACACAGACATTCATGGGCATGGGGCAGATGACAAAACATACCGTGCAACACACGGATGCTCGTGGCAATGTGTATTCAGCAAGCAGCGTGACTTGGGTTTTAGTGAATTAGCTTTGAAAGTGTCACATTTGTGCAGTAAGTTATTGTTTTACATTTTGGGGGAATTTGCCAGTGGATTGACTTAACATTGATGCAGTACTACTCTCATAACCTTGCATTGAGTGTGAAGCTAGAGCCAGCAGCTCAGTGAGCCTGGTTTTGTTTTGGACATTCAAATTACCAAACATACAGTAACAGGAAAGAAGACGAATTCTGAATGAGTCAAGCTCTGCTAGCCCACATCGATACAACAATGTGGTAAATGTCCAAATTGGGGCACATGCTGTCAGATCCCATTTGCCATATGCTCTATATGTTTAGATGCATGTGCATGGGTGGCTAAGTGTGTTTCTTTTACTGATTATTTCTGTCCAGCTGTGCATAGGTGTGAAAATGGGGTTGGATCAATGGCATGGTGAACATGCAGCAATAATGAGCTTTTCAGCTACTTTGGTTTAATCAGTGGGTGCACACACACAAGCACACACACACACAAACACAAAGGGTATTTTCTAGATGAGGGTTATCCCCAATTGTCCCCACCTCACCCTTGTTGACACCGAAGTGAGAGAAAGTAGATGTGAGATACCAACACATTACTCTTGTAGTGATAAGCACCTCACTATGTGTGTTGGTAATGAATATGAATATGTGTGTACGTGCGTGAGTGTGTAATAATGTGTTAGCCTTGGGGGTCTCTCCCTGTCTGAGCGATACCTTCTTACAATCAGTCTCCAGGGAAACAGGCAGCAGAGGAGCGATGTCACCTTACCACCAGGATAAACACACGCTCGGCTACATTACAGCCCTACACGTTACAAAAAATCCAGACAAAGGCATTTTAGACACATACATGCAAGCTAGTGAATACATTCCTAAGTACTAATGTGAGAGAAAGAGGAAAAGACACACTTCACAGAAGTGACGCCATTTACTCACAGACATGAATATTTGCGAAAAAGGTGGAAAAAAAAAATTGTAACACACCCTCGTGTATCATTACACACTGGCACACAGGTAGCCTAGCCTTGTTACTCTGAGCAAAATGAACAAATTTGTACCCGTTAGTAGCGAGACCTGTGGGATCTACTGTCCCTTAGAAGCCTGTGATCTACAGTCGAAGACGAAGGGAGTGCGGAGTGGAGGAGAAGGACGGCCGGAGATGGTGGAGGAGCAGTGGAGAGGGGAGCAGTGCAGAAGTGCTGAGATGGCTGATGGCTCCTTTAGAGAATATGGTGACACTTTGTGAGTTTAATTCCCTGATGATCCTCATATACTGTCTGAAAAGCTGTAGGCAGTCACTGTAAGTGGCCTAGCAGAGAAAGGCCTGGAAAGGTCTTCCAGTAAATGTCTGCGAGAAATGTCAGAGATAAGGGGGCGAGGGCACGGAGGGAGAAACGAAGGCAACGCAGTGGGAATGGGTCAGATGTTGTAAGCTTGCTGAGATGGCAATGACCCCCTTGGGGAAATGGAGATATACTGAAAACTTGCCAGGAAAAACGTAAACACTCTTTGTAAGTGAGAATAATGAAAGGAGGATTGGGAAAAAAAGGAGACTGGAGATGAGGACTGCTGCTAAACTGTGAAATCACTGATGCTTGTGGTGAGAAATATTAAGTGGGTATGCGGTCACATAAGATACCACAGTCCTCTGCCTTTCTCTCTCTCACACACACTCTCACACACACGTATGTCGAAGCAACAAGTGTGTGTATTGACAGTGTAACAGGTGAAGTTCACAACAGCTGCCCGTCCCCTCAGAATAGCCATGTTGCAATGCAGACCCGATATGACGCATTGAGCTGGGACCACAAGTAGCCATGAAGGCCTTTGTGGAATGATCTACTGATGTGAGCGTGATCCTCGGGGCCACGTGTTGGGGTCATGGGTATTCTCATACATGTCAGGCCAGGACTCCCGGATCAAATCAATAATAGAAATGTAAGAATCTTTTAAGACATTTGCACAGATATTGTTACTTTTTTTATGTGCTAGGATCCTGGGTCAGCGGGAGTGAGCTGCTTACACTAATCATACAAAAAGGGCACAGAACATGTAGAGTTAAAAATACAGTGTGTTGCTTTACAGTACAGTGACTCTCTAAACATGTCTAAAAATAAGTTATGATAGCAATTTGAATGCCTCAGTTTTCCGTCTGTATTGCATTTCTTTTGGTTGAAAAAAATTCTGCCTGCGAGAAAATTAAATTATTTCACATTCATGAATTATTTCATCATCCAATATTCTCTCTGCATAATCCATCTTGGCTCAACAACTGTGTTGGACATTTACAATACAGAATTTACTGTCACTGCCAGTGCTGAATATACTTACATGAGAATAGTTATTATGTGAAGCCACAACATCACCTTCTGATCCCAGATGTGGGATCACGGACCTGATCTTTGGCTTGAATTAGACTGGATCATAACTTCACACAGAGGCTAAAATACAATGAATGGAAAACCTCAGCTCTGGCTACAGTATGTGCTGACATGGTTTGAAATGTGTTTCCACACATGAATGTGCTTAATCACCATGTGAACAGTCACGGACACCATGTTCTCCTGTATTAACCTTCTCTTCTTCCCTGCTAACACACAAACACACACACACTCACACACACTCCAACCCACTCCGTTCAGTGCCATTCTTGTTCTTCATCTCTATTTTTGGGAGCAATAGAGCAGCTGGACCTGCTGGAAAAAAAAAGTGCAGGAGTATTTGGTAGACACACGCCAACAGTGCACAGTCAAAGACACAGACGTCTTTTGAAGCTACAGAAAGAATGTAAATACATACATTTTAATATACTGGATACCATAATGATCTGTGCCATCACACTTCTCCACTAGCTCTTACACCACCTCTCAAGAATGGCTGCACATCACGGCACAGCACACAGTGTAGCACCTCTGACAGGGAGCATCCATTTTCAATGTGCGGCTGCAAGGCATGTGCGTGCACGGGTGGACAGTGCATGTGTGGGTGAGAGATGATCAATAATCAATAGACGAAATCATTCAAGGCTTTCCTCTTAGACTGGTTTAAATCACTGTATGAAGCTCTCCACTTCTCTCTCTGCTGCCCTCCCATCCATCTCATCTTCCATCCTCTAATACATTCACACGATCTCTATCCATTTTTCACAACAACCAGCGGGCTTCTTTCCACCTCAATTATCTAAGTGAGGGCTTGAACTGTCTGATTGAACTCCAGTATCTGTTGGAGTCAAACCAAACCCACAACCATAAAAAAGGAAAAAAAAAAAAACATACAAGTTGGCACTCGGCATTTAAACGTGAATTTTGATCAGGCTTCGCTGAAGCATACTTCACTCTCTGGTTCACCTTCTCTTTAAAAATACACAACCCTGAAAGAAGATAATGAGGTCCACAGATATTTTACATACAATTATTCCTCAGCTCTGACTTCCTCTCCATAACTATATATCTTAGTGAAGATAGATTTATCAATACAGTGTGGGCACCGGCAAACACAGCTGTCCATCTGCTGAGGACTGTACTGGTAGTAGCTTAAGAACCTAAATCAGGGTTTTCATTATCGCTTTTCCTTTTTTCTCTCCTTCTACAGATTTTCATTTCTCGCCTAGCCGCTTCTCTCTTCCGATCACACTCCCCCTTCTTGACGCCCACTGGAAGAGCAGAGGAGCAAAGGGAGAGAGAAAGTGAGGGGGGTAGGGAAAGAAAGAAAGAAAGAAGGAATGAAAGAAGGAAAGACAGAAACCAGTAGGATACAGTCAGAGAAAGAGAGCGTTATGTGCTGGCCAAGCCTTTCAGGACGGAGAATAGACCAACAGAAAGCAAGAATGAAGAAAAAGAAATTCAAACTATGAATTTTCATTAATAAAAAAACACTGCTTCTGAAACAGGGAATTTTATAACAAAAACAATGGGACACTGGGGTAAGCCCCCGAAAATAAAAAAGCAAACCAAAAATCAATCAAACCAACAAAAAACAACAACAAAAACACAACAGACAAAACTGGCAGATGTGTCTAACAATGACAGTAACAGAAAGCGACCAAGTACCGACTGGAGAGCACAACGTACAAACAGAGAGTCCGAGAAACGGAGAGGAGGCAGACAACACCTAGCCGGCCTATTCTTAGAGGATACTTGTCAACCCTCAACTCAGGGAGCTCAACCTCTGTGAAATGTCAGCCCAAAGTAAGGATGGAGCCAGGACAGGAGCATCTCTGCACCGGGAAGGTGAGCACAACATGCTCCCAGGCTCACGGGGACCCAGGACACACACACACACATCCATGCACACACACAACCAAAATAAACAGACAATAGCAGCCAGGGGCCGATTTAGCTTATTACACTCCCCATTACACAGACAAATGAGATCCTGGCCTCCCACTGATAATCTGCCCCCCATGTCCTCTGCATCATTGCATTACATCACCCAGAAGCAGCAACTGTCAGGTCTGGTCATTACAGAACACAACCCTCCAACAACATGGACATGGTGTTGGTCAGATTGAGGGGGTGTAACAATCATGAATTTGGTCATTAACAGGAGAAAAACAGAATCGAATTATCTGCCTTGTCCACACAGCCACAGCCAAGGGTGGAGCTCCCTCTTGACCCGGGGTCAATGAGTTAACCTCTGTAGAATTTGGCTAATGACCTTTGCTGGAAGTCAACCCTTTTCTTTTACTCTCCTCTTACATTTCATGTTAGTAATTACTGCACTAAAGGCCAAAATGACCTAAAATGCTTCAAAAGAGCCAAAGTTGGATTCTAGCTGAGCACCAGTGCACAGAGCAGCACTTAACAAGGCTGGTTGTGGGACTGTGGAAGTTTTGGGCGTGTGTGCAGCTATATTAGAAGAGGCACTCTACCAATTTATCTTTGCACTTTCATAAATGTGGACAATTTGTGAAAGGACGAATTAATGCAGAATTGTTAAAATACTTCTCACTTGAACACTTGATCTAAAGCTCTAAACCACCTTCCCTGCCTGGTAAAAAAACACATTCTCAGTTTGTTGTTTAAAAAAATGTATGATCTCCAAACCCAAACCAGGATACCTCTGAAACCTTCAGGGTTTGATTTCCTTCACATACTTAGTTGTACTGACTATGGCGAGTAAAACGGTCCTTATGTGTCAAATCTGTGGACTGCCCCATAATGTATCACTGCTCCTCACCTTTGTGTACACGCCCCATGACAGCTCTGTCTCAATCACCATGACTACAATGCCAAACATTCCAAAGATGAGGGCATAGTCGCTGAGCCTCTTCCTCTTCTCGAAAAGCGCCCTGCGATGCCCCAGTTTATAGCCAATGTTTTGGTTCTTCCGTTTCGGGGCCTTCGAGGAGCTGCCCCTGGCCCCAGTGCCCACTGCCGCGCCCCCTCCCTGCCTGCTCCCCCTCCCCGGCTGTGCCCGCCTGCTCTCCACCAGTGCGTGGTTCTGGTGGTAAATGGACATCTGGTTGGATGTGGAGTCTGTGATGTCATACCCTCCTCTGGGGTATGGCGAGTCTTCTTTGGATGAAATCACAATCTCTGGGGGGCTTTGAATTGGGGGTTGATTCGTAGAGGAATGGGCCATCGACGAAGTAGGAGGGGCTTCTCGCTGCCGGTCATGCCCTCCAGTGGCCGTTGCCCCAGCAACAGCTAAAACACCACCCTCTTTGGTGTCGCTGCTGCTGTCTGATTCTATGAGGTTTCTGCGGGAGGCGCTGAGGCGGCTCAGGGGTTTCATGACCCCACCTGTGTACTTACAGGAGCTCATGGCGATCTCTGTGAAGGGGTTACTGTCCCTACGGTGAACTAGAGGACTGGCCTGTCTGTGTTTGCAGCCCCTCTCTCTCTCCCTGTCCCTATCACGCTCTCTGTCCCTCTCCCGCTCCATGGACGGCGAGTGGGAGGAGTAAAAGAGGGCGTTGTAGACCGGGGAGTCCCCGCTCAGGCTGTGCTGCGAGCCCAAGCAGGAGGAGAGAGGGGTGCTGGTGGGGTGCAGGGCATTGGGAATGGGTGGGGGCAGAGGCTGGGTTCCAGAGGAGGACAAGGGCAACTTGGGGAGCGATGCTGGAGGCAAGTTGGGCGTGGCAGACGACGGGGACGGAGTGCTGCCGTTGAGACGGTCCAGGCTCGATCCTCCCATGTGGTTGGAGTGGTTAGATCCTGGCTGGTTGCCAGCGCTGGACGAATGGGATATGATGCCCAGAGGAAAGAGGAAGCGCTGGTCCTCATCCTCGCTCCCTCCCAGCAGAGCCAAGCTCAGAGAGGGGGGAGGCTCCATGGTCACGGCTGTGGCCACGCACCTGTCTGCAGGCAAGCACAAAAAGACAGGAGAGAAGAACTGTAAAGAGAGACACAAAGGAAATACTGGAGATAATCCAAAACATTTTTCACGGCCGTAAAAATGAGGACAGGCGATAAAAGGTGTGGGGGAGCACTGTGATATGTGACCGCTAGTTACAACAAATGAGAGACAAGATTAAACTCCAAAAGCTGTGGATGTGTTACGAACAGTGAAACAAAGTGGTCGTAGTTGGAGAATATGCAATTCCTTGAGTCACATTTGAGTCAGCTGCCCAGTCAGCCTCTCTCTGCACCCTCTCGACGTTTCCCAGTGTCCTCTACTTCTGTCACATCTCACAACGCTCACAGCGGTCTATGCCATGAATGTCGGCAGTGTCACACTGTTGTTAGTCTGGGGGACAATGCAAATCATCTGGCTTTTCACTATGGAAATGAGAGCAGGCTCGGAGACTGAACCTAATGTTTCTGCAGGGAAGACCAGCACCGTGACGGTGTTGTATACACCTCAGCTAACCATAAGTTGGCTGCATGTGGTTGATCCAAAACAATAACCTACTTTCAGTATGATATAACCAGACACCTTCGCGGCCCCCTCCTCCTCCCTGTCTCTATCTGTACCTACCTCCTACCTCTTTTCTCTCAGTCCTTGTCCCCCAGGGTTAATTGTGTTGAATCACTGGCTGGATCAAAATAGATCAGCACACTTTTTCTTTTTCATGTTGTCACGGCCATCCCCTCATCTCCTCGCCTCCTCTCATTCAGATCCTCCACAGGTCCTCGCTCGTCGCTTCCCACAGATGTTGCCTCCGTCTTCGCTCGCTCGCTGCGATCAGTTGGTCTCTCTCATCGCTGATCTAATCGACGGATCCCATGTCGATCCCGTCACTGACAGTCGACACGAGGTGAGAAGGAGTAATCCATGGCCACTGGACCGAATCGCTCAACCTGTGGCTGGGCGTGAAAACCCGCAAAGCCGGACGTGAAGTGAGAGTCCTGAGACTGAGCGACTGGACGTGTGACTCCGCCGACTTCCATCCACGGATCTGTGTCTCTCACTCTCTCCCCGAACTTCTCTCCCTCCTTTCTCCGCCTCCTCTGTCACTGTTCATCCCCCATTGGACGGAACCAGAGAGGCGAAACAAGAGCTGAAAACAGGTGTAAGGATTTGTGAGAGGTGGCCGCCAAACGTCAGACAGATTATTTATCATACAGAGATTATTTACAGGAAAACCGAGGAGATCCATTTGACTTCCACCTGATGACGTCATAATGAGGATCGTGGGATCTACTTGTCCTGTTGGGGGGTTTCTGAAGCTGTGGACTCACTCACTGATTCCTTTTCACTTTTATTGGTCACTGCATTTATGAAACCAAAAATGTCTCTTGTTATTACGGAACTACGATTTGCCAAAACAAGAAAAAAAGCAGTTCCGCAACATACGGCGAGGAGGAGTGGAAAAGCCCTGCACACTTTTCTTTTTTGTTATTAAAATTAACTGATTCATAACCCCCCCCCCCCTTACTATAATTAGATGCCATATGCTAATATGTTTTCTTGCTTTTCTTATTAGTGTTTCCAGCTGAATTACGCATTGATGAAAACTAGAGACAATCTGAAGGATAATTTGCAGGACACGGAAGCAGCTTTAGTTTTATTATTATTATTATTATCATATTTTGGGATACACTGATTTAATTTAGGATATTCATTAATCACATCAATCAATTAATAACTCCAACTCTATCCAGCATAATCCCGCAAAATGAGACTATTGCACCTGCTTTGTGGGTGTAGTTTCTCTGTGCGTTATGTCCTTTTAATCGGATGAAGGCAGACGTGGAATTGTGGGAGAGCGGATTAGACTGCCTCCTTATTACAGGTCAGTCTATCTGGCGATTATGCAACCTGACAGACATCAATAAAACAAATCATATCCAGTGAGGGATGATTCCAAGTATTTAGACAACACCAACCATATGCCAACGCCTCACTCACATGGTTAATGTGGACAGAATAAAAATAGTTCTCAGAGTCTGTATCATAGCCCGATTTATATTGTGGTTTGTGTTATTCCCCTCATGTGTCTTTCTGATTTTTAAAGTGGATTATTATATCCGAGCACTCCTCACGAAAGGGACATAAACCCAGTAGCGCGTTGTTTCTCCCCAGGGTGGGAGTCGTGATGGGTTAGTGAGGGAGATTGGCTGATTCAACAAGCGGGAAAGTCTTCATCAAGGCCCGGGGAAAGGTCAAAAGTCATGTCACCACAGTCATTTGTTTATTTATTTATTTATTTGCTATAAAGGGACTAATAATGCAGACATGTGAGTTAAGGCAGTAAAAGGCAGTTTCACAACATTAAATGATTTTATTATATTTGGAGGATTAGAGGACATGAATCAGGGCTTGGTGTTTTTGTTAAGAGAAGAGTTATAGGCATGATAATTATGTCAAACATTAGGCTATGTGTTTGTGGTGAAACTCTGCAACCATGTGGATGTGTAAAGATGTGCATATTCAGTCCTTTCACCTGACAAATAATTCTCTTAACCTGAGAGAAAATAAACACGTGCTTGTTTTTCAGCTGAATTAAATTCAGTTGAACTGGGTTGATGTAAATCTACAAAACACATTACAGTAATGTTTATGATAATGATAATGTTCGAGTAAAGGCATATTTACATCTAAAATAATTACTTAATTAGTCAGTCAACACCATTGCAACAATTTTGAACATGCCCAGCAAGTTTTAGGTTCCAGTCCACAAGTCGATGCAAAAATATCTCTGAGTTTAGGCAGAGGTAGCCAGAAACCAGAACTTATCTTTGTAAAGTACTTTAGACATCAACAAGTAAAGGTTATCATCCAAATTATTCCAACTATTTGAGGTATATGACAAAAGTAGTAAATATAAAAAAGTTTGTAATTCTCTTATATACATAAGCAAACTACTAAATTGCCATGCAAATATACTCATGCACCAACATGTTATGTCCCAACAGTCCACCACACCATACAGTCTCTAACCTTTATGAATGTATCCAGCATTAGGTGACTCATTTAGAGAAATTATTACATTTCATTATAGGGTTGAAATACTGACCTGAGGCTGTGCTGCAAATGTATTTGTTAACTCTGCTTGAAAGCTGAATCCGAAAAGTGATGATTTTTCTTACTTCAAACTGCCACTTTTATCCAGTGACAGCAGAGTCATGAGGGGGTGTGGCTTTAACCACCAGCACCTTAATTTATGGTGGATGAAAACTATAAAAAAAATAAACCCGAACATTACAAGGTAAAAATAATGATTTGAGGTTAATCTACACAAAGAGACAATGTGGCAGCCTAAAATGAACAAATGCTTTTTGTGACAATTGATGAAAGTTTAATTTAAAGTCTGCACACATTAAATGTGTGCGGCCTCTTGTGTGGAGGGTTAATCCACCGGGTTTCTATCTACTTGAATAAAAACAAGCCACTAAAAATGATAATAGGTTAAATTTTAAGGCAGGAGTTTCTTCACAGCATCTGTTCTAAGTAGAGGAGAGTTTATCAGGTCAGAGAAAGACATACTGACAAACACAGTGCAATAAAACAAAGCATGCTAAATGGAAAAATGGCTGGTACAGGCCCGGGTGGCGTTAAGACTGACAGAAAACAGGAGAGGTGGCACGCCACAATGTATGTCTTTCATCATTGGACAGAGGTCAGGGGGAAGCAGACAAAGATGGAGAGCTTGTTTTGAGCAGTGAAAGCAGACGGGAACATGTAATTCCAATTATAGTATGTGAATGTCAAAGTGGTGCAAGGAAAATCACCCAAAGAGCACAAAGACCAGAGACAGAGAAGAAGAATGATGGGCCCTTTGAATGAAAAGGTTAGTCGTCACGCCTGCCCTGCAGCACACGTCACATGTATGGTGGGAGAAATAAGTGAACAAGAAACTGAATAATAGAATACAAAGAGGGAAAATAAAGTGGGCTGGTGGTTGCTATGCCAACGCTGTAGTATACAGATGAGCTCTCGCTCGACTTGATCCCTCTTTCTCCAGTCCACATAATCCATATAAAAACTTGACTACAGGAAATTATATTGGATAAATTCCATAACACTCCTAAGTGACACTGTGGACGGAGCGGAGAACAATAAGACACAGAGGAAATGTTAGGATTAAGGAGATGAGGATCACGAGAGAAAGCAAAGAGGAACTAATTATACTGTGAGTGAAAGGACAACAGACCTTCCCACCAAACACACCTGTCATCGTTTTTTCATCACCTCAGAGGACAATGCATCGACGTGCCCTAACCCTTAACCCAAACCCAACCTCACCCTAATATTAAAACATCCTAAATGTCATGTTATTTAAGTTATGGGATTTGCATTTTATCCTGAAAAGGAAGGTGACTCCAGACAAAGTGATTGTGTAAAGAGATTATGTTATGTTAAAGATTAGTGTTATGTCTTATATGTCTTATCCTGAAGCACATAAGGGGTGGAAGGCGGGTGAATCCTAATTTCCTTGTTTCTTTACTTTATGATTCTTTTCAAAACATAATAATTATAACAAAATAGAATTTACGTGAAGAATCATAAATATTTCTTCTTTTAGTCTGCATAAAGTGCATAAAATACACAAGCAAATTAAACAGTGGTAAATGTGTTGGATAATGTTTTGAAGAACATGATACACTCTGGCTCAACTACAGAGTTTCAGCGAGAAAAGATATGAAGAAGCGGATAGTGTTTTTCAGAACAGACACCTGTTGTTGACCAGATCTGTGATAAATGTCACAGAACTGATGAGTAAGTGCATTGCACAGCTGCACGGCTCTTTTTACTCGGCCTGTGGGTCGGCCCCACTGCATCAGACGCGTTCTAATCGTTGCCCTGTGCTGACTCCATTGTATCCTAATGGCTTCAGATTGCATTAGCCGCCTGGAAGCTGTGCGGGCTAACCCACAGCCTCAAACAGACCTCAGCATACAGATGGATTTCCTCACAG
Organism: Channa striata; assembly: GCA_033026295.1. Lineage (NCBI taxonomy): Eukaryota > Metazoa > Chordata > Actinopteri > Anabantiformes > Channidae > Channa > Channa striata. Next base: position 17,024,335 of record CM065175.1, on the reverse strand, counting down.
CAAATAGCATTCTGATCAGACTGCCTGAGAGAGACTAATCAAATACCGGGAACGGGAAACTACAGGGGGTAAAAGATGGAGTGTGTGTGTGTGTGTGTGTGTCCTCTCACGAATTTAAGTGGTGAGCAAGCAGTGCAGAACATCTTCATATCTAAACAGCTGAAAGGAATGACACAGATGCAGATAAACCCACAAACACATCAGGCGCAGCTTTATTGGACTCTGTGTCTGTCAGAAATCATCTATCTTGGCTCCTTGTCAAGTTTATTACATGCCATGTGAAGATATTACAACAAGCATCATCACCCATGACTGGAGAGCCAATCACTTAATTGTGTTCCTTATAAGTGTGTGCAGCTGCCATGGTACTAATATTTGGAAATGTCTGAAGTGTCCGTCGGTTAACCGCGATTTTACAGCGTCAGCATGAAAGCAAAGTGTATTTGGCAGTGATGTGTTTGTGTCAGCTGTACTGACTAAAGAACACTAGTCAGCAAACTAGTGGCATTGCAGGATTTAAACTCGTACACACTTTTCCTGACACATTGTTTAGTTTTTTTCCTTCATGGATTTATGTTTTACTGAAGGATTATTATGACGTGGACTCTTTTATTCTCAACTCCTCTGGCACTGAGTTTGATCAGCTGCTGTTTTCGTTCGTGCCAAGTAGCTCCAGTCAGTTTGCAATAATCGTGGTCACCTCTCCAAGCGGACCAGGTGATTAACCTGGCTTCTGCAGCTGCCGGCCCAGGGATGGTGATGTTATTTTCTGAGCTGCCAATCATTACTTGGATGATGACTATGGCGACTGCTCCTTTGCCTTCAGCATATCTTTGGATACTGTTGGATTCTCTTTACTGTATGTTTAATTTATGTGTGCAAGAGTATTTTGATTCCAACACAACTTAGAGTTTCTCTGTGACAAAGACAGAAGGAAGGGTCATTTAATTCCACTTCGTTGTTATTGTAAATATATGAATTATTTTGCCTCAGCCAATCAGCAATTAACATGTACATGGACTTACAACGAATTGTGCAGGTGCAAAAAATTCATCCATGTTTGGTACCTCTTTTTGTCACTAATGCATTTTGGTTATTATTACACATTATTATTTAATTTTCACTGTCTGCTGACTAAAGGACACAGTTCTGCTGTTTCAACACTCTTTTCCTGTTACTTTAACTTTCAGGTCAAGTCCTTTTTTGTTATTTTTTGGCCTTATTATAGTTTTGACAGATAAAAGGGAGCAATTCAGACACGTGTCATCCTGCTACCCATGGTACCCTCATCATGGCCTCTTCCAAAACTCTAGAAAACTGCTGATGTTTGGATCCTTTGCATCCTTTCATCCATTGATACTAGTGACAGTGATAATCGTTGTAAGACACATCCATCACACATTTATCTTCATTCTGTGTCATATTTAGGCCACTTTTAATTCATAGGCAGCAGTGAGACAAGGGCTCCAACCTTTTGAAAAAGAATGCTTTGCTCTACACTTGATTGAAGACACACTTGACTAAATATGCAAGCAAGTGTGTGCAGCTGTCCTGATACAAATATTTAGAGGTGTAAAAAGAGTTCAGTTACAAGAGTCAGCATGATAGTAACGCTATGCGGGGCTGGTATTTGCATGTGTGTCTGAGTTGGCTCTGGTCTTCCTGAGTCAGCTGTCTCTATCTCTCAACTTTAAGTGACACTGTCAGATTCTTGACAGACTTTCTGTGACATGTAATTGCTGCAAAAAGTAGAAGTCAGTTTTAGTATATACAGGTCGCTTGGCAGCAGAGAAGTGACCCAATTCGCAGGACACTGTACCTCCATCGCTGTGTGGTAATGCCCATCGTATTGTCCAGGGTAGAGCTTCCAGTGATTTTATAATTCAATCGACCTGGGACTTCTTGTTCATCTTGACTTGAAAATTGAATTTGACTGTAAACTTTAGCTGTCATTTAACAAGTCATTTGACCTTGAACTGAGACTGTTTGGTAATTTATTTTCAGCCTTTTATTTTTCATTTATAAAAGAAGAACGTATTCTATACTACTACTACTCTTTCGGCTTTTCCCATTAGGGGTCGCCACAGCGAATCATCCTTTTCCACTTTACTCTATCCTGGGCATCTTCCACTCTGACACCAGCTAACCTCATGTCCTCTGTTAGGACATCCATATATCTCCTCCTTGGTCGTCCTCTCGCCCTCTTGCCTGGCAGCTCCATCTCCAACATCCTTCTACCAATAAATTCACTATCCCTCCTCTGCACATGTCCAAACCATCTCAATCTGGCCTCTCTGACTTTGTTGCTAACACAGGCAACGTCGCTGTCCCTCTGATGAGCTCGTTCCTTATTCTATCCAACCTTGTCACTCCTAAGGAGAACCTCAACATCTTCATCTCTGCTGCTTCCATCTCTGCCTCTTGTCTCTTTCTCACTGCTACTGTCTCTAACCCATAGAGCAGAGCTGGTCTCACCACTGTCCTGTACACCTTTCCTTAGTCTTGCTGACACTCTTCTGTCACACAACACTCCTGACACTTTCCTCCACCCATTCCAACCTGCCTGCACTCGCCTCTTCACCTCTTTTCCACACTCCCCATCACACTGAACTGATGACCCCAAGTACTTAAACTCCTGCACCTTCTTCACCTCAGCCCCTGTAACCTCACTCTTCTACCTGGATCCCTCTCGTTTACACACATGTATTCTGTCTTACTACGACTGACTTTCATACCTCTTCTTTCCAGAGCGAACCTCCACCTCTCCAACTGTTCCTCCACCTGCTCTCTACTCTCACTGCAAATCACAATGTCATCTGCAAACATCATTGTCCAGGAGATTTCTGTCTGACCTAGTCTGTCAACCTGTCCATCAGCATAGCAAACAAGAAGGGACTCAAAGCCGATCCTTGGTGTAGTCCCACCTCCACCTTGAACTCCTCTGTCTGACCCACGGCACATCTCACCACCGTCATGCTCCTCTCATACATGTCCTGAACTACTCTGACGTACTTCTCTGCCACTCCCGACATCCTCATACAGTACCACAGCTCCTCCCTCGGCACCCTGTCATACGCCTTCTCTAAATCCACAAACACACAATGCAGCTCCTTCTGACCATCTCTGTACTTTTCCATCAACAACCTCAAAGCGAAAATGGCATCAGTGGTGCTCTTACGGGCATGAAACCATACTGCTGCTCACAAATCTCCACTTCCTTCCTAAGCCTGGCTTCCACTACTCTTTCCCACAGCTTCATTGTGTGGCTCATCAGCTTTATCCCTCTGTAGTTGCTACAGTTCTGCGTGTCACCCTTGTTCTTAAAGATCGGCACCAGAACGCTTCTCCTCCATTCCTCAGGCATCTTCTCACTCTCTAAAATCCTGTTAAACAGACCTGTCAGAAACTTCACTGCTGTCTCTCCTAGACACTTCCACACCTCCACAGGTATGTCATCAGGGCCAACAGCCTTTCCGCTCTTCATCCTTTTCAGAGCCTTCCTCACCTCATCCTTTCTAATCTCTCCTATTTCCTGCTCCACAACATCCACATCTTCCTCCCTTCTTTCCCTGTCATTTTCCTCATTCATCAACTCCTCAAAATACTCCCTCCATCTTCTCTGCACACTCTCCTGGCTTGTTAGCACCTTTCCATCTCTGTCTTTAATCACCCTTATCTGTTGCACATCTTTCCCATCTCTATCTCTCTGTCTGGCTATCCTGTACAAGTCCTTCTCTCCTTCCTTTGTGTCTAACCTGTCATACAGCTCATCGTAAGCTTTCTGTTTGGCCTTTGCCACCTCCCTCTTCACTCTGCGCTGCACTTCCTTGTACTCCTGTCTACTTTCCTCAGTCCTTTCTACATCCCACTTCCTTTTAGCTAACCTCTTCCTCTGTATGCAGTCCTGTACTTCCTCATTCCACCACCAAGTGTCTTTATCATCTTTCCTCTTACCAGATGACACACCAAGCACCTTCCTACCTGTTTCCCTGATTACCTCTGCTGTAGTTTCCCAATCATCTGGAAGCTCTTCCTGACCACACAAAGCCTGTCTCAACTTCTGCCTGAATTCCTCACAAGTTTCTTCATTCTTTAGCTTCCACCACTTGGTCTTCTTTTCTGACTTTCCTCTCTTCTTCTTCTTCCTGACCACCAGAGTCATCTTACACACCACCATGCGGTGCTGTCTGGCTACACTCTCTCCTACCACCACTTTACAGTCACTAACCTCTCTCAAATGACCTCGTCTACATAGGATGTAGTCCACCTGTGTACTCCTACCTCCACTCTTGTATGTCACTCTATGTTCCTCTCTCTTCTGGAAGTAAGTGTTAACTACAGCCATTTCCATCCTCTTAGCAAAGTCCACTACCATCTGTCCTTCTGGATTCCTGTCCTTTACACCAAACCTGCCCATCACCTCCTCATCACCTCTGTTTCCCTCACCAACATGCCCATTGAAGTCTGCTCCAACAACTACTCTCTCTGCTCTGGGGATACTCTCTACAACCTCATCAAACTCACTCCAGAATCTCTCTTTCTCTTCTAACTCACAGCCAACTTGTGGAGCATACCCACTGACTATGTTCACCATCACACCTTCGATTTCTAGCTTTAGGCTCATCACCCTGTCTGAGACTCTTTTCACCTCTAGAACATTGTTCACAAACTCCCCCTTCAGGATCACTCCTACTCCGTTTCTCTTCCTATCCACACCATGGTAGAACAGTTTGTATCCTCCTCCAATACTACGTGCTTTGCTGCCTTTCCACCTCGTCTCTTGCACACACAGTACATCTACCTTCCTTCTCTCCATCATGTCTGCCAGCTCTCTACCTTTCCCTGTCATTGTGCCAACATTAAGAGTCCCTACTCTCAAATCTAAGCTCCTGCCTTTCCCCTTCTCTCTCTGACCACGCACCCTTCTGCCTCCTCTCCTTCTTCGACCAACAGTAGTCCAATTTCCACCGGCACCCTGTAGGTTAACAGCACCGTGGCGGTCGTGTTAACCCGGCCTCGACCGATCCGGTATGAAAGTGGTATGGATGACTCGCATGATTGTACTTGGCAAAATTTTACGCCGGATGCCCTTCCTGGCGCAACCCTCTCTATTTATCCGGGCTTGGGACCGGCACAAAAGTTACTGGCTTGCAACCCCTGTGGCTAGATTAAGAACGTCTTCTATACTGACATAATAAAACTATGAACACACACAGTAAACAAGGCTCACTTGTGTCATTTCTGGTGGATTTCTGGTAAATGTTGCAGTCATTAGATAGAACATATACATACATTTACTTATAGTTCATCAAAAAAGCAATAAAAGTCAAACACCATCTAACAAGCTAAAAGTCTACAGCCAGTGATCTGAAGGTGTATTAACTCCATTGGTGCTTTGGGCATGTTACCACTAACATTAGTTACTTAGCACCAAACTCAGGCTCATGGGAATTTCATCAGCTTTGGAGCCATTTGGTTTAAAAACAAAGCAGTGGCATAAAGAAAAAAAAGATGTGATGGTGGTCAGATCCCTAAAGTTATTACAGTTCATATAATTTTACACAGTTTTACTGCATACCACTCTCAACATAATTCACAAAAAAATTGTGAAAACTCAGGAGATCTGCAAATACTGTCTGGGGACCACGAACATCAGCAGGAAATTCTGTAGGTGTTTTTACACAAACAGTGAGAACTTTGTTCTGTGGGTTTTCAGTGGGTAGCTGAATCAGATTTTAGGGAAATATACAGGAACTGTGGCCCAGGAGGTAGAGCGGTCATCCACCACCCCTACGGTGGTTGGTTTGATCCCTGGCTCCTCCGACACACATTGAAGTGAACCCCCACTTAGTTTCTCTCCGCCTGGTGTGAATGAGAAGCAGTGTAAATTGCTCCGAGTACCAATAGGTATAAAAGTGCAGAACATTTACCATTTATATCCAATTGCTGAGATACAGTATTTTTATAATAGTCAGAAATGTCATCCAGCTGGTAAAAAGATCAGTAGACAGTCATTCTGTGGGGGCCATGAATTCAACATTTCTGTATGAGCCACTCACCAATGCACCAACCATCAGGCTAACTATTAGATTATTAGAATGTAATATTACATACAATAAACATGTGGCCTCAAAGTTCAAATCCATGTGGACTGAAGTTCAAAATTCATGTCATGAGGTGGCACTTGGTCACATTGTTCATAGTTTAACAGGTAGAGCAACATACCGTGCAGATGTCTGGGTTACTGTACGTCTAGAAGTTTCATTTCATGTTTTAATGTCATTGTATTTGGATATAATCACACTATGTACTAGGCACATTAATGACCAACAATGCTGATTTTATTTCTTGTTATTGGCCAGGCTGATTTATGTAGCATAATAATCTAATCACACCATAATAACCCATATTATTTTGAACAGATATAATTCATTATTACTTACATGATCAGATACTTTGCTAACCTATTTATTTAGCCCACTTATCACCCACAGCCCAGTGAGATTGAAAATGTTTCAGCATTTAGTTTTAGTAGCAGGGTTTGTACAGTTGCCATATTGCAATATTTTGTACCAAGATCAGTGTATCATTTTCATACCATGGTCGTAATGCACCATGGTACTTTTCCAGGTCATTCCCTCCCCAGATGCATCAAGGATCCAAAGTCCATCCCTCCTTTCACACCTTTGATGTCCGTAAGTTCCCTAAAATGCTTCTCTCCCCACTCAGCCTACATGTAATTTATGTCCATTTTCTGCATCGATTAGCTGGTTTAAGCATTTCAGCCTCCACGTAGCCATGTTCCCCTCATCCATCCTTCCATCCATTGTGCTGTTCTACTCTTCACCTTCTCGTGTTGGTCCTGCTCCCACACTAGTCAAACACTTGACTGGAGGGACAAAAACATGCATGAATCTACAAGTGTACAGCTATCGTCTAACTATAATTAAGTAAGTATCGTAAGGGGTATTATGTGAGTTTCGGGGCATTAGCAGCTATGGTAGCTAAATATTGGTGCCAGTTATCCAGCCCTAGAACAGAACCAAATCCTGCTGACCTGGCGACTAGATCAGATCTATTGTTACGTTGACGTCATTCAGAATTAGATACTGAACATCAGTATGTACATCTGATGTCTTTCACAGAATAGATATTGTCCATTGGTTAATTTTTTCGTTACTACGTGTAATGACAATTAAGTTTAATAAAATATACAATATAGTATGTATAAGATCTTTAGCTGTAACGCTAATCTAACAAAATTTCCTAAATGTTCAACAAAGCATCCTAATCTTGAATGTTGAAAACATATTTCCACACTTTACAAGAACGATTCACATACCAACACCAATGTAATATGCTGATAACACATACTAACACTTAAAACAGAATCATATAATGTCCTGATCTGTTGAGAAAATGGTATTGATACACCTCTTGCCATGAAAACCTAGCCACAAATTTCATATGTCCTGGATCCACTTCAAAATAAATATAATTTCTATAGTCTCTCCATGAGGTGTGGATTTGTTTCCATCTGCTGATTCTTAAGGGCACTGCACTCTGCAGCTATTCTGAGCCAGACTTAATCTAATCATCATTCTGAGAAATCTTATTAAATTAGTATATTATATATTTTCAGAAAACATTTCTACACAGTACAATTTGAAGATTTGTCATGAATGATTAACAAGAGGCTAGGCATTATCTGTCCTTTAAAAAAAAAAAAAAAAAAAAAACTAATCCTACAAATCTATCTAAAACTTCCCAAACTTTCATCCAGACTTTTCAAGCCCCAAGCTCCACGATAACTGATTTGCAGAAAGAAGCAGGTTATAAAAACACATTTACAAAAGAATTTAAAGAAATTGCTACTTACTTGAAAGAAGTTGCTACTTATTTTATTTTTGACATTTAGACCTTTATTTGAGAAAAAAAACCCTGCATATTCCATTGCAGTTTTTACTTATAGAAAAGCAATTATTTATATATACATATTTATATATATATATACACACACAGACACACACACATTAAACCTATATATTTACATACACACACTCAATTATACAGCAAATAAAACATTTTTGCATACAGTGGGGCACATAAGTCTGGGTACAAACCCACATACATTTCTTCAAATAGATTTGGAGCCACCTTAAGTGAAAATTATGTATTTAGAAAAAAAGATGCAGCAAGTACTGACAGGGTATATATTTTGTCATCATATTGCAGCTAGTGATGCAACTTAAATAAAGTTGCTGCAGAGAAAATGTTTTCCACTAGTAGGACTGTGAGAATTATTTTACTATTTCAGTGACAGAGATAAGTTTTCACTGACCAGAGAGAGATCCCACCCATTTCTGAAAAAAAAAAACCAACCTCAGTTTAAAATTAAAAAAATCTTTGTTAAATTGCTTTAGCAGCAAAATACTGGCTCTACACATACATCAAATCTACACCAAACCCTTGGTCACACAGTGATGACTTGTCTGCTTTTAATAGTCCTGAACCACAAAATACATTTGTTAAGGGAAATTTTGGACAGAGTTTCATTTATTTTGAAAAAAAAAAACCAACAAAACATATTGTCACATTCCCTGTTTAAAACTCGCTTTAACTCACTATTGCAAAACAAACAAACAAAAAAAGCACCATGCACCATTTTAATAAAATACCTGACTAAACAAAGAAGTGTTTATGTTAAAAAAAATGAGGGTTTGTAGAAGAACTCAGGTTTTTGAATCACACATTATGTCGGTGTGTTCATTTATTTGTACATACTTGATGTATACATTGCATCATTCATGTACTTATAACAAAAGGAGAGACCTAAAAACTCTCAAACACAACAAAAGTTTGCTTTAGTGGTCTTTAAAAACAGTACAGACAGGACAGTACAGACTTTTCAGATTTTGTGAGCATGGCCAGCAACTGAAGACCTTATTGACAGAGATGAAGAAAGAGAAATATTTACAAAACACACACAAGCATCAGAACAGAACTTTTTGACATCATTAATTCTTTTTAAAAGCACAGAGAAAATATGGGACTGATCTGAGGATATGCTGACCTATGCTGTGCAAAGGGAGACCATGGTAACAACAATGTGGATGGATGGACAGTGGAGGTTTGTGATAAGATCAAATTTTATAGCTGGTTTACTTCTGAAAGGGACTGTTGGAAGATTAAAGCTTCAAAAATTAAACAGTGTAAGTTGGCATTGACGTACAGTATGAGCTTATGTAACTCAGCCTGAACTGAACTTTACTCATGACTTCTGCCGAGTGGGGTGGGGGGGGGGGCAAAATAAAAAAAATATTCCTGCAGAGATTGTCCCATTGCTGACATAAAAGCAGATGCTTGTACAGTATATGTGTGCAGTAGAAGATTTGCATATGAAGAAGACACTGAAACAAGGACTTTGAATTCTAAATGAATGAACATTAAAAACAATGTTACAATGGAGGTTCGTGTTAGACTGAGCAGCAACTAGCAGAGGCAGAACATGAAGGAATGATTCAACCTGGTCGTAATAGAAACTTGTGTTTAAGTCGTTTATTTTGAAGCATTACTTGTACTCTGGGGATTCAACAGCTGGCATATTTTAGTGTTTTAATTATATCTGTGTTTATGATTTGCTCTATTGTTTTCTTATTGGTCATTCGGACAGATTGGATTAGTTCCTGCCAACAAAGATCATGTTTGTTTTTAGCTACATTTTTTGGAAATAAACAAGTGATGGGTGAATGTTTTGCATAAATTTCTTCTAAAAGCAGCAGGTCATGGCTAATAATCTAAAAGATTAAAATGGACATATTTACAGTTTGTAGACTGTTACATAAACTTCAGAGTACAACATAACTATTTGTTTGTACTTTGTGATTCACCATGAGAAAAAAAATTGCTAGATCATGACCCCCTGCAGCTCAGCAGAACAGAAAAGACTGTCCTCAAAGATTTTTTTTTTTAACCGACAAACAGCCTGCTCCATATGCATACATAGCACTAGAGTTTCTATTAGACCAGGTAAAAAAAAAAAAACAACAACAAAAAAAAAGAACTATTACTTTGAGCAGTGGCCCTAGAAATTCATCCAGGTCAAAGAAGCTGCAAAAACGATCTTGCATATCAAGTTTCCCTGTAGAAAACGACAACATACACTAAACACGAAAAACTGAAAACAACCCATGAAAGATCTTCACAAAGAGAACTTTTATTGCAAGTTAACACAACTCAGCTCTGTAGCAGTGTGTGCTGACTTCACACTAATTCCTTCTCCTGTAGTGTTTACGATAGTTAGTAAACTCCCTGAATCACTCCCTCACTGTCTACATTGACTCCACTCAGCCTTCGGGCATCTTCCGCTCTGTTATTCTGTCCCTTACTCCATCCCATCAGCGTCAGCAGCTTTTGTAACCATCTTCCATCAGAAGATACAGTTCGGGCCAAGAGCTACATATTTGACATTGTTCTTTCTTCACATCGACCCTCTCCATCTGCCAGCTGATTGTGCTTTTCTCCCCACACATTTTTGTTTCTCAGTTAATAATTCACTCTGAGTTATTCTACGCCTCCTCTTGCTTGTACTCCATTGCTCCTCCGTTTCTACTGCTATCGCATCCCACAAGAAGACTTGCTTCATTGCTCCCTGTTCCCTCCCCTGCCTCAAAGCTCTTCTCTTCCAGGGGTTTGCCAATCCAAGCACCATAACCGTGGCTGCTGAGAGCTTGGAAGAACTGCTGTTTGGCTAACTGGAAGGACTGAGCTGACATCTTAGCCTGGGCGTAAGAGGGTAGGCAGAGGAGGTCGGTGCGGCCGGACCGCTGGCACAGACACCGGAACAGACAGAAGAGATTGGACTTGGATACACGAGACACACCCAGTTTGTTCCTAAATGGGATCCAACATGAAAGTTCTTTAGTTAAAAAGCATGACAGTCATGGAAACGTCATAGTCAGTTTGGCAAGGTGTGACAATACATTTCTCCTTCGATTATGAAGTGTTTCCCATTGAGCTTGCATCACTGCCTGCTGCTCATTATGAATATAGCGGAGCATTTGACATTTTCCCAGTAAATCTTCTACGAACAGCTTTTCAGTGAATGTTCTGTGTAAAGTAGGTTTTGGGGTTGTAGGTCTGCACATGGGTTTGGGATTTGTTTGGGATGCACACTGCTAAACCAGACAGAATTGTCAAAACTGATGGACATATGTTTGAAGGATTTCTCTGGAAACAAATGCCAAGGATCTCTCTACATTATGTCAGTGTTTTATCAGAGTCATTATGATCACTAAGTAAACCACATTTCTGAATAGTATTTTATAATCCATATAATCTAAAATCACTGCTCAGGTAAAGAATGTACCTCATTCTCTATGGTTTAACATAAATTTATCGTCACTAGAGAAAAACAAAACAACTAAACTTGAATTTGTCTAATTATACAAATATTACATACCCATCCAGTTTGCCTATGGTCCCATCCAGCACTTCTACACTGTACTGGTCTGGAAAGCTCCAGTTTACGCTGGACTCCTTGGTCTTGCCCGTGTGACGTGTCGAGTCGTACACACTCACCCTGCCCACCTACAGTCCATTCAAGTTGTGGGGAAGGAGGAAATGGAATACAGAACATATTAAATCAGGTTAATTTAATCAATGTTATAGAAGGGTTCAGCTAAAATAAAGGAAGCAGCTGAATTGTGTGCAAGCACCAGGCATTTTGGCCTGTTATGAAATACTAGCCCACCTGCTTTCAACTAATTGATGGATGGGACCAATTTATAGATGAACAAAGAAGAAATTGTTCAGGCATAAATAGGATTGCTGGCTACTTAATTGATGAATTTAGTGAGAATGGCTTTAATATTGCTCATTAATGTTCACATATGACATTGCCAAAGGTTTGTGCTCTTACCTCTGGGTGGTTCAAAACAAAGGGGGAAGGGAGGCTCTGGTTGAAAGCTGCACCATCTCTGGCTAGCCGACAGCAAACAGCACGTGTCAGGTGGCCGTGGCTGTACAGATACCCTAACAGATCAGAACACCAAACGCAGGTTATGAAACAGACATTTAAGTTGAGAAGCAATAAAGTGGGGTTTTATAAAATTTCACTGACATTAACTCTGACGTTTCTCATAGACTGTGTTTACATGCACTTAAGTAAACGGGGCACTCAGAGAAATCAGCCTTCGTTTACATGCAATTAGGAAACCTGGTTACTGTAAATCTGCGTGTACACACAGCAGCAGAGTAACGTGATTTCTCCTTCACCTCCGACTTATTTTGAAAGCCTAGCGAAAGGACATTAAATGTATAGTGAGAGAAACACTGCTTTCTGCCTTTAATTTTTGTGTCTTTGTGTTCTTGTTACAGCAGTGTGACAGCACAGCAGGAGATAAAGGAAAAGGGGAAGACAATGGGAACGATAAAAGAAATCTACGAGGGAAAGTGACTCAGACTTCCACAAGACACTTTGTTGTAGTTAAACCTCTTCATGGACTTTGTTTAAAAAATGAGGCGGTATAACCACGTGATCTGTAACTTTTCTCACACATGCAGTTGGAAAAAGCCCATTAGCTAACCGAATGAATATACGCATGAATATGTAAAAAAAAAAAAAAAAAAAAAAAAAAAAAAAAAAAAAAAAAAGGGCAGGCATTTTTAGATAAAAATCGGCCTGAGGAAATGATTTCATTAATGTGACACTAAAGAAATCCTCTTTTCAGAGAAAGCAAACTGTAACCTGGTTAATTAAGTTCACATAAACACACTGATATAATAAGCCCTCCAACTAGCAATGATGATAGTGTCATAACAGATTTACCAAGTGTGATGGACTTTAGATAGATAGGATGCAAGAAATGGGTTAGCAATGCTCCCTGCAGGCCCAGTACGTTCCAGCGCAGGATTTTATCACTGCAGCTCATGGTCCTCAGCCTCTCACCATGCTGGATACCGTCCCAGGTGGGCACAATGGCACTTGACTCTACTGGGATGGTGCCTTCACCTGGTGTAACCAACAACACAAATATACTAAGCTCACATGTATTACTTATAGACAAGGGTGACAAATCATTTGCTTCTGTGGAATATGCAAAAATTTCCCACCATTTTCAACTTTGGTCCGAAGCTTGCCCTGTTTAGCATTCTCAAATAGAGGCTGGTGCCCCTCACTTTCATCGCCTGTCTCACTGCAGGACTTATCAAACAAAGCACCATCCCCGCAAGGTGCTGTGCTGTGGATATAAGAAAAAAAGACACATGAAATACTGATACAACACAGCAAAATGAGACAGAGATCAAAAAGAGGAGGAATGACACTGATTAAAACATTGACGTGTCTAAATAATCTAAATGGACGGGGTGGGATAAAGATGAGGGGTTGGAGAAAAGGTTGAAAATAGAAAGAAAACATTTGATGTGCCCACCTGATGTAAAGGTGAAAGGTGATGTCAGATTTGACCCGCAGTTTGTTTTTCTCCACTGGCTCAAATATACTATCATTTGCACCATCATAGTACTTGAGCAGCTCATTGTACAGAAATCTAAGAAAAAGAAGAGGGTGTGTTAGAATATATATCTAGTACACTGGTTCTGGGAGAAGAATTGAGCATTTTAAAACTTAGAGAGAAATATATATTTCTACCGGATAAATCCCCTTCTGGAAATGATTTCAGCGTGGCAATCATTAACAGTCTCCCCTTTAAGGCTCAGCTCCTCCCCTTTAACGCAGCGATTTCCTGACAAAAAAAAGAAATACATGCAATGTCAAATGACACGATGGAACAGTCCTTGGTTCTGCAGTGACCTAGTTCTGTTTTGGCTTACTAACAATGCAAGAATGTAAATGTAGTGAGAACGCATTTTCTACAATTCTTTATATGCCCTGTTTTTACAACCTTCTATTATTCATAGGTTAATTGCTAAAGGTAATGGAATTACCAGTTCCCAGGCTGACAACAGTTCCCAATCCTTCCCCTTTCCTCATTACAATGGTGGCCAGAATCTTGCGTCCCAGGAGGCTATGCTGGATGCGTGTCGTCAGGGCATTGAAACGCTGGTGACTCAACATTGCTATCTGGTCATGCAAAGTGCTCCCACTCACTGGAAGCTAGAGAAAAGGGTGAATATAGGACAATAAAAAAACAGGAACTACATAATTGAATATTTGGTAAATATAAAATAGATTTTACTGAGTAAGCCAGAACAAGACTGCAAAAATAATAATGGAAAATTACATTACGTGTGTGTTAAAAGCAGGATGCCAAAAAGCAAAACAGAAAACAATGAAGACTTAACGGATTCATTTACTACACTGGTTGTAATATTGTCATTAAATCAGTTTTGCTCAAGTGCAGTGGTGCAGTAGTGAGGCACATGCAGGTGTTGAGTGTTAACAGTGAAGCTGAAGCTCCATCTTTCAGCACAGGTAAGCATAGTAAGGATATCCTCTAGCTATGCATTTCCCTCACACCATTATGTACGATCTTATGCTGAGTCAGAACAGCTTCATTTTATGACGGTAAGTATACAACTTTTTTTTTTTTAAAGTCAGTACCTCAGCTGGTATAAGCTCCCCTGTGCGGGCTGCCCTTTCAGCTTCTCCAATCAGAACCCGTAAAGCTGCATCTGCGGCCTCCTGTTTTCCCTGCTTTTTGTTAGATGCACAGACTGGAGGAAACCACCGTCCACCCAACTTGGCTTGGTAGGTGAACCTGAGGCAAAGACAAAGACTATCAGAAAGAAATATGACAGCTCACTTTACTATAGAAACAGAAATATCCATTAGTGCGTTGTCTTTAGCAGGTTGTGTATCTAAAATGACACAGATCCACAAAAATTGTAGATTTATGTTGGTAAAATCTGTTATGTCCCTGAGAAAAAAGAACATATTTTTCAAGCCAGGAAGATGGTTGCTAGGAGATTTTTTTCCATTGCGTACGTGTAAAATCTTAGTGTTAGTGTGTTCATGCAGCTCGAACATACTTAGGTTCATGTGGTGGCCCAGATTGGCTCACCAGGCGGATCTCAGCAGCAAAGCCCCGGGCTCTGGCGTACTCCAGCAGACCTGAAACTGCATTGTTATTCAGGTGGTTGATGAGGTCCCCAACCCCTGCCTCATGTGCTGCTCGCAACTCATCTGCTGTCAGAGGAGGCAAAAAAGGACATGTTGTCCCAGAACCACTGCCGTCACTATCACTAGAGGAGCCTAGGGGCAATTGAGGCTAGAAGGGAAGACAGAGGACAGGGTGTGAAGAAAAGGAAAAAAGTTAACGGTATTAACCCAAAGACAGTACAACTGTGTGACAGAGGTGACTTCTCACCTTGTTGACCTGTAGTCTCCCATCAGACATTAATTCCTTTACCGCCTCCTCTGCTGCCAGCTGGCGGGCAGCCTTTTTGCTTGGAGCTGAGGCCTCTGCAAACAAGTTTTCTCCAACTTTCACCCTGTACATGAACCTGAAAACAGGACAGAGAAGATGAAATGGGTGGAAGGAGAGAAAAGTATTAGTATTAGTATAGAATTTTTTGAAATCAGAGACAATGCCACATATTTTCCCCAAATCTTGGGTCAAGGTAACACTAGAGCCTATGGTTTACTAGTAATAAAGAGAGCTCCATGCAGCTAGCCAGGCACTTGTGGAAACAAGTGGTAAAAAGCAATTAGACAGAGATTAAGCTGTTTTTGTCAGCTGACTACAGTAGGAACAGACTGAACAGGAATAACGGATCAACTGCTTCCCAAGGAGTAAATGTTCAACCACAAGGAAACTTAATTAAAGAACATGCAGTTTGTGGAGTTCAATACCGTGGGTCATGTGGTGGGCCCGCCTGGCCAGTGATGATGAATTCGATTGGGTTCCCACTGCGTTGACTGTACTCCATCAGGACAGAAACTGGATTCTTTCCACCAGGCAGAGAGCGGGAGAGGGGCTGGCGAGGTCTTGCCCCTCCTACCCCCACACTGTCCAGAGAAGCATTCCCAAAAACAACCAGGCCTTCAACTGTCGCCTGGTAGACGGCAAAACAAATATTGCATTTGATTACAGCCTGTTCTCTTTTAGATTACAGAGACATGCAGTTGATCGGTTATACAAAAGATAAAAAGTGGTCTAATAGTATAGTTACATGAAAGTAGTGTTGTTACAAGCATCATGATTTCTGTTTGTGTGTCTTTTTTCATGTGAGAGCAGTTTATCATATTATCGGGTGATTGATGAACAATGAAATGAACAAAACAAAACAAAAATAAAATGGTTTCAGTTTACTGTGCTCAGATGTTAACTGATTTCATCTTTCATCAAGTTTCAAGTTTTTTTGTTGGGAGGTCCAGCATTGTTTAACTCTGATATTTAAATGGTTGATGGGAATTTTTGACAAAGTCAAACACAGCTTACACTGGTGTCTGGAAGTGGCTCCATCACTTGATCCATACTGGCAGTATTTCCATTGTCCCCTTTGCTTGTCCCTCCCTGCATCTCTCCAATGAGAATGCGCAGAGTGGCTGCAGCAGCGTCTTTCTTAGCAACCTTCTTACTGGAAGCTTCTGCAATGGGAAACAGTCTCCCATTTAGCATCACCTGCATACGGAATCTGACAGGGAGAGAGAACATATAAATGAGACAGAGTGGTCTGTCAATGATGATTTACTCAACAGCCAACAGTTTTCCAAGACTACTATGTTGCATACCAAGCGAAGTAATGTTCATTCTTTATTGGAAGTATTGACTGTTCATTATGGTGGGTATCTTCCTAACAGACCTTGATTAACATCAATAGGTTTTTAAGGGATGTTTTTACAGAAAGCGAAATAAACACTGCAAAAAACATTAATTAGACATTTACACTTCCACAACCTAAGTTTTGTTAAGGGTACCCATCTATGATGAACCCAATTACTGTATTTTTAATACACATCTATAGTCCTACATTCACTAATTTAACTTTCAAAGTTACATTTAACAAAGACACATTATTTAATGTGGATCATTGTGACACATTCAAATTCAATTTGTGCTTCTGAACAATGTGAAAAACCCCTAAATTGAAAAAATGGGATTAAAACTGGTTCAGATGCAACTAAACAGTAACTAGTGTGTAACCATAGTTGATATTGACATCACAACATGAATCCACAAATTATTTTACGTTTTACCTTGTATCAGTTAAAACCTTACGTTAACAGAGGTGATCATGTCACTAACCTTGGGTCGTGGGATGGTCCCGTCTGATCGAGCAGCAGGAACTCACAGTTCTGGCCCAGATACTGAGCATATTCCATGAGACCGCTGACAGGATTCTTCAGCCTCACCTCCTGTAATTTGGCCCACAGGTTCTGGGGAGGTGGGGCAGCCACTGACACAGCAACAGTTCCCATGGTATTGGCCTTTTCTGCTGCCAGTTTTTCGGCATCCGTTTCTCTCCGAATGGCATTGAGAAATTCTGGAATATCGTCAGTCATCCACTGACCTTCATTGGTCTCTTCGCCTTCACACAAAGAAAAGGTAGGGGGCTGGAAGGAGGAATGAGACTGAAAAGAGATAAGCAAAAAGGTAAAAGGGTTAATAAAAAATTAGATTAAAAGTCCCAGGGAATTAACCTGTGCTAAGTAGATAAAGTAAAAAAAAAAAAAACACAAAAAATTAATAATATTAATAATGATATCTTGCAGAGACAAATGATGAGATTATCGATACCAATATTGTAGGCGCTAAAACTGACGTGCAGCAGCTGCCTAGTTTAGCTTACATATGAAACATAAAAATATTTTCCTCAAACATCAAGAGTACTGCACGCCTTTATAGATGTTGTGCTTTATTACTTTACTAGAAATTGTCAGTATCTATTGAACATTGGGAACAGATCAGACAGATCCCACTTCAAATACTAGGTCATGTTTTTAATATTCAGTCACACGGACATCATTTTTTTCATGACCATGAGCAAGCTCATTTACTGAAGCTTTTTTTTAAATCATATCTTCTACCATGTTAGACATTTGATATCATTCATTATTCAAAAGAAAGCAATTGCCTTAATGCCAATGACATTACACAACACAAGTAAACACATGAAATATCAGTTACCGGTTCACTGTGACTTTGCTCTGGCATCAAGTCTTCGAGAGGTTGCAGTGTCTCGAGGCCTGGTATTGGTGGTAGTGGTGATGATGGCAGGAAGATGGACCCTCCTCCTATCTCATCTCTCCTCACGTCCACCTCTATCTGATTCTGGTTAGCTGGTTTGCTCTTTGCAGCTTTGAGGCTTCTCTCCATCCTCTCTCTGCAGTGAGTGGAGAGCTCCCAGATGAAAGGGTTGACTTCACTATTCTTAACGACATCTCCTTGCTTCTCCAGGGCATAAAGGGTAGGAGTGACCTGCTTGGCATTCTTAAGACCCAGATTTTTTGCTATGTTGAGAGCAGTCGCCTCCCTTATATTCAGAAGATACTTCAGAACTAGCTCCTTCTGTTCTGCCATTGTGGGAAGCTGAATGCCCTGATCAGGGGAGCTGCTAGTGCTGGGATGTCTCTCTTTGTGCTCACCTTTTGCGGGTGACTGTGACTCTTCAGAGTCAGATGACTCTAAATTAAAGCTGTAAGAAGAACTGGATTCTGTTTCAGAGTTCTCTTCTTCCAAAGGTCTCCTGTTTTCTGATGTTTCTGTTTGCAACTCAACCTTGACTTTATGTTTTTCCAGATGTTCTGGGCTGACAAACAAATGGGATGGAGGACTTTGTATGTCAGATGTTTGATCTTGCTTGGCTCTGAGGGATTCTCTGTAAAGACTCCACTCAGGAGGTAAGAGTCCTTCCTTATAGGCTTTCTGTGAGCGCTCCAAAGAGTAGAGAGCTCTGTTAACAATCGTTTTGGGCAGATGCAACTTTTTGGCTAACAATTTTGCAGAGATACTCTCACTTGGCTTCAAAGCAGCCAAAGCCCTGTGTACCTGATCTTGGATGTCTGGAGTGAGAGTGATATTAGCTTTAATCGAGCATGAATTTGCTGAGCTGCTGGATGCAGAATGTCTGGCAAACCGTTCTCTTCTCTTGGGCCCGGTCTCGATGAATTGACAAATTTTTTAAATTATCACACAGAGAGTCTGCTTGGGTGAGCCATGGTTTGTTTGGGTACTGGTGATAAGTTTTAGCTTGTAATTGGTTTTGATTATAGTACCGGCCTCGTGGACCTCCTGTAAAACTCTGATCTTGGTTATACCCACCTCTACCCCTTTGGCTGATGTCAGGATTGGTATACCTATTGTATGATGATTGGGATTGGTATAAAGAACTAGATGGTCTACTGGGTACCACCCCTGCACCCTCTTCTAGCAGACTGGCTCTAAAAAGAGGTGCTTCAGAGATGTGACCTCTAAGGAAGTCTACCTGTTGGTACTGAAATGAATTAGGACCTGGACTTGGCACTGTATTTCTGATTATGTGAATTGCTAAGGGAAACAGGTTTAGGGCCAACTTTATTGTGGCCTGGTAGTGGTGAAGCAGAGGCAACAAGAGGTTGGGCAGGGGGCTGTACGGGCAACTATCGTATGGGTGGGGGTGTTACAGAAATCTGAACATGGGATCTGCTTTGGGCCAGCTCTGGGACCGAATGAGGTTGGACCAGGTCTGTAGTAATTCTGCTTGGCTTGGAGGTGGGGGGGCGGATGCCTGAAGTAGTGTTCGTTGGAAGGCCCGCCTCTACCTCTGCTCATAGCGCAGGGGGTGAGAGTGCAGGGGGCTGGTGCAGCTGGCTTTGCAGCTTCTGTATGACTGTATGTCCTTCAGCAAAACAGCAGACCCTGACAGATAGCCAGGGCAGGCCAATGTCACACTGAGAAAACCTTAAGAACAAACAAATTAAACCGTTAGCAGAGCATTTAAGTAAATATATGATTAACAGTAAGATAATTCAGCAGTAAAAAAAAAAAAAAAACTATTAAAGGCAAGAAAACCTGGACATTATTTATGCAGGCAAACCAACACCTGTTGATTTGGACCCTGAAAAACATTATAAAACACCTGTTGATTTCCTGAAATGCATTATAAAAACGTGCCAAACTCTATAATACACCGACACATGCAATAGCACTGTGTATCCTAAAATTGTACAGTAGCCAGTCTGCAGGGTGACATACTGTCTCTCCTAGTCCAATTGAAACTTAATCCCAGAGTAAAAGGATGGTGATTAATAATTCAGATGTTCATGTGACCATTCAAATTTATTTCTGGCCTTACAAATTATCGCCCAATCTGTAACCATAGCTGAGGGAAAAGTGAGAATGATGTAGATAAGGTGGCCAGTTCAAAGGACACAAGTGCACAAAGAAAACCCAGTCAGTGCCTAGCTATTGAAAGAAAACAATGCTGCTAGATTGCAGTCCGGGCTAAAATCATAAAATTATTAGAAAGCATTGCTGAGCTTGTTAATTGCTTCGTCCAAACACTTGTACTACGGGACCAAAAATATTCATTAAGTAGAAATACAGATCCTACAAAACACCAGTCCAGAATTTCAATATCCTTTTATGGCACAACAAACATCGATTCAGTCTCAAGTATCATATCTAACAACATTCAATAATGTATATATCAGTGTGGCTGACAAGAAGAAGACACCCAATACTGAGTCGGGTTTCATCCCCTTTGGCCCAGTCAGCATCTCTGGTCTGTCACACAGAGCTGACCAAGCCCGAACTTTGCCACATTATGAAATAAAACCATAGTGTTGGTTCATAACAGTAACAGAGGATGACAGAATTGGGAGCCCAGAGGCTAAACAGGGATGGGGCTTGCTCATCTTGACCCTAATGCAAGCCAACCGCTGACAGCGAAAATAACAACTGTGTTTTTACAAAAAATCCACTGTCACTGTGTTCCTCTCTGTTTTGAGCGTGGGCAGAGGCTTGAACGAGCCATCTGACAACTGATGAATTAACTGTTTTGGACAATTAATGCTGTCATGACAAGAAACAGCAAAATAACTTGCTCCATCACCCAGTGTCCTTGGTGTCCCCTAACGCTGTTTACTGGGCACTGCACAAATCTGGTACATCCAGGTGCACACGCTCAACATGTGCATGCAGCAAACCCGCAGCACACGGTACAGAGGATTCTCAGGGCACGGTTACACTCACCTACAGGTGTCCAAATGCAAATAGCAGCAGTTAAAAAGTAGAAAATGTCAACAATGCCGATCCTACAGCTTCCTACGGATCTGATGCCTTGAACAGAGACACGCGAGTTTAAAACAAGAAGTGCGTTATGATTATGATTATACTATGTAGCTGAACTACACTGAACTATGACTTTAGTTTGATTTGTAAAGCGGCAAGTGTTTTTCCGTGAAGGGTCTGTCCCGCTTTGGATGAGCTGTCCAGTTCTTGTCCAGTGTCCACAGTGAAAACGCCGGTGTTGGCGCTCGCTTATAAATGCTGTTCGCACTTGTTTAAAGCTGGTGACTACACGGTTGCACCATAACACTAAACTGAGGCAAACTCTTCCTCATGGCTTCGGTAAGAAAAACGAAACAATGGCCCTAAAGTAGTTAACTTTCGATTTCCTTTCTGAGCGAAGTTAGTTTCTCCCGAGTCACGTGACCCACGGAGCCCAATCGAGGCGTGACCATATGGCCCGCAGTTTGCGAGACACGGTCACGTGTGCAGACAAACAGACTGGTGAGGAAGTGTCACCCGGTAATAAAAGCAGAGGCTCGTCTGCGTTTATTCACCCTGCAGCGAGTTACTGTACGCTCCAAGGACACTGAGGCTGAGGAGACATCACATGCTCAGATCAGATTCTCCCATTAAAAATACAAGAGAGGATGGAAAATGATGGAGACTGATGGTAACGTATACAGTCTGGCAGATACAGACACCACTGCAAAAACGCTGAGCTCCTGTAATGGGATTGTGAAAAATAACACGAGTACTATGGAGTGAAGGTCACTATCAAACACAAGAGTATGACACACACGTGTGTCTATGAGAATAACAAAGCAGAACAGTGACAGTACCAAGACATTTTATGATGACATAAAAGGGATTTCAAACCACTCCGTTTTCCACGTAATTCAGTTAAATATGATCAAATTGTTTTTTCAGTTGGTTGTCTTGGGTACAAATGTGCCATATTAGGCCAATTACAGTCAATAACTATTCAGCCGAAGCTTCAGGACACAAAGGTCATTAAATGTTAAACCGGTTTCACTTTTGGCAATCTTTGTCCCCTTATTCTGGCCAACACAAGCTCTTGAAAAGGCTAAAGTTTAACACAATAGCCAAACTTTTATCCTGAGCAACCCCGAAAAATGCTTTTTCCTTAGGGACACGTGCCTGTCTCATGAGCTTGGACATTTTAAAATACACACTCCCCACAGTCAAAACAAAGGAGCTAAACCGTTGCCACAGGGATTTTCAGTTCTGTCTGTTTTTAGATTCACTTGCCCTAGAATTGAGGGAATACAACAAACCCATTGTTTTTATACGGATCTATAAATTTACACAACAGCACAAAGATCTGAGCGTATGTTAATCGACCTGTATCACTTACTACACAGTTATTCTTCAACGGAGTGGGGAAGCGCAGCACTGATTGGTTTGAAGTATCTTTGCCCTGCCCACTGCCCCTTTCCTCTCTTCTGATTGACTGAACACACCTGGTCCAAGTGACGTTAATCAGCAGTGGGTAGTGCAGGGATGGATGGAAAACAAGTAGCGCTGCGGCCCTCGTGGAGTATGATTTAGGAAACAGTCCACGTCTTACTGAAATTTCAATAAAGCCACCGACACTGGGGTTCTTCTGAATGTGTTCCTGCCCGTGTCACTGTTAAAGCCACAGTAAACATTAACATAGGGCCGATAGCAGCAGCCATATCGTTGCTCCTCCATCTAACGTTAGCTAGGCTGCTAGCTCCGCACTAGCATCAGTGCAACGCACGGGCACTGCACCATTTACAATTATCGCTGGCAGCACAGCTACTGTACTGTCTCCTGACGCAAGACACCCGGATTACTCACGCCGACCATAACACATACAACAAAGAGAGTCAGGGGGTCACATATATTACCTTAACTCGCAGCGTTTCGTTTCTGTGGGCTCCCACCGCTGTGCAAAATTTTAATGCGGCGACAGAAACAATCAAAGCAGTGGAACGGCCACAAATGACTCTTTTCTCACGCGACAGCAACAACTAACCGTCGCATGTCAGTGACGTAAGCCATTGGCAAGGTTCGAATATGTTTTACCTGTATCTTTCACATATTTTAGCATATTCAATAACTGCGTGAGTTCATTCATTTAGTGTTTAAACCATAGATATTTTTTTAAAATTCCACTGCAAAGTATTGCAACCAAAACTGTGTCGATCTAATATATAGACTTAAATCCCTGCTTGCTTAATTAAATATTTATTAAGCAGATTCGTAGGCATACAAGAATATATTTTTATTTTTGTAGGTTTTATTTGTGCTGTTTTTACAAAAGTTTTACAGTAACAACAGGGTAAAACCAACCCTTAAATGCATACTATGATACATAAAAACTGAAATCAAACCAAATGCATTTTATTAAAATAAAAAAGAAAACAGAATAAATAAATATTAAGTTATGTGTATATATATATATAAAGGACAAAAAATAATTATGATATGGTAAGCACTTTCAGAGTTTTAGGACCACACCGGCAAAAGCACAGCTCCATGGGGATTGAGGGATTTGTCTGTAAAATACCTTTTATTGAAGTTTTATTTTGATAAAGAACTGACTGTTCATTTTGATTTATGTCAGTGACAAATTTGTCATCCTTCAATATGCACTTAGTTACATAACATTATAAAGAGACACGGCCTGTTCATTTTAATACTGACCTCTGGGCAAGTTGCTTTTTTTTGCCATTATCCTTTTACTGACAGCCCATCAAATTGTCTGAGGATTCACCGCTTAAGAATATTTTTCAGTGCTTAGTATCAACTATGGGATTTACATATCATCCAAGGGGTTTTGCAGTTTATAGTCCTATCCAGTGGGTGTCAGCATTTCTCCGTGAAGGTGTTGGTGTTGGATTTGACTAAAAATGCAAAGTACGTCTGGAAAATTTGCTTGCTGCAGATACAATAGAAAGTAGGAGGATAAATACTTGAAACATTTTCATCTGATTAACATTTTTTCTGCCTCCATGTCACTAGAGTGTGTAGACAAGGGAAATGTTTAGTTTCTTTCATCCCTCTTTTTATTTTAAGCCGTGACACCTACATGGCATATATAATCCTATTACCTGAATGGCACCCCATATTCAAAGATTCCCCAGAAATGCAAAACCTCTCTGGGGATCCACCACCAGTGAATAAATCCATGGTAAAATGATAGGGGGTGAGTGAAATTTGCTGACAGATGATGGGTAAACGCATATTAAAGTCTGCAGGAATGCTGTAGATGAGCAGAGAAGCATGAAGGGTGAGCTTGAGCTGTAGGTCAGGGTATGACCAGCTCTCAGAATCTGATGGACTCTAACACATAGCATCTCCCTGTTCAAAGGAGTGTTAGGTTCACTGCATTACTCACCCACTCTGTCTCTCCCGCTCTCTCTTCCTCTCCCTTTCTCCTCCTTTCCCTGCTCCACCACTGGTGGATTCACACTGTCTTCACTTCTTTTCTACAACGTCTCTTTTTGTTCAGACCCTCATCTCTACCTCACCCTCACCCCTTTTCTCACTGTTTCTCCCTCTTTCACTGTTTCCTTGTTAACACAGATGAATGCAGTATGTGGCAGGCTGTGGCTCTTTGGCTGTTGCTAGTTGTGACTCTGCTTCAAGGTGAGTGACTTTCATTGGTGCTTTGAGTGAGACTGTACTCGAACAAGTGTGTTTTCTGCATATCTATAAATACTGTGTGCTTTGCTATGTGTTCCTGAGCATTATTCCTAATAACTGTGCAGCTAGTTTGTGTGCAGCCAGACTGAAAAAATAGATTTTTTATGATGAGCAAGCATCAGTATGAAATATTCATCTTTGTTGCAGATTACATGGCAGTGCATTATAGATAGATAGATAGATAGATAGATAGATAGATAGATAGATAGATAGATAGATAGATAGATAGACAGACTGTACGTGCTGAGAGAAAGGGGAGGGTGATTATAAAGCTGCTAGTGGGACTATTAATCATGCCACATTTACTGTAGCGCTCCTTCTCTATTGCTTGCATAGTATTAGGTACAGTCTGCAGATATTCTCTGAGTATAATTGCTTTTGACCCATTTCAGTGTCCCTTTTACATCCAATGATGATAACTTTCTCTCCCCGCACCAAAGTTATTGCCTTGTGGAGAATGAATTAGGGGTAAATCAAAGCCTCTGGTGGAGTTATTGGGCGATGAGTGAAAGTTCCATGCTCTCTGTCTGGGGTTTTTCGTCGTTTAATAGCCTCACTATTTCTTGCATAGAATGAAACTGACGTTTTAATGGTGGAACGGTGGAAAGACTGACTGCTGATGATCAGTCATAGATGTAATTGATTAGATGGAGCACACTGCTTTCCCTGGGCTTCGCTCTCTTTTTCTTTTTCTACCTGGTTTCTATCCTCCTCTTGTCTTTTATATGTTTTCATTATATGCTATCTCCCTATGTCATGTGCTATCAAAAAAACAAACAAACATATTTGCACTAATTTAGTGGAAAATCCTTTTACATTTTTTCATATACCAACTTTTCTCAATAACGGCTATTGTGTCAATAAAAAAATATGTCTCATGGTAATTACTATAGCAAAGTATTAATAGCTCCATATAGGTTATAGCTTCATATATGGAAACTAAAGACCAAGTGCTAAATTAATCACATCCAAATGCTTCTGGTAGTTAGAGTAATAAGCTTGGAATAGAGCTGAAAATGCAAAGCTACCTGTTTTCGACATTATATCAATACAGTACTTGTAGTAATAAAAATGGATGACATGGCAGCTCCTGAGAGATGAAGCCATCTTATGCCATGGTTCCAGTATATGGTTATGAACCCTGCCTCATACATGTCAGCAGATTGTTTTTGTCTTTTTTAAGAGGTTGTTTGATTTGAAAAAATTAGTCTTGCTTGATATAATTCACATGTTTGTGACAGAAAAAGTGAGACTTGTCACAAGGAGCAGGGGAAGCAAAGCAAAATATGACAAAAAAGCTAATTCAACTTTTTCAACCTGATGCTGCAGTTAACTGTTGTCGCAGAAAGGCATTTATCAGAAACAAATTCACTTTCACTTAATTCGGTGTGATAATATCTGCCTGAAAAGCTATAACATGGAGAAGGGACGGTTTATTTCCACACCACAACTGTCACTTTTGTGGAGTTGTCATCCATCTTTATAACTATAAATATTAGTAATAAAACAGGCAATCTGACTTAACAGTTCTGTTTAAAAACTACCTTTTATGTTTCTAGGTAGTTACTGTTATTACTAAAATATTACCTCATTATTACTGAGCTGCGAAGCGCCAACATTTCTTTTGCCCCTCTTCTCTTCTCCTTTAACCCTCTCCTCCTCCTTCCCATTTTCAGTATCAGTGCAGGGTCCTCACCAGCGTTTTCTGCTCAGGGAGCTTCTGAGGGACTATAACCCCATGGAGAGACCAGTGGCCAACGACTCCCAAGCTCTGACTGTTCAGTTCTCCTTTACTCTAATGCAGGTTATGGATGTGGTATGCACACAGCGCATAATTGCACTGATGCAGTCACGCAAATTGAACAAACGGGAAATACATTTCTTAGGATCTTAAAGTAAATGTTCACAAGTTTATCTTAATGAAATCATGCATGCATTTAAAGATTTATTGATCACAGTAATTATTCCTTGTCTCATTGTTGGTAGTTAAAAAAACAACGTAACGTGAAAATTCAATTAAAAATTCAGCTGGAGATAATGCGTTTTCATCAGAGTTGGTTATTAGTCAGAGCAAATTATATCTCAAACTACAAATAGTTTTAGGATGGGTTGCCACGGAAACAATCAACAAAAATAGCTTCAGATCAAATTAGCTTAAGCTCAGCTTACGAATACCATTATACACAGAACAGGACTTCGACTGATATTTCATTTAGGTGATCTCTTTATAACCAGCATGGTATGGACAGGAGGCACAATTGCATCAAAAAATCTTACTCACTAGTGTATAGTTGTTTAAGACATAGTTAAATATGTATAAGTATGAATCAGTCCCTAATGATCAAATCCCTTACAGTTGAGAGAAGAAAGTAATGGCACTATTTGCAATTTCCCAATTTTCTCCGTAAATGCATCAATCAAACAAACACAATATGTCCAAGTTGGTAAAACATAAGCAGTCATGATTTTTCATGCCTTTATTGAGCACAACCATCAAACATATAAAGTGATGGTCAAAAAAGTAATGACAACAGTGTTTTCAAAAACTTCTTGAACCACCATTACAGCAATAATCTAAAGCAAGAGCTTCCAGTCACTGTAGATTGGATCTGCAGATTTTGACGTCTGGTGTGGTAAATTCTCTGGAGGTTTTCCGCAGCATCTCTAAAGGATTGAGGATCGGGTTCTGACTCGGCCACTTCAAAATGTTGTGTCTCAGAGGCCATTCTGTTGTGGATTTACTTCAGGCTTTAGGGTCATTGTCCTGCTGTATCACCCAGCTTCATCTGAACCTCAGTTTGGGGACAGTTACCTTGTAATTATCCACTGGGACACTTTGATTAACTTCCAGATTATTTTTTTCCTCAAAAGTGGCCAGTGGTTTGGGTCCAGAGATGGCAAAGCAGCCTAAAATCATGATGCTTCCTTCACCATACATCACTGTTGGGATGAACACCTGACTTTTGTTTGATGGGTGTGTTCAATAAAGACACATGACTGGTGGTTTATCAGCTTAGAGATATTGTGTCTGATGACATTTGTGACTTTAGCCAGAAAATTGCAAATAAAGACATTAGTTGCAACTGTATTTTCTTTTTTGCTTTTTGCTTTGCCAGGACGAAAAGAACCAGATCCTCACCACGAATGCCTGGCTGCAGATGGTGAGTCTGATGAATAACATTATTATGGTGATAGTGTTTTGTGCTGTGAAAATCTTTTTGTTTGCTCTTTCTTCCTTTGCAGATACACGTGCATAGTATCGACCCAGATGCTTGTGGGGTTTCAGTGTGATTGTAATAGACACTTCAGCAGGACGACTGAGGACTTGGGGAGTCCAGTTCACATTCCTTCTGTACCAAATAGGGTCTTGTTATGAAAATCACAATATCTGGGGAATGGGGCTATTTCATTACCTATCTTAAGCCACGTTAAGTTAGCCCTGTTCATATGGCCCAACCAATATGTAAATTGGTTGTTAAATATGTTAAATATGTATAACTAATTCCAGATCTAGATGGCACGGTTTATATCCGTGGTAAGACATTAGTAAGACATCAATGTCCTAATGTCTTACTAATGTCTGTATGCATTTGTATGCATATAGTACAAATGGTAATGTCTTACATTAGTAGACATTACCATTTGTACTATATGCATCTTTTATCCTCAGACACTTGTTTTAGATAATGAAACACTGCCAAAACATCTGCTATAAAGGGAACAAAAGGCTTGGGTAAGAGCAGCAGAAGGGAGCCTCTTCAGATAGACATGCAATCAGAATGGAAGCATGTCTTCTCGGAGTGTTTTGTGTTCATCTGTAAAACCAGAGTTGTGCTTGTGTCTCTCAGCAGTGGTACGACCACTATCTCCAGTGGAATCAGTCAGAGTATCCCGGGGTTAAGAACCTTCGTTTCACCCCTGACCAGGTCTGGACACCTGATATATTGCTTTACAACAGGTATGTGACACATAACCACAAACATCCACCGGAAATCTGCTGTGTTTTAATCTTCTTATCGGTCTTATCACTGTGTTATGCTCCTTCAGTGCTCATGATAAATTTGATGCCACCTTTAAGACCAATGTTCTAGTTAACTCCAGTGGCTTCTGTGAGTATCTGCCTCCAGGTGAGTTTTTATAAATCAACACGTAGTGTGATTTTTCTCTAAACAGTACGTGCTCATTCATTCTGCACTCGTACAATATTACTTATGCTCCAGCAAATCATCAATCATCAAGAATTTTTAATGCAATCAAATATTTTTGTCTTCACTTAGTTCCAGATGGCTGCATCAAATCACATTTTAATCTTATTTTGCTTAATCTTATTTTGCTTCCCCATTAGGTCCTGTGACATAACTTACCCTTTATTTCAAAATTTCTGTAAGTTAATTTATTTTTTTCAATCTTCCAAGGAATATTTATCAGCACGTGCGATGTAGATGTGCGATGGTTCCCATTTGACATCCAGCGCTGTGAACTGAAATTTGGTTCTTGGACATTTGATGGCTGGCTGCTGGACATCCAAATGAAGGAGGCAGATGTGTCAGGATACATGGCCAATGGAGAGTGGGACCTACTGGGTAAGATGGGCGGCTGAGGCTGTGCATGAGAAACAGTGTTGCTTAGTAACAGTGCTTACATTACAGTCATACGGTACTGTATCTAGAAAGGCCTATAGAATGAGATTTATAATAAGATGTATAATTAGACCTTAGCAGGAAGTAACTGTATACTTTACGAAATTAATGGGAATATGATTTTTGCTTTAATGGTTATTCTTTTGTGTGCTTACTGTGCGGTACAGCACGGAAGCATTCATTTTAATTAGTCAGGCATTTTCTGCTCTGTTCAATTACATCGTTTTATGACTCCAGTTGTAGATCAGAGATGTCATGATATGCTTCTCAGTTCACAACACGTTACATGTCATTTCTATGTCTCAGTCAAAAGAATTAATCACTTTAACAGAAATCAGAATCAGAATCAGACTTAGAAAACTGTTTATTGCTAGGCACAGTTAAGAACACTTAACAGTACTAAGAATTTGTCTTGGTGTTGGTGCAAAAAAAAGTTCAAGTGCAAAGGCCTGACACACAACAAATATGAAATATTTACACAATACTATAATACAATAAAAATAAGAAAAGTGAATGTGCAAAGATAAAGTCACTGTCTGTGGGTTGGGTTGGTTACCTGGGGGGGATTTGGCAATGTTCAGTACGCTGACTGCAGTGGGGAAGAAATTGTTCTTGTGGCGTGAGGTCCTGGTCTTGATGGAGAGGCAGGAACAGTTTGTGTCTGGGATGAGAAGGGTCGGTTGCAATCCTGGCTGCACATCTCCGGGTCCTAGAGACGTACAGCTCCCGGAGAGATGGGAGGTTGGGTGGTCTCACTCCCAGCCTCCCACCTCTATTAGTGAAACTGAGATTTTTCATGAGTATTTTCCTTGCTTTCTCCACCCACAGTGGGTTTTTCTGCATTATACTGTAATGTTGCCACATCTGTATCTTTCCCAACCCTGTCAGAGGTCCCTGGAGGTCGTAATGAGGTTTTCTACGACTGCTGTGCAGAGCCCTACCCCGATGTTACCTTTGTGGTGACATTACGGAGAAGGACGTTGTTTTACGCTCTCAACCTCCTCATCCCCTGTGTGCTCCTCTCTTCTATGACCCTGCTGGTCTTCCTGCTCCCAGCCAACTCTGGGGAGAAGATCAGCCTTGGTAAGGAACAATGAGAGGAGAAAGGAGAAGTAAAGGAGTGAGCGATGCTATACTATAAGAAGGGCTGGTTATGAGGTTTATCTGCTGAAAACATATTTCTAACTGATCATTTTTTTTATTTTCTCATGGGCTTATTTCACACTTGCAGTCAACTTTACTGGAAAACTCTGATTCAGCTATCGACCATTTATCTGGTGTCAGGAGGAGTCGAGTAGAGGGGAAGCAGAGATAGAACAGAAAAGGCACGAGGGAGGACGAGAGAGTAAAATCGAATGAGTATTCCTAGGAGTGTCAGAAAGACAGATGATTGTGCTGTGAAGTCAAGTGCAGCATACCAAATATACTGTTCTGTTAGGAGTTCTCAAGTACTTTCTTCTCTTAAGGATTTTCTTCTTTTTTCTTTGCAACCCTCAACTCCCTGGTGTCATGTGTCTGCCTCTAGGCATCACAGTTCTACTCTCCCTGACTGTTTTTATGCTGATGGTTGCAGAGATTATGCCCGCCACTTCCGATTCTGTTCCACTAATTGGTCAGTTGATTTTTTTCTTCCATAGCAGATGTGTATATATGTTTGTGGGTGTTGTTTTTTGGTGGGAAATGATTCATAGCGCATAGATTGTCGCCATGTATGAGTGAAACTTGTTCTGTCACAGGTCAGTACTTTGCCAGCACCATGGTGATTGTTGGGATGTCAGTAGTGGCCACAGTCATCGTCCTTCAATTCCATCACCACAGCCCCAATAATGGACACATGCCACGCTGGGTGAGTCATAATAATAATAAAGTAATACAATGTTTTTTACTGAGAAATATTAACTATATTAAAAACAAAATTACTTCATAAATCCAAAGCAGTCAAGCTAAGACAGCAAATAGCAATATTGTTAAACTAGTGAAAACTAGAATGAAGTGTACTGACATAGTAATTAAAATTTAAGAACAAATATTACACAAATATTACACTGATTTTTAGCTACAGGCATTCCAAAAATAACATAATCTAATAAGAATTTATGAGTGAAAACATAGGTCTGTGCTGTTTAATATTCTCATCGGTATTTCTCAGGTGCACTTGGTTCTGCTGCAGTGGGTTCCTTGGTTCCTGAGGATGAAACCTCCAGGTGAAGGACCAGACGCAGCTCTTTCTAACAGCCAGGCAGACTGTCAGAGCAAGACGCTTTCCTCTCCTACCACCACCACTACCACCACCACCATCCTCACCCCAGTGCCGTCCATCTTCCCCCAGAATCTCAGCTCACTGCAGGCCAGCCTCGCCCAGCTCAACCACCCTCTGTCACACCCATCGCTGCACAGACCCAACTCTCAGGTTGTTATTCTACCTAATCCCAGCCACAGAGACACCAGTACCAATCCACTCCCACAGCCTAACGGTCATTTGCCCTACATGGGCTTCCAGACATTCCAGACCACAGCAGAGCTGGATCCAGTTCTGAGGAACAGGAACACAAGTCATGGGAGGGTTAACATGGGACTGGGTGGAGGGGAAGGAGAGGGAGCAGTGGCAATAGGAGGTCCGAATGGAGACACTCCAGTCCATCACCAAATCTTATCCGCCAAGTATGGGAGCACATCACAGGAACCTTCAGTGTCCCCAGACCCTGATCCATTAGCCACATCCTCAGGACCATGCGGCTTAGAGACTGGGGTTGGAGCAGGACGATCAACTGCCTTGCATGCTCATAGCAGTGTGATCCGATCTGTGGCAGTGGACAACCAGCTGCAGGCCCTTCTGGTGGAGGTACAGTTCTTAGTCGAACGTGTTCGAGAGCAGGACCGGCAGCTGAGTTTGGCAGAGCAGTGGCAGTTTGCTGCAGCGGTCATTGATCGCCTGTGCCTTGTGGGATTCAGTGTTTTCAACATCATCTGTACCATTGCTATTCTCATGGCAGCACCCAACTTTGGAGAAGCACTGTCAAAAGACTTCCTCTGAGAGAGAAGGGTACGTTAAGGAGAATACAGGAAAGGATTTGTTGGAAGCACCAGTGCCGTTAAAGACAGTGGGACACACAACAGGAAAAGTTTTCTATGAGGAGAGTGGACAGTGACACAATCGAAGTGGACTCGGAAATGTAAGAAAAATGTCAAGGATACCTGATCATTCTTACATTTATGTTCATTTCTAATGTTTTCTGATGATTCTTTGTGGAATAACTGACAAAATCATTATTATATTATGTTATTATTTAAAGATTCAATAGGAAATTGATAGTTTTATCACAAGGATCACAAGGAAAATTGTCCAATAGTTAACATGCACACTGGAAAGCATGACTAAAGTGACTTTACTAAAGCATTTGTAGGGTTACAACATGGAAACTGACGTGCTGCATGAAAAATATTCAAGAGCCATTTATATTTTACAGATACATGAAACTGTTTACTGTTGTTGACACTAAGAGGTTTTCTGATTTTCTGGTTTATCAGTACATAACCTTTTTTCTATGCTCTCTTGTGTTCATGCCTTCATAAATATAAATCAGACCTCAAACACACAGGACACACATTTTGCCACTACTGGGTTCTTTTCTCAAAGCTTTTGGATTTTAAATTTCTTTTTCAATTTAATTTTGGGTTTTGCCAAGGCTTTGATTTAATAGGATGGCCAAAATCATCCTGATAAGAATTTTCCCACACGAATATGTGGTATTAACCTTGAAAATGGAAAAAGAAAACCTCTATCAAAAATGTTGGTGGTTCATTTCTGTGTCCTTTAAAAATCATTTCAGCTTCAGATTAAACCATAGTGCTGAACATGAAGCAGAAAATGTGTTAATATCTTGAAAAAACACCCAGCAGGAATATTTTGTTATTAACCTTGTGTAATAGTCTAATATCCTAGAGGAAAAGTCTGGACTGTTGCCATTTCTTGTTATAGAAGGACCTAGTGATTATCTGTACAAGCCTGTCGATGCTAGAAGAAATGTTATAAAATGTCAGGTTTTTTAGCAACAATGGGAAACATTCATGTCTTTCTGTGCAGGCAACAGTGAAGTTTAGATGTGTATGACACACAGAAGAGACCTCACATCAAGTTAGTTTCCCAAGAATCTTTTCATGAAATTAATCTTATAAACATGCTGAACTCATGTATTACAAAATAATTGGAATGACCCTGGCTTTAAATAGAAACCATGCAGATCGGATGTGCCAGACTGAGCAGCAAACCTGTGGAATAAACTCGTCTTTTTTACTCTGTAGACATGCGTCAGATTTTCTATTGTGTGCCACGCCTTCCCTGATCAGCCTCTCCACAAGGATGCAGAAATAGAAGGAAGGAGGAGTTGGGGACAGGACAATGAGCAAGGGAGAGAAAAGGGAAGATGGAGGTAATGAACCACGGCAATAAACGGGGCAAAAAGTAGAGGGAGAGAGAAACTGAGGTGAAGGGAGGGCTTTGCAGAGGCACAGGGACAGAGAGGGTGCAGGAGGAAAGAGACGACAGAACCACCCATGGTTGGGAGAAACAAAACCAGGCGGAGAAATTGTGCTGAGGAAGCAGATAAGAACCAATAAAGTTTCTAACTGATTTCTCATTAACGAGAGAGGGATGGGAGGAGAGTGAGAGAAAAGACGTGGAGGGGGAGGGGAGTAACCCCCCTTCTCCCCCAGGATGCTGCTGATGCTGTTGCTAAACTGTACTCGGACCAGCATTTGGGGGTGAACGGGCTGTATATTCTGGACTGCCACAGCCTGTCTTTATAAGAATTAATGGGATGGATCTTGGCAAACATTCTCATGTAAAATTATATATAATGCAATTTATAATGATTAAATTTGGCTAATTGATGTTTTGGCAAGACTGTCCTCCAGCTTTCAGCCCACAGGCTATTGGATTTAAGCTTCTGCTTTGTGAAGACAGTGTGCACTGACCTACTGAGCTCCTTATGCCTGTATGACTGGTGGGGCTGCTGAGAGATGCAAAACCACCCAGATAGTAAAACTAAGACACCTCCCTCCTCTAGTGACTCAGTCATCCACTCTGTGTCGACAGATCCTGCAGAGAAGAAGCAAACCGACTCATACAAAACAAAGGAGCATGCAGTGAGCAGGAGAGTGGGATGCAGAAACTGTTTCTCTGGTTTAAAAAAGGCCACTGCAAAGTGCGGCTGCAGTGGTTGCAATAACTGACACACGCTTGCACAGACACACAGAGCAGAATAAACACAAACCCACTCACACATGAAATAGTGAAGTAAGGACCCTGCTGCAGACCTAATGCAGTAACCACACATACACAGTGTATTCACCTCTATATACATGTGGAAAAAGGAGGTGAGGAGTAATAGATGAAATGATAATAATTTTTTAAGAGTCGACTAAAATGTCAAAGAACTACTGTAAAGAACAATGATTACACGATAATGCTAAATTCTTTTGGTTTACCTACTATTTCAGGTTTGTTAGCCAAGGATTGGGGACATCCCAGGGAGATTACCAACCCATATTAAGTTTTCTACACAGGTTACATTTTGAGGGATTGATCTCAATTTCAACATCAAAAGCTAGTTGTTTTGTTTTAGGGATATTTTATTTTCATTTAAATAACCTGAATGCTACATGCTTGTTCATTTCCTAATGCAACGTTGGTACAAAAGTTATCAACATTCTATCCTAAACATTTTTTCTTTTAAAAACTCATTTGTTCCAAGATTTTATCTCTCACCACCAATAGTCAATAACTTTTAATTACTGGGTGAGGACATTCGATGTAGGTTGATATGGAACAGCCATTTTGCTGCCGTTGGGTAATTGCCTCTCAGATCTCATTAAAGGTTGTCGGAGATGGGGAGAGAGGAGTAATTCCAAGAAGTAGGATCAGCGTAAAATCATTTCTACAGGATAAAATTTTGCACTAAAGGTCTTGTGTGTACCTTAATAATTTTGGCAGTCCATGACTTTTATGTCCCTCACTGGTCTCACAATCCAACACACATACACCAAAACAAACAAACCGAAAAAATAAAAACATAAAACAAACAAAACAAAAAAACCTGCATCAATAAATCAGTTTATTTAAAAGAATATGTTACAATTTATTACAGTAAGCAACCTAACCAAACACTTTGTCTTAAATGTTATATTTTAACATGTCAAAAGACCCTGCAGATTATTAATCTCTTTCCTCTTAGCATGATTCTTTGAAAGCCGTGGTGCAAAACTAAAATAGTTACTGAACTTAACATTGTATCTTTGATTGTATCTAAAATAAATAATGTGAGTGACTTGATTTTAGTCAGAACGAGAAAGAGATATATGAGCCAAAAAAGCACAGACTTGAGGCTGGGCAGAGAGGGCGATGTCAGACAATCAACTACGTCAGACACGGTTTGGTAAACAGACCAGAATCCTGGGAAATGCATTTGGCCTTTAGGATTGCACATTCAATCTTTCAATTCAAGCCTCAACACATTCAATTTAACTTCTCTGAAACACCCACCAAGGTCTGTAGAAGCCCATTTATCACCCAAATTGGCTTCTGAGAGCAGCACCATCATTATAACAAGCACTTAGTAAAAGCCGTGGTTGTCAATCTGTGAAACTTCACTTGCATTTAAAAAAAAATACTGTTCAAGTTCTCATTACACGGAAAACAAAAGTAGGGCCAAATGTTACCTGAATGTTACAATTTATTCAATTAAGAGAGTCAGTGGCCTCATGCCGTAGTCATATGATCTCATGTCGGGTGCTACAAAGTCTTAATGGATGAGCATTGCAGTGCAGTTGTCTTCATTTTTATCATGTTGATAAAGATGCAAGCTGCCTCATTTTGCTGAGAAATCCTCCTACCACTTACCCTGAATCTGAGTGCACGAGGGGGTTTATTATAGAGGAAACTAAAAGCTACAAAGATGAATAGTGCTGCATGGAAAGGCTGTTTGAATTACAGGACTGTTATAAATCCTGTGGGAGCTCTCAGATAATTACTGCCAGAGAGAAGACGTGTAAGAAGAGAAGGACCCCTGCTGTTCTGTACAGATACTACACTACCACAACAGCTGCCCCACAATGGCCTCAACATGTTTGAATGGTGAGTTTAAATAATACTATAAACTCATAAAAGTTGAATGTGTGGCTCTTAACACATGATTTGATGATACAGTACATATTCGTACTGCTGTCATTCTAAATGAAATATATAAATAAACTGAATAAATCTGGGCCTATTCCCATTTTATGCCCACTATCTGTTGACAGGTTACATACACATTTGGAGTCCGTTAATACTGTTTGATAAAGTGCAACATTATTGTTAAGTTTAACATGTTCCTTCTCGTGTGTCAAACAATCACAGCGGTCTGCTTTGTGCACCCACGTCTGTGAATGAAGAATTTATCTAACAGTCCTACAAAATGTCTTTGTCTCCACCTTCTCCATTTGTCACGTTACAAAGTTGATAGCTTTTTTTCATAAATGTGGATTTGAGCTAAAAAGCTGAAACTGAAAGTATGTGACATGATTTAGCTGTGCCGTGCGTCCTGATGGCATCACTCTGGTTGGTCCAATGCCTTCTGGAAGCCCCTGACCAAAACGCCCCATCTTTATAAGAGACACTGCTGCTCCAATCAATAAAATGAGGAGCTGAGAGTCTTCCTGTCAGCTTTCATTCTTTCTTTTACCAAGTAGAACTACTTCAGAGATCACTGCATTTGCATGTCACATTCCACTTTTGAGTCCCTGCCAATTAGAAAAAGCTGTTTGTGAAACCAGGACTTAAAGGTTATAGAAATTTCCAATCTCTTTTACAGAAAGCTTTGCCTAATGCATGGTAATGGTGTGCTGGATTCAAAAGTTCTGGTTCATGTTTCCGTAGCTTGTTCTGCATCTGGTAATTTGATTTGTTTATCTGCAGATGCTTGTTGGTTTGCATGTATCTGGGGTATCTTCTCAAGTTGTAGAACATGGAGTGTAACGGATGATTGCTGTAGTTAATAGCTGAGTGTTGCTGGGTGTGGGTCTACATGGGGACCAAACTGAGCTGAGTTGATGGTGACGGCGTGTAGTTAAGAGGTAACAATCTCCCTCACTAAGTGCCTCCATCCCTTCTGTGCCTCAGCAGCTGGAAAATATTCTGCAACAGAAAACACAAACACGACATAGTTGTACAGGCAGACACAGCAAAATCCATTCGGGGTTTTACTGGATTATCGACTGGACAGAGGCAGGCAAAGCCTTACCTTGCCACACATACCATCTTTACTGCAGTTCTTATTGTCCTTGTCTGTAGCTTCCTCTTCCACCTGTGGACACAATCACACAGCAGCTATGAGTACAAGACACAAGTAAATGAATTTTAATAGAGTAGTTTAGTCAGTGAGTAAAGTAGATTGTCCTCACCTCCTTCCTCCACTTCAGCTCACAGAAGACTCTCTCGAAGCACTCATGCATGTAGTTAAACTGAACATAGTTCGGTCACAGCAAACACAAAGGTAGAAACATGGATTTAGATATTTTTTTACTGTGTTATTAACTTTTTCCTGAAGCATTAGAGAAGAAGATCAAGAGTATCCCTATATAGTTTAGGTATAGAAAATGGAAATAGGATGAAACAGCTAGCCTGCCTCATTCATTTCGTAAGAATACATTAAACATTAAACATCCTTTATTCACAATACACATAACAGAAGATACACAATTTAACCCTTATAGGTC
This sequence comes from Channa striata, assembly GCA_033026295.1. NCBI lineage: Eukaryota > Metazoa > Chordata > Actinopteri > Anabantiformes > Channidae > Channa > Channa striata. The sequence continues at coordinate 16,986,072 of CM065175.1, read as the reverse complement.
ACTGCTTAACACATTATGTTGTATCCTTTTGAATTTCTACATGTGAAAACAATTTGACATATGAAGCCACGGCATGTGTGTTTGAAAACTAAAAAGAGATGTTTAGGCTAAAATTAAGACCCAATAAACTAGTTACATCTTTGAGAAAACTGAACAACTGTCTTCCTAAATTGACCCTGAAATAGGTCTATGATGACAAGGATATTTAATTCACATTATTAGCATAAAAAGGAGATAGTGCTACAGTTACCCTGCATTAATATAACGGACTGCATAATAAAGTGTGTGTGACACTCACGTAAGGTGTGAATATCTTGACCCAGCGTGGTTTCTTCTCTCCACGTGCATATTCAAAACAGAAGGCCATGCCCTCTTCATCTGTGTCCCACCTTTGCATCTCCCCCCAGTCAAATGCAATCACCTGGTTCTGGAACAAAGTTAAGATTATATTTCTTTCTTTCTTTTAGACTGTACATTGACTGAAACCAAAAGTACACAACCTGGACTTACTGTGTCCTTGCACACTTCAACATAACAAGGGTGCTGGACTACACAGGGATGGACTGTGCTATGAGATGTAAGATAAAGACGTCATGCGACGTCCATGTTTCCATGGACACAAATAAAAATTCTGGTCTTGTATCTTATTTCAAAGTATTATTCAGAACAGTATTCATCAGTATTGATATTAGCAATTTAGATTTGGATATTTGCAGCTGCATTACATAGTGGTAAAAACAGAATTTTTTTCCCCTTTATGTGATCAGCCACAGTATTATATTAACATAAAATGTGAACTGTGGATTTGGACAGTGCTGACTAAAACCCATGCGAATGTGACTGTTAAATTCAGGAACCTGCAAGTGCAATGAAATCTGGACATTTAAATTCAGCCATAGTATTTTTTTCCCGTCAAGTTAAATACATTAACAAAGAGTTTCCCTTGCCTCAAGTGTCCCTTCTTCAGTGCAGGCATGCAGCTTGAAGTGGTGAATGCTGATGGCTGTGATGACGTGGCCTTTACGTCGGGAATCACAGGAACAGTGGGGAAATATGATCTCATTATAGCCCTCACAACCCCTCAACAAACTAAGATACTACGAAAAAAGGAGACAGAGGAAGGCAAAAGACAGATGAGAAAGGATGCCAGATAGTGAAGGATAACTGCAGTAATTTTCTGAATTAATTGTGTTGTCCACAATCTCAGTATATATGCTAAAGTCAACACTGACTCTTCTCAGTTAGTTTGGTTAGTTGTCAGATCACAACCTGGATTTGCTCATTCATCATTCATCCACAGACACCCAGTGTCCAAAAAAATATTAAAACCATATCGGCTAAACACACCATTCCACTGGGTGATATATTTCTTCATTCTGAAAACTAAGACTCTGCGCACACTTATTGGAGTGTGTCTCTGTCATTACACCTTAAATCTTGCATATGCGCAATTCACCAGCTGCAATACAGGAAAGTTCAGAATCTGACCACATGGTGCAACATTTGTTAAAAGCAGAAAGTCACTGGTTTCAGAATAATAATGTCAGTCATCCAGTGAAGTGATCAGTCTGGCTGATCTGTCTTTAAATATTTCTAGACAACAACAGAAATCTGCGGCTTTACTGAACAAACAAATCTAGGCTGCAGGCTGACAACTTACCCATCGCTAGTATAGAAGATTCAATGTTGGCTTTAAAATCTAATCTATGAACAAATAGATTAATTTAGAAAACGACTAAAGGTTTCCTTTAACAATATAGTACAATATGTGCACATACAGGTATGTAGACACTGGATTTATCCACTGTTGTTACTGTAACTAAACGTATTTTCCAAGAAATGATCTGTATCTGTGACACTCAGTCAAACCTACACTACCTCCCCCTCCAGGAGACTATATGCTTCCCATTTTGTTACATCACACACAGTTAGGAGACTACATAGTTGGGAGAGAGAGGATGACATAAGACACGGTGAACTATATTGAGTAACTTTCTCTGTCTCTGTATATGTGGGCTGTGTGGTTTGTTAGGCACTGACTGTGGACATCTTCTTCTGCTCTGCCAGCTTCTGGAGCTGGTAAGACTTCTGCTCTGCTTTGATAAAGCCTTTCTTCACATCATCCACAGCCTGCAAAGATTTAATCAAACAGGGAACAGTCAAAATACATGTACATAAACATACCACCATAAAACTAAGACAGACATATGGACACACCTGGTGGAAGAAGTAGTTGACAGCAAGTTGGTTTTCATTGAGAAGAACCTCTTCTTCTGTGGTGAAAAGCCACTTGCGCAGGGTGAGGCAGGTTCCTGGGATGGCTGAGGTATAGTTCTGTATATACAATTTGTGGGGAAACTCATTGGGGGCAAGTTTACGCACTGAAGAGGGCAAGAAAAGAAAGGAAAGGAGAAAACAAAATTGAATTCTTGGTGGTGAAATGTGTAAACTGAGCACATTAATGTTTCTGTCCTTTAGTTACACAGGTAGATTTTGTGTTTTTTGAGTGCATCATTGTATCTGTAATACATTTTGTCTATGTTTAAACAGGAGTGTCTGACTGACTTTAAAACTTTTAAAGTTATCCAAAACATATATCAGCTGACTTGTTATGTAATAGCAAATGAATTTACTTGAATGGGTCTAAAGGACAGATGAATTCAGTAGTTGATTCTTAGTCTTATAAAAAAAAAGCATAATAACATGAAAAAGTACAGAGTAAAAATCTAATTTACAGAGCTGGCTATCGACTAGTCTGAAGAGGTGAACTAACATATTACAGAGATTCAGTCTCAGCTTCTTAGACAGTCCAGTAGCTCTGGCAAATGCTAAAATATCTTGGTGGCAGTCATAACAGTAAAAAGTAATAAGTGCAAAAAAACTAGATGAAGACTGAAATTTTTTTGTGGTCTGAAAATAAGAGAGGTTTGAAGACAGAAAGGAATGAAAACATTATGATAATCGAATTTACAAAATATAAAAAAAAACTGGCTCTCCATTTCACAGAGCAAAAGAAGCACCTTTGTTTTCAGCCTAAAGAAATAAGTTTGGCCTCTGAGCTGTGTGCAAAAACTCTAAACACGTTACCATGTACTCTGTAACAAAAAATAGATAGTTCACGGAAAATAAATTCAGTAGTGCTGCATAGGTTGAAAAGAATTACTTTTAACATTGTTAATTTTTTAATCTGACATATTTGTTCACCCATTAAAGTGACATACCTTTACATTTATCGATAAATAACAGACGAATACATATACTGCCTGGACTAAACACTACTAGCAAATAACTGATTTGAATTTTTTCTTCTTTTTTGTAATATTCAGTGCACACAGGCCATGGATCCTAAGAATATTGAAGCACAGGACATTTTACAACCTACTCTTTGATGTTTGCACCCACAGAAACCAAAACACAGTAAAAATGCCATTTTGCCATTTTGAAAAAGTATTCATTCAACCATTTTGGCCTTACCTCAGTCTACTTTTACAATATTTTCCTTCCAACCCTATTTCAATCTGTCTCTCAAAGCTTGTTAAATTATTTGGTTCAAAGTACTGCAGTTAAACGTGTTTGTGTCTTAACCTTTATTCATCTTCTGATAAGTGCAATATAAATTTAAATACTTTCAACCCTTCTCCTTGGTTGCCTTTGGCTACAACTGCAGTTGTGGTGTGTGGTGTGATTCACCAAACATCAAAAATATTTTTGAAATGGAAAAATGGACCAGTGCAACTCATGCGTCAGCGTTCTTACTCACCGAAGGTGTGGTTTATGACCTCAAACAGAGCAAAGTAGCTGGCTGTTATACTGTCCATCCCTAACTTCATGACCACAGCCTGAAAGGAAAAGAGCGAGTGGTAGATGACTGCAAGATGACCGTCACAAGGTCAAAGTTATAACAGTTGTACAAAGACAGGCCTGTATTTACCTGGTAGACCTGGTCTGTAGTAGAGTTTTTACGAACTCTGACAGTGAGTGTGGTTTTATCAGGCATGGCTATTCTTAGCTCCACATCCGATACTCCATTATAGTTCTAAAGTATGAGAAGGAGAAAAAATGCACGGTTAATCATGGCCAACAGGCTACAAAAACAGACAAACAGGTTTTTGTATTTTACCTCATCTGATTCAGACAGAAACTCCTGCATGATGTCACTTTCTCCAATTACTCGTACAGAGCACACTGCAGATAAAACATATAATATTAAGTGAGGACTTTTTAAATAATTTGTGAATGGAAGTGTGAATAATGTACAGCACTGAGCTGCAAAATTATACGCACCAGATGGGCACAGTCACATTTTTTGATGTTATGTCACAAATGGCCGAAATAATGGTACTAATTATTAAAATGATGACCTTCAAACTTTCCTCTCACCTTTCTCTAAGTATTCTTCTAAACCTCTGCGTCGTGCATCCAGCTGCTGCTCTGACAAAGAAAAAGGCCATTTCCCAGGCAGCTTTGGGAATGTGAAGTTGGCAAACTCGCGCTTAAGGTTTTGGTGTAGGATGACGAACTCCCGGTAACGCTTGGAGCACAGCTGTCTCCCTGCCATGTACACATTATACACCTGGAATGAGACAGTCAGGGTAAAGATAGAGAAACACAAGAAAAACAAATGTCCTACGGCAGTGACAGAAATTTACTGTTAACTAGTCTTCAAATAAAATGTTTCCTCATTGTAAGGATTACATATATACTTGTTGGAACATCTGTCCAATCCTAGACCTAGACACTGGATTCATGTAAAGTTGTGGATAATATCATATCTTGCAACAAAAGTTGTCCTTTCTATGTGCTACACTTCCTGTCATTAATTTATACTTTTCCCACTTAATTTAGCCAACTACCCACTCATGTACAAATGCACACACCACAAACTTTTCCTGGTTAAGCTCAGTGTGTTTGTAGCTGGGCACAGAGATGGGGACGGCTTGCTTGTCTGAGTAATCATAGCAGGACTGGGCAGAACCATCGTCTCCGGGATCCAAACAGTCAGCCTCCTGCGGTGGAACAGACAGCACAGCGAGCACCAGTTCCCTTTCACCAGCCCGGATCAGGTCCACCACCTGCTTATGTGTCGCTCCCTCTACATTCACTCCATTACTATAGAATTAAGAAAGAAGATTATTTTATTATATGTCTAAAAATACCCCACTTTGAATAAAATAAAAGTAATTAATTTATATTTTAAAGCAAAAATACAAGACGTCACACATTAAAATAATACTTTTTTAATTTAATTACACGCTGAACCATCCTTGTGGATTTGAATCAATACGTTCGCACAAATGAAAATAAATCATGCCACAAATAAGGGCAAGGGGGAAGCAATGGATTATGATGGTGACAGTGAAGGCAGTAAATAGGTTGCAATTTGAAAGAGCGTGTTTAATGACAAAGTGACACAGGCCTTCTTCTCATAGTCTGGATTCACATGTCCCATCTTAAGAACAAGAGCTTTGGTTTATGTCATTGGCACACATGAACATAGGTGATATAGGATTGGAGCTCTAATCAATGATATGTAAAAGCTCAATGGCACAAGATCATAACACTTGACTGAGTGAAGACCTTCAGAGCTTGGGTCCAAATAGCAAATCTGAAATTGGTGTTGGTGAGGAAAGAATGTGTGGACAGAAATAAGTGCGGACTAACAGTAGAGATATAAAACCCAAATAAAACAATCTTGCAGGTTCAGCTGTAGAGAGTGCAAATGGCTTCAACACAAAAAACACACTAAGCACTTCTTTCATTCTAGCAGCTTTATGACTATATAATAAGCACCTGATGTAGTGGCCTTTGCACTTGCACTATCAGCACTTCTGAGCATGATACAGTGAAGAGTACAAAGAGTGATTTACCCAACTGTATCACTGTCGGTTATTCCTTTATAGTTCAAAGCAACGATTCATTTGTATTCCTTACATTTGCTGCTGAGGAGTTAAATGTTTTCTATTGTTTTACTATGGACAACAAAAGCTGCAAAAAGTTTTCTACCACTAAAGATTAGTAAAAAATGCTGACAAGCTGTTTTACTGTAAATGTGCATAAACATATTGATTGCCTAGTGAATACCATTAGCTGAGGCCCACTGAAGGCACGACGCTATGGTGTACTGAGTTGCAGAGTACAACAATGAAAGTGTAAATTTAAAGCCATATTTGAGACTGATTATTCCCTGCATGTAAGAATCATACAGTTACAATTGAGGCTAGTATAACAGTATTGGAGCACACCCTGAATTTGCATAAACTATGGACATTATAAAATAAAACTGCTTATTAGTGGTTGAAATAAAGCATTCTCTTTTGTACACAATTTAAACACACACACACACAGCTATATGGTTGCACATTAGCACACAGAAATAATGGGGTCAACAAACTGCTAGGTTACTGCAGGCCTTCCATTAACAAAGCAGTGTGCAAAAGCCAGCCAATGGGAATCTGAATTTTGCAGATCAAAGCCAATCAGAGCTGAATTGATGGCGTCCCTCCCTTTCTGCATAACCTTATTCCACACACAGTCACACAGTGATGCTGCGCGCTTCTCTCCATAGCAACAGAGCCTAACATCAGCAAGCTGTCTGCACGCATACTAACATGCCAGTGAGGACAAGCGTCCTAAACGCACCACACACACACACACACACACACACACACAGACACAGACAGCAGTGACACATAGTTCGTTCATTCAAATTCAGTCCCAATGATGACGATAGTGGTTTGACCTCAACGTTAATGTATTTTAAGCGACATATAATGGATATAATGCGGACATTTACATTTACAATACATTTGTCAACTTCAATAACTTGTATGTGCCAGGCTCCGGGTGAGAGCAATGGATTTCCGTGTGACGGGAATTCCTAATGAAGCCTGACAAACACAGACACTCCTTTCACGGCGGTGAACGGCTAGTTCGCCCCGCAAAGACCCGTGTGATGCCGCGGGCTCACGGGGGCTAGTTGGCGGCCGACACTGGTCCCACTCACAGGTAACGTTAGTGAGCGGCGTCCACGGCTCCTGCTCTGCCTCCAATTTCACAGAGAATCATTCTCGGGATAATAGAGTCGGTTGTTATGTATGTTAATGCTAGCTGCTGATGTGGGTTTTGTTAAGCTAATAAAAGACAGCAGCAACTCACACTTCCAGAATCCTGTCCCCTTTCGAAATACCGGCTCTGTCGGCGGCACCTCCCGGTAACACGGCGCTGACGTGCTGCAGTGGAGCGTACAGTTCCCCGTTGATGCTCCGGAGTTGCCCTCCTTCACTAACTTGCCCACGAACGTTGAAGCCATAGCCCGAGTCCGACTTCACTATCCGAACTAGCCGCGGGCCCGAGGTAACGGTGGTTGCCGTCTGGCAGCTGCCACCGGTGCCCGGCGTGAGGGTACCGTCACTGGAGCCGTTCCGAGAGGAAGGGTGAGGTAACGGAGGGGCCGACGAACAAATTCCTTGTCCCTCCACGTCCGCCATTTTTCCTACACTATTTTTATCATCCGCTCCAATTAAGCTAACATTAAATATCCTGCAAACATTAGCTGGTAGTAGCAGGCTAATCAGCTCCGCTAGCTAACTGACCGACACACTCCGGAAAAAGCCGACAGCCTCCGATGACACGCGAGACCGCCCCGGGATGCGTTCCGTGTCGAGCACTGGGATCGGTGGGTTGCTGGGGTGAGGCGCATAACGAACTAAATCATTTTAAAAGTCAGAGAGTGTGCTTATTTTTAATCAAAGTAAGTAAACAGAGCTTAATATAACCCAGGATTAGCGCCAAAGTAAACTTAAGGGAATCTTTTTGTAAAATGATTGATGCAAAGACTATAACCTGTGATTATGGGTCATGAGTAAATGTAATTGATTAATTAGTTTTAATGAATTGCATTAATCGTTTGCAAAGTTTAATGGAGATGGAATAAGTAAAATAAAATGTTTGAAAATCAAATGAATTCAATAAAAAATTATGGGGCAAAATAATGGAACTACAACTATTTGATAAGAAGGCCGAATCATGTTTTTATAGATGAATAAAGGTAATTCTGACGAGTGGATACAAAGTATAAAGTGTCAAGGTACATTACCAATTTTCCTTTAATTATATTGTTTTAGCAGTCACTGAAATTCACAAATAGTGATACACAGCACAGTAAAGTCTACCAAGTTAACTGTATGTTTAACTATTTTTTAGCATTTAGCACAAATGAGATAAGGCAATTAATTTCTTAATCCACAGTGCCAAAGTATTTATTCTTTATCATCAATTGTGGCAAAGTATGCTACAAAACTGACAAACTCCATGAAATTAATAACATTGTCGTTGTCATCATCCAACATGCTGAAGAAATTATTCTGTGCGGCCTTGCTTCTTGGCTAAAAAAACAAAGACAGTAGGAGGTGTAAGGAGAGGAATTACATTCACTGCGTGTTGCAGTATTACAGTTCATCGGTTTTTTTTAACTTACACATCCCTCAGGAAACTCTTGGCGGAGCAGTTCAGCAAGTTCCCCCTTGGTCAAAGTGTTTTTCTGTCCTTCTTTTTCTGCATACTTTTTGAAAGTAGCCTTGAGCATTTCCACTGCCTCTGAGAGTCCTGACATGGTGGCTTGAGCAAGATGATACTGTTGATATAACCCAGTGTTTATTTATTTATTCACATTAAAGATAGACAGAAAATTATTTTCCTAAAAATTCTACTTATTTATTAATATAGTGGGAGCTTTAGAAATGAATTCAGTGCAGACAAAATTTATTCAGTAAGCAGTTTTTATTAGTAGTTTACGTCTTTACCTGTATGGATTTTTCATGGTCAAGTATAGCTGGTGCAGATAAACACATTTTGTATTTTACTATGACCTTAATGATTCTTTTTCTTAAAAGAATTAACAGCATCAAACGCTCTCCTGCATCTCAGCATATATCTCATCACTTTCCTGATTGTTTCTTCCCAGCAACTCTCGCTCAGCCCTGTCATATTCTGTCCTTACTTGCAGATGTTGATACTTTTAGTTTCTCACCACTTCTGCATGACAGCACATCTTTTAAAAGAACTTTAATTATCATTAATAATTAATAAATTATTTGGCATGATTTTTAAATAGAAACCCCACTAGCCTAAATTTACTGAAATCCCATCATTTTTATTCATTTAACTTTGGAATCAATACTTGTTTTATTAATTGATATAAACTGACATGTTATCCTACCCCTCCAACACTCCACCCCAATACTCAGACAACACCAAGTTTACAGATGCTTCTCTATACTACCCAGTGATACATATTAAATAGAAAACATTCAGACAAATTTATTGTAAATTATTTGTCTAAAGCATTTTGGATTTTAAAAGTATTTTTACTTACCTGATATTTAATGAAAACTTGTGTAGTTTGAGGAGGTGAAACAAAGGAGACAGACCTTTTAAATAGAGCTTGACACACCTCCTTTCCACCCCCACATTCTTTCTGTTTGTCATTCCATGTCCACAATGTCAGTGAGAAAATGTATTATTCCTTGCTTCCATGTCACATAATCCCATTTTCAAAATATTATTTAATATGTCGTACAAGTTACATTTTCATTTAGTGACCTTTTGATTTATTATCAATTAACCAACATAAAATTCAAAAATACAAATGTTTAGTCTTTGAATGTTATTTATTTTAAAATTACTGTATTGCCTTTTTATTTTGCTGAGCTAGGCAGTATGATTTCTAGCTGGTTGAGTCCTAATGCTTTCCTGAACCTGTTCTTTTTACCTTTTAGTTAACATTTCTCTGTTAAGGCCTCCTTAGATAAAACATACACCTTAAGTGTGATCTTACATAATTGGAATAAATCATCCACTTCTTTTTTTGATTTCCGTTAGTCAGTAAACACTATCAAAAAAGCCTGTAGCTGTTGAGCAGCTGTGCTTGTGCAACAATGTGTTATAATCCTGTTGGGGCCATTATAGCTTTGATGTATAGTTTGGCTGGAAAACCGAAGCTTAGTTTTCTTTGCTGCAGTATGCTTTCAGCAGAAATAATGCCACTGTTACCATGCAGCTTTCTTTACAATGAGTTGCCATTGGACACCAGGAAATATGAGACTTTTAGGGCACAACACAATCTAAGCATGCTCAGCATATGACTCTTTCCCTGCTTTTTATTTGTGCTTTAGTGGGATCTAGTTTCCATTGTTTTGGTGGTTTGTCCGTTTGCATTGTTATTTTCTGATGCTGCAGCTTTTACTGACTGATTAAGCGCTTGTAAATAAACCGCTGGTAATTGGGCCATTTGCAGTACATTATTAAATAACACTGTTTTTTCACACATGTAGGTACAATTTAATTTACTCCTTGCAGATTCATTAAAGCTATAAACTGCAGCAAACATTCTCCATTCCTAATCAATAAGCTCTGCTGCTTGTTGTGGCTGCAGAAATGATAAGACGAACTTACAGAACCTTTGCAATCTTGCAGCACTCATTGTCTGTTTGTGGATGCTAAGTACATATAGAGATCTATCTGTCCGTGAGCATTCCAAGCAGTTTTCTTATGGATGATTTAGCGTAAAAAATGTACTCTATATACTGTACAGGATTTAATTTAAATGTTTGGCACATCAAATGGCCCTGATGATGCTTAATGAGGGTGTGATTTATAGGAATGAACTCAAATTCAAGAGTGAAGTATTTTGTGTTTAGAATATATCTGATGCTCTCAGATTTACTGAAAGAATGACTTTTGTTATAAATGAAGGATGATGGTTAGATGCATTGATTTTTATATGTGATACTGAATGAGAATTTGCAGGACACTACCAACACACAGCCACAACCTCTTGCAACAACAGTGACATACATTCTTCATAATGTTTTTTGACTTGAATAAGAGTCTGGAAAGGGTATTGTGTCATCAAGCTGCAACCGGTTTTTCTTTTAGAACAAATAACAACATATAAACTGGCACTTAGACCCATCTGAAAACAGGATGCTGGCAGATGTTTTTTTTTATTGCTCCATTTGGCAGACAGGAAGGACAATGCAGCACTTAGTTTTTTAACCCCATCTGTGAGCTTTGGCTGAGACTTTGATTTAGGAAGTAGTGAGGGAAAGTCCATGAAGGTCTACATGTGTATTCTGGTCTTCAATAGATTTATAAAGATGCCTGACTGATGTATGTATTTAGGTGTACACACCAGTAACACTGAATATAGGTTGATGTTTTATTTGTATTATCATAGGAATTCTTCAAATGTTTTATTTTATTTATTATCTTCTGTTTAATCTTCACTTTCTGGTGTATCTCTTTATCCTCCTTTTTCATTATAGTTCATCTTTAAAATGTAGATATACCACTGACAATATAAATATCAATGTTTTATATAACATTTAATGAGTTTTTACCTTGGAGGGCCACAAACAAAACTCAGTTGTGAATAAAAAGGAAGAACAGAGAAATAAGGGAACCTCTACAACCTGGAAGTATCAACTGAACTGGTCACCTGCCAGTTCAACAGTGGATAATTGCTTTAGGACTATATTTAAAGCCAGAAAGTTATTCACCATGCACCATTATTTACAGTACTGTTTGTTGAAAAAAAATTATTTTGTAATTACTTTAGGCTTTTATCTCATTGTTTATTATTATTTGTGAGAAATGTATAAGTCAGGACTAACATTTTACAATTTTTTTACTGGCATAAATGAGTTTCTGTAACGAAAAGACTTTAAAAGGCTGAAGGTAGGTGGAGATATATTGTTTAACTATGTTCAACATATTATCTGTGTTTTCTTTCTTCTGCTCCTTAGAGCTCATATGTGCATCTGGTGTAAACCTTCATCACAAAATGGACAGTGGGCTTAATTTATGCTCACACTACACACAGTATACTCTTCAGTCTCGTCTGGAAGTTCATTGAAACTTTCTACATTTCAATTTTGAATCAGAGATTAAACTTTTATGACAAACAGTGTGCCAACATATGCCTGCTTCTAAGGAATGTACCCAGCATTTTAATACACTTGCTCCACCTGGCAGGCAGCAGAGAGACTGCAGCTGCAGTAGATGGTTGTATTTCCTGACAGCCAACAATTCAGCTACATGCCTCAGCGATGCAGGATCCATCTCCCAAAAAATTCAACATTACTGAATTATTAATTTTTTTCAGTGTTACACAATGTTAGGAAAGTACTCTAAGCTTCTAGACACAAACCTTTATTCTTTTCTCAACCTGGGACTAATGCTTTTCAGGATTTTAGTTTAAAACATTTAGACAGTAGGTATTTAAAGTAACACTGACGGCGATATGTCACAGTCTGTGCACTGAAGAGTGGGTGTAGTGAATGAAACCGATTAAGTCAGTGTTTGTTTCCATCCACAGCACATTCAATGCTCAGCCACTAGTCACATTCAGTGATTGCCTCAAGCAAATGAGAAAGTCCACAACAAATTAAACTTCAAAGTATTGTTTATTTTTAGCCACTTTTCAATAGATACTTAATTGATAATCCAGTTTCAGAGATACAAAGGTAATAAATATCACACAAATGCACACAAATTTGGATTGTGTCTATAAGGAGTGAGCTTGATACTGGTAACATCTGTTTTTTGAATCGGCAGTGTCAGAAATGATGTGAGACATTTTTGCATGCATTATTGTAAAGTTTGTTCCCCTTCTTCAGTCTTCTGGACATCCTTCTTGTTCTTTGCTCTTGTTTCTTTTGCCTCCCTTGCCTGTCTTCTTGTGATAATAACATTTTGCCAGGTCACACACGCATCGACAAAACTCTCGGAAATTGACCTCGCCATCGTGGTTTTTATCCAGCATCTCCATGGCCTCCTCAATGTCACCTGCATTAATTTTACTCTGGAATACAGTTTTCATAGTAAACTGATAGCATATGAACAAAAGCAAATGCAAATGATAAATAATATGAAGAATAACTTTTTAAAAAATAAATGTTCATGTTCCTGTAATTTTGTGTGTCTGGTTGCTTACTTTTAACTCAGGGCTTTGTATTTCTTGCTCCAACACCTTCTTTAACTCGTCCTTGTTCAGTTGGTTTTTATTGCCTTCACCTTCAGCATACTCCAGAAATATATCAACGATGTTTGTAATGACCTGATCAAGACGAGCCATAGCTGAAAAAAAAAAGGTATTACTGTTTGTGATTAACAGGAGTATGACAAAATACTTTCCAAACAAACAGGATGAACAGCAAATCGTTTCTGCAGGCTTTGTGAAATCTCATGATAGCCAGTCAGAGACACAAGTTATTGCTGTATTTTAAAAATGAAAAAACTTAAACATTTCACTACCATTCAGAGCTGCTGTAGCACAGAACGAAGACATAGAAAATGTTATAAAATAGTCTCCATATTAAGTTCAACATTAATTGAGCCAATTGACAGACAAAATTAGGTCACGTTTGTTGCTTTTTCAGGCTGCGTTTGTCCTGCTCAGTATCTGCATTCAATGCTACCATTTTCTTTTCCACAAAAGCTGCCTCCCTCCGTCATCCTGCGTTCCATACTCACCTCACAGTTCACATTCACCAAGTGAGGAGGAATCACGTCCGCGTCAGCAGCTGTCCCAACTGCGACTGTTGTCTGACTGAGGGGAAAGCCCCCCTCTTAAAGAGTACACACACACACGTGCAGTATACAACTACACACACACCCGCAGTGATTCATGTCACGGTAATGTTGTGTGCTCCACCCAGTCTGACTTCTCCACCCCTTTCTCATGTCTCCTTTCTTAGTATTATTTTTTATTTATAAAAGCATCATATTTCTGTGTATCTGTTTATTAAATTTCTAGTTGTAACTGTTGACATGCAGATGTGTTTGTAGAACGCATTCCCGAACTATTCATATACAGACAGAGCAGATGATTTAATGGAAACATCACAACATTGTAAACATAGTAAAACGTTTTATTCTTTAAAACTAAGCTTATACATAGGTCTGAATATGTGAACTAGATAAAAAACAAACATTAGATCCAAACTCTGTAACATACAAATATCAAATTATGCCTATGTTTGTTTTAATCTTTGGACACTCCCATTCATCCTGCTGGAATGTTATGTAACTCAGGCTCAATTTTTTTCCACTCGTGTGTTCCAAGGCTGCATAAGAGTTTCATTTTCTTCTTCAGCTCTTTTGCCTCCTGCCAAGTCCTGTTCAAACTGTTCAGAACCAGGCCATCTTCACGGAGGCCATATTATTTTCACTTACTGAATACTATCAGATTGTCCCCGCAGGAGATGACTAGAAAAGAGAGACGGAGGATCATGTGGTGTTAATTACAAAAAAGTCCATCTTTCCACAGTCTGCTAGTTGGGGTATGAGGTACAGTTTCACCGCTGGAGAGGTTCAGAACCTCTGCGGTGGTAAATCTGCTCTGTGGCCAAGAACACTGGATTAGAAAAGCTTACTTATCAATAAGAAATAATGTTAAACTCCCCTCTTAATATTTGATTAACCATCCTACCTGGAAAGTAAATGTTTTATGTTATTTAAATACATGTATTGAACAATTTAATATGATCTAACAATACAACATACCACATGAGCAAAAAGGAGAAGCCACAATTTATCAAGTGAAAAACTTTCCTTAGAAATCCAGTGGGGAGAACAGTTTTTTCTAAAGCACAAAACTATACGTAGAAAAGGAGACAATTATTTCTAGTAATGGAAACTTTCCATGTAATCACTTCTGTCGATCTCACAAGGAGTGGAAGAAAATGGCAGCTCAGAAAATGAATATTCAAATCATTAATTAAGTAACTAAGAAACTGACACATTTATGCCCCTACAGCAAATGGCTGTGTCCAACTGACCAGCATCACCCTTATTCATACAGAATTATTAGTGTTATGGTTTGATGACATCTAGTGGTGAATTTGATACATGACATTGCATCGGTCCCACTGAGAAGACCAAGGTTCCAGTGTTCCCAGTTAGTTTAACTATGGCCAGCCCCTCCTAAACATAAAAAGTTTAAATGCATTTAAATTGGTCTAGTACTTGACCTTTAATAGTTGCTGATAAATTTACCATCATTCTGTGTTACACGTTGTTATTCGGATTCTGGTTGACTCGTCTTGTGAAACAAATGCTTTTAATACTCCTCTTCTGTTGTCACACTGGGACACTTAGGAGACCGAGTGTTAATGTTATTAACACATGAACTTTAGTTACATTTACAAATGTCTGCTGGCAAATAACCAGCCTTTACAATCAGCAGTGAGATTAAAGTTGTTTTTATATCTTCTCTACAAAAAAAACACAACTGTACCAGTCACATTTATGTTATATCTTCAATAACACATAGTAGGCCCATAGGCCTTATAAAATTATCATTTAAAAGAAATGTAATTGATGTTCAGTCACACCCACATCAGTGTGTGATGCATTTTTATCTTGATATTAGTTATTTACAGGACATCTATGTTGACTGGTGCATTTAGATGTGGGTCCCTTCAGGGATGTTGACACCTGAGATGAAGCCAGTGTTACATCTGCTAATCCATTATCTGTAACCACTTATCCTAGTTTGGTTGTGGGAGGGGCTGCAGCGTATCCCAGCTGACAGATGTCGCTCAACCCTTTACGCCTGAGGGCAATTTTAGGTTCACATATTAACTTAACGTACATGGGCTTGGCCTGTGGGGGGAAACATGCACAAACCTGCATTCTTCTAGCTGAGAGGTGGCAGAGCTAACTACTCCATCACTGTGCTGAATGTTAGGAGTTTAGTCTTTGGAATGCACACATGTAATAATAATACTGCATTTTCTTTCACTATTTAAAAACTGATGTATCAACAGAATCTTCAGGGAATACTTATGGGAAAATGCTGGATGTAAGATGAGAACTTGTATTTACTTTTACTTTCTGAGCGGCATTGGCAGAGCTTCTACGTAAAATGAATGATTCCTGCTGTTAAGAAATATACCACAAAACATAAAAAACTTAATTCATTTTCATCTCTTCATCTTTTATTTGTCAATCCAACATACATTTGCACGACAAAATAATCTCTGGTAAAAAATTGTCAGTATCTTCAGTTTGCCTACATTTACATCACTTCATTCCCTTTTTTTCATTCAGTAGGTAACATTTCTCACAAGCCAGTGAGAGCCCAGCAATGAGGGGAAGGAATTCTTCAAAGTCCAACTTATCATCTTTGTTGGTGTCCAGATCTTTCAAGATGCACTCCACTGTTTTTGGATTCTTTTGGCTCTGAATGGTGTTGACAAGAGACATGTTTAAGAGTTATTATTTATAAATGTAAATCTACAAGAACAGAGATGACATAGAAGACAGGAAATTCTTACTTTCAGGAATGTAGGTAGCTCGTTCTCAATTAATTTTTTCAGCTCTTTCTTGTTTAAGGTCTTTCCATCACCATCTTCTTTGGCATAGCGATGGAATATTACAATCAGAGACTCCATGGATTTCTCTAATTCAGTCATGGCTGCGAAAGAAGGTGCTGAAAGGAGAAAAGTAATTTATATGGAAAGTATAGACTACTTTTTGCTTCACTATTTATTAGTTCTTTGCCAAATAACATTTTACATAAAGATAAGCAACACATAAAAGTTATGCTCTTCATCAACCAACAGTTATAGGCTTGGAGCTCTATCTGCGCTGTATCACTTATAAAAGCAAAACGACTTCATAACTTAGCTTTTTCTCTCTCTTTAAAACGTTTGTTGCTGTGAAACATAAGTTTAAATTTGAAGCATAGCTACTGCAACTTTGGCAAACAACAGGGCTGCACTCATGCAGCAGGTTACCGTAGGTTACAGTACACCCAAAACTAACACATTGTTAAGTGAGGATGTGGGTGTTGCTTTTGCTGGCACTCAAAGCAAATTCTTTGAGTATATGCATCACTTTCTGGCAGATAAAGCAGAGCCTTTATCTCATGAGTCCCTGCTCTGCTTTTTCCTTTAATTGAAATTTCTCTGGAGTTTTAGTAATGTGATATTTTGGCAATAAAGAAAAGAAAAGTGAAATAACTTCGATGTGCAATAGAGGGCAAGTTGCTTTTCAGAAAAGTCCTATGTAATTCACCAGGCTCAGCCAGGCCCATAAACTTGCGAACAGTTTACAGCATGAACCCAAACTGTGAAACACTTCAGCTTTTGTTTGTAGCCTGCAGGCCTCAAGCTACTTGCTGAGTCTAAGATCAACATTTATTCGCTGCATCAACGCAACATGTAACAACCTTGAAAATAAAAGACGCGCATGTTAAAATATTTCCAGTGAACTTACCCGGACACGAAGAGGCTGAGAGAGAAAGATATTCAGTGGAGGGTTAACTCAAGTATTTATAGTCAGCTACTAGGGAACACCCATTAGGATGAGAGGGAGTGGGAGGAATACAGTCACAAGAAGCGAGGAAGTTAAAAAAAAAGAAAATCCATGTGCAAATACCATTCATGGCCATGTTTTTCCAAGATCCAGCAAGAGCTGAATTCCAAACTTTTTATGCGACACAATCGTAACACCATGACACTTGGTTACATATATTCTTTATTCTTTCTAAATCGTTTATCAGTACATAAGAAGAAATTAAACTAATACCAAATACAAGAGATTTTCAGGGCGTTTACTCCTTAAACATGTCTATGCATTGTACTAAACAGGCCTGATCATTCCAGATTTTCGTGGATATCATGACTCACCAAAGGAAGAATTAGCACTGTAGTACATTTATGTTAAGAACAGCAAGTGTATAAAATACTTTTTTCAAATTCCATTATTCATCTGGATTGGCCAGAGAACTATTTCTTGGTAAGGTATTTGTATATAACATTATTTCATTTTAGATCATTTACTTTATACTTAAACTTCAGTAAAGAATTGAAATTAGTATTTATGTGTACAGACAGACAGACAGACAGACAGACAGACAGACAGAGAAACACACACAATCCATTGATCCCTAGGGAAATTTAAGGCATCCATTAGCGTTTTAAGCTGCGTAGCTTAAAATGTTTAAAATACAAATAAATATATGAATAAAAAGAAAATAGGCACAGGACATAATAAAATATGAATATACAAAGTTATGAATATATGTAGTACACCCTTATGCTGAGCCAATAAACCAAGTTAGCTTAGTATAAAACTGTACCATGGTCATGTTGATAAAGGTCAGTGTTGTGCAGGACGGCTGACTTAAAAAACAGTACCACAGTTCGGGGTGTAACTAAACTGTCGGCAGCGTCCAGCTTTTTAAGTTCTTTTTAAGCCCCATATTTTTACTCAGATATTGAACTTGTGTCCTTCTGTCAGTTCAGAGTGTTATTTATCCTCAATACACATGGGTACAAAACAAAATGGTACAAAGGTGTTCATTTAAACATCCTGTGGGATGCTGGGACACAGTCAGTCAAGCAAAAGCCTTTCTAAAGATCCTGAGTCAAGTCTTCTGACAACATTATGTTCTCACCAACACACGTACAGCTGTGAATAACATTTGGTCTAACTGCATCATCATCCTTAGTTCATGATTGCAGACAGTACCACACAGAGACAAACAAACAGACTGAGTAATGAATGTTTGCAGATGAAACAGGGTTTTGTAAAAAAAAAAAACACAGATTCAAAGTCTTTTATAGAGTTTAATAACAAAATTAACTGAGCAAAAAAGCAACTTGATGTGCTGAGGAACATACAAATAACTTGAAGGGGATGTAATAATCTCTTTGCATTCATCCAACCAAAATGCTAAAGATATGTTGGAATGTACATAACTGTTTTACTTTTTATGCCCCAACATAGGCCAAGGAATTTGACAGGACAGTATAAATAACTCATTATAAATGGTACAAGCTTGTGTCTCTGAACTGATCGTTTTCCAAAGAATATTCCCCAACTAAGTATTTTGAAAGACCCCAGAAATATACCAGAAATATATGGATTTAAGAAATTACTGACAAACTATGCAACTCGGATGTTGGACTGGCCATCAGCACCTGGGTGATATTGACTGGCTAACTTGATTCAAGTGCAATTCAGATTTATCAGTTCTTCCTCTTGCCTTTGCTGGCAGCCTTGGCTGGTGTTACTGCAGGAACAGCTGCTTGGTAGAGAGCGGCAGATACTTTGTTGATGTAGTACAAGGCGAAGAGGGAGAATATGAGGCTACACAGAAACAAAGACAAGCAAAGGAATTAAATTCGTAAGTAAGTACTTTAGAGATAAACTATGATGTCAAAAGTACAGTGGGGCTTGAAAGTTTGTGAACCCCTAAGAAAATGTTCTTATTCACACCAGCTACTGAAGAATTAAGGAGGTACCGTAACCTACCATGTGGTGACACAGACGCGGTGCACCAGACCAGAAGCAAACAGTGACAGGCACAGGCACAACAGAACTGGTGAGAGAATGAAAAATATAGGTAGGAGAATAATAGAAATGAACAATAATAGATCTGACCTATATGTTAATAAGATGGCTTAATAAATATACAAAATCAATAACCAACTATGTATTTAAAATAGTTAAGTTATTTTAAAGGGAGGCCAGTTTTGCATTGTGTGGACTGTGTTGTGTAGATAAAAATATCAAATATGATCAAGAACGATCGGCGTAAGCTCAGCTTACACTTAAGAAGCATTAGGCTAAACAACATGTAAACTAAAAATTCACAATGTGGAGTGATTGTGAGTGTGTGATTTTAATGCTGTCACCACTTACTCTCTGGGAATATCTTGGCCTGGAATCCTTTCCCAAAAATCAGGTTTTCCAGGTTATTAAATGCCTGAAAAAAATGTTAAGGCAGGGTGCCACACAATGATTTCTCTGGGAATAAAGACCAAATAATAATAGTAATTCTAATATTATTAATACCTCCTATATAATATTAATATAAATAAATTTCCCAAAAGGAAAACTATTTGTGCAGCACTGGAGTAATGCAAAGACACAGACAATACAACATCCTCTGTAGAGTTTAAAATACTAGCAGCAGCCTTTAAAGAGCCCGACATAAAGACATGTAACTCTGAATGCAGGGGATGAGAGCGTGGACTGCTAACGTGCAGTATATTTGGTGCACAACACTGTGGAATACTCAAAATCATGTGACTACGATAGCTCAAACAATGCATAAGCATAATTACAAATGGAAATATTGTAACATGTAATAAAACTGTTCAGTTCTTTCTGCCAGTGAAAGGATACCGTGAGAGAACAGATGAACAGAACTGAGCCCAGGAATCCTCCCAGGATGGTGAGCCACTCTGTAGATCCCAGCTGTTTACTGAACATCTGCATTCCCGCAAAGACCAGCACCGACAGCAGACTGGAGAGAACCAAAGAGGTGCCCGTGTTCACCGCTACAAAAAGCCAGAAATGAAAGATCATCACTTTTTGTCGGTGTCATAGAAGTTTCCTATAATAACGTTACACGGACTTTATTCGTAGATAGATCTAACGTGAGATTTTATAGACCCCAGCAGATTAATACACACGTTTCAACAGGTTAAACTGCCTGAATGTGCATGTGATCGTAGATCTGCAATTACATGGAGCATCATCTCATGTGAAGTAGTTTGTCCGTCCGGACTCTTTCAGTTTGACCGGCGGAACGTTAAGGCCACGTCAGTGTTCCCGAGACAAAGTTAGCATCGTGCTATAGAGCGCTAATCAGCCGGCACAGAGGCAGCTACTGCAGGGCTCCACATGCACGGTGTCTTATAAGTTTAGGAAATTCATGTAATAACGCTGCTGCTGCCATTAATAAACATGGTAAAGTTACAAATGTTAGCTAATTGCCTTAGCTTGATCACAGAATAAGACACTATCCTGCTAACATCTGTGGAAATACAAACCTGTTTTATTAGAACGCATAAAGGAAAATGGTGCAATACATACCCATTGCCAAATTTGTAATTACTGTCTTTGTAAGAAAAGGTGAATAAGTTTATGTTCGCAAAAGGAGCAAAATGTAGGAACACAAATCGACACTACCCGGTCTGAATGACGGGTGGGACCAATGGACGGAAGCCGGGTGGTAAACGACGTTCATGTCTACGGCCGAATGTGCGACGAATAGCTGTAAGGAAGGTTCGTTCAAATTTGAACTTTGGTATTTGAACGTCAAAATGTGAAAAAGCAATCACTTTTTAAAAACTTTTTTGTGTTAGTAAAGTATTATTTTCTGTTAAACTATAATGCACATGGTTCTGTGCAGATTCTGTGTTCTTTGTCTATGGCTGCTAAATCACAAGAATTTCCCCACTGTGGGATTAATAAAGTTCTATTCTATTCTATTCCGGGTATTATTATTAGTTATTATTATTTAATAATCTCAATATTGGTTTTCCATCCATTTATTTAAAAAAAGTCTTAGATGGACAATGATATCTCAGAATACCAAATATATTTAAATCAAAAACAATAGACAACCGTTAACAAGTTAGAAATTAGTACAAAATGTATATTTTTACAGAAAATTTTAAAACATATAGCAGAGATTTTACACGTAAAGTTTGCAAAGAATAATAGAAAAAAGCATAAGCAGTAACTGACGATTAATAATAATTTGTAACTCACTCATATTCTTGAAAAAAAAAACACTATAAAAAACTATAAAACGTTGTTAACAGTACACAATTGTATTCATAACAATTAATGTTATATATACTGAATTGAACATAAGAAATCGGCACCTCCAGAAGGATGTTAACTCAATACAATATGCACTGTGCACCTCCATTGGTTTTAAGTCTACCATAGCGTACATACACTTTTATGCTCACAATATGTGTTTTCCTTTAAATTTTTATATATATTGTATTTGAATATGTGTATTTATTCTCATGTGCCTTACTGTATTTTGTTACATTTGTTTTATAGTACAATTTCTTTGTACCCCTCTATTGTGCAAAGTTTATTTTATTCTTTTGTAGTTGTGCAAGTGGTGGAACTGGTTTATGGGATGTGAGCAAGCCAGTTATGTTCTGCGAGTTAATCCTTAAGGCAGCGCTTCACTGCAAGACCACAGAATAAGACTCTTAACATGGCTCTATGTAATCAAGATATGAACTCAGGTATACAATATATTTCCTATCAAGAGCTGGGTAAACACTGAATACCAGCAAATACACACCATTTACAAATTAGCCATATACTCATTGATTTGCAGTCCTTAGCACAAACAGATCACAGATTATGTAGCTGTGATATCTGTTGACACATTGATACAGATGTTTACATCCAATATGCATTTTTTGCATTTTACATCAGGGTTGTCTTTCATAATGGCTTCTTCTTTAGTCCCAAAACAGCTATAAACAGAAGAATTTCCACAAAAGCAGGTAGCACACTAAAAGGAGAGACAACAATAGAATATTAATAACACAGCCACAAAGCATATACGCATTTAAATGTAATAAATACTCATATTTGTACTCTTGCTTGGCTTTTGACTACTGAATGCAAATCAACACACATCCACACCAACGTATGCAAAAACAAACCTGCAGAGTGCAAAAATAACCCAATATGTCCAGCATTCCCACTTCTCAAAAACAAAGAATGACAAAGAGACAGCTGCACTGCAGTGGGCAGCCAGTGCTGGGTGAAATGTCTGTCAGGGAAAAAACTGATTTTGGAAAAATAAACAAATAATGTTATATACATATACACTAACCTGCAAATGGCAAAGATCCACCAGTAGATGTCACACTCCCACTGCTCGAATAGAAAGAAAAGCAGAGCCACTGAGGCACTGGCATGGACTCCTGTTGCTATTGTAGGTAACAGGCAAAAACACAGTTTGGAGTCATGGAACTGTAACTAGGTTGATTTGCTGATATAACTTGTTTATAAATTTATTGCCAAAGGTCTATTTCAGTTGCTGCTATTCCATGCCTGATCATTTTCTGTATGGTAGCCCAGTCTCAAAATCTCACCTAAAGTTGCAATGAACGTGATTTTTACATGAAAACATTTGCATTGTTGAGAGTCAGTGTTGATCGATATCCTCTTTTATTAGAATCAACCGCATTTTCATGTTGGGGCCCATGGTGGGTGTTATTCCAAAGGATACACAGAAGACCTTGGCTACAGCTGAACATGGAAACTCCTGAAAAAAACCCAGCCAACTCTATGGCGAATAGGCCAAGGGTAACTGCCAGTGCCACCACCAACCTGAAACACAGTCACATCATAAGAGAGCATATGTATGTATGTGTTAGTTTTGATTCCCTTGTTACAATGTGGTATATATTTATTAAAGGTTTACTTACTTTTTGTCTTCATTGTCATATTGCTCCTGTGTGAAATCCAAAGGTAAGCAAGCCTTCACATTGTTTTCCTGTGCATCAAACGTTAGAAACGGTAAAGCTACAGCATGTGGAATATTCACAACTTGACATATAAAAGTGTTTTACAGAACTTACTTACCCTTGCCCAAAATATAGTGATAACAATAACAAGGTGAGCTATGATGGTCAGAAACCGCGCAGGGACGAGGCTGCTGATAGCCGACATGCTTCATGTACCCGCGCTTTGCTAACTTAGCATTTATTTACTTCTCTTTAGGCGGAAGGAAACGACACGGTTAAACATGCGGAAGCTAGATATAATTACAGCAATTTATCGAACATACATCTACTTTACTTATATGGTTATCTACAAACAAAGTCAACATCACACACGGCTTCTGAAGACGGTTGCCACAACAACCTCCGATTTTGGTGCGTCCGTTATTACTGACCGAGCAGAAAACGTAGATTGAAAGGTTCCGGATACGTTGAACGTTCGCGTTTTCTTTCTCTCACGCCACACTGACACCCAATGAGAACACGACAAACTGGGCCACAAACGATTTGGCTTTTAGGTTACGGAGGCGCATGGACCTCACGGAACGACGAAGATTTAAAAAAAAATGCAAGAATATGCTCATAAAACCCCTCTTGTATAATTTTTTATTTATGCCGTTATGGTGGAATCAAACAGGATGTTATGACATCGTCAAATGAATCAAATAAAATAGTTACTGCAATAACATGTACCATCCGTTTTAACGATGATGTTTCTTCCTCCGTGGCCAGTGCGGCTGTGATCGTCTATAGGCTGAACTCCAGATCCGGATCCCCCTCCCATCCTACGACGACCCGTTGATCCAGACAGACCGAACGGAATCCGCGTGTGCGCAACAGCACGCAACCCCCACAGCTGTGCGTGTTGTGATGGTTCGCTGCTCTGGGCCTTGTCCTGGTTCCACTGACACGCGCTGCCCTCGACTTTGTCTAGAGACGCGGGTCTAGTCACTGTTTTACGGAGGCACCGGCACCGCGGGACCATGGCAGAGGCGGACTTACAAACCTTTACCTCCATCATGGACGCGCTGGTTCGCATTAGTGTGAGTATGACGCTCATTTTATTGCAATATTTATTTCAACCATGTGTGCGATTATAATGACCAGTGCTCATTGCCTTTTGTCATCTAAGGCATATTTAATAATAGAGTTTTGCCTTATTTCTCGTCGAGTCCTCAGAATGCGCATACAGCGTAAGTGGTGGAGGAATGTGAGGCATTTATACCTTCACAGGGTTTTTGGCATCTAGACGGAATCGAGGGGATATGGGGTTTCTCTTTCAAAGCGCTTGCATTGTCGGTGCAAGGACTACAAATGTCATACCCATTAAATCCAAAGGTTGTATTAGATGAAGAAGGTGATATTTGGTGATCATAATCAGTAGAAAATGACAACGGTCGCTTAAATTGCGTGCTCATGGGCCACACGATGAGAAGGCAGAGATGATGCGCGTTGTCATAGAAACGGGATGCTGCGTTTAGCTGAACAAGGCCTGCTCAGCCAGCAACAAACTGAGCAATGCATTTAAAATATTGATTTAGAACATTTCCCCATTTTAAATAAAGGCATCGTATGTCCACTTAGGCGCATGGCGCATGAGGTAATTCCATATGAAATGTAGAAATGAAAAGGTAAAAGGCAAGATGACACTAGATGGCTATCAAGGGAGGCCAGCTAACACCTGGAGTCAGGGACAGCTATTTTTCCTCCACATTTGTCCTCCCTGTGCTTTGTATACCACACAGCACACAGTACATAACCAGTCTGTAAGAGCTGCCCTTCTCACTCACCACTCCTACACATCTCATATACAGTACTTTGTATTTTTAGGGTAAAAGAGATTTAGAATGTAAAGATCTCCTTTTTATACCAGCTTTCTCCCATTCCTAAATCTCTCTCCCCTTTTCAATAGTCCAACATGAAGAGCATGGAACAGGAGCTGTATTGCCCAGTGTGTGATGAGATGGTGAAGCAGCCGATCCTTCTGCCGTGCCAGCACAGTGTGTGTCTGTTGTGTGCGGCTGAGGTGTTAGTACAAAGAGGTTATCCTCCTCCAGATCTCCCTCCAGAACCCAACTCACCAGCCTCCACGCCCAACACACGCTCCCCACGACAAGCACGCAGACCCACCCCTAGGACCCCTGATCGCATGGAACGGATCCTGAAAACAGGTGAGGAAAATAGTTTTGATATTTTTCAGTAAAAGTGAATGGTCTCAAGATTTAGTCACCTTAGAGTGACGTCAGCATTTAATAATGCACAGATGATGTAATGATGCTACAGTTCACAGTTTCAAAGATAGTCTTGCTGAAATATCTGCATCTTGCTGAGCAGAGCTTCATGTCTCCATCTCATGACTTATTTACCTGTATGTAGGGCAAGAGTTATAGAAGCAGAGAGTTAGGGAGAAGTCAGAAAAAGTCAGTAAGCATCTTTTGAGCAGGTGTTCTCAGTGTGTGTGTTTGTGTGTGTAAGCACGTCCTTTACTGTGAACATATTTATTTATTCCGTTATTCCGTGTTCCATATGTAGTTAATGAGGGACAAACTTGAACTCTGCTTTTTGCATTTTCTCAGAGACTATCTGTCATGAATCCTGCATTAGCTGTCTCTTGTACGCAGACAGATCTTTGATTCTAACGCCACCTTATTGCCTCTGTATGTTTAATCATTTCTGTTGTCCTTCATGCCCTCTACATCTGTATTATTCTACCAGTGTGTGGGACGTACCCAGGGCGAAGGCGGAAGGACATGACATCTTCCCCCATGCTGTTCCCATGTCCTACCTGTGAGCGGGATGTGGAGTTGGGGGAGAAAGGCCTGACGGACTGCCTCCGCAACCTCACTTTGGAGCGAATTGTGGAAAGGTGCATATATGTTCAACCACTATGAAATGCAGTTTGTGTGTGTGTGTGTGTGTATGTATATATATATGTGTGTATATATATATGTGTGTATGTATATATATATGTGTGTATATATATATGTGTGTATATATAGATGTGTCATGTGTTTTTATTTTGTGTTATCATCATCAGATTAGCAACAAAAACAAGGTAATTACTAATTAGAAAAAAATCCTTTAAATAAAATTGCAGGCAATGAAGAAAGGCAGCAAATAAAGGGCTTAGTCAATACCACTTTAGAAAGGAGACAGGAAATCATTTGCTGGAAGGAATTTCAGTGATGAATCTTTTCTTTACTCCTGATCCAAGGGTAAAAAGACCAGATTGCAGGAACAGCTCAAAAACTGCATTATAGGGCAGCAGCAACTCTGGTAATATGGTTATTTTTTAATCAAACTTTAGTTAAGCACGTTTATGGTGAAGAACTTCTCATGCCTCTTTAATCTCAGTAATCTTCTGTTATCAGTTCAGCTAGAGAAGATCAAAGTGATCGGAGCTGTTTTTCAGACAGGGAGAGAGTTAAGGGGTTGGGCAGCTTCCCTTGTTTCCCACACAGCAGTTTGATAGAATAAGTGCAGCTGCTCCCTCCCTAGGCAGTGGTTGTGTTGGTCAGGAAAGTGTGACGGTGCATGTTTTACTGCACAGGATGCACTAACAAGGCAGCTGCTGGTGATGTATCCAGGTCAGGCATTTAAAGAGTTGGACTCCTAACTACTGAAAAGGGAGCAGGAACTCTGACGAGCTCAATCTTCCCTGTCTTCAGTTTAAAAGGCTCATTTAATGCTTTCTTTCTTCACTGCTGAAGAATTAGCTCTGCCCGGCCTTTATCTCCCTCTCCCCCTGTCTGCCCTCTAGGTACAGGCACACAGTAAGCCTGGGCAGCGTAGCCATCATGTGTGGTTTCTGTAAGCCTCCTCAGTCTCTGGAGGCCACTAAAGGCTGCGCTGACTGCAAGTCCAACTTCTGCAACGAGTGTTTCAAACTTTACCATCCCTGGGGAACTCCACGAGCTCAGCACGAACATATTCTACCCACCAACAACTTTAGGCCAAAGGTTTGTCTGTTTTTGTGCTTGTGCTGTACAGTAATTTATCCTTTACTATCATGGTGCATCAATCCTCCATTGTATCTTAGGTGCTAACATGCACAGAGCATGAGCAGGAGAGGCTGCAGTGGTACTGCCGTAATTGCCAGAGGTTGCTGTGCCCACTCTGTAAGCTGCGACGTGTCCACCATGGACACAAAGTCTTGCCTATAGCACAGGCCTACCAGGCCCTAAAGGTGAGTTTGTGTGAAGTATGTTTGAATTGAATGAGGGTCCAGATGTTAACAGTTTTAAAGTGTTTCCTTTTGTTTTGGTCTTGAAGGAGAAAATTGGCAAGGAAGTCAGCTTCATCCTGGCCAACCAAGACACAATACAAAGCCAGATCACTCAAGTGGAGGCTGCCATCAAACAGATGGAGGTGAACTACCTAAAATGTTGCTTTGTCTGTGTTCTCATTTTTTTATAATGTAAATTTGTCATACACTATGATATGTTTTACATTTTATATAACAGGTTAGAACCAATATTTATATAACAGGTTAGAACCTAATGCAAAAAAAGGAAGGGGACCTACTTTTTGTTGGGCTGTAACACAAACACAAATGCATCCCTAGTCTTTTTCTCCAGCTCTTCTGGAGCTCCAACTGCAGATGAAGGGACAAATAATATTATTAGGTCCTCTAGAGGTGTGTCAAAGGAATGTGACAAGACACTTCCTGTGCTCAAAAACATGATCTTTGTGTCTGTTATTTCTAATGGGCCATTGTTTTTGTAACTCCTTCCCATTCTTTCCGTTCTCGGTGTCTGTCTCCAGGCAAACAGCTCAGTGGCTCTGCAGCAGCTGACCCACTGTATCCGGGAGCTTGGAGCAGCTGTAGCTGAGCGTCAGGGGGCGTTGGCTCTGGCCCTAGAGGGATCTCGCTGCAGGAGGGGGGAAGCCCTGTCGGCTCAGGTCTCAGAGAGGCAAGGCCTGCTTGAGAATGCAGGGCTGATGGCCTACACGCAGGAGCTGCTGAAGGAGACCGATGCGCCCTGCTTTGTACAGGCAGCCAGAGTCACTCACAATAGGTAGGCTACCTACAGCAAGCAAATACAGTACATTTACAGACCTTTGAAGAATTAGTTGTACATCTTATTTTTTCCTCTGGTTTATTTTGTCACTGCCTCTCCTCCTTCAGGCTGGTGAAAGCCATAGAACACCTGCAGTGCTTCACTCTTGCTGCCGATCCCTCCTTTAGACACTTTCACTTAGATGCATCCAAAGAGGTCAAGCTTATCAACAGCTTGGAGTTTATACCCGGTGAGCTTCTCTGTTTCTGTGTTCTTAAAATGATATACGTTAGTGACCAGTTAAGGAAACCGTCTTTCTGTTCCTGCTTTATTTTATCCACAGCCCCACTGGCTCCAGTTGTTGACACTCAGAAGACGTTGGCTTACGATCAGCTGTTCTTGTGCTGGCGTCTCCCTCACGACTCAGCCCCAGCTTGGCACTTCTCAGTTGAGTATCAGCGGCGAGCAGGAGGAGCTGGAGCCACGTGGGGGGGCACCAGATCTCCTAACAGTGAAGCAGTGTGGCAGCGCCTGGATGAAGTGAGAGGGAATAGCGCTGTGGTTGACCGACTGCAGATGGACAGTGTGTACGTGCTGCGGGTGAGAGGCTGCAACAAAGCCGGGTTTGGAGAGTTCAGTGAGGAAATTTACCTCCACACTCCACCTGCACCTGGTGAGATATTTACAACGGATACACATTAGTATTATTGCTGTTTTTTTTATAGTTATTTCACTGCAAAACGTCTAATCATTGCAAAAACCAATGAAGCATGTCATCATTTCTAATGCAGCAAACCAGTACTGTGCCTCAAGGTTGGAATTTAATTTTAAAATGTTTGGGCAGCATTGGTAATAAAACCTTATTGGCCATTACAGTACTTTTTAAACTGATTTACTAATCTTTGTGAATCTTTTCTCTCCATTTTCTTGATTTTCTCCATCCCCATTTTTTAATTTTAGCTTCTGCACCAAATCTTCCTTTTCTGTTCTGCAGTCCAGTTTCATCCCAGTCAGACTCTTTCTGCTTGTCTTTCTTGCTACAGGTCTGTTTATTTTCACTTTCAAAAACTCATTTATATGTATTGTCTATTATTTCTCTTATTATTCCATGCAGTCATCCCTTCACAAAACAGCATTTAAACAAAAACTTTACTGGGTGATCCGTTACTGTGAATGTTATCTTTACTCTGATTCTCAAAGCCACCTCTTAATATGCCCCTGTCCTTTTGATCAGGCTCAGGTCTTTCTTAGCTCTTGTCCTACAGAGTTTTCAGACTAGCTGTAGTTTGATCTAATCCTCCCTCCCTTCTGACTCTTTTACTCTGACTTTCCTTGTCAACTCTTTTCTCCTTTGCCCCTCCCGCCTCACCTCTCCCTTCCTCCCAGTGTTGAGTTTCTCCTTAGATTCTCGCTGGGGTCTGCACGCTGACAGGTTGGCGCTGGGTAGAGGCCAGACCTATGCCCGCAGTGTGCCTGGCCTCTCTCTCCTGCAGGCCGCCGACCGCACACTCACATCGTGCCACTTGACCTCTGACCTGCTGATTGCTGACTTAGCTGTCACTCAAGGCAGACACTACTGGGCATGCTCTGTGGAGCCTGATTCCTACCTAGTAAAGGTGAGAGGGATGATTGCTGGTGGGATGTGCTGCATTTATGTTATATATACAGTACATTACATGCTAACACAAAATGATCCAAAGCTTTCTGTCATTCTGTTTCTCTCATTTACAGGTGGGAGTAGGACAGGAAGCTAAACTACAAGAGTGGTTTCACCTGCCTCAGGATATGGCCAGCCCTCGGTAACTGAACATTACCCTCAAAACTATAGAATTAAAAATAAATATAGACTTGAAGATTGACTAAGCATTGTTTCTTGTCACGATAAATACAAGACAGACAGAATTTACCCTGTCTGATCCTATTGATAAGTAATTCTCTTGTTAGGGTACAATGCTTAATATGCACTTTATATAGTGTAATAGGAGCCATGCCAGAATGTTGTCTACAGTTATACGATATTTAATTGAGATTTTATTGAAGATTTGACCACTTGGGGGCAGTAGAAAATCCTGTATTATATCTGGAATTGTGAAACTAAAACAACACCGTACACTTGAAGGTTGTAAACTAAAACCATGAGCTGGAACAAAGAAAACTGCTGAGAGGAACTGCAGTGGTGCTCGATATTCCTCTGTGGGTTCATCATTACAGAGTGACCCCTGCCACAATTACATGTTGTTATTTATGAAATGTTAATAAAAAATATACTAATCTTCTTTAAAGTCCGTCTGCATATAGTCAAGTAGTTAATTAAACTGTGTGCTACAAATGTGACCTGGCTTTTATTTACTTTATGATCCTTAAAATCAATTTGAGGCTATGTTTCCAGGCCTTGGCTTTCCTACAAGTTTTGAGTATCTAATGACCTTGGCATTTAAATATTTTGTTGCATGTGACTTTGATATTTTTTTCTTGTTCAACATAACTTTCTCCTCCTCTCCACTTCCCCCCAGGTGTGACCCTGACAGTGGCCATGACAGTGGTGCTGAGGATGGCCAAGACCTACCTCCTTTCTGCTTCCTGACTATGGGCATGGGCAAGATCCTCCTTCCTCAAGGACATGGTCACAGTCATTGCCAGGGGGACAGCCAGAGCCACGGAGGAGGAAACTCCCAAGGCAGCAGTCATAGCAACCCGCGTCACCTTCATACCACTCCTCTTCCACCACGACTAGGAGTGTGTTTGGACTGTGACAAAGGACGTGTCACTTTCTACGATGCTCATTCGTTGCGTATCCTATGGGAAGGACACATGGACTGTTCAGCTCCAGTGTGTCCGGCCTTCTGCTTCATTGGTGGAGGAGCCCTGCAGCTGCAGGATCTTGTGGCCAATCGGACCATCGAAGAGCCACCGCCTCGGAGGGTAACCATCCAAACACGTGCAACTAATCTCAGTAAATAAAATTGTAGTGCGACAGCAGTTTATCAGCACAGTTCACTCAGCGATTAAAGGTAATCTCATATCTGTCACCGCCTGATGTATGTGGATGATTCATTGCCTTGATTTTGTCAGTCTCCAATACTTGACTTGTTCCTGGACAATATTTGATTTTTTTCTAGATTTTATTAAATTTTTTTTTAGGTCTGAATAAAAATATGAAAAAAAAATGCATTTGCACTTGGCCTAAGAATATGTCTCCTGTGGCTTGATTTATTTATCCTGCTTTCTCCTGTATTTTGCAGTTATCCTTGGAAATTGTGGTTGAAGTAATTATAGACTATGCAGACGTTTGTTTACAGGATGCATCAAAAACCTTTAACAGGTTAACATAACAGGTTAAGAAAATTGGTTTGCGTGTATGAAAACAAATCTGTCCTCCTTTTACACTTATCTTCATTCGACCCAGAATGATTAGACATCAAAGTTGCATGTAACTAGGATTCATAACGTACATAAATATGCAGATAACAGACTGTCATCTTATCAAAGCCCCTCATATGTACTGTATGTCTTTTTTCTATCCTAATTTTTTTATGTAGCCTCAACAATTGTTAAAAATGTGAATATACAGTAATGCAGTACTAGAATGTGAATATACGTTGTTGAATTGTAAAGTTAAG
Organism: Channa striata; assembly: GCA_033026295.1. NCBI lineage: Eukaryota > Metazoa > Chordata > Actinopteri > Anabantiformes > Channidae > Channa > Channa striata. The sequence goes on along the minus strand of CM065175.1, from coordinate 16,954,104 downwards.
CTGGCTCACATCAGGATTACGTGTCTCTGTGGTATTTCACAGGTATTTTATGTAGTTTTGCATTTTAAAAGGAGTTGTGTGGTATTTGGGCTATGTAAACATAATCACTGTTTCCTCAGTGTTGTCAGATTACAATAGAAATCACAGTAAAAAGGTTCAGAGGAATTATTTTTGCGTCGTGCTGACTGACTAATAAACACGGCAATATGTTACAGCTTTATACATTTTGAACAAAGTGAAAAATGTTTATGGCCTACTTGTCCAGCTTAAACTGTGGTATTTTATTGATTTGCACATATATTAATAAACACTTTCAGGAAGTTATTGAATGGCAAGGTAACCAGCTAACGAAGGGCTGTTGTATGAGCTCTGGTTAATTTCAATTTGACTTTTTCTCCTTTAGCTTGGACAAAAATTAATGTACTTATTGACTAAGGTTATTCAGAGTTATGTTTGGGAAATGTAAGTGCTCAAAGCAAGATATTGTTTTTATTCTGTTTTTCAAATCAACTGACTCTGACTGTATTTTTATATACAGTGGGATTTTTTTATGTGTATGTGTGTTTGTGAGAGCTCTAGCATGTGACTTTCATGCATTTTGTTTTGTGTGTATGTATATCTGTGTGTGTGTGTGTGGGGGTTACCTGTGTTACAGCACAGCACTTGAATGACTTCACATGTAGCAGATCACAAATCAGAATCTCCTAATTTAGATTTTGCCTTGCTCGCAGAATGTTTCTATCATGTCATGAGAAAAACAATAAATGACAGATAATTGCAGTGAACTGTAAAACTGCGTCACTTTGTGTGAAGTGTTAACCACACTAGAAGCTATAAAGCAGTTTGTCTTTTGGACTCTTGTACAAAAATGCTTATTGGAACTCACACACATTTTTTCATCTTTTGCTTTTCCTAATACAGCAAAAGCAAATTTTTATTTAGTGTATGTTATCCCATTTTGTAATTTTTGAACAATTATGGCATTTGTTTATGTCATTTATAATACAAAACTCTCAAGTTTGTTGTAAACCTATTTTATTTTCAACACAACACAAGTGTTTTCAGTCAAATGCAACTGTTGATTTAATTGCCACGTGCTATTATGTTGTCACATTTTGACTAATGGTAAGCAGCAGAACAGGAACAGGATTTGGGATTATCTTAAACGACTGTCTTTGTTTCAGTGTCACGGAAAAAACAGTGTGTCCATGAGTGTGTGGTGGCAGCTTGCATGCAAGGGCAAGCGTGCCAAAGCAGCTTCAACGGGTAAAGTGGATCTTTTGTGCCACAAGGTTCAAATGTAATAATCCTTTTCTGTTTTAAACAAGGACACACCTTTGGACACCTGATACAGAAACGGGCATGCTCGAAGCTCCACATCTGTTTTATGTGTGAACAGAAGTTCAGGTTCAGGAGATAACCTGTTGGACGGGTGGCCAGAACATTGTAAACAAGCTATCATCACGCAGAGACTGACATTCCACAAATGGAAGGGAGTGAAATATTGTGTAACACCAGAATGGTTGGGCATTTCTCATTGGCTTTTTACATAAACAGGAGACACGCAGGTGGAGTAGTTTGAAGGTTCCTGGTTCGGATCTATCTGCCTGCTGAGGCCTCTGTGCGGAGTTTGCATGTTCTCCCCATGCCTGGGTGGGTTTCCTCCAGGTCCAAAGACAAAGATGTTAGGTTAAGGTGACTCTAAATTGTCCACAGGCGTGAATGTGAATGTGAATGGTTGTCAATCTGTGCATGTCTCTCTGTGTTGGCCTTGAGATAGACTGGCGACCTGTCAAGGTTGTGCCCCGCCACTCGCCCACTGACAGCTGATAGAGGCTCCAGCTTCCCACAACCCCGATGGCATAAGTGGAAGATAGAAGATGGATGGATTTTCACTTAAACAGTGAACTAAGTCTACATCAGAATAATTTGCGGAAGAGTTGGCAATATTTCAGGTTTATCACTGGGGGGCGACATTGTGTGTACATTGAATTGTTAATATTCTCTGTCTTTTCTCATAAGGCGTTTGTCAGCAGGTGAACGATGTGTAATCACGGACATGTTAGGTCATGAATCTGTGATTACATGTCACATATTGCATGTTAAGCACTTTCACCTACTGCTTGGATCAACCGTTCAAGTTATTGTGTTACACCAGGTAACACAGGTACTCCAATTTTATTACCTGTTTATTAATGAATATAAATCAACGTTGATTGTCCTGTACACGTAGTAAAATTAGCCAATACTGACTAATCTTCATTCTCGTAGGAGAGCACCTAACTCATTTTAGTCTTTATATATTAATTACAGTTATTGTATTTACCACTGATATCAAAAATTACACTATACAACTGTAAGAGAAACAAAAAAAGACAAAAGGAGTAATAGTATAGTACAATATTATTACCATGGCCCAGTATCACCTGTCAGAACTCTTCAATACACTTTCTACAAGTCTATAAGTCTGATCAGCAGATTTGCCTTGAAAACACGTTTTCCTCTCTTGTCCTAATCCACCTCACCAGGCTCTGTTTCCAGCAGGGCTGGTTGCATCAGCACTTAGTTACAGCTCCGTTTAGTTTACACATGTTTACCTGGAAGAACTCCTCCCTACAAAAGTTAAATCAGGGTTTGTCTTTGAGTTTGCACGCAACTGTGTGGTTGTGAAATGCAATAAATTTCCCACTGAATTTCCATCCAAGACAGTTTAAAAGATGTGATGAACAGCTGTTTGATGAAGAAAAGATGAGACAGACAACAACAACATGAATCAGAAACTAAGCTACAATATTTGGCAATTATGGGAAAAAACATTTTGGACATACTATAATTTAGGTTCATTGAAGCTTAAATTTTTTGAATTCTACAGAATTATAAGTGACTGAGGGACTAAAAGATTAGAAAATACATCACTTATATTGTTTTTCTTTAAACATTTGATGTATTCCATAACAAACATGTTGATGTTTGATTTTTTACATGGGATGAAAGAACTGCATCCAACAGCCAATAAAGCTATGTTTCATGTGATAAAAAATGCAGAATAATTTCCACACGCAATCAGGTGTAGCAAACCTAAAAATGTGCACACACTGCAGGACGCTGCGGAAATGTTTGCTAATGCAAGCACAGACTCCCCTGAAGTCCCCTGAACAGCTGCGTCTCCTGTCTTTCCTCAGCACCTCTGCACATTGCAGTGAATGTCTGTGTTCTGCACACAGACACACACTCACCCCCAATGTAACAGCCCCAAGTAACACTACAACTTCCAACTGTGGTCTGAGCTGTGTCCAAAATAAAAAAAAGTATGTAAAACTGTCAAACACAACAGCTCTCCGCCACTGGCACGAGTTTGTACACCTCTAAACATTTTTTGTATGACATTGAAATGACACCCACACACACCCACTCAATCAAATCCAAATCCACTTTGCACGCTTGCCATTCAAAACACTCCCAAATCCACAATTTCAACAACACATGCACACACACAAATCTCCCACACGTGTGTATTTTGGAAGCGTGCCAATGTGAGCATGCAGGCTCAGACAGGACCACATCCCCTCAGGCTCTGTGAGTATTTATGTGTGTGTGTCATTTTTAGACTGGAAAAACATTAGCTCTTCATAAAGTTCTAATTATATTCTTTAGAACGATAACCTGCTTTATTCCAGTATGAGAAATAAATAATGACGCAGTACAAGAAATGTTGAAACCAGGAAAACTTTAATAATGTGATTTCAGGAAAGCAAAGTGACTGACATGTTGTGATGTTATTGTTGGGTCCTCTGGAGTTGAGCCCAGTTATTGGATCTACTGGTAAAACAGTATAGCTAACAGATTATTTATATCAAAGATAAAATATGTACATTCAGCCATGCTGACAGGTTAATAACTTGCTGTCCACATATCACTTGCCATTCCGAAGGTGATAGAAGGCAAAGGCAGAAGAGAAGAAGGAAAGAGGAGGGCGCAAATGAATTTGGATGACAGGACACACTAAACCACATTCAGACCCTCAGGACACACTTGGAGGTTTTGCCTGTTAATCTATTTCCAGCAGAAGTACAGAGCAAAGGTCTTTCAGCACCAACTGGCACCAGTAAAAGAGCTGAAGAGTCACATTTTTGCATTGGTGATTGTGAGGGTTTGTGTGAGTAAGGTGGTCTTTTTGTGTTACCTACAAAGCCTGCGTTAGGTTCTTGTGAGTTGTACAGCTGTGTGACCTCCAGGCTGTGAGGAGAAAAGTGCTGATTATAAAATCAAAACAAAGGTGGAGAAGCTGGTAAAACTGGGAATAGAAAGTCATTTGCTGCTTCTTGCACACGGTTCCCCATAAATAACTACAGCACCAACTGCATTCACAAACAAAGAAGTGGACATACACCAATATAAAGCTATGACAGAAAGAGTCAAGATGATTGTTAATTGGGTGACTTTTACATGTAGTGCTCTGCCAATCACCGAAATCTCTGGCATATCTAAAGAGTGTTTTCCTGTGTGAGAAAGCTTCTGGGCCTTCGCTTGTAAACTCTATATAAATCTCAGGTTGGCTGACAGCTTTACTAGGCAGGTCTGATTATCACTGCAGATGATCGCAGTGTACAAAACATGGCAGCCAAGTGTATGATTATTGTATAAATGTCAGAGCGGGACTGTGAGGTCACTGAGTTGTTTTTGAGGAGTGATGGTGAAGGAGAAGCAAAAGGATGAGATGACACGAGTAGGAGCCAAGAGTTTTGGAAAAAGATAAAAAAGAGATAAATAAGATGGTACGATTGAAGAAGGGGAAAAACAATAGAGGAGAATGGGAATGTTTGGATAAACAAGTCAAGGAGTGAGTGTGTGTGGGGGTCTTTTTTTGGGGGGGAGTGGGAAGAGGGGCTGACAGGAAAACTCAGAGGCACATTCCTTCTTTTCCTCTTGTTCTCTTCAAAACAGCAGCTGGGACAGGTGTGCTTTTACTGATGGTAGAAAGTGCACAGGCTGCCGACTGCCTCCCAGTGAGCTGTGGGTGTGTGTGTGTGTGTGTGTTTATGTGCTGAGTGTGCACACTGTCTGGCTGCAGACTGCATGTTAGCAGAGACTTTGTTGTGTGTAATTATGGTGGAAACAAAACCCATACATCAGAAATCGCCCATAATGACAAAAAAAAATAGACATCTGGATGCACACGGGGTGTTTGAGGGGGAGAGAGTGTGTCTGAGCAGACTGAAGGAGACTGGAAGTGTCTCTTACAAAGACAAAGTTTATAAAAAAAATACTGTACATACAATGTGAAGGCACCTAAATAATGTGCGAGTGCGAGAATGTTGTGCGTGTTTGTGTGTGTGTTTGTGGTGTTTAAGGAGACAGTCTCCACTTCAGGAAACAGAGGGATCCTGTTTGTGAGTTGTACTCATTGTTCAGCTGATTACCCCACCACCACCACCCACCCACCCATCACCTCTATTCCATCAGACACATTCATATACAAAAGCCTCATGATACTATTTGGCTCTTGACCAAAGATGCTCTGATTTCCTGCCGAGCACTTAACATGTTCTCTCTCCAGTGAGTTCTGTGTCCGCTCAGTCCATCGGACTCCATGCATTGTCCCTCTTACTTTATTGATGTGGCTTTCACCTGAATAGACAACACCCAATACTCCCTTATCTCCTGGTCTCATTATTTACTCATTTTTCTTACAACTAACCCCCCCCCCCCCCAACCCTCACCTTCCTCTTCCTTGTTAATGACTAATTTCCAGTTTTACTTCTGACTCTATGTGGGATGTTTGGTAGAACCCACTGGCTAATTGACTCACACCATTGTACTATCCTGTTTTTATTATACATAATTATAACTAAGCAAAACATTTGACTTATACTATTGCCTAACTTCTTTCTTAAGTTTATCTTCTTTCTCTTTCAATCTGCTTACTCATGTTGTTTTTGGTCACGTTACCAGCATGACTTTAAAGATGAAAGTGTTGTTCCATCACTCAGTATGTTTTTACCTGACAAATATCTTATAACTAACTACTCTCCATATGATTTGATACGTTCAGGTTACCTACAGGATGAAGCTGGCTCACTAATGTGGCCTTCTCTCGCTGTGAGCTGACGTTTTCTAAAGTTAGCCAGTTATGACCCTAAAAGGAAGAAGTCCACAGGGTCTGTGGATACGCTGACTGTTCCTCTATTCATCAGCAGGTCAGAGTTTTCACTCGGTGAAGTATATCAACACATACATTATTGTTGGACTGTCACCACATGTTGTGATTTTATTCCCACTAATTACTCAAATTCTCCTGTAGAGCTTCTGTAAGTTAAATTCTTTGAAAAACAACGTTCTTATCCCTTGTAAGATGAGGAATTTAGGTAATTTTGGTAATTTCTGGAATTTATATGTAATACAATAATTAAATGAACTTTCAAAACTAAGTTGTGTGTAACTAACATGCCAAAATGTGTGATGGTGTGCATGGTAAACACTATTCATGCTAAACAGAATTAAATAATTCAAGTCCTGCTGGACCTACCTGCAGCTCACTGCCTGCTTGGTTGCAGACTTACTAAACTATTTGGATTATACCAAGGAACGACACAACAAGCCAAACTTAAATGTTTTTTGGACATCTTTTACTTCTGTCCTTGATTACCTTCTCTGTCTCATTTATACATTTTTCTTCTGCCTCCTCAACTCCTACTGAAAATTGTCCCATTTTTTGCTTTTCTCTTTTTCAACTGTAGCTCATTTATCTCCCACGTCCAGTCTCTGCAGCTTAGCTTTTCTCCTACTCAATTCCATCACAATACAGTGTTGTGTCTGTGTGCTCTCGGTCAGGGGCAGGCTCTTTGAGCTCAGGAAGACAGGCCACTATAGCACACACAGGGGATGAGAACCTTTGACGTGGCCTTTCCCACCACTGCCCTCTCTGCATCAACATATTCACACAAACAAACTCATTCACACTGCTTCACCGCTTTTGTGTCTCTTTCAACTCCATCACACACACACAAGTAGGTTCATTACTGCATGTAAAATACAACAAACTACGCGAGAGAAATCCTCCTACTTCAAGCATCAAGTGCACTTTTCTTGTCTTGTACTATAGGTCTAAAACTTTTCCTTTTCTTCCATGGATACAATGTCATAATCAAACAGCAAATACACATTGACAGTTGAGATAAGATTTTATTTACATGGCACAATTAAAAAGCTTACATCCATTAAAAGTGAGTTAATCGGCATTGACATTTAGGTTTTTCATACACATGACCCTAATAATGATTATGAGGGAAAATGTCATGAGAAAAATAAGCACTGTCCACCCTTGTAAAAAACAAAACGTGTTAACATTGTCTAACATTTTATTTAATCTCACAAGCATTTATAAAAATAGAATTGACAGACAAAAATTGATATTCGACAAAAGCTTAACATACACATCTTGTATCAAAATAATTCAGAAACTAAGTAAAAAAGTTTCTGAACAAAAAAATATAACTTACTGCCACGATCATGAATCACTATTCTGTCTACATGACGATGTGAAGCCTTGAGTACCAACTGTAAAGATATATAAAACCACCACCAGGCTGTGGAAAACATATATAACTATCAGCATCATGTTACTATTGAAACAACAGAGTTGTTTTTCAAAGTGCCTAAAGTCCTTTTCACACATGCACTGGAATCCTGATTTCTCTATAGTTCAAATGTGAAACAGAATTTAGTGACATGTTGGCTGCTAGAAAGATTCATTGCACCTTTGCATTGATTCCACAAGTTTCTGGCACACTATTCTTCCAAAGGAACCTTTAGTGACTGATAGTATAAAGTCCCCCATTGGTGCTCAGTTAGGTTGAAATCTAGTGACTGAGATGTCCATAGCATATAATTCCCACCATTTATATTTTTCTATAAATTTTTCACCCATCTATATATGAAACATTAAAACAGCAAGTTACAATCCCACTTAATCTTTGGCTAGTGTGAAGTGAGGAACTTGTAATCCAATTCACTGGATTGTGAAAGACTCCTCAGATCTTGGTAGATCAGTAAATGCCATTGATCGTAAATGGCATGCATGACCTAACAGAAGGCACTTAAAAGATGCAGAGGACACACGGGTCTCAGGTTGAAGTTAACAGAAAAACTGTTTTCTGTCATCAACATTTAATTGTCATGTAAGTTGCACTCATCTTTTTTATTTAAAAAAAAAGGTGAGTGATGGGAGCACTTTGCTCCGGCTCTCAGTGGAGTCAACTAATCTGCAATCACTTTGTTTTTATACCTGTTGCCCTCATATCTGCATAGACTTATAGGAAGGCAAGCTTTGACTGACAGACGCAAATCTCCAAAACAGATAAAATCTAATGAGACTTGTGAAGATTCCAGGTGTGTTTGGAACCTGGAATTAACACAAACAAGAAACGGAAAATCAAAATCAAAGACATGGTTATTATTCAAATCAAGAAACAATGTTGAAAAATGCGTTTAAGATCTTACCACAATGTAGTAGTCATTCAGCTGGAGGCCATAGAGAACCCAGGAGGTTGAAGTAAGGATGGTGGCTACAGTCAGAGGGAAGGACAAGCGCTGCACATTACCACTGCGAACTATCGCGACCTAAACGGAAAGCGAAGAAGAAGACATCTTCGATCAGATGACAAATATTAAATCCATCTATGTCACATTTAAGCATATTCAGCTTATTGTTGTGGTTTTCCAAGGCAACAATAAACTGAAAGATGGGTCATTTAATGTCATCCAATCTGGGTCCACATGCGGTTTTCGGCTACTGCGCAATACTTGTAGACAAATAAATTCAAGGAAAAACTGGTTATACACAGTAGAGCAATTAGCAGCTAACAGATTCTCCTATTTATTTTTATATACTAAATTACTGTATTGTCCACAATCACTATACAGATTCAAAAGCCAACACTTGTCTACTCACATTTGGCTAGTTGTCAGCCTGCAGCCTGGATTTGCTTGTTCGTTGATGCCACAGACCTCTAATGTTGTCCAAAATCTATTAAAAACCCATCAGCCAGACACACCACTCCACTGGCAGACATATTTATCTTTCTGAAACCAGTGACCTTTCTATTTTTAACAAACTGTGTGCACTGATTCCACTCTCTTTTATTGCGACTGGTGAACTGCATTTGTGCGACATTTAAGGTGGAATTACGACTTTACAAGGGTCTTGGTTTTCAGAATGAAGAAATATGCCATCCATTGGAGTTGTGTGTCTGGCTGATTTGTTTTTAATAGTTTTTGAACAATAACAGTGGTTTATGGCATAAATGAACAAAAGAATCTACACTGTAGGCTGACAAATATGAAAAGTAAGAAGAGAAGAATAAATGCTCATTTGAAAACCAGTATGTTGATTGTGAACAATATGATTAATTTAGAAAATGACTGAAATCAATTTTACATAACACTGCTTTAATAAATGCTGTAGTAGTTGGAGAAGTGGTGCTGGTAAGTGCTTCAGTTGAAGGTAAGGTTCCTTGCACGTAAATGAAAACCATCAAATCTGAACCATGAAATTGTGACCATCTCACTGTCTATTACCAATGTCATCACATTCCCAGATCACAGTAATTAACTTAGAGCACAGTTTCGTTATTGCAAAGACTGTAATAATCTGGTATGTCCTAGTCTTTAAAGGGGAAGGTGTTTCTTCCTTCTGTGTAAGTCTGTGACTATAAAGAGAGAACAGACTGTAACTGAGAGGATGAGGCACAAATAGACAAAAACTGAGAATAACAGGAAGGCACAGATGAGGGAAGAAACACAGGAAACTGACTTGGGGTCATTGGGACCTGTGAGGGAGATGGAGGGACAGAGACAAACAGGATAGCAGATGGAATCTCAAGATGACACTGAGACAAAAGGAAAGAGAGAGAAGAGACGGTTTATTCTATCATTGGCATTTAGCTGCACAAGCAAATCTGACAAGAAGGTGGAGGAAACCAAAAATGAATGCTGCTTGTTGTCTGTACAAAGGTTCAACGTGGTGTATGATCATAAAATGAAGCGTAAAATGTGCTGCTTACAATGATATGTGCTTCAAACTTCCTATATGTACTGCAGGACATGTAGAAAATATTTTTAACAACAGCTGCGTCCTAAAATGTAGGTTTGAGGGGACATTTTTAGATTAATAACCCATTAATAATGCAAATTTCCTCAATTTATCTTTAGTGTTACAGAGCATGAGCAAAACCTTTCAGAGGTCCTGAGATGGAGGACATCACAATGTTAGATTTAATCAGCTTTAATCAGCTGGAAGTTTTCTTCTGGGTTTTATTAAGTGGAAAAGCAGCCATAACTACTTACCATAACTCACTATGCACAATAACTCATTAACTTAATTGCTTCTCCATATCAAAATAATCTTGGTATGATAAATAAAATCTAAAACCTAAACAAATCAAAAATGTTTTTTTTGTTGATGTTTGTTTTTTTTACCAAAAAAATGTGTAGCTCCATTAAAAACAAATCCATTAGGTAAACCAGCAATTTCTGTTCCATTGTGTTTTAAATGGAAGAACACCAGGATATCTGGAGGAAATCATGGGGAGAACTTATAGAATCCACATGAAAAAGGCCAAAGCCTTCGAACCAGTGACTTTCTAACTGTGATCCAGCAGCACTCACCACTTCACCACAGTGTAGTCACTGAATACATATATGATGTTTAAGTCTTAGTTTTAAAAATGGCTAGTTTGTACAATTATAATCCTTGGAAACTTCTTTTAGTGCAGCTATGTAGATAGTTTCAAATTCTTCTACTTTTCGTTTTATTTAAGTACTCATCCATTACATCATTCAAATTAGGTTTTTATTATGGTTCAACCACTGTAGTATTTGTTATTGTTAGGTATTTCATATGACATTTGGAGCATAATTGTGTTTATTATTTTGTGTTCTAAAACAAATGATTAAAAAGCAGCACTTGCTAACGCTAATGCTGCTGCTAATGTTTCTATTGTCACCTTATCAATTCAAGCATATTAAACAAGATGATTGTTGGTTGGCAGTTTGCTTTCTTTAAGTAATTTTAAGTAAAAATATAAATCTATCCTGTTTATTTGTAAATACATTACTGAAAGAAATGTGGGTATGTGAGGTTTACCAGATCTGTGAGCGGTGACAGGTACATGCTGACAGTGAACACACTGCAGGTAAGACCCAGGTGGCTGAGTCGAAGGTCTCCCTCAGGAAGAAACATAGTAAAGTAGAACCAGCCACAGGTCAGCACCATCCCTGCTCCTAGAGTCTGACACATGACTAGCCCCTGAAACAACACACACACACACACACACACACACACACACACACACACACACACACACACACACACACACACACACACACACACACACACACACATGCACAGATACACAGAGTGAAATCTACATAGGACATTTCCATGTTAATAAATTAGGAGATGTCTCACTGAGTTTTTTGCATTAGAACAGGCTGACCTTATGCTTTGTGTAGTTAAAATACACAATGATGTAGAAGATCTGAAGGACAGCTCCAATAACGTTGACCAGGACAAGCGTCTGGTCCCCTTCAGTAACCCGTAATACAACCAGCCAAGGTTACTATGGAAACAAGAAGAGCATCAGATGTGCTCAACAACAATGGACAATAAGAACAGGTCTGAAATTATTATAGTGGAAAAGAGAGTGTGGAAAAATACAAATCCCACACTCACTTAAGACATGTGGTGAGGAACGGGAGAAACTGGATATTGTCAGCACTTTTGGATTCTTTCATCTTCTTTAGGTCGGTCCTAGAAACACAGACACACACAAATAAGTTAACAAAGAGAGACAGATACAACAAAATAAACTCTGAATCGGAATCACTCTATCTATCTGATATCATCTTTCTGATTACCACAATCTGCCAAGAGGTTGTTTCATGACTGTTTTTGACATTTGTTCAGACGAGCAAGTGCAGCTACTTCAGAAAATCTCCATGATCTGTAAAATGAATTTCATTCCCTTCGTGGTTTCTACCACTCTAACAAAGTATAAGGAAGAAAGGAGATTAAAACTGTAACATTATTAAATTCAACTTACAGTCCCGTCGAGAACATCCCGACTGTAAACACAATGCAGGCCCATGACAGAAGCTGCAGGAAATCCATGGAACAGCAGAAAGCTCTAACACACCAGCGAGGCAGGAGTTTTGCATGTACTGTCAGCTTTTCACTTTTCTTTATGCTTTAACTGCATACAATTAAAAATGGACTATAACAACACGAACACCTTCCTATTATTTGTGTATTTCCGTGTTTGCAATCAGTATGCTCAGGGATTCCCTGCTCTGATTGGCTGTGGGACAAAACACACGTGGCACGTCTGCACCAATGGGGTGCTGAAACGATCGCCGGCGTCCTGCTTTACGTCACTACGTTGATGGAGAGATGACAACGCTCGTACAGTAGAAGTTTAAATAAATTCAAATAATTTGGACTTTATTCTTAATATATTTATATTTATTCTACTTTCGATTGTAATTAGCTCTGTTGTGTTGTATGAAACATATTCATTTATAATGCGTGCCTGCATCTATTACCTTTGTATCACATTTGGGGCTCATCAAAATGTTTTGAAATGTTCGTTTCAAAACGAACATTTTGGCCAAGTTCATTTTATATTATTGTGTATACAGTTATTTAGGTTCATATCCATAATAATTTAGCTTGTAGACTAGATGAAATATATATAAAACAGACATGCAGTATAATAAATCCAGGAAGGGGAATAAGGATTTTTATTTGAAGTTGTGAATTAAAGCATTAAACTATGTTTTTTGTTTTCCAATTCAGCAAAGTTAAATGAAAACATAACTTGTGCTTATTACCTTTCTGTTTTCTTTCCACTATCACTTACCTCATGCATCAATTCTCTGATTCGCCGGCTCTTTCCGTCTGTGTCCGGCTGTCAGTGTGGAGCATCAGAGCTGTGGGTGGGGTGGAGTTTGGTGGAGTGGTTGGTGTCTGGAGGCTCTCAGCACCATCACTCTTATCCATTTTGTGTTACTCTACACTTTTCAAAAATCTCTCAAGACTTGACCTTTAACAACTGCCCCTGATGTATAATTTCCACCTTCGTAAAACTCAATTTTCTTGTCACTTTTTTAAAGTGTGCATGTGTTTGACATTTCACTTATTCATCTAATCATTTGTGTCATTATTTTTAAAGCCGTTTCTATATACTGTAGATATTGAGCAATACTATCCTTTGAGGTTTTAGCTGCTATTTTGAAATTAAGTTGCAATTGCATTTGGTTTTTGACAGTGTTCTAATGTGAAGCTCCTCTAGTTCTTTAAGGGTTATAAAAAAACTTTTTCTAGCATTCAAAGAGCAATATTGCTTTTACTCAAGTGCATTTCTAGGTGTTCTGCTAGGTAACTGCTGTTATATTTTCCTTTACTTCTTACAGTTGCAACAAGACTTCCTCAGTCTCTGCTCATTGCTGTATGACATCATGTTAAACTGTGGCCCACAAAACTGCCATGTTTGGTTTGTTGTATGTGGTTTATTATCTACTGCACAAATACATGGGTGCTACATTACAACAAGATTTGTGAAACTCTGTGATCATCTGCAGAGTATTTGAACAAACAACTCAGTTTTACGTTCTGGTTTTAGAAGTCTGTGCTTCATGGTTTTACATGGGATGGTGACTTTTAACAGTTTTCAGTCAGCTCTTGGGTTTGCAAGTACGAACATTTGTGCAGTGTGCTCCTCTTCATTCCAACATACCACAGTGTGGATGGACGTTGAGTTTTCCCTCTAAAGAGGATGCACAGTGTAGTAGAAGAAAGGACAAAAAAGAAAAAAGTGAAAGAGTGTGAATGTGGAGGCGGGTGTGACACCTTCACACCCAGTTGTCAGTTTGCTTGTGAGCCTCTTTCCCTTCACTATCCCGCTCTCTTGCTCCTTCATCGTCCCCCTTTCAGTTCTCGTGTTTGGTTTTTAGACTGTGAAATCTAAGCCAGGGCAAGCTATGTCACCGGGGATGAAAGGCAGAGAGGGCAGCAAAGAGGGGATGAGAAAATAAAGGTTGGGAAAGACCTGGGGGTAGAAATGTGGAGGGGGCTGGAGAGATTTGCCAAAATATTGTGTCAACATTCAAAATCTCACTGAACTTGCTGGCATTTAAAGTTTTAAAGTTGGTTAGGTTAGTGAAAGAAATTGTAACAAAAGAGAGACAGAAATTGTTATTATGTCACATTTTTTTTAATTTCACTGAAGATTCTTCACATCTTAAAACAGTTTCTTATAGGTTTCTATATGTACAAATTTACATATTGACATTTATAAAATGACACAAGTTTGTTGAACAAGAAAAACTATGTAAATGTTACGTGGAACGTCCCTTCAGTTTGAGGTTTGACAGTGTGCAAGTGGGATCACATCTGCAGATATCAGACTGTGTACCATGTGTACCATGATACTGTCAACAGTAGAAATGAGTAAATAAGTACTGAAGAAGCTCAGCTCCCCAAAATACCTGTCAGCTTTAGTTTTGATCTGCGGCTCTCAACACTGGATCACAGGTTGGTGAGTTGATTATTTGGGATTTGTGCTTATGTCAAAGCCCCTACAAATGGTTCTTTATTTTGTGCATGCATCAATTGGCATCAGTTTAATTGTTATAAGTAAAGAAACTGGAAATTTGAGGTGCACTAATCTGGATTAGGCACATTTTTACTCTTGTTTTAGACTAAAGATGTGTAATGTCGGATACTTTCCGTACTGTAATTTGTGTGTACAGTACAGCCACAGTGTAAATGCCACAGTGGCTCTTCAGAGAGTCTGACGTATAACAGGGAGCTGAGTGCTACACAACAACATGACAAAAATCCTACATAATGTTTACACCCCTTTGGGAGAAGGTGACAACATTTCCAATACATAGAATCCATCATTTGAATGAAAATGACACTGACGGTTTGAGATCCGTAACGCACAAAAACTTGCACAACTGTACCAAGAATTTGAAAAAGAGAAATCACATCATAATGAGGTTAATGGATTCCTCTTGTCTTTTCAATATGACATTAATTAATTAGGCATTTTGATCATTTTACTTCCATTTTTTATCATAGTGGTAGAAAAAAGTGTGCACGTTAAATGGTCAAAAATGAGAATTTAATTCTCATAATAAAGTAAAAAAAAAAAACAACGTCCTTGAGGTCCTCTTCTTTGGAACGATCTACGTTCCATAGCCATGCAAAAACCAAAAATACACATTAAACAAATAAACACACACACACTCAGCACCGTCCATTCTTGTATAAAAAAAAATCTGTATATAAAAAAAATTCTCTCAATGTTCATGGTCCCAATTACCAGCATTGGGTTAGCATTGTCTCTGTTAGGATATCCCGGTCAGCTTTAGTTTAGCAGGAAAAGGCCTAATAAGACTGGGATCATGGTAAAGAACAGTGACAGGGAGACCAGCTGTGCTCCTGAACTGCCGACACTCCGCAGGACATTTGGCTCTATCGCAGCAGGGTCATCTAAGGAAAGAAAAGAGCAGATCAGTCAGGTTTCAATTTCAGCATTTAGACATGGTAAACACAGCCAGCTGAGCTTGTCTGAAACAAACCCTGCTGCAACTATTCATCTATGTGGTATTTTGTAGAAGAATCTTCACCTGCTGGGAGCCGGTTAGAAGGATTGTGCACTCCTCCAGCTGCAGGAAACGGCACCTTTCCTGCATCCAAGCTTTTTCCTGTGTCCTCTGCCTTGGATTTGTCTGGTTGATTCTTTCCAGAGCCTTTATGCCCGACTACATCCACTTTTAGCCTCAGGCACTCCTGCCCATGGTGATGCATTGGCTTAGCTGGGGAATTTCAGAAATTAGTAAAAAAGTTAATACACAAAACCTAATCGGTATCAGACAAAAAATGCCACTGTTATGGTACTATCGATACTTACAGATATAATAATAGCTCTCTCCCTGTCTGAACTCCTTGCCCAGGGTGAAGGGCGTGAAGCGCTGGAACTTCTCAGAGAATTTCTCAGGAGCGTGGGGTGCGAAGGGCCTCGAGCACTCCCAACGGAGCTGATCGAAAGAGTGAGGTTTGCACACCTCGTAGTCGTCCTTCTCCACCATGTACAGCACATAGCGCTCAGCTGCATGTGATGACACCTCGCCGTGGGTGTAGTGAGGGCAGATGATGTCCAGATAGTCGTTGATATGCACTTCCACTGTGTACTCATCCCACAGGAAGCTGCAAGGAAACAGGAAGAGCGAGGGGATTAGTGACAAATGTTCTCATCCAACAGAAGTTGTTTTTTTAAACGAAATACTTCTTACAAAATCACTACCAACGTGAATTACAGAGGCAGATATTATCTGTTTTATACACATGTTCAATACACACCCTGGAACATTCAGGCGTGTTAAGAATAATGTGTGCTAATCACGCAGACACATGCAGAACTACACAAATACCACATAGAAGCAGGATGAAAGTCGGGTATCATTTAATGATGTTTGTGCTGACGTGTTTAGTGTGCTTGTGCAAACCCATCGCAGCGACAGAATTAGAAAGAGCCTAATCAGGCTGGACTTGTTCACTTTGTTTTTGAGCAAGAAAACACACCTAAAATCCCTACTACCATCCCACTCACACACACCTTTCTTTCACACTCCCCTTGTTTCGCCTTCAGCAGAGATTCCCTTCTCACCTGCTTACCAAGTGGACAAAACTTTAAATGACAGCTAACTATCCCCAATTCCCCTTTCACCTTCTCTGTTAGTCCATTTCTTACTTCCTTCTACAATGCACAACTCTTTCTGTCAAGTCTTGCTTTCCCATTTCTGTCTCATTAGTTTTTCACCTACTTGTTTGTCTGTTCCCTCTCACCCTAATTTGTTGTCTCTCTCTGTGTATCTGTCTCTCAATTTCTCTCTAGTTTCATCAAAGACAGAGACACAGTGGGTGGAGACAGTTGGACTGTCTTTCTCCCTTTTCATCTTTACTCTTCATTTAGTTTTATGGCTCTTTCAGCCTTCCCGTCTCCTCTTTGTTCACTTCCTATGCTGATTTTCTCTCCCCGGAGTTCTAATGAAGTGCGGAGAGATGGTGAAAAGTAAGGTTATCCTGTACAGTCGCATTGCACATTTGTTGTGATGATGTTTAGTGAACATACAAAAGCCCTGTTCATGAAGTTCAGTTAAATTTCTACTAAGGTGAAAATTTAACTTACAGTTAATAAATAGCTACTACGCAGCGAGAAACAGATATGTTGGGGCAATGAATGAATTCTAACTGGGTGCTGTTGCTTTCAGTTTCACATAATGTGTGTCTTTTGTGTTTTCTTTGCAGTAAACATGCTGCAGGTTAAGCCCTGTTACGCTGGCATAACTGACATGCAACTCGCTAGTGTGCTATGAGATCAGCCAAGTGCCAGGATGTGAAGACAGAGTGGTATCTACACTATTTACATCCTTAGGGGTAAAACAAAGTAATCTGCCAATTTAGTCTGGGCTTAAACGGTATTACTGCTTGTGGGTGCTTGTGACTGCATGCGAGAATGCTGCAGAGAGCCGACAAAAAACTGCTTCTGTGTGTCTGCTATTGTTTACGTGTGCTGTAAGTGTGTGTGCTCAGGCATCAAAGCATGGGGCGTGGCTCTGACCCCCCTCCTGTTGTTGTGGCTCCTGTTAGGACCCCTCAGCCAAGGCACAGACACATCGGCTCCAAACATGGCCCCCTAACCCCTCCTTCCTGTCTGTGTGTGTGTGTGTGTGTGTGTGTGTGTGTGTGTGTGTGTGTTAGGGCTACCCTACCTGTCAAAACATGCTTTGTTAGCTAAGCACAGCTCTATACTTGTTACCCAGGCTGATCACCACCCTCTGCTTTTTCTTTGTAAGGTGTGGAGATGCGTACGTCTTTGCCTATGTGTGTGTTTACAAGGGCAAGTGTTTCAATGAAAGGAAAAAAAGACACATCTGTAGCAGCCTAATTGGCCAAACAATCTGTGTTCTAATCATGTTCCTTTCTACCCTTTTTTCTTTGAGTCAAACCAGTAAGAACACAGTCGGGGAAAAGAAGCTACTTGGAGTTCTCTAGTGGTCTTCTCTGAAGTGAAGAATAGCTTTAGATTGAATGGGAAACACCTTTTTCCCACACAGTCCCCTTGTTAGTGGCCTGGCTGACCTCCACAAGAACACACAGGCTTATCAAAAGCCAACAAAACATACAGATTCTGTTGCTAATTTCATTCATGGCTCATGTTTTTTGAGGAAAACTTCTTTTATCCTCTTCACCTCCTCACCACCCTCCTCCTCCTTCTCTTCTGCATTCGTCTGGCTAATTAAAAGCTGTTAGGGGTCTGGGGCTAATGTGTTCTCTAGAAAGGAGAGGAGGTGAGGTGAATGGGGTGTAATTATACCCGTTCCCTCCCCAAAGACAGAATGCCTGGAGGCTGCGGGGCCCCTTCAGCCCCTGCACCTCACCCCCTGCGGAGCTTTCACTAGCCTGCCTGCTGTGGATGTATGTAACGTGAGTGCTCATGTCACTGAGAGAATTTTTAGTGGTTTCACAGTTGCATTTGTTCAGATTTGTTTACACTTGAATGAGTCTTTATTCTGCTTAAGATTGTGTTGTCTTTATGGGACCACAAGTCAGTGAACTGGGAAAACTTTAGCTCATTCATGCCAACTGAAGCAGTCGCCTCGCTCTCCCCTCCTCGCCCTCTCCACTGTTACATCTTCTCTTCCCGCCTCTCACTGACAGCTCTCAGGAGAGTGAGAGTTGCATGAACATGGTAGCCATGTTATATTTAAAGCTGTGGGAGCCAGGTGTGTGAGTTGTTACGGACGACTTTCTGCGCAGCGTCTTCCTCCAGTGTGTGGGTTTGTCTCCGTGTGTGCATGGGAATGTTTTCACGAGTGAGGGATTCTCTGAAGACCCTTATTCAGGGCGTCTCATGCCCCGGGCTCATGAGCACATCTGTTTATCAAGGCCCATTGGAGCCTCCAGTGTGTTTGAATGTGTGTGTGTGCGTGCGTGCGTGTTTCCTTGAATGTTACTAAGGTGTGGGTAAACACTGAGGATTGAAGGTGGCCGTATCACTTCTCCTCCACTGCAAACAGGTCATTTCTCACTACAGAGCTACTCTAGAATTTGCGTCAGCAGGCAAGGTGTGTGCGTGTAAGGGCATGAAATAGTAAAATAACTACAGATGTGTTGGCTGTGACAGTAGGTGACTCGTTCACACTTTCAACAGCTCTGAAGTTTTGCCATTGTCCTTGCACTGCTCTTCTTCTTCTCTTCTTTTCTGCTTTCCATTTTATTTCCCCCCACTTTCTCCCTGACAACCCCGCCGTCCCTCCATTTGTCCCCTGAGCTCACACTGGTTTCGGTCAAACAACTGACACAGGAACTGTGCCTTTGACTCTCTCCCTGGGGATTGTGTCAAACTGGCAGCCTGGGTCGAGGGGTTAGAGTTCAGGGTCGCAAACTCTCACACACTCCACCATCTGAGTCAGCATTGAACATATTTATTTCAAACACACAACACATTCATGAAAGAGTCTGCAAAGCTGAAACACTAAACAGATGAACCTCCGCCCTCCCCTACACACACACACACACACACACACACACACACACACACACACACACACACACACACACACACACACACACCACTTTACCATTTGGTCCACAGGTAATCAGTAGTAAGTGTGTGCCCACTGGAATGTCACGATGGGGGGCTGCGGTTTGGATGGTTTACTGGCTCTCACAAGGCACTCATCAAATTTCCAGTTGTACTCTCACACACTATTACTTTGAGGTGTACACTTAATACCCTATTAATTTGCTGTGGTATGGCAGATTCACACCTCCTTTCACACAGGCTGAGGAGCTGTCAGTGGTCCTAATGGGTTTAGCACTTCACTAGTGGGATACTCCATTAAAGCCAATCTAATATAAACCAAAAAGTCCTCCTATATTAGCTTCCAGTGTAATCTACCTTCAATCTCATTGTCTTGCAGTGGGAAACCCAGTTAGAATTTTGCTTCCAGGAGGCATCAATGCAAGTTGCAAACATGTGCAGTCTCTATGTGCTTATAGACATTGTGGATCCCATTGCAGGATGACAGCTTTTAAAAATGTCAACACTGCTTTTCTCACTGATTCAATTCCAAACTTCTCCCCTCCCTTCATCCATCACTGTCCATTCTCTCCTCCCTCTGTCTGACTCTCCTTTATTCTTCCAAAATTGGCCCATCCCCCCTCTCCTTATTCTCTACTTTGTGCTGTCTTTTAACGCTGACATAATATACCAGAGCCCTTCATCCAGGCTAATTTCTCAACACAAATTCCTTTCACTATTTCACCTTTCTCTCACCCTGTGCCGAGGCCCCCCTGACTCTCTTCCCCTTAAATCTTTTCAACCGATGCCCCCTTTTTGAAGCCTCCCATTCTATCTGCAATGAATAGACTAGGGCCAAATGGTATCATGCTTGGTTTAATATGTTGGGGGGTTCACAGAGAGTTAATCTGTTTGCCTGTGTCTGTCGGTCTAGCTGAGAGAAAGAGAGAGAGGTAAAACATTTGTGTATTTGGATAAAAGGTTCAACTTTTAAATGTAGAATAAGTGTTGGATTAATTGTTGCAATGCATAAAATGCTCAAATACTTGGTCATTTGCTGCTAATTCTTCCCTTTAGGGGGCGATGATAGTCCGCGAGTGGACAGCAGTGCCAAGGTATGTCTGAAATGCTATGAATGAGCAGTGTACACAGTCACACACACGCATGCTTGCCTACACATACTACTATAATGAAGGCCTCTCTGGCAGGGCTGAGAGGTGCTCTGTCCTCCTCTGGTGGAAAACTACTGGGGCAAAAACAGACGAAGGTCTGTGAGAAAGAGGGGGCACTGATGAAGACGGGAGGGAGGGAAGGAAATCTGGACCACAGATAAGGAAGCGAGAGGAAGAGCAGAGAGAAAACAGAGGTACATAGATACTGTGAGGGGGAAGAAGAGCGTCTACAGAGTTGACTCACGCATATATTCTAAAGCTTACAGTATACTACAGTATATAAGCAGTAATGCCTGCACATTTACATGTTTATGTCAGCAAATAAGACGCACACAAAACACTATTAACAACTGAGTATGAGAGGTGACCAGTGCAGTGTGTAACTAATTTTTTTTTCATAGATAGATGAAGAATATATACACTGATTAGACACCACATGTTTTACTTGTGTAGACAGGGATCAGCATTGGAAATATATAATGTCGGCCATGATGGACAGGTGTCAGAGCCCCCAGCTTACTGTGGAGCTAGAAAACCTGTGCAGTGTTTGTTGAATAAAGTCGGCAGCATGATGGTTTTCTGTCTGTGGGTCAGACGGTCAGATTAGAAAGGAATCTTTGTTATGTATTTATATCTGTGTGTGTTCTCAGCGTGGTTGAATTAGAGGCCAACGACCAGACGATACATGTGGTGGGGAGGGGCAAATGAAGAGTGAAACGAGAGACAGAGAGATAGGGACAACAAGGTATAAAATGTACAAGCAGGGTGGGGGGATAGTGACATCCACCAGCTTCACTCGAATCCTCCAGGCCACACGTACGTGTCGAGACAGGCCCTGCTGCCTCAATAAGAGCGAAGGCAGACAGAGCCAGACACAGACGGAGATAAACAGAATATTACATTACACCAAACTCCTGATAAAGATATTTGCACAGATAGTGGGAGCATGGGAAATAAGCCCAGGCTACTAGAGATGGATGAAAGCAGCCAAATAACACAGAAATAAAGCAGGCAGAGGAGTTGTGTAAAAAGCATCCATAACTGTGTATAGAAGAACGAATCTTATATGTACTTGAATCAGCAAGCAAAGAGAAAAAGACATGAAGGGCACAGGGCCATGGTCAGCCTGGGAGGAGACCCAGCTGTTAAAGAGTGAAAAAGGAGTGAAGATGGGAGAGGAGCCGACAGGTACAGAGGGAAACACACACACAGCTGACAGAGTTGAGTGTAGTAACAGCGGGGTGGAATGCAGGCTGTAGCTAATATTAACATCTATGTCCTCCCTCTTGTCCCCCAGTTTGTGTAAGTGTGACTCACACATTTATCATGTCTTGCTAAAGCGTTCTAGAGTAACAGCCACTCCCTATTTTACTCTTGACGTTGGGGGGCACACACAGACACACACAAAAATAAAATCACTTCCCGTTCAAAGCTGGTTAGGGGCAGTACAAGTTCAGTTTCTCTTTGCGCACACAGACTCATAAAGTCGACGCATGCAGAGACACGTAGTATAAAAACAAGACCAGACCGGACTGACAATAACATGCCAATCCACCTGTCATGTAGGAAAACACACAGACACGCACGCACACACACCCACCCACACACACGGGGCATTACATATATAAGTAAGTCATAGATATTACACACTCATGCATACTGTACAAGGTGTTTACACACATACACACTTTCACATCTCTATACTCCCTGACACGATTGGGCAGACTGCTGCCATCTGGTCAGAGTCCTCAACCTAAGACAAATCACTGCTGCTTACAATCAGACCAAGGATCAATTAGCATTAATTATTCACAGCCCGCTGCCGTCAAAGGCTGCTGATGGATCTATGTAATCCTCCGAACAGGTGACTGATTGATCATTGAGGACAGTCTGGACCAGGAATCCAGACAAGAAAGAAGCATGAGTGAGGGAGTTAGAGGGGAAATCTGGGAATGAGATTATGAAACATGGCTGTTAAATATAATAGACCTACAAGTGAAATGCTATGGCTTCATTTTGGACTTTTAGTGGCCTCTATAAACCTGGACCATTTCTCTGCCAGGGACTTCTTGAGAAACTCTATTTCCCTGTACTCCTGAAGGTGTGAGTGGGTATTTGATGATAGTAAAATGATGGACAGAAGTGTGGCCAATATAAGAGAAGCAGAGAGGCCACTACTAAATGCATCCAATTATGTTTGTAAAGTGAAAATTATTGTTGATGTGTCTGTCTGTCTGTGTCAGCATCTATATTTAGCCATACAGAAGAGGATCAGTATTATTATTTGTCTTCTGCTTATGCAAGCAACATCCGAAATAGTGTGGTCCAGATTACTGAGGCAGACATAAGACCTGCTCTAGGTATTAGACCACCCGTCTTTGCTTTCTCTTTGTTTGATCAACTTTTCTAACAACTTATTTCAGCTAAAGCTCCAAGCTCAAGTTTCCACCTTTGTCCGATCAGGAAAACTCTAGTTTCACATTTCCGTCTGTCAAGGTAGATTCCCTTCTCTTTCACCTTAACCAGAGTTCCTCCCCTCTGTCTGCGGTGACTCAGGTGTAAAACTCAGGTGGGTCAGATTCAGGGCATTGAGTCATACACTGAACAACCCATGACACAAACACTACTCATGAGCACAGGACTTTCCATTAGAGACCATATCCAATTATTAGGACTATGGTTTTCCTTGTTGGAGGGCTCTTTTTTAGCCCTGCTTATGTTGTCATTGTAAAGGGCAATTAGGGAGCCAGTAATGTAATCAAGACAGGACTAAAAGGCCATAATAGCTTTAGCCTCCGTTTCTTCTCGGTGGCGGGTTTTAATCGACCCGGCAGTGAATCGGGGACCATCCTTCTTTTCCAACTCGGTTATAAAATAATACTGTGTGTCATGCGTCGGATCACTCTGTCCACGCTAAAAGCTCAATAAATCGCGCTGCGTTATTGCGCGTCTGTCAAGCTCTATCGATTGCACTGAGTGGCTGGATAGCATTACATTTCTGACCTCAAAACATAATCATCAGCAATATATGACTCTCTCCGACTCACACACTATCACTACAGCTTCCCAGTGAAAACCACTTGAACATGCTCTGCCAGAATCTTGATGTAGCATCTGCGTACAGCCTAAAAGAAAGTGGTAATTTCATTAACCCCCTATGGTTCATTTTCATTAATAGATTTTCCATGACACACACAGGTGCAGACCCTTCAAGAAGCGTCACGGCCTTGCCGGTCTATTTTCTACTATCAGAGTGTGTCTGTGTTGCGGTTAAATATAGTGGATCTGTCCATCTGTCCAGACGCTCCCAGTCTGCTGCTGCTGCTGTGGTCTGTAATACACTGATGACAGTTTAAAGGTGGACCACGAAAAACCTGAATACACTGTCACGTTAATGGCAGCAGAAGCTTCACTGTGGCCGTTTAAGAGCGTGGACAGTAAAGACACAGGGCAATCAGAACCACAGAAGAAGTCTGAAGCCAGAGCGGACCGTCGGACGAAGTGTCCGTGCGCACTCAGCTCAAGTTGCCCCCACGATATTTTGGTGTGTCCCGTTATTACAGACCACTTGGGTAAAGGGGTCCTTCAAAAACTAAAAAAAAACTAAAGTAAAAATGCTGGCCCAGCCATTACCCACAGAACCACACAGTGACAGACAGAGGAGTGAATGAATGATCGCACACGGACAGACACACGGACACGGACAGACACTTACTTTGGGTTGGAGCTGTTCCAATAGACGCTGTGTCTTTCCGCAGAGGCGAACAACGCGCCGATGCTCAGCGCCAAACACACCACACACACCAAATCCATGGCTGCTCTTCTCCACGGGAACCTCAACAAGTTCAACCGGCACAATGGAATCTGAAAGCGCTTCTGCTGCTGCAGATTTTAACCGGCCGTTGGTTTTACGCGTCTGGTGATCACAGCAGATCGAAGAAGATCAATGCAGATCAAAGCCACTCAGTCACGCGCACGCTGTTGCAACTCCTGACTGGCTCCACCGAGCGCAACTTGTCTGTTTTGTTTGGCAGTAGCTCCTCCCATTAAGAAACGCAGACCAATAACAATGGGGATAATCTGAATGCCCCGCCCACCGTGTCCACTCGAGACGCTCTCCATCTGCTCCAGCTTTAGAAAAGGAAAAAGAAAACTGCAAAAAAGTGTTGTTTAGTGCTATAACACAGGTTTATGAAAAAACAAATACACATTCAACTGGAAAATTAGGGTGAACAGAAATTAAAAGCGTGAAGTAAAACAAAAAAATCATTCTCTCTCTCTTTTCAACTCTACTAATAGCATTTACAACTGGGTGCAAGTTAATCACTTAAGCACATACGAAAAAATTTTAGCGCAAAACCGTCATTATAAAAATCTAGTATAGAATATATTTTGTATATAATAATACAAAAATAAAACTATAAATAAAGATAAAGTATAGAAATATTTTATAACAGAAGGTATAACAATAGCAGAAGAGAGAGCGAGAACAGTTTCAAACAGATACTGGATACAACATTTTTAAAAATTACACCTGCTGCCAGTTTTATTCCATGATATTATTAACACAATTTAAGCTTTAAGCAAAATTTAGTTTAAGCAAAATGTAATGCTTTAGTTGATCAAGCAAGATCAAATTAAAGGGGTTTATGTGTATTTGGGTAGTGTCATAAGTAAATACTTAAGAACAGCACTGGTTTCTGGTTTCTGGTTAGGTTTGTGTTGCTGTTTTTTGTGTTGTTGTGTTGTAACACTGTAGTGTTTTTCTCACGAACTGTATGTTGCAATTTTTGTATTGGCTCAATTGTTAGTATGCCTTGTGACACAGTTTGTTAACGTGTATTTATTTTGTATTGCTCTCTATACATACATACATACACACACATAGACACACACACACACACACATATATATATATATATATGTATTTATAGATATAATTTCAGAGCTGTCAGAAAAGCATGTGTTCTTGCAGGGTGTTGTTGTCTCGTAACACTGGTGTACTGATTACGTTTTGTCAGATAGTAAAGAATTATTGCCGTCTTATCAGTCTGTCTAATCTGGCCTGGTCTCCACTTAGCCACATCCCTAGACAGGTAACTTTAGAAAACAACCTCTCATGGAGTGGATAAAATCCAGACCATGGGCTGTCAACAGGATTGTGGCCCTGGGGAAGGAGCCGAGTCTGGGTTAGCTGGTTCAGAGCTCCAGAGCTTCAGAGAGTCAGGAGGGGGCATTTTTTGTGTGTGTTTGTGTGTGTGTGTGTAGACAAACTGACTGCCCCAGGCTTGGCTGGGCAAGTATGCACACGTCTTGGCACTATGAGAGTCTCTCACACACACACACACTGAGTGAAGATCCCATAGCCAGTGGGGGGTTAATCATGGCTGAGGGTGCTTTTCCATTCTATAACGTCTCCCCAAAATTAAAAAAAGAGAAAGAGGAGGAGTGAAGAAGTGTCATAATACATAGCAAAGAGTTATGTGGACAGGGGAAAAATTTAACAATTAGAAATGTTACTTTTACTGCATTTACATTTAATTTTACTGGAAACTTAATCTACAAAAATCTATTTCTGTAATACCCATTTCGTTCTACTTAGCTCTGCTGCCCACTTTTAACATATATGAAATTCCTCTAGAGAATGACTGAAATATAAATTATTTTCAAGCACCTTCAAAACTATCAAGTGATTCACTGGCCTCAGACTACCATCAACAGGATCTCCCACTTCCCACTAAGAGAACTAGGGCTAATGTCGTCCCTCGTCGCCAGCACACTTCCACAAACTTCCATAACATGGGAGCTTCTCGTGCTTCATTCATCTAACACATGTGTGCAAGACCGAAACACAAATTTTAAATTTCACAACCTACACATACATCTCCTTTCTGCTGCTGCAACCGAGAGTCAGATGGCTGGGATCTCATACAACTATACGACACATTTACACAAACACGCAGACAGAAAGATGCATGCAAACAAACACGTACGTCTTCTCTGCAGTCTCATGTGACAGTGTTGCTGCCAGTAGAAATCACGGATGAGTCTCAGAATCACACTTAATCCTCCTCCAGCCCATACAGACCCACACAGATACTCACACTCAGGGAAGACCAGGGTTTCTGTGAATGACAGTATAGCACAGAAAACTGAATTGCTCAAAAAAGCAACTTGCAGGAAAAAGTGTTTGAGTTGATGGAAAGCTTAACAGTTTTAGAAGTGGATTAAAGGAAGTCGGGGAAGAGCTCACAGCCGTACAAACCTTTCAGCAAACATAAACTGATTTGTTTATTTTCCAAGGACTTGTCTCCAGGTGTTACAGTATCTGCAGAGAGTTGTTCAACATGCTATTGAAATCCCACAATTACATAACTCGTTTCATTAAGTAAATAAAAACATAGAGTGCATGTGGTGCTACCTGTACCTTGCATTGCCTGGTTTTCTTTTTCCTGGTTTCTTAACGATAGTAAGTGCATTTTTCATTGGAGGGGAACACATAGGAGAGTTTTGGGGAGTTAAGAAAGCCATAAAACAAAAACAGATGGTGTCAGAGCAAGAAGAGATCTATCAGCCCAAAGACGCATCAGAATAAAGGTTTTGATAAGATGTGTTAAGGATATGTGGGAGACATCTAATAAAAAAAAAGCCTTCAGTCCCAGAAGCCTATTAAATTTTCAGTCTTGCTTCTCTTCCACTTCTTTCTCTCCCCTATCATCCTGTTTGCCCCAGGCAGGGATCAACGCTGGTCAGGGATCTCTGTCTCAAGATTTGGAGAGTTTTCCTCAGACGCTCACTGACACATGAAGTGGGAGAGTTTAATAGAGGGAGGAGAGAATAAATCAAATTGAGGTGGAGTGAAACTTTGAAAAGAAGACAATGACTGAAGGGTGTTCGTGATAAAAGACGAATGGAAACATGGGCGTCAGCGACACCGAAAACATAACAAGAGCCAAACAACGATGGCAGTGAAACTGTTAGTTGCTCGTTGTTCAGCTGAGTGTAGGAGCACATCTGCCCAAACACCGGCACACGTTTGCACATGTTTATATTGGAGTTTAAAGACGTGTAGGAGAGCTCTCATGCCTGCTGCCATCTCTACTCTTGCTGCGTTAGGAGAAACAAGATGTTATCCTGCTGAGCACATTTCTGCCTTTTCTTTTGACTGACTTTATCACGTCATCAGCTGACGACGTGCCCTTGAGCCGCGGCCTTAGCAGCTCATGTCCAGTGCCATGTCTCCTTGCTAACCTCCCACAGAGAATAGGGAAAGGTGCTGTAGGACAAAAAGCTCAGAAAAGATCAACATTATCAAGTATAAAGGGGCTTAAAGGACAAATCACTGTAATATGCTCCTCATTGGCTTTAGCCGATCACAGATTGAATTTTAAATACTTGCCTTTTGTTCGCCCGACCTCTGTCATTACTGCGAGCTTAGGCTTGTTAACACTTGGCATTGTTTCATCTACACATGGACAGCTTGTCACCCTGCTGCCCTCTGTCCCTTTATCCCTGGCCCCCTGTGGGTCCTTGGCCCTCTGGTTATAGCGGCACACTTGGTCAAGCTGCTCCTTCTCTGGCACCACAAAGGCATGTATCCCCCATTCATCTGCATACAGGTGGTCCCCTATTCAAACACAGGGAGGCACACTTCTGCTTAATAGTGCTCCATGTGTCTAGATTTAGCTGGGGAGGGGACAAACAGTGATTCTTGCAATGCAAAAAAAACTGTAATAAGGTGAGGTTTCTGCTCTGAGCGTCGTCTTTAAAGCCAACACTGAGGCAGAGCTGTTTCCAAAAGCGTGACACATGGATATCAAACAGGATATCAAACCAAGCCACAGACATGCATACAAACAAACGAAAACAATGTTGCATGTGTGTGTCAGTGGGGGGTAAATGAGTTTCCCCCCTCCCTCCCGGACTAACACTGTCTCACTATTCAGACCACAGGAATCATTAACTTGCCCAGTCAACAGGCACACTTCACTTGCCTGCTCTCTCCTTGCTGCTCTGTCCTCCTTTCTGTCTCCCAGGGACTCTCACTCACATGCCCACGCACACGCACAGACACACACATGGACGTTCACACAGCAGCACACAAAAGCACAAACAAGCCCCAGTGAAATATTTAACCACGCTACTCAGCTCACATTGCTTCTGCCATCATTTGTTATATTGTATCTGCTTGTCTGTTTCCCTGCCTGTTCTCTCGGCTCATCTGTTGTCTCTGCTGTCTTTCCTTCCTTCCCTTTCTTCTGTTCATCTGTTCAGTTATTTCCATGGAGCTCTCATCAGCCCCTGGCCAGAACGTACCAGTACATGTCCACATGATTACCTTACTTTTCCTACTTTTCTTTTCGCATTGACTAACTCTTGAGCTTCTTGCTGCCCCTTCACTCTCGTTTATGCTCTTTTGCCGTCTTTCAGGTCCTACTTTCCCCTCTTGCTGTGGTCTGGTTCCCCTGTTATTGCTCTCCCCATCATGCCTCACTTTTAATCTTTTCTCCCCCCAGTTCCACAATGACCTCAGGCAATGCATTTGTTAGGAGAGAATCCATTATCCTCCATTCTCCCACCCTCTGTCCTCCTTATCTCTCTCTCCATCATTTTCTGTATCTCTCTCTCCCTCACTTGCTCCTGGCCCCAGCCCTATATTCATTAACATAGTGTTAATGATCCCAGATGGACTGACATGTACTCTACGGGGGCGAAGTGTGAGTGGCTTCTTCCAAGGGTGTGCGTGGGCGGTTGTGTGTGTGTGCATGCACGTCTTTTGGGTACAAGGGTGCATAATTGTGTGTGCATGTGTGCCTGACGGCATCTACATGTGTGCATGCATGTGTGTGGGTACATGTGTTCGTATCGGCGTTTGAGTAAGAAAGAGACTGCCTGTCTCCCTCTCTCCTGGCAGTAAAGTGCTCTGTTATGATGATATCCATCTCTCATGCCCTTCTTTTAGAAATCCAACAATAGAGTTGATCAGACCACAGCTGAGAAATGTCTTTTCATGCAGGTCTGAGTCATATTCATACATGTTAATTATTGATTTTGCAGCTTTAAGATCAATGTCTCATTATTATTACTATGCAGGGAAACATGAATAAATTCCATCTGTAAAAAGGCTGCTAAAGATTTAAAACATGTAACTTAAAGTACGTTTGTTGAACAGTGTTTGGAGATACAGCACTGACAATACACGTTGCTCTGGAGATGATCTATCTTTTGTCCTCTCATTGTGCTCCACAGACTGTTTCTCATACGACTTTACTAAAAATGGTGATACATCTGTCTGCATCCAAACACGCTTTTTAAATGAATAGTTTGACATTTTTGGAATTAAAAATGACATTTCTGCTGCAGTCTAACATCATTGTGACCTCATGGCTTCAGAAAGTCATTGCAGCTGACCAACAAGTGGCCCAGCGAACAGCACTTGTATAATGACTTGTAACTTAAAAACTTCATTTTTTTCACAGATTAGAAAAATTTTAGAAAAAAAATTAATTAATGAGTTAATACGTGCTAGTAAGTGAATGTTTTTAACTTTTTGTCAAAGCCTGGCTAGTTGTTTTAGCTTGCCTTGATTTATTGTCCTGTGGTATAGCTACACGGAACCTACTATTGTGAGTGTACACTGATCAGCCACAACATTAGGACTAGGGGTTTTAACATCATGGAGGACAAGGGACAAGGGTCCTCCATCATGTAATTAAGTAATTGGAAGGGCCCACTCTGAG
The DNA here is from genome assembly GCA_033026295.1 of Channa striata. Taxonomy (NCBI): domain Eukaryota; kingdom Metazoa; phylum Chordata; class Actinopteri; order Anabantiformes; family Channidae; genus Channa; species Channa striata. The sequence goes on along the minus strand of CM065175.1, from coordinate 16,923,540 downwards.
CAATCTGCAGCTATATGCAACAAAATGTGATACACTATGTGCAGAGATGGTAGACGTAAACAAACTACATACTTTGATTATGATTACAGTAGTTATGGTAAAAGAAGTTCAGTAATTCATATAAATAAGGGTCAAAGATCACTGTTGGCAAAGGTGCAGCTCATTTGAGCCACTTTATGTGCATGACAGGTCGTTAACCTCGAAAGATACATCACCATTTATTAGTTCATAATATTTTTAATAAAAAATTTTCTATATATATTTCTATTACAGCCACCAGGGGTATCGATACTGAGGCTGATCTATACTTGTGCACTAGTGTGTCTGTGTCGTGTTGCAGTTACGCTTTCTTCGGTACTCGGCTGAGTACTGTGTGAAGTCTGCAGCTGCAGGACAGTAGCGGCGTGAGAACAGCAAGTATAAATCAGGCTTCATGCACAGCTTGGTTAAAAGCTGATGGCTGTACCTACGGCAAGAAAATTAAAAAAGATTAATTTTGAACTTTTCCTTTAAAGGTTTGTTTCTGTCCATTATACAGTTAATAATAATGAAAAGGCTAAAACATGTACTGATATTAGGCAGTCGTGTTTTTCTAGCTTTATGGAAACAAGTGCATGAAAAACTGCATGAAGAAATGTTTTTTTCATATTTGGTGTGAATGAACTTGACTCATCTGTAGAGATCCTTGACCTCAACTTAATGTGGCACTTTGAGGATGAATCGAGGGCTGACCCAGGCCACGTCTTTTCTCACCACCATCGAATCTAACCACTGTTGTTGTGGCTGACAAGAAGCCATTCTACGGTTTCCCAGGTGTAGAAAACAACACAAAGACCACCTTTTACTTTCTGTCTTTGTTCACACACTTCAGTTAAACAGATCAGTGGTAAAACCATTTTCATGAAGTGACCCCTGGACTCATGAACATAAACGGTGTGCTAAATGTGTCTGCAGATAAGTTCCAAGGATCAACAAGTTAGAGAAAGCATGACGGTAAAACAGGGCTGCTAAACAAGTTTATGTCCTGTGGTACCCTGGTTCACACACACACACACACACACACACACACACACAGACCTGCACACGGCTGGACTGCTAGGGTTACAATGTTACAGGTGCAAGGGCAAAAAGTGCAGGAATGTATGTCATGGATATGTTGACATTCCCTAAATGCATGTGTGCATTGCTTGTGCCCCTCCAAATATAGTTCACTGCACGCTCACTACGAGCATAAATCCAAGCGTACACACCATAAAACCAAGTTTCCATCTAACTTTTACAAACAACAACTCGACTTTATCTTTAAATCCTTCCCTGCAGTACATCTTTTTCGTCTCTCCGTGCCTTCTTCTTTCTGTTCTCAGTAATTCATCCAGCCCTTGTCACACTGTTCTCTCTGCCTCCTGTTCTGTCTTTATGTTCTTTCTTTGTCTATCATTGGCATGGTCACGCTCGTTGCATAATCACACAGCCACTTAATTATCAAGAACGCTCAGTCTAGCACTTTTGTCAGGGGGCTGTCTCTCATACACCTAAACACACTCAACACAATCATACACATATGTACACACAAAATTGATCATTGCATTTGTCTAAACCATCATCCCTGCATCTTTTGTTTTCTCCTGTTGAGCAGCAGTGGCAAAAAGCTAATGTGCCTCTAGAAAAACACCTGTAGATGCAATTACAGAAAGCAACCTCCATTATAACACAGTCAGATCCACCTACACACTCCACACTCGTACAGTTATTATGCTCCTCTGTGCTTGATTTCAAATGCGGTTTTGTGTTGCAGCATTTTTGTAGTTTCACATCTTCTGTAAAGATCCCCAAGATCTCATTCTGCAAATGCTGATAATGATGGGGGTATCAAAGAGGAATTACTCACAGAGCACAGATGTGACTCAGACAAGGAGATTGTCTAATGAGAGACTGGAAATACATTTTGTGAGCACAGTCCGTTAATAATCAGTGTGCTCTGTACAGGAGATGTGTATTTGTTTGCATGCGTGTGAGTGCACATCTTGGCAAAGAGTGGTCACCATGGTGATCCTCTAAACCAGGGTCTCGTAAATGACACAAGTGGGCGGTAGCAGTGTCTAGTCCAACATTTACACAAAGGCAGTACACACATATATGTTTTTCTTTACTAGTGAGGATTTTGTATTATAAATGTATACATATTAGAGTCACGTTGCTTATGCCAAGAACAACAGGGAAATGGACCCAAGTGGTCAGATCAGGCCTGTCACTGGTACTGAGGGCATCGAGGTCATGTCCTTTCTAAATGTTTTGTGGTGCACGGCATAAAAGGGAGCTCACATTCTGCAGTCACACACATACTACTATGAAGCTACTGTGCTCAAGATTTGTGTTTTTCCTTTAAACCGGTCAGTTTGTGGGCAAAACTTTCAATACATTTCATAAAACTGTAAACCCTTTGCTAACTACTAAGCCCTTACCTCAGACTTCTATATAAGAATGATTACTCCTTAAATTGTCCTTATGACGTTGTCATTAGGAAAGTGAGCTGTCAGTCCTCACGGTCATACAGAAGCTGAACTAGACCACACATAAACACACAGGTGTGTTTAAATGGTTTATATTTGGCAGATGGATACATGCACAACGTGTTCCTCTGGGATTTTCCACAGGGCTCCCAAACCTGATCAGCACAGGCCCATCCACACACAGATAGACATGCTTCACTTGATTGATTTATTGACTCGCAGGCACTGAAATTATCCAAGTTACCCAAGTGTGGACAGGTTGTGGATCAAGTTTTCTCTGATGACAGCAGGTGATGGGTTGAGTGAAGGTCAGGTCAGGCTTTAGAGGTTATTGGGGAAGTTAAAACAGGCAGTGAGTGAAAGTTCATTTGGGGCGGTGGTCGTCTCTGAACGCTCTTAACAACTAACAGATGGTGTCCTCTGCCAGAAAGGACTAATGGAATAAAATACTCTGATTCAGCTACACACACACCCCGCAAGGAAAGAGGCTCATGGGGATCTGAAGGATGTTTTTGAGATCATTCAGTTGCAAGAGAAAAGGGAGGTTCTTTTGGAAGAGTCGTCTCATCGGGGACTCTACTCATTCAAATAAAATGTTATTTTGTGATGTGGGCTTTAATAGGGCTGTCAGAGAAGGAATGTGCTCACAGCCAAGACATCGCAGTCACTGTGGCACACTACACAATCAATGCAGCCTCAAAAATGGATGTGATGTACTGTAATAAATGTTGCAGAAGACACATCCGTTGAACAAAGCTGATTCTGACAAAGACAGTAAGGATGAAAATAAAGAAAATTTAAAAAGAGAAGTAGAAACTGGGAGGGCGTGTGCAGGCACAGGGAAGACTTTGTGATCATATTTGGCTCGAGCACTGCCATCTGCATAGGTTTGCTGGCCAAACCTGTCAAAATGTTGACACAGTTTTCACACTGATCCAATAAGTGCCAGATTTGGGGACACTCACCTAACAAATTAAGTAATGCTCAACAAATCTGTTTCATGTATCCCTTTACAGAAATATTTTTAACCTGAAAAACCCTATTTGTAAAGTAAAAAAAAAAAAATCTGGTTAAGCCTCCATTTGAGGCCTATTAACTCCTCCTAGTCTAAGCCAACAACGTCTGTACGGTGGAGTCATGTAATCTCATGTAGCCTTCTAGCAGGAGCCCAGGTTAGCTGGGATACACTGAAAGGCCGGAACAGGAGGGTATTACAGGAACCTTCAAAGACAAGTGCCAGAAGGGATTACTTAGCCTTTAAAAGTCTCTATTGTTACTCCTATACATTTAAAACCAATCGCATTACTGTGCACAAATCTACGTGAAGGGATGAAAAGGAGTCGCAGTAAGTCTGGTTGTAACAGGCTTATGGCTGAAGACCGTGGGTTTGAAATCACCACAGCTCCTCATTCTCAATGTGTGTCATCTATATCACCTCCCTTCTAAAATCGCACATCTGTTTTGGGTTTCAGTTCGGCTGGTGAGGATATAGAGAAGGATAACTATTATGAATCCTGCAGCATCACTGAGGACTGATTTTATGGCCGTCTCAGTGCATGTGGGTCTCCTCCTCTCTTTACTCTGCTCCATCAGTGGAATAAAAGAGCTAATCCCATTATTGGATATTATACTTAAGTGGGTTAGCGTCAGTCATTATGCCTATTCACAGGGATGTGTGTATGTGTATTTTAACATCGCTGTGTACATTCAGTGCACTTTGCAGTGTGTTTTAGTATGAAAACACTGTGGAGTATATCAGTGCATTGGCCTGAATCAGTCAAAGAAAGATGTCAGATTTGGAAATGATTACGGAAAACAAACATTAACTCTGTTATCAACATTAGAGTAAGGTGATTGGTTAGAATCTTGTGACTTCCAAGAATGTACAAGCGAATGCTGGTGGATAAATTATACCTAAAAGTTGAAATAGCTGGTTTAAAATAATATCAAATAGCTGAATATAGGAAATGTAGGAAAATTATTTGAAGTAGTTAGTGAACTTTGTGGATTCACATAGTTGAAGGAACATATGACGAAAGACTGGGAGACATTGATAATGTATGAGGTCATCTTTTCCTATCTGTGGGTCGTAGACGTTGTTTAATAATGAATTACGATGCCTACTACCACTTTTATTCTGCTTATCTTTGTGTAGAAAAAAGGTATAATTTTTCATTACAGAATATGAATGTTTAATGTTATCCTGCTTTATGTTAGCATTTCCAAATGACTGGGAGCCACAGGTGAATTTAGCATTCATGTGATCCACCAAACAACGTAATATGGGTTTTAATAAAATGACCAACTTAAAAATTGATTTGTACCGCTGGCCTGTATTCTGCATTGTGTATTTTGGAATCAGAAAATGGTAAAAATGAAAAGTATCAAACTTGAAATAAATTTCATTAAACAAGCTTGGTGGGAGGTATGAATGCCAAATTAATCAGTGAACCCTGACAGCTCGGAAGGGCTCTCAAGTCAAGCTCTTTCAAGGTTGTCATATTCTGCAAGGTGTGTATGTTTGCTGATAAGCAGGGCAAAAGTAAACTGCACATGTTTGATGCTGTGTTTTTTATATTTAAAGAGAAAGAAGGAGCGTAATTTGGCAGGTCCTGCACAACGTATGATGTGTGTTTGTACAAGGTGTATGGTCAGAATTTAAGACGACTCTGTGCTCTGCTGTGTTCTCACTCTTGTTGAAAACCTTTATTGCCATCTTTAGTGTGGTTAGCTCAGTGTAGCTCGGGCCTGCACTCGTGTGCTCACACTCGTCTTCCACACTCGGTCATGGGACCAGTCCCTGTAGTTTTGTCTCACCTCTTTGCTGGCCTCCACTCCATCATGAGCACACTGGAAATAATTCCCAGACTACAAATGGCTGCCAAGAAAGTTGCTGGTTAAATTCCCACTCCAGCTATTTGTCTTATATGTCTCTGTAGAAGCAGACAGAGAAATGGCCAAAGATACACAATAGGTCAGCGCTGACATTTCTAATTACAGAACAGGACGTAGCGGGGAGAGGGTTGTCAATGCACTGTGTTCTGTGCACACTGACTGCTATAATTACAATCAGGCTGGATTCAGCCTGGCATAGCCGGACCCCATCTATAGGACTGAGGTGTTAAACCACCCATGGCTCTCATTAGAGGACATGGGCTAATGAGTGCACTCCACACACACGCACAGCGAACGCACACAAACACACACATCCTACCCAGAGTTCGCTGTGTTTTTACTGCATTCTGGGAAGCTTAATTTCACACTTTTACCTCCGGTGACACACACAGACACATGCACCCTGAAAAGGGTGTGATTTTAAATAGTGTTATTATGAATGGAGCTGGGAAAGAGCCAATAACTAGTGTCTGATTCTAATTATGCCATTCATTTTACTGCGCACCAGTCCACAAGAGAACGCGCACACAAGCAGGAAATGAGTATTGGGGAGATATTTAAGAGAGAAATAAAATGGTGGAAATAAGGCAGGAGAGAAAATGTTTGCAGAGATACAAGAAACTGGCAACATATAAAAGAGAGTCAGACACAGAAGAAAAGAGGAAGGAGAAAAGAGAGATCGTGGAAGAGAGATAGAGTGAGGGTAAAGCAGGGGTAACCTGATCTCTGTCCTGATAAAGCCAAATTTATTTTGGAGGGTAACAGAAACAGCTCTGTGTCACTACGCAGATCTGGAGAGAAGAGAAACAGCCCAACTGTGAGACAGAGTAAATGATAGAAACCTGTAGATCGGGAAGCAAGAGGTAAAAGAAAGTGTCACATTAGAAATGAGGGACTATGTGACATGAGGACGTTGATAAGGATGAAGAGGAGATGAGAAAGAGGAGTGACTGAGAAAGCACGAAGCAGCGTGATTGATGGTTGAGACAACAGAAAATGCACACGGGCAGCTGCTGTTTAGAGAGCTGGGACCGACATCAATCACATCGCAGCAAACATTATTAAATGGAAAAATTGGTGATGTTAAGTCAATGAAACAGCTTTTGAGGTACATATCTATTGCAGAGCATTAAAGTCACCGGTCTCTGGGGCCTGGGTGGTGGATTTCTCAGTGTTTGGGTGCGGCGAACGTGCTTTGGGGTTGAGACATAGGGTGTATGGCTTGTTGGCTTATGTCTCTGGGCTCTGTCAGTGTTTTATGCGGATTGGCGTTGACTTGCCTGCTGAGAATAACCTAAAGTGTAGACACAGCAGACTACACAAGAGCAGGATCTCTCAGATCATCTGTCTGACCCAATAAAGGACAGACACAAGTGTTTACACACAAAGTATGTCCAACTTGGCCGAGTCCATCCAAATGGACTGCTCTGACCCACATCTTACGATCATAGTTTCAGACAGCTAACAGTAGGCTAAGCCCTACTTATGCACAACATTACGGACACCTACTGCAGCTTAAAGGATCCTGGTTTGGTGCCATTAACGCAGTGGTAGTACAGCTGTCGGAGAACATGAAGGCTGTGGGTTTGCTCGTGTGAAATAGGGCATTTTCCAGACATTTGGGTCTGATGCCCGTGTTGTTAATGCCCGGCTCTGTTCACCAGAGCCTCCACAAATTAAGGGCTGGTTATAACAGTCAAACCTGGTTTGAACTGCTTGGTCTTGGTCTCTGCGGGTCAGCAGGATCAGACAGATTCAGATGGGTTGAATTTAATGGACAGATGCCTGGGAGACAGAAGCAGACGCTGAGCACTCTGTCTCGGCATTTCTATCAAAAAGCCATGTTTTAGTTTTTCTGTGAGGTCTGAAATGTGAGATCTTAGGAGAGAGAAGGAGAGAGGTAAGGATGGAAAGAGGGTAACACGTGGAGGGTGGCAGGTGATTGTAACTGGGTCCTGCCTCTGACTGGCCAATCAATTTGGGTTACCTTGGCAACACAAGCTTAGTAGTATTATGGGATGTTGATCACAGCACAAGACAAACAATAATAAGAATACAGCCCAAAGAGCAGACACACACTCAAGTTAAGGCGACCTAACGTGTTATTGCTGTGTTCGGTCACTTGTGTGAGTCTACGTGTTTTAAGTCATGGCGAGCACTGTATTTATGAGAACTATTACCTGGGTGTGCGTGCACCTTGTTACAGCACAGATAAGAAAGTCCTAGATAAAGAGATAGAAAACAAGCGGGGAGAGCCTGTGTATGCTCTTATCATAACTCAATAAAACTTTTATCGAGTAGAGTAGTGTGTGTTCAAGGTTCACCTCTGTTTTAGCTGAACACACAATGTGAATTATGATTTCTGAAGCTTTTATGTGCACGTGGATGAAGGGGATTCTATTAAAATCCCACAGAGACGGGCACAGGCAACGCTCACAAAGCTTATACAGCCACAATAGTCCCTCCATCAGACCACCCTTGTCTCTGTGTGCAGGCATGTGTTTTAGATATTGCCTTGTGCACCAGTTTGATGACGGTATCTGTTATTATACGTATGGATGCATGAGGGCATTTTTGGTGAGAGGGAGCTTATGGACTTTGGGGTTAGTGAATCAAAAATTACTCATGCATTGATGTTCAAACATTTTGTAAGCTTAGAAAAAAGAAACAAAGAAAATATGAGACTGGGACTGAATAAATATTGATATGCCCTGCAAAAAATGTTAAAAATCCTCCTAAAAACTGTGCAATCAACCATACTCATACCACAGAAGAATGAAACAAGGACGGAAATATGGGAAACTATCTTTGGATCCAAGTGGACTTTTGTCGTGCCACACGGCAGGTACCTGATGCGCCGTTTACATCATCCAGAAACACTTGTTCTGTTTTCCCTCGCCAGCTGCTCAGCGTTCGTTCTTCTGACTCAACCATCAACGCTCCACCGAGTCCACTCCCGTGTGATGTTATGGTGAGGTCAGCATTATTCCAGGCACTGAAACCTGAAACCTCCTGCTCAACGCTCCAGTCTATGATATCATTTTATAATTACCACTCCTGTACGCCTGCTAATTGTAGCCTGTCTGTTCTTGTTGTGCTTTACTGGAGCTTCACTTTAGTTTTAGGAGACGAGCAGACCGAGCTGAGTAAGCAGCGACATGTAGTAAACCCGTAAAGTTATGGCTCTGAAAAATCTTGTTAGGAAATGTGAGTTTCTTTCATTTAAATCTTATTTACTTTTTGTCCTAATAGCCAAGTGTAATTGAACTTCTGCAATCAGAAGTCCTCTCATTATTAAACCATCTTCAAGAAAGATTAAACATTTTGGAGAGGATGTTTTAGCATATCTGCATGCTAAATATGAAAACCATCAGCAGTGGATTAGATCATTTAAGCAAAGTCTGTCAGTAAATCTCCCAGGAGAATCTTTAAAGAGCACTGTTAAATGCCAGGCTAGCATTTATGATATGCTAAACTTTATATTTACTTCATAAACATAAGACAGGGATTCACCTGCATCTCAGCTAGAAAGTGACTAAGCAAGAATCCCAATTCTCCCCCACAAACAAACAGTGTCCGTGGATACACTACTAAAGAATTGATTTTTATTTTTTGATTTCAGCTCATATTACACATTTTGTGTTGTAGTACTACTGTAGGTGTGACACCCAACAAATCAGCAAATCGTCCAGCTCTCGATTCTGGGTCAGAGGAGATCAGAGACTCTCCTCATCTCTTCCCCGTCCTCCATATCATTTTACGCTCCCATCAATCACGCAGTCTCTGTTTGGTTTGCTGACATTTCCTCGTACCACAGAGCTCTTTGTGTGTCTGTCAAAACTGTTTGTTTCTGCCCAGTGAAGGATCTGCACAGAATTCTGTTTGTGTCCAAAGGGAAACAATTAGATCTGTGTATGTGTGAGTGTTTGGGTTTCTGCGTGCACCAGTGTGAGCGGAGCAGGCGTTCGAGGCTGTCACTGAACAAACTTGTTAAGGGGCCAATTCTTAGGCTTGAGACAGCGCTAAACAAGATGTAAGGGAGAAAGGGAGAATGGAGGCTTGTTTGAAATTAATGTCGGAGAAAGAAAAACTGATTTCAATTCAAAAGGGAAACTTTGTTTGAGCGTAATGATTATGGATACACAGCAGTTCATAAATCCTTGTCTTTTGAGTCAGTGGAGTCATGTCATCATAACATAATTAGATTGAAACTGTAACATACGTTCACTGTTTCTGCATATTAAAACAGCATACCACATACTCAGCATACTCAGACTCACTAAATTGCATAATGTACAGTGCATTAATAGTAGTATTACTACTACTACTACTACTCTTTCGGCTTTTATTGTTTTAATAATTGTTTGACTATTGAAATGTTATTACTTTGCTGATATATTATTATGTGTAAGAGCTACTACTACACCAAAATTTTGCTTCAGGGATTAATAGAGCATCTGTCTATCTATTTTACAGTGAATGCCAACACACATGCACACACACTCACACATGCTTGAACACACACATCGACATTTTTCTAATATTTCAAATGATATGCACATAATATTAAGTATGTTTGTACTTGGATCCTTTCACACTATATTAATGTCAAATGTCAAAAATAACTACAACCATCAGTGCTTCAGCTAGTCTTTGCTGCAGATTTTGAAATATAATTTTACTCTCTTTGAGGGTAAAATGAGCTGAGAAGAACAACAGCACACGAAAAGACGCCTTCACTGATACTGAACTTGCTTCTTTTGGATCCAGTTCTTTTGGATCCCTATGTTAAACTAGTTCTCTACCTCTAGCTGAAAAATGCCACCAGATGACATCACTTGGAGGAACCTTCAGTTCAGATTATGTCATCTTGAGGCTCACATTTTGTAAAGAGTTTGTAATCAGGATCATCCTGCTTTTTCCAGAGCTCCTCCAGTTGACATCATCTGAACCCCTAATAATGAAAAGATGATGTCATGATGTCTGGAGGAGCTTGAAGCAGAAAAATATTTTAATATATAGAATTTTAAAAGCATTAATGTACATTTAAACTAAGCACGTTATTAATTGGTGAAGCTGAGCGTTAAGATTTAAAGTCTAAGTTTGTGTTGGGGGATCCAACCCCCCTTTGATCAATAAATAAACACTCTACTCGTCTGTTCCTTTAAAAAACACTGAGACTCGCTGAAACTGATTCTGGTAAATGGGGCTAAATAACGACGGTGCCAATTCATTCATCTATTTCTAACTGTGCGACTGTGGTGTCATTCTCAAATAAAAAGTGGCAGAACAACAGAGCTGTGAGCTAATTATCTTAGCTCACACAACCAAGTTCATCTGCTATATCTGATCCTCACAAAATGTCTTTAGAAGATACTAATTACACAGAAACAAAAATTGTAAACATTTTCAATTTTTATCATAGAAAATGCTCTGTTTGGAAAACAGTGTAAATAATACAATTATTCCAGCTCAGTTTCAGGGCTGTGGTATTTTTCATGCTGGCTCACTGTCACACTATCAGGATTTAACAGGCACTTGAAAATAACAAAGTCGTAATTTAAGTTCTGAGTAAAACCTCTAATTTGAGTAAAAATATCTGCTGTTAAAAGGCACAAAGGAAAAAACAGAACCTATACTGGACAGACAGTAGTTGTATTTATTTGAAATGTGGATATGACTACAAGGTGAATGAACAAATCCTCGGCAGTGAGAAATGTAAAAAAAAAAACAACCCACACATAATCACATCACGTTGTCCTGTCAGGACTGAAAGTCAAGGCCACTCACCAATTTGCACTGACTCTCCAAACAGGAAGAAATCCTCAGTGGAAACGTTTTTACCAGCAGTGGCCTTGAAAAACCGAGCTGCGAAACAGCTAAATATCGTGTCGGAGTGTTTTGACTAATGGGCACGCCAACTCTCACCGTGTTACTATCATTATCACCTTCACTATCAGTCCGCGGTCTGCACCTACATATAAACAGAGGAACGAGTATGAGCCCAGGCATGTTCTGTGAGGGATGGTGAAAGTGGTTCTGGGAAATGTAGGAAAAAATACCCTGTACAACGATGAGCATGAACAAATGCATGAAGACAGAAAAAGGGGGCTTTGTAAGAACATGTTTGTCAGTGGAAGACCTCACTTCTGTGATGACATATCCAGATGTTTCCAGATTATCATTTTCCTCTCTCTAACCCTCCATTTGTCTATCATCCAACCGTCATCCTTCGCCCTTCTGTCCTGCCCCACTGACTTACTGCTGCTGATATGTGTAATCCGGGCCTTTTATCTCCTGTCTCCCTCTGCCGTGTCTTCATTATGTATTTGTCTGTCCATCACTCTTCCCATCTAATCTCTTCCTACCAAGTGATATTTTTGGTCTTGTCATGGATAATGCTTCTGTTGAGGGTGTGAGTGTATTTATAGCTCATAAACTAGAATGGTATAACTCTGCGATAGCCACATGTGTTAATATACTGTTGGTGCCCGAATGAATCAAGAACAGCCTGCAGCATGTGTGTTAATGAGGCGTTTGGATTCATTCTAATGGACTGAGCTGTGTGTGTCAGTAAGTGCGTGTGTATGTGTCTGTGTGTTCTTATATCTTTGTCTATCTCTGGGAGTGTGTTACACAAACTAATAATGTCCTCAGTGAAGACCTAAGGGAGAACATGGGAACAAATCTCCCCTGGTGGATTAACACACATTACAATTTTCGGTTTAATTAACCTGATCTTCATGCACAGCCTCGATTTATTGTGTTCTAATGATTATCATGTGTGCTAGTTACGTCTTAAAGTTTGGGGACCTAATTTCTTCAGCAAAGCGTTAAGAGAAACTACAATGTCCTTGTGCTTTTCTTAGTAATTTAATCAAAATTTGTGCCACGGGTTTACCTGTAAACTAGGTTGACGGGCAGGGAATCATCATCCACAGACGAGTGAAGAAGGAAAACATCAGCCCCTTTAAAAGCAAAGCCTCTCACTCATATGCAATCAAACAAATGAGCAATACATTTTATAATTGGGCAGCATTTCTACCCTTTCAATCTTTCCTTTAATATTAAAAACAAATTTTCCATAAACTATTGTCCAATGCAGACGATGGGTTAAAACCAGGGGTCTAGAGTCACTGTGCTTGGTGGTATTTTTGGCCAAATTCTTGCATCAGTAAACTAACACGTTAAGCAGATGTAATGTTTGCTTTAATCTTCATATTTTGCACACTGGTTCAAAATAGAAAACATCTGAGGCATGTCATTAGTTTCCGTTGTTTTCTTTTTCAGTTATTAGGAGAAGCAACACCTGTTGATGGCAATCCAAATATCATAGACGACATGATGGTTTTTGAGGAAAAGTAAGAGGATCACCAAAGCGCACAAGCAAAGCGACATTTCTGTCACTAGAGCAAACCACTTGTTTAACTAAAAATGACAATACAGTGAATCCACACAACACTCAAACTCGAAATCAACAAAATCATCTAATGCTGTAAAAACATAAGAGCTTTTGCTGGTCCATTATACCAGATTGCAAATGACATTGTGGGTGCACCAAATAAATTGGCACACTGGTATTTCAGCGCTGTAACTTTAAAATATGAAGCTACAGAACCCGAAACATAAATACACTCACTCTGACTACACCTCACAGGGCAGATCACACATCTGCCCCACCTTCTGTTAGTGGAAATCACATTACTGGAAACACTAAAATATTCATCACCATATATTCTGTGTCATGCTGCACATCATCGTTCTTTTAGTCAAATATATTGACCCACACAGTAACCAGATGTGCAATTCCATCTAAAGTGGCAGCAGCACCCAGTGAGATTCCATTAGTTTAATGGCTGTGTGTGCTTCATGTGCGTGATTAAATGTATTACTTATGGTTAATGGTTTTGTTTACATTAATGTCCACAATAATACTGACAAAATACTAGTAGTAAGTTGATTAAACACTTAAATAGCTGCAGAAACTGGCAATTAAAGATAACTATGCACAATTGATCAAGTCATTTTGACAGAAGTGAGGAAATGCTGGATCACCACACTCCTGTGTTGTTCGTAGCAGCCTCGGGCTTTCATGCGTCGCATTTGAAAGAGGCTGTGATTAGGGAGGTAGCTGTTTAAAAGAGGTAATTGCTGTTGATCTTCAGCAATCCGGCATTTTTGCATAAAAACAGATTGAGGATTGGTGGAAAGATGTGGACGAACACTGAATGTCACTGAGCTTTTCCTTTCTTCAAAATCCCTTAAAGCTCAGAGGTGAAGCTTGGTATGAACTTTGTGTGTCTCATTTTAAACAAGTACTGGTGCTGGTTTTACAGACTAACCCAAAGTGTAACCTTCACATGTGTAGAGCTGAACATTACAATTACAAGTGAATACCTGTCCTTCAGCATTTGCCTTTTGGATTTCGATGAAAGAGAATATATTCAGTTTTTCTGTCAACAGTCACAGCTGAGAAATTATAGTCAGCCTCATTTTCCAGTATAGTACATGTTACAGCTGGTGAAAAAAACATTACCAGGATGGTAAGAGACAAATATGAGATACATAAAAGAGTCTGCACCAAGTTTGTGAGGCAGAAACAAGCATTATTCAGGGTGTTTGATGGGGAATTGCAGTGGCAGTGGGAAAACACCAGCTCTCATAGTTGCTGCCACACATGCACATAAAGGCTGTATATAATTTGCTACCAGTAAGAAAACAGGGTTCGAAAGACCAGAACAGAAAATAGGCATCAGCACAAGTGTTGGCTACAAGACAACTGTAGTAGCAACTGTAATGTAATTCTAGCAGAGCACATGACAAGCCCTATTAGAGATGAAAAACCGAGAGGACTGAATAGAAGCTTTTGTGAGTGTGTTGACTTATGAGTGTGTTTCATAGAAAGCACCTTGTAGATGAAACACTGTACTGCCAACTGCAAGTTGCTTGCTTGGAAAAAAATTAACCTGATGATGCTATAAATTCATATTTACAGTGATGAATGTGGAGAATATCTCACCTGAATTTTCTTCCTTTACATATAAAAAGTGGACAGATCCCGACAATGGGAAGAACAATAGATAACCTACACATTAGATCACGCAGAGTTATCTTGTGCAGCTCATTGCTAACATCTCGAATACATTTGGCCTCTGGGTTAGTGGTGCTGCAGTGAAATACATTGTTTTAATGAGTCAGTACTGACAAGATGAGCATCGGCTGATCTGTAGTTTGTTATAAAATGCCGTGACCTGAACGGAGCCTTTGGCTACAGAGGTTATATCTACTGTACAGACGCAGATTTACCACAATACCAAAAGAATTGTTGTCATAATAGTCCACTTCTCCCAGCTATTATCAAAACAGTCGGTGTATTTCTGGCATCAGATCCGATTTATGTGAAGGTCAGAGGTCAAGGCAGATCAGGGCACAGCAGTGAAGGAGCCTACAGACTCAGTTATGAAGCTCCTGGGATGTAATCAGCTATAGGCGTAAATGAAATCCCATTACGATGAAAAGTCTTGCATAAACATCTTAGTGGATTAATGCAGATCATTAAATTAATTTTATTCGATGTCTTTAGCTCTTGTGGAATGAATGCAAGTCCTAGAAAAACATTCAATGTTCATTTTGTGAAATCCTCTCATTCTCAAACTCTTCACTGCAAAAACTTTATTTCAGAGTGCACCAAAGGTGCAGATTATGTGCGACACAGCTCCAGATAAACCTAAAATCCAGAAACTGAGGGCTGATTTGAGGTGACTGTAAAGTGAAAGTGCATTGTAGGACAAAAGAAGCAGGCTTTGAAATATTCAACATGATGCTCCCTCAACATCAAACTACTGTTGATTTGTAATTACATTAGATAAGAAGATGAGTGGAGGTTTAGTGCATGTCTGACTAAATCAGAAGGGTTATTCCAGTTCAAGGGGCACAAGATGATGCGCTCATTGTACAAGCTGATCTACTACACACAGCATAAGGTCCATGAGAGACTGTTCCGTGCTTCCATGTGCTAACAAGAACACATGTAATTAGACACACAAACAAGAACACATGAGCACACGTAAACATGCAAGGACAGACTGACAGAATGTTATTTTCCCTCTTCAGCTTCTGCTTGAAAGCGAAATGCACAATAACCTGCATCATCATGAAGCAGGTTATAGTGTGGGAGATGTTTAGTAATCAGTGTCTTAATGTGTGCCAGTGTGTGAAACAGAGACAGATCAGATTTTCCAGTAGCCTCTTGCTGCAGATGAGCTGTTCTAAGCCATATGCAGCAAAACATAGATTTGAAAAGACACAAACATATGAGAAATGAAAGAGGAGCCAAAGAGGAGAAGAGAAGGGAAAAGGAGAAATGTTGGTGCTGTTGGTAGCAATTTAAAACTGAACCGACAAACAACTCCATGAATGTGAAAGATCCCGGATTACATTAAACCCCCCATCCTCTCAAAAAAAGCAAAAAAGCCTGAGTTGAACCACATATGGTGCATTCACTTTGGAAACTGATATGTTTTTTCTCAACTCTTAAGGCCTGGGTTTCACTTTAAAGTATATTACAGTGACAAGCATGTCACTGGATGATTTTTGGTGTCATCCTACATGCAGCATGCATTCAGTCACGTATTGACTAACTAGCCAAATAATATGACGTCATTTTAACTAAGACAAGCATCAGTGCCAGCTGACAACAAGCTCAAAGTTCAAAGTTTCAGGTGACATATTACTCTGGAATGAGACCATCATAAAACCAAAACAGAACATGAACGGAGAAGCCGTAAACGTGAATGCCACAGAAAAGAGAAATGTCTTATAGTATGTCAGGACACAGTCTGCATTAGTCAGTGTATCACAGCCATCAAGATCTTCTTCTGCAAACCATTGTCACAGTGTCCCACTAGGACGGCCTGTTATTTTTTTCCTCATTAATTCCTCTATTTGGCCTAAGTGGGACTCAGCAAGTTGCAATGTGTTCACAGCTTCAGTCGTGCTCATCAGCTTGTGTGTGTGTGTGTGTGTGTGTGTGTTGGCCAGATGGCTCAGCTGTTTGTTTCAAAGTCATTGGGCATTTGGGAGACTTGTGTAGATAAAAGTGGAAATGGGAAAAAAAGACTCCTGCTTTTTATGCAGGACAAAAAAGTACGCCGAGTAAAAACGAGACGAGCGAGATTAAGAAGAAATCTAGGGACAAAACAGCAGCTAGTCCACACACCATATGCCCCACAGCCCCATTATCCACTACTTCAATCTAGCTCGCATTTGCATGCGCCCCATGAATGTTTCCTTTACCCATACGACAAGTAAAGTAGAACTAAGCTTTTAAATTGTTTTCATTTTAAGATGAAATTATCTGACATGAACTAATGCAGACAAGTTAATGCGGATTCTAACTAATTCAGTGAGAGGAAAAAGTTTACTCTTTACAGATTCAAAATTATACTGCACTGAAAAAAGGATGAGCAAAGAGAATTAGGGTTTTGCGATAAAACTTTTGGAATTATTTCTAAAAAAAATAGGAAAACAAATACTATAGGAGTTTCTAAAAATGTTTCTATAAACTTTTTGAATACTTTTTTCTACCATGATCATTTGTCACATCAGATTCTATTACAACCAATTGAATGAAATTTGACCAGGGTTCCTGATTAAAGTCACCTTTCCACAAAGCTTTAATGTTTGACATTAAAAAATGCACTTTGGGGTTAGAATCACTTTAACTGTTCAACCATGACATTGCCGTAGAAGCAGAATGTAAAATTGAGCAATATTTTAAATTAACAGGCCAGAAAATCTGCATGGAAATTGCCACGTTTAATAAAAAAAGCGCGCATGTGTTGCTTTCTCATACTGATGAGCATCTGCACCTAGTTATGTATTAGAGAATAATTTCTGTCATCCTGACCTGACATTTGGGTTGTGAAGTAAACATATTTTTCTTTGTGTGTGACATGAATAAATGAATAAATGCATAAATTACGTAGCAGAGGTCATAGTGGGTGCTGCAGTTGGTTGTATGACATGGGGGCACATGTGCAGCATGTGTGGTGAAATACATCACAGTCTGAAGAGCACATAGAACAAATAGCACAATATGTCCAACCTGATGGCGCCCCTGTGTGTGTGTGTCTGAACTTATGGACGCTAAGTGTGAGGGTGTTGTGTGTGTGTCTGTGTACATATCTGCACACGTCACGGCTTTGACGACAGAGATGATTCAGGGAAGCTTGTCACATATGCCTCAGTCGCCTCACATGTCATGTTTGGGTGACTATGCATTGTTACTGTATTATAGGATATTTTGTACCTTTAAGAGATTGAGTTAATTATATAAAATTAAATGTTTTAATTACTGAGACTCTTTGAAACAAGTTCCAGAATGTGTTATATTTGTTGTGGTGATTGATAGTTTGCATTTGGAGAACAGTTTACAGACACGAAATGTCACAGACAGGGCTGCCATGTATGAGCTCCTCCCCACATGTCATAGAATCAACCACAACAAGTTGTTGTTGTTGTTGTTGTTGTTGATGTCAGAATTACACAGACTCCAGAATAAAGATTAGAGCCAATCGCAGATAATTTGGTGATTAGGCATTAAGAAAATGGGACATAGCAGGTTAAAAGTTAGAGTGAAGCCACACAATTCCTCCTCATTGATTAATATACTAGATCTAAATCCATTACATCTGTTGGACACCTTGAGATCTTTGAGACCAACGCAAGAACATGATACAGAAAAACACCACTTAATGTACACATTGAGACAAAGACATTAAAATATGCACAGTCACGCTCAACACCTTGTTCCGCATGTCTTGCGACGTAACAATGCTCTAGCCCTGGGCCGACGCACACTTTAATTATAAAAGAACATGTGAAAATAGCGTGACCCGACAAATCACACGGGGATGAGTTGAAGGATCAAATTACACTTTAATTTTACATATTCACCCGTTGTCTCAAGAGTTTTACCAATGAGCCTTTACCTGCAGTGTGTAATTAATGTTTGCACGGCATGTACTGTATGTACGTACAGGGGCGGCTGTGGCCAGGACCTGCTAATCGCAGGGATTACGGTTCGATCCCCATCTCCTTCACCCCACATGTCAAAATGTCCTTCGTGTAAATGTAAATCTATATGTCAGACAGGCAGAATAAATATATCCCCCCATCTGTTAGCTCTGTACAGATGCTGTCTCAGAAATAGAGGATTAGTGCTAAACTTAGAGAAGAGGGGGACATGTGATGAGAGGACGGGGGAAAAGCCAGGCAGTGACTAACACCAAGAGCATAAATCTGGGGGCGAATGACAGCGTCAGAGCAGCCGTTCAGAGGGAGGATGAGAAAATGGAGAGATGGCAAAGTAGACAGTGTAAAATTATGATGGGGCCAAGTATGTTGCATCCATGTGAGGAATGAGAAACTGGGGAGAAGGAAAATGTACAAATAAGGAAAATGGGCAGAGAAATAGAGAAACATTCAGCCCGCTCTTCAAAGTCTTACATGTGGTTGATTAAATATACCTGGTGTGCGTTAAAAGTGAGGGCGGCGTGGTTTTTGGCCCGTGGGGAAGAACTGCGCTCATAGTGGACCTCGCTGTTCACAGCAGAACCTCTGAGCATTTCTGAAAAATAAAAATGACTTTTGTTTCATGACAAATCAATAGAAACATCATGTTAGAACAGAGCCTCAAGTAATGATCCAAAACCTAGTCCCATTCATTTTTTTTTTTTTTTTTTGGTATGACGCTCTTCAGGCACTTCAGTGGTTCTTCAAATGCTGGGCAACTTTGAGAAGCTGTAATCACAGAGTCATCTGTTTTGCACTTGTCAGATGGAGACATGTCGTTACGTTGGTAGGGAAGCAGAAAGGCACAAAAGTCTGATTGCCTTTTCATGGCTGATGGCAATGAAAAGTTTGGCTGTGTCCAAACTCAGTTGAAAAGCTTGTGGGCTGTCGCACAAGTTCCCCACTGTTGTGCTGCTCACTGTGTGAGTGTGAATGGGTGACTGCCTGCAGACTGCACTACATTGTAAGTGTTGGAAACTTAATCCTCAATTAAATGGGAATAAAAAAGACGGGTCACGATTGCAATAAGGTCTAACAACAAGCCGCAACTGCATGTCTTCTTGTTCCATAATTTGTGCTGTACTTTCTGAGTTCAGGTGCATTCTTGTCTCTGTCTGTGTGTCGGCCATAGTGGCTTTTATAACTATTACAGTATTTATTCCAAAATTTTACTGTTGCTTTGACCATGATCACAAATAACCGTCCTGTTTACAAGAAGGTTTCTCTAGGAAATCTGCAAGGTTAAATGAAATATTAAACAACAAAATGTTCCACAATCAGGTTATGCATTGATTTAATACAGAACAGAAAGGCAGAAAGGAATTTATATGAAAATGCCACCGATTATTACTTTAACCTTAAGACGTTCGCCGTGAGATTTGAGAAATGGAATGATTGGCATCAGTGATCAGTGATGAAATTGCATCTTTAAAACCCAGTGGGATCCCTTCGAAGCAGAGCTGCTTTGGCATGAACCAGATGGGGCCATAAATAGGAATTATAGGCTCTGCGTTCGAGTGGGGATTCTTCTAAGACCTTGAACACGTGTCAGGGTTTTGCAGAGGAAAGAAAGGGAGAAAACATTTTAGAACTTTGCTTTTGATTTGAATCGAAATAAAACACTGAAAGCACCAAAGTACTTGATACTTGATTTGAAGTTTTCTGTAGAAGACTATTAGAAACGTGTGGAGGACCCCTGACGTTCCCCAGTTACGCTGATAATACGGGAGAAACTTCAGTACTGGCTCCATCAACCACTCCGGAGTTTAATCAGCATCCAGGCCTGAAGATTGTGCAGGTGGGTGAAAAGGTTTTCTGACTTTGGCCCCAGGTGCCACCATGCGACATCAGTGACTCAGCGAGCTTCTACCATGTGTGGCTGCATCATTGGGCACATGCATGCACACACACGTACACCAGTGTCACATGGCCACCGAGAACACGGGCACCGAGCACAGAAAAAGGGGGTCTGTTTCTTATGGTTTTCATGCTCATGTTTGTTCTTCTTTGATTTGTTTTGTGTAAATTATTACAGGCAGTTCATAGACGAGTCCTCACAGTGGTGGTGCGGTCAGCACGCTCTCCTCACAGCTGGAAGGTTGACGGTTTTGCGTCCCAGAATGACCCCGGAGCTTGTGCTTGCATGAGTTTCCTCGCACAGTCCAAAGACATGTCAGGTTAACTGCTGACTCTTAATTAACTGTCGGTGTAGCTGAGTGTGAATGGTCTGTCTGTGTTGGAGAGAAAGACGGGTGACCTGTCCAGGGTGGACCGTGCTGCCTTTCACCCTATGACAGCTGGGAGAGGCTCCTGCTGCTGTTTTATAAATATATATCATAATGAGTATATATATATATACATACATTATATATATATCATGCTCATACAGGCTGTAAAGAAACCCCTGAATTAGTTGTAATTATTCAGAGGAGAAAATGTCCCATTGTCTTTTGCCACAGTTTATGCACGCTCACACAAACACGCTCACAGTTTTTCTGTGTGAAGATTCATTACGAGCATCACTGCAACCTTTTCCAATCCGACCTGCAAATAAAGTGACTGCGATCTGTCAGAATTACTGGCCTGTGTTTTTGTCTGAGGGCACGTTCAGCGCCCAGTTGGCCTTAGTTCAGGGATGTTGCTGCATTTCGTTATCTTACCAAATACCTTGTTGTTTTATTGCTTTGCCAATTTTTAGAATAAAGAGAGAGAATGTTCTCACCTACAAAAACTAAAACCAACCAAAACTATTTATGATTTAGTTTAGTCTTAGAAGAGTTCTTAAAATGAAAGCCTGAGTTTTTACTTTGGGCTCAACTTAAACTTAAATGTAGATATTAAGTGCCGGCATTTGGGGAGGTGGGTTAACTATTAACAAAGGCCCTTAGAACAGAACAAATGTGGTGTGTGTTCATGTGTGTCCTCCTGTGCGTAGATGATTATTAGTAAGAACCAATGCAGATGGCTTTGTATTTATAACCCTGTGTATGTGTAATGTTGCTTTCTCTGTAAAATACAATCCGAGAAGGTAGAATATTTTTCTTCAGCCTGACTCATAGTGATGAATGAATGCAGACAGACAAGCTGCCTTCAAGTATGTGATGGGAAGACCTTGAATTTTTCTGCAAATTCATTTGCAGAAGCCTCAGATTGTTGTTACATAATTTTTCATTACTTGGTATGTAAAAGTCCATGACCCCCACAGCCACTTTCCTACCTTACCACAACCAGCCCTCCCCCTCTCCCACTTACCTGCTTTAAACTTATAAAGAAAAGCTTAAATCATGCAGATGAAAACTAAATCTGTGTGTTTAAATCTGTATGACTCAGTGACACTCTGCTCAATGAGATTTGCAGGGACTAAAAGCAAAGCGACTGTCACCAAAGCTGCGACTGAACAGCGGCACCAAGTGGCCACTTTGAAAGCTGCAGGACGGATGAGATTTTCAGGTTTTTAGGTCACAGTTGTGCAAGATCTTATAGCCAGTGTGTTAGTTAACACTTTTTCTAAGTATTGCACATTTCCAGTTATTGGTATAAGTGGGATGTGACTCAGGTTCCAAATAAAGGTAGGTGAAAACCAGGAACATAACAGGAAACAAATAATGAATTTAAGCTGTAGCCTATTGATTCAGATCTAAATTCCTAAATTCCTGGTAATGTGTTGCACTTACAGCACTAAGCATGACTGGCCTGAGGTTAATAAAGTACAGTTCTCTGACTATGTAAAAACTCGACAGAAATGTCTGGGAGCCTCACATCGCTCTTACTGAGTCAGGGTGATTCTCGGAAAATAGACTTCATTTTGGCAGAAAACGGTTTGTTGGGTGGTGTCAGGGATAGTATTCATGCCTCCTTCCAAATCTGAAGGCTGAATCACTGCCTGGATTCGCTTCCACTGGGCGGATAATGTGCATGTTTCCAACTGGAAATGATATATATATATTTTTTTATCAGTGGGATCATAAGAACATAACACATAGGTGTGTTATGTTTAAATACATTGCAATGTTAATACAGCAAAATTATACAAGCACATACCTCTATATCTATGAAGAATATTTTAAAGGAAGCATTCTAGTGTTTATGAAACAGAAATCAAAACTCTGTGGTCAAAATGGATGTATTAGATAATGATAAATAGAATGATAGATAATGATTTATAATTTTCACTAATTCTGTAGATGAAGCAAACTCTTTTTTTCCAATCTAAATTCTAATAGTCTGCAGCTAATTAAGAAAATTGGTGCTAAAAGATTGTATAAGTTACAAAAATGTCCAAAAATATTCTTTAATTGCTCATCTATTTCTCAACCTGTTGATTAGATTTCTAGCAATTGTGAAAAACACACATGAAGGTCAAAGTTTTCTACCCATATCTCAACATTGACTGTGTTCAACAATAGCAGGATATTCACCAAGAACAGTTGGCATTTCTTAAATGTTATAAAATACTGTTTCATAACATGTTTTTTCTAATTTTACATTTCATCCTGGCCAATGTTTTTTCTAATTTTACATTTCATCCTGGCCAGACGTTCAAGGTACGTAATGTGTATCTTTCATTAACGACTTGTTATCTTTTTGTTTCTCATCGCCTGTCAACTTTTGAATCTTGCAACTCCCTGCAGTACCTGTATTTGCTGACCTCTATCTCTCCATCTTCTTCCCCGTGATGGCCTGGTCCGTGCTGAGTAACTCCACCTGTATGACAAACACCTGCTGCATCAGATTACAGCCACCAGCCACAGCTTTATCTCTCCATCGTCCGTTGGAGGTACACTCTGCCGATCTGTCCAATTGTCATTCAAACGTTGGGCTAGTGAGGTGCTTATCTCCACTTATCGGAGCGTGCAAATGTACGACTGCTGAGGGAGAGCATCAACATGCCAACTTTAATATGGAAAATCACATCTGTGAGTTTCCAAGCATTATCTCCAGAGAATCGAATATACCAGGTACAACTGTACTGCAACCTCTCCATCGCGTGTCACGGATTATCTCCGTGCTCATGGCGTGTTTACAGATCCTCAAGAACAAAAGACCAGGAAGAGGAAATAAAGAGCCGAACACACATCTTGGTAAAAGTAAGATTTGTAAGCTTATTATTTTGTTATCATGATCACTGTTATAACCTCTGTTATGGTTTGTTCAGTTTACAGTTTATTTTCAAGTCCATTTAAAGTCATTCCAGTCAAAGGTAAACATGATTGTAAATTGTTGTTTCCAACACTATTAAATGCTTTTGTTGTTCTGCAATCAATCGGTCACACTCTCTCACTCACACACACAGGGAAAAAGCAGAAATAAAGAGAGTGTATCTCACTTACGCGCTTGCTCAGTCTTGATTCATTCACACACACACACATCAGTACACAAAGACTGACAGCATCTCATGCTTAAGCTCCTGCACACAGTCATGAAGGGATGAACAGAAATGAACTTGGATTCTTTCTGTCACACGCTCGTTCAGAAGGACAAACAAAGAAGACACACACACACACACACACACACACACACACACACACACACACACACACTTTCTTTCGTGTCTAAGTTTCTTAAGTGCAACTTTAAGAGTGATTTACTGCCCATGGCTCATTGACCCTCCCACTCCAAACCAGAACCCAAACCGTTCCAAGCTCACTGTATACACACCTGGGCTGGTTCACACACTGTCCTGTAAATAAAATCTGATAGGATTTGATAGGACAAGAGATAATAAATAAAATGTGTTTTGAGGTTTACACAGTTTACATCTTTTTTTAATAACACTTTATACAGCCCGAGTTGTACTTCTCTTCATGTGTATAATAAGTGGGTTGCACTTTAAAGAGGACTTTTGAATGTCATTGTCCTCCAAAAGATTTGAAAAGAAAGATTTCCAAAAATCACATTCTACAAGATCTCTGAACTTTAAAGATGAAAAATCAGTTGGCTGTGAATTACAGAACACAGCCCAAGTGTACATATGGCTCAAACTCTTAAACACACCTCAGCAAAATACAAAAAAGCTGTAATAATAACAAAAAAAGACAACAAAAAAGAACCACAAAGAAAATGAGATTCAAATTTATAAAAATGCTTACATCACATTTCACCTCGGCTCATTTCAAGACATTGAATTGTCCTGAATTCCATTCTTTGTCTGTTTGTCGACATTTACACGAGCGCTTTAAAGCCTCACATGCCGGTGGGTGAGTGGCTATTTGACCTGGTTGGCTAAAAGTCAGTCCATCATCGTCTTCATCATCGTTATCAGCTACTATGGTAAGCCATGCCCTACTACAGTCCGTTGTTGGCAGGGTAGGGTAACCATGGTGAATAAGGTTGTTATGGAAACGCTACTCTGAAGCAACCGGGTGGTGCAGATGTTTGAGTTTTGATTTTCCATACCTTCCCACCAAAGAACTTGTTTTGTGTGTATTACTTGCTGCTTTAGTTGCGTTTGGATTTTTTTATTGTTTTTATTTTGTATTTTTATACCTACAAGATTTATGGTATGTGGATGTATTTTCAGGCTGTTAGTATCATTTAACATAATCTCAATTGCTCTCAAATACACAAACGCACAGAACATTGAGACATATGTTTCCCCTCTCAGACACGCACACACACACACACACACACACACACACACACGGTAACAGAAACCTGTTTATGTGGCATCTGACAAATGAGTTAACAGAGATGTGTTTTTATCCGGGACTTGGCCTGTTCGTAGATGCACGTGTGAGTGACTGTCCTTCCTCTTTAGTCCTTCCTTTCAGTTAGCTGAGCGTATCCATGGCTGCTCCGTAGCCATCGTGTGCTTCGTTAACCTTGACCACGACAGAGGAGGAACCGCAGACTTCAAAGACCGGAGAGGAAAGTAACACAGCAGCTTCCAACAGCAGTAAACCCTCGCAGCCTCTGTGTCAATGGCACATTGAAGTTCCGCCCCCTTTCTTATTCCTTAAAGTGAATTCTTCATCGTTTAAATGCTCTATATTTCCCCCCTGACCCCGTTTGGGCTCGTCGCCGTCTGTAGAATTGTGCAGGAGACTGATGGTGAAAACAGGATTACACAACAGAGTGGAGATGGCAACTTAAAAAATTGCATCTGGAGTCCAAGGGTGTGTTTGTGTATGAACTATCAGCTACTTTGTCTAGTCTCCTACACAGGACCAGCACAGTTCACCAGCTGGTTCCTTTTTCTTCCTCTGTCGACCGGGATCAAGATCAACAATAATAAGAACAAAAAAGGCATTTTCAGTTCAGTTCTGCTGAAATCTATTTGATTCAGTTCATAGGAGTTCAGTTGAAGTCTTGTTGCTTGTTGCATGAAACTATGGCAACTAGCCCTAAGGACAAGTTTCAGCCAATCAGATCCAAGGCAAAGTCTTCAAATGGTTTTCAATTGGATGGGTGGCTTGGATGCTTTTTCTTCTTTTTATTAGGATTTCATCCCTGCCTCTCCTGTGGTATAAATGCTTTGTGTGGTGTGCATGATTCAACAAGCTCAACCTGTGGCCTGTTCAGACACACACACACACACACACACACACACACACAAAACACACACACACACACACAGTCTACACCTGCATTTGCAGCTGACTTTAATGCAATATACGGTTCATTCTGTGTCACAGAGTGCCTGAAGGTCATTCAACTTTACCAAAACCACACTCCATCAAACACACAGCTGTACAAACACACACACACTCGCACAGTGATGCTCATTTCAGAACTCTCATTTCAAAGTCTTCCTCCTCTAGCCTTCTGCTCTATTTGTGGTATCTTAACTGTCCTCTTCTGCTCCTTTCCCACTTACCCCCCCAACCTTCCCCCACCCGCTGATACTGTACACCCTCCCAAGGCTAGTTGGCATGGTGATGCTGATGGGATGGCCGTTGCTAGGAGATGAAGAGAGTGGCCAGAAGGAGCATCATCATGGTGAGGAGAAGGCGATCCCTGGATGGACTGCTTCCGCTGACGCTCTTCTCCAGCTTGGGAACCTCAGGATTAAACTCACCTGGAAAAAAACAGACAAAGCAGAAGAGTGGATACAATGAGGGAGAGTCATTTGTCATCATGTTACATGTCAATATATTTAAAAACACTGAAAGTAAAATTTAAAAGATAGGTTTATCTGAATTCCTATTTGTTTAAATATTTCAATTATTAATTAAATATTGTTGACATTTCTGTACTGAAGAAGCCTGACTGAGCAAGAGGCAGCTATTAGCACACACTCAATACCGTTAGTGTTTAACAAAGACTGCAGCTGGTACAGTATTAAAGAGCTCTCTTTGTTCCACAGCGAGACATTTTCAGCCACACTCACACTTACATCCACAATGTATCTCATGTAACGCCCCCACGCCACCCTAAAAACCTTTGTATGTACACCTGGTGATGTCCTAAAAATAGTTTGTGGTCCTTGCTGCAGGCTACACACAAAGTCTGTGATGTACAAA
Organism: Channa striata; assembly: GCA_033026295.1. Lineage (NCBI taxonomy): Eukaryota > Metazoa > Chordata > Actinopteri > Anabantiformes > Channidae > Channa > Channa striata. The sequence continues at coordinate 16,896,599 of CM065175.1, read as the reverse complement.
AACACAAGACACTAGACAGTTCACTGCACGCCTCCCTTATGAGACACACATGTGGCCAGACACACCCTCTGCAGTCACTTGATTAATGAGCCTGGAGACCCGACTGACGCACAATTTTCTGTCTGTACATAAGTCGCCTGATGCTGATTAGGAACTATTGTGTTTACGGTCGGATGGCTTCGAGGTAATGTGTGTTTATTCTCACTCTTTCCACTCGTTGCCATATCTGGCTTCAGAATATCTCCAGCTGCTCTGCGGGTCAGACAGAGAAGTAATGACTGGCTGACACCTGGTTTTAGAGATGGCCTCCTCTGGTATGCTCTGCTGGCCGATCTAATGAGGTCTATGCAGCAGTGGAGCTCAGGTTAAATGTTTGACCGCGCTGTAAGTGAGCGTGCCGCTGAGAGGTCAGAACATTGTTACACCGGCGCTGACTGACAGAGGAATGTGGTTTGGAGACACAAACAGCAGACAGTGCGGAGCATCTCACACAACTGGTTCTGAAGTGTGACTCTACTAATCGCCTCATCTCACACACACACACACACACACACACACACACACACACACACACACCCCCTGCCTGCCACTAACTACATCAGATAAACACATTACTGCGTGGTGTTTGTGCAGGGGGCATTTGACGTACATCGTGACCTTTTGACATGTTTGACATGAGCCAAACATAAGATTACACAAGAAAACTGTTTGAACAACTGTTTATGGTATTTGCGCAAGACACAGTTTGAAGCCAAAAAAACAGGAAACGTGCATCATATTTACGAATCTAAGACACCAATACACACCTATCACTTTGAATTTCATGTTGGCAAAAACAAGAAAATATCCTCAGCCTCAGAGTGTGTTTCTGTCTGTTTGTGGTGCTGTGTGTGAAGATGTGCACATTTGTTTGTCAGTAGCCAGCAACTGTGTGTTCAGATTTCAGCTAGACTTGCATAGGCGTACAGTGCTGTATGACGTTGAATATGGGACATATAAATTACACTATCCCAGATACTTCATTTCATGCACATTGACTGACCTGAAAAGCAGAAACCTTTGTAAAGTAATATGCCATTTAATTCAAGAGTCTGGTAATAAACGCTTTGTGAAAACAATTACGTTTAATTATTGTTGACACTCTCACAGAGGTGTTGTTTCAACTATGTAGTAATCTTCTTAGAGGTTATAATTTGCGGCGTTCCCAGATCAGAATGCTCTCATTAAAAGGTCGTTCCACTGAATTAGTGTTGAACTTTTATATAGCTGGTCAGCACTGATATGAAAGCATCTCTGCCTGGCTAATACTCGTGGCTTTCAACCCAAATGTCATAGTACTTATGTCTAGTAAATCGAGTTTCATAAGTGAAGTCAGTGAACTCTCAATGTACTGTATGATAAAGAGCAATTTAATAACTGCTGGGGTTTTATTCCTGACCTAATTAAAAACTGATTTTAATTAAAGTTAGTAAACAAAACTAATTCATACGATTGAGTTGATTCAACATATAATTCATAGATCTTTATATGAGATATTTTGAACTGACTGAAACTGACAAAAACATGTACCACAACAGCTTTGACTACACACACACACACACACAAACACACACACACACATATATATATGCATATGGAAAGACAGACCGGGAGAGTGAAAGAGAGAGAGATAACAGAGACGATATTCAGTTTGTTCTGTACAGATTCAGCTGTGTTCTGCCCACTGACATCTAACTTGATGTTGCTGGCAGCGCATCCCAAACACACTGTCGCTTATAGGAGTGGTAATTGCTACAATAAACCCCATTAAAGAAAAAGCTTCTGATTTCTCCACTAATGGCCGGACCTGATGGTCAGACGCAGTAACCTGAGCCAACAGCGTCGGTAAATGAGTATCCTCCCACTGAAAGCCATCAGTAATCACATGGCTGCATGGGGAGCTGCTAGCACCGTTCCATCTGTGTTGTAAATGAGATCTAAATGAAATCTAATACTAGAGGCTGTATTCAGAAGGGAACCACTGTTGAGCTGTAGACACTGATTGAAAGGGGCAGCACCCAGGAAATAAACTGTGAGCAGCGAAGCACAGAGAGAAAGAGAGAGACCGCCGGTTTACAATGTGAGCCTGCAACATTCGGCTTAGTTAAACATTTTCAGAAACGGTAATCAGGCAGATTTGAACTGAGCGGTTTGTGTGTCGGCTTGTGCTTGTGCGAACGTGCCGATGTGAACTTTGAATAACAGTAATTAAAACTATGATGTGATGAGTCTAATCGACAGTCGGGGGGGTGAGAACGAGGTAGACGAATAGGAAACTGCACTGCTTCTTTGTTTTCAGTTCATTTCACAGCTCCCTGCTGATTTCCACGCTTCCTCTTGCACCACTTGAGTTATCCTATTAATTTAATTGGCAACGCAGCAGTACAGGTGAAAATGACCCACAGGAGCTGGATTAATTTGTTTTCTTCTATTGTGTAAGCCATTCACACCATATTAATAGTATCTTCATGTACTCTGTATTCATTTATTTGGTCAAGTATATTTAGTACAAATATAATCTGTGGAAATTCAAATGTTTTTTTATATAAGTCTTACTTGTGTTCAGGTTCAAGTGTACATTTTATATTACTAGACTGAGAATACATTTTTTTTGCATTTAATATGCATTCACAATTTAACTGGAAAGAAACAATACAAGTGCTGAGGGTGACGAGAATGTAATTGAACTACTGAGCAAGGTTGTGTCAAACGTAAGCATGGGTGAACTAAATGCAATCTGTGCTTTTTAAAACGTAAAAACTGTTCCGTGGAAACATTTGTGCTTTTTCTATTTGTTATATCCCTATCATGAGATTAATACATACTATAAAACGCTAAGATTAAAATTGTTTTGAAATAAATGCTAAAGAGGAAAAAACTCAATTTCACACATCAAAAGGTGAATAAGCTGAGTTTTAGTGGCTTTCCCCTCCACTGCATTCCTACTTGTGCTCTGGGAGGAAAAAAGAGGATGGGAATAAAAAGTTGGGAGGATGAGGAGGACGTGGAGAAAAGAGATGGACAGAGAGAAACCAAAAATCATGAAAAGACAAGAAAAGAAATGAGGCAGAGATATCTCAACCAACTTAGATGACCTGCAGCCATTCGCTGCAGCCAGTGATGTGTTTTCTTATGACAGCCACAGGAACTGACTGATTTATTACACAAGCGCAGCCATGCAAGTGTGTGTGCATGCAGAGACGAACAACAACACAGCACCACATTTTCCAGGCCACCTTGGAAAAAAGCTCGAGGACGATGATTGATACCCATATGTCTGATTGTATAATGGGCGGCAGATACCAAGGCGGAGCTAGTGTAGGTGTATGTGTTATGTCATAACATGAAGAAGAAACCCCCAAATTATTAGAGGTTAACATAAAATAATTATCTGGAATCTCTGTACTAGTGCTAATATATTGACTATGATTCATTCGCATGATTACTGCATTTTTGTACCAGTCATGTCCAAAAGCAAAAAAAGAGGGAGCGCTTAACAGAACTAAAACTAACTACAGGAAGTCAAATCAAGACTGTTCTTTTCTGAATGAATTTGTACATATTTTTTGGTAAATAACTACAAAACTCTGTGTTCTTTGCTTATCCGGTGAAAACATTAAGTGTGAAATGAATATGCATGTAGTTGTTTCGCAGGATCAGCAGCTTGCCAAGCCAGCTGGTGCTGTGAAGTTAACTGTGCTGGAGGTTTCTTTTGAAAATGGCAGAACACTTTGGTTGCCTACATCTGATGCTGCACGACCAATGAAGCGGTCACCACGCGATCAGATATTATTGATCAATCTGCTGTCGGGATTTAAACAGTGATCCTCATGATATTTGGTTTTGAATAATACACTTTGAAAAGGTGCCTGTGACTCAGTGCCTGGGGTCTCTCACTTCCTCTCACAGCCCTCATGATGTCCAGCTGTCCAATTCCAAATGAAAGACAAACTTAATTCATAAAAAATTTACAAATATCATTATGTAACAAGTTTGATACTTTAAAGCTGCACTGGGTTTATTACTTAACACTCATTTTGTACTGCACAATGTCTTGCACTGTTTGCACATGCACCTGTGCACTTTATGCAGCCAGGCTCTTAACCCGGCTGTTTATATATATTTTTATAGTTTTTTTCTTAGCTTTTATAGAGATATGTTGTCTTGTGTTCTATGTCTGTCATTATTGTGGCACTGTGATCCCTGAGGAACTCTCTACACAACTGTCTAGGGTCGAAACGACAATAAAAAACCTTGAATCCCTGAGTACAAACAGGCTGTCCTGACTATCTTACTGGTTTACCGTAACAAGTTACAGCCTAACAGGAGGCTATGCACCGCAGAATTACAGATGAGAAAAACTAAATGTCTTTTTAAAATATTATTTAATTAAATTACATATTTTTATTTGTCCATGAACAACATTTTCAGTTTTGAATATGTGGACATAGTTCAAATAATTTTAAAATTAAAACTAAGAATGGTATGAAGACAATTTTCAACTCATATAGGTCTATTATGTAATTGTTATTCTTTTTCTATACATGTCTGTTACATAACCTGATCTCAGTATTTTAAAACACATGGATTTGCCACATGATTAGACAGACATTTGCCACAGTCATGGTCCTATCATTTCGAATACACAGTTTGCTCATATACTTTAAAATGAACTTATATGAAGTATTTGTGAAGTTTACATCTTTAGTAGAAAATATTGAGATTGGGGTTATGTTGTGGTGTGTGGGACTTAACAAAAACTATATAAAAGTTTACCTGCAATATGGGAGTTTTGAAAGTATGAATCATATGAACTGATTTGATCTGAATAAAAACATGAGTGTTTGTCTGCTTTTACAATCCCAGACAGTCCGGATAGATCTGCTCCACAATTACTCAACTTTGTGTGTGTATAAGTTTAAGTCAATGTGTGTATGACTCACCAATATCATCAAGCTTTAGGCCTGGTTGTGGGTAGTCTGGTTCTGTAGGCTCTGGCTCATCATCCACGTCAGAGGCTGAAAAAGAGAGAGAGATGGAGACAGAGATGAAGAAATTGAGTGAGACTGGGAAAAGAGCGGGAGGAGGGAGCAGGGGTTAAACCACTGCTCCAACTCAAAGGATCTTAATTACAGCCAACTTGACATCTGGAGAGAAACATGCAAGAGAGTAACAAGGCAAGGGTGTAGGGGTTAAAAAAAAAAACCCTGGAGCAGATTGACTGACAAGCCCTAACATCGCCATCAGCCCTAGGAGAGAGAATGAGTAAGCAACCGAGAGACAGACAGGAAGAGAGAGAGAGGAAGAGCAGAAGGACGGTAAGGGGAGGCAGATCAAACTGAAGAGAGCCAGTGTGAGAAAAAGAATGGAGGGTGATAGAGTTAGAGGGAGGTTAATACTACACGGCTGCGGAAGTTAAAAGGACCGGACAGGCCAGGGATCAAAGTCTGAGTGTATAGGAGAGAGAGAGTGTGTGTGTGTGTGTGTGTGTGAGTAAGAGAGGTTTGAGAGATTGAAGGATGCCAGGAGAGCGAGAGAGAGAGGTTAACACTACATATAGAGCCACCCACTGACTGCATACAGCAAGAAATGGATTCTGACAGGGGGCGAGGGAGGAGGCATGGAGGAGAAAGAGAGACACGGAGAGAGGACAGGAAGGACCTTCAAAGCTGGAGCTGCTCCTTTCTGCTGCTGTAGATGGAGAGAGACAGGAAGAGTAAGAGGAGTAAGACGGAAAAAGGGAGAGAGGCAAAGAAAAAGAGGAGCGGGGGGGCTGGGGGGGCTGTGCTGTGAGTGAAAATGCTGCAGGGGAGATTCAGCAGGAGTATTAATAGCTCCGGCTGCTTCCGACTGTATTTAGATTGTGTACGCATCCGTATGCAGCCAGTGCGTGTCTGTGAGTAATGTGTAGGAAAGTAAGCGTGTGTGATTTGACGGGGAGTCCTGTGCGGGCCCGGTGAGTGCAGTGTGCACACAGGTCCGAGACTCACCTGTAGAGCAGCAGACGTAGACTCTTAGTCTCAGACAACTTCGGCCATGGTGATGGGTGGGCGTGGCTGTGAAACATGCACAACAGATCATCATGTTAATCTGTTTATTTCTATAAACACACAAACTGGCCAATGTTAACGAAGGGTTGTCTGTACATTTACTGTCATGATTTTTTTTTACCAAAACTAATAGATCAGAACATCAGCGCTGACACAAGCAATAAAAATTCATGTGACGTAAAGAATGTTTTTTAATACACATGTGACCTGGACTTTATTTTTGCAAGGATCATGGGCTTAAAAAAAGATACATAAAACAAGTTATTTCATTTATAATGAAATAATATTTTCTCTCTCATCTGATGCTATTGAACAATGATCACACAGAATCCAAAGTATTAAACAGTGCAATTAAAGCTGCACAATTTCAAGGGTCACTGAAACATACACCGATCAGCTTCAGCATAAACATTACAGCCCAGCAGCTTAACCACTATTTAATTCTTTGCCATGTTGACCCCTGTCCACCCCTTTGGTTTTAATTTTGTGGCTGATTGGTGGTCATTAGATTAGACTAAGCATGTTAGACAGTCTGACCAATTTCACAGTTGTCAGAGATCTGTAGCTCTCACACGCTAGTCAACTTTATCAATTCAGCAAACATTTACTGACACCAGTAAAATTAAACTCTACGGTCATCCGCTGGGTTCGATCCCCGGCTCCTCCCGTCACATGCCGATGTGTCCTCGAGCAAGACACTAAAACCCCAACTTAGTTGCTCTCGGTAAATGTTGGCCAGCTGCATAGCAGCTCCCCCTTCAGTGTGTGTGTGTGATTGTGAGTACTAATAAGTAGAAGAGTGCGATAGAAGTGCAGACCATTTACCATTTGGAACAGAGCATCACTATGTGGTTCCTTGCCTTTGTAGTGTTTATGTTCAAAGAATGTTGAAATCGAGAACCGTTTGTCGCAGAAACTCTGAAGCACCGAATTTGGGTTGTAACACTGAGAGAAATGCGATTAAATGTTTGGATGGTACATTCTTTATCTCTGTGAGCTACTGGGACTTTACATCACACGTATATAGGCTCATTTGTGGTTTGTGGCTAAAAACTTGTTGTCCTGAGCACACGCTGTGAAATCCATGGAAAATATATTGTCATGTTTAATGCTGATCATCAAACATTTTGAAACATTGTTTATAAACCACAACTTGTTGCAATTATATTATTTTATATTATTTTCAGTAGCGTTCGCACCACATTTAAGCGCTATGCTGCGCATTTCACTGTTTGTTAGACATGCATCTCTGGGTTTTTTCATTTACTCTATCTGACCTGTTTGTGTAGGTGGACGGGGAAAAAATAAAATATCGAGAGGAAAAAAACATGAAAACAGCAACACAACCAGCACACACAAGTGCACAATCACAGTAAAAAATGTTGCTGATCTTAATTCTTGTAATAATAAAATTATTTCCATCATGCAGATCTAAAAATTTAACTTTGATAAGCTTTCTTATGACTGCAAAAACAGCACAGGTGTAAATAATAAAATTAAAAACAGCTGAATTTCATTTCACTGCTTCACTGTTAAGATCCTGGTATTATTCGTGCTGACTCATTGTCACACATTCATGTTGTAGTCGGACATTTAAATAGGACATAACATCAATAATGTTGTTACCATACCTGGGCATCTCTTACAATATGACAAATCAAAATGTTTGTGTTGTTAAAACATCATATTTTAGTGTGTAGGATTTTTTACATGACACAAATACAAATTTTCTGCTTTTTGCTTTATGTTTAAATGTATTTAATATAAAAAATAAACCCATCCTGTTGGGCTTGAATGGTGGTAAATCACTTTGATTTGATAACCAAAGAATCAAGTTTGAGGTAAGACATGAACAAGAGAAGAAGTCTCTTTGTAGCAAATCAATGTGCAGCTTCCTGATTTCGCTGCTTTGTAAAAACTTTCTATAGATGTACCCTATCTGGCAATGAACATATTATAAAGCAGCTTAATGGACAAGACATTTCTAATTGGCCTGAAATATCTGTTTTTAAATTATTCTATGGCAAGCTAAAATTTCATTATTTATGCTGTGTCATATTGGCACAAGGTGTTGCAAATTAATTAGATTAGCAATCAACAAAATGGATGAGCCTGCCTGACTGTGAGGCAGCAATTTGTTATCCTGAAATTACCTGAGGACAGACTTCGGCTAATTTGAACTAAGTATTCATCAAGTCCATGTAACAATTAAGTTGAATCATACGAGCGGCGCTTGACAGATAACTGCTCTACTCCTGATGCTGCAGTGGTTACTGCTTGAATTCCACTCACAGATGTAGTAGTACTCCTGTCCCACGTTGAACTCGTAGCCCAGCGAGAAGGCGCTGTAGCGCTGGAACTTCTCGGAGAACTTGATCGGAGCGTGGGGGGCATGAGGCCGGTTACACTCCCATCTCTTGAAGCCAAGCTGGGGGTCGCAGTTCCTGTAACCGCGGTAGCTGACCATGTAGAGGACGTACTGCTCGCCGGTGCCCACCATGCGCTGGCTGTCGTTGTAATGAGGACAGTAAATGTCCAGGTAGTCATTGACGTTCACCTGCATTGTGTAGCCCTCCCTGCGCAGACTGGACAAACACAGACAAAAGCAGACATAGTTAGAATTCACATAATTTCAAAATACACTTACACACAACTTTTTACTCTTTAATCTAGATATGCAACATGTTTGCAGTTTCTGTCATCATTTACAGAAAATGTGAAAGAACATTTTTTCGCTGTGCGTTTAATTGTGTTGTGTTTGGCTGCCTTCTGCTTGAACGCTCGAGCAGAGGTCAAGCAAACCTTTAGTTATCAGGTTATTAATAACACTAAACAGGTGTGTGTATGTATGTGTGTGTATTTGTAGCTGCAGGGCTGCTGCATGCAGAGAATGCGGAGCTTGCTCTTCAGTATGGACTCAAGGCCCCAGGGCCACAGCTCCTTCTCCTGGTGTCAGCGCAGCATTGTCCCCTAACCCCAGCGCTCGTACATCAACCTGAACACAACGTTGCGCTCACGTCAGCCGTCAACATCCTGGCTACGTTTCTCCCCACCCAAAGCTCATATATCAGCATCAACCCTAAAAAAGACTCCGCTTGACAGGGAGATAAGGTCTGCCTGTGTGTGTGTGTGTGTGTGTGTGTGTGTGTGTGTGTGTGTTTGTTTGACAAAGTGTGTTTTTCTTTCCTGACATCCAAAAGCCCCCTTTTTCTCCCCATCACAGACATGGGCCCATATCTGTGTGACAAAGACAGCTTTCAGTTGTAAATCATACACACACCGATGAACATGTGCGCAGACACATTCACTCAAAGACACACACACACTCTCAGATGCTGTAGTGGTGACACCATGAAATCAGAAGAGGGCAGCAGTGTGTCATCCTCAGCCTGATGCTTCTTCTCTCCCTCTTTGCCAGTTCTAGGTCATGTCTCCAGGGAGATTATATTCAATTATTAAATGAAGATCGAAACACTGTTCCCAATGTCTCCCTCACACCCTCGCTTCCTATCCCTCTCTTTAAATTTGTCTTTCTCTCCCTGCTCTCCATTTCTCTCATACTTTTTTCAGACAAACATGATCGAAGACAAATTGTTCACCATTCCATTCGTCTTCCTCCTTTCACTTTCTCTCATTACATCATTTAGCAGCCTGCAGAGGAGATTTACTTCTTGCAGTAGAGAAGGGTGTAAAATACTTCATGGGGGATATATTTATAGTGCATATAAAAATATATTTATAGTGAATGTAAAAAAGACTAAGACAGAAAGAGAGAAAGAACACAAGAGAGGGATGAGTTTGGTTTCACCAGGGAGGCGTGAATGCAAATTGAGTAAAAGAGCAGTGAGTGCCAAAACCAAGCAGCAAGGGGGAAAAGCAGGTTTTACGCTAAAGCAAGTTCAAGAAAAGCAAGTTCTCTTAGATGACGGGATAACGGAGAGAAAAGCAATACAAAAATCGAGGAGGAGGGCAGTGCGGAGCATCTTTAGTAATCTCAAATCAAATCACTTCTCTAAGATAAAAGCTGGCTTTAGGATTCCCTGTGTGTGTGTGTGTGTGTGTGTGTGTGTGTGTGTGTGTGTGTCTGTGTGTGAACAAGCATTTCTAAGTGTGGCATCAAAGCACATCACCTGCCAACCTTTACATTCGATAATGTGGCATTTTGAAAGGGTGTGTGCCTGACGTACATTAGTTATAGATTGTGTTTACTCAGTCTTCCTCATGTCTGATAATGATTCTGCATTATGTATTAAATGTTAAGACAAATGTTTCTTTGCTGAAAGAGGCAGAAATAAAAAGAAGTCACATTTCTCAGTAGCAGCATTTTCACAGGTTTATTATTTCAATCTATCAATCTTTATTTTATAGCACCTTTGTTTCAGGTTATTGCAATTCAAAGTGCTACACAGACGATTGAGAAGTTGATAACAAGACGTCAGAAGAGGACAATAAAACTTTAAACAATCACACCAGCTCTCACAAATGCCATTTTTTACCATACAGTGACACATCACATGTTCTGCATGAGACCAGACAAAAACAAAAAAAAATAAATCAATGATGCCACAAATGAATGACACTTCGCTAATGCTTTGATAAAAATGTATCTCTACAGATGTTATCAGATGATTCCCGGACGACGTTTATTCGCCAAATAAAAGGACACTGCTTTACCAAAAGTAGATTTTGGGCTTCAGGTGATTTGTGATACAATGTAAATGTTGATGCTAGGACAAAGATTTCAGTTTTGATGACTAAACTGATTTCTCTTGATGACTCTTCTCCAGATCATATGATGTCACAAAGAGGATACAAATCAGTGCAAAAAACTACTGGTCATTAGTCCCGTTTCACAGAAAACCGTTAAAACAGAATGCTGTAGCCTTGTTGTTGTTTAACTTGCAGTTTAACGTACAGTTAAAACTTAAATTATGTGCAGTTAAATAATAGTATCTTGTTGAGTCAGAGCCCTCGTAATATTGTACACTTTCAGGATACTTTAATTATGATGAAGTGTTTCAGAAGCTGTAGCTCCAGCATATACTTATGTGTACTTTTATGTACAGTATGTGTTAGAAAATATATTCAGTAAAATCCGGTCCAATTCCACTACAGCACAAATGCAATCACTAAACACATATCCATTATATATCAATATCTAATTTATTCCGTATGCATTTTAGTGAGGTGCACTGCTGCGTAATTTTATTACTATTACTGTTTTAATCAAAATGATGCATGTGCAGATGTGTACAGAGAAAATTAAATGAATCTTCTCTAATAATAACGGCAACGATACAAAAACTTCACATACTGACTGCACAATGACATGTTTTTATGTTCATCATTTAAGTGAACAGTTGGATATAAACTGTTGGGAGCATTCTGTCTTTCCTTTTGCAACACAGAGAAGAAATATTTTAATTATAAAACGGTTTCCCTAGTAAACTGTGAGCAAAAATCCATTATTGAGAAAATCACATTTCTCCTTTTATTCAAAAATGGGGGTTTCATTCCCCATTCATGGTATTAGCTTGTATTTTAAAGTAATGCTCCTGAAAATTAAGAGAAATGAAGAGACAGAGATGTAAAGTAGCTTATGAGATATTATAATGTGTTGTCTTCTCTTGCCTCTCTCTCCTTTGGTCACTCCAATCTTTTCTGTCGTAATTGATAGCTGGCAGTTTAAGCCTGATCGTAGCCAGAGTGAGGAGATGGAGGGGGACATTTCATAAGCAACACAACTCTCCGATTCTGGAAGCAAAAGTATACAGATCCACAAGAGAGAAGGAGCGATGGAGGGATGGAGAGAAAGATGGGCGGTGGGATTTATAGGATAAGACGAGGGGTAGTTGGGGTTAAAAACTGTGCAATCTGGCCACCAGGGAGCAGAGGGTGATAGCAGGAGGGAGCAAGAAGAAGCAACAGCTAAGAGCAAGATCAAAGCGGACCTGGATCAGTGTCACTACTGTAAAATCACATCCAAGAGTGTGAGGGAGATGGAGAGAGAGAGAGAATGATGCCTGTATAAATCAGTCGTAGGCAACGTAACACCACAAAGTTCCCCCCTGCCTGACTATTATCTGCCTGGCCTGTTGGAGCTCCATGCATCGATAAAACACTTTGGCAGTAAGAGCAATCATTCCTTTTTATAACACGAGCTGTGCACTGCGCTTTGCTCTATTGGTAAGATGGTAGATGTTGTAAAGCAGAGGGCACTGAGGGGGTCTCAGAGCCCAAAGAATTAAGCCAACCATTGAAAAAGGTTTTCCACTACAAGTGTTAAAAAAAAAAGGCCCAGCATAGTATTTTACTGGATATATGCTGAGTGTGTGAGAAGAGCGCAGGTCAATAAATCACACACGGAGCGACGAGGACAACAAGTTCGCGTGTGTCTTGTAGATCATTCGCTCTTCATTGTTAACATGCTTACTTTACTTCAAGTGTGGCACAGCAGAGCAATGGTTTGGACCGTGTCACCTCTCAAGGTCGTGTGTTCAAGCCTGCCGGCCAGTTGTAGCTGCGTGTTCTCCCCATGCCGTTTGCTGTTGCCAGGATTTTCTAAATCTGAATTGTAAAAGGTCCATCGATTTTTGTTTAATATTTTCATGTGGGAAATGTTTTTATAATGTCCTGACACAACCTTGTGTGGTTTTGACTACTTAAAAATATACAAAAATAAAAAATAGAATATCAGATTTTTATTTCGGCGAGGACTTTTAGAGCTAGTTGCCTAGAATAACTTAAACCATAAAAACTAACATGTTCACATTTGGCACGTGCACATAGACACGATTAATGGTCGTATCTACGTTCATATTGTTCCTAACTGCTAATTATTCAACAATCAAACGCAGGAGACCTCAAATGATTGATTGGGCTGTGAGGATATAAACTGTGTGAGCATGAGCGAACTGCCAAAAAAAAAACATGCATGCCAAGATAAATCAAGGTTAAAGAAATCAAAGGAGACATTGCTGATGGGCACAAGGTTAGGCTGGATTAGAACTTGTCCAGCAGTGTTACAAATGATTGCCAATCAGGACTTAAAAGCCACTCTGCCTCCTGAGGCCAGAATTCTCAATCCCATCGCAGTTCGGTGCAGAGATGCTAACATTGTTGCGCGAGGACTCCAATCAGCCGGCAGAGCGGTAGGTATAATTGAACGGCTCACCCGCTGAATGGAGACTCCCAGAGATCTGTAGCATCAATGAGGCCCTCATCAAACAGACAGGAGTCCTTCCTACAGTATCCTCTTCTTCCTGCTCCCTCTTCTCTGTCTCTTTCTTCCTTTCCCTCGCTTTGCGCTCCTTTGTCTCCTTACTTCCATTTGGTTCCCTCTGTGTTTCTGTTGAAGTTTGACTTTTATGTGAGGGACAAATTCATGACAAAAGCTTGTGAGCGTATAGTGTTTCAATGACAGTCAACACTGAAGTGATCTTTTGACGAAGTTCGTCGTCTTCCATTCACACTGTGCATCTCTTTTTTGTTCTTCACCATCCTGCTATCTACATAGATAACAGAAGGAACGTGCGAGAGTGTGTGTGTGTGTGTGTAAGTGATGTAGCGGTTGAGTAGGTCTTAAATTCACCCCATTGAAATCAATACCTGTCTTGAGTGTGTCCAACAATGCTGCCTTCAAGGCCGCTTCACACACACACACACACACACACACACACACTCTCTCTCTCTCATGCTCGCACGCAGTCCTGCAGAACGATGGTTCATCGTTGGTAATTGATCAAACTATTACAACTAACAGGGTTTCTTGTCTAGCACTGACACGATCACATAACACGAACAGTATTTTCAAATTCCCCCTCTCCCTCTCTCTCTCTTTCCAGCCTTTTTGTACATCTTTGTCATCTTCGCATTCTTTTAAGCACTCTCTCTTTCCTATCCTTCCTCCATCCATCATCCCCTCCCTCGTTCTCCTTCTTCCTCTCTCTGCTTGTGGATATTGACTATGTGGTACATAAGGGAGTGTTCCAGCACCACACAACCTAATGGCAGGCGTTATTATCCCTTTGAACTGAGCTGCCTCCCTCTTTACAAAGAGCCACATTCGACAGACACACTTTCAAGCCATTATGCATGTGTCCTATAAGCCTTTTGTCCTGCACATGTGTATTTTTGCAATCAATCATAAGTGCTTTACTTTATGTCTGGACACACATGACACAGATGGATAACTGGGAGGAAATGAAAATTAACAACTGCGTGAAACAGCAGATGGAGAAAGCTGAAGCCGAAACAGGCGGAATAAAAAGACAAAGGGAAAAAAAAGTGGAGATCGGAGATGTGGGCGGATGAAAGGATGAACGACAAGAACAGGAAGGAGGGAAGACAGAACACTTCGATCAAGAAAAATGTTGTTTAACCTCTGAATAAGACCAGGACTTGTGGTCTTTACCTTAATTTGCGTGTTCATTGATTTTGTTTTCAACTTTAATTTATTGTCCGTTTCACCACCACCCCACCCACCCAGCCTATTTTACGCTCCAAAGGGTTTCTTAACTTTGAGGCTTCTTCTGTGCCTCTCAAAACTGCTTGTTTCATCCACCAGGTATCTGCTAATTTCAAACAATTTATGCCTCTTATTATTTTGTTTTGTTCCCATCAATTCTTTGTGGTGTCCTTTATCCCTCTGATTCCCTACATCTTCCTATGTCTCTTTTCCCAAAGCCCTTAAATGAGCAATAGTCACAGAGCCCTTCGGATGCTTGGCCGGCACACGCAAAGAGGCGCAGGAAGAAGAGGAACAGAGTGTGTGTTCCCTAAGCTCTCCCATGATTGATAGTGATCCTGTCTGATGGCTGTGTATAGACTCAGCACTCAGTGAGACATTACCCTCTGACCCAGCTATTGATTCTCACGTTCGTTGCCCCAAACACACAACACTAGCCATGACCCTGCCCATGCGATATATAAACCACACACACACACACACACACACACACTCGCCTGTGTGTACAGTCCTACAGACTGATTGTTTGGCAGTGTCCTGTGAAACCTGATCAATCTGCTGCATAACAATCATTCTCCCTGCCCGTCTCAGTTCACTTCCTGACCGAGTCACATGGCACCCACGTCTCGCTGACTGATGTGTTTGGGTCAGGGTCTGGAGGCTTGAATATCAGAGCTGCGGGAAAAGAGCTACAGCGCCGGGGTAAACCATTCTCAACAACAACAACAACATTACTCAGATCCCTCTCCTGAGCCACTTTTAATAAGGGACCGGGGGAAAGGAACAGCGCTAGGAGAGCGGAAGGACAATGTGGCCTGAGAAGTGGTGTCATCCATTAAGCAGACAGTGGTCATATAGTATTTTTCAAATAATCCTGCTTACACCTGTTTTAAACTGCAAGGTGGGTGGGATATGCCATATGAACACAATATGAGCTACTGTAGGAAAGGATTTAAAACCCATTTTGCTTCTTGTTTGAGCTGGTGCCAGCTCTGTGTGCGGTGGTGAAAATATCCTCTATCAAGCACTTCAAACAGGCTAAAACAAAGGCTCAAAATGATTTGCAACCGTTATCTGACCCATGTCCGATGTCACGGACTAGTCAAACAAGGATAGGATATTTTCGCCTTTGTAAGTCCAAGGAGGCGAAGCCAGAAAGAAAAGCGAGACAGAGAGGAGTGCCAACTGAGCTCCAGCCTAATGGGCTTCCAAGACAAAACCACAGCTGGCTTTCAACATTAGTCTCCATGACGACAGAAGAAGCCCTAGCTTTGGAGCTATTGTAGCAAAAGAAAAAAAAAAGAGGGCTACAGGGGTTCATTGCTTTGTGCGAAAACCCATCTATGCCCTCTTTATCCACCATCTCTCCTCTGTCTCTCTAATGGCTAATTAAGTACCACTTATTACTATTCCACATCATCACAAATCATCAGCTATTACTGTGGCAAATTGTATTTCACACCGTTTTCAGAAGGTGTTCTTCTTTTTTTGTTACATCTCAGTTTGGCTGCAAAATGAACAAAGAGTAAAGGCTAAAAGCAGAGGGGGAGAGCAGGGGTGTGTAACTAAGGGCGACAGGCAAAATTTGGATTGGTCATGTACTGTATGACCAACCGCATGTGCAGGGCTGTTTAGCCTCTCTTGTCAACTTGTCACTTACTAAAAAGTAAGTGACAAGTTGTAAGTTCTTAAAGTTCATCTTTATCCTCTTAGTTTGCTCAGAAAAAATAGAAAACACATTGCAACAGGACAAAGATAAAAAAAAACAAGCAATAAAAGTGTTTCTCTCAGGGTGCAACAGATGAATAAATGGAAAAACACACATACACACACAGAAGGGCAGTGAGATAAGTAGTAGACCCAGGTAGGACAAGCTGGCACCAGCACAGAGCGTTTAAGTGTTTAAATGCATTTGGGTATTCTTGTCAGATAGAAGATGACATTGAGCTGTAACATTTTAAGCATTATGGATGTTCTATTAATGCATCATGGCATGGGGCATTAATTAAATGTATTCACATATACTCAGTCACAAAGGCCTGAAATTAAAGCACGCAGATTGAGACGCAATGCTAATCTAAGCGATAAGTGCTCAATTAGGCATTTAGGAAAATAATTTTGCTGCATGAAGTCAATGGAGTAAAATAATGAAAAGGCGAAAAAAACTCATGCACTCTGAAACACAATGTTCAGACTCATTTCATCTCAAGAGTTTTCTATTTTTATTCTCTATCAAAGCAGAACATAAAAGACAAGCCGAGCACAGATGTTTCAGCACTAAGACCTTCCACCCTGCACAAGCCAAAGTGATAAAAGAAGAAAAAGATTTTGAGTGATGAATAAGCCAAAAACCTCTCAATGCCAGATTTTAACTCTGCACACAACAGGCTCACAAATAACTGGTGCAAAACCTTGAGTTTGTGCAGTGTAATGTATCAGTGTGCATGTATGCGGGGGGGGGGTGTTACAGATGCAACTACAGTAACTGTGAGCGCTGCTTCTCTATCTTCCAGACCACAATGGAGAAATGTTAGCAGCTAACCCTGGCTCCGCATGTGGCCTGTGGCTGGATGTCCTTCTCAAACTCTGGTAAATTAGAAACCTGTCAGAAACCTACAGTTCTGCAAAGCATCCCACAGTCGACGGATACAATACCACATGCACACAGACACACAGCGATACCAACTGAATCGTCTCACAACTTGTGTACGTGCCACCAGTGAGTCCACATGCTACTTCCTCGCTTAAAACGTTTGGGTGTAGTTAAGGAATATGTGCATGATTACTCGAGTGGATTTGCAGGCTCACACACGTGTGTTTGTGTGTGTGTGTGTGTGTTTGGGGGTGTCAGTTTGCCATGATGTGGCCGACTCTCTCCACTGAGCATGAGCAGAGTCTGTCAGACTCGACAGTCTATCAGAAGAACATCCCATTCCTGTTTCCCCTCCCCTCTCGCTCGTTCTGTCTTTCTTTCTCCCTGTGACTATTGCGTTCTCTGCTCTACCCTCCTCCTCTGTCTCTCCATCCTTATCAGTGTCCTTCCATACGTCTCTCGTTCAATTTTTCATTTCAGGTTCAATCTTTTTGACGTCCTTTCACTCCTCCTCCAACGACACTTATCCCTCCCTCTCCGTCTTTCTCTGCTGGCTTGTCAATCTGTCGTCGCCGCCCTCTCTCTCACTCTCTCTCTCTCTCTTTCACACTCTTGTGAAGTCAATATGACTCTCCATGTGGTGGTGACTTGTCAATCATCACATGACAGTCAGCAAAATGTGCATTCATATGGACCTTGTGTGTGTGAGCTAGTGTGTGTGGAGGCTTTTCAAAGTGCATCTGTAGTAAATAAAATATCAAATGAAATGTTCCCATACATCAGGAAGTCCAGATGTCACAATGATGTTTTTTTTGTATTATGGTTGGTTTTACACATTTCCAAGATGTAAACAAGTCAATACATTTAAAATTTTGTACATTCAGTGCATTTGCACCTGTGAATGATAAACTACTTGCATTATCGTGGATCATGGATTTGATAAAACAACTCCACCATGTGCAAAAAGGATTTTTTCTTGTCTGTTTGTGTGTGGGTGTACTGCATGTTCCTGTGCCCAGTGACTTATTGCTTTAATTTCACTGGTAATATACTTGGACTGTCTTTATTTATTTTTTTATTCGTGTTTTATAGTGTTGGCAACATGCTAACCGACCTGTAGGTTAATCACATTGCCCTGTCACCCCCCAATCGCACCCCCCCCCCAAAAAAAACTAAAACATATGCACTTTTCCATATGCAGTTTCTGTATGCTTGACTTTCATCCTAACAACTGAGTTTATCATCTGTTTATTCCAAAACAAACCGCTGCTGTTTCTGCTGCCAGAAGCATAACTGTGTATTTGTAACGGGTACTGTGCACCGGCTGAAGCACTGTTGTGTTTTATAAATGGCAATGGAAAAGAGCAAAGTTAGCAACGGCATTTTTTTATAAGAAGACACTTCAGGGTTATTACTTCACTCAACCACAGTACTGTCCTTTACAGTGAGCGACATGCAAACTTGCACCACCGACATCCGCAGAGACTCCAAACAGCGGGTGTTCACAGGGGTTCATTTAAGACCTGATGTCTCTGTCAGACATTAAGGTTTATAGATATGTAGGTGTCTTTGTGAAAATGCTATGAAAGGTTTTGTTTTTATTCATACATGGGCGTTTATTCAAAGGGGACAAAGCAGTGGGATGTGTATATGAGCTCTCATAAAGTCAGCCCACGTCCCAGTGCAACATCCTGGCCATATAAGCAATGTCTGCTCTGCTCTGCTTTGCTGCTGGAATATGAAATATGCATGGACCATAAAGAGCATATGGACCATCTATCTCAATATCCGCTACACCAGACCATCAAAAAAGATCATTAAACCTAACACACACAGGCTCGCTCGCGCACACACGTCCGCACAAAATGGCACATAAACATGCACTCCCACGTTGTGCATAATGGTTTATCAGTTTCAATGCCAACTTTCTGCTGACAGTGCACACTCAATAACAAGCAAAGGCACGCACACACAGACACGCATCCACACACAAACAGGTTCAGGTAAGAGATGAGATCTGACATTCGAGTACATTTGCTCACTTCAAGTTTATAGTCTTAATCTAAAGACATTACAAACAGCTGCCACATAATAACGGTGGGAGCTAGTAGACAAACACAAACATATGTCTTTGTTCCTCTATCGCACACACAGATGCGCACATGTACACACGCCACCTCTCTGAGCTGTCACTGTCTGCATTTCCTCCACCACACTTCTGTCAGCTTCTGTCACTATCAGGCTCTCCGGCCCTCCACTGCAGGGAATTAAAATTTAATATCAGACTGAAAGAGAGAGAGAAGGGATGGGGTGAGAGTGAGACAGTGTCACAGTGACATTACACTGGTGAAAGCCCAACGTGTGGCCAGTTGCCACAACAAATGAACAGACAGGGAGCTAATTCACAGATAGAGAGATAAAACTTAGATGGGGTGAATAACAAAGAAAGGGATAAGAAAAAGAAAAAAGGTGAAGATGAAGATGGTACAGGAAGTACATTTCGCTTCATTTAACAACTTAAATCACAGACAGGCACTGAGTGTGCACCACTTTATTGGCATCTATCCGTCTGTCCTCCTTCATATCCTCCTCTCCTTCACTCACTCTCTCACTCTTCCTTCATCCCTCCCCTCCTTTCTCTCTCATCTCTTTAATCTCTTTCTAACTACTGCATGTGTCAGCAAGGAGCCTGACACTAAGTCAGCGTCATATTCTATCATCCATGCAGACAGAGACGGGAGCACACACAAACAGGACAGCTACAAGACGGGCTTCATCTTTATCTAATCTCTTTGCTCTCTTCAGCCCTTCCTTCCATCATCCCTCCATCCTGCTTCCACTAAAACGTGTAAGCGCAGGTGCAGCCAACATCAGTCTGCTAATGGGCACTGCTCTTTACGGCCTAAAAACCCCAGCCCGGTCAGTGAAAAGCTCTCATTTTACTTTTAAGAATGAGGCGAGAGGGCAGCGCAGTGCGGAGTGGTTAGCGCCTCTGCATCACAGCTAGAAGGTAGAAGGTCCCCAGGTTCAAATCTACCCGTCGGCCGCAGCCTTTCTTTGTGAAGTTTGTGTGACTCCAAATTGCCCGTATGAATTTGGACTGTGAGTGTGATCTCTCTGTGTACATCTCTCTGCGATGGCCCTGACATAGACTGGAAATCTGTCCGGGGTGGACCCGCCTCTCACGTATATAAGTTCCTGACCCTGAACGGGAGAAGTGGTTACGACAATAGATGGATAGCATGAGGCAAGAATAGGATTTGGAAAAACTGTGTGTATGTTTTGCCAGTGTCCAACCTGTTTTCACCTTCACTGTAGAGGGCAAATGCAAAAATTCAATCTTTGTTGCTCAACTCTAGCTCTGCAGTATAAAGTCTTTATGTTTATAGGCACAAAGTTGAAGGGACTGCTACAGAAATCATAACTTTTCCATCAATTAAATACTGTAATTAGTTTCCACTAAATACTACCACTGGATATTCTGGGAATTCAATTTCGTCTCTCTATTTTTATGCAGCAAAGCTTTGACTTTTGAAAATATAATGTAATGTAAATATTTCCTGACACTGTTCAACTTTTGTGCTAATCATTCAGCATCATCCAAGTAATGTGCTCCAACTCTTGGTCATAACTCCTGCTCTACACACAAACTGAGCAGGACTTAATCTGGCACCGTGGATTCCCAAAATATCTCCTCCCACTTCACAGCTCAATTTCTCAGTTTACCGCCCTTCTGGGGATACAATACACCTCCAGTTTGCTACAGTATACTTTAGCGCACTGGATGCTGCCAAAATATGAATACGGCTACACTATACACAGGGACTGTCATTGGTATAGTTGTGCCTTCTGGTCTGAAATTTAAAAATATCTCTTTTGAAACCAGATGTGCCACCTGCTCACCTCGGCTGCTGTGCAGCTCTTTTGACAGACCGACTCCCTGCCTTGTTAACAGAGCTTTGATTCAGCCAATTTCAAGAATATGAAAAGATGCTGTTATGTCTTGGGAGGCCGTTTGTCGCGCCGTTATGGATGGGTGGTGTGTATGTGCGCAGCTGGCTTCGGATTGATGCCGAGCGAGCAGGCATGCGTGTACGCCTGCCGAGATGTGTGTAAGAAGACAAAGGGGCACAGCTGACATCACAAAATAACACATGAGAGAAATGAATCAAAAGTGTTTGCTTTTGGACGTTTTTGCCCCTCTGGCAAGGACTTTCTCCCTCGCTTGCTGTCCTCACTCCCCTTCAAACAGACTTTCTTTTTCTGTCTTTTCTGTCTCTGTTTGACATCACCTGTTCCCCTCGTCTCCTTTACCTCTCCGTCCTGCCTCTCTCTCTGTCTGCCACTGCCAATCTATCCACCCTGCTGTAAAGTTGTAATCCCTTTCCCCCTTTCTCTCCCGTCGTTTACTTCCCTCTCTATCTTAGTAATTATCTCTTCGCCCTGTCCCCTCGTTGCACCCCCTGTCATCCATCTATCTGCCTCTATGTAAAATATCTCCATCTGTTTTCACTTTCATACCCAATTTCTCATTCCCTGCCCTCCCTTATCTCAGTGGGCTGACCCCTTCATCCCTCCCCTCCTTCCCTCCATCCTTCTATCTCTCGTCCTCTCATCACCACCCTCCTTCTGGCTACCTGCCTCCATCTTTCCATCCCTCCTCCCAGTCACGGACTGATTGAAATTCAAACCCGAGCTTTATTGTTGGTCCAGGTGTTTGGTGATTTGCTTAGCACACATTCCTGTCCGAGGCTGTGGAGGTTGCGAGTGATCTGGTGTTGGGCGTTAACAGAGAAGATAAAGCAACATCAGAGGCCACCGCGGCCGACTCGTCCCTCCATTAGTTTGCAGTAATGTTTATCATTACCATACAGCTAAAAGCGGCAGCCAGCCAGCACTCGCTCTTCTGTCTGAACTCTGAACTTCTCTTTGTCTCAGATGCAGTTAACTCACTTTAAATGCTTCAAGTCATGCATTAAACTCATAGCACCCTCTGTTCTTTGTCGCCTTTCTCCACCACCTCTATCTATTCTCCTCTAATTCTTCCTGTCTACAAGTCATTCTCATCTTTTCTCCTGTTGGTGTCTTCACCCAATCGTTTCTGCTTATTTTCCTCATTGCAGAAATGGCAAAAAATGAGACACAATGAGAACAGAAGAGGAGAAAGTGATAGTTAAGATAAGTGGCTGTGTGTAAAGTTAGTACTTGGCAATGTAAGATTTATTATTATCATTTGATCTCCACTGCAGGCTGCATCACAGTCAGGTGATGCACAATATAATCCCACATATTATTATCAAGGCATTTATTTTTAAAATATTTGAGCTTTGACCACAGCGATCAGAAAACGTAAGATATCTGACTGATGTTTTCTAATGTCTTATCCCTCATGATTTGTTGATCTATCAAAAAAAATCAACTGATATATTTCAAAATATTCTATGGTTGTAGGTCTGGTTTTATTTTACCGGCACTTTGCAGAATTAGGCAGATTAAAGGAAGATTTGCTACACGGAATGTGTTTTAAAACTGGGGCAAATGGAGGTAGAGATGATAAACTGATGGTGTTTGTGTGTGCACATGTCAGGGTAAGAAAGAAAATAGCTATTGGTTTGCCAATACGTGTGCGCACTGTGCAGGTTACATACACATTTGCAGGTGTCACAGCTGCTCCTGCAGGCCAACTTGCTCTCATATGTGAGAGGATACTTGTGTCTATGTATGTGTGAGTCAGTTAGTGTATCCGCGCATATTTGTCTGGCATGTGTGTATTATCTGTGAAACTGTCATGCACAGGACAGCTGCTTCAAACGTGGCAGTGTGAGCTTTTGTTCTGTCTCTTCAATCAAAGTGCTTCCCTACAGCTCGACCTGCCAGACAAAACCAAAGTCAGCCAACGCTGGGCTTAGAACTCAGCTCAGTCGGACCAAGACACAAACAGAGAGAGAGAGACAGAGGGACCGAGGGAGAGAAAGAAAGAAAAAGAGAGAGACAGACAGAAAGAGGGAGACCTGAGGGTGAGAAGCCATGAGGTCTGTTTCTGTCTCTGGTGCAATGTGATGAAACCGGCAGGCAGCCAATCAAACATGACGATGAGCCAACCAGGGAATAACCTGCAGGTCAGCACACACACACACACACACACACACACACACACACGCACACAAGTCCAGCCTGTGCTGTTTGAAACACAGCATTGTTCACTAAGACTAAGCAGACCTTTCCTTGATATCAAGTGTTGCATGTAGAAGGTAATTGCATTGGTTGTAATTGGTTGTGGTTGGCTGGTTTGAATAGCAAACGCTGGCTTTGCATAAACATACAAATTAAATTCTTGTTTATGTTGTGTGTCTATTTGTGCACAATACCACTGCGGTGCTATTGTCAGATCTGTTAGTGTGCTGATTGCGAAAGCAATCCTTGGCTAATTTTCGGCACGTTGCGGTGACAAAAAGACGCTGGTGCCGAATTTGGCAAAAACTAGGAGAAAGAGCACTGTGTAAAACACGAGAGTGAGAGATGGAGGGAGCGAATAAGGGTGCTCAGGGACACGGAGACAGATAGAGTGAGAGGTCAAGAAGGTCAGGGAGGAAATGAACAGGAGGGTGGGCACCGGGCAGATGTTTCCAGTGACATAAACCTTCAAGCTTGGCTAATGTCAATGCGCTAATGTGGATGTGAGGCTCTGTTACAATGAGTCATGCAAGCTCTAATGTGGAAAAGATTGCCGTTCATTTATATGTAGCAGATGTGTGTGTGTGTGTGTGTGTGTGTGTGTGTGAGTCCCTGGTGACTCTAAATGTCTTCTACACACCAGTGAACGTCCACACACAGTCCTATGCACAAACACAGGGACACACCTATCAGCGTTTGTGTCCGTGTGGTGGAAACAAAGAAACTTCAGAGGACTTCAGATCTCCCGCTGAGTACGAATATGCGGTGTCAGCTTTTATGCCTCTGTCTTCTCTTTATTACCCCCCTGTCTCTCGCCTTTTTCTTTCTCAACTTGTTTACTTTCCTCTCTGCTTATTTACTACCTCACTCCCGCCTCCCTCTCTGTGCAGTCATTACAGCAGACAGGGAGCAGTGATGTCCCAGTGTGATTGCGCCTATATGATGTCGTTTACGCATCTCACTGCTCCCCTCGCCATCCGTTACAAAGACTTAAACGCACCATTTAAGAATGACAATGCTGATGTTATTCCATATATGGGGTTATGCCTGTGTGTGTGTGTGTTTTAAGTGCCAGCAGGGAGAGCACACTAGTCTCGCCTTTACGTAACCACTGTGCGAGGAGACAAATGGGACAACCAGCAACAGCAAAACATTAGTGTGTTTGTTCTGGCTTTTGTATGCACTGTTTTTGTGTATGTGTGTGTGTTTTTTCTGTGTGTCAGGGGTCACACTGGCAGGGAGATGTTTCAGGGAGAGAAACATTGAAGAAATGAAGGAAGACAGGCAGGGCAGGCAGTCTGGACTGCGAGAGGAGATTTGGTTCTTCATTTCCACCACACTCCATCCTACAGCCTGTGTGCAGAAAATCAATCGAGACCCTCTGTTTTCAAGGACGTTTAACGGGTTCTCAGAGGCGGAAGCTTTTCAGGGAAGCTCGAAGAGACAATTCGCAATTTAGCAACCACGAGTGGAAGTGTTTAATTGAAATGTGTGACAGGTTCCCAAGGATTTGAATGAGCAGACATCCCACTTAATAAATATGTGATGCACCGACTCATCTGTCCTCGCTTTACACCTTTTCCTGACTTTGTAAGTGAGCAAAACTAAGGGACGAGAAGGGAAGTGCAAGAAGTTAGAGAAACAACAAGAGAGAAGAAAGGGCTGCTGTTTATTAGATTTGTCCCCTTTGCCAATTGTGAAGTAAAGTTTCTCTGCACCATGTGCAATTTCACATTTTACAGTTAAAGTTTCTATGTGTCCATTTTTTGTCCTAGCTAATCTACTGTGGAGATTTTGTTTTAATTTTTTGACTGAAATTTTCCAGTGAGACATTTTGGAGCTGCCTCTCTTTAGAAAGACAAATGAATTCTCACAATGAATTCTGTGCTGAACTACAGCAACAGAGCAATGCTGGTCACTACTGTGCAAATTTATAACAATTGTTTCCAATGTTTTCATAGCATGATTGTGCTGTATCTGAATGTTGTCAACCACAATAAAATAATGTAATGTCACATATTCAATGTTTTTACCCTTGGAAAAAATAAAACTAAACACATTTTTGTTCTCCTGAACTGTTAAACCGTACATCTTATTAACTGCATCTTGCTTTGATTTGTCTGTTGTTTTGTCCGACTGCCAGGTCTCAACACAACGATCAATGAAAAGAAGAGTCCGTTTTTTCTTATTCTACAATGTATTCATCGTTTGCCTCTTTGTCTTTCTTTGTCCAGGCTGTGACCCAGTACAAAACTGAGGTCCACGACCTCTTAAGTTTTATTTAGAAAAGTAAGAATCCGGAAAATAGTGAAACCCAAACTTCCGGTTAAGTTTTTTGCTCTGAAATGATGTAGAGTCATGAAAAGCCAAACTGAACTTGTTTACAAAGCTCTATAGCTTGATGCCAGTGTGCTGATGCAACACTTTAAAAACAATTATTGGATTCTTATTCACACTGACTGATTACCTTCACTGACTGAATTACATGTCCCTGGGGTTTTCTGTGCTGTTTGCAATTGAATGGGAATTAATGAGCCTGAGAGGTATGTACTTAAAAATGTATTTAACCAAGTGAATTAAAACAGAATCAACAATGAATGGGCTGAAAAATTTAAAATATGAGTAAACAAATTCCACATCAGAATCACCCTTTAAGCACTTTGCTGATAATCATAAAAGCAGTCTTTTCTAAATGAGAATAGAGCATTTAGGCTGCCAACAGACCAACATCAGCACTGACTTAATGTCGCAGGGGTTTTAAAGACACTTACTTTATAACGTCATCTGGCAACTCTTTGCATTAAGTAATCAAATACATAAAAATCTTTTATAGAGGAATATCCTTCTCCATAGTTTCTCAAACCACTGTGTGGTAGGCCTCGTAACTCAGGGATGTATTAATAAAACCAGTGTTTATGGACTGAGACGTGGCTGGTTATACGTGTCTCCACTAAAGTAGCCCCTCAAGCCTTTATGTTCCATATTTCAGGTACATTAGCATATTCTGAAATGGATAGTGGGCAGGTAAGAAATGACTAGGAAACAACGGAGGAGTATGACAAGAAATCCGAGGTGGCACGTCAAACAGAGACTGGCTGTGTTACTCTCAAACAGAACTAATTCAAACCACAGTATGTCTGATCGTGTCTGAAATCAGGAGTTAATAGTCATTCAGAACGGTCACACATTGTAAAGTGGAGTAAGAAAGTCAGGATACAGGAGACAACAGCAGACATTTTGACGCATTTCCTCCTCCTGTTGCAGTCAGCTGCTCCCATGAAAAGTGACAGATACATTTGCGTAATGAATGAAGTTCAAACTCGGGCTTGTTTCTCACCTGCACACATCGTGCCAGTCACAGCGTGCCCAGTGGGAATATCCGAGTGTGTTGTTCTGAAAGTTACAGGAATGTTCGGGCACAACCACGTGGCCGTCACACAGCGGGTCACTCAGTTCTCCTCCGTGTTTAAAAATTTTATTAGGATCATTATTCAGGAGGTAAAAGTTGAAAACTGATGAATAAGGATTACGCTCTCTGCCATTGTGTGACAGGCAGCGACAGTCATTAGCAGGAGATATTAATAGACAGGCTATTAGCTTAGGCTGGAGCTTTGTGTCAGACTCTGTTACAGCTACATGGACTTTCTGACTCGCTCCTCTGTCTCTCTCCCTTCATTGCGTTCCCGACACATCTCCTTTGTCCTCGTTCACCCGGCTCCAGCTTATCCACTGTGATTCCCCACCTTGACTCATTTTTGCCTCTTCTCTCCTCCCTCTATTTGTCTCTCGCTCTCTCACTCGTACACTGCCTCTCTCTGTCACTTTACTCACACAGTTCTCCTCGCTACAGGCCCAAACCACTTCCCTGCGGCGTTGTCTATCTAATCCTGTTTTCCATCATTCCACACTCTTCTCTCTCTCTTCTCACACTCACATCATGCCATTTCTCACAGTAGCCCCCCGACCCACCCCTCGGTCAGCACGCATCATTTAATAACACACTCTCACCCCCTTCAACCCATCTTCTTCTATCGCTCTCTCCCTTCACTTCAGCCATGACCACACTAATACAGGAATATTTGGAGCCCCAGTGTTTGCATCAAAATAGCTTCAAACCACATTTGATTTTGTTATTTCTTTTGCGTGTGTGTGTGTTTTTTCAAAAAAGTTATTCATTCAAGCTGAATTAATTTTTAAAAAATTTATTTTTCCTTCTCTTTCATTTGGCTGTCATAAGATTGTGCTTCACTATCATCATCTGGTGAGGCATCTGGACAAACTTTAAGTTGAAAATAATGTGCCAGTATTTGATTTGTTCTGTCACCTGTGTCCATCTCACCTATATCTGAGCACAAAATACGTTCATACCAACATTTTAGAAAGGTTTTAAATATTTGTAACAAAAACACACATTTAAGTTTCATCCATATCTTGTTCCATATCTCTCTGTTTCTTAGAAGAAGAAAAATAGTTTTTAATTGAATTATCCAAACCTTTGTTTGGATAATTCAAACTATTTTTACATCAGTTCATCATATAACAAAATGAATATAAAGATGTAAATGATGACGTCTGTTTAGCATCATTAGACACAGATCAAGGCACCATCACTCTTTCTGCATCATAAATTTTGTCATCTATCAAGTTTGTAGGTTCTCAATAGACTTTCTAAGGACGGTCATGTGCAGGCCAAAACTTTTTGCACAACCGCTTGTTCCATTAATTTAAGGTATGTAGCATTTATTTCGACAATCCTTGAACCGATTTGTGTGAAGCATTTACACAAACTGTTCCATTTTTTCATGTTCAGTCAAATACAACACACAACGAAATGGTACTTCTCATTGTTGCTCCTTTGTAGAGTTGAAAATATGATTTGTAGTAAGCCTGTGTGTTCATATCTCCAGTTGTTATATGAATAGAATCGTGTACGCATCCGTTGGGTCGGGACGGATCCGTGTGAAGGTGGGCAGCTACTATGAACCAAGATTTAGAATGAATAAGTCAGTTGGCTGCTTATTACTGCTGCTAGGCTGATGGAAAGGTTTATGATATGGAGAAAATTAATGCTGCTGCAATGATTATAATGCCACTACCTCAAGGTCAATATGATGTGATATTTACTAAAGTACTGAGATTCACATTTGTCATTGCACCAACTTCAAGAAGTCGATTTATTCAAACTACATCTTGAGTTGTGTCTACAATTGCTGCTTGGCCACTTAGTATTTTAGTAAACAGTAATTTGATTCAGTTTTGAAAAATGTTTAAGGACAAAATGAGGTGGGTACTGTATATCTCAGACTCATCGGCAAACTGAACATACGCTGCACAATATACAAACGAGAGAGTGATTTTAGACATTGCAGCTATTACCAGCAATATGTCATTTTGTGTTTGTATGCAAAACCAGACAGTTTTATTAAATTGTTCCAGTCTTTGACTATGTCAAAGGAACGAGAAAGGGAAATCAAACTTTGTTTTTAAACATATCCACACAACATTTCCAAAAAGTTGAATTTGCTTATCGGTAAACAACAAAAAATTTAAAAGCCTTTGTGTGTACCCAGCCTCACTCTCCATCCTTCATCAAATGTAGCTTTGCCCCGACACTCTTTATTTCTCACCAACGACCTCTCTGTCCATCCCTCTATCTTTAACAAATTCCCTCATTTCTTCCCAATCATCTTATCTCTCCTCTTATCGCTCCTCCATTGTAGAGTTGTGACCCCCCGAGAGAAAGGGGTTAAGAGAGAGAGAGAGACGAGCCTGAGAGAGGGGAATAAGAGCGGGAGAAAACGGAGGGACCGGCAGAGGGTAAGGTTTCGATTTCACAGCAGACAAATAGGCTGACTTTACGTAGGTAACCTCTGTAAATGGGTTTTCGATCTCTAATTCTCAACAGATCCTTATAAACGATTACATAAAGACACATGTGAGAGAGACGACAAGAACAGAAAGACAGAGAAGAAGAAAAGATGCGGAAACGTAGACAACACCTACATAAAAACTGACAAATCACCTCAGAATTTCCCAGTAGTTTCTCAGTTTGCTTGATGAGTCAGACAATTTACAGTCTCACTGACTCCTACGCTTAACAACACATAAGCAAATCAACATTTAAACATAGATATACACATACGGCTGTGTATATCTGTGCCCACACTCAATATGCTTGGAGGTCTGACCCTATTGGACTCCTTATGTTTGTTGGTTTGTCCGATGCTGACAAGATTTTAACAACACTTTGGGAAAAAGATCTCAACAGCATTTGCAAACTATTACAGACATAAGCAGGGAAAAGTTTGTTACTAACTGACTATGAAGGAGTTTTGTTACGTACTTCTACAGAGAAGAGGTTTTTGGCACAAGTTCACCCACAGTTATTCCAAGGTGCATGCAGAAGTAGTCCAAAGAAACTGCCTTTATTGTTAAAGCATCATGTTTCGGGTTCTTTCTGATTTGATCACAATCCTTACGGACAGATGTAGAAAGCAAACCCGTCTTTCCCAAGGGTAGAATGACAATGAAGAAATTGCTCACAACAAGTTTTGTACAAAGGCCTTTCTAATAGATTAAAATACACGATTTTAATAAGCTGCGACCATAAAAATGAAAAGGAAAAAGAACAACCACTAAACTGTCATTTCTTTGACACTTACTCAATAGAGGGTGGCTGTAAGGTGGGGTACACCCTGAACAATACATTCAGAGTCATGAGCACAGTTCATCTGACCTGCATAATTTTGGAAGAAGCCTCTGTGAGACGAAAGCAGAGTCTCCAGAGGAAACTCGTAAAGCACCCACAAAGACAAGTCCTGGGCTCAAGAAAGGCAAAAAACACAGCATTTCATCGCAAACATTTGTTAATAAGATTAGACTGTGTCTTTTCATTTCACAGTACATTGAATGTGATGGTCATTTTTTTATTGTTTATCTACGGACAACCAATAAACAAACTAGTCAATAACAGAAATAGCACTCTTTCCCAGACTGAGTGCAAGTGCGAATACTTACATTTCAGTACTTGTCAATATTAAGTACTGGCACTTTTGCTAAACTGTTTTATCTCTAGCATATGTTGCTGGACAGTAAAATCCTTGTCAATTTACTGCACAGTTAAGCTGATGAGAGACACGGGGCAGACACTGCGGATCCAAAGAGTAGTGGGGACACACCTGACGACTAAGACTTTTAAAGACTGGACAGGTCACACTTAATCGTTTCCACTGACTGTCACAGATTTTTAATCTCTGGAGGTTCTAAGGTAGACATGTCCTTCTGGCAAAACAAATACGGGGTGATCGGGTTTTAATAAACACAGCAACTTTCGCTGAAAAGAACAACTAAAAAAACAACAAAAAAAGATGAACAAATCAAATATTTGAAGTGAGATTTTTTGAAGAGGCACAGACGACACAGACTGTAGAGTCAACATGAGGAATGCGGCGGTAAAAGAACTCCGATAAAACTGAGTCACTCTAGATCTCCCTCGGTTGTTGCCAGTGTCAGTCGCAGATACTTAAATGATCATGTTTCTTAAAATAATCACGAGAAACACGACTTTTAGTAACTGGATCTTTAGTAGAGCGGAGCTTCTAGTCCCCTTTTCTTTTGTCCTCATTAATTATCTCAAAACATCTCTAAACCACAGATTATTTCTCCTCTGCCTACCTGCAGAGGCGAACATGGAATCGAGGGCAGCACCGGAGAGTATCAGCACAGGTACTGGTTCGATGCCCAATACTGGTTTTGGCATCAGCACTGCAATCTGCAAAGTGTAAGGTGTTCTTGGGCCTATGTACCACAGCCTTATACAACACACCCACATGAACATGCATATAATTACTCAATGAAAATTGTATTTCAAGGTGAGTTTCTCTGTGGCTCACCAGTCTGTGAGTCAGCAGATATAAAGTCATACTGACAGAGAGCTGGAAGTCAATGATGAAAGAGACTGTAAATGAGAGAACTAGAGTTCCCCCTCTTCTCTTAATAAGCCTAATCTGTACTCTAAATTGCTTCTAGGTGCAGCTTGTTCGAAAAGTAATTCTCCTCCACCATGTTTAATTGTTTCATTGTGTCATTACTTCATGTTGTCGGAGCATTAACGCGTCGCACATTCCACTATGCCTATTAAACTGTAATGGCTCAACAAAGCAATATACGTCGTGATCAGACGTACACACGGGCACACAAACACTATCAAACGTACACACGCTATTAAGTGCCAGTGGTACCAGAGAGTGATATGAGGCAATATTGCAGGCGAGCAATCTGATGAAGTGTGCAGAAACAGTCATTAGCTGAGTCCTCGTCCCTGTTCAGTTTACCACACACTTAACATCTTAACGAAGGAGCCGCATTGCTTTCACACTGCAACAGCTTATAATCACTTGCAGAAACACTATCACAATTATAACAGGCACACACGCTCACTTTGTCACTCATTTTACACGCTGAAACACCCAAACACAGAGACCGTCTTCCTTTCTCCCGGCTTATGAGGAAAAAACTGCGGAGCGAGTGTGAGAATATGTGCATACATTAAGGTGCACGGAAGCGTGAGGTAGCGAGAGAAAGTCTTAAATGTTTCTGAGAGTGTGAGGGGAAGTAATAGGATGATGGGAGTGCGTTTGTCTGCTGAGAGAGGGATGATGGATTGTTGAGGAGAGGCAAGTGAAGCTGAATATCTCCCTACAGCTCCGGTCATAAAGCAAGAGAGCAGCCTACTCTCCAACAACACAATGAGATCAAATAACCTCCAGTGCCTCTAAGCACACACGCGCACGCATGCATGCACACACATACACGTGTGCACACACTGAGAGGTGAAAGCAGCATCAGTGGCTGGCACTGATATTCGCGTTTTGCTGTTTTGAAGCATCCATCAAATTTTGAAGCATAAAGAGAAGCAATGAGAGGTGTGTCCTCTGACGAGCTCCTCCCCTTCATCTGGCATATAAAACAATGACTTTTGGTTAGGGATAGGCATTCCGTTGTGATGGTTAGGGTTAAGGGAAGGGGCTATGGATTGAATTACGTCAATGAGTGTCCTCCCATGCATAGCTGTACAAACGTGTGTGTGTGTGTGTGTGTGAAAAAGGAAGAAAGAAAGAAACAAGGAATGGCATCAATCTTGCTGAAACTGATCGTTACTTTTTTCATAACAATAAACCTGTGAGCAAGGCATTTTACAACCAGCATCTGTCACAAAGCCTTGACACCACCACAGTCCTTCTCCCTCTCTGACCTCGACAGTCATTAACCAGTCTCTCTGACTTCTCGCTGTGGTGTGTCATGGTGTGTGTGCCCTTGCGTGTGAGAGTTTGTCCACATGTGAGACGCCCCCTTGCTATACAAAGCGTGTGGAATTTCATGCTATAATTGTTTGGGGACCGGAACACATGGCAAACAAAGCAATTCACACGACAATGGGTTTTCTCCTCGCACACAGCTCACAGGGTGCACATATACATCACAGACACACACATACACACACCTCCTAGACAGGCTAGTGAGATGTAGTCTGCTTCGCAATTCTGCACTTTGCACTCCTCTGCAGATGGCCAATTACATGATCAGATGTGGTGCGTTACACCGTGGCCACACACGAAACACTGCATATTCAAATGCTCCTTCCACTGAAAATTCAAAGACACAGAATCATAGGATGCCAGATCATAAAAACATCCACCAGCATGGTCCTAGGGGGTAATTTAGGATTAGGGTGTGTGATGCTCTGACCAGTCTAAAACATGCTCACATTGATATGGAAATTAGACCAATCTACCGCTGGCACAAATGGCCAAAAAACAGTTACTTAAATGGCTTAAAAAAACAGTGTGTACATGCACACACACACATACATATACACACAGAGAGAGATATGCATATGAATGGCACGCAAGGGATCTGTCCCAGAGCCTGGTTGTGCCTATCAAAGGCTCGTCTCTCCCAGAGACCAGTCGAGTCCCAGCATTACACACTTAGCATTAGAATACATCAATGGCACAGGAATGGAGGCACGCAGGCTTTCATACTTCCAAAACCCACCTTCAGCCTCTATCTTCCCCTTTTCACTCCCTCTTTGGTCCATCCTAGCCCTCCTCCCCCACTGTAAGCCCCCTCCTATTATCTCCCACTTCTCTTATTCCCCCCTACGCCCCATCTCCTTCTCTGTCTTAAGACTCCACTTTCCCCCGCTCCTCTCCAGAAGGAAGCCTTTTTAACCGTGACCAGAACTCAGAGCTGCATGGACCGTGACCACATAGCCATACAACACCAGATAGGGCGTGTGTGTGTGTGTGTGTGTCTGACACAAAATAGTCATAGTTAGGCCTGCCACTGCTCAGTCACCCTCAGTGTTATGAGTGTCTGATCGGGCTGCTTCAGATCCTGTTTAGCTCTGTGGGATTCACCGTCTGGTCATTAGCATTCACCCCAACACCTCACTGACTAACTGACAAACTCCACTTAATGGAATCAAACTTGGCCCATCAAACGTATGTCAGTGCATCTGTATCTGTGTGTGCGTGTGTGTGTGTGTGTGTGTGCGTGTGTATGTCACTTGTCTGTCGATACCTAGAGACAGCCTTCAGCCAGAGAATAGGAGAGAGAAGAGAGGAAAAAACAAGCCAGCTCTCCCTTTCTCTCTAATTACAAATGACAAACCTGCTACCAAGAGTCGGTCTGGCACCTGACGACGCATGATAACCTCTCAGCTCTCTGCCAATACTCAAAGACAGACTGGAGGCCAACTCTCAAAGTGTGTGTGTGTGTGTGTTTTGTGTGCTGACAGACAGATTAAAACAAGTACAGCAAATCAAACAGCATCCTGCCCTGTGGCTCTGATTTCCAATGACAAAGCAAGAAGTCTAGGGCCAATATCTTACCTGTCTTCTGCATCTTGCTTTCTTCATTGCCCTTTTAGTTTCCCATCCTTTACTTTTAGGCATCGATTTTCTCCTTCCTTCCTCTCTATCTCATTGTCCATTCCCTCTGCATCATTTAAAAACCTGCCCTTCCTCTCCAGATCATCTATTTCCTCCCCATGGTGTAATAATGACATTAACACTGCATTGTGGCTTGTACTCTTGCCGGCTAATATCTTTAATTGCATTGTGATGATATCAAACGCCATCTACTGCGAGTGTCACGTGATATATTCTCATAACACAGCAAGGTTGTAACCTCTTCTCACACCACCCTCTCTTCTCCAACACACCCTCAACTCCTCAGTTTTAGGCATTTTCTATTATATAAGGGATCTGTTTAAGTTTGTGCGGAATGTGACATTAGAGCGGATATAATACCAGAGTCCAAAAACAATACTTTAATCCTTTAGGAAAAAAGTGCATGACAGGGCAGGAGCATTTCCTTAAATGACAAATGAATACGGTAGCTTGATGTAGTGAAAATACATGAGTGCTGCAAACTCATATGTAAAGTATGTAAAAGTAAGTCATTTCTGCATTTAAGAAGGCAGTTAAAGTGTAATGTATCGTTTGGCTTCTTACGACCGTTTCTCGTTTTTAAAACGAGAAGCTGCATATCAATGACTACAACTACTTGTCCAGGACACTTCAAGATGTGGGAAGAAGGCACTGAGAATCAAACCACCAACACCAGGGTTCATGGAAAACTACTTTATCAACTGAGCTATAGCCTCCCCCTTTATTAGGTTTATTATGAGATTAAATCATTTTACAGCAAGGCCAACTAAGCAGGTGCACTGGTCCACGTCTAGCACATCACTGATTGTTTGCGTAGTTATTGTGAAAAGTAAGTGTTTGTTATTTTTTTCTTTAAAACCGATTTATGTCTAATAAAAGACGCAAATATTCTAAATAAAAGGTGCTAAATGTTTTAAGCAGTAGCAAAATAATTCAACAATTTAAAACTATGTTTCTGAACTAAAACTGCGACCAAACAAAAAGTGATGAGCCTCCATTTGATGCCAGCCTCTGGTGTTCTGTGTTAGATGCAACCAAAAATGTACTAAGGTTCAATATTTGGCTCTTTGCATGAGAACTTATAAATGTGAAAAAGAGAGTGGGGCAGAGAGATAAAGCGGCAATGGGAGACACACAAACACTGCTCTGAATGCACCTCCAGACATGGGTTCACACTGCAGGAGTGAGCTTACACGTCTTCCCATTCACACTTAGCATTGAGTTAGCATTGACTCCCTGCTGAATAGCCTTGTGAAGGCACAGGGCGATGCTAACCGGGAGGCACTATCGCTAGCCGCCCTGCTCCTTGGCGGAGTAGCCAGGGCGCCATTGATATGGTAATGTCAGGGACATTTCAGGGCCAAAGCTTGGGACCGTGGGCGCGCTGTGATCCTCCAAGCCCAAAAAGGACACATCTCCAGGGCATTGTGATTTCCCCAGTCAAGACCCTGAGTGATCAGGATAAGCCCGTCCATGCTGCTTTAGTGCTGTCACTCAGACGCTATTGTGGTCATGTGAACAGCCATTTTCATCACAATTGACCTCGGTTTTGGCAGCACTGTTCCGCGGAACCCTTCTTTCTGGATTCTTTGGTCCCCTCCCCTCCTTCCCCTTCAACCTTCATCAATGATTTTTTTTTTCTGTCTGTTCTTTCTTGTTGTCTGCTCGCTCTGCCTTTTTTTTTTTTCAGCAACAAGAGAGGCCAACAGATATAGCCGGTGCTGAGTTAAACTGCTCTCTGCCTAACCTCTCTTATCTCTGCAGCAGTATGTGCTCTAGGAGCAGGGAGTCATGGAGACTTTGATTATCTGAACTGATACAGTAGAAAATTGCAATATGTGATACAATACATATGCTATTCACCTCAGGGGGGAAAACACTCAACATGTGTTGTGGGAGCGACAATTTACAATACACACAATGAGCAGGCGGACAGGTGTCATCAGTCAGTGTTTTATTCGATCGCACTTTAGCAAACATAGCAATGTATGGTGTGTGTTATTCTTTAAATGTATGTGTGGTGTGTTTCTGTGTGTGTGTGTGTGTGTGTGTGTGTTCCCTCTTTGCTCAACTTTATTTGATCTGGGCTGGAGGAAAATAACAATGTTCTCCCTTGAGGAATCTGTGGGAGGTGATGACAGAGATTGTCCCAGTGAAACAAGTTTTCCCTGCACATGTGTGTGTGAATAAGTGAAAGATTGTGTGTGTGTGTGTGTGTGTGTGTGTGTGTGTGTGTATGGACACATGTGCGAAGTAAGGAGTATGCATATGTATGGGTCTAATAGATGCGGGTACTGTGTGTGGGTAGTATGCTTGCAGGCTGTAGAGCATTCACATGTCTTCTTTCTCACATTCTTTTTGAACCCCCCTCCCCACCCACACACACACTCATGCACACATACACACCCCACACACTCATGCACACATACTAGGATGGGAGGAGAGTTTGCCTGGCTGCAAAGAACCCTGCTCCATCAACACAACATCCTATTTCACAACATCTCCTCCCACATTTCCCTCTCCCCCTCCACCACCTTTATTTCTCTCTCTCCCGGGAAGTGACACAGAATTCTTTTTAACTGCAGTACATTCATTACAACAACCCTGCAACCCCCACATCTACCATACACCCCCTTTACTCTTCTTTCTCCACCCATCTCCCTCCTCTACTCTCTTTCTTCATCCCCATAATACAAGAGAAATAAAGACAGTGTATAAATCCACCTCCAGCAGTCGTCCTGGACTTTCATTAAGAACACAAGAGCGGAGCAGGAGAGAGAAGTTGGCTGAGTGAGGTAGTAAACACTCATTCATATTCGGTTTTACTACAGCAGTTCTAGCGCATTCCTGTGCCTCAAAGCGTAGGAGCAGAGAGCAGAGCCTACAGACAGCGTGGGTGTTAGCACTGAGGCCAGCCAGCATCACTAGTTCTCCTAGCTCTCAGCCATCCGCGTTTTCTATCTCCATCCTTTGACAGCCACTGACTGTGCTCGGCGTACACAAAGACACAGTTGTCCACGTAAATGCATGTGCACATATTAAAAAAGCTTAGTAAATTGCACACCAAAGGTCAAACGAAGAGGTTTATAATAAAATCACACACACACACACACACACACACACACAAGGTGCACTTACAGATAATATTGGATGAACTGACAATATATACTGTGAGTCAACAGAAATCACTTTATTGACATTGCAGGCAATTTTGCAAATCAATGACTGCAGCTGCTTTATGGAAGTATTGGATTTTTGCAAAGCTATGATAGGGCACCTGGAGTTGTCAGGTATTAAATATAGTGGCCAGTCCTCAATAGCTTCTCAACAAGATGATTTCTCAATAAATCGATTTCAGCGCATAACAACTTCTGGCACATGAGAAAATTATATTGATATTGTCCTGTAACATAAAATTGAAGTAGTCTGGAATCTTCTAAAGGTTTTTAAAGCAAGGCTCGCTGTTTGTCACATTCTGATGAGAAAGGGTAACACCAGACACCACAGATGTTGCAAAGCCTTAATATCTGACAACCCTGTACCGACTAATTCTCTTGAAAAAAAAACACTTAAATCCCCAAATTTGTAGCTGATCATTTGTTTAAATGATTGTTATAAATTTTCAATTTACCAACTAAAAATTTAAATATATTTAGATTTAGTCATTTGGCATTTTGCCTTTATTCCCAACACATTAGTGTTGTTACCTTTAACGTACCAGGAGCAACCGGGGGACACGGTCCACATCCTATGCTGAAAAAAATAAAAACATTCGAGCTGGACCACATATTGCTATTTAGTACACCAACACAAACTGGCCAAGATGTGTAGCCAAGAGGAGGAATCCCTCATAAACGGGCAGCAAAAATTACACATTCACATGCCCACACACATGCACATTGAGAGCTCATTGTCTGATCTGAAGAGAGACTTGAGAGTAGTACGATGATGCAGAGGACGACAATGAGGAGGAGTAGAGGAAGTGATGCCAAGAGGCCAAGCCAACGGGAGAGGCAGCAAGAGAGATGGAGAGCCAGAGGGAGGAAGGAGAGAGCAGAGTGGCAGATACATGGAGAAGGAGAAGAGGAACAGGCTTAAACATCAAGGAGTGCGGTGTGATGTCTGTAGGACGCCATCGATCCAGCGCTGACAGAAATAGACAGCCAGACCAGAACCAACAGAGGTATGCATTCCATACAGAGGCACTGTGAGACACTCCGACACACACCAGTGATGCTGACCCTGCGTACATCCGAACAGCAGGAACTACTCATACATGAACAAGCATACGCGGGCGAGCGCACACACACACACACACACACACAGAGGCATCCACACGTGGCTACAGACATAAAAGCAAAATTAGCTGGAACAAAAAAAATATTTCCATGTTTTGAGCCATGACATTGACCTTGACAGAACTACAGTACTCATACAGCCTTGACACGTCAACAACACAATAAGTTAAATATGTCATTTGAGCATACGCCTGATTTTAATAATCCACCTCCTTTATTTACTCATACCAAGGTGAGTGTGTTCAAGTAATTTAGACATCTACTCATCTGAAGTCTAACTATCAATGTTGACTTACTGAAGTCAACTTGTGCACATAAGCGCAAGACCTGCAGCAGGAAAGTAAAAAGTCATTTAACTCACCAACTGACCATTTGAGAGTTATCATGTTAGTCTACAGTCACACATTCAACACAGGTTTGAAGTTGCTTACATTGCATCGTTTCCACAGTTCACTTCTTAACAACTGGTGGCAGATTCAGACCCACAGATTTTTTTTTTCATTGACATACATGCAAAACAGTCATAGGCTGTATTACATGACATGAAAAGCCTAAATTATTTACTGTTCGTAGGTTATTATTGGAATTGGCTAAAAGTAATACATCTGCAAATAAGTATTTGTAAACCCAT
Source organism: Channa striata (assembly GCA_033026295.1). NCBI lineage: Eukaryota > Metazoa > Chordata > Actinopteri > Anabantiformes > Channidae > Channa > Channa striata. Next base: position 16,857,392 of record CM065175.1, on the reverse strand, counting down.
AATACTGAATATGACTGAAGTTATATATGTTATATATAAAGAAGTTGATTTGCAATTAATAATTTATTGAATATGTATGTTTTTAAATGTATTAATTACAATATTGATTACATTAGCTACTGGCCATGTGATTAGAATAAGAAACACCAATAAGTATGATTTTTTTTAATTGCTATTGTTGATACGATTAGACAGCTAATCAATGCCGTAAAAATAAAGCGGCAACTATTCCAATAAGGATTGAAGGAAAAACATTTCAATCAATAATCTTTCACTAAAATGCCAAAGATTTTTTATTTTTTAAGCTTGGTGAAATCACGTTCTCTCCTATTTTTAGACATTTAACTGACAAAGCCATTAAACAAGACAACAATTACTAAATTAATTAATTATTAAATTAATTAATGCAATTAATGGAAATAATCATCCGTTGCAGCCCTAATTATTGCCCATTCTTTCCACCCATCGCTTTGCAGAAAGAACACACAATAAAAGACGTAACACCAAAAACGCAAACGGAAGAATGCAACTTAAAAACCATTTTAGGCTCGGGTTTTTTTTTTTTTTCAGCCACTGGTCTTTGGATATGCCCGTTTGAGTGTGAATCATTGGTCGATTGACTGGTTTCCACTGACACATCAGACCAGTTGACTGTCAGTTTTACTGACTGGTTGCTGTTGCCATCAGGAAAAGAGTGCTTGTGTAGCGGCTCCCTCCCTGGCCTGGCTGGGACTGATTAAAGCCTTCTGCTGAAACAAGGTCATAATTCACTTAGCCATTTCCCAATTTCCGCATAATTACCCTCCCGCTTCACGAACACTAACACGCACGAACACACACACCGTCACACATTCACACCAACGCTAGACAAAAACACATTTCCTCTCTGATTTGTGTCATTACTGAGAGGAGAGTGGTTAAAAGGTTTCAGAGTTGGCCTCTTAGTGACAGCTTAAATGGATAAAACCTCAATTAAAGACTCTCTGCCTCTCCGCTGTGTTCTCTCTGTGGATGGAATAAGCATAATTCTGTGTCCTTTGCAGTTTGTTGAAGAAAGGACCCTGCTTTGACCCCTCCAACTTCCATAAGGATGCTAAATCAAATCTTCGCAACCAAGACTTTTTAACATCTTGCCATAATTTCTTCCTATAAAATTTGGTTAGAGAGAAGCTTCCCTCAGAATAGAACAGCTCATTGTATCTTCTGCGCCACACAATTCAACTGAAGTTGTTTACGTCTTGATGAACCGACAATTTTCAAAGCTCAACAATGAGCATCATTTTTGCTCCGCAAGCAGTGACAATAGACACTTTCCCGGTGAATACAGCCGTTCTCCTGCCTGCTGCTCCTCTGTCCTGTCCGGTCCTGGCATGCGTGTGCGGTTAATGAAAACAGCTGCATTTTCCTGGGCGACTGTACTGTTTTTTTATGTGGAGGATTTCTAATTGTCTCATCGGTAGAGTTTATTAACACTGGATCACTCAGCTCTGTTGTGATCAGGCTCAGCATATGGTCTCAGACTGCCGCTACGCTGCTATCATTAGCCACGTCACAAACACACCATATGAGCATCTGGTGTGCGTGCGTGTGTGTATGTGTGTGTGCGCATACTAGCTGACAGTCTACATTATTAGTACCCCCCAAAGCCCCAACAGAGCTGGCGGAGAATAGACACAGAGAAAACCCACACACACACAAACAGATTCATAAAGTACACTGAAACAGCTTGTAAACATCACAGTCTTGTTATTAGCACCTGATTACACTGCTGGAGCTTAGGCACTGGCTCAGAGAATATTGTTAATATCAACAACATCAAGTATGTGTCAGTGTGTATATGCGTGAGTGTTTTTGTGAACCCATCAATGTGGGTTTGTTCTCTGCGGACAATTTGTTCAAATTTAACACATGGGTAGGGAAGATAAATTCTTGTTTTTGCCTAAAACCTAGAGGTAACGAGGGAAGACTGTCATTCAGTAATTTGGCTGTCAAGGAAAAAGGCAATTCATCCGCCTCAGATGGCACAGATTTAACTTAAATCAGTACAAACACTACACGATTCTGACACAGCCCCTCGTTATTGTAAAGTGAGAATTTATAGCTAAGATCCAATGAAGAATGAGTCAACAATGAATGTTGTTATTTAAACAAACTGTCTTGAAAAGATGTGTTCACTGACAGTAAAATGAGCTCTGTACTTTCTTTCTATGACTGGCCTGTCCTGGGATAACCTCCAGGTTGTGCAGAACAATGCACAGAGACCACCAAACATCTTCAAACTACTAAATGGAGAAGCCAATATCGATGTTTGACTCTGTGAGAACATTTGTGTGTCTCATTGGAAATGAAGGTCACTTGACTGAAGTGCAAAAAAAGATTTCTCTCATCCAGATACTGTTAACTTGCTGGTATGAGCTTGCACAGATATGTGCATCTGTTTGTGTAGAGCTTTTCCTGACCCACAGTGGACAGGTGGCCAGTTAATCAAATACCTAAAATGTCTCTCAGAAAAGGTTGGACGATGCTTCACAAACCAGATCTTAGAGGTGATAGGGAAGGTAGACAACAGAGAGAGGTGATTGCAAAGTGAAAGTTGTCACAGCAGAAAAAAGAAAAAAAAACTATATACAGGTAATTTTTTTTCTGCTTTTTATTGAGGATAAGCACGAAGCCACTCTGATTCAAAAACATGATGTGAAGAGTATTGGCTCTTATTAGTGCCTGTTGTTCAGATGTTGATCCCAGTTTTGGCTGCAGTCCTCCTGTCTTCTCTGAAAGCAAACAGCCTCTGTGCTCTTGCCAACACCAAAGACATTGGTGCAGTTCAGCGTTGAGTGTGGACAGTGGTAAGAGAAAGAAAAGTTGCACCACATTTGGAGCTCACCCCACTTTCACACCTGTGCACACCTGGCCTGTGGACAGCCTGTGGAACACAGGTGTGGCAGTCAGATTGTCGGGTTTTGGAAATAATAATAATTGGGCAACAGAGGCCAGCCTTGTCCAAACACCTGAGAGGAGCTTTTAATCATTTCAGACTGTCCAGACAGCACTTCTGAGAGTATACAGTGGACTTAACACAAAGCAAAGCACAAAGCAATCACTCACGCTCTCAGTGGCACCTTTGGGTAATTTAGGCTGTCCAATCTAACGGATGGCACAGGAAAGTGATGGTGTATGAAATTAATGGTGGTAAAGCAAATGCCACAAAATAACCACACCTGCAATCATATTTATCAAGAACATTATGAAATCTGACCCAAAACTCAGAAATTGTTCACCAAAATTGATTTGGTCAACGTTATTTACATAGATATATAAATAAGTAAATATAACACAAATAATTCATTCAAAAAAGTCAATTTAAAACCAATGTCGTAATAACTGACATCCAAGGATGCACTCTAGACTCAATATTTCAAATTTATTCTGACTGAGTTTATCCACAGTATCCGACCCGACATACCAAGACATGCAGCACGACACGTACCAACTGCATCTCACAGCCCTAACACCAAACATTCTCCAGACATTAGACACATCAACGAAAAAAAGACGCTGTTAAAATGTGCTACTTGTAGGGATTTGTCAGTGTCATGAATCACTGGTCCAAGCATTGATAAGTACACATTCCAAGCAAATCCATATCACTTTATCAAAGCCCACAGGTTCTGCATCAATTCGCCTTGATTTTCTAGGCCAAATGACACACACTAAGTACAAGCCAGAAAAGAGACTGACAGCAGCACGGAAATGTTACCTACCTTAGTATTTTAACCAAGGCATTTTCACATGCGCAGGAATATATCCCTAAATTAATTACATATTACCTGTATGCCTTATTTATCACTGTAGAAAAAACATTTTAGCCTCACTTATGCATAAGCGCATACAGTAAGTCAGAACACACAACGTTCACAAAAACTAAATGTATTTGGGTGGCCCATCCAAACAGATGTCCATCCACTGGAACAGTTTGTTTCTGTACTTCGGTGTTTATTATTTTTTCATGTTGAAGTTTGAGAGAAAATGCTGATGTAATTGAGCACTGACTGAAAAGAACCCAGCATTTATATGCAGTTCTGCAGCCCACCATGTTACACCTCCACCTCCCTTGAGCTTGATGACAAAAATAAATTCTCAACCTGTGGGAAACACTAGCAGTGACGCCATTTTCTGCATTTTATTTTATTTCTCCTGTACCTAGATCATGTGAACAGCCGAATCCACATCAAAACTCCTATAATTAAGGAATCACTGGCTGTTTTTACCTTTTGATTATGACTGTGATTCCTGCAAAATGGATATGATCGTTTTTCCAAAAGGAAAACTTTTTGTACTCACTTATTTTGTGAGGAAGTTCCATCTAAAAACCAGCTGAATGCTTTTCTGTGGTAGGTATGTTTTTAAATCGAGTCAATGTGATTTCTAGCAATGATACTGAAATGCTTGGTAAATACAGCTTGCAAAGAATCTTTTCTAAGCAATGAGCAATCAGCTTGGAATCAGTAGCCACTTCAATAAATACCAATCTTAGGCCACACATTCATACCTCTACTTTAGGTCAGGGTTGATCAGAATTACCCGACTTTCATATAATTTTGGTCTTAGCAGCATCACATCTCTAAAATCCCTTCAAACTATTACAGTGACCAGTTAGCATTTGACTCAAGACCACGAACACTGAACATCAATACAAGCCTCTGATTAGTCGATCAAGGAGGCAAGGACGTTTTTGAGGGAATAAAAAAGGTTCAGTGGAGAGATGCGGACAAAAAGGGCAGGCTGGATATTTCTGGCTTGTCCTATTCTCAGGATCAATGTTAGTGTTTTACATGAATGCGTAAATTTATAGCATCTGCAAGGATGTGTGCTAAGAGTGGCACATAAGTGGCACATAAGAAGTTTGTGGGAGGAGAGAAGAAGAAAAGAGTGGTGAAAAAAAAAAAAAAAAAGAAACTCAGACCTCAAAAGGAAGGCCACATATTTCCTAGCACTGGAAATATTTAGTCCAAGTTAATTTGACAGAGAAAGAGTTTCACAACATTTACATTAAACCACACAGCTCCCAAAATACCACCACCCCAAGAGTGTTTTCCCATCAAGCAACTGGAGAATGAAAGAAGAGCAGAGAAGTGGGAGCAGTCTTGAATCTAGCTCATCCCCAAAGAAAAAAAAGATAGAGCACAAGGAAATAATTTAATTCTTGTCCACCTTCCTTGTGTGTATCCCTTAATGCTCTCCTCAGCTAACATACAATAACTGTCCAATCAGAAAAATGTATTTACTCCCACACACATACAGAGAGAGCGAGAGAGAGAAAGAGAGCAATATCATGAGGCACAAGACCACTGGATCTTATTGTGCAAACAGAAGTCATCCATCATACAGGTGTTCCCTATTGCTTTTAATTAATGACATCTCTGCGCAAGTGTCTGCACACCACACCCACACATCGCTGCTCAAACCTGAATCCATTCACCTGTACCATATGTGGCCTTATTATTCATTACTAATGAAGGGTGTGAATGCTGTAGCCATATAGCCATCATGATGATCACTGAGCCCGTGTGTGAGGTTTATTTTTGTGTGTGTGCTTGTGTGCCTGTGCACAAACACACATCACAGGGGTAGCAGACACACGTAGCGGCAGCGTCTATGATAGATGGGTGAAAGTACACATGTACACACACACACACACACACACACAGAGACAGGCCTTGTGATAGTGACACAGTCACACTCCTTTGTGCTGGTATTCACAAATGTAAATGCTGTTGTCCTAAGTAGGACTGCGAGACAGACAGGTTTGTATTTCTGCCAGAGGGCTGGTTGATTGGCCCGTTTAATCCTCCTGTCTGTGTCTACATCTAACACACACTCACACAAAACTAGGTCTGTGTTTTGGTGCATAATGTGTGAACTCAGTGTGTGTGGATGGGGGCACCGGCCAAGCATGATTATCATTATTATGATGACCCTCCTCCCCCTCCTCTGTTATGATTCAACAAAGTCCATCTGTATTCTTACTGACTTCCCTCACTCCTCTAACAAGTCCCATAGTATTTCTCTCACTGTCTCTCTCTTCTCATATTCTTGCATTATTTCTCACTCGCCCAGTGTGACGTGTCTTTGTCCAATCTGACGAGATGGATGAATATTAAACAAGTTCCACCTCTGCATCGATTACCACACATGTGCATTTATATGAGAAGCAATTCTTGCTTGCAATAGCTGGCTTCGTTCCAGTGGCATTCATTGAGGTGAAAATGTCATGGACACACACAACAATAGACACAGGCAAATAGATTGTCAAAAGAGGCTGAGACGATGTGTTTGTTTATCTGAAACGTAATCGCTTTTGAAATATACAACTGATAAATTAAGAGATATCACCAGATATCCATTATGCAAATCAGCTAACTGCTGCGTTATTAGATTACACACATACACATGTAGTACGCAGACACTTGCGCGCACGCACTCACTCACACAGCAGTGGTTAATTGCCAGGTGGTGGAAGATAATGTGTGATTTAACGGACTGATGGATTTGTTTTTGTTTCGGTCACTCATCGATGAACAGAGACATCTGTAACAGGGCAAACACACATATACACTAGGTTTCACGCACACAAAAAACGCACACCATTATATACACATTCATGCTCAGGGATATCAGTGACAAGTGACTGATAGGCAGTGGCAACCGCCTTTGTGCAAGATGCAAACGCAGGAAATTATCCGTCTTCCTAAAGTAAAAAAGTCCACAGTGGGGACGTGTGTACTCGTACTTTTGTGTACTCGTGCAATTAGAAAAATATATGTGCCCGCTATGATGTGCACATATACCGATGTATGCACGCATGCACATGTACATTAATGTGTCGGTGTGTGTATGTGTGTGTTAAGTTGTTAATCCTTGGTAACAGTCTCAGCCTGTCTCTTGTGGTTGATGAGTGGCTCGGGGTCAGAAGCTGGTTGAGAAACTGTAGGGTCCTGAGGCTTTACAATGTGTTTACCACTCAAACTGACAGCTATACTACAGCTTATTATTGGCCTTCTAAACCTTCACTGCTCTGCGAGTTAGAGAAACTCCATAGAGGCTGATCGCCAACGGCTAGAGACACGCCAGCCAACCCTACAAATGTTGAATGTTGTGGTGTTGAGGGCAGAGATTAAAATAAATGCTGGCAATAGGATCTGTGCTGTAGAAAAATGGCTCAGAAGTGTATCAAAGAGTAGATTAGACAGGTTATCCCGCAGTTTATCTGCCTTTTGTCCACCACTGTCCACGGCTCCTTTGTCTCCTAATTCAGTAAGCAGGCTGAATTGAAAAGGCTATCCCCACTCACTGCTCATACATTGTCATTGTGTATGTGTGCAGTGAGAATGAGAAAGAGAGAGCGCACAAGACACTGGAAGATCAGGGATGAGGCAAGTCCATTGAGATGCACTGTTCTTTAATTAACCACAGTCTTTTATAAAAGACACACTCACCAAGACTCACACTGCAGGGGCTAAGAATATTCTGCCGCTGGAATGAAAACAGTATTTCCAGTGAACGTGTGTGGAAAGAGAGAGAAAGCCAGAGAGGAGAGAAACCGCAGGCTCTGCAGTACTCAGGTCCTGGACAGTCAGGTTAAAGGTTAGGCTGCTCCAGACTGCTTTATTCCTCCCTCTGATTTTTCTCAAACACCAACTGCAGATTTTTTTAAACTGTAAACACTTAAACAGAAAGCAATGTCTGACTTACTTAATTATTAAAAATTCTTTTTTTAATCAGGGTAAAAACTGCTTGTTATATTGAACAAACATGCAAAGGTTTCAGCTTTAACTTTTATTTACGCAGTTTTGTTGCTCCTTAATTTTTCCGCATTATCTAAATCAACGTCTGTCTTTGATATCGAAACCAAGGGTGAAGTTTAATTAGCGTTTATTATAAATTTTTTACCGAGCACAATAAGGAGACACTAAAACTGAGCAGCCTTCACAATAAGTTGTTCAGAAAAAAACCTTGAAAAAAATGCATTAGGAGCAACTGTGCACGAAATATTAATTTCTCTAAAATGCACGGAAATAATTTTCTCACATTCAGGAATATTAATATTGTTTACAGAATCATAGCACAACCAATAACGGTATGTTTTCCGCTCCTACTGGTTTACGCAGTACTTCATGTATAGTAATTTTGTTGTGGGGCATAAATTCACTTGCCTCTCATAGCTTTTATTTCACGCTGTAAACTAAAATCATTGGCCTAGAGTTATTGTCTGCAAACAGGACTATTCATCCTCTTCCTGCAAAAACAACAGCGTATTTTCTGAGTTTTTATATTGTTTACGTCTTTAATAAGTGTAGTCATAAAATAGGAGTTGCTGTGTATCCGACTGCTCATCTTGGGAGCCCAGTAAATTCTGCTGAAGCGGTAAGTGCCACATACTGAGATGTTTTGAGGGACGCCTGGCAGCCGAAACATGGCTTACACAAAGGCAGGACTAACTGCAAGATGGAGAACGAGAAGGAAGGTGTGTATGTGTGACATGCGCTCTTGTGCACTTCTACGACCTACAATGTGGGTTGATCGTTGCATCATTTTGTGACCTTATCAGGAACACATAATAGATCACGATTTGCTCACTAAAATTAAATGAGCTAATATTTAATGCATTCAGCTGCAAATGTGCAAATTATTATTTATAGATTTAGTGCAAGAGAAAGCGCAGAGGAATTAGTAATAATTTGGATGGACGTGTTTTAGACATGGTGAAACAGCGGCTACAACATAAATGTACGTAATGTTTTACCATGAATTGTAGGAGGAGAGATAAACCTACAGTGTGTTGTGCAGACGGACTCTACATTCTTAAAAATCCAGCAGCAGAGCCATGGACTCATGAGAACAGCATTAGCGTACCAGCTTTGGATAAAAAAAAAAAAAGGCTTTTTCACTTGAATCAAGATAGAGGCGAGGAGCGAGGGATTGGGAGGATAACAAAAAGGCCAAGTGACTGAGTGTAAACAAGGAAGGGACTTAGAGAGGGTGGAAGGAGAGAGCAAGTTGGAGAGGGAGCGAGAAGGAGAGATTGAATAGTGACACTGCTACAACACAATGAGGTCAGGATGAAGAATTTCTCCTAATTGAACCAGATAGAAGAGAAGACAGAGAGAAAGAGCCCTGGACGACTGCAAGAGGAGAGCCTCATGATGGAGAGAAGAGGAGAGGGTTGAAAGAGGATCACACGTGATTCTATTCCTCCAACAAGAAGGCTGAAGACAGGGAAGAGGGGAGAGAGAAATGATGGGAGAAACGGAATAAATAGTTAAGACGCTTAAACTGCTGCTGGGCTGAGCGACAGATACTAGATGTGTTTGACCAGCTGTGCAAGAAACGATGTTGGTTGGAATTGATGGTTTGGAGCCACCTTGACTTCCCTGTACCCGACAGAGACGTTCGAGGCTTTACCACAGAGAGAGAAACAAGAGACCCCTGTTTGGATGTATGTAATTTCTTCCATTTATGAATACTGGGGCTGCTCCAGCCCTCATAAAGCATCAGAGACACATGCAAGCTCAAAAACAGCCAAAAAGCACGGATGAAGTAGCAGCCCAGAGAGTGCAAATCAGGACATTTCCGTTCCCTTTAACAGGTGGAGGATGGAGATCAAAAGGAACGGCACACACACACACACACACACACACAGAGAGAGAGAGGGAGAGAGAGAGAGGGAGGAGTGGGGGTCTTACTGTATGTTGGAGCTGTTCCAGTAAACGGAATGCCTGTTGGCTGACACCTGGAGCAGATTCGCCCAGGTGAGACTCGTTAGCACCCAGAGAGACAGCGCTACCAGAGCCATGCTCCCGGCTCCTCTCTCGGCCTCCGTCCCCCTGGTCTCTCCGGCCACTGTCTCGGTCCCTTCACCCCACCAAACAACGCGACTCAAACATCCCAGCAAAAGCCTAACAGACGGGAGAGGGGGAGAACAAAAGCTTCAGGCATTCATCACAGACTCAAACACTGCTCTGGTTAATAAGTGTTGGAAAACTCTAAAGTGACTGATGCCCCCCCCCCCTTCCTTCCCCTAAAATCCCGGGGTTTGTGGAAGTCCTTGTGAAGCGGGTCCCTTTTACGCCTGCTCCTCTCGTCTCACCGGGAACTGCTGCTGCTGAGCCCGCCAGAGGAGCGTCGGGGAGGTCGGCGGGTTCGCGGCGCTGCTTCTCCGCGCACCAAACGCTCCTGTCCGCTGGGGAAGAGTTCGTGCGCACAGCGGGACCGTTCGCCGAGCCCCGTGTTGCTGCGACAGTTCGTGTTTCTTTTTCTTCTTCTCTTGTTTCTTTCTTCTTCTATTCTCCCTTCCGCGGATCCGCTGCAAACGCTTCACGCGGCCGCTCTCATTGGCTCTGCGAGACTCTATCCGACAAGCACCGTCCGCGGCGAGCAGCTGCCCGCCCGTCTCTCTCTCTCCGCCGGCTTTCTCCGCTCCCTCGCCTCTCTCTGTTTGGTAGGCAGCACTCGTTCACTTTCTAACTCCGCCCCCCTGCCAGCGACAAAAAGCGCATTCCTCCAATATTGTGGCCGAGTCGCAGCACATCAGGCATCGCTTCAAGTTTTTTTTTCTGTGTGTGTGTGTGTCAACGGTTCGAATCTCCCTCCCACAAACGTCCGCAGCCCCCGTGTGCAGCCTGTTTTAACTCTCCCCAGCCACACACGCTCATACACTTTTGCATTTCTTTAGCCACCCATAGACTCTCTCTCTCTCTCTCTCTCTCTCTCTCTCTCACACACACACACACACACACCTCCGCCACCACCACTTTCTGACACTGTAAGTCAGTTTAACACAGCATGATTATCATCTCCAGGCCTCCTACAGCTGCAACACATGCACATCACCATAAAGGAACTTTGTACTGTACACACTGATTTGCTTTTGATTGACTTTATAAAAGTTTTGTTAAGACTTGCTGTTTTATTTAGCGGGTTGTAATATAAATTCAATTTCACATCTGAATTTTATTAAAAGCAATTAAGTTGTGATACATTTGGACTGTTCTCGTGCAAGTGCGATGGGGCTCAGAGTTCGACTTTAATGAATCAGCTCCGCCCTGCAGAGAGGTGGTAAAACGTTGAGTAATTTGCCCCCCTCTGTCACCTTCAGTGCCACAAACCCGTGCGTCTCAGGTGTGTGTGTGTGTGTTTGAAAGAGAGGACGAGGCCAGACAGGGAAAGAGACAGGAGGAGGGAGAGAACAAGTGAGAGATGGGAGATAGAAGAAAGACTGTTACAGTTTTCTTGCCGCCTGCTGGGAATGAGTTGGTTAAGGAGAAGTCAGAATGATTTATTGGGAGAAAAAAAGGAGGGAAATAAAGAGAAGGAGAGCAAGAAAGAAAGAGAGATGAGATGCCATCGGGGAATCCCTCTGTCTTCTCTGGTCCTTTCACCACCTCTCACGAGCTATCCATTTAATCCCCTCTCTGTCTCCCTCTCTCTCCTCACCTCACCTTATTCTCCAATTTCGAATGCAAACTTTCTCCGCTCTGCGATCCCTGCTACCTGGCTCTGCTATTTTGCCTCTGTCTTTGTTAGCTTTGTCTCTGGTGGTCTACCTGTCTCCTCTGCCTCTGCCTCTCTCTCCATCTCTCTCTGTTATAGCAGGCATGCAACTTTTTAATGAGCGCCCCTCCTTTGCCTTTTCTCCTTGCTCCTCTGTCTATCATTTCTTCTCAGTGTCTCCAAGTTGCATCTTTGTTTCACTGCACTACATTGTGTAGTATCACAGTAATAAAGTTGAACACCTGGTGCGATTAAATATACATGCCTTGATATATGCATGTGCATAAACACAATCACAAACCCTTTTAAAGGGCTGGTTCACACTCATCATAAAACATATATTTTATGTTTTACACCTCAGTGATATCCACACAGTTAATCTTGTTTGCTTAGGTTTTATATGATGCAGTATCAGAAATGGAAGTTCATCTGTGGTGATCAGAGCAGTGAAGAAATTAATGGAATACTTTTACATTTTGTCAAATACTTACTTGCTTTTTTTGCCAAGATGAGACGAGTGATGCCATTCTCATTTTTGTACCATCAGGAGTTTGCAGATTAGTTTAAAGACAGGAAAACGGTTAACTTAGACATATGTGTGTGGATGAGGAAACCTGAGGTCCTCTCATCACTGTGCCGGTTTAAGATAAAGTGCGGGACACACAAACAGGAAACACCGTGAAATCACAGCTAATCGTTTTCATAATTTGGTTTAAAAAAAGGGTATAAATCTCAATTTCTCTTTTTCCAAAAACATGGGATTTACATGGATCTTCTCATATAATTATCAGCAAGAAAGTGAATATGGTTTTTGCCAAAAAGTGTCAAAATGACTTGGTTTCCAGATTTACCAGACAAAATATATTCAACAGTATGTGGACAAGAAGCTGGATTCCTGACCTTGAACATGTTCCCAACCCATGTTCCCTGCACTGGAGTCTTCTTTAGCAAATGAAACCTGCACAAAAGTCGTAATGCGAAAACCTGCCCATGACATGTCAACATATTATTGAAGGAGCAGCATAAAAAGACAGATGTCTCTGAACCTGTGCAAATAAAACCCAAACACTGCAGTAAGTGAGGACATGTTTTTTCTATCTAGGTGAAACGACCCTTTAAATCTCAGCCTATAGTGTAGGGATGATTGACTATATTGAGCCTACAGGGGGCTGGATTATGGCTAAAGGAAACTATAAATCAGATGCAAGACAAAGTTGGAAACTGTACACCTACGATAGCAGGTTTGTGATACTTTTTTAAAAAACAAAAGTTCAATTTCCCTATTTTCCATTTGGTTTATTTTAAACAGACGATGACATGTTGTGTTTCAGCAAATGCCCCAGTCAATTCCAATCATTCACGTTAAGTTTTCCAGGCGTGGGTTGCAGTGCTATTGGATTACTTTTGTATTGGGGTTATTATGAGAAACGACCTCCGGGCCGACTGCATGCGGTGACACTGAGGCTCTTATGACATTTCCAACCCAGAGCCGGCCAACAACACATCTGTCAAGTGCTCCTTTCTGCAACCTCGAAATCTAATCGGAGCTTTCTCATAGCACCGATAACTGGATATTAGACCCCTGTAGGGTGCACATCCCTCTCTAGGGCCCGGGAAGTAAACAGTGTACATATGAATTCAGCAGGACTGTTGCGTGTGCATTATGTAAATACTAAACGCTATTTTTGTACACTTGTATGTACATTGCATTTCAATGGCATTCTTCAACTGGGAGTCTCTTTCTCACTCCACCTCCCACTCGTTCTGTGTCTTGGCCTGCTTCGCTGTTCACTGTTGTGTTAGTAAATTGTACTGACACTCCCCCCACCTCCCCTCACTCCCTCACCACCTCTGCTGCTCTCCCTCCCTCCCTGTCCCTCTCTCACCCGACTGACTGACACGAATTTTCAATCTCTCTGTTTACCTTTCACTGCTGTGCCTAAAACAACACTGGTACAGGCTAAGAGCGAGGAGGAGACCGGTGGGGGGGGAGAAGGAGATGGAGCTGAGTACGACGGCGCATCGGAGAAGAAAAAAAGGGGAGAGGAGGATCAGGAGAAGAGGTGCAACGAAGACTGGATGGGAGACGGAGAACGATGGGGGCGGGGGAGGTAGGGAGGGGATAAAACAACGAAAGAGGTGCAAAAAGAGCGAACAGGGCTTCTCTGTGTTTTGGTTGGAGAGGAATCCAAGGGGGAAAGAGGAGAGAGAGAGCGAGGGGTTACGGGAAGAAGGAGAGGAGCTGATACTTTTGAATAGTCACGCAAACTCAGCCAGCAAAGGGGACATGGTGGAAGAAGCGAGAGGGGAGGGGGAGGGAAAGGAAATGAAAGGGTGCAGGAGAATGTAAGTCAGGGTTGGGAGAAAGAGTTAGATGGGGCACAGAACATTAGGAGCGCAATGAGATATAGAGAGTGAGGGGGAAAGAGAGATTTATAGAGGTACAGAAAGAGGGAGAGGACAGCAAGAGTGATGTGCAGAGAGAGGGTTTTTTTAAGAAGATGGGAGGGATGGAGGAAGAGAGGGAGGAGAGGGCATATATGGAGAGAGAAAGAGAGAGAGAGCTCAGAATAGATACACTCTCAACGGCATGAAATATTGAACGAAGGAGACAGAATACAAGTAGGGGCGAGGAAAATGGAGGGACTGATAAAGACAAATACAATCGCTTTGGGTGTGTGTGTGTGTGCGTGTGTGTGGGTGTGGGTGTGTGTGCATGTGTATTGTTTTGAAGATAGAGGAAGATGAGAGAGAAGACGAGTAGGTGACAGGAATATGAAGAATAGTTGCTGGTGGCTAGCAACTATTCTGACCAACACACGCACACACACACACACACACACACACACACACACACTGACATTGCTTTTGAGTTTAGATTACTCCCATGTGTGGAGGAGATGGAGCGGAATTTTGTGGTGTTATAGAATATCACACTGCAGAATTCGTTTCATCACTACTTGCACCATCCCAACGCACACTCTCACACATGCCTGCACACACATACACACACACACCCCACCCCCACACCCCTTCTTTGATCTCACTTCTCACTGATCTTCTCCCCTTCCATGTCAAATATTTAGGCTGCGTTTGGCAGGTTTGACAAAAATTACCATGGAGAAATGATTTTATTTATTTAACTTTCACATCAGAAGTTGGTGTCAGTAGCCTGAGGAGGATGATCCAAAGTTTCAACAAGTGGAGACCAACACTCATCCAAAAAGCTGGAATCAGCTGAGCTTCTCATTTGGAACATTATATTTAAAGCTGGGAATTTCTGTGAATGGGAGGCCATGAACAATTTATTTAGGAAATTGGAAAAGTGAGAAGAAGTTTAAATAGTTTAAGAAGACACTACTCGCACATTCACACACTCAGAATGATGAGTCAACACTCTCTCTGCCTCCATCATGTGCTATTAAAGTGTCGGAAGATGTTTTATGTCTCTTTTTGGACAAATAAATGTATATTTTAATTAATTCTGCCTGTGCAGCCCTGC
Source organism: Channa striata (assembly GCA_033026295.1). Lineage (NCBI taxonomy): Eukaryota > Metazoa > Chordata > Actinopteri > Anabantiformes > Channidae > Channa > Channa striata. Next base: position 16,842,340 of record CM065175.1, on the reverse strand, counting down.
AGGGAATGTTAATCTTCGGCTAAGCCTGAGAGGCCTATCATTTTAACAATAGCACTGATAGAAATATCTGACTAGCATCACACACAGAGAATGACGCACAATGGCAAAATCTGTCTTTCCTCCCTCTCTCTCACTATCACAGACGCACAAAAAGACACATATTCACTTACTCTGCATTTCTAACTAAAGATCTCAACATAAATCAAATCGAGCGCATCTGTGAAGGAGGAGAGGGTTTTATAGCAGCTGAAGAAGAAAGAAAATTAGGAAGAACAAGAGCTGCAGTAATAACTGGGGAGGCACTGGGCTGTAAAGTCATCGAAACACTTCGCTTAACTTCGGAATTAGAAAAAGTAGTTTACACATTGTCTTCAGATAGTACAAATCTTTATTTTTGGAGCATAAATACAAGCTAATGCATAGATGACAGATAAACACCTAAATGAATGGGGTGTGGATATAGTTGATTTGATTATTCAGGTGATTAAATCATTTTACAGTTCAGAGTTCCTTCTTTTAATTTTACACAACAATGCTATTAATAATATTTGCTTCACCGAATGAAATAGTGATAGATCGCACTGTATGCTACTCGTATGACAGGAAACAACTGTGTTCTTTGGTAAAATATGTCTCTGGAATTCTACTATAGGAATCAAGCAGAGTTATTTCAAAAGATGTTCTCTTGCTTGATGTTGGTCAAGGTGGTACACTAACACAAGCACATAATAAAAAGTATGCAGATTTTAAAATGAACTTTTAAAAAAATGAACTATATAATGGAATAAACATTTTTTCCCTGAACTAAGAAAACACAAACCAAAGTGAATATGGTAAAAAAAACTGTCCATTAAGAGTTGAAAATGTGAACAAAATATAAGTGCAAAAGACAAACTTAGTCTTAGTCTACATTAATAACCTTGATATGATCATCCTGGTGTCGTGGCTGCAAGTAAACCTACACTAGCTGTGAGAGAAGGTTGTATTACAGTCAAGATATTAAGCTGAACGGGCATGAGATGCTGGTGCCGGCATCTCTAAATCAGTTCAACTAGGTCAAGACGTGGTAACCGCTCTGTCACAGAGTGTCTCCACGGATTTATTCAGTCTTTATTTTACTCTGTAAACTGTCTGAGCATTTACAGACCGACTGACAAGAAATCAAAAAGTTAAAAGGCCACTTAAGTACATGTTTAGTTATATGTGCTTATGTCTTTTGTGTGTGTGTCACTCTTTTGAAGCACAGGTGTGTGTGTGTGTTCTTGTAGATATTACTTAGTGAGGACCAAATTTCATTTTTTTAACAATAAAGTGAGGACATTTTTGAAATTTTTTTTGAGGATAAAAACTGGGTTTTAGGGTCAGGGCTTGAATAAGGTTTTGGTTAGGGTTAGGGAAAGGGCTGGGGATTGCATTAAGTCAATAAGTGTCCTCACAAACATAGAGGTAAAAACATGTGTGTGTGCGTGTGAATGGCTTCATGCTTGTGTGCAAGAGTAGTTTGACTTTGGGGCTATTTAGACAAATGTTCCTGACGCATCATACATCACAGCTCTCAGTACTGTATCATCCCCCATGAGTGCACTTCTGCAGACAGCACAAAACTACTGAAGACAGCAGGTACACACGCACACACACACACACTCTCACACACAAGACGGATCCCCTCCTCTAAACAAGCACTCATGCACACACATGGAAAAGGTACAGGTGCAGGTTGAAAAGGCCAGCTGCCACTAGTTCTTTGTAACATCTACATTTCATCAGCCACAGCAGCAGCAGCAGCAGCAGCAGCAGCAGCAGCAGCAGCAGCAGCACAGAAGACGCCAAGCCCAGTGGGCATTAAGATTAGGAAAGTGGGAAGAGGTTTAACTTACACTGTCATCTAAGGTCAGATTTGCATTTTCCTTTTATTGTTAAAGGTTAGATATTCCAGTGGCTAAGCTGATCTGAGATCAATGCCTAAAGGCACCTTGCACCTTCAAGAAGGGATTCTCAGAGCTTCTGGTGACATCAGATCAGGGCAGGAAGCTAAAAGGATGCTGAGGAGATTTTTGCCCATTTGGACTATTGTGATTGGTAGGCAGCTGGTGTTCTCTATGCCTGTATCTCTGTTGCTCACCAGCTCTTTTCTTTCTCTTTTTCCATTTCTTCCTCTCTTGCCTGTAGCTGCCCTGTTTGTCATTCTATCTCAGTCCCCTTTTTTCTGTCTTTACTGCTATCTCTGTCACCCCATTGCTCCTGGCTTCCTGCGTCTTCGTTCTGTCTCTTGCCTGTTACCCCCCACACTTCCTCTGCTCGTGTGAGGGAGCATTGTCAGGTGAAAACCCTGTAAATTAACCTTTGACCCTCGGCAGGAGGCAGGACCAATTGGCTTGTAATCGCTATGAATGTTGCATGCGTGTGGGTATAGAGTGAGCACATTTGTGTCTTTTCTCTAGTTGGCTCCTGCGATGGTTATCTGGCACAGCACAGGCAGCCATCAAATTTAAAGGGTGAAATGCATTCTGGGTTGTGATGGTGCATTATGGGTGTAAGCAAGTCCACGGTGTTCATACCTAAGATTATAAAAAAAAAAAAAACATTTCTGCTTCACTCAGCAAACGGGAGCTTACTGCTGTGTCCGGAGCATCCATATACACAAACACAGACTCACACAAATGCACACACACATATCCAGCCAACGACATAAATACAAACGAAATGTATTTTTTCTATTTTTACAAACTTTGAATGGCGCCTGATTTGTGCAAAAGTAAGGGCTTAGGGCCCCCTTCCGCAGGTTGTCTGATTGGGTCTGTGTGCATGGGTGCCCATGTGCACAGAATATTTACGACTGCGTATACACGTATGTGTGAGAGATGGCGTGCTCTGACTCCCACCAGTCTTTTGTCACACTGACTGACTGCTGAAAGGCTGAAAGCAGGAAAGCCATTTCAGACTGTGAGGCTAAATGATGACAGGTACTCCGATCCATCCGCTGCTTACTACAATAACACAATACAGACCAGTCATCAACAGCCCTGTCATCTCCATCTGTAAATGCACTTCACACAGCCCTCTCCATCTCTCCTCCTCCTCCGGCTGCCAGTCAAACACTTGTGTAACTGTCCCCTAAACCCAATTGGCCCTCACGTAGTTGAAGCAGAGCCAGATTCAGCGAAATCATTTGTGTGGCTCCTTTTCCTTTGTTTCCTTGTTTTGTTTGCCGGGTGTCATCCTCAATTTGTTTTAGAGTTAGAATTTATTGGCTTGTTATTTTGGTAAGGGCCAGGGTGGGTGTCACTTGGCTTTAATGTATGATTCACTCGGAGGAGCCATGTATTTCTGGTGGTGCCACTGCTATGTCTTGAGCCTATTGATGAAATTAATGACTGGAGTGACTAAATGGGGCGTCAAAATACACGGCTCTGGAGACTCACAGGGGTGGGCAGGCTTTTTACGCTGGCCAAGCACTAACAGTCAGCTGCAAGAGAGACAGAACCAAAAAAAAAAAAAAAAGGAGACTAGGGAGTTTTTTTCAAGGTGAGCAAGAGAGAAAACAGAAGGGACATCAAACAGAAGTAAGCATACAGTAAGAGGAAAGGATGGAGAGAAAGGAGGAGTAAAGGCGGGTGGCAGAGATAGTGAGTAAGTAAAAGCAGGTCTGGTCCAGGTGGGGTTCAGACAGTCAGTATGTTATTTTAGGAGGGCAGAGGATGGGAGCGCGAGAGAAAGGGATGGATGGAGGGAGGGGAAGATGAATGTAGTTAATTAAGATGAGCAGGCGGAGGAGACAGTGTGGAATTACACAAACACTAATTAGAGTCTTCGTTAGGGGGCACGAAACGAGAGCAGCACATCCATCATCTCAACCCTCCATCTCTCTTTTCTCCCTCCTTCTTTACCTCTGTTCTCCACTGCTCCCGCTTCTGCATGGCAACCGTGCTCCTCCTCTGCCACTTTTCATCCAGCCCTTTCCCCACTCCATCTTCCCTTCCCTTCTCAATTCCCACAATCAGTCCCATCAGCAGTTAACTAAATAGGTGCAATTTAACATCTGAAATCAGAATCGAAGCAACCTGTGCTCTTCCCCTTTCGTCTTTTCGATTTGTGGGCTTTGTTTTTCCATCATTCTGTTTCTTTCTTTATTTTTTTTAAACCCTGCTTTCATTTCCAGTCTCTCTCTCTCCCTTTCCCTGTTTCATGCTGACAAACACACACACATTAAGTGTACCATGTCAGCACTATTTTTATTGTCTTTCCAAGACAGTCAATGCCTCCTCTGGTCTTGCTGCCCCTGCTCCACCCCTCCTACATATAGTATACACAGCACTGTAAACCACTTACCTCTCCTTATCGTGTTTCTTTCCTCTTCATTCTTTTTTCCCTGCCCACAGTCTGTGAGCACTACTCTTGTCCTCTTTATCGTTTTACTTTCTTCCTCTCGCTCATCCCTCATCCTCTGCCTCTCACTGTCCTCATCTGCATTTCCTTTACCCTCAAGAGCCAGCAGGAATGGAGGGATAAGTTTGGATAGAGCTGAGGGTGGTCCATGCCAGTTCTTGTTTCTGGGATTCATATACATACACACAGCATGAAGCAAAATAATAGCACATGCACTGTGTAATCATAATGTAACTGACTGGAATAGTGTAATTGAATAAGTCAAATATTTGCTGATTTTACAAGCCCATATCTACATTTACTTATATAATATACACAGTGTTTATGATCCACCTTCTATGGAGCTGAGGGTGCCAGTGCTCACTTGATTTCAGTAGGTTGCATAAATAATCAACTTGTACATATTAACCTTTCCTGACAAATCTTATTTTGGCAAATGAGTTTCCTTTCTTAAAGGACCCTGTGTGAGTATTTACTTGTCCCCTGACCTCTGACCCTGGCCCGGACTTTATGTAAGAATCTAACTGCCGGCTCACAGGCAGCTCCAAACTCTGCACAAAGGTTGCAGCTCGCTCCCAGTGAGAGCCTCCTAACAAGCTGCTGTCCACCTGTGTGTTGTGTTCAGGTGACCCCAGGACGCCTACAGCATGATAATACAACAAGGATACACTTTACTATACAAAACACAGAAATTTGTGAAAGCAGCATGCAAGGATTTGAATTTGGAATTAAAAAAATTAAACACACACACACACAAAATGTAGAGTAATTGCTTTTACATTTAAGTAGAGAAGATGAATTTCACAAATAGTAATTTGAGGTACTTTGGGGAAATGTGTCCTCTGGGGATGGGTCAGTTTGTCAGTCAGCCTCTTCAGGTGAATTGCCATTGCGTCTGCCAGCTTTACACCGACATGTGGAATTGCTGTGACATTTGCTACAAACGTTTAAGGTTTTACAAGCCCAGCTGGCAGCAGGCAGATTCCACACACAGTATACATGCCGACATTTATGGTTCCCAAACAATATCTTAATGACTTTAGTCAGCCTGTTCCACTGCCGCCATGGGGTTGACATTTCAGGTTCGTAATAAAATTTCTTAATAACTACTGGATGGATTGCTATGGAATTTGGCTTTTTGTAGTTTTTATTTTTCATCCAACCTTTGAGTATATGACCAAATGGTTGAAAAATAAGATTTCCAGCTTCAGTTGTGGTCTGTCCATCCAACAACCACTCACAATTTGGAGCCCCACAGCACAGTGAGGACATGCAAACTACACACAGAATGGGCACAGCCAGTAACAGGATTCAGACCCAGGACCTTCCACCCCATGCTACCTGCTGAATTTTAAGTTTATTGTTGTTCCCATGTTAACAGGCTAAACCAAGATGCTAAATGGGCTGAACAAACCTGCTAAACATCTGCATGTGAGCATTTCTGTTGTGAGCATTTGGCAAGTTCAGCCTTAAAGAGCTGGTAGCACGGTTCTGACATTTTGTCTTGTTCATAGGCAATAAAGATTTGCTTTAAATATATTTGCAAGAGTATTAAATAAATAGTATATGTGAGTGAGAAACAAAAAAATTGAATAATAATAAACCCCTGTTTTACCAAGAAACAAAGCTTGAATCATTGTTCGGTATGCACTCCAAGAGTAGTTTTTTATAATTCATGTGCCCTCTTCTAGGCCTTGATTGTTACAATTCCTTCAGCTATACACAGTCACGTGATATTCTGTTGCACCATCAAATCGCCCAGTAAAACCAGTACCATTGTGCTATGTTCACAATTCCTCATGGACAGCACAGCATCAGCATACTGATTTACTGTGAAACCACCAAACCACCAAAGAGTGTCCCATCACCGCACCTCATGTAATCCCTGCAGGTGAGAAAGCGGGAGATGGACGCCTGGGTGTGTGATTGAGCAACTCAGAGGATGAATTATTGATATGTAGGTTACCTATCCCAATGAACACACAAAATACACACAGAGATGCACAAACACCAACTTTCTTACAGCCCATCCAGTCACCAGTCTCACCACTTCATTAATTAACCAGTTCATTCAATTTTCATCAAATTATTGAGCGAGCCACGTTTTGCATCAATACGGGGTGATTTCCTGTCCCACTGAGTGTAAATGTAAAATGAAATGATATCTAGTCAAATTAAGATTCAGGCAAACTTCTGAACCCACATTTTAAAATTAACTCACCGAACAGCAAACAATGGCCTGACCATGTCTCAAGCTAATGTTCTCTCAAAATGATCGCTGTTTGCATTTTCATTATTCATCATCTGGTTTTTATGCACTTACTGTTGTTTTCAATGCTCACATACAGCAGCAGGATGATGCCATTGTCTTTCAAGTTTTTGCAAGGGTCAAAAACTGCCTCAGATCAAAAACATATGCACAAAAGGCAAGAAAACATGATTCAGAATAACAAAATCTAAACGAAGGGGTATATGTAGATTTCTGCCAATTCTTCCCAAGACCAAATTATTATAACACACATAAGGTTCTATGAGTGTTAAACTGGTATAAACTGATACCTTGGATTATTTCATTTGACTCAAGTCTTTTAAAATAATGAAATAACAAAAAAAAACATGGATCAATAACAATTGGTAATAGGAAAGTACTTAATGTCGAAGCTGTGACTTCTGACAGTCCTCAGACAAGATCCTCGACTGAATTTTGCAGTAATCTTTCTGGATTTGTGAAACACTGCTGTGAGCAGCTGGTTTCCTTTTCCCCATTTTTTCAGTCCCTTAAATTAGCTCTCAGCAGGGGGATTCCTAAATTCTATTTTCATACATTAAAAAGTCAGACCTTCAACAAAAAAGGACTTCAACACTTAAAATACAAAACACAACCCTTAGAGGAAGCTTGTTTAAAAAATTACATAATCACTCTCAGACTTGGCAAATAATAATTGCTTTCTATTTTAAATGCATGTAGTGAAATACAGCCCATCTCATGGTCCAGAGGGAGAAGAGGTGGGGGAGAGAACAAGAGTGTTACTCTTTATTGCTCCATCTCTCTTTCATGCTCTCTTAAAATCTCTATTACCCTGAAAGTCTCTTGAATCTCTTAAACACACACACAGTGTCCATCTGTGTAATAATAGACAGGAATAATGAGTGTGTATGTCTGAGTTTTGACTGATGTCTCTCCCCTCATTAAAAAATGCATGAACTAGAGGAAGGGGGCAAAGGATGACAGAGAAAAAACAAAAGCCACTTAAGATGCCCTAAACCATTTAACCACTTAACCCCAAAGCCACGTCAATATCCCTCTCAGCCTGACTGCCCTGTCCCCGGCTCCTCCATACGTCTGTTTCAAATTTAAAGTCACTTTATTACCAAGGCCACAAGTAAGTACAATTTTATTGATTGTCCAAAAACTAAATATATTCAGTTTGTATTGATATGAAAAATACAAGCGAGTTGCAAATTCAGATTTGAGATGCAGGAACTTGTGAATAAATCCATTATTAAAATTGCTGCAAGTTAATTATTCTGCCTTTGTGCTGATAGATTATTCTTTCTATAGCATAACACAATATTTCGATATGAACTTGTCTTTGAAAATTTCTTGTAAATATACAATTCTGTAAGAACTGAAAAAATGTTTGCTCAGGAAAATAGTGAGATAAAATTCAAATCTGTAGAATACTAATGAAAGATTGAAAGGTAAGAATTCCAAGATGAACAAATAAAAAGTAGATTTATTCAATATATTCAACAAGATGAGATATTTGTATTCAGCAGTTGAGTGTTATGGTATTGGGAAGAACCACCGAAAGAAAGATCAAATGGAAAAAAGAAGTGGCAGATTTTCCTGGAAAACAGCTGGTTTTCCTCTGGGTTGTGCCACAATTTGACAGATTTTGCTCATTGTATGACAAGGTCAGTTTTCCCCAAAGTAAATATTAGATTTTATTTTGGGGTTGAGTGTGTGTCAGACTCTTGGTATTTGAGTTTTATTTGTATTTTTTTTAAAAAGTTGATGCTCATCTTTTTATGCAGGTCACAGCACAGAAGTGTTAAAAGTGATACAGGTAAGTCCCGAGTCAGGTCCCCAAACCAAACTACGTACTGAGCAGGTTCAGGTTCTCACGTTCACAGCAGGGACTTAATTGATGGACGTATAAAACTGCACATCTCTAACACTTTCTGTTGGTGGAAAATGGTAAATTGTGTTAAATTTCTGACAAAACTGTAAACACAAAGCCTGACTTACCCATTAGTGTGAGGGTTGGAGGCCTCGTTTCAGCACAGACTATATTAACATTTCTGACTTTTTCATAGTAGTGTATGTTCAGGGTTTGCTACAGTTTTTTTTGTCTTTTCATATACTTGTCCAGATTGTGTAAAGGTTCAGATGAGGTTGTGTATTGTACTGTTATAGGAACTTAATCTCCGCCCTTCAGTATTTGGATCTGTTCATAACCCTTAACACACACCAAGGCCTGAATCCCTATGTCTGGCTTTATTAACAGCCATCCAGGAACTCCTCCACCTCCATCCTTCTCTTTTTTTAAGAGTCACAAAGCGGTAGAAAATATTTATGGTTACGTTGAAAATCAGTTGCTCGGTGACTGATTTGCAGTGATGGTGAATTAACCCTGATTGGCCAGCCTGTCTGTCTGTAATCAAAGTGGATGAGCCGAAAGCAGGAATCAGACCGGCCGAATGAGACTCTCATTATTTTTCTCTGGACTTTCTTCTCCTCTCATCACCTACATCAATTTATAATAGAGCTCTCTCATTGCGTCTCCTCTCCCTCTTTCCCAAACCTTCTGCTCATCAAATCCCCCTCCTCGACTTGTACATTGCCTATTTTTCATTTCCATGTTCACTCCCTCTCTCTCCCCTTTTCTGTCTCTTTCCTTTCTCTCTCCTTCTCTCTCCCCTGGATATTTAGTTTGATTTATTGCCTCTTGTTGGAAAGGTTGGCGTTTTAATAACTCAGCTCCTCCTCACCCGAACGAAGAGAGAAAGAATGTGCAGGAAGAACTTTAGTAAGCACAAAATAAACGTACGGACAGACAGCAAGGTTTTTCTAGTGCTTTTCTTTTATCTCCCCAGCACTCTCTCTACTACTCTTTCATGTCTTCCGGTCCCTCTCGCCGTTCACTCAGGCTGAGGATATAAAAGCTAAACGTGCAGCCGAAATGGATGTCAATTTGAGCTCTCCTCTGATCTGCGGACTGAAAAATACACATACACACACCCAACAGCTGTAATGGACAGAGGATGTGAAAACTGACAAGTACATAAAAATGAACTATCTGTTTTGAGGTAGAGGAAAGCGCAGACTCAAAAAAATGACTTTAACCAGAAGACCAATGATGAAAGAGTGACAGCACTCTGGTTATGAGATACACAACACAAAAAAAGCAGAGTTTTAGCTGTGAAAACAACAGAGAAAGCACAAGGCTGGAATCGTATGTTTAGCAGATAATGGGACAGTGGAGAGTTAAAGAGGGGATGAGTGAGACAAAGACAGACTGGGACATTTCTAGCACCAAACAGAGCCTTTATTTAGATGGCGATTATTCACACTGGTCATTAGAGAACCATATCACTTTCCCTCATTTACTGAAAGACAGCGAGGGAGAGGGGGGGTGAGGGGGCATGAGAGGGCAATCATTAGAAAGATATCGCTTTCACCCGCTTCTGATGAGGGGAAGAACGGCACAGCTGACAGATACAGTCTGAGAATCCACATCCTCAAGTGATAAGACAATAACTAGCAATTAATAATTCAAATCACAAGGCGGCAGCAAGCGTATCGACACGGGAATTACAAAACCTGTTAACAGAACCTTCATGTGTATTTTGTTTTCTTTGTCTGTATCAGACTTAGTCTATCTGATCATGGTAATTATCTTGGCAATAAGCTGTGCGTAACGTTGGTTGTTATATAGCACATCTCATCCAGGAATAAATTAAGTTAAAGTATATGTAGAATTACCTACTTGGCGTGAAGTGGGACAATTAGGTAACATGCATTCAGTTTTCATTTAATTAAACCTGCATGTGCTCGCACGCACACACACACACACACACAGATTTACCCCAACCAGAAGCACTACTTGCCCTTTACCTTAACCCTAAATCAATTATTCATCCTAAAATTTGACAATTTGCATTATGAGAACCTGATTTTAGAAGCCACGTCCCCACAGTGTGACTGCGTAAAAGATTTGTGTATGTACAACACAGAAAATACAAACTCATACACTCTAATGCATATATGTACACACCTTCTCCAGCTGTGAGGCCACTCCCTGTATTATTCTTTACCATAACTTTACCCATCACAGCTAAATGCCTGACACCAACTTTTACCGCAGCCCCAAAGTCAAGTCTTGACTCTGACGAGCACTTTGAGGTCGTAAAGACTGGAAGGACTGTCCCCACAAAAATGGTACTGAAATGAAATTTCTCCACACAATAGAAAGACACACACGCACATTCAGTGCTAGTGTCTGATTCTGCAGTAATAACTCACAGGAAAAATCGTTGATGGGGAAAATGTCATTGACAGCAAAAAAAAAAAAAAAAAAATCTGCATTTTTATCTTCAGCCCATAATTTTAAGTGGTCCGGCCTGTTTGAACGTTTCCTAAGGGAACAATTAACTTGCTTTTAGTTCCTACCACATAAGCATGTCTGCCAAATCCCCATCAGTTCGCTGCCCACAAAAACACACACACTGACAGTCTGAGATTACACACAAACACACAAACGTAGAAACACTTGTGTGCGTGTGCTTAATGAAGAAAGCTACAAGCTTTGCAACAGCACCATTGGTGAATACAAAGGTTTAAAAGACGAAACACTAGAAATAGTCTTGTTCGTCTGGTTTTTGTATCTGCCAGCTGGGCAGATACAAGCATGTCTCCACTTAAATGTACATATCAAGGAATGTCCGTCAGTCTTTCTCTGCATTTACCCAAACATACGACAGTTCTGTACTTGCACATTCTGGCCTCTCTTGACAAACTGTGAAAATGTGAATAAGACATTCACATTTTATTCTCCTATCTTATTCAGAACCACACGACTGAGCGGTTGAAGGACTTGTATGATTCTCAAAGGCACTTTGATGGCATTCAAACTTGAATACATTGTAAAGTTACAGATGCTTGAACCACTAGTTTGCCCAGATGCCTCCTCTTTGGAGGATCTGGTTTCAAATGGAAATCAGTTTTTGGCAAGAACAGAACCACTTTTCTTTAAACACCAGAGCATGAAACAGGGAAGCTGCAAGTCACAAAAGTGGAGTGTCTTGGCAGTAAATAGATCAAGACATTAACCTTCACTGCATTTTTGGCAGAAAATCATACTGCACACACTCGTTCATCTCAAAGTTAATTTTACTACAGAGGGTGTGCTCAGTCCATCTGGGACGGAGAGGAGGAGCAGAGGGGGATACAGTACAGTAGGGGACAGAGAGGCAGAGGAGAGGATAAATCGTGGAGGTGTTTGGGGGAGTGGACAACTGCAGGCACACAGACGATGAAGAGAAAGTGGACAGAGAGTAGAGAGACAAAGGGAATGCAGCGAGTGGCCCGGAGAGGGAACAGAAGGACAGATGAATATGCAGAGTGGGCCACATGTCCTCATCTTGCTTCCATCTCACTCTACTAATCATTCACAAATAATGCCAGAGGAAAGGCAGAAGGACAAGAGAGACAAGCGTAGGGATGAAATGAAACCTATCAGAAAGTGTTTACTGTATTCAACTACTGCAGCAGCAGTACAAAATCTAAATACAAGAACTGTATATTATTTTATTATGCACACATTGTGATAGTCATATAAATGTCAAAAATCATTTTATAACAGGAAAAACACAAGTTATAAATACTACAATAACGTGCTTCAGTTGCTGTTGTATCATTCATGCTGGTTCACTTTCACACTGTCTTTTCTTACGGTGAAACTAAACAGAGCCATGCTTAACGTTATGAGTAACACTCACACTTTTCCTACTATGAAAATACCTGGAATAAACCCATATATCTCTTAAAAATGACACTTAAACTCTTTCTGTATATAATGTCAGCATGACTATTCATTCTTTGCACTGCCATGCTACATGGGAAAACAGTGGAAAATTTCTATTTTATGACAATTATACAACTGCTATTTTTATCAGTGTGGTGTTAAGGCATTTTCTGTTTGCACTGACACCTTTTATTTACATGCCAATCACACATTACATTAATCTAACCGGATGGTTACAGTTTCTCCTTTCTGCCAATCTGGCATCATATTTTCAAAAGATAGCACACAGATCAAAACAGAAGATGAATGTAAAATTTTGTTTGCAAAAACATAACAATTTATTATAGACGTGCAACAAAAATATATTTCTCTGTAAAAATGCAACTTGTGGTCAAATTAATTATTTAAAATTAGTCATTACACAATTGATGACAAAATGCAAAATACATAACACAGCTAAATCCTAACCTGACTGTACTGGAGCCCTGCTGCACTCGCCTCGTTTTTGAGATGACCTGTTGAGACACTGTAAAAAAGAAGTAACTTCATCCATTCTTGTGTGCAGCATTTCTGTGCCTGTGACCTGTCGATCCGTTTTTCCATGCTGAACTCTGGCCTCCACAGACTGGTGTACAGAGTATCATCCTTTTGCACAAAGCTTAAGTACCTCTCTGATGTTGGAAACAAAAAAAAAGAAAGAAATCTTAAATCAGGGTTTATTTAGTGGCTTTCCAGATGCTCAAATGTCTCATGGTGGTTAGAGTTTGACAAAGGGTCAGTTGTGATCACTTTACCTGTTTCCCCATAGCCAGAAAAGCTTATTTTGTTAACCTGTCATCCAACTGTACGTTTGCTTGCAGTGTTAAGTGCATAAAACTTCTGCCAACCACGATTTTATAGGTAAACTAATGTGTGAAAAAAAGTTGATTCTGTGTCTTGTCTGTCATTAAATGCAAGAAATAAAAACTTTGAGTTACAAATGAAAAGTTGAGTTTATAAGAAACAGAATCCACCCTTGTTCCATTAACACTACAGAATTTTCTAAAAACTCAGCAAATGTCAGGTAATCAGTGTGCACCCAACATTAGAGACATCTCTAATGCACGGCTTGTACTTGCATCAAAAGTTACATCGTTCTAAGTGTCTGCTCATAAGATAAGAAGAGATATTGTTCAACCATTCAATCAGATAGAGAAAGAGAGGCGATATTGAACTTAAAAGGTCAGCAGCTTTGAAACAGGATTGAAGAAATAAAAAAAAAAGAGAAAGCCAATAGAAAATGAAAGAAAAGCCGTGTGGACAGTATCTGTGAAGATGAGCAAAAACAAGAGGTGCAGACGGATTGCTTGCAATGCAGAGTGTTGTATTCAGTGGGGGCCACTTACACAGTCAATAGTAATGGATAGCATATGCCATATGAGTACAATGAAAGACCTTGCCTTCTTTATCTGCTTACATGTACTACATGGCAACAACAATAACCCCAGCAAGTGCATTGAAAATCTATCCAACATATTTAATTCTCATCTTTTCTCTACAAATAGCAACTATTAGTCACCAAAGAAGTTAAAAACGGTTCCCCGACAACAAAAGAGGGAAATGAGGACACACAGATGAACATATTGACACAAGATGGTAAGAAAAGAGTAAACAGAGAAAGAGCGGTGAAGCTCAGGATAAAAGAGAGGACGCAAGGTGGAAAGGGCTTAAAGAGAAATAAGAAAGTGTGTGGGGGGGAAAGCATTCGATAAACACATCTCTATAGTAACCAAGGTGTAATTTGCTTGGTGAGAAAACGAGAATGGTGGAGACTGAGGGAGAGTGATGGAGAGAAGGGGAATAAAAAAGCATTTACCGTCACTGCTTGAGTCCAGAGCTGTAATTATGGAACTGAGACGCAGCACGAGAGGAGGAGGAAAAGAGCAGAGGTACACACAAGAAAAGAGTCGCACACAATGTACTTCGACAAAAGGAAAAGATGAGAATGAGAAACACACTAGTAAAATGATGACCCCATCAAATTGGCACTGATGCAAATAAGTGTAGTAGGCGTGTGGAAGAAATAAAAGCAGCCTCAGATGTTACAAAATGACAAAGATAAAGAAAAAGAAATTTGTTAAAAGAAATTCTTTTGTTAGTGTGTAGTGGGGGGTTGTTAATTTGTTCATGGAGCTATGACAGAAAAAGTCCATATTAAGAATGTCTGATTATTCTGCCAACAAACACATTAACATTGACTAGGTGGAGACAAGTCCTAATGTTGCAGCAACTGCAGGGAGAAAGGTTGACGTGTAAAGAGATAAAGAGAATGAAGAGTATGATGAAAGTGAGGAGAAGAAAAAGTAACAGGCAAAAACAGGATAGTTTGGGAAGTAGTTGGACTCGGGTGAGTGGTGATAGACAGGCCAGGATGTGCATGGAAGAGGCAAGCATACGGCTGAGCAAAATGTTAAGAGACCAAAAATAGTGGGATTACACAATGGACAGAGAATGGGGACAGTCCCTCTGTGTGTGTGCATGTGCGTGTGTGTTTTAAGGAAAAGCGAGTGTGTCTCGATAGCCAATTACAGCTTTGGCGAGTGAGTTGGTGTCTATGTGGCGTGAGTGGAGATCACAGGATTAAGAGACAACTGACACAACTGTACAAAAGCAATGGAGAGAGGAGGAGAAGAGGAACTGCAGGAACATGACAAAAGCAAGTGATTTAAAACACTGAATGACAACAATAAATGATAAGTTCATTCAAAATGTTGAACTGATGCCATGGGTCAATAAAATTGTAGTAGTGTTTGTCATAGATAGATCCTTAATTTTGAAATTCATCAAATTGGTCAACGATCTGTGCATGCAGGTGAACATGGCTGCCAGCTCCTTTTAATAATCATGACACATTGTTTAACTCAAAACATAAAAACACAATCAAATGATAACAATGCAAAAACAATACACACACGGAAAAATGGTACAAATAATTCTCGCTTTCTACATGTTACAGAAAACTGGAGGAAATAAATTTGTTTAGACTTTTGTTTAAAATCCTCATGAACCATCTTTAGCTTGATTAGGGTGAATTTTAAAGTCGCTGTAAACCTGTTATTTCAATCAGCTTCTTACTACAGTACGAGCTGTGAGATTTATACCCACATAGTCCCTGTTAAATTGTTTTCAAATATAAATAACACTTTGCAAACTTAAACTTTGATTGTTGCATATTTAAATTTAAAGCTTCACCAGATTTAATGAAAATAAAAATGTGTTCCTCCGTTTACTTGGATATGACAAACTGTGATATAACAGAATATTTACTCAGAAACTGTGCCAGAAGGCAGGAAAAAAACATATTTGACCAATAATGAGAAGATCAATGAGAGCAAAGATTAGGATGGATGATGGAAAGAGATTGAGAGAAAAAAAATTTGGAAAGAGTACTGATAGTGATAAATAGCAGAGACACTGGAGTTGAAACATTAAACAGAAAAGAAAAGAGTTTTAAGAGAAAGGGAGAGAGGGGATAAAGTTGGTGATGAGATTTCCTCTTCTGTCGGTTTAGTTAAAGCAACCATTAGTATGTGCAAAATTCATCAGCTCCGCAATCAACATGGCTCTTAATTTAGAGCATCATAACCGTGGATTTCAATTGACGCTCCCATGAGGTAAATGAGACCACTTTTCTCTCCAATCTAATCTGAGTCAGGGGGAAACTGGTCAATTTATAGTGCGCAACAGCTGCAGGGCGGCTGAATTCTTCCTCTCCGAAGACAATTCCAAATAGAAAGTTAGCAAGGGTTTTTAGGAGAAAGAAGGGGGTAATAAAATGAATTTTCACAAAGCATTATTAACCCCTGGCACTTTATGAAAATTTGTTAGGCACTGCCTGGTCCTATAGATCAATCAAAACGAGAGCGGGGGAGAGAGAGAGACCCCTGCAGAGTGAGTTACTCCGCTGAGGCCTGCTCCACGTTTGCTGAGGGAGCGGTAGCTCACCAGGGACAAATTAGCCACACAGGAGCGCTGAGGCATCATGGGAAATTAATGATCTGGACCTCCAGGAAGTGAGCTAATGAGTCCTGGTGCCACATGCGCATGTACACCATGAACCACACACAAATGCATATACACAAGATAGAAGATAGAGGAAGCAAGAGAATGAGGGGGTCCTGCAGAAAGGGAAATGGCCAAATGTGCCGTTGCAGCAGTTACGAACGCCGAGCTCTCCGTGTAACTTTGTCTGGATGAGTGATCGTGCTGGAACTATAGTAGGGAGAGTAATCTCACACACACAGAGAGAGATCAGATAATTAGAGAGGACCACCAGTGGCTTTCACCCATGGAGGCGTCGTGATTACTGTCACTACACCCTCCCCTGAGGCAGCTGACAACAGCCAAAGAATTAATACCACACACACACACACACACACACAGCTGAACTAAATATGGATTTTATAGGAAGCAGCTCCCCACTCTTTGATTATCTGCTGTCTGGTACCTGAACGCACCATCTCACCTTCTCAGTGAGATTTCAGGAGGAAGTGAAGTCAGGTCTGGATTTTTGGACGGTGGGAATCAGCATCAGAGGATCAACAGGGGAGCTGCACCCTGCGCATCATCTGCTGATGACGAGAAATTTCTCAGGTTCTGAAGTTTTTTATTATTTTATTTCGGGGGGAAAATGTGTCAAACTCTCCTTGTTCCTCCTGAAAACATCCAGTGACACACTGGCTCCTCACGCCAGTCGGCGCACCTCACAAGGCTTTCACTTCCCGCTGGAGTGACACTCGCCACCACACCCTTGTCCGCTGATTGGTCCAAAGTTTCCCGGCACCGCCCTCGGCCTGGCGGCCCCGCCCTCAGCGCTCAGCAGCCTGTTGCTGCAAAAAAAAAACTAACTGGCAGCTTCAAATTGTGTCCTGACCAATTAGCGTGTGAGGAAGCGTGACCTTCTGTGAGATGATCGAGGATCTTCACAGCGACCTCTCTGCTCGGAACCATGCGGACCAGTGACGAACTCCTCGGAGCCTTGATCTGCGGACGTGCCCACCTTCAGTGACTCTTTAAACCTCATCACTTCACGGGCGGGGATCATGCGGAACTGACGGACACGTTTCAAGTGTCTGTCCCCGAGCTGCTGGTGTGTCTCCTCACCTGACCCGACCCGACCCGACCCGACACGCCAGGCCAGGTCAGGCTGTCCTCGGTGGACAGGATGGGCTACCTGATGTGGACACCGGGGTATCTGCCTGTTTGGAAAGCCACGATTTTCCTGCTCAACATAATCTCGGCTGCCGGGGCAAAAAGACACGTCGTGTTCTGGAACTCAACCAACACAAGGTGAGAAAACGCTTTGCGCTCACATCAAACTTTGTGCGTCTGCGGGACAGAGCCGGTCTGAACCTGCGACTCCCTCCTATTGCACAACGAGCACAGTGATTCCTGGCGGATGAGTCAGACTTTAGCTGGGTCAAAGAATCTCAGCAATGCTGCATGTCACGTCTTTGTGGGCAGATCAGGTCTGAAAAGCCGAACCTGCTCACACGCACCAGCTCCAGTTAGATAAAACTCGCCTGGCTTTCACCTGTCCGCTGCATTTTGGAGTTAGTGATTAGGCTACTTACAGAAGACCAGAAGTAAGGGTTTCTTCTTAAGTGTTTGTTCTCAATAGTGCCCTAGATAGCATTCTGGGGACACAGGTGTATATTAAAGTCTAAAGTGCTGCTGTGCACAAGCAAATATGTAGTTGGGTAATGGGACGGTGTGTGTGTGTGTAATGGCTTGATTGGGGCCATTAGCAAGGCAGAGTGAAGCTCACCTGCTGATCCAGGTGTTCCAGTTTGGCTAATTGAGGGGTTGAGGTGGGAGACCTGCGGGGCCAGTAGGGCTACAGCCCAAAATAACACATCTGCTATTCTCTCCCTGCTTATTTAGAGGATCTCGCTCTCCACATTCCCCAAACAGTCCTTTCAGACGAATGACCCTTTTACTTAATAGCCGTTGGCTACAGAGACCACTTTGTCAGTCACGGGTTTGTGTTGTGTTTTACATTTGTGGATGCACAAAAAAAAATGACCAAAAATATGCCTGGGACTTTTAATTTCCCAAAGGGCTCCTTTGTCAGATCCGTAGGACTCACCTAGTCAACCTAGGTCGTGTCCGGTGTGTCCAGGCAGGTAAAACCCTGTCCGTTAATTGGGGTCCTACAGGAATGTGCTAGGGAGGAGGAGCGTGAGGACTAGGAAGCACCTTTGTGCTCCCCGGAGATTCAGGGATGAATGGTCACAGCCTGTGGCAGGGCCACACAGTCGGCTGCAACACCACACAGTCACAATGCCATCAGCATCATGGCGGAGGAAAACCCGCTGTGGCAGAGAATCACTCTCATCAGCAACATCCCCAATCACAAAGCCATCAGTGGAGCCGTGATGCTGCACCTAGACCAGAATCCCCTGAGTTTACTGCTGAACCCATTTCTCTGCTCCTCTCTCTTCCCCTCTTCTCTCTTCACTCTTCATTTCCTCATTTCCCCCCCTTGTTACATCCCCCTCTCCTTCTCATTTTTTTTGTCTGCACTCCCCGTTCCTCCCTCACCCCTTTTATTTCTCACCACTCCCTCCTGGCCAGTGATGGATATTGGCACTGTGATTAGTTGAGCTTTGCTCATTTTCCCATACCATCTTTTCTATTAGCTGTCAGCCAGCCAGGTTGTCCTGAGGCCTGTAAATGTAGCCTGGCGATGGAAAACGAGCATCGACACAGGAGAGCGGTGCCTTTGTCGCCATGAAGCAGCACTGTGGGGTGCAGGACTAGAACTACAGAGGACACTCCAGATCGCAAAAACAACAAAATTTGTTGTAATAGTGTCAAAGTAACCGAATGTTCTTCTTGCGCCAAATTGTTAAGCTGTTGTAACTGACATTTTTACATAACAAGGGGTCAGTTGACTACATGTGATGTGAAAATGGTGTTTTAGCGTCTTCCGGCTTATTTGGTTTAGTTGAACAGCCAGTGACTGTTTCATATAATTTTCACTGCTCCAGTAACAGGGTTTATACCAAACCTGCCGTAAACTGCCTGAAGAACATCAGCAAACAGTTATCGACGAGTAGAGCATTTACTGGATATTTCCATCAGGAGTTGATGGAGAACAAACAAAGCACATATTGGACTTGTGCTTAGTTCTTGACTTGCAAACACCAAAACTTTATAAGCCAATACGTCTGTTGTGTTTCCAAAAATCCATAACGTAGGTTTAACTATCACATCTTAAATGTACTGTCAGCGTGTTATTGACTTGGCCGTTGTACAACTTTTCATTGATCCAAAATTAGATGTAAATAAAGGTGATGAATAAAAAACATATTGAACTGTTGAAGTTATTAGCCACTCTTACAGCCAAAAGCAAATGAAATGTGCAGACTGCTTTACCCGTGGCTCCATCACTCCCGCCATATCTGACGCAGGATAAACGCCATGGCTGCCGCTATAGGCATTACAGTGAAGTCTGAGTGTGGCTGGCGAGCAAACGGGCTCTTTTTAATACGGATGACAGAAGACATTCTCTGGCTGTCACCTTTCCTTCGACATCTAGATTTATGGTTTTAATGAAGCAGGGGCAGTGAAGTGTGGACTGAAGGGCCTCTCTGCTCTGTTCTTCGCGGGCCGTAACAAAGGCTCAGTGAAACACTTTTAACTTGCACACGTTTAGCACCCTCCGGATTGAAGAATGTAACTCTGAAATGGAAGTGATAGACGGACTGCAGGGTCAGTGTTGAACATCGTGAAATTAGACACCCAGGCGTCTTTCTTGGCGGGGCTGCAGTGGTTCGATTGCCCTCTTTTATGATCGTATGAACGGAGTTTACGATCGCCCTCGATTTTATAACTGTGTGTCTCTCAGAACGATAGTTCTTTATTAGAAAAGAAATTATTTTTTACTTCCTGGAGCAGTTAAAGGTTAGTAAAATATTATAACCAGTGTGCTCTTGGTCTCAGCGTGTGTTTGTGTTTTCCCAGTGCTGACAATATACTTCAGCTCACCTCAGCCTGGTTTATTGGTATATTCAGCTCTCTCTTGTGTGCCACAACGCACTTTAAAACCTGTTG
This sequence comes from Channa striata, assembly GCA_033026295.1. Taxonomy (NCBI): domain Eukaryota; kingdom Metazoa; phylum Chordata; class Actinopteri; order Anabantiformes; family Channidae; genus Channa; species Channa striata. Next base: position 16,821,827 of record CM065175.1, on the reverse strand, counting down.
GACCAAATAAGTTGACCGGCCTGCTTGCTGATACAACAATGTCTGCTTCTTGTGCTACATTCATCCTCATAAATTCCCTCAGGATCTGTCAGGAAGTTTACCCAGAGCACTAATACTTCAAAGATTGAATTGGAGAGATGGCTGGAAAGAGGCTTTTACCATATACTGTATATATGAGCTGCTCCGACATCTGTAACAAGAATAAATGTCACCCATACCTGAGCCTTTAATCACCTACTTCATTTTCTTGTCCTCTGTCTTACCCTTTTTCTTGGCTCACACCTCTACCTTTACTTTCCCCCTTTCATCCGTCATGGCAGGAGGCAAACTTGTTGCAACAGTTCCTCTGGATCATAGCTCAAACTTCAGACACTGGTTTCATTTCCTTGCTTTGCTTATCGCAGTTTCTATCTTTCCTGCCGAGCAGATCTTCAGCAGGATTTAAGGTGGAGCTGAGTGTTTAATTTACATACACGATAGGAACATTCTTTATGCGTAATCGTTTTTTTTCTTACCTGTATCCTCTTGTGTTGGCACTTGAACTCACTCTGCAAGTTTGGACTGTAGAGCTTTAAAAACACCAAACTAGCCCAGAACTGGTCTCTGAGCTCTCTCACTTTCTTTCTTTCTCCTCTTTCTCTCCTCTTCTGGCAAAAGACTAAGGTTGAGCTCTGAGCCAGTGAAGCATGTTTAAACAGCACGTGAGGAGATGGATATTTGTATTGCTTTTCTGTATCTTTATTGAAAGCAGCGCTCATAAGTCTTCCATGTAATCTCTGCGCTGTTTATGCATCATTTCCCTGTGTGTGCACTCATGAATGATCTAGTTTAAATACCAAAGTAAATCACATTCCGCATACGATACCTCTTGCACACGCACACAAACACGCACACGCCCATCCATCATGACATAGCAAATGATTGTACTTCTATGCTGATTTATTTATTTTATTTATTATTTTTTTTACCCGCCAGTCTGTCTATGTCTATTCCGTGTGTGTGTGTGTGTGTGTGTGTGTGTGTGCGTGTGCATGCAAATGAATATATTTTCTCACTCTGTCTGCTATCTCTCCTCTCTGTGTCTGTCTCTGTACTAATCTCTGTCTTCCCCTGGTAAATGATTAACATGGAGAACCTGGCTGAACTATAATCAACAAACCCACGGTGAGGTAATTACCACTTTATTCCCTGTCCTGCTAACAAAGCAGTCTCTCTCTCTCTCTCCGTCTCTCCGTCTCTCTCTCTTGCACTCTCTCTCTTCTTCTCCATGTCTCTTTCGCTCTCCTCATCTGTCATCAGACTGTATCAATGTCTCTCTCTCTCTCTCTCTCTTCCTATTGTCTCAATAGCTGCTGTGGTTTGTGTAGATCCAGAGATGTTTGCGAGTGCATTTGTGTACCTTATCTGTCTTTTTGTAAATGTGTTTTGTCTGCTTGTTTGTGTAGTGTTTGGGTTAGTGAAGTGCGGATGGGTTAACTTTGTGTATATTTGATCGTTTCTCTGTCTCTTAAAAACAATGCAGGGCAGTGTTTTTTAGCGATTTGTAAGTCAGTGAAATGACATTTGGTGGCATTATTGTTGGCTGAAGTTTGACTCAGAAGAACAATAGCTCTGTCAGAGGTGTGTGTGTGTGTGTGTGTGTGTGTGTGTGTGTGCTATTGGAACTGACATGTTTGTTGCCCTAAAAGGGAAGTCTTTGTTTCCTTGAAAAGAGATGGCGTGTAATAAATTTCACTTGTAAAAAAACTAAACGCAGAAATGCACCAGAATACCCAGAAGTATGACAACACTTGCTTTTGATTTAGCTTCAATCTTGCACATGATTTCTGTTCTTTATTAGTTGTTTGTTTTTATTTTCACTTGCAAGCAGTGAGACTGGCTTTGACTGGAAAAAAAATCTTCGATTCCGGCCATTGGTGTTTCTGTGGGAACATTTACCAACCGCTGTGCCGGCCTCCCTTCTAAATAGGTCATTGTTTTGTTTCCACTCGTTAGTTGATTTTAGGTGTGACTAAAGTGTTGAAGGGAAAAGGCGTGTTATAGCCACTGGATGCTTTTATTTTATTTTTTATTTTTTATTGTTTTAATGATTATGGAGGTGGGGCGAATCGTAGCTCTAAAATGTCTTGTGGCCTCGTTCTGTAAATCGTTTCAGGAGAACTATTGCACAACAGGTACAGGTTACTTATAAACCAACACTGTCTCCTGCTTTTTATGTCTACGTGTGTGAGATCAGTAATCTTCCATTAGAGTTATATTTTACCATAAAATATATATCACACAACAATCTTTGCAATTGAAATAAAAGCACACACACACACACAGGATGACTCGAGCACACTGTGTTTAAAATGAGGTTTGGGCAGAGGCCTGGTGGTGAGGATGTCTGTATTAAAATGGATCAGATCGTCACAGTGCAGCTTGGAGCCGTTGGAGCAGACACGGTGAACAAGCATGAAAGGACAGCCGCTCTCTCCTCCTGGTCAGGATATTTAGTCAATCGATACCAATTTAACACCTAGATATTATCGCCGGCTTCTCACATTATCGCTAGACTGCATATGGACCTGTCTCTTTCCCAATTTCTCTTCCCGTGCTGCCCTGTTTCTCTGTGTACACGCGTACATCAATATTCGGTTGCATTAAGATGTAATAAGTTGTTTTGTATGAATGTCTCCACATGTGGTGGAACAGCTGTGGAATGAAATGAGGTTCAGCGTTGTCTGCAGCTTGCTTGGTACAACACAGCCAGGCTTTGGCACAAAATGGCTGCTTTGCCCTGTGTGTGTAAGGAGGTGGTTATGGCGGTTAAGGGCTGCTGCTAAGCAGGAGTACATGCATTCATTCATGGCACACAATGCGCTGGCTTTGTTCTTAGTGCCAGACCTACTGTGCATTTCACTGACATACAAAACAGCAATTAAGTTATGTGTGCATGAGAAGATGCAAACTCCAAACGTGGGAAACGCTGTCAACTTAATCTCAGGCTAAAACAACACAGTCTGCTCCTTGTTTTGACAATATGTGCATTTTAGGATTTCACACACAAACACATGTGCAAGCAGAACCAGACAAACGCAGACTCCCACATACATGTAACCCACTGTAGCACAAAGCCCTTCCACTCAGCCCAGAAATCATGCCAAGAGGCAACCTGGGAATTCCCTGAGAGAGAAATTGAATTAGTATTGACCCAGGCAGTGCAAAAGGCTGCAGCAAGAACCTGGATTATTGTACTGTACAAGGTCCTCGCTGCCAGGACACTGATACATGTTTGCCATCCTAACCCAAGTCCTTAAAGTGCTTAAGAGCTGTCACTCCAAAAGTTTCTTTTTTAATTTACATGTGTGTTTTCACTAATAATGTTGACCGTACAACATATTCTGCACTTGCATTTCATAGAAAATGTTAAGAATTTTATATGTGAATCGTACGAGTTTTATGAATATTAACAGACATTTACCTTTTTTTTTTTTTTTTTTTTTTTTTTTTGGACACATCATTTTTGAATTGGTAGCTACCAAAAGACATATCTTATGAGCTGTGTGCATGAAACAGTTCAACTTTATTCATCTTGTTTCTGTTATTTTATTTAAGTACAGTACATTGTCAAGTCGTCACTCGTAAAAATTGACATGAATCTTGAATATTTACGTATGTCTGCAGGGGGTATATGTTTGTAAATTTGCTGGTTGATATTCATATTTATTTTTAAACTGTGGTTTTAAAATAAATCATTTGTGTTCTATTGTCCATCTGCACTTCCATGGAGGGAAAGATCAATCCTTAAATGGTAAAAAAAAAAAAATTGCAATCATTCAGATTTTCCTACATTTAGTTTTTGTCTGACAGCTCACAGATTTTTATATTTGGTCATTTTTTAACTAAATGTGTTTTCGGTTGGACGTAGAATCAGCCGCCTTCTAAAGCACACTTAATGTACTAATAAACCTGCTGGAAAACTCAGCTCAGCTCTACTTTATCTAGACACAATAATGATATGTATAGATAAAAATACCTGAAGGGTGTAAGCGCGTGTGTGTGGTTAGCAGGTGTACACTTGTATGTATTGTGCCTTTTTTTTTAAATAAAATATTCTGCTTATCAGATTACTCTTATAGTTGTAACTCTGCATGTCAGCTAAATTCCCAGTTCCTAAAAAACACCTTTCATCGTGTGTATTGTGATTTCCTGTGGAGATGGATTACATGACAAATGTTGCACTATGAATCTTTTTGAACGAATTTTGAATCTGTTGTATGATTTTTGGAGACTTCTCCGTCGTGTAACAAAAACTAATATTTTTTTGGCATTGCCTCCCAGAAGTGTGGCAGCACAGCCTACTTTCTAGCCCCAAATGATGTGAAACACACATTCGTCCTCCCTGGTTCTGGCGCACACACACCACATATGAATGTACAATCGCTCTTTGCTTTATTTTCTCGTCAGCCCCTAGAGATAGTAAAAAAACATTAAACCTGCAGTGGAAGGAGGAATGGAGAATGTGTTAAGGAGAGGATCGTAGGGAAAGAGTCAACAGATTTCAACTCCCAAAACCGCTCAGGAAGGCCCCCAGGGATGGAGGGATGAGGTTAGAGAGAGAGAGGGAGAGAGGGAGAGGGAGGGAAGAAAGGATGTCAGCAGGTATTATTATCACTGTCACAAGCAGGCGTGAGGAGCGAACCCTCACCTCCGCCCCTCCCTCCCTTCCAACACACACCAAGGCTCACACACACACTCTGTGATGCATGCTCATATGCAGGTGTGGTGCAGAGAAGCACACACACACACACACACACACACAGGACTGCTTGGACTCTGGGGAGGGTCCAAGTAGGAATCCCACACCATTTAAAAGTGATGCTGCTTTCTGTGTGTGTCTGCATGTGTTTGTGTTGACTAAGCATACTGGTTATGGTCATTCATGTTGGACCTCTTCACCTGAGCAACAAAGGATTACATATTTTAAAAAGTGCAGGATGTTGGTATTCTTATGCTTATTTAAACATGCCAGCATTCAGATTTTGTCATAGCTTACAGTAAGACGATGAGATATGGTTCTTGTGTGTCTGCGCCAGCATATTTCAATGTGTTATTTTTGCAGGAGTCACCAGTACCACATGATTTTTGGGTGTGCGATGGAGCAGCTAAATCCTTCTGTCCTCATCCTGCTGTTTTACTCTCTCTGTTTCCTCATTTTTTTCTTATTCTTCTCTTCACCTTCCTTTTTATTAGCATTTTGTTCCAATCTAATCAACAGATCACACCTTTTTATTTATCTGTTTGAGGAATATAGACCTTTTTTCTGAATTTGTTCTTTGCAGTTATGCAGATAGATGAGTGGTATCTATTTGTCCTCTACTATATGCATCCACGTTTTATCACAGTACAGTACATATATTACTGCTTTTTGATGGAAAATTCTACCATCTACTAAACTCGATAAGCTGCTGACATTGTAGAAAGCAGAGTAGGGCAAATAAATACTGTACAGACCGTAAACCCAACCCACAGGAAGCGTAGTTGCTTCTTTGTCAGTCAATATAAATGTAAACAGTAATTTTAAAATGAATTGCTCCCTGTCATTGTCCAAATGTGTTGTGTTCATCAGAAATCATCAAATGGTTATAATTCATAGTCTGAGAGCATCTAAAGTGGTTTTTGTACTTGGTGCTGAATGGGAGAGGGGAAATAGCCTTGTCCCAAATCTCCATAGCTATGGCCTTGTAGCTGGGGAACTCATGAATCTCATTGCTCTTCCATTCAGCTGGAAATGGAGTTCTTGTACGCCGCACGCTTCTGAAAACACTGGAGCAGACACTCCATGTTTGTGATTGTGGAATTAACGTGTGTTTTCTCCTAAAATACACCCAGTGACAAATGCCTGGGCATGAAGGACAGAAAACCCCTTACTCCCTTCCTTTTTTTTTTTTTTTTTTACGTTTATGGAGGTTCCCTGAGCAGCATTTTTCATTATGAAGTGTAGAAACTGAATAGCTAAACATGTGACTTATGTGATGTTTGCAGCTGATTCTCAGTGGATTTTGTGTTACTCTGAGGAATCAACACTCCCCCCGCAGTCCCACATACGATACCTCCCGCGTCTTAATCTTGTAATTTTAGGTCACCGTGGTTCATTACTTAAAGCAGCGACCAGTCATCTTTAATCCCAAATTAATCAGTTAATCCTAGTCCAGAGTTTGGTTGTTGTTGTTAGCACTCTGTGAGTCTGGCGTCTGCACCTCTCCTTCTGACCCTTGCCACTTCCTTCCTCTCTGCTCTTAAGGACAACCCCCCTCCTTCCCTCTTATTGTGTCTAAACCCTTCATCGCTGATGTGGAACTCAGCTGGCCTTTCAAGTCAGTTCGGGGGCTTTCAGTCTCGATGCAGTGAACACACTTTTTTTGTTTAATTTTATTAGCCCAAATCCCAAAAGTGTGATTATTGTTTGTCTTTCCCACAGTAAAGCTAACGTATAAGAACTGAATACACTGTATCAAATTTATAAATAACACAAGAGCATTTACTAACACTGAAACATTTTTTTTTTTATCTCAAAAAGTTTCTGGTCTTGATTGATTGGTATTTGGCATCAATTTAAGTGTCTTTTCTGTGGCGTGAAAAAGTGTTTTGTGAGGGCGGGGCGGGGAGGCGACTGTGCGTGACTAGAGCAGGACAAAGCTAGCTGCCTTGGGGAGGAATGAGGGGGACCTTCCATACCCTCGATGCACATCGCGATGTGAATCTTGAGCGTTGTGATGGAGAAAGATGGAGAGCAAAGCATGGATCAGCTGCGAAGGAGGGAGAGACGAAGGGGGCAGTTTAGACTCCTGGGATTCCAAAGCAGTGACCGTGAAAGTGCTTAGATAAACAGAGAGAGAGAGACTGTGAGGGAAGAGGGATGGAGGGAGGGGAAGTGGGCGAAATGGTGGAGGAAGACGCGATGGAGAGAAGAGAGGATGAGAAGGTGTAGACACGCTGACAGGGGAAGGAAATGCAACCTGCCAAAGACGGGGTGAAAGAAAGCAGATGGGGAGTGAAACCAAGTATAGAAGTTTTTAAATAAGTTCACCAAGAGTCAGAGGGACTGAAAGAGGCCAGCTTCACTCTATTTACTCCTTAACCCATGTGCCTCTCAAATCTTTTTTTTTTTTTTCCATCTTCTCCTTTCCTCTCCTTCTGAGTTTAAATAATTCAGCGCTGTTGGTTGTATTAGGGTAGGTTACCTTGACATGTCTTGAGTGTGTGTGACTGACTGACTGACTGACTGAAGCATGGCTCCAGCCGTCCGTCTGGCCATTCCTCCACTAACAACCAGCCAATAATCAGACGGAGAGGAAGCAGGAGGGGGATGCACACCTGGGGTAAACATGCTATGCTGCCTATCCAGCGTTGACCTTCACATCATGGGAGAGACACACAAACGGAGTGCAGGAATGGGAAAAGAGTCTCTATGACATCAGAAGTGTGACCCACTTAGTAAATGATGGATTCTAAAAGCCAACTCTGATTTATTGGCTGTGTATTTGCTTTGTGAGCGCCCTTTTCATGATTGTGAAGAGGCATCTGAGTAAGTGTGTGTACGTGTGCGCGCGTGCTTTAAGGGGTGTTGTATGTACTCCTTAACCCACTTACACAGGTGGGCCTTGCTGGAAGACCTGGGACAAAGATACAGTAAGTGTAGTTTAGTATGGTTAACATAACGGATGAGGGTGCAGAGCATATACTGCTAAGAAGACGGGACGAGTGTAAGGGGAGGAATAAAACATAAAATAACTTTTTTTGTGAATCCTGTTTGTCTGATAAGATGACGGCAAGAGTACATGTTTACAACGGATTTTACTAATGCGTCATAATTATAAAACACTACTTTTGGTTGTGTTTGGAAGAATCTCAGTCAGCAGCATTTTTATCAGTCAAGTCTTTATTGCACACTTCCATTCCAGATTTTTAGTCTGTGTGAGAGATATTTAAAAAGAGAAACATAAACTTCATATTCATATGCAGATATACAAGTTACATGGAAAAGACGTTTAGAGATGGTGCGTTGAACATAACCCTATTGCAGACTATAAAGATTATTCTACTTGTCTGGTTAATTGTTCTGTAAGATTTCAGAGAAGAGTGAAAAATGTTCCTAGTGTCCTGACGTGATGTCTTTAAACTGCTTGTTAGACCAGTTGTCCAAATCCCAAATATATTTGCTCAACAACAACTGGAGCAGCTAAAGCTCAGGTTGGATCACCAGCTTCTCCCGTTCACAAATCAAAGTTTGCCTAGTCGAGACCCAGAACGTCAAGTTTCTCTAGCTCCTGAAAAGGTTCAGTGTTTCTGTCAGTAACAAGTAAAATAAAATGGCGAGGAAAATTTGCTTTAAATTTGAGAACGCTCATCCTCCCAACATTTGCCTGTTTTGTTCGGAAAAAAAACAATGGTTAATCAGTGACAAAAATTATTTCAGATTATTACTGTTGGCCAAACTGTTTGACAGAAATCAGAAGTGTAAAACAAGAGTTCAAATATCTTTTTTAAAATGTAATTACATTTCTCAAATCCATCTCATTATAATGCAATAGAAAAAGACCTCCCATGCCCCTCTTGTTCATAGAACACCTGCAGAAAGCCTTCTGACCAACCTTTGTGTTATTTCCCTAACACCAAATCATTTGTCCACAGCTTTGGACACTGTGAGGGGCCCAAACAGCTAAGTTTGTCCAAAAAAAAATGAGGCAAATTATGTTGACACTGAATCAGCCCAGCTGCCATTTTGTAGCAGTTTGTGTTGATAGATTTAATAGATAGTTTGAATCGTGGCTTTTAGTGTCCACCCATCATAGCTGTCACTGTCTGCCTCCCCCAGCTATGCTGTCAGTGTACTACAGCTATATTCAGGTTTATGTATCCAAGCCTGGCACCTGTACAAATCTGCCCTGTATTTACTCTGCAGCTCCATTTAGACTGCAGAAACATGGAGAGCACTCATTACTCTGAGGTTTAGGGTGTCCGATGGAGGGATGCAGGCAAAAAGACGAATGGAGCGAAGGATGGATGGGTGGGGCGTTGGCTTGGCACCAATCCCAGCTCCGGATTGGTTGTTGTCCTAGCAACGGCACGTCTGACCTTATTTACCCCCTTGCACACCCCTTGCCATACGCACACTCACGCGTGGTTCTTTTCTCGCACACACACTTTCCCCATCACTCCTGTGCATGTGAGCGGAGACTCTCTTGTGCCCCTTTTCCCCTCACATCTGTCTTACAAGTAAGTCCACCTCCACACGGTGCAGGTGAGAGTCAGTCAGCCAGTGCTTTCAGCTTCTGTTGTGCTGTGGGTACAGTGAGTCCACATATCGACATGCAGTTTTTTCTGGTCAAATAGTGAAAATTAAAGCAAGTCAAGACTGCACTGATGTCCATTTATATTGAGGACAGTGATTTTTATACCTACTGGAAAACTCACTGCAAAACTTATTTTAGGATCGGACTAGACCACACATGGAGAGCGGTGCCTATGCATGACGGAGTTCAGCCACAGAAGGGGATGATGGTTTCTGCAGACCTGCCGCCGTATCAAAATGGTTCAGATGGATTGGCTTCCATACTGATGGGTCCTGTTGGCCTAAATCATGCAATTTCCTCAGCTCTGATGGCTATAGCTGTACATCCTGTTGTGCTGCTGAGTCCTATGGAATGGGCACACATACACACACTGGAGGAGGACCTAAGTCATAACAGGCAGAAAATAGGGCCTGTCTTTACCTGAAGCTGAGTCCTTTAGGGCCTGAAGCAGCAGGTGTGTTTGTGTGTGTCTGTGTGGTTTTTGTTGGTGCCTGTAAATTGATGGGGAACGTGGGTCCATGAGGCAGCCTGCTGATTCGTGCAGTTTGAATAAGGAGTGGAGTGGTCTGAATACCCTGTGCCTTCTGGTCATTTAATGGAGCCTGCAGGGCATGTAAGGTGCAACCAATCACTCCATCTACGTTATACACACACACACCCACAACCACAGTCACCAACGCGTTTGCTCTAGTACTCCTATTATTCTGTCATTATGAGGACATGTGCAATTTGGTTTGTCTAAGGGCTCGTTTTTTTTTTTTTTTTTTTTTTCCATGAGGCAAGTGTTTGGTAAGGTTAAGCCACACAGATCAAGACGCATATCAATGCAACGTGTGTGCTCATAACTTGCGAGCAGCCCAGAGTAAGACCATAGACGTGTGGATAGAGGAAGTTCATACATTATCCATCTGCAGATGAGGAGTCATAGAAAAGGAACCCAAGGGTCTGGCGTGGAGGAGAGATACACTTCCTGCTGACCTTGAAGGAAGCACACACACACACACACACTGGCATAGCCATACCAAACAGGAAAAGGTAGATAAGAGCAACATCGTGTTCCATTAAGTCGCTCTTTCCTCTCTGTGAGGAGCCACTGATCACTTTTAAGCCACAGCTTGATGACACAAAGAATGTACAGAGGCCGGTCTGTAGATTCTTGAGGCTGTGAGGTAGGAGAAGGGTGGCTAAGGGATTTTTCGAGCAGCTGGATAGGCGAGATGGTGGGGAGGGGGGCCCAGATGGTCAGAGGTTGGGGGGCAAAGTCCTTGTTTGTGCGCACTGAGGGGAGTAAGTACCAGGTTAGACACAACAATGATGTCCAGGCTCTAGACACAGCGTGGCTTTTGTGTGCACGTGGAGGGGGGGCAGCTATCAGAGAGAGGGGGGTCCATGTTACCTTCCCATAGATAACGATTGAGTGGGAGAGAGGAAATGGTGAACAATAAGGTCTAAGGCATGCAAATTCTGAGAAAAGGTGAAATATGAAGTAGATAAAATGTTTTTCCCCTCTGCCTGCGACGCATGGATGTAGCAGCATGTTTTTCTTTCCTTTGCTCTCTTCCTCTGAAGACAGGACAACCCTGCGGAGCCGCTGATCATCGGAGCATCTGAGAGCTCAGGGAAAGAAAGTTCTCTCTGTTTAGTTAACTACCTTGTTCTTCCCTTTGCTCCTGTACTGTCTTCAAGGTCTTTTTGTCATGAAAGTCTTTCTTGCCTTCCTTCAATTATTGCCCACCTTTCTACTATAAAAAGCTGCCAACGCCTGCTTCACCTGCCCTCGTCAGTTTTTGTTTCTTTCGCCGTAAAACTTGTTAGTTTCGATACGCTCCCAGAAATGTTAACTTTATTTCCAGTTGCCTTTGTCTAAACATGTTTGTGCGTTATTCTTTTTGATTTAGATTTAAATTTGCACAAAAATAATAAAGGTTAAAGGTATTTTTGTAAATGAATCAAAAAAATTTTAACAGTCTCTTTAGAGACACTAAAACCAGCAATGAATTGCCTCTTCTCATACTTTGTGTCAATCATTCTGCAATCTGGATTCACTTCTTCATACTTTAAGTGGAATAAATATAAATCTTCAGTTTTGTCCAAAAAATATTAAAAACACCTCAGCCAGTCACAGCACCACCACTACGTGACATGTGATTTTATTCCAATACACGTAGTGGAGACATTTTTGTAATAAGCCAGTGAACCACTTATTTATGGCATTTCCCAGTGGAAATATGGTTATTCAGAACATCTCCAACATCTAAATGCACAAAGACCCAAGGGCACCAATCAGTAAAACTGTAACATAAAATGGTCTTGCTTAAAACAATAATCAATAAACTGAACACATGGACCAGTTAACTGATCCAACTAACTTTAATTTGTCCGTCAGAGGTTTGAACTAGACGTGGCATTTAATAACGTTTAATTAATGTACCGTTCTTAATACAGCCAATTAACGATTTGGAACTGGTTTAAACTCATCTTCTCAATTCCCAGCCCTAGTTTGCATCGACTCCAGTGTCACGAATGCCAGCAGACTAAGCAGTTTATGGAACAGTTAACTGTATATATGCAGAGCAGACTTGTGGAAATTTACATATTGTGACAAAGCTAATAAAGCTTTTTTTAAATCGTCTTTCTAGGTCTGTCAAAGTTGAACTCTTTGTGGAAGCACCGCAAACATTTCATTCATCTCACCGAGCAAATTCACTGATAGCAGAAATTTCGGCTCAAATTATTCTGGGTCATAGTTGGATGAACCAAGCGCTTCTGTGACACCCTGATTATTAAGGACATTGGTATGTGTATGTCTCAGTTAGTAATTTTTATTCGGTGACAGTGACGAATCACCAGAGACATCCTAATCTGTCATCATGTGGGAAGCCCCGCCCATCTTGCACACAAACAAAAACCAGTAACATCAACAGTACCAGCACGGACGGTCCTCCCAAATTACCGTAGTATTACTGCAGCAGCCGCCGTGGAGGCTGAAGCTGCGTCATGCTGTGCCCAGCCAAGGCACAGTGACCACAGCGGGCTGCACCCAGCCAGCATACTGACCTGAGATAGCGGTCGCCCAGCTGGGATTGACCACGGATGAACTGAGGCTCCGCCAAGCCTTTCAGCCTCCCACCGCCACTACAAACAACTGACACGCTTTCGCTGCGGGTTGGTCGGCGTATGATCCCAAGCGTCCTGTGTTTATTAAAAACACTGTACTTGTCGTATGCATTTTCTAAATTCATTTTGGATGCACAGCACAATGTAAGCTTGTTAGTATATTCATTGTAGTAGAATATTTTTATCAACCCCGTTTATGAATAGTACTCAAGCAGTTAAGTGCCCCACCGTATTCAGTATGCGCAGTATGCAGCTGCTGCGTGTGATCGAGTGTCTTTTCTGTATGCTCGAAGCTGTGTTGTGGGATTGTTGCGTCTTTAATTATTCTCTCATATTAAAGGATCAAAGGTCTCGGCCACAGTCAACCCCCTGCATTTCATTACATCTACACACACATACACACACATACACACACACACACACGGTCCTGTGTGCATGGACATTTACATGGGCACACATGAGGAGTGTATCAGTTATGTTACATTTTGTCAAAATTTTGAATGCGATTTCTTCTAATTATTAAAAAAGATAAATCTTAGCCATCTCAGGTTTTCCATTGAAGAGTCCACCATGTTATTTTTGATTTGGCTTCTCTGAGATTTTTCTGTATCGGCCAAGAGCTTGTGCCAGTCCTCAGATGAGTGTCACTGATCACCCTCTGCTATGAGGAATACAGCATGTTTATTCTCCTGAAGTACTTTCGTGTGTGTGTTATTTATGCCCACATATGCCTAAATGATTACGAGTGATTTTGCTGCCCCCCACACCCCCCTCCACCCTCACGCTCAGCACTGGACCAGACCAAATCTCGCCTCCACTCCAGAGGTTTCTGCTGCTGATAGGCTGCTCCAGCATTCTGTTCTTTGACACCCACAGTTCCTCTGTGCTCCCATGATGCCTCTGTGCTGTCACCAGTCTGCTGCACGGTGGCTGGTGTGAGGGGAGGATACAGAGTGTAATTAGGGCGTATCCAAACCTACCAGGGCCAGAGAGAGGATAAAGGAGGAAGGAAGGCAAGAGGAGAAAAAGAGGGCTGACAGTTTGACATCAGTAGAGCGCACCGTCTCCATAATTGCTGGCGTGCATGCACAGGCCGAGGTTTGGAGGCTTGTGGGAGGAAGGAGTGGTTATGTAGGATAGAGGAGTCAGGAGTGGGAGGAAGAACGTGGGGGTTGCAGGGGGTGCAGCCTCTCAAGCAATATATGGAGAAGGAGTGTGTGTCATCCAAAGTGGGTAAGAATGGCGTGAGGAGGAATGCACACTGGGGGTTGGGTGAGGAAAGCAGGACCTTCGCCGCACAGAGGAGCTTGAGGTCACTGACATGTATGGCAGGGGGTGCAGCATGTTGACACAGCACATGTCTATTATTATAATACACACATACTTCCACAGCTTGCGCCACTGAGTAAACAATTCTCTGCCTCAGAGACGCCTCAGAACACACCCCTGCTAGTTCAGTGTGTGTGTGTGTGTGTGCACGCGTGTGTGTGTATTTACTCAGACTTATGTGCTTTTGTGTTCTTTTAACCAGACAATCAAGTGCCTTTGTTCAGCAGTAATTAGTGCACACAGGTAATAGAGCTATCTGAGGCGGAGACACACACACACCCACACACACACACACAGTCCCCTGATCAATATCCCTTCTGCGCAAGTAAGTGTGTATGCACGTGTGTCTTGAGCGAGGGATCCTGATCGATGGTGTCCTGTCCCATTGATAGATCGCCAATTCCGTGCTCTAGCTATTGAGCAGGAAGCAGCTTTGGTGAAACCTGCCTCCAGGGTCTCACCTGCCTCCCCATGACACACACACACACACACACACACACACACACACACACACACACACACACACACACACACACACACACACACACACACACACACACACTTCTGTTTAGGTTAAAAGTTAACAGAGAACACGGACTGTTCCTGTTTTTCGGTCATGCCATGTGGCTTCATTCTCGCCGACAGTCTCTTGTCATTTCTCCTCTCATTGCTCCATCCATCTTCGAGACCCTCTGCAGACTTACTGGACCATCTCAGTCTCCTGCTTCCTGTCATGTCTGTTTGTTTCACTTTGCTTTTCATCGGTTCCGTCTCCTCCTCCTCTTTCTACTTTTCACACTCTTCTTCCTGCCTCTTTTTTCCTTTTGGCCTCTCTTCTGTCTGCCTACTTAGCTTGAGACCGCTCCGCAGTCCACCACCACCACCCTCTTCCCATCCCATGCTCCTTTTCCACTCCCATGTTTCCCTTCACTGACTCCCAGCACTCTCTTTCTCTCTCCTTCGCTCTGTCACCCCTCTATAAAGACTCCCACTGATGGACCTGAACCTTCTGCCCAGGCCACATTCTGCCCCTCATTCTTTTCGCCTGCACTCCATGCGAAGAGGAGACCAATTAAAGTCCGTCTCCTCTCTTCTTCCACTTCGTTGTTCTCCTCCCTGAGAGTCTGCACTCAGACTCTGGGGTCGCTAATTAAAACACTTTACTTTCTTTTCTCTTTACTCCACTTTTTTCACCTGTTCATCCAACTTTCCGCTTACTTTGTTTGCTATTTTAGTTCTTTTTTAGTTCCACGTCTCTCTCTCCTTTCATTAGTCTCTTTCTGGCCTCTCCTGGGCCCCGTCTCATGTCACTCCATCACTCACATCCCTTTCCTACATTTGTCACACCTTTCTTCTCTCCTGTTTTCCTCTTCATGCTGCTGTGCTGTTATGATTCTTTTGTGTTACTTTGTCCCACATGTACAGCGCTCTGTCTTTCTCTCATTCTGTCTTTCTCTGTATTGGTTTGTAAATGTAAAACTCTTTATACTGTAGCTGACAGGAAATCAGAATGCTCAGTCTAAAGGAGCATGCATTATGTAGCTCTTCTGTTGTAATGATGCTGTCTTGTCCACAGTTGTTGTTATGCCTAAAGCCAGTCAACCTTGACTGAAGTCGTGGCTGCGCATGCAAGTCTGCATAAGAATGTGCACGACCGAGTATGTCTGTATTGTGTGGTAGATGTGTGTAAAGCAGACAGAGTCAAGTTTGTTTTTTTGAACTCCTCTGAGTGGTCTTAATTAGCATAGGAGAAGTCCATTTTCTCCTCTTAGTTCTCTCGCTGAAGATCACTCTCTGGCAATAAAATGGACTTTTGTATCACTGTGATAAATGAAATCCCCAAACCTTTAACACCTGCACAACTTTATCAGCTTTATCAGTCTGTGTAATCGTTGTGTAATATTGATGAACTACGCGACTGCTGGAATTATCCACATTCCTACAGGCACAAAAAGATTATGGAATACCTGTCGTCTGTCAATTTTTTCTCTCTGTGTGTGTGTGGGTGTTTAATCACCACCGCTCTTTCCCCTTCAGTCATGTATCACGCTGTGTAATCGTTACATGAAATATTAATGATGTTGTCATTCTTCCTTCTAGGTTAACAGCAGGCAATCTGTCCATCCAGGTGAATCTGAATGACTACCTGGACATCTACTGCCCCCACTACCCCAGCGAGGAGACCCTGGGCCCCGGGCAGCCAGAGATACTCGCCCTCTACTTGGTAGCAGAGGGATCATTTCAGGGATGTGTGGAGACAAGGGGAGCCATCAAAAGATGGGAGTGCAACACTCCCTTCGCTCCATTTGGACCAGTGCGCTTCTCTGAGAAGGTCCAGAGGTTCACGCCCTTCTCGCTGGGATTTGAGTTTCTGCCAGGGCGACACTACTACTACAGCTGTGAGTAGGGAGTACGATATTTGTATTTCTATTTATCGTCACTATCGTACAGTTTTAAATGAAGAGGGGTTTTTTTATGCAAACTTTCTCCCTCCTTTGATGCCTTTAGTTTTTTTCTAGTAAAATATCACACAAGATTGATAAAGTTAAGCTAAACACTGGAACTAGATTATGTTTCATATTTTTCTTAAAAAGCCCCTGAAACCTTAAAGTGCCTAAAACCGGATTGATTTATCATTCAAATCGGTTAAGCTGAAGTACATTTAAAACTACAGAGGCTGGTTGTAAAATCATTCAGACGTGGGTAAAAACTAATACCAGTTATATCCAAAATACACAGTCACACACGTCTTTTTTTTTCTTTGTAGTCAACGAGTGATTCTTCTATTCTGCATACACAGACAGCCAATTTTAAAAAAGGAGAAAAAAATTAACGTTTTTTTGTTGGAGGTCACCTGTGTTGGAGGAAGCGCGGTGACCACACAGCCTAAAACTTTTAAAGAGTACAACAGTTTGAGTGCATCTTTGGCCAAAGTGTTTGGCGAATTTCAGCTTTATGTTTTCCATAAATTCATGGTGAACAACATTAATATGATGTTTCCTTAAACCTGTTGGCTACTCCACAGTTTCACTGATCGTTTTTTCTTTCTCCAATATGCCCTCCTCTGCTTCTCTCTGCTCGCTCATTTATTTCAAACCACTGGAGGGAGAAGAGGGAGGAAGAGCGGGAGACAATGGCCTACTGGTTATAAATCAGTCAACATTTTTTTTTCTTAGTTTTTACAACTTCTGTTGTCTGACCAAGAGGGGGAGGACATGTAACAAGGAATAGAATGAAGGAGTCAAGTGAATGCTTACTATGGAAGGATGATAACAAAGACACAGAGGGAGCCCAAAGAGTAGGAGCAAGAAACGCAGATCAATATAACAGTGAAGGAGAAAAAGGCAGGCAGAGGTAGAGAAGCATTGAGGAGTGACAGAGAGAGAGAAAGAGACCAAAAGATGGACACAGTCTGACAGTAGAGGAAGGGGGGGTGAGAGAAGCCGGATAAGTGGAATCCACACTGGAGAAAGAAAATGGAGAGCAACAAAAGGGATGCAGAAAGGGGATGGATGAGATGAAGAGAGAGAGAAAGAATCTTTAAATAAATTACTGTTGCGGTCTGAGGGACAATGGAGCATTGTAAGGGCATGAGAGAGTGGATCCACACACCCGCTAAAATACACACACACATATATGTACACACACACACACACACACACACACACACACACTGGGCTATTGTAGTTGTCCAGGCCAGTTCACAGAAAAGTAACAATGGGTCTGTCCCCCCTGGTCGGGCCACATCGGGCTCAGAGCGATTTTGTGTGTTTTGTCCACATCAATGATAAGGCGTAAAGTTGGTCCAAATGTCTGGCTCTGGGGTTTTTGTAGTGAATGGGCCCGCAGCACTGGAGACAGTATAATGGCATTAGCCTGGGAGAACACTACAATAGTATTAGAAACACTAATGGCATTAGTTGGCTCAGTCTGAGCTGGGCTCAGCTCCTCGCTCCGGCTCCCACTGACTGTGACACTGACGACCCACTGTCTCTGGGCCTCTGACCCACTGACGGAGCCCACTGGCATCCCTAAAAACAGGAAACACCTACTCTGATAGTGAGCCACGCACAGCGTGAAAACGTTGTTGGGGCTGGAAAGAGAAGCAAGTTTAACGCAGTAAAAAAATCCACAACAGAGGAAGAAAAGCTGCTGTTTGTGGCGCGACGTTCTGCTAACACTCCCACAATGAAATGCACTAGTTTTGATAGTTGGGAAAATTATAATTTGACAGAAAATAAAGAATCTTCTGTCCTGATGCAATCAACCCTAATACATTAGATAAACCAATTAGCTGCTTTTACCTGAATGACTGTGTGTTGTTTTTTCTGCTACCAAAATTTTGACACATCTGTTGTTCATGACACCAAATGGGAAATATCAAGAATTTCTGACATCGATATCACAGATTCACAGTTGCAAATCTCACATTAATGGTTTCTACCACTTATAATTAGCGGTATTAGCATAAATGTCCAAAATCTCAATTTAATGCTCATTGCAGAATAAACTATTGTCTATTATATTGTATAGAGAGTAGTAAATTACAGTCATTTTAATTTTGACATTTCATTGTAGCAAAAACAGATGTATGAATCATCAAATTAAACACGGCCGAACACCATCTACCGTAGCTGCTTCCGTGCATTGGCAGATATGTCTTTTCAAACTACACTAAAAATCATTGGCTCGTAGGTCAAACATTTAGTGGTCAGCGGTCTACACCACCTGCACTTTCTTTGTGTTTCCAATGTGTTTCTGCTTGGGTTCATGCAGTTGCAGCATCCATCCATACGTTATAGGGTTACTGGGGCGGGAGCTTATCATTGGCTGTGATATGGGGTTCACCCTGGACAGGTCTGTAGTCCGTCCCAGGGTCAACACAGACATGCACAGAAAGGCTGAAGTCGGCAGGTGGACTCGAACCAGCGACCTTTTAGCTACGCAGCAACACTAACAACCACCGCGCTGCCTGGCATCGCAGCATTATCTTCTATTTAGTATCTAAAACGCGGTTTGTCTAGCTGTTGTGTTAATGATGTTTTGTTTTTTTTGGTTTTTTTACATTTTTCTGTGTTTTTATCTGTGTGCGTTGAACACTTTCGGGTCCTGATATCTAATTCTGTCGACCCACTGCTGGTCTGTGCTGCATCTTATCAGCGAGATGGACTGTTGGCGATCATATACTCGGCTTTCAATTCTCTCTTAGGTTAGCAGCTGTTTGTGAATTATTCAGATAGAAAGGCCTCTAACTGCACTTTTCAGACCCATTTGTTTGGTAAAAGTAATGTTAAACTGACAGATATTACAGCTGATGTTTGTCTGTTTTCCCGCGTGAGCCCCGATCAGGACTGATATCAGCACAGTTGCATTCTTTTATGCTTCCACTCACAATAGGGTGTTTTATTGTTTTTATTTAGTTGTGTAGATAAGTGTAAAATGTGTTAGTCCTTGTGACACAGGGAGATGGTGTAATTTTTTTTTTTACTGATATCATGAGGTATTGCTATGCTATAAAGAAGAAAACAACCTCGCTTTGAAAAAGTAGAAACTTCTCAGAGAGTAGATTTGAGGGGGAAGGATTTCATTCAGCATATGCAAATGTGTCTTTTATTTGACACACTGGCATTTTGGATACTAACTTCTTGTTTGGTTTAATAAATAAGCGGCGCATTTACATCTTTGTCTTCTTGTTCTGTCTAGCTCTACCAGCAGATGAAGGCCCTCCTCTGCCATGTATGAAGCTGCGTGTCACCGTGTGCTGTGAGCCCAGTGAGTAAACTCGTCTTTTATCTCCTGTGCCTTTCATGCTTCCCCCCTTGTACACCAAAGACTGCTGCATCTCACTCGTCATATTCTCCCGTTTAGACTCATCCTTGCGACTCTTCCGTCCATTTTCCTTAATTTATTTTCAGTGATTGTGATGCTGTAATTCTCCTTTGTTTTGCATTAAATCTTTCAACTTTTAAGATGACTCTTGCGTCTTTTACTACATGAACTCCGCTCGCTTTTAAACCTAATTGGATTGAGGGTTTCTTAAATCATTATTTCCCCCTAAAGCGCATCTCTCCTTCTAAGTGACTTTGTTTTTTTTTTTAGCTCCTTGTCTCCCACTCTCCATCTCTCTGTCTCAGTGTGAAATTCCCAGAGCTGATCTAATCCAGAGCCCGCCTGGAGTAATGTTAGTCTTCCAGTCCAGTGAGCTGCCCATTCCGGTTGGGAATGTTGCCCAGTCACTGTGGGAATCCCAGTCTGTGTGTGTGTGTGTGTGTGTGTGTGTGTGAGTGTGTGTGAGTATTTCTACAACAATTTTCCTGTGTCGTTGCACTTTGTGTCTTTGTGCGTTCCTAAATGGGTCTGTGGTCCTTTGCATGTGTTCTCTGGCAGTTTAACTTGTTCAGTGTGTGTGCGCTAATGTGTGTGCGTGTCTGAGACGTCTGTCCCAGTTCCCATCCCAGCGCTATCTGCAGGGGGCTTGTCATGCTCTTCCAGCCTGAACTAGCACACACCCTTACCAGAGAAACTAGTCTGAAGTTAGTGTGTGTCCATGTGCATGTCTCCAAACTCCTACATGTCGTCTAACGACTGCCTCCCAGTCCTGCTGCCTTGATTAAATTTGTGTCAGTTTGGAATGAAGGAAAAAAATTAAAAACCGTAATAAAAAGAGCCTTGTACCTCCCATATGAATTCTTAAATGCCATGACCATTCCGACGTGAGACGGGGAGTAATTTGCTGCGTTATTATCACAGTCAAACTGATGTTTGACTGTGTTTTTTTAATATCTTAATTTTCCTGCCATCATTAATTAGAAATACCACAGATAGTTGTGCGGTGGGAAAATGCTAATGTAGTCTTGACCTTCCAACAATATTCCCTAATCAGCCTGTCTAAATGGGATAAAAATAATCAAAATACTGGAAAGCACCTGGATTAATCAGGCTCGGAGACACACTTGACTTTCCTGCTCTGGACTCTTACTCCTTTACGTTAAAGACTTCTGTCGACAGAGATGCACATACTTCCACCTACTGTTTCTCTTTCTTGTTTTGTCGTCTCTCTTCTCTCCCTCTCATCTTGCCCCCAAACCAAAACTAATCCCGACTAAATTTCAGGATCTCCCTCTCCTTGTGTCTTTTACTCCCCCCTCCTCTCCAGCCTCTTTGCTCTTTCTTTTTACTCTTCTGTCATTCCTGAAGTGGCACTAATCCTCCCCTTCTCTCTGTCTCCTCAGCTCTCTCCTCCCTTTCTCATTTTTTATGATCTTTCGCTACTGAAGCAAAACTAATCTAGGCACCATCCATGGCAGTCTCTTACACTTCCTCCTCCCTCCCGCTTGACTCCGCCCTGCCGCTCCTCCTCAGCCCACCTCCTCCACCTTCCCTGTGTCTTCTCTAGTGCTTTGTTGTATCTGCATATCTGCCACACAGTTATTCGCCAACTCCCCTCTACCTGTTCCTCCACGCCGCTTCATCTCTGTCGTGCGTATGCCGTGTAGCAAGTGCAACTGGGATGCGGGTACATGAGGCCAGAGAGGAAAGAGTGAGCAAGATGGATGAGAGAAGAGATGAAGGGGAGTTGGAGGGTCTCTGTCTTTGGCTCTCCATTAGTGGCAGTTTACCACAGCTGTTGTTGTGTTGTTCCCTGTGGTAACACCTCACATACTCTCTGCTTCCTTCCTGCTCAGGTTCCCTTTTATCTGACAGGTAGCATGGCAGGGGGACACACTCTGCCTCTGTGTGTGTGTGTGTGTGTGGAGGGCGGTGGCAGCTCTCGTCCTTCAGCTACATTTCGTCTCCAAACTTTTTTTTTCCCTGCAGAAACTCACCCATGTGACTAAAAGGTAGTTCCATGTGGGGATGCCCTGTTGTAGGTGTTTGAATTAATTACCAGAGCGAACACGCACACCTGCCTCACACTGGTGTGAAGGACAGAGTAGTGACAGTGAGAGGGTCCGTCAGGTACGCTGTCATTGTTCCAAGGTCAGCTGCTGCTCGCTGGTCCCTCGGTCTCCTCTCCTGTGTGTGAACGTGTGTGTTTATTGCCTTAATTTAACCCAAGAACACGGCAAACCAAGCAGGACAGATTCAGTGACGCAGGAAGCTCCTGTGACATGCTCTCTGTGTGAATGTGTTTCTCTCTCTCTCTCTCTCAAAGCTACTTTTTTTTCCTCCATCCTGGTTTTTGCTTGGAGGTTATAAGATGTCGCCTTCTTTGCAGCGGTGATGTGTGAGGTATTGTGATGTTTATTTGACCACAACGCTGTCACCGATCACTCGAAAGAAAGGGCTTTGCTGAAAGGTGCTTGAGTCTGTGTTGCGTCAGAAAACAACACTGTGAATTGGCATCGGCAGACTGGTGTCATGTGAAATCTCCGGCACCCTGCAGCCCTCTATTGCATCTTTCACCAGCTCACTTTGCCTCTCGCTCTACACTCACTTTTTTCCCCGCATCTTCTCCCTGAAACTCCTCCTGTTGTGTTTATCTCTCTTGTTCTCCTTGTCGCTCTGCCTCTGCCATTCTCTTTCAGCCGTCCCACTGTGAAAAACCATTATAGACCAACTTCCACCTCTCTCTAATTGATTCCCTCTCTTTCTTCGTCCCTCTTCCCTTTTTTTCTGTCATTCTCCCGCTGTGAGCAGTCCATTGCATTCATTTGTGTTTGCAGAGCTTCACCATTTTCCCCATTTTTCCTCTTTTTTTTCCACTGGTATTTTTTATAGAAATTTCTTACATCACTGCCCTCCTTTAGCCCCATCCACTCACATCCAAATAGCTTTGTACCCTCTGAACCCGATACACACAAGGACAAAGGACACTTGCCCAGCCGAGCTCTCTAGGATCCCGAACTCAACGCTCACAATCTGAGTTTGAACGCTTTCGTCGATTTACTTTCTCATTCGCTTTTTCTCCTGTTTTTGGAAATTTAGTTTTCTTTTTTTGCGTCGTCGTTTTTAGTCCGGTGCTAACTGTTGAGGTTGAATAGCGTTAGCTCCTGTGTGTGTAAAATGGCGGCATGAGAGGAGAGGTGGGATGGTGGAACAGTGTCTGTCTCTGCAGTGAGGCGTTCTGCCGACTGGAGACACACAAGCGCACGCACAGTCTCTCACGCACACACATGCTAGTGTGCACACACACACACGGACACACACTTACTTATCCATGGTTGTGCATGCACAGTTACACATGCTGCATATTTCTAACTCCTGTGCAGACAGTGTTCTTAAAGTCACGCCACTGTAGACGCCATTTTGTGGCGGCGCTTGCCATAACCAAAATTATGATGTTGACACCAACCAGCATCCTCAATGTTCAGTTTTTGCACAAATGATGTGATTAAAGACAGATCAAAACACACGTGTCACATACAGTCGGGTAAACACAAGGCATTTAAAATTAGCACATTCAAACCGCGGCGTGACACACACCGACAGACAATGCACAGCACAGTTTTCGCGATAACAATTAAATTATCCCTGATTTAATAGGATATTTGTATATTTATATGTTTGGCACATTCAAAATATCCACAGTAA
The DNA here is from genome assembly GCA_033026295.1 of Channa striata. Classification (NCBI taxonomy): domain Eukaryota; kingdom Metazoa; phylum Chordata; class Actinopteri; order Anabantiformes; family Channidae; genus Channa; species Channa striata. Next base: position 16,798,509 of record CM065175.1, on the reverse strand, counting down.
AAGAAAAAAGGCAAATTTTTTTTACGTTTTAACCACGTCTGGTTTGTTAATTAGTTTAAAATGCTGTGTTGCAGGAATATTATACACTTTTTCTGTTTCTGTTGTATCAACGAAATTTTCTCATTAAAGAAAATTTAATTAGTAAATATTATTTGCTCATTAAATTGCTCTTAAATATAGTTTGATAGTAAAACGTGACAGTTTTTACAAAGATGCATGATTTGTTTGGTTTGTTTTGAAATGGTATCACTATTTAAATTGCTTTTTCCGTTGTTTGATTTTTTTTTTTCTACAGTCGTATAGATGCACAAGTACACACACACACACACCAGCCCAGTGCGAGGCCTAGCCCAGCATGCTATTTAATGCTTCGTTAACCCTTAGATAGTCGTTAGTTGCAGAGAACCTGGGAGTAATTTAATGGCTCATGTCTGTCGGAGGGACATGTTGCTGCAGAGACCTGTCGGTACAAGACGGATATTACAGACAAATGGTGTTTCTCTGCTAAGGCATCATTTAATAAATCCTTTCTCCCTCTGTGTCACTCTACAACAGGGGAGTGTGGAGTGTCCCATTTCCTTTCTCATAATCTCTGTCAATCGCTGTGGGATCTGGATAGGTGGTAGTTTTCCAGTACACACTGTTCCTCATCAGTGTGTGTGTGTGTGTGTGTGTGTGTTGTATGTGTAGGGTTGCAGTGTCAGACACAGGTTCAAGTGCATAGATTGATTTAATAACAGTTGGAGTTGTGCAGCCTCATCTCTGTTTCCTGACCCCTCTGTCCTCTCACAGATGCACAGCAGCTCTTTTTCCTGAGGCGCTTTAACTGTTTCCGCTTCTTAGTGTGACTACCTGTGTTTGGTCCTTTTTCCTCTTTCTCTCCGCTTCTCCATCCTGCCATCACTGCATTCTTCCCTCCATTATTTCCTTTTAGTCCATCCCTGCTGAGAAAGTGACGCCCAGACACAAACACCCCCCATCCCGTCTCTTTCTCGCCCTCCCTTCTCTCTCTGTCTGACCTTGTTTCAATCTTTCCAACCTTCTTTTTTTCACCGTACTTTCTCACTCGAGTTTCCACCGCTTGTCCTTTCATCTTCTGTCCACTTCTTGGTTTCACTCTGTCATTTTGAATTTTCTTGTGTTTTCTCCCCTTCCTTTTCATTTCCTGTATCCTCGCTCTGTAATCTCCATCATTCTCACTCTTCCTAATTTACATAACACTATCTTTTCCTGTTGCCATGCTTCTCAAGCTTTTTTTTTTTTTTTTTTATCCGACCTTTAGAAGAATTTGCATAGGGGACATATTTAGAGTTGCACACCCAGTCAGTACTCATTTTTCATGGCGTTAGGCTTTGAGTAATGGTAAATACCTTCCCCCGGTCATTTGTCTGTTTCTTGCTCCTTTTGTTCCACAACGCAGTAGCTTTATTGAGAAAGTTAAACATACAAAAATGACTAATCAGCAACTTGTGTCTTTGCCTCAACTTTATCTAAATCTTCTCTCTCTGCCCTCTCTCCCGCTGCTCTCTCCTCTTACAGAATCAGAGGGTTCAAAACAAATACAAGGTGAGATGTAACACAGTTTTTCTTGAGTCTGTGTGGTTACATAGCTTTGGTTATAGCATATGTCATTTCTTAGTATCTGTTTTTTGTTCCCTTTTTCTGAAGGTTAAATGTTGCTCGATGTGACACGTTATATGAATAAAAAATGAGAAATGGGAAAAGGGGAACACGCACATTGCAAATGTTGATTAAACAAAAATATGTAAATTGGAAAATATTTTATATACTTTTTTGTGTAGGCACAATAAAAAGGATGAACATTTTCTGATTTTCATATCAATGTTTCTTCTGTATTTTTAGCCAATACCTTTGGCATTAATTTGCTGTTATAAGATAGACATCTTCTGGGATGTCTCTCTTCCTGATTTGGGAAATTGGCTGCAGTCATTTTATTTCATATAGGCACAAGAGCATGTAGGGCAGTATCATCCACGCCACAACTGAGATGGGGGGACGATATTTTAATGACACAGTTTTTTGAATGTATGCTTTAGCGTTAAGATTTTTTTCAGTTACTGCTAGATCAATCTGTAATAACCAGTCTCACACATGGAAAAAAAAATAATTTTTTACATCTGCTGTATAATCCATAAATACTGCGCCTCCATCTCTCTTTCAGACACTACAGCTCATAGTAGCACCTGCTCACTGAGGACGACGTCACCAATACTCCTCGTCTCCTCTGCCCTCCTTCTGTGGATTACCTGACTACATCCAACCTCAACACTGACCTTGCGCCTGCCATCTGCGGGACTGGGAGTTGCTCCTCAGACATTCAAGTACACGGTGCAATCTACACTCAGACAGTGAATGACACAATGCAATCTATGCTAAGCTTTTGCAGATAACACATATTACCTTGTGGCTGTTTTACCTGTGTAACTCCTGAGAGAATTGGGTGGCTTTTTGAAAACGGGGCCACATTGACTCAGGGACTGACACGCCGAATCATAGTGATTCATTTCTTGTTATTTTCTTCTCCCACCTGTTGTGTAACTGGGAGCGCAGAATATTACACATAGAGCTCGGCCTAGTCATCAGACTCATATCCCGCTCTTCTCCTGCCAAAAGAACAATGAGTCTGTCAGGACTTGTTCCAGCAGAGTTTTCTCACTTTTTCATCTGTTTCTCATCGCGTTTCTCATTTTCTAAGTCCTGTGTTGTATCTATGTACTTCCTTCTGAGAACCTGCCTCCAGTTGAAAAGTGGCCAAATAAACACATACTACTGCGCTGAGCGACTCAGGTTGGAGGTCAGCCAGCTTTCTAACCCGCTGTACATGAGCAGACAGAAAGAAAGTGACTAAGTTGAGAACTGCCTCATTTGCATTTGAGTATGACAAGTGTGTTTAACATTTACAACGAATTAGATTATAGATATGTATGTGAAATTTGGGAATATTCTAGAACAATCAGACAGGGTGGCTGCGCCCCCTACTGGGATTAAACTGGTTTAACTGGAATTGGACTGGGTTGGCCTCAAACCCCGAAACTGGACACTAGATTCTGGTGGTGTGTGGCTAATGGGGATCTGGGACTGAGTGTGTCCTCTCTGCTTGGACCCCCCACTGCTCTGCCTCCCCACACATCCCTCCACTTCAGACTAAAGCAAGGAACACGGATGTTTGTGCGTAAACGAAGAGCATCAACTCATCGTGCTTCAATGAACATTATGCGGACCACTGACGAGGCTTATTGGTTGTTGTTTCTGTTGACCTACCAGCTGTGCAGATGTGCACACAAGCTTTTTGTTCTTTTTGTTTTCTCTTGTAAACACAGGATTCATGAATTTTAGTTTTATTGCATAGTTAATATCTTCATTTGCATCTATTAACTATATAAATCATAATGTCTTTATTCAATCTTATTTCTGAGGTTTAATTAAGAGCCTGACAAAAACTACTTTTTTGCATCCACAAAGGTTTATCTTGTTAATATGTAACAATTTACTGGGATATTTGTGTATATGGTGTATAAGCTACAGTTACAGTAAGTTACAGCAAATGATTTGATGGTGTATTTTTTTTTCTCCTTTTTTGTTAAAATATATATATTTTTTAAATAAATCACATTATCATCAGTTAAGGAAAAATATTTTCAAAATGTTTTTATTTTTGTATTGAAATTGGACATAAAATAAGCATGTTTTTTAATTGAAGTTGAAATGTTTTCATATTTAGATATTTACATAAATATTTCTCAAGAATATTTGAGTGATTTGACATAATAAAACCTGTACTCTAATCAAAAATTTCTATCTAAAAACAAACAAAAAAGACATTTTTAGCACTTATAATATATTTGGGTGCCAAAATACTGTAAATCACACCAGCCATGCCATTGCCTTTTTTATGCTAATTTCTTAAATGAGTGACAAGCTATGTTGTTGTTTGGTTAAATATTGTCAGTGATGTAGAATTCAAAAATCATGTACTGGTAGGTATTTGTTTGTATTTCTTTGAGTGTAACGTGTTCTGCTTTCACATTTTAGTGAAGAATGTAGCTTCTGTGAAGAGCCAACTGCAATCTGAGCCTTTTTTACCTGGCAAGACAACAAAATAAATACGATTGCGCTAAAACGCTTCGCTTGTCAATTTCTTTTTGTGGATGTTGATATTTTACCTAATTGCTGGTTTCAGTGACAACACACACAATCAGTGGGCTGCCCAGGAGTATGGAGATAAGAAGTGTTTGGGGACTTGAAATGACCTTGTGGTGTAAGAGGCCATTGTAATGTGAGTAACCTGGTGAAACACTGAGCTGAGTTTTTATCTATGGGCGGCCAAAGCTCGATAAGAATAAGATGCCCAACAAACTCGTGTTATTATTAGACTCTGAAGCATCATTGCCAATACATCGATCTTAAAGTAGTCACTGTATTTATGTTCACTAAGCAGGACAATGGGAGAGGTTTTTTGTTGTGCCTTTTTAAATATAGCTGTGTACATCCAGATAAGCTGTAAATGCATTTCCATTTATATAGGCTGTAATGTGAAGCCTGAAAGCCATTTTCCTCGATAATAGCACTAATGCTCTTATTTCATGGTTTATGATCTCTTCTGATGACATGTTTGTCACTGTTCAGGCATGTTTTTCCATTGTGAATGATGAAGTAAGGATACTGAAATAAGCAGAAAGCAACAGTTCACTCATATTTTGTGCAGTTAAATGACCCCTTATTCTAGCAAAAGCATACAAAGATTGAAATCATTTTTATAGGTATGTTTTTTCCATTTTTCCAAATGTTCAAGCACATGTACCTAGAATTTATAATGACTTTTGTGTGTGCGCACTTGTGTATTACAAGTCAACTGTGTGATCATGTACTAAACTGAAACTGAAGTCACCCTCCAAAATAAACTTCATAATTATGGAAAGATGTGGCCAGATTATATAATTTTAGAAAATTGTGAAAATACCACGTCAAAGTTTCCTCAGAGCCTCCCTGGAATCACGGTGATCATAAACAAGTTCTGCCATGGCAAATTTAGTTTTAACTATCTGTCTGACAAAAAAGTCATATTCCATATTTCCACAAATGACACTGTAATTACACTGCATCCGATTTCAACGCAGCAGGTTCTGTTGGCACAAATTGGCCCCTGTATTTAATTGCACATCAGCAGAAAATTTAAGGCTTATATTGACAGTGTTCATTACATCTTCAGACATACAAAACACTGGCTATTAACAGAAACAAACAATTCTTAAAAAACGTACATTTCTTTTAGTATTAACATCTGTTTAACGATTTCACTACACATGTGTTTTGTGACTCTAAAGTTACATTGTAATTAAAGACATGCTTTTATGAGGGTCATGAGCAGATTTTAATATGGTTTTCCATGGGCAATCAGATATACTGTCACGTCATTGTAGAGTTACATGTTTCTCCTCGGTATGTGGAGTTCAGTGAAGAGTAAATATCCTAGACTTGAATTTTGGAAGGATGTTTTGAGTCTCTCTGCGTGTAATCAACACCTTCTTGTTGTGAATCCTGACCTGTGGACATTTCACATATTTCAGATCCAAGTTGAACCAGGGTGGGGTGAGAGGGCACCCCTGCTGCAAGAAGTGTCCTTCTGAGTACCTTGAATAAATGCTGCAAGATCACAAGGTTCTTGAAAAGTTTGTTTTGTCTGGAATAATTGCCTGGCTTTTTAAAAATAATAATTCATTATTAATTTAATTAAAAATTAAATGGTTATTAAGTCAAATCAACTCCTTTGAACAGTGAAGTAATCCAAGGATGAGCGGACTTTCCTTTGACATCCTGTCCAGAAGCCAACTGTACATTAAATCTGGTTCATTTAGACTTAATGTTGTCGAGATACTGCGATAACATCACTCAGTAATTTAACCCAGAACTCTTTAAACTGCCTTCTTTTAAAACCATTTTTACGTGTTGAAATGGGAATAAATCACAGTTTGAAACCATCTGACCTCTGAGTTTCCTGACTCCGGTTGTAACACATTGAATCTTCTTACATGAAGAAGCTTTGTGTTTTGCTGTTGGTTGCAGATGCTTCTTAGCAAGTTTTGTTCAATTTACTCCTGGCGGCAGCATCTTCCCTGGGTCTGCTGCACAATGAAGTCCTGCAAGAATTCTCAGCAAGATCAGATCAGCAAAATGTCACTTGAATATATGGCGCTTACTTTTTCAGTACTGTACAATCAGATATATCACACTGTTTTCACAGAACAACATGCATAATGCTAAATCTGTGTGGCTTATAGCAAAACAAGCATCTACTTTTAAGTTCTGATATGAGAATAACATCCCTTTTTATTCCATTTCAATTTTGTTCACAGTAGCAAATTTAGGGGTCGTTTTACCTCATTTGACTGTGCAACCAAAAATATAGAAAATACTGTATAACCTTGTATGAATGAGAGTTTTGTCAGGCTTGCACAGATGCTCTCGTGTAAATATTAGTTAAAGTAATTACTTCATTACTAATTTAAGTTAAAGATAGACAGGATGTATCAAAATTGCATATTGTTCTAATCATTTATCATCTTACAGATTCCAAATGTCACCTAAAAAATAAAAGACTGCTTCAAATGAAATATTTACATTTACCTACTCCCTACTGAAGATGTCATATTACCCTCTGCTTTAGAGAAATGTTTTTATATGCAATGATTTACTACGTCATTTACAGTAAGTTCAAAAAGTAACAAACAGGCTCCTGGTGTTGTTCAATGCTTTTTGTGCGTGTGAGTCTGACGAATGCCTCTGAGGATTAGCATTGAATAATTTCGTAGCGCTGATGAATAGGTGTGCTATTTCATTTCCAGGTTATTAATAATAGTCAGTGCTTTTATTTTCTCTTTGGGTGTAAGCCGAGTTTGTTTGTTCTAAATAAAGTCTGAACTAACCAGGTCTGCTTATGTCACACTCTTATTCACATCCTTAACACGTGTCAGGTAGCCAACAGTGTAATTATATATTTGCTGTGTGCTCACAAAGCAGATGCTTCCAGTGTGTCGCACAAACTTTGATAAATGTGGACTGATCAGATTATGATAAAGGAGGAAAAAACCCACATTAGCAGCTTTGCTGTTTAGCTCAAGCACTTGTCAACAGATTTATCAGCAGAAATGCCAACCTTCTGACAGAATAACAATAATATCACACATGTCGTTCACCACCTTTATTTTTACATTTCGTACACAAGATCATCCCAAAGACTTTTTTGAAAAACATTGTAAATCCTAATGTTTGGTGCTAGAAAATAAGGAAAATGACATCTGAAGGAGGTAGACGTGCATAAATATTATATCTATGCCTGATTTTTACTATTTTACATGGATTAGTTCACCATATTAATCTCAGAAAAGTCAATGATGAACATCCTTAATGTTGAAAATCCACTCCTAATCTATAAAAACAGTGATCTGTGTATATTTGCTCAGCCTTTTCTCGTCTTAAACACCTCTCATCTTTCTAACGCCCTGCTCCATGTTTGAGTTATGGCTGTTGAGTGCAAATACGTTCCAGTTGAGTAGAGCTGAGCCGAGTCTTTCTCATCAGTTTTTAGCATGCTGGTTGAAGCTTCACAGGCCCTGGCCCTTTACATTAAAGTGAACCTGCTGTGTGAAAGGCATTTCTGAACGCATCCCGTGCGTGTGGCTACAGGCAGGAGGTCCTGGTTCTGTGTACCAGACTATGAGCTGTGACAAACTAAGGATTATGAGTCGGGCTTTTATTTTAACACACCAAACCAGACACAAACGAGCGAAGTCAGTCACACTTCGCGTGGCAGCAAGCAAAGCAGCCTCCTTCCTCATTCTCCCTTCCACTCCCACTCCTTCCTTTCTCACTCGCTTACTTTCATCCACTTTTAATGTTTGACACTTTGATACTGAACATCCGATTTCCCGTGTTCTGGTCGGTTAGCTTTACATGCAGATGGGCTGGTAATTTGCATAGATTCAAAGGTCTCCCTTCTCTCCTGATGCTTTCTGACAACGGAGTGTCTATTCATCCTCTGTGTCAAGCATCCCTCCTAGGACATCGCCTGAATTGCTGTCTCATGCTGTTTCAAGTCTCGTTTTACACTGCAGGAACTGCTGAGGAATTGGATTAGGAACATATTCCTTTAGAGAAAAGCACCACAGTCATCAAGGCAGAATCACATCTAAGCATCTGATTTGGATAGTTCCCTCCAATATCAAAGCTTGTCACATGTTTTTGTATAAAGTCCAAGTGTGATCTTAAGTCATGCTGAGTCCGTATCACACACACCGTTAGCTCTGTGGATTCTGTTATAACTTAGAGTCCCACCTGGGAGACTTGGAGAGAAATGCTGGCTTGTGTTGGGAGAGCAGCAAGGAATTATGGGCCTTGCACAGCAGGTAACTGCGATCACGTCTTACCCACACATCAGCTTAAGCAGCTCTGATCACAATTCAACCAGCCGCCTCGGAATTTGTCTTTGGAGAAACAATTAAGATTTAGATATGCGCCGGAAAGAAAAAAAAAGCCACTGTTTTATTGTTGCTTGTTTTAGTTTACTTTCAAATGGCACAAAAGTTGCAGTATCACATTTTTAAGGATGTTTTGTTTGCAGATTTGTATATTTCAAATAACCCCTGTTTAAAAGTGAAGCAGTGAGAAATAAAAATAATATTCATGAATATGCAGTTAAAGACAGTCACAAAAGTATTTTAGTCCAGATAATTTTAGGCCCCTGGTACTTTTTACCCATATCCTCCCCAGATGATTTCTGACTCAGTCTTCCAGGTCAAAATCAAAACATTAATTTAAAATTCATGTGAAAAACTGGAAAACAAAATCTAGAGTTGTGACAGACAGGCAAAACAGTAAGGAAGGAATAAATTTGACGACTATAGCAGTGAAGCCAACGACAAACCGGAAGGATGAAACACGAGTGAGGATGATGGAGTGACAACTGAAAGGGGATGAAGGCGAAACTGTAGCAAACGATGGAACAAAAAGGACTAAAGTAATAAACTTTAGACAGACACGTACGTCAAAATGAATTGGGTGTCCCTGTAATAACAGCAGAGTTGGTGGAAACTTTCAAATTCTTCAGTAATACTAAACATGTTTCTCTAGGTATTAAAAAATAATTTTAGTACAAGTATTTTAAGTTAGATGCTCTTCGAGGAAAAGTACTTGTTTTCCAGAAGCATGGTCCATGTGGCTGACAGATTACTGTAGTCATGTCAGAAAGTAGACAGACTCTTTCAACGTTTGCAAGTTTTACTCTGTTGATAGTTTATTTAGAAAAATTGCAAATGTCCCATCAATCTACACAAATTATAATGACAATAATAATTAAATATTCTAATTTTTTTTCTTTTTGCTGGAATTCTTTCGGCAAAAAGAGAAATGTGAGAGAGAGGAAGAGCAGGTATTAACATAATGTCCCTGTGCTGTTCCCCAAAAACATAAAATCAGCTACGTAGGTCTAATTACCAGAGGTGAGTTCAGGAACCTGAACCTTTCATGTTAGGCTGTTGTATTATTGTATAACACGTATTTTACTTATATGTCAATTAGGTTTGTGCCTCATTTCTTTAATTTGTATTAGTCCAAAATAGTGCAAAAAAAGAAGAAATAAAGATAGTTTCACAAACTAGTTTTAATACATTTTGGCAGGTGAGAGAATAGTAAACTCACATAGGAAGGGAAGAGAACTGACAGACAGAGGAGAGATGGGAAAGAGGAAGCAGAGTCCGGATCAGTTTGGAATTGATGACTGACTTTCAAAGCTTCTGTTATCCACGTTTTCTTGTTCGGGAACCAGTGACTGTTGCAGAGACACTGGGCAGTTCCAGTGAAGTCACCGGTTAATCTATTTATACATGAGACCTGCTCCCACCATGATCCAATATCACATATGAAGAGTCAGACACACCGAGTCTATAGGAAGATTATTTTCTGCCATACAAACACCATCATCAGCAATGTCCCGGTGTGTTAATCCCACCACCTAAAAACACACGCCATTTCACATCTGCTGCGATAATGAAGCCTCTGCTCATTCTCTCTGATATTACTGTTATTATAAATAAATCAAGCGGGCCGTGAAGCCCGCACAGAAAACCCGGAGGGCGCACGGGGGTCCGGGGGCGGTAATTGCCGGTGTGTCGGTGTGTGCGGCCCCGCGGTGGCCTCGTAAGCGACCCGCTTTATTAGATCGGCCGGTATCGATCGTTGCTGCGCGGCGTTCACTAATCTGCAGGCGGCAGAGAGAGAGAGAGAGACGGGAGGGGAGGGGGACAGGGGGGTTCAGCGGATCGATGGGCCTGGATTCAATCACGTCTGGAAACACAAGAGGTAATTCATTGTAATCACGAGAGCTAAATGGAAAACGTGAGAACAACGCGCCCGTGAGGTGCTCACACAGAACTACAGTGAGAGAGGACGTGTCCACCAGAAGACAGAACTACAGGGTGAGAGAGGACGCGTCTCCCAGAAGACTGAACTACAGTGAGAGAGGACGTGTCCACCAGAAGACAGAACTACAGGGTGAGAGAGGAAGACAGAACTACAGTGTGAGAGAGGACGTGTCCCCCAGAAGACAGACCTACAGTGAGAGAGGACGCGTCTCCCAGAAGACAGACCTACAGTGAGAGAGGACGCGTCTCCCAGAAGACTGAAATACAGGGTGAGAGAGGAAGACAGAACTACAGTGTGAGAGAGGACGTGTCCCCCTGAAGACAGAACTACAGGGTGAGAGAGGAAGACAGAACTACAGTGTGAGAGGACGCGTCTCCCAGAAGACTGAAATACAGGGTGAGAGAGGAAGACAAAACTACAGTGTGAGAGAGGACGTGTCCCCCAGAAGACTGAACTACAGGGTGAGAGAGGAAGACAGAACTACAGTGTGAGAAGACAGAACTACAGGGTGAGAGAGGAAGACAGAACTACAGTGTGAGAGGGACGTGTCCCCCAGAACTACAGTGAGAGAGGACTGAAGACTGAACTACAGGGTGAGAGAGGAAGACAGAACTACAGTGTGAGAGAGGACATGTCCCCCAGAAGACAGAACTACAGTGTGAGAGAGGACGTGTCTCCCAGAAGACAGAACTACAGGGTGAGAGAGGAAGACAGAACTACAGTGTGAGAGAGGAAGAAAGAACTACAGGGTGAGAGAGGACGCGTCCCCCAGAAGACGGAACTACAGGGTGAGAGAGTACGTATGAGAATGGACGTGTCCCCCAGAAGACAGAACTACAGTGTGAGAGAGGACGTGTCCCCCAGAAGACAGAACTACAGGGTGAGAGAAGACGTATGAGAGTGGACGTGTCCCCAGAAGACAGACATACAGTATGAGAGAGGACGTGTCCCCCTGAAGACGGAACTACAGTGTGAGAGAGGCCGTATGAGAGTGGATGTGTCCCCCAGAAGACATAACTACAGTGTGAGAGAGGACGTGTCCCCCAGAAGACAGAACTACAGTGTGAGTGGACGTGTCCCCCAGAAGACAGAACTACAGCGTGAGAGTGGACGTGTCCCCCTGAAGACAGAGGACAGGCTGAGGAGATGCTCCGTTAACGCGCCGCAGTCTGCAATTATGGATATTCAGGGCGAGACATGTGAATCAATATGAGCCTGCTGCTTGACCTTCAATAGTCTGTCCATGCTGCTGCACACTGAGTTGCTAAAATCTGATTTTCTCACCTTGACAGAAAACCTTTTCTCATTATTTACTCGCACATTTTGGTAGTGTGTCTTTCTGAGTGGTCGGTTCTTATTGGAAATAGAAAGGAGACAAAAAGAATCAGACGTCAGGAGGTTCACGAAAAGCCCCGCAGACTGTCATGTGTACAGCAGACCCCCCTTTAAATAGAAGCTGAGAGAGAAAAGATGACACAGATTGATGTTTTATTCAACAGCAGCGAGCCATTACTTCAGACACACAAATAACGCACATTCCTTTATTCACAGTATTCACATTTTGCAGTGAGATATGCTCTAGAAGACTAGAACAAAGGTAAGGGTTTTCCATGGTGTTATGCGAGTGTGAGATCTGAAAGTGGCTCTAGCAGCATCAACAGGTGACAGAGCGAGAAGTGGGGCTCCGTCAGGCGCGGGAGTTCCGCTCCTCTTCTTCATTCTCCAGGAGGTAGGCTGGTTTGTATCGCGCCACACCTCTTCCATCCACCATCTGTAGGGCTGCGTTTCGGCAGGTGTTGTCCATACTGCCCAGTGACGTGTACCTGCAGGTAGAAAGAGACACTTCAGACCAGCCACTGTTCACTGGAGCGGCAATGACCTGAACAAAAGAAGGGAAGTGGAAATGTATAAAAAAATGTCTTCTTACCCTTTATCATACAAAATACAGTAGGGCACTTGCAATGTCCTCAAGAACGACCAGATGTCATGATAGGTCCAGTCCTGCAGAGTGTTGGAAGACATCAAATGTAAATGGTTTGTTACTGATAATTATAAGTAAGTAACAATCATTCTCTGTGGGGGGCTGGATGGGGGATGTTCTCAATTATTTGCACATTGCTAAAAACGTTTTAAAAATTCAAATAATGCACCATCTCTACATACTACACATGTACAAGTCAATAACCTCTAGTCCTGTATGTGAAAGATTTGCTGAAAATTTGTCATTTATGTATGAAATATCTGTATGGGAAGATAATTTAGGTAACAAATATCATTTAAGGTTTCACAGTTTATTATTACTGCAGGGCTGAAATGCATTAAAGTGTGCAGGTGATTTTTTTGTTTACACCCTGTCGATGTGCACTTTGAAACTTCAGTCAAGAAGACAAATAACATTAAGTGTAACAAGAGGAAATTGGCTAGCCAGAGCAGTGAAAACAGATTTGTTTCCAGGCAAAAAGCTGTTTCTCTTGTAGCAGTATATATGCAGTAGACTTAACAATGTGTGAAAGCTGAGTGACTGCTTGGTTTATGTGTACTTGAGGTGAGCCTCAAATGGCCGACAGTTGGTTACTTTAAAATAAAAAATGTGTTATATTAAATTTGAGGTGATTTTTTATTTCAAGCTTCGTGACACCAAGGAAAAGAAAATACAGTATGAAAAAAAGAATAATAATGTAACAAAATGTCTGTTATATCTGTGAGTCTCACTAGTAAAGGATTGATTCTCATGTAGTCGGGCCAGCCCGGGTCAGTGGGACACATTGGCGTGAGCGTATGTGAGTAGGGGTCAGTCTTTCTGGTCCCCATTAGGACGGCTCTCAATTCTGGCTTCATGTCCCGCACTTCGTTCAGTGCCTGTCGAATGCTGCCCTCCACAGAGATCAGCTCCAAGTCATATCTGTGGGAGACACATGTCCGAATGAGCTGCGGTAACACAACACTGGAAGTGGTCAAACACAGGCTGCCAAGTGCAAACTAAAAATTAAAATACACATGAATCTGCCATGAGTAACTGAAATGTATGGAGGAGGAGTTTCTCAGCTAGAAGCACATAAATATTTAAATACAGGGAAGTCAGCCGTAGGTTAAAAATCATCATTCTACATTTACACCCTAAACTAAACCCCTTGAGAGCAAGTTGGAAATTGGTGAAGTCATCCTTTAACAAAAAGTGATTGCAATTTCTTATTTTGGGATTAGGAGGATTAAGAGAAATAATGATTCACCTTTTTATTGTGTCCTGGAGGAACCTCTCCATTTCTGGGAACGGAGAGACGATCCGTATGTACAGAGCTTTCACCTTGTCTTTAACATCTGGATACCGTCTGACAGTGAGAGAAGACAGAAACAAAACATTACCAAATCATAAAGAACACTGGTCATTTTCATTCATTATCTCTTTCTGCCCCTGTAAAGGGCATGAAAAGTCCAAAACATCACGTCCAATATTTTTCTCAGTGTTGTTGCTGCTCTCCATCTCATTGTCTTCTGCGCTTATTTCTGAATATAGCTAACTGAGTTGGCATTATGTTTTTAATTTGAATCTCCTTTCTTAATGTCTCTCAGGTCACCTGTTTTGCTTTAATTAAATCATTCCGACCACTAAATGTCCTAAATGTCTCATCTCCCACCCTCCCGTTACCGTTTCAGACCAGCGTAGTAGAGATGGAGCAGCACTGTGCAGTCTTTGCCACCGTTGAAGCCGACGCAGACTTCCTCTGTTGAATAACGATCCAGTGCAGTCTCTATTGTTTTCAGTGCAGACATAACTTTCTCACCCAGTGTTGTCCCTGGAAATTAAATACACAATTAAAGGACATTTTAAAGGACATATAATCAAATTTTATGAGGTATCATACCATGATCTCTGTTTCTATATTTAATTCAGAATAGAAGTATTTCTTATCCACAGTTTTATCTTAGTTATTTTAATTCTCTGTTCACTCTCATGACAGTTATTTTCTTTTTTATAATCCACTATGATTTTACAGCTGTAATTACAGTACTTTAATCTCTTTGCTTCCTTTATTGGTCCCAGTCCCTGTGTAAAGTGGGAGAGTTCTCTGCAATAACCACTTTAAATTAACTTGACAGTTTAAATCCCATCACATCATTTCCAACCATCCTGTTCGCCCTGTTTCCTCCTCACCGCTGTTGGCCAACTTGTACACTTCAGCAGTGGCAACGGACACTGGATCAGTGACTAAGGAAACCACGCTTCCCTTAGGCAGCTCATCTAGCAGCAGTGTGCGGGCTTTGTCCACCTCTTCTTGGCTGTCTGAGTCCAGGACCAACTTGACTCGATGATAGTTGCTCAGCCAGTCAGGGTAAGAGCCTAGAGCCACCTTACTACCCCAACCAGCCTGCAGCTTCGTCAGCACAGGGGCAATATCTGCTTCGTCTGCATTCACAAACACCTAGTACAGTGATATTTGGTCAACTTGCGTGTACTGTTAAAAACTAAGCATACACACAGAGAATATGTAAATGACTGGTAAATGCCGTGTTACCTCACGGGTGTAGAATGTGGTCCCTGATCCAGCAAAAAGATGCTCTAGTCCACTAAAAGTCCTCTCCAATGAAGATGGGATCCCAGGAAAGACATACACATTACGCACACTGATCTGATAACAGAGGAAAGACACAAAATATACTGCAAGAATATACGAGCACAGTCTGTTTTCATAAGCATCTGTGTGCATTTTCTGTTTCAGGTTCAACAGATACTCACTAAAACATGTATTTTAAGGTTGTTACCAACTAGATACTAACGTGGGTGTCCTTGGTTTAACCAAATCGAGCCGACATCACTCAATGTCCAAAACTCAGTGTCTGTGTAATACAGGCTTCCAGTTTCCACATCCCACTTGTATAAATTGCACCTTGGACTAGGATTTGCTTCTGCACTAGTCACGCTGTTACAAATCATGCTGGCAGGTATTCGCTTCAAACGCACATACATCACTGTGCACAGTTAAGGTCAAACATCAAAAGGAGAAACAATGGCCAAAACACATTTTGACATGAGGGGGATTTTTGGTTTATCCCATATGCTCTGAGCATGTTAGATAAAACCAATATGTTTTGCATAGCCTAATGCATAAATAAATGTAGGTAATACACACATCTGTGAAATAACGTAATTACAATAATGTTCCAAATAATAAATAAAATTTTCCACACGAATACATGTTAGTGTGTTACCGTTAGGGTCCAAATGAA
Organism: Channa striata; assembly: GCA_033026295.1. Classification (NCBI taxonomy): domain Eukaryota; kingdom Metazoa; phylum Chordata; class Actinopteri; order Anabantiformes; family Channidae; genus Channa; species Channa striata. The sequence goes on along the minus strand of CM065175.1, from coordinate 16,782,846 downwards.
CATGTGGGTTTTGAATTTAAGCAAACTGCAATGACAGATACTCATCTCAAAACCAGACCGGTGGGTTATTCAGCTGTCTTAACTGAGGGCTTAATTAGTGTTTTGTTGAGTCCCAAATCTTGCTTTTATGGGGGGTGAATCACCATGGTAACCTACAGTATGCTGCACACCTCACCTGCTCATGAGCAGGTTATCTTCAGAGGATCAGTGCAAAACCTGTTTATACTTTTATTCCATCACTGCAGTTCAAACTAACATGATAATATGGTGTAATAATTACTAGTAACACAATCTAAACCCTAATGTCATGGATAAAAAAAGACAACCAAGACCATTAAATGTTTCCAATGATACATAAGCAGACCAGTCAGACTGACCTTTTCTGGTGTAAAGAAGGCTACTGTACTTTGTTCTTCCTCTCAACTTTGGCATCAATAAGAGTCTGTTATTACTATTGCTTTGTTACATACCTCACATAAAGGCAATAGCCAGTTCATGATCAGAGAAAAAAAACTGCAAATACAAATTTTATAAAACCCGCAGTTATACAGTGTTACATACAGTGTACCTTTACATTAATTTCAATATTTGGCAATTTTTTTGTAGCATTTCTTACTTAAACTAGGAAGATTATCATATGTCTTGCATTTCAACCAGCAAAATATCACTGTACTGTCACCGTAAAAAATAGTATCTGCAGATATGCCATTTTTGTCACATCAGCAGTAAGAGATCTCAATTCCGCAGTTTACACCAACCATTATATTGTCTACTTATTGCTGCTAGTGTGAACAATGTCAAACAGTAATTGGCTCTTTCATCACTGATCTTTGATCATCACTGATGTGGTGTGAATAGAAGATAAATACATGGGATAATGTCAAAATTACAAATTGTCAATAGAAAATAAATCCAACCTGTCTTGAAATGAATGACACTCAAATACCATTAATTTATAACTGCCACAGAGCTAATTAATACTTTGGTTCTGAATGAAGTACAAGTAGCAATTTTAGACCATTCTCAGTACTCATCCAACTCCTAAAAGAACTAGACAAAGGCACCATGGTCCAGGCCCGTTTATGTCAGTGTGCAATGTAAATAATGTTCCCATTGCAAAAAGCAGTTTCACTTCTGAGGTATCTGGTTAATAGTGATGTACAACAATCAACAATTAGTTTACCCCAAAGTTCCTACTGCAAAGGTTCCACACACAAAGCAGCTGTACAGTGCATCAAAATGTATAAAGGTTGTGGTCAGCCAGTCAGTGCATGGTGCATACTAATCTGCCATATCTTGGGTATAATTTAGTTTAGCGTGAAGCTTGTTTAATCTATTGAACTAATGCTCACCAGTGGATAGCGAAGCAGTTTTCCCGTCTGAGGGTCAGTTCCGTAGTTGAGTTTGGCTGAGCGAGGCACCATTGCCAGTTTCATAGCAGCAGAGTTTTGGTCCACCACCCCAAAGAACTCTTCAACCAGCCGCATGAGGTCAGGATGGGGATATAACTCCTCTTGGAATGCCATGGCGATGCTCTCAAAGGTGACATCATCATGGGTAGGGCCTATGCCTCCCGATGTGATAATGTGTGTATACTGAGGTGAAAGGGAGGCCACCTCATTCGCTATGACTGCTTGCGTATCTGGTATGACAGTTATACGCTGCACAGAAACTCCAAGCTTCCTTAGGGCTTGTGTTAGAAAGGTACTGTTGGTGTCCACTGTGTGACCCTGGAAGACAAAGGACAAGAAGAGACACACTTAGTTTCAATCCAGTGGTTCCACCCTCACTTGGACGTCACATTCAAGGACATAGCCATAATAGCACAAGTGTGCCTGATGAAATCTTATGACAGCGACTGAGCATATTTTGGGGGTGAAACATGACATTGGAAAAACTCAAAAGCCTTCATGTTTAAATAATAATCACATCAAGTCAAATGATTGTGTACTTGTCATTTTAAAACTGAGCCCTGCTGACACATCAAATAGCTGGGTTTTCCCAGGGTATAAAGTGTGGACCCTGAACTGCTATCCACTCCAGACAGCTGGAAAAATTAGAGCCACACAATTTCAACTATTCTGAGTGGGATACTGACACAATACATACAATACATCTTAAAAATACCACTAAATCACCTTGAGTATCTCATCTCCAATAATGAGAATAGCTGCAGTGGGGGCTGTGGCTGCAGAGGACGGATTGGAGCCCTGGTGGTTTGTGGACATCGCTGCTTTACTGAGTTGAGCCACCAGTCTCCTCACACGCACCACTGCACTACTCAGTTTGGGAAAGGAAGAGCTGTAAGTCAAATACATACGCAAATGCATTACAAAATTGCACTGGGTTTGTTGAATTAGTCATGAGTGCATTATATATGAATATCATCTTAGATCTTTTTTTTAAACTTACATCAACATTAAGAATCCATATGGACTTTCACAAAATGTTTCATTGAGGCTCAGGTGCTTTTCTACTCCTAAAATCTTCTGGAAGAGAAATGAAGTAGCAGATTTGAAAAATAAAAAATGATTAGGTAATTTTTTGGTTAATTAAATATCTGAGTTTATTTCATGCTCATCACAGCTTTCCAAAGCTATAACAGATAATATATATAAAAATATATATAGTATATAATAGTCATTTTAATCCTGGTGAACAGCACTAAGCCCAAAGAGGTTCATGTTACTATTTTGCAAAACAAGGAAAACCCGTGAATTCACACATTTTGAGAACAAAGAAATATGAAATATTAAGAACTGACATGACTAATTGGTTATAATAGTTGTTGCAGACTCATTTCATGCTTACTAATCAAACGACCAGTAGTAGCTGTTCCTTATATATTCTATATATGTATAACCTATATTCTGCAGTTTAACCACACTATTTATATTGTCTGTTATTAAAGTGTGTATGTCATTAAGTGGTAAAGTGGGTAAAGTTGATAATTAACGATTGACCTACGACATGAAATGGAACGAGCTTCTTTCATCTTTATTTACCTTCATAAAAGAACATACACGAATATCGGCTGGTTGGTTAACGTAATTCTGTGATAGATCTTGTGATAAAAAAAAATGTGTCAAATAATCTCTACAGATGCACAGCAGTTAGGTTCTGTGAAGATAGCGGTACTTACGTGAACTTATAATGCGGGGCACTGCTAATAGCCAACGTTGAATATGGCATGTGGTCCCGATTTCTCGAGTTTACCAAACAATCGGACTAAACAACAATGTTCTGTTTCAGGATTTGATCGCCAGACGAATCGAAACCGAGGAAACTCACTTTTTGGGTCGCGTTTGTCCTGGAGGTGCGTCCTACCGATCGTGGCTATATGTCACTCAAAAGACGTTTCGGAGCTCGTCCAATCACAAATAAAGACGGATTTAGCGAGATGAGCGACAGCAAATAAAATTCCCCGAAAACCAGGCACGCGGTCAAGAATTTTGTTTATACGGAAGTAAGTATGAAACATGGTTATTAGCGCAACAATATATGTCATTTGGACAAATTAAATACGATCTGCATTACATACGTACCTATAATCTAAGTAATCGTATATCATCAAGTTTTCGCTTTGCAACATCTCCATTAACATTTGGCACGGAAATATTTCTTCTTCTGCATGAATCAACAGTCATATCTGTAACATCTGCTGCCTCTGCTGGCTGGGAGAGCCAGGTTCAAGACAACAGCACTCTATTTTTCTTCATAGGCTGACAAGAAAGCCTCATAAGGTAAAAAAAAATATGTTTTCAGAGATTTTAAAATGTTTATGAGAAATCTAGCCCGAAATTCCTCATTCACGTAAGTTTCCTTAGTTGTAGTCTAAACAGATACATCCTGTTTTCTTAAGGCTAATTTTCTTTCTTTCTTTTGATCGGGCTCCATCTGCAGCGACTGACTGGACATAGTTGAGACAGGAAGACCCCTGTCTTCATAAAGTCCCACAGTTCATCCCTCATGGCAAGACACAAATCAGGTCATGAAGTCCATGAACCTCACTGTGCACTTCTGGAGTAAAACTCTTGAAAGGGAATCAAGCCATTTCTGACACTTGTGCGTCTGCATTAGTATAATGACTTGAATTCATAATATGTATAACTGGCAATTTTTCATGCCAAGGCCCCCCAAATAGCATTAGCTTCAGGACAGGACATGTTTGCAAATTTATTAAAAAGCCATGTGATTAGTAATGTTTTGACAGGCAGATTAGTGTATAGGTCAATGCATATATACTGTATGTGTTATTATAAAACTACATTTTAAAATAATACACAACTATAATTATATCTACAATTACTTTCATTTTCCCTGACTTAAACATCATAAAACATCTGTGGAGAAATCTGCTGATGGCACTTGACAGATGTTTTCAGTTCTAACTGGTGGAAAAGCAGTGATTTCTAACTTTGTCGAAAAATCAATCTTAGCGGTGCAACCATCAAAATGTGCAAAATCGCAGATTACATGCAGACATAAAACAGTCACATAACAGAGATGCAAAACAACCACAAAATTATAAGAGCGACAACAAAGGGATGCAAAACAACCACAAACAGAGAAACAAAATTACCACAAGGGGATACCAAACAACAAAAAAATGATTTAATCAACATCAAACAATCAGTTATGTATCAGCACGACATTAAACAAATACTGCAAAGCTGCTGAAAGTATAATAAGGGATATAATTAAGGTGATGTTGGTGCATAGGTGATTTTTTTGGTAGTAGAGGTCGGTAACTAAGAGACTAAAACAAGACTTGGCTGTTCTCCCGTGTTTATTTGAGGTGGGTCAGTTGGTGAAACATCTGGCCCGAGAGCTGGAATTTCTGTTTTTGCGCAACACGCGCTGAACGGGCCAGGTGCAGCGCGCGAGCGAGCGCGTCGCCAGATGACGTAAGCGTTTGTTCGCGGAAGTGGCTTCTGTCGTGGCCGTAGAAGTGGGGGGAGGCAGGGGGAGGAGGACGGGAAGGAAAGGGAGAGCAAAGAAGAAGAAGAAGTTTACGCTCATCCTGTATGAAGTTAATCCACAGCGTGAGGCACCTGGCGCACAAAACCATCGACCCTCGACGCACTTTGATGAAATTCAGCTGAAGTTCCCGCAGCTCGGTGGGCAGGAGGGGCAACTTTAGGGAGAGGCAAGAGCTGGTGAGTTGCTCGACAAAGTTGACCACACTTTTCGGGGGAGGGGAGGGGGGGAAGAGAATGAGTTGGACTGTGCGTCAGAGAACAGCAGTTAGTGAATCTCTGAGCCGTCCGTCGAAGGGAAACGGTCGCTCACTGTCTTCGTGCTGCCCGCTGGGAACTTTGGTTCTGCCCGTGAAACTTAGCAAACAGCCGAACTCCGTGTCCTGTTCTGCTCGGACGACACTGCGCTGAAGCCTGGTGCTTTAGAAATGCTGCTCGGGGACCGACTGGACATGCACAGATCAGCTAAACGTCTAACCTGTGTCCGGCCAAACTGTGTCAAAAGACGTTTCTGTTCAGGGTCTGGTAATAATGTTGCCTCAGCTGCTAGTTGAGCAACCTTGTAGAATTGCAGTGAGTAAAAGTAGGCCTACTGTTGTTGTTAGTTTAATTAGGCAATGATAATCGGCAACCGGGGCCTCACGGTTATGATTTTAGTAAATAAAGAGAAAGGAGTTCACTAAGATGCCATGGCCTTATCTGTTATCTCACAATAGATGCAGATACACTTAAAACTGAGTTAAAGCTCATACAGGTAGGTATTAAACAAGTCAGTTTTCATAAATGCTATTGGCAGTTATTTTAAACGTCAGTCGAGGCAATTTCCATTTAGTGTTACCTGTTTCCATCATGTCTAATGTGAATGTTTTCTGTTTTATATAATATAATACTAAAATGAATATGTGTGCAACAATTGAACAGTTGATCAGACAACAAAATATAGAAATATGTCTGTAGGAAATAATAATTTGAAAATGACAATTAGTTGCGACCCTAAATTGAGCGATTAAACTGAAGTTTATAAAAATGTGTTCGGATATGCATAAGGGCAAAAGCATAAGGTTTAGGTTTGAATAACCAAGTTCTATGATAAGCTAATGGTCCTATCAGTACAGACACACAAATCTGTTCACAATCAGACAGTAAACTTTATGCTTCACAATTTCTCCTGTGTCCATGGAGATTGGTCAACACAACAAACCAGATGGGTTGAAACAGGGTTACTGTGACAGATTTAACGTAACTATGAATAACTGAAGGGCAGACTATTATGGAAACAGACTAGAGGCTTTGTGGGATGATTGAAGCAACTGAAAGAATTGGACTCAGTTCTTCTTATCAGGGTCAGCCACACCGCTCAGACCAGAAGTCCACTGACATGATATTATATGGTTGAAGGTATCATTGCTGATGAAGTGGATGGAAGAAGAAGGTCCAATGAACAAATGATCCGAAAAATGGGAGATTCGTGTCAGGAGCCTGACATACCGGACACGTTCACCTACACACACATACGCATACGCACACACAGAACCAGAAGGTGCAAAACACATTCTGTCAGTCAAGGCGTAGCATCTCTAGCACTCAATCACAGTATTGGCACAATCCAAAATCAATTTGATTAAAATTGGATCTGTCCAATTCTGCGAAAATTGTATCACTCACAAGTGAAAGCTTTAGCCCTGATTGATGGCACAGCATGACAGTTGTTGTGGTTGTTGCAGTGTCCCTCTGACAGCTATATGAGCTTGTACACATAGACATATAGTGACCAACAGACAGACACCCAGTTACGTTAGAAATAAACTTTTCATTTTTTGCTATTGGTAAGCAATGAGTTTTAGTGCTGTATTAGTCTTTAATGTGTCACTTGTTATTGACAAAACTCAGTAGTGAGGAACTGAGCTGATGCACACTGCATTGTTACTGACAGGACACAATGAGTTTTATACTTGTGTCTGTTGATGTGAGGATGTGTTTGTCTCTGACTTTGTGTCTTTGTGTTCCTATCTGTCCAGCCATATGAGGGCATGTTTGTCTTTGTGTTTGCGTCTGGTGTTTGTGTGTTTTCTGGAAAGACACTGTAGCAGTTTGTTTTTGAGGTCATAGCATGGTGGTTGTCCGACTCTACATCTACACAATGGGACAGAGTCATAGCTGCATTTCCTCCCGCACTGCTTGGTTGAGTGCTACATGCACCGTGCTGAGTAGTCTCTAAAACCACAGTCTGAGCTTGGGTGTAATATATAAAAAACAAAACTTAAGTCACACTGCATTAACTGACAATAGTATTTTTCTGTTAGCTGGCCCTGAGTGTTAATTCTGCTGTGTGCATCAGCATAATTCAGCTGTGTGATGTTCTTTAGGTTGAGAAATGCATGTTTTGTCTTTGTCTCATGTTAAATCTGTCCCTGTGTAGACACTTGAGATTGCATTTTCAGAAGTCACTTTTCTTTGCAGATCAGGGCTCCTCCATCCTTCTTCAAAGTGTTGGGTGAAAAATTGAAGTTGTTCCTCTGCCATACAAGGTTATAAGGATGGGTTAATATCAGCCCTGGACGAGGCTTTTACTGCTGATTTCTGCTTTAGATTGTTCCCTATACTGACTGTAAAAACAAAATCGTAAATCACTAACAAAATAACTATCACACCCAAGGCCTTGACCTAACACTTTTTAGAAGCAGAAAGCACTTTTATCTGAAATGTATACTTAGAATTTCACATCAAAAGTTTTAAAAAGCAGCAATAAAATCAATGCTGTTTTCGTGTAGCAGAAAAAAAACAGCGAATAAAAGTAGAAGCAGTGTTACTGCAAGATTTACTTGGATTATATTACTCAATTTAAACGGTGGAACATTGCTTTACTATAGGAAGAAAGACACTATTGTGCTTGCAAACTAAGTACCTAAAATACTTCCACTTTTTATTGTTTATAACTTCATTTATTTTTACTTTTTTGTGAAATCTAACTTTTGTTTGCAGAAGCAGCAGGAATACGTTGTTAATATTGATTTGAACTTATTAGGAATGTGACACACCATTTTGATTACGAAGAATCAGCAGGGACAAAGACCGAAAGCTTCTTCAGGGGCACTTAAACACACTGCAAAGGTGACAGGGGGGCCACCATGTAGCATGCGTGTCCTACACTTGAATGAAAAAGTACTAGACCTGGGACTGTGCATATACAAACTGTAAACAAAGCAGCATTAGTTTACCATATTTACACTGCTCACCACAGGTGGTTTCTAAGTACTTGAAGAATATCTCTGATAATGTTACAGATTGAAGTGGGGTTATTACTGTGGTCTCTTCATGTGCTCTGATTTGCTAAACTAAACAGGCGATCCCAATGGTCTTCCTGACCGAAAAATTCTGGTATTTATACCAAGATTTTCCTTTTTATGTCGATACTTTACATGGAGGAACTAACCTCATTATTGTTCTTGTTAAACAAAAAGCGTCTAAAACAAAGCAGCTTTTAACAATTTTTTTTATAGCCAGCCAAATATAATTGTCAAATTTATGACTTTAATCAGGAAGTATTTGATTAAGGAATATGTTTCTATAATATCTTAAATAAGCCATCATAGCAAGAGGGAAGTTGTACAGTATGTGTTGCGGGCACACAGTTGTAGCAGGAATGGATTGATGTAGGAGAGAGAGAGAGATGTGGGAGTGTGGTAAGGGGTTGGTAAAGGGGGTTGTCACAACCCAAAATAACCAGGTCATATGTTTGCAGTGTGCGGTGAGCTATGAAACTAGAAGCGTGTGCTACTGAATGCCTGGCCAAAGTAATGTCTAATGTTTTCTCTACCTCAGTTTTTGAAAATTTGATGGCCATTTTGTTGTCTGCATCTGCATGCACTGTGAGTACAAAGAGACCACTGGTCTCCACTGGTCACTATCTCCGTCATTGTCTTGCATATCTCTTAAATGTGAACTGATGTTGACAGAGTTTCAGTGTTTAACATAAGGGAAAAGGGTCAGTGACAGGGTGAGTGAGGCAAGTCAAATGGGATTGCCCACATTTACACTCACAGACATAAAGTGTAAAAGCAGAATGCAGATGAGGCTCTCACTCTGCTTATCTCTAATAGTTTTGCATGATAAATACTGACTAGTTGCAACTTCCACAGAGATATTCCATCTACTGCATGCAAGAAAACAAAATGTAGACTTGCTTACTCGTGCTGGGCAAGCTGAGACACAAGCATCCTACACTTGCAGCCTTTTCAGTTAATTCCTCTCATTCCAAAGATTATGTTTCAACATGCACCCTGCATTATTGTCTTTCTCATTTAACTCTTGCTCTTTTTCTCTCAATTTTCATTACTTTCTCCTACTTTGTTGTGCTCAATCTCTGTTTCATGTCAACGGTTTGTAACTGTTTCGTTTATCACCCGCGTTGTTTATATCAAGGAGATCCCATGACACTCTCCACAGCTGATACTTGGAACAAAACATGCTGGGAATCAAGTAACATTGGATCAGCCTGTGATTGGATTTTTGAATGATCTGGTGTGTACGTGTGTGTGTCTTTTGCTGATGTCCACTTTGGTGTTTTTAGGGTTACAGACTCACAGGCAGCCTGTGTTGGGCAATGGAATACATGGCAAGCCATTCAAATAATAATAGCCAGTTAATCAAAAACAGTAGTCAGTAAGGTTGCTTCTTCTCACCACAGTGTACAATTGGTTACAAAGATTAAAACTTGTAAAATGTATTTAGAGATTGCGGAGTGATGTACTGCATAAGATACACTAGGTAAAACATCAAAATAATTGTTTGCATGTTTCTCATCAGGAAAAAAAATATTAACCACAATTTATAGTAGGAGTGTAATATTTCTCCCGATACTATACCCGATATGGATTCTTTTTTAAATGTGGCCTACACTTTAATTTTTAATTTATTGTAATTAAATTGAGGAAACTTTTCTTTTTAAGATCTGTTTCTATTTACTTTTTCATTTATGGCAGAAAACACGTTATTATTAACAATACACTATGATACAGGATATACTCCCAAGTGATTGGAAAATTATTAATTATGCACATTTGGGATTTTATATGACTGAAATGATTTCCCCTGTGGTAGTCTAGAAGAAATATTTAAATTTTACTGGTCTGCCAGTATTGTCCAATGCTTCATGAGTGTGCGAAACTAAAAACTGCTGAGAAGTCACAGTATGTAGTCATGCAGTAATTAGACAGCCCTGTGTATGTAAATGTGTTGTGGTATCAGTGAGTTACTTCTGACTATGCTGAGTGGTCAGTTTATTAGTTACACATTTAACTGACAATGTCTGACACAACATATCCTGCCTTTGTGGAAGTGAGGTGTGTCTTAAGTGATGTGCAAGATGTTGTGCAACTTTACGGTCATTTTGCAGGCTGTATTTGTGGTGCTGTTGGGATGCTCATTGCACAATGTTCAGTAACTGAAATGTATATCCTTCCTGAAGGTAGAATCTAGGATTACTTGGAGGACTGATGTACAAGACAGCATTAGTTTTAGTTACCAAGTCATTATAATAAAATTATTCACTTACTAAAAAGTTTCAGTTTCTTAAAGAGAACAAGATTATCTTCAACCCTCAAGTCACAGTGTGTCATGTGTTCAGCTGGTTACAGGGTTGGTGGTGGTTGGGTGCAGGGAATTGTTTTTATTGATCACTATCATTATTGCTGTTGTTTACAGTGTCGGATTATCTGCAGTTCTCTGATTTTTGACCTTTGACATCCCTCAGTGCACTACTCGACTACATGATAATGTAGTGGACAAACTTAGTTCTGCAGGGAGAGTGTGTTGGGGTGTCATTTGAGGTCTCCTTGTTATGTACTCTGCTAGGTTCTTGTGGTACTCTATGGATGGTTTCCTCTGGTTTCTGCAACACTGCCTTCTCATCAGATACGCTTGAACGTCTGGACCAATCTCTGGCATCTCTGCTTTCTGTCTGACTTCATAGAATCACTGAGTTGTTATTGTGCTTGCCTGTTAATAAAGTATCCTTCCCCCTAGAAAGCCTTAGTTATTCAGTAACATAGGACATATTTATTAGAGTCCTCTAGTCTTACAGTAACATAGGAAATGTTTTTTTATAGGAATATTATTTTTCTGTTTCTGTGTTTTATTATTTAGATTTAATTGCCATACACCGACTACTGCAATGACCCAGCACCCAGCACTGTCTTTGCCCCTGTCTGTCTCCAACCCCCCCAACCATCCCAATAAGAGAAGAGCCTTGCAAATACAACCTGGACATCCCTTCCTCCCTTCACACACATATTTGTCAACCCCCCACCCCCTTTCTCCCTTACTTCATCCCTTCATTCCGTTTTTCACATCTTCATCTCCCTTTAGTGTGTGCATTAATGGGCAACATTTTGCTGTGCATACACATGTGCTCTGCTAAGTGACTGAGGCTGCATCGAAGAGGTGGGGGGAAGGGGAGGAAACAGGAAGGAGTTAGAATGGGAGAAAAGGATATGGGGAGGGCACAGGCAGCGGTCGTGTGTGTGTGTGTGTGTGGGGGAGAGAGAGAGAGAAACAGACAGAAAGAGAGAAAATGGGAGGCAGCATTACCCAGACTGGGAGGAGGGGAGAACAGACAGTGTGCTCGTCCCTCTTACAGACAGAGGTGGAAGGAAAGTGGGAATGAGAGACAGACGCGAGTGAAGAAGATGAGCACAATGAAGGAGTGCCATTGTCCATCCTGGCAACACTGCCATTTCACCATCTGCTGAAAGAGAGAAACAGAAACAGTGGAGGGAATAGAAGAGAAGAAAGGAGGAGGGAGCCAAACAGAAGAAAGGATAGATGGAAAGGAGCTGCCGGCAGTGACTGAATTAATCGAGCGGAAGAGCGGATCAGAGGAGAAGCACGTTTTTCAGGGAGTGGACGGATGGAGAGCCAGAGAGAGGAAGGAGGGGACAAATGACCGGACAGTCTGTGGCTGTTTAAACATTAATGTGCTGCTCATGTGAATATGGAGACCAGCTTTAGTGGAATCACCATGGATTATCAACTATTTGCTTTTTAAACCAAAAAGGAACTGTTTTGTTTGTCTTCTCATTAATTGAGAGAGCTCTTAGGGAACTGATTAGACTCACTTTATACAGAGCAATTTGAATTATTTGTTTCCTTGTCTGTAAATATAGACTCTTTGTGACTTCTGATTTTCTATCCTTGGAGCTTAGGGTCTACTCTGCAGGATGTTATACAATCATTATACAATCATCTTTGTTAGCTGCACAGAATATTCAGGTTGTTTTTATGCAAGTTTTCTAAACATCTTATCTTTTAGAAGTAAATTGTTACTGTAGTTGTTGTTTATACTACTATTCAGAAAATAATGATTGTTCTTTAAAAATATCAGACGTACAATTGTGCATGTCCTAGCTAAAGTCAGCACATGCAGCCAACATTAGATGTCAACACTGATTGGGTTGCTCGGCTGGTGTGATGCCGGTCAAACTTTGATCATTTCCTGAAACCTATTGATCTTACTAAGTGTCTGTAGTGTTTCCTGCCGTTGGATGAAGAAAGCTCTAACCTTTGATGCAGCAACTAATTGCTGCCGTGTGATTTGACAAAGCAGTTATCTCTTTGTCTAAAGATTGTGCCACTGTCGGGACTTCTCAGTATTTACCCTGTGCAGGCATCTCTTTTGACGTCTGTTGCCATAGCAACAGGCGGCAGTTGCAGACAGGACAAGATGTAAAGTTTTTTTTTCCCCCTCTTGTATTATCTTTCAAAACTGGTGCTGTTCGACTAGGTAATTGTGTATATATGCAGTAGCTAAGAAGCATTAGATTTTAATCATCCATTGTCGTATGCTGTCTTTAAATCTTTTTTTCTTTTCTTTATGAGACAGTGTTTATCTACACGGAGCTTGGCAGCCTCCGACAATCAGGGTTGTTTCAGGTCACCTGTTTCCCCCTCCCCATTCTGCGTGTTCTTGTGCAAATAAGTGGAGTCTTGTTTTTCCTGATCTCATCTTTATCAAAGGAAACTTTCATGTTCATCAGTCAAGCAGATGTGCCGTAATCAGGAATGCCTGGATAAATTAGATTATTGTACTGATTTCACTTGTACATATCATTTTTGCAGCTGCATGGCCTTGAGGCCACCAATTTTGATCATAATGTGTGCTATGTCTGTGACCTGTACCTTTTACTGTCTGTGCTTAGGTGACTCAGGGTTCTTCCTCATGTAGAGGGTAATCTACTCTGCAGTCATCTGACCTACACTGTGTTCTGTGAACTTAAACATCTATAAGAAAGGTTTAAGGCTAACTCTGCTCTTAGAACTTTTCAGCACCCATGTGTATGAGAACACGTGGCTTGTCAGTTTAGTTTTGTTCTTTTGCTGTTTTAAGTGCAAATCCTTTCCCTGTACTCACTTTTGGGTTTTATTGGGGGTGTTAGAGACTTTTTGTCTTTTATTGTTAGGGTGTCTTTTGTTGCTATTTCAGTCACACTTTTTTGGAGATTATCCTAGCCTGTCTGGCAATTTGAGTGTTACTGGATCCTCCATGGTGCTTTTTGGCCAAGACCAGATGGGTGACTAGCTAGAATTGCTAGACAGTCCATCTGTGGTGCTAGAATGGTGTAGGCGCCTGTTCCTTTGCCATGCATACAGCGCCCACTACAAGCTGGCGCACTGTTCTCCAGACACAGTTGAGTTCTGAAATGTTGTCGCTTGGCATTATTGAAACACCGGTGCCAAATGTACATCCTCGTGTAAGTGGTCTAGGCAAGGTGTGTGTAAAACTTGCTCTCTTTTGAGGGATTAAAGGTCAACTGACTCTAAATATGACTAGTGCCTCAACAGCACTGAGGTGTAGGCTGGCCAGCTTGCTGCAGGATTGTAGGTGTAACCTTGCCTCTTACTGAGGTCAAACTGCTGCAGACTGTTTTGTTTGTGGAACGTTGGGTTGCAATAGACTGTTAATGTAAACAGACTGTTTGCCTTCTAGGTTGGACTATGCAGAATATGAGATGTGATGTGGTGTCTGTACTGTTGTTTGTAATAGAAATGAGAGCTTACCTGCTTGATATGCCCTGCCTTTGATAAGGGAGTTCAAGAAAATAGCACTTGGCTTGTTGCTGTGTCAACACTCTTCTCTCAGGTAACTGACTATGGGCTTATTTTTTTGAACACAGCAGTAATAAAATCACTAGGAAAGAACAGTTGTGCATAGAGAGATCAGCATAGCAACAGGGAGCAGTTTTAATTGAGTATTTCCAGCCGAGTGAATGAGTTCTCATCCAACTCTGATGAGCCTCCGGCTTCATTCAGGGAACCCTGGATTGGGATTTCAAACCGGACCAATCAGGTCTCATTACCATCACAACAAGCCCACCGGTAGTCGTCATTAGCCAATGACCTACATTCTTCAGTGTTACATCACCACAGTGCTACTGCAGTGTGTGTCACTGTATCAGACACAGACAACATCTCAGACTTAACCTACCACAAACTAATGGTGCTCCAGGGAAAAAAACATCATAACAAAGGTGGCCAGTTTTAGGGAACTCACTTGAACCAAGGCAGCCTCACTGATTTAGCCATATCAGGATATTCAGTCAGGAACAGGCCCGTCTTGGCCGGCCCAGTCTTAAGTACTAACTTTTTCATCATTTTCTATCGGTGTCTACGTAGGTGATCATGCCTAGCCTCTAGCCATCCCTATTCTTAAAAGTTAGATAGGGAGAAAGACAAGGCTCACTATTAATATACTTGACAGAGGGACTGTTAAACAGGACAGCCTGGAGAACGGGCGAGCAGACGAGGGAGGGGGTGAGGGGGACAGAGAGATCATCTGGAAGAGGAGAGAGGAAGTAGTAGCGCGGGAAAGGGCGGAGGCGCTAGAGAGGCAGAGGTTGGCAGAATACATTGTGTGGAGGAAGAGAGAGGACTTCCAGGAGAGGAGAGGAGACCGAGAGAAGGGAGGAAAGAGTGCGGAGAAAGGAAAGGAGACTGTGGCAGAAGTGATCTGGAAGAAAAGAGAAGAAGAGGAAGGAGACGCAGGGAGGGAAAGAGCAAAGGCCATTCAGAAAGGACATGAAAACATTTGGAGAAAGAGAGAGAAAGATTAAAAACAAAGGAATCTAATTAAACATTTAAAAAAACTGATGCACTTGAAAAGTAGATGCTAAAAAACCAGGGTTGAAAGCAGCAGTTGGAGACTAACCATACATCAGTAAGCCTCCTCTCTCTTCTGTAGCAGTTCTGAGCTTCATTGAGCTCTGCAGGTGCACGCTGTAGTATCAACCAGTTGAGGCTGTACAGTGTGTGTGTGTGTGTGTATGTGTCTCTTTCAGCTGTGTTGGTGTGCACAGCCCCCTTGCAATTCTCTCTTTGGCTGCTAATAGTTTTTTTATGGCCCCGTGTCAAGCAGGAAACTGCCAAGGGGGAACTGCTTCACACGCCAACACGCACATGCACAGATCATCTATGAGGAATTGTGGCCAGGGAAGGTTTATACTGCCTCACACACATGACAACACACCATGTACAAATGTGCACCTTTCAATGCAGTAACACACTTGTGAGGGTGTCTTTGAGAGACAGTTGTTGATTATCCATGGTGCTGACGACAGCTGAATAACTGGCCATCACTGTGTGGCTACTAAGTTTGAAATGAGAAACTCACGGATATTGTTTTACATTATGGCAAAAACGCCAATATAATCACTATGCGGAGAGCTGAGACCATGTCATCATCAGTCCCTTGGAACACAAAGAACACTGCAGCATTAAAATGATAGCAACATGATCAGCACTGGTGCACTGCACACAAATCTATTTCATCTGTATTTCACCATTAACTGGGATACCTCACTTCCCATCTGCACCTTTTGTGTTTCTGCTTTGACTGTGGATAAAGCCATTTTTAAAGCCTTTTGGTTTTGGCTGTCTTGTAAGGAGTTGAAGAGAGACAACAAGAACGATGGATACAGCTCTTACATTGAGCAAGACAGACAGATGGCTGTTTGTCCTTTAAGGGAAAAACTTTGAATGCTAAGACAAAGAGACTTTGAGTCACTGCAGCCTGAGTGGACTTGCAAGGATTTAAAAACTGACACTGCAGATTCACTATGGAACTTGTCCCAAAAACCAAGTACAGCCACTTTCGGAGTGAATCGCTGAGCTCAACTGATGAAACCAACTCCAACCCATCATCATTCCCTCCTTCCAGTCCAGTCACCCCGCTCACTCCTTCCCCTGGTTTACCTTCTTCTCTCTCCTCCTCATCTCTCACTCCCATCTTGCCCCCCACTTCTCCCCGTCCTGCTGAGAACAGCCCCACCACCCTTTGTTCTTTTTTTCCTAGAATGGGATCC
The DNA here is from genome assembly GCA_033026295.1 of Channa striata. NCBI lineage: Eukaryota > Metazoa > Chordata > Actinopteri > Anabantiformes > Channidae > Channa > Channa striata. Next base: position 16,766,513 of record CM065175.1, on the reverse strand, counting down.
CTTCGTTTGGGTGTCTCTGCCACTCTCATCCCAGGACTGAAGACCTCAAGTAGGCCACAACAGCCTCAAGCGGCTATTGAGTCATCTGGGGACGACCGTAGCAGCTCCAGCTCCTCACCTCCATTTCATCAAGTTTCCACACTAACGGCTCCTTCTCCTCCTCCCCGACCTCCTTTGCAGGACATGAACCGGCTAGGAGGGGCGTCCAGGAGGGCACGGGTGGAAGGAGGGCAGCTGGGAGGAGATGAATGGACGCGCCATGGCTCCTTTGTGAACAAGCCTATCCGCGGCTGGCTGCACTCCGACAATGTGGTCAGCACCACTGGTGTTTCCTACACTGTACGGGTAAGTTACTGGCCCACTCTCAGTAACCTCAAATAAAATATATAATTGTGCATCTTTCTTTCCAGTCTTTGCGTATAGACATTCTTGTTTCACAATTTTTAGAAAGTGATGCCAGCACCTTCTTGGTCAGTTTGTATTGTATTTCAGTCATCCGGTGGGACTGGTATGTAGAAGATAAATTGTGGTAATGCTTCGCCTTTCCTGTTTCTTGTACAGTACATGGGTTGCGTGGAGGTGCTACAGTCAATGCGCGCGCTGGACTTCAACACCAGAACTCAGGTCACCAGGTGAGATTACACACTGGTCATCTGTTGCTGCCTTGCCATTTCTGTTATTCAAGCTCTTCTCTGTGCACGTTGGAAAATGTGGTTAGACTTGTTGGTATCATAAACGCACATAAACCCCTTACTTCTCTTATATTATTTTTCTTCTACTTGTCCTTGTTTTTGTTTTAGTATATGAGTGCAGCTTTCTCAGACCTTAAATTAGAATTTTCTGGAATTTTAGTGGTTTCCTTCTGGCTTTCTTAGTAGAGTTTGTCTCCACATGGCAAAGTCAAGTAAGTTTGCCAGGGGAGCAATTCATTCAGTTACCCAGTGCCAGACCAAATTTAATCCACTTAATTGTGAGCCTGGGAAGGTGTGAGGGTTAATGACGTGGCATTGCAGCACTTGTGTGTTTTGAAAATTTTCAGGGAGGCCATTTCTGTAGTGTGCGAAGCAGTACCAGGAGCCAAAGGAGCCCAGCGCAGGAGAAAGGTACATACGCTAGCACACACCCTTACAGGACATAATTTATTTATACGGATTAAGTGGGTGGCAGTGGGAAGGGTCTTTGGGATAAGAGCTAGATTTAGCTTGATTGTCCACTCTGTGGTCAGTTGGGTATTCAGTCACATGTTCTGTCTCTCTCACACACATACACAGAGATCTTGATTTAGGCTGATTGCACACTACTGCGGTTAGCGGGCTGCTTGCAGGTAATTACCAATCACTCTCTGGTCTCCTTTTTCCCTTCCTCTTGTCACAAGGGAGGCTGGAGAGGCAGAGTACTAGCTTGTCTGGAGCCAATCTCAAGCCAAAGGAGCACTACAGATTAGTAGACATAGCCACCAGTCTGCTGTTTAAAGTTGCATCTGTGCTCAGTATTCCCGTAAAACTAAAAACATCCACCCAGACCGTAAAAACAGGTGGCTAGATCCAGCAGTCTGCTGCCATAGCAGGATTTAACCAAGGATGTCTGGCAGTTTAGCAGACAAAATACAGTTGCTGGATGTAAAATAGAATAGATTAAGCTAGTCTAGTCCTTCTGATTTAGCTAGACTGAGGTTCATGTGGCTGAGCATGTGGATCCTGTCTGTTCTCACACCACACTCCAAATATTCAGATACACAAGAAAGCCATGAGAGTAGGAGGAGGATTGGGATAAATGGGCTGGCACCACAGCACTGGCATGGTCTTTGTGATGCTCTTGGCCCAGCCTGCAGTATGTGAACTATCCTGTCTACTCTCCATTAGTCACAGTTGGTCTTGGAGACAGGATCACTTTTACAATTGCAGCTGTTCTCCCACTCCCACACATGCACACACTGGCATGTCCGCACATGCACCAGCACTCAGTGGATTATTGTGCCTTGTTGAAGTGCAAAAAATAAAAAAAGCCTTTTTGTTTTTGCTTCTGCACCCTGTTTGTATATTGTTTGTGGATCACATCCATTTTTCTGTGCAGCCTACCACTCGCTCTCTAACGTCCATCTTGGGGAAGAGTAACCTGCAGTTTGCTGGTATGACAATCAGCCTCACCATCTCCACCAGCAGTCTCAATCTGCTGGCATCTGACTGCAAACAGGTTAGATTGAAACCAGTTTTTTCTTAAAGGCCAATGTTTTGTGTACGCTCAGAATTACCTGACACGTTTATCTTACAGAGAAATCACATCAGTCAAAGTTACATTGGATAGTTCGAGCTCTGTTGTAGGCAGAGATATGTTCCCATGTCTAAACTGTATTTTTATTGTTGATTATTATCTACTAAACAGAATTATCTGCCCAGAGGTATTTTTAATTCTCATTTCAGAAGAACATGTCTTTATGAATCACAACAGAGAAAATTGTGCAGAGAAAATGTGCAGAGAAAATTAGACAGTGTTGACTTTTGTGGATCCAACATGGACTGTTGATGGAGACTGTTAATAGGTGTTTAATCCATTGTCCCTACTCAGTTTTTATCTGCTACAGATGACATTCAGACGAGGAAAAAGCACTTTTCACAGTAAAAATTCCACATTTGTCTCTCCATCCACATGCTTTCATCTCACTTCCCACATACTTCATGTCACCCATATGCTCTCTTCCTCTCTCCCTTTTTTCTTTTTCTCTACAGATAATCGCCAATCATCACATGCAGTCCATCTCCTTTGCCTCTGGAGGAGACCCAGTGAGTCACCCAACCCTCTTTCTCTCCCAACTCTCCCAATCTCACTCTGGACTTTTTCCATCTGTTTTCAGCCTGCACATCCTTCCTGTCGTATGTCATTGTTTATTGCTATGAATATGGCTCACACCATTCCTGCCTTGCTGATTTGAAGTCCTCCACTTCCAAGCTAGATATGATTACTTCCTGTCAACTCTCTTTCAGCCTAGTATATGGTTTTAATTTCTGCTATGACTTGCAGCTTTACTCTCTCTTTTTCCTTCTTCTTTTCACCTGAAACTTGCCCTTTATGTTTTTCCTGCTGTTGATTTTTCCTGTTCCCCTCCTCCCCTAATGGTCTTCCCCTGTCTCTGCCAGGATACGGCTGAGTACGTAGCATATGTGGCCAAAGACCCAGTCAACCAGAGAGGTGAGAAAATATGAAAATGAGGCTGCCTTCACTCAGGCAGCAACTGTCAATAGTGACACTGAACAGATCATGCAGTGCTGAACTTTGTTAGGGCCCTTGGTTTTACCATAAGCTTTTGTGAATGAGTCACAAGTTTTCTCTCCACTTTTAGTTCCATTCGCTGGTGAAACAGACCTTTAAAATTGTAATTTGAGTAACTTCTCAATAAAGTTTGCTCTTGTCTTTCAGCATGTCATATTCTGGAGTGCTCAGAAGGTTTAGCCCAAGAGGTCATCAGCACTATCGGCCAGGCCTTTGAACTGCGTTTTAAACAGTACCTAAAGAACCCCCCCAAACTGGTGACACCTCACGACAGGTAAATGCAGATATGTGTATGTGAGTCGAAATCATAGACTTGTGTTTGTATTTTGTCACCCATAATGTCTTTCGTTCACTGCTTTTGTAACACCGATTCATTTCTCTTGCAGAATGGCTCCTTTTGACGGCTCTGCATGGGAGGAAGAAGAGGATGAGGCTGCTCCACCACCTGATGTCCCTTACTATAATAATTTCCCTGGTAAACAGCCTCCACCTGGTGGATTGATTGACATGAGGACCCGTCCAGGGGCCACTCTGGTATGATAAGTGCACAAACACATGCTACAACACATTCAAACACAGATAGCACCACAGGTAAAAGATGATTTGTGTCTGCTGTGTGTTAATCATGCTCAGTTCAAATCTCTTTTTTTTTATTAAAGTCAAACTGTAGCCCTGCTGAAATTGCTCTGTTTGATCTACACAAAGTATTATTGACTCTTGTAACCTTTTTAATAAGCCAGGATAAAAAGTTGTTTCATATGTCAACACTGTGCAGTACCTCATTTTTTATGATTCTCTGTTTGTAGCCTTATGGACAGCCAGGTCAGAATGACATTCACAAGCAGCCTTTGCCACCTCTACCAGGTGAGATCTGCCTGTCTGTTTGCATCTCCTCCTCTCTTTATCGCTCACTGTGAAGAATTAATGACTAAGGTTGTCCTTAAGGCACAAAATAGATGTTAAACAACAATTTTCTTTTCTTTTTTTGAATTTTAATAAAATTTATGCAAGATAGTCCCTCAGATCAGTGCCAAAGTGCAGAAAACTGAGACAGAAACTGTGTTTGCAAGCACTCAAGTAACCGGGTTACTCGGACAAATAAGCTTTCTCCGGTAATCAAATAACAGTGGTTATATGCATTTAGAAACCTGGTTACAGGAAATCTGCGTATACATGCGGCAAAAGAGTAACCTGGTTTCTCCTCCACCTCAGACTTATTTTAGAAGCCTGGCATTATGCAGTTGTACTGTATAATGACTGAAAATGCTGCTTTCTGACTTCTCTCTTTCTCTCTCCCTCTGCGTGTGTTTGTATCGGAGCAGAGTGCAGTTGTAAATTAAGGAAAAACACATGCAGCTGATCCACAACAGTCTGAATGTTATAAATCCACTAGGAAAGTGACTTATTCAGAGTTCTACGAGACACTTTATGTAAAATAAAATTTCCACCCGACCTTAGGTGGATTTGGCTTTTAAAATGAGGCAGAATCATTGCGGTCGATCTCTCCTTTCATTCATTCTTTTACTCAGCTTCCTGCACCTCACAGTCTGCAGCCTGTTGTTACGAACATGTCAAGTTGGAGAAAGCTGATTAGAAACCTGGTTATGCACATACATGGCAGTGTAATCTGGTTTCTCACAGAGAAATCTACCTCAGGAAACCGGGTTTCCCTCATCCTCTAACCCGATTTCGGCAACCAGGTTTTCTGTATACGTGCCATTTATGAAATCAGCTCTGTAACCCGGTTACTTCAGTGCATGTAAACACACTCACTGTCAGCCATGTTGTAACAAAACCCACAAACTACCACAGGCTGACAAATCAATCAAAATTTTTGTTTCTTTGTTTTTTATTCTTGACTTGGCTTGTCTTGTTATGCAATTAAATGTGAACACCTGATAGGAAATGAGCCAGGGTCGTTGATGTCTTTTTTGTTGTTGTTTTTATTGTTTTAGTGTGTGCCAAAGAAGGCGGCCGGGAGCTTTTTGATGATCCATCATACGTCAATGTTGACAAACCTCGACCCCCAGTTTCAGCTAATGGAAATGCTCACAGAGATGCATTCGACATGAGTAAGTGTCTTACCTGGTCATTCTGTGCTGCGTTGTAGTTCTGTGTGGTTGATGTCTTTTATTGGGAACCTCATGTCAGCTTTCTAAAATTAAGCTAAAATGACCTACCATACAAAAATACATGGGAGTGCAGTGACTAGTGACTAACTAGCTTGCTAGGAAACTAAAACATGTGATGACTGACATGATTTATTGTAAATGATGTTAAGATGTGTGGATTAAAAACATAATTTCCTAACCTGCTGATAACTCAAATGTTCAATTGTTTTAAAATGTGGGAGGATTAAAAGTTAATCACTGACTAGGTAGATGAGCAAAGTAGTGTGTACTTGACATTTTATACAACTGACTAATTGAAGAGTGGAGCTGCCCACAAAAGCCATCCTTGGTGGAAGATAAGAGAATTAGTGCATTTGTCCATTACAGGGGCACTTTATGTAACATGACTGGTTGGCTGCATTACGCTTTTACAGTCCACTCTCAATATACAGCAAAAAGACACTGATCAGTCATAACATTATTACCACCTCTGCAATTTAATGCAATCCATGAATCAAGTTTATACCTTTTTAGTTTTTAAGGTAAAACTGTCAGTATGGTTATAATTCTAAGTGTTTTATCATTGAGGTCAGAGTGGGTAGTGGTGTCATACTTGAGTGAATTAGAAGAAGAGGTGGTTCTAATATTGTGGCCACCTAATTAATTTTAACCTTGTAAAAGTATAATTCTTGGAAGAGCTGCTGTACTGGAATGCATTAAATTGCACAGGTGGTCATAATGTAATGTCTGATCAATATATACATTTACATTTAGTCATTTGGCAGACGCTTTTATCCAAAGCGACTTACAAGTGAGGAACAGGCAAGCAATAAAATCTAAGTTAAGGAGAAAAACATCAAAATAAAGTGCTATCAAATAAGTGTTACGGATTCATGAGATGCAGAGTACAGAGAAAAGAAGGCAGGAAGGTTTTTTTTTTTTTTTTTTTTAAAGGAAGAAACTGAAGAGTTCTGTTTTCAGCAGTGCTTTAAATGTAGTGAGTTAGGTATATAGCAGTGACTCTGACATATAATCATACATTTGAGGAATTTAACATATACCACACCTCTTGTTTGTATTTTATTACATATCTAGTTTGTATTTTATCCCATAAGAGCCATTTGATGATGCCTTGGGGGTCTCTGGGCACAGTGGCCCAAGCTCAGTGATGGCAGTGCCCCCTTTGGTGCAGCAGCTGCAGTGTGAATCCTGGTTCCATGGAAGCTTGAGTCGCAAGGAAGCAGAGAGACTGCTGACCCGTGATGGAGACTTCCTTGTGCGAGAGTCCGGCACCACACCGGGACAGTATGTCCTCACGGGGCAGCAGGGAGGTCAACCCAAACACCTACTGCTTGTCGACCCAGAAGGAGTGGTAAGTCAGAGTGGGAGGACGGATCATATAGTGAAGGGTATATTTGTGTGTATGTTGCCTCTAACCTTCTTGCTTTTGTTTGTTTGTGGTTTGGCTCTGTTAAGGTCCGCACAAAAGACCATCGATTTGAAAGTGTGAGTCACCTGATCAGCTACCACATGGACAACCGACTCCCCATCGTATCAGCTGGGAGCGAAGTGTGTCTGCAACAGCCAGTAGACCGCAGGGCCTGACGTTGCACACAGAAGAAATGCATACAGTGCCCAGCACAAGGAAAAATATACATTTATATGCTATAATAAACAAAGCAGCACACACAAGAATACATATGCACACATAAACAGTACAGTAAGCCAAAAAGAAAACAAATTACAAGTTTCTCTGCAAAATCACTTACTTGCTGCTGTTGCCACATGTTCCTGTTTTTTCTGAAAACCAAACCGTGACCTGCAGTCCCCTCTCAACTCACCACCTATCAATCGCATTACTCCACAATGGAGATACATTGCTGCAATTTCTCTACAGCCTACTGTGAACCAGGGGCCCTTTGCTATTTTCAGAATGGGGCAGAAAACAAATGCAATTTTTTTTTAAAGAAGCATATGGTTTTGACAAACAAACAGAACTAACACATGAACTGGTGTACAAGAAAGTAGTGTAAATGAAGACTTAAGAAGGGTGCATAAATGGGACTTTGAACGAGATTTCCGTGCTTTTAAGAATGTTCTATCAATGGGGGGAAATGAGTTCCCTTCTCAGACTGCCGCTGGAACATATTAGGGAAAAAACAAACTGGATAGCAGTTGTCCTTTGTTTTAGAGACTGAACCAGGTTCAAATATGAACTCTCCCTCAAGTGTCATTTGAGCACTTCAGCAGCAAACCTGACTTGGAAATAATTCTGCCTGGTGAATATCAACACATGTTTGCTCCTAACCTAATCAGGAGGGCCACCGTACTCCCAACCACTCCCCTTTCAAAGACGTTTGACCCCTGGTGTCATACATGGCGATAAGGAAGGTCTGTATGCCAAACTGGGACTGCTATGCCAATGACCCTCATATGTTTGTTGGTTTATGTTTTTTTATCCTGTTATGTTCTGGAGTATCAGGAGCATCTAAATCGCTGTACTGCCCTAATTCCTATTAACACACAGATACTCACACCTTTACACAACACACAGTCTGCACAGTCATGCCAAAGAAAATGAACTTGATAATTAACCCAGAGGCAGAGGAATCCATGACAATTCTCAAATCAAATTATTGATCACATTTACATAGAAAGAAATGTATATTACATGGTTTTAGATGGGAGTCTAATCTTGGCAATTGTGCGATAATATGTACATCAACAAAAAGAGGGATTTTCATAGCACATTGATGTCACCCACAAACACAATACAGTACATTTTGAGAAGCATTCTGATCTATTGCTTTTCACTGAAACCTTAGTATGTGTTTGCATTGACAATCTATGGGCACAGAAAGCAACTTTAATTGGTGGCTAGTGAGAAATCTTGTCTAAGAAAGTAATTTACCCCTGCAAAAAGATGCAAAGTATTTCAGTAACTGGTTGGGTGAAATTCTGTGTATTGTAATGTTACTTTTTTAATTGCTTGAGAGAAAATGTGTGTTTAGTTGGAAACCCCTTATCAAATGAAATGGTTTTGGGGGTATAAAACTTTAGGATATGTTTTTGGAGCATTGCTAATGGCAAAATTAAGCCAAATTTTGCTCCTTGGTGTGCTGTTCTGGGGAACTGGAGGGAGAATTTCATACTATAGTTTCTCCTTTCCTCTTCCTCCTCCCTCAGTTCATGATATTGTTTGTTTATATCTTTTTAATTGTGCCTTGTTTCTTCAATGCAGTCATGTCACTTCAATGCAGTCACCTTATGTACTTAATTCAAATGTAGTCGGCTACAGGAGAATCTTACACAAGCCTCTCAGTTAATCAAAGACTCTGCAAAAATGACACTCCAATAAATACACAAACAGATGCAGTGATGGCAATCTCCTCTGATGCACATTCTTGCATTCAGCATATAGTCACAGATACTTGATGTCACCATAGGAGGGGATATTTCCTTACCATTTGTACATAACACATTTTTGAGTGGTCAGCTTCGTGTTAGATTCTTGTTTTCATAGGTGTATATTTAAAGATTTATTAGAGAAGTCACAGAGCCGGAAGTTACAGCTCTGAGGTAGCTTTAAAAGCCAATTTCACTTCAAAGAGTTTGAGGTTAAAGTGTATGAGAAGGGAAATTCCAATCTATATATCAAAGCATAAAGTGGGCTCGCGTGTAATCTAACATGCAAGTACACATGGGAGTAATGTGGGTCATTCAGATATTCACACTTTGCCTGTTCAGGTGTTTCTAGGTTATAAATAGGAAATCGAGAGCTTTAGGTTCTACCGTGCGCGTGTGCGTGTGGGTGGCTGGGTGTGTGTATGCGCGCAGATAAAATCTTCCCTTTCCCTTTGCATCATTAGCAGTCTTGTCCTGTCAGTGTCATCAGTGTTCATCACAGTTGCCTTTTGTTGCATGAAAATTCTTTGAAAAATGTGTTGTTGGTGATAGTGTTGATGATGCTGTTGTACTTTTTAATTTTTTGTTTTAAAAAGCCAAAGGTTACTTTAAGATGGTGTTCACAGAAATTGGTTTTTACTTTATAGATTTGTTTAATTCTTTTTCTTGTTTGTAGGGAAACATGTCTGTTTACACCTGTATCTGAAAAATATAGATTACATACATAAATATGTATATCATTCATCTCTGAGTTTGGCTTTTTTTCTGTTAAAGTACAAAAAAGTGAAACAATACAGGAAAATGAAAAACGGTACACAGTGCTAGAAGATATGGCCCCTTGTCACATACTAGACTGAACAAAGAATAGGGGGGGTCCGAGCTACTGGAACTCTCCTGTTTGTGAAAGATGAGGCTCCAATGGTAAGGGGCTGAGTCAGTGTGTGGGGGGGTCACTATACAATGGAGGGGAAAATGCAGAGCAATGGTAAACAAGGCCTTTAATCAATCAGCGGATGTTTGAAAGCAGGGAGGAGTCTAGAAAAAGCAGGATGTGAATGGAAACGGCCTGCAGTTTGTATAGGAGGTTATAAGTAGCAGAGCTATTTGTACCAGGAATACAGAGCAGACCCCAGCTGCTGCGTGAACTCAGTCCTATCTCATTTCATCTCAGAGGCTTAGCTCCTTTTTGCTGCTACCTGGTCCCTCACTTTTCTTACAGGAGTCATGCATCCCCAGCGTCCTCTTCCCCAGGCCATGCCATCCTTCTCTCTGGGACAGCAAATAAGGGACATGGCCATGGGTCTAGGTCGAGGAAAGAACTTCCTGGGAGGAAACTTTGCCTATGGTTTCATACAGTCGGTCAAGGAGTGCCTCTATATCCTCCTCTGCTGCTGGTGCATCAAAGAGATCCTGGACTGACAGACTGAGAGAGACTAGATCAAGTAGTGAAACATTGATTTTTCCAGTTTCTCTATTTGCTTCTATAATGTAATTTCAACCAGATTTTATTTCATCAGGAGTTTAGAGATTGATCAGCGGTGCCGACAAAGTATTGGCAAGTATTAATCATATCTAAAATGAAAACACAGCACCACCTGAGTGTAGGATGCTGTTCTCAATGTACGTAGGCTATACGGCTGACAAATGGGTTCATTAAATCGTAAAATAATTTATGTGTTAAATCATTTTATTTCTGTTTTCAGTGTCTATGGGATGCTCCTCTTGGGTTACATGGAAATACAGAGTTTACAAGTTTTCTGCTGATGTGAATCTCCAGGAATGGCACCGCTGATGTTCACTGTACAACACAAACTGGTGTGGCAATGAATAAAGGCAGTATTGACTAGAAAAAAATAGCCTTATGTCTGCATTTGTGTTAGTTTTGTTTTTAATAATTTTACAGCCAACATAACCTCCTGCATAGTAAATTTAGTTGCTTTGATCTGCATTTATTTTTCTTTGTCACTATTTGCAAAGTTGTGTGTGTCAGGTTTTTTCTTTCTGAACACAAACAGTGGATAATAGTTACAAGCTGTTTAATACCGGACAGAAGGATGTTTTAACCACAAAATAAACTTGAACTCAGCCTGTGGATTACCTGACCTTAACCAAACACGGCTCATCTTCACCTGCGTGTGTCAATCACCGGGAGGTTTTCCCTTCGGAGTGTAACAACGTCGCGTTGCCATTGGGCAAACGGGACGTTGAGGGGGCGTGTCCAGAGCAAACACCACTTGTGATTGGACGACATTCGCGTGGATCATTGGTGTCCAGGAGGCATATTCTAAGTTCCAAAGTTGGATGGAAGAACCAGAAGCGGGAGCGGGATCTGATAAGAGACTGTGGGTTCTGAAGTAAAGTGACGGAGCACGGTAAGAATGAGTTCAGATGATTCTTACAGGTGTTTTTATCACGAACTTACAGCTCGAAGTCTTTATGTTTTATTGTTCCCACATTCCGTCGTCAACGTCGCTCAACTCACTTTTTCCTGTTTGCTCGACTCGGCGGTGAAAATGCGAAGCTTCGTGTTTAACGTCTGGGAATGTTTGCTCTTCTCCTGTTATTCAGAACTTTCACCGACCCCCTTTTAACGAACCTAGGAAGTGTTTCTTCCTTTGAGTCAGTGCGTCAGCAGCTTTTGTTTATCTCTCGCGGACGTTAAGTGGATTTCCTGTCACTGAAAACACGCCGCGCACAACGCGGGACCTGCGCTGCGGCTGATGCCGCGTGTTAACTGCTGGGAGCAGGCGGACAGTCCAACATTCCTGTCCCGTGTCCTTTTTTGGTCATTTGTCCCTGCTAAGACCAGTACAAATATGCCTGCTGCTGTTTCATATATATAGCTACGTTATGCTCATGTACAAACACTGATCTGGACATTTCTTCTTTCAGGGTGTCAGTAAACAGACATAAGACTGTAAACATGCAGAGTTAACATATGATGTAAGCCAAACTCCCAAAGCCACAGCTTTCACTTATTTTTCCTTCTTAGAAGCCCTTGGATTTACGGATGACTTCAAATAATCCTTTCCGAGCTTAGAATGCATTGCTTGCTCTGTTGTGCTATTGCCATCCGCTGCATTTGTCTCTCCTCTGTCTCTGCTCAATCTCTCGGTGGCTATATTTAGCTGATACTATTTAAGCCATTCCACTATATGCTCCACAATGCTCCTTGGGCCCTAGGCTAGATTCAGTGGGCTCCTCTTGGGAGGCACTCGATTAGGAGACCTAAATTGTGGAGCTGGGAGAAAATTGAATTCGGGGAGTGAAGTGTGTTATTATCCAGGCAGTGTGATGTTAACTTAAGTGGTTTGTTCTTTTAGTATTCACTGATGAAAGTCAGACGATACAACATAGTTATGCATGTCTGTTATTTCGTCCTTTTCGAAGGCTTTATAGCTGACGATGTCTGAAAGAGGGTAGAAACGTCTTTTCACTTTGTCTTTATTTTACTACAAAATTGGTAAGTCCTATTCAGTGTACAAATATACAAAACACTGCTGAGAGTTGGTAGTTTGTAGACGTCCAGTTAACAGACCCGTTGCTTTGTAATGGACAGCCCCTGAGTGCCAGCCTCAGCTACCCAGGTCTCAGCCAAACCATTTCTTAGCTAGTAAAAAGCCAGGGTGACCAAAAGGCCTATAACACACACAAAATACTAATGAAGTTCTGAACGCTCCAAGGAAATTGAACTTCCTACACTAAAATGCTCAAACTCACACAGCAAGGTGTAAGCAACACCGGACAAAAGATCCTTTATTGGCAGACTGGGTGAGGCTGAATATCAGAGTCACGCATTCAAATCATGTGCATTTGTAAATGAAATGTAAATCTCCTAAAGCTGCACTACTGACACATGTCACACTAAATGTGGACTAGTGGCCATTCTCTGAACAAACATCCTGTCCCTCGGTTTGTTAGCTGTTGCTTTATTGCACTGGCAACAAACCAGAATCCGGTTTTTCCTACACTGCCAGTGTAAATTTTAGGCTTAACTTTGGAGTTTTCACAAAGAAAGTATAAATCTGCAGGGAGTATAGGACCCTAGTTTAATTTATGCTAAATAAGTTACTATTAATCATGTAATCTTTTCCTGATCTTGTGTTGCAGGGGGCGGGCACAGCCTCCAGGGGGCCATGTCTGGCAGCAGCAGTGCTAACAACAGCTGGACCATCCTCACTCCTGAGGTACTGCCACTCTGTAAAGAGCATAGGAATATGTTGCTGTGCATGACCTCAATGAAAATGCATAATTTTAAAAGCAGAATACTCCTTCTCCCAGTTGATTTGTTTTTAGGTCACCTTAATATGAAACGGGGCTCCTATAAAAGACACAGTTTCTTGCCTTCATTCCGATTTAACAATTACTCAGAAAGGCTGTCTTTAGAAAGCGCAGGCCTGAGGGCTAGTTAAACACTTGCTGCATGTGTTTGTCAGCAGTTCTTGAGCAAGGCAATAATACTTAATCAATACTTGAGATTAGAAAAAACAATAATGATAGCCTGTATGTTGGGAGCCTAAACCTTTCTATGTTTTTTTTTCCTTTTGGTGTTTTTTTTTTTTTTTTGTCCTAGGAGACTGTTGCTGAAACCCTGAGGCCTTTGGCAGAGGGGACAGAACACCATGAAGAAAGACTTACATCTGCTGCAAGTGTGTGTGGAAACAGACTGAGAATTTATGTCATAGGAAATATAAATAACACAAACTTCTAAAAATGCATTTTACTGATTTACATTTTTATATTTCTACATTTATATTTCACTTTTGCCCATTTGCCTTCTGTAATAATTAATCAAAATGACATGTGAATTATTATATAATATAACACAATACCAGTGCTCCTCAGCATAGCACACTAGTGCACTATATCAGATTTTCTCAGTTTCAAATTGTCACAATTAAAAACATTCAACTAATACTCTAAAGGTCTTGCTCTGTGTCTCTGTGTTTCTTGAGCCAGGCTCTGGGTCTGCAGAAGCCTCTCCTGTGGAGGGTCACCTGGTAAGACATCATTTTCTTTCATCCTGTATTTATTACATGTCTTACCTGAATATGAAGTCTTGCAAAGTTATCCTTGTGTCCTTTATATTATTATTATGCAGTAGCGTGTGCGGGGCTCGAAATTAACACTGTCTCCTTGTCCAGAGAACAGTGAAAAATAGCATCTGAAACACACACAAATTTGGCATCTAGGACAATAAACCAGAGCATGCAAATATAAATAACTATTTGTGTTCTTAGTTCTTAAGATGTAAACACTTTAAGATACCAGTGATATTAGTGAATCTGAAATTATAGTTTCTCTCGTCTCTGAGCGGTGCGGAGCTCGGCTGAGTGTCCCTGAGTGCAGCAGAGAGGTACAAAATTCAAACTTGATCCACATCTCGAGTGGACAGCATCAATGCTCATTTAGGTACATACGAGAAAAACACTCCATGAACTAACAGCCGGTGAGAATAAATTTGCAAACGTCTCATTGAAAGATCATAAACCTGCATAAACATGATTTTGAGTCTTCTCAGGAACTTCTATCCACTGTCATGTGTTCACCACAACAAGCTGGTTGGCTAAATGCAAATTTAGCGTACATTCAGCTAAAGCTGGAAATTATGCGATATAGTTAACGTGCTAACCATTCAACCTGGTTTGCTACAGGTTCTGGTGGACACTGAGACAGCAGCGCTCACACTCCCAAACCTGGGATGACCCTGTAGCTGTCAATAGAGAGTCAGCAGCAGACAGAGGAAGACAGCGATTGCTGATAGTTTAGTTATATGAGATGGTTCTAATGTTTTGACCACCCTATTTGAATTGAATTAGGCTAAAATCACGTCTTCTTATAATGCACTTCACTATGACTCCACTACCGACTATGACCTCGATAATTTACAGAGAGGAGAATTATAAGCTTTCTGACATTTTCAACTTAAAAACTGACAAATTATAACATTGTAAAAGTGGAGTTCATGGCAGAGCTGCTGTATTGGACTGCAGCAGATTGTACAGGTGTACCTAATTAAGTGGGCTGGAAGTGTACATTTCTATTGGAGTATGTCAATCAGAAGATTTAAATTTACAGTTATAATTTGGCTAAGTAGGAAGAACTGATGATATAGTTGAAAGTTTTTAATTCAAACAAGCACAGACAGTAACTCAATGAACTTTGATGGTGTATTACTGATTATGCAAGCTACTGAAACAAAATATTAGACTACACATGAGTGTCAAAAAAGACACTCAATTTGGGACCATGTTTTTTTTTTTTTTTTTTTTTTTTTAAGTCAAGCACAGTTAAAAGTAGGATTTGGGATAGTTGCTGGAGGGTGACAAAAAAAATCCCAGCCCTGTGTGTGGGTGGCTACTTGCCAGAGGATGTGCATTTAAACCACTTGTCCATTGCAAATAGAAGTACTTTATTTTTACTCTTCTTTTTTTAGGTCCCATACCACTAGTGATCACAACTAGTAGTCATATCTGGACGAAGAATAATTCCAGCTGTTTCCCAGCTACAAATTTTAGTGGAATTTTAAAATAATGTTACATTTCACTCAAGATCAACATAAAGTTTTTTATCAAAGGACTTTTGCAAGCAAGTAAAATCAAGAGCTTTATTAAGATACGTGGACAAAATGCAGAAAGACTGAAGCACCTGCACTCAA
Organism: Channa striata; assembly: GCA_033026295.1. Lineage (NCBI taxonomy): Eukaryota > Metazoa > Chordata > Actinopteri > Anabantiformes > Channidae > Channa > Channa striata. Next base: position 16,751,072 of record CM065175.1, on the reverse strand, counting down.
ACTGCTAAAATTTAGGGTGCCCTAAAACATTTGAGTGATTTTTATACACCAAGGAATTTTCATGACCTGATTTTTATATTTGCAGGTATCAGAGGGACAATCAGGAGAGACGAGCACAGAGCAGCAAACCACCACTGTCACTGATCCCTCTGTTCCCACCTCATCTGAAGTCTCTGGCAGTGTTTTCCCTGACACTAATGACTTCAGCCAGTCAAAGGCTCTTCCTGATGGCCCAGCAGAATCAAGCCCTGACCCTGATTCCTTCTCTGACTCCTACACCCACATAACCCCCTCTCCTGATGACCCTCCGGCTTCAGTTTTGATGACAGAGACTCTGGAAGGGGGAGAGTTTAGACAGGAAGAAGAGGAAGGAGCACAACATCTGCTAAATGAGGAGGAGCTACAAAAGGAAAGGGAGGGATCAGATTTGTCTTCAGAGACGTGTGACTTGGGGAAACAGGCAGGTATGGACAACAAAAATCTGTTAAGTAGTATATCCATATTTAGAATAAGCTCAGCATCAGTTTTCTTATGTCTGTGTTGTTATATATGTGACAAGGATCATCATGTGATAATTGTATCCTGTCTATTTTTTGAGATTAAGTAGTATGTACTTTTTGTGTTTGAAATGTACTTGGTAGACCAGCTGGTTATAAAGATGTTCAGTATCTGGGCCAGGAGGTTGTCTGAAGAGGCTGTGGTTAGTATGAGGAAGGGAGCATGGTGTGATAGTAAAACCCAAATTTCGTGACCCTCTGTAGAAATAAATTGGCTTCAGAAAGACCAAGTTTTTTTGCAGTGTGGTGTTTTTGGTTTGCAGCCCTTTTGTCTCATATAAACCTTATTTATGCAGTTTATGAAGATTAAGCTATGGCAATTGTTCAAATTAAATAGTGTACCATGCACAGTGGAGCCAATAAAGATGCAAATATTAATTCCCGTGAGGAATTTTGTCTCTAATTGTAACGTCGGTCTAGTTACAGTGTCATAGCTGCTGTGCTATCTAACATCAACTGTCGGTGCAAAAGCAACTTTGTCAGAAATAATATGCAACATCTTGTTTTAAAACAACCCTCAGATATAAAACTGTCTAATGGATCCCTGCAAATTAAATGATAATGTGTTTTTATTACTTATGCCATGGGAGTGTAATTAAACAGTTCAAAACTATAAATTGCAATGAAATTGTTAAAATATACTTTTAATAAGAGCTTTTCAAACTCACTCACTTTCCTTGTTTCAGAAACCCTTGTGGATTCAGAATTGCATGAGAAGACCAAGAAGACAGGAGAGGAGGGAGAGCCAGAGGTCAGGAGGAGGTCTCTTTTAGCAGCTTTGGAGAGGATCGGAAGGACAGAGGAAGAAGAGGAAGCAGAGGAAGATTTTCAGCTGCCACGGAGAGATGACGACAGTGGGTTCTCTGTGAACAAATGTATCCTGGGTGCAGTGATTCTCTTAGGCCTCGGCACCATCTTCTTTTCAGGTAGCCTTTACAAAATGCATTTAATAATGTACATCTCAAACATCTCATTTGGTTGGCTATTTTATTGGCTTTAACATTATTTTAGACAAATTTCAAAAGGTTAAAGTGAGATTATATAGAAGAAAGTGATGATAGCTGTAAACTATGGAATAGAAATTCTGAGACTGAGGTGTACTATACCTGCAGGTTTCTTCATGGACCTGGATGACGGTACGTTGTTTGCGTGCATACAACAGTGAATTAACGGAGGTTTTCTTACTCACAGCATGCTTTAGTGGATGTGAATGCACAGTAAATGCAGCAAAAAGAGTGTTGCATCTAAGCGATTGTTCACCACGGCATGCTCTTAAACTTGTGTGCGCTTGAGAGGAGGCTGATTTATGCACATTTGTAATATACATGTGTCAAGTGAAAACCTTGTACCGTCATTGTTAAAGTCTAAACCAACAGCATCAGCTTGAAAGCTATGCCTTTCTAGTCATTAATCAGATATTTTTTTTAGTAAGCTAAAACTTAATACTGAAAAAGAGCAAAAATTAAGATACAAGGTTTTCAACCCACAACAAATATTGTCCCCTGCCTTTGACTTGGACTTAAATAAAATTATCCAATATATATGTGTGCTTACTCATTTTGGGAATGAGTTTTTTGCCTTGCCTTTAGATTTCCTTGATATTTGTTTGTGGGGATTGATTTTTTTCCCCATATAACATGCAATAAAGCTGTATAATGATCATCGAAACAAATCTTTGTATGATGATTTGCAGAAAGTGAGCACGGTACAAGGGAGCTGAAAAACTCAGATGTTCCAGGAAAGCAGGTCAGTATGACGTCAATTTTACACTTTTTTTCTTTCTCTATTCTTTGTTCTATCTTGTCGCACATTTATTCATTATGTATGCCATTTGGTGTAAAAGTACAATGAGTACCACACCATGAATATTTTGTGTGATATCCTCGATAGGAGACCACCCACAACACAGGCAGCATTAATGCTATTGTCTACCAACTGTGCTACTCCAGACTTGTTATTTTCCATCTAACCATATTATCAAGACACACTGTTCTCTAATTTCTCAATTCAAATACTTTGTTGGCAATAAGACATAAGACACTAAAATCTTGCTATTATGTTGTACTGTCTGCATTTTGTTGACAGGAGTGGCTGAATTCAGACGTTCCTTCATCCCCAGTAGATGTTGACAGTACAGAGATGCTGAATAAGTTAGCTGACGGAAACCAGCAGATTTTAGCACTTCAAGCTCAACTTCAGGTGTGACTCCAGTGTGTCTCTGTGTCTCTGTCTAATCTATCTATCATCTGTGCATCACATTTTCGGAGTGCAAAATTCTCACAGGACCCTTTTTCCTGTTACTTTTCTTTAAACAGGCACAGAAAGAAGAGCTAATAGTAGCTAAGGGACAGGCAGAACAGGAGGCTAACGAGCAGCTGCGGTGGGAGACACTGGAGAAGGAAAATAGTAGGTTGAAAATGGAGATGGCATCTCTCCCCGTCCTTCAGAAAGAAAATGAGAGGATGAAGAGGGAACTGGAGTCTCTCCCGAACCTTCAGAAAGAACTAGAAACACTGAGATCCACTGTGACTGAATTAAAACTCTCCTCAGGTACAAAGGGACAGAGGGAGGAGGTAGGGATGGGATATGGTGAAGGGTCGAAAATGTAGTAGTATGAATAGGTAGTCATTAGATAAAGAGTGGAGATGCTATCCTTCTTTTATTCTTCTGTTCTGTCATTTGAAAGCTTACTTCTCAAGTCTTTGTAGTTGTAATACCTACTTGTGTTTCCTCCAGCAGCCAGTGAAGCAGAGCAAGAATCTGTAAGCCCAGTACACTGCCCTCCAGTGGTCAGGCAAAGGATGCTGTTGGGACAACAGAAAAAGAGGAAAAGAAAGCAGGGGATCCACGGAAGGAGAATAAGAAAGACTGGAAGAAGAATAAATATGACACTGGCGAGAAGAAGGATTGGAAAGGAAGAGAAGACAAATCTCAATGGAAAGAAGGAGAAAAAATGCACCGCAAAGATGTAGCTAAAACTGAATGGAAAATGGGAAAGAATGAGGAGGCAAAATCTGACAAGGAAAAAGATAAGGAGGGCAAGGAGAGGAAGCACAGTCATGAGACCAAACAAAGGAAGAAAGAAATGGCTAGCAAAGGTGATGAAGGAAAACCATGGAAGGCTAGGGAAGGGAAGAAAGAGTGGATGGAGAAAAGTGAAAGAAAAGATCTAAAGACGGGGAAGGACTGGAAAAAAACTAAGCATGAGAAATTGAATGATGGTAAACAATGGAGGGATAAGGAGGAAAGGATAGACAGGAAAGGAGGAAATGACCACGAGGAAAGGTATGGGGGCACAGACGAATGGAAAGGGGAAAAGCAGTGGAAAAAATGAAAGAAGGCGCTAAGGAAAGTGGCAAAGAGAAATGGGAGAGAAAGGAGTGGAAGGAGAAAGGAGAGAAGAAAGAGTGGAAGAAAAACAGCAAAGATCAGGGTAAAGAAGGCAAAGGAAAGGGTGAGAGGAAACAGTGGAAAGAGGATGAAAATCACAGCAGGAGTCACGGTAAAGAAAGGAGCGGGAAGGAAGAGAGGGAACAGTGGAAAGAGGTTGAAAATCACAGCAGGAGTCACGGTAAAGAAAGGAGGGGGAAGGAGGAGAGGAAACAGTGGGGTGAGAACAAGTGGGAGAGTAAAAATGTCAAAGATAACAAGGAATGGAAGAGGAAGGATGAGAGGAAACAGGAAAGGAAAGAAGAGTGGAAGAGAGATGGAGAGAGAGAGGAAATGCATGGAGCTTGGACAAAGGACAGATCAAGTTTTCAGAAACGCAAAGATGAGGACCAGCATGACCCCAATGAAGAACATGTGTGGGGAGACAGGAAGTCCCCTCACACACACCGCGTGCCCTCCCTCGAACAACCTGAGTATTGGGACCAGCAGCGAGACCGTCTCCAGAACAACCCCAAACCTGCACAGCACTGCAGCTCATTGGAGACCTGCGCCCAGGCTGAGGGTCTGCTCCCGTCACCTACCTGAGTTTGAGGCCGTCCTCCAAATTTACCTAGACAAGGCGGAGGAGGCAGGAGTAGAGGCTTTTGTAAGAGAGGAGCTCAAGAAGCTAACCACCAAGTTCTTCAAGAATGATGTGTTTGTTCACGACCAGATGAGTTTCCAAGATTTTGTAGAGGATATTAGTGATATTTTGGAACACATGGTGGAAGGAGACAGCGACGGAGAAGAGGAGGACAGCGCCATAGAAGACGAAATGGAGGAGTTTGAAAAGGAGGTCATAAAAAAGTTTTCAGTGCCAGCAGCTGGAGAGAAAGAGGTGAAAATCAAAGGAGAGTGGAGGAAGGAGAGCGGAAGAGGACGTGGCTAAATTGATGGATCTGTCATAAGTAGTTAGGAAGAGTCATGAAGGATGAGGGTTTATTCAAAGGGAACATGTCTTATTGGACCAGAGATGCTTACAAGAATACATTAATCATCCTGTCATTCTTTTTACGTCATCTTATTTTATCAGTCAGGCAAATGACTTATAATTACATTTCATTGTTTGGGACGTTTTGTGTTTCATATGCACACACACCTTAGTACACACTGGTTAAAGAAAGGGCTTGCGTTTATATCAGGTGGTAAGTTTTGGGATCATCTTGAGAGGGAAATGGGGCTAGATAGAATTAAAGGCATAATGCATACAATAGTCTTTTTTTTTTTCGTAGAAAACTCCTCCCAAACCCCAGCTCTTGTTTTTGTGGTCAAGCACTTGTAGCTAATCCTAAACAGCCACTGCTGTGAAAGCCATTTATCTAGGCGTTAACTTTCTCTATTCGCCAGGGGAAGATAAAACCGTTTTTATTGAGTCGGATGTTGCTCTAGAATCTCTAGAACAAACACAGTATCGCGTCTTATTCTCACACTCCACCTGTTCCTCCACAAACAGCACTGTGCACCATCTACGTGCCCAACGACCAGGCCTGCACCTGCAGTTTGTCATTCTTAAGTATTAATTGCTAAGCCTGAATTTCAAGTCAGATTATCCTCATTACATTACCTTTATTTTTTTTAAGAAAGTGTGGTGGAATTGAGAACTGCTGAAATTAATTTGCTGAACATTTTCAGTGAACATAGAGAACTCTGCATTAATGTTTGTTTTAAATGTTTAAAGGTATTGCATTAAAACTTTAAAGAACTATGCTGAAATGCAGAAGTATATGTTAATAGTTAACTTATTTATAGAGGATGTCATCATAAAATCAATTTGGTGGGCACATAAAGTATGAGCCTTTTTTTTCCAGGTTTTTCCAGGTACTTTGTTTTGCACTAAATTATCCTGTGTGCTCCATTGTGAATGATACATTTTTGTTTTATTTACTTAGGTGTTAGTTTTTGTCTTATAATAATAATAATTATTATTGTTTGTTATCTTAATGCACTAACTTCTGAAATGTTGCTTATTCAGGGGCCTGTAGCCACATAGATGGAGTAATATTGCAGAACCACTTATGGTGTGGGGTTTATGGCAGCATAGAGGGCCACAAGTTCTCAACGCTGTTCTCTGTGTTAGAGTGTTTCTATTTGTTCATATTATTTTCTCAAGAGAATAAATAAATTTGGCGCAACAGTGTAATGAAGAACTTTGTATTTTGTCTGTTTGTTGCTTTGACCTATGAAATTATTCAGCCATATTTAAAGAACATCAGCTTAAACATACTTTTTTTAATAACTAATCATAACCATGATTTTAGTTTTATGGTTAAAACTTAAGTCAATTACTAACAAGCAGGTGTGAATACATTAAATATATAGCACAGAAATGACTTTCAGAAGTTGCTGATTTTCTGTCATTTCTGTTGAGTCAGCTGATTTATTCTGTTTTTATGGTGTTCACAGTGTCTAAGTCCACCTGACCCCAGCTGATGTTTTCCACTACTAGCAAAGTTCAGATCACATTTTATGACCCGCTTATGCAGAACACCAGGATATTGCAAACGGTGCCATAAGACTTTCGGTGACTGTAAACTGCACCACTAAAGACATTCCCTACTCTTCAGCTCATTCACTGTGCCTCTATGATGCAACACAGAAGAAACACCTCAATTTCCCGCTGCCAACATGTAAAAGTCAAGCTTCATGCAGCCCTTCCATTTCTCTGAATTTAATTGCATTGACATTGTCAACCAGACTTGCAGTATTTGTGTTTTCTGCCCAAATGATTGATTTTTTGACCAAATTCATCAAAATATAATGTTCTGCATCCACTCTATGCTGGGTGGTGATACGGCAGGCAGTCGAGGATTTAAAGAAGAATGAATTATGCTTTGATATATAGGCAAACAATTCCCTAGACACAAAAGCACCTTTAGCATCAATCATAAAACAACTAGCAGCATCGCCCCTCTGAAAACCTCGTACCATGATTTCTCAGTCCTCTGTAGACCATTTATTTGTGTTTCTAGCTGCACTCTCCATCCTCAATGATGGCCGAGGGAGTAGAAAGAGGAGAATTGTAGACTGCTGTTTCAGGTGTATGGGGATACAAATGTTTGTGTGTGTGTGTGTGTGTGTGTGTGTGTGTGTGTGTCGCTTGCCATACAGCTGAGACAAGAAAACGAGGTGTGGGGATAGTTGGATGATAAAGCCATTGTGCTTGTTAGTGCTAACTGCCTCCCTAATATGCCAATTGTGCACATTCTGTCAGAGCTTTTGCTTAAATAATATGACTTTTCTGAGGTGAAACCCAAGTGCCTCGTTCTCAAAAGTTTTTGCAACACAGGCTGTACAATTATACCTGATTTACTGCTTTCTATTTTCTCCCTGTGGCAATCTCACCCACAGTTTCACACTCATAGAGCGAAGGAAAAATGCGAGGCTATTGCCGGTGCAGTGGCATGAGCTGAGATAAAACATTGGACTGTTTGTGCACAAAGAGCGTAATATGTTTAACCCGCTCTTACTGTGACTGCCACTTTCAGTAAGTCTTGGTTTCTGCTGAATGAGGTGATTCACAGAGGAATCCATAACTTCTGCCAGTGGTTAAACACTGAAGTTGGTCTGAAAATGGAATCACATCATCAAAAGTCAAGGTCAGTGCTGTTTGGGAAATGTGGATCACATTCCAACAAATTAATCTAGAGAAGAAAGAAGATGTCAAAATGAGATTGAAATGCGAGAAATCAGTGAATAATTATTTTATTCTTCAGGAAAGCTAGACTAGGAAAAGATGAAGCTACAATCTAGATTTTAGTTTTTAAACTGTTTGTTCACTTCTATTAATTTGAAAGTAATATTTTTTGGAAATGTAATTTTCTTGTATTCAACAGATTTTGTCATTTTTATCTTTCCTGAAATATTGGCCCATGTGTCATTCAGCCTCTGATGTGTGTTCCTGATGGGCTGGTTGTGATAGTTCCTCTGACATCCACAGACTGATCAGTGATAGTCTGTAGAGTGATTGTGTTTGTGTAGTTTTGTTACTTTCTATGCACTCAGTGTATTAGATGAACTGAAATATGTGTGTCTTAAAAAAAGAACCACAAGCAAAAAAAGAAAGAACGAAAGAAAAAACTCTCAGACAGTAATTTGCTTTTTTCTTTTTGTAGCATTTGAGGACTATGATGAAAAGACTTCCCTTATAACAGTGCTGAACTTTTTGTTTGCCAGGCTAAAAAATGCTCCTTATAAGGCTGGATTCATATTTAGATCAGTATCATCTGGATGCCACATTGGCCCTTTTTACTGTCACCATGTAATTAAGTGTTAGTCATACTTGCCTTCAAGAGGCTACTTGTGTTCTTTTACAGGGGCAGTTTTTACTGCATGTGGTCTTGCTGCACTTCCAAGGAAAGCTGCAGAACCTGAAAAGCCGAAGGTTGTGAGCTGTTGGTTTTTTTAGTGGCATACAAGACTGCGTTTAATGTCCGAGCTTAAATTCACATGAGGAGTTAGTTTGTTAAGGAGACTAATCTACAGTCCCTGAAAGGCTGCTCAAAAGAAAGCGTCACTCCGGTCACTGCAAGTGGTGCTAGTGTCATTTCACCCTGCTTGTTAAACCAGAACAAATGGCAGAAAATAAAAGTTCATGAGGCTTAAAAAAAATATAGAGCTGCCTCTCCAGCTGTGGAAAATTCCACATTTCTACTTGCATAAAGAAATTAAATAAACACAACGACCACTAGATGGTGACAGAGCCAAGGTCCTTGTGCCAAACCTCTTCTGCTGGTGCATGAATTTGTTAACTGATGGACACCAGCGGTCCAGTCTGCCTCTCAATTGGCCCCCTGGGCACAGCCACTGATAACTTGTTTTTTTAATTTTTATGTCTGTTTTTATTCATTTTACTCATGTTTTGTGGGTTCTGACACGATTTTTAGATAATTTAAAGTCATTGTTCATGTAATTTTTAATCCTTTTGCATTGTCATGAGTTCTCTTCTGGATAATCTTGTGTCATTTGACTGTCCTCGTTCATACTAGGATAAAAGAAACACAAATATTGACTTCAGAGACTCTGTGGCCCATTCAGTAATCCAGCCGTGTCTCCTGCCCACATGCAGTACATAATCAAACACTGCATCATACACTGTAGCTGTTATTAGTATTTGATGCGGGTTCATAGATTTTCCTGCTGCTGTCCAGCCGGTATGACCTGAGTGGACTATAGAACAGTGACGGAGAGCTCAGCTTCCTGGAGTTCTGGCAGCTAACTGGGCTCCTTGAAAGGAAGCATTTGGGCTTCAGCCAACAGAGTGTCCTCAGATACTCTGTTACAGCTCCCTGTCTGTGTGCGTACAGTATTTTTACAATGGGAAATCAGCCAAATGGAAAACACCCTACAATCTGTTCCAAGTGCACATGCTGTTTTTTAACAGTTGTGTTCTTTTCACCCTGTCCTCTCACCAGCAGCTGCCAAACTGACAAACACACATTCACAGAATACAGCGAAACAATTTGAGCAACATTAAAACCAGTATGTTACCCAGCACTCACTCACTCACTCACTCACTCACTCACTCACTGACTTACTGATGCCCCCAGTAACTCACTCAGTCACTCGCTCACTGACTCACTGACTGACCCACTCGCTCACTCACTCACTCACTCACTGACTTACTGACTCACTCACTCACTCACTCACTGACTGACTCGCTCACTGACTGGCCCACTCACTCACTGACTCACTCACTGGCTCACTTAGTCACTCACTTACTCAGTCTCTCACTCACTCACTCACTCACTTGCTCACTCAATCACTTACTGGCTGATTCACTGGCTCACTTAATCACTCACTCACTCACTCACTCACTCACTGACTTGCTCACTCAATCACTTACTGGCTGACTCACTGGCTCACTTAATCACTCACTCACTCACTGGCTCACTCACTCACTCGCTCACTCACTTACTGACTCACTAGATCACTCACTCACTCACTAGCTCACTCACTCACTCACTGACTCACTGGCTCACTCACTCACTCACTTGCTCACTAGCTCACTCACACACTCACTGGCTCACTCACTCACTCACTCACTCACTGGCTCACTCACTCACTCACTTGCTCACTAGCTCACTCACACACTCACTGGCTCACTCACTCACTGGCTCACTCACTCACTCACTCGCTCACTGACTCACTAGCTCACTCACGCACTGACTCACTCACTCACTGGCTCACTTAGTCACTCACTTACTCAGTCTCTCACTCACTCACTCACTCACTTGCTCACTCAATCTCTTACTGGCTGATTCACTGGCTAACTTAATCACTCACTCACTCACTCCCTCACTTGCTCACTCAATCACTTACTGGCTGACTAACTGGCTCACTTAATCACTCACTCACTCACTTGCTCACTCACTCACTCGCTCACTCACTTACTGACTCACTTGCTCACTCACTCACTCACTCACTGGCTCACTCACTCACTCACTTGCTCACTAGCTCACTCACACACTCACTGGCTCACTCACTCACTGGCTCACTCACTCACTCACTCACTCGCTCACTGACTCACTAGCTCACTCACTCACTCACTAGCTTACTCACCCACTGACTCGCTCACTGACTGGCCCACTCACTCACTCACTCACTCACTGGCTCACTTAGTCACTCACTTACTCAGTCTCTCACTCACTCACTCACTAACTCACTCACTCATTCCCTCACTCACTCACTAGCTCACTCACTCACTCACTCACTGGCTCACTCACTCATTCGCTCACTGACTCATTAGATCACTCACTCACTCACTCACTCACTGGCTCACTTAATCACTCACTCACTGGCTCACTCACTCACTCACTCAATCAATCAATCAATCAATCAATCAATCACTCACAGACTCACCGACTCACTCACTGGTTCAGTCACTCACTTGCTCACTCACTCACTCACTGGCTCACTCACTCACTCGCTCACTGACTCACTAGCTCACTCACTCACTCACTAGCTCACTCACTCACTCGCTGACTCACTCACTCAGTTGCAGAATTCTGAAGCTCTGTGTGTGTGTGTGTGTGTGTCTCTGTGTGTGTGTCTATGAGTGTGTGTGTGTGTACTTGTGCTTGTGTTTGTGTGTGTGTGTGTGTGTACTTCTACTTGTGCTTGTGTGTGTGTGTGTGTGTGTGTGTGTGTGTGTGTGTGTATGTGGGGGTATTTATTGGTTTGGCTCTTGCAATTCCTGGAAAACAAACTTTGTGTTGTTCACCATCTCTGTTCGCACATACAGAGGTTTGTGATGTAAACATCTGGAAAAACTACATCTATGTGAAACACCAAATGTATTTCTTGCTGGCCGGAGCTGTGTTGGTCTGTCAGCTTGTTGCTAAGTATCCTTTGAAGGAAACACTATCTTTCCATTCTTTACACAGTTTCAGGGTGTGGCCTGGATACATCTGTGTGTTGGGAAATATTTGAACAAACGGGCACTTAGACGTGTGCGTCCGCTTGTTCCTACATGTTGAGGGAAAGCGTGTTCCCATAGGGAGAAACACTGAGATGAACATGAAAATTATAGTACAAACAAACTGGAAAAAAAAAAAAAACTTCCACCACATTATAAAGAGTCGCTCTGTTTTCCTCAACAAGAGAAATGTGTGTATGACAAATGCTGCTGAAAACGGTTTTGTTGCTCAAGCTGCGCCTCTCTGCACATTCCTGCTCTCCCAAGCACACGCCCTATGACAGGGAAAAAAACTTTGGCTGCAGTGAGAAGTTAAATCACGGAAAAGATATGTGTTACTGCTTCATCTAGCCCACGACAGCAGAGGAGGATCCTTTCCTTCACAGACAAGCAGAGCAGACGCTGAGACACTTTCTTGCCTTTTGTTCCGTCTCCTAACGGTGAGTTATTCTGCTTTTGACGTTTCTGCCTCATTTTTCTTTGGGGAATATTTGCTTTTGATGAATCCACACACTTTTCCATGCAAACTTGAAATGATCAGTTCGGACTATTTCCTCCACTGTGTCATCAATTTTGTATCATCTGCGAGCGTGTCCATTGTCAGGGGCTTGGTGGATCGGGTTCTCCTCGGTAACAAAAGCCCAGTCCCTTTACGCTCCCAGAGAAACCGGAGTCTCGAGTAACGTTGACTTATTTATTTGCCGTGTGTCAGTCCTGCCTCTAGTCTCTCTACAAATTGTCAAGATTAGTTCGGGCTAAATGTAAATGCGGGACACGGGCGAGCCCCGCGTCTCCGTTACGCACGGCCGCTGCGCCCTGGGCCGTCGCCGCCCGTGCGCCCCAGGGCCGCTGTCGCCGCCCCGCCGTGCGCCTTTGGCACCGCGCGTAACCATTGTAACGGCGCTCACGTGGGCCTCTTATCAGCCTTAATTATTAACATTTTGATTAGAATCCGGTATCGAGAATCGAATGGCCTCGACCCGGTGCAGCTGGGAGAAAAAAAACGACCTGGGTGATGACAGGTAACATGCTCATGGAGGAAGTGAGTCAGACGCCCCTAGTGCAAATAACACGGGCTTGGGCGGAGCTGATCGGCCACCCGGATTAATCAATGTTCACGAACTATCGGGTGCCAGCGCGGAATAACCACCTGCGGGGTCAGTGGCCACTGTACACGACCCAACCTTCCAAGTGAGATGTCACTGATAGCCAGCACCGACATTTTCTGTCAGCTTGTGTCAGCTGTCACTGCGCTGAGGCCTGGACAGGGAGGGTCTGACTGAGCTCATGACTGGTTTTTACTTGTCAAGACTTAAACCCCGTATGTCTGCTCCATATGTGAGCTCTGTGTGATCTACTGTAAAGTTACCAGAACACTTTAATCAAAATTACGTATCAATTGCATATCTGATATGAAATGGTGGCGATGGGTCACATAGGCTTGTCTCAAACCAGCAAGGCTCAGAACGACTGAAATACCACATGCACTGTGCGCTGCAAAATTCTTGTAAAATGGCACAAAACAGTCAAAAGGCCACAAAAAAAGCCCAGTCATGCAAAGACAGTGTGGAGGACCTCACACAGGCATTCATTACACTTGAGTCATAATAATTCCAGCCTCCAAACTCTGAACACGAGAGGCTGAATGAGAGCCTCATGTGCCCTGCAGACACTCCCAGTCAGGCCACCGAACCCTGTGTCTCTCCCAGTTTAACTCGGTGGCTCTGATGTCTGCACTTCTGACGAAGGCCGTCTTGATTTCATGTACATCTAATTACACCTTAAAGAAGATGTAAAGGGATGTTGGACTGACAGCCATTTTGTTGTTTGTCTTGTAGAGGGTGTTAGGAAGCTGTTGGGATAAATATAGAAACCTATTAATTAATGATGAACAACATATAGATGACAGATGCTTACATGTATGTAGGAAACAGTTGTACGTGTGTGTGAGAGTGTGTGTCCGGGCATGGCAGGGAGACATGAAACTGAATCCAGGTTTCGGGCACATGCTCTCACTCCCCCGGTAATTAGGTTAATGCAGAAGTCCCAAACGGTGTCGTCCTTCTTTAAATATGCGTGTTTGCGTGTCTTCCTATCTTTTGCCCTGCCTGTCTGTGTGTGTCTGTGTGCAGGCCATGCATGTAGGTGTGTAGTGTGAGCACTGAGGTGTGACATCTGTGTCAGATGGGAGATTTACCGGCTTCTACAGTTACTCTAACAACATCGGCTCACCGTCATTACTCATCCTGCGGCCACTGCTGGCTTGTGGTAGTTTCCAGTGCAGACTGGAAATTCTGCTGCAAGGTCTCACCCCACACTGCTGTGATACTTACTAACTCTGCTCAAGTATCTGTGGCTTTTATTCAGGCCTTTTTGTTTCTTCAAGCAGTTGCCTTGGAAATGCTGTTGGCTGAGACGGCAGAAAACTAAATGGGAACAGAAATCTAGAGAGACCCTGTGTCGGCCGAGTAGTGCCTGAATACAGCGACTGCAAACCTTCACCCTCCAATCTGTCCACAGCCTCAGTAGGCAAACATCATTTACTTTACAGCAATTGTTTTCTGAATTGTTTTTGCAAAATGGACACAAATGCAAGTGTTAAGAAAAAAAATACACAGTAAATGCAAGTGTTAAGAAAGAGTAAAGAGTAATAGAGTTTTATAATAACATTATTTTAATGCACATATAGCTAGTACAAATATTTTTTTATTAATCTGTCAAGAGGGATGCAAACTTTTGCAATATAATATAATTTTCAGTATTTTACTCTTACTTTTGTATACATTCCTTAATGTTTGTGTTACTTTTGATGATAAAAGAACAATTGTACTAGTTGAATTTGCATTATTATTAGGTTAAGTTTGCATTCCCTTATTATCAATGGAAAAAACAGTACATCCAACCATGGATGTCAGTCAGACAGAATGTCGCTGCCCGTTTTAACATCACAAATGTTGAAAGTTGCAGGTTATTTAATAGTAGGTGTTTTACCATCAGCAAAACTTTTTGTTTCACAATGTGTCATCACAGTTGGATTAATGTATTCTGTGGACCATGATTATGCTTCATTTTGTCAGATTTTCAGAGTGAACACACTGCACCCTGAACCTTATTAAAATATGTAAATGGAGTAAGGAATTAGGCCACAGCTTGAATAGCTGCACTTTGATATTTGTGCGTTGCTTTGTCAGACAATAACATAGAGGGAAAGCTTTTTTTAAATGCTTCTGATTTATTAAGTCTTTCAGTAAGTTATGACACAGTGATGGTGAGTCAGCAGCTAACTGGAATTCAGCCATCATCAGTTTAATTTGTTACATCTTTGTAGTTCCTCTTCTGAGATGTCAAAATGTTCTTCTGTGAAAAAGCCTCACATTGATAACACACAAAACTGAAATGAATATGAGGAGTGTGCATGGTATCCATCTGCACATGTGTACATCTTCCTCCAAATGTGCGTGTGACTAGAAATGTACTAATTTCATTCTATTCTAAGCATCTGATGAGATGCAGCACCCATGGGGGTGTCAGCAGCTCACATTTGCAGCAGCGCACACGGTGTTCGTATACTTCTAAGTTGTATTTGAAGGTACAGTTTGCGGCGGCAGACGGGCAGACGGGCGGGCGGCGGCGGCCATCTAACGCTGTGGCCTCCCGCTGGCTTCAGGGAGTCAGATGTCAACTGCCAGAGATCACGGCTCACTTTGTGTTTACCTAAGAGTCTCTCCTTCTGTCACTTCCTCTCTCTGTCTGTTTACCTCAGGGATCTTTCGAGCCCGGCCTCTTCCTGTACCGTGATCACTCTCCTCGTCTTTCTATACGCTGACATCATTTGTCTGTCTCACCTTTCTCACATGTTTATACATATTCACTTCAGATACATTTTTAACGCCCTCACCAGAGAATACCATCTTTCCCATTATAACTTCATACTGTATGTTTTCCAAGGTTTTATGTATGTTTCTTCTACGTGCAGTTGGAACAAATGACGCCATAAACAGTTAAAGCAGATCTTTTCCCACCCAAGCATATTTATTTCCATATTAATAATAATCTTGGGACCCGTTAGTGTAAAACAGGATTGGAGTTAGTCACCTATTGTCATGATGTCTGAGTGACTAAGATATGGTCATATCTCTTCCTGCCACTTCCTACATTTAATTTGCCTCTGTCTCCCTCTGTTCTCTGTTTAGATATGGAGTCTGCCATTAAAACAATCGTGACCACATATCTTAGCTCTGCCAGAGGGAAGGAGAACCTAGATGCGAAAGCCTTTGAGAAAATGGTAAAGAAGCAGCTCGGTGGCATCATGGAGGTAAGGCCCCGCATAACCTTTTGTTGTTCTCTCCCTACACTGCAAACACTACAAATCTATTGTGTTCTGTGCTGTTTGGGATTAGCGACATTCACATTGCTTCTATCCGTTTCCGTTCAGGATACAGACAGTGGCTCTGCCATTAAGGAGATGCAGAAGGGACTAGATGAGAACAGCGATGGAAAGGTCAGCTTCCAGGAATACCTCACTTTGGTTGGCTACCTGGCCACTTCGCTCAGTCAGCGCAATACTGGATCAAATGCAGATGCTTCGTAGACATTTATGAAACTGGGGGAATCAGACATTTAACAGCGTCTTCTCTATTTTTAGACATCTTTTCTCAAAATGTTTCTCAAAATGTCTTTCAAACATTTCAAACATCATGTACACTCTTTCCCCAGTATCACATTTGTCTATTCATTTCACTTTTTCCCAATAAACTGCAGAATGCTCTGAACTAATGTCTTTGCAGATCAACCCTTTTGCCAGTCTCATGTTATTGAGCTTCACTTTCAAAGATACCTTGAAGGACTCCTGAGTTGGTTGTGTCTTTTTTTTTGATATCAGTTAAACCATATACTGTATTTTCAAAATAAAAAGCTTTATTTTAAACCTGTATTGTGTGTACTTCTTAATATTTATATCACTATTTCCCATGCATTTGTATTTCGTTATCCATTAACATTTCATTATATTCAGTTGCAGCCCCACAGAAATACTGTAGAGTATGTGGACAGTGGTTTCCCTGATACGGTTTGACATTGTCAATGAAACCAGCAGCACTTGCTAAATTTAGCTGCGACATCCCTGACTAGTCAAGCTCAGCAGCCTTTAGATGGATCAGCTTTTGCAACCAGATACTGAAATGCAGTATACACGTCCTATTGTGCACATCCTCCACTTTGCAACATTATACATTCACACATATGGAGCGTACAAGTGTGCACACACACACACAATAAAGTGAAGCAATGACACACTGACAAGAAGATGCACGATGGCCGATTCAAATATACATTTTGTGACATCTTGTGATGATCTTGCATTAACATGTGGTTTGTTTTGGAGCTCGACACAAGAATTGTTTTATGAAACTGCTCATGTGTCTCTAAGTTTGCCTCTGCGTGTGGGGATTGCTCTGCATGGCTGCCCGGTGTGATGGCTTTCTTCTTCAGTGCTCCAGTACGCTAATCTCTGGGATCCGACCTGACCACCATCTCTTCCAGTAAATCTCTACCCCCACACTTACCCCTCCAGCCATCTTGTTGTTTATCATTACCTAACACAGTGGGGGTGGCATCAAGTTATTGATCTTTGTCTTGGGGGCAGTATTTATGTAAGCACTCTCTCCAAGCCTTTGTTTTTAAAGAACAAAATAGATAATCCATTGTCACAACAGGGAGCTGTAAAAGTTATGTCTCATTGTCACCACACCACAGCTCAGTGTGCTCAGGAAATACCATTATTTCAGCAAGCTGAGGTCATCAAATTATGAGTGTTGCAGACTAGTTTCCCACATTTCAAATCCCCTGTTTACCGTCAGTGTTTAGAGTTGTTTAACTTCCGTGGGAGCTCACATCTGAGAATAACAAGATCACATTTATGTTCACAAGAGCACTTGTGGAGTGTGGAGTGCTCATATCAAGGGTGTGTCACTTTACTTAATGTCTTGCTGTAGATACAGTAAAATGAATTTACTGTGAATATCTCTGGCAGAGTGCAATCAAGGACAGGTAGGACTTACCTGTGTCCATTCAGTGGAAAGCAGGTGTCTGATGCGTAAACAGAGAAGGGGGAGAGGAGATGGGTGGGGTGGAAACGAGTAGAGGAGCAACAGGTGGAAGGAGGGACGTGAGGAAGGGAGAAGAGGGATGGGTGGAGTGAAGGATGTATTTAAGACGTTGTCCTCATCTTTCCTATCATTCATTATTGCCTTGTCTCTCTGCACCTGACCCGCAGGCCAGCACTCGTCCTCTGCTCAGGTAAGACACAGCGATAGGAAGATGCTGAGAACAGATTTAAACCTCTTTGCTGACAAATTGAGTGTGGGCCATTCTGATATTGTGTTTCTGATTATTTTTGTATTGAAAAATAAATTTGTAAAGGTGCATAATGCATAATGTTGTTTGTAGAAGAACTGCCTTTTTACATTTCTTCTTCAAAACAATAACAAGGACAGGAAACACTTTATCCAGTCATGGCATTTGGAAATGTCATTCATCTTGTGTGGACAGCAGAGACTCTGCTAAATGTCCCTTTGATAGTTTTTATGCTGCTCAGTCATAACAGCATGGTGTCTGTCGTGAGAAGTAAGTGACACTGACGAATGTCCTCACAGTTCAGAGGTGATGTAGGTTCAGGAAAGGCAAACACTTACACCTGTCTACCGTGTTTCATGCTATCTGGTGGAGCTAAAGTAAGAGCCATATCAAATTGCCTTTGTGTGTCCAGGTTACATCTCCTTCACTGGGTCAGCTGTTCCACCAACCTAGAGTTTCACTCTTATCAGCCGGCTCACATGTCCGGCTGCACACAGTCCTGACTTCCAAACGTCCTCTCAGTGGAGCAAACACACAAGCAGATTGAGCTTTAGTTTATCTGCAGCATAATCTTATCGGTACCACTGTCAGGAGGAAACACTCCTGTAAGGAAACCAGGGCCTGCTGGGGGTTTTTCCGATCGCCACATAACTCTCCTATCACTGGAAAGACACAAGGCTGGAGCTGACACACCATCAGCTTGTAGTTATGCATTATGGACTATGTGTGCTATGGTGAGGATATGAGTTGTAGCAGACTGGCCCTCTATGTTTGACAGAGCAGAATTTACAGAAGGTGTAATGACATTTTCTGCTTCTATTGTCTCTTCCTTTTATTCTATCCTGCTCCAGAATGTCTTTGCCCAACCCAGAGAATGCCTCTACCCTGGAGAATGCCATGCAGCTACTGATCCAGACCTTCCATAAGTACTCGGGAAAAGAAGGGGACAAATACACCTGAGCAGGGCTGAGCTCAAAGAAATGCTTATTGCAGAGCTTGGCAGCTACCTCGGGGTAAGACGGGACATGCATGTGTGCAATCTGAACAAGGGTTCAAACGTTTTGTGTGTATAAAGAATTTGAATCTCGCATTTCTGTTTTCTATTCTGGTGCATACAGAATGCTCAGGATAAGGAGGCAGCGGACAAGGTTATGGGCGACCTGGATTCCAATAATGATGGAGAGGTAGATTTTACCGAGTTCATCATACTGGTTGGGGCTCTTACTGTGGCCTGCAATGATTTCTTCTTGGAGTACAACGACAAGCAAGAAAAGAAGAAGTAGAAGAAGAAGAACCTACAGTAGAAAGATGGCCACTCTGTGTGGGTCCAGGGAGGAAACTATTTTGACAGTGGACAGGTACATCCTGTCATGGACTTAATGCATACCAATGCAAACACACACACACCTTTGTCTTTCTTTACTTGTGAGGACACTCGCTGACATAATACAATCCCTAGTCCCTAACCTTAACCATCACAACTGAATGCCTAAACCTAACCAAAACCTAGTTCTAACCCTGATCCTAAAACTCAGTCTTGATGCTCAAAAAGCCTTTTTAAGTTGTGTGGACCAGCTAAAATATAACCTCACCAAAATGTCCAATGGTATTAATACTAAATTTGTCCACAGAAGGCTACAAAGACATACACACACACACACACACACACACGTATCTGATAGTCACACTAGCATTAAAAAGGTGTTTGTGTATTAGTTTGCAGTTGTTCCCTCAGCTGATCACAGATTGTATTTATTGCAATGTGAAAATCTGAAGGGTAAGTTTCATTTTTGAAGATTTGAATGTAGCTCCATGTCTTTATCTATCTGTATTTTATAACACAATCAAGCAAAGGAATTCCCCCCTGGAAAGAATAAATGTGACCTTTATTCAAATATTGCAATGTTGACTTTACCCTTTCACAAAAGCAAAGAGGAGTAAAAATGCACGATGAGCACCAGGTGGCAGCAAATCGACCTCGACTGAGCCCAATAATTCTGTGACATGACTGTTTAATAATTATAGTGGCAACAAAGTGGATTTAAAACACATTACTGATTACTGGTTGATATATAAATATCATAATTTGTATGAAGTGTTTTATACCTAATTATAAAACTTTCTGTCACTTTGCACCAAAAAAGCCAAAGATTTCCATGCATATGAACATGTTCAGGTTGTCCCCACACTGCAGGATAATGAGAACTTGAAGTGACCCTGCCTGGGCCCTACACCCATGATTGTTTCAAAGCCTTGCTTCCTAAAAGAAAAAAAAGTTGTGAGTGTGTAGGTATGTGTGTGTTTATGAATATACAAAAAGGAAGTTACCAGCTTCAATGTTAGAAAGCCAGGAAATGTTTCTTTTTTTTCCTTCTATCCTGTGGTGTAAGATTAATGGGAAATATTTGTAATACAGTAATTTAAATATAGGTTAACACACACACACGTGTCTGTGTGTGCACGTGAAAGAGAGAGAGAGAGAGAGAGAGAGAGAGGTAAACATGATACACAGACAGATGCTTTCATTAATCTGAACCTACAACCTTTATTGGTCTGGTTAAGGTGTGCACAGGAGCAGATCTGAGAGTCAGAAAGGAGAACGTGAAAAATGGGGCACTATAATGAGAGGAAAATGAGAAGAAAGAAGGAGACTGGAGTGGCCAAAGACAGCGGACAGTAGCGTTTTGTCCATGTGGAGCTGTGGAGTTTACAGTTTTCACAGGTCTCTGGCTGGTTTTTCACACTTTGCGGTTTTTGGGGATACCCTTGGGTTTTCCCCCAGAGACAGAAAGAGAGAAAGACAAAGAGAGAGATAAATGGTTGCCAGTTAAAAACTGAGCTGAGCTGCAGACTTAGCCACACGACTGTAAAAAACCAGAGAAACTCACAGCAAGTGACAGTGATCGAGGATTAGACGGCATTGTTTCAGAGAGTCGCGGTGGCTTTCCTTTGCGGTAACAACACACAGAGTCCTTTGTCTCTGCCTGTCCTGCTTTACACCTCCTCTCTATCTGGATTGTGCTTGCTCTTGTGGTGGCTTTTCTCTTGTTTATTGAAAATGTTCCTCATCCCATTAGTCAGCCATTTTGTAAAAAAGAAAAGTGTCCTAATGAATAAGTGTTTAGAGAATGTAGGTTATCAGTATTCGAACTGGACTAAAGGTCAGAAATGTGTTCGACCATGGAAGACCAGATAAGGGGAGAAGACTGGAGAGAACTTGCCAGGGATTATTGAAGAAGGGTGGGGGAGACACACACAGTATGCTCGCCTGAACATTTTATCTGCTGTGATGATGATGCATTTAGTTATGGGGCACGCACATACACACACGCATACATGTCTACATATGCTATTAATGTTACATACATGAACATAGTCCACTGCAAAAAAGGGTACTGAGGAGAGGAGAGGAGAAAACAAATTAAGAAAGAACAGGTGAGGTACTGTCATACTCTGACCCGATCGTCACAGCAACGACAGAAATTAAACACTTTTGAAATTACATGTTAGTACACATAGTAGTTTAACTGCCTTGATAACATCCCCATGCTTCCCCAATGAAACCATCATAAACGAGCCCTCCACCATCTTGGCTCTGATTCCTCCGTTTATCTGGCGCTAGACTCATCTCACTGCAGCTGTGCACTCTGGCACAGCAGGCTGCTGTCGTCCTCCACTGTGCAGAGCTCTCTAAGCAAAAACTGTCCATGCATAATCTATTACTTTATGCCTTTGACTTCCATCTAATATTCCTGACTTTTTATTAATACAAGTACCCTGTATGTATTTTTCTTCACAATCTGTTGCATGCACACTACATTGTGTGTTGTGTGTGCATCACAGGCTGTGTAATATGATTTTAAATAACATTCTTATTATATGTTATATCTATACAATCATACAACACACCTTAGCCTCTCTACTGACAACAGACCCTCGCATCAGCTAACGGAGAGAAATCTTAATAATATATACTTAATGCTATACTGTGGTAAGCCACTAAACTATGATAAAATATACTAAATCAGTTCACTGACAGTGGATTTCTGAAAAAATAAATCAAATGTTTAAGAGCCTTGATATGAACCTCCCTTCCCTTTCTGATTGGGTCCTACTGACATCAGTTCATTTGTGAAAAAGTTGAAGGCGGACGTGCCATGTGTCAACTAAGCAGTCAGCATTCGGCAGAAATGTATTGATTGGCTGGCTAAAGATTCAACAAAGAGCAATCATGGCATTCTCGCTCCCTGACTGGCTGAAGAGGAGAGCAGGGAGGGGCCTTTCCAGCAGAAAGGGGAGGTCAGTCCATTGAACATCTGGACAAAAAATAGCAGGAAGAGTATGATGGTGTTGTCCTTTTTTCTTCATACGAGAAAAACTGTTGTTCGTTTCAAAAACGTTGCTATAAAGATAATGGGCGTGATTGCTGTTGAGTTCCAGTTCTGGTTCCAGTTTACAGACACAATAAAAGCCAGACCTGCTCCCCCTCCCCAGTTTCCCTTCCCTTTGTCCTGCTGTGCTGATTGGTTGAGGGAGCTGTCCGTCAGTGTGTTTTCCACCAGGGATGGTCAGCCTGGTGTGTAAGTGATGGTCTTGGCTGTGTAATTCTGGAAGAGTGGCTGAAGGAACATGCCCACTGTGCCGAACACGCACACAAACACAAAGATCCACAGGAAGAGGCGGTCAATCACCATGGCAACGTACTTCCAGTCCTCGCTCACCTGTGGGTGGGGGCAAATAAAAGGGGTAGAGGATGGGGTGGAGAGAAAGATTAAGGTGAGCAGAATCACACTCTGTCCTCTCCTTCTTACGCTGTCTGTCTCTCTGACTTTAACTATGCCGTGGGTTAATGGAGGTGAAGGGTTAATGTGAGCAGAGACTCATTTGGCCACAACGCTCTGATGAGGTCTGACACGAGTCAAGGAGGAGGAGAAGGACGGGAGAGACAAG
Organism: Channa striata; assembly: GCA_033026295.1. NCBI lineage: Eukaryota > Metazoa > Chordata > Actinopteri > Anabantiformes > Channidae > Channa > Channa striata. Next base: position 16,728,368 of record CM065175.1, on the reverse strand, counting down.
GGAGAGTGATGGAGAGCAGGGAAACGGAGGGGGGGCGCTGACACTGTAACCCCAGCGAAGAGGACGCTGCAAGGATGGGGAATGGGGGGAGGGGCAGGAGAAGGGGTGACTGTGAGGCAGTTGGCATGGTGACAGTACGGTAGACTATGGCAATGGAGGACAGAATTATAGGCGACTGGTAATTCCTGTGTTAGTTTCTTTCATTTCAGGAGAGAAGTCCGGCCTCTCACGATGCCGTGAGAAAAAGCAATAAAAGAAACACCAGCCTCCCTGCGCTGTCTTGGCTCCTCTATTACAGCGCTTTTCCACTTGTGCTCCTTCTCTATGCACACGTCATGCTGCTGCTATAATTACATGTGTGTGTTGAATATTTAGGGGGCTTTGATTGCGTCACCAGATCTGTCTGCTTTGCTCATGCTCCGGTGTAGTTCCCCAATGCGCTTCGGGTGGCAGAGATAAATGGCTCGGCCGTACAGCTGTATCATCACAATAAGGTGATATGACACCGAGAGGATGTGTGATGCTCAAGATGCTTTTTAGAATTGGTAACATATTCACATAGAAGATAATGGTATGATGTTATACATACATCAAAATGATGCTATTTTAGTATTATATGAAGAAGAGCCTGAACAGGCCGATGTATTTATCACAATGTTATCTGCATTATACATTAAAGGCAATACTCACACTTTGATCGTCATCCTCGCTCTTCATGTGGTTGGCAATGAAGCGCACTCCTTCCACAGCCTCCTCAAACCCCGGACAAGCTTGAGCCAGCAGGGCTTGAGTCAGAGCAGGACCTCCTGCTGCTTGCTTTCCCCTGGGCAGGTTCCCGGATCCCCCCTCCCGGGCCTCCCTTACCCTGTTCAGACCATCCATGGATCCTGCTCCTGATGTTCCCAGATCTCCTCCAAACTGTTTCACAGATGCCCGGTTTACATAGCAGGTACAAGGGTCACTGTCGTTCTTGCCAAACAGCCCCGTGGAGGTTCCGGCTCCATTCCCACCAGAACTGCCCATCCCGAGGCCCACCATCAAGGCCCCTGCCTCCCCGCTGCGCCCACCCTCCTTCTGCTCCTGCGCCCTTCTTCTCTGGCGCAGTCTCTGGCGCTCACAGCTGTTCCTGGGCTGGCGCATGAAGAGCAGGGCGGGAAGCTTGTTGAGGAAGACCAGTTTGACCCAGGGGGGCATCGTGTGTGTGGTGGGTGAGCGGTGATGCACGTTGAGCACACACACGCTGGTGACGATGGAGAAGGTGACTAGGACCATAGTGAACATCAGGTACTTCCCCACCAGAGGGACATCTAGCGAAGTGGGTGGAACAATCTTAGAGATGAGCAGGAGAAACACAGTAAGAGCCAGCAGCACTGAGATGCACAGCGTCATCTTCTCTCCGCAGTCCGAGGGCAGGTAGAAGACCAGGATGGCCAGAGAGGTGATGAGAACACACGGGATGATGAGGTTGATGGTGTAAAAGAGAGGCTTCCTGCGGATAATGAAGTCATACGTTATGTCCACATAGGTGGGGTCGGCTGGATTCTCATTTCGTCTGCCTGGCAGGGCGATAATGTCCCACTCTCCACTGGGTGTGAAGTCATCCATGCTGGCCACATCAGCGCGGAGCACCAGATCAATCTCGGTGCGATCGTAGGTCCAGGAGCGGAAGCGCAGAGTGCAGTTCTGCTGGTCGAAGGGGAAGTGCTTGACCTCAATCTTACAAGCTGACTTATAGATGGCCGGCGGCAACCAGAAGATACTTCCATCGTAGGAGACCACCGCATTAGAGTAGAACGACACCTCATACACCCCGTCAGCACTGAGCGTGTGACAGAGATGAAGACAGGAAGGAGAAAGGGAAACAAAAGACATAAACAGATGATACGATTGTTTGTGTGAAATATACGTGCACACAAAAATACAGTTTCAGAGTTGACAACCCAGAGACGATGAGATGTCACAGAGCAGCAAGGTCACACACTTGCTTACAAAAGTCACAGGCATGAAGGAAGTTGGATCAAATGCAGAAAAAGTCAGGACGGAGACTCAGCTCACAGATCAGACTCATTAGACACTTCAGTCACTTGACAAAAATTAAAGCTGTAGATTGAATTTCACTTTCACTCACAATTTTAGCAGGACAAATAATTAATTGTGGGTAAAAGTATATGTAGACTGTAACATAAGTAAGAGCATTATTTGTCATTTTGCACTGTATTTACACAATTAACATTCTACAAGACACTTAAAAACAGAGGATATTAAATTAGCAGCTTGGGAGCTTCGGTTGCAGAGCTAATCTTCCCGTTTAAGTGACTAACAGAAGTTCGAAGCGGTGAAGAAGACTGAAGCACCGCGTGTCGACCTGGGGTATGTGGGATTAACGGGATCACTTTAATCAGAGCGAGGTGGGTCAGGGATCTTTTAATCTTTAGTAAAGCCAGGACTGAGGCAGGGAAAGAAGAGACGGCCAGACGGATCACTGTGCTGTGATGAGCTGATTTACATGCTGTAGACTGACACTCGGTTTCCATTACATTCAGGCAAGTGGTGCAGCATCCGTTCCTCAACGCAAATTTAAAAGAAGAAACAAAACCAAACAGCTTCTTGTTTTAAACACATGATTAATTAGATACTGTATAATGTATCACCAAAACACCAGAACACCAGAACATTACATATTTGCATATAGCAAATTGACTTGTTTGTCATAACTTAAATCTGAATTAACAACAGAGCAAAAACAGCAGTACAAATTCAGCTATGAGTTCATCACTTGGTCCTGTCTTGTAGTGGTTCGTTTGTCAAAATGTAATTTTAAGCCTTAATTAAATCTAGATTTATAGGTGATACTTTGCTCCCTCGATGCACATTTCTAAGTAAGTTGGTGTTTAATGAAATGAGAGAGTTTTTAAAATACTAGTTGCTTTCTGAGTTTCTGGAACTTGAATGTTACAATGTGCGCACAAAATGTGGGTAGACGTGTGGATGAGAATCAATCTGAGACAAACATGTAATTTGTGTCTCTCCTTATAGATCAGTGCACTAAACGCATGGCCTGTACAGCAGAATACAGCTGCCAGTGTGACGTGTGTAAATTACAGGAGATGTTATAGATAAGCATCTAATTGCAGGGATCTTACAGAAGACAGATGAATCGAGCTCTGAACACAGAACACATAAACGTCACACATGTGTGTGTGTATTTGTGTGGAACTGCCATTCGTCGGCTAACTATATGCCATTAGTGTGTTTTCATACATGTGTATCTCCGTGTGTAAAGCAGCTGACTCCCATCGTTGTAGTGCCTCATGAGACATGGAGCTACTTTTAAAATATTATGCGTGTGTGTTCATGCTGTGCATGCATCATGAACGCATCGATGAGCTTGTGGGTGTCCTCTAAGAGTCTTCCAAAGTGAGGACAGGAGGGTGGGGAAGTGACTCACTTGTTGTAGAGCACCACGTCAGGCAACCAGATGTGTTTTGAGGGCAGCCTGACCTTCAACATTCCGTCAAACTCCTCTGGGACCCAAGTCAGACGATAATCCTGCCACTCCTGAGGGCCAACAAAAACAGGATGCTTAGTCACTCATCTGCCAATCACGGCTGCATGGAGACATGTTGAGAGAGTAATGCCTGCCTGTTTGTTCTTTCATTTGTCTGTCTGTCTGTCTGTCTGTGTGCTAAATGGTCATATAAACCCAAGCAGCCACAAAACGATCAGCAGAACTGAGGTGGCATCTATGGGCCAGTCAGACTGTTACCATCTGTGCGCATGGATGTTTGCATCTATGTCCTCTGTGTAACCCTGTTCCAAAAGAGCAGCATCATCCCGCTCACGTCTCGGCTCAGTCACCGTCACTGAAGCATCTGTAACACCAGCTCTGTTCCACGTGTTTCTGTGATAGCCATAAATGCCTGCACTAAGTGTGATGCATTTTGGTCATTATAGTTTGTCTAGCCTCAGGACAGCTGCCCTTGGCTCCCCTGCGTGGTAATAGCAGTATCCATAAAGTAATGATTGCATTACGATACTCTGTAATATTTCACTTGCTCAAGATTGTGTGCGTATGTGTGAAAATGCCACAGAAAATGCATGAAGCACCAACCCAACAGGGACACAAGGGTTCAACATAAAGTCGCATTTAATGCCACTTAATTTCTCATATTTTTCCTACTAAATTACACAGATGAGCATTGTTTGACATCTCTCTCACTGCATTGTGAGACGCACCTTTCCCCTTGATGTGGTATTGTCCTCTGCTATGAAAACACTGTGGCAATTGATTATGTGTATAAATCCATATGTACAATACAGTGTAGGCCATTGTAAAAGGGCATCATGAAACCTTTTGACTTTTTGTCACCAACATTCTTTTCACTAACAATTTTTAATTCCCTTCCTCAGATCTGGAAGTCATGATGTGACACCGAGGAAAAAGTTTCAAATGTCCAGAATGGTGGGAAGTCTCACCTGCGTTAGCCAGACGTTGGTGGTCATCACCTGCTCTCTTTCATGCTGTAGAGGAAGAACACACAGACATACAAACAATGATTATTAATGATGTTTTAAGACCTGATTAACTTCAAAATCAATATACATGCAACACGCTTTTTTCATCTAGTTTGGATAGTACATGCAAATGAATGCTATTAAACTTCCCTCTGAGGTGCCTATATTAAAATATCTCTCGTTTTCTAGCTGAAAAATGCCTTCACATGACATAATTAGAAGGAATCTTAAGTCTGGAATATAGCCATAGAAAACAAGTTGAAAATTAGTGGTGTTGCCCTTTAAGTACAGCTTTAATTGAACTTTAGATTTTACATACTGTACCCTATACATCCTATACTTATTTCCCATTATATGTTAATGGAAAATATATTTTTTTCTCCATGTTTTTAATGTTTTTTATACTTATTTAAAAACCTCCTTTTAATAAAAAATCACATCTGGCCTTGGACCAAGACTTGACTGATTTGAAATTTCCTGGCACTTACATCAACGAACAATTTAATCTTGTGACTTTCGAGCTAGAATAGACGGTGGGCAGGATGCAATTAACATGGTCCTATTATAATCCAAACTAAAAGCTGAATATCATGTTGAATCGTCCCGTGACAGGTGCACACAGATGTGCACATACACACCACGCTGATGAGCTGGGCCAGTGACACCATCAGCTGCACAGTAACCAGCTCGGAGCCATTAGTCGCAGGACGGATCAGTTTGTTGTAGTGGGCTGGGTTTAGGAGATGCTCCACCAACCGCTCCTCAGTGTCTGCCCCGAGGCCGCCTGTAATGAGAACACATTATCATCATCATCATCATCATCATCTGCCTGTATCAGGAGACAAAAATGTCACAGCCATCTGGGTCTCTCTTGGCATTATTTAAAAAGGCTTTTGCATTTGACATGCGGTGCAAACACACAGGAGCAGAAAATGAGCGGTGCTCTTTGGTTTCTCTGATTGGCCAGTGCCCTCGCTGCCAGCCCTGAGATGAGCTGCATGGCCATTCATGTGTATTGAGAGTGAAAGTCTCTGAACCATGGCTTTACTCATCACTGTCGGCTGGAGCACATCAGCACAGCTCGATACACATTTCTTGCTACATCTGACACCACGAGAGTGAGTCAACCAGCCTGAATGTCTCCATCACCGTCCTTTCTGTCTCTGTCACTCTCTTCATGCCTCTGCTCAGGCTCTGTCTGTTCTCCTCTCCCATACTGCGCTTCTCCCTAAATGCCAGTCTTTTGTAGCTTTGGGGTATTTTCAGTTCATTTCTCACTTCTCTTCTCCTGTCTCTAACCCCCCCCACACACACTTCTTTCCTCCTGTCCGCCATCCCTCCATCTGTAGCAGACCGAAGTGAAGCCTGTGTGAGTGGTCGAGTTTGGGCAGAGCTGTCACAACACCACACACACAGGAGGGGAGACGTTTCACTGAGAGACAGGATGCACTGAGAAAAACAACGGCTCTGCACATCGTCCTTCCTTCCTCTCTCTCTCATCCTATTCACTCGCTACCTTTCTGGCATCTGTTCACTCCTGTGCTGCATCTTTTCCCTCTCATGATTCCCTCCCACTTTGCCCCTGAAGATAAACACAGGCTGCTTACTGTTAACTTGGTACCAGAGTTGTCATATTCTAACCTGCTATTTCACAGGCTGTTAACAGTGCAGGAAAACAAACATGTAAAAGCTGCCTGGGTGGAAATCAACACACAGTTATGCTTTTATTTTTCTTCATTTGATAAACCTCTTTAGATGAAAACATTTCACATTTCCACGAGGTCCACATAATAAAAACTTTAACAGGAATTATGGTGTCTTTGAAGCCCACATTGACAATTCAAAAATCATTAAAGAATATAACGATGCAAACGAACCTCATACCACCGTTCATACACCTTTATCATGTGTTTTTCAATGCATTCTTTGCAGAAGATATAATTGCTAGACCAAATTGAATTGATTTAATAGCTGTATCTAAAACATGCCAAACAACTCCTGGTTCTGTCTCCTTTGTGTGAGAGAAATATGTATGTAATATAGATTGTCAGACAACATTGGTGCATTTTTTTCATCTGCATTTCTGACATTTTAAAGATCAAATGATTATTTAGAAATTAAAAGTCAGAGTGAGCAGTGATAAAAATCATTAGCTGCAGCTCTTGTTAATACTTCTAGTGAAATACAGTCATAACAGTAAACACGTACATTTGAGACGAACAGAATTCTTGGCCTTTAGCTTTAAAATGGAAGCGACTATGCTGGAAACAAACTAGAAGAACTCTAACTCTGAATGTGCGTGTCTCGGAGTGACTCTCTGACCCTCTGTCCTCTAGTCCTCCCTTGAGTTGCACCCTCCCCCTCCTCCCCCTCTCGCCCTGCTGTGTTCACTAAACAAGAATGATAGCCTCTGTCTCAGGATCAATGAGGACTCTATTCATGTCCCGTAAACTCAACCTGTGATTCCTCTCTCCCCCTTTTTTAATCTGCTCCTTCCTGCTTCCATTCTCCATCTCATTTTCTTTTATCATCCAAGCTGTCCATATTTTCTTCTTACTCCGGTGACCGTCTTCCTACATCCCTCCTTCCTGTTATCTCCATCACCCTGCCGCTGACAGCCACTGTGCATTTATTGCCCCTCTCCTCGCTCATCCAACGTCATCAATACCCGTCTTGTCTGCACATGTGTGCAGGACTCTGGTTGTTTATTGCGTATGAGCACCAGAATGTGGGTTCGCGCGTGTGCCTTTCTGTGTGCACACATTCAACAGGGAAATAAGCATCGCTGTCTGTGTCTCAGCCATATGAGTAATGTGTATTATTCCCAGAAGCGCAAGGCAATAACAGTGTTGGATGAGACCGAAGCTAATGCAATTCACTTAAACAATGATGAAGCAGAAAACATTCATATTTTTGTCAGCCACACTCAAAATGTAAATGGTGGGATCATGCCTAAACTGACTAGAGATGACAATCTAAAAGTCTGGGTAAATTCTGGTCAAAACAATTTATTATGATTCTTATTTTAAAACACAATTTGTAAAATGTTATACAATTATTATTTCTTTATATTTAATAATCTGTGCATGTACAGTAAGTCTATAGAAAATATCAATGTAATGCTGGGTCTTGGCTTATCAAACTGGCCCAATCTGACCCTCATGAGGTGACGCACATTGATATTATGTTTTTTGAGGTGCAGCATGTGGAGTAATTTAGTGTTATTTCACTGGAGATGAATAAACTCATCCTTACATGAAGCAACACAAAGTTCGAGGCCAAACTGATTAAGTTGATTGAATGAAAAGGAAATTCCGTCAGCTGTTTCCAAACTTTAATTCAGCTTTTTCCAAACTTTAATTTGTTTTAGCTCAAAAAACAACCACTTCCTGCCAACAGTTGCAGATGTAAATATTTAGCAGAAAATGTAGTTTGAATTTTTTAAATGTTTCTTTTGAAATAAAACATTTACTGGACGTAAATCCTGTAAAACTGGCACTATTTGTATTTTGATGAAACTGTAAATAAAATGAAAAATGTAGAAGACTGCAGCCTTGGCTTATTCACTCACACTTTCTTTTTACTTTTTAAACTTTTTTTTTTACATGACTTTTTTTTAATATTTGCCTGGGCTCAGGATGAAAGTCCAAACTAATATCATACGGCAGTGAAACAAATTAGATGCTCAAATAGAGCGCTTTAGTCTATTCTAGTTTTTCTTATCTTGAGAACTGCAAAAATACCCCGACACTCTGCTCTGATCCGCTCATCTGCAGCACTTATTAATGCTGCTGAACAAAGACTGAGCTCTTCTTCTCTCTGCTTCCACATGCATCGCTCTGTCGGGATAAAAGCAGCTCTGTGTTGGTAAAGTTGCTGGTAGCTCAGGTTGTATCCTGGTTGTTTTCCAGTGCAAATATTGCAAACTTAATGTGACATTATGAATATTTCAGCAGATCTTCCCATTAGACCCTGGAGCGAGGGAAGCTACACACCACCATGCACAAGCAAACACACTAATACGCATAAAGCTCAGTGACACTGCTCACGAACAGATGAGATGGCAGCAATTCCCACTGATGTTTGATTGTTTCACAACTGTGATCATTTCTCCATCCATCCTTTTAATAATCATTGATCTTAACATGCATATATCTTATTCCTGACTGGGATAAATCAGGGTTTGCAGTAGCTTGAAATATCTTATTGAAAAATCAAATAATTTCAATCAATACATTTTACAGCATCTGTTGTTAACAATGCTACTCAGAGGCCACAAAGTCCGCGCACGCTGTAAAGATAAATGTGGAGAAAATGAGGGCAAAGCAGAGCTAAATTGAATTATCTCGCTAAGTCTAAGTGATGATCTCTATTTAGAGCTTGCACAAAGGGAAAGGGTTGGAAAGAAAGAAGGGTCACTTTCTGATGCCTCTGTGCTCTGCTGAAGATGCTTTTTGGCTGCAGCTGGAAGCTTTTATGCTGAAATATTCTTAAATCAATAATGGAGAGATCCATTGATCTACTGGCAACACCCAATTGGCTCTGTAGTGCCCATAGAACTGAGATATTAATATTGATCCTCCATCCAGCTGCAATTTCACAGCACTCAAGAAACAAAGCCACCCCACTGTGGACTAACTGAGGCCGGAAGCTTTATTGCTGCCAAATTGCACAAACATCCCAGTAAAGAACAGCATGGTCAGCTCAATATGGGTTATTGTGAAAGCTAATAATGATGAGGAAATATGTTTTATGAGATTAGCATGTTTTATGCATCACCTTTTGCTTTCCATGTGATTCTATTCCTTTAAATAACAGCTCCATAATTAAAATATTAATGCTAATGTAGTTATAACATTTCAGAACATTTCTTTTTAAATTAAATATGTTACGTTTGTGACTGTATTACATACAAAGGAGGAAATACAACGAAAATTATAAAGGAAGGAACACAACATTAAAAGAAAACAACATCAAAATATTTATATAATTTTATATGTTGAAGGACATTATTAACAATCAATTGATTTTGAAGTGAATTTTTCAAAAAAATACATTAAATTCATATATAAAATAATTACCAAAGTTTAAACAAACATGCAGAATATTACCTGCTTTCAGCTTTTTAAATGTAAATTCTTTTCTTTCTAAAATCGTGGTTTTATTATATTTCTTTATTTACTCTTGAATTTGCTTTATATACAAATAAGCCATAACTTTTCCTATTTTTTTTAATCTAATGAAACGCTGCAATGTATTTTTTAATCTAGACTATATATTGTATATGTGTGACACTGCCTCACTGGGCAAGATGATGCCGAGCATATTAAATTAAATGTCACATCAGGGGAAATTTAAGGAAAGGTTAGGTTTGGGTTACTGTGGTCGAAAAGCTCTGCTATCAGGAACTGTGATTTAAAATGTGCATAAATCCACATATTTCAAGCATACAGGGTTCTGTCATCTAAAACACAGAAGGTGGTATGGTTTTCTAACAAGGATCTCTATCGCAGGAATTGCAGTAAACTTCATAACTTGTGTGTAATGTCCCTCTGATCATGGTTATTATATGAGCTATTTATTGGCTTCTCCTAATTAATAAGACCTGACCGTAAAATGCACTGAAGAGATAAAAGGTCATCAGTCTGACTTTGTGCTTTATCTTGAATAAAAACATGTTTTTCTGCAAATGCACGGCTTGACATGCATATTTGTGTAGTTTGACTGCACTTTTGAAGGGATGTATAATCTTTGATGTCAGATCATCCCCACAGCCTCAGGAACCTTCATCTGAGGGTTTAGCATGAGCGCACATCTACTACAAACACCTGCACCACGGTAACATAAGCAAGCCTTAACTCAAGTGGACGGTTTTCTTTTTTCATTTTCTTAGACAAAGTCAAAATGAACACTCAGAACTTCCCAAACGTCTGTTATCTGCCTCTTTTTCTGCGCTGCTTAAATTTCTATTAAACCTCTGTGCTCTCCCTCTGCTTCCCTCTAATCTCCAGGGCCACACATTGCCGCGCGCTGCTACTACCGCTGCACATTCATTCACACAAACACACCGACTCACACGTACACACACAATGTAGCACAAATAGCACATGAGACCTGGCAGTTTTACACACGGAATGACACGCGTTCTCGCACACGAACGCAGGCCTCTGTTGTGTGTCTGCTGTGCATTTCTAAATACAGATGCAGCCTGTATCCTCTGATCTGATCCTTTCACTGCTGTGAATTGGGAGTCAGTCCAAAGAGATAGAGACAGACAAAATAAGTGAGCAAGATAAGACAGAAAGTGACATAAAGAGAGAGGGGGAGAGCCTGGGAGGGCTGTAATGTGCAGGTTGAGATGCTGCAGAGATCAGGGAGCTGGAACGGTGCAGAACAAAAGTGATGACAGGCCAAACTGACTGTGCAGAACTTTTTAGACTGTAGCACTGCCAAGGAAATGGTGCCTTCATGGAGCCCAGGACAAAGATTATAGTACGTGTACACTCTCATGCATACGCACACATATAAATATGTTTCTGGTGAGGACAGTATAAGTGCGCAGTCAAACTTCTCCCCGTGCACTTTAAATGCTTAGCTGATGAGACGGCTGCACACTGTGCTCCATTTACAGTAACCCCTGCATCAGGTCAGCTCGGCACCACAGACGTGTTTATTATGCATGGACTGCTGGGGAAACGACAAGAGACATCCTCCTCTCACAACACAGAATGGCCACATCCTCACGGCACCGTCTAAGACAGGTGGGGAAATGTCCTTGGGCATCTTTACACAGCCAGTGAGTGAGGGACTCCTTTCGTGAGAGTTTCTGTATCTGTAAATTTTATTTATGTAGGGAAGTGTTGTCGTGTGATGAAGTTATGACTTTTCTCCCTTTCATTTGACCACCACCCTTTTTTTTTGTCCTGACACTGGATACTGCATTACTCTGACTCGAAAACGCGTCTCTTCACTTCTCATTCTCGTACATGTAAATGTGATATGAATGTTATGAAGCCTGGAGGCTACTGTAGGCAAATGAGAATGCGTAAGATCATGCTGTAGTCTGGGCCTGTGCACATGTCATGCATATTTAACTGATGTGTATTTTCCTTTTCCCTTGTGGGGAATCTTTAAATTTTGTTTTCATTAAGCTTGTGCACGAAATATGTGTGCAAACATGGTGGTTGTGAACTTCTCTTCAAATGTGCTTGTGTGTGTTTTCATGTGCATTGAGTTGATATTCTCTGACGATGATGCTAATCAGTTTTATCCCTTTAGGAGAGATGACTCATTACTCCACCGCTTAACAGAATTCCTTAAAGTTATATTTAATGTTGGCAGCGGTCTCTCTCGCTTAGTGCACACATGTTGGTTTGAAGTCAGGTTTGACCGGCCAACAAAGCCACGTCTTCACGTACACATTCTTAGCATACCTGGCACGATACTATAATAATTGTGATTCTCCTACTTCTTTGTTTTCCTGTTACTGACCTTATTTTATGTATTTCAATTTGTACTGTAAGAAAAATAGACCCACATCTCTTAAACCATATATATGTATTCATGGTCATTTTCTATTTTTATGCTCCTGTGAGTATATATTTTTAATTTTACATTGCATATTTGCAAAACACTATCTGAAGCTGCTTTGAGAAAGTGTCATACAAATACAATGTGCCCTCAAACATTAGTGAAACATGTGAACATTATAAAACATTATAAAAATATAGAAATTGCACACATAGTCATAATGTTATGTCTGATTAGTGTATGTTATTATACCTGCAAATTAGGACTATGTTGAAATGAAACATAAGCCTTCTGTTCAAATGTTTTGTGTTATCTTTGTGAGTGGGACATGGAGGCTAAAATGATAAATGGCAGGTTAATGGAGGTTAAAGCGTTAGATTTTTTACTGTATGTCGGTATGTGACGGCTCCTGGATTTATTGTGTGGTGTAAATGTCTTTGTCTTTGTGTGTTTGTGTTTGTGCGAGAAAGCAGGAGCATGTTGTCGCCATGGGTGATGATGAATGGTTAGTCAGTGCAAGGCAGATGGCCAGGCATGTGTGTGTGTGTGTGTGTGTGTGTGTCAGTGGATGGAGGTGTGTTAAAGTGTGAGGTTATGTGTGCTACTACAAAAGCGGTGACAGTCTTTTTGCTTGGAGCTACTTAGCCGGCCTTTGCCCTGTCACTATTATGGATTGGCTGAAAATATTAAGGCACTCCTAATTCAGCCAATCAGCTGATGTGTTTCCCATTCTGCTTGGGGCGAACTCTTGCTGAGCAGAAATTAACACCAAATTAGAGCCAACTTATGGAGGTGAAATATGCCCAAACACCCTAATAGCTCTACACTTAACACATACCTCATCTGCTCCAACAGCACTAAGGCAACCGCATCATAAATAAAACTGATGTACTTCCTGATCAAATTCGTGTCCCACCGTAAAGACAAAAAGACCGTTCATCTGTCTAAGCTGTTATGCAGAGACAAAGGGCTTTTCCTGTACTGCTGGATGACACGCTGTCCTCTGATGACAGGATGTAGAATTTGTTTTAGCTCAGTGGGCCTCTCATTAATCTGCCCACTCAATGCAAGACCTCAGTGTTAATGAGGAGGGGGGGGGGGGGGTTGGTTGGCTTTTTTTCTGTTTTTAATGTTGAAGGGTAAATGCACCTGTAGTTTTTTTCAGAGGTGAGTTTGTAATGTTGTAATGAGTTGCATATTTGCAACCTGTTTCATTTCACCTAAATGTTCAGTTGACTTATGAGCAAAAAAATCCAAAATGTGACTAAAATAATTCCATACATAACAACACATTAACAAACGTTTGCCATATTATTATTGCAATATGATTTATACACACACTGCATTAAGTTTATCACACACAGTCACTTAAATTATGTCGAGCATGTTTCAAATCATAATCATGTTGGTTGTCAGCCTAATAATTCCTCATTGTGCGCATGTATGGACAGGACAATATTCATATCCACTTCATCATTCCGTCGCGCTCGTTGCTGTTATGAAAAGATGGTGACACAGCAATGAAAGAGTCGGTGTTTTTTCCCACCTCCTCAGCATCAAACCTCCACACTCGGTACTTGGAAGAAAACGCATTCCGTGCGTGAGCGCACGGGGGGTTTGGGTCGTACAAAGGTGACGACGCATCGATGGAGACATTAAGTTACTCACCTCCCGCAATGGCGAGAAGAACCACCAGCATCAGCATCAGCGGCGGCGGCGGCGGCGGCGGCCTGTCGTCCATCATCTTCCGTGCGTCCGACAGCGCTCCGAGCCCGAAAGGTGTTCACCGGGATGAAGAGGCCACCGCAGTGTCGCTCCCCTCCTCCCTCCTCCTCCTCCTCCTCCTCACGACCCAAAACCTGCCTTCACTCCCTACCTGGCATGATGACGTCAGACTCCGTGTCGCTCCCCGCTTCTCGCCAGATAAGGAGGAATTCTGAATATGTGCGGAGCCGGATCCGGAGCCAGGTGAGCGCTGCGCCGGGTCGTGCGGTGCGGTGCGGTGCGGTCTCTCCGTTCCGTGCGTGCCGAGCGGCGCTCAGTGATGCGGCGCGCCGGAGGAACGGGGGCGGGGCGCGGGAGCCGGGTGGGGAGGCAGGGAGGGTGGTGGGGGGGGGGTGGCAGACCTCAGAGCGCCATCCAATATTCATCACGCCAGGCCCGTACGTGTGTGTGCTGCTTAATAGTGACTTCATAGTGACCTTGTCAAAGTGAATGACGTGGATCATCTTTAATATCCGGCCAAATACCTGCAGGAGTGGCGGCACGTATTTAGTAGTTGCATGATAAAGATCTTTTTCATCGGACCAAACTTAAATCCACATGTTAACATCTGCACAAAGGCATTTTCCCTACATAAAAAACTGTTTACTGCTTTTTTTAGTCTAATAGTTATAACATTTTAATATTATGAAATAATCCACATTTGGACATGTTTAATTGCTGTGACAGTGTCTTGGGGTGTTACTCTCTCTGCCCTGGTTTCTCTGTATATTTGACACATCTCACATCTGCGCCCATTAAAATCATCTCACACCACCTTTCCTGCTTGAGCCCAGTGTAGTCATAACTGTGAATAATATTCACACTCTAAAAGCTGCAGGCTCTGTACCAGGCCTTGTCTTTTATTACACTCCCTTCTAATGCTCCCTTCCTGTGGCTTATAAAAAGCCATAATTGTTTTTCCCCTACATGTAGTCCATGGAAGTGACCTCTAATCTGCACTTGCAAAGTCAAACATGCGGCGTGGTAGATGATATAAGATGGGGAGGGAAGGACAGGTAGGAGGAGAGAGGTAAGAAGGTTGACAGGAGAAGCATAACTTGTTGGAGGGGTGGAACAAATAAAAGCAAATGAAAAGGGGTACAAGGCGCAAAAAGCAGAAGGGAGGGAGAAGATGGGAGTCAAAAAAGCGTGGGAGGCAGGGAGGGATAGATAGAGAAAAGCATAAACAGAGTAAACAGGAGTGCAGGATGCTGGGAGGAGGCGGTTGCCGTGGTGACAAAGAGAAACCAGAAAGCTTTAGGAGGAGACGACCTGTTTCTCCTTCATTTTGTCTGTGCCCGCCACCAACACACAGAAAGGGGAACTGGCGCACACCCATACAAGCAACGCACGCTTAAATGAACAAAACGCACGAAGCTACACACAAACGCACATGTGCACGCAAGCACAGGCAATCTCTTCCAAAATCTCTCCTATCTTTAAACGCTCCTCGTCTCCCCCCTCTCCACCTCTCCTCTGTAGTGAATGAGCTGACCTGACACTGCTCCTCCTCTGTGCTGAGTGCTGCGAGTCTCTCTCTGAATTATTTAATAGCTGGGACCCCCACGAGTGCTTGTCTTCCCCTAACACCCCCTCACGCTCGCCCTCCTTCTCTCTCTTCTTTCCCTGTCCCTTTTTTGCATGCTGTCACTCTGCCTTCTGGTGGCTGCAGCAACTTCCTGTGCTTCTGTCACATCTTGACAACACCTCGATTAACCACATATACATCAGTATCTACCAATCACAAACTGAATAAGTCTGATTATGTCTAAGATTATGTTTTTTGAGGTACTTACATGCTACTCAGTTCTTCTTTGAATTTAAAAGGCAATTATTTTCCCACGTTTTCCATTGTATATGTTAAGTTTGGTGTTGTTACTTTTAAAGGTTAAGATTCTAGATTTAACTTTAAAGGTTACAGTATTAGTTTGAACAATACAATTCTTTAAAAAGTTATTTAAATATACACACTTGGACCGTCTGATATTTGAAAAATTTGTTCATGTTAATGTATCGGCTATAACAATATATTTCACACAAAACAATACAACACTTGACTTGGCTGCATAATGATTTATGCATAATTTATTTGTTAACTCTGGTCACTTCTCTGTAATTTTGCTGATAATAATTGTGTAATACTACTTTGGTTTATAAATACACCAACCAACCACTTTATTAGGCACACCTAATACAATCTAATACGATCCATCAAAGCAGCTCTGCCAGGAATTCTACTTTCACTTGTTTTATTTTCTCACGTTTTAACTTGAAACTGTTAGAAATTAGAACATTCCAGTAGGATGCCACCACTCATTATGATGTTGATCAAAAAAAAAAACAGAATTTTGACCTTTTTGACAGTTTCAACTAATAAGGTAAGATATTATAAACTTGTAAAAGTAGAATTCATAGCAGAGCCCCTGTGGATTGCATTAGACTGTACAGTTGTACCTGATAAAATGGCTGATTTGTGTGTTTTTTTCCTCTGGTATTCTTATTGTCATTTACAATCTTAGTACTACCAGTGACATGTTTTATTATAAGCATATATCTGGAATGTTTGGATTAAAAGTATGTAAATCATGAAAACAGCTTCTCTCCAAAATGTCACTTTTTCATGGGCTAGAAAAAAAAATCCTGTTTTCAGCTCTTTGACAGTAAGATTTTCAGACTGTATTATGTAATATTTTTAAATGGTTCATTCAGCTCAAGAAGTAAGATTATTTTTAATTATCAAATACAGTTTGCACACAGCTTTTCACAATATGACAATAAACTCAAGAAGACTCAAACAAGCATCGTAGCAGTGTAGACTGGATGAATACTGAGCTCAACATTTCCAAAAACAGACTGATGAACATTACAAGAATCATATGTGCAACACCCCGGGCCTCTTGTTTGTTTTGACCTACTTCGTGATTTAATTAAGAGAACATGGAGGATGAACCGCAACATATTACACAGATGGAAGGAGGGGTGATAGGTGTCTGGTATTGTGTAACATTGCCATTTGTGACACTCAGGGTAGTGGGATGGGCAAGATTAAAGATGGCTCCTCAAGTGGAAAGTCTGAGTTCAGCCTTTGCTGAGGTGTCTTTCTAGTTGACCCTGCATTCTGACCCTTTCAGGAGGTGTTACATGATCAACGAAGCACTATAAAAACTGATTTGTGAATTGAAAAAGGACTCGATTACTTCAATGTTTCTGGCACTACTTTGTCATTACATGTTGCTTCTCTTCATTCACAAAACAGGCAGGGTATTTGGAGGGGGAGCCACGTTGATACTATGGCCATGGTTATTCATAGCTCTTTTTTATGTTACAGTCTGTCTCTCCTCCCTCTTCCTTGTCCTCTCTCCTCCCTCTCTTCTTCTCCCTGTAGAGATGGCCCTACCTCGCTCTAACTAATCACCATGGCAACCTGATAATCCCTGAACAGAAAAATTCAGACTCCCTCTCTCTCTTTTCTCTCTCTCACACACAAGCGCGCACACACACACACAGAACAGAACTGTATGCACACACACACAGCAGTGCACACATGGATGCACACATGAGCTAAGCCACACTCACACACAGACACACACATTGTTTGTGCATGCAAACCAATACACTGGTGTTTACTGGTGAGACATTATCTAACTACAAACACATGCTTCCATGCATCACTGTGAGGATAAAGCATTCATGTGTGTGCTGGCATGGATTTAGATCCACCACCTTTAGGGCTGTGTGAGTAAATGTATGTGTGCACTATTTTTGTTTGCATTTTGTTTGTGTGGTCAGGTTTGTCAGGATTTGCCGACTATAGACTTAGTGTGAGTGTATAAATGTGTGTGTGTGTGTGTGAGTAACTGTAATTGATTTCATACTCAGGTCAATGATTTTACAGCTTAAAGAGAAAGGCAAACGGACTCACTCTCGTATCTGTTCCAGTGCCTTCTTCCCACAATGCTGCTTTGACTTTTGCTGCAGCCATGTCTTTAAATAAAACTCTTTGTCTTTGGGTAATATGGATTTTACTTTATTTACTGAATAATTGTCATACAACAACAATACACAGCCCACTTTATTGTGTGGTTGATGTAAAAATGGACAGTATTCAACAATCACGTCATACATACATAATTTATGCATACAGAAGGTACATGTAAGGCAGGTCAATTGACTCACAATAAAGATAGCTAATCATAAAGTACTCATTATCATAGAAGAGTAAAGGCACATAAATGAGCCTTATATTCACATATTCATTCACACACTTACACACACTCAAAAATTATTGCTGACTGGGCACTGTAACAATATCCCCCCCATACACTAGATCTAATCAATAAACCTCTTTCCTTTGACAGACAGAGTGGTTGTCAAATCAGCCAGATTTTCAAGATAGATCAATAGGCTGATTGGCATATTAGATAGATGAATGAATAAACTCCAATCAGGTGTATTGATCTTACAAACCAAGCCCTAACTAGATGGGATAGTGCTAAGCGATGATGTCAGCACCTCTGTGTAAGGGCGTCTCATGAGGATATTGTAAGTGCAGTCCTTCATGTGCATTGCTACAGGTATTACCCTAATCAATTTGGTTTCCATGTTGTTGAGAATGTCCTGTAAAGTCAAAGAAAAAACAATTAAGCTAATATGTCTGGCTGTGGAGGAAGGAATTGTTTTCCTGTAACTACAAATACACTGACTAGGGTCTATGTATGTTGGTGTGTTTTTGTTATTTAGGAGTCAGCACTAAAATAATGAGACCAACGGCCACTGTAGTGTCTGATTTTGACCCCTAGGCAGTGCAAACACAGGACAATCCAAAGCAGCATATTTTAGAGTATGCATTTATGTATAGTTTATGTGTGTTGGTTTGCACATAAACGTGTCATACGTGTCTGTGATTATGTCTGCACGTGCGTACTTCTGTCTGTTGTGTGTGCATGTTCAGTGGGGCCTGGACACAGGGTGCTGCAGGGTCATGTGCTCAGCTCCGGTGAAAGGCAGTCGGTGTGTGCAGTAGTGGTGGACCAGCTCGGGAATACTGGAGAACACGCAGCTACTCTGATCCAGAGTGTAGCCCAAGCCCTTACTGCTCTTAGTCTGGGCCACAATTATGTGCACACAACTTTGACTGGTCCTAATGAAATAAAGCAGAGAGAAAGCCACAACATCAAACGATGGATATATTGTAAGGAATGAGCTTTTTAAATAGAAGACATGCATCAACAGCTGCAGTCAAGACTTATAAACTGTTGAAGAATGGAAACATAATATATTGTTTAATATTATTCGTAGAAGAAAAAAAGTTTCCCGAAATGATTCAGAGAGTGTTCAGAGATCAGCGCGTGTGTAAATGGGGTTAATGATGTGGACAGTCAAATGAATGAACATCGTATAACAAATGTGCACTCAGGCACATTCTCACAAGCATACGCATACACAATGGCATACACTTTCAGTCTTTATGCTACTAAACCTGTTCCTGGCACACATTCTCTCCGATGCCTCAATTAAAGCCAGGCTTATTCAGTGTAGAACACAAAATAAGTCAGCACCAAAGCCTGCACATCCTGTATTTAATAATTCTCTATAATACACTGCGTAACAGAAATACACATTTCCTGTCTATGCCCAGAACACACAAAAATGAATGTATCATTATAAAAAAAATTTTTTTGAATAAAATATGTTTCACTCTCACTATTAACTAACTCAGGTGAAGAAAACTTAATATTTGCTAATGATGCACCAAAACTGAGGCCAATAAAAATAGCACTACCTAATGAACATATTCTATAATTTGCATGTACCACTCTCATAAAACACACACAAGTGAAATACACATCCATACACTCACTTTAGAGCAATGGAGTACTTGCTGGTTCCTGATTCGCTGTCTCTCACCAAGAAGCTGGCTTCCCTGCAGCGCTGCAGCTGAGCCTCAGCCTGCTGTCGACTCACACTGCCATGGTACCAGCTTGAAGAGGCGATGAACAAGGGGGGTGGGGAAGTAGGAGAAGCAGAGGGAGACAGCAGATCACTGACATATAGCATAGACACACGAAAATATATAAGATATCAGGTTAATGATAGCTACTGTAGGTGTTGCTGTGAAAAAGGAGGATAAAACACGAAGGAACTGACAGAAACAAGGACCCCGCACAGCGTTACTATAAAAATACAACTCAATCCAAATCAAACAGACATATACACCAATCAGACATAACATCATATCAAGTAAGTTCCCCCTTTTGCTCCTAAAACAGTCAAGACCTGTCAAGGGTCAATGACTCCACAATACCTCTGAATGGTATGCTATGTATCCGGCACCAAGCCATTAGTAGCATATCCTTGATGTCCTCTAAGTTGAGATCTAGGGCCTCTATTGACTGCTTTTTGGTCTACTTTTATAGCGCTTTTATCCAAAGCACTTTATGATGTTGCTCCTCATTCCCCCATTCACACCCCAGTGATGACAGCTGCCATGAAAGGTGCTCACCTGACCCCCTGGGAGAAACCTTTCGCTCAGAGACTTGCCCAAGGACACTTCAAAACATAGCCAGGAGGGGCTGAGGGTTAAACAGCTGACCCGATAGTCCATGCACGCCTGCCTTACCAACTGAACTGCAGCCACACGTCTCACATGGTTAGAGGTTAAGTCATAACCTTAAACTCACTGTTGTGTTTCCCATTATTTGGCTTTGCTGTTGCTTTATTCTCATTTTAAAAAAAGTCAAAGAGTGCCAATAGTAAAATATATGTAAGATTGTTGGAAAGATGACTGGGAGCCAATGTACTGTATTTGCCACGGTGAGTCACAGACGGAAATCCACTTAATCGCTTTACAACTTTTACAAAAGGATATGGCGTCACAGCCAAAAGAGGGTGTTTCATACAAACAGTGAAGGAAAAAACCTTGAACTTATAACTAACTTATTCCACCAACTTTACAACACAGAAAGAAACTTTACTCTGCACCGTTCGGGAGAAATGCGGTGTTAACTTTGATAAGCACAAATACTATGCACACAAAAGATAAAAGCAACCAAATGTCTCAACCCTCATCTCGTTTGTTTAATTCGCTCAATCCACTAATCCTGTTTAAGGTTGGGCTGGACGCTACAGCTCATCCCAGCGTGCAGAGGGTGAAAGTTAGATCACGTCCATCAATAGATTAATGCATAAACTCAAAAACTGTTTATTGAATGACATAAAAAGACTTCTCTTTTGGCTGATGAATACCTGATAGGGAAAGAAAATCTTGGCCTGCTTCAGTCTTACAAAGTTTAGCACTTATAATACAGTTTGTGTATTCTTATCTTTACTTCAATTCTTACATGCAATCTTTCATGCCTCTTTTTAATGGATAAATATATCTTTTCCCTCCTTACCACTGTTTCTCCAGGGCCAGGCTGCGGTCCACTTTGGGCGCCTCCCCATCCAGTGGGGAACCGGGGGAGGTAGGAGAGGGAGGGGAATGTTTATTGGGGCTGGTCGATGGTGAGAGGGGTGAGAGTTTTAAGGTGGGGAAGGAAGAAGGTGGGGGTGTGAGAGGGGAGAGTTTGAGAATCGGAGAGGATGGAAAGGAGGGTGAGGAGGAAGAGGATGGAGAAGAGGGGACAAGTGTTTTATGGTTCCAGTTCTTCTGTCTTGGGGTTTGTTGCTGCTGTTGCTGCTGTTGTTGTTGCTGCTGCTGCTGCTGCTGCTGCTGCTGCTGCTGCTGCTGCTCTTTAAAGGGAGAACACTCCACCGCCTCAAACTGAGCTGAAGGAAGCAGGAGAGACAATGTCAACCTTTCATAATAAAATTCTATCAAAGCATGTCAGAGATACTAAAGTAAACATGTCTCTGGAAACTGATTCAGCAGAATTGTTTGGTTTCCTCTCTAAAGCAAACACAACCTTGTTGTGGCATTACTATACAAATAAAACTCATGGCATCCTTCCTCCACACCCTAAACCCCCGCCCTTCCCACTCTTCCCATTGAGCCTCTCTCTCTTTCTCTACCTGACAGAGCTCTAACAATGTCCTCCTTTCTCCATTCCCAGGGGAGTTCGTACTCTCCAGCGGGACGGACGTCAGACTCAGGCCGTGTGACAGGGATCCACACGCCCTCGCTGCTGCCCTCCAGTCCACCCTCATATGGTGTGTCGTAGATATTTGGAGGCGTGGGTTTGCTTTCCTCTGACATCCCTTCTCTCTGGCCTCGGTCCAGCAGAACACACACTTTCAAGAGATCTTTGGAGCCTCGTCTACGAACCTCTACAGCAGATGAAGGTGTCATGTGTTAGTTACTTAACAGAACAGAGATGAAGGGTTTTCACATTAAAGCGACAAAGTGATAGTGCCATAGGAGCCTTCAAAAAATCTTCTAACCTCCCCCCTTTGTTCTATTGTTCTTCCTACATTTCAAAGAGGAAATCTGTTTGAAATAGTAGAAATTTTGCTTACATCTTTGGCAAACAGAATTCACAGTTTATTTTGGAATTCAGAAACAGAAGAGGACAGATGGGAGTGTGTTTTCCATGTGGGTAATAGACTAAAGCTATTTTTCTAGCAACCAAGCTGCTTATAGACACATAAGGAGATAAAATCCATCAATCTGGCTCAATCAAATAAAAAAAAAATTAAAAAACTACATTATCTTATATTAGTGAGCTTCATTTTGATGTGGCCTATGATTGGTCAGAAACAGAATAAAATGAAAACTAAGGCTTTTGTTTTACGCTTTGTTGATTTTATGTTTTGGTAAAGTTGAAGTTTTCGAGTCAGTTTAAAACATGCAGAATAATAATTTTGATACCTATATATATTGAAAGAGGAAATTTGTATTATTAGCAATACAAATATTTGCCAAACTAAACCCTCAACACATGTTTTAGTTCAACACATGTATGTTCTTAGGACATTGTGTTTGTTTTGACAGGTCATTACATTTTTAGGAATTTCACTTGTGTTTCTTTTCTGTCCAACAGGTAGCCTGCGTGTCTGCACTATTGTGTGCCCAAACAATGGAGTTACAGGAAGAAAAGGTCAACACTGCCGCTGATTGGCTGGTTGACCAGGCCACTTCCTGACTGCTTAGAAGTGACTAGGCGAGGGGTGGGGGGGTAATGGGTAGATTTTAGGTTTTGGGAAGGTGTGAGGGTTTTTTGCTTTTTTCTTCACACGTAAGGGACCATAAAGTGTTATATGTATGTGTGTGTCTGTGTGTAAGGGGGCGGCACTGGGGGCCTACTTCCCATCAAGAGAATGGGGCAAAGGAAACAGAGGCAGGAGACAGGAAGTTAGAAGAGGAAGCTGCACCCATTGCCCCTGCACATTGTTTCTATAGCAACCAGCAGCAGAGAGGGAAGTCAGCAGTGAGACCCGGGGTCTAACTTGGCTCTAAGTCACTTTAAAACAACCATTTAGCAAGAATATGAGATATCTGATGGCAAACAAACTGAGATCTGCAACAAGTTTCCTCAGGGCTTGTATACAGACAATGAACGTGCTCACCCTACCAACGTTGGGGTAAAAAGTTAAAATTGAACGTGCTTTTAGAGATTAGCCGATCTCACCTGTGATGATGACCTGGGCATCGTAGGGCTCCATGTACCCATCGTTCACCCCTGCTCTCTCAGCATCTCTCTGCTCCTTGGTTTTCTCTGCATCAAAAGGATCTGCATAGTCCTCAAATATGATCAGCTGTGAGAAGGAAAAAAGACTCGTTAGAGAGGACAACGCTGGGCTTAAAACTATTCATATGTTGTGCATTTACCTAGAAACAAACGAGAGCAGACAGGGGATTTGATACTGTGTGTGTGTGTGTGTGTGTGTGTGGTGTCCATGACTGAGTGACATATAATAGAGGGACAAGCGGAAATGCTTGTCCAAAGAGGTCAGTGCATTGTGTTTGCCTGTTTGATCTGACACAATGTAGTGAAACTTCATTGTGTTCTTTGGAGAGAGATGGAAACTGAATACAGTGATAGGAACTGAGGTGGGAAGGGAAACACAAAGGACAGCTCTGACCTCTAGTCCACAGTGAAATGTGATTTTTGCACTGCAGAGATTTGTGACTTTTAATCTACATGCTGCTGTAAAAGTATCGTGACTCGCTTTGATTCAAACAACAGATGAAAATGTGATAATCAAACGTCCGAGCGTGTTGTTAATAATCACTCACCGTTGTTTTAATGTCTGATCTTCCCTTCTCGCTCTCGGGCAGCTTCTGTTCACTGATGCCGTTAAGTCTGGGAGTCTTGTCTTGTTTGTCCACCTTGATCATCCTGCTGATATACGCTTGCGCCAGACTAGTGGTTCTGACCTGGCGGTTTTCGTCTGATGTGCCACTTTCAATCTTGGAGTTTTTACGGTTTTTTCCAGGTGCGAGACTGTCCCAGACGGCCCCGCCGTAGACGGCGCTGCTGCGACCCAGTTCTATGGCCGAATTCTTCCTGTTTCTCCCCGTCAGTAAAGCCCCCACTCCTCCATCCTTGCGCGGATTCCCCTTTAAACTGTCTCGAGAAAACGAGGGTTTAGGGCGAGTTTGCGAACCGGATTCAGAGGCCGAGCGGACCCTTTCGTTCCCGTTCTTCAGGTTGATGGGGAAATCCCTGAACCATTTTGCCATGGCTGTCAAGGTCCTAACACTTGTGGCAGATTTGAAATTTGACAACGCTGACTTTTGCACGTCCGAGCATTGAACGCCACCCAGAACAGCCGTTGAACCGCGCGCCTCTGCCCACGGATTTGTCTAAAACACAGATTTGCGGAGCCCACTTGAAAGTGACGAACTACCAGCTACCATCTGAACGTCCCTGACCGACAGACAGACAGACAGAGACAGCTCCCGGTGCGTCTCTGGGATCATTGACCGGTGGCCCTTGTTGCCGTCGCCCCGCACCTGCAGAAGCGACTATCCCTGCAGTTTGAAAAGTAGCTTCTGCAGCGCGTAAACCCGAAAGAACTGGTAGTTTTTCTTTGAACCCAGTGAAGATCCCATTCCCGGAGCGTGAGATGGTGCGTCCAGTCTGTCGACCTGGCGAAGTGATGCGATGGAGAGGAAAGTTGGGTTTGCTCACCGTGGGATGGCTCCGGAGTTTGGGGAGGGGTTGCATGTGTGCTGGGCGGGGTAGGACCTTTTGAATACTGTAATATGGTAAGTCACTGCACTGTAAATCTGAAACTCTCCTACAACCACAAATATAGGATTCAACACTTTACAGTCATAATTAGAAATAATTACAGTATATGGTTCAAAACGCATTTGTCACGTGTCAAACTTCTATTCTATGTTTGCAGTAAGTTGTCAGGGAGTAAACGTGTTTAAAAGTATCTAAAACAACCTAACAATCGCTTAATCTGACAATAAAGTGCCATAAGTAAACTAAAGCAAAGTAAAAACAGAACTATTGGAGTTCCACTGACTACCAATGAGGTTTGTAGCTTTTAAGAGCGGCCCTAGATGATGCTGTTGATCCACAAGTTGGTAGAGATCCACGCCATCTACTGGTGAATCTAAGAAAGAAAAGTCTCATATACCAATTTGTGCTCAGGGTGATTCACCACTGGTCCTGCAGGCTTGTTGATTTGGGTCCAGTTCTTACCGGTAGTTTGTTTCAAGGGAATTAAAATACGGGCTTCCGTTTTTCAGAGAAAACGCCACAAAGAGGCCTAGCACGGTGAGTGGATGACGTTCCGCACTCACCAATAGCAACCGTAGCCGACACATCTTAAACCTGCCTACTCCAACCCGCTAGTCCAATCAGAGCGCTCTATCTAGTCAGGCTGGGCGGGACCGTTACATCCCCAACAAAAGGTAACAGGTTGTCGTCGCCGCTTAATGAACTTGTTGCCGAGTTAAACTCGCGCAGTAGTTGTTTTTCCGCTTAGTTTTCTTCGTGGTCTTTCATGAATTATCGCGAACATATCTGAATTATCGTCGAAATTGAAGAGGCGTCGTGTCCGAGAGCGTGCAGAGGAATAACGTCAGAGAAAGAGGCAAGTTTACGGTGGGGTTTGTACTTTTTTGGGACTGTCAGACAGCTAAAGCAGACAGATAACGTTACGAGCTGTCAATCAACGCGTAAGAAACGTTACACGGGCTGTGAATTATCATATCTTACTCATATCTACTTGTGTAGTGAATTCTCACGACGTAATTCCACTGTGGATGTGTCTTTATTGTTTGCCGGGTTTAGCTCGGACGCTAACATTTGCCGAACGTTTCGAGAGAAAGACGAGGACGAGTAATTCCCCGCCGACGTAACTTCAGGAGACTGCTGCTTTATGTGAATTATGACTGAGACACGTCCGCAAATTAGAATGTTGGAATCATACGTACGTTTGGATCAGCAAACAACCTCTAAATGCCGCAGGGATTCCTGTTGGGAACCAGTTTCGCTTCAGAACAGGTGCGATATGTCTGCACAAGCTGGGTCTCCGTCCTGGGATTGATCCCTGGAGAAACCTGTGCACTTTGAGAGAATTTGATTACCTTTTTCAAAGTGTTTAAGACTCTAGAATTATTAGCCTAAAACCTTGGCAACATTATTAAAACAATATTAGCCAGGAGCTTTAAAATAATAAAGCAGTCCTGGATATATTGTCAAGCTTTTTGATAAGCAGTCGCACAAAGATACTCTTCCAGATTAAACAGGAGTCAGGTGAAACTGGTGACACAGGCAGGAAAGAACTGCTGATTAAAGTGCTGATTAAGTGAGTAAAGGCTCATGTCATGAATTCCAGTAATTATACAGGAGCAGTGAGCCCACAGCATCATCACTGACATGGTTCAATTTTCAGACGGAGCGAACGTGTCACAAACTTTAGTCTGGTGGCAGCTATACTTAATTGCAAATGTTAATCCAATCCTGCAGGTATAACACACATTCCTATGAATCAATCTCTGTCACACACAAACACATTCATCCCGTGTAATTGAGAAGGACGGACAGAAACAAGTGTCTGGAATGTGGGTAAAGGGAGGGGCGTGTATGTGCTCCTAATATGGTTTACTGTTTGGTAACACAGACGTCTCTCTTTGTAATGCCAATGATCTTCTTTGTATTTGCGAAGCGGAATAAATGGCTGTTTGTTTGAGTGTGAAAGTGGAGCAGTAGCAGGTTTGAAGAGAGAGATTGACTGCTAGAGAAAGGACGAGGGCCTGGTTTTATCCCAAGTATATAATGCAGAGGAAGAATAGCCCCAAGACTACTGTAAGTGGCTGTCTATGCTCTGAGGACAGAGAAGGGATGAGCTACTGTTTTGTCAGTTGCTGCAGCTTCTGTTTTCTCCGATATGTCTTTAAAATAAATCATTCACTTGGAGAAACTTGTGGAACCTATTTCTACTGTTCTACAGTTTGCCCATTTTGTCTTTATGAGATGTGTTTTACGAAAAAAGAGTTTCATCACCTAGTCGATGAGAGCTGCCACTGATTATTTCATGATTGATTAATCTGCACTTTGATCATTCCCTCTCTAAAATGTCTGAAAACTGTAGGAAAATTTCCAATAGACCGTTTTGTCCAATTTACGGTCTAAAATTCAAAACTTGTTTGGTTCAAAGCTTCAAATAATTGAATTAGAAACCTGGAACCTTTTAAAGCAGTGGTATTTATTTATTATGTATTTATTGTATTTTATTCCTCCTTGCTTCCTTTTTTCCTCCCTTTATCAAATTCTCAGTGATTTGACAAATTAATTAATCTCTGATGTCTAGAGAAAAGGTGGTTATTTGCAATGTGGCCATTTATTCTTCCTGCTATATGTTCAGATATTGAATAGGATAATGAAATGTCATTATTGACTGCAAAAATAGCTTAAATACCTCTCTATCTTTTTCTGTCTTCAGCAAGTGTAAGCTAACAAAAGGATAGTTAAAATAATTGAAGATTACAAAATTCAGTTGTAAAACCTTACTTCCAAGTAAATATTGATTATTATAGTGTTAGCACAAACAATTACGAATGGAGTAGATATTTGCATTTTATATTGCAGTACAAATGGTTGTACAGTACAGTACCAAAACCACTAAAAACATGTCCTGCAACATTTGCCACCCTAGATTTGCTATAATTCTGAGTGATCTCATCTCTTACAATATGTTTCAGCTCAGATAACACTCAGCCTTTGCTACTATCTCTATTAGTTTTAGCACAGGAACAATATGATTGGATCGTGTGAACCATGCTGACTCAGTTCTGCAGAGGCACTTTCATGACTCCACACATTGTTGTTGGTTTATTTTTTTACACAGGCGCGGTGTACTCTTTTAATTATATTTTCCATTCCATCTTGTATATTAAATTCAATTTACTGTGCAAGAATTCAATTTGAGGCAAGAGGCGGAGGGCTCGTCAGCGTAACTCCAGAGTTACATGACTGACAACAGAATCTAGAAGCACTGGATGCACTATTAGCTGGGCAATCAAGCATGAAAATGTTGAACAGGTCATCAGTCTGTCTCAGGGCCACAGAGGGACACACACAAACACACAGACAACCATTCACACTCACAACTATTTAGAGTCACCATTTAACCGAACATCCATGTCTGTGGGAGGAAACTAGAGTACCTGGAGGAAAAGTACTCAAGCACAGGGAGAGCATGCAAAATCCACACAGGCTGCCGGTGTCGGGGATGCAAACCAAACCTTCCTAGCTCGGAGGCAGCAGTGCTAAACACTCCACCGCTGTGCTGCCCATGAAGTTAATCGAATATTTCAAAAGGTAGAGAGCAAAATTGATCTAGAGAACTTACATAAACTTATGTGGAAGACTAGATGAGCAATTGACCAGCATATCACCTCTAAATGAAAGTTGTACTGTATGGCTTTACAGACAATAAGAAAAGGCGTGGCTGACATGTTAATTTCGCAGCTGAGACACTGTATAACCAAATTAATAAAGAGGAACTTGTATAATATCCTACTTTCAGTATGGAGAAGCATGTTTAATTTAGGGAGGTGTGGAAAAAATCTAAAAGGGAGTGTGTGTGAGGATACAAAATGTCAGTCCTGAAACAAAGTTGCTGTAATCACAAGCAGTGTAAGTGAACGAACAAGAGAATAAGGGGATAGTTTGGGGATTTCTCATAATTGCTGTCCTCATTTTCTGCCCCACATCAGCCAGACAATAGGATGGGTTCCCCCTTATCTCTGCCCCTCTTGGAGCTGGCCATGCATTCTTCTTATGGAATATAAAGAAATAACCATACAGAAAATAAAATGAACAGATATCGAAAGAGACATTTTAGTTTTTACTTGACAGTTTCCTTTCTGTTAGTCAGTTCCACTCGTAGCTCAGACACGTGTTGTCAGTGCACGGCATGTTTGCTTGACCTTGGTGTGAAGACAGTGGGCTGCAGACTTCATGCTCAGCTTCACAAATGTGTAGTGACGTGGTTTTGCCCACTGTGGTTCCCAAAGGGTGAAAAAAAACGGACTAACTTTGCCGGTCTGTCTGGTGATGAAGCTTATGCTCCACAAGCAAACAAATACCTTCAAACGTCTTAAATAAAGTTAGTGAAGCTGTCCCGGGACTGCCAGCCCAGGCATTTATCTTCTTCAATCTTCAGCTATTCTTGCTCTGTCGTTGTTTTATATATTGCTATTTACCTTTAAAATGAGGGCGTGCATACTTCAGGTTTTTATCAGGCAGTGCACTGATAAGAGAAATAAAGCTGGTTGTTATCTCTCTGTCTCTCTCTCTCGCTCTGTCTCTCTGTCTGTCTCTCTCTCTCTCTCTCATTCTCTCTCTCTCTCTCACTCTCTGTCTCTCTCTCTCTCTCTCTCTCTCTCTCTCTCCCACTCACACATGTTTCACCCTCCCTTTCTCTCTCCTATCCCATTTTGTCTCTCACCTTGGAAAACTGTGACGAAGTAAAATGTGCAGAGAGGAGAGGCCAGCAGGGAGTGTTGCAAAGTGGCTTTTTTGAACCATACCGTTGTAATGACACAGGGGTGGACTATTACAATGTCACCGAACACAAGGTATTATCAGTCAGCTGATGTAATGATAGGACTATTCAGTACTACATAAAATTGCCAGAATCAAATATGCTTGGCACTGATGTTAAGCAAAACCTTGCTTAAAGTGCAATTGAAAAGGAATATTCTCAGGATATGAAAATTATTTTTCATATCCTGTCTGAGGATAGAAAAGGGGAGTTTGCTGTCAACAGAATAAAAAATAAAAAGAGAAATGGCGAATTAAAGAATGAAAAATTCAAGGCAGTTTCTATGTTACTTGTTTGTATTCAAACTGTCAGGGTTCTCTTGAGGGATTTAGGTTTGGCCAGAAGCTTCCAAAGGTTGTGAAAAGCTTAGTTGGTCCGTACAAGGGGAAAGTGATATGTGGGTGTGTGCTCTCAGGTTAATAACTAATGGAGTGCACTGAGGACAAAGTCCGCTCAAGCAGAAACTAAGTGTCACTGTCTGTAAATCTGTGTCACTGTATTTGTTCAAAACTAGACTGTATCTCTTCGTTTTTCTGAAAAAAGCGTTATTATACTAGGTATTTTTTGTTTCATTTTTTTATTTTAAGGGATTTTAGTTTGGCTAAATTATTTTTTGTTCACTTGGATAAATTGTAATGTAGCAGTTTTTCTCTCTGCATTCCTGAATTATATAAGGAAGATAATTTGTTTTGTCTAAATTATGACTAAAATATATTGAGATTCTGACATTCTACATGCTGAATTTCTCAGTTCTGTTTAGTGGACAAATATTGTTAAACTGACCTCAGTTGTCCTACCAATATATATGAGTTATAATGAGCTAATAATAACTTGTATATCAACTTAAGTGATTGGTATAGCATTTATTGAGAGTTTTTCAACACTTAAAAGTTTTAATGTTGGTATTGGACACCTGAAGGCATATCTCATCTTAAAGGTCTAAGCTCTTACTCAGCCTTTGTTTCCTTCTCTACACCTTATCTTGATCTCTTGTCTTTTACCAGCATGAGCACATCACCCTCAGGTCGGAAAACGCCAGTGGACTACGGTGTCCAGATCCGCTTCATCAATGACCTCTATGACACTGGTGGGGTGCAGCCTGGCCCCCAGCCCAAGACGAAGACTCCGAACCCTTCCAAATATGGCGTGGCTGTCAGGGTACAGGGTATTGCCGGCCAGCCGTATGTGGTCTTAAAGGATGGTGAGAAAGGAGACTCATATGGAGTCCAGCTCAGGACCCAGTATCCATATGGGTACAGTAGCCTTCCCCGAAGGAGAGAGAAGGAAGAGACCAGAGCACAGAGGGCAGATATAGGAGGAGGCCAGGAAGGGGCACTTCGTCGGGCTCAGTCCCATGGGTCACTTCTTGAAAGAGATGGAGAGGGAGGGGTAGGCAATGAGGATTTTCAGTTGTCTAGGCCCCCAGGGGATGGGAAGTCTGGTAGTTATGGGAATCTGGATGGAGGATTAGGAGTAAGAGGGGAGAGGGGGGACATGGGAAGGAGTATTTGGGATGGCACCTATACGACAGGGCTCAATGGGTCACTGGGGTCACTAAGAGACAGTCAGTCTTACCCTGATCCTCCTCAACAAACAAATGTGCCTTCTGGTAATCAGAGACAGACTGTTAACAGAGTAGTAAACAGGTTTGATAGCGGTAACGCTCGCCAGCAAAGAGATACCTCTCCTCTCGTCACCCCAAAACCTTATACCTCACCCCCATCCTCAACTCACAGCAGTTTGGGAAATGGCCAGGAAAGTGTCACCAAATTTCCTGGACAATTTGCTAATCAGTGGGCTTCACCAGGGAGATATGCTGCTGTGGAGACGCCACAGGCCAGTCTGACGGACACACAAGTAAGAGTGAAATATTTTTCTTCATAAATGTTACAGCTGGTTTTCAATGATATCCAAACACCATAGAGCATGCAACATTGCAAAAGTAGTTTTCTGATCTATGTCAAAAGGTGACCCCTGACCTTTTGCTGGACCAGGATCAGAGTGCAGAGATGAGCCGTGAGGAGGAGAAGGTCATGCAAACTATATACAACATCCTGAAACAAGGGTATGGATCTTCATGCCATTGTTAACCTGTGTTAAGTGTTTTGAAGTGTTTTTTTTTCTAATGTCATAGTGACATGGTAATAAATTACAACATGTTAAACTAATATCTTTGGTATTTCTCACCTTTCCGTAGAAGTAAAGAGAGTGATGTTATTATCAAGCACAAAGTCAAGCTCATCCTTCAGAAGATTCCGAATGTAACGGTTTGTATAATTTAAACGGTTTGTTAGTGTAGTTAAGGTCACTTGGATGCCTCCTTAAATTCTGCTGGATGATTGGCTGCCACTGGAGGATCTTAACATTCACAGAGTAACCTGCCACATTAACACTTTTCTCATCACATGGAACACATCCACTGCCAAAAAAACATTCATGGAGGTGTCCTCAAAAGGAGAGTGCTGATTATTAAGTCAAACTAATAGTTGGTTGGAAATAGGAAACTGGCCTGAAAGTTTTTTTTTTATGTTTTTCAAGTGATCTAACTGGGGGTTGAGGGTTTATTGCAGTATGCTTTAGAATAATCCTCAGATTAATCCTTAAAGCCCCTTGGCCTGGTCAGAGGTGCACACACACAATAATCTAACTTCAGTAATGATTCATTATATGTTGGCTTAAGGAAGTTGGGCAGGTCTTAACCGTTAATAGCTCCTAAGAACTTAATCCCTTATGCATATTGATCGGTGGGCAAATACAAGACCACTTTAGCATTTCCTAAAAGCCCCTTGCTTATTCCACCAGAGCGGCTGTATCTGACGTTTTATGTTTCAGTGCTCTCATTTATTCATCATGTCTGCTCTTGTGTAGGACTCTGTGAGCAATCATGATCCTGCTCTGAAAGCTGAGCTGGAGTCTTTTCTGGATGAAAATCTGCAACTACAGGAGATGCTGGACCGGAAGAAGACTGAATTAAATGAAACACAATCAGAGTGAGCGGACACCACAACACACCCACACCCAAAAAACATATACAGAGGAAGGTGAAAGGGGGGCGTGGAACCTTACCATTGTGTGTGTTGTCTTGTGGTCAGGAGTAAGAGGGGGAATGACAAGCCCACTTTTGTATCAAGCGCACACTCCTCACAGTTTAATGAACAAGCAGTTGCTGTGTCGTAATCTCAAGGCCAAATAAATGTCTTGTATTCATTGAAATTCAAACAAAAAGCCTTTGTGTTTTTTCCTCGCAGGCTGACTCAGCTGCGTATGGATAGGGAGAATGCAGAGGCACGGGTCAGGGACATGGAAGACCAGCTGGCTGGGCTTCAGGATGATCTGAGAAGAGAAAACGGCAACAAGACGGTACCACAAATGCAACCACATTAATATAAAGGGAGACATTCTTGAATTTGTCCAAATAAGCTGTGCCAAATTTAGACTCAATTGCTTTTATATTCCACAGTTGTATTGTTTGGCATCATATTAAAATATGAGGTTAATTTTGCACATTCCCCATGTCTGCAGGAACTGATGTCTTGTCAGACACAGCTGGTGGAGGTCTGCCAGCTGAAACAGAAATTGGAGGAGACGCTAAGACAAAGAGAGAGGGAACTAACAGCTCTGAAAGGAGCTCTGAAGGAAGAGGTGGCAACACACGACAAAGAGATCGAGGCACTTCGAGAGCAGTACAGTGCAGACATGGAGAAGCTCCGCAGCAGCATGGAGCAGGTGTCTCAGGTACAAAGCTCTGGGTGTACATCATTTACATTTAGCATGAGATTAATTTTTATATTAAAGGCAATTTTGGTGAACCATTGTAAAAGAAGCAGAAACTGCTGCATGTACAAGGTTCAGTGAACATTAAGTCTATGAGCACTATCAAGCCGTATTTGCCTCAAAAAGTATTTCTTGAATGTTGGAAACAATTCTTTAAACCTCTTCAAAACAGTGCACATTACTTCTCAGCTGACTGTTCTGTCTACTCTGAGAATTCAAATAATGCCCCTGAAATGGGAGAGAAGGATATTATATTTCTTTCTCTTGTTTCAGTCTCATGCAGGGATCGAGGCGGAGCGATTGCGTGTCAATGCATCAGTTCGCTCCTTGCAGCAGCAGTTGGAAGACTGTAGAGACGAGAGTAGCCATTGGATGGACCAGTTTCATGCCACCAGAGACGAACTTCGAACAACTAAACAAGAGTAAGATTGTAGACATTTGAACACAAACTGATCCCAAAGTATTAATAACGTCAGCATTTTTTGGGTTGGGATTTCTAACGTTTACATGGACATGGATTTTGTCACCCCTACATCCATCAGTTTATTTTGCACCTTTCTTTTCTACTAATGTGTGTCCATCTTTTCTTCTTTACCATGTTTCTGCCTCTCTCTGTCAGAGAGCCAGCCATCAGCCCTGAAAGAGCGTGAGAGTTACTAATTTAACCGTTTAGATATGCAGATCTGTGATGTGACTAGATGTGACTAGTTGTGTCTCACTGTAGTGTAAAGGCCATCCACACTTACAGACCCAACTGAATCCACGTGTCAGACTCAAATGCAGACTTATGTACAGTACAGGGTTTGCCAAAGCAATGTGGACACTTTAGTCCAAATGTTGACCACAGTCCATAACTTTAGCCGATTATGTTTTCTTCATTTCTTTAAGAGGCGGTAATATGCTTTTTCTGATCTGGTGTAATCAATATACTTCTGTAAAGAGGTATGTTAATAATTATGCATAGACAAAGGCCCAAAGCTTGAGGTGAACCTTTTAAATAAAAACTTTCAGTCTGTCCCTTTGGCTGCTGTTTGATCGTTTTGTCTTTTTTTTTTTTTTTTTTACATGCCCAATAGCATGACATATGGCTGTTGTGGTTCCCAAACCCACTAAGAATACAAATAGGAAGACCTATAAAAACTGGCCCGGTCAAAACAGTGTGGACTTGAGGGGCAGGTAGATCCTAACATAGGAGCTGAAAAAAGCTAGTATGGAGTGGTGTTGATGGTCTTTAAAAGTCTGTGTGTAGCTATTGTCCCTAATAGCATGTTTTCTGTGAAAACATCTGGCTGTAATTCAGGAACAGGGAATGATGATTTATTTCCTGTTGTTGATAACATTTAATGATAAATGTGCTCATTGATATCAAAGTAAATTAAGCTTGTCGTCATTCACTGATACAATTCAACAGCTGCTGATCAGACAATCAAACACTGCTTACAAGAATACAATGCAGTTTGTTCTGACCAGATGTATATTCACATTTTTCAGACTCCTCCAAGCCCGTCTGGAAAAAGAGGAGTTTGAGGAGGAACTAAAAGGTTTTCAGGAGAAAGTGAACAACATGAAACAACAGATACCAGACCCCAACTACACACAGACCCTCAAGCAGGTGATAATATTTACATGATCATTTATACACTGGGGATTGAAAAAATGAAGCAGTTTAACCATTAGATTGTTTATTTCTGTGTTAGGATTTCGAGCGATGCAATGCTGATCTGCAGAAAGCCAAATCTGAGGTGGAGAAGCACAAGACTGAGCTTGACAGGAAAGTTATGGAGGTCATATCCATAAAAAAATTGCATCAGGACCAAGAGGCAGAACTAAAATATGAGGTCAGCAGGTTAAAGGACCAGTTACAGAGGGCCAAAGAGGACTTTACCAAGGCACAGGAGAAAAACAAAAAGGTCAGTTTAATCTTACAATAAAGGACTACAGCAGTCTAAGGGATCATGTAAAACAATAGTGAGGTTTTAACAGCAAATGTAACAGTGTGTCAAATGTAGGGCTGCACCCAGTTATTATTTTTTGGTCAATAAATCTAGACGTTATTGTGAAAATAATGTATAGATTTTTTTTCTCTTGCTTATTAGTGGACTATTCTATTGACAAATCCTAAAGTATTCCTTTGATCTTCCTTTGCTTCCCCCATAGCTTCCAGACCCAGCCATCATTTCAGAGCTGGAGCAGAAGCTTGGTGAGGCACATAATGAAACTCACCAGCTCAAAGAGAAACTCTCACTGGCTGAGGAGGAGTTAGAAGCTAGTAAAAGATGTCTCAGTAGAGCTCAGACGGACCTTAAATCACTCCAAGATGCCCAGCAGGAACAGAAGGAGGACAACACTCGTCTCAGAGAAAAACTCTCACGGTTAGAGGTAAGATTGCATCCAAAGGAAGTTTTAAGTAAAATCTCTCTGGAAGTAGTAAACAGATGCAATCTTACACACAGAATAATTGGACATTCTCCATGTTTTTCACAGGCCCAGCTGCAAACCAATGCCGCAGAGAGCTCAGAGGCAGAGCTTGCCCTGCACACTGAGGTGAGGGGATTGAGATCAGAGCTAGATGAGACCAAAAGAAAAGCATCCAGACTCAGCCAGGAGCACTCTGAGCTCAACCTGCGCCTGGAGGATTCAGAGAAGGAGAAGGAAAAGCTCAAACAGTCAGTCTACGAGCTAGAAGAGGCCAAGCGACAGCACGAGAAAGCTCTGGATAAGCTCAACAAAGAGGTAAGAAGAGGGTTTGATTTTTAGACATTTGCAAAAGATGCACTGCACAACAAAATCATCCAATTAGTTTTTTGTCCTTTCCCTTTTTCTACCGGTCAGCATGAGTCTCAGACGATGAGTTTAAGAGAGGAGGTACAGACTCTCAAGGTTCAGCTGGAGGAGCAGAGAGAACGAGCACGCAAGGAAATGCAGGAGGTGCAACGTAACGGAAACAATGCTCAGGCTGAGCTGGAAAGGAGCCATTTAAATCTAAGGAGACTGGAGGAAGAAGTGTGTGTTTTGAGAGTTTGTGTGGCTTATAGTCTTGCTTTGCCAGGTTGTTGGTTTTGTTATGGAAATCGTGTATGTCTGAATGTTTACAATAGCTTAGACACAGTATTTATGAAGCATGCATGGCTGATTGCAGTTATGCTAAACCGCATAGATATTTTTCTCATGATGAACATTGAATCGGGCAGGACAGTTTCTAATATTATGATGAATTTAACTAGATGTCACGGCAGAAGAAGGAGCTCCTGCTAGCATGTGAGGAGAGAGACAACCATCAGCTGGACAAAGAGCTTCTCACCAATAGACTGCGCCACCTTGAGGGAGAGGTAGAGGCCAGCAAAAACAGCCACAATGAGAAAACCCGGGAGATTCGCATCCTGGAGGTAAATTATGTGCATCTGCTTGTCTCCAGGTTTGGGAAAATAAACCTGTTGGGAGGATGAACCATGACTACAAGCCTCTCAGCTGTTCATAGTCCTGCACTGCATACTGTGTTACTCAGTACATGCGTATTTTAGATAGGTTTAATGCACCTGTATCAGAAATCAGTGATAATTCTCCATGTAAAATATATTGCTAGAATTATTATTTGTGAAATTCGACTGCATTTGCCATAGTTCTGTTCTACAGTGTGTTTTTTTTTGGGATCGGCTAATGTTACAATGCTCTCAAGGCGTGTGGAAATAGAACTAAAAATCACAATTGAGATGACAAACAGGTCACACAACCTTCATAAAGGTAGTGTAGCGGAAAATGTTTGGAGTTCAAACATACTGTATTAGAGAGGAGTTGTGGGACCTGTTTATCTGTTTTGGTTGTGTCAACTATGCACCTCTACTCTATCACTATATACACCACACACGTGTCCTTTCTAACCTTCTAAATAAGTTGATCTGATCTTGTGCTATCAGGACAAACTGAAACATCTAGAGCTGGAGCTGGAGGAGGAGAAAAGCAGCGTGGAGATGATGACAGAGCGGGTGGCCAGGAGCAGAGACCAGATTGATCAGCTCCGCTCCGAGCTCATGCAGGAGAGATCTGCTAAACAGGACCTGGAGCTGGACAAGAATGCCATGGAGAGACATGTGCGTGCGCACATATGTCACATCTATGTTTACTGATATTTGTAACATGAATCTCTTAGTCTGCCAATATACAATTATCACTCTGCATGATTGCACCACCCACTGCCATTTGTCCCTGTTTCTGCAGCTGAAGGAACTGAGAGGTCGTGTGGCTGACATGGAGGGCCTGTCTCGTTCCTCAGCAGGAGTCTCCCAACTTGAGAACAAGATCCAAGAGCTGGAAGAACGACTACGTAGTGAGGAAAGGTACTGTGATGCAGCTTGAAGTACTCCAGTTCATTATTATTATTACTTTCCTTGAACTGAATATCACAAATATTTTCAATACATCTGCATAAAATGTGGTGGAGGAATAGCCATGATCTCCATGTGAGTTTTAATTTCATCTTATGATTTTACTGAGATCAGAGAGTGAAGAAAAATTGGATTTTAATATATTAAAATAAAACAGTTTAGAAGATCAGGTTTTCATTTATTTGTTTTGTGATTTGATTATTTTCTTCAAACTCATATTTAAAATTCATGCTTGCCTAACAAGAAAGAACTGGTCTTTTTTCCTAAACGTTTAGCTTCATATTATTATTCACTTTGATACTTGGAATGATAATGGGAGCAGTGGTGTTCATGGGCATTTTGGAAGAGGCTGAGAGGGGAAGCACCGCTCACATTTTTTCTGATATTCATTTTTGTGTATGTTAAGGGAGAAGAACTCTGTGTTGGCTGCTCAGCGACGTCTAGAGAGAAAACTAAAAGAACTCAACATGCTGCTGGATGAGGAAAGACAAACGCATACTGAACAGAGAGACCAGGTACACAGTAATGAATATCTACTGCATTTAACTGGAACATCTCCTTTGTACACTGCACACACGTACAGTCAAACTACTCTTTGAATTTCTTGTAGCTTACTCTGAGAGTAAAGGCTCTAAAAAGGCAGGTGGATGAAGGAGAGACTGATTTGGAAAGAATAGATGGACAAAAGAGAAAAGCTCAGAGAGACTTGGAGGAACAGATGGAGCTCAAGGAGGCCTTGCAGGCCAGAGTCACTGCACTGGAAACCGAGCTCAAGTAAGCATTTCCTTCTCTTTGTCCTTGTTTTTTTCTTTCCCATCCAAATTGTTACTCACTGCGAGCTTTTGGTTAAAGGTATGCAAGATAGTTTTTGGCAGCCAGATTAACACAATGGTGTGTGTGTGTGTGAGTAAAAATCATCCCCTCCTTCTTATGACACACACAAAAAACCTCTTTGTACATAGTGTTCTGAGGTGAAAGAAAATCATTCAGAATCAGACACCTGGTAGAGATTGACCCAACCCCACTGAGGAGCAGTATTAGCAGTCTTATGTGCGTAAAAAACTCATCAGCTATTACTCACGCAAGAAAGTATTTTAGTAAACTAAAAGAGCACATCGCTCATGTATTCTGGGAAAATTTAATTCCAGACATCTCCCACTCATAGCGAGGACATGCATGTTGTTCCTTTAATTTACCAGCAGAGGGAGAACAATGACTACCAGTGTTTGGATGATCTTTGTTGTGAAAGCAGGCTCAAACACAAAAAGATCTTTGACAGCACTGGAATCTGTGAATATAGTTGATGCTAAACAGAAACAAAAAGTGTGTTTCAAAAGTTATTGTCAGTAATGACTAAAATTATGTTCATGTGTTACAGGAGAAAAAGTCAGGCGACAGTGCGCCCAGCCTTGGATTCCTCAGTCCTCAGCTCTGATGACGATGACAGCCTGTATGACCCCACCACCATAACCTCCATTCTCACTGAAGGGAACCTCCAGACCAGCTCCTGTTAAAACGGCACCTCAGAGTTTGGCTGAGAGTGGGACAACGTGACACTGTTTGAGGGAATGAATTGTCGTTTGTCTGCTCTGTTGACTGGACGTAAAAAGTCCGAATGGTATGCACTACAAATGGGAGTACAAAGACCTGGACGGTAAATTAAATATTACAGAGGCCAATAGGGGATTCATTTTCCCTACAAGAGTGAATAGAAGGAAACACAACATCCTCTTCATTTCAGGGAATTTCCGTCAGTGTACAGTAGAAACAGACCTACTACGCAATACAGTATCAGCAATTGCTTTTCATCCACACAGAACACTACATACGGCACTACACAAGGTACGCGAAGGAAATTCACTCCCACACAGCAAGTAACTACACTGTTCCAAAAAATAAAGGAACACTTTGAAAACACATCATATTTTAATGGGGGGGGGGAAATAATGCTGGATATCTATACAAGCATGGATATGGACTGAATCATGTGTTAGAAACAAAAGCATGCCACATCGTTTTATGGTAATAAAAAGCATCAATCTACAGAGGGCTGAATTCAAATACAGCCTGAAAATCGAAGTGAAAAAATCATGCAGCAGGTTTAGTCCATTTTACAGAAATCATTGCAGCATCAGAATGCTACTCAGTAGTTTGTACGGCCCCCACATGTTTGTGTGTGTGCCTGACAACGTCGGGGATGCTCCTCATGAGACAGGAGACTGTGTCCTGGGGTATCTCCTCACAGATCTGGACCAGGCATCACTGAGCTCCTGGACAGACTGAGGTGCAACCCAGTCCCAGAGGTGTTCAATTGGACATGGGTCAGGCGAACGTGGGGGTCAAATCCTTCACCCTCCAGGAACTGCTCGTATACTCTTGCCACATGGGGCCGGGCATTTTCATGCACCAGGAGGAGCCCAGGACCCACTGCACCAGCCTAGGGTCTGACAATGGGTTTGAGGATTTCATCCCGATACCCAACATGGATATGCCTCCCCACACTACCACTGACCCACCGCAAAACAGGTCACGGTGAATGATGTTACAGGCAGCGTAACTTTCTCCACAGCTTCTCTGGACCCTTTCACGTCACGTGCTCAGTGAACCGGCTCTCATCTTCAAAAAGCACAGGGCACCCGTGGGGGACCTGCCAGTTCTGGTCTTCTATGGCAAATTCAAGTCGAGCTCCACGGTGTCGGGCAGTGACCTTCTAAGGACCTTCTACTGCCCTGTCCAGCTCATCTACACTCACTGCCTGTCTCCTGGAATCTCCTCCTTGCTCGTGACTGTGCTGGGAGACACAGCAAACCCTCTGGCAATGGCACGTATTGATGTGCCATCCTGGAGAAGTTGGACTGCCAGTACAACCTCTGTAGGATCCAGGTGTCTCCTCATGCTACCAGTAATGACACTGACCCAAACTAGTGAAAAACATCCAGCAAAGATGAGGAGGGACCTGTAAAACCGTTGCTGTTTTGGGGTCCACCTCATTGTTGCCCCTCCAGTGCACCTGTTGTAAACTTCATTAACACCAAACCAGCTGAAACCGATCAACAATCCCTTTTGCTACTTAACTGACCAGAACAAGAGCCAAGAACTTTAACTGACTTGATACTCTGATTAAAAAGTGTTCCTTTAATAATTTTGAGCAGTGTACATACATGAAAAGGAAAGAAATGGCACTGAAAAAAAAAAAAAAAACTGGAATAGAAAATACCTCTTGCATCATTTAGGTAGAAAATTTTCTAGGCAGAGAATCCTATGTAAGGCACTTAAGTATTTCTTTGACTGGCTTTAAATAATAAATAATACTCTAATAATTTCTCAGTGTACAGTTTACATATTATACTTTGTTTTGTCACACACCTGTCCACTGACTGGACTTTATGCTACACACAAAAAGTATAAGAACTATTGACAAATGTGGACCAAATGTTGAGTACAAGCAATACAACCCAATAATCCTCATGATATTTTCACTTAACTTCATTTTCATACCAAATCAGTGGTTTAACTACTGCAAATTGTTCTTCCTACATTTTGTTTACTGAAAATAAAATGTTTTGTGTACATTTAAACCTATAGAATATGACTTTTTAGTGTCTGAAGATAGTTCGGCAAAAACAATTTGCTCTTTGGTCTTTAGGATCAATTGGTTCACTGTACCTGGAGCAGTTTATCGGCACATTTACAACGGACCTTTAGATTTATTGTTCGTAGCGTTGAGGAGAGAGAGGTCTCTGCTTACTAACTGTATTTTATTTTGCCTGAAAATGTGGTTTAAAGGTAGTTGCCACATTCAAAGTAAAATAATGGCCAACATTTCTTTTTTGTTCTGTAGTAACTAGTATGTTTGTTGAAGCTGCACACTGTCTATGCATTCCCATAAATTAATTCCCCTCAGACAAATACTGTACACTGTAAATTTATTACATTGCCTTAAATTGCTAAAAGAAATTGCATTTTGGTCTTCCCAAGAAATATGTTTTTTCTATGTATTTTTGTTTGTAGATTTCTTTGAGTATTGAGCTGATTTTTGTGAACAGTTTAAACAATCAGTTTAATTTTCATTACATTTTTCTGCAGTGTAATTGATCTGCCTGTTTTTTTTTTTGTGAAGCTGGAAAATGGTACTTAATTTGATTTGTTAGTATAAATTGTGCACAATTTAAATTTGCTGGTATATATTTTAATTGTTAACTGAAATAAATTTCAGTGTGACTGTACTTAACAAAAACATTATTTTCTGTTGCATAGTAAGATGACTTACAGGTATTGTCCACGTCATAATCACAATATGTTAACCTGTTTTACTTTATTGTGCAATTCAGAATTCTTTGTTTTTGTACATTTCTCTTCAGCAGAAGTAGCCGGGTACAACTGGCTTCCTGCCGATTTAAAGTGTTTAAGGTTAAAGTTTAAGGCCAAGATTACTACCACAGAATTTCTTTGGAAGTTCTCTTGGCTTAACTTTCTGTTAATACACTTTTAATCCAATAAATCTGACAGCGTACCTAATGAAGTGGTCTTTAAGTGTACGATATATGTCACCATTCCTGTGTCATTGAGCTGTGCAACTTGAAAAGATGAAGACGGTGCAGAAGGGTCATGTTTTTGTTTTGGCCACAGGGTCATGCAGGTCTGGAATTACAGGTAATGTTTGTTATGTAAGTGTTACGTGGAATACTGAAAAAGTTATTAATTACAACCTAGAAGGGCTGCTAAAGCACTTAATGGTTATTATCACTGTGCCATCAAAGGAGATGACAAGGAGTTGTGAGTGTGTGCAGCTGCCAACCCTAATTTACATTGTCAGTCTGATTACAGCTTTTACATATCTCAAATATTTGTTTTGAGGAACTGCAGACATTTTAACTTGCTGTAGCCGAACACCACAGGTGTCACTAATAACAATAATGGATTATGTGCCTTTGAAGTCTTAATACTGTGTGTGTGGCACGTTCTATGTGAAATATAAAATCATAAATGTTAGGTCTGCACCTAGCTTTCATCAGTAAATATGCATATAAATGGCAAGTTTATTCTTTATTTTCTTTTTTTCATACTGTATGTCTTTCCCTGCGCGTAGAGTTGTGGTACAGTAGATACGGTTGTGAAGCCAGAAGAAGCACAGGTCCTCTGTAGAGAATTAAAATAATTATACAGTTTAAACACCATTTGCTAAACCTGCAAAGACCATGACAAATGTTTCGGCTTTACAGAACTGCTGTTCAGTTCAATGTTTAGTATTTCTGTGCAGGGCAGAACCCAACTCAGCTGATGTGGCAATGCAAGAGGGCACACAATATCAATCTTTTATAAACATATTTGTGATTTGTCAGGCTGTTCTCTGTAATACGCAAAAATGAGTCAGGACTACTGCGAAACGTCTCCGCACTGCCACTGTGTGCATGCGTCCATGCAGTTAGATGCAAAGTTTTCATCCTCTTATTTTGAAATGACAAAAATACACAGACAATTTTTGGAATGGTGACTCAACATTTGCTGTAAACTAGCTAAATGTGCAATAAATAATATGTTGCTTTACCCTTTTGATTATTTCAAAATAAGGGAACGCAAACTCTTGCACCCAAGTGTAGCAACGCGTGTCCAAAAAAGGATTAACAGAAGGAAATTTGGATTTTGATTGCAGCTGTAATAACTACTACGCACAACAGGTTTCAACTAAGCTTCCACAATTATAATTTGCTCACACATACCTGTACAAGTAATTGAAGCCAACTAAGACAGAGCTCCAAACCCTGACTTTGACAGATTTCAG
Source organism: Channa striata (assembly GCA_033026295.1). Classification (NCBI taxonomy): domain Eukaryota; kingdom Metazoa; phylum Chordata; class Actinopteri; order Anabantiformes; family Channidae; genus Channa; species Channa striata. The sequence goes on along the minus strand of CM065175.1, from coordinate 16,684,670 downwards.
GGAAACTGACCGTGTCTGTTGGTTATAAGTCGACTGTTAATCTGTTAGACGGGGAGACGCAGGCGGCAGAGGGCCGGCTCTAGTACTTGGACGTTTGGTAGTGATGGATGCCTGCTGCCAGGAGCACCACAGGGTGAGGCAAACCAAACAAAGTCAACCTGAGAAATGGTTCAGGGAGAATTCTACCAAACTCCCCGATGTTTATGAGACAAATCCAGGAATCTGATAGGCCAACTTCTCATACTTGCAAGTGTTGATTCAGCCCTTCCCTTAATCCCCAAATCTCCTTACAGCGATGGAATGGATTGCGTGCTTTTATGTGTCATATCAAAACATTTTTACGCTTGGCCATTTGTTTTCCACTGCATTTACGAAAGAGATTAAAGTCAGCACCCTGTAGAGACACTTCATCAGCTCCTCGGGTTACATGTGTGGTTATTTCCTCATTATTATTATTGCACTCATAACAAGATTGTGTTTTGAGGCACCACAGAGGCACCTTGCTGATTCTGACTTTCAACATTTTCTTTTTCTGGTTACTGGGAATTGAACTTCAAATTGCTTACTTGGAACATGTTTGTTGCCGTGAAGCTACAGCCTCAGTGTTTGCTGTAGAACCAGATTCAGTGTCCACGATACTTCCCCTCCCACACAGGGCAACCAAATAGGAACGGTGCTAATGTGCTGTGTGTAGTACTTGTTTCGCTAGACTTGTAATTGTTGTGCGAGTGAACATACTTTCCATGGGTGGGATTGGGTTTCCATACCATTCCAGCATTCCAGGCACAATTTGCCAATCGTTGGGTGTGTTGTGTTTTCATAGGGTGTTTGTTATTTCATATACAGCACTGTACGATACGCAGCCCCATCACACTGAAGGTGTGAAAATATTCCAGTGTGCCCCCAGGGGTTTCGCATGTGGAAATACAGGTCTTTTAGGCCGTACCATATTAGTTCTGATACTATGACAAATGTTTTTTTTTAATAGTTGATTGAACAAATACAGAGATAAGCAGAGGACTGTCGTCATTTTATAACATCAGTGCTATAAATGTCTGTCCTTGTGTTATTTAGGAATATTGAGGTGGAGACTGTCAATAGGTCAAGAATCAACTGTTTAAATTGTCCATCTTTAATTTATGTTGCTTTTTTTTATTATTACTTAAGAGAAACAGTTCTTAAGTGGAAGTCAGCATTGTTCCTAAACTAAACTAAACTCTGTAAAATAAGTGTCTTCTACAGACCTGTAAAGTAAATAAATAATTTATAACACTGACACTAAATACGCTGCTGAAATCCCCAAATTAACAGAACAAATTCAAAGGACATGACCTCAATGACCAGGTGATTGCCATGACCTAAAAGGCCAAAAAGTAAGATTCGCTTTACCGTTAAAAATTACAGTATGTGACTGCAGCTACAGTGTCATCATAGCTTTCAGGACACATCAGCATTACATCACCGCACCCTGACTCTGTGTCACACCAGTGCACGTTCAACCCTGGACCACTGATTCCCATACAATGAAAACATGTCTTTTTTTGTCTTTACTTCTTCATTAGTCAGTTATCTGTGCTGTGATTCAACTTGTCCTGTAATGTCTTTAACCTTTTTATGCCCTTTGTGTTCCTTCACGTCACATGTCATAGTGTCCTTGGACAAAACACTGATCCCTACATTGGCCCTGTTGTGGTTAAAAGTTCAGGATTTTTCTCTAATGAACTTGTTTTCATTGACAAGAACAATGTGAAAAGCAAGAAATATAAAGTTTTTACGAGTAAAACAAAGAGAAATTACACACTTACACACTTTTAATAGGGACATACTTCACAGAATGTTCACATGACATGATCTACACTACTATGACAACTAAATACTAAAAACTTACCACAAAACATCCTAAAATAAGCTCTGCCAAATGCTGGAAACCAATTATAGATGCATAAATACAGAGAACAGAAGATACAAAGTGTGAACAAATAGTTTCAGATGAAGATGTACGACAGGCCTCACATACTTGTCTGATCTCTGGATCAGTCTGTCTGAGTGTGGTCAGCCCTGTGATGTAAACTCATAATTATGTTTCACACTATAGCTTAGAAGGTGGGACACCTGAAGTCATGCTGTGGTAAGTTTTAGGTGTGTTTCTTTGTGTTATGTGCTTCATTTCAATGATAAATCACTCATTAAAAGATAACGCCCACTGTGATATAAAAGTCAGCTACATTCTTTGTTAGTTTTCCATTTCAGTAAAGAAGTTACCTGAGCATATTTTCTTATTAAAATCACAGTTTTGAGAAACATTTCCCTTTGTTTTAATTCAGCTGCGTCACGAGCCGCTTGGCTCAGTGTGTGCGTTTGTGTGTTTCTGTGTGAGCTTGGACATGTGTAACTGAAATTTCAAATTCACTTAGACTCATTCCTTGTGTGTCACTGTGAGCTGCTGTTTGCTCCACTAATGCCGTTAAAGTCTTGATCCAATTTGAGGTCTGTGCCGGCCTCGATCAGCTGCTGCTGAAATCAGCTACATGCCAGCGGAGCAACACTGGTTGTGTTACAGTGTGAGAGGAGTGTGTCCCTTTTGTGTGACCTCTGCTGACTCTGGGGACATGCTGTTGATGTTGTGTAACATTAATGCTAAGAATATTTGCAGTGAATGAAAAATATTGATGATTGACTTTTGCATGCTTTAGCATTTCTACCAAATGGAGTATTTGTCCTTGCTGTAAAGCATTCTGTAGCATTTTCTTCTGCCGAGTTAGGTTGTTATTTCATTTACTGTTGGTACAAAGGTTTTGCTTCTCTAAATCAAACATGTAAAGACAGGATGCTGTTGGCTGACTATAAAAGCCTTTTACTCAGGGTAGTTTGTGATTTGTGTGGCTTCATAAAATAAACTTTCAGGTCAAAGTCTGGATGTATGTATCTACTGATCAAAGCTGGAACGTGGTTAAAAACACAAACTAAAATGAATCGCCTGTGCTGTGTCACACAACACAAAATACAAATTTCTCATGTAGAACAACATTCAGCTTTACCAGTTAATTTAAAGTATTTCATAACATCTGTGGTTCCCAGAAATCATAACACAACAAAACTAATACAAATAACCATTTATTCTCTCTCACACTCCCTCAGGAACTGCCCTGAGTTAAAGCATTCAATCCAGTCCTTGCTTTGCATTGCTTTGGAATCTTAGGAAGCAGATTTTGAACAGGTTCAGCAGGAGTTTGACCTTTTCCACTTAATAATTCATTGTTACGTGACACCAGCCGGGACATGAGACCTGAACCACCTGCTGGTTCCACACCTCCACAGGACATGACTCCATTTCTTTTCTCCAGTGCCAGTGCAACGTTCCTGGGGGTAAATCTCCCAGAAGCTGCGCTGTCCCGTTCTCCCAGTTCCCTATTTGGCTGTTTCGGTCTGTTTGTGGGCGGAGGGGCGGAGGTTGGGCGGAGGTTGGGGGCGGTGCTGCTGCGCCCTCCCACAGTGACGCGGTGAGAAACGTTATCAGCGAGGTGAGAGTCGGACGGAGGAGGAGAAGAGCAGCAGCAGCTACCGGAGGAGGTGTCTCCCCCTGTGAACTTGAATTTATTAATTTATTGTTGGCGGAGTATTTATTAGATACATGATCAAGATGAACGGAGGGACAAGAAGTCTGTGCACATTTGAGGACATCAAAAACCAAGATTATGGGGTGAGTTTCTCGATATTTGTCTCACGTTTTGCTTTTGTTGTTTAATGTCAAGTAGCTCCGGATGTAATTTTATATGCACGTTTGCTTTTAATCCAAATAATACGATGAGAAATCGTAAGTTTGGGATCTGTTGGGTTTTTTTTACTCAAATTATTTTCAGTTTCATTTTTTTCCCATGACTGCTCGGTTTTGTGGATTGGATTTAAAGACACTGTGGTTTTGTGATCCGGTCACAGATCTTCAGGATTCATCCGCTCTAAGTGTATATACCATTAAGTCTTCTGCCTTGTAGTAATTAAAGTATTATTCCCAACACACACACACACACACACACAGACACACGGCAGCAGCTCAGAATTAGTCCGGAGAACATCTGTGCCTGTCACCGTGTCCTTCTGTGCACATCATCTGAGGGCTTACAGTTGGAGTTGTGACAGACAGCGAAGGCAGCTCAGGACCTGCAGAAGCTTTGCCTGGGCTGTAAATGTGCACCACCTGTGCGTGTGAGGTTCTAATGACCTGGATTAAGCAGCAAACTTCCTTGATTCACAGAGCGTGTGTGCATACAAATCAGCACCTGCCCATGTCACGCACAGTGCATGAGCTTTGTATTCAGTCTGTGGCAGCACAGGCTTAATAATTCACCCCGCCTGAAGAGCAAACTGTTAACCTGCGCTGTGGTTTGTCAGGTTGCGGAGCAACATGACACTTTCACCTTATCAGAGGCCTCCTGTTGAGCTCAATACCTGAATGACTAAGCTCATATCAGACATATTCTTTAACGAAGGGAACTGTAGGGAACACTTTACCACTTATCGTGAATCATATATGATTATAAGTGGCTTCAGGAGCCAAGTTGTACATTTGTGTCAATGGTCTAGACTTAAACATGACGTTCTGTTGTTTAACTGGTCAAAGTGCAGAAAAAGCAGCTTCACACGCAATGAAAAACTGATAAACTGTTTTCACAAATGTGCAATGAAGCAATATATAATAATATGTTTGTTCTGCCCCTGAATAATCACTCACACATTACATTTTAATAACTACAGCTGATATCGATTTTGCATCAGCCTCTCACAGAACACAAGTTAATCTTTATCAGTCAAATCCAACATCAAACCGTCACGCACCTACAGTGTTTTCTTATGATTCCTCAGGTCAGACTAAAGCCACCGACTTATTTCACATCTTTGTGTGACATACCAAAGTGACTGTGCAGAATTGACATTTTATGAATCCAAATGACACCCTCACTGTTCATCAGCTCCGTGTGGATACTCGAGTTAAAGGAATGTGCCTGTTGGAGCACAGAGAAGTTATTCAGTTGTTTCATTTTTTTCGTGTGTTTCCTGGAACTGAGAGGCTGAAACAAAAGGAACAACCAGTTCTGTGGTGGTATAATAGTGACCTGAACTCTGATCACATTTTTCAGCTACTATTTGAAATGTATTTGAATCTTGTGCCACGATCTGTCCCTTTATCAACAAGATAGTTTTGACCTTTGTCTCCTTAGTCAATTTATGAATAGTGCCACATTTATCCTCCCAGACATTTTGTTTTCCTGCACAAAGTAAAGCATTCCCTCTGACTCTGCTCATCCCAGGTCACCATCCCAGTCTGGAATGTCTGATGTCACTGGCTGGGAATGGGCCAACTGAGACACACATGCATTTAGGAAGAGATAGAAGTGAAACGTAGCAGAACAAGCGTGGGCTGCACGCCACACAGAATGAGAAAAAACCAAACAAAACAAAGAGATTATTTTGGATTGCAGACTGTTGGAACATATGGGATTTTCTCTCACTCTGAGATTCACATCTGAGTATAGTACGTTCATGGTGCACCTATTCCTGTCCACATATCATGGGAATACACTTACATCACTTAGGTCGTCTCTTCCCTTTCAAATTTACTTAACCTTTAACTTAACCTTTACTGTTGACTGACAGTGTTACTTTACACTACGCTGGGAACTGTGACTCAGTGCTTAAGGATTTATTCCGAAGAAATTATGCACTGAAACACATTGTTGCACCTACAGCATGTTTTTATTATTTACTATTCAGCTAGGTTTTCTTTTGGTGAATTGGTTAATTGTCTAGTCCATGAACTCTGAAAGGTTTAAATAGTTTTTTCCAGCTGACAGTCCAAAACCACTGTTGAATAAAAGAAAATAAACTGTTGATATAACTCTGCTGTCAAGTATTGAAAGTTGGCACTCAAAGCTAAAACTCATAGTCTAAATATTCCCCTAGGTATAATAAAGCATATCCTTTAAGTTTAGTTGGTATTTTACTTGGCTATTGTTAACACACAGGCCCAGAGGCTGGTTATGCAAATGAAAGGGTCATTTCTAGAAAAACATGTTGATATTCCATTTTCACTAACACAGTTGGGGTTCTCTATGAGGTAGCGTGTTGTTTTTGGATTCAGAAACTCTCACACCTCTTACCTTAGTAGATGAGGTTTATATTGCAGTTGGACAAAAGTCAAAAGTGACATCAGCACAGCAGGTATGGGATAGCAATGCACGAGAGGAACTGAGTGATTTGATGGATAGTGAAGAGCACACATGTGCACAAACACACACACACACACACACATATGCACAGATTTCTTTCTGCATTGTAGACATCACACCTGGAGGCGCAGGACGATGCTTCACTCTTTAAGGCCATGATGTCTGCTGCCACCAGAGCTCAACAGTCTAAACAATGTTTGAGCAGATAGAGCTGTGACAGACATTTTGCTTCTTGCCCCAAATACATCAACTCTGCGCGTTTATCAGCAATTTAACCCCGGTGATTTACAGGCCTCGTGATGCCAAAATCCAAAACAACATTTTTATACGCTTAAAGCCTTTCAGCTTGGCAATGCCCCTGGATCCTTTGTGCCCATTGTCAGTGCGCCTAAAGGTGTTGAAACTGTGTGTGTGTGTGTGTGTGTGTGTGTGCTTTGCATCAGATGTTTGGTTTGTTATAAAGATAGTGTGTACTTGGAGTTAATGTGTGTGAGTTGATGTGTGCGTACATGCGTCACAGTCCATGATTATATCAAACTGGCCCCTTTGTCTGGGTTCCTGGGAAGTCTAGTATTACAGGTTGACTTTGAAGGTGGTACAGACGGCATTTGTGTGCGTGTGTGTGTGTGTGTTTTGAATATAAAGCAAAAACAGAGCCTAGCATGCAGATGATGAATAGCAGTGAGGATTAACAGAGTCTTTGTCTGCCTGTGGAAGAAGGGTCAGAGAAGTTGTACGGTGATGGATTCCTTCCTAACAAACCTCTCACTGTTCCCCTTTTCTCTCTCCCTCCTTTCTTTCCGTCCCCTGGTCAGTGTTCCATAATAAGGGATTCAGGTGTCTGTAATCCGAGAGGGGACATTTTTGCTTTCATTTCCCTCTTTGTCGTAGTACCACCTCTCACCCCAGCTATTAGGCTGTTTCGTCTGCCTTGGTTCTTGGTGCCTGTTCGCTCTCTTGCTCTTTGCTTTTTATCACCGTACTTCCTGAACAGATAACCAGCTAATCATAGAAGGCTTCTGCAGTCTAATCATGGTGTTACGCAACACATTTAAATCCATTTCCTCTTTCTGGCTGGCATCAAGGCCAGGGTGGCTTTAAACAGTCCAAATCCATTTCACTGTTCATCTAGTGTTTCTGATCTGATCACATGAATGTAGGTACTTTAACTTCCATGCAATGTTTGTTTAAACGTTTTTTTAAAGGTGAAATCATTAACATATTTAATGATGACAACAATCGATCAATATGGACAAACGAAATCGATCAATATGATACCAAGGAAAACATTTGTTTTTGACAGTCTGGTATCCAAGGTGACATCGAGTAGCTGGGCCTTTGAGCTGCAGCTTAGCTAAAGAAAACAATTGTGACTGACACATAATAACACACTTCATAGTTTCATAACAACTTGGTAATAATTACCACTAACAACACAAGTCAAATTCCACACATTAATCTGTTCTCCTCCACCAGGCGTATTACTTATGAACACGTTAGGTCAATATATAACTAATAAACCTGAAGGTGTGAGCTGCTGTTCCTTCTTTGTCAATTTCGAGAGGCGACATGAATTCAGACACTAGGACACAGTGAATACACAGGGGACATAAACAGAACAAACTGTGTGTTCGGGAATGAGTTATATAATGTCTTTGACCTTCTGCCTAACATCCGCATATTTATCATTTCACACACACTTACTGAGTGTCACTTAGTGTTAAATGGGGGTTCCCTGCACTGAAAGACTCACACACATGCTCAAATTGCACTTGAGACTTTTCTTGTAAAATCTTTCCTCTTATAAAAAAAATGCAGCCCTTTGCCAAGTGCTTCATGTGTGCATTGTTTAGCCTCTGACTTACTCCTTCCTCTGTATTTTAGTTTGCCAGAGAGTTTATAGCTACAGTGAGGTTTTGTTTCCATGGAAATGTTCTGTCTTGCTTGAAATGACATTTTCTGCCCACTTTTCCAGAAATCCAGCCACAGCTTCCAATTGGCTGTGAGTGTCTGGAGAGTTTCCACCTAAGTCCCTCTGACGTCCATAGCTCACAATTTAAATAAAACAATCTGTCTCTGTGCAGCTGTGAAAAACTTTCTCTTTCACTGTGACGCCTGTACCCCTCTCTCTTACTGGCTGCTGCTGCGCTCTGTGTCCCCCTCCCCTGTTTTAGGGAGTGAGTGTGACTCAGTCTCTCCCTCTCTGTTCTCCCCTTCTTCCCCTTAAAATAGTCCTCTATCAGTCTCTCCTGCACATAATAGTCTCTTTGTGGATACCCTTCATTTCTGCTTTCGACTTTTTCAGGAGGGCTGCAGACGACTGCGTCTCACACTGCACGACCAGAACCAGGCGGCTCGGAGCGCAGACCAGCACAGAGACAAGGTAGGAGCTTCTTTCACCAACAACTTACACTCACAGTCACCTGAACACGTCCTGAGATGATGAACGGTGGGAGACCTGCAGTAACAGTCATTAGAGTTTTAAATATGTGGTTTGGAAACTTGGTTTAAGATATGAAATTATATGTAAACGTTTGATATTTAATGGATTCACTTGTGTCTGAGATCATGAGGTAAATGATCTGCTCATTTGTCTGGATGAAGTATTTTTTTAGAGGTGATGGTGAAGTGTTTGAGGCCATATTTGGATCTCACAGTAGAGACCAGTTAATCCTCTCGGTGATCCCAAGGAATTAGCTCGGAGCTACCAGACATTCACACATCCATCAGGGCACATTCCTACAGAACAAACTGTACAGAGATGTTCATTGCTCGTAAACACGCCATAGTCATCGTGAGCTTTTAATGAGGATGGTTCCCACACACTCGAAACGTCTCAAGAAAGCAACTGTTCTACCAAAACCGGCACAAAGTTACACAAAAAAGGGACCACCAGAGCAGCAGAGTTGCATAACCTCTTCCCACCTTCTTCTGCACGTCCCTCCCTTCCTGTTTCTTTCAACATCTGAAGAAGCCCATGACGTTCATGGGTCAGTAATGCTTTTTTTAGCACTCAACTAAAAAGAGAAAGGAATTTAATTTTTAAAATTTTAAAAGATATTTGTTTAACTGCATCAGTCGTATCAGACATTTCTGATGGTTGTGTCACAATGATTCTTATGACACATCCATAAGTACTCCTGGAAATTCTTCAAAATGCTGTGTTGCAATATCGGTCACAACCATGATCTACATCCTGTTGTAGTGAACAGTGACTTCATTCATGTAACATTTGGTTATGATGTTTGTAAATGTATCATCACAACCCACCCATGCTCACGCAACACAGCACATGCCACGGTTTTAACTCTGCTCTCTAATTTCCAGCCAATCGGGCGGGCGTTTGCACTAGTGCAGCCGGCAAGTGACAGGACAGTGTTCACCCCCGAACCAGTCAAATCTACAGAGGAGCAGGTGGAGGTTATCAAGGTGGGAGCAACCGATGGGCTTTTCTTTTGAAATGAAATAAATGCTGCATGGCATGAGTGTATGACTATGGTTGTGTTGTCAAAGCCGTATGTAACATCAGTGTGTCTTCATGTCTCAGGTGTATCTAGAGGCCCGTAGACAAGAGCAGCAGAAACACCAGCAGAGCCTGAAGATGCTGTCGGATGAAGTTTCACAAATACAAGAGGTGAGCGTCTGGATGGCGTTTAACTCCGACTGGCTCACTAATCCATGAACACACACTATGCTAATGCTACTGTCCCAGATTATGTAAGAATTTGCATTTTGACAGCATGTAAATTCTTCCCTGCTCTCATGTTCCTGTTTTTATCTCTTCCACTCTTGTTTTTTTCTTGTCATATAAAGTCTTGTGTCGATCATTGAACTTATTACAACCATGGCAGTATGTCCGTAACTCACCATTAAATATCACACAGGTGAGGTATTGCCTAAAGACTCTGAGGGAGCAGATGGCAGCTAAAAACAAGGTAGGTGTGTTTTTGCGTCTTTTGTTGTGGCCTTCCCATTGTTAGATTTACATTCTCTGTACTTAGTGGTATTTCCTCTACCTCTCTCATCCCTATTTTTCACTGTTTCCGTGCTGACTTCCTCCTTTTCTCTCTCTCCAGCCGCACACAAATGGGTGGAAAGTCGGTGTTCCCTTCAGAAAGAATGCCTCACCTGCCCCAAAGACAAAAACCAAAGATGATGGACAGGTGAGCTGTTTGTCACACAAAGAAACTTTAAGTTGTAAACTCTATACTCAGAATACGTGTGGGACTTTCAAGTGTGTCGGAGCAATGCACATATCGGATGTTGTGTATTATAGCTGCAGTCCACTCTCTGCTTTCTTCTGGACAATGTGTTCCTGTTAGTTTCATCTCCCAGAGGTAAACATGTAGAGGACGGCGTAACGTTAAACCGGAAGAAAAACAGATATGTGATATTTGGCAAAAGAAAGGACTAAATGACAGCAGCAGCGTAGTGATACCAGCACCTTGGGCTGTGTGAAACTTGTGAGAGCTGTTTCAGCAGACACTGCTTCTCTGTCTGCGTGTGTTATTGTGTTCAGGCCCTCGTCATTGTTCCCAGCATTCCACAGATGCTTCATCCTGTAAAAGTTTGTTGCTATCAGCTTTGTGCATGTCAGTAGCGTTCTGTCCATGCACAACCCAGCTGACTCGGCTGTGCTTTAATGACTTTGCCCAAGTTGTAGCACTTTATGAGTTATACAGTTTTACACTAGGGCTTCCCTTGCATGGGTGGGTCTTGAAGGGAAAACTCCAAGACTGGAGGGAATAATGCAGCTGTTCCAGTGACGCATGCCGGCACGCCTGTTGTTTTGTGATGGCCAAACCTACTGAGCCAGATCGCAACGAAAACAAGATTTCATATTACATAATATTCAAAGTATCTAGCTTTCTGTCTAGCTCTTTAACAGACATTTTGCTAAAGCAAATGATTCTTTGTCAGGACGCAGATGACGAAGCAGAGAGAATCAAGCTGAGAGAAGTCAGTAAGCGCTTATATGCACAGCTACAGGAAACTGAGAGGAAACACCAAGAAGAGAAGGAGAGGCTGCATGTAAGACGTACATCCATTATTTATTATAGGAAATTTACAATACATTTTTGCTGAAGCTTTTTTTTTATACAAACTAAACTTCCTGTCTCCACCAGGCTGAAGGCAGCAAACTGAGGGAGCGTCTGAGTGACCAGGAGGAGAAGATCAGGACCACAGAAGAAGCCAGTGAGAGGAAAGACAAACGTATTGAAGAACTGCAGAGGTTGTTGAGTGGGATGGAGCAGGAGAGCGGCACCCTGCGGGAGGCAATTCGCAACCGTGAGGAGGAACTTCGTGAACTGCGCAAGATCAGAGAGGAAGGCCAGAAAGGAGACCAGAGGTCAGCAGAAGCTCACAAACTCCACCAAACAAATACATATACTCTTTCTCAATGTGAGACACTTAAATCCCCTCTAGCGTGCTGTAACTGTCTGTGTGGACTCTTTTAGGACTGAGCAGCTGGAGAAGGAGGTGGCTATTCTTAAGGAAAAGATCCACCATCTGGATGACATGCTGAAAAGCCAACAGAGGAAAGTCAGACACATGATTGAACAGGTGAGGCACACATGTGTGGGACTGTGAAACAAACACACTGTCTCCATGTTCGTATTTGTGCAGGATTTACTCACTGTTTGACTGTGTGTTTGCTCGTCTCTAGCTCCAGAACTCTCGCATGGTGATCCAGGAGAGAGACCGTGTGATCAAAGAGCTGGAGGAGAAAGTGGCATTCTTGGAGGCTGAGGTGAGGACTGTTTTATTGTCTTTTAGGGTGGAAACACAAAACCTTTTTCTATGAAATGTTGAACAAAGAATTAGAGAAAGTGGGATCCAAGGGTAAGGAAGTCGATTCCACTCAGAAACGGTCTCTTTGGTGCCCACACATAATTCTTTTCTTACTCGTATTATGTGAACTAACACCTGATGCCTCTCATGTTTGCAGAATCGAGAGATGCATGACCAGATGGACTATTTCCTGGGAGGACAAAGGTCACACTCCTACCTTTCGTCAGAGCACAATGCCCAGATTGTATATAGGTAATCCATTGCTCATAAAAATCAAGTGCTTGTTTTGATTAGAGTCAGTCAGATTCAAAACATTTAGGACCCACTTACATTCAAAAATCCATCTAATGGATGTGATCATTTGAGTAGGTTTTAATTGTAGAGTTGTTATGAGTATTCAATCAACTCATTTTTCTTTTCTTTTTCCTGCAGTAAACCACTCAAACCGTCCACCTCCTCTAACAAACCCCTCCCTTTCATTAAAGTCATCGAGATCAAGTCATGAAGCAACTGTGCAGAAGAAAGACACGGTTCTGGATTGAAGGACCCAGAACCACCAAACCTTTTCAATGCAGGCTGAAACCAAATACCAAGCTGAACACTTCCACTAATGCATTTTAACTGCAAACACTCCTGACGGAAACTGTGTGGTTTTTGGCACATGCACTGGGATCTTTTTTGTCTGTGCATCTGCATAATAAATTAATATCTGTGTGTGAGCTTTAACGTAGATTCATGAAGTGTACTGATACCACCGATATGAGTTTAACATACTGTATAATTCTGCATAGTGTGTGCAGGTTTCCTGTCCTGTACTGCAATTGTAGTGCAAAGTAACGGTTGGCAGAGCGTTTTGCCAAAAATGACAATAGCGTTGAGAAGTAACGTAGCATCCATATACTAAGCTTTGTAAGCAAACTAAGCTGTCATGGAAGATGTTTGATGTAAAAGCAATTTACCTATGGAAATTCTGTGTATTTGTACACATTATTCAATCAAGACTGTTCAGTTTGAGCAGTGAATGTTCTGATGTCTATAGTCTATATAAGGTCAACCGCATATGATGAGGAGAGCACTTTTTAAAAATGTCCAAACAAAGCTTCAAACAATATGGCAGTTAATGAAACTATGATGAAGCAGAAGGAAAAATGTTTGGTGTGATTATTCTAAATATTTTTTGTAAATCAGTTTCTTTATGTATAGTCACTTTTGTTTGTACATATTGTGATGACTTGATGTTTCAATTTCTGCCTAACATCTTTTTCTTTTCTATTTATTTATATCAAATAAAAACGTCCAGACAGAAGATTCATAAGTTAAATCTAATCTGTGGTTTTAGAATAAATACAAATTAATGATGCTTTACTTCACCTCTTAACAAAATCAATACAACTAGATTACAGTTAAAGGGGCGCCCTCTGCTGGACTCACAACAAATGACAATATTTTGATGATATTTTGATGAGTCAAACATAAGCAGTATATATGTCAGTGTTTTATTTGAATGGCAACTTGTACAGTAGGCACAACAGAAAATAAAATGTAGGCATTCGTATGCCTCCCTGGGAACCCTGATGAAAACAGACGCAGCTCAGGCATCTCTGGGCTGGTCCACCTCTTATACAGACTAGTACTAGGCTTGCTCCTGATGGAATGCGTCACATTCAGAATGTATTAATATGCTGGAATACTGTTAAATTAAATTGCACTGAGAAATAATACACTTTCACATTATATCAAAAGTTAAAAGAGCACTTAATTTCACCAAATCAAGTATGGCTTTGTAAAACATGTAAGGCTTTAAAAAAAAAAAAAAAAAAAGGCAGTCTAATTTAACGTAACAGAAGAATTGTAAAGGCATCGATAAAACACACACAACATAAAAATTTTCTCATTGTGAAGCAAACCATCAACACTAGCTGTTAAAGTGACTTTGAGCATGGTTACATATATAGTTAGCTTCAACAAGTCTGCATAGGCCTTAATATTGTGCAATAAATACTGATTGTCTTATAGCATTGCATAGCCTTATAGTTGTGGTTTTGTTTTGGTCAAATCAACCTTTCTCACCCGAACATAGCACTCGTGCAATAATACTGCATTTATGCATAAGCTGCATTTACTTTATGTAAAAAGCACAGTACCAGTAGTCTGATATGAACTATACTGCAACTGAGGCAATACATATAAGTATATGAAGGCAGTGTTTTTTTTCCTTTCACTCTACTCTAAAACTCTCTGGCGTTAAGCCTGTTGTCGTGGACAAGACCTTTATTCAGGGCAGCACTTCCTTTCCTTTGGACAGGCTTTTGACATTTTCAGAGTGTACTGTCCAGAGTGTCGTAGTTGTCTTTGAAGTTCTTCAGCTCCAGGAAGTTTCTGGGCCTCTTGCTGCGTGACTGCAATGTGGCTGTGAGGTAGGTGGTTTGGGTGGGTGAAGAGGAGGGACTTGGAGGATCTGTGGTACTGGTCAGGTCTTTGGCAGCGCACTGGTGGTGCTGGCTCGGGGTGCTGCTGCTGCTGCTGCTGCTGTTGTTGTTGTGAGACTTCACGCTGAAAAAACAAGAGGTGAAACAGATTGTTCCCAGCGCATAATTAACATTCCCTCATGGGATTAACTTAGAAAGAAAACTCTGAGAGGAAAGGTGGGGAAAAGCTGAGTTTACTCACACAGAGGCCAGTTCATTCAGAGCTTCCTGGTATTTCATAAATTCTGCTTCACCAAAAGCCTAAAGACAAAGACATTAGCCAAAGAAAAGATATCAGTAAAGGAATGGTTTTAAACGATAAAGTAGAGCTGAAATAATTAACTAAGGTTTAACCACCAAGCGTTCAGCCCATCTCCAATAAATTCATCAACAATTGATATTTGATTAAACTTTGTATCTTTCTTCCTTTCCTTTCTCCATAATCCACAAACATACACAGGGACACTGACCTCGGCCCCATGACGTGCCTTGTTGTAGCCATTCAGCACCGTGTAAATGAGGGAGCTTTGGTTGTCTTGAAATATGTAGTGGGAGCTTCGCAGCTGCAGAAGCCAAGTCCGAAATCTTTTACCCGTCAAAGCTGTAGACGTTCCACCCAGTTCACGGAAAGGGAGATCTATTGGAAAAGCAGGGGTGAGTGTTACTGTAACAGTGGGGAAACAGCATCATAATGGTGGGAAAGGACAGTTTTGGCAGATCAAAACCAGTGGCAGGAGAGCTCACCGGTGTCTCTGATGGCATCCAATGCTCTCATTCTGTACATGTAGTCACAGGAACCTGTAAGAAACACATGTACATTCTCTTGTACCCTGGCATTTTAAAAAAATGATAAAAGGCGGTTTATATATTGCATAGATATGTGTGTATGTTTGCTCTAACCAGACTGTTCTCTGTGCTTCAGCCGGTCATCATCTGGAGACAGCAGACGCGGCTCAAAATGGATTTTCTGGACCAAGCCAAGTTTGGCTTCGATTTCTTGTCTCAGCTCCTACAGCACAGACACAGTATTTTAGTAAACCCACGAAAGAACTAGGTAAAACAAATTAAGACAGCCGAACACTGTACAGGGTGACACTTCTGATTCATAATGGGGTGTGTGTGTGTGTGTGTGTGTGTGTTACCTTGGGAGCATTGTGACCGAGGGGAACATGTGGACCTCTGCGAGACTTCATGGCAAAACGCATAATTTGTCTTTTGACAAAAATGAACAGCAAAACAAACACCTAGAGACCAGAAGTTCAATCCAGAGTTAGTTAACTTCCCCTTTTATTTGATTATTTTTATTAAAGGTACAGTGCACGTTTGAATGCTTTTACTTTATTAGAAGCACAACGCTTATGAATTTTAATGGTAAACTGCCATTACTTTGATTAAATCTTAACTTTTAATGTGAAATTATGCCAAGACAATAATCATTTGAATTTGTCATGGCACAGATATGGAACCAAAGTCAATTCAGACCAGCATTTTAAATCTTGTACAAAAATGTCAGTGACCCATTTTATTAATAACAAATTATACAGAGACAAGTAAAGTAAAATGAAAGTAGCATTAAAATGAAAGTACAATGCTTTAATAATAGTTAGATCCTGAGAAGTAAAGTTACAACTTTCTTTAGAGTCACACAAACTCAACGATTGACAGCAGTATATTTTCACTGTAACTGAATTGTAATGGCTCAATCCCGGTGTGTGTGTGTGTGTGTGTTCTGTGTTGTGTACTTTGTTGGTCGTGTGTTTGAACGACTTTTTTAGTTTAACATGAAGTTTCCTGGTCACTGGTTCTCGGTCACAAAAACTGTGAAGAACGACCATCTAATATCTGTCTCGATCCGCCGTTTGTTTTTGGAAGAGACTCACCAGACTTCCGTAGGCCATGACCAGCACCACGTTCACGCTGGACAGAGGAGAGTCGTCCCGCATGTTGGACCGGAGCTTTCGCTGAACAGGGGCTGCACAGTTCGTCAAACGGTTTCATTTAACCAACAGTTTTTTCTAAATACATTTTCAGAGACATAACATTAAGGTTAAACACGACACCGACAGCAGAACATTCGCTTCCTGGTTGCTACATCTCGCTACCTGCTTTGTTGACTTCCGGGATAGTCACATGACAAGCACAGGCACGGTCAGGTCTGACGTCTGGACATAAACACCATCCACTACTACTACTTTATGTTGCACTTTAAGCTTATGTCAATATCAATTGTTTCATAAAATAACATTTTCATCTATAAGGGTCTAAGAGAAAGTACTTTTTTTCTTATTGATTGTTTCTGTGTGTGTAAGATTCCAGATTTGAAAAAGGTTGACTTCTGGAGGTTTTCCAGTCTTTTCTGCCCTCTGCTGTTGAAAGTTATGTGATTATCTTAAAATAAAAAATAGGCAACGGGAGATAAAATTTAAGGCCAGTGAATCATATGATTTCCAGCTCCAACAGTCACATAAACAAACAATCAAACAAAAAAAGATTTTAAAAAAGGAGGACAACTGTTGAAAGTTACCTTCAGGCTATTTTGAATAATGTGCAATGTCCCTGAAAAAAGAAAATAATTAGTCAATGTCAATAATTCCTGCTTTATACTATTTATTTTTATCTACTGTGACCTGCTGATTAAACACTACAAACCGTGCTTTCTCACAACACTTGTGCTGAATCACAAGATGATTTCTGAGTCCTACACCCTGAAGAATGAATTGAAAACAGCAGTGTGTTTGTGTGAGTAGGACAGTGATGCAGACACTGAGTGCCATTCTTCTGTCAGGAACAACAGTGGGTGACTGTGGAGCCGTACTGGAACATTGTACCCCTCCTCACAGGCTTATCTCTGTTCTGAGAAAACCTTCATGCAACATCCCAGCCCCCTGTCTGTTCGGGTAATTGATAACTGGATCTTCAGCACAACAAGACTCGGCAAAGACGTGCGTTTCCACTTCAGTCTATTCTGACTTTTGATAAGCACAGTCTGGCATGAACACATCTGTTACTTAGCGTTGCTTGCAGCATGCTGATGTGGTAACCACAACTTCCTCTGTCTAAACGGAAGACAATAGCAGGTGCATGCAAAACTGCAGCAGCAAGTCGCCTCTACATGGCCACCAAAACTGTAAGTACTATTTTATATAAACACTATTTTTTATATGTATATAGGTAGATGCTCAATCCAGAATTGTGTCTTTCTTCTGCACAGTTGCTTCATGACTTGATCTCGATGACTTTAATGAAAGGTAGAGGTTTATTAGAGGAGGTGGACGGTTTGAGTGGTGTACTGCAGGAAAAAGAAAAGAAAAATGAGTTGATTGAAATGAGGTATATGCTCGCCTCCTGACCATCTGTGAATAAATGGGTATTTGTTCATTTTCCTACTCTACAAGTTTTGCCATATTTAATACTTCTTCTTCTTCTTCTGCCTGGATAAAACCTATCACCAATGTCACGTTATATTCCCCTTTGATAACTACAGTTAAAACCCACAAATTCTCTTCAAATGTAACCAGAGCGCTGTGTTTAATAGAGCCCATGTTAGATGTACAATAACACAACATCGACTGTAGTAGCTGGAATTTCTACATACTGTATAAGCTTTGGTCCCACTTAAAGCTGCGCTGTTATTATGATTATTGATACCTGCCCAAACTGAATGATTAGACTCAGGTGTGTCTTAGGTGAGGTAGCTTACAAACTGTCGTGAAATACCATCCTTGTTCCGTTTCACATAATTTTCTGAGCTGTACGTCGTCTGCCTTTGAGCCATGAACTGCTGATGTCACACAGAAACGGTGTTGGAGGTGCCCACAGGGTGTGTAAGAGTGTGTCGGTGCGCGTCTTGTCGAGCCATTTAGTTTGGGTGACACATTGAACTGTAGTCAGGAATGCCACCCTGTGAGAGGAGGAAAAAAGGGAGGAAACAACAATGGCAGGGGGAGGAGAGAAAAGGAGAGAGAGAGGCAGAAAGAGAGAGAACAGGAGGATAAACCAGTGTGGCAGGTTTGTGTCACTGTACACAGTCCATCATGCAAAGTTGATGGATAGAGAAGGGAAGAAAAGAGAAAAGAGTCTGGAGCTTATGTCATTACGCAGCACTGCCTCATTTTAAACGAGTGGCCGCACAATGGTGTGGGACGAGTAAAGAGGTCACTCTTAGAGAAGGTAAGAGCATGTGTTTGTGAACATGTGAGTGGTGTAGTGAGATCTTGTGTGATTGTGCGAGCGAGTAAACGTGGGCATTCTTGACGGCAATCTTGGTGCATTTGTGATCGATTTGATATTTAATTGAACCCACTAAGCGGCGTTACCCCGGTTACACAGATGGGAGTCTTTGTGACCTAGCAGAACAGGTGTTCCTGTAAACTGACACTCAGGACTCACCTGCACGGGAAAGCACCACCAAGTCTTTCTCCCAGTGTTACACGGTCTAACCTAGAATTCGCAGAAATGCTACTAGTGGCTTCATATAGTTATACTGGTAGCAATACTTATTCAGTTAGTAAATGAAAAGCTTGTTTTGGAGTTTTTTTTATTAACACCAATATTGATGAGTGTATCAGTTTCACTGTAGAAGGTGGCTGTATATTTACATACATATCTATGATGAGCCATTGTTCATCAGTAACATTATATTTCTGTCAGCACCATGTATGTAAATCAAAGTCATCTTCTGTGTCCATTGTGTGGGATCCGTTCAAATGAACAAATGCATGCGACATATTAATGCAATGCTGTCTCTCTTTGACTCTGTGAGACCAACATGAGCCACGCAGAGACTGATCATAGGTCTTTAATATTCTACTGTGTATTTTCTCTGTGGATTGCTGTTCGGTGAGTTTTTCCAGTTTTTTTGTTCAGGTGAGCCAATGCTCACATGTAGTCATGACTATGCTGGTTGTGTAAACAGCCATTATGGTGTGTGTGTACAACACAGAACATTATCTGATTGCTTTGACTTACTGAGTCAGTGTGACAGGAATGTGAGGAAGGTACAGACGTGTTGCAAAAGAACAGAACTGAAGTGTATTTGTAGTGTTTTCCTGTTTGCGTGCCCCAGCTTTCGTTCTCATTTTTCTCATCCCCTTTTAACTTATAATTTGTGTATCTTCTCCATTCACTGTCCACTTTATGCTTTACTTCAACATATTATGTGTGCTGTCCTGAACCACTCTGTGATTCTGCTCTGACCATTTGGAGCAGCCAGAGCCACCACAATCCACATATCACAACATTCCAGCCCAATCTGTTCTGAGGATGGAAATTTGTACATTTTTATGCTTGGCAGGCAATGATAGCTGTTCACTGAGTTCATGCTGGGGAACTGGAGACTACTAGGGACAGAACAACAAGAAAGCAGTCCAGAGGAATCATCACATCTAGACCAGAAAGAAGAAAACTCATAAGGAGCGTCGCTGTAAATATCAAACCTTTTAATGAAGAATGTGCTTCTCTGCAGGAATCTAATTAAAGGACTGTGCCAATGTTTTACAGTTTTTTTCCTCACTCAAAGCTGAGTGCAGCTTAAAGCATAGCTGCTTACAATCAAGTTTACTCTTCCTCTCTTTTTTTGGGATTTGGCACTTGACAGGAGATAATTAACTTTGTTTACTTTCAGACAATGGACTTGTCCTTGCTGACTACTTCAGTGAGTGAGTACAACAAGCAGAGGACAGGAGCACAATTCACTGTCCGCCCAGCTAACTCTCGCTTTTATCGTCCAAATCACAGGTCAGATGTTAGGAAATCAATATATATTTCAGATGAGAAGGGGGAGATCCCCGATGAAGAGCAGAAAAGAGAGACATATGTGACACACGCTGGTGCAAATGGTACAAAAAATGAGGAGGACACAGGTGTGGGATATCATGACAGCACTAGGGGTCACAGCAGTGTCAAAAATCAGTGTGAGGAGAAGGAAACGTCTACCACGCAGAACCACAATGGCACAACAGACACAACTATCACAGAGTTTGGCACTGGCAGAAGTGGGAACCCAGCATTTGACAGCTGTGGCAGGACGGAGCGGAGGAAATCCGACCTTCTAAATAGAAGCAAGAGTTTGGACTGCAGAATTAGGACAAGACAATCTGATTCAAGTACCAGAGCTGACATGTTGTCAACTAAAGGAGAAAAACAGGCTGAAGAGCTGGTGGAAAGACGAAAAGAACTTTATAGTAGAAGAGGCCAGGTGGCGTCTTCGTTAAAGGGCCATGACTCTTCAGGGACAAGTAATGTCATTCGGGAGAGAAGCCCAGTGTGCCACACTCTTGACAGGGCCACCTGGCGTCACTCTCTCCCCTCCAGGTTGAAGTCCCAGTCTGGCTCTAAGTCCACAGAGACTTCATTTAACCCCATCGGAGGTCAGACTATAGTGGAGCGCATAGAAAAACTGTATGGGTCTGCCGGTTTTAGTAAAGTTGAGGATGACAATAGAATTAAAGATGTTTGTGCCCCTGCGACTAGCACAGACTCGCCACAGCAGAAATCAGTTAAGAGGGCAGAAGGAGGAACATTCCCCAGGCGTTTCTCATCTGGAGAGAAAAATAGTCTCAGCACAGGGAAAACATTGCCCTGGACATTACAAAAAGACACTTCTGGTGCTTGCAATTCACTTTCTGCTGGGAGGAGCAGGAGGTTGTCAGGCGGACAGTGGCAAGATCAGATGGGGTACTCCTGTGAAGGTGGAATTTCATGGGGGAAAGATTTGGAGGAAAAACACACAAGGTCCCTAGATAGAACTAGAAGCAGGAACACTGTGGCGGCTCAGATTCGGTCTTCCAGGGCTTCAGGGTTGGTTCCTGCACATCCAGACCAAAACAGTTTCCTGGAAGAAGCAGCATCAGTTTCTTTCAAAGACTCGTCTGGATTGAGAAAAAGTAGAGCAAGTGAGAGGAAGGATCGAAGCAGAGGGGCAAACCACAGAGAAGAAAGCGATGAGTGTAGAGGAATAAAAGGGACAAAAGAGACTGAGAATGGAGCAAAAGACAAGGCTGAATTGAAATGCAGTAACACTAATGAAGATGTGTTTGAGCCAAACTCACAAGAAATTCCACTGAAATCACCAGAGAGGAACAAGTTCACAAAGATTCTGTCAGCTCCCTCCAGAGCAAGCGTGAGAAACAAGATCAATCAGTTTGAAGCTCTGTCACAGAGAGCTCAGAGTCTGAGAACACAACAGGCTCTGATGCCCAGAAGGGCCTTGTCTGTACCAACACGACTCTCCGCTACTCATGAAGAAGCAAAGATGAGCGGGTCAGGAGTTAGTGGACTGAAGGCCAACCGGGAAGAGAAGACAAATTCTAAATCTCACGACAAGGCAGAAGAAACAGGAAAGAAGCTCATGTCAGAAAGGTCTTTTCAGTGGATTTGGTTGGACTACGAAGTAAAGAGAGAGAAGTGAAGGACTTTGGTTGGGAATGAAGAAGCTAAACTGGATGAAGGTTTTGGTAAATATTCCAAACTCAAGAGCACACTTGAAATCCCTCTAAATGAAGGAGCTCAAAGACAATGTGAAAACTTTTATATAGACGAGACAGATTTCTCCAGAGTCTTAAGCCCTGAGAAAGAAAGCAAGGGAGACATGAGAACCAGCCATACTCCACCCATTCTCCTGCCCATTGACGCGTCAGGCAATGTGCAGAAAACAAAACCGTCCACGGTCACTTCACCAGCTAGTGATGATGACAAGACTCCTACAAACACACCAAAAAACTCACCATTCCTTTCCCCTGCTGCACTAATGGAATCAGCCGCTCCAAATCTGGGGAGATATGATAGCACTTGTGTCCTCACACAAACAGACCAAACCCCCAGTCCAGACTCCCCACCGCTCCCTCATCCCCTTGCAGCTTCCTCCCTGTCCAACATCCCAGGTCTCAACTCTCCCGATGTGAACACAGCCTTTCCAAAAGCTGAAAAAGACCTGAATGCGTGGGTAGCTGGCCTAAGCTCAGACGTTAAGGTGTGGAACGACGATGAAAATTATGAGGATGATGATGATAGTACACAAAAGGATGAAGATTCAAACTATGATTCAGACTCTGGAGAGTCCTCGGTGACCATCACCAGTAACATGAGCCAGTCGGATCGCAGGAGTTTTTGTGTCAGGTGGGTACGGTTTAATTTCTGCTTTTACAAAAGTAATTATTTTGTAATTAATTTAGTTAATTAATGTCACATTCTCCGTAGCCTGTCAGACCTGTGTAACTTTACGGTGGCTGACTCTGAGTCAGAGAACGACAGCGATGAGTGGCAATCTACAGGCCGTCGTTCCGTCTCACTGAGCTCTGACGTGTCGGCCCTGTCCTGCGTGTCTGTGATGCCCAGCGAGGAGCTCGACAGGCTGCTGGAGGATGTCAGAACTGTTGGGGACAACACCCTGCAGGTACAAAAAGTGGGCAGAGGTTTTCACATTTTCATGTTTGAAACTGTGGCACTGAAGGCTTCCAACTGAATGCCCAGTTTGTGGATTTGACCTATTATACAGATCTATTCAAAGACTTTCTGTAGGTTCATTTACACATGAAATACACTGAAAAAGTGCAGCTTGTATAACATAAAGGCTGCAGGGCACTATGAATGTGGTATCTGTATACAAAACCTAAACATGATTTTGAGGTTATGGTTACTCAGAGGTTTCAAATAAAGTGAACTATGTAATCTACCGCTCGGTTTCATCGTTCCTGCTCCTAAATGTGTTTGAAATGAGGATCATTGTTATTAAAATTGACATTGAGAGTGTAGAGACAACTTTGTTCTGACTTTCTACCACCTGATTTGCAGGACTGTGACGATGTTCAAGTGGTGGTTCTACACAAAGAGTTGGGGGCAGGACTGGGCTTCAGTGTGGCAGGTGGTGTGGACCAGAACAAGCCAGTCACTGTGAGCACATACCTTTCCTGTTCTCTCCTGAAAATGTTTTTTTCATATATTTATAATATGTCTCATCATTTGTCTTTTTTTGTCAGGTCCATAAGGTGTTCCACTCAGGTGTTGCAGCTCAAGAAGGCTCCATAAGGGAAGGAGACCAGGTCTTGTCAATCAATGGAACAGTGCTGTGTGGCTATGCCCACTGGGAGGCCCTGAGGGTCTTGAGAAGAGCAAAGTCTCGCGAGATGGGAGTAGTGGTCTTGAGGAAGGGAGATGTTAGTGGTGTCTCTAAGACGGGAGTCCATGGAAATAATCAGGGACCAACTCCTACACTGTGCACTAAGACAGGTGAGAGGTAAAACTTGTAAAAAGACAGGAGGTCAAAGTCTGCAGGATCTTAAAGCCACGTGTGTCTCCTCAGTTCAAAATGTTTGTGTGACGCTGGAGAAGAACAGCAGGGATCTGGGCTTCACCCTGGAGGGAGGTGTAGGTTCCAGCCTGGGGAACAAACCACTTACCATCCAGAAGATCTTCCAAGGCAAGAATTCCATATGTCAGATATCTAGAAAAATGCTGAGATTCAGATATGTGCGATGTTTTCAAACTGGAGGACTTGACATTTGCTTGGATCTCAGCTATTAATAAAACTTTCTCTCTCCTATAAATTACAGGCTGTAATCCACGGTTTCTTGTACAGTACACTGTCAAGAGTCTGATGTTTTTGGTACAGGGACCAGCTTGCTCACAAAGCACAGACTTGTGGAACAGAGGTCTACTGTAAATGACATCTCCAAGTCACTGCAGGCCCCACGTTTCCACACTGTCACTGATTGTGAAAAGAAACATAGTAATATACTGTAACATGGATTAATCAAAATCAATTTTAAGATGAGATGTGCTTGACAAACAAATGCATTCAATGCAAACATTTTTATATAAATCAACAAAATAAAAAAAAACTAGTTAATATAATTCTGCTTTAAACATTACATATACTGTAAATCCATGCTTGCATTTTTAAGCCTGTTACACTATTTTAGTAATTAGACATTTACAATCAAGAAATTTTTTAAATGCCCCATATTATTTGTCTTTTCCCCTCAGGAGGGCCTCTTGATAAGGTGTATCCCGGGGATGAGGTACTGGAGATTAAAGGCACAAGCACAGTGGGGATGACTCGACTGGAGGCCTGGACTTTGATCAGAAAACTGTCCCCTGGACCAGTGGAAGTAGTGCTGCGTCGCCCTCTGTAAACATGAGAATTACAAAGCTGCTTGGTGCTAGTAAAGTTCGAGGAACGATTATAAAACTAGAAACTTAAAGACACTCATTAGAAACAGCATTGACTGCCAGATGCCATGAATTAACTTGCCATTAAAACAATACATCAGTCACCAGAACAAACCTGCATAGAAAACAAAAAAATTGGCCAGGACAGAGGCGTGTGCTTGTTTGTGTTTCCTCTGTCCCTTGTTTTTTTACAGAATTACATCTACCTCAAGGCCTGGAATATCTCTGTGCCATAATTGAAATGCACTGATGGCTCAAGTAAAAAAAAATTGTTTTAACAGTTAGCAGCTAATCTTATGTCACCTGTTAATAAAACACAGCTGTGATATATTGTGAATATGTGCAAAATACCATTAGATTTTATATGCTCTTTATTAAATCTTAACAAAAAAACTGTTTTTTTGTGTGATTTCCGGTAAAGAGATGCTGTGGGCTTAATCAGTGCCCATAAGGACAATCCAATGCTGCAAACGTGACCTGTATACTGTAAGTGGTCTCACACTGGTGCAAATACTATGAAGTATCTCTTCAGTTGTCACCCTGCCTGGATCAGGAGCTGGAAGGAAGCAATTTAGTGTCTTCTCCGACTCCATCCTCGTCTGAGATGGTATCGTTCAGCTTCAGACCCACTGACTACACCTGATCCAGGTAATCAGCGGTGGACAGGGTCCTCAAACTGGTCCTCAGTCAGCTGTCACTGGTTCGCTAAAAAGTCTGAAACATGCAGCGCTTTATTTTCCTGACACAATCCAAACTCAAGCCTTAACTCCCTGGCGAAGGCGTGATGGGCGTGTGTTTTGGGAGTGTTTGTACTGTCGTAGGCCGACACTGGGTGCAGCGAGGACAGGCGTCACTTTTCCTGGGAGGAAACCGTTATGAGCAGTTGAGCCTGTAATGGCATACCGGTTTATCTCAACCCTTTTAAATGACAGCAAATGAGGGAGAGAGACTGAGCTCTGGAATAGAGAGTGTTAATCTCTCTGAACAAGGAGAATTTCTGAGATTAACAAAATAGAAATACTTGATGTTTTCTGTGAACCCCATGACATCAGGGAAACATCACACTTTGAGTCTTTTGTGAGCAAGAATTTACCTTCAAACCAAAATACCCTTATACAAAACTAACCAGGAATATTTTTTTCTTTAACCACACTGTAAGTATTTTAAATTGGAAAAATCACTTTTTTTTTATTTCATATGACCTGAATTATTTTTTACAATGAGTTTAGGTTTTGCTTTGCAGAAACATGTTTTTATATATGTTATGGAACTAAAGTTGAGGTAGAGCACAAAGAAAGATGGAAAATGCCCCAGTTGATGAAACTAAACGATTTTTTTAAAGAAATCTCTTGGTTTGTGCACAAGTACCAAGCAATGTCACGATAACTGCGTTGTGTCTGCTATTCGGGTCAGTGCCAAAATTGCACTACAAATTTTGAAAGCAGGCCTCAAAAATTGTGTCCTGCATGAAAATTGAGCCCTCAGTGTAAAGTCTGTCCTAACTTTTATTGGACTTCATTTTCAGTGTAAATCCATCCAAGGTTTTATGAAATCCAATGTTCTGAAATCGATACAGTGTATTCTTCCCTGGTACAAATGAATGAATTAATGTTTTCCCCTCATTCACGTAGCAATGTGTGCTGTTTTTTAATGCCTAAAGAAAAAAATCCCTCAAAAATTTCATGTTAATCTCAATAATTTATTTTATCTTGCTGTGGACTTGCTTGGATGTGGTCTTTTTACCAAGCAGGTTGTTCTGTACTCATGGGAACCCACTAAAATACACTGTATCAGGTGAAATGGAATTAAAAATGCAAACGTCAAGAATTTTCAGTGAGGAACATGTAGAGAGTAGCAACGTAACTTTTCAAACAGCATCTTCATGTCCTTAATATCTTTTCTGATGTAGGACAAATTTTTAATGCCACAGTCATGTGCCTCAGAAAATTATCAGTAATAACTTGTTGCCCCTATTCAGCAATTATTTGGCTTACATAATCCATTAGGTCCAGAGTACAGTGACAGTGGTTATAGTGCAGCTTCCTTAGTGATGTGAGAGGCTTCCCTATCAACCTCCTATGCTGAACCAACACTCACCAAGAAATGTTTTACCACACCAGCAATAATATCATTTGTATATTTATTTACCATCAATCACTTGTTGAGCTCCAGGTCACTTGCTAATGAGATTATAATCATTAAGATCCATTTAGTCAAATTTAAAAATCATTCTATAATTTATTTTATAAATTGATTGATTGGTTCATTATATAATTAGGCTAAATAAATTATGACTAAATACATGGTAATAATTAATTAATTAAATTAAGTGTGAACAGAAAAGATTGACCACAGTTAAATAACAATACAACTACAGTGCAACATGCATATAGTCAACAGATCTCTGCTGTATATACATGTGATGGGGCTCATTCGTATTATCTGTGTCAATAAGTGCCAAACATTATCTGCATGTTTGCAGCTTCTGCTCATGTAAGCAACTTCTAACATTACACTCTCTGCACCAACCAATCCTGGGGTGTCGCAACCAATAAATGAGTAATCCTGTTTGACTGGCTGTGGAGTGAGAGAAGTGCAGAGTGGAGAGAAAGTCAGATGTGCACAGGTCCATTGATGTTTGAGTGGAACATCAGCATTGTCATATTTTTCACTTAAATCCCCAATCGTCTTCTGCACAGAAAGACACGGTAACAGCTGGAAAATCTGACTAAATACACACAAAATCCACTGGGAGATGAGAAGAAGGATTTGATATTACTCCAGTCATGTTGAAGCTACGTTTACTGCGCGTGAAGAATGCCTTGGTGCAAGAGTGCATGGCTGAGTTCCTGGGAACGTTTGTCCTGTTGGTAAGTAGCACTCTGGCCTCAGATTTGTTTTTTGATTTTCAGCATAGTCACAAAATTTACACTTAAAAATATAGAGGCTATTAGCATATGCTTATAAAACTTTGTAAATACAATAAACAATTAAAGGCCAGACACATTTAAAAAGTATATGTCTGTTTTAGTATATTTCTTAGTTTTGATGTTTTTACTAATAGTAAAAAAACCTTGTGGCTAAGAGGTTAAAGCAGCTTACAAATTATATTTTTTGTGAGGTTTATACAACCAACAAGTTTTACCTGCTCCAGACTTTTAAAATGTTTAAATGTATATTTTTCCATAATTGCAATGACACAAATGAAAATAAAGGAAACCTGAATTTACCTGAATGTTTATTTTACATGGTCTGGAACCACAAATGAATTTCTAAACGGAAATAATTTGCAGATAGCTTTAAAATTGCAAATGTAAATGATTAAACCACTTCCTAGAATCAAGATAATATTGGGAATCACACAGTGTTCCAGATAACTTTCATTTACAGTGTAGTGACAGGCATGCTTCTAATTTTTTTTTCTCAGAGACAGAAAGTCAGACAAAAGACAAGAATAAATCAAATGAATATGGTTTTCCATAAAAGACGTCCACATGTTGCAATACTCTGGCACTACTTTCAGCTTGCTCGGCTCCTACTGCTGCCAACTACTGTGATGGCCTTGGCATTTGCATTAATTGTTATGATACCATAATATTGTTTATTGTGGTTTGAGCTTTCAGTAATGACATCAATCACTTGGTGATTTATAGCACAGTAGGTTTGACCAGATAACCACAACAATAAAGGTGTGTTACTTATTAGATACATATTTAAATCATACATGTTTGTGTACTTGTAATCTTTCATCTGTGAGAATAAAAATTACATTGTTACATGGCTGTTCTGATAAGAATCAAATACCACTGTGAAGTCTATGATTATGAGGGGGTAGCATTCAATTAACTTACAACATTAACTGTCATTACTGATACAATTATTTGACCTATGAACAGATAAATCCTATGAGAACATCTACAGCATTTTTTGATGTGACCTTTAAAGTCTGTATTTTTGCCATGGAGTGATTGTTCCTTAGTCAGCAGAAGTTCACATTGTCCCTCCTGACTTGTCATGGCACATTTTTCTCAATCTGCTCTCTTTATTCTCATTTAAGCTATTTGGCTGCTCTGCTGCAGCCCAGGTTAAAACCAGCAGAGAGACGAAAGGCCAGTATCTGTCAGTCAACATGGCCTTTTCTGTGGGCGTCATGTCAGCCATGTACCTCACCAAGGGCATCACAGGTACTGTTAAGATATTTTAAAAACCACAAGAAACGACAATAACTTTTCTCTCTTCTGTGATGTTTTAACACTGCACTGGTTGCTATCTGTCACAGTGTGTTAAATTGTCGTTGACTCAAAATTTTATGATTTCAACTCATCTATACCAAATAATCTGATTCCTTGTGGCTCTCCAATCTTACTTTTAAGTAGTTGTCTTTCTCTCCTGTCATGTCCTCTTTTTGTCTGTAGGAGCCCACCTGAACCCAGCTGTGACTCTGAGTTTCTGCGTGTTGGGCCGAGTGCCCTGGACAAGGCTGGTGCCTTACAGCGTCTCTCAAGTGTTGGGGGCTTACCTGGCGTCGGGTCTCGTCTACCTTGTCTACTATGGTTTGTCTTTCTAACATCTCAGACTTTTACTTCAACATTCATATGAGTGAGGGGACGTTATGCGATAAACTTTGGTGTTCTCATTGATTCTCAGCACACATGGGTAACTTTAACAAACATGTTGCAGATCTCTTCCACATTTTTGATGTTTGCATTATATTATTTTCTCTGTCTATGTTTCAGATGCTATAATGGAGTTTAGTGGAGGACTGCTGACAGTTTATGGCCCCAATGAGACAGCATCAATATTTGCCACATATCCCACAGAGCACTTGACTTTAGCAAGAAGTTTTCTTGACCAGGTGAGGTCAGGATCATTGGTGTAAATCAGTGCGTTAACAGCACTTCCCTTAATTTAAAACCATGTTTGTACATTTCAGGTGGTGGGCACCGGCATGCTGTTGTTGTGCATCCTGGGTTTGGATGAAAAGAGGAACACCCCCGCTCCCACAGAACTCATTCCTGCCATAGTGGCCGTGATCGTCCTGGGAATCTCCATGTCAATGTCTGGGAACTGCGGTGCAGCGATTAACCCAGCTCGGGACCTTGGACCTCGCCTCTTTACGCTTACTGCTGGCTGGGGCACCGAGGTCTTTACGTAAGTATCTTATCTCTCATATACGGTACTGCACAGTACACTGCTCTCACATAGAGTTGAATACAGAACCTACACTTTCCACACTCCAAGCTGCAAACTGATAACTGGCTTCTTAATAAACTCTTTAAGGTCTTACTGATAAAGCTACTTAATTATTTTAACTGCCATAATAACAATAAAAATGCTTGACATGGTTTGGTGTTCATATGTTTGACCATGTGCTTGAAATCAGGCGTGTCAGAGGTCACAGCTGTTTTCTGCCTCATCAAAGGAACATGAGGTGTCAGCCTGTTATAGAACATGTTACGAGCATTTGTTTGTTCCACAGTGCAACCAGTACAACCACTATGATTTATTATTATTCTGTGGCTTCTCTGTGGTTCCACAGCTGTTAACACTTTTTCTGCTTGATTGAATCCGTTTAAAGCTGTTTTGACAGATTCTTGCACCCTAAGGCAACAACATTTATATATTTGATTTAAAAATTTGATTGAAGTGCAAAAAGTAAAAAAAACTTGAGATATCAAGGTTTTTACTCTTTGCAGTGCTCCAGTAGACATCTGACTTTCTTTAACACCAAGCTGGTAACTTTGACTTTGTCCTGTGGTGCACAGTTCATTTTTTTGCACAGTTTGTTGCATCCTGATTGGCCAAACAATCCACAGCACTGAGCTAAAAGAGGCTGAAATTCTCTAGAACTGCAGAGGTAGATAATGATTATCTGTGAATTTATCACTGAGGAAAATCTTAATACTTCACATTATAAACAATATCTATATAAAAAACAATGAGTAATTCACTTTAAAAATATTACATGCATCTCAGAATGTTGACAAGTAGACAACCATCAAACTCTCACAGTTGTTTCTCTGAGTTTTTTTCTGCTGTTCTGTGCTTCAGGTGTTACAACTACTGGTTCTGGGTCCCTCTGGTGGCCCCCCCCATTGGAGGGGTTTTGGGTTCGTTCATGTATTTGATCTTCATTGACTGCCAACTGCCGGAGCCAGACGCTCATAAGAAATTCTTCACTCTGTCCACCATCAGTGACAAAACTGAACCCGGCGTAACATGGGAAAATGGCGTCGAGTTAAAGGCTGCACGTTGCTAAGTGTGACTGTAAAAAAATATATACCACATAAAAGAGGCTAGTTTTTATCATTCAGGACCAATACAGACAGTTAATAAGTAATGTCTGATAAAGCAGAAGGACATATCTAAGTTATGTTTAACATCATCTAATCTTCTGTTTTATGTTCTTGTTTAATCCGATGAGATTCTTCAACACAGCCAGTAGAGGCAAATACAGCTGATAGAAATTGTAAAATAATGCTGTTTACATAGATTTTTTATTCTTTATGATATTGATTTATTCGTGGAAATTAAATTATTGAGTTTTATTCACTTTTTACAAAATGTCTGTGTGGCTATTGAGCATATTAACTGACGTAATAAATATTTATTGAAAGCAATACACATCACACTTAATTATAAACTTATGCAGCTTATTTCCATGCACAAACACACGCTAGTGTTCTATAGTCTTTTCATGTAGAGGGAAGCCATTTTATTGTCTTCAGCATCAGGTTATCATCAGATCACCTTGTTCTCTGATCACTGGGATACACTGAAGCTTGTGAAATAGGTTTATTACAGCATGTTGATGTGCTCATTGTGAATCATCGATCATGCTGACAAAGGTCAAAACAATTAAACAAGTT
This sequence comes from Channa striata, assembly GCA_033026295.1. Classification (NCBI taxonomy): domain Eukaryota; kingdom Metazoa; phylum Chordata; class Actinopteri; order Anabantiformes; family Channidae; genus Channa; species Channa striata. The sequence goes on along the minus strand of CM065175.1, from coordinate 16,653,149 downwards.
AAAACAAGAGGCAGGTCCATTCAAATCCAGGACAACTTTGTACATCCAAACACATTTACTGTAGGCTGCCTTCAGGTTAGTTGGTCAGTGTGTGTATTTATACACCATGTACTACTTCATTAGTTAATAAATGCACTTATTAACTCTTTGATTATGATAACAGCCCCAATTACATGTCACTCCACTAAAGGTTAAGCTGTAGTTGACTCTAACACTGTGTGGGCACTAATTAACAAGGATCTCTGTTAAAACTAGGGCAACACACTTTGTTTTTAGCCACAAGTTGAACCACAGAACTTTTTTTTCTGAACAGAGTCTCTTTTATTTCCCCACCTCCAAAAACTCCAGCTGTTGGTGGACACACATGGGGTGCTGTGAGCTTTGCACATTATGTTAGCTGCATATATTAGTTATTAACAGCTAAAAACTGTCAGTTTGATGGGGATTTAAATATAACAACACTTGTCATATTTATGCATGCATTTCTTCAGCAATGATGCATTTTAGGTTGTTTTGGGGCTTCAGTAGGTTATTCTGCTTTCAAAGAGCTTCATTTCTTAGTTTAAAAACAACACATCATACATTAAATGCCATTCTCTATATTTCAACTAGACTGGAAGCCTGTGATGAAAAGGCATAATGCAGATGTTGCGACCTTGAGCAGTGGACAGATGTTGAAGCAGGTGACAGTGACAGAGCAGTAGGGGGCGCTGTCACACAAAGGAAAACCATTGAACAAAGTGTCAGGTGTGTGGTCAGGGCGATAAAGTGGCCACGATTTCATATGAAGATTAAAATATTTGAGGGATTAAAATAGAAAGGTGCCATCGCGGCATAGTAATAAAAAAAACTTTTGCCCAAAGTAACGGTTGTAAAATGTAATGAACCTAAATGTGAGACACTTCGGTGGAGTGAGTGTAGGACGCGGAGGGGTCGTTCGGACGGAGGTGGAGGAGGTGAAGGAGGTGCAGCCCTCCTCCCCTCAGCCTCCGCCCCTCTCCCGGCCCCTCCCTCACCTCGACACAGTGTCTCCACTCCATCCCTGGTCCCTGCTTCACCCTCCCACCTCAGTGGCCACCGGTTCAAGCCCGGAACCTCAGCGCGACCTCGGCGACAGGAGCAACGAGGATGTTTCCACCAGAAACGCGCTTATAACGCGACGTGCAAAGGTAGGTTGTGTTCCAGTGGTTAGTCTGCCCCCGCATGCGTGTGCTGTAGTCCGACACCATCAGCTGAAGATATGGATGGAGCCATGTCTCATTTTTCACTTTGAAGCTTTAAGCTCTTATTACTGCACCGCTACTTTACATTAATGATGCTTGTCTGAGGACAGAAGGTCCAGGTCTTAGTTTGAGGGGATTTTAAACCTTCTCTGTTTTGCACTTTCCTGAACTCAAAGTGAAAGTTTGTGAAATAACTGTGCAGTGAGCCCAGACATCAGTGGCAGACTGAGTTTACTGGATGTCTAACGTGGCTTTATTAAAATGACTCATACGCAGCACAATATCACACATACACAACACAGTAAAACATACACAGCTGTCCGACCTTTACTTTCATATTCTAGTATTTTGTTGTTGCATGTTTCAAAAAAACTAAATCGGGACTTATTTGTATATTTTATTTGTTGGGAGAAGTCTCTCTGAGATGCTCCCTGATCACATCTACATTCACATCTGGAAGGTGCCCAGTAAAACCACAGTCCGGCCTGTGACCACTGTGAAGCTTTACATGGACACACACACACACACACACACACACACCTGTCCCAAGAAGATTCAGTCCTGTCAATCTGGGAATCACACTGGCCATCTTTCAGTCGTAACGTTGCTTCTCTATTTTCTTTATCTATAATGGGAATAACGAAAAACTAATAAGCATAAGAAAAGACCAACATGTAGCCATGGCACCATCCATCCACCTAAAACTTCAAGCCTTTTAAGTTTAAATATTTAATATTGTTTAAAGATAAAGATAAAGATGTTGAAGATGTACTTACACAAGCTGCAAATCATGCAATGACTTAAGTGCATTTTGATTCTGCTTTTCTGTGGTATCTCTCTTGTGTCAGTCTGCTGAAGAACATATTCTAAAACTTTGTTAAATTCCTTAATGCTGCCTCTTTGCAAGGTCGTTAGTGTAAATGAGAAATGGTTCTAAATTCACTCACCTGGTTAAATAAAAAAATAATAATGATAATAAATTTTGTTGTCTGACCTACATTAATCATGAGGACATCACACATTCGATCTTAGCTTAAATGCTGAAGCTGAAATTCAGGACCAGAGTTATTGATGGAGATATTTTTGTCTTTTGTTGTTTCAGTTTGTTCAGATAATAACAATAGCAGTCTAATAATTATAGTTCATGTCAATGGGGTGTAGATATCACAAAAGCTTTAAAACCTGATCCGAGAGTCATCTCGGATTTAGGTGTGAAATAATGAAATAGCACATTTCATTATGGAATCTAAAGCCTCTAAACCTTTAGCCAGACAAGATATTCTCAAGAAAACTGCTCAGATATTCAGCGTAACCCTTGTCACAGCTTTATTTTATATGGGCACTGCAGGTCTATAGGGTTTTACAAGGCGCCAGCCACAGATGGAAACAGAGAGAGGGAGGAACGTGAGAACTGAAAGACTGAAGAGAGGTGAAAGGACATGGCAAACACCTCTCATTCTCACTCCCTTTTTTTCATCAGACAGAAAACTAACTGGTAGAAAGTAAGTTGAGCGGGTGCAATAAAAGACTATAGTAAATGACGGAGCAAGGGACGGTGCTGGAAACTGTAGCTGAAACCCGATTAGCCCATCTCACATGGAGTGAGGCAGAGCAGCTTCTCTCAAGGGTATTGATTGGATATTCGCTGCATCGAGCCTGTCTGCCACGCTGTTTTGCCCTCTAGTAGAAACTACTAAGCTGAGACAAAGCCTCGCCTATGCAGCCTCATCTTCCCCATCTTTCTGTCTCTCGGCACATTACTTAGCTGAGATGGAACAGCGAGTAAAAGCGATGATGTGTACAATATTAACAGGTCAGCATAAATGGGATGCGAGGATATAAGTGAAGAGGGGCAAGTGACAGTATGATAGATGAGGCAGAGGTGAAGAGAAGAGAAGAAGAGAGGAGAGGAGAAGATGCTTTGCTATGCTGTGCAGGGACAAAATGCTGCTCCATTACTCGCTCTCATCGGCTATAGGGGGAGACTGACATGGATCTGGCCCGAACCACCAGTCCCCAGACGCTTTGTGCCAGATAGACAGATGCTGCTTTCTGCTGAATGTCATTTCCTCATTATGGCTCCCACAGACCAGAGATGGCCTGATGTGTGTGTGTGTGTGTATGTGTGTGTGTGTGTGTGTGTGTGTGTGTGTGTGCGTCCTGTTGTTTAGTGGTTGACAAGCCTTGCTGTAGTTCACTTTCTCACTTTAAGGCATATAAATGTTTTTCACACACAAAACTAAAAAACAAGATTTGACATTATATCAAGGGCGTCAGTTGAATACCGGCGTGTTCACTGATTAAAAACAAAATGAACTCCCTTCACATTTTGTATCCTAAGAAAATTAGGATCATTTTGCATCTTCTTGCATCTTCAGCTCCTCCTCTTGTATATGGACTGCAGCTTTTAGCTTTCCACTTTGTCCTCCGCAGTCCCTGACTTCTCAGTGCAGATCTGCGTTCTCTTCTGTCTCCTTCACCTTGTCGTCTTTCTCTCTGCAGACACTCCCATGGGCCAGAGCAGAATCACAGTGGCAGAGTGGAGATGTTTAGAAAGAGGCCTCCTCCAGGTCAGTACCTGACACTAAGCACACACAAGTTTTTCTGTGCATTTATTTTCCTCAGTGTTAGGGCCTTCAAAGTCCCATCTTTATCTTAAATAACAGTAACTTTTTTGTGCTTTGACTCACTCACAATAAGTGGAGAATTTATAAAGCATAGACTCTAATCTGATTGTTTAAATCGAGTCTTAAGGTGTTCAGAGATGCAATAAGCTCTTGGTGTGAATGCAGTCACATACAGTAGCCTTACAGTAACAGAAACATTTTCTGTTTACTACCATAAACTCTTCTCTCTCGGTTTTGAAAAGTAAAACGTAGCATGACCTGCCACTTAATGTATTATTGAGTACGTAAGCTTTAGATGAAATGAATGTCGGTTGTAACTTTATTCTGGCTTGTAGCTACATGCAGTCTGAATACATGATGTACACATGCAAAAGACCAAAAGACATATAAAGCTGAAAGATTCTAGCAGCCTTGGGCTATTAAACAACATGTAGCCACAGCAAATGATGGCTCAGATTTGTGTGTGTTTGCAGTTTTGTAGAAGAATCCTGTTGACTAAATTGCATGCAGCTTTTCCTGTCCCTCTGATCTGTTCTGTGTCATTACAGTCCTGTCAGTTGTAAACTGTGATTTATTCTGGACAAAGATTGAACGTGCGTTGGTGGAGTGATGTGAACTAGAAGCATCACCTGCACCTTTCTTTGGTCTTGTGTTTTGTGTGTCATGGCTCGTGTGTCCAATGCGCGGAGGGCACTGACTGAACGTGGCGGACAATCTTTAACGCACTGGCACGAGGCTCGCCGAGGAGCACGTGCTCGGGCACCTGCCTCGTTCCTCCACTGCACGAGCAGCGTCCATCTTTACACCAGCAGGAAGCTGCGCTGCTGCACGAGCCCCGGAGGCACTCGTGCGTGAGCCAGACTCGCGTCGCCGCTCGCTCGCTTGCGGTGCGGATCCAACATGGCGCCCAGTGTCCCCATCCAGCGACTGTAGGTGCGCTGCGGAGACGGTTGCCATAGTAACGTGCGACGCAGACGCGAGGTTACGTAATGCCCACAGGCAGCAGTGTTTATGTTGTGGATTGTGCAGCGTTTGCACGTGGGTGCATCAGTTTGATGATGAGGCTGCTGTGCAGAATAAGATCTGACGTTAGCGCAACAAAATTCAGGGCTACGTAATTTAACCCGCTCGACGGGTTAAATTCGAAGCTGCTGACTGACGCGTTTCTGCGGCAGGAGCGAGGGATGGAGCGAGCATGTGTTTGTGTTTCGGGAGGGAGAGAGACAGAGAGGAAGGGACGATCCAATGCAACTTCACTGAAGTTCGGAGCGCGGCCACATCCCCGCGTCCTTGCGGAGGTGTGGCGGTCACCTGCCATCGAAGCCACGTAGATTTAACCCCCAAAATCAGACTGCGACTGTTAAAGTTGAGCTGAGATCAAGATGACTGTACCGAAAGAAATCCCGGAGAAATGGTTTCCAATCATTCTCCCCCAGCAAAGAAAGAAACAGAAAGGACTTGATGGAGGCAAATCGAAAAAGAGGCGGACAGGTACGAGTTTGTGTGTCAGCTGCGGTTGAACTGGTCATTTAAAAATCATTTTTAGTTGTTATTGTATTTAGACTCCTCATTGTTTTGTTGGTCTGTCTCTGCATCGCCGTGCATTTCAATATTTTTCAAATAAAATATTCCTCACATCTGAATCCAAGTTTCATTCTTCATCTCATGTGTCTGTGACCTAAATGACTTTGTTGTGTGATGCTTTTACTCATTGTAACATTTAATCATCTCATGTCATTTGTCACAGATGCCAGTTCTGCACTTTCTTTGCAGTGTTTTGCTTGGTACTACTTGTCAAGTATGTTTCTATAAACAAATCTGAGTTTAACTGAATCTAAATTTTGGTAAATATGTGGATGTTGTCCTTGTGTCTGGTCCCTGAGGCACTGGTCAATATTTAAGGCGTCAGCCTTCACTGTCACAGCCCTGTCTTATATGTATCCTTATTTTTAAGCTCATCACAAATCACACTGGATGTGCACCTTCATTTGACCTCCAGCTCACCAGTCTCCCATTGTGTCATCCGCATCATTTCCAAAAACATTAGATCACTTTGTGTGTGTATGTGCTTATGTATGTGCATGCGCATGACTGCAGCCGGTCCTTTTGTCCCGTTTTAATCTAATTAAATCAGCCATGGACTCTGAACCTGACTCAGGTTTAATTATGCCAAGGGCAATTTGCCACGGCACAGATTGATTGTCCTCTGTGAACATTATTGTTTCTCCATTAAAAGTGCTGGGAGAGTTTGTTTTGCTCAGGAAGGCAGTAAGAGATTCGCAGCTGTGCACATGCCCTCTCACGTCCAACCATAGGCAGAACAGTGTTAAAGACACTGTGGGCTGCATGAAAGAAACTGAGCCTTCGCTTTCTCATCTGTCATTCTGTGTAACATAGTATTGAGTATTTTAGTTTGAATCAATATTTGTGTGCTCCTTTTTTTCTCTGATGTTTACGGAAACCTTATGCTTGCAGCAGAGTAATCCTGCGACTCAAAGTTTCTCAGTAATGGAGCTCTGTAAATCTTTAGAGTCTGCGTCAGGGCTCCTAATGCCCTTGAAGCTGTCAGAGACATTAAACACTGAATGGGCAGTTTGCTAAAGATGCTCATCTCTTCAGGCTCGTTGGCTTGTACAACTGGGACAAACGTAGCCTGGTCCTGACATCAGAGGCTGGGATGCCTCGGTGACTCTGTGCTTACTGGGCACAGGCGGTGCAGGCTAATGCAGCTTTGGCACTGACCGTCAGAACACTTGCCCCAGAAAGTAACACAATGACCTTCAGCTGGAGTAAAAATGGAAACAGGGGACTGGAAGAGTTTCAAAACAATAATATTTAGAGGACCAGACAAATCTGATATTGTAATACTAATCAGAGCTCACAAAAAAAGGTCATGATTGGCCAATATAAGAATCAGACTTTAATAGTACCTATTAAAGTAGTTCATTTCCATATAATACACACTCAATAAAATAGATATTTTTTTAATCTATATCCAGATATTAGCATCTTCTACAAGCTTGAACTAAATTGCAATGGTATAAATACGGACTGAATTTTCTGACTTGATCCACACTGACAACGACCCAGCTGGCCTATCGCCAACCAGAGCTCACTAGTTATAACAAATCTGTGTTAAAGACAGAAAACAACAAAGGGCTGATTTTATTTTCATTGCCTGAGTTAGTTTGGTGAAGCTGAATACGTTATGTTGGTGTGAGAGATGTAAGGTTTGAGCTGAGAGATAGGTCATCTGAGTGCTGCAGAAACACAGGAAACCACATTGTGTTTGTTTATGTATGTGCTTTTCATTCTGGGGTAATGGTGTCTGTTGTTTGATGTCCCTTCCTGTGGCGCCTCACTGCCTCTCAGGCATCACTCGCAAGTGCGTTCGGGACTTTGTGGTTTCGGAGCCACGCTACCTCTGTGCATGACGCACACTTCGGCCCTTTTATAACTGTGTGCATGCACATGTATGTGAACTGTGTACAGCCGTGTGCAAAACAGACCAAGGATTTTATTTTAAAATCAGTCTAATCAATATTAGAGCAGGATCAGACCAGATCTGCTGGAGGGGAGCTCCCCAACTACGTGTGCATCAGCATAAACACAATCTTAAAAACATCAAGTGGTAATAAAATATAAATATAAAGAGACTCCCAGTACACCTGCTGACTCACACGGATATAAACTCTCTCATAAAATTTGTTGTGTACATTTGTCCTACATTTCACATGCAGCTATTAAGAGACAGATGCAGCAACTATTAACAAATGGGGGGGGGCTGCTGTGCTTAATAGTGGTACTATCTTTATATTTGTGTAAGAGAGAATAATGTTTTTCAGTCCTTCTATCATTGTTAACTCATTCTCGAGAAGAATTATTTCTTAATAAATAAATGTGCAAATATGTTGAGACGTCCTTCTTGAACAATCCACTTTTTCGTCTCTGCAGAAGATGTTGATGACATTTATGGTAGTGACATTTACATTATGTTTCCACTTCGTCAGACACGGATGCAGTGGTTTAGGCTGAATATCTTTGTTTTGATACTGTATCCTGCTTTATGACTCATTTCATGTCCTTTTCTTATTGCAGAGGAGGAGAGGCGGGTCAGAGCCAATGACAGAGAGTACAATGAAAAGTTTCAGTATGCGGTGAGTGAGTGCCCTGCTTCTGCAGCACATGTGTCAAAATATGGACACTCTCAGAAAAGATGTCGACACATTTTGATCTTTTAAACATTTCAGTTACATATAGCAAAGTTAAATTTAAAATTTATACATATGTTTATCCCCTCCTTTTCATCCAGAGTAACTGCATCATGACATCCAAGTACAACATCATCACCTTTCTGCCCGTCAACTTGTTTGAGCAGTTCCAGGAAGTAGCCAACACCTACTTTCTTTTCCTGCTCATACTGCAGGTACAGTAAGGAGAGAAGGAGAAGAAAGCATGGAAAGAGGGTCATAAAGCAAAACAGTGGGAGAGATAAAATATATAATCTCTGCATATGTGCCATTGTGTGTGTGCAGTTGGGCTGTAAAGGGGCAGAGGTGATAGTTTCACTATGAAAAACAAAACTGCTGCGTCAAAAACATAGCTGGTTGGTGTATGCATGCATGAAAGTGAAAGAACCGTAATAGGAAAGGTCAGTCACAGAAGGGCATGGAGATATTATAAATCCAACATTTGCTCTGAGATCTCAGGTGTGTGACAGTGTCTCTGTGCTTTCTGTAAAAGAATTAGTGAACCGTCACCGCACCTCCAGTGTTTTAGTCTGCTGACTCCTCCTGTGACAAAACCACCAGTGCAGTCATCTGATCCATCGCAAACTCAAAAAAATTTGCATCAGCCCATATTGTATGTACAGTATGTGTACTGCAAAACTGCGTTACCTTTTAATTAGTGTGAATGCATTAGTCTCATTTTGGTCTAAGCTCAGGTAAATAATTACTCCACATGAGAATAATTTCTATGCAACTATGGTAGTTGTATAATTGTTTTCGCTCATTAACTTTTTTTTTTAAAGCTTGGTGAGAAAACATAAGATTATACATTGGTACAGCACAAACACTCTGTGAAGGTTATTCTTTTTAATTATTCACTTATCTATTCAAGCATCTGTAGATGAACCTTCTCTTTCCCTCTGATCAGTTGATACCTCAGATCTCCTCCCTGTCCTGGTTCACTACCATCGTGCCTTTAGCTCTGGTGCTGAGCATCACTGCAGTGAAGGATGCCACAGACGACTATGTGAGCACATTTTACAGCCACGATGGGATACCGTTACAGTGAATGATGGTGAATTTAAGAGTCTTCTTTTAAATATGATAAGCCTGACTAGGCTCCTTTGTCTCTTGCAGTTTCGTCACAAGAGCGACAACCAAGTCAACAACCGCCAGTCTCAGGTCCTCATCCGTGGCTCGTGAGTCTGCTTTTCTGACGTAGCAACTGAGAATTCACCTTTATCATGGCTTCATAATTTTTTTGTGATTCTAAAAACAGTTGAAAAGCTTTATCCACTATGTTACTTACGCTACACAGGTTGACTTTTTCAGCTCTATCCGTCTCTCTTTACTGTTTCTGCAGTAGTCTGCAGAAGGAGAAGTGGATGAATGTTCGCGTGGGTGATATCATTAAACTGGAGAATAATCAGTTTGTGGCAGTAAGTGTGTACCCAACACACACACACAGTTGTCCTCGAGGGCATTTTTCTAAGACCGCTTTGTTACAAACCAGCACTGTTTAGGGTTCTCTTATCCTTTTACATCTGGATGGGATCATGATGGCTATTAAACTCTATTATGGCCCAAATGAGATGATGCTGAATGGATTTGGCTTTGACAAAATATGATACTGTTCTAATTTAGTACCTGTGTTGTCGCCGCAGTGGAATTGTTCCTAAGCTCTGCCATTGTGCTGTATCTATTTTCAGGCTGACCTGCTCCTGTTGTCCAGCAGTGAACCTCATGGGCTCTGTTACATCGAGACAGCAGAGCTGGATGGGTCAGAAAATACACAAAACCTCATCAACATAGTACCTCACAGTCTGCAGATGCAACAGGATACTACATCTAAATTGCTGTGTGTTGTATTATCTTACAGAGAGACCAATTTAAAAGTGCGCCAGTCTGTCTCTGTAACATCAGAACTTGGAGACCCAAACAACTTGGCTTTATTTAATGGTGAGATTTCAGAAAAAAAATCCAAATCTTTTTATGTTTTTTCATTTTATTTAACTTCCAGTCTTGCTATATTAATAATTTTCTGTCTGCTCCTGCATGTTTAACACAAATGTTCTCCATCTTTACATCCTTGAAAATACACATACATACTGACACACACATTGTGCCCTCCCCCTGACAACAGTGAATGACAGCCCATCATCACCCAAACACCAGCACATAAATCTAAAGAGTCTGAGTCAGCGAAGCACACCCCCACACACTCTTCACCTGCTCAGGGTAATGCATTACTGCCGCAAAGCAGCCCACACTTTGTCTCATATCAGTTTACAAAAGGTGTGGGTTCCTGCCTTTGTGTGTGTATATGTTTCTGTGTGTTACAAAGGCATGATGTCATGTAGTTATTCAATTCAACACTGTATCGTCTAATTGGATTTGATGGACATTATGTGATATAGTATCTAATTTAGAAATTTGTGCGTTGTGTGTGAAGGTGAGGTGGTGTGTGAGCCTCCTAACAACAAACTGGATCGTTTCTGTGGGACTTTATACTGGAGAGAAAGGAAATACAACCTCACCAACCAGAATATGCTGCTACGGGGATGTGTCCTCCGCAACACAGAGACCTGTTACGGCCTGGTCATCTTTGCAGGTCTGTGTGTGTGTGTGTGTGTGTGTGTGTGTGTAATCTGGTGCACATCGTATGTGTGTACTGTATGTGTCAATCTTAACTTGTTTCTGTACCAAGGTCCAGATACGAAGCTAATGCAGAACAGTGGCCGAACCAAGTTTAAGCGTACAAGCATCGATCGCCTGATGAACACTCTAGTCCTCTGGGTAAGAAACCCCAAACCTCTCACTTTCATGGCTCAAAACTATTTCAGGACATGATCATTTGAATCTAGTTTCATATATATTATAATAAAGTAGTTTATTCTTATTTGGGCTCAGCTGACAACAGATCCAAATGTGAGCTGTGGATGTAAATTTAGGCACTCCACTCCCACACTTACTTTGTGAAACTCTCTCTGTCAGATCTTTGGCTTCATGGTGTGTATGGGTGTGATCCTGGCTGTGGGTAATGCAGTGTGGGAGAGAGAGGTGGGGTCCTTGTTTCAAAGCTACCTGCCTTGGGACCCTCCTGTGGACAATTTTGTGTTCTCCGCCTTCCTCTCCTTTTGGTCCTATGTCATCATTCTCAACACTGTGGTGCCTATCTCTCTCTATGTCAGGTGAGGGATAACTTGACATCACCCCCACCCTGCCCCACCCATGCATGTGTTCTGCAGATATCCACACAGAAAAAATTCTTCAGATATTATTCCTCCCTTTTCTAATTAAGGGCTTTATTACAGTTTGTTATATATATTATACAACTCCACTGGGCTTGTAACTCCATCCCTCTCGTTTTTCTTGTCTGTCAGTGTGGAGGTGATCAGACTGGGTCATAGCTACTTTATTAACTGGGACCAGAAGATGTTCTGTTCACAGTGTAACACTGCAGCTGAGGCCAGGACCACCACTCTGAACGAGGAGCTGGGCCAGGTGGACACCTACACATACTGTAGACAACAACGCATGCATGCATACATTTTTTATGTCTGTTCTGTCATCCATACTCCCTAGTTTCTGAAGTTTTCTATAGATACTTTATAACAAGTATGTCGCATTAATCTCCCCTTGTGTTTTTTCCTGAAATATTCTACAAATCTTAACAATTTAACCACTTGTTTTAACCTTCACAAATGAAATATATCTACAATTATTGTTCAGTACTGTATATCCATTAAAAATTTTCCTAAAATTCCCATTGCAACAATGATCTTTATTGTGTTTAACGTATTGTTACAATTTCGGTGCATTTTTGCAGGTTGAATACATTTTTAGTGACAAGACTGGAACTCTCACTCAGAACATCATGACTTTCAACAAGTGCTCCATCAATGGACAAACGTATGGTGAGTCCACATATACACTAATACACATACTGTATAGTTGCTGAATTATCATGTGCACACATGCTGATTTTCCAACCTTATTCTTAAAAATACATATCATTAGTAGATAAGTTTTAGGATATTATAACAAAAGTTTTAGGGAAATTACAAGAAAATGCAAACCAAACACAAAACACAACAAAAGCCTCTGGTTTTTGTGTTACAGGTGAAGTTACAGAACCAGTTGGACCTCAGCTGAAAATAGTAGGCATCCGAAAAAGTCTATTCTTTGCAAAAACACACATTCATATGAATAAATATTTGAATGTATTTCTGGGTCATGGCATGTCAGTTCCTGACTCTCATGTGACATTTTTATCTTCAGAGATTGGACTTTGCTCCCTTCAACCCCCTGGCAGACCCAAACTTCTGTTTCTATGACGACACACTGCTAGAATCAGTGAAAGTGGGAGATTCACACACTCATGAGTTTTTTCGCCTGCTCTCTCTCTGTCACACCGTGATGAGCGAGGAGAAGAGTGAAGGTGAGGAAAGGAAGTGGGGGAGACTGGCAGGTTGAAAGGCATCAAACACAGACACAAAAACATCACCAGTATGTTATTCATTGTCCACTATTTCTTATCTGTCTAACCAGGAGAGTTGGTTTATAAGGCCCAATCCCCAGATGAGGGAGCACTTGTCACAGCAGCTCGAAACTTTGGCTTTGTGTTTCGGTCTCGAACACCTGGGACAATCACCACCACAGAGATGGGACGTCCTGTTACTTACACTCTGCTCGCCATCCTGGACTTCAACAACATACGCAAGAGGATGTCTGTTATAGGTGTGCAGCACCTTTTTTTTCAAAACAAACTCTGGAAATGTCGAATATTTTAAATATTGTAGTGATAAACTGCAGCATTTCCAATCTGCTATTTATTCTGTTTCGTAATTCTAGTTTATTCACTCTAAATACATTGATGCTTTCATGCACATATAATTTTAATGCATGCAGGTAAGAACATATTAGGTGAAAATAATTAAACAATTTGTCCCCGAAAATAATAAAAATGCATATTTTTGGACTCTTGCACCTCTATTAAATTGAACATTTCAGATATAAATTGCAAGTATGTTTTTAAAACATCAACCACTCTCCTGCTTGACGAAAGGAGATTATTAGTCATGTTTATGTGTTATGCCTCACTGAGCTATCACTGTGTGTTTTTTGTAAAGTGCTGGAAAACTGCCTAGAAATCACTGGTCATAAATCACTCCTGCCTTTGCAACCCAGTAGGTCTTGTAGCAGAGCAGTGAGCTCACAAGGGTCGGAACACACACCGATACATCAGTGACAGACAATATTCAGACATGACCCGCTGTTTGTACATATCACATTTATCTGGTGGATTTGAAGATGAATTAATAGTTGTGATCCCTCGGGGTAGTTTGTCATCATTACACTCTGTTATTAATTTTCAGTGCGTAACCCAGAGGGCAAGATTCGTCTGTACTGTAAAGGAGCTGACACTGTGTTGCTTGAAAGACTGCACCCCTGTAACCAGAAGCTGATGAATATCACCTCAGACCACCTCAATGTAAGTGAACACACACACACACACACACACACACACACAGAAAGCTTAGTTATACTGCCATCTAGTGTCCACACACTCTACAACAGCTGACATGAGGCAAACACAGCAATGCTTTTGGCCTAAAAATACAATAATAGTAAAAGAGTCCAACATCGGCCCCTAGGATTTATTAATTTCTCCTTCATATGTAAGACACAATGTCTGTGTGAATATTTCTGTCCGTAGGAGTATGCAACAGACGGTTTGCGAACCCTGGCTCTGGCTTACAGGGACTTGTCAGAGGACGAATGGGAGGCATGGTCAGAGAGCCACCGCACCGCTGACAAGGCCACCGACTGCAGAGAGGACCGACTGGCAGCCGCTTATGAACAAATAGAACAGGACATGATGGTCAGTGACTTTGTCTGAGGACGTGCTTGAATGTGCTCCTGTGGTGGACATTCAGTCTGACTTTCATTTTCTAAGCCAGTTGCTTCTAACACCACATATACTATGTCTTCCCCAAAATGAAATAAAAATGGCACTGTAAAAAGGGAACTTAGCTAATTAGTGAGGGGAAATTCTTTTCTTTTTTAGTAGCTGTGGGTTTATTGTGGGGTAGTTTCACCGAAACTTGTTTTCGACAGCATTATTCAAACCACTTAAACAAGAAATGTCTTTTATAGCCTCCTTAAACATCCTGCAGGAAGTGTGTCTTTCTCATTGTCCCCTTTGTGTGTCCAGCTCTTGGGTGCCACAGCTATAGAGGACAAGCTGCAGGAAGGTGTCCCAGAGACTATTGCTGTCCTCTCCCTGGCCAACATTAAAATCTGGGTTCTTACTGGAGACAAGCAGGGTGAGCTTGCACAATGTTGTTTAAAAAGCATCAGAGTTTGCAGAGAATCAAAAAGCTGCAGCCTTGTGTGTATGTTAGCGGTATTGCAGGTTACACTGAAGTTACTGTGAACAAACCTGATAAAGTTCTCTTTTCGTAGGCTTGAGTTAAAGAAATGCAACAAATTTAGATGCATACTGCTATATGGATCTGTAAACTGTAAGCAACCGATAAGACAATATTAAATTAAGGTTCCCAAGAGGAAAGAAAGTCTTTGTGTGAAACCAGCAGTTGGTAAAAGTTGGTTGTCAGTTATCACCAGAGACACGCGAGCAGTCAGCACAAGAGTTCTGTGGCTGCAAGAGCACGAAGACTGGCTCTGAGCGCCTGCAGTCAGCTTCAGGTGTAGAACACTGTGCTCCGATCTCAATTGAGTATTAGCTGTATAGTTTGTAGAAAATCTGTGCTGCCTGATCCCTTTTTTCAGTTAGGTAGTAAACAAAAACTTAGCTTTTGCCTTTCTGTTCTGTTTAACTTGATGCCTGTCTTTAATTTTATCTTCTCTGTGTTTGTCTCGAACACTTAACACCCGTAACCTTCTTGTTCCCACAGAGACGGCAGTAAACATAGGTTACTCCTGCAAAATGCTGACAGATGATATGACTGAAGTGTTTATCATCAGTGGACACACTGTCCAAAGCGTACGGCAGGAGCTCAGGTCAGCCTGCCTTCCCTCTAACTCTCCACACTGTAGGATCCACATTGTGAACTAAACGTACACAAGATAGATAAAAAAATAAGAAGTGTATGCATGATTGGAGAGAGTAGGTGTGGTAGCAAAGTGTTCCAGAAACTGACTCACTGAACAATATCCAGGGCTTAACTTGTGCATTGACATGCCCCCATTAAAACCCCTCAAACCCTCCTTAAAGTGTAAATTCATACTCAGCTCATTACTGTAAATACTAAAGCTGAACATCCTCTTAAAATGTGAAAAACCAGCATATACTGTATCAAAGATTTTGTAGTTTCATATACAATACGGTGTCATAAGTGATACTATTTAAAAAATGTCACTGAAAGAAATACAGTTTTCTATTTTACACAGACTTGTATACTGTAAATGTATGAGCAAACACTCTATTCCCCTTATGTGTGGTTCTCAAACATTTTCGTGACAAATATATTGCACAGCAGATCCTGTGACATTCTAAAAATTGTGAGGGACTTGCCTTGATGAGTTCAGGGAAGATGTGACATCATACCACAGATCTCACTGTATTTACATACAATCGATATCATTTTTAAATACACAACACTACAATACACGTCGAGATGTATTCTCTTACATAAAGATAAAAGTTGGGTCAAACCCTGTTAACGTGGAGTTTTTGCTCTTTCTAGGAGGGCGAGGGAAAGGATGATTGAGCTGTCACGAACCAGAGATGGGGTGAAGGAGGAGGGGATGGAGGCATGGGGAGAAGCATGTTACATGGGCAATGGGTTCAAAGCAGGACAAGGAAGCGGTGGTTTAGGAGGAGGAGGTGCAGCAGGAGAGAAACAGCTGCAGTGCTCTCCTCCACCTCCACCTCCACCTCCCTCCCATCTCATGGACAACATCTCTGGAGAATTTGCCCTTGTAATCAACGGTCACAGTCTGGTATGAATCACATGGCCCCACACTGTCATACACACTCTTACAAAACCAGCAGGTGAATAAAGAATTAAACTGTCAACTGTCAGGAAACAGCAAGTTGCTAAAAATGTGTTGCCAACAAATAATGTTTGTCTTCTTGCGGCTGATCCAATATCTTTTCTCCTAACATTTCAACTCTCCCTTTCTTGCTGTGTGGTAGGCCCATGCTCTAGAAGCAGACATGGAAATGGAATTTGTGTCGACGGCGTGCACATGCAAAGCCGTGATCTGCTGCAGAGTCACCCCACTGCAAAAAGCCCAGGTGGTGGAGCTCATCAAGAAACACAAGAAGGCTGTCACTCTGGCAATAGGAGACGGAGCTAATGATGTTAGCATGATCAAAAGTGAGTTGAACCGACCGGATCAGTATTTAAAGGATACAGAGAAGAGAGGAGGAAGTGGAACCCGATTATTGTTGAGACGGAAAGAAAAGAGAAAGAGAGAAGTGGAGTTTACTTTGTGGCGTGTGTACCTTTAGGCAATGGAAATTCTCAGCAGAAGTTGGTTATCAGCATCGCGTTACTAGCAGTGATCGAAGCTGTGTGGAAATATATGTTGCAGTAGGTCTCATGTCTTCATCAAGTTAGGAACTGGTTTCTTAGTATTTTCAGTTTTTGGAATAATCTTTTACATCCTACTGACCTACATCTTGGCCTTCATGACACACAGCAAACACATGCTGTGTAGATCATCATTGATCCAACTCACTGCTTTGTTTTTAAGTCTAGTGTTAATTCCAGGTTCTAACGTACCATATAGGTAAAGTTGATTTTAGAAATATAGACTAAACGATAAAGACACCTTTAATATTGGCATTTAATGGAGTAGGGTCTTGTGCATAAATATTTCATATTCTAGCAATGAGGAATCATGCATTATGATATTCTCAGGAAGTGTTGATCGCCTTTTAAAGCCCAGCAAAGGCAAACAAAAAGAAATAACCTTTATGTCAAGAGATCCAACTCAATTACCTAAAGTTTTGTTTGTGTATGTGTGTGTTTGTAATGTTCTGTTTTGCAAGTGTTTCCTCACCTTTCTTGTTTGTCTGTGTATGTGCATCATTTCTACGTGTAGACTTTTAGGTTTCTTCAGACGAATTTATGCAAGTGAAAAGCAGAAGTAATTACAGTAGTCTTTGGGTGGAGTGACACCCTGTGATTTCTGATCAAAAAAATGTGAGGCTGTTGTTCTGTGTCTGTACTACCTTTGAAAAGATGTTATTCATAAAGGATTTATAAGGTGGATTTATTTTTCAGTCATTAATAAGACCGTTGTTGGGTTGTTAGTTTGTGAAAACACATCAAGCTCTTCAATTTTTAATAAAAACCATATTGAATATTGAACAAACATCCATATATTAACATGACCGGCTCTAAATGTGAATTAATTGTAAATGTAGACTGGAGTTGGCTGCCCCAATTTAACTTTTTACTTATCTAGATGAGTTTGAATGGTTCCAGCTTGTTGTTTGTGTATCCTACAGTATTAAAAGTTTGTATTTCTAAAACCACTACTCTCCAACGCACCAGGTGCTCATATTGGAGTCGGGATCTCAGGTCAGGAGGGGATCCAGGCCGTGCTGGCCAGCGACTACTCCTTCTCCCAGTTCCGCTTCCTTCAGCGCCTGCTGCTGGTTCACGGCCGCTGGTCCTACCTGCGCATGTGCCGCTTCCTCTGCTACTTCTTCTACAAGAACTTTGCTTTCACCATGGTGCACTTCTGGTTCGGCTTCTTCTGTGGCTTCTCTGCTCAGGTCAGAAAGTGGAGGACACGGGTGCACGACCGGCAGTTGGAAGTTTTGATTCACGATTTTCACTTTGTGCGTCTCCATCTTTTCTCTTATAGACCGTTTATGATCAGTACTTCATCACTCTCTACAACATTGTCTACACCTCCCTCCCTGTGCTGGCCATGGGGATATTTGACCAGGTCTGTTCATATTACTACACGTGCAGTATACTCCACACTGTATCTGTATTCTTTCAGTGCAGTATAAGAATCGTGTTGGTTGATGACAGAAAAATAGATCCATATTTTAGCCATGCTAGCAGGGTAGATTGATCTACAACTTTGATCTATGCTGAAATCTTTACTCCCAAGAATTGCTATAAAATATTGTATAGACATTCATTATCCCCAGAGGATAAATCCTGCTGCCTTTAGCAAATGATTTCCCTTTATCACCATCATGAAGTTTATAGTTGTGAATTTGAGAAAAAATCTTGTACAACAAAAACTTGTTCTGTTTTAGTCAGTGCAGCATTTCCCCTCTTACTATAGGATGTTCCTGAACAAAGGAGTCTGGAATATCCGAAACTCTACGAGCCCGGCCAGCTCAACCTCCTCTTCAACAAGAGGCAGTTCTTCATCTGCATCGCCCAGGGCATCTACACATCGGTGGTGCTGTTTTTTGTCCCCTACGCCGTCCTGTCTGACGCCACTCAGAGCACCGGGGAGCCCCTCGCCGACTACCAGACCTTTGCTGTCACCACGGCAACTGCCCTTGTTATTGTGGTCAGCGTACAGGTGAGCACACAGCTGACACCATCTATAATAAGTGCAGTTTGTTCCATCATAGTGTATTAACTGTCTCCCTGCGATGTGTTTTGCATGTGCATCTGTATGTAGATCGCTCTTGACACAGGCTTTTGGACACTTTTCAACCACGTGTTTGTGTGGGGCTCTTTGGGCTCCTACTTCACCATCATGTTAGCTCTGCACAGTCAGACCCTCTTCAGGATCTTTCCTAATCAGTTCCACTTTGTAGGTCAGTCCGCTTTGTCTGTTTGTCTGTCTCTCTCACGCACACGTATACACACATACCTACAAGAGCCTGATAATTTGTGGCCAATTTTAACAGATACTTCAGTTTTCAGGTTTGCTTAAATTTATGCAGTATCTCTGAGTAAAAAAGTCTAATTAAAAATTGAAAATGAAAAACAAATTTAAAGTGACCCCAACGAATGTAAGACAGATTTATAATACGCAGTCAATTAAAAAAAATATGCATTATATCTGTGATAATGGTATATTCTGTAAATAAATATATAACGTACTATATAACGTACATAGTGAAGTTCTATAAATTCCTTTATTGTATTTGTTTGAGTTTGTGTTTCTATGTATATGTTTGCGATTACAGGTAGTGCCCAGAGCACATTATTGCAGCCAGTTGTGTGGTTAACTATTGGACTGGCAACAGCAATATGCATTGTTCCAGTTTTGGCCATCCGCTTCCTCAAGCTGGACCTCAAGCCTCAGCTCTCAGACACGGTGGGAAAACACACAACACCAGCATTGGCCTTCTACATTGCAACATGTGTCAGTTGAGGTGTCTTCATACATGTCAGTTTAAATCTGGCCCCAGTCAATGATTAACTGCACGCGCACGAGTGTGTGAAAATGAGGTAATGCTTACGGTGACTGGCCCCATGCACTTTAAATACCCTACAAATATTGTCTTAATCAGTGGACCCTTTTTATACGTGTATGTATGAAGTCTGTGTGGCGTCAGTCACCGTGTCTGGAGCTTGCTGGGTATCAAACCAAAGCCACTGTCTCGCCTTCTAAAGAAGTTCCTTTTTCATTTCTCTAAAGTTTTGTTACGCGGTATTGAGTTAGAGTGTCAGGTAAAAAGGGATTTCATGGAAAGAACCCACACTTACTATTAAGTACAAATACTAGTGAAGAGGAAGTAGGACATAATGCAAGGCACACAAGTGGCATAAAAGAAATGACAAGAGATGTCAATAGAAAAAAGTAAAAAATAAAAGTATTTGAACAGATTTTATGCTAGATGAGCTGCATGTCCTTGTAGGTGATTGGCGTGTTTTTGTGTGTTTTCAGGGACCCCTAAAAAGTCTTATATTCATACTTTGGTGAAACTTCTGTCACATTTACAACATTACATTCAACGCGATACCATCAGGTAGACTGTGATGTATCCATAACTGCACTAATGACGTCCTTCTTATTCTCTTCTGTGTGTTCTCCAGGTTCGACACACTCAGCTGGTGCTGCAGAAGAAGCGCAAGCCTTTAGGTCGTAGTGTGGGAGGCGTGTGGCGTGGCACAGGGAGCGTGTCCGAGGGCCGTCTGGGAGCACGTGGTAGTTCTAGGAGGTCGGGCTACGCCTTTGCCCACCAGGAGGGCTTTGGAGAGCTGATCACCTCAGGGAAAAACATGAGGCTCTCGTCTCTGGCCCTGGCCACCTTTGCCTCCAGGCACAGCTCCAGTTGGATTGACACGCTCCGCAGGAAGAAACCTGCACACACTCACACTCCCCCCAGCACCTCGGAGGAGGGCAGTCCGGCCCCTAGTTGTGTCTCTGGGTCAGTTCCACCGCTCTCAAACTCGTCCTCTGTTCTAGGCGGGTCACAAGACACGGCCATTGAGGAGGAAACAGTTACAGCAGCAGCTGAATATCCCCAGAATGTTCTGGCTTCATCTTCACAAACCCCACCAACATTAGCTCCAGATTCAGAAGCAGAACCACCTCAGGATTTATCCCAGAACCTCAATGCCGGAATCCCTACACCCAAATCAGTGAGGTGCCCTGGCGGAGACTCATCTGGAGGTTGGATGCTCACTCTGGGGACTATGCAGGTGAATTGCAGTTATGACCTATGTCTGTATCAATAACACAACCAGTGCAACACAAACACCCGTCCGAACCTTTAAAGTCACACTGACACTTGAATCTTGCTCTCTCCAATAGGAAGCCCTGTTTGGCTGGAGGAGTATTGCAGCTCGCACTGGCGCATCCAACACACCAGGTGTGGCCTCTGATGCCAAGGAAGAAAACCACACTGCGTGAAACCTTCAGCATAAATGGAGGGATGCTCCAGACTGTCTGTCAGATGTTTGCACACAGTGTAGAGGATGTGTCATGTGGTTTTCTAGCGAAACACTGACACACTGAGCGCGCATAGACTGTTATCAAAGTGACAACCACACAGTGCTCTTCTCTGTCTGTTCTCTTCCCAGCTGTTATGTCTCAAAATAAACGTATTACATCTAAAACACAAGAGGAAGTGGCACTTCCTGATGACATGGGCAGCCAAATATGAATTGAGATGTGCTGGCGATATACTGTACATAAAAACATCGGAGCATATGATGACTGTGATGATGAATGTCGCATAGAATATAAGTGAAACAGCTCTAACTGAGGGACTAATTATGTAAACGATTGCTTTCACTTGTGTCATCAAAATTAGCCTCATTCACAGACAAGCCACGCAGAATCTGTCAAAATCAACAATGAGTTGAACAATTGAGCAGAATAACACGACTTCCAAACAGTGAGGTACAGGCATTATTATTTGTTACAGAGTTTTTTATGTCAAAAATATCAAGCTTCTCTGTTCACTATAGTTCTCAGTGAGAACGATATTTTAATTATTTATGCAGTTATATATTTAAGTCTCTCCTCTGTGTTTGATCTGTTTTCTTATTCCAGGCTGCATGTTTTCTTTTTTGCATCATATTGATGTGTTTTATAATGGGCTTGTTGGTTTGCACCTTAAAGCAAGCTCTCAGTGCTGTTTCTTGTATTTGCAAGTTAGGCCTTTTCTGTGGTCTGACAAAGGGCCAGACCATGGTAACGTTGTGATCTAATGTCTGGTACCACCACAGTCTGAAAAACTGAAAGCAAACACAAGCTGCCACTAGACCCTGTTTCCACTGTGTAAAATGTAAAAAAAAAAAAGAAGAAAAAAAATTGAATCGTTTGCAAGTTTGTTTTTAACTTATATTTGATTGTAGGTACAAATGCAAGAAATCAAATGTTGAAACCGAGACATTTTGTTTTTTTGCTCATTTTTTATTTGACGGCGGCAACATGTTTTTAAAAAAGTTGTGGCAGGGACATGGACTGTATTGCACTTTGTTTAATAATGCTCTGTTTTAGTTTTAAAAGGATTTTTTTTCAACATTCCTGCTTGACGTAGGATTTGAGCTGCTGAACAGTTCACGGCCTCCTTGGTAATATTTTTTTACTTCACGATGCACCAAATGTTGTTATTGAATGATGTTAAACTTATTGCCCACGCTGTATTTGACAGAGCCTCATTGTTACTGTACAACTAAAACACTGAGCCTCCCTGGGGTTTTTCTTTTTATACAAAAAAAGGATCCTGAGCCTTTGTCACTTAAACTACTTAGTTCCACTAGATGATTACACAAATTATCCAGTCATTTATTGCCCCTGTCTCCACTGATTTGAAACATGTTACTGACATCAGCTTCAAAATTGCATATATATTTTTAAAACCACAAATCTGTGACTTTCAGCATTTATTATATTGTCTTTGTTCTCTTTTTAGTTGAAATAATTTTAATTGCTTTGCACATTGCATTCTGTTTTTTAGATTTACATTTAACAAAGTGTCCCAACTTTTTGAGAAACGGGTTTGTACTTTACTTCAGGTTTGATGTGGACACAGTGCAGAGAAACATTGTGTAAATCAAAGGGAAGTTTAAGATATTTAAAGGTGGTTGCTTAAAGCCGCAGTCATAACCTCTTCTCATTTAGTGTGAAAAGCAAAAGTGAAATGTGCTTTAAATCTTTATTGGTTGTGTGTAAATGGAATATTTGCGGGTAATCATGCCTTAAACACAAACCTATCTGCTCTCCAGATACATAAATCTGTCAAAATATCGTATCTGCATTTCAAATGCTCCTGTCAAATACTGACCTGTGACCCACAGTGGGGTGAGCTAATCATTAAGCAGGGTAACTAAAAGAACATTATAAATCTGTTTTGATATCTTTCTCTGTACTATTGCAATAATCAGATGAGCTTAAATCAAAACAAAAAAAAATGTTTACTACACCAGACCTTGTTGCATCATGGTTCATTTTAGGAGGATTATGGAGCTGTTAAATAGTGGTCAATAAACTTGTTATCTCTTCTGCACAGAAGGGAAACAAAATGTGTCCATGCAAATATTATTTCATGTACTGTCACAACAAGAGTTAGAAATGACTAAGGTGCAAAAAGTAGTAGAGCATGAAATTAGGTAAATTGAAAAAGAACTCATGCTATGACGACGTTATCATGTTTTGTTCAACCACAAAAAAAATCTGTGGTAGCTGTGGCAGAAGCACCTGTTATTCCTGTACTTCATCTTGGAGTATCTCCACTTTCTATAGGCTGAGGTGAAAATATGAACAGAGAATAGAAAATTATATTTTTAGTTGTGTGCAAATCAAAACACAGACAGAAATAGAAAAAAACAACAGTTTTTAAAAGTTGCAGCCTAGATCAGCCCACCATACAGTTTTAATTGTTCCAGATATTTAAAATATATAGAGATCAGTTTTGATTATGAATACTAATAAACAGATTTTGAACATGAATGTTGGAGGGGCAGGCCCACGTTGGTCTTGTGTGGGGTTTTATTTTGACGCTGAGGAGGATTTCCTCTGTGTAACGGCGCTGAACAAGGGGAAGAGAGCTGGGATTTCACAATAACGGGTCTTACGGACTGCAGGCAGAGGGACCCGGTGACTGTGCTTTAACCCCTGTCTGAGGGGGGGGGGGCGGTTTTTGACGTGTGAAAACTTCCATGGGACTCACATCAGTCATTAACTGAGGCTCTCTGCGTGTGGGGATGGTGTGAAGGCTCGCTGAAAGGGAGATTCCTGCGCAAAATGCGTCTTTTTCTCCCGGTGCTGTGCGCACTGTGCGCCGCACAGGTCCGCGGCATTATCGACGGAGCCTGTGACAGGAAAGGTAAGTCCCCTGAATAAATATGAAATACATATCTTTAATCTGTCCTGCCAACAACACCAAAAGGCTGTGTGTTTGAGGAACGTGCCCCCCAAAACTCCCACCACGTTTACTTTTTACGTTTTACACCTAATGTGGCTGTGATTGTTCAGTGATGCAGTTTTTCGTACATGTTCATTTTTTCATAGACTTCAGATCCGATCAATTACATGTAAGAGTTTGTGCTTAATACCACGAAGTTTCCCAAAAGTATTTACGTGCATCTCCGGTCATATTTCATTGTAATTTAGGAGCTTGGATTGTATTATTTTGAACTTTAATCACTTTTTAATGTTTTAAATTAATTTTTGTTTGTTTGTTTTATTCTGTTCTGTTTGATTGTTAGTTTTTGGGATTTCGTACTGAATGACTTTTGTTTGGACATGACAACCTTGCCAACCTTCCAATGGCCAATCAGCATCTACTCTGAATGGGTTTTGACCTTGGTTGTGTTTGCTGTAGTGAAGTAACTTCGGAGGGGTTATTACTGAGATTTCATTCAATTTCTTTGAACTAATTCATCCATGTAATGCACTTACATGTTATAGTAGTTATGCAGTTCCTGACTCTCTCAGCTGCAGAAAAAGATTACAGGGACAAGAAAAGAAATGAAACTGGGAAAGAGGAAGAAAGGGAGATAAAGTGTAAATCTGCACTATAGGACAGACCTCTGACGTAAGCAAGTCAAGTAGGAGGCTCCAAACACAAATACCGCTGAAGCTCAAGTCATGATTGCCTTCAGATTTTAAGATTATAAGAATAATTAGGAAAGGAAATTAGAAATATAAACATGTGCGAGATGAAACAGAAAGGGCATTATTTAGGACAGAGAAAGAAACAGTGAAGAAGACAGAAATATCAAAAGAGGAAGTTCAAAAAGAGGTAATTTTGGTTACACAGTGTTACATCCTATATGTTTTGTACCTAATCAACTGCAACCGGCACTTAAAACATTTTGTATAAAATTAGCATTTCTTAATTAATTTTTTCAAGTCTTTATTCATAAAAAACAACCACAAGGAGCTTCTTGAGAGAGAGCATTATAAATATTGTCGCAAACAATAACAACCAGCTGATGCTTTTAATTCTGAGGTCTTTGCAGACTTCTTCAAAGATAAAAGAGCTGCCATTAGGTCTGGCATTAGTCAAGCGCACAATCTCATTATAGAAACATGCAGTGTTGCTTGATACAAACAACAAGTTAGAAATGTTTCACGCTGGGTTTCACACTCATTGTAGTACAGAAAAAGCTTTAGTCAAACTAGTTATTGATATCAGGTGCTTACGTTGGTCATCGAGTTCATTTAAATAGACTGAGGTCTGGTAAGGTAATCTTTATTGATCCCAGATCGGGGAAATTTACATGTTACACAACTCACAGGTATACAACGTAATAAAAGCCATGAAAACAACAAGAGTAATGCATTTACTAATGTGATGTAATGTGCAAAAAAACTTTAATTAAATAAATTCTAAATCCATTTACAAATGTACAGCATTTAAAAAAGTAGTACACAAGAAGAACAGGGAACTGTGTTTGATTGGTTTTCTACCTGTCAGACAACTCTTTACTGAAATGTGTGATTACAAATTCAAAGAATCTGAAATAGTTTATGGAGTTGAATAGGGATCAATTTTTGGACCACTATTCTTTAATTTGGATCATCAGTCATTCTTTCCATAGTATTATGTGGCCACGTCTCCTGATCACACTGGACCAATTGATGTCCTTTAAAACACTTAGACATTATTGCCTGAATGTAGCAATACTTCTTACAGCTCAACTAGGACAACGATAATTTTTGTTTTTTATTGTTGAGAGTATTGATTCAAAGGCCTATACAGAGAAAATTGCCAGAAAAGTACATTTTTTTGGTTTTTAGATTTTTTTTCATAATTTTTATTATGCACTTTCATATTGTTTTCATCTTATTGCCATTATTTTATGACTTATCAACTCTCTCTCTCTATTGCCCTCATTTTATGTGCTAGTTTTCAAATTTTTAATCATTTGAAAATGATAAAATAAAAAAAATTGCTACATAAATGAGGTTTTATTTACTGACTAATCTCAAATGTACAGTTCTAGAGCTCACCAACTGCTTTATTATTTTCACAAATGATGTCTTTCTTCTTTCTGTGTAGACCCTCCACCTGGTGTGTTGGTTTTGTCTCCTGGCAGTAGGTTGGTTATGACCTGCAAAGGTCATGTGACAGTGAATGGAAAAACAGTCAACATGGCCAGAAACAACTCAAACACCAACAGAAGACTGAGTCCTTCAGTTGCACCTCCAACCACTGCTGGACACGATCTAAACAATGAGCACACAACGGACAATACTGTAAGTGAGGTGTACAACTCCAACTCAGAAGTCACCTCGGTGACAGGAGAAAACGGGAGCGCCGGAGACACTGATGCAGAGTCCACAGCTTCTCCCACCACTCACATGGTTGAGCCAACCAGTGTGAGCAGAGTGCTGAAGAGTGACTGGGAGGGTGAAGAGGTGAACAGGGAGAATGATTATAAGGAAGGTGACGATGGGAGAAGGACAACACAAGGCCTAAAACATACCCCTCACTGGAGCTGGAACAGGAAGAGGGTGGGAAGAGGAAAGAGAGACTGGGGAGAAATTCGGTTTGATAAGAAAGGGGCAATGCTGTCTCTGTCCTCAGTGAGACAGATGGACTCTGGGAACTACACCTGTCATCACAGAGGCAGAGAGACGTTTACCTTAAAAGTAATTGTTGCAGGTGAGTCATACACAATAAAGTCATCATGGTAGAGTAAGATTAAAATTTAAATAATAATAATAAATAACACATGGAAGTGAAACTAAATCAAATTTAACCACTGTTTTTTTTATACCATTATGAGCATGTGTGCTGTCACATTAGTATGACACGATCATTCTTCTATTTATTATGTTAAATTACTTCATGGTGGCATTAAGCCATTTTTTGTAATCAATTAATAATTTTCTTTTTTTTTTTCAGCAGACATGTCATAGTTGTAAGGCAGTGACAATGTGAGCTAGTATGAACAACCATAATAAGCTGTTATTATTGATGCTGTTCACCCCAGTTTTTTCCTTCTGTAAAATGTCAAAATCTTTTCAATAAAAAGGAAATTATTTGAAGGAGCAGCACTCCTTCAATGATTTTTTTAGGCAAGTGGATTATAATTTTACTCAGGTTAAAAGTGGAGAGAACAATGCTAAGAATAAGGTCACTATGACCAAACTCAGTGCACCAATAAAAAAATAAAGTTGTTGTTCAACAGGAGGGTCATAAAAATCTGTGCTGGCAATTCAACCTAATCCCAGACAAACAGTAAAGACTGTTGCAGGCACACACAGGTGTATTGGGCTTCCAAAGGGTGGTATCGCACCCATTACTGTAATAATAATTGATTAATGAATAGTTATTTAGACCCATGATAGATGAGGAAGATGGAATTAACATAATTTCTGAGGCTCTGTTGTATTTAAGTGTCTCCGTCCGGTTTCAGGCCCCTGAAACTACTAAATGCAAATAAATGTCTGTCATGGACTAAGGACTACTGATCATTTCTGAATCATTTCTGAGTCCACCTTCTCAAAAGTAAGAGCTCAGTGATGTTGATGTATGCACACAGGAAAGACAACAAATGACTTACTAACTGCATTAATGTGATATGTTTACATGTCCCCATATCTGTTAGATCCTCCCGAGGAGCCTATCGTGTCCTGCTACAAAAAGTCACCCAGCAGTAAGATTCGCTGTGAGTGGTTACCCAAGAAACCTGTTACTAAACTGAATACGTGTTACCTTATATGGAATAAGAGGTAAGTCTATGGACTCCATATATAGCAAATGTGTGAAAATAATTCATAGCAAATGTATTCACTCAAGTACTGAGCTGTATAATACTTTGAGTACAATGTTTCCATTCTACACCAATAATCATGAGGAAAATATTGTACTATTACTCCACTACATTTGTTTAACGACTTTAGTTACTAGTAACTTATTGCAGATGAAGATTCTTAATATAAAATATAATTAACTAATAGCTTGTGATGTTTTAATATGGGTTAACTACATGTCCTGTGTGAGGTAACTTTGGTCCTTAATTTTATAGTAACTTTTTTAGCAAAGATTTTCATCTCTGAAATCTGAGCAGCACGTCAACATTTATGTTGACATAAAAGTTTCACATTAAATAGCATTTATCAAAATGGTTCTACTACTACTTGTGATGGAATATTGTTGATAAATAATTTGTGTATGTGTCCTTCTACCACCTCTGGTCCAATAAAATAGATCACAACACAGTTATTACCAAACGGCACTGTATGTTACAGAGAAGGCCAAATAATTTACACATTGGCCGTGTAACCAAGAGTAAATTAATGTTAATATACATTACTGTGATTTTTCTTATTATTGTCCTTCAATCATCATTTAAAATAAACTTGAAGAAGTTTCTCTTTTTAGTCACTCCTATTAGGTGCGTGAGTGCAATGATGTCTTGAAAGAATTTAAAAGTGGAAGTTGAATTTTATGCTTTTAATAAAGAGGATGCCTGACAGTAGACAGATGCTACAAAGACCAGATCACCTTGGCATAATTTCATTTGCACTACAGATTTAAGTGTGAACAGGGTTGCAATAACAACAATAATCAAGTCCTGTTCAAAAAAGATGTTATAAGGCTGATGTCAACCTTTCTTTGTCTTTCTTTCCAACCAATTTCAGACCAGAAGAGACATTTGCTCACTTGCAGTGCTCGTACTCAAATAATCTCTCCCGCTATTGGTGCGCTCTGGACCACAACGAGGATGACCTAAGGAAACTTCACACAGCCTACCTATGTGTTACGAGCATCACTGGCAACGCTACCAGTCCCCTGTTTTCATTCATCCCTTGGAACATTTGTAAGTGATTGTACTGGCAACGTCGGCGTAATCTGGCATAAAAATGACCAGAACGCACCAAAGATTCACTGTACTCCTTCCTGTTCATGCCACAGTAAAGCCGGATCCTCCTTCAAGTGTGAATGTCCAACCGGTGGTGGGATATGAGAGATACATGAGAGTCACCTGGAATTCCCCAGTCTCCTGGAAGTCTCAAGACAGCTACTTCAAATTAATCTATGAGCTCAAATACAAGCCTCTAGAGTTCTCTTTAAGCAATGAGCAGGTTTGTACTCACAGACATATAGACAAGTGTTTGGCTGCCATACATAAACTGTCAATGTGTGTTTATTTTTATTAGTTCAGCACCCTAATGTATTGATGTCTCCCCTGGTCAGATGGCTCTATGATGAATTGACTTGCCTGTTTGTCTGTATGTGTCTCAACAGACAAAGCCAAGTAACAACCTGCATTCAGAAACAATCACAGATCTGATACCTGGTGTTGACTACGTCATACAGGTCAGAACCAAGGAAGAATATGATGGTCAGTGGAGTGACTGGAGTACACCTGTCATCGGAAGAAGCTGGACAGGTAAATCCACATTCAAACACAAATGAAAGGGGTTTTAAATCCCATCTACAATTATAATTTATAACAAACATTTAGTTAACAGTCTTCCTGGCGGAAACTAACTGCCAGAAAAGGTATACCTCATCGTGTTAGAGACATGCAAAGTAAATGAATTGGATCTGTAAGTCCTCGGATTTACTGTCTCTTAATGATTCACCCTGGACGCAGACAAGAGTCCAGACAAGCTGAAACAGAAGGGCTCCAGTATTCCTCCCATATGAATGGGTTTTCCAAAGAAGCAGCATATCTCAACAAGCACACACATACATGCTTTTGCTTATTCTAGGAATGTTACTTGTTCTCTTAGAATTTCTTTTATTCATTGTGCACATTTTACATGCAATGTTGGCAATGCAGGTTCACACAACACTGAAGAAGACATGTGGAAAAGTTCCTAATTGCATCATTCTTTGCACAGTTTTATGTAACCTGTCTAAAACAAAGTGATACTGATTTCACAAATGTGAAACCTCATTCAGCTAAATTATTAGATTTTTGTATTTTCTAGTCTAAGCTTGTGTGGGCTTTTCATTTGAAATTCTTCAAATCTTAGATAACAATGAATTTGATAGATACTCACACTTCACAGTCATTCAGAGAGGTTAATTGTGGTCAATCTCTCTTTGGCTTTTTGGTTACCTCTCTGTTGTCTTTTCTCAAAGTGGGAAAGGAAACAGCCCTCAGAAAATCAATAGCAGTATGATTTGTGACCTTTTGCCTTTGCTTCAAAGGTCATCACTTTTAATTTGCATTGATAGTTTCAGTATCTTATAAAAGAGGTTCCTGTACACTATGTATCTGCATTGAACACTTATCAAATCCCTACATTGGTAGGAAAGGAAGCCTTTGTTCCTTCAGAGCTTCTGTGAGTTCTGTGGAAAAGAAAGATCTCCACACCCTAAATGTACATACACTCAACATAGGGACTAAAGTGACTGGAATGCAGCATTATTGTGGGGAAATCTCCCTTTTGCAGAACTCAGTATCGATTGTTTCCAACTTTTTTTTCTTCTTTACTGGTAATAAAACAATCTCTACATATGTTCCCTAAGATTAGTCACTGTCAACCTACACATTTCAATAATTCAAGCTAAAAAATACAAACAGATTTTTTTGTGTTTTGTGTTTCTGTCCTGTTTATCACCTCAGTTTATCTCGCTATCCCATCCCAATTCCCTCAAGATGTTTTGAAAATTTTTGGTGTCTAGATGAATGCTGTGACCCCCACTTTTTGATTATTGATAACATGTTATCTGTACGGTGTGTCGCTTCTCTCTCCTCAGCTCCTTCACCCAGTGAAGATATCTATACCACAAGGGTAAGAGTATCAGGAATCAAATGTGCCTGTTATTTATAAGAAACCATTTATGCAATTGCTCTTATTGATTTTCATACACAAACTCAAACTGTCTATGGTTGTACTGTCTTTATGCAACAGTCTACAGATGAAGACGGATCTGCGTATGTGACTGAAGGTAAATCAGCAGACAGTAAAATGTTATGGTTAATTGTGTTTATGGGGGTGGTTGGGGGTGACAAATAGGCTGAGAAGGAGCTGTTAAATGTTGTTAGTGCTAAAAATCCCCCCACTGCTCCGCTGGGTTTTAACAGGAAGCCATGTCATCATAATAACTGGGGCTCAACAACGAAACAAGCCACAGGAAACATGGCTCAACACACCTATCACACACACACACACATTCTGTCACACCCAAACACACACTTGCATGGATGTTATTCTGGTCCATGAGGATTTCTCACACTGTCCACTCTCTTCATACTAGGTCCTGAATTAGAAAACCCAGTTGAAGAGACAGTGTCACATCATGTCCTGTGGATCTCTGGTTCTTTCCTTCTCTTGGTTTTTATTTTGGCGGCCTATGTGTTCAGGTAGGGAGATGTCTGTGACGTCTCTGAAATTTGGATTCAACCTATTACATTACATTATTTCTTGCTCTAAAATAAAAGCTATGAGACAACAATTAAAATTTTTCAAACCTCACCAAAATGAACTTAAATACTTAAATATAGAGTCAACTTCTTTAATTGAACCCCTCTTTTTTCTACAGACACAAGGACAGATTTATGCCTAAGCTCCACCATCTGAATGTCATCAGCCAGTGCAGTGATTCCTCTCAGCCTCCACCCTCCAGCCCAACAGCCCCAGAGGTGCAGGCCCTGGTGACATTTTCCCCTATACATTACAAAGAACCTCAACAAAATGGGAAAGAAGAAGGGGAAGAGGAAAATGAGGAAGAACAGAAAGTGAAGCAGAGGATAGAAGCCATGCATTTCCACAACACAAGTTATTTCCTGTTCCGCAGGCAGTAAGGGTCAGGACAAAAAAGGCGATAAAACGCATATTCACACCATGTTTCAGAGCAATATAGCACTAGATCATTTATACTCTTTATAGAGGTGGACTTTATTTTTTTATTATTAGTTGCTGCTGCTGCGTGTACAAATGAGCCATCAGGTTGTTCGCTGACTCTCTTTAAGTGACACAAATTTAATATGTGTTGCAGACATCATTATGGGCTCAATCTTCCACCTTGTAACAGTCCTAAAGCTGGTACTCAATCCATGGTACCAGCTTGTCATTTAACCCCTATAACTTGAGGGTTAATAGAACAGAAGTGGCCTGTGATATGTGAAACTGCAGTGTAGAGAGAAGCCTGTGTAAGCCATTTGCTTTCTTTCATTCAAAGAAGACAAAAGGCTATAGGTCTTTAATTGTTAATAGTTTTTATATAAGCTTCTGGGAGAAGCAAACTCAGGAACAGCTTGTAAATAATCCTCCATTCATCCTGTGCCTAAAATACCTCTAAAAATATATATTTTTTTGCTGTTGTATTTGTATTAAGAGCAACAAGCTATTGTTTCTGTGCCAGTTTTATATGTGCTGATGAACTGTATATGTGAACACATGTAGGTCTTAATATTGTATAGGTCTGTGTCTAGCGCAATACCTCATGTTCTGATTGTAAATACTTTTGCTAACTTTAGACAATTATCATTCGTATCCAGTTTTTTCAGTTTCCACATATTTTAAACAAGTTTTATGCAAGGAGTGTTGCTGGTTAAACACTGCTCATTTATTTTTCTCTTGGTTGTTTATGTCTTTTAAATTTATTGAAGCTACAATATGTGAGAACTAAGCAAGAACTAGGGTAGAATGGCACCTGAAACCAGTCTAATGTAGAAATATTTTGTTTAAATGTACTTTATTTTAAAGTTTGTTTAAAGTTTTTTTCCATTTTGTGTATCAGAAATTTATTAATTCATCTTGTGCAATGTAATAAAAAGTACAAATATTTCTTAAAGTTGTTTTTAGTGTCTTTTAAATTGAACAGTTCACCAGTAACATCAGTGTGTATATTAAAACAAAAGATGACAGAAAGTCTAAAGGTGTAAAAGTTAAAAAACTAAGTTTATAGGCAGAACATTGCTGTTTGTGTACCACGAGTTTGTGAAATTGTTTCTACTTTAAACCTTGAAATGATTTTGCATTGAAATAAAAAGTCCGTTTTCATTGCGGCAGACGCTGCCCCTTGTGGACACAGTCGTCAATTGCCGGAAGTCGTTTCCATGGCAACACTTTATTCCAGATAGCATGGCGGTGCCAGCAACAGGTGCCCACATTTAATATGTCGTCAAACGTTCAACGTTTAGTTTGAGCTCAAGTTGGTGTCGTAGTTCACAGCGAAACGATGGACGACAAAGGCAGTTTGGCAAAGGTGGACGCCGGAGCGTTAAGCCGCGAGCAGCAGGAGAAACTGCGACAGTTCAAGGTAACGGACAACGCAGGTTAGCGTGAGCTAACCCAGCTAACGGCTTCTCCAGGGCGTGAATTTACCAGCCCGGCAAACGAACTGCATTTTATCCCAACTCCAGATCAAGACGAGAATCGACAATGAGAAGTATCTCAAGTCGCATCCTGAGGTGGACGTGCTGATCGGCGACTTTCTAAGGTAACGATGGAACACTGATGATGTGGTTTAGAGGCTGAGCCGAAATGAGAAGCTTCAGAAATCAAACATAACTCAAACATAACATTTCACAGTTTACAAAACCTGCAGCAGCTAATCTTCGTTGTACACAAAGGTGAGAACGAGTCTCTGCTTTCTCAGCCTAAACGAATAAAGTCAGAAACGGTGTGTCTTCCGGTAAATGGTTGCTTAAACACCTATTTTAGAATAAATTAATTTCTGAGTTACCTGGTGACCCTGGTTTTGTCTTATTGTGTCAGGGTTAGTGGTCACATCACCTTTCTTTCTGTCACAGAGACGTGCTTCTGAAACGGCCTGCAAATATCTATGAGTTTGCTGCAGGTGAGTTATACTGTACACACACACACACACACACACACACACACACACAGTAGGGTCCGTTAGTCTAAAACCACATTGGAAATCTGTAATATTTCATGCAATCCTGGACAAAGTTGGAGGTTTAAGAAACACAACAACATATGATCTGTAAATTGAAAAAGAAACAACCATATCAAGAGCTGTGGAAACGTTTTTGCAGCAGCATTTGAATATTGGGAGTGAGGCAGCTGAATGTGCAGAGTTACGTTTATTCCACTATCAAGCTGAGCTCCAATTTTAGAACTCTTGGTTTTAATAATGTAGAGGACAAGGGTCAGTATGAGGGTCCGTTTAGCCACTCTGAGTAGTCTGCACCTGCACAGCCCTATACTCAGCATGGTATGGTGTAATAAAACTAAAGATGCAAGTAAAAGTACTTAACAGACTATCTACATTTTAATTGAATTAATCATGTAGTATTCCAAAAATACTCCACTAAGAACAAAATATATTCTCAATACTGATTATATTGATTATGGCAAAACATATCCAGTAATTATCTAAGTTATGTTCTGACAGTTGGTTAACCCATATTAGTATTTATTAGTTCTTAATATAAAATATATATTAAAACCACCAGATATGACTAATATTGTGGCTAATCAGCGTACAGTATATATGTTGTGCAGTATAATGTGTCCAGCAAATTATTGCTGACTAAGTAGCATTGTGTTAGTTGGAAACATTGCACATTATTCTAAGCAAAGATCTAATATTTACACCTGTTTGACTGACATTTCCTGCACCAGGTATTTACTGTCCTGTAATCAGCTAGTAGATTAGTTTAGCTGCAAGAGCAGGGACTTAAACGATATTGGTGTTTGACAAGCCAACCTTGATTTGTTCCTTTTTTGTTTTGTTTGTTTGTTTTCTTATGATATTTTTTGACCATTTTGACCAAAAATATTATAATGATGGTCATATCCAGTAAGTCA
This sequence comes from Channa striata, assembly GCA_033026295.1. Lineage (NCBI taxonomy): Eukaryota > Metazoa > Chordata > Actinopteri > Anabantiformes > Channidae > Channa > Channa striata. The sequence continues at coordinate 16,618,460 of CM065175.1, read as the reverse complement.
AAGGTTTGAGAAGTGAGTAAGCATCCACAGAAAGGTGCTTTAGCACATGGGAATCCACACACACCCTAAGCCACTAATCAGAGTCCGTGTTCTTTTTCAGATCACTTCACCGACCCAAACCTTCATGCAACTATTGCCTCTAAAATGGAAGGAAACAGTCACGTGCAGTGAAAACACCCAAGAGTCATGGTGCTACAGGTTTCTGCTTTGAGGGTGGTCGTTTGTTTGCACAGAGCATCACAAGTATGAACTTAAGTACAGTAACAAAATGGTAAAAATAAATTGACAGTTTCATTTGTCAGACTGTTATCGCACATATGAAGGAAGATAGTAACAACTGTAATGAGTTTGATTAAAGGCTACAGAGAAAGGATGTCCTGTGGCTACTACATTTGTCACATCTCTGGACATTGCTGCTCAGTATTTAAAAACTGCTATTTCATGTTTTCCTTAAAAAACTTATGGAGAAACACTTAATTTACACTGTTAACTTTACCAATTTTTTTTCTGATCAAACACCTTGAATAAAGTGGCTACACTAATAGTTCACTTACAAAATATTTATTTTAAAAGATTTTTAAATCCTAAAATTAATTTGAAAGATTTTTAAATCTCTAAAATAAATATTTTACCAGTGCTGAAATATGTTTTGCCAGTGCCAAAATATTCTGATCAAACACCTTCAGTAAAATCACAGCAATAAAAGATAAAAGTTCAGTGGCAAAATACAGTTGTTTCACAGATTATTTCCTAAACTATTACAATCAAACACCTTCAATAAAGTGTTAACACATGCTCAAGATTGTAAAATAACAATTTTTAATTTCAAAGAAAAAAGAAATACTGTATAAAACAGAATAAAATCATGTCAACATTGTACACTTAAACTAATCAAGTAGTAAACTAAGTAGTAAGGTTTCTTCAAATTCTCATAACATTAGCTGTTTCAGATGTCTGAACTGAAAACATACAAAAGAACTACAAAATAAGACTTTCATGCATTCAATTAAAGTGCATTTGGGAACTGAATTACAAATAAAGAACACACCACTTGGTTTTAAAGCTGTTGCTTTTCTAATTAGTTTTAAAATGTTTTCCACAATATTCCCGACACCTTGGGGCTCTCTATACTGTACACTGTTCATATAATATGTGGTCAAACCTTACAATGTCTTAATTATGAATCCTCACTTTACAGTGTATTAATAAGTAAAAACAAAACATACTACAAAAGGTTAATGAATCTGTACCAGAAGTGAGTGTGCAACATAGCAGATTAAGAAAATCCTCCTCCACATTTCCAGGATCCCTGGTGCATCTGGGGGTCAAGGGCATCGACAAAAAAGACACATTCAGTGAAATGTCCCCAAGTAGGACATACTATTTTTCCATTATTTGTGCCATTGGGAGACAATTTGTCACCTTGCTACAGAGGAAAAGGTCTTACAATTATAATTATGACTCCTTTTTGGTGCTTTAATCATAATAACCAATACTACAGTAAGACAAATTTTACAAAGTAGTCTGTTGATTTTTGAAATGGACTAATGGACAGTTGATATTTAATAGTGGAAGACCTGGCTCTGCTGGGTGTCTGTTGTCCCTTATAATCATTGGAGTCTGTGCGTCACACAAGCAAATTTAGAATCACAGTGCAAAGATATGCAGGTTCTGTTCATTTTTGATTCTGTACCCACCTGGATTCGCAGGCCACGGTCTGCTGCTGCTGCTGCTGCTGTGACAACTCTCTGCATGTACATGAAGTGTGTATGAAGTTTTTAGTTTGTGGTATTCATCTTGTTTTTCTTTTTTGAAGCTCTATCATTGGCTGTGATGTGTGTTTTATCAGCCTATCAATCTTTTCCGCACAGAAATTCCAGCTTCATGTTATCGGGAATAATAATTACATCCTGTTACTGTATATAACCTCAAAAATAAACAAACTGCAGCTTTTGCCAAATAATATTAGTTCTTGTATGAGTTATTGTGTCTGTCACTCAGCATTATCTGAAAAAGTCACAGATAATCAGTAAAAACATAAAATCATAGAATAAACACTTTTCTTGGCTGCAAACCCTTTAAGCATCAATGACTGCCCGAAGTGGAAGACATTTGAAACACGTTGAATGTTAATCTTTATTTTACAGTGATGACTTATTGAGCCAAAATTTATGAAAATTTGGTGTCACAGTTGAAGTACTTGAGACTTGATGTTATTAGGTTTTATCATTCTGTTGGTTTGATCACTTAAAGCATGAAGTTTCCAACCAGTAACAAGATAAAAAAAAAATTAATAAAATTCACTCAGAATTAGAGATTGTGGTATTTTTATGAGATTGTTATGATCCCGCTGTCAGATTGTGTGACATCTTTTGCTTGTGGGTTTAGACTGTTCAGTGTGGAGATGTCTCTGTCTCTCTCTCTTCCCATCTCTAACTCATGCACATTTTAATACCACACATCTGCTTTGATTAACTCAAAGAGGGATAACCACCCACCAAACTCACCTCAGTTGTGGGAGAAAGACCGAGGAGAGAACACGCACATCCTCATTATCTGCACTGTGACTGTTTTTTACTCGCGTTGTTTCTCACATCCAACAGACAGAAGTCGGTAAGTGACCTAACACAGTTACACAGCAATGAAAATGTTGTCTGCTTTGTAGCTGATTGTTTAAGTATGACTAACCAACTGAGAAAACCTGAAAAAACATGAGTATGATGTTTTATTCATTTGTTAATGTCTTAATAATAATACACACAATAAAGTTAAGATTATTTATTGTGATGTTGCATTCCAGCAAATAAATATTACATTCTTGTTTGGTTTTTAAAGCAATTTCTGTTAATCATCAAGTCAGAGACTACATGGCAAAATACCCAAAACTTTCAAATTACAAATGTTAAAAGCCGTTGGAGGCTGGTACAGAAGTGATGGAGAAAGTGAAGCTGAGAACATGTTGTTACAGTACCTGGTGATCATGACCTAACCTGTTTTTCACAGCATGTTATCCTCCAAGTCCATAAAACCTCCCATAGGATAGTTAACACAGATGGTAACCAGGGCTGTATGATCCCAAATCCTCAAAGGAGGATGTCTATCAGGAAACTTGTGGTGGGGCACATGGAGACAGATTCCCTAACAACTGGTGACTTAATAACAACGTCCTCACCTTCTGTATGTGATGCATGTTGCTGACATTAAATTATGTTTAACAACCATTCAGGCAAGTCAACCACCATGGCTCCAAAACCAGGAATATTTTTCTTTCTATTTATTGTGGCCTTCGCTCCTTTAGGTAAGCAATAATACTATTGCATGTCTGTTTATGTGATAATTAATGTGACTTTTTATGGTAGCGTGAGTATGTATGCTGGAGCATGTGTAAATATTCATACTTTTTACCACTTTGTTCAGGTAATTCTCTAGAAATGATGTCTGGAATGAAACCCGATATCAATGATTTGTCCAAAAGACTGGTATGTAATGTCTTCAATGTATATGTGTCATAAAGGATATTTCTATCTTAGTATTTTAAATTCACATTTTTATGTATAAAATGCAGCTGAGCCCATTATGACATTATGAATATACTGTCTACACATTATTTTATCAGTAATCAACCCTACAGTGGAGTTACACAGTATAAAACAGGCAGTTTAAGAACTATAAAATGATAATTTGATAACTGATCTGACAGAAAGAATCGGTATGGAAAGCGAAGGCTTCATTATTTATTTACAGTAAACTGTCTTTGATTCAGTGGTATCTGCTGTGAACTTCCTTTAATTTGACTTTAGTGTTTCTATTTTTTTCTAACCACAGTATAGGGGTTGATTTATCTCTGATATTTGGTTTCTTATAAGCAATAATAAGGTTAAATACAAGTTTACATTTTTTATTCACCACATAATGACACGTCTGTTTTTTTATGTTTTTTTTTTTTTGTCAGATGGTGAAATGCATGAATAATGGTGAGTTTCTCAAGACAAGCATTGACATTTTTAAAGGGGTTTGTGCATGTACCATGTATGAATCACATTACAGCATCTGAAACCTGTTTATATGCTCGTGTTGTGGGGACATCACATTTCTCATGCCATCATAAAATAATTCAATTGTGAAGTGCCGACTTCTTCTAAGTTTAATGTGCGATTACACTGAGGTTAGGGGTTAGGTATAGTGATGGTTAAGCTTACAGTAAGTCTCCAGGAAAATAGTGTAGGTCAGGCAAAGAAAAACCTGTGTTTATGTCTTTATGAGTCACAGAGAGTGGGAAAGGTGTTTGCATGCATTTTGACATTTGACAGAGCTAACAGATGTTAATCTCAGCCCTTAGTGTTTGGGTGTAATATTTTTATGTTTATCAATTCCCTCTGTAACATGTCACATGTACATGGACCAGTCCTGAAACCTATGAATAATTATGAACCGTTGCTGTGTTTCAGGTTACCCGGTGCCTACAACGATGATGCTGAGCGCTGTCTTCAATAACAGGTAGTTCTGTATGTGTGTCTTGGTGATTTTGGTCGAGTTTCTGAAGTGTCAACAAATGTTTCAAACTTAATTTTCCCCTGTCTCTGTTAAACCACATGTTGCCATTCATGTTTGAGTAATATATTTTAACTATATTTTGATGAAAGTATTTATTTGCTTGAAGCTGTGAGATGTGAGTTGGAACCAGTTATTGTTAGATAACTCAGAAGAAGATGTTGAACTCCAGCTGATGACTGTGGTTATTTGCACTGTGCAAGGTAATCTGCATGAATATGAAACAAGCGAGGTAATTTATCTAGATGATGGAGGAATGACATGAATCAAAGGTGAAGCAATGCAAAAACCTAACGTGATGTTTAAAACTATTTCGACTCATTGGCTTTTGCTTCGCTCTCTTGCAGTGATTTGCCTGTGGCGGACACCTTCTTATCAGCTTTTTTCAACTTCCTGAATTCATCTGCTGTAAACAGAGATAATAGCTCACATAGCTCTGTCTCCATGGAGGAGAAAATGGTGTGAATACACATGCACAACCAGTCATCATCTTCATATTATTTTAAATACTGCACCTTCACTACAAACACACTTTGTTTCTATTGTGTTGCAGGCAAACAAGATGGGGAATTGCACCTATCTTCCAAAAATCATCAGGCTGATGAGGAACCTGTCTGTCAGTAAACTAATGCCAAGATGTTAATAACAGTCACAATCTAGTGAACTAACGCTGTCTGAAAGTCCAGTCGTATTTGTCATGTTTTTATTCCCCCAGGAGGCATCTGCATGTCACCTACAAGCGTTTATGGCCCCTCTGTCCTGGAGAGCTTTAGAAGCACAGGGTGAACACAACATGAGCTCCGATGACTATGACATGCTGCTGTGGGCTGCCAAACCTGCACTGCAGGAAATAATTCCCTCAGGAATAATTCTTCCTACCACAATAGATAGCCAAAATATGGAAGCGATGTGAGTATTTTGTGCAAATATATCCTCTGCTGTATCTCGGTGGCTTTTCCTAATATTGTAAAATTGCTATTTGATCCAGGATGCAGATGCTGCAGCAAATGTATGATTCCATGCCTCAGGATGAAAAGACTCATGTGGTAAACTGGGTAAAAGAACAGGTCATGCAGAACTACTTCAATTGTACAATGAGACCCTCACCTGACTCAAGTAAGCAATGAGTTAAACCAAGTTATCAGGTAATAAAAACCATAGTAAAACCTGGTCACAGCATACAAAGACAAATTTACACTCTTATCTTAAATTGAAAGAGTCAATTGAAGAAATGAAAGTTGCTCAGGTCAGACTAACTGAATGTGTGGGATAGTTTTAATGTGATCAGGGTGTTAAATTACCCAAAGGAAATCAAGGTTAAAGAGTGTTTAAAGGATCCACATGGAAACCAATGGGAATATTATACTAAAGTAGGACACTAAGAGGAACACTCTTTATGTTATAGAAATGCTGTATATTTATGGCACTCATATTTACCACAGCAAGTTTGCTTGAAAATGTGTTTATCTTGATGTTTAGATTAGATATTAGTCCAGAAAGTCAAGCAAATCTCTAAGCATGTTCATGATTCACTACTACGGCTAAACAATTAAGATTTATCAGTACATGGGAATGTTGTCATTTTTTTGTCATTTTTTTTATGCACATTTATCCAATATGAACAATAACAGCGCCATTTATTCTGCAGAACCTATGGAGAGCTGCAATTCATCTCTACCTTGGTTGAACTTCCATGTACTGACCATGATGGGACCTTATCTCTTTAATTTAGCACCAGATGATGTTAAATCCTGTCCAATGGAGAAGGTGAGGGAGAATGCACAGAAGGAATAAGACAAAGTGCAAATAGCAAATGACAATATTTTAATTTGCAGCTCTGTTGGTTTGTTTCCAACTTGCCCTCTAGTTTTGTGAATATTTGCTGTCGGACCAGTCCAACTCCACCTTCATCAGGACTACCAAGATAAACTCCACCATGGGCAATATGTTCCTCCAAAGAGTTCATGAGTGCTTCAGTGGAATGGAGAAGCTTGTTGCTGCTCATGTGGACAAGTGTGTAATTTTTCTAAAATGTGTATAATTGCATAGATCTACTACTACTGCATAGATGGAATCATCCTTGGAAAAGCTAACCTCAGATAACATCCATATAAAATCTCCAACAAATTATTCACTATCCCTTCTCTGTACATGTCCAAACCATCTCAATCTCGCCTCTCTGACTTTTTGTTTACATTTGCACTATTCTGTCCAACCTTGTCCTGGAAAACCTCAACATCTTCATCTCTGCTCAGTTATCTCTGCCTCTTGTCTCTTTTCTCACTGCTACTGTCTCTAACCCATAGAGCAGAGCTGGTCTCACCACTGTCCTGTACACCTTTCCTTTGAGTCTTGCTGACACTCTTCTGTTACACAACAAATATAATTGCATAGATCATTGCTGGAAAAATCAGACCTTAAAAACAATTGTGTTTTTTACATTTGCACAGAAAAAAACAGAAGAAGTGTTAAAAATGTTGTTCTGTTTTTTTTTTAGCTGTTATTCTTTTTATATTTTTGGTGTTTTGAAGGGAGGAAAAGTGATCAGAGACATGAATTATGAAAGAAAAAAAAATCTATACCACAGTTTATTTACCATGAATATATTATAGAGAGCTGATTTCTTAAAAAGGTTAGAATAATCACTACGTTCTTGCATTTGAATCTCCTCAGGCTTTGTGCACTGGCTTGTTGTTATCACAATGCTACAGACGTGACTCCTGACTTCAGCAAGAAATTTCTCTCTCAGCTTGACAACTGTGAGCCCAACTTCAAAATCATGCAGGTATCACAGACTCGCTCATACGTGCCCCCAAACTCTCACACGTCTCCCTCAATAAGGACTGCGATCGTGCGTTTTATGATAATTACTCTTTGTTTCCTGCCTCCTGTCTCAAGCTAAAGAAGGGCCTTGTTGACTCTTTGATGACAAATTCCAACATCACTCAAGCACTCTTTGATTTGGGCCGTAACGTTGCCTTGTTGTCTACCGAACAACTGTCCATGATCCCTAGCCATGTTCTCAAAGAAGCTCTCCAAAAACTGGGACTTAATGTCCAGTGGACACCAAGTCAGCTGGTCGCTCTGGTCAAGAAACAGTTGGATGATAAGAAGGTGAGCCTGCAGCTCTGATGGCAGCGTCTATCTCACACGCGCTCCCTCTCACGCCGTACCTCTCCCATTCTGCTCTCCCTCAGTGTAATAGCATGTCAGCTACGGAGCTCATGGCCCTTCAGTCAGTTGGAGAAGTTTTGCCGAGCTGTGTGCTGAAGCTGGTTAAAGGCCGCGACATGTTGAATGATACAGAGGCTCTGAAGAACATCTCCAGCGGAATGAATAAAGGGCAGTTAAAGGCCATGCTGCAGGGGGTGAGTAAGGGCAAAGAGGCATGAAACAGGAGCCAACATTATTGACAAAGACCGACTATGAGCCTGATGATTACTGTCGTTTGGGAAACACAAGCTCAGTAAAACAGAGAAGACAACAGAGGAGTTTTATCTCAAATAAAAAAAAGTAATGTTCCAGTAGTTATATAACATGAAAAAATTATTTGAGAGTGACTGATATGTTCCCTGTAGTTTCTAGGGGATGTGGATCTCTCAGAGCTGGTGCAGAAGTTGACCGACCCTTTGCTTCACGGCATTTCCCTAAACAGGTTGAAGAAAGCAAACATCACTTGTCTGGACCAAGTGATGAATAAAAGCTGGAGTTGCTCACAGGTAGAATATCATCTCAACACATGTGATTGCCTTTATAATTTTTACTCACGCCAACTTACTTTGGTGTTGATTTTGATTCATATCATGCACTGATTGAAGCGCCTTCTATAAATCTATCACATAATTGTAATTAATTTGGATTGGTTGAGTCAATGTTTCCTATTTTGTTGTATTCACTTTAGGCAGCATACTTGGCCAAAAAGATGCAAGATCTAAATCAGCTTCAGCTCAATGGGTGAGAGACAATAAACAGCAGTAAGGGAAAGACAACAGACAAGACATCAAATAGTTTTTATTGTTACTGATAGATATTTTATTTTAAATTAATCACTTTTTTGGGACATGAGAACACTTGGAGAATTTGCCTTTAAATCTCAATCAATATTTAAATTTTTAAATTTTTATTTTAAACGTCTTTGATTATATATTAAATTAGTTCATCTTGACTCATTCACACTGAAAAGCGGGGTATTAAGGTACTAACACTAAAAAATAGATCTTAACAACACCAGAAATCATTGCTTCTAAATGTATTGAATTGGTGTTTTTATTGTCTGTATGTTCTTGCAACGTTTGCTTATTGGTTCACATGCTTATTTTTTAAAATGTTCTTGGTTCAAACAGGAGGCTGCATTCAATCACTCAGGGCCTAACCTGTAAGATGATTGACAGCGTAGCAGACAATGCCACGCAGTCCATGGCTCAGGCAGTAGCACAGAATTCACAGTGGCTTTCCAAAAAGCAGGTGTGTATTTATCTGCAAGACTCATCTGTAAATCAAACATGAGTAGATTATATATATTAATGATAAATCCACGTTTTCAGGCATGCTGTGCTGCCCGAAAACTTTTTGCAGCTTTGGAGAAAGTGAGAGCCAACTATTTCCAGACAATCACTGGGGATGAGCTGAAAAACATTCCCACATTATTACTTCTTCACTTGCCGTAGGAAAACATTTTTCCTCTGGTTTAATTGTGTGTTTAAATAAATTCTATAATTACATATAACAACTTTATCTTCTTTACACTATCCCAGGCCGTCTAAGGTAATGGACTTGCCTGGTTCTGTGTGTCCTGTCTTCCTGAATAAAATGAAAGAGGCCAACCTGAGCTCATTACCTCTTCGATCTCCATGTCGTCCTGCTCTCACTCAAAAGGCTCTGCTCTGCCTGGTCAGTGTCTTCACAGACGGGTATAAAAGAAACAGAAAAGTGTTGAACCACCACGAGCCAGTGCAGCTTTACTGCTTCCACACCTACTACTGTCACATAATAAATCTGGTTGGTGCAGACGTGCAACAAGAGCCTGAGATGTTGACAATTTCTTTTTAGGGTAAAAATATGTCTGAGCTGACGTCTGAGGATGTGGCCAAGCTTGGGCCACTGTTGTGTGAGCTGCCAGCTTCCCAACTGGCCCAACTGGCCCCTGATGTCCTTAACTCAAGCCTCATGGCCATGGCTTCCTGCCAGTTCATCCCTCAGCCCCAGAGGGCAGGAGTGATTCATCTTGTCTGCCAGAGATTTGGGTAAGATATACTCGCTGGAGACGGTGCATAGCCAGTCAGAGAAAGCATTAACCTGATACATTTTTCATATTTTTCAGGGATCCATCTTACTGGAGCTCAGATACTATGAAAGCTCTGTGTCCCCTCCTCCTTTTGGATGACAATGCCACATCTGCTCTGCCCAACAAGGTTTTTTTTTTTCCTCACTTGTGTCAGTGATGCACATCATCTGTTTGCCTAAAAGTACTGATGAAACTTGAACTGAGATCTTAGTTCCTGCATGTATTTTCATGACATTTTTTTTATTTCCATCTGTGTCTCTTTTAGCCTTGGATGAAAGATATTCTCTTTGTCCTGAAGTCACATCTGTCCTTGGTTTCAAACGCCATGAAAAAGAAATTCTTTGATCTCACTACCACCAGCAGCAGCTCAAATACAGCACGTAAAAAGAGAGGAGGTGAGACTGAGACATTCTGTGTGAGCTGTTCATTTATTACAGTGTTCACATCTTCACCAATTCAACAGATGCACAGAATCTTAACCGGCACAAGAGAAACAAGTGGAAAATTAGAAATACAGCTACAGAAAAGTAGGCCAACGAAACCACTGCCAGATAAACAGTAGTTATTTAGAATATTCAAGTCATGGAATCAAAGTAAAAAAAACTCAGGTTAACATAAGTTCAATTTCCAGCACCTCTGATAGAAAATCTACTTCATGAGTCAACAACAGGCACGTCTTTCTGTGTTTGCCATTTTTCTCCTGGAAATATTTTCATTGCCGTGTGCACCTTTTGTTGTTTACATTTTTTTAAATTGTAGTGATTTGACATTTATATTTCTTACCTGATACATCATATGTTTGTCTCCTTCTGTCTCTCTCAGTCAACAGCATTAATGCTGAAGCGCCCACTGTGGACTTGATTAAAAGCTTAGGAATGGACAATGTCTACTGGACAGCTGCACAGCTCAATATGATGTCGAGTCACACCTTCCTCTCTACTGTGGAAATACTCGGGGCTATCCCTGGATATGACACAGTCCAACTGGCCGTACTTGTTAAAAAAGCAACTGAGGTAAAAGATCCTGGAAATGTTCATGAGGGAGCATGGGATTCCCCATCTGCACTGATAAAGGGAGAAATGTGTTAACATCACTTAACAGGATTAATTATAAAATATTAAATGTTTACAAAGAAAGAACTTATGCCAGTTGAAAACAACATGGTCACGGAATTAGAGCAGATCATCCATTTATCAGTGTCTTTGGGTTGAAATGAAATTCTGAAGTGCTTTGTTAATAGTAGTCAAGTGATGGTCCGTTCCATTTACCCTAATTTTCTTTCCTTTTTTCCATAAACCAAAGGCTAAGGTCAAATGTCCATCAAAATGGGGATTGTGAATTTTGAGGCTGCAACTGCAAAAATTTGTGTTAAAATACTGCAACCTATATTCATCATAGTCCTTTTGTGAAAGTGACTGCTTTCGTAAAATGACTGATTTATTTAAATGTATTTTCACACGTTTGCATAGGTCTTTGGCCCTGTGCCACAGATGAATGAGAGCTCAGTGATCCGGATGGGATGTATAAGTCGGGGCCTCTCCAGCTCGGACCTGATCAAACTCCCCTTCCCACTCGACTCCCTGGAGAAAATTGCCCACTGTGGCTGGAATGAGTCGCAGGTGAAGTACGCTACAGAAACAGCTCATTGTGGTTATGACTGACTGATAATACTCATCATGTTTAGTAATATAGTTGACCTGTCTGAATAGATGGAGGCAGTGTGGAAGGCCGTTGCTAAATATAACAACCTGACAGCGCAGCAGCTGGGAGCTGCAGAGATTGTAGCTTTGAATCAGTTCATCTGTGGCCTCAACTCCAGTGAAATAGGATACGTCAACAAGGAAGCTTTCAAGTTTGTGCAACACACACAACTCACGTGGTTTTAATTATCACACACTTTCAGTTGGTTATGTGTCACAATTAGTTTATATCTATTTAATTGCCAGATCATCTGAAAAGAAGACTCAATATAAAACTGCATAAAGTCCAATAATTTTTGTTTTTACTGCACGTTTTTGTGCTTATTTTGACTCTCTTATAAGATGATGCATCACAGCGACATACTGTGATCTGTGTGTGTGTGTGTGTGTGTGGTCACCACAGGGATGCCGTGGGTTCATTGGATGGCGTTCAGTGCTCCTTCAAGGTTACGCAGTACCTGAAAAATCTTGCGGTGTCTGCTTTTGGACAACCCATCACCTGGACTGAAGCACAGGTGTCTGAATTGGGCAACATCATTGGTGAGCTTGTTTCCTGTCGTAGTATTCCTCAGTAATTCTGAAGTGCCTGTGGTCCGTTGCTTGTTACGATCTGCTGAACGTCTGTGTTCGTCCCCTCAGCTGGGCTTAATGCAGATGAATTGGCTGCTTTGGACCTGTCTGTCTTGCCTTTCGTCAGTAAGTCCTGCATCCCACTGATACCGCCTGCCAACTTCGCTGTAAGTAACTTTCTTTAATCTTTTTTCCCTTCCATTGTCTTTTGAGCAGGAGCCAAATCCAGTAGCACCAAATACTGTATTTATTTCTGAAGTACTTGTACAGTTTTTAACAGTTTTTCCGTTTATGCTACTTATTTGACAGCTTTTTTTCGCATATAGTAAGCAAATGTAGTCCACATTTAAGTTGTTAAATGTGTGTTTTCTTATAAATATAAAAACAAAAAACTATTTCAGCTGCAAATCAAAATCTGGTTCTTAGGATATTAGCAGCTATTTTTTTGCAACAGCTGTTAAAACATTAAAACCAGTTATGCACTGACAACATACAACAAACATGCTGCTCACATTGGGTACATGTACAAGAGAATATAGCGTCATGATATGATCTATTTGCCATAATCTGTATTTTAATTTAATTACTTTACGTGAGATGTTGACAGCAAAATATTCACTTGTGTTATTGTTAAAATATTGTTGTAATTCTACATTGTTCCATTTGGTAAACAATCAGAATACTCCTTCCACCCCTCCGATCTCTGTGGCACTCTCTTTCTCCCTCAGGCCCTCTCTGTTGCTCAGCTGGAGGCTCTTGGTCCTGACAATGCTGCTTCAGTGACCACTGAACAGCGAGCTATGTTGAGAATGGATCAACAGGCCGCTCTTCAATTGGCTGAGACCGGATCTTTTGCCCGATCACAAGACCCTGCCCAGTCAGGTAAGAAAGAAACATGCATGATGCTGAAAATTTCCACATGACTACTGGAAGTGTTCTAGTTCATTTTATAACTGATGGAAAAGCTCAGGAACAGCCAGTGTAATTGCTTCTCTTTAAGCTGCACTGTTTAAGGACTGACAGCTTGTTTAGATCAGATCTCAGCAACACTGCAAAGGAGATATAAAACGCTCTCAAATAAATAATTAAGTAAATAGGTTTGTTGCCCTCTGATTCTGATAAAATGTTTTTACTGAATCTGTACAGGAGCTCCGTCACTGAGTGTCGAGGGGATCTCAGCCTTCATTAAGCCCTTTTTGTTTCTCCTCATGGGATTCCTGCTGCTCTGAGACCAGAGTCACTGCATCCAACTGCAAAACCTCAGGCTCATTTTCTAACAAGCTCTCAATCATATCGTTATGGGCACTGGTGACAATATGTAGCTCTGTAGTTTCTTAGCACTGATGATGCTTGTCATTAACACAATTCAACTCTGAGTGTAGTATATTATCAGGATGTATAAGAATTATTTTAATACTTCTTAATCAAATTCACTCTTAAAAATTATATTTATAAGAAAGAATATTTTAATAGAATCAGAAATATTTAACATTTGTCACTCATTCTCTGGATGTATTCAGATCTGTTTTCAACTGTAGTGAAAGAAATGGAGGATAAAATGAATAAAGATTATTATTATACTCAGTTAAAATAATATTTGGAGACCAGAACACTGTCAGTTTTTATTGTTTTTTTTCCTAAATAAACATCTGGTTAGAAATTATCTTGTTAATGTAAAAACAAAACAGTTCATTATAAAAGTGTGTGTTAAAGCATGAGATCATCACCTGAGAAAATCCACACAATCAAATACAGTACGAGTCACTAAACATGACACTACATTAAAGGAATTGTTCTTTTTTGTTAACCTCAGTGATGTAGGTGCAGGGTGAAATGTGCATTTGGAAATGTTTCAGTTAACCAGCAACCTGTCACACAAGAACTGCTTAAAAAGGTGCCACTAAACAAAGACATTAAATCAAAAAATAAGCACTCAACATCATTTAAGCATAATACAGTATCTCTGCCATGTTTTCAATCATTTCTCTAAAGGATTTTGTGGAACAGTCCTGACTTTTTAGTTTCAGAGTCCACACCTGTCTACCATTAACAGCCTGTTTAACAAAGCTGGAGTCAGTTTTTAATAGCCAAGACTGGAGGACAACAGTTTTAAAAGGTTCCACATGTTCACACATAGCACAAGGAAGAGACCTAACTACAAACACAGTGATCTTTTTTTAGCAGTAACATCATTAAGCAAGTTTTAGGCAAACATATGCCTGCATAACAATAAGCCAAACTACAAAATTTCACTTTGATCTCTTGCAAACGGAGAAGGAATCAAATAATTTCATGTAAATACAGTACATTCTACCTTTAACTATAAATTGTTTACACTTTAAATTACTGCTTGAGCATAGTCAAGGTTGATCCTCCAGTGCAAACCTGCAGTGAAGAGTTGATGGGAGACAAATGATTATCCAGAGTTAATAGATCACAAGTCTGTAAATTAAGTAAACTCAGTGTTTCCTCCAAAGTTACAATCTTTTAGTATAAATTCGAATTCTCTATGCCATCATTATCTCTAACACACTGAAGACAGCCACAGGCTTCAAAGTTAGGAATCAATATAAAATACTGCTATACAGTATGCTCTCAAAAAAAAAACTTAATAAGTTAAAGTATGCACGTTAACACATAACTGAGTCATAACTGCTGAAGTGATTCTCAAAACGTGTGTTTTAAAAAATGACTTCACAGACCTGGGTTGGGATCGAAAAATCTTTTCAGTAGGATAAACACATTCTGTAGCTGTCTATCAACAATTATGCTCACAGTAAAATTTAGTGAAAACATATACAGTTCTCTACTGGCACATTCTAATGCAAACTAATCAGACTAGCACAGAAATGTAGGAACAGATCCTGAGTGTCAGAAGTGAAAGTCTGGTCTTGAACAGTGAGAATCATATTTGATTGTTTTATGATCTCTTCACATAAAAACTCTCTGGTCTAGCAATCTTTGGTTACATTAGTGCACATGAAAATCAATGATTTGAAATAGGCACTTGAGAAAATTATTTTACCACTCCTGGTCCATGTACTGTATTTGCCATGTCAAGAAGTTTTTCCAGCATTTCTTGCATTGATGAAAGCCATACCATGAGTTCTGAAATGTGTATTCAGATCACTTGCTTTTTCAAAATGTTTACCACAGACTTTACAGGCTAGCGTGTCCTCCTCTTCCTTCCCTTGAGCTATGGAGAGTTGACAGGAGGGCGATGCTGGTGCAGAATCATCCAGAGAACTCTTTTCATCCTGGTTCCTGCTGCTACCAGGGGAAGGTGCGGGGAGCATGCTGAGGGCTTGCTGGCTGTCACTGACTGTCTCTCTCACTTTGTGGACGATGAAGCGGTGGCGTGACAGGGAGAAGCTAGATGTGAAGCAGGCGCCACACTGTAGACACTGCAGATCTCCGCCCTCTGTCCCTCCACGCCTGTGCTGCCCGATGTGCTCAAGGAACGACGACTTGTTCTCTGTGGAGAAGCCACAGGGGGCACAGCGGAACCCTGACTCTGGAAGAGCTGGAGCAAAGGAGGACCGCGACTTCTTCACAGGACTCATCCCATCGTAGGCCTCTTCATCTTGCTCCATCTTCACAGCCCCTCTCCGTCTCCGACGAGCCCCCAAACTGAAATTGTGCTCTGAGGAACTGTCTGCCTCTTCTCCACCTCCCTATGACCAGAGGAATAAAGACAACTGCTGTTGCTAAAAATTACGTAAAAGGTTTGTCTTGATTGACTTTTTGTAGGAAATCCAAATTTTACCATCAGTGTGTCCTGGCTCACAGCATCCACAGTGTGTCTCAGCTGAACATGCCTCTCCAACATTGCTTTGCTGCTGAATGTTTTCTTACTTTCAGTGCAGAACCTACACAGCCACACAATCACACAGTGTGACTCACAACATTTCATCAACTTCCACTCATGTTTCTGAATGTACAAACCTTTACTACAATATTTAAAGTAGTTCTTATAGTGCTTATGGTTAAAGCTTTGTCTGAGTTGCAGGGTTTACCACAGCAACCTTCTTAATAATGACTTCATACAGACAGGCAATGTGGGTGATACTTACAGGCAGCGGAAACCACGATTCATAACTTTGTGTTTGTCTCTGATGTGTCGCCTCAGACTAGAGGTGGTGGTGAAAGAGCTTTCACATTTGTTACAAGGAAACTTCTTCAGAATCTACACAGCACAAACACGTGTTTATATGACTTCGATTAATAACACTTTAATGGAACAAACATGCATTCACTCAAATTGTTTATCTTATATACTGTAGCTACTAATGGACTACTAGACCTTGCTGTGCTGTTGAGCCATATGGGTAATGTATTCTTCCCTGTCTGTGTAGCGAGCGTGGCAAGGTGCACAGTTCCACCCTGATGGCGTCTTCATCCTCTCAGCCTTTACTGTCACTTTGTCTTCGCCAAACCATCCCTCCCCATCCGAACTCTCTGACTTCACTGAAGGCCGAGAACGAGAGGAAGAAGGTGGAGGCGAATCCAAGGCTTTTTTTAATGTGGAAGTCTTGTGAGTCTGAGGACCAGAGATAATCTGAGTAAATTTACTAAGATAGAGAAATTACAGCTGGGTTTATACTAAACTCAATCTCAAATAATTAGCTCCTCTGATTCATAAAGTTATGTGATTCTTGAATGTGAATAATACAAAAACTAAGACCTACCTTGAAATGGTCCAACAGAGAGTTCCTCTGAGAAAACAGCTTGGTGCACTCAGGGCATTTAAACACGTGCACCTTCTGATTGGTTAAATGAACCTCAAAGTGGGCATACAGCAGGGGCTTGTGGGTAAAAACTGTGTCACACATGACACATTTATAAATCAATCTGTAAGGAAATAAAAACACCTGATTAAAAGCTGTAAGACAGAAACACACATACTTTGAACTTTGTCTGTGTGTTTGTACGGATAGCAGAGTGAGGACCAGTTTGAATTTTCTACCACTGATGTAAAGATTTTGACAAGGTCCTTGTCGAGAGTCCTTGGATTCTGCACTGTCTTGCACTGCATTCTCGAATTGGGTTTAGCTTAGAATGAGGGACTAGGAAATGCTTTATGTCAATGAATGTCCTCACTTTGATGGCCATACAAACGTGTGTGTCTTTGTTTAGTACATTGTCTGTCCTTCAGTGAGTGTTGAATGTTGGGTGGAGATGTGGTTCTGTATGCTGGGGGCAGATTTGAAAGCCATCGGACAACATGGGCATTTTTGGAACACATCACAATGAGCCTGTTGAATGTGAGATTTTACTGAGTTCAGCCCTCCAAACACCACCAGGCAACTGGAACATCTGGAGAGGGGCAATCAGAAACATGAAAAGAAAATGAAAAGAAATGCATGGATAATAACAACACTAGGGCATACTTAAGTTAACTCTAAACACTGCACAGGAAATGAGGAATTGTACCTGTATCCAATGCGGCGTGCAAAGTGTAAACAGGTCTCCTCCAGATGTGTCTGGAACTGCTTGACTATGGCTCCACATTCTGGACAGACATTGGGTGTGCAACCTTGGTGGATGCGTTGATGAGCTGCTGCACTGCAGCTGTTGGGCAGGAGCATGGGAGGAGAACAATCTGTGCATGCCTTGAGCACAACCGAAGAAAATAACAACACAATCAGTGAAACGTGACAAGACAAGTACAATTTGAGGCTTTGTCCTTGCAGACATAACACTTACAGTGGTGTGTGCTGGTTTGATTTCTTGGAAATGTTCAGCCACCTCCTCTTTGCTGTTGAACTGAGTCTGACACTCAGGACATTGATTACTCAGGAATTTCACTGACTGTCCTTTGTTATTAGGCAATGTTTGATGTGGCAGCGACGTTGTGTTTGATGTCTGGCCTGTGGAGGATAACGACGATGACAGGAGAGATGGAGAGAGCACACCTGAGGAATCCAGAGGAAATATGAAGAGGGACATAATCAAGCACAAGACTCACACCAATTAAGATCTGAAGGATTCCTGGGTCAGAAACAATTGTCACAAACCGACTGGGGTGAGATCCTGCTGACCAATCATCTGTTCCATAGGTACTGGTTTCATCACCAGGTGTGAACACTGCATGATCAGGCCTCTCTCTTTGTGCTCTCTGGCATGTAAAAGCAAGCTGCATTTGTTGAAGAAGGCCAACCGCTTGGAACAGTGATTACAAGTCACTTCAATTCTCAGTGAGCGCCGGTCATAGTGTCGTGCCAAACTCTGCTCCAAGGCAAAGGAGTCACCACACTCCAAACAGCGGAAACCCTGCAGGGCATCAACAGTTCATCTTCTTACTATATAACAAAGCTATGGAAATATCGTTGAACACTTACTTACAAGTGATTCTTTGTTCTCTAGTTAAAGAAATTTAGTCAGGAATAATATTTTGTAGTGTGAAATTGTGACCCATGACATTCTGTTCCTAATGCAATATACCGGAAGCTCTTGTCAGTGTAAGGCTAAAATCTACATTGATCAGCCAAAAATTAATTCACCTGGTGGCTTTAATTCTGTGGTGATCAGGGGTCAGCATGTACACGCGCAGCAAGCTACAGTGCTGTGGGATACATGTCAGTTGTGGCCAGCATCATATTGTTTTGCATGGTAACCACTGTTCACCACAACAATTTAAGTTTGTGACTGACTATACACTTTAGGCTAAACATAACAGATAGATCAACCTTAATGGTTTCCTACGGGTTTGTTTCACTTGTTGGAGTTTAAACAATTAGGGTTACAACTAATCATTTTCATTCAAGATTAGACTTGAGATATTTTTCTGATTAATAAGTCCTAACTCTTTCTAATATCAAAAAATAACAAAAGCGCCCAAGGCAACAAATGATTTAAAAAATGATCTAATCCATTATCAGAATAGTGGCACATGCATTTGTATGTTGTCAAACTGTTAACATTTCAGTGAGTAATCTGTGATATGACAGGCTACCTGTGAAGGGAGAGCAATGCCCCACTCTGCAGGAAGAGGTGAGCTCAGATCTGGTTTGTAACTGGGAAGCAAGTTCTTGTTGTTTAGAATTTTGTTGAAGGATTCGACCAGGTTGGTCTGATTCTTAGATATGGTTGCCCCGGTGCTATTGACTATGGATGCTGGTCTGCTGTTACTTTGTGGAGGGACAGAGGTGATGGTGTTATCCCGCTGTTCACAGTTTTCTGACCCAGGCTGTGCAGGTTGATCCCACCTGGGCTGACTCTAGGAACAGAAACAGACATGGAAGGCAGGGTTGCAGTTTTTGTGACGCTAACACCTGTTAGGGAAACTTTGCCGTTGCTGTCCACTGGGGTTTTCTCTTTAACTGCACCAAACATCCGCTATTACAGCCGACTGACACTGCTGTGATACGTCCCTCTTGGATCTTGTGTTATGATGTTCTGGTAAAGACTTGGAATTATCCACAGTCCTAGGAGTACCTTTGCAGTTTTTTTAGGTGCCACCCCAGTCACGGTTCTTGTGATGCTGCCTGTAGACATTTTGATTTTAACTTTGAGGGGGCGTAACGAAGCCGAACCTGCCTCTGCAGACACGTTATCCTCAATTGATGTACCAGCATCACTGTCTTCTTTTACACTTTCCCCATCTCCATTTTTTTTACTCAGCTCCTGAGTATCACCTGGCCTGTTCTCTTTGCTAGACTCAATTTCCATGAGCTCTTCTAAGTGAGGGAAGTCATTTTGGTCCACTGCTATAGCTGGTGTTGGAGCCAAATCCGGGCTACTGCTTCTATGAGGGACCAAGAGGCCTGTCTCACTGGGTGGAGGACTCTCTGGGGAGTCTCTCTCATCAATCACATGCTCTGGGTATTTTTCATCTTTGACTGATGGAGAAACTGTGACAGAAGGAAGACAGTCCTTGGGGCTCTGTGGCTGAGGAGTTTTAGAACTAGGATGGCTAGGGGATGTAGATAGCACCTCCTCTTTAAGCGGGGTTTTAGGTTTTCCCAGAGAAAATGAGAAATGTGTAAGAGGAGAAATGTCACAAGAAGTGGTTTCAGAAGACACAAGCAAGTCAGACCGTGGTTTTTCTCTGTGTTTAAATTTAGGAGGGGAGGAAATCAGAGATTCTGGACTCTCCCTGATCACCAGTGAACTTTCTGAATCTGCTTCTGATTCATCTTCATCTGAGTGGATGAAATGTCTGATATGAGCTGTAATGTTTCCATTTTGTGGTACAGGAGATGGCGATGGTTTATTGAGGACAGGAATTTCTTCCATCTGACAGCTTTGAGGAGAACGATGAGGGCTGGAAGAATGTGGGGACAAAGGAGTTGAAGTGCTAGGACCAGAACTGGCAGGTGACTGTGGGTTGAGGATCGGCTTCAAACTGTTTATGACATCTGTCGTATTCTGGTTTGAACCAACCTCAGCTCCTTTGTCTCTTTCATATTTGTTATCATTCAGCGTGGGCATAAATGGTGAATCCCAGGATGGTAGCTCTGTGCGGACTGCTGCCTGATCCCCGGGGACAGAGGCTTCAAAGCAACTGGCGATTGGGGACTCCACAGCATCATCCGCAGGCTCCGTGTAACCAAGTTGTGAAGTGAGATCACCCAACTTGACCTTAACCTGAGGGACTAAACCGCTGCATGAAGGGTTGTCGGTGTCATACTTCCCCTCTTCAAATGACTCCGACCGCACCGTGTTCTTCACAATGACACTGACCACAGGGGGGTCACTGTGTGACGCAGGGGAGCAGGGAAAACAAGACGGAGACCCACTTCCCTTCTTATTTGCATTAGTCCCCACCTCATCCCGTTCCTCCTCTGGACTTGACTGTATGGCCTCTTTGGCATCAATGTCAGGAATGTCAAAGGCTGCCAGCAAGTCATCAAAGTCTGGGGTCTTCATGTCCCCCATTACCAGCACAAGGCTTAACACCTACCGAGGTAAAAGTAAAGTCTGAGTAAATTATATAATACTTTAATCTGATGCAAAATTAAACGTGACGTTTACAGTTAAGATTCCGAAACAAACTTTTGAATCTGACTTAAATCGAAAACAGCTGGTTGCAAAAGAGGTTCGGATGCGGCTGGTGATTGCACATAAGCACATTGCGTGTTCAGGTTCAATAAAAAAAATATGAAACTGGTGAATGTAGATATGATCTTTAGCATTAGCAAGTGAAATGAGATGTTGCAACAAGTGGATCCTTCTGCTAATAATTAGCTAAACATTAGCATCTAGCTGCTAGCTGTTCTCGCTAACGTCAACCGTCCAACTTTTGTCAAAAATTGAATTTGACCAAAGTAACACGAATGTAACGTCGTGTGGTACATTTCATGCATGTTCGGTGTGTTCTGTTTTAAGCCGACATTAGCCAACTTCTGTTTCATTCCAGTTACCTGACAGTTAGCGAAGTTGGTTCCTGACTTGACTCTCGGACGCACAAGTTTTTCGTCACCAATTCCTGCGACGGTGACTTCACAAGAGCCTCGCAAATGTTCAGATTCATCCGATTTACAAAATAATACTATTTCAAACACTATCTCATAAAATACCTAATCCGTTTATGATACTAGTTGTACTTTCTACAGTCATCTTGCATTTACTTCATTTTATTATTTAAATTAATGAAATGTCTGTAAATAAGTGATAAAATGCAGCCAAGGAGAATATGATTTTTGATTTGACAAAGACACATGCAGATTCACCCTGCGTTTTCACCATCAGAAGAACCTACGGAAAAACACAATTTCTATGTCAAATTAACATTTCAACTGCATATTGGTGAAGGGCACAGCTGGGGAAGAAAGACCTGTGACTTCAATGGACGTGATGGTGAAGAGAGGAGTGTGGAAGGAAAGATGGTGTGAAATGACAAAGAAGAGACGTGGCGAATGCTAAGGAAAAGGCATGAGATGAGAAGATGAACACTAAAAAAGGAGAAATGTGCTGACAAGTGTGATGGAGAGAGGACTTTGGGAGACGAAAATGACAGTGAGAGACAGAAGGTCAGACGAAGCAGACACCGTTAACCAAAAAGTACAGGCAATTAGTAAGGATGAAGTTAGGAAAGCGATGAAGAAGATGAATAGGGCATATAAGGGTATCTGTATAATTGAAAGGGGCGATGTAGAAGACGGTAGCGAGACGGTAACAGGCCGTGTTGTGTGGCCTGGAGACAGTGAGACACAGTTGAAGTGGCCGAGTTGAAGATGGTGCGATTTTCAATGGGAGTAACAAGGATGGAAAGATCAGCAGCGAGTATACTAAAGGGTCAGTACAAGACTTGGATGGTTCAGGCATGTGCAGAGAAGGGACACAGGATATATCAAAGGAAGAATGTTGACGATAGAGTTGCCTAACAGGAGGAGAAGAGGAAGGCAAAGGAGGATGTTACTGGATGCTGTGAAGGACGACATGCCTTGGTGTGACCAAGGAAGGCACAGTGGACAACGTGACATGGAAACTGATAATGCACTATGGTAACCCCTGAAGAGTGGCCAAGTGTGTAGAAAGTGAGAGACTAAAGGCTGGGCTGCAGCAACTATTCCAACTGAAAATCAATTTTTAACCAAGTATAAGCTAGTATTCTGTAAATTTATTGAAGAAATCTGACTAATTTGACTTAGTAGTTATTTTACAAATGAGTCAAAAGTAATCATTTATACTTAACACAAAAAATTCAAAATGAGATTATGCCTTAAAAATCAGAAGCAACAAAGACTGTTTTACAGTTTACACAGTTGAACAAACAAAAGAGTGAAGAAGACTGTTTCTACAGGGGAGTAATATTGTTACTGTGAATAACACATGCTGTGAAATTCTCAGATCTTTGTCATATATTTAGTTCCTTTCTTTATTTCTTTTTCTCCTCATCCTTCTTGGTGTCTGGTTTGGAGCCTGTCTGAGAAGCTAGAGAGCCCATGGCATTGCGGATAGCCTCATTGTTGGGGTCAACTCCTGGAAGATTTTCCAGAACACTCTGAAGGAACTCTGAATCCTGCATTACATCGTAGTCCTCTTCATCCTGGAAGAGGATAATAGCATATTTTAAATTATCTTTACCATTTAATTTTCAATGTGCTAAAAGCAAATAAGAACTAGTCAATCTTTGTGCTTACCTTTGCATCACTAGACTCCATGTCAGCTCCGGTGTCCATGTCCTCAGCACTAAACTCTGGAGGAATAGAACACAGAAGTTGAATAAGTAACAAAACTAAGGTAGGTGGATAACTGGTCACTGGGCTACATTTTCCTGGACACATTATTTAAGAAACACATTAGGTGTTATTTCACGTTAGAAAAGATGCTGTATACTTGTACTTTTATGCCCCATCCAGTGCAAATCAAATACATTGTAAATCTGGACTGCAACAGAACAAACTGTCCATGCCAACTGTCTATTGGTTAACCACATGTACAATTTGTGGAAATACTTTGCAGGGTCAGAAATGTCTAGCTACATAACATAATCGATCCAACAAATACTACCAGAATTGCAAGGCATCGTTATTTGTCGGCTTCATCTAACAAGATATACAGCCACTAGCCGTTTTATTAGGTACACCCGTAGAATCTAATGAAATCCAATGCAGCAGCACCTCATTCATTTTAAATAGGTTGGCCAAAACATTACAACCACCTCTTCCTCTAATGCACTCCAGTGCAACTCCACTAACCACTTCAACCTTAATAATAAACAGAGCAGAATTATAACCTGACAGTTTCAAATTAAAAAATTGTAATAAATATCTTCATAAACAGTTTTCAAGACCCCAAAAAGTGAAAATTCTGCTCTAAATTATTACTCTTAAGCATTTCATGTTGGCGTGATCTATATTCAATCCCAGCTTGTATTTCATTTTGTGTTCTTGGAAATTCTGTAAATGTAAAATCCATGTTTAACCTGCTCCTGCTCCCTGCATGGACATCTGCAGAGCATAGGCAATCTGTTCATCCTCTGTCATGCGACTGAAATCTGGTAGTGTAGGGGCAGATGAGTTTGTATGTGGAACCGACATCTTCAACAGGGCATCTTCAGACTCTGAACCAGGAGGAGAAAAAGGCCATGAGAACATACAAACCAATAACTAATTTCTTAGGCAGATGGGCCGAAATTGTTATCTGTGACTGCAAATCAAGATTTTTACTACCATCTGCAGCTGGAGAGGTAATGCCAGCTTCAGCGGCGGATGCAACAGCGGCTCTGCGAGCTTCATCCTCCTGCCGTTGTCTCTGCTCCTCCATTGACACCCTCAAAGCCTGAAAAGAGGAAGAGAAGAGTGAAAATTAATGGTAAAGGAATCTTTAAAATAACTTGATTCAAACTAATTTCAAAATATAATACAATGACTGGGAAAAATCTAATCCAGATTTCAAACCTGCTTTATTCTCAATACTGATAATACAGCGAATAGTCTAAGCATAGAAAAGACTAAATGTGGTTCAAATAATAATTAAATAAATGTGGAAGCAAAGGTGATTTGTGTTTGTGAGCCAAACAACAATTTTTGTAATAATAATGAACTATAAACATATAGTACAGTGATCTACAGTGTTTTTCTTCTGCTTACCAAAGCCAGCTCTGGGTCAGCGCTGGGATCTACTCCAAACTCAAAGTCACTGGCACCAAGACCCAAAACTGCACCTCCCTCTCCAGCCAGGATGGGAGAGGAAAGCAGGGCATCAGCCAGACTGGGGCCTGGAGGCACTGTGACTAGATGGGAGCCTGCTCCCTCTTTGCCATTCAGTGTATTGATGAAGGCTGTCAGCTTCTCAGTGTTCATCTCCTGCGTGAGTGCAAAATAAAGAAATACAAGTATATAAATAACAACAAATTAGATATTCAAGACGTTTAGTGTGTGTGTGTGTGTGGAGCTTAGATTAAAAAATACCTCTTCTCCAAAGTTGATAACATCCACGTTGACCTTTTCTTTCTTCAGGCGTTTTGCCATTTTGACCAACTACAGTAAGGTGATAATGTAAATGTACAATTAGGAGAAAAATAAACATAGCCTTGTAAGAAATTAAATGCATTAATACTCACATTTACTGTCTAGTTTATTAATACTGAACATCAAGGAAGATGATGTTAATTTGCAGTTATGGTTTAGTCAGCTAATTCTTTAGAAAAAGTGTGAAGACTTGAGGCCGATTTATAACTCTCCATCAAAACACATAAACGGTGATGCAGACCTAAGCAAACTAGGGAATTATGGGTGCACACACCTCCCAAATCTCAACAACGCGTTGTGCATTGCCCGAGCTGATGATGGGAGTCGGGATCAAAACTGAAATAGAAATCTGCTCTTTTGTGGTGATGTATAATAGGATGTGAGTGGAAGACGTGTGAACATATCCAAGCATAGGTCCGCGTTGCTGTTTACATGTATCGACAAAGAAGTATAGGCTTTTATGAAACTCAAAGGAGTATTATTCTTCTATCGTAGTTTTTATGAGCTGCTATATTTATTACAAGCCATGTCCCTGTCCTTCGTTTGTTGTTTGTCCCAGAGAATGAATAATTTTTTGACACCTAGAGAAAGAAATCCCCAAACCTTCTTATGTCACCTAATAATATGCAGAACACACAGAATGATCTCAGAACTCACTTCTTTTTCATTGTCCTCCACTGGGCTGCCAACAAATGCAATAATGCGCATCTTGTGGTTTTTCCCCTGTCTGTGCTTCAGCGCCAACTACAGACAGAAACCATATGTACATACAACTTAATTTCATTAACAAATAGAATAACAGATATTTCCCTACTGTAAAGTTTGTCCTTAATTTTGATAATTTACAATATAATCATTTTAATTGTTGTCTTCACTAGTTCTTATAGTCTTGACATTCAGCTCATTCATCTCCAGTTTTGAGGCTATTTGACAGATAAATGGAGAAAACTAAAATAAAATACCATAGTTGATCTCGCTCTATGAAAATTTTATATAATGAAAATATAAATACAATTGAAAATCAGAGACTCACATGTGCTACCCTGATGCCAGTGCAGAAGCTGATGTTTCCACGAGGCTGAACAGCATGCAGCTTGGACAGTATCCGCCCAGTGTCTGGAGTCAGTGTGGTCAGCACCTCACAGTTGCTGCACAAAGACACAACAGTTTGTTAGCTTGGTTGTATTTTAAGTATCAGTGCACTAGTTCAAACACGCCGACTCTCACTTTGCCATGGTGATGAGCCCCACGTTGTTTTCAGGGTTGCTGCGAGTCTTGGAGTGACAAACGATATTAACTGCATCCTGCTGAGCCTGCAGTCTGGTGGGCAGAAAGTCTCCATTTCGCATGTACTCACTGTTGTCCACACTGTGAACATAACAAGCAATTTTATTTATTACAAGTTTACAAGTTTTTAAATGATAAAAGATTGAAAAAAAAAAACCTAGCTGCCTGGATTCTTTTGAAACAAAACCAAGAATTTTGAATCCAACTATGATTTCAGCTTTGGAAGCCCTGACTGCCATTTAATGCTATTTATCAGTGACAGACAGAACGACTGATGACAAGAATTTAACATAACGACTAAACGCTAGCAATAAGGGGAAAACAAAATCAATGTAGCCGTAACGGTACAGCAGACAGGCAGCTACGGTGCTGCAATAATTCTTTTAAAACTCTTAACATTTTCAAAGCATTTAATATGTAAACAACATCTACATTGGACTTGGTTAATCATATAGGGGTCACAGTAGAAAACAGTTACATGTAGCACGACAGTAGCTTTTGTTAGCCAGCTAACATTAGCAAAAGCTAATGCTAAAGAGGTGACGTTAGCTTAAAAAGAGGCATTTCTATTTAACGTGAGGCGAAATCGGCCATAAACTGATTTGGAAGGAAATTGTTACTTATTGATGACCATAAAGTGACTTAAAAGCTGACGTTTACTTAACGTTCTATCCTAAAAGCTTCGT
The DNA here is from genome assembly GCA_033026295.1 of Channa striata. Classification (NCBI taxonomy): domain Eukaryota; kingdom Metazoa; phylum Chordata; class Actinopteri; order Anabantiformes; family Channidae; genus Channa; species Channa striata. The sequence continues at coordinate 16,591,462 of CM065175.1, read as the reverse complement.
TGAGTTCACACTAGCTAACGTTGGGTTATGGAGTGACTCAGGGATAAGACCGAGCACGTACAATCTACAAAACAGGTAAAATCCCTACGTTTAGTCTAGACAAGAACGGAACCAAGAGCCAGACTCAATCTATGAAATGATCGCTTGTTCTGAAGCAAGTTCGTATTTCTATTCTTTGCTTTAAACATATTTCTAGTTCCTTACCAGACCATAGTACTTTCCAGCACCATCTTGACGTTTGAGATTCACAACGTCATCGTGATGGTTTATGGGTAATGCAGTTTTTTGTTTTTTTTTTTACAGGGAATAAAACTCCAAATTCAATTCTAGAAGAGTTCTGAGTAAGAGTTATGTTTAACCTGCTTAGTTATGTTATAATATTAATTGAATAATATCTATAAACAGGGTTGGTGGTAAGTTGTGCTGACTATAACAACAGTACCTTTGTTTTCTTACTCAGTGGGAAAACTAGTCGCTGTTGTTGATAGTTGAATGGGATATGAAAAAATGAATCCTGTCTTTTGGGGGTGAGGAAACATGTGGTTTGGGGTTTTTTTTGGCAACGAGTGTTACATGTTGCACTGAGAGAGGAAAGTTGCTAAATGCTACAATTAAACATCACGCAATCAGGCAAGTAACTAAAAAAGGTGGTCTAAAGGGCACAATCTAAAGCATACCTCAAAATTAGTTTTAAGAACATTTGGATATTTACCTTACATGTACAGTTAAAACAAGCACGTGGTTAAAGGCAAGGTTAAGTAGTTAAGAAAAAAGAGTGACATATGAGTGTCAGTATTTTATAGTTCATAAAAATGTACTGTATATTCTCTAATGATACATCAAATCACATCACAAATCATATATTTTCTTGTTGCTAAAAATAATAAAATGTATCAATATTAGTATTTATATTAGTAGGCCCTGGTATTTACCCCAAAACTTGACAATTTGGAATCTGCAGATGGTCTCAAACAATGAGGAAGGCATTTATAACTGATTGTATGACCATAAGATAACCGCTAACCGAGATTTAGTGAAGATTGGTTTTTTCAGCCGTGCAAATCTGTCAAAAGGAAGCCACAAACATACTGTAATCGGACGGTTCCGAAACCTTCATCATCATATACGTCTTGCACAGCAACAAATAAATGCTTTTCGAGTCGAGTTCATCGGATGGCATCACAGTGCATGCTCAGGACAGCATTTCCTCTCAGCACCCTGAATTTCATGAATCTCACAAACTTATAAGAGGACAAAAACTAAGATTTAGAAAATATTTTTAATCCTTTAGAATCAGACATGGAAACATCACCACCACATAACTGAAACATGGCAGGAAACAGGCAGCACATATTGCATAAGAAGGCATTTCTGTGACTCCTATGTACATATGCACATTTTATACACGGTAAAAATATAGTAATTGAAGCATGTAGGACAACCAGCAACGTTGGCTTGTGAGCCATGTGAAACATTCATGTAGAAAAAGCATGGGATACTAACTACCCAGAATCATCATAAAGAGAATATATAATTTCACAATAGAAACGTGAAATATAAAAAGTAAAATTGTCAAACAGCCCCCCTTCACAGCCAGCACACACTATAAAGTTTCAGACATCCTTCCCTTTACTATACGGTAGACATACAATCTTCTAAGGTATATAATACATTATCATTTCAGCCTACAACAATCAATCATAGCAATAAATACACTTCTTAGAGCTGACAGGTGGCAGATTGTGGTTCATGCATTACTTCAAATGCATTGTAGTGTCTACAATGAGTGTACCACCCTTAGAGCACCAGGAGGTTCATGCTTCTCTTGTGCCACAGGTGTGGTACACAGCAACTACATACACAACTAATCTTTATCCAGCAATTATATTGTACCATTCATTTTAAATAAAAAGATACAACAGAAAACATCAATATGTAGGTAAATATAATCTGGAATTCTCTAATTTTCAGGAGTGTTTTTCTTTGGTGGCAGTTGCACTCAAACAATATACGACTTAAAACTGATCTGACCTGTTTGAAATAATTTAAACATTTTAGCATAACACAAGAGATCATTGATATCAAGTACATTATACCAAGTACACATAGGTGGTATATAGAGTTCTAAGAGCTACCACAACTTTAATTTATGTCATAGGAATGTGGAGTTAAATCTTAAAATGTCTCAGGACACAAAATGAAAAATTCTTCAATAAGGAAAAATCATTTTACAAGGACTAAATTTATGTCAGATACAGCTTATCAGACATGAAATTGTTTAGCACATCCAGTTAAAAAATATTAAAAGACAGGTCAACGCAGTGTTATTACAATAGACATTAGTCCATGTACATGTCCAGGAGTGTGAAATGTAATTTTCATATTAACTGTGCTGAATCCTGAATATTTACAGGAACTCTCTATTCTTTTCTTTGGTGCCACGACTGGCTTCATAATACAAAAGACTCAGTCCTGAATCCAACTGTGCATTGATAAACATGTGTTATGTTCCTCCTTCTCCCTCAATGCTGCATAGACCGCATGCAACCAACAAATCAGAACAATAATTCATTGTGATGAGGTCTAAGATGTTGATAATTAGTAGTGATTTAAACTTCTGTTTCAGAGATATGTTGTCGGGTAAAGGGTTTTAGCCAAGCAACCACTAAAGCTTGTTTAGTGCACTAAACAATAAGACTACATACTAAAAATACAACTTCCACATGGTTAGTAATATTGGTCCAAGAGTAGATTTGGGCAGGTGTCATTTCTGTAACCAGCAGAAATGAATACTAAGAAACCAGACATAGTTATTGTCTGATGTCAAAAGAGTTAAAGGTTTTGCTGAGATGATGAACAAAGGTGACTCAACATTCACATAACCAAAGGGATGGTGCTAGTGTTTGCATCAAAATATGAAATTTCTTTAAACCCTAACAACAGTTTAGTTGGTCCAGACAAACAAATGGCAGTTTCATGAACACTGTAGTGATAAAGCAGGTTTCTCTGTGTGACTACAACACTAACCTGTAAGAAGTGTCAGTTATCAATCATGTTAGATGAGGAACAAACATGTAAAGGCACAGATATGACAATGGACAGCAGATTGAAATAATTCCTTATCCAGAAACATTGATACTCAATGACTTCAATTATCTGCGTCTGCTGGCAGCTCTTTTGTTTTGTACTTCAGCATATACGGTCACATCAGAGGGGGAGATCTTCAGGGTTGTACAAATGTTTTCTGCTCTGTTAATAAGACACATTCTATATAAGAAAATCATGTACATTCAGCAGTGGCAAGATCTACTTTAACCTTTGCAGCACCACTGTGGCTTCCAGCAGAATAACTTACAACAAAACAAGAAACAATATTACCATAAAGATATTGTTTAACCCCTTTCTTTACCATTTTAAAATCTGACTTAGAATACTGTATATTCACAATCAGTAAAATGAAATGCATACATGATCTCAGAGTAAACAACAGCAACTGTTGATTTGAAAAATGACCACCAACTACTCAAGAGTTTCCCCTGCCTGTAAGGGTTGTTCAGGGGGAAATGGATGTGCGCTAACAGGAATACTAGAGAGTGAGTCATGGAAATGTAAACTCACTTAGATTGTGCATGAACACTCAGGAAAATATTCCCTGTGCCTAAAAGCAGGCTATGCAGATCATGTGCATTTTAGTGTGTGTCTGTTCCTGCTGAACAGCTGCCTATGCCCACTCACATCTCTTCATGCTGTGAAAAATGAACACGACGACTTCGTGGAGAATCGGACTGTCTTCACCATCCACTGGTGACGGCTGCTTTTTACAATAAACAAACAATTATTTAGCTTACTATGCCAATTCAGTCATGCGCTTACTTTGAAACAAAATGGGGTTTGGGGACAGATGGAAACAAATGGGCATTCACAATGACAGTTGTAATGGGTGGAAAAGCCTAAAGCCTATCAAACAGTATCTTCTCCTTCATCTCCTCATCACTGCTTTTGTTATTGTCACAACCTCCACTGCACCTGCCTGCTTCATGCAACGTCTATAAATACTGTACTGTACTGAAACAGAGGTGCAATAGAGGGTCTGGAATAGACTTTTACTCTTTTTCCTTCCTTTTGCCCACCTCAACTTGTCCACAAATGTTTCATCTGTAGATGGCATTGTTACTTGTTTTTACTGTGAAGACAAAAGTAACAAACATTATGAAAGATGTAAGAAATGTAATACTGAAGAATTTTGCAAATAATATTCCACTACAGATGTTTAATATCATTTTAGGCTTACAAATTTAAATGTTGGTTTCTGGGACAATGTCAGACAGTGAAACTACATCTTCATTTCCAGACAAGTTGCCAGAACTTTCTGCAGCCCCTCCTGCACCAAAACTGACAAGGTAAAGGCAAATTATTAGATGTGACTCATGACTAAGCCAAATGGGAGTTAAAAACATGCTCGTAACAATTTGACAAGAATGTTATTTTATGACCAGTCACTGTCTTGTTTACCTGTGAGAAACACCCAGGTCATGATCTGGGTTTGCTGATTTGTGCACTTCCACTCCTACAGACCTACAGGGAACAGTCAAAGCGAAAAGATTATAAAAAAACAACGTGAAAGTAAAATGAAAGCATAAAGGTTATGCATTATTGTCTTTACCGTAAGACCGGTGAGGCGGAGGCCACTTCTGTGCTGCCTAGTGATGAGGTGGACAGGTTAGCCTCACAGTCAGCAGGGTTGTCTACCAGTGGAGGTGTCCTTGGAACAAGATCTGGTTTGTCCGACTGCACACCTGGGAAAAAATAATTAATGAAGCCCCTTTCAGACCTGCACTCTGGAGCATGGCTGGAGAAGCTAGACATCATCTAGACTTTCCCTTTAGACATGCAGCCAACATCGAGAGACTACTATCAATTTACTTAATCTAAATTTACTACATTTACATCTAAGTACATGTTCTATTTATGGTAAATGTACTTAGACGCAGCATTAGTATGAGTTCTTCACCTTCGGGTGTTTGTATTTGTTAGGTGTGCGGCAGTCACGGAAAATATACGTCATCTACACTCCGATGTCACCAGATGTGAATGAGCTGGAGTATTTCCTCCTCATTTACACATGAGCTGGGGTGGAGATATTCCAGACTTTGCATTAGGGAGCTGGCTGGAGAAGATTTAGCAAATGTCTGGGGCAAATAACTGGGGCGTTTGCATTTACACATACACTCCACCCTGCTAAAGCATAGATTATGTCTGGATTCTGGTGCAGGTCTGAAAGGGGCTGAAGGTGCTGCATGATTCCAACGATTATCCATTATCATCAAGCTAAACACAGCTATGGTGTAGATAAAATGAATTTCTCATTTGACTCAGTTCTTACCGCTTTCAGCCTCTGACTCTGTGCTTTTAAAGTGACTGTGGTAGACTAGTCTGGAGTCAGCAGATGATTGTCCTGTGGCGTGGGAGAGTGGGGTGGGTCCTCCCAGGGTGGGGGCCCTCCTAAGCCCCCCCTGACCTCCACCACGGCTCTTTTTAGATGGTGATGGTTTTACTAAAGAGTGGATATGAAAATTGAAACAACTAACCCAGAGGATTTATATGTTGTCAAAAGAAAAAAAACATAGGCATACTCACATGGAATTTTCTTGAACACTGTATTACACATGAATTGCTGGAAACGGTCTGCATAAAAGCCTGGTCTGTGAACTGAAACAGTGTCCTAAAAAGTAAGAAAGAAGAAAGTAGCAATTTAACAAATTTAACAAAAATGAAAATTCCATTTCGCAACAAGTCTTTTAATTTGCTTCATTCTCTTCCAACTTTAAATAGTGATTAATGTTAAGACAATTTTATAATTAAAAAATATTGAGACTATATGACTTTGTTGGTGTCATTTCACTTTTGCTCTTTAAAAAGGCTCAAATTTAGTTGTAGGGCTCGATATCAACCTTAGATACTTTCATGACACCAACCAAACTGCCAATCAAGTATTGAAAAATGCTTTGTTATTCAATACCAAAACGTCATACCTGAGCAGGGCTTGATAGTTTGATTGTGTCACATGTGTGATAAGTTATAATGTGTGAATGTAAAAAATGTTCGAGAGTACAGGTATGACTCCAAGTAGGAAGGCCAACTGATTCACGGGTGGATCTGAAAATGGTATGTTCTATACTATTTCTATTAACTTGTATGCCTTGTTAAAGCAATAGAAGACAAGCCTAATGTCAGACATTCTTCATCCGAGTGTCTCAGCTGGAGTCTTTTTGTCCTCTTCCCAACCTGCCACTGTGAGGGTGTGTATCTACCAATGAGCTCTGCCTTCAGCCCCAGAAAAAGAAGAAATACTCCTCTAATTAAAACAACATGACTACACTTTCTGATTTGCTAAACTGAGATCAGTCAGGTCGGTATCATAAAAGTATCAAAGTTCAATCATATCTTAACATTGTTTATTATGTTATTTCATACCCACTAAATCAGTCTACTCTGAGCCATTTTGACCACTTTCATTTTTTACTGATCTTTTCTTTTACATAGTCTCTTCTTACCCCATCATGAACCAAGGCCTTCCACGAGTGCTCCAATTTTTTAATGAACCTTAATAATGGGACATAAAAATAATATTCAGCAAGTTATATAAATGGATATGTGTTCATGAATTAAGCGCAAATGAGGTACTAATTTGGCTTTTCTTTAGACCTGTAGGACTGGAGAATATCAATGATGCCTATGTAGATCAGCAACCTCTCTCCTTTACTACTACGAGATGGAATCCCACCCATGCTATAAAGAAAAGAAAAACAGAAAACAGAATAAAAGATCATTTAATTGTTATAATCCCTATCACAGATTAGATTTACTTTGTACACAACTGAGCAGCATCACTCACTGGTCTTCTGAATCCAAAGCTCCTTTTCCTCGAGCTTCCCCCTGAATAGACTCCATAGCTGTACAGTACAGACTTTTCTGGGCTTGGGGACGGCGCTGATCTGGAGTCACAGCTCCCTCTGACCCCCCACTGTCCCCCGAATTGCCTCCACCACGCTCTCGTTCTCGACAGGCCTGGTCCATGTTGTGGATACCCATTAACAGACTGTAATCCATAATCTTGAAACTCTGTAAAAGCTACAAAACACAACACAAAAAGAATGAGTTCACCTTTACATTGACAAAACTGCACAAAACTAGACATTTAGTTTTTCATGTAAAGTTAAAGCAACACATCAGTATGACAGGACGCAATAAAACTTGAGGCACATGATTCAATTTTAAATTGTCGGTGGGTAACCTCAATTTGACAATCATAATGATTATAATGTTTTGACCATCTCATTCATTTTCAATTGGATTGTTATGATGTTATTCCTGATTGAAGATTCTCACTCTTCCAGGTTTCTTTCTTCTTGGTTGGAAACGGTTTGCTATGAATCCAAGCAGCTTTTTCAGTCTGAATAAAAGTGACTATGGAATTCAGTTATGTCCTCCAGAGTGGACCATGGTATTTTGTAACAATGCATACAAGGATCCCTTGTAATTTATTGTGTACTGAAAGGCTTGAAACTATGATGCATGAACAAACAAACCCCGCCAAAACAATCAGACAATTAAAGACAAGCATATATCTGTAACTCACCAAGCAGTCTCTTTGTATAGTCTTGCACAGGGCATTGTAGTTGTCTGATTCCAGCATCAAGCCATCAGGCAAGTCCTGGATAAAGTCTAGGTCTTTGTAAGTAGGAACACCCTTTTCTCTCTCTTTAGGGGATGCGCGTCTCTTATAGGTGGAGCCCTTCAGGTCATATTTAAGGTGCATGGGGATGATTCGTGGCAGAAGATTGTTCATCACTACAATACGGATGTTCTTGCCTCCAGCCTGAACACAATAGAGTCCGTAGAACTTGGGCAGCAGGGTGCGCTTGTTTTGATTTATATTCTGGAAGACATGAGGAAACTTATTTAAACATCCTACTTTTAGCATAATTATAGTTACTACAATAATCATCACTCATACAAAACACTCCCACTTGTTCACTCAATCAAGGCTCACCATGAAATATCCAGGCAGGAGTTTCTGAAGGAATTCAGCCTCTTTGTGTTGAACAGTTTTAATGATGAATTCATCATCACTAGAGACATAGAAGACGGATCCACTGGCTCCAGAGTTAGACAGCTCTATCAGTGGCTCGTTACAAAGAGAATACTTAGGAGGGAAGAGGACTCTGAATTAATATAATAGCTTATTTACCCCCAACCAGTGTTTCTCAAAATGGTGGTCAATGTGAGAATGTTGTAAGAGGATAATGGGAAAGGTGCTCAATTATAACATTGGAAAACTCCAATAGTTTTTAAAACAATTTTTGGTAAAATTGGTACAAAGTACAAAAATCAAAGTACTCACAGTAAAAAGCCTAAAGCAAGAAACATAAAGTAAAATGGGAACCTACAGTTGGCCCTCAAAAGGGGCTCGTAAAGAATGTAAAACCACTGAATTACACTGTTTTGAACTATGAATATTGAAACTGAGTAAAGAACACGGCATGTGTACTGACCAGGTAGTCATCTGGCCGAATGCCAAACAGTTCTCTGAAGTAGCGAAAAGCAATAGGAGCATAGGTCTTAAAACGAAAGTCACTGTAGTGATGAGCAGGAGTCAGGTTACTGCCCTCACTGAAAATAACAGAAACAAAAAGGCCATGAAACTACACAAAATAAATGTACTTTTTAAAATAACTTTAATCATTCAAATATCACTTTTGATACCCACCTGGGGAAGAAGATGCTTTCAACCACTACAAAATCCTGCATGAGAACATCCCTCTCTGCTTTTTGGCTTAAACTACCAACTGTGTGAGCAATGCCCAACTGGATTGCACCCTTTAATGCAGATGACGTGGTCTAGACAAGTCAGACAGAAGCAGACAGAGTCAGCAGTACAACAAACAACATTTCACCCCTGTGACTTCTGCTGTTTCACTTACTATTTTTGGGCATCTAGTGAGAAGAATTCCCAAACTAAAATTAGAAAATGGGTGGGTCTGGTCCTTCTCCACTTTTCAATGTTGCTGTCAACAAAGCAGTCTTACTGACCCCTGCACCACTCTAACCTTTTTATAGGTGGTCTCTCCTGTGGTGGTCTCAACACCACGGTGTCCAATGGTCTTCTTCATAGTCTGCGTTGTGCTCGAGGACCCGGGCATCTGAGGAGAGATTTTAAATAAGCCCTCATGCTTGTGAGCACATATAAAGCAGCTGGCAGTGTATAAGCTTTGGGTGTTTATAATGTTATCACAGAGCCTTTACAAAAAATGAAACAACTGTTTAAGGCCTGCTTGAATTATTGATAGCTTAAACTCTCTAAACCTGTTGTCCTTTATTCCTCAGATCCATCTAGATTACAATTTGCATTACGGCTGTACTTAACGTAGATATTTGTCAGTAAAGTCAGGGAATTTCTGTTGTCCTTACCTCTGAAGGGGCCATTTTCCGAATGCTGCTGGTCCCTAAATACAAACAAACAAGTTAATTTGCAATTTGTAATATGGAATACCTTAAATGAAAGATTTTGCTAATCAATGTTTGAGAAACATTCTGCTGTTTAAATATCAGGTCTATGTCTAGCAATGACTAATAAATATAGAGCCATTGATGAGATAAGGCCTATATGTGTTCAAACTTAACAACACATGCTCCAATACCAACAGCTTTCTCTGAACTGGAACCACTTCTCCCCTGAGCTAGCTGCCCCAGATTTATCTGCTCCCTGAGGATGTGTCTACAGTCATCACCTCCTTTCAAAAATGGTACCATTTCTAGTTTTATCTGTAACAGCCTACTTTGTGTTTCACAGCAACTTTGCCTTGATTATTTTTACTATCTTCAGAACGGTAGCATTCTGAATGCACAAAGCTTGCAACACCAACACCACACAAAGACCTTTAGATATGTGTAAAATATGTTGGGCGGATAAACAATGATAAGGACGCATGAGACCAAGTTACATAAATATAAAAGAAACAATTGACACGATTACCCGTCTTTACATAAACTTGCTGTTTGAACCTACTATCTCACCCACACTGTAAGCCTGTAACCAATGGCAACATCTACTTCAATGCTGCAGTGTCAAAGGTCAATAATGATACTAAAAGATGTTAAGAAGATTCATCTGTAGTAACCAGCCTGTGTGCCACAAACCAAAGATTTAATATAGTAAATGGGCACTTCCTCCCAAAAAAACGTGGGAGTGTTAATATTACAGCAAAATCACAAATCCTATCCATGCATCTCTTCTCGGTTAACAGGGATACACTGCAATTCACCAGGAACAGAGAGTATCGTTGTGCCCACATTCCTCTCATTATGTAAAAAAAGCACACTATCGTCACTACTCATGCAGTTTCTGCTCACACACGCAGAAACACTCACACACACCCATGCGGGTACCTCGCTGTAATGCTCTCCTCCAAAACTGAGTCCTAATATCTGTGGAGCAGGATATTGTCAGCTTGAATGGCTAAACCAAGTAAATGAGCAATAATGAACACATTTAAACATGACTGTAATTACAGCATGTGAAACAAAATGTATGTGTTTCACAGAAGACAACTAAGGAATTCCATCAGTGGTAATTGGGTGATTACTTTAATCATTTTTAGCAAGAAAGTCTTTTGGTCCTAACTTCCTTAATTCAAGATTTGGTGCTTCATTGTTATTCCATATTATAATAAACTGTAAGTGGATACCTGAACTATTTTCATAGATAGATGAATGCATTTAGTATTATTTTCTGTCATTTAATTTATAGACAAAATTGTTAATTTATTAATTAAGTAAATAATTGGTAAACGAATAATTATTGAAAATAGAGTTTGCATGTTAGGTTTAAATTGCCCATAAATATGAATATGTGGGTGAACGGGTATCTGTGTACGTCTCACTGTGTTGGCCCTGAGAAAGAGGCGCTCCCGCCCCCACCCCCCCACCTTAATCAGCATAAGCAGTTATAGATAATGGTGGAGGGATGAATAATTATTACAAATAGGCTAGTTAGTTGCAGTTTATGTCACAATGCATTTTTCCCCCTTACACACATTGTGCAGCAGATTTAGGGTAGGAATTAAACCACCCTAATACTTACCAGATGACTTAAGCATGTCAGTGACAGGCCTTATGACAACAGGAAAACCATCTGTTCCTCTCTATATCCTAAACAACTCCCTGCCACCCCAGCTTGCAGGGAATAATAAAGGACATGGGTTTTCTTGACATCAATATTTGCTTACGTGGAGTCCATAATTATGCTGGTTTTTGGCTCGATTAGGAATGGAAGGCCAATAAAGACTAATACAGAATACACATGTTACTGTCATTCAAGTGTCTATGATGACCTAATAGAATTTTGTATTCGTACACTCTCAGGCTCTTAGCCATGTGGAAGCCACAGGAGTGTTCAGAATTATCTATTTTTAATCACTGATTTAAACTAGGTAGCTGTGCAACTTCTCTTTGCATCAGGAACATATGCACAAGTAAAGCACGACTAAATGGATTAGCAAGCTGCAACACCTCCCTCATTTGTTCTGTCATAAAAAGCAGAAAGCATTCTAACTACCAACCACCTGCCAATGAAAAAAAAGATAAAACAGAGATAATGAGCAATTCACATGCAACAATCTCGAATGAAGGTTCCTTGAAGAGGCTTTGATTAACTGAACAGAGACAGCAGAATAAATGAAGCCTCTTCAATCTGCAGATGCGCATATTAATCGTGTCATTAATTAAACATTATAGGACATTAATGGGTCAGTTATTTGTTTTAATAGTACGCCTTCTATGTTATGAACTGTAAATGATGGAAGGCCATTGAATAGAATCCAACATGTTGAGTAAATTTGCTTGCTAACTTTGCCAGAGACCTGACCTGACAGAGGTAGAGGAGGAGTAACGGGAAGGCTTTAGAAAGCGAGGAAGAATGGGAGATAACGGTGTAGCTAATCATCAGGTCTTATGAAAAGATGAACCCATTTAAAACAGGACAAACCACGTCTTATTTGTGTATTCAACAGCAGAACAATAAGTAACGTTACTAAGTTAAATCTGATCATTTTAGCTCATGCATTTAGCAAGCTAACTAATTAGCGTTTAAAATCGTTATCAAAATTAACGGTGTGATGACAGTGTGGCCAACGTGGTCCCACGAAAAATGTATTTTCGTACTTACATATAAAAAAAGAAATAGACATATATTACACATTTAAATATATATTCTGGTGTGCTGCCTGCTAAGGTTTTGTTTCATTAACAATAACAACCAAAATTAAGGTTAATAGAGTGGCTACATCTGCTAGCATTAGCCACTGCTTGGTTTATTTGTTAGGTTGAAAGCCTCAATGCTAGTTGGCTAGCTAACAGGCTAACAGGGGCCTGATGAAGCCATAATCACATCATATCATTTTCACCGCTACAAGATGTTTCACAGACCAGTTTTTATGTCTGCATGAGAACAAAAGCCAAACGTCAACACACTAGTTACCTGTCGGGGCAGTAGATCCCGAGTCTGCTGTTCCAGCAGTCGCCATTATGATTTGACTGTTCGCATCACAGAAAGCGCCGACAGTCGACGCTCTTGTCGCAGCAGCACCACAGCGCCCCCGCTGGACTGTTACCGTTATAACCCGTGCACAATTTTTGGCCATTTTTCACAAATTCACTTTTCACAAAGTCTTTATTTGCAACATAAGATGCCTCATTAAGACTTACTAAAATACTTTGAAGATGAAGAAAACAGCTACAAGATTTATGTGATGCTTCACTATGCCTCTTTATGCATAAAACACATTGTTTGATTGTTAGCAGATTTTTATTTCAATTTATATTTTTTTCATGTGTTTGATGTGACCTTGCCCTATGTTGGAATGACTTTGTGTAACGTTTATGATGCTAAATGAAAAGGTATCCTGAAATATTATATTTCCAAAAACTTTACATTTCCGAGCTATAAATAACTGCAATCAATGGTAATTATATAAGAAATATTTAACAGAACACAAAATTCTTTTATAAAATACTCCATGAGAAGGTAGAATTCTGACCTTTATTCAATTTTCAACTTCAACATTCCCTTTATTCTTCACATATTTCGTGTACTTGTGTTGAAATAGTTATATTCAGATGACAAAAAACAGCAGTGGCAAGAGATTTTTAGAAAATGTCAATTTATTATACGAGGTGAACCTGTGGTGACAAAACAGTAAAGGACTTTCAAATTTGTCACAAGTTTATCAGTAATAACAAGTAGAAGTAAGTATTATTAGACTTTATTGCAGCTATATGTGATTTCAACCACAAAAGGCAATAAAAAGAAAAAAAACAGCTCCAAATCAATAGAGAAAATGCATTCAAAATCAAATATGTAAAAAGTAGCCTGTAAAAATCATTGAACAGCAAAACAGTTAACATTTATTCTAAAAACTACAATGAAAATGTCTGTACTTTTATATGTTCTCCAGTGATAACACAGTTTATAATTTGATCTTGGCTGAGCACAGATAATACTGGCAGTATGAAGCGTGGTTTATATTTGGAAACATCTTGTGCTGTGATAGCTGTTCCTGTTCAGTGGTTGGAAACCAATTTGCTGCTTCTTTACCGTTTCCCTTAATGGGCTCAATAGTTAAACACTAAGGGTTTAAGAAATAGGGCATTTTTTCTTCTGTCGTGAGACACGAGTCGCTTTAGTGATGACATTTGTGAGCAATTTGGACACACACAGTGGAGTCTCCCGTGGAGGCACATGGCAACAGCGGCGGACAGCTGGAGAATATCTCACCCTGCTCCTTGATAAACACGTCATCATCAACATTTGCACAAGCTAAAGAAGACAGAAATATAAGACATACATTACAAAATAGGAATAGCAGGCAATCAGCAACCTAACTTTACATTTAAAATTAAATGATTAAATGTTTTCTGAATTTTATAAACCAATTCACCCTTTGCACAGAACACATCGACTCATCTTGGTTAGACAGGGGGCAGCATTGGTCCACAAAGCTCTGGAGAGGAAACCTAACAAGGAACCAAAGTTACAATCAGGTCCTCAATATGTGTCATTGCATTACTCACAGACTGTTTACATATGTTTAGAGCCATGACAACACTGATGACACCAGGAAAATGTGGCTTCATCATATTATGAAGGTTAGGAGACTAGTTTGTTTTTGTGAAATAATGAAATCCCTCAAGTAAAAGAAGAAAAGGAAGGAGACAATGAAAGAGATTCAAAAAAAGTAAATCCAAGGAGTAGCAGTGTCTTACATCTTCTTAATGATTTTATGAGCATCACAGATTTTAGCAACTGTGAGCCCTTTATCGGTAGAAGTCATGTTGTAATATGGGTCGGGGGAACTTTGCTTGAAACAGTTGTATCGATCATTTCTCCTATCACCCAAACAACAGTGGAAAACCACTGATCCACCTTTCTTTCCAAGGCAAAATCTTTTTATCTCCTCACGCCACTAAAAACAAAAGGAAAAAGAACATTAGAAGGTATCGAAAATGCTTAAATTTATGTGTGTGGGTTTCTTGCTTTACCTTCCCTTCAGCACAGTCAAGGATGTCCTGCTTTTTGCAACACTGTTCAAACCCCTTTTCCATGCGGTTGATGGTCTTTGCTTGACGTGCAAGCAATTCATGTTCTGAACCTGCCAGGCATTTCAGATCATAGAGGGGGCGAAAAATCTGGTTTTGACACAGTGATTTAATTGAATCTGCTGTGGGTTGTCCAGGAGGAAAATTGATATCAATTCTCCGGGAGGTAGATGGTTCAATTTCCCTGTAAAGTATGAGGCAAACTGTTAAGTCAGTATGTGTTTTATATAATAATGCATTTGACATATGTGTGTTTTGAAGTCTCTCAACTCCCCTTTCTACTATTTTTTCTTTGAATTACTCCCTTTCTATGTTTTTCTCTGTAACTTTTGGCTCATTTCTTTAATATCCCTTTAAATGTCACTGTCAAAGCTTCACATACATTTTTTCAAACCAGTTATTGCAGCACAACCCTAAAATGACAATTAACCTCCAACTTAATCTTTGTGTTACACAAGCAAATTCTTTATGTCAATTAACGAGCAAACCCTGTCAAAATAATAGATTAAATTTCACAATATTTTTATCTGTTCTGTCAGTAGCTCAATGGAGCACGAGCAATGAATGTAAAGGAACAATTTTATTTTCCAGTAATACATCAATGCAACATCATACAATACCTACTTTAAAACAAGAGAAAATAGAACATTGGCACAAGAGAGTACCATATTATTAGAGTAATTGTAAAGCAATGATTCAAATAATATTTACTGTCACAACATGCAACACAAAACAACAGCACGCACAATTACAGGACTACAAATTTTCATATGCCTCATATCTAATATTGTCCCAGTGTGGGTCAAATCGTCTCATGTGCTGTATCCCTCTCCTGCATGCTTCTGCTGATTATCATTTGGTCTAATTATCTATGATCATACACATTCTCCTTCCATGGGAAAAAAAAAAATCACAAAAGAGAATATGGACATACTTGGGGAGGCACCAAACCACTGTCTGCTGACATTGCTGCAGTGAAAACTGACATTAGCCAACTTCAAGTATTCGAATGAAAAAAACAAATCCCGTCTTTAATCTCAGTGGACTACTCTGCTGACATTCTTTTAAAAGCAGCAATTTAAAAAAACAATGTTTGGCAAAAAACATCCGGGGGCATTTCTTCCACTTTGGATTAATATACATTCAGTACGCTGGAATTTACATTACCAGGACACTGCACTGTCTGTGGGACTGACAATTAAACTATAGTGGCATTGTTCATTGTAATGAAAGCTATACCATTGCACTAACATACAGGTATAGCTTGCTTACTGTAAATGCTTACTGGGTTCTATTTATGTAATTTTAATAGTTTTTGAACAACAGTGGAGCTTTACATAGCAGATGAACGAGCTGTTTCAGACTTTGGTTAACAGAAAACAGAATCCATTTATTGGTTTTAAATGGACTTGTTTACCATAAAAAAATGTACAGGATAGCTGGACCTGTTCCCAATCCTTACTTATTTATTCTCCTGCATACCTCTGGCAAGTGTTGGGGTCAAACACAAATGTGTCAGTGGTGGTGGAGGGGAGAGGTGGCGCTGGGATCTCCTGTGTTGGCTCGTAGTTTGGGTTTGGGGCATTGTTGTGGAAGCAGTTTAGCCTCTCTGTGCCACGTAGTTGGCAGCAGGTATAATGCCTGGTCTTTATTGAAAATTCTTCGTTACAGAAGGATTCAATTGACAGCTCCCACTGTAAAAAACAACAACAGAAATATCAAATATTAGTGTCTTTGAATGAAATCATTTAATACTGACATGATGTCTGTATGTCTGCTGCTGCATGCTGAGAAAACAGACCAACTACAAAAACAACCAAAAATAAAACAAACATGGCAAGAGCTTTTAATTTAAGATTAAGTAAATTCTTTATTCAATGGGGAATTTGGGACGGGCTTGTTGTTTATCCACTGATGTTCATGCCAAGGCCTGTTTGTTATGACTGCTTGGCCTGCATACAAGGTACTTTTTAACTGAAATTGCCCAAGGCCCTCAGCTTTGTTTGTGGTATTCAAGTACCATCAACTCTTCAATGTGAAGAATGTTTCATGTCATTTTTAATATCTGGGGCAAAACAAAAACATGTGTGACACTAGGCTTACTACATAACAACCTTAGCTTTGATTGAATGTGACTACAAAAATCAACATGTCCAAAATTAGAACCTTGTTTTCAGTTTAACAGATGGGTTGGATCTAATTATATACTGTGCATAATGTGTGTGTTAGGACTAGTGAAAAGTTACTAAAACATCATCCACAGTGAAATAAATCAACAAAGGCAAATTAAAGCAAGAAGACACGGGATATTACCTATACCATATTTAACATTTACACAGAGTATGAAATTGCTGAACTGGCTGTTGGAGCTGTTGTGAAAACTTACTGCCTGAGTGGCGCAACACAAAGTCACTTCCCGTTCCCATGTTTGTCTCCCTTCGCAGCATGTGCTGAACCAGGACTCTGCCTTATTCACAGCGCTGCCTTTTCGCGCCTGTGAACTAAAACCAGAGCGAGGAAAGTACGAATCTGGGTAGAGAGGGCGGCGATCCCCATAGAGACAAATGGCTTCAATGTTGTCGGAGGTCGGTCGGCCAAGTGGAAACTGAACAGGATATCGCTCAACAGGCGGCCTAAAAGAACGGGGATCTTAGAGGAAAAAAAACTGAATCATACTGTGAACTTTAACAGTAGAAGGTGGTGCAGAACAATTATATGAAAACACAAAAGTAAGAGAGGAAAATTAAAAAAATACATACTTGGATTCATTTTGGGACATCGAAATCTCTGAAAGAAAAAAGAACTTTTATTAGGCTGTGCAGGAGAAGGCAGGAAAAAGAGAGAGAAGAAATGATACACACAGGGAGATACATATCAAATATTATAAGAGATGTTTAGAAGATAAACAGTACCCTCCCGGAAGAGATCTGACAAGTCGAGTGGTCTCTGCTCCATAAATGAATCTGGGGTTTGCATGTATGAAAGAATAATATTCATTTTAAGACAATGATTAACAAAAACATTACAGCGTCCTTAAGAAAAACAAGTAAGAACTGGCCACTGCTGACATCTGCTGGGATTCCAGCTGCTCCTTGCAGAGACACTGCACTAGTGTGAGTGGACTTGCCTTGCCGACTTGTCTGCAAGTCTTCGGTGACTTCCCGCTGCATGTGGATGTCCTCATCTGGAAAAGTCAGAGAGAAACCTGAAGCCACAACACTGCTCTGTTATGTAATCAGACATTTAATACTAACAGCAGAAATACATGCAAGTTATTCTGCCTAACTATTCTGCTTTTATTGTATTTTCAGGAAAACATAAACCCACATTTCTGACTCTACATTCCGATGGAAAGATCTGAGCAGACGCTGTGTGTTTTACAGGCGGAATAAACGAACGAACACGGAGCAAAAGTGGAGAAGAAACTCGACCAACCTCCAGATGCGGAGGCCAGTAAAACCAGGACCAGTGCGCTGGAGCAAACCAAAGCCCAAGACGAGTCCATGTCCGCCGTGTTCGTCTGCGTCCCCCTCTGCGTGTCCTGGTCCTGGCGCTGCGGTTTTTAGGGTCCTGACGGATTCGAGGCCGCCCAGGAAACGACGCTCGGAGAGGCCAGAGCGACTTTGAACGCGCCGCGGTGGCGGGGTGTTCAGGGGAGGGAGTGGACGGATTTTTTAAACGTGACTCACACACGATCCTTCCCCAGACTCATCAAACCTGAACGAATTCGTATTTCAGGTTTTGGATTTTGCTCTTGAGCAATTAAAGCATCAGTCAGTGATATTACACCAGAGACTCAGAGGAGGGTTGCAAAATCAGCACTGGGGGTGAAAGTGCATGACCCACAACAGCAGCTGGTCAGAAATCAGCCAAATTATTATTATTCTCTGTGTGTATGGCAAAACGCTTTTCATTTTTTGCATGGATATTACTCTCTCAGTTTGGAGAGTCATTTGAAAACAACACAAAAATCAAATGTCATTCCATATGTATTCCCCCTTACGAATTCACCCTGTAATCGTCAAGGTTGTTGGGAATTTTATCTTTATCTTATCTTTAACTTTATTTTTTATTACCATTTACCACAAGTAAGTCAATATACAGGCAATTACTTATGCTCCTTACATTTATTTCTATCAACAAAAAACTTTTAGATGATTGATTGTAATACAGTTTTACCAAAGCGTACCATTTTGTAAGACATTGTGCATATTTTTATATTGTAATCTAAGTATAACTGAAGTTATAGATTTCATAATGAAAACATGCAGCTGAACCAGTGACATGTCCCTGTCTCAAGTAAATATGGAAATACATAATTCAATGCTGCATATCCTCTTCCCTTCCTCTCTGCTTATCTATTTCAAACTGTCATATAAAGTATGTAACACATCCCAGTGCATGACCTTTCTCAGAAAATTCAGAAGAACTCTGAAGGATAAAGTGATTTAGGCATGTAAATATGGCAAAGTGCCGATTCAAATACTTGAAAATGCTTTGGTTTAGTTTTACACAAACACTGACAACACAAACACTGAATGTGGAATGCTTTATGAAATAACAGCATATTTAAAAACAATTATGTGATACTTCAGTATTAATTTGTCTTATCCACCATGTTTGTTATGTGTTGTTCACATAAGAAGACAATGTGTTCCTGTCTGAAACACTGACTGTGAACTCTAAACAACCCACTTCCTCTGTGTTTATACAAAAAAGCCAAACCAAACCAGTGAAGAACGACTTTGGAAGCTGTAAAATGAAATCTACTGAGAGGATTATCCTGCTACAAGATACGGGATGTCAGGAGATTGAGGAAGATGTGGTGAGGCAGGGGATTCTGGGTAGAAATTTCCCTGGGAGGTCAGGAAGCAAAAAGTGAGAAAACCAAACCAGACTGAGATATGAAAGCAAAAAACTCTACCATGAAAGTTGTGTAACATGACTGAGGGTAGATTTACCAAAAGTGTGTGTGTATGTGTGTGTGTGTTTTTTTCATCACAGTACAAGTCATATTTACCACATACAGACTCATAATCTTTTAATATGCTTCCTCTTAGTTCACAAAATGACTAATATTTCCTTTTGTTTTAAATGCTGCAGCTGCAACTCGACAGTATGTTGCTGGAACCACGTAAGTCTGAAGGACTGTATGTTACCAAGAATGATAAATTGTTCTTATCATTTCTGTGGTTTGAATGTGTTTTTTGCTGAGCTAAAAAGTTTTTTTTTCCTGCTCACAAATAACTTAATCTTGTTTTTCTTTCACATATCAGTTCAAAGCTATTTTATTCTGCACCACATTTTTTTAAAACAAATATACAAAGATGGGCTACCACATCTGCTTGGTGTCACAACCTCAGCAGTTTATTAGAAGACTTACATGGGATTATCATTATTATAACTGTCCCAGGAACAGACACACAGTACTTAATGCTAAAAGCTCTCGCCGTTTCCGATTTTCTCAAGGCTTCATTCAAAGATATGTAGAGAAAACAAGACATATGCAAGTAATAAGAAAGGACAGGTTTGCACACAGAGGAAGAGACTTTCACTGTATCTCCACATTCTTAATTTAATATTTTTTCCACGTTTAATGCAACAGTTTAAAAGATTATAAAAGCTTGTAAGAATTGTTCAAACACAGAGGATAGCTTTATATACTAATAATATACTATTATTAGAGGTATTGCTGCTTTGTAGGACTTAGTCAATCTGTGACAACATCAACCTGAGGAGAAGCACTTTTCAAGAGATACAGATACAAAAAAGGCAGGTCATCTCTTGTGTTTCGGGTGTGTTTAGCCTTGTAAGCCATTGACAAATTCAGCACTAAGTTGTTTTCTGAGGTTACATAAATGTGAGGATGTGAAAAGGAACAAATGTGATCTCTAGCATTTAAAGCATTTTATTGCATTGTTTCTGTTTGCTCCTGAAGGGGAGAGGCTTAAATAGAATTTTTATATATATTTTTTTATTTTAGCATGCCCGATTCTGTTTGAACCTCTTCAAATTTTAATGTACTGTATGAAAACAACCAGATGCTGGAGTCTCTGTAAATACAAGCTGGCAAACATCCACAAAGAGACAAGCCATATGCCTTTTAACTCAGAAGGAAATCAGTGCTTTGTACTCCAAGGATAGAGTGTGAGTGCAGTTCCATTTTTACATTTTAGTTTAATCTCTGTATCTGCTTGTACAGCACATCCTGAGAGGAAACAAATCATGTATCACACTGAAAATGTATTCGGACACAGGGCTGTCACAGCACAATAAAACACATCCTCCTGGAATAATCAAAAAAACTTTTAATCTATCAAAATACTGATATTTACTCTAGAAACAAAAGCTCTGCTGGAAGTCACGTAACACTGAACATGCTACAGTTCCTGTCCTTTTCTCAATTATTTTCAATATTAGAAAAATAGATTCTGTCACAAAAAGATAATAAGACTTAAAACAATGTGTGTCTATGTACTATATGTATGTGTGTGTGTGTGTGTGTCTTTGCATATTGTAGGCAATTATCAGTGTGTGGTTCCCGGCACCAGCTCTGCCTCAGAGGCGAACAGCTCTTTGTAGAGCGGAGGGAACAGAGAGTGAGCAGTGAGCGGGTAACGCTGACAGAACCAGCGCAGCTTCTCCATGTGCAGACCAGACAGCGAACGTAACACTGCCATCCTCTGGTTCAGCTGAGGGGAGGACACAAGCATATTTAGCACATGTTCACTTTCTACTACAGTGTGTGAGTGTGTGTATATTAATGTAGAGGAAAGAGTGATTATGCAAGCCTTTCATTCCGCTTTTCACCAAACAGATATGTACCTTGTGCATTAGACTGTCTTGGTTGTCTCTGTGTAAAATGTGAGTGATTCCATATTCCACGCTTCTTTGCACCCGCTGAACCCTGCTTCTGTCCTCCAGACATGGACGGTCTGCACAGAAAGATTAAAAATAGAAAAGTTAGTTTTTTAAAAGGGTTCTTTTAGCCATGGACTCACCTCACTCTACTTGTGCTTGTACTTTACTGGAGTATTTCCAGTGTAGGTTACATTACAGTTTACTTGTTTTCTTAAAGTAGCACTTGTACTTTTGAGCTTCTAGTAAATTTTGAGCATGTACTTTTGCACATTAAATTGAGTGAAGAATTTGAAATGGTGTTTCTACTTACTAGCACTATAGTGGAGTATTCTTTTAGGCCAAAACTTTCACTTTTACTTGAGTATTGAGTTTGTGCTTCTGCCACCTACGCCTGTTAATAACTCAATGTCTATAAACAGCCACTGGAGGGCACAAATGCTAATAATGTGCTAATGATTGATGAAAACCACACTGCAAAATCTCAAGGAACATATCCTAAAAACATGGCTTCTGACTTCTGAGCCAGATGTTTGATTTGATGACAATTATTTGCTTTTACATATTGCTTAGATTTCCATTAGAAACTGAGAAGTGTCTTTTATATTTCAAGACGTTTTGAGAAAACCGAATGTTTTACAAAGTGATTTGTAAAGCAACATGGACTAACATATGTCGTCATTAGCAACATTTGGACCAACGTCAGTAAAATACACTTTTACTTTTTTGGCCAAAGGTTGTCATTGACTGACTAGATTAAGCAAAGAATGATCTGAAATTTAAACGTCAGAACAAAAAAAATCAAAATTTACTCCAAAGAGTGAATACAAGAAAATATTAGGAGCCATTTAAAATTGATTGATAAATGCATATTTATCGTTATCGTTAATGAAATCATCAAAGGAACAAAATACAGCATAAGTGAGAGATAAGTGAGTTGAACTTGCCTGCGTTGATCAGTACCAGGGCACTGAAGAGAGCGATCTGCTGGTCAGTGAGCTTTAGAGCACACATACTGTGAGCAAAATCAAATACTGCTGTGATCAAATCAGCACAAGCTGCAACAAAAGACACCAGAGTATTAATAAACCACCATGATGATGCACTCTGCTCAACAGGATTTGATATTAATACCAGCCAAAGTCCTCACCCAAAGACTTGAAGACTTCAGCTCCAGCGAATTTCCCATCAAAGTAGACAGTGCTGTTCTCTGTGTTAAAGAACCGACTCATCCTGACCAGAACCACCTCCATGGAGCCTGCGTAATAAAAGGAAGAAAGGAAAAGAAAAAGGATTCAAACATTTTAAATCTTATAAAAGATGACGATGTCTTCTACTTCCTCTTCTCTGTGAGTGTCAGGTAATCTCACCCGTCTTAAGAAGTGCGATCTGGTCATTCTGGCTGAGCATCCGGAAACCAGGGATGTGTTTTGCGAACTCCACCACATACTGCACTGCATCAGTCAGTCGAATGGCACAGTGCTGCCACATCTCATCCACAGACTGAGAGAGAAGATGACAAAGGGAACATTACTAGGTTAAGCTTAAAGATCAAAGTCAAAGATTATCTTGCAACATAACCTCAAATATTACTCCTCGTTCTTAAAAGTTAACTTACATTTTTCTCTGTTCATTTTAACAAAATATTGTAGTATTTGCCCAACTTAAAGACTATCCACAAAATCATTAAATATAAATTAAACATAAGCTTTCCATGTGATCAAAGAAAAAGAAAATCAGGAGGAGGATGAAACGGGTCTTTCAGTTTTCTGTTTGATTCATCACTGCAAAAAGTGGCCTCCACCTCAAGCCACTCGAAATGGCATGTTTTGTTTTTTGACTGGCTAAATAAGGTCACACAGATGCATGGCGGCTGACAACCCTACAGATAAGGAAGGAACGGTAATCAAGCTGGTATACTTTGCTCTGGTAGGCCTGGATCTCGTCTCTGCAGAAGAGTTTCCATTGGAGAGCATGCAGCTCCTCCACTCTGTACTGACTGGTCTCTCTGTAGGAGCGCACAATGCTGGCACACAGCTCCTCTGAAACAAGACGGAAACACACATAAGTACAACAAATACGACATGGTCACGCGCAAGTTAGCTCGCTGTGCTGACTGCTCACCTATGTTTCGCAGAGAGGGAGTGTAAAGACTGTAAGGATCCTCCAATGTGTGAAAGGAATGAATGGCCATCAGATCGTGGGCCGGCTGTCTGGAGTCAAATCCTGACACGAAGGATAAAGACAAATAAGAATTAAGAAGGGCAGGATGAAGGGGAAAGCACACAGTGTTGTGTGTTCACACATCAGTGCTTCACCTCTGACATCATGATGTCCACTGTTGTCCCCCCTCCCCTGGGATCGAGAAGTGGGTGAGACACCGGAGGCTCGGTAGATCATCCCCGACACCTGTGACTCGTTCGGCGAGCACACAAGGTAAGGGTGAACATCAGCGGTGTAGGACAGAAGCTCAGCCTCCCCGGTGAAGGGGTATGGCGAGACCATGGGTTGAAGGAGCTGGGGGGACCGTTCTTGACGGGCTTTATTAGGGAAGGACAACAAAGACTGGGTGTCTCCCTGAAGCTGCTGCTGCTGTTGCTGCTGCTGCCTGTGCCTCTCCACTTCAGCGATCAGAGAATCGCGCTGACGCTTGGACATTCGTCCAAACTTCACCGCTGAGAAGGATAAAGAGTAAGTGGTGTGGATCACAAATAAGGGGGTTTGTCTGTGTATCAGCGTGTTTGCAGCTCACCATCTCTGCTCATGCCCTGTGCCAGGCACTTCTGCAGACGGCAGTGTTGGCAGCGGTTGCGGCTGGCACGGTCGATCTGACAGTTACTCTGCCTGGAGCAAGAGTAGGACACGGTGGGCAGCTGGCTGCGCCGGAAAAATCCCTGTGCAATGGATAGCACAGACCAATTTACATACATCATTTAAATTAAGACATAATGCACATGTTTAATTTTTCATCTCAATTTTTTTTTTTAAAAAAAATGCAGACATTACAGTTTAGAGGTGAAATATTTATCTGTCGTTTTAGTTGTTTTGCAATGTTTTCAGCAACCAGAATACTAGTGCATCATATGTAAGGGGCAGATATCAAAGTGGTCCTGTGTGTGAGTGTTTTGATGCGCTTTTCTTGCCTTGCAGCCTTCACAAGTGATGACTCCATAATGCACTCCTGAGGACTTGTCACCGCAGATCTTACAAGGGATAACTTCAATCTGGGCTGAATAAGCATCGAAATGAATTATGTTAACATAGTCAATCAGACAGTAACATACTAATAGGAACAAAAGAACTAAGCTAAAAGTGGAAAAGAATGGGCGAAACATGCAAGCAATATGGTTGGGACTCTAAATCAAATCAGAAGCACTGTGCCTTCAGCTTTGTGACTTTTCTGCATGCAGCAGCAAACAGGACTTGTAAAGTGAAAAACACAAAGCTAAACAAATCCAAACACACAAAAGTTCTGCGTTACGTCCAATTTATCAAATAATTGCTTGTGATGTGCTAGTTGTGGACACTGTAGAAGTAAAATAGGCCAAGTAGCATCATATTTTCACGAAGAAGTAAACTCTCTTTCCCATTGCGAGAACTTAAGTCTTAAGCTGTACTTCCCCTTCAGCATCTTTCAATTGTTGTTTGACCAGAGTAAACCAAAGGTATTTTCCTCACAATCACCTCTTGCTTTAATAACAGACAAAAAATAACATCAAATCTGATGAGTCTTCTGAGGACGTGGAATATTTGCAAATGGAGAAAGGCGGAGAATATGAAGGTGTCAACCTCAGAGTCCTTTTAAGTGGTTGCCTGACTTCTCTTTCACTCTGACTGTCCCTCTTTCATGTCCTTTCTTTCTTTGTGAATCCTTTTCTGTCTCGCTCATAAAGGACACAGCTGCCAGTAATGCACTCTCTCCTTCATCACTGCCAGTAACGGCCACCCCCCCACACACCTCCCCTATACCCCTGCTCTCTGCAGACTCTCACACCCCTCATCCTTTTGTTTAGTGGCGATTTTGTCAGATTGTCATTTGATTTATTTAAGAACCCTAAATAGAGAAAGATTTACCTTGGGTAAGGTGTGAGCAAGCATGTTTTATGTGCTCGCAAACATACCTCTAATAAAATGACAGAGGTCGGTGCATCACATAATGTTTCATCCACGTTATGTACTTTTTATTTATAGCAACAATGAATGATCACACACTTCAGGAAGTAGAGCGTACTATGTTGTGTCTCTTTTTTCTAACATTAAATAGTCTCACATTTTATCTATTCCTGTCATCTTCTCTCTTCCTTCCACAAATGCGCTGAAAGTGTGATTGTTTTCTGCAAGGCAGACTCTTGTTGAAGCTTATGTACAGTACAGTAGTATTTGCGTTTCCGTGCAAAACTGTGTCAGATTTTTCTGCAAGTGTGTGTTAGTGTGTCAGTGTGTGCCCTCTATATCTAGTGCCACAGGGATCACCCTCAGGCACCTGGGGAGGTCAGTCGGTCTGAGGTGAAGTAAAAACGGATGAAGACATGTGACAAATCAGGACTAATCACTGCATAACTGATAAGACTATAGCCGACACTAACAGAGGTTGATTAACCTCAAGATCCTGTATGATAAGGATTACAGTATTTTACAGATTTTAAAAGATAACCAGATTATTTGTTAGTATGATTAAACACAAAACAGACATAACTGACAAAGAGACAAAGATATTCCATAGACAAGAAATACTAGAAAAATTGGAAATACTAGAAAAACTGGAAATAGTAGAAAAATTGAGTTACTGAGCTGTGGCTATGATTGAGTTTCTGACAGTATTGCAGGATGGGTGGAGAGAGCATTAGTGGTCTCTGCTTTTTTTGCTATTTCAGTTCTGATTGTCAACCTCAAACAACAGGAAATCCACCGTGACCCACAACCTTTCACTGTTCACATACACACTCACACACTAACACATGGAGAATTTACATGCACTACTCCTCTAACAACTTTCCATGCAATCGTAGCAATGATGATTCTCATCTGCGCGTATGCGACACACTGAATACATATATCAATACAATATCAAGCTAAACACTGGCTTCTTTTTTGCTTCCTGGTCCACAACCTGCCTTTGAGTATTAAAACATGATAACTGTCAATGAGAATTAACTTCACACCAGTTAAACACTGGGGAATCTACAGTCACCAGCTCCTGAGAGCCTTTTCTTTGTCTTGGCTTGTTATCTCCAGCCACAGGCATAGACACATCAAACCCAGCATCTCTGTGTGTACGTATGCGTGTTTGAGAGAGATAAAAACACCGAAGAAGCCAACCACCTGTTTTTCTTCCACCATTTTTGAGAGGGGGATTATTGTTGCACGCAAAGTGGATGAAAGAGCACCTGCATGACATTGCAAATAATTTACTTTCACTTGTTTTTCTGGCAAATATATAAATATTGGCACGTATGCTGGTTTACTATCATGTCACAGGCCTCCTCAGCAGCTCAGCATGACCTCATTAAGAGGATGTTTGGGTTTAAAGATATTCTGACTAAAGATCTTATCTGCCTCGTATGTGCTTCAGTAAAATGAAGACTCATTTTGTTTTCCAAGCAACACTTTATGCTTGGTAGTGCAACATGCTGCACTGCATTTGAAGAACACTGCATAGTATAAAGCATAAACACAAAAATGTACTGCTATATTTATACTAAAATTAAGCAAAACAATTGATCCAGTAATTGTAACCTAAAATTAATACTTCGTGAGCTACATGCTGTTTAAGTAGTAAAAGCGAGGTTATAGTATATGCAGTGACAGAAATATTCGGGCTTGTCAGTCAAAACAAATAAGTGCCTCATCCCACGCTTCTGCAAAGTACTGTTGATCAGGAGAGTAGATTGCAATGGTCTCATTATTATCTTTCAATAGGAATTATCAATGACTAATAGACACAAAATTTCATTTCTCGCTGTCATTTCTCGCAAAATTTCATTTCTCGCTGTTCATTTCTAGCTTCCATGCATAAAGAAAAATTGCAATACATTGACAGCTTTCTCTCTCACGACTTTCTCCTGCACCCTTGAGTATTCTAATTTGATAAAGTTTGCTTTTTTTTTTACATCGAATTAAATAAAACGATAAATACTAAAGGAAATACTCGATTTCAACCTAGAAAGAGGTTCAGTACTCTCACAACTCTATTTGTGGATGTGTGTTCGCATTTGTTTGTGGAGCATCTGGAAGTGGGGTGGACGATACCGATGTCAGTTTCTGCCTCAAATTACGTTGTCAGCAGTCTGTTCCTTTCACTGTAAACGGACAAAAAACCTCAACTTTCCTTTGACGGAAGCTTACCTTTGGTACGTACGCAAGCAAAATATAGTGCAAACAAAGTTTGTATACAGACACACACACACACACATAAAAAAAAAATTGGCAAAAATGGGCTGTTAATATCTCGCAAAAAGACTATTATTTACAAGTTCTCACAACACGGTAATAGAAGCTTAATCGATGGATTACAAACAAACTACAGACAATTTATTTATCTACCAGTTTTAGTGAAAGGTTTTAGAACTTATGCAACATATTTTTAATATTAACGTTAAAAATGTAAATAACATTTTTCTCATTATCTTTCAATACAGAAGGGAAACTTGTTTGCGTTCTTCTGACATTTAACTGTCATTTATATCAATTCTAATTTAAACAGTTTCCTAAAGCAATATTTTTAAAATAGCTACACTGTCTAAGACCGTAATTCCCTCGGGCCATAATCAAACTTTACGAAGTGCTGTATGAACACTTGTGTGCGTGTCATGAAATTCAACTGATTGTAGACCATACATAAAAATTTATGAAACGCATGCTTTTCTTAGGTATTTATATTTGAAAATACAGTAAACAAAAAGGTACACATTGTTTATGCATTAGAGCGAATGCAACTGCAGTTTCACTGCTACATCAACGCAATCCTAAACGAGATCTACAAAGGCTATAAAATTAGTCTGACCTATTAACAAGACACTCAAATTTGCTTATTAAAAGTCCTTTTCTTTACAAAGTGCTATAATTTAGAATTTGACATTAAAGGTTAATTCACAAAACCGGAAAAGGAATTGTGAAAAGAAAAAAGCAAACAAACAAACAACTATTTATTATACTATAAATTAAAACTGAATTAAGTAGGCTCTTTTCGTTCTATGTTTTGTATTAAATATTACACCTACATTTTTTTCGAGGCTGGCATATCTTAATTATCTTTATGTTTAAGAATCAAACAGTTTTGGTTGTTCTGAACTCCTTTGCTACTGAGTTTCATTCATTATTTGACAACACCAAAGTGAGAAAAATTACCAACAGTATAGTTCAGTTCATTACCTGAGAAAAAAAATGACAAATTATCAAAGCACATATGAATTAGCATCAGATTTACCATGTGCACTTTAAAGTACAGACAGAATTTGGGGGTGTTTCAAAGAGGTAATGTTTTGACAGTAGCAAAGGGTATGAATCAGCTCCACTGCTGTATTTCATTTACCATATTTTGGGGAGGGGATGTGTCACCTGCGATTTTGATGTTTGCTTTGATCTGAAGCCAACTGTTTTTGCTGCTTTGGAAGTGCTGTGCAAGTTTTTGCATCTAGAGGAACAAGGAAATCCTTTCTGATAAAGACACATACAAATCTACACAGGAATCCCTCAAATACAACAAGAAAGCCATATATAATGTGTGTGTGGGTAAATTTCCACGACATACAGCCCACTGTGGCACCAGAGAAGCCTCTAATTAATTATTTTCAAGGTGTCGTGAAGCCAGAAAAATAATAAGCGATATTCTCAGCTGTGGGAACCTCTATCTCTCTCTTTCGTGCACGTAGTATCCACACACAGCTGCATGGCTGAGATACACTACATCTAGGCGCCATCTAACTAGCAGCTGTGGATCTGTGTGTGTGTGTGCATCTATACCTGCGCGTGTCTGCAAGTTGCAGGAGTGTGCAGGCAATCATTTGTCTCTTTAATCTCCTCAACCTGCTGTCATCATTAACTGTGTACTGAGAATCTAATTTTGTTTTATTTCTATCATCACTTTTTTTTTTTGAACATGATGAGCATTTCCTCTGCATCCTGTTTTCTGTATGTGTGTGGAACCTGTCCAGTCAAACTGATGTGCTGCAGTTGTGAAGCATCCTGTTTGCCCGTAGATTCGGTTTTTACTTTATTTTACTCTGTTAGTAAAGTGAAGGTATTTGCAAAATGTTTAGCACCATCTCAAACGTCGTATTAAAACCTGGAGCCTTTGGAGTTAATTGGTTTCATCTGTTAATTATAATTACTTTCTAAGGACATATAAGGAATCTAAACATAACATGCAGATCAACACAGAACAAATTCTGAATACTTTTTCAAACTGTACACATTTTACTACAACCTTTAGCCCCATAATTGTAGACCTGTAAAACCACCTTAGTTTCTAACCTGCAGTGTACTAAATATGTAGGTGTAAGAGATGGCAGAAATATCTTAGACATGATTCAAATCTTAAATTCATCAAAGGGAGGTTAAAATTGAGTCATGTTACCAAATCAAAAAACTGAAACACATATAATGATGTGAACATACCCAACAGTGAGCCAAGTAAGATCTTTGGAGAGGCCCAATGAAGATTCAAAACAAAACGCTCATCTCAAGAACAAGTGCGTCTGTTGCCTGGCATCTATTACAGAGCTACTTAAAATGTGTTTGGCTGATTAAAATATTGTGATAAAAGATTCAAATCAAAACAATTGGCTTGCTATGAGACACTGAACATTTACTATTTAACTTAGTGCTAAATCAAAATGAAAAGTGGGAACGTGAACACAAGCCTGAACACACAGTGTATAAAAGTTGCAAACACGTTTGAAGCCACATGACACCTAGTTCTCACAGCAATCTGACAGACGTTCAAAGGCATGAAGCTATTTAAGATCACTACCATCTATTATCATCAAGAAAACTATACCGTGCAGCATGAGAACCTGCAGGTCGCAGTCCTAGCATCTCTTTTGATAATGATAAACTATAAAGTGACTGTGGATTGACGAGAACGTTTGACTAAATTGGATGTAATTGATCAAATTGATAAAATCTTTGATCGCACAGCCCACACACACATAAACACACCAAAGAACTTCATCCCTACCTCGCATCATCCTCACTCCTCCACTCGTCACAGATGTTTGTCCCACTTTCACAAACTCAGTTTATCTCTCACTATGTCTAACTACAGTCTGTCTTTTGACACACAACTTTTTGCATGACCTATTCCTTTTACGCTTTCTTCCGTTTTTTTTTGTTCGTCCTTAAGCAAGCCTGGTCGGGTGTTCACTGCAGCTTCAACTCACATATTCAGACTTTTGAGTGTCAGTCGCCGCCTCACCTTCCTTGTTTGAGTGTGTGTGCGTGTGAGTGTGTGAGAGAGCAGAGACAGAGACAAAGAAAGGGGGGGACTGTCCCCTAGCTTGACTTTTTTCTCAAGGTACTTTTCATTAAAACCTTTGTTGTCCTTCACCCCCTCACTCTGTACTGCACGTCACAAAATTAGCGTTACAGCTTCTGGCACCTATACGGCACTCCCTGAGAATTAAATCAAACCACCTTCAACAGGAATAATTGGGGGAGGCAGAAAAACATGTCAGTTACACAAACATTTCAGTAACGTGAGATTTTATATTTTCCTATCCCACACTTGTCGATGCTTTGAAGGTATACGGGTGTTTTTTTTACACAAACAGCAATCAATACATGCATCTCAACTTTCTGTAGTGATGGAAGAAGTCATCAAAGCTTTTTCTTGAGCTAAAGTAGCAAAGAAACTATTGCATGAACTAAAATACTTTGTGGAATTTCACAGAACTGTGGAAAAATACCATTACAATCTAAAGTAAATGTATGTATCTTACCAGACTGTTGCTAAATTACTGGATTATAATTGCTAATACAATGAGGTGTAGGAAGAAGGTAATTTGAAATAATACACCTTTGGGTAATTAAATCATGTATCTCCATGTAATTAAACAATGTACCATATATTATAAGCTGATCATATGTTTTAAATATAAAATACTGATCTTCAAGTACTTATATCTGTTTTGTATACATGCTAGATGTTTGCCTCTGAATATTACTGTAACTATACTTAAGTGTAGTGCTTGAGTACATGTAATTAGTTACATCCAAGAGTTTTTTCCATAGGAAAGTCTCTGCCTGAGGCCTCCAAAGCAAAATCCCTAAATCAAACATCTCATTTTACATACATGTATAAGCAATCATCAATATTAACAATATTATTTATAGCCAGGATGCTTATCATCACACCAGATAGCGTGTGTTACACACAGTGCCTCCATGCTTGATAACATACCCAGGTGTGCTAAAGTTGTGGCAAAAAGTGTTAAACCAAAAAAGTTAAAAAAAGACAAGATGTTATCACTGTCATCTGCATTCAGATGCCAAATTGTCAAAGCCAGAGTAGGTGGTATTTTCATCACTGTGTGTGTGCGGTGCATGTCTGTTTGCATGTGTGTATCGGTCTGTGTGTGAGGGGGGCAACACAGGTGCAACATACAACACACACGCTGTGTGTCTAATGGCCCAACTCCAGTGCTGTTATAGACTGTGTGCAATACAGGTGCAATCTTATATGTTCACTAAGTATGATGTTAACCACAAATGCATGCACAAATATCTAGCACAAACAAAAGTAATGTCATTACCACATACAGGAACACATGTGTAAATACACAAACATGTACACACGCACGCGCACACATATACAGCATTTTATAGAGAACTTACTCAAATGAGTCTTCTTGGACACAGCTCCGCCTGAGGTAAAAAAAAAAAAAAAACTTTAAATCTAAGGTTTAGTAGAAGTTGTAGTATGAGCTTTCAGGTTGCTATTTCACCAATAGAACATATCAATGTAATTTGGTGAACGTGCAGTTCACCACGCGTTTTTCACATAAACTATGCTTAAACTCCCTGCACACCCCAGGTTGAACTCAGGTCTAATTAACATTTCACACAGTACGCAGTCATTTCCAACCAGTGCTGGGAAAAATTACATACAGTTACTCAAGTTATCTACTAAACTGTATACAGTTTTCAGTTCCATATACATTACTAACATGTATGTTGTTTAATACCCTGCAACACTTGGACTTTACAGAATAACAGCTCAAAATAGCAAAAATGATGTCTCCTGGTCTTTAGCTGATCCAATAACATAAACATGTTCGGAGGAGATTCTACATAATATATACGTTCATTTTTAATGCTGCAGGTAAGAACAATGAGTCGCCCAAATTCCTGCCACTTAAGTAATTAGGGGAATGTGAAATCTTTTCCTGTGTAGTTTATAGTGGGATTGTGTTTTTTTTTTTACATAAATAGATTATATCAAACTTGAAATATGTGGCAATGACAAAATGTCAAGATTCCAGTAAAGGCAACCATTGTGATGTTCTGAAGCCACATCGTAACTTAAAAAATGCAATTGAGTAGGTAACCCCATTGCTCTGAAAATGCCAAATATTGTAAATTTATTACATTCAAGATCCCAATTAAAACAAGTATGAAATCTATAGCAACTAATGCTCAATGTTCAACTGTAACACAGATGCAAGGTTTGCAGACTACGTTTTACTGTTTTTGGACTTTTTCCACAAAGGGCTGTGCACAGATAAAAAGCCATAGTGATCGTAGAGAGAATCAATTTTAGGATTCAGATTTACACTTGTGTGTGTTTATGTTATGCTCTTCAGCACATGTACACAAAGAGAGGAAATAAAGGCAGAGGAAGGTGGGTGTCTGTGAAGCAATAGGTCCTCTTTTTGTCTGCCTGTTTGACCACAATTGTGAGACAAAGTCTGAATTGTATTGAGTGTGAGTAGATGTGCAGAGGGTCGGTTCTCAACCAAGGGGTTTATTTCTAGAGTTGTATGTGTGTGTGTGTGTGTGTGTGTGTGTGTGTTTGTATGTGTATGCACAGAGGTTTGAAAGCAGGGGAGATAAGTATCAATGGATGGAAGACGTAGCGTTTGCTGGTCTTTGTCTGGCGTCAGTTCGGGCCCTCTGCGGTTTCCACTGTTTTCCTCCCCTCATCAAATCAGTTTTGCTTCATAAGCAGAAAGCATGGAATGAAAGCAGCGCATCGTGCACACACACGGAAAATGTAAAGAAATTTCAACACTTACTGGGCCAATGTTGTAAGAAGTTGGGTGATAAAAGGTGAATGTTTAATGGTGAGCATATTGCAATTATAAACTGTGTGGAGATGTAAATAATCGATTTGATGCATATTTTATTCATTGATGGCTTTTTGATGTTTCTTTAGGCCTGAGGGTTAGGAAACCTAGTTAATATTTCAAACAATTACATCAGCATTGCACTAATTTTCTGAAGTCTTGAGCGTGATTATTCTTCAATTATAAAAATTCACTAGAACTTCACTAGAACTTTAAAGCAAGTTTTTTTATTTATTTTTTTATTATTTAATGTGTGTTCATCAAATGAAATAGGTTGGGTTCATTTATTAAGAGTTACATGCAACACATTTTATATTTTGACCTAAGTAACTGACAATCATAAAATTCACTATTAGCCAAATGATTTTAGATGATCAAAATAATCCACACAGAACAGAACAAACACCTGTGGTTGGTGACTAGTGGTGGAAAAAAGATCTGATGAAAGCACCAATATATTTTTGTAAAAACCAAATGTGACACAGAATGTACACATTTAGCAAGACACACCTGTCAGCCAGGCCATAAAGCCACACACACACACTGAGTGCACGTCTCGGCTGATTACAGAGACACAAACAACAACACCGCTCATAGCTCAAAATCTCACAAACATCTCCACACTCTGACATCTAAGCTGAATGCTAAAGTGACAGTTGCTGCATTACATAACAACACAGAAGACCACTGAACCAAAGAGCAAGCCGCCAACTTTGCCTGTGTATAAACATGACAAATTCAGCACAAAGTAGATATAAAATGTAAATATATCAAAACCAGATATGCTGTTCTATTATGTTCAATATCCTTCCAATTATATTCTGGACTGTAAATGACATAAATAGTTCCACCTGAATTCAGTAAAAAGCAAGTATGATATGGAAATTTGGATGTAAGACAGGGTTAGTGTAGGAAGTTAATCAACAAGGGCAATTAACCCTAAAGTGTAAAAATTAAAAGAGCTCTCTGAAGGTAATATCCATAAACAAACACAAATGTGAATTGATCGAACAGTGTTAGTGAATAAGATGAAGAAAAATATTGAAGAATTCTCAGAAAGGTCAAGGTGTGGTGAAAACAGGTTTACAGGTGAATTAAAAAAAAGGGCTGAGCAATCTCTTGCAGAAAACAGCTTTCTTTTTGCTAGTGTAAACATAGATTTTAATGAATAAATGTTAATTTGCAAGAAATTAGCAGATAGCTCAGGGGGTCTGATACTTGATGTGTGTGTGTGAATGTGTGTGAATGGGTGGATGAGAAGCTACATTGTAAAGAGCTTTGGATAAAAGCGCTATACAAGTGGCTATTTACCATTTAAGCAGCTATTTACTTGATACCACTTTGGCTTAAATTATATCCTTCTGGTAACAGATATTCAGTTTACAAAGTTCAGCAGAATGACATAAACGGTATATGGAGAAGATTACTGGACCTTCAACAGATCCCTGAGGGACACCTTAGAATTTTACAATAGTATGCAGTGAAGTCAACCATATTTTTAACACTATGGGTAGAAGGAACACTAATGTAGAGCAGTACCAGAGATGCAAACCAATTACTCAAGAAACATAAGAAAACACCCACAACAGCCACTAAAACCAAGACTCCCATCAGCTTATGAAGAGCCATGTCAGCACTGCGAAAAACTGTGCAACCACACTGAAACTCCACTTTGACCAGATTAAAACACCATCGCAGCAGTTCCAGTATCTGACAAGTTAGCTGATGTTTTGATTTTGCAAAAACCTTAACTCTTGAGAGTTGTCGCATTTTATTAATTTAAGTAGCGTCAGGATTGTAATATTGTGGATTTTCTACTCTGTCAAAAATTACCATGTGTTGTGTAGCAAGCTGACTCTGCCCATCTAGGCAAGTTTCCCCACAATTCAGGTAACATATGAAACTTTGGCATCTCTACTCGATTCTTTAAAACAGTTCTTCACGTTTAACAATATTTGGCTGCACAGCTTAAATCTGACTTACTAAAGTAGGGACGATAAGGCTTAAATGAACAGAAATTGTGTTATTCAAGTCTATTTTACTCGCACTGTAACTGTTACTTTTAAGTGGCAAGAATACGGAAACAGAATGTTCTCACACGCAGTATCAAAAATGAAAGTAATTATGCAGAATCTAGTTTTACTTCTCAGTCTTTCATTAAAAATTGTCAAACTGCTACCACTTGACAATATAAAACAGAACTTTGAACTGCATTTGTATATGCGTGTAACTGACAATCTATAATCAAATTACTGCTATCTGTTCTGTCTGTTTTTGCTCCTGACGTCCTCAATGATATCACACTATTGTATCACTCAAGACATCACTTTTTATAAAAAGTAGATTTTGAATATAAGAACATAACTTGGCAGCTTTGTTTGTATCTTTGGAAAATTGCTACCGATAGAAACTGTAAATAGGACTATCGTAGGTTACTCATGGTAACTAGGAAATTGATTCTGGAAATAAATGCTGCCGTGTGCTATATTAACCCACATAAACACTGGCTGAAACAAGGACCAACAGCTGATCAACAAGTGTCAACAAATTACTGATGACAAAAGTCAGATCCGTCGAAG
This sequence comes from Channa striata, assembly GCA_033026295.1. Taxonomy (NCBI): domain Eukaryota; kingdom Metazoa; phylum Chordata; class Actinopteri; order Anabantiformes; family Channidae; genus Channa; species Channa striata. Next base: position 16,555,086 of record CM065175.1, on the reverse strand, counting down.
GCTTTCAGATGAGAGGCGAAACAACTTCAGGAGCTTCAAGCCAGTCTGGTGGCCGCTGCACGGAGCCCATTGGGATAATCATGATCTGGATGACTTACAATTATTACAGATGTTGCAAAGGACATTTTCAATCATTTGAGAAATCACAGACACTTTAAGACTTGCCATAAAATCACCTCAAACTAAATAGCTGTGTACGAACTGTTCATTTTAATACAACTTATTATGGATAAATTTGTAAATCTACTCATTAATCATCCAACATTTATTTCTGGTCACGTTCAACTTCTACAAAAAAACATAAACCTCCCTTACAGTTAGTGTGTTAGAGTGACAAAGTTGTTCAAATCATTCCTGTTTGAGCAGCAAACTTTAGCAAACCTCATTACTGGGATATGACGGTAGTAGGAAACATGTAGTGGGTTTCTGTGGCAAAGGGACAATGTGACTTTTCTCCAGTGACTGCCAAAGCTTCAGCCCAGGAGAGGCTTTGAATAGAGAAACCCTGACCAGAAACGGGAACAGAAATAAGAGCTAATCCCCTTGGATTACTCCAGCTTACTGCCATTCTTAAACACTAACAGCACCTTAACCGCATCCCAGGGAGAGGGATGAGGAGGGTTACTGGGCTAAAGATGGATCAGAAGGAAGGTAAAGACTGTAACACTGTTTGTGGTAAGAAGGTTCAGGGAGGAACTGAAGTCTGCGTGGTGGAGTGACGGGGCGGGAATGGTCGCAGGAAGTCAAAAGCAAGAGTAGGACCCTGTGGAGACCCAGCTATTACAGGTAGAAGGGCCTTCACATGCTGCACACTAAAACCTCTTACCTCTTTTGATGGGGGTGTCAACGGGGGGCACTTCGGCTTCTTCATATTCCATAACTCCTGTCAAAACACCTCACACACACACACACCTCTCTCAGGCACAGACACGAGCACACACACAAACCACAGACGCCTGCTAAATGAGTCGGTTTTTGAACTCCACCTGCCGCCATTCGACCCGGAACTCGGGCTCCTGCTACCTGCTCTAGCGCCCGGGGCGACGCAGGCACTTGAGAAGCCGCGCTGCCATGTCTCTGCCTCCTTCCTGTCCTCACGGCAGCTCCCAGACGTCGGCTGTCATGTCCGTAGCCTCTCCGTCTGCCTCCTCCGCTCAACGATCCACCTCCTCTTATGTGGTTTGTTGGGAAATCCTTCAATTCCCCTCGGAGCCCCCCCCCCTCCACCCTCCACCCGCCCGGCGCTCCCTGCACTCCCTCACCGTCCCGGGCTGGACGCAGTTATGTCACCGGCTGTTACGTAATAGCGGCGGACAGCGGATCGGGTTTTACTTCGTCAGTTGAGAAATGTAATCCCGTGTTGCTGCCGTAAATTTCCCCGAGATTAATGGAAAAAAAAATACAAAAAACACAACTCATTGGGAACACAAATAATTTCCTCTAATAATCCGCTATGTGGAAAAGAGCACGCTTAAATAGAATCCATCTTCATAGGTTTTTTATAATTGTATTGGCTTGTTAAAAACATCTGATGAGATGTGTCCGTGCAAAACATTACATTCTATTATTTAATAAGGGTATGCCTCATTTTATTGAGGCAGGATTCAAACAACTGCAGACACATGGAAAACATGCATGAATAATCTATATGTTCTCGGTTTACATCAGTGTGGTAAATCCTCCTGTGTCTCTTACAGTCGGTCCAACTCACAGTGTGATGAGACAGAGCAAAGTTCCGACTTACAGGACTTTCCTACTGTTTTAATTGTTTAAGGTTCTGTTTTGTTAAAATACAGTAATATAAAAACACCATGTTATAAGGTTATCATGTTTTATTATTTAACATATAAAAAGTCAAGCAGCTAAACCTATTAAAATAATGTTGTAAAGTACAGTATTTTCCCCTGAACGTATGTAAAGTACAATTTTCTGAACTACTAACACGTGTCAGTGGCATCAGGTGTTTAGCCAAACTTCTGTAGTACTTTTACTTTCCAGGCCAAAGCACTATGTTTAGGCAACTTTACCAGAAAACACCACAGAGGCCAAACAACATCTTCATTTAGTCAATCGTTAAATAGTTTTATCTAAAATCCCCCCGAACTGATGACTGCCACACATGTACAGTATCTGGCACCTTCTTTCCATTAAACAGCCAAAGCACCAGATGAGCTCTTAACACACGATGGATTCTGACTTGTAATTTTGGCATGTTGCATGTTTTAATCTCAATAAAAAACCTGAATATTTCTTCCAGTAATCCAACAACACTCAGTGTGCCTTAAGCAACAATAAAAGACCCCCCAAAAATCCAGTACATTTCACTGCAAAAACATTTTAATTACAATTTATCCCTGCATCTAAAACATTTCATATAACAGACACTTTACAAGCTACTAGAGCCACTTTTTCTCTAAATTTTACATGACCATGATAATAGTTTTTAAGTCACTTAAAAACACATCACCATCCTGTCAAGTGCTTCCATATTTAGCAAGTCAAAGTACCTATAAATGCTTGCAAGTGGAAGGAACACTTTTAGACAGATATCTAAATTACAAATCAGCTCTGGAGGTGGACAAAAGTTGTTGCAGGTGGTTTTAACTGAAAGTTAAAGACAACTGCCCTTTCTCTGCTCCCCCCCTCACTCACTCTCTCAAACTAAACTTGACCACAGGACTTTTCAGGGGGGAAAAAAATCCACCAACCAACACACACATGCGCCAAAAACTTTTAGAAACTCAGGCAGCATTTCCATCTGCACTTTTCTGAGGTTAAAGTGTGAGGGGCCCACAGAAGACCACCAAGGCTGTACTATGATGAGCCCATATACCCATAAACCACACATCTGAACTGTGTGAGAACTCGAGGTAAAGGCAGTTCACTGTGTGCTGGGTTTTTTTGGTAAGCAAAAATTTACTAACAAAAATGAACTTAGCAGGACTTTGCTGTATTTAAAATGGACGTAATAGCAATTTAAATTATTGCCATGAAGTTCAGCGATTATTTAGAGCTTGTTGGGTATGACCTTGAAAGCCACATAGAAAGCAATAACGTTCAGCAATACTATAGTTTTAAAAGATGGACAGTATGAGTGAATATAATCCAGTATAATATATCTGTCTAACTATCTATCTATAGTGAGTATTAAGTAATTTTAAATAATGGGAACTGTTGGGTGAAGCATTGTGGAAAAATATGGCTAAGAAATGTTCAGATAATAAACTGCTTATTGATCTTTGTTCTTTCCTCTCACTGACATATTAAGCAAAATATGATCTGTTAGTTGTATTAGGGTTACACCAACAACAGCAAGACATTAGCATACTGTAACATGTACATGCATATTTTCATTGTTGAATGTAAAATTAGTAAATGATGCCTTCAACTTATATTCGGCATAGCATGTGTACTGTATAACCTAAAAGAGTGTTCTACATGCTTTCAGCATCGTGGTTTGCAGTAGCTGCCAAACTTGCACAGATCTCTGTGATGTGGACAGTGTTACTTAGTATGGCATACTGTGGCACGCCTCAGTCATTTCTGACTGTAGAAACATGTTCAAAGTGTCTTGAGAAAATATACCTACGAACAAGATGATAATCATGAACACTAAACCGTAATGAATCAGAGTTTGAACCCCTTTTGTTTCTATTGAAAGTCATAAGAGGTGTACAAATTCACATACCCACATCCAGGATTGGGCATCCTTTAATAACCAGCACCTGAAAATAAAAACTAAAATGCACAACCAAAAAGCAAAAAACTCTGAAAGTCTGCTTACTTGAAATGTTACAAAAGTTTTGATTTCACTGATTGTACTAATCTGACAAAGTAAGTATAAAATCCAAATGCAACTGCTTTAATTACATGACATTCTACTTTCCTCTTTGGCACTTTCACTTTATTCCCATTTTTTTGTACAGAATGATGACTTATATGAAATAAAACAATGTAAGTATGTTAGTTTAACCTAATAAAAATCATATGCTGGGAGACAGTCTGTTGGGAGAAGCTTAAAGGCAACAAAATGTAACACACAATATTGCTTGCTGAGAAAAAATTTATGGTTTGTATAATTTAGGTAGAAGTCTTGTGTCAGGCTTCAGTAAAGTAAGCAAAATATTCATATGCTTCACATTTTGAGCAATAGGCTCACTCTGAAAGGCCCCAATGTTATATACAAATATAAATACTGTCTAAGTTAGAATAAATAAAAACTTTGTTCATGTGCTGATGATATGCTAGTTACACCGAGTAGAGGTAGTGAAGGTATATCATGAAACTGCTTGTTAGTTAGAACAAAGTGGCAAGAGGAGATGCCAAAGTATTAGAATGTAATAAAAGGTCAACAGTGTAATATTTAGAGAGGCTATTTCTTAAATAAACCAGCGAATACATACAATCGTCTAAACCAATGACACTCTCACAGATTCAGTCGCTCTAACACACACACCTCATCTTGCTGACAGAGCTTGCGTAGATGCTTGGCTCGTGCATTTGTGTCACGCTCCCAGTAGCAAGTTGCTGACATTGACTGACAGGAACAATGCTGCATTAGAAATGAAAAAAAACGATAAAGTGAAAAAACAGAACATCAAAGACCACATAGGTGACCAAGTACTGTACATACCGTCACGTATCCCATCTAGCATGTACGTGTATAAAGAGTTATGTTACCTGTTGCATCTGTGTGCAGTTTGGAGCCATTGGTGCTAGTCACTTTGCATGAAACAAATGTTTTTCTGCCTTCCTTTTTATCCAGAGAGGACTCAATCAAACACTGTACTTCCCAGTGGGATGGGGCTGCAGACAAGACATGGGTTCATTAGGACAAATTGACCATGAAGAATAACAGTGACACACAGTAAAAATGTTAGTTTGCACCACTGCACTGTTGGCTGAAGCACCGAACAGCACAAGTATTGCTATCATAATGAAATCTGGATTAATAAGAACACTTAATATTAACTTGTTAAATTATCTACATCATATAACTAATTGTCAGTGTGCATTACACCAACCCGAGGCTGGCAGACATGTGTTACTTCCATTACCTTGCCAGATGTGACAGAACTATGTACTTATATCCAAGAATTAAATACCATCTAAACCAAACAATTCATATTCCCAAAAATTCCTACACATGAATAAATGTCTCCAAACATCTCCAAACAAATGAGACTACACATACAACACTACTGTTTATAATTATATAATTATACTACCAGTTTAACTTTTTGGTAAATAATTCAAGAAATTAGATTTAGCTAAGATTTATTTATGCAATAAATTATTTGTTGTATGTTGAGAAGATATATTATTGTACCTGCGGTAGTTTATGTTGAGGTTAGCAGTCATAACAGCTTCATAAAGTTGAGAAGCATGAGTTCCTGTCACAGTATCTATCATAGTGGCTATTGCCCCCCCATGGACACATCTGGAAACACATAGTGTCTATTATACATCAAACACAAACTGTTAAAATGTTGTTTACCAAATTAAAAGATGTAAAAGTTACGTAATTAAAGTAAATCTATTAATTTTTAGTTATGTTTAGTATAGTCAGAAATGTGATATAGTAGATTTTTTTTTAATTACATGTGTATTAAATATTTCAGCATTTTCAGGATTATGTACAGCACAAATACAACAAGAACAGACATCAATATACACATTGCTTGAATAGTTGTCTCACCCTGGTGGCCCCTCCAGGAGGTGTCCAGCCTGGAAAATGCACACACATCTCTGCTTCTCTTTGTTAAAAAATATAACATATTCAAATGCTGCCCCAGGATTCCTCATGTTTCGGGTAAAGAGACGAGCTTTTGACTGTATAAATTTACTAAGATATAAGCCACCTGATGGAAAAAACACAAGTGAACAGACAGCTAAAAACAGGGAGAGATAACGGATCAAAATACATAAATAGCTAATTATGAATGGACTATGGTATCATATCTGATTTTTAAAAATTTTCTAAAATGTCAAATGTCATCTGATATCTATTTCCAAGTTTATTGTGGTTCAAATACACTATATACTATGTACCGTTCATATATAATCCCTGGGGAAATATGAGGGTTTGATAAGTTCAACTTCATCACTTCCCATCTTGGTAAAAATTTTCATAGTATGTTTGGTTTGTAAGGCTGCATGGCTCAAGTGAATGTTATTTTAGGAATGGGGACATGTACAGTGTGTTGTGCCTCTAACTTCAGCTTCCTCATCAGCCTTTTTGAATAAAGTCTGGCAAGCACTATGCAAATAAAGCCTTGTGCACCGTCCTTACAAAAACGCAATAGGCAATGACTGCTCAAACCGTAAACACTTCATTTATCGTTCACATAATGTTCATGGTAAGAGAACAATATAATACAACAGACTGAAAAGAAATTTGGTCTAAAACCTCAAAAAGAGCTTGACATGGTAAATACTGGCTGTCATTATGGATACACTATTTCATTAACAATTGAAAGAAACAAAAAAACATAAACACATCACAGTCAGTTTTCATTTGTACCTGTAGCATACTTGAGCGAGCGATTGTAGCTTGGCAGTCTCTGCCAAGGCCCTTCCTGTTTCTCTCCTCCCAGTGTCTCCACCTCAGTCAAGCTGTTATAATGTTCGTATAAACGCAGCATTTCTGGGCCCCACGAGGAGTTAGGCAAGCTGAAGTCCCGAGGCTTGGTGAAAAAGGGCAATGGCAGTGCCTAGTAAAGTGGAAAATGCGACTATCTCAGTTAGTGGTTAACATTGAGCAGGCCCCCTTTTTCAGCCAGAAGGCTTCTATCCCAAGGCACTCCAACAGACCTCTAAAGGTTCCCTGTGGTATTCGGCAAAAAGCCATCAGCAGCAGATTCTTTAAGGTCTGAAAATTGCAAGGTGGGACTCACAGACTCACCTGGATCGACCCAATAATGCTGTCACAATGCTGTTTGCCGACTCCACCTCAGCATTCAACACTCTACAGACACACATCCTGGCTCAGAAACTCTCCACCCGCTTCCACTTAGATGACCAGTTAATCCTGTGGATTATATACTTCCTGACCAACAGAACAACAGAACGCAGAGAGTCCTGGTCAATTACACCTACTCTGATCTCTACTTCACCTCTACTGGCTCCCCTCAGGGCTGCATCCTCTCACCTCTGCTCCATATCCTGTACACTGACGATTGCAGGTGCACCTGACAGTCACCTGATAAAGTATGCTGATGACACAGTTCTCCTGTCCCTGCTTTCGGGCCCTCACTCCACCACAGCAAAGCGTGGAGTGATGTGACAACTCTGCCTAGGAACTAAACGTGGAGAAGACCAAGGAGATGGCAGTCACTTTGTACAAATATCTGGGAACAATATTTGATCACAGTCTTACCTTCACTTCCAACACTGAGGAGATCCTCAAAAGATGCCAGCAGTGGCAGTACCTCCTGAGGAAGCTCGACACTTTTGGAGTGTTTTGGCCCAGGAAAATACTTAGTACATTTTACTTCTCTGCAATCTGGTGGTTCCAATCCATCAGGCTTTAAAACAAAAGCCGACTACATAGCACAGTCAAGGTCTGCTCCAATATTAGTGGACTCCTTCTAAGAACAATCAGCAATACGTGCGAGCAGCAGACTTTGAGGACAGCATGCAAGATCCTACAGGTTCCCATTACACACCCTGTTCCCTGCGTTTGAGTGGTTTACCTCAGGATGGTGGTTTCACAGCCAAAGGTGCAGGACACAGAGGAGAAGAACCTTTGTATCCAGGGCGGTTCAGCTCCTGACCTCCTAACTTCCCCCTGTCCCTCCTCACTTGACCCCCGACCCCCACCCCAACCCCCTCCCACATACAAATACATGCTCTCCCCAAACACTTCCCTATGTAGCTTGTTACACTGGAGTCACTTTACTCATTTGCACTTCCTGTATAATATACCTCATGTAAATACTGTAAAATATATATTTTATTGATATATATAATACTGTAAAATATCATTGTGTGCACTGTGTAAAGTACTTACATCTCTTCTTTGAATGTCAGCAATACAACACATTGGTCTATCAGCAATGCAACATACAGGTTTATGTCAAATGTAATCTATTTTTTCCTCATATGCATATTATTAGTATTTTTACCTCAATACCATATTATTGTTGTTTTAGTATCACTATCATATCCAACTCTTTATGTCATATGTATCAGTTTTTCATTTAATATCTCACCGCTTCAGATTCCTGTCTTTATATCTGACTTTACTTTTTTCTTTTTGATATTACTTACAGTATCTTTTTGATGTATATTGCAGCCACGGCTATTCTGTGTTAACAGCTCTGCTTGCTTGAATTACCCCTTGGCAACAAATAAAAGTTTTTTGAATTGAATTCAAATTGAATATATTTCACTTGTTTTTCCAGCGCATCCCACAGATGCACGATTGGCTTGGGTTCTGGAGAATGGAATGAATTCTTAAACCATTTTAGCAGCGTGGCAGGGTGTAATATCCTTTTGAGAGAGGCCACTGCCATCAGACAATACCATTTCCATGAAGTGGCATACTTGGTGTTTAGGCATGTGGTACATGAATGGCATGCAGGACGAAAGGCTTCCCAGCAGAACATTGCATAAAGCATCACACTGCCTCTGCTTTCCTTCTACCCAAATTTTATCCTTGCACAGTCTCTTCCTCAGGTAAGAGAAACACATGCATCCGCCCAACCACATGATGGATGTAGATATTTATAAGATGAGGCTCTGTGGTCCAGTTCTGATATTCACGTGCACATTGTAGGCACTTTTCGTGCAGCTGTACACACAACATACTGCAAATTGCTGTGACTTCTTACTATTGGAATCAGCATTAATCTTTTCAGCTATCGGAGCCATCACTCACTGTACTTCGCCTGTACATCTCACGAGCACCAATGGTGAACGAGGTCAGCCCTCAAGAGCTCACCCTTTGGAGTTGCTCTTACCCAGTCATCTAGCCATCAAAATTTAGACTACTTCCAAGGGCTACTGGACACCATTATATTAGGAAGTGGCTCTAATGTTATGACTCCATGTTTCATTTTGAACCTTGTGTCCTTAACATTGGATCCACTTCTTAACAGGTCCCCACCCAGAAAGTAGAATGAACACCATCAGTCATTCCATGCACTTTCATCAAAATTGGAGCTACCTACCACCATGGTCCGTACGGGGCTCCGGGGTGAAATGCAAGTAAGAGTTTGACTGAGGTGGGTCCTCACAACAGGAAGGAAAGTGAGTTTCTGAAACCCCTTCAAAAATGTGCCGAGACTCCTTGCCATGTGTACAGTGTTTTAAGTGATGAGGATAGTGTAAAAGCCTAAAAATCAGAGTTGTCTGTAGACCGATGGCTGATGATGTAACTAAACCGACTATGCAGCGCTTTGGCTCGGTAACAGACAACCCTGGCTAACCGTGCAGCTTCCAATTGCTATAGTAAGAACTGAGCCGCTGTCTTCAGTTATCTCGGAAAATAAAAACGACCCTGATGGGAGTGACTCAAGATTGATTTACCGGTGACTTTCATGTGTCATCAGCACACATGAACAACTGTCAACTTCCGGGTCGAAGGGTTTCCTGCTACTGCGTAATTCAGGTCACGTGTTCAAATTGGCCACTGTGATTGCCTGATTCACGTAAACATACAGGTTCTCATGGTACCGGCACTTTTTGACATAACTTTATTTACAACACAAAAGAAATAATTTACAGCCCCTTTGGCATAAAATTTGCAGTGCAAGTTTAGGATTAAAAATTACTTTAAATAGATCGTTTAGCGTGAATCTCCTTTCTTTCAAGAATTTTTAATGACAAAGTGATTAGATATTCTGTTGGTTGGTGCCCTGTTAGTTATGAGTTTAGGTGAGAATAGGCAAAAATATTTAGTAACGTTACCGTAACCGGATGCTGTTACTATAGGACCCAAAAGCGGAAGCTGAGACGCGTTGAGATTGCAAAAGGTTTATTAACACATGAAATAAAGATACAGTTATTAGCACACAATACTGAAGCAATAATACTTACCACAGACACAGATGTAATAACAATATTAACTCAAAGGCAAAAACTTAGACTATAAAAATTCCTTAAGAGATCACACTATAACAGAGAATCACTCTTGCTGAACAGATTAATATTGCAAACAGAAATTCATTCTAAACAAATAGACGAACAAACCTACTACAACTATCCACAGACTGAAGATCAGACGCACTAGAACGGACCATGACACACTAGCAACAACAAAACTCAACACAAGCCCTTAAATACAAAAATACAGGGGTGATGATGATGATGATGATGGGAAAGGGTGAGTGCACTGGAAACCAGCCGAGAAGGGGAGGAGCATAGAAACCAGAATCATTGAAAGAACATTGTAGATCCCAACTGTGATATGATAATTGTTATATTAGTATGAATTGTATTTAGCTTTGCCATCTATGACAGCAATGTTTCCACTGCAATAACTGAAAAACTACAAATCACAGCGTTGTGAAACTTTGTGGACAGTTGCCCCATGATGAAATGCTTCACATATTATAGTACGAACTCTGTAGCGCCACCGTGTGGCCGATAATCTAGGATCGAATTTCTACTTTCAGGAGATCCACCTGCATTAATGACATTTGGGTCAAATGATCAGGACGCCAGTCTGAACACAACTATGACGACTAGGTGGTGCTGCCGCCCAAAGTTAAAGCCTCATATTTAAAAAAAACTATAAATGCTAGACATTTGAAATTTTGTACATTGCTTCATTATCATGTTCTGCTTCACCTACTACGCGCATGTGGCCGACACGCCACCGTGCGGCCGTTCGCGGAACTGCGATCGTTTTAAAAAAAAAAGGTTTTTTCCTCTTACTTTCATTTTTAAATTGTCCAGTATTTTAAGTCTAACAACTCGAGAGCGATCGAGCCGCCAACTGAAGCATTCCAACTTTACAATGATGCAAAAAAAAAAAAATAGTTCTATGCGTTATCAATTTTCAAGTGCTTTAAACCTCACCAGGCGCGGACCTGCCGGCTTCCGTACTCCTGCCAACAGCAGTTAACTTTCAGCACCCACAAGCATGTTCTTCAGGAAATGCGGCATTCCAGTTCCTTTTTCAGTTGTCTTTCTATAGACTTCAGTTTAGAAGATTTAGTCAAACGATTTAGAAACATTTCTCTAAAGGTGATCGTATATGTTTACAGTAAACTGTGTGTCTAATAGTTTTACAAATGAAAATATCTCTTTTCTGTTCTATTTCCTAGTGCATTGGACTTTTAAAGGTTGTATGAACTGAGTGACAAAAAATGATCAAGAAAGACTGTGATAAAGTGATAAATATTTATGGTTTCCACACATTTTTTGATAAATAGTATCCACCATTTGGTAGCACTATAAGTTCAGATTGACTGCACCAAACTTTGACCTTTTGACTTTATGCACTGAAGAGGTGGAACAGGAAAGTGGAGAAAATGTTTGCACACCAAATCTTCTGTAAATGCATTGGCCAATAGAAGGGATCATTTGTTTACCACATGGGGGAGATAGATGCACGTTATTGAACTTGCAGGGATTCCCAAACATGGTCCTGCTTGGTTTTCCACCTGCCGTCTGCTGATTACCTGGATATTGTTGGAAGTTGAAAGACACCAGTTTGCTTTGTCTTTATCCAACTCACCCTCATCTAACATGGTATGATCCAGTTTCTGATGAACTGAACACACCTGATCCAGATACTCTACCCATCAGGAGTGGGTAGAGTAGGGATAGCTAGAAAACTATCGAGGGCAGAATTCCCTGTGGATCAGGTTTGGGAATCTCTGCTGTAAACTGCTAAAGTAAGAATATGTGACAGACAAACATATTTTTGCACATTGTTTTAAAACTGTTAAACTTGCACTACAAGCAGACCTCTGGTTCAAAAGAGAAAACCAGACAGCTTATCCACCAGGTAGGATTTATTATCCATAAACCAAATACAATTTTGAAATACTGCAGCTGTATTTATTGTGTTTGGAAACAAAATATGTAAATATATTGTAAACATATGTGCTCGCATGTGTTTTAGTTATCATTTTAACCAAGTGTACTTTAATCAGCTGATGGTTTACACTACAACATGTGGCATGTCTGTTTTCAATTAACCATAAACATACTGGGTCACTGTTTATTCTATATTTGGTTCAATTATTCCAGAACAGCTTAGATCAAACTACTAATCATGATCTTTTCTGGCTGCTATAGTTGATTTAATTTCATTAAGAGACCAAATGGTTTACATGCTGCAAAATAGATTCGATCAGGGGAAGGTAGTTTTGGTAATGGCTCTTCATGTTACCCAATTTATTTCTTAGCAAGTATGTATGAAAGAGCCAAATTATACTTTTTTTTAACCTTTACAATAATATTAAATCTAATACCTTAAACTATACAACATGGTTTCCCACTTACATTTGGACCATTTGTCCTATGAATAGATGTACAAACAGCCTTCATAAATCAGCACAGTTTCTAATTGCTCAACAGAAGTTGAGATATCATCACATTAGTTATATTACAAAATGGATCCTTGAAAACAAAGCACCCTGTGCAAACAAACGGTTCATTCAGTGCTGAGGTGTTAGACTTCACACTATTTTGGAGCCTCAGAGTTTTCACACAACTTCCTGCAACAATAAAAGAAAAATTTAAATTAAAGTAATGTAAAGTTTTAAATGGTATAATGACAATCATGTGATTATAAACTGTATAGGGGACAGTTCCAAATCTAGATCTTGAGTAAAAAAAAAAAAAAAAAGTTTTTTAGATCTTACCGTGCTTCCTCCTTAGTCATATCTGCAAAGGCACAAATAGCTTTGTCTCTATCAAGAATCTGCTTCTTCAAGACCTGAATTGTCTCCTCTGCCTTCATTTTAGCCTCTACGTGATCAGCTGAGGAAATAAAAATGGAGAAATAAATGTTAGTCAAAATGTATCTATGATGTACATACAAGATGTATGTACTACATGTCATACATCATACATAATCTATATTTACTGTATGCTCTGAGTTTTGAAGGGTCACATCTAGTTCAACAAGGGAGTTGTTCCAGGAAGAAATGGATCGGGGTTCTGCTGAGGCCTACATATAAGGCAACTGATCTGATCTCAAAAACTAACATTTCCTTCCTGTCTTTTAAATAATCAGTAGGATGTTCAGAGACACTGGGAGGTTTGTCACATTTTCAGTTTTGGAAAAAACAAGCACACATTACAGATATGAAACCAAACGCAGCCTTACCATTTGATTTACTCATGGCCTCTTCAATACTTGCCTTCTTCTTTGTAGTATCTTCCTAAAAAAAAGTGACGAAATAAAGCAGACGATTTTATGAAAAATGGTTAGAGAGAAAAACAATTTGAATGTTTGGATGTAACATTCCCGTTTAAGCTATTTCCCTGTAAAAAAAATGCCACCGTTGCAGCTCATACCGACTCCATGCATAAACAAATAATATCTGCAGTGACCGAGCCAGCCTTGCCTTCTCTGTGACACAGCTCTGCAGACTCTTCTCAAACTCCTCTGTGGATTTGATAGCCTCTGCCTTCTTCTTCTTCAGCTCATCCATCTTGGCGTTGACGGACCCCAGCGTTGTCTTCATCTCCTGGATTTTGCTTTTCAACTCCGCGATCGCTTCTTGTTTGCCCTTGACATCCGCCGAGTTCTGCACCATGCGAGCTTTCACCTTTTGCAGGTTCAACTCCTGGCGCACGGCCTGGAAAACCATCACGCCCATCACCGCCAAGCTCAGGCCCACTAACACGATCGCGATCTTCATGTCAAACGGAATCCGCCAAAAAAAAAAAACCTGGATCGGCAGCGGATCACCACGTCTTCATTCTGTCGGTGCAAACGTGCAGATGCGTCTCGTCTCGTTCGGCGTGTCCCTCGGTGTGACTGCAGGTGTGTAACCTGCTCTACCTGCTCAACGACCTGGGCGTGACAATCCACGTATTTCCACCTCCGAGTCTGTCTGTCCTGTTTGCACGTCACGATCAAATATTTGCATGTTGCATCTATTGAACATCGTAGAATATATAGTAGCCAAGGTGTGAAACATGCCACGTTAGCAGACACTCACCTGCTCACAGTCTCAGTTTCTGTAAAAACCCCAGAGACACTGACACTAACATCTTCCGTGTCTGACTGTCTTTAACTCAGGATTGAGGGAAGCTTTGGTGAACTTTGAGTTTTGCCATATCTGATTGCCACTCCTGCATTTCACAGGGAAATATGAGGGCTATATTTTACAAGATTTTACACACACCCCGCAAGACATATATAATCATTGTGTAGAACTAAATAAATCTGCTGGTGCAGTAATAAATAAATATGAATATATATTCTGAAAGGGGCCAGTTTACAATAGCCTATTGTAACTCAAGAAGAAAAAAAAAGTGTGACAGTTTGATCGCATCCTTTGAACAATGTGAGCAGGACGTGAGCGTCTTCCTGGAAGCCAGGTACGAAGAGGGCGGATTTCTAACGACAGCTGACCTCGACAGGCTGCGCAGGTGAGTCGGCTTCACTGGCTGATTGATTTTTGAGGCAGGAAACGCGGAGGAACCTGGGAAACGGGGACGCAGCTTCAGCTTGGAGGGTGCGGATTCGCTCATTGTAAAGAGCTGATGGAAACCTGTAGGAACAACTAGGCCGATCGATCCGCCAAGGTTTAACACGTCACACTGAAATACCGAGGACTCCGGATGAAAAAATGAAAGTGAACATAGTGATACCCGCAGCGGTTATGGTGTCTGTCGTTTTGTTTGGCATCGTGAAGATCCGAAAGAAGGAGCTCGACAAAGAAGACAAGCAGAGCCGCTTTCACGAGATCAAGCTCCGGGTGACCGGCGACGTTCTGAAAGAGTATGAGAATGAAAAGGCAGAGATGCAAAACCTGCTGCAAAAGCTGGTCAGCGACGAGAAAGCCCTGGAGGATGAAGTGAACATGCTCATAAGCAGAGCAGATGAAATCCGAGGTGAAGTGGACAACTGCCAGGGAGGACAGGTGAGGAGAAAAGCCAGGAAACGCCAGTAACATGCACCTGGGGCTGGGGCCTAGAAAGTAGACTGAAAGTTTACTGGAAAGCATAAGTTACCCTTTAATAACTGTTTATGTCTTGACTGTGAATCTGTTGGTTAAATCAATCAGTTCCTTACAGATATAATTTTTCCTAACCAGACTCCATAGAGACTCCTATAACCCTCTGAATGAAAACTAAACTTTACACTGCACATCAGCCTGTTTATCCATTTTCCCCATGTTGTAACTCCGAATCCTCTCAGTTAGTTAAAATAATTATTATTCCATCCACCTTATATTCAGGATTTTATCATCCAGATTGTTTGGATTGGCTTCTCGTGATACACTTTAATAGCTTTGTTGTGCAGGAACTCACTGTCACAACTCATTGCCCCCACACCAACAAAACTTCTGTGCCTCAAAGCTGCTGCAGGTAACTGCAAATGTTCCACGTGTGCCTTTGTCAGTCTGACTGCATTTTTAGAGTGGAGCTGTGTCATGTGAGTAATGTAAGTTCATGTGTTTAAAAAGAAAAAAATGCACATTTTTATATATTAAGATTCAGTATCCTCACACATAACTCACACTCTTACTATTAACATGAAAAATAGAAACCTCTCTTTTTGGATAGAGATGAGGCGACCACCTACTGTACATGGCCAACACCAAAAAAATGGCCAGGAGGCCGTAAGCAAGATGTGCCAGAAGAGCAGGCTGGTCTTGCATTGCCAGATTCTGGGACAAAGGCTGCAGACAGATATTTACTGTCAAATGAGGCAAATGTTTACTTCCCTCAAAAAGAAAAGAACTGGGGGCCCCTGGTGGAAATTGTAATAGCACATTTTGCATAAATAATTAGTTACCTATAATTGCAACCTACAAGATTTGAAAAGAAAAATATGACATTTTTAATGATGTATATTATTCTACTCTCTAGAGTAGAATAGAGAAAATCTACATTAACAGAATGGAGAGTATTAGATGCATTTTATATCTTCATGCAGTAATATGCAGTTTGTTACAAAGGCACCTGCTTTAACATACTAAGAAATGCATGGAAATATACACCACTAAAAAGTACAGAACACTACCTTCATTCATGTAACGGATGAGGAAGAGAAGACAGTCAAAGTATTCTCCTGTAGTTCTGTATTGTTTGCCGACGGAGAATCAAATTTTGTATTTACATACCTTTCATTTTACTGTACTTTGAACAGTCAGTACATAGATAATGCGGCAGCTTTATTGAGGATTATGGAGAGTTTTTGTCAGAGCATTTGATGAAAACCTCATCCTAAAAAATAATCTTGATGTCGAAGGAGGATAATTATGAAGTGTGTCCTTAAACACAAGGACATAACTGATGACTGCATGCAAATTCTGTTAATGACTTTATATTTACTTTGGAACAATAAGATAAGATGGCTGCAGGATGTGTAGAGGAAGAAATGCAGGTTTGTTTTCTGAGATTCTCTTTTTGCCTCACAGAAATCTGCAAAAGATGAGCTGTCAATAGCAGAGACAGAATTTAGTAATCTTAAAGGTAAGTGATTATAGACCTCAGTGGTAAAGTGGTTTTGTATTTATTAAGAGAATGGACAAATCCAGTGCAGCCAGTATCTGAACCATCACTCATTATTATTCTGTATAATAACTTCCAGTAATATCAATGTATAAGGCACTGATTATATTAGGAATCACATACCTCAACATCCACCATTTTTTTACTCTCCCACCTGTAAATTATTTTTCATATTGACCATGGGAGTGCTAATAACAGTGTATACTGTGCACACTATCGAGCATGTTGATATTCTCTTTTTCTCTGCTTTTAGCTAGTAAAATACTTAAAATTAATTTTGTTACATGATACAGCTGAACAAGATCAAAGAGATGAGCAGCTGGAAGACAGAAGTGGAAGCTCTAAAAAAGACACTGTCAGAAAAAAGCTTAGTGTGCAACTTTTTGAAAAAAGGATCACAGGGAGCAAGGTATGATAACTTAACTACTTTCTGCAAATCTCACTTAAATATTCCAAAATCCTATATACACATTGACTGCTTTTTCAATTGTTGAACATTTCCTTAAAGCAAGTTGTGTGGCATCAAAGTGATTGACGAAGCCGCTAAAAAAGAAGCTAAGCAAGAGGCTTCTAAACAAGAACAACCAAAGGCAAAGGCCCCAAAGAAAGAGGAGCCCAAAATGGAGGAACCAAATCAAGAGGAGCCCAAAGGTGAGGTACCAAAGCAAGAGGAGCCGAAAGGTGGGGCCCCAAATCAAGAGGAGCCCAAACGTGAGGAACCAAATCAAGAGGAGCCCAAAGTGGAGGAACCAAAGCAAGAGGAGCCCAAAGGTGAGGAACCAAAGCAAGAGGAGCCCAAAGTGGAGGCCCGTAAAGGGGAGGCTGCTAAACAACAGGAGCCTAAACCAGAAGAGGCTAAAGAGGAGCATATAGAAAACAGATGATTTTTTTTTGTGTGTATGTATGTATGTATGTATCTATGTTTTCCATCGTTCATGCTTTGTTGGGTTACCTGTAGGACAAGGTGAAGAAGTAGAACTGCTCATTTTGTGTATATATATGTTTTCTTTTTTAAAATCAATTTATATATTTTTACAGTTACAAAAAGAATCATATTTGTTGGTGTAGGGTATATGTTGTTTTTTCTGTGTGTGGACTTTGGTGTGAAAGGCTGTATTAAAAAAAATGTGTTGTGTACATTTTTGTGTTGAGATGAAGCATTCACTCACATTTAAATGAAAGGCAGCGTGCGTAACTTTTCAATAGGGAAGTATTGTGTGCACCAGTATATTACTCCTCATTTTCTCATGCACCTCCAGAGTCTTATATTTGTTGATCGATTGCTCAAAAGGAACAATTTACCTCTACCATGACTGCTTGGATTTATACCATAGAGATAATAATTATAAAATAAATACACAGCTGTAAACTAATGTTATTACTGTTAATATGCCTAAGTTAAAGAAGGATTTCACATGTGTATGTAACCACCCACTCTCCTCTTTACAAAAATGTTAAAATTGTTGAGAACCACTGGCAGTTTTTTCTGTAGACCAAAACTGGCTTTTCTTTTGTCGCTTCAGAGCAAGAAATGCCATATCTTGTATGCACAGACATCAAGAAGCAACTGAGCCGACTGTATGTCTCTAGTCAGAGATTATCTCTCTCAAACACAAACATGCACACACCTCTCATTGTTTCAGGAACGGAGCCCATGTCAGAGTATGCAACACATTATGTACTATACACAGGTGCATGGTTGTTAAATATTCCACTAACCTTTATCCTGGTTGAACAGGCAATGATTAACGCATGAGTGATTTTACTGCACGCTGACGGGAGTCAGGTGTGTTTATTACTAAATAAAGGTGTTCACTGCTAGTTGCCATGCCTCCATTTTTTTTTCTTTTATATGATGATAACACTTTGTGAGTACAGGAAATATACAGATGTTGAAGAAATATAATAAAAGGCACAAAACAGAAAATACATTATGTGTTTTTGTCAAATGTATTTATTCATGTTTCTGTGTCTACAGTACATTACACTTCCTGGCCTTCAGTTTCCATCAGGATTTTTTTCCACTGTTAGATAACTTCTGAAAACACAGAGATGGTATTGAATAATCGTTGTTAACCTTGTCTGCCTCTCTGTTTCCGAGTGACCCTGCCTTGGGGCTTGAATGTGTGAGAGAGGAAAAAAGAGTCTAAAGCACTGACCAATCAGATAACCCAAAGCCTTTGTCTGTCAGTCCCTATAAACCTCACTCTATTGTGCTGGTGAAGCTCAAACATTGCAGTTTGTATTCTTAGTGCTAGAGTTTTCAGTACAGCCTTTTTGGTCTGTAGAATTATGAATTATTTCATATTTTTAGGCTTCCTATACACTCGTACTAGAGTGCATTATCCTAAGAAGTTTCCCATCTCACTCATTGTAGCTTGTTTTGTCAGAGCATTTTTTGCACTTTAAACCCAATTTCTGCTGCACAGAAAATGTTCTGTATTAATGTTTTATGGAAAAATAATTATTATCAATATTTTAATTTTGTTTATTGTGGTTACTTGATCATTTGTCAGAAAAAATAAATTTGAAATTTGAACTCTTTGTTCTCAAGGTTCATTTTCCTACCTCTGACAGCACAGTATGTTTTCTGGATTTACCACATGTGGCTCTATTTACCTACTTTGTCAAAGCCAATATTAATGTTTTAAATAATGAAATTGTTGCTTTCTTACACATGATTGAGTATCAAAGTACAACAATAACATTGCTCTCATTAGACTACATTAAAAGCTCAACTAAATTTCTAATCTTTGAAACTGAAGTCTAAGACTAAATCAGACCTTAAGGCACTTAACTTGCATGTTTTGCAGGACATGATAAGGACTATAAAATAATTTCTAACTTAATTATTCAAATAATAAATCTCTCAGGTTGTGTCACACTTGTCTCCATCTGTTGGAGATTAAAATGCTTCCCTTGGCCCATGTAGGCGATCACAGGGCTGTCATTCTGCCCCAGTAGGCTCACAAGGTCAGCTTGATACAGGAGAGGATACGAGATGGGGGGGTCCGGGGTGTCAGCCAGACCGGAATCAGAAACAAGGGCTGTAACGATCTAATGTGTGTGTATAGAGGTTTGAAACAAAGCATACAATATTAAAACTGGCTGTCCCAAATCATCTTGTTTGACATTTGTAAATTAATAAAACATCACAGAACATAATGACACAACTGATATTATGTAACATTGTGTAACTCCTAAATACAATAAAGAGAAGAGGAATTTCGATATTTTTCATCTAAGTATAAGGACCAGCAGTTTAAGAGTAAATACTATTCTTAGAGACTTAGACGCTGTCAATGCATCAAAATTGCAGGATGGTAACATAGGTAGAAAAAAGCCCAACCTTGAAGGGTTAAAGTTGGCTGCTAAGTGCAAATAAAATCTCTGAAATGACCTAGATATTTGTACTACCCACACATTTAGATTCGTTTAGGAATGTAAAAATAGACTACGTTCAAATCTTATCAAGTTATTTTCTGCCATTTTTGCCCTTCTGTAATTTCTTCTTTTTATATAATTACAAATTGCTTTCTAAAGCTGTTTAATATAAACCCATATCTGTTAATGGATGCGGCTGTTTCCATATTTATTTTTTAGAAAAACAGAACACAACTAAAGTTTAGTGAAGTGACCGTCACGCATTAACATTTGTCCTCCCTACAGGCGAAAAAACGGAAAGTGTTTGACTCTGCGTCTGTGGTCATGTACGTGTGTGTGTGAGGGAGCTCACAGAAGGATGAACATCACATCTATTGATCAGGCTAATGTTGGGAGGAAAGGCTGCAGGCCACAGCAGCTAATCAATATGCCTCTAATTACATGGGGCACCGAGTGTGTGTAGGTGGTCCCCCCAAACTCACAGGGTTGGATATATAAATGCTGCCCCTTGATGAATTGCTCACATGCTCATGCACAGCTCATAACACACACACATATTTCACATTTAATTGTGAATGAAAAAACTTTTTTATCCACTGCTTTACACGCTGAGTATAAAAGCTAAAAAAACAAACAAATCTGATTTAAACTAACAGGACATGAGGCCACGAATGGATAAAGACAACTGGTAAGTAGGCTTGTGCTTGTATTTGAATGTGAAGTTGTGTTTGCTCAAATATAGGTGAATGCTTTGTCTTGTAAATCTTGCCTCTCCTTTTCTTGCTTTGCCTGCCCACTGTTTCCCACCAACAGCTTGTTTCCTGAAGTGAACAGTGACACTGATGCCAACAGCATCTCTCTTTCCCTGTGTTAGTCACTCTTTCCCTCCCCAACCTTCCCTGTGCTCTGTCCCTCTTGTGCTGGGCAGGTTTTTCAGGTCTGTCTTCAGAGTACTATGTTACACATACTGTACACTGTTAAGTTTCCAATATTTATCTTTATTTGCTACAGGCTTTTACAGTCTGCTGAGGTTCTGACTGGCCAGAGGCTGTGTGATATGTTTGATATTCGGTTGTTCTTGTGCTTCATTATGTCAACTAAATATCAGACATATTCCTACAGAGTCTGGCATTGGCTTCTGATCATTGTGTTGCATCAAAGGAAAAAGACCAAGAAAGTGAAAGTTCAGGTAAATGGTTTGAGATGCATCATAAATAACTATTGCAGTGGAATTTGTTCAAGTTATCTCAGTTTAGAATGTGTAATTACTGTGGCTGTCCTTAACAAAATTTTTTTGTTTTACACAAAAATAAAGTAAAACCTTGAATATCAAGTTTGCATACTCTTTAAAACAGATACACAAACATATTATTTTTAATGCGTTCCAAGTGTGCAAATAAGGCTTGTTCCATATGCAAACAGGAGTTGTTACTGGCACAGCAGGTTTTTGACACCAAGGGTCAGAAAAAACAGGAGACCTGATTAGTCTTTTCAACAGGAAGACATTGACATCTTACTACAGATATGTTTTTTCCTCCTTCGGCTGTTTAGCTTTAGTGAGAATGCAAAAGTATTTACTTTCTAGAATCCATGTGGGATGTAAATAAAATCTGTTATTAACATCATTTGTTGTGATTTCCTCAGTCCTCATTTTCCAAGTTTCCATTTCATGGTTTATTCATCCTTTCGACATAAAATAATGTATTTGGATTTTAACTTAATGAAATTTCTTCCTTCCCAGTTAACAGATTCTGGACATTATCTAATTAATCCATTTTCCAGGCAAGCATAATGAGTTACATCCTAATTATTCAAGCCCGTTGGAGCACTGGCTGAAAAAAATGAGCAGCACTGTGTAAGCTTTCTAATTCCATAATGTCAGGGAGGTTGGTACAGAAGAAGGACCCAAGAGCAGAGGCAATGCGAGGGTGTCATAAAGTGTATTCAACAATATCCAGAGCTAACATTAGAGAACACAGGAGTGAGGATAAGTAATAAACCTGGATACGTCAGATAAGCGGGCTAACCAAAAGAGCCAAACACTAACCAGACTAAGTGACTCAGAAGAAACAAAATATTAATGGCCAAACAAAAAATAAGGCAGGGTGAAATAGCAATAATACAACCAACAATCACATACGACAGACGGAACGAACTAGAAGCTTAAACATAAAGGTGGTGGAGTGAACAGAGGGGCTTAGGAAGTACAACAGACAGAGTGAACCGGAGATGGTCAGAGTGAACAAAAGAACCACCGAGAAGGGCAAACGGAGTCGATCCAGAATTCAAATAAGAAAACAAGTAGAGCAGGTAGGGGAACTAAACAGGAAGAACAAAAGACACGTTGTACTAGCAAGTGGAACTAAAACTAAACACCTCAGTTCAAAATTCAACTCACACAAACATGATATAAGGTCGGGACATATTAGCCAGCTGAGGGAACAAAATAGTGCAGCTAATAAAATCCGAGTGACCGGACCGTAGGCGAGGATATTGCCCAGAAGGAAAAAAAGTGGTTCTTATACTTTATAAACAGGATAATATGTAAGGTGCTGCACTATTGATCATTCAATTAATTAAACTTTATTTATAGAGCACCTTTCATAGAGGCTAATGAAAGTACCTATGGTTCCCATTTGTCTGCGGGATGCAAAGGTACTTGTTGCTGTCCTCTGCTATTTTGGCTTCTGGTAGTACAATCCTCTCAGTTCTGACTTTCCTCTCCTTGTTGCCACATGACCACGCTTATCCAGTCCGAATGACATTCGATGTCCTGGCTGTAGATCTTAGTGATGTGGATCAGTGAGTCTTGTTCACTCCTGGCAGACATCTTGATGTCACCCATGTAGAGGATGTGGCTGATTCCCATTCTGTCGTCAGTATTCATAACCATCTAACCGTGATCTGGCTGAGGCGGGTTCAGGCCAATGCAGCACAGCAGCGAGGACACTTCTTTTTGGGAAATACCACACTTGATGTTGACTTGTGCAATGGGCTTGAAGTTGGCCTCTGGGGTAGTTTCTAAAAACTCCTCTGAGTTCTCGATAAGGCTCTTACATTCCTGTTGATGTTGTAAAGTTCCAATCATCATTAAATCAATAAAGAAGCTGACAGTAAAAGAACTTTAAAACAGGTGTAACATGTTCTCTTTTTTTGGATTGTTGTCAGGACTCTGGTGGAATCTGAGGCATGTGGATGGGCCAAAGAGGAGCTTATTAGCATTAAAACATTTCATTCTGTTTGATACAAACTTGTGCATTAGTCTCTCTGTGTTGCTCAGACAGAGTAATGACTTTCCTCATATTTCTGAGGTGATAAAAGGCAGATATGGGAACAAGCCCAGATGAGGCTTAACATTAAATTCTGAATCAAAGGTGATGCTGAGGGTTCTGGTCTGTTGGCACTAGATAGTGTCAGGCTGTAGCCAAGGGTATGACTCAGTCACATTTGAAAACCAATTTTGGATTGATTGTAAACATGCTGATTTGGATAGCTGTCTAATTCCATGTGTGCTGTCATTAAAATATGTTCAGTCTGAGCAACCACAAATTGTGTTTTCTCTGAGAATGGTATGGTTTGATTATATAGTGGTTTTGGTCTTTGCAGTGTTGCTTCTCATTTATGCATTCACACACCAATGGCTTACCTGACCCAGTGGGAGCAGTGGGTCATTAACTGGGACAATCGGGAGTCAGACAAGTAACCCTGTCACAAGTGTGCGACTGCTCTACCAACTGAGCTACAGCATCCGTAGATGCATACACTATAGGTTAAGGATAGAGTAATCCTCCAGGCAGTTAAATGTCATCAAAAGTGAGTATATGTGTGTGTGTGTGTGCACAGACAAAAAAAATCATATTTAAAAAAGAAACAATATGCCTTGCAACATGTTACAGTTATGTAACAACATACTATGGTAAAGATGTTTTTAAAATTCACTGAGTCGTGTCAAACCTCACAATATTGTAATTAGCTTGATGATTCATTACTAATATCATGTGAAAATTAATTAAGCAACTGGTGTGCATAAGTGAATTTATATTATCAGCAATGATCAAAAACATGTTTAGGATGCAATAGGTCTGCAATTTAGAATTTTAAAATACAAAAAAATCATAATAATTAAATTAGCCTTTTAGAATTGGTTCTACTGAATGTCAAATTACAATGAACATATTCGTATTTGGATGCTAAGCAGGGGTCAAAGGTTCCTCTTTACAGTTGTGCACACACATGGAGGACAATAGGCCACTGGGTGGTTGTTCTATGCAAAGTGTCATCACTGTGATCTCCTGATAGGGTCAAAAGGCTCCCCCTGAGAAAAATGTTATCTGAAAGAGTGCACACTGTATACTCTGGGGCAATTTCTGTCCAGCTGGACAAGAGGAAATGATGAACATTGTAATAATAATGCTTGTCTTTGTGCACAGGCTGTACGCATGTGTGCAGACATGGGGGTCGACAAATAGCAGTGAAGAATAAAGAAATGAGTGCGGAGATAAAGATGTTCTGCTGCAGTATAAATGTCGGAGACCACAGAGAGAGTGCAACAGTTTTAGAGTGGCATTGAAGAGGAGAAGCAAGGAGCCAAAAGGGAATAGACTTTGAAAAAAGAGGGTGAATGAAAGCCAGAGGAGGACACAGAGAAAAACTGAAAGAAAATACAGCAACAGAAACAATACATAAAATATTACTGAAAGCTTTAACACAGGTAAGACTCACAACTTAATTTATTTTCATTTATGTGTGTAGACTATATATTGTCTTTTACTTGTGCACTTTTTTTCAGACATGGCAAACACAGTAGACGTGATCTTGGCTTCACTCTTGTTCCTGAGTGTCAATGTGCCATGTTTTTCGGTGTATAATGGTGGGGAGTGCTTCTTTAACACCAAAGGTACAATGTACATTTGTAAATTTTTTTATACTTTTCCACGTGTCCAGTATAAGAGAGAGAAAAGTAGCATCTCAACCACATATAATTTTTACAGTTCAGGTCCATTTTGAGGTAATTCAGGCTATGATAGAGTTTCAGAAGGACCTTATTTACCCTGTACATCCAAAACATGTGACCTGTAATATATGATGCAGTATTGTAGTTTAAAACTGACCAAGAGTATATTAAGTTACTAGAATATTTGAATACTGGTTACTATATTTTACAATATGTATACTAACGGTATGAAAAGCAACATTAACTTTCTGTATAATTGCTACTTTAAGTATAATTCAGCTAATTTTACATTATATTTTAGCTTTTACCCAAATAAAGAAACTTATTACCACTCTATATGTCACATGTCAAATTTTCAGGGAGCTGTGAACATATGGGAAAGATGTATGGAATAGGAGAGAGCTGGATCACCAGTGACTGTTACCAGTGTGTCTGTATGGAGCCTTTTGGTGTTGGATGCTGTGATCAGTGAGTTTATTTTTTGAGGTTACATAAAAAGTTCTCAACAAACACAGATGTAGAGGTTACCCTGAGATCTCTTTCTTCCCTACAGCGGATCTAAGCCTGTGGACTACCCAGACTGGTGTGAGATCATCCGTAAGCCAGACTCTTGTACTAGTGTTGCAGTGATGCGAGTCAATCATAAACTACCGTGCCTTTGGGGACGAGACCGTCTCAGACCAGCTGCAGGCCAAACATGGAAATCTGACAATGATCCTTTATTTTGAGTTTAGCAAATAATGGAAAAGTAATACAGCACAATGTGATGTGTAGTTTGGATTTATTACAAAAAATAGATGTGTTATATTTTATCATTTTGTTTGTAAAACACTATACTATGCCATCTATTAGTTGGCACTGACCTCATCTGGTATGTCAGGGAGTCAGTACATTAGTATAATAACTATTGTTATTATTATTTTTATGAACTGTTTATGCAGCTAATAGAATTTACATTTTAAGTTTTGTTGTTGATAATTCTGTCTGTATGTCCACCTTTCAGTTGTTTACTGTTTAAGCTTAAATAAATTTACCTAAATGTCTAATTTCATGTTTTGTTAAATCTGACACCTATCATTGCACACAGAATGTACACTTTAGAATATTTATTTTAAAAAGTTTGTTTAACCAATTATTACCAGTCATTTTTTTAGACTAAGCAATATACTTTACTTATATCATGCAAATCTTTTTATTGAGCTCTTTGAAATCTCAGGGTATGTTATTTTTAACTAACTACTTCGTAAGTACATAGTACATAAGTCGTAGTTCTTTTTACTAACTACAAAATATATAAGAGTATTTTTCTCCCTAATAGCAACCCAGAATGCCAATGATAAAACATGACAATTTTTTGGATTGATCCCCTGACAACAAATTAGGCCACTTACAGCTATTAGCTAAATACCTTACAGTTTCTTTAATGTATTCATGTCGTGATTATTTTTACAGTATTCATTCTCCAGATCAATGTGTGCTGAGTGCGTGAAGCTGGGAATGAACATTTTCTTGTCATCACCATTAATGAGTGAAGGTTAATGTTTTCTCTATCATGAGAACTTGCAAAGAATCGACTTTTATTTTGAAAAAGAAAGTAGCGGCGCCGGCGCAGAGTTTGTGCGTCACTGATTGGCGCGCTGCGTGTTCGCTGTGTTGACTTGTTGTAAATGGTCCAACTGCTGTAAACGTCGCTTTCCTGCTAAGTTGACACCAGGTTTATGCTAATGAAAAAACAATAAAATCAGTAAAATGTGGATACTGACACCTCTGCAGTCCCAAGGTAACTTCATTCTCCTGTGGCTGATATTTTAACACTGGGTGAACTCTCAGCTACCATTAGCAAAATGGATGAAAGTTTACGTGTTTCTACAGTCAGCGTTAGCTAGCGCTGTAAATGACGAACTGTATCTATTTGCATGTTATGGTCATAACCTAAATATAAATAGAGTCCAATCAGTCAGCAGTTTTAATCAAGAGTTGATGACATTGTATACAGTAACTAAGGTTAAAGATACATGTATTTGCTTTATGTTAAAGATAGATTTGCATTTTAATGTTATGTAATGTTATGCATTGACCTCACAGTGAAGATACTTATAATATCACAGTAATGTCACTGTTCAAATGTTTTAAGCACTACAAAACTGAAGATGCTTTAAAAACGTATATGTAAAAATAATTATGTGACTGAATGTGAATTTGTCAGTCAGTACTTACTGTACAAAGTTCAGTAAACAAAATAATAATGTGGCTTGGTTTCTATTTGTCAGTAAAAGTATCCTCTTTACAATTATGCACAGACTTTCTATGTACTTGGCAGTTACAGTGTTGCTTCCTGTTCTGAAACACTCTATACACCTAAACAATAAAGGTGGTGAAAATATCATCACTACTTTAAAATATCATATATCAATATAAATATCTCTTTTAAACTGTCAACAATCATACTTAATAGATGTGACATTAACATTTAGGGATAGAGTCTAATAGCCTCTAACTGTTCTTCTGTCTCACACAGGCGAGACCCACTATCTCCTCTCCAGTAAAGATTATGTTGTAGGACGCAAGAACTGTGACATTCTCCTTCCCAGTGACCAGTCCATCAGCCGGGCTCACGCTGTGCTCACTGCTACCGATGAGGTGAGAGACACGATATGATCACTGAGTGGCCACGTTTAGATAATGCATGTTCAGTTCATGCAAACTGCACATCTCTCTATAGATTATATTTATAGCATCAAGACCTGGCAAGGGAATCCTGCTGATCAAGTTTTGTATCTAAATGCATTCCTCATATTAAACTTTCATTGAGGGGCTTCCTCATTTTTCCCATGTAGTTTATCTTTTTTATGTTTTCATGTACAGTATGTGGCTCGGAAGTTGTTAGTCATTATGAAATTGCAATAAATACGAGTAGTACCAAGACTTACTACCAAAACATTAAAACTGCAAAATTGGTGTCTGTTTAGGAATTCTTCTTCTCTTCTATCTGTGCATCTGCAAACAGCAGCATCAATACAAATTCTTGATCTAATGTCAAGATGCTTTATTTCTTTATTCCTCTCTTCCTTATGATGTCTAAGCTTGCTGGCATGTGGGTCAGGCATAGCAGATTATGAAGCCCTGGTGTGAGAGCTGTACACCTGAAATGCAATAATTAATTAAAAATATGTATTGATAGCTGTGATCCCTTCCCTCTCACCCATCTCACCCAGTTAAATAGAAATTAACATCCCATAGTGATTAAATATCATGAAATAAATTTGAATCGTCTAATTTGATGATAAACAACAAATACAAGGTAAGATTTAGAAATACCTATCATCACAGTATAAGCACTTGGATTAATGTGACAACTTACAGTCTGTATAGCAGATAGTCTGATATTAGTGTGACTAATTTGCAGGACTATTAATGTGTACATTTTCTCTTCATATAATTTAATAATGTACAGCACAAGAGTAGTATGATCATTTTTGTAAAATAAAAAGACTTCTTTGACACAGAAGGTGGCGCTGTTGTATAACTGTATGTACCGTAGAATAAAACATGAAATGGACTTACCTAAATAAGTCCCACCCAAGCTCCTAAATGGCACATAAAAATGTTTAGTAGTACACTAGATATAAACTGTATACATCACACAGAAAAAGGGGGGAGAGAGCATTGAACCTCTGCTTGTTATAGATTTTGTATAGTTTTAAAAGGAAGAATTTATTTGCAGTGCATTGTATACATAAGTGAAAGGGAAATTATTAAGGCCATTTACAAATGCAGATTTCTTTTCTAGCAGGATAAAAATATGACCTGGCTTGTATTCACTGGCATCCATCAGGGGTGTCCACTAATGAATTGTTCACATTTATACCATTTGTCATGAAAGTCCTTACCTCTGTGGAACAATTGAAATGACATTATTTGAAATTCAGCATTTGGTCTGAGTGCTTAGCATCAGCATGGAAGACATCTGTGGTTGGAAGGGATCTCTCAGGACAAGTAGGCTTTTACTGTGACAAAGTAAGAGAGCAGTGGTGAAATTAAGACACTTAAGTACTTTGATCCTGCCTTTAGATATTTGAGTGCAAAAGGAAAATTTCAAAAAGAAAATAGAGTTTGAACAATATACAGTAAGGGGGGACGCCTCACAGCTATCAAAATTTACCTTGTAACCAGGGACTTATAAAAACATCTCAGTAGACTAAAATCTAATTAATTGACCCTCCACTTATAACTCCAGGGAAGTTAGGATTAGTTTTTCTGGAGGCACTAATGGTTTAATAGCTTGAGCAAATTAAAGTGGACCAAGAGGGCATTCCTGCATTGTGTCCCTGCTAAGATTTAAAGAAGGAGATTTTACCTCATTAGCAACTACAGAGATTGTAGATTTAACATATAGAAAATGAAGACAGTTAATTAAATTTGTTCAAAAAACAAATGCTGAAAACATATTTTCACGCCTTTTTGTGACAAAGCTTTTTGTGACACGGTGGCAATCTTTGACTTTGTAAAACTGCTTGAGTTGTAGCCCTCAATTTAGTCTGTTTCCTCTTCCACTTGAGTTTTTGATTTTTTTCTGAGCTCGCTATCTCAGGCTTAGGTTGTGTTTTTTGTTGTCAAGCAAATAATTGAAACATGGAGAATTTGATTTTTTTTTTTTTTTTAGAGTCTGATTCTTAAGGACACCTCCAAATATGGCACATTTGTCAACAGTCAGCGTGTGACAGAAAACACACCAGTGAATCTGAAGTCGGGAGTCATTCTCACATTTGGGGTTTTTCACAGCAAATTTAGGTATGTAACAGAAACAAGACCTGGTTTAATCTGCTTTACATATCAAAATAAAGATTTTGTTACTTAAAAACACTGACTGAAGCAAAAAAATGTTATTTTCCCAACAATATAACCTAAAGTTCAAAATGTCTTAATCTATTTCATTATGAATCTCCCTAAGTGTGGACCATCAAAAACCCCTAGTGTGCTCCTCATGTTTGGACAATGATGGCAAAGCATCACTCTCTCAGGCTCTGACAGCTTTGGGTGGAAAGCTGGTTAACAGCTGGTCTCTGGAGTGCACCCACCTGGCCATGCCTTCTGTTAAAGTCACCATCAAGGTCAGGACCAGACTTTGTGTCTCTATTAGCACATATCATCTGTTTGTGCCTGTGTGCTGATGTCTTTCTATTTTCCTAATTAGACAATTTCTGCTCTGCTCTGCTGTTGTCCCATTGTAAGGCCAGAGTTCTTCTCAGAGGTCAACAAAGCTGTACAGCAGAAATTACCCCTTCCTAAAGTTGAGAGGTAAAAAACTATCCATCCTCGTTGCTGTGAAGACCTCTGATACGCTAAACCAAATATTATCTCATCTGTGCTGTCCATTGTTTTAAAGTTTCATCCCTGAGATTGACGAGCCCAGTTTGAATAAAGAGGGTGTTAACCTTGGGGTCATTCCAGATCGGAAACAGCTCTTCGTTGAAAAGACCTTCGTATTCCTCAGTGCAAAACAGGTACGTTTACTTCTTTGTGATAAATGTATATTGTTGACAACAGCGACTTAGAAAATATAACAGTGTCAGGTGATCACTGCTGTAGGTATCTTCCTCATTTAAAGATAACTTTGAATGAGAGAAATCAGCACGTTATAGATTCAATAATTGCAGATGACCCTGTCATAGACCCTGAGAATCATTTTTTTGGGTATAATATCATTTGCCAGATAGTCAGCAGCCTTTGGATCATGTGAATCCTTCGGTGAGTTACTGCTGAACAGAAATATTTACCTGTACAAAACAGGATCTACTTCCTCTGTTTATTCATTCCTTCATCCAATAAGATGACAAGAATGTTCTCACCTGACTTATAGTGATGCATTTTCGTTCACTTAGATTTTTTTGTGTTAAAGGAGACCAAACCAAGAAAAAACAGAATAAGACTACAAACAAATCCACTGATTTGAACAGGAGCAAACTAAATATAGATTTGAAAACAACATAAGTGATAGGAAACATAAGAACTTTATTTCTAATCTTACGTTAAAACTGATTAACAATCTTGTTCTTTACAGCTAAAGCGTCTGAGTGCAGCAGTAAATTTCGGAGGTGGCAGGAGCCAGTTGCTGGAAGAGGGTTCCCTGCCCCGGAACTTGCTGGAGTCTCCAAAAAGCTGTGTTGTCGATGTGACAACAGCGAGCTCCCAAACTCAGCTTTCTTCCTCTACCACAGAGTGGGCAAACTCTGTGAAGAACATTGTTCAAAGGTTTGCTCAGGCTCCTTTCTGTAGAAAACACTGTAGAGTATGTGTCTGAACAATTTTCCTGTCAAGGTGACAATTTAAGAACACTTTGAAACTCTCTGTCTCCGCATCTCTCTGTTTTCACTAAACCAGAAAAGGCTTTAGACTCATTACAGAGTCTGAAATTGGTTTGGCTGCCATCTATGCTTCCTGTGACAAGTACTGCAATCCATCCAATCTAACACCGGACTCAGGTGGGCAACCACACAGAAGAGCACTGATTGATGCCTTGTTTTTTCATTATTTTATCTGTTCTATCATTTTGCTCTTGTGTTAACCTTTTTCTATGATTTGTTTTTGCTTGTATAATAGAGTCAGTACCGAGTGTGAAACCCAAAATCCCAAGTGCTTCACTCTCACAGAAGGTGGAGGTGGATGAGACCGTTTTACCTGCAGCGTCACAGAACATCACAGCATATGCAGCTAACACAGAACAACCAGGAGGGTAAAGACAACTGCTTAAACACGCCATAACAGTGTTCAATATTTACATTTTTTTGTTCATTCCCAAAGGTCTGACTGATGTGTAATTGTACGTTATTATCAGGACACAGCTTTGTGGCCTGGCTGGGGCAATGGAAGTAGGAGAAACTCCGGAGAAGAAGCAAAACTACAACACCAGTCACCTCCATGGATGTAAAGTCACAGCTCACACAAGCACTCAGTGTATTGTGGCTGATTCAATGAGCGAATCATATAACACTGTTGAAAACACAAACTCACAGAGGAAGAAGCCTACAGGTGAATGAAAAATACATGCACTGATCCTCTTTCACTGCCGAGTCTGATACCTAAGTCTGGGTAACACTTTGTTAGTTTAGACATTAAGTTTATGTGTAGCTGCACTTTTTTCTGTATGTAAATGTAACAACTGTGTAATGATGGGCAGCAGATAGTTTGCATAGTGTTTGCAAGTGTGACTTTAGTCTGCTAGAGTTTATAAAGTTAAAAAATGTGGGTTGGTCACATCTGGTTTATAGCTGATCCTAGTTGGCACTCACACAGATCTGGTGTATCAGGTTAGTGTATCTCTACACGTCTGCCAGAATTTCATTGGGTTTTGTATGCTTTTATGCTTCTAGTGGTTACAACACACACTCACACATACAAATTGGATTAGTGACAGACTTGAAACTACTGTAGCTCCTTTCATTTATGCTCAGTAGTAACCATAAGCATATTTTTCAAAATGTAAAGCTATTCATTGTATACCAGAGTTTTTTTAACGTCAGTGTTTTTGTAATTTCAGGTGAAGGGAACAGCATGACTGGGGCCCAGCTAGCAGCTATTAAGAACAAAGGTGGAATAAATAGCTTTGTACAGAAGCAGTCGCCTCAGAAACAAAAAAATTCTGCTCATGCTTCCCCACAGAAACAATCAACTCTGACCAATTTCTTTCAGCCTGTCACCAAGAAAAGGTAAACATCTGTTTGTGAGCATCTATAAGACAATAATAATGTGTTTTTGCATGTTTTGTCAATGGTAATGCAAGGCACATTTTAAAGTGCACATAATGACCCTATTTCTAACTTTTTCACATTAAATTATCTTCTTCAAAATAATTTTGATGGTTAATTGAATTTTAATAAGGCAAATGGCTTCTCTGTTAATGTGACAGTGAGCCAGGAGGCTAAGATAAGACTGTGTCCCCTGGAACTGTGTAATGCCCAATGGCACTGAGTAGCTCTGCAGTCTCTCAATACAAAATACATTCAATCCATCGAATTCTCAGCATGGCTAATAAACACTGCAAATTTGCTAAGACGGAGCAATGAAGAAGCTGAGAAAGCAAGAAAAAGAAGAAAATGAGAACAAACAGTAAAATTAAACTGAAATATACTTGTTGGTGAGACCTAAAAGAGTTTAAAAAGATACAAGGCAGAAGTGAAACTGCCTTTTTCTCATTTATGCTGTTAGACCACTAAGTAATAACTTATTAGCTCCTTGCTACCTTTTGATTTATTGTATTTGCTTGATGTATGGTTGTTAATTAAGTTTTCATTTTTGATCATCCGCACATGGCGACAGAGTATTAGCAAATGTAGCAAACTTTTTTAAAAATACACTAATGGGACATTGGAAGTGATAATATAAGCTGTTGCATCAGTTGTTGTGTTATTAGCTGTATTGTTCAGCTTGCCAGCCAAGTTTTATTTTTTTAATCCAAGTTTAGTGAGGTTATTTTAGTGACTTGATAAAAGGAAGAAAACTGGTCTGCTCGGGCATATTTACTTCACGATATAACTTTGGTGTAAAGTCACAGTTGTTTGTACTAGTTCAGTAACAGCTCCTAAACACAGGCTGTGTAAAAGTGAACCAAACACTTCTACAGTAGGGGGAGACAAATCACCTTTTTCTACAGCCACTGATAATGAAAATACCTTTGACTAAGTAACAATCAAAAGAAAACAGGTAGTCTGTTTGGAAAACAGATGAATAGATGATTGTCAAAAACTAGTGAATTATATAGTGAAGATTGGGCAATGATTCTACAGCACATATTAGGTTTATCTATGTGGCTAAACATTTTACAAATCCTTTGGTTATACAGTATACATTTTTATACTAACTAATTAAGATGGAAATTTTAACATAATAATTTAATAACCAAAATACCTTCAAAACATGTTTAAGGAGAAACTGTAACACTGACTGAAAGTCTGTCTTTGTTTCTTGTTTATTAAGGCCTTTGGAGGATGAGTGCTCCACAGGGTCAGAGCCAAAGCGGCCTGTAATGGAATCCTCCATCCGCATGCAGGCACCAAACACCTCTATCAAATCTAAAGAATTATACACACACTCAGACAGGGCTCCTGCAGCAACATTACAGACTTCAATGGGCTCCGGACCTGATCTGTTCACAGGACGGTCAGAGGTTCCATTACAAAAAGTGTCCCACACTGGGCAGAAGGAGCCACAAAGTAGGAAGAGGAAGGACATGGATGCAGAGATACAGATAGATGAACTTATGTCTATTATGTCCGAGGATATGGACTGCTTTGATGAGCAACCCTTGCATAACCAAGGCCATCAAGCACAGCCAGTAGTGCAGAGTTCAATCAAACAGAAACAAGGTTTAAATACAACAGAGGTTTCATTTTTAACTAAGAGGCAACGGCTCAACAGAGAAGAAGTGGAAGGCAACCAGAGGCCACAGCAAATGGGCCTGGAGAAGGACCCAGGTTCTAACGAGGACCAGAGACAAAAGTCTGAACAGCAAATTGTCTCTATCAAGAAAGACAAGGTTCATCCTTTAGAATACAGGACAACTAAGCACGAGTCTAGTAAGCCTCCAGAAAGCTCATTTGCCAGCACAAGTAAAGACCTACAGCCTTTTGATGATGACGATGCCTCTTTTGTTGAAGTGAGTAGTGCTGCTGTTTTTTCAATTCATCTAATAATGTAGCAAAATAAATTCAATCTTAAACGAGTTTCACGTACAGTTACTTTACTGCACAGCTTTATATGAAATGTTACACTATTACCCTTTTGTTTTTACCCATTCTTTTCCTGTAGGATTTAGAACTACTGAAAGTAGATATTTGCCAGCCCAAAGAAGAAACTAAGACCCCTCTAAAACCAGTTCCCATTAAACAGGAGGCACAAGTAAGTCCTGTAACAAGCTCTTATTGTTACACTTTCTTAGTTCATTTTCCAGCGTTTTTTTTTTTACCCCAAAATATCTAGACAAAGAAGAAGAGTGGAATGAATAATAGTCCATAAGATCGGAATGTTAACACTTTATCAATATATGCAGAGGATAATGTACAGCTGCCAGATAACCATATTACTGCTATTTAATCACCTCAGTGCTGTTTACTTTGATATTCATTATCTGTGTGTGTAAGAATATTAACTGTTCATTTCACAAAAGTTGAATTTGTGATTTTCTTTTTTGCAGGAATTAAAAATCGATGAAGACATTCCTAAAAGGCTAGTTTTGGTGGAGTTCAGATCACTCACTGTGACCGCTCCACCAAAAACCAAACCAAAGCAGATGCAGGGCAATGGCTGTGCAAAGAACTTCAAATGTTTCCACAAGGTCAGACTACAGTGCATTTTACACAACAGAAAGAGTGTACTACATACTACTACACACATGACCACTTGAATTTAGTGGATGCTTTTAACCAAAGTGACTTACACTAAGTAGCAAACACTAAGGCAATTTGGGGTTCAGCATCTTCCCCAAGAAAACTTTGACGTGTAGCCAGGAGGAATTGGGAGTCGAACCAGTGACTTGTGATTTACTGTACGAGCTAAGCTACAGCCCCCCTATACTTAAATAAACTGAACTTCCATAAAAACACCAGAAATTAAACTTTAAATAAATTTTAATTTCCTAAAGTGACCTTGGCTCTCGTCAGTGCTCTCCAGTGAGTTTAGGCGAAAGAAGTGAATAATTTCCCTCATTTTTGTAAGTTGAAGAAACTTATCTATGCCCTGATGAGAAAACATTGTCTCCAGCAGTTAAACACATAGTATGTTTAAGGTTTGACACATTTTCCATATGAATTTATTTTTGTTGTGCATGTTATAGAAACGAGTCCCAGGTGCAGAGGGCTCAGCCCACATCATTGCAGGGTCTGATCTGCTGGTTCACAACAGAGGCAAGAACTCGGATCTGGATGAGTGGCTGAAAGATGCAGCTGAGGTACTTTTGCCACTCTGTCTGCGTGTTATCTGTCTGTGATGTGTCCGAGTCCCCTGTAAAAGTTTGGCCTTTGTTTGTTGCAGGAGGAACGTCAGAGCAGACGGGATGAGAGTATAGGAGACGACCTATTCAGGTGAGATATTATTCTCTACAAGAAGAAGACTTGTAGTTACTTTGTTTTCCCACAATATTTCACTCTCATATATGGTAATCAAATGTTAGCAATGACTTTCAGGTTCTCCTACTGCTTTAGTTAGTTCGCTGTGTCTTGATTCCTCCAACAAAATGAACCCTTAGCATGACTTGCCTATATATTGTCGAATGAGTGATGGGTCAGAACAAGCTAAAGTTTGTTGGGTGTTGTCTAGATGTAGCGTCAGCGGTTCTAGATACTGAAGCTTGTTCCTGTTGGGCCAGACCAGAGTCTATCATTTGATTAAATGTAAATGTATACAGTGTTTGGCACAATTTGAAATCAACTCATTTATGAAATTATGGAAATCATTAAAACAAAGACTGATATAAAGCAGGCCTGAATCACAGTCCAACACAGTCTGAGTGGACTAAAGGATAATCAGGCCTAATGCATAATGTGTTGACTAGAAAAATAAACCCTAATAAAGAGAGACCCTAACTTGGCAGCAGAACGGTGAGCAATAAGTTACAAAGCGGTTAGTCAGTCAAAATGAAGCAATGCAACAATTCTGTCCTGACGAAGTATGTAAACTTAGCTTAGCTTAAAGGGGGACTTCACCAATGTTCAACTTGCTTCCTATGGCTTTAGAGTAGGCTTTTCACCTTTCCTCTGACTTCGTTATATGAATATATTTCTCTGCTTCTAGCTGAAAAACTCCTCCAGGTGGATCAAAAGCTTAGTTCAGATGACTTCATCTGGACGAGCTCTGGAAAAGCACATTGACCATACTTACAAATGCCATAGTATGACATAATCTGAACCGAAGGTTCCTCCAGGTGACGTCATCTTGAGGTAGCTAGAGAAGTAGAGAGATATTTTAGTAGTAAGGAAGTCTGAGGGAACTTTAATGTTATTTATTTG
The DNA here is from genome assembly GCA_033026295.1 of Channa striata. Taxonomy (NCBI): domain Eukaryota; kingdom Metazoa; phylum Chordata; class Actinopteri; order Anabantiformes; family Channidae; genus Channa; species Channa striata. Next base: position 16,518,096 of record CM065175.1, on the reverse strand, counting down.
CATGTACCACCCAAACTGGAACCAAAAGAACCCAGTTAAATATCAGTGACGGCCTCCTTTTAAGTTAAAGTTAAATATAGAGGTGCCATCAAATCTTCAGACAAAGACTCATTTAACTGCATAGCCAAATGTTTGCCTCCATAGGTTTTTAAGTTAGGTTTACCCTTATAACTGACAAAAACTGGCACTTACTCTATGTGTGGTTGACTGGTAGGCTTTTCAACATTGTTAGTTATTGTAACTTTAAAGATTCATATGTGAAGTCTAAAGCCTGGTGGATTAATGTCTTGATGTACTAGTTTGCCGATAGTATTTCTGAGAAGAACTTTTAAATAGTACACCACTATATTGTCGATTAAACCTTTACATTCACGTAACATTACATTTTGTCTCTTGTGATTAGTGCCTGGCCAAACTGGGACAAATGGAGCCCTTTTATCCTGTTTCCCTGTCAACTGCTGAATGTGTTAGAGTAGTATGTTTCTCTTCAATATTGAAATTTGTAATAATAATACTAGACAGGATTTGCCTGCTTCTTTGATCATTTATATATGAAAGAGATCCTGTATGAACAGCATCAGCCAGCATTATTATCAGGTGCAGACTGTATAATTACCTGCAAGTTATTGGTTTGTGGCCTGTGTAGCTTCCATTTAACCAGTCAAGATGCAGTAATTCTTTCGTCAGAGCGGTTTCCAGGGTAACAGCGGTGATGTAAGCCGGTGCTGCTATTGCTGTTTTCCTTTCTGCTACTGACGAAGCAGAAAAGAGACAGTGTGAGGTTGAGTGTGTGTGTGTGTTCGTTTCAAGGCTGATCTGTTTGATCACTGAGTCATGCTCAGTCAGCCATGCATAGCCGGGAACAGACTTCGCTGCTAAGAAAACAAGCTGTGTTTTTTGGTAGGTCTAAATGAAGTTTCCAGACGTGGTTTATAGAAAGCCTGTTTGCTTTAAGTTGTTTAAACACTGTCCGTGTTTTACAGCACTTAATTTGGAGCTTTTTTTGTGTTGTTTGTTTGTTCAAAAACGCCTCTAAGGACATTGAGGAATGATCCACAAGGAATGTTAAAAGCCCAGATAAACTGTCTTCTTTTTGTTTGTGTGTGTTTTTAGGTACAACCCCAGCAAACTGTCAAAAAGAAGATGATACACCTCTGTCTTGAAGTTATCCAAGGCACAGGAATTATGCCACTCTCCATCAACACCATATGAAAAAGACTGAACTAACTTCAGCTATAACTCCTTGTATCTGTATCATTTATACTACAGTATGGAGTCAACTCCTCAAACTGATCATATAGTAACTGCTAAAATAATCAGACATTTTTGCCATTGTTTCAGTTTGCAGATATTGCTAGTTTTTTATACTTGATTAGTTAAGCCACTGACAGCAAGCAATGTAATGGTCTAACGTTCCAAGTTTTTTCACAAAGTTTTTATTTGTCCATAATAAAAAATACAGCATACAAAACATTAAAAACTCTTCAGTTGTACAAGAGGGCATCAAAACTCTACATGCTGAAAGCAACTATTCCTACATTTTGAAGTTAAGACCAAATGTATTCCCTGGTTTTATCAGTACTAGAAACTTGAAAGGAATTCAAGTGTTACCATTTCTTAAACAATCTCTAATGAGACAATCCATCAGGCACTTTTACATTTTTACTGAAACTGTTCATGACAGACATCTGTTGGCCTTCCTATACAGTTTGTTGAACTCCGCCTGCCCCTTCATAATCACAGCAAGTGCAGCGCAGAAGTTGATGTTAAGCATCAGTTGTGTGGAAACATAAATCTGTTTCTTTTATGAGCTGCAGAGTGGACGTAAGTTAACTTTGTTACTTTCCGAAATCAGTTCAGGTCTATATTTTTAAAGTTGTATGGTAGACCAAAATAAGCCTGTCAGGACTAAGCAAGCAGAATGCTCTTTTGGCTGACAGAAATTACCTGGCTTTACCTGGTTCATATTTTTATGGTTTTCTGAAGTAAATTCCAAATGTCCACTTTTGAGTCACCCAGATTTCTCTGCCTTTGATAAAGGTGCTAGCATTATATCTGTCCTTAGCGCTTCTGTCTTCTGCTAACAGCAGCTGCTGCTAGTCAATCATTCATGCCTGCATGCACATAATTAATATTTATTTAAAAACCATACCATTTCGAGAAGTTATAGAAATGAAGCATTGAGGAATAATCTGTGGAAATTCAACACAAATAATATTTTCACTAGTTAACTGTTATATGGTTACCGAAACTTAAACAGTAATATGTTAAACTACTTTTGTTAGTGGAAAAAGTAACTTAACTATGTCAAACTACTTAACGATGACTGCCCCTAACAGTGACTTACTACAGTTTAGTCAAAGGGGGGCAAAAGCAGAATTTCCCTACTCAAGGATAAAAAGTTTACTTAACAATAAATAAGTTGTGCTCAAGTTGTGCATGAGCGGGGAAAAAAAAGAAAATGTTAATATGGGAACGCACTTTTGCACACAGCGTTTAAATGAATGAAAGGTAGATAAGTAAACATAAATAAAAATCTGATCGCTTCTGACACTGGCTATTACTTTCTTATAATAATATTTTCCCCTTACTAGAACAGTAGTGGCTGTTTAACAGGAAGTGATATTAAATTATGTTCAAAGAGTTTCGTGGGTACCCACATGTAAAGGTGAGAGATATGACGAAAATTTCTCTATAATTCAGTGTGTTTTGGGAAATCACCTGTGAACTTGATTGATACAAACTGATGGATTCACTTAAACTCACACATTGATGATATGAATAGTTGCATGATGGACTTTAGAGGTTCTAGCCAAAATATATTTTACAAAAATGGATACAAAGTCTTTGTTGTTTAAAAATAAAGGATCATATGGTGTGGTTGTGGGCAGCGTGGTGGAGGAGTGGTTAGCACTGCGGTCTCACAGCGAGAAGGTCCCCGGTTTGAATCTACCTGCCTTCACAGGCGTTTCTGTATCTTTTTTGCATGTTCTCCATATGCTTGCATGGGTTTCTTCCACATAATCTGGCTTCCTCCGACAGGTTAACTGGTGACTCTACATTGCACGTGAAAGAGAATGGTTGTCAGTTTGTGTATATCTCTCTGTGTGGGCCCTGAGATACACTGGCGACTCCTCCAGGGTGTTGCCCACCGCTCACCCAGTGACAGCTAGGATAGGCTCCAATCCTGAACAGGATAAGTGGTTTAAAATAATGGATGTGCAGATGGATGAATAGTATGGTTGTAAAAATCTACAAGTGTGCTTTTGCTGTTCTTGTCTTTTAAAGCTCCTCTCTGTGTTATCTATATTGATTTTGATACAAATGAGCCAGCACAAAGTCTCAAAGTCACATATTGTGTGGCATCAATATACTGTAAATGAGTTACAGTGACAATAGTTTTGTTTTTGAATCATAATTACGAGTTGGCTCTAATTAACAGCATTCACACTTTATCTGAAAAATCAGATCCAGGTAAAAAAGAATACTAGCAAACAGTAAACCTAATGTGCCTTTAGTAGTGTGTCATGCTATGAAGTTTCATTTTGTTCTAAGTGTAAATTAAATTTCAAATTTCTAAGTTTACTGGATTACCTGTGAAAAAGTTAACAAAAGGGAGTGTGTAATGTGGCATGACAATTTGATTGAAACTTGATGCTCACAGTCAAATTAGCAGTGGGTGCCCAAGAATACATTCAGGTCTGCAAGTGATTTTTTTTTTGCATAGAAAGCCTTTCAGTAGTAATAACCAACACAATAAGTGAGGTTTGTTTTAGGTATATGGCTCCAACCACCTACACTAGCAGCTAAACAAACAACGAAAGAAATGGGCTCAATTATCAGGAACATTAAGTGTGCTTATTCAATAATTTTTGGGGTATCACAGGTTCTGCAAATTTGTTTTGTATCTAATGTCAGTCACCCCTGGTTATGTACTCGCAGTGGCCTGTGAGTGTGAACCTTTTACACAACCATATTTACATGTTGTAAGAAGAATTAGAGCAGGTTTCCCATCCCATTAAGGGAAAAAGCAGACTTAATGTGTCACATACAGTAACAGCAAGCTACATGATGTTAATAAATGGATTGATAGACACATGTTGAACAAATAAATAACCCTGAAAAAAAATAAGGTCCTGTCCAGTTGTGAGGTTACTAGAAAACATTGGCACATGGTAATATGGACTTCTGGGGACTTCTTACGAAGTCAGACAAGACTCCTGAAGTTGTCTTTTGTTTCTTTAGAAACTTATTACGTGTACATCCATTGTCCTTTTGGTCTCAAAGTTGTAAAAATGCAGAAGCTTTGATGAAAAATGCATTAATGAGTAAAAGATGTCAAAACTCTTGTTTTCATCTTCACCTGGTACAGTTGTTAGTAAAAGCACTTGAAATCTGTGCCCAACCTGTTCTGGTCGTGTTTTTCATCATGTTGTCAGATGAAGTTATTCCCTCCGTGGTTGATGAGCTTTCCTTTCTTCTTGAGTCTTTTCAGCAGACAGGCAGCGATGGCTAGAGCACCACCCTTCAAAAAGCGAACAAAGTTGTCTCCCACCAGTGGGCCCATGGCAAACAGGCCTGGTTCTTTGGTACACTCAAATGTATAGGGGTGGATGTCAATGGGGTTTTGCTTGCAGGAGATGGGTTTTGTTGGATCCTGACCCAGGTACTGGCCCTGCCCCTTCAAGAAAAACAGGTTTGGGTTGGTCCCAATAAGCACCAGGACCATGGAGATCTTGAATGCCTTCAGGGAGTTGTTTCCTTGCAACAAACACTTCATGTCAGACTGGAGGGACACTATGCAGTGTTCTGGGAAACTGGTGTAGTCAGGAAACAGACTGACAGTAGCATTACCAATCATGTTGCCTGCAGCAAGTTGGGGCTTCGGACACATCTTGGCACATACTGAAGATGCAATACTCACATCTTGGGGTCTGTTAGGTGTAGAGGAGGGAGCCATGCTTATATAGGTCTGAGAGCACATCATGTTGAAGACTTTGTGGTACTCTGGGTACAGAGTCTTGGGCAGCTGTTTGAAGATGAGGTCTGGGTCGTCTACACTCTTACGAAAGACATGCAGCACTCTAACGTTACTATTGAAAGCACACAGAACTGCATCTGCAGCACTTAAACCAGCGCCTACAACTAAAACCGGGTCAGAGTTCATATCGAGTTTTCTACGGCTTATAGCCAACCCCAGGTCCGAGATACTGTGAAATACAAAGGGTAGGTTCTCCCCCTCTATGCCTAATCGAATCGGTGAATCAGACGCACCAGTGGCCAGAACGACATTCTCAGCAAACAGAGAGAAGGGGACGTGAGTGTCGTTTTGCACCTGCTGATATCCCCTTACTTCCCAGAGTCCCCCCCCTCCTCCATTGTTTACACACTCCACTCCATTTCCCTCAAAACCCTCATTCCCACCATTTCCCATCTCTACATCTCCTTTGTCAGTTTGCCCAGCTTCCAGACTTTGTCCCTCATGCCCCCGGCAGAGTTTCTGGACGGAGGTCACATAGGTGTTGTTAACAAAATTCTTTTGGAGGCCCTTTAGCTTTACATAGTTAAGGTAATATGATGAGATCTCCTCTGGGGTAGCTCTGTCATTGATTACATCCCTACAGAGAGGAGAGACATCATCAGGGGGGAGATGCATAGAATTAAACTGAGCCTTGAACCATGTATTTTGCTATCAGTGTTTCCTTCCTCCCTTTACCTGCATTTGCCATTCGTCAAGTCTCTGTAGTTGACCCCAGGTAGCTCCATCCAGATGCCAAGACTAATAGTCAGCATGGAGCCTTCCATTGCCTGGGGAGTAGAAAACACTGCAGTGTCAAGTAAAGAAAGTGCATCAATTGATTGAAAATGTGACAGAAAAAGTCTCATAGCTTACATGCCAAGCACCTCCAGGTGTTCCCTTCCCTAACACCAGATGTGGGATATGTTGTTGCTTGTCCCTCCTCCACTGAAGGACAGGAGGAAACTCATAGCCAAAGTCAGCATTGGGATGCAGAAGCGTGTCAAAAAGCAATGCAACGGGATTCCTTGACCTCCCCTCAAGACCTTCACTCAAAAATTCCAGATCCTGCAGAAAAAAGCCCCTATGATCACATAGGTGTGTGACTGATTGTGGGTATATACGCAAAGAACCTGTAAATAAAATGACGTTACCTGCTCGGTAATGGGTAGGTGCTTGGTCTCCTGAAGTTTCCTGTATAGTATTGGGTTTGGGTGAACAGTTGAGGAATCTAGGTACGGCTTGTATCCACTCAGTAGGTAGGACAGACAAATACCTGACGGACCATTGCCTAAAAACAGACACAGTTTGATGCTAATTAGAATCAAACAGTACACATCATTGTGTGGTATAAGTTACACTGAGAAGGTTTGAAAATGTGGGACTGTGGCATAATCTGAAACCACTGATGGTCACAAATTGAAGTAACAGAATTCACCTATAATGACCACAGGAACGGTAGGCGGGTGCTCTTGTGGCAGAGCGTTCTCTTCCAGAAGAGGCATGGCTGCAGCCTGGGCCAGAGCCGGCACTGAGGAGGAGCAGAGCGACACAGGTGTAAACTAAGTTCAGTGTTTCTGTCTGACCAATGGAACAGGCTCAAACTGCCTTTTTGTCTTTCTGTTGCTGTTGCTTCTTGTTAGCTTAGATCCTGTCTCCACCATCATCAGCTGACTCAGATACACACACATCGAGGGTGGAAAAAAAACACAACCCTTTATTCAGCCTGTTATTGTGCTTTCACACACAGCCACGGCCCTCCCTGTCTGTCTGGGGCTTCACACACGTGGAAACACCCCGCCACAACATAACATGCCCCCAGCTTTTCTGCTCACTGTCCCGCCAACTTGCACACACCCCTTATCCTATTAAATATGGCCCGCAGCAAATCTAGCCTGTGTTAACCCCGGGGCTGCTTCCCAAACAAAAGGGTGTTAGAATCAGATTTATATAGGCTCGGGTCTGTTGTGAAACGTTGACGGTGAGCATGTGTAGTGTGTGTCTGTGTGTTACGCGACAGTGCCATTGTGTGCCCACTGGGCAGCAAATCCCCCCTGATCATTCCTACGAGTGGGCCCTAATCCCACTGGGCCTGTTTATGTCTTTACCACCCTTTTCAGCGGCAGTAGGATGAGAATGGGGTTCTGGCATGCTGACAGACCCAACCATCAGAGCTCCTCCTTTCATACCCACCAGACACCCACCACCAGCACACACGCTACAGACACTCCCGCCAAAACATTACCCACTCCCACGGCAAACTGCGCCCACTTGCCCCAGTTTCACACATGACAAAACACTGCCCACACACTGATTTTGTCTTACATCCCAAAAGTCTGGCTCGCTTCCCCTGAAGCGTCCATGTCTCGATCATGATCCGTCTCATTTCACGTGCAACCCCCCGCCCCTCCCTCCCTCCCCCTGTCTGACCTGTGTCTGTACACCACCCGGTTGTCTTTGGTTTTGGGCTTGTTTACCCTTTCCATTGAAAGCACTGGGATTCCACACATTGCCTGCCCTGTTTGGAGAATGTTGTGCCCCCAGTTGGCAGGTTGTCACTGATATTTCCATGCCACTGCTCAATTCAATGAACCCCACCATGTTTGCAGTCCTAAAACTTTATTTTACTAGAACTTTCAATTGCCACTTCCTAGTATCAACATTTTGTCTGATACTAAGTCAAAATAATTCACAAATTCTAACTAAGCTGCTATATTTCTTCTAACAGGTCAAAATAACACTGTTTCCACATGTGGTCGACAAACAAGCTGAATATGCTGTAGTTTGTTAGGAATGTCTGTTCTTCACCTTGACCTTGGGAACATAAGATAAAACAACCTCAACTGGAATTTTGAGCAACATATCATGTCAACAAGATTGTTAAGACATGCAGCAATTGTACTGCTTGTTTGGCATAGTGAGGTGATTGGTATTCAGATATCTGACTTTTTGTACTTCTCTTTCACATGAAAATGATTATTATAGATTCAGCAGTTGCTACTGTTGTACCAAACACTTGACATAATGATGCAACAATATTGCTTTTATACCGTACAGCAGCAACAGTTCTGTAGCTCTGTTGCATTATGTAACTTTTTTGCAATGCCATGTTCAATTTTTTTTTATTAGTTAAATGCAACAGCAAATGAGGATAAAATAACATGTTTATACTCTATTCAACAGCAACAACAGATTCCAGATCATCCAATAAACTTAGCTGAAAAACCTCAATGTGTTTTAGGGGAATTTTAAAAATGAAACACAACTCATCCACATATAAAATGTGACGTCAATAGAAATGACTGAATCAAACAGCTCTAATTTTTTGTGTTTGTTGTGTGGAGAAGGCAGACCACACTATTCGAGAACATGGTGTACTGAACGTGGTGAGAGAAATATGGAAAACAAATCCAACTTTGCCTCTGTGTCTTCATGTAGTCAAAAAATAAAGTACATTTTAAATCAATCAGCTTATGTGTAATTTAGTTGGAAACGTTGCCTCCAAATACAGTTGTGTTTGCACATGGATTTTCTCCTCTTTTCTTTATTCTGTGGTTTAAAGGTGCATTTCATTTCACAAGCATAAAACTACAGCCTCAACTGTGTCACCTAAAATCATTGGCATGGAGCAGCCTGCAGGTCAGCCAATTAATGAAGTTAACTTCACATCAGCACTGGATTTGTTGTACGTGTGAATGTTGCTGTATAATAATTCAGGTTCAAACCCCCCCACACACACACTCTTGTCAGGAAGCCTTGCAGCGTGCGTCCAATGAAGGCGCAAGGAGCACATGCGACGCATCATTGCATTTCAGCGTCATTGCATAATTGAGGTCACACACACACACACACACACACACACATGCGGTGGTCCATCAGCAGACTCCCTTACCGCGCTGTGATTTATCTCTCTCTGTTCCAGCTGTGTCCTGTTATCACGACCCACGGCTGCGTTTCCAACCGTATAAATAGGCAGACGCCGGTGGGAGGACCTGTCCCACTGCTCGGGGTCTAGGCCCCCCCTCACTCACTCACTCACTCACTCACCTCCCTACAGTGAAATCCCAGCAGACCTGCTGTTTTCAGCTCCGATCCGTCCGTAAACGTCGTCTCAGGGACGGATCTGCTCGGTGTGTTGATGACAGTGTGTGAGAGAAGGAGCGAGAGGGAGAAACCGGCTCCTGCGTTCGCGTTTGTCGTCACATGCGCATCTCGCTGCGTGTGCGCGTTCACGGGGAGACGAGAGATCCGGAAGATCCGAGCATCTCTCAGCATCCACAGTGGGATGACAGCGGAAACTGCTATGTTTGGGAAATGCTTCTCTGCCTACAACATCGGAGTTAGTCTTCACGAGGCTTCGTGCAGCAGATGATAATAAATCCTTAGCTAGAGAAGCCTTGATATTTATAATAGTGAAGAATGGGAACAGCTGTGACACGTTTTGCATTTCTCCCAGTTTCTCAGAGACAGTTTATTCTAGAAAGGCTCAATTTGAAAACATTAAACTCACATTTATCAGCTACACACACACACACACACTGCTTTAATATTGCAACATGTGACAATTTATGTGCAATTTGTTGTTGAATAAATAAAGTCAAATGTTGCAACATTGAATAAAATATAATAAAATGAGTTCTTCGGCTTATACATACTTGTCAGAGACAGGGAAAAGAAGGAAATTATGCCACTAAAGTTGTGTGATAAGAGCAAAATGGCTCCTCAATCAGTGCAGCCTTGCCTCAGATTTGGTGTTATGATAATAATGTAGAACAGTGATGATGAAACTTGCTACAATAGCTAGACACAATAGATTTGACACATGCTTTCATTGCATGTTAGGAGGTAAGAAAACACTGATAAAAGCGGTTTGGCTTCACAATGCATCATGCAAACAGTTTAGACAGTATGACAAAAATTTGACCATGAAAAATAAAATACTTTTTGTCTTGAAGTGTGCTTCCGATGAAAGAGAGGTCACACAGGGCTGCTTTATCTGTGGAAGAGCAGCAAATAACTGAGCATCTGCAGCATGAATGTCGGAGTAACACCCTCTGTTGCAACTGCCCCCAGCCTCCCTTACCCTGGAACAAGCCACAGTCAGAACAATACTGATTCTGTTGACAGAGAATCATAGATCTTCAATGGGTTTACAAGCATAAATTAGGATAGTTTTACAGATACTGTTAATAATAATGCAAAATACATTAGCATAAATTAGGATGTTTCACAGACACAGGTAATAATAATGCAAAAGACAAAGAAGAATAAGTAAAAATTACATTTACCAGTTCTCAGCACCAGAGTCACAATACCGAACTACTACTGAAATATTGTCTTAATATTTTCATTTAAACTGCTTAAAGTGGTGGCACTGTAATGCACCATGAGTCTGGCTTCAGTGTAATTGCAAAATAACACATATTTAATTAAAAATATTTTATCACCAAGTTAGTTCTAAAAGAGGATTGTCTGAAAAAAACAACGTCATAAAATTATATATTTTGATACTTTATTTAATATGCCGCTGTTGATAACAAGGCCGATTTATTCGGTACGTGCTTTATAAATAACTACAGAAATACAAAAATGTCTTGGGCCTATTAGGTTTTATTATAGTGTTGATTCAAAGAGAGACTTCAAAAATGTCCATAAAAAAAACACAACATTAAATGTACCATTTAGCTGGTAGCAATAAAAAAAAGATTTGGGATTAACTAATTTTTAAAGGTAGAAGTTCACAGAACATATTTTACACATAAACTAAAGCGGTCAAAGAAATGTTAAAAAGTTGAGTAATTTCCTTAGAATTTTAGTGGAATACAATTAATCTAAAACAGAAGTATCTCTCTATGATAACACGTAGCGGTGGTTCAGTCCTAGTCCCGCCTCCTTGTTGCTCAGCAGCCAACCAACAATGAGAGAATACCACTTCCTGTCCTTCGTACAAACACATGTCTGCTAGCACCTAGCTCCGTCAGCAGCACAAAACGTGGCGATAAACGCCACCACAATGGTCCACTTCACTAGAATCTGCTTCCGAAAGGTACGTGCTGTGACAGAGCACATGTGGGTCTCACAGACGCTGTTTAGGCAACTGTTCTTTGCTTTACTGACAGGTGTTATTGTGACATTGGCTAGTAAGCTAGCTTAGCTGTGGGACTGGCTCCTGTCAGTCAGATTCTGTCAACAAATGCATGTCAGCAGCCTCAAGGAAGATATAAAGTAGAAACCCCGATCCCAGCTGAACTGTGTATTTACAGTTTCATGTGACATTTTAAAATGATTCAAATGTCCTCATTCAGTGTTATCATTTTTGTGTATGATGTGCAAAAGCTCATTACTGGAACAGTAGGTTTGACGATCGTTAGCGTTTATCCCTCAGCGTTTACATGACTTCGTCCACTTAATAATAAAGTAAGAGTTAACCATTTGACCTTGGATATGTAATGTCAGAACAACCTAGTGATAATGAAAGTTTAAACTCCTTAAAAAACATAAGAAAACCTTGAGCTGGAGTTTTGTTAGACAGCAGGGTTATAGTTTATGTGTCATAATAAAAAGGGTTTTAGCTAAAAAGTGTGTTGAGGATGACACAAACATTTTCTTTTTGGCCTTTTGATAGTGTAAAATGCAGCAGCCCTGGTAACTAGGTGACATTAATAGTGAATCCCTGAAAGACAGGAGACTTTTTAAATATATCTACATATCATGGTGGTTCCTTATTGTTTAATTGGGCTTGTTTTGTGTTAGTAAAATATTTTTTATTAAATGCAATGTTTAACGTTTTATTTTTAATATGTACCAACCACACTAAGTCGCTAACCTTGGTCAAAGCCTCAAGGTTTTTAGTAGCAGTTTCAATCTAACTTACTGGTTGTTATTAGTGGTATTGTCCAGAAATATATTTTTTAAAAGTATTGAATCTTTGTTGTGTTTCTATTTGTCTGTCCCTGTGCAGTATGGAAATTTTGTGGACAACCTCCGTCTGTTTGTCCGTGGAGGCACTGGAGGGATGGGGTTGCCCCGTCTTGGGGGACGGGGAGGGAACGGGGGCGATGTTTGGGTGGTGGCCACAAAGAATATGACCTTGAAGAGGATCAAGGACCTGTACCCCCGGAAACGATTTATAGGTGGAACAGGAGGCAATAGCAGGTTGGTTTCTTCATGCAGTCTTGAGTTTTCTTTCAGACTCTGTTTCAGAAATCAGTTCATGGTTCATGTTTGTCAGAGATCCTCAAACATGTTGTAATAGAAGGTAAGATCTGTCAGAGCTTTTTTTTTTAATTTACAGTGTTCGAGCACTGAAAGGAGAGACGGGAAAGGACAGTGAGATCTTTGCTCCCGTTGGTATCACTGTCACCACTGATGATGGCAGAATCCTTGGTAAGTCTTTGGTAATCATTCCTCCCCATTTCGTACATTTTGTCATTGATGCACTATTAGCTTTTCCTTTTTATATTCTAAATTAGAGAGAGAGTAGTTCAGGATGTAGAGCAGTAGATACTACTTAGTGAGGACAATTTTGGGAAGTGAGGACATTTTGGCCAGTCCTCACAATTTTAAAGGGATTTTTTGAGGGTCAAGACTGGGTTTTAAGGTCAAGGTTAGAATTAGGTTTTGGTTAGGGTAAGGGGCTAGGGATCGCATGATGTCAATGTCAGCGAGTGAGTGTGTGTGTGTGTGAGCGAGAGAATAGGTGAACGAGAAGCAGCTGTAAAGTGGTTTGGGGACCAGTAAGGTAAAAAATACATACCCAGTACAGACCATTTGATTGTTGTAAAATGTGTAGTTGCATTAACCAACTGCAATAGATAATGAATAGTGATAATAATAGTGAAATATTTTCTTTCACATTTGTTCACTCTTCTCCCCTCAAGGCCACCTGAATGCTGAGGGTGATCGTGTACTGGTGGCAAAGGGAGGTACTGGCGGTTCCTTCTATTCTACATTTGAGCCCAGTAAAGGCCAGACCAAGCACATCCGTCTGGACCTCAAACTTATTGCTGACATAGGCATGGTTGGGTGAGAGCATAAATCCACTTGAATATTTTATTTATCTTAACATTCACACATAAATATTTTTCCAATTATTATGTTTATTTACCATCAGATTCCCAAATGCGGGGAAGTCCTCTCTCCTGACAGCCTTGTCTAATGCCACACCACAGATTGCCAGCTATGCCTGTAAGTACTCACTTACTTAAAATAAAAATTTTCTGGAACAATTATGGAGGTTGTTTTAGTGTTTTACTGCTGCCTGTCTAAAACCTGAATTTCAGTCACAACTTTAAAACCAGAGCTCGGCAATCTAAGGTATGAAGATTATAAGCAGGTATGGAAATGCATTGAATTGCATTATGCCTTATTATACACACTTACGGTTTCTCTCTAATGTTTATGAAACAGTGTTCATATTATACTTTCTTTTTGGTAGATTACTGTTGCTGATCTCCCAGGCCTGATCGAAGGAGCTCACCTAAACAAAGGAATGGGCCATAAGTTCCTGAAACATGTGGAGAGGACCAAGCAGCTGCTGTTTGTGGTAGGTGGTTCAAAGAACAAAAAGCACATAGGCTTCTGTGTATATTGCTTTTTAATAGGACTAATAAGCTAAAACATGCTACGTATGTCGATCTTGTATGATTGTGTTTTGTCTTTCTGTAGGTAGATGTTTGTGGTTTTCAGCTGGCCAGCAAAACACCATTTAGGGCGGCTTTTGAAGCTGTGCAACTTCTCACCAAGGTGAGGAGGATATGTGTTACATAATACATAATACGTGTTCACTTTTCACTTATTCTTGCTGACTTGCATGTTGACTTATCTGCATTGTATACCTTTTATTTACCTCCTTAATCGTCCTCTTTCTCCTGCTTAAGGAGCTGGAATTGTACAAAGAGGAGCTAGTGTTGAAACCTGCTATTCTGGCGGTAAATAAGATGGACTTGCCTAATGCTGAGGACAAACTACAGGAGCTGAAGGAGCAACTACAAAACCCAGATGGTGAATTTATAAAAGTTTTCCCATAATGCTACACTGTTAAAATTTTCCCCAATTGCAGTTATTTAAGTTGTATTGTGATTAATGACAATAAGATGCGATGTATTTGCTAGTTAGAAGGAAAGTGTTCAACTAGTAAAGGATATAAATCAGCAGTTAATGTGAAAGCAGAATTTGTAACTTAATTACCAACATTCTGAAGCCTCAAGTTCCATTTTAGGCTTCTGGGCTTTCTCAGTAAATATCCAAACTCTTTTTGCCTTAGAAATGTACAAACTAAAGGAAAAAAGCAAACAGAAAAGAAATACATTAGACACAAATGCTACTAATCTGCATCCAATCTAGATTACTGTAGTGATAGTTTCCCAATAATTTACTACGGGGTGCTGAAGTGAGAAAGAAGACTAATGTTAGGATAAAAAGGTTTATATCAAGCACGTCAGTAACCCTAACCACAACAGTAATGTAGAAAGTGTTAAAACCATAACCAAACAGGAAAAACATTTATGTCTATTGTCTGTACCATGTTAAGGGTTCAGTGATATGCATAGGATTTTTCTTTCGTTAAACTCTGCACTGTTTTTTTAATCTGCAGAGTACTCTGATGGGTTGCCTGACGACATGATACCGAAGAATCACCTGACCTTCAGACACGTGGTTCCTGTCTCTGCCAAAACTGGGTTTGGCATCGATGTCTTGAAAAGATGCATTCGCGAGTCACTTGATGAAGACGCAGTCATGGCAACAAAGGCTATCCATCAAGAAAAACTACAGGCACTACGGCACCAGTCACGTGAGCACCTGTGATAGAAATGGACATCTTACAGTTTTCAGTGGGACTTCCTGTGCAGTAATGGACAAGTCTCAGCTTGCCACTGTGCCGTTTCAGTGCAGACGTGGAAGTAAATTTTTTGTCTTTGATCGTGACAAAAAAAACATGCTGTGTTATAAGGCTCCACAAGTTGAAACTGTGTTACTTGTTAGGTGAGAGGCTGCCATCAGAACAAGGTCCATATTTATTATGTGATGGAAAAAAAGGCAGAGAAAAGCCACGTGAAAACATCCATAAAAGGATGTTGATTTGTTGGCAGCTCTGGTGTCAGACACTTTAAATGACACAGACTGATCCTTGCAACCTGATAAAAGAGAGGGCAGTTGCATTTATGCAACCTTTTGTTTGTTTTATCAGTTTGCTTCAATGAAAGTTTTAGATATTCTTTTTATTGGTGTGTTTTGTATATAGGAAAGATTGACACTCAAACTGATAATTAGGTTGTAATGTCAGATTATTGCCTCCTGTGATGAATGCATCAGATTGGTCCATTTTCCATGTTGTAAAATAAAACTGTTAATAAATCTTCAGTTTTACAGTAAATGTGAACGGTTTGTCTTCAGTGAGTTAGCAGCATAAACAGCTGTGTTGATGAAAGTTTTATTTTATATTAAATATATTACAATACTGAATGATTAAGAGGGGACAAAATGGGGATTGGTTTTTGCATCAGTCTGTACAACATACAGGCAAAAATACAAATAAAAAAAGACAGCAACTACAGTATTTAGATCAGAATTGGTACATGTGGGGTTGTTAAAGTCCCTGGAGCACAGTGCCATGTCTGCAGGACAGGAGCACATGGTTGAGACTGGGTGGTTGGTGTGCTCAGGTATACTGATACATTCAAGTCTCTGGCCAGACAGATGGACAACTCATCTGTGGGGACGTTTACCAGAATCGTCCGGTTTGTCAGTCCAGTCATAAGCACAGGCAGAAACAGCAGATATGTTTACAGGGAATTTGATAGGTGTACAATCACAGAAATCACATCATCCTTGGTGGAGAGTCCTTGGAGTGTGCTACAGTGCAATGTCCATAACACCCGGAGAAATGTCTTTACTTAGCACAGTCTCATGATGTTAACAGAAAGCTCTCCACAGTCTAGGCCACTGGACACTGACCAATACTTTAAGAAGACCAGAGCAAAAAAGAAGCACTGGTGAAGGCAAATCATGATTCCAAACCTTTATGATACAGATCAGTATGTGCCATAGGAGTGTTCAGGGGCAAATGTAAAAAAACAAACAAAAAAAACTCGGCATATATCCATTCAAACTCATCAACACACATAATTACAATAATGCACTTAATCTTTGAATACCGGAAGTTGCTGTATGTAATGCTGAGAAAAAAGTGACCATTACAAAGGTACTTACCAAAAAAAATACTAGTAGCAATATTAGTCGAATATTGTCACAATCGTATTACCTATACAGTCCTAATGCATACATGAATTAAATAAAAGTGCTCACGTCAGAACAAAAAGGAAACAGTAAAATGACAAACAGGAGGCGTTGAAACAACAGTTTCTACACAAGGTAGAGCAACCAGCCGTAACTGTACAAAGAACTTGCTTTTGGGGGGTGATACAGGATTCTCTTCCAAACCTGAAACAACTAAGCCGCATGACACCAGTCAAAGCACAAAAACTCATTTTTAAAACCTGTAACTTCCAGCCATGACTCTGTTAAAACTGTGTAACCTGTTGCACACAAACCCATTAAGACGACAGCAATAGCCAATAATGGGAAAAAGTCGTTCAGTGCCATGCTTGTTTCTGATCATAACCTCAAAAAGAGCCGACCAGAGAAATAATGTGATATAAAACTGTCATGCTGTTGGTCTTCACAAGCTCAAACAGCAAGCACTGTACAAGGTAAATAATTTACAAGGCTAAACATCTCAGTCATCACAGCTAAACCCAAAATGCACATTTTTTTCACAGTTTCCAGATTGTTGCAGAGTTCGGTCACCAGCCACACTCACACGATCCGCGTCTCGTCGACTTTGTGAACTCTGATTGTGGAAACAGTAGCACATTGGTGGTAATGCGAAATCAGGGGAAATTAAATACATCCGAACACTATTAATGGGAAATTTCTAAAAAACCACAAGTGAAAAGTGGCAAATCTATAACTACACCAAACACATCTCAGTCCATTCATTTCCTTTAAGAATGGCACGTTAAACAGGTGGAATTTGCCTAAATTAATACAATCTCAGTAACATTTTTACTGTGCCCCAACCAGCATCTTCAACAGCGTATCCTCACTTAACGTCTGCGGATTTCTCCCAGAGATGGATGAAACCAGTGCTAAGATAATATAAAAAAGCACTTACATTCGGCTGTGGATGGAGAAAGAATATACAGGTCACAGTCAAACAGTAAAAAAGACAGAGCGAGGAAAAATGAGGACAAGAAGAACGAGTATGAGACCTCTGCAGATCTGCAGAAAGAGCTCCTCCTCCTTCAAAAAACAGCAAAAACATACTCAAAATGTGTTTTTTACTGTACATATTTACAAACAAACAAACCGGCGGGAGGACGAGCAGGGACGGGTCACATCCATGTTATGGGTAATGGGCTATAACTGGTGATACAATATGGGTTACTTATATTGGACAGAAGGTATCTAATCTTACAGAAGGTATAAAATCACTGCCGCCTTGCATGCTTTCCGTTCACATCACACTGCTGTTCTTCCCATCTTCTTAGTCGGAGGAGGCTGCTGATTAACAGGGGTTGTGTCATGCATACAGTGTTGGACTTTCTACAGTAATTCACGTGCGTCAAAATGATCCAACAAGCCCAGCGATGTCATGTCATGTGATGTGATGACCTGCTCCTAGCTCCACTGCTCCTTTTAGAGAGGAGCTCAAACACGTCGAGGGACAGAGGCGCTGGAGTGAGTATGACGAGTACCAAGCTAAGGAGGATGTGATGAGGTTTTAGGTTTTAGGACAGGGAACTGGGTCAGGAGTAGCGGGGTTTCCAGTCCCATATTTGAGGCCTGAGCGGACGGGAACAGCTCAGTCTGAGCTCCAGCTGGTCTGGAGTAGATGTGGAGCTGGTTTCTCCGCCGGCACTCGGCTTTATCTTGTGGAAATCCACTGAATGTCCGGCTTGAAAGCCTTTGAGATGCTTGTACACACTAACTCATACACACTTCAATTTCCACTCCAGTGGGGGGGATCTCTCACTCTCTTTAGTTGCTTAGAGTCAATTTTGTGTCAATAACTGTTTTCATTCATAGAAAAGGAGAGACAGGTGTAGTTCCTTTAGGTCTTTTGTAGAGTCAGTAAGACGGCTTTTATATTGAAGTCTCCCACAGCTGAAGAGATAAGAAGAGGGAGACATTTTAACATTTCCCAGAATGCACTGGTGGGCAGTCACTTAATGGATCTTTCTATGGTGATACTGTGATTAAAAAAAACATAAACAACACCAGCAATGGAGTCATAATTTTGTCTTTGGAAACTTTATGAACTTAACACAAGATTTACTCACGTACAATTTAACTGCTGACTTATCTAACTTCTGAGAGCCAGGATCAGTCTACAAAACATCCGCCTGTGAGAGGACACGTCCCAGCCCAAACACTAGCACGTCTGATGTTTCTCTCACCAAACATTGAAACTTTTACTGTGTTCTGTGATATTACTCAAGTAACAATGTTGAAGCAAAATATGACGTACAGTAAACCTTTCAAAAATTGATTCTCACTTTTGGGCTTAAAGGCATTATAGCAACATAACTGCACGTAGTTTTTCTAAGTGTGGGAAAGAACACAGCTCCAACACACACATCAACATTTACTGTGAGGTGGAACAGTGAAGAAAGTTACTCCCAACTACAACAGCTTTGTCTCACTAGTCATGAAGCACAAAGCTGGGATCAGCACTGGCATTTTTATATCTAATAATATAATCCTCGAATCTCATATGATGACCACCTAAAAGCACCAAAATATCATGCAGTTTAATTGCGATACTAGAAAAATATGACTATATATTAATTTATTCTATTCCTTTCTCCAGCTTCAGATCCAGGCTTCGATTCCTCCTTACATCTGTCACAATTTGTGTTAAGCTACTAAGTGTCATAATGAATATGGAATATGTTGTGCAGAATCTCATCTGTTGTGTTGTGCGGTTTTAGGTTTTGTGTGACGGATACTTGCCCTGGCACTCTGCCTGTTGGCTTTCCTTTGGTCATCGGGGAGAGGGGGCATGGGGTACGGGTACCTCCTGCTGGATGCAATGGATCCTGTGGAGGAGGTGGGAGACTTGGCAGGGGATAGTGTCCTAAGGACAAGAAGAAGTGACATAATTAAACAGAGCCCACACTTTTCCAGTTGCAGTAGGATTAAGTTGGCCAAAGACACAGATGGATAAATGAGGTTAGAGCCAGGAAGTTGAGCTAATGTTAGATCTGTGACTTTGGGCAACATCCTCCTTGAGCTGCTCTAATTATTCAGTTTTCACCTTCCTGCATAGAGAAGTTGCTCTTAAAAGCTCCTATTGCTGCTCTCTACACAGAGATTATATAGAAAATGAAGAGTGAGTGTAGCTCAACTTTTAGGTGCAACCTCTGTACGCAGCAGTAAACAGTTCCCAGCAGCGGTGTGGGCATAGTCGTAGTTTCCTGTAACTCATAATGTTACTTTTTCATCATTTAGCACTGTCACACCTTTAGCAGAAATCCACATTTAGCCACTGTTTGAAAAGCGTGTTGCTTAAGTGGATTTCTGCAGTCGTCCAGGAAGACTTGCGTGTTTAAACGAGGTACAGAACGCGGGGAACAGTGAGCATGATGAGGTGACTGGGACAGCAGACCAGACCGGAGCTGGGTGAGAACAACAAACTGGGAGAATCAGAGGTAGTACAGTGAAACAGCCACAGAAAGCCTGTCCCATGTACAGTACTAGTGCTAAAATGACATGAAATCTCAGGTCGAAGTAGCAGAATGAGCGGAGAAGTCAGTTGAGCTGCTGGTTCCAGAAGCACTTTTACCAAAAGCAACATCTCCTAAATTATTGAACAATTCTGTGACGTTATGGTCTTCATTTTCTAAGAAATCAAGTCCAATTGCCCAGTTAGTTTGCTGTGACAGAGGCTCCAAATACTACAGCTGCATGAGCCTCATTGGCAGGAACCAAACAAACCCACCACAACATTAAAATCTGTCATGTTGCTCCTGTCGAGAAAAAATATCTCATTCGCTGACTTCTTTTAGATATCTTAGTATATTTTTGTCTATCCTCATTTGTGCCATTGGAAATTAAATTGTAAACATGTCAATTCTTTTTTTTTTTTCTTAATGCAGAGCTGGTTTCACCTAGTTTGACTTGGCTTGGTGACTTTGACTTGGCTCTAGTCCCACACTTATTCTAAAAAAAGAAATAAACCCAGTGTACTATTATGACTGATGGTGTTTTACAACCAAAAATCCTTTTCAGTTCATGACTCGAAAGCTAAATGGTGCAGTAGTCATACTCTGTGAGCTTGACAGCTTCCTTAGTTTGTGCTACTGTCCCTGCTTCTACAAGACTGGATCAGACTACAAGGAGGGGAACCTGCTGCAGACAAAGATCAGAGACTCGATAGTTGACTTCATCTTGGAAAATTGTCAACTTTTTCCAGTGGTTATTCTCTTTAGAAAATGTGTCGTCTTTGGCTTTGAACATTTGTTTTTCCCAATACTAATCACCTGATCTCACTACCTTAATCTAATTGTCTTTATCTTACGGTCCGTCTACTATTTAGTTCTCGCTAAATCAACTATTTCCTGCAGAGGTTTGTAATCCGTCAATTTTTTTCTGCATCCAGGATCCCTTGACTATCACATAATTTTCATGAGTTTAAATGTCTTTGATGGATTTTGAGTAAAAATAAACTGTTGTTACTTGTTCAAACTGGACACTTCAGCTCTGGAACCAGGACGCCCTGCCCTTTTTTTTGACTTCTTCTCTCCTTCAGCACAGTGCAGGGGCAGTTATGTGCTCCCGAACACAGTGAAGGTCTATAGATGTGTTCATTGACTGGTGGTTGGCATTTGCTTGTAGTAGTGAAGAAACATGGGACTGGCGCTCTGTGGAGGCAGTGCACCCATGAGCTTCCTCATTGTGTTTGTGATTATCTATAGACCTTCTGCACGATCAAAGAGGTGGTCTACAGTTTGTCACAGCAGCACAGTGGTGATGTCAGAGCAGCACCCTAAAGCGCCAGGCGCAGCAATGACGTCACACTGTTGTGAAGGCACGTAAGGTCACTGGGAGTGAGGCAGGGCTGACACACACTGACACAACAACACTGAACATGCAGAGGTACTGTAAAAAGAGACTGAGAGGGAGAAGCAAAGGAGGGATAAGGAGAAATGAGGAAAAATACTATTATAACACTAACACAGGCAGTGTCTTCTATCTACTTTTTCATCAAAACACTTCGGCTACAAATAGAGTCTGAAAAATGAAATGCAGCTGTCAAGGAATAAAACTGTATTATTTTAAACTGGGCAAAATATGATATGGAACTTGTTCTTGTCTTTCTTTTTAAATGCTCAGCACCAACCCCTTGTGAAATTTCCAAGCTGCAACATGCCAGCTATAAATTACATTTTCTTTCTGATAATATATATGTATTTTATAATGTAAAAAAAAAAAGGCCAGATTATAGGTGACTCTTAGTTTCCTTGACCAAACCAAAAGATCAAACCAAAAGTGACAGGGGTTGTAGACAAGCGTGTGGGGTACAGGACATGGTCTGAGGTAATACCTAAGGTAAGGTCCTTGAGTGTTTCTATTCACATCTTCTACCCATTTAGTTACATCATAAAACTCTGTTTTGAAGCGAGGGGTTAAATACCTGTGGGAGGGGACGGGGTGAAAGACACAACACAAGGAGGGGGAGAAGAGAGAAAAGGAAGGAAGGAAAAGAAATAACAGGGACAGGAGATCTCCAGAAATAAGCAAGTGTGGGGAGGGGGGGGAGAGAGGAAGAGGAAATATTTTAAGAAAGCAGAGCAGAGCAAAGATATCCTGAACAAACACCAAGATGCAATTGAGAACATGGTGAGGAGATGGCAGACAGACCTGTGTGTGGTTTCGAATGACAACAGCACCGTGAAAAAAAAGAACGAACAACTGTGTGGTGTGGTACAGGCTCAGTTGCATGTTGGTAACGTGTCACATCATTCCAAGCAGTTAGCTGCTCACCACTCACTCAGTCCCATGCTTGAAATGAGATCAAGTGCACTGCAGACTACTTCAAATGCCAAGACCTTCAAACCCACAAACAAACCAACACGCCAGGCTGGGAGGATGCACAATGTTAATTGCTCATTCACAGTCAACAGGCATGTATGCAAATAAGGCATGTATGCAAATAATTGATCATAACGATTTAGATGTGCAGTGCAGCCTCACAACCCAGGCAAGCAGGACACAACATGAGCTTACTGTGCTGACCTGACGGGCTGTGAGGCTCAGTGCAACACACTCTTTATATGTCTCTCCAGTACAAAATGTAAGAGCGAACGTTTTTTAACCAAAGTTGTTTAAATTCTTTACAGCTTCATTACACGATCAATGGATAAGAACAGTAACATTCTTTATTTTCTTATTATCAACAAATCTAATGAAAAGACAAAGTGATTTTCCTATTTGACATAAACCTTCATTGATTTAGGGATATTCAACTATTTAAAGCAAACAAGTGAGTTATACCTATGAATCTGATGACATATTTCTGTTCAAGGAAAGTACTTTTTAGTCTTTTAACTAAATTTGAAGATATAAGGCTGAATTTAAAGATATATGGCTTCAGTAGGGACAAAGTTTGGGGGGGGACACTGCTTTGGTCTTTTCATAGGATGTGATGATGTAAAAAAGATTAGATTTATCTTAAATATTTTAAAAGAGCCCAATACACCTAGTATTCACTACAACCTCTGTTACATATCCCATCTACAGTGTTTATTGACCTCACAACAAAATCATTTTCACACCAGCAACTTACTCTGTGGAGTTAGAACGAGCGCGGAACTTTTTTCCTTTCAGTTTCTTACGATTGCCACTCAGATTTCCTAGAAAGAAATACAAACGCATACTGTACTTTAAACATGTTTAACTTTAATCTGAACATGCATTAGTGAGTCTGCAATGTGTAAGTACTTTCAGAGAAAGAAGCAGCTTTCCAGTGGTTTAAATGTGTCCTCAAATATTGAATATATTGGTACAGACATTTAATTTAATCTTTTTTAGTTGTCATTTTTAACACAGGTATGGGAGCACCTTTTCCTACATATTGATTTGTGCGTTACCTTGCCACGAATTGCTCCTCGGTCGCCCATTTTCACAGATGTCAGAGATGTGTTTGGCGTCTGGGATTCTCTCACTCCATGAGTGAGACAGGCCATTGGATCTGGACACACACACACACACACACACACACAGTACACCAATAGAAAAAATATTACCACTGGTCTTATTAATATTAATATGCTATCCTGCTCCTGGTGCTGATGTAGAGATGCAGGAAGCCTGAGGCAAATGAAGGTGAACATTGCAGCAGATGGCAACATCATGTACCGTGAAGCAGCATAATGAGAAGTGAGTGTGACATGATCTTAAGTAGACATGAAGTTTAGTGTTTTTTTTTTTGCTTATTTTTTTTTTTTTTTTTTGGGGTTCACAGTGTTGAACATTGTTGTTCATTTTGTGGAAACACGCAATGAATGCCATGATAGTAACACAACACAAACACTTATGAACGTTCAAAACACAGACTCAGTGAATGCGACAGGAACATACACACAATGGCCTGTGAGAGAGTAAATGAGTGATGATGAAATGGCACACCTGAAGCCAAACAGTGAGATGTTCTGAGAAATGGATGGCAAGGAGGGAGTAGTGAAGGACAGGGTGCAAATCTGCAGGTGAGACAGGCAGGCTGACCTCTTCTTGGAGCTGCAGCCAGAGTTTGTGCTGACACCCGGAGGCATGTCACTGTAAAATGAATCTGCATCCCCAGGCTTTGTTACATAGTCACCTGGGGGCATTTGGCTGGAAATACAGAGAAATACTTTTAGACAGGAACGAACAGTAATACAAGGAAAAAAACACAGACCTTAGATATCATCAGAAAAGATAAATGATTTATGATCTTCAACTATGACATTTCCTTTTTCACTTTGAGCATGTGTTGTATTTCACTTTACTTCAGCCTGGTGTATGTCTACCAGAGTAAGTGTTTCACATTTCTGGAAATAAGTTTCACCACTCCCAGAAGAAGATGTGTTATGTTCTGGGTAATTCCTCAAAATGCAACTAATAGCAGAAATATCTGCACTAGAGTATTTTTATGTAATTGTATCATCTGCAACTATGGCTGTTGAACCCACAGTGTCAACAGTATAAAAGTATAATCATCACATCTTTTCCAGTTGTGGATAGTAAAGTATGTTTGACTTAGTCCTGGAATTATGTAATTTTGAAGTAATCGTTTCTTCTACTCTAATAAGCTGAAGTCTTGTACCTTTTACTCCATCACGTTTAGTTGCAGTTACAGTTAAACATTTTAGCAGAATACTAGTTTACGTACAAACAATATGACGCTTATAAAATAATGTGCTTTAAGTGCATATCAGTATATAAAATTCCCCCTTCCACGACATAAAATAAAAATCCAGTAGCATAATATATTGTAAATAATAATATAAATGAGTGTAGTTTGTGTAATATACATCTTTTTACTTCTGATACTTTTGATTATTGTACTAATGCAAATGTATCAGTATAAAAGGGTAAAATCTAACTTATCATAACTTATCATGCACATTTTGCAATGAGTTCTGGATAATTTAAGAGAAAGAAAAGTTCAAATCAACCACAGACTGTACTTAGTTTTATGCAAAAGACAAAACAACTGCACAAAAATCATTGAGAAAACACTGACTATATACTGTACTTTATAATAAAACTTTAAAACAACTCATATGCAACATGTAAAAATCTGTGACATTAAATTAATTTAAAGTGAGCAAACCGGCAAAATCTTCGGTGAACCTCAGACTCCACATAGCGTCTCTGCTTGTAACTCCTGTGAAGAGAAGGACGAGAAGAGAAGTTTCCTCAGCTCATTAACCATCAGCTTTTATGAAATCTTTTGCACAATACAATATAGAGCAATTATGAATACTTGTCATTGTTTGCATTCATGTATTGTATATTTATGATCACTTCAACTGAAGTAATTATTTTCTTAGCTTAAAGAATTTTCAGAAATTCCCTTTATGTCTAAAATATTGTGTAATTCACAGAAACATATGAGGAAAGCCTGAATCAATAAATGCTGTCAGTTCAGCAGCCAATCACTGAGACACATGGAGACACTTACTTATAACACCAGGCTGTAACAGCGAGTATGAGGGCGAGAAAGAGGATGGAGCCAACGATGGCTCCGATAATGATGTTTGTACTGGTGATACCTGAGACAGAGGGGAGGGGGGAGAGGGGAAAGAAGAGCCACTTGTGTGTTAATTGGTTGTGTTTCTTTTGTTTCCTGATTCATGAGGACACATGGGGAAACACAAACCACTGCAGCAGGAGACAAAAACACACTGAGCAGGAAAATAGTAAAAGGAGAACAAGGGAAAATTAAAGTAAGGAAAAACCAGGTGGTATCACCCTTCAGCGCTACTCTGAGGGGAACGTACATGTGCAGCAGGGTTCCGTATAGGACAACATTAAACACTGCATTTTTTCTTACTCACTAACAGTCAGAATTAACAGAGCGAGGTGAGCTGAAGTTGAGGAAAGAAGACCAGCATATAACACCAAAGACAGGGCAAATACAAGGAAAAAGGAACTCAAATCTGACCTCAAGTCACTCCATCAAAGACATCAGCCTGTCGACAAAGAGTGAGTGTGAAAATAATGACAAACAAAAAGAACGACATGCATGGTTTAATGAATACAAACGCAGCTGGTTTTAATGAGAAGATACAAACCCAACAGAGAAACTAAAATTACCCAGCGAGGTAATGAACACTAAACATAGATAAAGCTTGAAAATGAAAAGTATTAACACTTGTGAATCGGTGAACTAGCGGCACAATAAAAGAAATGAAAGAGAGGAAAGGGGGTAAAGAGAGTTTTGAGAGATGGTGTGATGAGAAGAAGGAGAAGAGACAACAGTGGCAGCCGAAATGACGGTGTTAAGAGTTTTACCTGAAACTGAGGCAGTGGGTCCCACCACAAGGTTACTGAGGGGAGACGTGGAGTTACAGTCCTCTCCCGCCCAGCCCAGGTAACACACACACTTCAGCTCACTACTGCACACCTGCAGCATGAGAATTCAAATAATGAATAGTTAGAAAATAGACGCTCAGTTCTGGTTCTTTCTCCTATACGCAAGAGGTCCAAGACTGTAACAGTTGTTGTGTGTTTGCAATCCCTGCAACCTGAGATTGTTTTACTTGCTATTAATATTAAGCTCTTAATAGCAAAAATTTAAAAAGTCCTTGTTAGGATGACATTTAAAAAAAAATCAAACAGAGAGGGAGAGTCAAAATGTGAACTGTGGCTGTAACAACTATTTGGTCCATTCTTAGTCCAGGGACACCAAAGACCCAGGAGGCCACTGTCATCGATCACAGCAACTGTGAACCCACAGTGTCAACTGTGATCGATGACAGAGGAATTCTTTCTCTGGTAAAGAAAAATCCCCTTCTAACAGCTGACCAGGCCAAGAACACCCTGCAGGAGGTAAGTGTGTGAAGGCCAAGAACCAAGGGAAGACCTCACTAGGGTTCATCATGAGATGACAAGTCTCCAAAACAAGAAGGGTCAATGACAGATTGCCAAAAACCTTTATGATGAACCAAGCAGGATCCAGGATCTGAACTGTTCATTTCTTTATGATTTAAAGAAAACCCTCTCTTAAATCTGATATTAAGAAATGGTTAGGCTGTGTGACCTGCAAAGAGCTTTAGCTAAATTGTGCTAAATATCTTATATAATACATGTGTCCATGTGCTTGTACCCCGTGTCCAGAGCAGATGGTCTTGTCGGTGGTGCCAGGACAAGTGCTGAAGTTGAACTGTTGGATGGGGAGGCACTTGTGATTAAAACAAATTCTGTCCGTCCCACAGGCTGTCCCATCTTCAACATATCCCAGGTCAGTGTCTCCGTCAATCAGCACGTGCGCACCACTGAACAATAACCATCGCAGATTTATTAACAAGTTTATAATAAGAGTAAAACAGTGTTTTGTTTAAATTCACATAAATGTTGGAAATGAAGATATTAGGACACTGGATCATAAAGGGAACATTCTAGGACATATTCATGTATTATCAGAGCAAAACAATATACTGTATGTAGTTGAAAGATGGTGAGTTTAAAAAGACTCCTGCTTCAGAGCAGTTTTGTTTTGTGTTTTTGATTAAAATACAGAATCAGGAATAAAATTAATGCAAGGATACAGTGCAAAACCTCACCAACAGCTTTTTTAAACAGTTTGAGTTTTAAGAAGAGTTTCTTCTTAAAGATGCATACCTGCAATCAAGAGAAGCACTGTGTTGGGCTACGGAGAAAGAGGTGAGCCCTCCCTGCAGTTCTCCCAGTCGTGGGGCAGGTGAGATGTTGGAGCACAACAGGTATCCACAATGAACATCTCTGAAACACCAAGGTGCAACCACAGGTCAGGAGAAGGAAAGAAGCCACAAATGGACAGATTACTCACAGAAATAACTGACGTACTGTTTGTTGCACTGAACCCAAGTGTCCTTGTCCTTCCCACAGTTGCCCTTCTCTGTCCCTTCAATGTTGAGCTTCTCGTAACAGAACTTGTCGGCTGCTGTTGCCTCTGAAGTAGATGACACCACACAACCAGCATTAGGATTCAGTGCTCTCTTTCAATCCTGGATGATGGGAATGAACATGGATGGCCATTTCTCAGATTTGTCAATAAAAAGACACTTACTCTCTCCCCAGATGTACTTGCACTGTCTGTCTTTGGTTTTACACCTTCCATTGAAGCAGCGACCCTGTAGAGAGAAATGTATGTCAGAAAAGGACACGTGTGGATGTAAGGGGTTATTTTTACATGTCAAATTATTGCACATCTCACCTGGTCCTTTTCACACGTGTAGCCGTCCATCTTGTGCACATTTTGGGGACACTGCGAAAATCAAATCACCTTGGTGCGTGAACTATGCATATCCTACAATGTAATGTAAAGTGCATCTGCAGACAGGAGTATGAAGGAAGCTCACACCCACCTGACTTGAGTTGCCTGTGCAGTTTTCTGGGATGTCACAGTCATTCACTGCATCTCGACACACAACTCCCATGAACTCCATCTGCGGCAGCCAACAAAATACGTTTCAGTGTATAGTTTTATGAGCTTGACATTCTGTTTTGATGCCAAGCAAACAATTAAAGGTGTAAATGCGGCCGGTTTTGTACCTGGCAGTTGTTGCAGCAGAGTCCGTTGCTACACTTTGAACCTTGAGTCAGGGTGCACTTCTTACAACAGAGCTCTCCTTCTTTGGCACACTCCTAAAAATGACAAAATTATTTTTTGCATATCATCTCATCTTATAATCCATTTAAAAACAGCTCTTTGATTTCAATGACATGCCTTCATTATTAATACAGATGATTACATTAGTTCATTCTAACTCATTCATGGCTCCTACACAAAGACAGACCATGAAAGATATAGAATGGTAACACCACAACACAAAAAACAACTGTATGAAATCTTAATTAAATCACTGCCATAAAGTGCATAAATAATAAATCCCAAAAACTCCATAATTTTCGTTCTTGGTCAACTCCCTGTAGGGGAACTTAAACAGGCTCAGTGCCTGCACAGCGCAAATCATTAACTGTTTGATCAAAGGAATTAAAATGTGTGTCAGCAAGAGACTTCTCACCATGACTCCTAATGGAAGACTTAGATATTCAACTTTTAAAATGTAAATTTGTTTTACATTAACTTACAAACAAGCCTAATGAACATTTAAGCAAACAAAAACTGTAAATTCCAAGAAAACATGGTTCCTGCTCACCGCTGGGCTCCCACAGTCACACTCCTCTCCAGGCTCCACAAAACCATTACCACAGTCAGGAGGATCCAACAGCTGAGTGGGAAAATTTAACATTTAAACATTTTAATAACTGGTTAATATCTTTAGATGTGTGTGTGTGTGTGTGTGTGTGTGTGTGTGTGTGTGTGTGTGTTGGGCAAGCACCTTTGTAGGCTTGTTGAACAGACAGGCTCCACCACCACTGTTTAAAAAGTTATAGTACTCCTCCACGTTGCAGTCAGAGAACCTCTTGGGCACGTAGAAGCTGTTTAACACAAGTATATTATATTGTGCGATTACCATGGATACAGTGCAGACAGCATCCTCAGACAAATACTGAGAAGACCCACATCAATAGACTTTTCATATCTTTTTTGTAGTTTTTGGTTTTTTTTGCAAAAGGTAATTTATAAATAGTGTATTTTAGGTATTATGGCAGGTTTACCATACTCACAGTTCAGAGATGATCCTTACTATAACATAACAATAAATATGGCATAGTTGAGATTGTAAAGATGTGTGTGAAGATATGTGTAAGATGTAGATGGGTCCAAGGTGATTGCTTTGATTCCCTTACAGCAAAAACAATCCAGCTTGATGACACATTCAATTGGAGCCAAATTATCATCTGAAGTATTCGACCAAATGTTTTTCTGCCCACTTATGATGAAACATTCTGTTTATTCTGATGTCTTGATATAAAATTGACAAAAACACTAAATGCATGTAATTATTAAATAGTGTGTAAGTACACTGAAATATTGCTGAGATTGTTCTCAGTGGTGACTCTGCTGCAGGCAGTTTAACAGACAATCCATTAAGGGCACAGATATATTGGGAGTTGAAGACATTGGGAGTTATGAGATTTTATAATTATTTGACTAAACAGAGCCACCTACAGAGAAGATGGTTGAACAAGGAAACAGTAATAATGCTTTGATTATGGATGACGTACACTGCAATATTTCAGAAAGATTTCCTAAGCTGACTGTGTTTAAAATTTTCTCAGTTTGTGTCAGGATTGAATAATGTTAAATGTCTGAATAACGTTAAAATCTTGTAGTGTTCATCACTTTTTAAACAGCATTAGAAGGTGAACAGAGGTGAAAAGCTTGAATGATTCATCGTTTAACAGATTATGAATAATTATTACAATGTGACTAATTACTTTTTAGGCGGCCATATACAGTATTGCTTTTTCATCACAATACATAAGATCAGGGGATCAAAATATGTACTTCAATCATTTTTTTATGTGTTTGAATAATCTCACATATCAAAAAATTGTTTTAATTTTGTTCATTGTTGTTCCTTCATTAATTTTTTAGACAGCCCATTTCCACTTAGTGGTTGTTAGAAGGCATGGCAGCGACTGAACGAAGCTCAACCACAATCGATTACTCGTTATAACAACACTGCTTAAAATGTGCATGATAATGGATTTCTTTGACATGTCTATGTGTACGAGTACACACCCTTTAAAATACATATTTTGACCCATTTTTTTCATGGCAACATCAGGAAAAAACACAAAGGAAATAAAAGTTGACATTGTGCATATTTTTGCCTCAGAGACATGTCGCTTCTGTCAGGTTTATAATAAATTAGCTAAGATTTATAAAATCTGAAATAAGCTCCCACACACAATAAACAGGAATTAACAGACAGATCAAAAAACATGGAAACTCACACACAAACACACGCACACAGAAGCTCAACCCTGTAAAAAATGTTAAAATAGTCGTAGTCTGGTTAGACAGGTCAAACATGCAGGAGCTGAGGGTAAGGCATACTGTCTTTAATGGACATGGCTGAGGTTGCTCATTGAATACAAGTGTCTGAAATACCATTGACCTTATTTTAGAGAATACAGATCTGGACTAGGTCCATCCACAGAAGACAGGATCAAAGTACAAAGTCACAGTCACCTGTCCTCTGTCATGAGACCTCATCGGGATCTGGGCAGGGAGTATCAGAAGAATGTACTGTAGTTACAGGGAAATGAAGCAGGCATTGGCCTGAGATGAGAATGACATTGCAGACTGTTTCAATCGGTTAGGACATGGACGAAAATAACTTATGGGAAGTCCTGAAGTTAAAAAGTTGGAGAGAGAAAGCCCATCAACAGTGAGAAGATTCAATAAAACTTTCTTGGTTGATCAGCCAGTGACATTGGCCATCGTGAAATTGTACAAAATGATAATGAAAAATACAGCCAGTATATAACGAAGAGGCAACAAACTGTATTTGTTCATATCATTTAAATCAAACAAGAAGCTGGGGCCACAGTGGCTGTAGTGCTGTTGGGTGAAATGGGAAAGGTTGTGATGACTGACAACCCCTCCGAGGCAGCCAAGTTGGTCCAAAACAGCACAGGCAACATTCTAGCCGAGCTTCTGCTCACCTGCTGTCCCCATTTGGGATAGAGGGGGAATGCACACAAGTATTTAAGAAGAGGGGTATACACACAAACACACAGCCTCTTGCACACAAGAATCGTATCCTAATGCTCACTGTAACACAATGCTGCAAATGTACACAAACACATTTAAAGGCAAACACACGGTCATGATTTATGCATGAAACCGACAACATGACACATACACAGACTGGTATCTCATCTTTTTTCTAATCTTAGCAATCTCAATAAAGTTATGTAAACATGATGATGAGATATGAAAAATAACCCTGGAGTGACACCTAGTGGTTAATTTCAGAACTAAACTAAGACTAATTGATGGAAATATTCAGAAAAAAAAAGATTTGTGAAATTAAATAAATTTTAGCTGACATTTCAGACGGCTTTATAGTCAACTGTCAACCAACTATAAGGTTATTCAGTTTACTTTGAATATAGAATTTAGTTAACCATTAAATGCCTTAAAATGTATAGGAAATTATTTAGTAGAATTTATTTTGGTACATCATATTATATAGTTCACACATTAATTACAAATAAAGAATATTTAACATTATTGACATTATGTCAGCATTAGACACGGCTATTTGCAACTGAAGATGTGATTAAAATCTGTTGGTAAAACTCTGATGACACTGATGAAAAAACTAATACCTGCACATTAATCCCGAAACACAAATTATCAGACTTTGTGCAAGTACCAGTTGGATTTCAACCCAAAAATTTGTTTGTTAAAACTCAGATGATATAAGTTACACAGACTGCATCTGTGAAAGATGACCATTGTTTGATGAGGAAATTTAAAAGCAATTTTAGCAACTTACCCAACATCATCCATGATACAGCCTGACCAATGGTCATTGCATTTACATTCACCTAAAAAATAAACCAACAAAACATAAAAAACCACATGGACCGCTTTTCATCACAAACAAATCAGGCTTACATATTGTTTTATATTGTAAAGTTATCAAATCAAATTCAAAAAGGTTTGAAAAATTACCATTGAGGATTTTTTTCTTGTCAGAGAAAATACCAATGTTCTGTCCCAGAGACTGAGCGAGGGTTATGGCCATCTCATCTGTTTTCCCGTACTGATGAAGGGACAGAGAAGGACCGAGGACAACAGCAACAACCAGTGCCGGAGAATACGTTGTTATTAGATCAATCCAAAAACATTATGTATTGAAAATTATCTTACAAGAAAATCTTTGAAATCATTAATTCATATGTGAATTAATGATTTCAAAGATTTTATATGATGTTCTATGTAGGACAGAAATACTAAGCATTAAAAGCTGGAGTCAGTTTATGTTGCAGGACTCACCTCATTTACTCCCCCTCCTTTAGTAAGGGAGCAAACCCCTCCCATGTAAGACGCTCCACCCCAGCTGCTATGAAAACGATTCCCTCTGATGATAACAAGGACAGTATGTGTGAGATATGAATATGTCAAACGCAGAGTTCTCAAGGAAATCTTACAAGCTGGGACGTACGAAAAGAGGTGGACAGAGTCACATTTCTCCTTGATGAAGTCCTTTCGATACTTCATGAACTCCTTCAGTGTGACCATGGGGTCATCGTCAATGTTGAACTTGTTGTCAGCTGACCACGTTTCCATGGCAACCAGCACAATCCGGGTGTTGAGCTGTTCTTTAAATATCTGGGGAATTGAAGTAAACTTAATATCACTAAGTTATGTTTTTAAAGTTCTTGTCTAACTGACAAAGGTATAAGTAGATATCAGGAGATATTCGTTTTTGCCTGATCAACGTTAAAACTGACAGGCATGTTTCATATTCATCAGCATCTCCAGATGTTCATTTTGACAGCACCACTCAAACATTCAGTATGATCAGTACGGTCCTGACACCAGACACCAGCATATAGCAGGCGGCTAAACAGAGTCAACAGGGGGAACAGTCTGAAGGACGAAGCAGGAGGAAACTGGATGGTAAATACAAATGTTTGCTTTCATAAGATGGAAATCTCTTGGGCTCCTGCGCTAGACAGACACTGCAAGAGAGGAAAACAGCAAAGCCTCTGTGTTTAAGCTGAATGCCAGCAGCCTTAAGACAAAACTGACATGGGTTATTTTAATCAGTCTAATAGATACAGATGTTGTATCATTAATCATTTTTCTGTGTACTGATATGCAATGTCACGTACAGGCAATCACAGCACCTAATGTCCCTGTGAATGTGGCCACAGCATGGCACAAACAGAAAATATGGACTCTCCATTTATGCAGAAATCAATGCGAACTTCCTAAACAGAACCTGCTTCATAAGATTGCTTTCAAGGGCACCACAGGCTCATGACCCTTCTGCAGGTTCACCAGCCTATCAGCTTACCGACACGACCCAGTAGCAGGTCAGATTTCAGTAACAAAGCACACAGATGTGGCTACAAATAATCAAACATTGCAATGTCTGCCTCAGTGCTGTGGAGATGCCACTGCTGCCTCAGTCCTCCGAGACCTGAAAACTCATGACTGACTGGTTAATGGCTGTTTTCAGCATATTATGAACCAGGAGAGGTTTTAAATAGGGGACAGTGAGGTTGGTTAAATGAAAAATCAGTGCAATGTGTGCTCAGCTCCAATACCTGGGAGTGCTTGTGGCAAGCTTTCCAAGAAGAGGATCAATATATTTCTTACCATATCAGCCATATTGACCACTGACTTAGCATAGTTATTTGTGTGTCCAACGGAAAGCCGATGTTTCTTATACTGGAGGGAGACAAAGAGAGACACAAAGGGAGAGGGATGCAGAGAAAATATAAAAATGGGATACACAATCTGGAACAATTTTAAGCTATTTAAATGTAAAATTGAAGCAGTGTTTGCTCATTGATTCACTCCAAAAATCTCTCTCTCTATACTGTGCAAAAATTAAATAAAATAAATCAATCAGTCATGATGGATGGTAGACATATTTGGATCAATCTATTTTCTATTTCATACAATATAAATTGTGGAAACACTTATAAAATACAGACTCTTGGCACACACAGCAGCCAACAACAAGCTCTCAGAGACTAAAAGGCGCCGTTTTATTATGACAACAAATCCCTCTAAATAACCAAAGTTTATCTACTAACAAACAAAAAATATTCTCTGTGGTAGCCAAAAACTGATATTGCTTTTGTTTCTGCTGTGGAGCTCCACGGTTCTCCAAAAGCTTTTAAAACACATCTGTGAGCCACACTGTAGCACTGAGACACACTCCTGCACTTGGGCTTTGCTGCATTGTGTCCCTAAAGACTAAAGTGGGCAGCAGGGTTGCATGTATCATAAGCACACACAGTAGAGTAATTGTCATATGCCTCAGTAACATGTCAAATTCATATTTGAAAACTGAAAATTACACTATACAATCTATCATAAAAGTCAATTTAGTTTAAGGCTTACCATCAAATGGTCATTGATCACCATTAACTCAATGTATTTGGTCTCGTCTTCTACACTGCGTGACACATGTGGAGCCTGAGACAGACAGACAGACAGACAAATCAGTAAAACTGAGCTTTGCAAAGGTAAATCAGGTTTGTCTCTTTTACAAATTCCAAATAAATATGAGGGCTGAGAGGTAGGCAGCTGCAGACGTCTAACTGCCTGAGAAAGGACAGGAGTCAAAAAAAGCCTCCACTGATGATGTAAATATTTAATGAAAAAAAGAAGAGGGGCAGAAGAAGAGAGATGGGTGGAGAGCTCCTGTGTGGGAGGAGAACTCTCTCTTTATCTTTGTGAATTAAGATGGTGCATATGGGCGGGTAACAGTAATCAGGGTTGAATAAACAGCATCCAGATCATAATTATTTCCTAAACAGTTAGTAACAGTGAATCAGTAACACTCTGCTGATGATGACAACACAAAATACAAACCATACTTTAGCCGATTTATACCTGTCTCCTTTTTCTCCTGCGAACAACCTTGGATCCAGGAAATGGAGGGCTAGGAAAAGGCGGCTCTGGAAGATCACCTAGGAATTGCAATTAACTTTAACAGTCAGATAGAGTTTGCATATTGTGACTCAATAAATGTACATGAACAGAAGTAAAAATTTGTGTGACATACTGTGTGTGTGTGTGTGTTTTGTGTGACCAGTCTGTTGTCTTACTACACTACAAGCTACCCAGTTACTGCCATTTACCAGGCACTTTAGTGCACCTTATTTTAAGGTGGCCGAGATGTCTGACAGATTTAAATAAATAACACAATTGTACTTTTGAAGTGGCTTAAAGATTTTATTAGTTGACTGATATCCTGATCTATGCTTCCATACACATTAATTGCTCATCAACTTGTTTCTGTGTTTAGGCTTTATCTTACCATCAAGGAAATCATCAAGTCCCTCTTGCCCTGCAGATTTGTATATCATGTGAACGCGAGCATCTCCCTGAAAGACAAAAAACAAATAATTCACTCAAGTGGACTAATGAAAGAAGTGGCTGATTTGCAGATTCATAAAAAATTGCATCATTACATTGAAGATTGAAGTCACAGTCCCCAGGAGCTCTAAACAGATGGCCAGGGCTTACAGATTAATTATGTCAAAAGGAATCTTTTGAATATTTATCTTTGTTTTTGCTGCTACGGCTGACTTTTACATTGAACTAAAAATTAAGCAGCTCTCTTCAAGTTCGTCTGACATAACATGCAATATAATTATACAATTCTCTATGCTATTCTGCTTGTTTGATCAGAATCCAAAAAAACATAAATCCGGCGTCCTGGGTACAGGTTGTGTGGTAATATTTGTAGACAACACACACATATTACACTTTGTCTAATATAGTGCCCAGCTCGTATCTTTCATTCCTGTGTCTACAGAAAGGAAACGTAGAAAGTACAACACTGTTTGATGGACCAGAAGAACGCCACTGGTTCTCAGCCTGTGAGACAGCGCCGAGGGCGGAGACACCCGGCCGTTCTCCGACCACTTCCTGTTTACGCAGTTCGACTGTGACGCTAACGCTCCCGGAGCAGCGTTGGTTTGGGTTCAAGCGTTCGAAGGAGCAGCGGGCTGAGATGCCTCCGTCTCCGCTGTGAATCACACTCGACGTATAGAAATTAAAGGTACGATAACGTTGTTGTGTGATAAACGTCGTTCATTTACCGTTTCCGACCTGCACGTCGACGGGATTCAACAGGTTGCTGTAATGCTAAAGCTTTAGCTCCCCGGTTAGCCCGTAAAAATTAACGATTTCCTGTCGAGTTCTAAGTTAACGTTAGTCCATTCGGGTCGCACCTGCTGTTCATAGTTATCACATTCATTTAGCCTGTTTTATATAGAACACTTCTTGATAACTGCTAATATTAACTAAGTAGTATTTTCATATAACGGTAGCTGGATAGAACTACCCACCCAGTTAGCTTACGGAGCTCGTAGCTAACGCATTACCTGTTGTCACCGAGTTTCTGTGTGACTCCCACATTTAAATATCAGCTGTTTGTCATCAGTGGGATGATCTCTTGTTGATTATCATCAATGACAAACATGATAACGTGATCATATAATTGTTTGTATATAACTTTCTAATGTTAACTGCTTTGAGGTGATGCTTGTTGTTAATTGGCGATAAATGAAGCGGAATTGAAATGAAAAATGTATTTCTTCTGATATATTACTATTGAAAACAAATAAGATGCTTTACCTGCCTGACTCAGGAGAACACACTATCTCGAAAAAACGAGTGAAAGCAATACACATTATTTGTATGCTTCAATACTTGGCTATAAAAACAGATTCTATAAAACAAATCAATAGACAATATAGTTCAGTTAGGCAAATAACGTGGGGGCACAGAAAATGAGCTCCAGTAAAAATAAGAAAGATGCATTTTGATGATGATTCAAAAGACCACTGCAAGCATCAGATCCTCGCTCTGGGGCTCAGACTGCAAAAGCCAGTTCACCTGTATAAATTTTACACATATTGAAGACCCTCGCCTGAGGCAGCACCTCAGTTTGTATGAGACCAGCAATCAAGGAAGGAGGTTTGCCATTAAGCCCTTTTAAACAAAATCAGATATCTAGTAATCCAAAAATGTACTGCTGAAAGCTAATTGATTTGGGGTAATAACCGAAATACAACATAATTCAAATATCTAAACTTAATTACATAAAACCAAATATTTGTTTCCAGCATCACGTTCCCTCAAGTCCACGATCGTTCACTGTGTCATGCTGTCACAGAAATAAAGATGGTAAAGTGTTGTCAGTGTGTACAACTACACAGTTACTTATTGTGTAGTTTTACAGCCTGTGTATTGCACTGCAGTCAAGCGTTCTTGCTCTGCAGCCTCAGCCATCAAGACATTCTGACTTTGTTTGCTAATGAAATGAGAGCATTGTTTCTTCTTCAGCAGATATTAGGTCAACCACACTTATAGAAATACGAGGGGGACTGGCCAAAGCTAGGTCAGCCTGTGGCACCCTTCAGTAGTAATAAGGCCATTCAAATAAAACTGTATAACCTTATATAAACTGTATTTATGTACAGATACATTTTTTTATTTAAATGTATTTTATGACCCAATTCATTTCCAGTACAATGATGACTTCTTTGTGTTTGACTTTCTCACTTTACCCATTTAAACAGGAACTATTTTCGTGGACTTAGTTCCAGACAGCACTGACAAACCATGTCTTGCCGCGACATCCATGCCACCAACGCTTTTGCCTTTATCAATGCCATTGTATGTGTTGGAGGGATTGCGGTGGCAGCAATAATCCCACAGTGGCGTATAACAAGACTTGTTACCTTCAATCGCAATGCCAAGAATATCAGTGTGTATGATGGGCTATGGGCTAAATGTGTGCAACAGGATGGCTATTCAGGATGCTACTACTATGATTCAGAGGTAAAAGAAATCTGCTCTCCTTTGCTTTTTATTCACTTATATGGGCTAAATTGACGTAACAGAAAATTTGTTTGCTTATGTATCTAGTGGTACTCCAAAGTGGACCAGCTGGATCTCCGGGTCCTGCAGTTCTGCCTGCCTACATGCCTGCTGTTTGGATCACTAGCATTGTTGCTATGCATGGCTGGGATGTGCAAAACCTGCTGCTGCTCAGACAAACCTGAACCTGACATTAAAACTCTAAGGTTCCTTGTCAACAGTGCAGGCTGTCACCTGGTGGCTGGGATGTTCTTGTTCCTGGGTGGAGCTATCGCCATCGCCCCCTCAGTGTGGTTCTTGTTCCATACCAAGGAGTTAAACATGAGATATGACAAAATTTTCTCTAATGGGTTTGCTGCATATGTATCAATTGGCTGCTCTGGTGGACTGATGCTGGCTGCCCTGTTGATGTTCATGTGGTACTGTATGTGTAAGAAGCTGCCATCACCCTTTTGGTTACCCCTGCCCAACATGCCAACCTCTGTGTCAACCCAGGCTCTCACCGCCAATGGGTACCCTCCCTCCCCAGTATATGGTCCTCAGCCCTTCCCACCCCAAGTTCTCAACCCCCCTACAGTAATCGACACACAGCATTATCTGCCTTCCCAGGGCTATGTACAGAGTGTGGTCGCCCCTGCACCATCCCAAGTGTACATGTCTCATATTGCTGCTCCAGATGGGTATGGATCAGAGGTGGGAGGGACCCAGGCCTACAGCTATGCACCCTCGCAGGGTTATGCACCCTCGCAAAGCTATGCTCCTTCTCAGGGCTATGCATCCAGCTACGCAGGTCACCGCTACTCCACGCGCTCACGGATGTCTGCCATAGAGATTGACATTCCTGTGCTGACACAGGGAGACTAACAGAAGAAAGGCTATAAGCTTAGCTTCTGTTCTCAGACATCCATAAAGTTTACTATTGATAAAACTAATAGAGCTGATGATTGTTTCAAGAATTCAGTCAGTCTGGGTGTGTAAATTACTAATTATAGAAGATGAAAGCCAGTCAAAACACCCCTGGAAGGTTTTAAATGAAGGATGACATTTCCTTAAAAACAAAGAGTACTAAAGCACTGGTGTATACAGCACTGTTTTCAAATGAGTATTGTAGAAAGGAAGAAAATACCTTTTAATTTTTACCTAAAAATATGTAAGGACACCACAACCAACTAGTTTATTAACTATTGTACAAGCAGAGTGTGATCACTAAACAAACATTACTAAAGTTTTGTACAGTAGCAGTGGCGAGCGAACTCTCTCACTGTCTAGCAGCAAACATTTCCCAGTATTTGGCAGGTGGCTTTTGATGAATTTCCAGTGTGACATCGGATCCTGAAAACCCTTATTTTTGCTGCCAAAAAGACTAATTGCATTTTGCTGTTTTGCTTTTATGTTGGTCACATAATGACATTTCACTGTTAAATCCACAGCTTACTTAATAGGGGCCTTTTGTTATCACTACTAATTAAACGCTGACTTGTAAACTTAGCATTCCATCTTAATTGAACAGGCAAACTACTAAGTGACTCACTAACTTTTTTTATCTGTTATGCAACATGAATTGTTAATAACGTGCCTTGAAGAGCAGCTGTTACACTTTTAAATGCACTAATTATAAAAAACCTGCCTGTTTACATTGCCATTGTTCGCTTTTGTAATATATGTATGACTTCTAAAAAAATGTACCTCAACATGTATGTTTTTAAAAAAATGGCACTAAATCTGTTAGCGATGTTAAATGTAATGATACTAATTTAGACTACTGTGATACATTTTGATAATGAGCTGTAACGTTAAACAGAAACGACATGATTGAGAGTGGCGTTAATTTTTTTTTGTGTCCACTGGTTGATCAGCTAAGAAACAATGTATAAAGTAGCAGAACCACCAGATGAATATGTGAGAAATCTTACATTTTCCTGTTGTACCATTAAACATATGAAAACTTATCTGGAGGTGTGATCTTGGTCTTTTGTTCAGTGGTTATAGTATCTGCGATTAAGCCAATTTTAAGTTGTATAATGTAATTTGCTTCTGTAAAAAGTCTACTGCAAATTTTTTGTTTTATCGAAGCATATAAATTACGTTTTTAATATAACCACAAAGCTGTTAATGTGCTAGGGTAACAATGACCAAATTTAAAATTTACCAAATATCGAAATGGATTTAAGCTGATCCATTTCTTTGATTTTGACAAAAAAAGACTCAGAATCTGAATAACACCAACTAAGTAAGAAGAGACGTAGCAGCTTTCAGGCAGACTGCATTACAAACTGGAAGAATAAAATCTATTATTTTCTGCTCTAGTGCTGATTTTGACTATTAATACACTTAGGTCAGAAGTTTCTGTATTTTTCTGTAACTCATTCATGACATCTTGATTCATATTGAAAATATTGATATGGCTCTGATGCTAATAAAAGATTCATAAAGGTACTATGCTGTACACGGTCACATCTACCCCTTCTATGTGCATTTAATGACTATACTGCCTACAGCAGTTCTTTGTAATGGCACACAACTTCAAGTCAGCAGGTTCACTTGCACTTGAGGATAAAAACATTATTTCAAAATCATGTTCTGGTTTCATTTGCTCAGCTTTTATCCTCATGAGCCAGGAAGCAAAACTCTAAACCTGTTTAGAATCTAAAGTGTGTTCTGAAAGTATTCAGACCTTCCACTTTTTAAAAATTTGCTACGTTGCAGCCTGATACTGCATTTGCTTAAATTTTTCTCAAATCTACACGCAGTACTCCATATTGACAACTTGGAAACATAATTTACATTTATTAAAAATAAAACTGAAAATATCACATGAACATAAGTAAGAATAGTGTGGGGTCCTCTGTACTTCAATCCATTGAGCCTTTTCTCAATGAAACATGAAAATGATGCTGCCACTGCTATGCTTCACTATGGGGGTGGTACTGGACAGGTGATGAATGGTGCCTGGTTTCCTCCAGACATAACGTGTAGAATCGAAGCCAAAATGTTTAGTACGGGTTTTATTAAACCATAGGAGGGACCTGAGCTAAGTGTTGTTGCTAAAGGTCCCAATACTTGATGTGATATTTCAGCTTTTCCCTTTCAATAAATTTATAAACATTACTAAAGTTCTATTTTCACCTTGCCGTTTTGAGGTACTGACTCTTAATTAATGAAAAAAAAGTGAACGCTGAAAACATTGAATGGGGTCTGAATACTTTCTGAATGCAATGTATATTTTGCAAATAGATGTAAATCAATTTGAATTATACAGTAATACAAACTAATACAGTTAGTGATTGGTGCAAGAATGTCTTTGGCACTGCAGGTCCACTAAAGTGACGTCATTTTCACACTAACAAAACTTAGCTAAAGTTACCGTATATTGTTTGATCTATAAAATGTCGTACATTTGTGAAAATTGCCCGAATAATTATAAATTCCCTAAGGTTGAATTTAAAAGATGCTTGTTTTGTCCAATAACAACATAAATAACAGCCTAAATACATTTCATTGGCAATAACATAAAACAAAGAAATTCTTACACAAAAGTTATTTTTAGTGATTTTTAGTTTATAGAAACTTATTTTTCTATCGCTCCTGGCAAACACAAGTGACTGGCATAACTGCAGAGTGATTGTCTGGTGACTGCACAACTTAAAGGCACTTGTCAAATTGATGTTGTTACCTTTCCATTTGAACTTTTGTTATTTTTTTTCCGTTGTGGGGTTTTTGAATTGTGCTCTGTTGCTGTGGCACCTGAATTCCCCCCTTGCACTTTATGGATGAAACATCCTGAAATGCTGAAATTTTGCCAATGCACCATCAACAATGCTAAGCACTATAAAAGGAGCTTTGAGAAAATAAGCCACTGACATTTGCCGTGGACTGTGATCTTCTGTATATAAATATTTAACCATTGTTACACAGACTCTAGAGAGAAACCAGAGCTAAATATGAAAAATGAGAATTCTATTAACATGCAGTTTGTAACACTGCTGTTTTGTTTCATCTCTGATGTGGTTTAAATGAACCGAGCAGCCTAAATTGCAATACTCATAAGAGGAACCAACTCCTTTGATGTGACTCCTTTAGTGGCTGATGATTTTTTAAAACACAATCCAAAGAAAAGAAAAGCAGGAAGAAAGCCAGTCTATGATATAGCTGCTTTGTATTATTTTCAGCACACACACACTCAGCTCCATCCATCACTTACTGCTAAAATAACTGTTGTAATAAAGCATTTTTTTGGACCTGTGCTGTCTTTGTTTTCCAGGATCATCACTCCCAGCCAATCATCCCAGTTCAAAAATACACACACAGCATATAGACTCTGCAGGGTGTGTGAGATTAGGGGTCTAAACACAGATGGCTTTCATATGTCCTGCTACAGAAAGATGGGGGTGGTGTCTGCGTTGCCACGGGAGATGGTACCTCAGACACAGACTGCTGGCTCATGAATATAAAGCAGGGAGGGGTAACATGTTTTTCATTTTCTCTCTCTCCCCTGCATGTGTGAATGAATGGGTTCAGGTTAAGTAAGATGAAGTTGGCTTGAGGCCACAGGGAGACCCCGTAAAAAAAAATTCTATTTAAAGCTTGCATAAAAAAAAAAACTCCTTTTGGCACCTAAGACCCTACAGCCTGCCACCACCCCCACCACCACACCCGTCTCTTCAAACCAATGTCCCCATCTCCAATGAGCAAAGACCATTATCTGCAGCCTTCTCTGAAGCAATTATAAGGCAGAGCATTTGTGGGCATCACGGATGGGACGTCTGTGAATGTTAGGAAATGCCAAGATACCAACAGTCCAACATGAAAAGATATTTAATTAAAATTAAATAAAACAGATCAATTTTACTCTTTACTTTTAACTCTGGTCTTGAGTAAAATGTGTCAATCATTTCTCTATGAATTG
This sequence comes from Channa striata, assembly GCA_033026295.1. Taxonomy (NCBI): domain Eukaryota; kingdom Metazoa; phylum Chordata; class Actinopteri; order Anabantiformes; family Channidae; genus Channa; species Channa striata. The sequence continues at coordinate 16,474,917 of CM065175.1, read as the reverse complement.
AACAAAAATTTGAAAGTAACTGAGAAAAATGCTAAATATCAGCATGCTGATTTTAGCATTTAGCTCAAAGCACCACTGTGCCAAAGTACAGATCTGCTCCCGTGGCTGCTTAATTAAAAGGATCTAAGCAATTAATGAGTAAAAAGGTGAAGAATGTTTTGTAAATTTAATTGTTTATGCATCGTGATGTAATCCATTAGCATCATATAGCAAATGCAGTAGCATTAATGCATTAATCATCATTAATGCTCTTTTTAGCATTCATTAATTATGGAAAAATAATCACGGTCACAGCACCTATAACAAAAAATAGCATTACATTTTGTCCTGCAGGTGGGGCTGGAACGAGAACACTTAAAAGAACTAAACATATGGTATTTTCTGCATATGCAGGTTAGCACCACACATCCTCCAAGTGTATGACTGTGTAAGTGTCTGTGTGCACACACTCACACAAAGATGTGCAAGTGCAAGATTAATCAGCCATGTGCAATAGTGTCTGGGAACATGACATCCTTATCATGGGAACTTTATTTTTGGTGCTGTGTATAGCTGACTCCTGTACTCCTGATTGTCCAGAAGCCCATTTAGATAACACAATAAACACACAATACCTTCAACTGCATAGGATGACAAGACTAGCATTTTTAGCACTTTTTGTGTGCTGAGGGCAGATGGATTTACCATATGGCTCATAGGAGCCATGCCGACTCTCTACACCCTCCCCATCCGACTATGCTTTCTTTCCATCACTTCCAACCAGATCAACAGCCAGACGAGTGATTCATCACAAGGCACAATTATTAAAAGCCGTTACTGATTGATAAGGACTCGTGGCATTTTCAGCATGTAACAAGCACGTGACTGAGGAAACAACCTTCTGAAACTCAGAACTCACTATTTTCTGCGTATTACTGTTGGTACATGGGGAGCATTTAGGTTGCTCCGGCAGACATCTGTGTGTCTGCCTGACAAAAATGAGTGATGACTTTTAGCCCAAATAGAATGTCACAGAGACAAAGAGATACACAGACTGAGAGTGAAACAGAGCTGGAGATACAGTGAGTAAAACCCATAGATGCAGAGGAAGAGAGGCGGTCATTGTGGACCATTGCCCAGAGGGAGAAGACATGCAGAGTTCAGTGCTGACAAACTGACAGTCACCGCTGGGCTTGAGGGCAGAGCCGTCCCTGATGTTATCCAGCACATACCAGCACTGCCACTTGAGAAGGAAAACAACTTTTTGCCACCAAAAGTTCAGTTTTATTTAATTGCTATAAATTCTATGAAGCATAGATCATTTCTCCCATTTCATATCTACTGTTTTACAACCACCCTTCAACATTAATAATATATGTGAGCCTGGAAAATGAAAGGCAATTCAGGCAATTTGTCTTAGCTGTATGCTATATATGATGAAGCAGATATCTTTAGCTGTATTTATTTTACAATAAGCAGTGTTTCCATCTCTGCATGTATACAAACAAGAAACTAGTAGAATATCTCTTCCAATTTTTCTGTGTATTTTACGTCACTGTTTCTGTGTATAAGACCGAAAAAGATGACCAATAAATTCCGAAAGGAAGTGCTGCAGCAACACACTGAGTCAAAATACCTCACTCCCTTTCTCATTGCTTGAATAATTCAGTCTTTCCAGAAAACCTTCGAGAGGAATGACAGAGGCAGAGGAGCGACGAAGAAGAGAGGGAAAAGACAAAGTGACTGATGTGAATTAAAGCCAGTCAGCTGTAGCATTTTGTCTCTACATCTTCTTTTTTTCTTATTATTTACTCAAAATTATCCACATTCAAAATGTTCAATTGCTCTCAATAACTTCAAATGTAAGCTGTTTTATATTACTGAATTAATATAATGAAGCAATTGTCATTAGAAGCCAAATGTTTCCTCTTTTTTACAGTTTCCCTGCAGCAGATACAATTCCAAGCAATGTGATTACAAAAATCCATTACAATAATTTTAGCAGTTATTGTGTTTGCCTTCTTGCTCTGTGTAAAGTATCTGCCCCCTCCTCATCTGTTCCTTCTTTGGTAAATTTCCTCTTTGCATTTGTACATTCGTTATAGTCTCCTACATGCTCGTTTAGCACTAACAACATCCATGTGGACGCTCACACACACACACACACACACACACACACACACACACAAGAACACACACAACCCCATGACCTCTCTTATCATGTCTCATTTTGCCCCGGACTGATTAACACCAGACACACTTCTTCAGGACATTTTAATTAGAGCATAAAGGAAGTCACACACACATGAACACACGCACACACAGAGTATCAGTGGCTGTGCTCTCGTGCTTACGCAGTCTTTAGACAATCTCAGATCTGTCCTTTTGTTCTGACCATAATCCCTGTAATTCTTATTATCTAATTAGCTGCAGATGTTTCTGCCGTCTTTAGGCCTGGTGACCTAGCAAGTCTTTCTGTCCTAAGACCCGTGTGTCACAATCAGGGTTCATGCTGATCTGTAACTGGTCTTGACTTTGTCTTAAGATCCTCTCTAGACAATAACTGACACAGGCAGGAAAGAAAACTGCCTCTCTGTGTTGGCCCTGAGACTGGCAACCTGTCCAGGATGTACTGCACTCTTCCTCTCGCCCAATGACAGCTGGGAGAGGCTCCAGTGCCCCAGAACAGGATAAGTGGTTACAGATAATGGATGGATGGATATTTATAGTGTCAAATAGTTTGTTTTGAAAAGTTATAAATTATTAGATGCAGCTCTCCAATACCCTGACAATTTAACAATCTAGCTATTCTGATGGAGTGAAAGGACCTTTATCATCATTACAGCTAATACGTTTGCTGATTACACGGACCTGAGTCAGTTTTCAATATCGCGTGCGGTGAATTAAAATAGATTTTTAATTGTTTTTATTGAAAAGTGTAATCACAAATAAAGACAACTAATTTTGTAAACAAACATAAAATGAGAAAATAACTAATTTAATTTCTTAATCAAACTTAAAATAAAATGTAACTAATTTCATTATAAAACAGTGGTAAATACAGTAACTGTCACAGTTCAGTTTTCGTTAAATAATAGTGTTGAATAGCCAGCTAATCCAGTGTCACTTCAAAGGAACAGAATATCAAACATTAGAAACATCATCAGAAAAAAGGTGGGAAAGCACAGCTGTAACAGACTGACCACTGACCTGGACATAGAGGCAGTTGGAGATTGAGGAAGAAAAATGTGGCAAATCCCCTTTAGAAAAGCCATCACATGCTCCTACATGTACATACGTACATTTTCATTAGGGTACTTACATTACTGCTGCTCTGTCCTCCAGGTTCAATCATGTAGGTGTGATTGCCGTCAAAAAACATCCCACTGAAAGGCAAAGACAGAATGGGGAGAGAGAGCGTATTAGTGCTAGTTTCTGATGTATTATTCACTAAATGGAATAATGTTTCTGAATTCAACTCAGATGTCAGTGTGATAGATTAGCCATATAATACCCAGGGGGTTTATTGTATTATTGGAGCATTTGTCAGATTAATAACTGTAATGCACTTCAACACAGTACACTTTTTGACAAAAACCTCTACTATTCTCACAGCTGTATTTGGCATATGCAAAGTTGGATGATAATGTGAAACAAAAGGTTATCCAGGCATTTCAGAAATTCCTCCCACACACACACACACCATAACCGAAAGGTCACCTAAAGATTTTATGTGTGCAACGCTGAGAGATTGGGCTGGATGGACTCAGATGTCTTTGAAAGGGGCGTATTTTGTAAAAAAATTGGTACCACGCTTAATAATCAACTATGATCAGCAATGACACACGTCATTTTGAACTTCCAAAGCTTCGATAGCAGCTATTTGAAGGTCGTCTTTCTCCCCGTCTGAATGTGCACACGTGCACACAAATCATCCTCTAATTTATTTTATGTGAAGCTTTTAGGAGATTGGTCCAGTCAAACTGTAAAGTCAGGAGGGTAAACACTGCAGGTACATGCAATCTGTCTTCTCTTTCAACCTTCTAAGCTTTTTATTTCCTGCCTCTTTCTGGCCCCAACACACAGAATTCACCTTCAACCACCTTTATTTCCTGGTCACACATATATTATCAAATCTAACTGCCCCTTAAAACATTGTATTAAATAAGCATAACTACACATTAATGCTTAATATTTATTAATAAATAATATGTATGTCCATTATTTTTAGCTCTGGTTCTATCTCACTGCTTTTCTTTACATTAATCAGTTTTTATTTTTTTATCAGTACTTATTTTTCATTTAAAAAAAATGCTGTTCGTAGTTTTTGAGCATTTCATTTGAAATCTTATCCAACATTACCTATAGCATGTATTCTATACAGTAATTCACCTTCAAGTTAGTATTAATAAAAAAGGAAATACTGGGCTACACACCAGTAGAACTAAAGGAGGAGAAAATGTTTGTTGAATGGTACAGAATAGAATCTATTAAAAAGATTTAAAATGATCTAAATAAACTTGTGTGTAATAAAAACTGCAGCTGGTAAAACTTGAACACAACTGAACCCCTTCATGTACTGACAGGTGGTTTAGTCACAAAACTAATATAATAATTTATTGTATAAATCTACTATTAATAATTTCCTCTGTATTATAGCAGAATAAAAGTAAACATAACATAAGCATAACATAAAACATAAATACTACCTCAAAACTGTACTTAGTGCAGTGTATTAGTTCCTTCCCACCTCCTGGTCTTTATTCTAATCATTTCTCCATCGGTATGATTGTTTCCATTCTAGTCAAATATGTGAAACTTGAATGATGCTCTAAACAGGAACTTGGGTCAATAGTGAGCTGTCTACATCCCCTGATGGATGTAGCTGAGAGCACCAGCCCTCTGAATAGAGCTAATAGCCTAGATCACTGCAGGGTAAAGTTTCTGATTGTGTGGTGTGTGTGTGTCTTTAGGTGGAAGTGGAGAGAGAGAGAGAGAGGGGGGGAGTCTTTGTTTGTGTGTGTGTGTGTGTGTGTGTGTGTGTGAGTAGACAAAGCAGAGAGCAGGATGTAAATTATTGTAAGCACCTGACTAAGCATAGGGGAAATACTTTCTCCTAATGTCTATCCCCCAACCCCAGTACACTCCCTCAACTCTTTCCCTGTCTCTGTCTCTCCCTTACCCACCTGTGTGTCTGTGAGTGTGTGTGCACACACAAACATCAGAGTATGGAGGGTATATTATGGATTTATTGCAGATGTATAAGATCGTAAGGCACGTTATCGTCTTTGAAAGTGATTCTTTCATGCCCCCATTTAACTTTACTTTGTGAGCGCTGTTACATAATTTGCTGTGCTGACCAATTCCCAACATGTAACCACAATCACATGAAATATGCAAACCTTATTAAAAGCCTGCGCATAGCAAGTTGGATTTCACCCAGTGAATTCACATGTCTGCAACAATTGTTTAGGTAATTAGGCCTGACAGTGTGGTGTATGCTGTCAGTAATGTGTAGATTAACAGTTTTATACACTATCTGCTGTTACAGAAAAATATTTGAGTTATTTAAACATACTCATAACTATGTCATAGTACGGAGCCTGGGAGGGGCCAGTGAGGAGGGACAGAAAATAGATATCCATGCACATAAATTTATTTGGAAATCCACCTTCTCTCATTGTGTCATCAAATTCAGTAAAAAACAAAGTCTGGACAAAGACACATAAAAGTTATTAAAGTACTTTTTATGCTGACACTTTGTTCTCTTTTGAAGTCAAACATAAAAATGAAATTGAATGAAAGCAGTATAAAATTTTTAACTTAATCATTCATCATAGGTGATGTTGTAGAAAGTTAATGTGTTAGAGTGTTCTCATGTTGTTCTATTGATCAAGGCACAAACAAGGTAACAAATCATCCTGTTTCTCCATCATAAACACTGTCTTAAAACCTGTCTCATCTCATTATACATACAGTATCACATACTCTAACTCAAACTTTACCATGCACAGTGTACACAGCGGGCATGCATTCCTCCAAGTAGGCCTCGCTTCTGACCTGTCTTTCTGACAGAGCACTGTTCTGTTTTAGAGTACAACCACTAAAAATAACAACAGAAGAACAGCAGAAAGGAGAGAAAGAAAGCGGCAGAGAAGATGACAGGACAAACTACGAGGAAGAGGAGCACCTGTCTCTGTGAATGATATCGTGTGTAGTGAAAAAGGCAGAAAGACAGGCGAGGGCTGGCTAAAACTAATTACACCGATCTAATGGATAAATGGGAGCAAGATCCAGGACCAGGAAGCACTGGGGCAGCAGTGCTGAATGAGAAACACAACCATAAACACGCATATAAAAAGCAATACACGCAACATTTGTACTTACTGTAATCCATGACAAGTTGAAAGAGCCACGAAGGAGTGAGGGATGTCCCTGACCTTCCCCTGATAGTAGCAGTGCTCCCCACCCTGTGAGCAAAGCACAGACACACACAGACTGAGTCAATACAAATGCCTCCATCCTAAAATGTCTTACGCACGCAAACAGAGAGAAATATTCTGCTTGTAGCACTTATAACTATATTCCATCAGGAAATTAGTCCACAGTGATCAATCACTTAGAATTGATTGACTAACATGCACAAGTGCAATCATGATCTAGTGTAGATACAGGATGTGCACTTTCTGTATATATGTGTGTGTGTGTGTGTGTGTGTGTGTGCTTGAGTGCTCTTGTGGTATTTTGGACTTTGAGCTTATTCCAATCCATTGGACCATCCGTGTATTAACAGCGCTGTGACTTCTTTTCTCTTCCCAACTTGTCCAGAGCTTCGGCCAGTCTTAAAACGGTGTCCATCGTTGTTGTGTTTGGCCTTGCTCGCTGTGAGCCCATTAGTTTCTGTCTTTACCTCCATTCATCTAAATGAGTGTGTGCTGTGTCTCTCTCTCTCTCTGAGTGTAAACACGCATTCATTTTCTATAAACGTGTATGATGTCTAAGTGTCTAAGTGCTCTGCAGGCCATCTCTTCCTGGTCCATTTCTCGCTGCCTAACAGCCATTAGGCAGGAAGTTGGTCTCCCCAAGGAAACGCAGCTTTTATGTGAGGATCAATTTCTGCTCTAGAATCTGATGCTGTGCAAAGCAATGCATCGCTGCGTCAACTTCTTCCTCCTGGTCTCTCCGTGGACTTCATCCCAGTCCATCCCTGTCTTATAGATGTGGGTGAGGATAATCACATGTGACTGTTGATATTATTAACTACTTGTGGAAACCTGATTCATGGGCATTATTATGTTTCTTCAGTATGTCTCTGCTATAATCCCCAGGATTTTGGAACTTTGTATATAGTAATTATTAGGTGGGAAATGAGGCCTGGTAAGCAGTTCGTGTTCCAATTCATCACTTTGGAAAACAACTCAAATTACTTCCAGATTAAATGGACAGGTGTGGCCACATACATTTATATACTTATTTTTCATTTTGGTACATAATGGGTCAACATTGTGGTGGTGCTAATTTTAAGTTACAGAAATTTAAGGTACACACAATTTACGCTTGGATTTTGAAGAACCAACGTAGTTCATGGGGTTCTCGGACATGCCCACTAATACAAATGTAAAAAGAATGTATTTGCACAAACTGTTATCACTGAATTATAGGAATGACACTATCTGGGTGGATGTCACTATGCAGAGATTAATTTGCTTTTCCTTTGTACTAGAGGGTTACAGTGCTCTGCTTCCTCTCTCTCTCTCAGTCCTATTTATATCATTCTTAGCTATCACTTCTCAATCTGATTCTTTTAGGACAAAGAAACAAGCTATAACCCAGAGGCATGTCACAATAACCCTGACTTACTTTATTTTGGTTTCCACAGTATCACATCCAAGAAGGCCAGAACTGAATCAAACCTACAGTAACAAGACGGTGGCTTTAGGAAGAGGAAAGACAGAAATGTGGATCATATGAATGGGGTCCATTAATGGAAATAGCAGAATTTAGGTTGATAAACTCACACGAAGAGAGAGAGGTGGGGTAAAGAGAGGGAGAGTGACTGTGGAATTAAGGGACAGAGAGCGAGCTATTTATAAGTGATGCTGTGCTCTACTATCTCAACGTCTCTCTTCCTCCTGTCGTCCTGAACCTTCTGCTCCACTTCTCATCAAAGCAAGAAACACCAAAAGCCCAGCGCTGTGGGTGCATCCTCAGAATGTGTGCTGCTGATTTGGCCTGGTCTGTGATCTCCTTAGACCCACGTTAGAGTAATTAATCTATTCTGGACAACACAATGCACTATGAAAATGTTGAGGTCACACAATTGACAAGCAAGTAGGACAGTGACTCGGAAAGTCTAAAAGATCAGGGATAGGGAAAAATATGTATGGTGTTCATTTGTGCCTGTTTATTATGCCACTTTAACAATTTAGATTATCCCTAAATTCACTGATTGTACATGGACCATTACAAATTTCTTCACACTGAGCTACATGATTTTGAATATCTTTGGGAAAACCTCAGTGTGTACAGTGCTGCAGTACTGCGTGACTGCTTTATGAAAACTCTGCATTTTCATATGACGGGAGTTTCTTTCATAATTTTTTTTCCATATTGACTCCATAACTCATTCTGTAATTATTGTTTAACAAACAGAAAGTATACAAGGTTCAATATCGTATCAATTAAGTATACTGTTTATGTAGTGTGGAAATGGTAGATGTTATATGGAGTTAATTCTATATATTATATATTAAGAAAGAGAGAAACTGTCTTTACAGAGAAAGCTTAAAATCTTTTTAATACTCACAAGGTTATTAAATTGACAGATCACTTTGGAATAAGCTCTGTAATTAAGAGTGACCATATCATACAATAAGTAGTGTAATAATGGGGATCATTCTCTATAAATCTACTATCTGCCTAATCTGCTACTTAGCTGAATAAATCCTGACTAATATAATCCCCCCACAGATATGAACATGACACCTCCTGTAACTAAAGTCCAGATTTCAAAGGATTATCACAGCAATCTTAATCTCTTGTTAGTTAAAGGTTTAAGATACAGCTACAGTTCCACTTCCACTGAAATCTACGCTGAACAGGGGGGCTAGATGGGCACTTAACTACCCGAATAACCGAGAACAGGCTAAGGGACTGAGAGGGGTCTACAGGGCCGGCAGGAACTGCACACAGCTGAGAACACATTTTCAGCGGAGATGAGTCAGCCTGTTTTTGTGGTTTAGTAGTTGGGTGAGTATGCACCACATCACAGCATGGTCAATCTGAATCTCTAACCTCAGCAATTAAACCCTCCTGTTCCATTGTATAGCCGCGTTGCCAACACAACAAGACTCGTGTGGATAAATATGCTCCCATAATGGCTCTACCTTTACAAAAATTACATGTGGACTTTTATGCTCAATACCAAGCAACTCTTGGGTAGCAATTTGCTTAGGGTTTGTGAATACAAGTGAATACACGTTCAGTGTAGTCCAGCTAACCCAGTAGTGCTTTTTGCATAGAATGCATTTACATTTACCATCACCACCTGTTACATATTGCATGTTATTACTAGAGGTGAAAAGATGGTCTTATTAATGTCAACCCACCGGTAATCACTACAGCTTCTATAGTAGCTGCAAATGATCTAGTAGTTAAAGAATGACTGAACATGTGAAGAGATGATCTGCAGAATCTTACATTGGTGATGATTGTCTTCCCTTTTTCGGTCAAATGCCTCTCCACATACTCCGAAGACAGGAGATCACTGTGAACAGAGAAAGAAGTAAAGAATTAAATAAAAAAATTTGTGAGTTTCATTCAAATATCCTAGCATGCTTGTAATTGATAGGATGATTGTATTCTGTCTTGGCAGCACAAAAAGTTTCAAAGCATCAACTGTGCTAATTATGAGCCGTGTACAGGGACAAGGCTATTTCCAGCCTACAAACTCATGCAATTATAAAAATCAAGCCTTTTATCAAATGTCTGGTGTGTGGATGTCGATCAGTACAATGAAGGACAAGGGAAGGTCAGTAAGGAGTAAAACAAGTGACACAGGCAGAAAAGGAAAGAGGCAGGAAACAAACTGAGCGAGTAAGGAAGAGAAAGTGTGTAAATAAGAAGAAATCAGTATGTGTGTGCTTTCTCAGCAGAGCTGGACCCAAGAATCCCAGTGGAGATACACACTGCAGCCCCTTTCTAAAACAAAGATGTATGAGTTATAGTGCACACACAGCCACAGCCACACAAACACACACACACACAAATGCGGCATGTGAATGGGGATTCTTTCTGTCTTTGGCCTGTTTCAAAATGTAACAGAGTTAAAGGTTTTAGCTTCTCATATCACAAATGGGTGAGCTGAACCAGAACAGACATACTTCCCAAAAAACAAAATCATCAGTGGAACTGCTTAATTTATTAGTCAGAGTGCAGAATTTAACAGAAAATGTAAAATCAAATCAGTATTAGAAGAGGCAACACGTCACAATGATCCACAGTGACAAGAGAAGTAGGTGAGACAGATTTTCACCTTGTTCAACAAAAATTAAGCATTTTTTGTCAGAATAACTTTTGGAGCCTCAGGGATTGAAAGTGTAGGTGAATATTCAGAAAGTATTATATTATTGAGTATTACCCTGCATCTATTTATGGTACATATACTGTACATATACTGTATACATATAAAGTGACTGTAGCCTATTGCCTTTTTTTAATGGTTTGTTTCTCTTAGCTCTGAGCTTTCATGTTAATATCTGAAAAGTAGTCGCAGGGATAATTTAATATAATTCACATGAGAAAAAACATTGTACCCTTATTAGTAGTACAAACTGAACTCACACAAGACAAGGACAAGTGTCCTACAATACATCCAATATTCATGAGGGTTGTGATATCCCATAGCAGAAAAAAATGATATGAAGTACGTGTCCCTTTCATTGTAAGTTTTTTGTGCACACTTTTAATATTGAATATTTGGTCTGCCAATCAGATACATCCAAAATGTGTATAGTAATTTTAGGGCATATGGATTAAATACACCTTGATAAGGCTTCAATATTGGTTGTGCTTTCGTCTGCACTGTTTGGCTGTGTTGAATTAATTAAAAGCTGTGCAGTAACAACCTGCCTTTGTCAGTGCTGGGTCAGGGTTAATTGTTATCACCACCCCGCTTCACTGTACACTGCAAATGGACAACAGCAGTAATCAGCCTCATTACCCCGCTGAGCTGCTGTGATCAGATTCTATAAAAATTAAATTCAGACGGTAGACAACATAAACATCTCGTGGAACGGAACAAGCACTAATGGAACTTAATCATGTAATGCTATACTGCTATGCTATTACTATATTTACTATAACTTCTAGTGACAAATCTGAGTCCATGTACTAACCTTTATAGTTCTTTTAACAACATAAAGAGCAAATTGAGGTTGAAAAAAAATCTAGTAAATGGATCTTGAATTTGGTTTTATTTTGTTCCAGCAGGGTCAAGAATTAATATCCATGCTCAAAGTGCAGTGCAAAGTCATATATTTGAAGGTACATGAGATGAACAGTAGCTCTAAGGAGGCCAAACTGTGATTACATTATGCTTATTATACATTAGATAATCTAGATATTAGATCTAAAAACTGTGAATCTGTTCTTGATTAACATAAGTGCTATAAATTACACTTTACTTTCTTGACAAGTGAGATGAAAAGATTAATACACCAACTTACTTTTGTAAATATTAAACTAGTGATGGCTGCAACCACTTTGCTTAATTTACATAAAAACATGAAGCTTGGGGGCACAAATTGTCAAAACCTCTAAGCACAACATGTTGAGGTTTTATGCTTTTAAAATTCCTTGCCTATAAATGGTAAATAGCTGCTTATATAGTGGTTTTATCAAAAGTGCTTAACAATGTTGCATTGTTCAGTGTTCAGTGTCTTGCCCAAGAACACTTCAAGATGTAGCCAGGAGGGAGTCAAGAATCCAGTCCTGTGGATGATCACTGACCCAGTGGACCATCCACAGGGTCAGGGATCTGTAGCTCCACTGCCTTAACAACTGAGCTACAGCCGCCCCACACCTCAAACGCCAAGTGACAACAAATCACTGCATGTGACAAATAACCAGCTCATAACCCTTTTGTTACAAGTGTTGTTATTACACTTCAGCTCTGAGAGATCGCCCACCAATCCCAGTGGTTTCATTCCCACCTCTTCTAGTCAATATGGCAAAGCGTCACTGACAAGACACCGAACCTCAATTTGTCCACAGTGAATCAGGCCTGCACCTTGCATGGCAGCTGCTGCCGTTGGTGTGTGAATGGGTGAATGAGAAGCAACTGTCTAATTCTTTAGCTGCTGTACAAGTTCCTAAAGTGTAGTATTTGTATAGTATAGTATTTGTCCACCTTTACACCATATTATTATTGTTAGATCTTAAATGAAACTTCTTTTAGCAAATGACTTTTTAAGGATGATATACTGCATATCACTTGAATGAAACACCTGACATCAGCACAGACACACACACACACACACACACACACACACACAGTGGAAGACCTTGCTTTCTAAAATGACTAATGGGCAGTTTGCTCTCTCTATAAAAACACGGAGATAAAGAAGGGAGAGGGAGATAAAATGGAAAGAGGGAGCAAATAGCTGTCAAGGGACGAATAATGAGACAGAAAAGGGGGAAGAGAGAAGAATGAAAGTTAAAGAGAGGGAAGAGAAGAGACCCCAAGGCCCTACCAGCTATCCCATCATGCACTGCTGTGAATCTCTCTGTCCTGAAAGACACCTATATAATGTCGGCAAACCACATTTGACATTCCACACCTTGCAACCTCAGATCACTTGAGACTTACAACATTAACATTATATCTACATTTTGCATCAAAAAGAACCAGTGTTGCAATATTCACATGCCTCTGTGATGTGATGTTCAATCTGCTTGCTAAGTCCTGGGGTCACAAGCACACACTGTTAGCCTTTGTTATGCCGGGATGTGTGTTTAAGATTCAAAGCTTATGATCTTTATCCAGCCTCACGCTGAGCACAGATGGGGGGAGCAAGCGAAGTACATAATGGTGCAGCAAGGCATACACACACAGGCTTCTAATGGAGGATGGTGATAACAGATTTCAGCTTTAATTGTTACAGGATTTAAATAATTTATTTGACAGACAAAGACTCAAACAGCCTCAACCCCCACCCCCACACTGACACACTCAAATATGAAAGGATCTTGCTACGGCCACATATTGTACCCCTGTCTTCGGTTAACATGTGCGCACATACATAAATACATTTACGTTTTACATAAATAAATGCATAAGTGTAAGCAACCTCTTTGGAGCTTGGTACAGATGCACAGACAAAATGGCAAAACCACATCCACCTCTTGATCTCTCTTCGACATAACTGCTGCAAAAAGTTTCAACATAAGTGATGATCAGAGGTAAGCAGTTCGTATTAAGTCAAGGACTTAATTAACAAGAAAATAAGGGCCAAAAGTCTGGCTGTCTGTTACTCTTGTGCTTATCGCCCACAGTTATGGAAAATAGTTTTCTTGGCCCCGTCGTCGTGGCAACATCTGTTCAAGAGCTGGCGCCTGGCTGTCAATCAAACCTGATTTCAGAGGTGTACCCACAGACGCTCCACTTTCAGTTTTAAACACTCCATAGGCAACTGAGAACATCCATTTACATAGTAATCACATCCTCTCTCTTTCTCTAAACTTTAAAAATGACCAGCCTACACACACACACACACACACACACACACACACACACACACACAAAGGAAACCTAAGAGCAATGACGCTGTTTAGCTGGGAAAATGTTAAACTAAAAAGACTTATTCAACTTTATTAAGTGGGTCTACAGGAGGTAAAAACTAAGTGCACCAAGTCTGTCAGTCACATCAAACTGTATTCTTCCAAAGCATTTTGTTTTAAGTTGCTCTGGGAAAAAAACATCAGATGTGGCAATACACATACAGTGTCCGTGTGGTCTTAAATTCCTCTCACAGCCTGTGTCTCTATGGCACTGTGATAAAAAAAGAGCCCAAAAAGAACAGATTGGCAGGACTAATGTTTGTGTGTGTGTGTGTGTGTGAGTGTGGGGATTGGCACAAGTTTTTGGGTTCCAGGCCTTTCACTGCTCACACAGCCTTTTCAAAGACTCAATACATCAAAATACACAGATTATAAGTGCAAGGTATAAAAACAAGGCTTTAGAAATGATCAAATCCAACCATCTCATACACATCTGCACGCAGCCACTGCAGTCATCAAATGGACTGGTGCTGCATTTACAGATCTGCCACGTAACCCCATTATAAAAGGGCACCGCCACACAAAGGACTGCCCATGTGCTGTGTCAGGCGTCCGTAATGAGGATAAGGGGGAGTAGTGAGAGAAAGCACAGCCAGAGAAGAAAAGGGATAAGTGCAGCAGAAGATAAATGAAGCTGGACGCAAAGGTGGATTAGACAAATAGAAATGTAAAAAAAAATAATAAGGTGAGGGGGAGAAGAGAGAAATGAGGAGGAGGTTTCTGTTTGGAGGAAGCTGCAGCTGCTCTCACCTGCCCACCACCCCCATTTCTATCCTCACCCCCCCTCCCACCGAGGCCTCATTATAGGGTCGCCCGGCTATAATTCATTCACTTTCCAATCACTTATCAGACATGCAACTCCACCAGCATTCTCCATGGGATCCTTGCTCTTGTTGCATAGGGAATACTGACACTCACAAACAAGAAACTGTGATGCTAATGGAAGAGAAAAAGAAGATTCACACACAAATAACATATTCGTCTTTTCTGCGATCTGGGTCCTTTATGTATTGTAGAACTGTAGAGAAAATGTGGACACAAGGAAAAAACAGACCATGCCCTGTTTACTTTTAATGTTAGCATCATTGTGTTTTGTGTGTACATGAATCCCTGCTGCTTTTCTGTTGGTAAATTTGGTCTCTTTCCATCCACTCACTCAATCCGGTTTGTGTGGTAATTTTTGTTAACTGGCAGTAAACCGTACTCTCGTATAATTTTTATTTGGCATGACAGAGGAAAAGGAATAATCCATGAGAAACAACAGTCTTTAGAGAGGCATTAGTATATTTTCCTGCTGAGAACAACTGCCTTCCTCTTGTCCCCTGTGTTCAGTGAGAACCACCTACTAGATCTCTCTTTGTCTCTACTAATCCTCCACGCTGAGGGAAACAGCTCAACAAAAATAAAATAGGGGAACCAAGTGGTGGGTGAGACAAAGCAGGGTCCCCCACCTCTGACCCTGAACTGGATAAGATGTTAAGATAATGAATGGATGGATAGAATGATAAAAAAAATATACGATATGGCCAGGCCTTATTCCATGGTAAACTAAACCTGTTACACATTAGCACTGTGGCAATGTCATTTGGAGCATCTTTGCATGGATCCGTACACAGTACCACTGGATGACAGTGTAATGTCTGTGTAGTTCTGGAGACTCTTCCGGTGTTTTCATACATGAGCAATATCTGTGCACAGCTTAGTGCTTCTACTACTGGAATAGTTGTTTAACTCACCACCACTGATTACAATCACCGCTCCTCCACTGCAAAGCGGTTCTTTACAGTTCTCCAGCAGAATCAGCTCTTGCACCTAGTGTAGCACTGATAACCATTTTGCAAAACGTGAAGCTACAGTCCACTGTGCTTAGCTGCATTTGGATAATATCAGCTAGATAACCACCCACTCAAATCAAAGATCCCCAGTGTTACCAGGCAGTGTGTGTGATGGCATCCACTTCTCTGTCTGGAATCACCTTTAGTTATTTCTTCACTGCTCATGTATCTCTAATGCACACTAACAATTTCTGTATCTGTCATAAATTCTTCAGACCATATTAGCCATGAGAAGATAAACAATATCAGCAATAAAATATTTGTGAACACTGCATTAACTCACGAATTTACACAAAAACATATCTACAAATGAGATAAATATCAGTAATAGAAAACAATACCAGCAATAAAATATTTGTGAACACTGCATTAACTCACAAATTTACACAAAAACATATCTACAAATGAGATAAATAAAGCGCTGAGTTTGATGATGGCGAGAAGGAAACTGTTTTGTTCATAGGCTACGCCTTCAAGTACCTACGGTCCATCCTCCGAGCAACCACTCCACTATCTCTGGCAATTCCTCAACCCACACACCAACACTCAAGGGTGTACAAAGGACATTCACATCTTTCCCTCTATCCTCTTCTTTCTCTCCATCCTTAACTATCTCCCCCTTAAACTCTCATTCTATCCCTCCCTCACTCCCTTTCTCTCTCATACTTACTTCTCTCTGTTTTTCTCATTATGTCTACACTAAATCAGATCACGCCTCTCTACAATAAATTACAGACCTGGGAAAAAAGGAAGAGAGACAGAGATGGAGCTGGAAAAGGAGAAGAAGAGTGGAGCTGTGTTATAGCAATGTCACGATGCAGGGACTGAGACACGGGAGACTAATAAATTATCTTGGAATGGGATGTCAGAGAGTTAAATCACATACAAGGAGAGATGGAAGGCTTCCTGCATATGTATGGACAAGTGTCACATGCCATAAGCACGCAAACATACACCGATAACATCATAGCATCAGCACCTTTCATGGTCCATAGTACCCAGATACCTGGCGAGTGTCACAAAGTCACTTCACTGTCAGACAAAGTCAGAAAGTCAGAAAGAAAACATGACTTGACATTTTATTTAATTATTTCTTCAGAGAGTGAGTGTATGATTATTGTTGGGAAAGAAGTATTTTTAGAACCAGCATCTTCCCCACTCCAGATGCTGCCCAGAAACAAATGGGCCAAGATATTTTGGTCATCTAGTAAACCAGAAAAAAAATCCATTCATATTATGCAAAGATATTGTTGGTTGACTGGTTAAAGGAGTAGAGCACTACTAAGTATATGATGGGTTCAAACATAGACATAAATCATAGTTTAATTATCACCATAAACAACAATCAGCAACATTGAGAAATGTATCTGATCCTAAAAACAAAATACAATTTTGTGCTATTTAACAAAGCAAAAAATACTCCCCGTCCCTTGGAGTGCCTTTAGAGTAAAAAACATATCACTGACTTTATATAGCCATTTATCAAACATAAATTATGAAATAAAATATTTCTTAACCATTGTTTTACAGAAGTAATCGATGTGTTTCTGTGTCGGGGAACCTTGAGAATATCATTAAAACATAATTTGTGCAACTTGATTTTAATATAGACAAAAATACTTCCAAAACCAGCCATTCCAGCACCAGTGATGTACCAACAGAACAAAGGCAGAAGAAGATCCTTTGCAAACATAGTTGTTAGATATTAAAGTATTTACATCAAATTTTTATTTAAATTATTACAACTTTATATAAGGAAGAAAATGGAATCAGCGTATTTGTCACCCTTTAAGGACAGCGACAATGCACTGAAAAATAATAATTGTAAACAGGCGGAAAACACCAGAAGGATATTCGTGAGCATTACGTGTTTGACACCTACTGTACTATGGCTTATTTGTCTGCTCAAGCAAGTAACACCAACTGATAACTGATCCGGTCATTCCTGGAGTCATTCAGGACAAAACTGCAGCTATCAAGGACATCTGCTTGATGTAGTGAAGATGTAAAAAACTAAAATGTCAGTTGGAAATCCCCAGCATTAGGGGTGAAAATACAGAAAGGATTTGGAATTCTTCATTTTTTCCTTTTTTTTCCCCTTTTTTGCAGTTATTGATTGATAATCCTCCTTGTATCCATCTGAGCCTCATTTCTTTCGATCCATTCTTGTTTTCTCTAATTAGGACAACGTTTTACGTCTCTCTTCTGCACCTGGGGCCCAACAAGACGAGAAACACAAAAACGCACCAGTAGCAGCTTTTCAGAGTTTACATCATATTGACGGCAGTAGTGGTGGGAACACTTTTGACTCCACACACACACACACACACACACATTTCTGCCCTTGCACAGATGTACTAACACATATGAACACATTCATCAAACCACTGAAGCATGGGATGTATGGTTAGCTTCTTCCTTAAAGAGGAAATTGGAGGTATGCGTTACGCCCTCCAGCCCCATTGCCACTAATATCTTGGAGAATGTGCACACACCCTTCACATAGATGAATAATGCATTCAGCATTACCTGTAATTGACCCAATACATTAGCATAAAAAATTCGTCTGCACGCAGTGAATGCTGACACAACACCGTAATAGAAATTATGATACATGCGGGACAATAGCACATATGAGGAGAGGGAGAAGCCCCTTCTGCTGCAACAGATCATTTCATAACACCAGTGAGGTTATGAAACCCTCTAGTCCCACTTGGAGCTGCCCACGTGTTCTTCACTCTGTCTGAGCTCTTACATAGTTGTACATTCAAAACCTAGATACTGCAAGAATACAAAATAACAACGATATGTCCACTCTGCTACATTCCTCACATACCGCAGATATGGAACTTCTACTTAAAACCAGCTTGTACATGTTTATCATTTCGATATTTTATTAAATTTATGTTTGAAAAACTATTCTTAAAATTATTGTTATGTTGATTGTACCACCCCAAATTACAATTAGTGATACAAGTAGTTGAGAAGGTGCAAACAACAAACTAATCACAAACAGAACAGTGTTTTCTTGTTAGACTTACCACCTTTCCTGTATATGCAATATTTGAAAAACAGTCATATGTAACACTCTGCACACCCACTGGATGAATATCTCCTATCTATGCGCATTCTCCTTTTTAATCGTACAGCACCATTTATTATTGAGCAAGAGCAGGTGGAAGGGGTGGGACAGAGGGCTAACAGGGGCAGGACTGAATGGGGAGTGGGTGTGGAGGGAGTGGGGACATAAAGCGTGGCAAACTGAATACGTGCATGTGTGTTGGGGCTGAGTATGATTAAAAATAAGGACCAACCCCCAACCCTGCGCACATTTTCAGTTCACTCCAGTCCTGTGAATTGAAATTACAGCCAGCCACTGAGATGGAGGAGGAAAAACGAAGACAAAGGGCATAAAGACCCCGTGACCCACCAACCCCCTCCTGACTTCCTCTCTTAAAATTGACCCACTTCAGATGCGCGGCTTGTATAAATACGGCATATTAGTCATTAAACAGCTAATAACTACAGCACACACTTTAACATGCTTCCTAACATCCTGATTTCTTCAGAATTTTAGTAATGTTATGGAACAGCAACCTATCTGAGGTTTTCCCAGATTTTTGTTTGGGGCATGCTGGGACAAGCAGGTTGATCACATATCGCTCATAAATGAAGGGATGGTGTAAATGTGGGAAAAAAACACCCCCCAAAAATTACTACATCCTTATTAAATATAATTAATATCTGACATAACACTTCCATCAGCAGACTACACACACACACCAGGATAGACAATGCTAACGTGTTCATGTTTAGCAGTTTTAAAGTTATTTAATATGTTATTTTAGTATGCTAACATTTCAAGTTAGTATTAAACAAAAACATAACTAAGGATGATGAGAATGTCACTAGTTTTTCAGAATTTAACTACTGGAGAAACAAAAATGGGGGGTCACCAGAATCAATAGAATCCGTTACACCAAACATGTACAAAATTTCATGGCAATCTATCCAAACATGGTTGTAATATTTAACTCTACACCAAAGTGTTGGAACAACCTATAGCATGTGGCAAAAAAATCTGCAAGATCAACACAAACAAATCCAATTTTCATAACAGAGTCAGAAGGCCATAGACTAAAAATCCACATATAATATGCAAAATAAAAGCACATTTATTTTGAATGCAAAAGACAACAAACCACCTACATCCCTATTATTCAAAGTCTATGGCCAAACATCCACTTGAGGAAACTCAAATCTTTCACAAAAGATGATAATGATGATGAAGTACTGTAGCACGAGAGACATCGTTGAGAATTGAGACATCATAGAAATGAAGCTGTAAAACCCACCTGTGTTCTTTGCTCATGGCAACAATTAAACACACAAAAATGCAAAGCAGCAGAGTTCCCATTGATCAAAATGAGCGAACCAGGTTTTATTACTGGGAGCCAAAAAAACAAAACAAAAACAATGTTGGCCCATTCAGCTAAAATACCTCCCACTCCAGCACCCACACACATCAACTGGGTTTATTCTGTCTGGCATAAAAGCATTCTGTAAACAAACTCAGTGTGGATGTCAAATGGGGGATCAGTTGACGGAGAAGGGTGGTAGAGGATGGTGAGAACAGAGGCGAGAGGAGGGCAGCAGAAGGAGAATCTGGGGTGTACTCATTCAGACACAGAGGGAAACTGGAGATCTGTGCCTTTGGGGAACGGAACCTCAGAACATGAATAAAACCACATCCAGACAGACGAACCGTAGGCCAAAACAAAACAATTAATCAATCTATTAAATATCAGTGTACAAAATGACCACAACTTCCAAGAGATGAAGGTGAGTTCTTAAATGTCTTATTAACCAAAAATTCCTAACTCAACAACCCTCACTTTGAGAATTTGAAAACAAAATATTTTTAGTCATGATGCTTATTAAATTACAGAAATAATAATAAGGGTATCAATTGACAAACAGAAATACTATTAGAAATACAAATTGCAATTTGCTAAAGTTCAAGTGATGCCAATAATTGGCTGGTTTCCGCTGACAAACAGCGCAAAATGTAAAAATATTTTCTTTACTATCACATAATACAACATCAAGCGCAAAATCCTCACAACTAAGAAGTTGGAGCTTGGCAACATTTATAGTTATGATTGAAAGGGGATTTACAGAATTAGTCAATTAGTAGCTGCAGATTATTCTTCTTTATCATAGCTAAACACTAATTTTAGCTCCACAAATAGTAGAAAACAGACGTGGCACAGTCCAATGCTCTACTGCCCTGATCTCAGTCTCTCATTCTCATTCAGAGCCACACATATCAAGCTGCTTCCCAGCGCTGTCTGGTTAGAAGCCAGTTCACTCTCTGCTAAGCTTAAAAACAGGATTTCACGTCGGTGTTTGCTTTCTTTTTACATTCTCCACCCCATCCAGTAAAGCTAAAGGCCGACTTTGTCACGCTGATGAATAATGACTCTCTTCAAACAGACTGCTTTTGAAAATGTGCGACAGCTTCTTGATGTATGTATTTATACATGCATGTATTATATGAGCAGACGATGCATTTATAACCTTGAATGATTCAAACCCTACAAAACTGGAAAATTCCTGTGTTGTAACATTTCACTTAGTAGGGGAGTGACTTCTGTTGTGAGGAGCAGGCAGCATCACTGTGGGACTGTGTGTGCCAAGTTGCCAGGCTTTTTGTGTTGGGAGGCTGAAAAAAAACAAAATTGCCGTAGTCTCATAGATTCAGACTGGAATACAGAACGAAAACAGGAGACCAGATAAAGGCTTGGAGAGGACGAAGTTTACAGGGAGATTTTCACAGGGAGTCTTTGAGGGTGAGGCAAAAAGGCAGAGAAACAAAGAGGGGGAAAAAATCAGGAGAGAGCTGCTTGGACTTTCCATCAACAGAGCTGTGATCAATATTAGAGTCTGCAGGGTGGTGTTATGGCCTTTACCGTAAATCACTTCCTATGATGATGGAACCTCTAAATCACACACATAAAACAGCTGACCTGCTGCAAACATAAAACATATGTACACACACATACTGTAAACAGAGCATTTGCACATACAGTGGTTCCGGGAAAGCACAATCCAACACATGGTCATCCCAAAAAGCAAGTTAGCGATTAAAAAAAAAAAGACTAAATAGCCAACAGCCAACATAGTGACTAAGTAGAATAACAGCAACAGCAGTCACAGACACAGACAGATTTAACAATGAAATACTCACTGATTTAGCTCCCCGTCCAAGATGAATTTTCTACCAAAAGCCTCCACTTGGAAACTGGCTTGTGCTACATGGTTCACCTAGAGGCAGAAAGATACTACAATCAGTAACATATCCATTATTAACTCATTATCATATGCATGGATCACCTCCCCTCTATGTTGATGGATGACTACATTGTCTTTTCCAGGACCTATCAGCAGTAAGAGTGGGAGTGTTTTTTTAATAAGACATCAAAATGGCAATTTTCCTTGTTTCAATTTCAATTTGTGGGTTTTGACATTTTTCTCACTCACACACAAATAAACAAACAGAACACTGACACTATGGTGCTATTGTCAAGTAAAAACCTGCAGTAAACAAAAAACAAGTGACCATTTGTGTGTTTAGCAGCAATGATTTGGGGTTGTCTGAAATTCCTATATTATATGTGAATTATCTTCTGAATGACCATGTTATCGTCTGCTAGCAAGTACAAAGATTTGTAGACATACCGACGTGCTCTTGGAGTGTGTGTGATTGATTTTGCTGGTTTTGTGTCTTCTTCATTCTGGGTGCTGGGCACATATGGAACAGGCTTTATTACACGCTCCCAGGTCAAAGAAATGTGCTGACAATAATTCCTGAGCAGGTCCAGGGGAGTCCCAGACCGGGCTGAAACATGTATCACCCTCCCCCAGTCTCAGCCCACAGGCTAACACCACTGCAGCCTGGACAAAGCGTGACAAGAGGCGTGTGTGCGTTTTTTTGTTTCCGTTTGAGGAGGTGTCCCCGTGCTCACCCAAGGATGACCTGAACCCATGAGCTCCCCGGTGACCACAGTCTATTGTTAGAAGGAGTGTGTCTGCGCGTGGTCAATGCATATATGGGTGGGTAAGAGGGCTTGTGGGGGTGTGTTTGAGCACATACAAAGGGCAATCCCTTTCAGTGGATGTGATGAAATCTAATCTGGCAGATTGGATGTTTAATGAAAGTTAATTCCAGCCTGACTGCTGCAGGCCAATATTGAGAGACCACCGCTGGCTCTTCTTTCATTGATTTCTGAGTTATAAAAGGCCGGACTTTCCACTCCTGTCTGCAGAAATATGACTGTAAGTGCTATCAGAGCACTGAACACACGCTGACAGAAAGACAGGAAAACATACAAACCAACTCACACACACACACACCTATTCCCCTTGAAGCACTTGTTTCCACCAAAACAACAGGAGCACTCTGCTGAGCTCCCCATTGCTCATTCAGCTGTGTTATATCTAAAACTGAAAATAGGCAATGCAACAGACGTCTATAAATAACTTCCTGTGTGTCACACATTTTCAGAACTATTTGACAGATTTGTTTTTAGACTGTTGATCTAAAAACAGCAAATAATTGATCAAACTGTGTTCCAACGACATTACAAGTGTTAAATCTCCAGAGAAAAGAGACACAAATCAAATGAAAAAAATGCCACCGCCTGTCTCCTCCTTCTTCTAACCTGAATTTTTTTCTTGCTAGAAATGTATATTTTACAGCTTTTTAGCCCTTGGGATTGTTATTGGCTGTCTTGATGACTATATACTCAATGCTAGGATTTGCTACAATACATTTTTCAGCAAAACAATCCATTTTGGGGCTGTAAGCTCAAGATTTACACGCTCACCTTAACTGACTCCACTGAAGAAAACAAATATATATAAGCCTTTAAGCATAAAACTCCAGAAGACAGAAAGGGTATTTAACAAACCTGTGCTGAGATCAGTATAAACTTTAAAGGAGAAAAATTAAAACATCTACAACATATATAAAAACATCTACATCTGTTGGCAGATGGTCCTTGTGAGCTTGTTTACCCATCATTCTTCTGCTCTGGCTAAGGTGTGAGAGAGACAAAGGGTTAACACGTCCCTGCCGCTACCATCTGTAGCCCTCTACACTCTTCAGAGGTCTGAATAGCCTGGCCTGCACAATCCTGAACCGCGCAAACTATAATTGCATGGCAGCTTTGCACAATGCTAATTGACTCATCGCTTGAAATGAACCCAACAGACATGCTGCTTCACTGAACTGAGTCAGTGGACACAGTTACAGTGATTATGACTATTACTGCACTGTGTCACTTCTTACAGACAAGGCCACACGGCTCTGGTAGGGTGTTTGTCCAGAAAAGATTCATATTCCCATGGGTTTTAGATATAACCAACAGCAGCTTTCTGACCTATTCTATTACACGATCAATCTTTTGATAGATCATATCCAAACATTTGACTAAACAAAGCTTAATCCACCTACACCACTTCACTGAATCCACTGATGACAAACTGTCTAGTAGCAGTGTATAGCTACATATTTTATATCCTCATTTAAACGTATGAATCGTTGTGGACATTCAGAACACATTTTATTCAGATTACATATTCATTTAAAGGGTGTGAATGGCAATAGACCTCTGAAGATAGTAAAAATATTTATATGTGAAAGCTAAAAATCCCAAGGAGACACAATGGCTATATACATATATATGTATATATATACACACACACACACACAACCCAAAGGAGACCCTTAAATGTTGTGGTGTATAGCTAACAAAGCAGGTCTCCAGGAACTGAGATATGAACTTGCCCTCTGGTGGTCAAGTTACATAAAGGCAGATATTGGCCAACATGCAGCTACACAGATAAACATCTGTCTGTGATCTGATGATACCATCAACTATCCAGCTGTATTGACCTGTTTTTGTTCATGAATAAAATGTATAACACTACTCTAAGACATAAGCTGAATCTGGACAGGTTTCCCCAAACAAGCATTGTCCCGGTCAGACAGATTCCTGTGGCTGATTGTCGATATCTAAATGAATGAGTGCAGACAGACAGACAGACAGACAGTCTCTCTGAGTTGAGGCTCTAGCAGCTGCAGTAAATCTACTTCATTCGGCCTGTTCCTAAATGTTCCAACTTTTGCTGCTTTGCTTTGAATTATTGAAATAACCCATGATTGTCGTCGCTGGGCTGAATCAGTGCAAACAGAAACATGCCTGGATGTGTCTCAGACACTCGTCTCTCCAGCCTGACAACAAACACACACACACACACACACACACACACACACACACACGGTGTACCTGTGTGGACCCGGAGCTGGCTCTGGCTCTGGTGCTGAGCTCATCCTGTGGGATCTGGCTGTGGTTGTGGCCGCTGTACAGCAGGCGGACAGGCACCGTGTCCTGCCTGCCGACGAACCTGCCGCATCACGAAGAGCCTTCACGCTCGACAAGGCGTCTCCTGCACACACAGCAACACACCGATTTCAGCGGAAACCAGGGAGGAAACAGCGAGCGCCGCCACGTCAAACGTCGATCGCTGCTATCTCCTTTGATAACATGAAACAGCTAAAGGCTGCATGCATATTTTAGATGTGGATCATGAAGTGGCCGAAGCTATGGTACAACAATAAGTACAGGCCTATTGATTTGAGTTGTCTGCACCATAATCATTAATGTGATGTTCGAAATAGTTTCGGTTACCATTTCGGGCATCAGGGCTGATCTGCTGACCGACGTCCATCAGTCCACAGACGCACAAAAGGGAAATCCACCATCGCGGGCGCATCATCGTCAGCATCACCTTCCTCTCGCCCGCTGCAAACGATGAAACAATGCGGTATTCCAGAGGGAGGATGTCAGGGTCCGTCCTGCCTTCGCTAGGGGAGCCTGGAGCCGGAGCTGGACGTCTGGTTAGCGCAGTCCCTGTGGTGGGGGGCCATCGGGGTCTGAACACCGAGCGCGTCTGAGCGCACCGAGATCCCGCGGATCAACAGCACGGAGGAGGCAGGGAGGAGAGAGAAGAGGGGGGAGGGAGAGAGAGGGATGCATGGAGGGGAGGAGAAGGCTGGGGACACCTCCTTAAAACACATCAATATCCAGCGGCTCACTGCAGAGACGCCTAATGCATAAATATGAGCGGGGACAGGACGGGAGAAGCTTCGGGCCCGGCCTTCATCCGACCGGACCGACTGGGTGGATATGAAGACCCGCCTCCTCCTCCACGTTAACTGCTGCAGGAGCGCCATTCCTGTCCAGTTCTGCCTGTGATTACCATCATGAGTCACTCCATCTGCCTGAGCTTGTAATACCAGGACAAAGAGATGCCTTTGCCATTTTTTAAATCGGGTCTGTACTTGTGGTGGTTTTTATAATAAACACTCATTAGATAACACAGTTCTATGAAACAGGGAACATGCTGTTGCTCTACAGCTGATTCTTACATTTACACTGACATTTAGATGTTTGTAATATCCAGTCAGTGGTTTCCGGGGTCCACCTGAAACAGGGTTGGCAGAAAGCAGATCTTTTATGATGCTTCCAACACACATTCATATAGAGGTAAACACCAGATGTTTAACCTGGTGTAGATTTCCTCAGAGTCACCTAGCAAACCTTCCCACAGTAATGAGCTGCTGTTTAGAATTAATTTTTCCACACACATGATGTTGATTTACTGGAGGAGCTGATGTGGGCTTTATTTCATGACGCTGATTTTTTTAAAAATGAGTTGTGGAAAACTGGGATTTTTGTTCCACAAATCGAGATTCTGACACAGTAACATACCAGTGAACCCATACTGCTGGCTGGCTTTATTCAACAAACCTAGATCTTCTCTTATTATTCTCCCTCCTGTAGGATCTAAAGAGACCTTTTATTTCATCATTCATTTCAAAATGTTCAAATGATGTTCAAATGGGAACATTTGGGGGGATTAAGAACATACCATAAAATGCAAACAGGCCTCTTACGTGCAAAGTATTCTACAGGAATTTAGGAATTTATGAGGTGAAGCTTAATTGGGTCTTTATGAATTTCATGCAAAATACAAATATTTCTATTTATGAGTAAAGCAGTTTCACCATCACTATAGTGGAATAGCCCCCACCAACCCAATATCAATCATGACCCTTCTTAATATAATGCATTCAGTATAACTCCATGTGTAACCTCAAAACACACTAAAATAAACACGCTGTACAAATATCACCTATATAATTAAGATTAAATAAAAGAAAGGGAAGCTTCTTACAATAAACAGAGGGTTTCACCCCAAATCCAGCATCCTGAGACTGTACACTAAGCAGAAGGAAGGCGGACAAGGAATAGTGAGCGTCAGAGCGGCTATTCAGGATGAAACAACAAAGATGAATACATCAGGAAGACGGCCCCAAGTGATGACGTGCTTAGCGAATACATCAAGCAGCAGAAAGCACAGGAGCATGGAAAAGAAGAGCACAAACCTCTAATGAAAGGACAAACCTCTGCCAGATAGAAGAAGTGGTTAATATAGAGCATAGATGGACTAATCCTAGCATCACAGGAACAGGCTCTTAGTTAAAGATCAACAGAGGCTGGAGTCTGCCATAGCGGGCAGAACTCCAGGCGTAGGCACATGACAGCAGGATGCAAGAAGTAAGCAGGCAGGGCATGCATGGAAACATCTGAAACATCTGAACCGGGTACAGACTGGAAGTCCATCCATTATCTGTAACTGCCTGTCCTGTTCACACCCAATCACACCTAGAGGCAATTTAGAGTCAGACTGGAAGTCGCAAAGGCAAAATGTGATACACCTCCAAAAGTCTCCTGGTTGATAATGACCGAGCTAAGATCCTGTGGGACTTCCAGAGACAGATGGACAAACTGGTAATGGCCAACCAACAGAGGTTGAATAAAAAAAAAGAAAAAGCTGTAGTAATATTCCAAGTTATGACAAGATCAGGAAAAAGGAACACGAGAAGCTTGAGAAATACCATGGGCTGATAGAAAAGTTAGAACTGAACTGAATTTAACTGACTTTTTTTTTTTTTACTGTGACCCCCAAACTGGGAGAGTGGCTCCAGCAGAACCCAGGACCAACATCTGAGATCTCTGTCCAGAAAAATGCAGTGCTAGGATTGGCTAAGATACTGCACAGGACCCACAAAGCTCCCAGGCCAGCTTGAAGAAAGGAATAAGACCACCCAAGTGGGGGCCAGTGGGGAATTTTTTTTTATGTGTGTGTTTATTTAATACAAATGTGTAATCTGTTACCATTTAGTTTTGAAAGGCAGTGGCAGCATCAGCAGTAGCTTCCAGCACTAATCGTTATGATATTTACAGTCACTTCATGAAAGTACAGACTGATCTCTACAAACAACTCAGCTGTGATATTAAGGAGGATGTGTTCATCCTCCTTACATAATAAAATCTGTCTGTCTCTTTAAAGCTGTGACCCTGTGGAGATAAGACAAAAGTGTCAATCTGCACTGAAACATTTTACATCAGCCTTCTTTCAAATCTAGAAAGAATTATTTCTCATGTTGTGATTCATTGCACTGAAAAGCCATTATAGGCTGGCTGATTGTATTGCAGGTGCATATTTGTAAAAATAAAAAATGGACTAAATGTGGTTTAAAAAGTATTACAGCTGAATAATCAGGCCTTTGATAAAAGCCCTTTATCCATCTAACAAATTCTAATCTAAAATCCAATTCTACTGGATAATGAATGAATAAGATTACTCGACAAGTAGAAAACATGAGGGTTCTCTGATTGGTCAGAAGGGTTCCTTCATAGTTTATACCCCTACCCCTGATTTTTGATTTTCCCCGTAAAATACAGCCGTAGGGGGTAGTGGTTTAAATATCCGCCTATACAATGGGGCAAAACTTTTAGACCGTTATGCATCATCCGAACCACATGGGCAGTCTCATTTGCTGCCGAGTCCCTGGTAAAACCATAAAGTGTAAAAGCATCGGGCATGTCAACACTGTTCACATTGCACCACACGTGAATGTGCAAAGAGTTAGGGCCAAGCAGTAGAGCCAAGGGGGAAGAACTGGGCCTTACAAGTGAATCTGCACCGCTGCCAATGCTGGTCAGAGAGTCTGACGAGAAGCTTTGATATCTTTTCACAGTAGGGGAAGTCAAAACAGGAAAAATGTTGAATACTGCAGTTCTAAAACTTAAGAATAATTGCTTTGTTGTTTTTGTTGTCCTGGGCTGTGTATGTGTCTGTAATAAAGTAATAAAGTAAAAAGGTAAAGCCTAATTTGTTAATTGTTGTCTTGGTATCTGGGTCCTGCTAAATATTTATGGTAAGCGATAGATGTTTGAGGCAGGTATGTGTTGTGCACTGTAGTCAACACACAATTGCTCATGTCTTTTTCTTAATGTCAGAGTCATAAAGGCTTCCATTTGACCCAGAGCATCCATTTGAGAGCAGTGAGAGAGAAAAAGGAACTATGTTATTACACTAAATGTAATGCAGGGAAATGGGAAAAGTCAGCTAATGCATCAGAAAGAGCATATAGATATAGGTCCTGTAAAGTGCACTTAGGATAAATCCTAAAATGTCACATTTAATTTCAAGTACCACACATCCAATATACAGGACCTTAACATCGTAAAACACATACATACAGTTTCCATGTTCAGCAAGATACATCATCTTTTTCCAATTCACTGTGTAATTTTACTGCTTTTTGTTTTTCATCCAATGCCTTTTTAAATAACATTAGGTGGAATATTTAAGTATTAGGTGGAACTGACTGCATGCACAACCATAACCAGGAAAAAATGAAAATCACCCGCATACAAATATCAGTGGTTTTTCCAGTGGCAAAATTTGTTTTTGACCATGTGATTTTATTTACTTTTAATTAAAGTTTATTTATTTATTTGGTAAAGTCTGTCTGACACTTTGGGAAGAGACTTTAGAGTATCATATTGTGGTTGTGATGCATGTTTTGAGGCTAATCGTAAGAATGAATTTTCTTTTTATGGAACACAGATCACAGATATGAAGCAACTCAGACCGACTGGGCATGGTGGACAGTGGATTTCAGTCTGCTGTGCAGCTGAGTTTTGGGACTTGGGGTACTCTATTAAAAATGTCTTAAAGTTAATACCAACATGTCAAAATAAAGTATATGCCTTTACAACAAACTTCTTGGTAAAAATATAATTTATTAATACAATTCGAAAAATTCTGAATATTGACATAGTTCATAGTATTTAGAATTAACTGTTAATGTCAAATTAACACATTTCTGCAGCACAAAATATCAAAGTCAAATTCTTTGAACCACTGCAAAAAAGAAATCTAACTATATACAAGGGGACATTTACTGTACATATTTTGGGTTTTCTATCACTTCTGCTAAAAAAGTGCTACAACATATCACCAGCTGCCTTTCATCAGATATTAAATAAACTAGAGGGGTAATATAAGTGTTTTCTCCGCCAAACAAAAGTAATACAGATCAGATTTAAAGTTTAAAATTATTTACTAGCCCAGTTAATCCCTCAGCTCATTTGTCTCCTCCTGGTCCTCAAATCCATAAAATTCCTCATCCATGTCATCACTGGACTGAAAAAGCTCCCAGAGTCTTTGTATAGAGTTATCAGGAACATTATTTGGTTTCAAATGTTCAAGTTGTGTGTCAATTCTCCGCCTTTTACGTTTATAAACCCTTAGCTTCCTTGATATTTTCCGGATTGGAGAGAGGCTTTGTGTAGAACAGCTTCCCTCTTCCTTTTCTGACGTGTTTCCAGTATTTTTCTGCGGCAGTATGTCCCCATCCTGAACAGCCTCAAACAGCGACGAATCCTTGTGAGGGTCACACACTTCATTTTGATTTGTCATAACGCTGTTTGAGACAAGTTCACTCTTCACAGTCATGCTGCAGAAGACTGAGGTTGAACTATTCACACCTTTTAGAGATATTTGGTCCGTAAGGTCAACCTGAGTAACCATGGAGGGATAAAAGGCAGTACATTCTCCTGAGGAAGAGGCCTTTTGTGTCTTGAGCGAAAGTTTTTGAGCCTGCTCAGCTTTTTGAGTGCAAGATGTCAAGCAATTATGTCTCGATGAATGTTTACGTGGAACAGATTTGTGCTTGAAAGTGTCCGAGTGTGTGCAACAGATTTTCCTGTCACCTTCTTTGTAAGTATGAGGAGCAGAACCAGAATGTGATTTGTTTTTAAAAACATGCTGTGAAGAAGTTCCTTCATCCCCAATAACAGTGCATTGCTGCTCCTGTTTATTAGTTTTATTATTGTCAATATCTCCAATGTGCCTTAGCTTAACTTTCCTACATGGTCCAGGAGCAACCAGAACAGAAGAAACACTGCACTTTGGTCTACAGGGATGAAAGAAAACAATTAGATGGTACCGTAGAATAGAAAGAGAAGAAATCTGAAAATGTAATGTTTATGACAAGAGATCCCATGTTGATTCTTGAGAACATACAGTATAACAAAGAATAAAGCTTTAGATAAACTGTAGAAAAATACCTTTTAACGTTAGCTTTGATGTGGATTAAGTTGCAGCGCATGGCTGAAACCAGTCGGTCCACTACCAAGTACTCATCACTTTTGGAGAAAGCCTGGTGACGTTCACTATGTAGATGCTGTAAAAAAAATTACCCGGTTAAATTATTGCTAGTTACAGCTCGCCAGAGGAGGCTGCTGAAAAAACAAACAATTACCTCTGTACAAGTAACTACATTTTTAAAAAATTCCTATTGTCAGTATTCTTTCACATAGTAATATGGTTACAGTTAATAAAGATAACAGTTTTCATAATTTACTTTAAAACATGTTAGATTCTGTTTGTGTCAAACTCAAGAAACAATATGGAAATATTTTGCTTTTTTATTATTTTACATTTATACATTTCTTTAATTAGCTGCAAGTTAATTGAGGTAAATGCACTTTTAATACAAAACAACTGTTTTGAAGGCATGATGCAGTATTTACTATGAAACATATTCACTTACCGTTTTCAGATTTTCATATTTGATCATACAGCACTCGCAGTAACCACCCCGTTTCTTGTCTCTGTTCTTTTTTTGGCCATGTGCTCTCTCCTCACCGGCTGAGGCTTTTGCACCTCTGTTCCCGAAAAGCCCAGAGGTTGAACAAATATAATCAAACCAAGATGAAAACAGGTTTGTGACACGTCTGAACATGTTTTGTTCACACTTGATGAGGTACAGCACAGATGTGGTGTCCATCCAACGCTACCAACCAACCCACAAAATGTATATGTCTATTCAAGATTACTAAAATACAGCATCCTGAGTAATAAAAGAAATTAGGAGAATAAGACTTTTAATACTCAATGTCAAATGTTGTAAGTTTTTTTATATTTCTTAGTAAGTTGGTTACTTAGGTGATAATTAGTTAATCATTCAGGTAGTAATATAAATATGTTAATATGTTAAGTAAAATAGTTTTTGGCTTCAATGCATAGCAAAATTAAGATTCAAAAACAGAGGATGCTAAAGCTAAATAAAGTTAGTTACTAAGTAACTAACTGTGTAGCTCTCTGGGGAATATTTAAGGGGTACGAACAGAATGAGTCCAATTAATTAAAACATAAAAAAATAATAATAATAATTGTTTTTTTTTTAAAGTATGACATACTGTACTGCCCACAGGTTACTAAAAGCACCATACCTGTGAGTCTGCTGATTGTTTCCAGGGGGATCCTTGTCAGTGACACAGAAGGGACTACAGGGAGGAACAGTCCTCAGACTGAACTCAGGCATTTGGGGCATGGTGAGGTAGATTGGACGGTAGTGTCTGAAGAATGGGGAAAAAAACATGTTCATTTCCAAATATATAATAAGTAAAGTAGGTGGAAATGCATTTCTTTGAACCTATTGACACTTACCTGCTTGAATCCTCAACCTTGATGAAGGGCCTACTTATTCGTCCACCTGGTGGAAATAAATATGTAGTCATTCAATGCATTTACAAGGTTACGATCAATTATCTTGGGAAAGCTGATTTCTTAACTACTATGCAAACAGGAGGCCTACACAACCCATAGTGGGGGTAGGGGTAGGGGAGGGGCTACAAACACATCAGCTAGAAAGAAAGCATGTTTATTCCTTGATTAGGCATTTACTTTTGCATTTCTTTAAGCCTTGTTCTGCTGCTGCCTCCGCTTTGACCTAGGACAAATGACACACTACATTAAAAACAAAACAAAACAAAAATACAATAATTTACTATGTTAAACCAATCATTTACAACCTAAAAATCCCAAAATATGATTCAGCCTCTCAAAAACATCCATTAAAAATGTTTAAATATATAAACTTACTCTGGTTTTGGTAGACGTTGAAACAGGACACTGGCTGTTAAAAATCTTTTTTTTCTTGTGGACATACGCTATTACATCTGTAAGGGCCATAAAAAAAATACAACCACAATGAGTCAGAGCAAGATTCACGACCATTTCATGTACTGCACAAAGTCAAAGGATGTAACTAACAGAGATGTCCCGATTGTGGTACCAGTATCACTGCCTTGTGTACTTGTACTTCTGAGATTCTGCACGTGATATTGTGTTGACCTCTCCCTCTGGGCAGTAATTCACAGCAAAATAAAACCTAATGCAAGCTCTGCTCTGCCTAAGTCTTAAGATTTGGCTACTAACAGCCATTCTCACATTTCTCATGATTATTTTAAACATGTTTAATATTTGTGACTGACATTGGCAACAGCCAAGGGAAATACCCAATAACTAGAACATTAACTCCGCTGCTTCCGTTAACGCGACATTATCTTTGCAGTTTTACGTTGATAGACGATTCCAGGCCTGTGTTCGTATGTTTGTTACCCCGGACTATCATTCAGCGAACAGCTTTCCAGCTGCTCAGGCGACTGTTGTAAACACTTGACATCGAAAAACTTCCCTTTCCCGCTTTAAGTCCAACAGTGGAGGAAGTCTGGGTTGCCATGTTTGAAACTGTTTGGTAATCATGATAACATTCAAAACCTACTACTACTTGCACTTAAAGACTAATATTATAATTTGAAAATCCAAATATATATTTCATTTTATTAATTATAAAAACATGCGTTTTTTATTGTTTAGATTTGAAGAATTATCAAATGTTACAATTTTTCGGAAAACACTTCAACCTGGCAACGCGTAAAAAAGTAAACGCTGTTTATGTTTGAATGTGATGTTTCCACATTTTAAAGACTAAGAAGAAGACATTGGCAACAGCCAAGGGAGATACCCAATAACTAGAACATTAACTTGTTAACTGAAGTTTGCAATGTCATTTTACCTCCATATTACTGTATAGACTTTACAATTCACGTTGTATGTTTTTCTGTTCTTTTTTCCCTTTACAGCAAAAGTTGTTCTGTTTAAAAAAACAACATTGGGCCCCATATTTGTTTTGTTTGAAGAACATGGGGCATTTGCTTAACTGGAGTGGACTGAGGAGGATTTTACAGTCCAGAAATTCAGAGAGGAGGCCAAACAGTTTAGTGCTACTGTTAATACTCTTTATTGGAAAGTACCAAATGCAAGTACTTTTACTGAAGTGGTATCAGGACATCCCTTGTAAATAATTATGTAATGCAGCACAAACTACTGTAATGTCTACCACATACCGTCTACATAAAGGATTTTCACACCCCACTCCAGCGCATTCGACAGAATCTTGTTCATTTTGACCCTCTCCTAAAAACAAACAAGCATCTATTAGTACAAAAAACAAAGAGGTCATTAAAGCTCCTTCGCAAACTCTTTCGTGTTGACTTAACAAACCTGTTCTTTCACCACTCTTTCCACCAAAGACTTCCCTCGACTTGTGACAAGCTGCAATACAGCAGAAAGTGAAAAATGTATATGACTATGAAAAAATTATTTAATGATCTGGAATGTGGATGATGAAATAATGAAAGAGAACTCACAGCATCTGCTTGGCCCTGAGATCTGCTTTTGATTTTGTCCCTGTTGCTAACAGGATGGTGTGGGTTTGAGTGAGTCTGAGGTGAACTCTGTCCAGAGTCTGGGCTGGGGACAGGAGAGTC
Organism: Channa striata; assembly: GCA_033026295.1. Taxonomy (NCBI): domain Eukaryota; kingdom Metazoa; phylum Chordata; class Actinopteri; order Anabantiformes; family Channidae; genus Channa; species Channa striata. The sequence goes on along the minus strand of CM065175.1, from coordinate 16,440,161 downwards.
CTGTTTGAGGCACCGCGCATACTGGGCCTCCTTCTTGTTGGATACCAGATACTTGATTTCCTTACTGAAGAACTTCTCAACAGTCTTAGTGGCAGACAAGAGATGTTGTTTTGAGATAAAGTTTTGTATGTATATATGCATATTTAGGTAGCAAACACACTCACAGATCTTTCTTGTACAGAAGCAACTGCAACACACATGGTTTCCTATCAAAGCTAAAATTGACAAATTTTGCCAGTTGAATTTGGAATCTAGTTAAAAACAAGAACACTACTGGCTTTTAGCCATGTATAATGCCTATCATCTAACTCTCTAAATAGGTTTATGATAAGGACAAACCAAAATTGTGTGTGACAATATAATGCTGAAAGTAAAAAAGTAGTAGTTTATATCAAATGCAAAGAAGAAAGCTGAGAAAAAGTTAGGCCCAATGAAGTCTGCAAGGCTGAAAGTGATGATGATCTGACCAGAAAATATGACATTATGCGTTGGGACAAACTAACTCTGTAACAAAGCACTTGGTTGTTTTAAGTTGACAAGAAAACGTCCCTAAGGTTTTAAAGCTTTCCAGAAGTCACATAGAAAACCAAATGTGATTTTGTCTCACCCCTCCCAGTTCTTTGATGTCACACTCCAATGTCTCCGCTGTTTTGTTTGATGGCAGGTCAAGGTAAAACACTTTCCCTGCTAATGGTTTCACTTGACCAGAACAAGACGCACGTGATGTTGACTTGGGGTGGCTGAGTGTTGTCTTGTCCCCAGTGGTGACACCTTTTCCTAAAAGAAAATGATTTAGGATAAAGAATGAGAGGTGGCTAACGAGTGGTTCAATGGTAATCTGAGCTGAACTGTTGGAATGATTAATCACTACTCAAACCACTGATTACACACAAATTAATCAATGTATTATCTGACTGATGAGTTCATAAAATCACAGACTGACAGAACAATTAGAAACGTTATCTAACACACAACTTGTGAAGTGGACAAGCTGCAGATTAAACCACTAACCCTGTAGTTTACATTGACCCACTCTATCTCCTGAAGCATGTGTAGTCAAAACTATTGGTTATGACTTCATAAATACAAATAGTAGGTTGTTTTTCATCATTATCAGTAGGAATGTGTATTTTTTAACTTGCTAGGTAAAGCAAACATTAATGACAGTTTCATCCTCTCTAAGCATATTCTGACTTTAATTGTATTTGAGGTCCTACAAAGCAAAACCTAAATTTGCGGAATGTATTTTCTCCTGGCACTTTCACATATTATATTACCTGAAACGTATTATTTAAGAATTAACAGTATGTTCCTTATCTTACTAATACAATACTCTGACTTCTCTGAAATGCAGCTACTTTTGCATAATCTGTATGAATAATATCTCTTCCATGACTGTTCGTCCTTAAAAAAAACATCCCACCTTTGTTGGTCATTTTGTTACATGACAAATAACCCTCGGGGAGAAATTTTGAGCAAGTTTAAATAACTTCAACGTCAAAGTTTAGGCCACATGGCTAAACCTGACATCAAATTTAAGAAGAGTATGACATATTGCATAAAAATCACCTTTTCACCGGATTTGGAAGGGTACAGTGTTATTAATCAGCTATGGTAGCAATGCTGGCTCTTAGTAGCTTAACCCTGGGTTTCAGATTTAATAAGAAAACACAAAGAGACATACTGATATGAAACGGTAGTGGAATATAATATTACCTGTCCATTGGTTTCCTGTATGCTTCTGGCTGCGTTTTGGCTTCATTTTATTCTCTTTCATGAGAAAAAAACGGTTTCTCTCGGGCTCCTGTCTTGAGTCAACATGCCACAGGAAGTATTTCTCCGTTATTTCCACATGCAGCAGAGAGTGTAAACATCAGGAATCTCATTCGTAATAACACAGACTCCTGCTCGCCGAGCCTCCGTCGACTGACTTTTAAACCGGCTCAGCCCTAACGGACGTTCACGCTGGTTTCAATCGCGGACAGGTGGATTTGTCGGTTAACTCCGCTGCTTCCGTTAACGCGACATTATCTTTGCAGTTTTACGTTGATAGACGATTCCAGGCCTGTGTTCGTATGTTTGTTACCCCGTTCTATCATTCAGCGAACAGCCTTCCAGCTGCTCAGGCGACTGTTGTAAACACTTGACATCGAAAAACTTCCCTTTCCCGCTTTAAGTCCAACAGTGGAGGAAGTCTGGGTTGCCATGTTTGAAACTGTTTGGTAATCGTGATAACATTCAAAACCTACTAATACTCGCACTTAAAACTAATATTTCAATGTGAAAATCCAAATATATATTTCATTTTATTAATTATAAAAACATGCGTTTTTTATTGTTTAGATTTAAAGAATTATCAAATGTTATGATTTTCGGAAAACACTTCAACCTGGCAACGCGTAATAAAGTAAATGCTGTTTATGTTTGAAAGTGATGTTTCCACATTTTAAAAGAATAAGAAGAAGAATAAAAATGGATACCAAAAAACGTTTCAATTAAAGAAAACTTTCGTTTACTGTATGTGTAGGGGTGTTGTAAGTTCTATTACATTTTATATTGGGTAATGTTTAGAAAAGTGGTAGAATGTGCTGAGCTGAAAGTCAATTTAGCAGTTGTACAATAAATGCTATGTTAGGATAGCTACGCCTCCATGATCATCCACACGTGTTTACGCCAGGCTCTGCTTGTAGGGCAGCGGTGACTGTCTGACAGTTAGGAAACTAGAACCGAAATGGGTTTGTTCCCGGAGGATTTCTTCGATGCTGATTACTTTTAGCAGGTAGGAAGCCAGTTAGCTTTGGTTAGCTTGACAGCTCCTTCTGTCATACTGCGAATGTTTCCACCGCTGGGATGATAGTGTAATAACTTAATGTTAACGTTGCTAACCATTTCCGTGTTGCAACGTTCACCCAATTTAGAAAAGCAAGTTCTTCTGTCCATGTATGTACATATAAAACAGGCATAGTATGGGATCATAACGTTATTGTTTGTGTTGTGTTCTATTTAGACAGCATGAGTAGTAGAAGTCCTGCTGCTCCTGCCAGTGATGGCATTACTCCGGTCCAACAGATGGTGGCGTCCTGCTCCGGAGCCATCCTCACGTCGCTTTTCGGTGAGATAACGAGGCGAATGTTTTGCCTTGTTTTAGTTCATGTTATGCAAGAACACCACCAACCATCTTACAGAATTCTGATTTACTCAGTAATGTTACATGATAGAAAATGGCTTTTTAAAAACTCAGTTAAAGGCACGTATTTTTAAGAAACGTAGAATAGCATAATGATTCAGAAGATCGTTGTCTTTTTGAAAGCTGTTGGTTGTGATGGAGGTCAACATTAGTTATTTATATAACAAAGGTTTCTTTCTTCTAACACCCAAAACTACAGCCTCCAAAATGGCCAGAAAAGTTATGCAAGCGCACTGAACATTGTAACTCTAGGAGTTATGAGTTATTGCATGACTAGGTGTCTGACCTGAACCTTATTACTGCATCTCACAATAATCCCATTAAATGCTGATGGGAATCTTCAAAAACTGGGCTTAAATGTCCAGTGACCAACAACATTATTAGTTGTTCAAAACAAGAAAACAAACATTAAACAAATATGAATGTTAGGTTCTTTATCAAAGTTTCATAAAACAAAATGACTTGTGGTTTAACATGATTGATTAATCATCTGCATTATGTTTTACATGTGTATTTATTTAAATGTTTATAAATGCATGAGCATGATAATAAACAGCTGTGAAGGGGATAGGATTGTCATACTTAATGTGTGTCTGTTTGATTTTTTTTCAGTCACCCCTTTGGATGTTGTGAAGATCAGACTCCAAGCACAGAAAACTCCCTTCCCCAAAGGTAAAATAAAAATACACCGGCTGACTGCCACCCTTAATGCATTAAACATAAGATGAATGTCTTTTTTCAATATTCTCAGGGAAATGCTTTGTCTACTGCAATGGACTAATGGACCATATATGTGTGTGTGAAAATGGAAACTCTAAGGCGTGGTACAAAGCCCCTGGTCACTTTAATGGCACCTTGGTAAAAATTCACTTTTACACATTCACTGTTCATCATTATATTTCATACATTTCTGGAGGTTCCTGTTTCATTGGCTTTGATGCTTAGCTTGTTCTTCTGTGCAGAGTAGTTCTCCACGTTCATGTTGTTTATGCCAGAAACATTTTTCTAGACTGACTTTTTTCTCTGCATTTCTGCAGGATGCCTTTGTCAAGATTGTACGTTGTGAAGGCATAAAGGCATTATGGAGTGGCCTACCTCCAACCCTGTGGGTGTAAATTCTTCTGTGTTTGTTTTATTCACTTGTTGCAGTTCAAAAAAACCGTATAAAGCTAAGTTATAGAACATGTGTGATCAGTCTGGAGTCATTTACCATCATTTGCAGTTGTACCAATTATTGTCAAACCATCAAAGGTTTTCCTGAAGTCTTAGTACCAAATATTTCTGTTAACTAATATTTTATTATAATTTTTTTAATTAATAATGCTAATTATATGTTCTTTTGCCTGTGTGATGTTTACTTTCTATAAAAAAGTGTGATGGCAGTCCCAGCTACAGTGATCTACTTCACATGTTACGACCAGCTGCGTGACATACTCAGGGTCAGGATGGGAGATCATGCCCAGGAGGCTCCTCTCCTGGCTGGAGCTATTGCTAGAGGTGAGCTACAATGTGTCTCATTATAAAAAACTGAACACACTCCAGCATAGGGCATCTGTTGATAGTGTAACATGTTTTATTATTGAGGTGGTCAAAACATTAGAACCACCTCTTCTTATAATCCCATCCAGTACGAATTATCTTCCCAATTTGACCTAAATAATAAACACATAATGGAATTATCACTTTTCTGACGGTTTCAACCTGAAAATAAGAAATTATGACCTTGTGAAAGTAGAATTCATGGCAGAGCCACTGTATTTGATTGCATTAAATTGCAGAGGTTGTAATAATGTTTTACCCGAGTGGTGTATACCGTAAATAAATCTGAAGCTACATTGTAATGCATACAAAAAAGTTCATTTCAGCATTTTTATATTGCTGGCGGTGTTATTTTCCTTGTAATTTTCTTCCTTCTGTATAATTTTGTGCTATGAATTTGGTATCAGTAATTTCCTTGCACCAAATTAATTGTTTTAATGTAATTGTTATTTTAAGAGATATGATCCTGTTGCATGTAAGAACTTCTTAAAAGCAAATATGTAAGCAGTTGTTAAAATGAACTATTAATAATACCTGTTGTCTTTTGATAATTTTTCACTTTTGATTATTGTTTAGTATGTATGTTTTGTTTTGATTATTATAATCTATTTTGGTACAATTTCAACAGTTCTTCCTTAATCTTCTTTCTGTCAGTGGGTTCGGCGACCGTGATAAGCCCTTTGGAGTTGATCCGCACAAAGCTGCAGTCTCAGAAACAGTCTTACAGAGAGTTGACTGACTGCATCCGCTCCGCGGTGCAGAACGAAGGCTGGCTGTCTCTGTGGCGGGGTTTGGGGCCCACGCTGCTCCGAGACGTGCCCTTCTCAGCCTTGTACTGGTACAACTACGAAAGGGAAAGAGCTGGCTTTGTGTACGGTCCAACATCAGAGAACCTACATTTGCGATAACCTTTGTATCTGGAGCAGTGTCTGGATCTGTAAGCCCCTTTTTTTTCCTTATGAAACTGAACAGCATTCAGCCATGTTTGACAGAAAAATCATCTTTATCCATTTCTTATTTGCAATTGGTTTCAGATTGCGTCTATTGTGACATTACCTTTTGATGTTGTCAAAACAAGAAGGCAGGTGGAGCTCGGAGAGCTACAAGCAAAGAATAGTAATTATGTTATTTCTCATTGTCTATTTTCTAAGTACTAATACTTGCATCAGTGATTCCTAGTTCTGGTTAAAAAAAACTGGTATTGTTTCACCAGTTTGCCAGAGGGCACGTGGAGACTTTTGACAAAGTTATAGATTTTGTAAAATAAAATATATACATCCACACATTTCACAAATCACCATATAGTACAAACATGATTAAAATTTGCTGGCAGACAGCTCTTTTTAGAGTTTTTTCTTCGTAACCAGAAAATAATTATTACCAAATATGATAAGATGGCTACACTGAAACTATAGGCACTGAGGTGAGTGTTTAGGGCTTTCTCATGATTAACTGTCCTCGTCTTGTCAGTGACACGTCAGGTTTCGTCCTCCACCCTTAGTGTGATGAGCAGGATTGTGGCGCAGGACGGGATTGTTGGACTGTTTGCAGGTGGATCATTTTGTAATATTTTGTGAATTCTTATATTTCAGTTTTATTGTATGAGGCTACAATCTGTTGTCTTTCCACCAGGTTTTCTTCCCAGGCTGATTAAAGTGGCCCCAGCCTGTGCCATCATGATCAGCACTTATGAATTTGGAAAGACTTTTTTCCGGAAACACAACCAGGAGACGATTCTCCGGGCAGTGCAGAACAGTAACACCTGAATGTTTTCCAGTCATTCCTCTCCAATACCACTACAACTGAAGGAAAAAGTTGCCAAAGTTAAAAAGCAAGCAGAAATGAGAGTTAAACAAATCAACTACTTGATCTTAAAACATTAATAATATACATTTTGATTATAGAGTATTTATGGTTTTGTGTTCACTGTGATTGATCACATGCAGTAAGATATATTATTTATCTAATTAATGTCAAATCACATGCGGTTTAGATACATGCATCAGCCAGCAGATGGCGGGCATAGTTTTATTAATTAAAGGACAACTTAGGTCAGTTTATAAATTAATCATGTTTTGCACAATCACTATACAGATGTCAAAGCCCACACTGAACTTTCTTCTACTCACGTTTGGTTAGTTGCCAGCCTGCAGGCTGGATTCACTTAGCTGTTGATTTCACAGACCAATGTTGTCCAAAAAGTATTAAACACATCAGCCAGACATGCCACGCCACTGGATGAGATGTTTATTCATTTCAAAACCAGTTGCCTCTCTGTTTTTAACTAACATTGCACCGTATGTTCCGTTTCACACTGCCTTTTATTGCAGCCATTGAACTCTTCGGGCATATTTAAGGTGGATTTATGGAGACAGCGAAGGATAAGGACAATATTTACAAGGGTCTTGATCCTAAGAATATGTATGTATTTCCCCTGCCAGAGAAATAGTGACCATGTTTTTGCACTTCCACTCCAATCCTCTGAAATCTGTGAGTGTATGTTTGCATGTCAGGGAGAGTAACATGCACTAAAGTCAGTGCCAGTAGTGTATAAAGCTATGAGATGTTTGTTTGTTTTTGTTTCATGAGATTGTGAAAGGATTATGAAATGATGTAAACTGAAAATGTGGTTTCTTAAATGTTAAATATAAATACCTGACTGTCTTGGGAAATTCTTTCATTCACTGTCTGAGTTTAAATTGAGTTTAAATTTAAACATCACTGAAATTCTTCCCGTTTCAGCAAGTGAAGTTTATTCAAGATTAAAGATAAAAAGGTAAACAAATCCAATAAAACATCCACTGTATGTCTGTGCAAATGATTGCTGGAGCAGGCTGAAGGCAAAGTTATGAGTTAAGTGTTGAGGTACAAAGATCATACTAATATTCTCTTCATACCCTAGTTCTCATTCCCAGAATAACTATTGCAAGATATTCCTTACGGAGTCCTAACACTCAAATTATGCAGATAATGTAGCATTTTAGGAATAATCCATTTGTGGTAAGTAGCCATTAAAATACTGCATTGGAATAATTAAAGGCAACACTATTAACTATGTACCGTGTCTGATAAAGCTAAACTTTAAAGTAAACCCAGAACCAAAGGGTGAATATTAATCATAGCTGTCATTACCTGAGAACAACACACAATGACAACATAAAAAAACAAAGGTGAGTCAACATTTACACCTGAGAACAACGTGAGGCGTCGTCATCAGAACTTTGATAATGTGATTTGATAAAGGTGGAGGTACAGTTACAATCATAAACCAAGGGAATATTGGAGATTAAAAAAGTGGCAGCAGTGAAAGAACAAGATGTTACATCAGTGAGAAAGTATTTTGGAACTCATTTCTTCTAAACACCTGAGCTACAGTCAGTATTTTTAACATGCTATCATCTCCTGTAAACCTTATAGAGGGTGTGAAAACACACTAGCTCATCACTGTCTTCCTGATACTGTAAGATTAAATTCCTATCTGTTCAATAAAGGAAGATTATCCTGAATAAAACACCTAAATCCAACACATATTGATGAATTATATAATAAATTCTCTGTTAAAGATGAGCAGCGTTATAACTGAAAGAGCCATTATTAATAAAATTTGGCTTAGTGGTCTGAGTTTTAACACAATTCAAAGAACAGGCTACACCAGATTCTCAATGTGAATCTGACGCCACCTGTTAAAAGCTGTAGGCTCCACATACCGAACATAAACTTCATCATTATCACCTACACTGACAAAGTTCCTGGATTGTTTGTCCTTGGTGGAGATTGTTTTAGCTCCTCGTTCCCTATGAAGGGGTGATACCCGGGCTGCTTATCTCCACTGCAAGACTGGGCAAACACTCGCTGGACTTCAGGCTGGCCAGAGACTTGTAGCTGGCTACAGAGGTCAGCGAGCCACACAGACCTTTCAGAGAAGGGGTTTCCTCTTTCCCTGTACGAAATGAGATTCATGGGTTAGTACTCACGCTGGGGCACAGATGGTCCAGGAGCAGCGTTTACTTGCTAGAGGAAACACACCTTGGTGAGGCCACTGTGTGCTGGCTGGTCTGGCCTCTAGACTCAGTGCGTGTGATGGTTCAAGAGAAGTCTGGGAGAGGCTCAGGTCTGCAGACAGCTGCTCCAGACTGTGGAAACTCTTCCTGTAAGAAGGTATCACATAACTAGTGCTGAAAAAATGTGTGAATAAACAGAAAATTATTGAAAACATCAGATTGAAGTATAGAAATTATTTTATCGATGCAACTTTTATTAGAAGAATCAGCAAAAACTGAATGACTAAATCAGCTGCGATAAATTAGCTGCAAACTGCTTAAAATATTATTGAACTACATACTCCTCCCACTGTCCTGTGCTCTTCCTGTACAGCAGCGTGTCCAAGGCAACAGCGTTGGCATCCAGGACATCGGGAGATGGCCACTGATTGGTCAGATGGGCTGTCAGCTCCTGTCTGGACCGCAAGTCATTGTTCTTCAGCACTGTCCTAAAAACAACAGTCAGGTCAATATGGGGTCAGTAAACTCTTCAAATGGAGCAGTGGGAAACACAATATGTGCAAATGGAAAAAAAGGATCATGTAAAAAGGGAATATAATATAGTTGGTAGACATAGTAGGAATAAGGCTTGTACGATTATGGAAAAATTAAACACCTGACAAAAACAATAAGTTATCAAAAAGAGCTTGTTATCACAGATTTATTACTATTTCACATATGTGTAAAATAGTTTGCCTATAACAGACAAAACACATTTACTTTGTGTATTAAATATTGGCCTTGGGCACCATTTATACTGTAATAATCCAATTTTAAGAATCCAGGCTCTACAAACTACTACATCAGTTCTGTTCTAATTAAAAAATCTTAGGTCCTTTCATTGTATCTTTAAAGATTAGTTCAGCACGTCATTATCTGTAATCACACTTGGTTGGACCCACACAGTTTTTTCTCTAAATATTTCCTGACTCATGTCGTCACTAACTGTTTCTCCAGTTATACTCTCTGTGTCAGCGCTTCACGCTGTGTGTCACTTTTCACTGTATTTGCCTTTGAAAACATCCACAACAATGACTTGTCACACTAGGTTGAGGTTACAGCTTAATTTCATGACAGAGATCAGGACAGAAAACCTGTTGCCATATTTTGTAGCCTTCATTAAGTTGGTAGAAACACTTAGAGATGGTTTCCTTGTTCATTAAAGCGCTAAAGTATAGACAAAATGCCGGTGCAGTTTTGTCTCTTGGGTAAAAGCAGCACGGAGAGCAACTCGCATTTATCAAACCACCTGCAACTTCCAGGCATCTTGCTGTGTCCTGAATGTCAAAATCACAGCTGGATCTGCTGCAAAGTCCCCACCACCTAATTGTCAGCAACCTCACATGCACTAGCTGCCACACACACAGACGAAAAAAAAACTCACAGTTGGTCCTGCAGTTCCAGTATGATGTACTCAAGTTGTTCCTTCTCCAGCGTGTGAGAGAGGTGTGTGTCTGCTAGGCTCTGCTGAAGAGCTTTGTTGTGAGACACGGCCTCTGACAGCTGGGCCTCTCGTAGACGGACCAGCTCTTCCAGGTAACCCTGAGGCACGCGCACACACGCACACTTTTTCACTTGTGCTGCATGAATACACAACTGAATCCATAGACGCTTCACGTGCAGGAAATACCAAAAGTGTGTTTGTTTTCAGAAAACTCCTCTTATTTACTGACTTATTTCGACCTGGCATTTGATAATCCAACCTTCTAATCATCATGCAGACACTGAGGAAAATGTCACAGTGGCATATATTACCGTCCTGTACAAATATTACCCCCCCCACACACACACACACACACGGAGGCACTACCTTCTGCTCCAGTGCCATGCGATACTTCTGCTCAAAGCGTTTACACTTGCTGACCAAGTTGCTCTGCTCTGTGAAGATGGAAGCCGCGGTGGCTGTTTTGTCAGGGGTGCTGCTTTCACTGCCACTGCTTCCCAGAGTCCTCATCTCCTCCTCGTCACTGCTGATGCTGTCTGCACTGCACAGCAAACCACAAAGTCTCTCATGTTGGTTACATTCTATACTCACTAGTCACTTTGTTACTTTTTCATTTCACACAGTCAGAAAGGTGATAATTCTCCTGTGTGTTTATTCTTGAGCTCATAGTGCGTGGTGGACTCCTACTGTTGTGCATCATATCAGATTTGATATGATCAATATGTTTTGGCCCATCATTGATTTAAAATAGGGTGGCTGCTTTACTGGATTGAATTTAATTTTACAAGTGTACATAATTATGTGGCCAGTGAGCGCCTCAAATTAATCCTTTCACAGAATCATTCACATATCTGCCATGGATTTAGCCCCATAACTACCAGGTGTGAGGAGTGTTTTAGAGCTGACATACTTCTGAGTGAACTTCAGATAAGGCGTGTAGTCGATTACAGCAGGGCAGCTGCCGTCCACTCCCTCCCCTTTCAGACAGAAGCTAGGAGAGAACATGGGAGAGAAAAAAATGCTGGAAAGTACAGAACACGACAGTATGAGAGATAAATGACTTGAAATGGCATGAAGCGCAGAGCTCATTAGGTCTCGTGATGTCCGCCTTCTTCCTGCACAGTCACTATGGACTGTCTGCTCTAGACACATTTACAGCTTCAGTGAACCCAACTGTACTTGATCATTTTCCAAGTGACTCACTAAGGGTTGAACCTTCCAGACATAATCTTGTTCTAATCTGACGAGAATAAAATACATTTTGTAAAAGACCAGTGTGCTGAGTCAACTTGACTGTCACACTATGTGTAATAATCAGCAAAGGCCCCATTTATAAAGTTAGAGAAAGCAGAACAGAGGAGTGACAGACAGGAGAAGAACAGACAGAACCCAATTAGTACCTGAAGTCGATGGTGTTGAGCCCGATGAGTGTGTCTGCTAACAGCCCTGCTTCTTCGCCCAGCATAAAGGCTCCATCTTCATAAAATCCTCTAGAGTAAAAACACACGTTATGGTGTTAATGCTGCTCAGACTACTTTAGATTTATTCAACTGAATAAAAATGACAAGGAAAAACAGAGCAGAGAGCCGCAAGCTGTGTAACAACAGACTACTTAAAGACAAGAAGCATTACGTTGACTTAGACTTAATTAACACATTTGCTTTTATTAAACTACTGTTTAATAAAAGCAACTAATAGCAACTAAATAAAAGCAAATACAGCTTTTAAGTGTACTTAGGGGGAATCTATGAGTATGTAAGCACCACATTAACACCTGGTGGTTTTGATGTCCCTCAGTGCAGAGGAGATGTATTCTGACAGTCTTTTCTCCATCAGGACCACTCTGATCCAGGCCCTGCCCTGCAGAGGGGAACACAATGTTGTCTGACGAGAAGCTTAAATCATCTGAACAGACAACCGGTCTCACTCACTGAGGAACAAGTTTCACACATAACTAAGCAGATGTTGAGGTATTTGACAGAATAAGTTAAAAACATGTGCGCTGCTGAGAGAAAAAGCAGTCCGCTTCATACCCAGGAAATAATAAATATCTACACAAATGTATAGGATGGACCAATCACCCAGCAGAATAACCAATATTTCCTTTAGTCCTATAAATACCTATTCTGAAATACATTATATAACAAAGGACGTAAGTGCCTTGGATAAAAACTGCTATCAACATGCTGCAACCATGTAAACCCTTTTTTTGTTATTTGAAATGCTTAACTTGGATTTATCCTTCAAAAAGTCATTTATAAGCTCAACAGACCTCGTGACTGAAAACTCTACAAACTGAGTCAAGCCTTAAAAAGGCTGCAGATTTCTGAAAAACTGAGTTCATGACCGGATCAAGTGTGAGAGAGTGAGTCTTGCTCTCACCTAAAGCCTGTTTGCAGAACAATATTGTCATTGTCCGGTTGTTTGCTCTCCTACCCACAGGATACGAATGAGTCACAGTGTGTGTTCTTTATATTTGTTTTTTATTTCTAAGAGAATAACACAAAGTAAGCTAAAATCATAGAGCCTGATTCCGCATTATTTGTGAACTATGAATTACACTGCTGCAGTGTACAGAACAGATTTTTCTGATCTTTCAGTTTTTCCAACAAATGTAGTTTGTGTTTCACTGCTGCCTGAATTAATTATACCTGAATCTCCTAAACTCAGTGTCCCACGACGCTGTTAAGCTCACCTTCGCTCTCGATGATCGCACATTCTCCATGCTCTCGATGCTGCGGATGCAATTATGAGCGACTTTGCTGCAGGCCGCTTTTATGTAGTCCCAGAAACACCGAGAACTCTCATAGCCAAACCAAGTTGTCTGACCTGAGAGAAAAAGGGAGATTAAGAAAAACAGATTCGTACAAGAAGATGCACAGAGAAATTTTGCAGTTTGTTTACAAAATGTCACAAGATTGTTTTTTTAACCAAGAAGTAATTTTACAGTGACATGTTTTACACCTTCGTGTGTGTGTGTGTGTGTGTGTGTGTGTGTGTGTGTGTGTGTGTGTGAGTGAGTGAGTGAGTGAGTGAGTGAGTGAGTGAGTGAGTGAGTGAGTGAGTGAGTGAGTGGGAGGGGTCCAACTTTAGGTAAGAAGACACCTCTAATAATGGTCTATAGGAGAGAGACCTGTAATTTTTAAATATCCTGTATATTAAATTTCACTCATTTACATACTCGATATGAATCTCAACAAAAGGAAATGAGATGCGTGTCACCATCTAACCCTCTTTATTTGATTTAGGATGATGAGTCACTGATATTTCACAATGACATTTTGCATGGTCTAGCTAGGAGAGAGATAGTTACCTGTATCCCATCTTTTAAATATCCTGTATCATTTAAACAAAGGCAAAATACCAGGAAAATATTGTTCCATTTCAAAATTTTAATACTGCACATACAGCACATGTATATGCAGAGCACCTACTTGTGCAAGACAAAGTATGTGAAACTAATTTTCTGCATTCACTGGTCACAAAGAGTGATCTGATCTTCATCTAAGGAACAGACAATCACATTTTACATTTACATACTTTTATCCAAGCGACTTACAGAGTAATTTGGTTCACACATACACAATGGCTGCCATACATGGCCCAGTCACAGCTGATATTTCACTATTATTGTATATTTTGTTGTGTGTATGTATGTATGTATGTATGTATGTATGTATACATGCATGTAATGCATGTTAATGTGTTGATGTATGAATGTGCAAACCCTCTGGCATTATTTTGTTACACATTGCAACTTTACATCAATCAAATGATTAATTGTTGATCAAAAACATTTTTTGCATATTAACAGATGCTTTTGTAAGTAGCAAACTCAAAACAGTAGAAGAAGATGGTGTAGCTGCCAATGCAGCACTGCAGCAATTCGAGGTCCAGCTGATGTAGGTTTCGATGTAAACAGGAGTTTCTGGGAAATGAATCGCCAACCCTGCAGTTAGTTGGTGACCCACTTTATCACGTGCCACAGCACTACACCACAAAACTCCATCACAGTGGGATTTTGATAGGCCTTAACCATCATAGTAAAATGGTGATGTATTCCATACAGAAACAACACACAATGCAACAACAAAATCATTTGAGTTATTGGATAAAATCATTTGTGTTTGTTCAAAGTTACATTTTTAGACAAACTTATCCAGAAATCCAGGTAATTCCAAGTCTTCGCCTACCTTTTTGCTACTGTATCCAGATGAGGGTATTTTTACCTTTGAGTCGATGACTGAGGATGTGTTCCAGAATGGAAACGAAGTTAACGAACTCCGGAGAGGAGTCATCTATTGTCTCAAAACAGGAGCGGTCCAGCAGAGTCTTCACTGAAAACCTAAACACAAAGACACGGGAATTAACATTCTTTACTGGACTTGTAATGTGAAAGGCAACTTTATTATACTGTTCCAGACAGAAGTCCACAATGTCAAACAAAGTACTTTTTCTGTTGCTGTCTAATCCCAGACTAACAGACAGACATTATTTTATGAATTACTCACAAGAACCAGCAAACAAAAAGACGATGAATCTTCTTGTTGAACATCAAACTGTCACCATTAATCGCAAAACAAGGAAAATAAGCACATATGGCCTCTATAATGAGGGCATAATTAATCTGATGAAAGCAGTCATAATTTGCTGCCCACAGCAACACTGCTTGTGCACCAACCAACTCTGTCTAATCTGGTTTCAACTAATTACACAGGAAGGAAAGTTAATGTGTGTCTGTGTTTGTTCTGCAAATTTAGCCAAAGTGTGTGTAGTCCTTAATGCTACTAAATAATCTGACTTCACATCTGACTCTGCTTCTCTCTTGTTGCTTAGCAGCAGGAAGACTACAGTGTGTGTGTTTCCTTTGAATGATGGCAAAAACTGATACATTTCAGCTTATTTCCTCACTATGGCACGATTTTAATCACATATAATGAATATTAACTTTCTGAAAAACAACTGAGCACAGGCCTAGTGTATTTTATGTAGAGTATACTGCAGTATATTTAGTATATTATCTATACTAAAACATAGGCATCTGACTTCAAGTCAATGTGAGAAAACCTGAAATAAAATGCATGTGTAATATTTTGCTGTTAATAATCAGTATTGAATGCAACTTTAGGAACACCTGCAGATGTTGTTCTAGAAGTTAAGTCACTGTAAAACTAGTTTTAACATGTACAGGTCAAGCTTTTTGATGTTCCCCTCGAAATGGATGGCTAGACTATAACTGAATGTCTCCTTAAAGGCTCAAAACATAATAAAAAAAAAACACAACTGATGTAGAATTATCATTTTCCATCAGTGACACTCCTGACACTGTGGTTTTGATGTCAAGTTCACAATCTGGAGTTGTTGAAATCAGGAGAAGCCTGTTGCTGGGAAACTGATGACAATCATAAACGTCAGCATGCCCCCTTTTCAGAAAATAGTGAATGAAGCAGCTTTCTTCGCCTTTCATCGTCATGAGTAAGAGAAGGGATCGACTCATGAATACCAGATAATACACATTTTTAAATCCATGACTAATGTTATTTTCTTTCCAAACACAGAATACAAGATTCCAAGGTCTTAGCTTAACATTCTTAGGAAGCAGGACATTTGAGATGTCACAGCATTAACAAAAAAGCTGAAAAAATTTAATAATATAGTAAACAATTAAAATGATTACGTGCCAATTCCATTTAGGCTTTGGCTTAAACGCAGCAGAGCTATAAACACTGAATGTCATTTTAAATCATTTCTGGCATAAAAATGCTGATTGTGTAGGTACCTCACTGCTCACTTGTCTTCCTGTGCTCACCAGCTTTCATTCAGAAAGATGCTTGGAATGAAAATGATACAACACAGCCCCTTTTCTCAGCATTAGAAAATACTGTTGTTGCAGACATGAAGATTTTACATAAATTATTTTAAAATGTTGAACGAAGAAATGCAATGAATACATATTCGCCCCTTCACATTAGGATTTGGTACATGCACCTTTGGCCGCAATTAGAGCGTTGAGCATGTGAATAGTTCTCAGTCAGGAAACTGCAGTTTGTCCACACTCCTCTTTGAAAAAAACATCAAGTTCTTGCAGCTTACTTGTGCATTATGGGTAAACAGCCCTTTTCAAGTCCAGCCACAAATTCTCAATTGGATTAAAGTCTGGGCTCTGACTGACCCACTGCAGGACATTAAGCTTAAGTTGTCTTTAAACCATTTCTGCGCAGCTTTGGCTTTGAAGACATCTATTATTTTAATCACAGTAATTTTTGTATTGTAAGAGACTGTGGATTTTTTACACATGACTCTGCAGGCTGCAGCAGAAAGACAAGGCGCTGTGGACACATGATTTCATACAAAGGGAATTTCCAAGAAGGTCAAACATTTCCCATGGCACTGCCTTTTCCTCATTTATATTAGGTACTTAAATGAAGATGCTGCTCTGCTTTAATTATTACAACCAGTCCTGTGTGTCCCACACTTTTTATTGAGATGTTTTACGAAAAAGGCAGGGTGTGTGATTTGATGCACAAAACTACAGCAGTCAGTCACAGTTGTTTGGGATTTAATGGATTTCCATAAATCCATCATCTTTAACAATTTATTCTGTTCGGGGTGACGAAACAGACGGAAGCCTATTCCAGCTGTCACGGGGTGGGAGGTGTGGTACACACTGGACACGTCAACAGTCTATCTCTGGGCCAGACAACCATTCACACCTACAGGCAATTCACCAATTAACCTAACATGCACGTCTTAGGGAACTAGAGGACCTACAAAGTCCACACAAAAACTCTGCAGCCAGCCACTGGATTTCCAACACTAACCCCGTCTTTTAATGACTTTTGTGGCAGGCTGCTCTTTCGCCTCTTTTACAGTTTTGTCTCTTTCCTCCAATAGTCACTTCTCCTTACAGTAAAGCTCAACACAAGCAGCAGCCAGCTGGTCAACACTAACTCACACTGCGGAGACAAACATTGTTCAAACCCTCATCTCTTTTTAGCCGCTTGATTTAGGGATCACCAGAGAGGATCATCGTTCTCCGTCACCCGTCCTGTGTGTCGTCCTCTGTCACACCAACCTCTCACATGTCCTCTTTCCTCTTTCTTCTTCTCCTTCTGTCCAGCAACTCCATCCTCAACATTCTTTTCCTGATATGCCCTCCTCTGCACATGCCTGTATCATCCAAGTCTCGCTTTGTCTCCAACATTTCCTACATGCACTGTGGCTCTGATCACTCCCAATTAAAAAAATGCAGTGTCTTTAACTCTGCCACCTCCAGCTCATGTTTTTTCATCAGCACCACCGTCTCCAGGCCGTACTGCTAAATAATAACCTGTTATTTAGAATGTCAGAGAAATGGTAACAACATTTTTTAGACTCTGACATGACCTTAAAATTGTTTTATCAAACCAACAGTCCAATAAAGATAATGTGTTCACTATGACTGCACCATATCTTTTTAAAAATGGGAATCACAGAATATTTGTTTCCTTTAAAAACCACGAATCAATTCAACAAGAAGTGATATCATCGAATAAGATGATTTCTCTAATGTCTCTAAATCATTTCTTTCATTCACTTTGCCAAGTTGCCATCACTTGTCTCTCTCTTTTCTCTCCTTTGCTTGTGATAATCAGCGAGCTGATGGTGCGGAGGCAGAAAGAGCCGGGAAAAGGACCAGACTGGTCAGCAAGGAGCACCTGTGTCTAATTACTTTCCCTTTCCATCTGCTTCGAGTGACGTTAATAGAGAAAGTTAGACCATGCACAGTCTCACCCAACATCTGAAAATGCATATTTAATTTTTTTAACCTAGATGCTTCCTCTGAAAAGGCCAGAGCAGGCACCAGCTGGACCAGGTGGTGAATAATCAGTTTGTTTTCTAATCTGTTACACTTTCTTAGAGAAAAAAGTAAAGACTCCAACTCCTAGATTCTGTTTTTCTCCGACCCTTTTACCGTCTGAAAACACCACAGTTGGTAACTGACAACAGCCCAGACATGACCACACAACAACACTCATAACATAAAACTGTTTGATAAATCGTGCAATGCAAATGACCCATTTTGTAATCACCTACTTATATAACTGTGTATATGTGTGATATATTTTTATTTTTACATTAATGTATTCAGATTTTTGCCATACTCTGCACATTCCCTGCTCCTGTAACATGGAAATGTCCCCACTGTGGGACGAGTAAAGGTTTATCTTCTCTTTCTTATAAGAGCTGTCCGTATTTCTGCTTTCTGCAGAGAAGACACTGAAACAGGCTGGTGGCAGGTGTTCACATCTCAGCATATACCACTTCATTCAGCTGATCATTTCCAAATGCTAGAGTTTTTGTTTTTGGAAACATTTACAGTAAATTTTGCAAAAGCACACAAGCAATACTTCACATGCTATGATTTGTGGACACAATGTCTTTAAAATTAAGTTTAATTCGTAAAAATGTTTTTTAAGAAGTAAAGGACCCAGGATTTGTCTACCTTTATTCCTATCGGTTTGCTCGCAGCAGCACAGACTGAGACACAGATACTGAGGGTGGAATGGACAGAAATTCATGCTCCCAGAATTCCTGAATTCTTGGCTCTAATCGCACACGCACAGATTAAAGAGGTAATTAAAACAGAATGTGAATGTTTAATTGATGCTCCACTGATGGTGGGACTGAATATGTGACACACACACAAAAAGGCACATTTACCTGCGGTCAGCTCATATTTTAAATGAACTCAGTGACTTGTCTGCCTGTTAGCTGGCTGCAAACAAACGCCTGCGCCTGAAACTGCTGAGCACATCTGCCCTCAGACATTCGCGTCCTCCTCCGTGTCCGTCCACACACCTGCACACGGTCAGTAGGTTCCTCCTCTCCACCGCGGCGCCCCTGCCCGCTCCGCGCTTTCGGATCAGATGCAGACCGCCGCCGAGCGACGCCATCCCGACGCGTCCGGTTCCCTCTGCGCCAGGGCAGGACCAGGCTCTCCGTCAGCCCCCGAGGAGCCCACGTTGCTCGGCTGCAGGAGGGACTGAACAAAAACCTGAGTCAAGTCAGACACTGTTCGTCACTGCTGGGAGGGTTTCAAAGTAAAAGCTCGTCAGGCTCGTCGCCTGAGCTCCTCCAACTGATAATAGCATAACATTACATAACATAACAACAGGAATATATATTTAAATTACAACAGAATTATGATGAATCAGAATTTGGAAGTACCATGGACCTGTCATGTATTGTGTAATACATCTAATTGAGAAGGGACATTTTAAATAAAATATTTGTTTTTCAATTAAGACTTTCTTGTCAATTTTATGAACTATATTTACATTAATAAATAGATAATTATTACAAAACTATGTCAGATTGCAGGCATAAAATTATGTACTGAGCCTACTTTTATTTTCACGTTATCTGTACACACCCGGAAGTCAAACTCTGTAAATGCAGTGAATATGACAGCAGCTTACTGGAAGATTGACTGATAAATTAATAATTTTGATCCTGTCATCAGTAGAACACAGTGAAGAGCTGTTTCATATACAGACACAAGATGATTCCTGGGTAAATAAAAAGCAGGTTATATTTTTCATCGTTTTAAGTCACTAAAGAGCTGATTCATTCAACAAAACAGTGAAAAACCTCTTAGATATTCACATTCCAGAGCGTGTGTATTTCATTTACTCCTGTGGCAAAGATTTTAAATAAACAAACTGCATCGTAACATGTTGTTTTATATTATCATAATAATCCAAGGATGATATTATTGCTTTTTTGCAGTCCTGTTTTTTGTGAGCTGTAGAAAAAAATACTTTGTTACTGTCCTTAAGTATATGCCATAAATTCTACTTTTACAAAGTTTTACTTTCTCAGATTTTAGGCTGGGGCTGTCAGAAAGGTGATAATTCTACCATGTGTTTATTATTCAGGTCAAAGGATGTAGTGGAATAATACTGGGGTGGTTTTGTCCATCTTAGATGTATTGTAGGTAAATTACCTAAACCATCTTGATCTCATAAAACTCAAAGAAGACTTTTAGTACTTTTATATCCAATATTGTTTCACTCACCTGTTACCAATTAATCTGCTAATTTTGAAATCTTCAAGAGTCGTGTTACTTTAGTATTTTATTTTGCCTTTTCCATAACTGTTTTAAGTCTGTTGCATTCATCAAAAAGATCAACATTTGCTTATATTTGCAAAATAGAAACACCAAATTAATGAAAATACTGAAAATGTTTTTTACTTTAGTCAGATAAATAACAGATAAATAAAGGTTCAGGAGACTTGATAAATCACAGATTTATGCTCTACTGCATTTTAGAAAAAGGCTCAGGTTTTCTAAAGCAGGTTTTGTATGGAGTTGTTAAAACTGTGTATTTTTCATTTTGCAAAGAATAATGTGTATGAACCTCAACACAAAGGAGAAAATGAAGGACAGCTTTCCACTTCACTGACTCCTGCAACAACATTTTGGAGGATTTCAGTGTTAGAGAGAGAAGGACAAGTGATGATGGGCAGATTCCAGGAAAATGAGTGAAGCTTAGTAACACAGTCAGGAGTCACTGAAGAAAACAAGATCAGGGGGTAAAAAAGAAATGCCAGCAGTGACGTTGACACATCAAAAAAGAAGAAGAGGTGTAGCATCGTGATTTGCAAGAGTGTCAGTGAGGGTGAAGAAGAGAAAGGCCAGTGATGGTGTCAGGGCACCTGAGAAGAAATGAGATGAAACGTAGCAGCAGCATCAGCAATTTTAAAACTGACACCAGCTCGTCTCATGACAAATATGGAGACAAAGTGTGATCTTTAACAATGTCTCACCTGAGAAAGAGAACATTTATCAGCTCTCCTCTCCAGGAAATACAAGCAGAGCTACTGTGACAGTGTGAAAGAAAACAACAGATTACCTCATGCACTGCAATTCCTTTGTCTGCCATCAGCCTTTAAAAAGAATCACTTCAGCCTTCACTGGTCGGAAACAAAAATAAAAGTAGTTTAATTTAATGGAGGTGTACAGTTGAAAAAGAATAAAAACTCAACATCAGCATCAACATTGGATCTGCAGTGATTGTCCCCACGAAGTCGGCCAGAAACTTGGGCGTCATTATCGACGACCAACTGAGCAGTCTCTAGGTCATGCAGATTTGTTCTATACAACATCAGAAAGATCAGACCCTACCTCTCAGAATACACAACCCAACTCATTGTGCAAGTGTTGGTCACATCTCATCTCGATTGCTGCAGTGCACTGCTGATGGGGTTACCGGCATGCACCATCAAACCCCTGCAGATGATCCAAAAGGTTCATCTGCAGGAGGACCATGCCTCATTTTTAATCAGCCAAAAAGGTCTCATCTCACACCGCTCTTCAGATCTCTGCACTGGCTTCCTGTGGTGGCGCACATTAAGTTCAAAGCTCTGTCTCTTGCCTACAGGGGGGTCAACTCAACAGCTACGGCTTACCGTAACTCCCTCATTCAGGTCTACGATCCCCCCCCGTCTGCTGCGCTCAACAAACGATGTCTGGTGGTCCCAGCACCACACAGAAGATGGTGGAATGAGGTGAAGTGTACGCTAAGCAACCTCACTCCAAATATTTGAAAAACTGATGAAAACACAAGTCATCTTCCTATGCACTATAAAAAAAGGAAAAAAACCTTATTTCTTGTACTTACATCTCAGGAAACGGACAGAACTTTGCTTTGATGTTTTCTCTTTGACTTTCCTTGCCTTGTACCTCACTTGTAAGTCGCTTTGGATAAAAGCATTTGCCAGATGAATAAATATAAAATGTAAATGCAAGACCTAACACTTGTGATGGACAGATCAGGCCTCTCACACAGACCAAGTATCTCAAGGCCAACAGATGATCGTTGGAGGAGCGTGAGGCAAAGGTACAAATGATGGGTGGAGGAAATTCTGTGTGTGTGTTTGATTTAGCTTAAACCACAAACCTCATTTGCTTAAGATTCACACTACACCTTTAAGGAGAGACACCTGACTGCAGACAATGATTAGAGGGTCGCATGGTCCACTTTTATCCTTGTCAATTTTTTTCAGAGGTCAGTATTTTCTTTAATCTAGCATTATAACCCAGACCAATGTCTTTAGCGTCTAACCCTAAATATCTTCATCTAAAGGTCAATTTTCTATTTAAACATCCAGCGAATATCTCCCATGGCTTAATCTGCCAACTTTGTCTGCGACCTTATACTCCTGTAGGTAATGTCAAGTCAGACCCAAAGTGTCTTTTTAAATACAGCAGTTCGGAGCAGTTACTAACAGTTGCTTTACTTTAGACTCTCTGTTCCCTAAAAATGTCAGATTTTAAATTTTGCCGGCAGTGAAGTGCCGTTGTCGAGCTCTGGCAGTAGTGAAGGTCGGGCAAAAACCAAACCTTAGTTACTGTGAACCATGTCATGGGGAAACACAGTAGGTAATACAGTGACATTTGATTCTCTCAATATGTGATGGTCAGTGATTTTAGTACAATGATCTTCAATCTTTAAAATAACACCATGATTTCACAACAAACGTAACGAACATGTCAAGTGCTTTTAATTTAATACTTGAAGTAAAAAGGGTAAAACATCAGGCTGGGATGTGGAAGTCTCCAGCATCAAATCCAACTCATCCTCCAAGTGTGTCCTTGGGACAGACACTCAGTACTAGCTCCTTGGCTGACAACTGACAGTGCAGTGTTGGAACCTCACTGGTTGTAGTTTTGGTGAAGTAGCACAGCGCCATGTAGTGGTCTCACAGGGAACAGAAAACTCTGGGTTTTCTCAAATATATTCATGCATCTTTGCTTCCTTTGCTTGTATTTCCTCCTCCTCACTCCTTAGCCACACACAGCTGGACGAAGGCAGGAGTCGCACACTGTCCTTTGACTTCTAATAATTACCACTGCGACTTGGTTTATTAGCAGTGGTGCAAAGTAACTCTTCCATGAATCGTCACAGCTGTCAGATTTGTGACATCTGGATAGTGATGATGTTGTGGCTGAACAGTCTTCATCCACCATGATTAACTAAACATACGTATAACACACTTACTATCACTTAGTAGTTAGTATTAGTGTTACTGATGAAATAATTATTCATTCCTCACTTGAGCACATTTTGTTGATTATACATTTTACTTACACTGGTTTTAAAGGACCTACTTTTATTCATGACTCCAAATTTTCTTTGGAATACTTTCAACCTTTGAGTTTTGTTGAACACATCTGTACTAGATCTGCAGATTTATGTCATCAACAGCATCAAATTCAAAAGTGTTTAGAATGCATCTTTTCAGAGTGCTTGTGCTTAAATACATTTTAGAGCATGTACTTAGCAATTAAGTAAAGAATTACACGAACTACTACTCGTGTACTGTTTTTTAGTAGACTGTAGCTGGACTGTGGTACTGACTGAACACCTCTGGTAAATAGTTTTTGTTTCAAGAACAGAGCAAAAGATGGAAAATAGATCTGCAGATACATGAACTCCTTCACTACCTAAATTTAAGTGACATTCTGCTAAACACTAACATCCTTTACGGCCGGAGCGTGAGATGACATCACAGTGAGAGGCAGAGTTCACTCTTTATGGGCTGTCAGTCTGTGTCCGAGTGGCAGCTCAGTCACTCATTAACCTAACTGCGTGTGTTCGGAGCCTCCGTCCGTGTGGCTACAGTGTCACACTGTAACAGTGCGTGGAGTTTGGATTTCAGGTCAAAACTGGGGAAAAATAGTAATACTGATGTAACTGTAAGCTAAAAGGAAAGAGTCGCACTCTTTTCTTTGAGAAATCCCTAAGTACATCCACTCTACTCAAGTACAATTTTGAGGTTCTTGTACTTTTACTTTCCTACAAATCAGAGGGAAATGCTTCTACTTTTAAATCTTTACAGTTAATTGACATGTTTACTGTGCACATAGCGATGTTATACATCAGGAAGTTTAATCCAAAAGGGCAAAATAAATTATTCTACACAGTGAATACCTTTTTTTTACCTTTTTTTTGTCTACGGTAAAACTTAGGACTTTTACGTAATGATAAGTATGAGGCTCTAATGTGAGAATGAAAAGCTGCTCTGAAGAATAAAGTGGCCTCTGCTTCTGTCAGTGGGGTGTTTCTGTCACCATGGGGTTAACTGGAAGTTTCTCAATAATCGGACTCTTAGTTTCCAAAAAGAACAGATGAAACGATAATGGTGGGCCCAAGTTATTTATAGTATATGAATATAGATATAGATTTTTTACAACATTGAATTATGGTCAACTTAATCTGTTTTAGACAAAATTTTACAAATTTTTTTTTTCTTCTTTCAAGTCAAAGTGAAAACAAATCTCTAATGATTTTTATGAATTAAAAGTATTGGAAGTGAATTGATTGATAGATTGATTGTCATTTGTACTTCTACTCTACTAGATTAGTTAATAATTATTTTTACAGGCGTAGCTCCTTATAAAAGAGCTAATCTACTTATAAATTTATGTGTTTTTATGGATCAAGCACCTGTCAGTACATTAAAATATTACTACCAGATCTAACAGATAATTTCTGAAAAAAAGTATGGTGATGACATACATTTATGTTATTAACAGCATCTCCTTTAAAATGTGTTCGTATTCGTAATTACGTATGTTTTTAGAGCGCATAATTTAAGAATTCGAAGTAGGAATTTTTTAGTCAAGACCTTCTAATTTTACCTGTGGTCTTAACCTCATGTATTTCTGAGACATGAAATAAAACAGTGACAAACCTGAGTGAGATCTGTCATATTAAACTGTCCTGACACATTTGCAGCGTAAACTGTCTGCACTTAAGAAAGCACTTTTCTACCTGTTGGTACTCAGAGTGCTTTACACTGATTCTTATTTACAGTGTTCTATGTCCAAATTCTGTAGTTTTCAAAAGATCATCTTTTTTTCAAAGGGAAGTTATAAAAGGTGTAAAGAATCTAGCCACAGGGGTTGCAAGCCAGTAACTTCTGTGCCGGTCCCAAGCCCGGATAAATAGAGAGGGTTACGTCAGGAAGGGCATCCGGCGTAAAATTTTGCCAAGTACAATCATGCGAGTCATCCATACCACTTTCATACCGGATTCGTCGAGGCCCGGGTCAACAACGACCGCCACCGGTGCTGTTAACCTACAGGGTGCCGGTGGAAATTGGACTACTGTTGGTCGAAGAAGGAGAGGAGGCAGAAGGGTGCGTGGTCAGAGAGAGAAGGGGAAAGGCAGGAGCTTAGATTTGAGAGTAGGGACTCTTAACGTTGGCACAATGACAGGGAAAGGTAGAGAGCTGGCAGACGTGATGGAGAGAAGGAAGGTAGATGTACTGTGTGTGCAAGAGACGAGGTGGAAAGGCAGCAAAGCACGTAGTATTGGAGGAGGATACAAACTGTTCTACCATGGTGGGGATAGGAAGAGAAACGGAGTAGGAGTGATCCTGAAGGGGGAGTTTGTGAACAATGTTCTAGAGGTGAAAAGAGTCTCAGACAGGGTGATGAGCCTAAAGCTAGAAATCGAAGGTGTGATGGTGAACATAGTCAGTGGGTATGCTCCACAAGTTGGCTGTGAGTTAGAAGAGAAAGAGAGATTCTGGAGTGAGTTTGATGAGGTTGTAGAGAGTATCCCCAGAGCAGAGAGAGTAGTTGTTGGAGCAGACTTCAATGGGCATGTTGGTGAGGGGAACAGAGGTGATGAGGAGGTAATGGGCAGGTTTGGTGTAAAGGACAGGAATCCAGAAGGACAGATGGTAGTGGACTTTGCTAAGAGGATGGAAATGGCTGTAGTTAACACTTACTTCCAGAAGAGAGAGGAACATAGAGTGACATACAAGAGTGGAGGTAGGAGTACACAGGTGGACTACATCCTATGTAGACGAGGTCATTTGAGAGAGGTTAGTGACTGTAAAGTGGTGGTAGGAGAGAGTGTAGCCAGACAGCACCGCATGGTGGTGTGTAAGATGACTCTGGTGGTCAGGAAGAAGAAGAGAGGAAAGTCAGAAAAGAAGACCAAGTGGTGTAAGCTAAAGAATGAAGAAACTTGTGAGGAATTCAGGCAGAAGTTGAGACAGGCTTTGTGTGGTCAGGAAGAGCTTCCAGATGATTGGGAAACTACAGCTGAGGTAATCAGGGAAACAGGTAGGAAGGTGCTTGGTGTGTCATCTGGTAAGAGGAAAGATGATAAAGACACTTGGTGGTGGAATGAGGAAGTACAGGACTGCATCCAGAGGAAGAGGTTAGCTAAAAGGAAGTGGGATGTAGAAAGGACTGAGGAAAGTAGACAGGAGTACAAGGAAGTGCAGCGCAGAGTGAAGAGGGAGGTGGCAAAGGCCAAACAGAAAGCTTACGATGAGCTGTATGACAGGTTAGACACGAAGGAAGGAGAGAAGGACTTGTACAGGCTAGCCAGACAGAGAGATAGAGATGGGAGAGATGTGCAACAGATAAGGGTGATTAAAGACAGAGATGGAAAGGTGCTAACAAGCCAGGAGAGTGTGCAGAGAAGATGGAGGGAGTATTTTGAGGAGTTGATGAATGAGGAAAATGACAGGGAAAGAAGGGAGGAAGATGTGGATGTTGTGGAGCAGGAAATAGGAGAGATTAGAAAGGATGAGGTGAGGAAGGCTCTGAAAAGGATGAAGAGCGGAAAGGCTGTTGGTCCTGATGACGTACCTGTGGAGGTGTGGAAGTGTCTAGGAGAGACAGCAGTGAAGTTTCTGACAGGTCTGTTTAACAGGATTTTAGAGAGTGAGAAGATGCCTGAGGAATGGAGGAGAAGCGTTCTGGTGCCGATCTTTAAGAACAAGGGTGACACGCAGAACTGTAGCAACTATAGAGGGATAAAGCTGATGAGCCACACAATGAAGCTGTGGGAAAGAGTAGTGGAAGCCAGGCTTAGGAAGGAGATGGACATTTGTGAGCAGCAGTATGGTTTCATGCCCCGTAAGAGCACCACTGATGCCATTTTCGCTTTGAGGTTGTTTATGGAAAAGTACAAAGATGGTCAGAAGGAGCTGCATTGTGTCTTTGTGGATTTACAGAAGGCGTATGACAGGGTGCCGAGGGAGGAGCTGTGGTACTGTATGAAGATGTCGGGAGTGGCAGAGAAGTACGTCAGAGTAGTCCAGGACATGTATGAGAGAAGCATGACGGTGGTGATATGTGCCGTAGGTCAGACAGAGGAGTTCAAGGTGGAGGTGGGACTACACCAAGGATCGGCTTTGAGTCCCTTCTTGTTTGCTATGCTGATGGACAGCTTGACAGGTGGACAATGATGTTTGCAGATGACATTGTGATTTGCAGTGAGAGTAGAGAGCAGGTGGAGGAACAGCTGGAGAGCTGGAGGTTTGCTCTGGAAAGAAGAGGTATGAAAGTCAGTCGTAGTAAGACAGAATACATGTGTGTAAACGAGAGGGATCCAGGTAGAAGTGTGAGGCTACAGGGGGCTGAGGTGAAGAAGGTGCAGGAGTTTAAGTACTTGGGGTCATCAGTTCAGTGTGATGGGGAGTGTGGAAAAGAGGTGAAGAGGCGAGTGCAGGCAGGTTGGAATGGGTGGAGGAAAGTGTCAGGGGTGTTGTGTGACAGAAGAGTGTCAGCAAGACTCAAAGGAAAGGTGTACAGGACAGTGGTGAGACCAGCTCTGCTCTATGGGTTAGAGACAGTAGCAGTGAGACAGAGACAAGAGGCAGAGATGGAAGCAGCAGAGATGAAGATGTTGAGGTTCTCCTGAGGACTGACGAGGTTGGACAGAATTAGGAACGAGTTCATCAGAGGGACAGCACACGTTACCTGTGTTAGCAACAAAGTCAGAGAGGCCAGACTGAGATGGTTTGGACATGTGCAGAGGAGGGATAGTGATTATATTGGTAGAAGGATGTTGGAGATGGAGCTGCCAGGCAAGAGGGCGAGAGGACGACCAAGGAGGAGATATATGGATGTCCTAACAGAGGACATGAGGTTAGCTGGTGTCAGAGTGGAAGATGCCCAGGATAGAGTAAAGTGGAAAAGGATGATTCGCTGTGGCGACCCCTAATGGGAAAAGCCCAAAGAGTAGTAGTAGTAGTAGTTATAAAAGGTGTAAAGAGAGGCGGCGCACTATGACAGGATAGCAGATGATGACACAGGGTGAAATCTGTCTCCAATCTGCTTAACACTTCATCAAATGAGGGTTGTCATCACTCATTTACCAGTGTGTGTCCCATGTTTGATTTGAGTTATGGTGCTGATGAGTCGTCTCACTGTACCTTTGTCCCACACAGAGGAAACATTATGGCCCCACACACACGCACACACACACACTAGTAAAGATCAAACAGTAACCTTTAATCATTTATGTCATTTATGTCTTTTTCTTTCCCCTTTCTGTATCCCTTCAGATGAGATGAATGCATTTCTTTTTATCATCTTCATACAGAACCTGAAATCATCATCATCAAAGGACACATGATGTCAGAAAAGCAACATCACCAACAACACAAACAGCAGAGGACTTCCTTTCAAATTCCCCCAATGCGTGTGTCACTGGTGGAAAATAAGCCAGTCTGGGTGTCTTTGTGGTAACTTTGTGGTAACTGTATGTCTATTGGTAGTCCTCTCTAAACGGCTCTTTGAGATCATTTTTAATTTGGCTGTATTTTTTTTTCATTTTTGGATTATTTTGTAGCACTTCTGTGTCACTTTGTGGACTTGCTTGTCTCTTTGTTGTCCTCCATGTAGTCTACATCATATCAAAAATATTGTTACATTATGCACACATGAGCTATATGTTGTTTTAATGAACCTGTTTACTAGTTAGAGAACAGGCAGGGAAACAGGTTCGTCTGTCACTGTTGACTGCAATCAATTATTCACCAAGGACCATGGTCGAGACTCTGCGGACAAATCAGCAGTTTTTCCCTGAAAGCAGAAGAGGGCGGGAGTAAGCTCGTCCTGCATAAAGCCACGTGAGGGGGGAAGGACTGAGGGACAGGGCTTGTCCCATCTGTCCGTGTGATCATCTCTGTGAAAAGTCGCCCAGTGGACGGAGACGGGTCTGGACGAACAGCTGCAGAGAACCAGTGGGACTCTTGTCAGGTGTGAGACCATTCATATAATAATTGAATGCCTTGTAATTCCTAGCTCCTTGATTCTTCTGTGATTTATTAGAAGAATTATTTATTTAATTATAATTTTTTGTTCATCTCGAGCTGTGAAGTGTGAGCAGGTTGTTCTTGCTCTGACAGGACCCAGACATGGACGTGAAGAACGACAAGTATGAACTGGGCCGAGCCAAAACAGAACAAAACGGACATTTGTCAAGGTAAAGGCAGAAATTATATTTATTCAAGAGTTTTCATTTAAGAAACTTCATTTAAGGGACTTCACTGAAGGAACTTAAAATGGTTAAATCTTTATTTTAACGTATAAATTTTTTTTAAGGGTGCTTATTTATTTATTTGTTTATGTAGTTTATTCAACTACTAACATTGTGAGATCTGAGTAATAATACAATATTATAAAAAATAATTCATTAGTTAATTGATCGATTGATTGATGTTACCTGCAATAGCAGAAAAAAAAGACAATCAAAATGAACTTTAATTGCGCATTAAAGAATCATAATGTGGAAATTAAAGAATACAATACATACGTGCTTAATGTCCATTACGTGTGGTATTAAATGTGTTTGAAGATAAATACTTTAATGCAAAGCAGAAACACATTTCCACACTTTGATAATGTTACTTCCACTGGGTTTTGTGACTCCTCCAGTGAGACAAACCAGGATGACAAAAAGGATGGAAAAAAGAAGAAGAAAGAAAAACCGCAGAAGCTGCCCATGGTCGGCCCCCTGGCTGTGGTAAGTTCAGTTATCAGAATCAGATGTTAATGTTCACTAATTGTGCTGTTTGAGCGTTGAATTGTGACTTTGTTTTTTTTCTATTATTGTTTTCACTATAGTTTCATACTTTCTCTGCATTGCTGGAAACGTGTAATAGAAATGTCACGGTGTACATGCAAAGACAAACAGCAGAAAACAGTTCTGATGTTTTAAGCGTCTTGGCCTGAGGCTAGTGGGCGAGTGTGTTGTAAGACTGTGCAGGGTTTGATCTACAAGCATAACAGCAAGTGTGTGACCGAGAGGGGAAGCATGGAGAGAGGATGGGAGTGCAGCACATCCTCCTGTTGTTTGGGTGGACCCCACCAGTCCCCTGCTGTGGGAATATAATGGCTTCTTAGAGTTCTGTTCTCTTTTCATAACTGAACAGCTGAAATATTTAAATATCGCGTTTTATCCAATCAGCAATTCAAAACCTAAACTTCCAAATCTTTACACTAAGAAAAGTATTAGCAGCCTTCACATAAGGCAGACACTGATTTCTAATGTTTTCTTATGATTCTCATCATTGTGTCTTGAATGTGAGTGTAGTTCAGGTTTGCAGACAGGCTCGACACTGTGATGATCGTTGTTGCTGCAGTGATGTCCATGATCAACGGTGTCGTGCTGCCTCTCATGTGTATCGTGTTTGGGGACATGACGGACAGCTTCGTATCTGATGCTGTGATACCCGACATCAACAGCAGCGACATCTACCACAGTGAGTGTGAAGTTACCACGAGTCGGTGCACACAATTACGCTGACTGAAATAAGTTCTTGGGATGAACTATAACACACGAACAATATGTTTTTTCAGATTTCACCCAAATACCAAGAAACAGCACCCTACAAGAGGACATGTCTCTGTAAGACTTTAAATAATCGGCATACATAGAGCAATCTGTCAGGTTAAATATTAAACAAGCAAAAGATTAAATTGTGTTTGAATGTTTACCTGTAGACATTAAATAGATTTTTATATAAAAATTTAAATTTTGTTCAGACCTCAGCAAAAGTTGTTCCCTCCTTTCTTCTTCCAGTTATGCCATCTACTACTCCATCATGGGTGGCGTCGTGCTGGTGGCAGCATACCTGCAGGTCTCTCTCTGGACCATGGCCGCCGGGCGGCAGGTCAAACGCATCCGCAAGCTGTTTTTCCACCGCATCATGCAACAGGACATCGGCTGGTTCGATGTCAACGAGACAGGAGAGCTGAACACGCGTCTCACAGAGTGGGTAACAGAGAATCCACTGTGTCAAAAAAATTATACGTGCGACTTTCAGTTCGAGTGTAAAATAAAGCATTTATATAAATATTTACATATCTATTTACATATCTTCTTTTATTCAAACAAATTCCAAAACTTAATAACAGGTTTTATAACCATCTAATTCATTATTTGTTTTTAATGTTTATGACTCATTGATTCGATAGTTTGACCCCCTCTTTAGACAGTTTTCACAATAGGTCTAAGTTTGGGTACTTCATTTATACAAGTTCCTCTAAAATCATGTTGTTTTCCCTGACAGAACCGTTTTTTGCTTTGAATATAATTTTTATAAATATTATTTGTAACGAATCAACCAACTCCAAAGATGTCAAACTTTTGAATTTCAAATAGAAAACTAAGGAAAACAACAAATTTCACTCTATATACTTTATAGATTTTATTTTATTTTATTTATTATCATGCAATAAACTGATCGAAGGAAGGTCATTTCTATTCTCTTTGTATTCCTATAATATTGTGGCACTGTGAAGATTTTTGGTAGATGTGTTTATATTTGCATCCACAGTGATGTCTATAAAATCCAGGAGGGGATTGGTGACAAGGTGGGGATGCTGCTCCAGGCCTTCACCACCTTCATCACGTCCTTCATCATCGGTTTCTCCAAAGGCTGGAAACTCACTCTTGTTATCCTGGCTGTAAGCCCTGCGCTCGGCATTTCAGCCGCATTTTTCAGTAAAGTACGTTTCTTCTCCTGCTACTCGTACGTTTTCAGGTAGGCGTTATGGACGCAAGCACCTTCGGATATTCTCAACGACATTATGTCCTTGTGCTCATTCGATCAGGTGCTGACAAACTTCACCAGCAAAGAGCAGACTGCATATGCCAAAGCTGGAGCTGTGGCAGAAGAGGTGCTTTCTGCCATCAGGACAGTGTTTGCCTTCAGTGGTCAGGAAAGAGAGATCGAGAGGTGAGTCCACGGTTGTGTGTGTACATGAACCAGCATCTGAACACATTTTATAAGATGTACAAATCTGATGCAAAGAGTGTGAGTCAGAATGAATGTGCTTATTTTATGTTCTGCAGAGAAAACAAAAATGGATCTGTAATGTGAACACAGATCTAATAAACCCCATTAAAAGCTGGATCAGTTTCAAGAGAGGAGAACACTAAAGTCATCTATGGCACAGGGCCTTGTTGTTATTGCAACTGAATTGATATCCTGTCTGTGTGTGTGTGTGTGTGTGTGTGGACCACAGATATCACAAAAACTTACAGGATGCTAAGAAGGTGGGAATAAAGAAGGCGCTCTCTTCTAACATTGCCATGGGCTTTACCTTCCTGATGATCTACCTGTCGTATGCCCTGGCTTTCTGGTACGGCAGTACGCTGGTCCTGAACAGAGAGTACACCGTCGGATCTTTACTCACTGTGAGGAGACACACTATTATTGAGTTTCTGATTGTGTTAATTATTGAACTGGGTTTATTCAAACACAACTGTTGTAACGTGTTTGTCTTTAGGTGTTTTTCGTCGTGCTGATTGGAGCATTTGCGATGGGACAAACGTCTCCCAACATCCAGACGTTTGCGAGTGCCCGTGGAGCTGCGCATAAAGTGTACAGCATTATTGACCATGTAAGCAATGCAACGTTTTCTCCCCAGTGTAGCACATGTAAAAAGCAAAAGCAGAATTTTTTCCTCGCTGCTGCACTGCTGTCGGTTTTTGTTAGTGAACGTGCACCGCTGTGCACTGGCGCTCTGGGGAACCGCTTTGATGACTTGATGCAGCCGACAACCTGGAATCAGTAATGAGATGTTGGGTTTTCTCTAATTGGAGAACTTGCTGGGTGCATGAAACTTACAGGTCATTTGGTTGATGATGCTCAGTTGTGACTCTCCCTTCCTGAACATGCTGTGAATCTATTTCCGCCCAGTAAATTCAAATCATTTAGCAAACAGACTTTCAAACTGTAACATGAGGTTTAAACAACATTTTTAAACCTACTTCGGGCAGCGCAGCGGAAGAATACAGCTGCAGGCGCATATCTGGGGAAATGTCGGTCAGACTTTTGTCGATAGCGACTCTGGGACGGACCTGTGTTTACTTTAAAGTGCACGTATTTGTTTTTCACTAGACCAACACACTGAACCGGCTCATATTCACATGCACATCTGTTTGGGCATGAAAACAAATTAGCATGCAAACGGCTTCCAGCAAAACTGAAAAAAAAAAAAGACACCTCCTCTCAGGGCTTTTAAATTCTTCACAGTTTGAGCTTAAAGTGAACAGTGTGCCTTTGGGGAAGACCTCTGCACACTTTGCTTTTTTTGTGAATCCCTTTGTGACATTCGTGTTAAAAAAGGGGTGAAACTGTAGAAGAACTTTGTTGTACAGGAGGATGAGGCCTCCAAGAGGGACATAAAGCAATCTCAAATTCTCCCATCAACACAGAGATGAAATGGCAGGGAGTGAGAGAGTAAAGTGTGCACAAGCACACGGACAGAAGCAATATAAACACAAAGACCTTTGGAAATAAACATTAGCCTTTTAACATGCAGCCGCCTTAACCTGGACGGCTAACGGCCTTCCTCCCATTGTCTGTCCGACCTTATGATAATAATCAGATTCTGTATCCCACTGTGGCCAAAATACAAACCAGAGCAGAACTGAGTTTTAGAAGTAAGTAAAATATTTATATCTTGTCTCAAAAGAAACCGACCATCGACAGCTATTCAGAGGAAGGTTTCAAGCCGGATTCCATCAAAGGAAACATAGAGTTCAAGAACATCCACTTCAACTACCCCTCGAGGGCAGACGTCAAGGTTTGTTCCCCACAGACACAGTACTGTACTCTAACAGAGAGCATGAGATATGACACTCTAAACTGCATGTCATCTATGTCACTTTTATTGTTGTTTCAGATATTAAATAACATGTCTCTGAGCGTCAAAAGCGGACAGACCATTGCCCTAGTTGGCAGCAGCGGCTGTGGTAAAAGCACCACAATCCAGCTGCTGCAGAGGTTCTACGATCCTCAGGAAGGATCCGTAAGTGACCCGGCACTGTCCTCGCATCCATTCTTTTAGAGCCGAGTGGCTTTTTCACTGTAGCACTTTAATAAAGACAGTTTTTTCCATTGTTCTTGGTAAAGATTTGCTTCCCCTAGTCTGCTAGAGACCTTATAGTGAATCGGAATCAGAGAAGTAATGTGCTACGTTTGGCCAATTATACTTAGCAGACAACATACATGTAGTTTTTGTGTTGCAACAGTTTTAAAATCAGTTTCTGCAGTTTAAGTGTGTGTCTGTTTGGTTGCTTGCTTTTAGGTATTTATTGATGAACACGATATCCGGTCTCTAAACATCCGCTACCTGAGAGAGATGATCGGAGTGGTGAGTCAGGAGCCCATCCTCTTTGCCACCACCATCACGGAAAACATCAGATACGGCCGACCGGACGTGACGCAGCAGGAGATCGAACAAGCTGCCAAAGAGGCCAACGCTTATGACTTCATCATGAACCTTCCCGATGTATGGCTTTATTTATAGCTCCCTGACTCCCTGACCCGTGTAATTCTATCCACCACTTGCTAATGCTGGCACTTATCGTTGAGCAGAAATTTGAGACGCTTGTTGGAGACCGAGGTACTCAGATGAGTGGAGGACAGAAGCAGAGAATTGCCATCGCTCGAGCTCTGGTCCGAAATCCCAAAATCCTTCTGCTGGATGAAGCCACGTCTGCTCTTGATGCCGAGAGTGAGACCATTGTGCAATCTGCCCTTGACAAGGTAAGACCGCACACAGAGGAACATGCTCCGTCCGTCCACCACTGTGGTCCAGACTGAAAAATTATAGCAACTATTGTATGTGTTGCAATAACATATTGTACCGACATTAATGTTCCCCACAGACTGAAACCTATAGTTTGGTGATACCCTCTTTGTTCCCGTTGCACCACCAGCTCATTGAGATTTGTGGTTGTTAGTGACTTGTTCCAACAATGGGTCGGTGCCTTATTGATTCAGTCGTTCACCACAGTTTTCAACAAGCGGAGCTTCTACAAGTTTTTCCTGCCTCCGTGTTTTTTTGTCAATACGCTAGACCTCTTTTGGCCTGGAGCTTACTTCCTGTTAGCTTCCTGCATTGCCATTGGGACAAAATAATGTCAATATAGAACTCATCTATACTTTCCACATTCTATTGGATCTAAAGAACGAAATTCTCCTCTGAGAATGTGTGATGTGACGTGCAAACACTATTTCACAGGGATTGGTAAAAAGCCTTTTTTGACAAACACGTTGCACTTGATCCTGCAAAACCAACTGTGGCCAGTAAACTACAACCCAGAGCTGTCCCTGCAGGCTTGGTCTCGACAAATATTGGATCAATATACATTAAATTTAGTATAGATAATCATCATCATGCCCAGAGGTTGATGTTTTCTGACATTTTCCTAGTAAGGCAAATATGACTTTATCCAAATCTCTATCTGTTGACTAAATATTTGCACAACTAATTGTTTTCTCATCAGCCTCAGGTGCACTTAGAGTTTTGTTAGTTTTGAATAGCAAATGATAACTCCACACTGTAAACATCAGTATGTCATTGTCATTTCGAGCATAGTAGAATGCAGATGTGGCTATGTGCAGCCTGAACGATGTGGCTGTAGAGTTTTAGTCCTGTCACTAAAATTAAAACCAGCTGCAAACACACATGGGGAATATGTGTATCAGTGTTAATTCAGTCTTTTAAATGTCAGCTTAGGCATCAAATTCAGACGTGTCTTTATCTACAGGCCCGACTAGGACGTACCACCATCATTGTGGCCCACCGCCTGTCAACCATCAGAAATGCTGACGTCATCGCTGGTTTCCAGAACGGTGCAGTTGCAGAGCTGGGGACTCACAGCGAGCTGATGGAGAAACAGGGAGTCTACCACACGCTGGTTACCATGCAGGTAACACACATCATATGTTAGACTGGACCTCGAGGGGAACAGTTTTTTTTTTCGGGACTTAATTTTGTTTGTGGCCTTTTTCTTGTCACAGACCTTTCATAAAGTCAAGGAGGGGGAAGAGGCAGAGCATGAGCTTTCTGCCGATGAGAAAAGCCCGTCAGCCAAGTCCTTCTCTGGGTCCTCTCTGTACAGGAGGAAGTCCACAAGAGGCTCGTCCTTCGCTGCCTCCGAGGGAGGGACAGAGGAAAAAGAAAAATCCAAGTATGAAACGGACAAGACGGAGGAGGTGAGCTGTGGGGCAAGAGCTCAACAAATGAAACGCCCATCCATCATCTTTGGATTCAGTTTTGCTTCTTCAGATCTCTTTATATCAGTTGATTTGTAGTAATTGTCTTTATTCCTAACTATGCAAAATCTCTCATATCTTTAGGATAAACTAGAAACAGATTTAGTGTTGGTTTTAATTTGTGTGGTGCTTTTTTAACTGCATTTCTCTAAACCTAAACCTGCCTAGAGTTACAGTATCTGCATGTAGATGAGACGATGGAGAGCTGCTGTCGTCCATATGTTTCGGTGTCCCCTAAACCGACCTGTTATTGGAGACTCGTCAGGGCTACAGAGTCTTATGACTTTGATTTCTTGCAGGATGAAAAGGTTCCCCCTGTGTCGTTCCTCAAAGTGTTTCGTCTCAACCTTCCTGAGTGGCCGTACATTTTGCTGGGAACAATCTGTGCAATAATCAATGGAATAATGCAGCCACTTTTTGCCGTCATCTTCTCCAAGATCATCACCGTAGGTTGCTTTTAGTGCGCTCGCATTCCTTAAATGTTGATGTTTCTTGTTATGCAGCATTTGTAAAATACTGGAGACAGATATGAATTATTTGTTTCCCACAGGTGTTTATAGACACAAATCCAAACATTGTGAGGCAGAAATCCACCTTTTTTTCACTCATGTTTGCTGTTATTGGAGCTGTATCTTTCGTCACCATGTTCCTACAGGTATGCAAACACACGCTTGTGTTGACTTATGCTGGTCTCAAAGAAAAAGTTTGACATTTAGGGAAATATACTTATCTGCTGTCTTGCTGAGAGTTATATGAGAAGGTTGACACTCTTACATCTGATAATTTCAAAGCCATACAGCCTGGAGATGGTGAGTGTTAAGACTGTGAACAGGAGAAAACAAACCTCAATCTTTAATTTGTTAAAAAGATATATAATGACAAAATGAACAAACCCCGGTTAGCTTTTTTACTGTTCTCCAAGTTCCAGCCTTTTTGCTTTAAACTGTTGATCTGGTTTTGCTGTATATTTACTGATAAGTGTTAACTCTTGGCAAGAAAGCAAAATTTTCCGCAATGTTTCATGATGTACTGATGTAAATAAACGTAGAAATTGGGGGGATGTTGAAGATTTTTGTTAAGACTTTTCCTTCATCAAGATTATGTGGATTGGAGTGTCTGATATTAAGCAGGATATCTCTAGTATTTGTAATTGGGTTTGAGTAGCCTAATACACACACAAGGTACAAAAAAATAATTGTGGCACCAACTTAAAAGTATAGATAACTATCATCATAAACTTTAAAACAAGAATGTTATGCTCACACACACTCGCACACATACTCTTATTGTTCTCTGTCTGTAAATCTTTTACAGGGTTTCTGCTTTGGTAAATCTGGGGAGATTCTGACCTTGAAACTGAGACTCTGTGCCTTTAAGTCCATGATGAGACAGGTGCGTTCAGCTTCTATTAGGGAACCTGCTCTAAATAAACTACACAGATGGTTTGTTAGATCACGTCTTCCATCAGTTCTGGAAGAAACTTGGGGGTAACCAGAGTGGAAATTGTGGATTTGATACAAAACACGGGGCTCGACTGGCAAGGCTGGTCTGGTAGCTGTCCTTTGCCGCAGCAGTCAGCGTTTAATTGCATTTAAATTAAAATGTGTTGCCTTCACTGTCAGTAAAATCTGACTAAGCTGCAACCACACAGTCCTGATGAGGTTTATAATTTTCTAACAACTAATAGCTACTTGTGTTGATACAAACTTTATTTACTTTGTTGATAATTTAGTCATTTGTATTTCTAAATTAAGAAATAGGTTTTTCACGCCTTTAAATGTACAACTAAAACATGAGTACAATATGGCAACCAAGTTAAAATAGTAACATTTTAGATTAGATATTTACATAGAAAATATGAATCCCTGCTTTCTTGTAGGACCTTGGCTGGTTTGACAACCACAAAAACAGCGTTGGAGCGCTCACCACAAGACTTGCCACAGATGCTGCACAAGTACAAGGGGTGAGCCTTGATAGCAGCCACCCAAGACTAACACAAAATGGTGCCTAATAAATTCTGCACTCCTGAAATGTTTTTGTATTGTTCCAATCTTTCACGTGTGCTCAGGCTACAGGAGTACGACTGGCCACACTGGCCCAGAACGTTTCCAATTTGGGCACCAGTATGATCATCTCGTTCGTGTACGGCTGGGAGCTCACCCTGCTCATTCTGGCGGTGGTGCCCATCATGGCGCTGGCTGGAGCTGCAGAGATTAAGCTGCTCACCGGCCACGCTGCTGAAGACAAGAAGGAGCTGGAGAAGGCTGGAAAGGTGAATGAGTGGAACTCCTGTTTTAGGGTGAGCACCATTTGTCGAACCACTGACCCGGTGGTAATCGATGTTTTTTTTATGTGTTTTTGCAGATTGCTACAGAGGCCATTGAAAATATCCGTACTGTGGCCTCCCTTAGCAGAGAACCCAAGTTTGAGTCTTTGTATCAGGAAAACCTTGAAGTCCCATACAAGTACGAACAGTGACATTATTTGAACCACAGATCTCCGTGTGATATAAGAAATAGATGTATTTTAATGACTTGGTGAGTGTTTTGTCCAATGTCATTTTTGTGTCTTTACCTGTGCAGGAATGCCAAGAAAAAGGCCCACATATACGGCATCACCTATTCCTTCTCCCAGGCCATGATCTACTTTGCCTATGCCGGCTGCTTCCGATTCGGAGCTTGGCTGATTCAGGAAAACAGGATAGATGTGGAGGGGGTGTTCCTGTGAGTGAACTGACAGCATCCAACCGTTTGCATGCAGAACAGAAATTAATTTCATTCATTAGGGGTGAGGGGTGAGCCCGTAGTCATACAAGTACCTTTGGTGACCCAACAGACACAGTCTGTTCATTGTAAGGAGAAGCCACCGATTTATATACCACCTGTTCTGATAGTCCAAAGTTCATTGTAAACGGAGCTTCTGCAGGACAATAAATCGATAAAACTCAGGAACATTAACTCCTCATTCTATGGAGCAGTTTAAACATGATTTTTCTTTTTTTATGTTGTGTGTCATGCTGAGCTGGGAGGAATGTTTTTAAACTTGCATTTACAGAATATTTCCAGCAATATTTAGATTGCAGCTGCAGCCAGGCCGGCAGCTGTCTGAGACTGTATGTTTGACGGAATGCTACTTTTAGCATGCTAGCATTGGCAGCTGTAATGTTTACTATGTTTACAATGTTAGTTTTGCATATCAGCCTGCTAACATTTGGTAATTACCAACACGCACAATTGGGTGCAAAAGTTTGTATCACCTGATTTTGAACTGGCAAAAACAGTAAAATATTATTTTCCATAAACATAATATTTATTGCACGTTTAGCTACTTTAATGTGCTGTATAATCAGAAATTAATAAGTAAAATGAAAAATCGTTATAAATGATATTTATCAAACATTTGCACGTTAAATGTCATATATAGTTATTCTTACTTCTAAGCGGAGGCAAATTTATCCTTAAACCAAACCTAATAACAAGGTTCCATCAGCTAGTGCAAATGTTCCTTCATCATCAGAAGTAAGACAAACGATTAACCAGTCTTTCTTTTACCCTACAAATCACCAGTCAGGACGATTTGGTGGGAACAAGTTTCCTCTTGTAGTAGATGTAGAGACGTTTAACAGCACCAGAGCGAGCACTGGCAGATGTCTAACTTTATTAAAATTAATCCTCTGGACACCATAAACATTAGGTGGCAAAAGAATACAATTAAATGTCGTTCTTCTATTCAGTAACGGGTATAAATCTCTGCTCTTTTGTCTAATCCCTTTTGCTCCATTAGAAAAAGAGAAAAAAAGGCAGTTTTGATACTTTGTCTGTGAGTCAGATTTGACATTATAATGATGTGCTTCTGTGTTCTACAAGCTTCACACACCTTAATTCACCATTTTACTTGAATCAGTATAATGAAAGGACCAACGAGTGATGGTGCTGTATTTATCTATGTAAAACTAGAAAAGAGAGCTTTTGTAATTTGTCATTTGACTTCCTCTTTCAGTGTGATTTCTGCGGTTTTGTACGGTGCCATGGCTGTCGGAGAGGCCAACTCCTTTGCTCCAAACTACGCCAAGGCCAAACTGTCAGCCGCCCACCTCATGATGCTGATGAACAGAGAGCCCGTCATTGATAATCTTTCACACAAGGGAGAATCCCCGGTACACGCAAACCCCCACGTACCAAAAACGTGTGACCGAACGGCTCTTCACACATGTTCTAACATGTCACTCTCCTGTCTATTAATCCCAGGTCAAATTTGAAGGCAACGTGTGTTTTGAGACTGTCAAGTTCAACTACCCGTCGCGCCCTGATGTGCCCATCCTCCAAGGGCTGAACCTGAAGGTGAAGAAAGGGGAGACGCTGGCTTTGGTGGGGAGCAGCGGCTGTGGGAAGAGCACCACCATCCAGCTGCTGGAGAGGTTCTATGACCCCAGAGAAGGCCGAGTGGTGAGACGACAAACACACACCCCCCCCCGCTCTGTTAAACACTGCCTCTTCACCCACAGTCAGTTAATAGTTAGCTCGCCGCTGCGTTTATGATCGCTTTACAGCTCTGTACTGATTAGACATGAACCTTGAGAAGTTTTGAGATCTGTGTAGCGTGAGTTTTTATCTCCTATTACTGCACTAAACTGTTAATCTTGATAGAAATGAGTGTACCTAGAGCTTTAGGAGAGAGAGAGAGGAATAAACATTTATTGCCATATCTTGGTCTCTCATGTGATCACAGTAGTGTTTCCACCATTATGCGCCTGGTCTGCCCTCCTGGAAGAACAAGAATTATGTTATTTGAAATGTTTGGGTGACTACTCAGCACCAAACAGCAGACAGACAAGTTAGCAACTAACTGCTAAACACATTAAAACTTTTGGCAGCAAATGAGCCACATATTTCCATCGGGTGGCTAGAAACACAAATTCAAATCGGTGTTAATGTTGTGCCCCAAATTTTACCTCAAAGCTGATAAAATAGTCAACAGTAGAATCAGTGAAAAATAAATCCATCCCCAGTTACTAATGCATTAATATTGTGATTTCTCCCTTCAGATGCTGGATAATATAGATGCCAGAGATTTGAATATTTACTGGCTGAGGTCCCAGATAGGCATCGTGTCCCAGGAGCCTGTGCTGTTCGACTGCACCTTAGCTGAAAACATTGCCTATGGAGACAACAGCCGCACAGTGGCCATGGAGGAGATAGTGTCAGCGGCTAAAGCTGCCAACATCCACAACTTTATAGAAACCCTGCCACAGGTAACAGCTGCCATGTCCTGATGCTGACCAAACTGTAGGTGAAGTAAGAAAAGTGTATTAATACAGCAGCTTCTTAGATCGAATGTCTCAACACGCCTCACAATGCAAATAACAGAGATATAAGGAACATATTAAGAATATACATATAAAACAACTGAATAAACACAGACAAACACACTTTGAGGAACAAGTCGTGATAAGAGCACCTTAGAGGAGCTGGTGATGTTCAGTTGCGGGAGATCTCTAAAACGTATTCAGGTCCCTGACCATGAAAGTCATCACAAGAGTCTTGAAATGGATCCTGAATTTGATGGGGAGCCAATGTAAAGATGTCAGGATCAGTGTTAGATGTTTGCTCTTTGAGGACCTGCTCAGAAGCAAAGCAGCAGCATTTTGGTTCACTTGTACATGATCCAGACAAGTAGGGAAGGAATTACAATAATCTAGACAGTATGAGATAAAAGCTAAAGGGAGCTGCCAACATCATTTGTTTAACTATCATATCTTTTTTGATTGAGTTTTATCTTTACAGTATGTGTAGACGCTTAGTCACGCAGATAACTTGCTAAAATTGTGATACGCTGTCAGTTTGCCAGTGAATATGGTACAACAGTAAACTGCCCGGCGTTAAAGAATCACTGGTCCAAGTTACTAAGAGTTAAAGAATATTTTACATAACTGTTCCTCTGGTGGGGTCCAGTTTTGGCAGTGGTCTCACTTTTCAGGAAAAAACAATACAATCATTTTAATTAAAATCACTGCTTTTTTCTTTACATAACAATACATAATTGTATTGTTTCCAGTAATAATTAAACAATGGATAAATATTTGACTTTACTTAATTCTTTACTTATTCTACATTTCACCTGCTTATAGGCAGAAGTTAGCAAGAACTAACAGACCCTTAAAATATTGTCTCTCTCTATTTTTTTGGTTTTTAAAAGGAAAACAGTTCATAATCAGTTGTGTGGATTATGGGAAGCTTCTGTCATTATACAGTGACACAATCCTCGTTTTGTTTATCCGAGCAGAAGTACAACACTCAGGCAGGTGATAAGGGAACACAGCTGTCAGGGGGACAGAAGCAGCGTATAGCCATAGCCCGAGCCATCCTCCGCAACCCAAAAGTGTTGCTGCTGGACGAGGCCACTTCTGCTCTCGACACTGAGAGTGAGAAGGTGAGTGTTTGACTTCTCTTCCTACCACAGACACTCCTCATGGGGAGGACAAGGTTTATGATAAATGCAGTGTTTGAACGTAGTCATAAATAATCCTGGTATAAGTTAGAGCAAGAAGATGGAAACACAAATGTAACCGAAATTATACTTGGTTAAAAATTAGTTTTTAAAGTTTAAAAGGCTTACAGCAAACATGTTTTCATCCTTGTGAATATAAAGAGAAGACACCTACATGTTTTACTTAATATTATTGTTTTTCTGTCTCTTCAGGTAGTGCAGGAGGCACTAGACCAAGCCAGGAAGGGCAGGACGTGCATTATTGTAGCCCACCGCCTGTCCACCATCCAGAACGCGGACCGTATTGTAGTGTTTCAGGGCGGCGTAGTGGTGGAACAGGGGACACATCAACAGCTGCTGGCGAAGAAGGGAGTCTATCACATGCTGGTCACCACACAGATGGGCCACAGGACGGAATAAGAGGACAGGGAGACACAGGAGAGTCGTAACAGACAGATTATATTTAACCTTTATGTTTCG
The DNA here is from genome assembly GCA_033026295.1 of Channa striata. NCBI lineage: Eukaryota > Metazoa > Chordata > Actinopteri > Anabantiformes > Channidae > Channa > Channa striata. The sequence continues at coordinate 16,396,606 of CM065175.1, read as the reverse complement.
AGAGTGCTGGAATAAACATTTATGTCTTTTATATTTAAGTCCTAGCTTCACATTTAAGTAGTTTTACAAACTCAGGCTAAGCAGCTGCAGTGGTGGACTGGGGTTAAATGTGCCGACTGCAGCCGAGCCTGTTCAGTGGCGTGACCTTTTAGCCTTCTGGTGGCTGTGTTTAAGTCACCTTTCCGATAAAAACCCAAAGTTACACATCTGGACTGTTTGCATGGGACAGTAGGAAAATCCCAGATGTTAATCACGTCAGTCCTGACTGAATTTCATGTAGCTACTTCTGTTTCAGTGTCATGACATTGTGCATGCTGGCTCACTGTCACATCGTCATGGCCACCGAGACACTTCCTTTGTAACTCCTGTGATTTTCTTACTGTAATAAGTCGAAAAGTTTGCATTGAAAGAGGATATTCGCGTTTTTTTTTTTGTTTGTCCTCTGTGCACTGGGACTCACTTATAGCCAGTGCTGTCTGCTACTGGAGCTGCCTGAGGTAAAAAAAAAAACCTTAAATGCTGTTTTGTTCCATTTTTAAGTGAAACATACTTCAACTAAATGTGAGTTAAAGCTAAAACAATGTAGGCCTACACTGGATTTTAAGTATGTAACAATATATTTCAAATGTGACTGCAACAATAATATAATTATAACCATCACAAATAAGTTTTGCTTTGTAAAAAATTTATTTAAAAAAAAAACCCTCTTGATTCTCATGATGCAGTTTTTTTCTACAGTCTGAACACAATTTAACCCAGGAAAATAGTGTATTCCTATGCAGATGTGAATGCTTTGCTGCAATCACTAAGAATGCTATTTTGTTTACACTTTTGCACAGAATGACTAACATGTTTGGAATATATTAGTATTAAAGTTTTATATTCGTGTTGAATCATGGTCTCATTTTCACGTGATTTTATTCATTCAGCTGAACACATCAAAACAACAAATTTAAATGGATGAAAATATCAACTTTTTGCCATCACATCCACCTTATACTACACTTACATTACCACACATCTCTAATATTTCAATATTGATGTAAATAGTTAAAAATGTTAAGCTACTTATCATCATCAAGTGCAATCACACCTAATCAAACATTTAACAAATGGAAAGATTACAGATAAGTTTAAGGCTTTAAATACAGTGATTCAGTTTCATTCACGTCCAGTGATGTTTACAGCATTCATCCTAATATAAAAGTAAACATTCAGCTATTTTTAAGATGACAGATAAGAGAAATCAACAGAAATGCATAGTGTGCTAAACCCATTAGGTGAAGAATCCAAGTTGGTAAAGTTTTGGTTCAAAGAAAGGTGAAAAAACAAGCCAGAGTTTCAATGATGTACCCAAGGAACACAAAAACCATGTGGAGCACCTCAGTACACTGGAAGGCAAGTCTTAAGTTTTCAAAAAGTTGAAATGGAAAATTGAATTATTTTCTTCATTAGTAAAGAAAAAAAAACAATAGTGCAGCTACTAGAATGGAGCTTCATGCTCTTATGGTATCAAGTGCAGAAATAACAGTTTTGCTTGATGCATTCCTCCTGCTGACAGTGTTCAGTAGGGGATGTGCTTGACATATACATGATTGAACACAAAAATCAGAAACAATTTTAGGACAAGCTTGTACATCTGTGAAGCTGTCCAGTACAGTAACTGCCTGTATGGAAATAATGTTGAATAACATAACAATTTCAGCACTGGCCCATACAGATGATACTGTTACATATTTTCTGTGGATTATCATGAGGAGGTGAATCAAAAACCTAACAGAAAACAAATCAAATCTGTTTACATATCAAAGTTATTTTAGGGGTTTGCCGGACTGCCCCTAATGTAATAAAAAATACAAATCTAAGGCAATAAGTGAAAGCAGCTAACAGCTACTGTCTTTACTACAGTTAAATCATTACCCAGTAAGAGTAAACATAGCTTAGCTTTGATTTGGATTAATACTGTCAACACCTAAATCTCAACTTAGTGCATTTTACACAAAAGAAAAATCTGGAAAATTAGATGGATAGGAAGATACTGTATGAACCCACAAAGGAACAATTTTAACAAAAAATCTTATTACAACAAACATTTTTTTAAATGCCAGAACCAGTGGGTGTTACCTGGTGGTACTGATTCTGCACCTTTGCATTGATCGTGCTGAGAACAAACATGACTATCCCTAGCTATCTACTATTAACAGAGGCTTTGTTAACATTAATGCTAGAATAAGGTCAGAGACACCGTGTTCAGCTCCTGAGTCCCTAAAGCTGAGATTTGGTAGCCAGCTGAAGCATTTCGTGCAGTGAGTTAGAGAAGTTGTTGAATAGAGTGACAGCATCCGTCTGACGGCATGATTTCCAAGCAGTGATGGAGACTACAATTCTGGAGGGGAAAAAAGACAACATGGGCTTGTTTTTTAGCAGCATCAGGAAAATATCAAACAGATTTACTAAACATGGTGAAAAATATTCTAATTAATTTACTGTATAATAGTAAAAAGAAAAAAAAAATTTTTAGTTTCATTACTGTTTTTTTAAAGGGTTACATCTCTATGCAGCTGTCAGTCTTTTGGGGTAAATATTTAACCAGAAGGCAACTGTTTTATGAAAATACATTTGCATCTTGTCTGCCCACCTGTCATCCCTGATGCGGTAGAAGAAGCCATAGCCGTGATGCACCATGGGAGCCACAGCACCTAAAATCGTTGTGTAGCCAACCAGACTGGACGACAGCACAAAGTTCCCACCCCCACCACTGCAGAGACACAACCCAGTTACACACAAGCAGAGAAACACCTAAAGCACTTCTCAATATAACGCACCACCTCAAGTCTGCTTCATAATATCTGTAGTGCCACTTAGTTTATGCCGCAGGGCATCGTTAATCGTTAATCTCACGATTATTATTCTATAATAATTTCATGTAAATGCTCTGATAAACACTCATAATCATTAAGATGAGGCAGGCTTTTTGGACAGGACATCATGAAGAATGTGAAAAATAAGACTCAAAAATAGTTGTCCAAACACTTCGAGATACCTCTTTGAGTAAAGGGGATCCGTGAAGAGTTCTGGAGTCGGCCAACCTTCCTCTTTAGCAATCAGATAGAGGCCCAGGAGATGTCGATCAAAACCTTTCACAAAACATGGCATACAATAATATTAAAGTGGTCACACTAATATATTATGCACAATAACTAATGTGACAGTTTGAGTGTTCTTGTTTTCATACTTGTATTTAGTTTTCTGATTTGGATTCACTATGATTCTTGTTTTATCCCATAAAAATGAAAGTGTTTTAGAAGAAGAAAAAGAGTTTCCATTATTGGAATAAAGTGACATGCTGAAAGAAGGTACTTTAAATATCTAACAATGACATGAAGATATAGCAACCCATTACACGTATAACTAACCTTTTCCTTCCTGGGCTTCAGCCATCAGTTGGTTGTGTTTACTGAAGGCCTGCAGCATGGCTTTCCTCCTGGCATCAGCCTGACAAAACATGATATGTGCTATGAAAATCAGTCAAAAATATAAATATAAATATAATTTTTAAAAAATTATAAAAAGAATTTGTACATACTGAATTTGACACAGACACATACTCACATCACATGTGGGGTCCATCATAGCTTTACACCAGTTCACAGCTTCCAGGGTGCAGGGTCGCATCGTCTCTGTTCTGCCATGGTAGAATTTCCGAGTCATTGCTGTTTCATAACAGCTACCAGGCCTGAGGGAGAGATTACAAAAAACATTTAATGATTCACATTTCAGTGTCAGTAAAGTCAATATATAGTATAATATATACAATACGATAGATCGAGTTGAGAGGGCCTGGCCCACACCTTCTGTGCATTCTGTAGTAGGCCAACTGCATTGCCAGCTGGACAAAGGTGTCAGGATGCAGTTTCTTCTGCTTGATTGTGACTTTTCCAAAAGCTGTGAAGGCATAACACACAACCTGCAGGTCCCGTGTCTGTAAAAGCAGAGATAGAGTGGAAAGTCACACAGCTGTGAAGTCATTTTCCATCCAGCTTTTTTAGTGCAGTTTGATATTGTCTTACCGACTCTAGGTATTGTTGTTTGGCATGGCTGATGTCACTGTGGACTTTCTCATCCACTGTAAACACCAGCTCTTCAGGAGTGGGTATTGGTCTGAATGTAACTGAGTCCTGAATTCATAAATATCAATTAGTAAAAAGTGGAAGCAGGCATTTAAATTAAACGATTATTTTAATTTTATGCTTAGAAAAAAGTACAGGTAAAAACCATCTACAATCCCTTACAATGAAATGGTAAAAAGAGGCAAACAAAGAACAAATTTATTTTCATCAACTTAATATTTAATGCACACTGGAAGGCTCTGAATTCAAGGCCCAGTACACAGTGAAGAGGACGAGCATCATAATACAGGCATGTTTCTCCTTCTATGTGTTGGGCCTATTTATCGCATACCAGGGATCATGGATCAGTTTGCATATGTCAAAATACTTGAAGAGGTCAAGTTGCCTTTTGCAGAAGAGGACATGCCCTTAAAATGGGTGCTTCAACAAGACAATGACCCCAAACACACCAGTAAACAAGCAAAATCTTGGTTCCAAACCAACATAATGAATGTTATGGAGTGGCCAGCCCAATCACCGGACCTTAATCCAATCAAGAGCTTGTGGGGTGATATCAAAAATGCTGTTTCCGAAGCAAAACAAAGAAATGTAAATGAATTGTGGAATGTTGTTAAAGAATTATGGATGGGCAGCTGAAAGGTGCCACAATTTGTTTGACTCCATGCCACACACATGTGAATCAGTTATAAAAAAATACAACAAAAGATTTGTTTAGAGATTTTTCAGGATTGCTAAATCCCAGAAACAAAAAGGTTTGTACAAAATTGTTTGGAGTTTGTGAAGTCAACGGCAGACACTGCTATTTTTTGGAACACACCCCTTTCAACTAATTGCACAACCTTAAGAGCGTTCATGAATGAATCATGAATGCTGGGACTTGTTTGTCTCTCAGAATCTACTGCACCTATCGGTAACTCGTTTGCCATGTAGCAATAAAAATATACTAAACACCTGGATTAATCTGGTTAGTCACATTGGACTGCTGTTATTTTGAAGACAGCATGCTTAAAGTATGCTAAGAAGCATGTGAACAAAGAGTTGTATGTCCACATCAGACAATGGATTTCTGTATTGTTAAAAAAAAAGGATGAATGCAGCCAAATTTTGCAAGATTTTAAAGCAAAGCCTCCTACCATAAGTCAAAAAGCTAAAAATGAAAAGCCAGTGGATATTTGAACCAGTCAATAATCCAAAGTCAACCCAGGAATGGTTCAAAGAGAATAAGGTGAATGTTTTACCATGACTTTTCAACTTCAATATTACTCAAAACCTGTGGATGGTTTTAAAGAGGGCTGCACATGGTTAAAAACCAAGGAATCTGGTAGACTTGAAAAAATTATGCCATTAAGAATTTACAAAAATTAACAAGCAACAGAGACATAACAAGTATTAGAAAACATCTAATGAGGAGGGATGTGAATGTTGCAATTACATAACTGTCAATATTTTACACTGTGCATTAAAAATTATGTTGATGAAAATATGGGACTTTTGCCATTTCAAAGTTTTGCACTCATCTGTAAGTTAGAGTTTACCTTCCATTTGCCATCTGTATCTTTGAGTTTTTCGTCCAGGTACCAACACATAGATACCAACACCATGGCATCAAATGGTGCATGCTGAGAAACAATTAAAAATGTTTAATCTGTTAGTTCTATACTTTTAGGAGTGACATTTTAAATGTTGTGAATTAGCCTTTAGACAAGAGTACATTCTGTCCATCTATAAACTCACATCACAATTGGACCCAAAAGTGCCATCCCAGAAAACAAGGATGTTGTAGGATTTGTCCCCCCAACGTATTGTTGGGTTGCCGCTAAGGGCCTCCAGTGTCATCTGTTTTCAGAATTTAAAAAGTCAGAAAGTCAAACACACAGCTTTTTGCCTGCAGCCAAAACATGATTTAAATGGTAAATCATGAAATCATAGTTTACATTTGTGCAGCCCATACATTTGTGTAGTTCTCTGGCCTAGAGTAAGGTTTCGTTTCATCCAGGGATATTACGAACAGGCTGCTCTGGATGGTCTCCAGGATGGTCTTGTTGTGTGGATCAATGCTTATTAGATGCTCTCTGGCCTGCACAGGCAGTAAAGCAAGAAGGGACGTCCCTCAGTTATGCTTTATTTAACATGGGAACTTTTCACAAATGAAACCGGTAATGTGCTGTTTATCTTATTTGCAGAGAGAAAAACAAATTTCCCTTGAGAATCCCAACCTTTGCCCAACGAGTCCTCTCCTCGGAGGTGAGAGCAGCCACTCCATCTCCCTCTGGCTCTCCCTCACAGCGCTGTTTCACATAGCGGAGTTGACTGCACAGAAAACACAAAATATAAATCTAAATATATCATCACAGTCCATCTATAAAGCAAAAATCACTAGGAACAATATAGTACACAGAAATTATTTAGCATTTTTTAGTACTTCCTAACAGTACTTCCAAATATTATGATTAATTAGAATATAGTGACCTGAGTTTAGAGAAACTGTGCTGTGTACCAAGTTTCACATTTGCTACGTTCAATTTTTACGGCCTGTTAAATAACTACCTGAGAAGCTCCGGAGGAGTGAGGATTTCTCCATCACAAAGTGCATCAAATGTGAAGATTCGTCCATGACACATTACTACTAAATGTGAGGGGCATGGACCCTCACGTTCTGTGACAAAGCACAAAATGCTCATTAGTCAACTGTGATAGGCTGAGACAGAGGGTTAAAGTGATTGGAGGTGCACCAAAAGATTAGAAATAAAAATGTGTCGTACCGGTCTTGAAGTAGTTATGAATAGTGTCCTTCGTTACTCCAGGTACTTTGCATGTGCAGAACAGCATTCTGAACTGGTCCATGTCTAATGGCGTTTTTCCAGCTTTTTGTGGAGCCAGTCTCTCGCTAACACATGCAGAAAAAGGACAGAACTCCAGATAAATTATTTTAAGGAGGAGAGTGACCACTGCGTACAATATCACACAGTTTGTGTAAAAGTGTGGGTCAACGGTTCTTACGTGACAAGCAGGTTCCAGTACTGTAGTGTATGCCAAATGAGAAGACTTGCCCTCTCCAGATAGGTTCCCTCTGCAGGAGGCCAGCAGTGCTCCAGATAGGGTCCGGGGCCGCCAAAGTTCACATTCAGCTGAGAGGGAATACGGACCTCCAGATATGCTGTATCCAACCACCACTCTTCCAGCTGGGGAAAAAAAATTGCTTAGTTGAATGCCCATGAGAAAAAGAAGACATCTGAAAATTATGAAATATACAGGTCAGTTACACACCCAGTTCTTCTTTGTCTTCGCTCTCTGCAGTAGTTTCTGGTGCAGCTCTTTGCCAACGCCATCTTGGAATTTTCTCACAATTTGAACTGTTCCCTTATATTCATCCTCAGAGGCAAATGGACGAACTGTTGATAATCATGAAAATAGACGTAACTTCAGGTATTTACAAGATACTTACATATACAGATAACTTGACATACACAGCCATACATGCATACTACGACACTATATTATTTTAATTTTCTGGAGTTATTTATCAAATAGCTAATAGAAATCTGGAGTCTAGATAACAGAGTCTTTACTGGACTTATCTAAAGACACCAGGTCAGGATCAAAACAAAACATTTGCAGGATGAAAGGACAAAATAAGAGATTTATGCCACCTGTTTTGTTTTTTTATTAAAATGAGCAGAAATATTTCCATGAGAAAAGTAGCAGTAGTAGCTGTGATATATTAAGTAATGAATGTGAAATATTTATGGTTATAATTATATGGTAAAGGGAAAACAGAATCCTACCTGCCTCCAAGTATTTAGAGAGGCTGTTCTCTAGTGATGGTACAGGCAGGGGAGGCAGGCTGTTTTGGTACTCAAAGGTCATCTCTGGCAGAGACTGTGACAAATGATTTGCCATTTCTTCTCCCTGAAAAACAAATTACTGTGAGGTTGCGCCGACATGAAACTGAGGCTGACATTGTAGGACTCTTTTGCAATTTCTGGCATCTATCTCCAAGTACAGATGTACAATATTAAGATTTGGTAGTACTTTAACAATGTTTTTGTATTATACTTCCATTAATTATGGCTGATTTCTTTTATATATTTCACATATTGGCCTACTACACAGAAAGTTTTAAAAGGGCCAAACATTATGTCAAAAAGAAAAACGACAACAATGTTCTCTAGACGTTTAGAATGATTACAGTCTAAGCAACACAGTGTATGTGACTATTCAGTGTTTTTATCAGTTAATACTTCTTTTGATAAAAGTGTCACACCTTTAGGTGAGCACACACTGGCAAGACAAATTTGGAAGCAAAATAATAATAAAAAAAAAATTAAAAAGTTGATAATTAATTTCCGGATAATCAGTTAATGAATCGTCCGTTGTTTGCACCACAAAAAAGGCAATCTTCCACAATGCTATAGATCATGATCATCAAATAATAGCTGATCATTTAAATAAAGATAATGTAATGTTAGTTACGATGTCAGTGTAATGTTAACTTTTATGTAAGTTTCCCATTTAAAAATTGAGAACGACTCAACCTCTCCAACAGATTCGGACGGTTCGTTTCCAGTGAATTAGCTTCTCTAGTCTTGTCAACATTCATTCCGCTAACGCTAAAGCTATTGAACTTTAGCAACACAGACAAATACGTCGGTTGAATAAAATCACTGTTGTTTCAAAAAAGAACTCACCTTAGTCAAGATTTATTGAGTTTATCTCACTGGAGCCAGACGCAGCCGAACGTTTCGTCCAGGAGGTTTTAATGGACGCGTTTGTTTCCTTCACCTTTCCCCGACTGATGGTGCCAGAACGCTGGTAATCCGAGTGCGCATGCGCGACTCCGGCCGTTTTTGAAACTTTATTTAAAACCATTTTTACAGACTGTGAATGAAACCTGAAACTTAACATATTTACTAAAATACCAAACTTCATTAGAAAGTTGAGGACTTGTACATATTTACTTACTTACTATTTCCATTTAATGAGACAAATACTGTACTGAAGATTTCATAAAATATGGTGTTTCCTTTATATTAACTCAACATATAACTCAATTATAAAAACATTTAAAATACTAAATTAAAAATAATGTTTAATTAAACCAGATTTTAATATAAGTACTTTTTGTTTTTATGAAGACTTTTCTTTTTTGATAATAACTATTTGATTTCTTTATTTTTTGTCTTATAACTCGCAAGCATTGTGAAAATTTCAGATTGACCTCTGAGTAATTATTATGCCTTTTGTTATATTTTTTGTCAATAAAAAACAAAAACTAGGCTAAAGTAGTTAACCAGCTTTTAATAGTTTAATTACATTTTGTGATTGTTCACATATACTATCAAACGTGGCTTGTGAAAGGGGACAATGCAATCATATGTGTGACATACATTTTAACTTCTGAACAATAATTTCACTGTTTCCAGAAAGCCCCTTTATTTCAAATAGTGACAGTTGCTCTATATAAGCTGCAATCACTTAGCAGAGATGTTGTTTCCTTTAAAGGGGGTTCATTTAGAGCCTGTGGTAAGAAGAAAAATGTGGTCGAACAGTCAACAATATATAATTCATCCAATTACCTGTAAAATACTCAATTATAAGTACAACATCCTGCATTCAAAGTTTATCATAGGTGAAATTACCATAATTCAGGAGTGTGTACTTAATGTTTTAAAAGTAAATGAAGACAATGTGACTGTTGTATTATAGTGTTATTTATCATATTTTGTAATGTGTAATGAATATTTATAATCAAATACCTGTTAAGCACTTTAAATTGCATAAAACCACACTGAAGGTGTTCTACAGATAAAGTTGTGATTTTGATCATTTTTGACTTCTCTTAATTGCTAAAAGTTCAAAGTGACAAAAAAATGTAAACATTTTTTGAACAGTTTTTCCTTTTTGGCGAAAACAGATAATTGTTAATTTCAACAAGCATTTATGGGTTTATGTCACAATAGCACAATTTACTTTTTACTAAATGCAAAGCCAAGTTAGATTTCTGGTTAAAAAAAAAAAAAAAAGTACGGCAACACAAACAAAACAGAGCAGAAGGTTTTATTTTTGAATGTGTGCAGTATGCTCACATTCAGCATTTAGTTTTCTCAATTACACAAAGATTTTTGTACACATTCATTTATTAAAGTTAACAAAAGACAGGTGACATATTATTAAAAACTCACATAAAATGTCTCAGTAATGTGTCAACTCGTTGGTGCAAGAAAAGCATCAAAGCATTTATTCTAGTTTCAGGAACTCATGTTGGAAAGATGAGCACCACTCTTCAGAAATATAACTTCTCATTTCGAGAGAGTGCTTTCCAACTATTATTCCAAAATCATTCATAGCCATTCTGCTGGGGTAAGATTTTGGGACTGCAATCGCATTTGATTCACATATTCTTATTTTGGGAACCATTCCCTCTCTGTTTGTTTACAGTACAGATGCATCTTCCATGTGTTTCCACTAGTTTTCCTACTATGTCAATAGCAATTAGAATTTATTTATTTTTTACCTCCAAGGGTGCGTACAAGTTGCTCAACTGTAAATATTAATAGGAAAGCCCTTGTAAAAGCATACTAAGGAAAAAGAGATCATAGCCTAATTTAAAGTTACAATATTTTCCCTATAGATATGGCCTCTGAAAGAAAAAGGCTTCTTGTTGTATAGATGCAGCAGCAGTGTTTTAGTAATTAAGCTGTCATATCAGTTTCCATTAATTCTGTCTCTTGCAAGTCTTACATGCCGTACTTGCTAATCACTTTATTTGCAAGTGCAACGTAGGCTGACATAGCATCATCCTTGGACATTCCTAAAAAGAAGTGTGCAAACAAAAGTACACAAGTTCAATAGCTGTTCTAGCAGCACACAAGAATACTTGCATCACTGGGTTCACAATCTCACAGGTACTTCTACAAGAACTGTTAGTTACCTTTCCTGGAGTCCCAAGCATCCCACTTGGCTTTACCTTTTAAGTCAGTCATTCCTGGTTTATCTACAGTGTTGTGAAAGAAAACAGACAGGACAAAAATCTTTAGAATTTTAGGAACATTATATGGAAATAAGCAAGCGTATCTGCAGCAGGTCATACCGGTGTTAATGTCTCCAATGAGTGCCTGCTTATAAAGGCCATACAGTTCCAGCAGCTCCTGGTCTGTAGGTCTCGTCTTCACCTTCTTCACATCTTCTGCAATCTTCTCAAACTCTTTCTACGGGTCACAGATAATCAGAAAACCAGCAAAACGATTCTTTGTATTTCAGATTTTTTAAAATCCAAGTTTTGAACATTTGCATATAAGTAGTGTGTAGTAAATTATTTCTGCAAAATATGAGCATATGAAAAAGAAACCTAAGGCTGGTATTCTAGTCATGGTGGAGAGCCGGCGAAACCTATTGTTGCACAAGTTGGGCATAAACAATGGGCTTTTATTCAGCACTCGGGAGCTTTTGTGCGACTTGAATAATCTACTTTACAAAGGATCTGGGCCATTGCCAAACAGATAATTATAGGGCATAAGGACCCCTTTAAGGATATAGAAAATGCTACAACCCCATGCAATTTTAGAATGCAGAAATATTACAGAAAGCATTATATAACCCTTAATTATTATTAAAAAGCGATACAATATGGGTAGTGAATATTTCTCGTCCTTTAAATTCAGTCAGTAAGATTAAATTTGTTACTACCTATCTCGTATAATGATATTTTTGTATAATGAAGCTGTGTGCTGCAGCATGAGGACCATCAGTAGCTGTACCCGTATAGAACATGTTTGTCTTCAGCTTCGCGGACTTACACTTATCCATCATACACGGCCAAAGATGGATGACAGCACCTACAGTTGACGTCATGCACAACCTACCGCTGAACCTGCTAGCCCGTTCATCTCACAGCGATTATGGAATTTGAGTATGAGTATGAGAGAAACAGAGGAGGTTACCTGCAGAGGCATGTCGCAGACGTAGCTTTGGCTCCGATTTCTCCTGTTCGGCCGGGTGGATTTTGCGCAGCTGTAACTGCAGCACGTCCGATCGCTAAACGCTGTGGTCAAGTGCAGGCCTGCAGGGGAGGGGGAGGGGGCGGGGGAGCGGAGGGAGCGGAGAAGACGATTGGCTGCGCGTCACTCTCACCCACCGTTTCACTGGCTCTGCACATTTACAACGCCAGGGAAAGGAAAATAATATCAAAAATAATTGTACAGAAACCGGGGAGAAACCGTGTCCCTCCACAGCTACACGCTGTTCCACTACTACCGTCTGTTTGCACACAATGTTTGAAACTCAATGCAAACAGTGATTCAATGCGACACTGGGCAGTTATGTCAAGTCACCGATGATGTAATCGACACGGATGCAATAGTGATAGGAAGTAATGTAAAAGTACTTTAATTATTTAATACTTTTTATATTATTATACTCATGTCGAGTATAGTGTTTTAAGTATGAATGCAACCCTTTTACTTATGCCATTCTAAAATCCCTTACATCATTTTTTTGTCCTGACTTATTTTAATTTATCTTTCATCCAGTTTTCACGTGTAAATTAGTGTGGGTTAGAGCAAAAAACAATGTAGAACGACGTTATTCATTTTATTAAATAGAAGAGAATTAAGATGAATTTAGGAATATAGAATGTGTAGCGAGATAGTAAAACCGGAAGATGGCACCAAATCAACTGATGGGACGCCGGTTGCCATAAAGGATAAACGCCGAAGAAGAAGAAGTAGCAGAAGAAGACGACAAACATCATGGCGGCTCCCAGTGGATCTCCCGTGGTGTTGCGCTAAAGGTGTGGAAGTTAAACACGTTTTAAAGAGGAGACAGGCTTTGTGTCATTCCTAACCAGGTAATTAATCTGGGACTTTCTTGTTGAGTTCTACTTCTTATAAGATAATAGAAAGCACGTGGGCAGTATTCTGCAGTAACGTGAATAGTCGCCGTGGTGTTTAATCTCAGCTGGATCTAATGTGAGAAAAATGACAGTAAATAGCTGGACTTACCATAATTAATCACTTCACTTATGTGTGATCATACCTCTGGTTAAAAATACTGAAAATATTTTTACTCAAATATGTACTTTAAGTGAAAACTTTAGTAATTTTAAGAAATACTCAGTTACAGTTGTACGCACTATGTGGAACTTTAGCAGACTGTTCTCCCTATAGAACAATAAATGCCTGTCAAAATGCAACACACCTTATTAAACTATTGATTAGAGCGTTTTGACTATTTCTAAACCCAAATAATTGAATGTCCAGCAGTTGGTATTGGAAAATGGAATTGGAAAACTCCCTCAATTTTAAATAGTCTGTTTAAAATGTATATGTCAAAATGTATTGCTCTGAAGATCTGAAATTATTGTATTTTACTGGAAAACCTGATCTTAGTTAAAATCCAGCATAAACAGAATGGATAGCTCAGATTTAGTTACTAAAAAATTGCCATTATGGGACATTTTAACATATGTTTTTATTACCTACTTTCTATATACAGAATCTTTTTATCAATGTGTCTTTATTTGTATTCATCTTGTCAGTGATTGATTTACAACTTGCTTACAGAAATTTCTTGCAAACATTTTTGAAAAGTGTTAAATAATTAGCACCGTATACTATATTAGAGCAGGATATTTTACATTTGAAAAATAAACTTTCACTCTGGAACACCAGCCAGCTAAAAGAAACACCTTAAAGTACTTTTAAAACTTTACCAGTTGTGCCCTAACATATTTTGAAAACACATTCATTGGCTTCTGCAAGTAATCATACTTTTTGTCTACAGAATTCATTTTATATTTTTGGAGCAAGCATGGCCACTCCAGGAAAGCCAGTTAAGAAGGTAAACAAAAGGCAGATTCCAGTCAAGACCTCCTTTACGTCGCCGTTTACCCCAACATGGAGCCCACTACCCCAAGAGGATATGCGTTTCATTTTGAAAACCTTAAAGGACAAACTTCTCTCCATGGGTCTGGAGAAGAAAGAGGTCAAACAGTTTCGTCTGTGGAGAAAAAAGAAAGACCAGAAACCTGCAGTTGCCGCGTCTGAACCTTCTCCACAGGTGCAGGATTCTCCTAAAAATGGATGGACAGATGTGGCAGCTAGACAACAACTAGCCATTGGGATCAACGAGGTCACCAAAGCTCTGGAAAAAAATGAACTCAAACTGGTGCTTGTGTGCAAGTCTGTCAAACCAAAACACATGACAAGTCATCTGATAGGGCTTAGTGTGACGAGAGGCGTTCCGGCCTGCCAGGTGCCTCGTCTAAGCCAGAGCGTGTCTGAGGTGCTGGGGCTGAAAAGTGTCCTTGCATTGGGATTTAGACAGTGCACCAACAAGGATAAGGAAGTCTTTACTGACACTGTTGATGCCATTAAACCTAGGGTGCCTTCACAGGATGTTGCATGGCTACATGATGGAGGAGTCACTCTAACCCCTAAAGACCTTTCTGAGAAAGATAAGGAGGAGGGTGCAGAGAAGAGAGGAGAGAAAAGGAAACTGGATAGTGAATCTAAGGACATAGGAGATTTCACATCTCCCTTAATGCTGCAGCCTCTGAAAGTGAAGAGAATCATTGCTAATCCTGCAAAGAAAAAGAAGGTGAAGTCATAGCTAGATTAGTGGAAAAGAAAGAGAAACTCTGCTAATGTATTTAAAGGATAATTCCTGTGTTTTGCACGTTTTAGCCAAGTGGATTAAATCATTTTGCCTTGTTCTCAGTGGTAATTATACAGGTGTAATTTTTGTTTATTCAATCTAGAGACCTGAAGGTGCAATATAGAAAACATTTTCACAGAAACAAAAAAAATTTTTTTGTGATACTCCTTTTGACGAGATGCCTCAGATATACCTTGGGAAACCACCTAACCATCAAGTGTGGAGCCAATGCTTGAGCAAACTTCTTTTCACAGGTTTTGATTTTAAGTAGTCATTGGTTTATAATCACATTTGGCAGATCAGCTTGCAAAGACTTAAACAATTAAAGAAACTTAAGGTGAAACTTTTATTTGTGGTTTGATGATATTCTCTCTGGTTCAAGATTTTCTAGTGTAAATATATGCCCTAGAAAGGTTTTTTTGGGGGGTAATAAGTAATGCATAAGTTTAAATTTCTTTGTGGTTGTTTTAAAAAGCGATGTCATTAAGGACCATGCTTTTTTCTCTCTTTTCTGTTCCCTATTCAATTAAAAATGACCAACCAAGAAGATTCAGGCAGATGGTAGTTGATGGCCTAGAGTAAACGTTTTTAATTAATATGATGAAATACTTGTCATGCAGAGCCAACAATGCAAGTATTTCAATAGGGGCAGACATGATTAATTGAAATTGCCTATGTTACTAATAAAGGAAGAAAGTTTTTGTTTTCTTGTTCATGGAGAGTATAATTTGAGTAATGGATTTATAAAAACTTGTGAAGATCGTGTATGGACACTGGTGGTAGGCATCAATATTTCATTGCAGAGAAAAATCCACAACATAAGATCATCAATTGTTTAACCACTTTGTTGAAACACATTTCAGACACACATTTCAGAACTCATCCAGTTGAAAACTGCTGCTCTAGAAATTCACTTTTTTGTGTGTTTACAGATGTCATAACAAAGGAGAAATTCACAATATGCTGTTATTAGATGACATTCTGACACTGGGAAAAGCAATGGTGTAACAAGTAAAAACTCAGACTAGGATAAATCCCAATATTTACTGTGTTTCTCTTCCTCCCATCAAGTAACAGACATTCTCACGCACTTTTTTTTTTTTTAAAGTGAGTTTATTCAATCAAATATCCATGCTGGTATAGCTGATGTGTGTTGATAGATTGTTATTTGCATGGGGTCATGTCTAAATGATGCTGGTACAAGTTCTTCAGCTTTTTCACAGCTTACAATGAATGTAAATAAAAATATTGTTCTTCAGTTAGAGAGCTTTTTGTAAATTCAAAATTACTCCCCTCTCACCCCCTCCCAAAGTTCTAAAAAAAACAAAACAAAAACTTTTAAATAAGGCAGGTACTTCGGGTTGAGTTCTCACTAAAGGGTGTAGCTATTAACATCAATGGTTAAAATCAACATGGCAGCAAACTGACATGCTCAAAGTTCATTCAAACAGCTGCAGGCAACACATCTGTAACTCAAAGTCCATGAGGCACACTGATGACTTTGTAACCCATTTTCAGTCTTAAATTAACAGCAGTAACATCTGTCTGAGGGAATGAACCCAATCAACATCTCAACAGATAAAAAAAAAATCTTTGAGCCCTGAAGCAGTGACTGTTCATTATCCATTGTTGCTAATCTGAAAAGGAATAAGAAGGAAACTACGTCACATACAGAATAATCAGCACAAAAATGGCAACAGCCTTGCCCTTTTAGGTTCTGCAGAGCCACATGACCAAACATATTAAACAAGGTAACAAATCATTTCAAAACATTGACAAAACCACAGAACAAGTGGTCAGACATTTAATTTATGCCTTCATCTTTGAGCACAGGGGATTTTCAAATACACCAAGCCCTCAAAAATCAGTTTTGATGTTCCCTACTTAACTGGTCATTTTCAGAGAGATACTGGAAAGAAAAAAGGACAGAAATGTTTTAAGACCTTTTGCAAAGTACAGTTATAAATATCAAAACTGTTTCACGCATTTAGCTGCACAACACACTTTAAAAATGACCTACAGTATATTTTTCAGACACACAAAATACAGTACCATTAAAAAAACAAAACCAGAAAAGTCAATAAATACGAACCTGGAAAAAACAGGAAAAGCTCACATTTGAAACTGATGCAGGTACTGATACAGACTTCTGTTTTTTCAGCCACTTTATTCTGATAACATGCTGTTGTAATATTCTTTAAGACTATCCGTTGTGCTCACTCCTGTTTTATCGCTGGGTTTAATTAAGAACACATGTAACATCCTACTGCAGACGTACGATTGATGTTACCTTCATATTTGTTCAGAAATGCTAACAACCACAGTGTTGCACTTATGCAGTTTTACAGGGACAGCTTATCTGTGTTGTAACAGGTTTTTATCATAAACTATGATTTCTCTGCCTGAAAGAGATTTGGGTGGCAATGAAAAAGTTTTACAAAATTAAACTGACCTGGCTATTTTAAATAAGACTTAGCTGAAGACATGTACTCATGTTATAGCAAATAAGCCATTTCCACACTACAAACAGTGTCTCTGCACACAACTGGACGATATGAACATGTACATAGTGTAAGTTACAACCACTTGATTGTGGTTTCACTGGCGTTTCTGTTTGGGTTTTTAGTCTTTGGTGCTATGATTCTGAATGCCCTGGTTGTGCAATGAGCCTGTCTTTCTTACATAATTAGTACACCAGCAGTTACCTATTGCAGATATCTCCTATACTGCATTTTATACAAACATCTGTTTCAGCAATATGACCAAATAACATAGTTTGATTGTTCCATTATTAATGCCACCTCTACAAACATGTTTATAATGTGGAAACATCCTGCAGATGAGACAATGTTCACATCATGTGTTTAAAGAAAAAAAAAATCATGTATTGAAATCAATCTGTTTTTAAATGTGGACCAACTGACCCTTTAAGGACCCTTTTACTTTAGGAACTCAAAAATTGTGCTTCGTTTGTTCAATACATTCCTCATCAAAAACTACTTAAACCAATGTTGTCTGAACAAACCCAGTGACATCTAGACTACGTATGAGGAAATACTTTGGATCAGCCCTCCCAACCCCAAACTCACACTACAGGAATAAATATGATCTGGTTTTAAATGTACACGTAACTATATAAACATGCATATCAATGCACCGGTTGAATGAGTCTTTCCTTTGTGAGAATGTTGTTTAATGGTGTTTGTTACTGTGCGTCTGTGAGTGTTTCTTATGATTTAAAAGCTATGAAAAAACAACTCTACCTTTATGTCAGGCATCAAAGTAATATCTCCGTAGCAGAGACACTTCTGACACACTGATATAAGACTGTATATCAATAACAATTCTTCAATTGCAACAGGGATACAATAACTAATTGTTCAATTAAATTGTTCATCAGAAATACCTAATTATATCTGGCTATGCTTGAATATAATTAAAAATTTTAACATCAGTGAAATAAAACAACATGCCCGTCCCATGTAACAAAGTTGAGAAAAGAAGAACTAAACAAAATAACAATGTCAAGGCATCCTCTTGAATGTTCGACTGCTGTGTTTGAAATGTTTAAATGTGCATGTTAAGAGCATTGTACTGTATGAGTATCTGAGGCATAGCATGACTTCACATTCAGGATGTTAATGATTTAAGAGTTTTCACCTTTTAGGTGAACAGAGAATGTTCTTTATGACACAAGTGCTTTGTGAGCCGAGGCTCTTCACCAGTTAGGTTCCGTTGTTGTAGTCCTCATTGTCTAGTCTGGGCTACCTGCATGTCCAGGTAAGGAATAGCCAGAGGTCGCTGAAAACCTCTTGATCAGTATCTGTGCAGTAGCCGTGAAGAGACCTGCTACTGTAGGACGAGGCCCACCTGAAAAAGAGAGGGTTACCTGTATTTAAACGACTTTTGAACAACAAAATTACGATATTGAAGTATAATAATTTTTTTTTACTGTAAATAATTATTATATAACAAATATGCCTTTCTGTAGTGGAAACCAAAACTTAATCCAGTTTTTTTAAAGAATAACAGCATTGTTATGTTTTTAAAATGAGGTTTGAAAAAAAACTTTTTGATAAGATCTTGTATACATATTATTTTGCATATATATGTTGTTCTCAGATTTCTTGCAAAACCGAGCATAATCTCAAAGAGATGACAACTAAATAATGCTTGAGTAACTAAACAGAGCTGTTAACTACAGAAAACCTGCACTACCAATAATGTCTAGAAATTGACCTCATGTCATCACAGTGTCTACAGCCGACTTTGAAGGTACTGACCTTATCAGGGTCCATAGGAGGACACCTCCAGTTGTACAGGTAATACTGCAGATTTCCATCTCCTATGCCAAACTTAAGCTTCTCCAGAAACACCTTATTCTCCATTAGATCCAAAGCATTGAACACATCAAAACCTTTCTGTTAAACAATCAGAAAAAGGACAAACTGAATGTCATGGTAAATTAGACTGTAGAAAGAAAATAATTGCTTTAAGTAGCAAACATTACCAGTTTGGCCAGGATCAGTGCATCATTCATTAAGTCAAGTAGTGGCGTCTGTGTATGAACATTGTAAAAAGAGTAAGCAGCCTTCAGGCTCCTATGGAGAGGGTGATGCATCACGGTTGAGGGCAGAGTATAGAAACTAGTGAAATCTGTCAGTATACCACCAGCACCCTAAGGTGAGGGAGAGAGACAGGTGTTTAAATGGTGATTAAACAATAACCAGGTTTGAGATGAAAGGAGCCAATTTCACATACCTCTACTACATATGTGTCGATTATGTTGTCTTGTGGCAAAAACCAGTGAGCGACCTCCTCTTCTCCCATTGAAGGTGCAAGTTGAAAACGTGTTAGGTATTTTTGTAGCAGCTCAGTGACCTGGCGGATATCACGCCTCTCCATCAGCCGTAGACCTGGAGTCTTGGTGTTCTATGCAGGGTAAGACAGAAAAAAGATCATTTAAGTTGCTGCAATGAAAGGGAAATTTTAAGAGACAACTCGCACTGGCAGGTGTAAAGTGTTTACATCTTGTAGTCTGTAGAGTTTCATGGTTCTTTGCAGGGTCATGTTTCTGCTCAGGTGAGAGAATTTAACCTCCACAAGCTTCCGTGGGTTCAAAGAACGATGCCAATACCTTAACAGAGGTAAGACAGGGGAAAAAAACTGAGTTAAGGTGTTATATGCAACCATCTGATGACATATCCTGTTTAATTTACAATTGCCTACCTGCACGTAGACACAGGTTTAGGCAGTACAACTCCTGCTGTATATACTGCCTGAAATATTCCTTCTAAGTTCACCCTCCGTGTGATCTCTCTGATTAACACAGGAGCAACCCGCTTTGAACGCAGTTTCTTATGGACACACAGGAAGTTGATTTCTACCATCCTCTTTAAACTGGAGGAAGAGAGAGAAGGGAGACAGTTGTGTACTTGTGTAAACTGGTTTCTATAATCTATTTCAATCCACAGTGTTCCAAATATTTTTGATCAGTTTTGAGTGCTCACGTGTCATAGATGCGTATATCTGCAGGGATGGCACTGATGAAACCAACAAGCTTCTTGTTTGAGGATACTCTAACTCCACAATGCCACTGTGGTAACCAGCCAGGTGGATGCAGAGCCCTGAGAGGGAGGACATGCTTAGTAGCAGAGCAGACATTAAAAACTGAATGTATTTATATAGTTAATCAGGGCTGACGACATCTGCAAAGTAATAATTGAGAACAGCAGAACTGAAAGCTTACCATTTGAGAAAGTTTGGTGAATAATCAAATCTGAACATGTTATCATCATCCTCAACATAGTTTTCATTTAACAATGTGTATAACTCCTTCAGCTGAAAAGCAAAAACAGAGCAAAATTTCTTTCTTTATTCCCCTCAGTGTTTGTATGATGTGTATTAACTGTTTATGTGTTTAAGACTAGCATTATACTCACTACATCTGCATTGCTAAGATCCAGAGTGTCCCACATAAAGCCTTGAGGTAAGGAATATGGCTCCTGTCTGATGTTTTCTTTGTCAGCTTCAATTGGCCCATGACTTGTCACAACTTCATCTGCAAAATGAATAACACTACTGTCAGAGACAAAACTACTTTCAATTTCTAATGTCAAATTTCAATTTGGTCCCATGTTGACTAAGTAGGTCCATGTCACTGGCTTTCTGTGCAAATCTGGCCAATGGTTGTTATGGTAACAGCATAATGTAAATGCCAAAAACAATGCCCATCATGTGGCTCTGGACCCCCACTGAACTTCACAGCTGACAGGCTTTGAGGACCACAGAATTTAAAACCGACAGGTGGCACTAGTGTACAGAATACAGTGTCATAGAGAGATGACACACAACCTTTAGCTCACAGCTGAAACTACAATGTTTGTGTTGTGGATCCAAGTCCTAAGCAAATGGCAAAGCCTGTGATTAATCATGAGGTAATGACGTAGCAAATTATTTTAACATAATATGGGCAGTTTTTCTGCATAATTATCAATTTACAAATTAGACTAAAAAGTGTCATTGTAAAATGCTCTTGAAGTACTTACTTAGCTTAGGCACAGGTTGTGTGTCCCAAAACTGGTACTTGTGCTTGGCTGCCTCATCTATGCTCTTTGCAGGACCCTGGCAGGACAGCAGCTCCATGGCTCTTTGGATATCCTGCAGCTTCTGAATTGGTAAGCCAGGATTCTACAGGTGAGGAAAAAATACACACACAATCTAAGGACAAAACATATGGTCCTTAAATTGAAAACCATAAGATGCCATATAACATGCATCACTGGGCCAAATACATAATGTATGTCCCCTATAATCTAGATGTAGCCAAAGACAAAAAGGGTCATATGAGATTTGCATTTGTCACACATCCTGACACAAATTTAAGTCGTATTTGACCTTATACATAAGTACTGGTCAAGGACAATACTACAGGATTGCTGCTTAGAAATCTGTGCACAACCATAGCTTTAGACAGATTTGGGCTCCATTCATATTTACACAAACATTCTGTATATCTAGCAGTGACTTCTTTTTAAATCTCTCATGTCATTTACCAGACTTGTTGCCCTCCTGCTTAGTTTGCCTTTTTCATCTTATTGGCAAAAATTAAAAACAGGAGCAAAAGGATTAAAATGATCCTGCACACTATGTTCAGAGATCCTCTTTTTCCTCAGCAGCACAGGTCAGCTGGATCATTTTCTAGCACTTTCCACTTTACTTTAATGAGCACGTTTGGCATTGTAGGTGCTACTAGTAGACACAGGGCTCTTCTCATGTCATGTTTCATTGAAGGGGCCTGGTATGTATGACTGCATATATTAGTAAAGGGAAAATTATACAAAACACTGGGGAGTAGGCTCAATTATGTTCAAAGGCTCTGTTCAGATTAATTTGCGTTTTAGTCTCTATATGTTGTTGAATATGGGCTCTATTGTGTCTACAAACCACAAGCATGAGTCCTGAACAATTTTTTAAGACCTCTACTGATCCCCCACAAAGGATTTTTCTCAAGTTGTTCATTTGCAAAGTGATGAGCGACAATAAGAAAATATCCTTAGTATATTGTTTAGCATCAGCCTAGCGAGTGACTCGAAATCATTTGATGATATTTTTGTTATAGCTCCTATCCTGAACGGGTCTCTGGTTATTTCAGTGGGTCATCATCACACCTTGATCTCCTGAGAGTCAGAGGCAGAGTCCGACTTGGCTCCCCCCGAGCTTGGCTTCTCTTTCTTCCTCTTCTGCTTCTTCTTCTTCCTCTTGGCCCCCAAATCTCCCCCTGGACTCCTACAGACATGAAGACAACGGCACACCAAAGGGAGGCTGACACAGTTTGACTCAGATTTGACTCCGAACACACACACACACACACACACACACACAGGGCAGCAGAGAGCTAACGCTAGCTACCATAGCAACGAATGACAGCTGAGCTAACCTTCCATTAGCGAACAAACGGTTCAGGTGAAGGGCTAGCTGTCATCATGTCACTCCTTTGGGGCGCTAGCTGTGGCTAGCAATTAATATAAATAAAACAATAAAAATGATAAAGACATTAAGGTTTAGAGTCAACACTGCTCCTGGCGTGGACTGACGGCCTCGGACTGAATCGCCTGGTGTTGTTTGTGTCGGCTAACGTGTGCTAAAGGCGCTAGCCGTTCCCCACCGAGCGCACACACCAACACATCGCTGCCGTGTCTCCCACCCACAGCGGACAGGCCGTCCTCACCCTTGCATATGCTCATTCTCCTCCTCGTTGTCTCCGTCTATCCCACAGGTGTCCTGGTCGTCCAGCTCCAGGCTCTGCTGACTGGCAGCGGATTCACTGTCCTCCGCCATTAGAAAACGTTTTTAAAAAAATAGCCGCCGTATAGTGAGAGATCACGGGCAACGGGCTGGAGATGAAAAACAAAGAAAATGCCGCGCCACCTAGAGGCCGATGGCGGTATAGCACAGCCGCTCTTCTGCCTCCCAAAAAGCATCATCGGTATCAAAACCGAGTCGGAAAGACCCAGTAGAATTATTATTTTTTACAGTGAATAATAAGAATGTTGGATGTTTACTAAACCCACGTCACTATTACCTGTCAGCATGAAGTGATTCCAAGTGTGGATTAACGCCCTGCATATGTTTTTCAGGGCCTCTTTAAAGATATGTTGCATCACTGTGGTCATTTTCTGTCTCTGATATATGTATCTTTGTTTATGTGTTTTTTTTAACTCCTAGTATTAATTTTCTATCCCTATGTGGTTTCAGTAACTTCTCAAACCAAAGACAAAGCTCTGGTTTATGCTTACAGGTCAATAAATCTGGTTAAACAAACTTTATATAGCAAAACTTAATATGTGAGTAAAAAAGAAACTAAACTACATTTTTTATAAAGGCTCCTACTAAGGGTCCTGCAATATGACAGGTTAATATCAGAATATAAAAAGTACCTGTCTTAACTGTGATTTTTAGTTTATTGATGCTCCCCCTCAGCCTTGAAAGTTGCCATAACTCAAATTGTAAAAGTGATAAATGACTAAATGAAGAAACATTTATATGGCCACAAATATGGAGATTCTGAAATATTGAGATACTGCCGTGATTTCGGCTCAAGAACGTGTTTTTGCTGGGGGTAGAATCAAGATTTTTAAAAAAGTGTTGGGTTAAATGTGAACTTACTAATGACCTAACATTGCACATATAGAAAGCTACACCCATAAGCAGCAATTTACTTTCCTTCTTATTTGTCTACATATGCACACACTCATACAAATCCTTCCAGTTTAGCTGTTTATTCAATTAAAAGGCTTCAAACATAATGCAAGCAACCAATTTACACACTCAGGATGGTTTCCACCCTAGAAGTGGAGGTGGCTGTGGGATAATATGAGAGAGAAGGCCATTCACAACACCAAATCACAAATCATTTTGACCAGGCATAGGAAAGGGAAGAACTAAACACACTATAATATGATTGCTATGACTATATTATCGGTGAATGGATGCATGTTGATTATTTCTCAGCACTCTCATGTGGACATAAAATTTGATAAAACAATACAAAAAAAAAATAAAAAAATCAACAACTCACAGCCAGCAGTGTCACAAGAGACTACCATCACCCAGGTGTACTTAAACACATTTGAGACAAACATTCACCCTCATAAACATAAAAAGAAAGTACACAGAATGACCTGCAGTATAGCTTCACATACAATTGCACTTAGCTTTATCTATTACTACAGTATGCTACACTGAAAATGTCTCAACTGCTTGCTCTAGGGAGATTGGTGGAGACTGATTGCTGAAGTCAATTTTATGATTGCAGCAGCTATTAGACATTTTCTGAGATGTCTGCAGTGTAGGTTGTAATATGCTAGTGCTGAGGAAAGTTTACTGCATGCTTTCATTTGCAAGTGGAAGAAAAGGGAGGGTTGAGGTAGAGGAGGAAAGCTAAAGGCAAAAAAGGTAAGAAATAAATAAGGTAATCTGTTCTACAAATCTGTTGTAGAGTCAGGTACTTTCAAAGGCACTTTGAATATGAGGAAACTGTAAAGAACTAAAGAAAAGCAAGCAAAAATAGTTTGGTTTCAGGTAGAACGTATGTATTAGCATGTGTTGGTTTTTGATTTTAAAACTAACAATAAGGCGGTTGAAGAAGAAAAGCCCTTAACATATTGAAGACCAAACAAAATTGGCTATTTATAGGTAAAATACTTCATGTTGGCAATTAAAATTACAAAAAAGGCATCTCAAGCAGTCATATAAAAGTGATGCATAGCCTCAGTGGTTCAACAATTACAAAACTCTTCATATTATTAAACCTCACAATTATTTTGGGTATAACTACAGTTTCGTAGTGGTATTTTATCCTTATCCACCCGTATAGTGGCGTGTCACATTATCTGATTACGCTGTAGAGCAGAGTGGTTTAATTTGTTCAGTCCAAACACTTTATCCCCTGTGAGGTTCACGTAACCACCCATAAAGCTTTTTGATTACCCAGATTAAATCCTAACAACATACTCAAAAATCACACAAAATATAGGACTTACTTTGTGTCAGGGGTGATTGCTTTGTCACTAAGTAAAGCCAAAACTTTTCCAAAGAAATGGTGAAAAGCTGCTCCACAATCTTAAAAGCCTATCAGCATGGCTAAATTGGGGATATCATTTCACTTTAAAGGAGTGTTGTGTGTTTTCAGCTTTTATCAGTGGACTGAGGCCAATATGGCTCAAGAAAAAGTAGTTTTTCATTAGTGAGAACCACCATTAACTGTTTCTTCTACAGTTCATTATGCTTACAAGGCTATTTATAAAAAAGGCATATCTTTATTGTGCATAAAATATTCTAATTTCTTGCCACCAAAGTCTATTTGTCTCCTCCAGGCAATGTTTATATCAAGCCTGATGAGTGGTCTGTCTGTGTAGTGTGTGGATGACAAAGTGGACAGTGGTCATTTCATCAGGGAAACTGAAAGTTCGGGAAGGATCTGAATCTTCCACTTACGTTCAGGACTAGAAGGAATCCCAGTGCTGAAATATTGTCTCAGTGCTATATTAAGAACAGAAAGCTTCAGTTTACATAGTCGTATCCTTCACGTTTTTCTGGGCAGAGGGAGAGTCGTGGTTAAAGGAGAGATTCACATTTTTAAAGTCTATCTCAAAACAAACTAACCTGCTCAGATCTACAACCTAACATCTTCTGCTGTTTATACGGGTCATAAAGAAATTCCTTCCTAAAGTGATGATAGCGTGAGATGGACTAAATTCACAGTCATCCTCTTCTGCAAAGATTTATTTTAAAGTTTAGCCGGATCAACTTTGCTGAATTATAGCTTTTTTAAAATATTGGAAACAATAAAGGTATGTCAAATTAGCTACTACCTTTTTTGAGGGGGGAAATCTTGATTTGCAGAACAATGTCCCTGGATTACCATACTACTAAATAAATGTTAAAAACATAAACATTTTCAGGGAAGTTTAGAGTTAAAAGAACAATTTCTTCTATTATTTCTAAAAATACATTTATAAATGTGTTCATGGTCATCTCAGATACAATTATATCCACAAGGTCCTAGGTTCCAATTTTCTATATAGGATTCCAGTTATTTGTTTGTATTGCTCAATGTCTATTGGAAATAATGAAGTTAAGAAGAAGATTTTGCACAGAAAAAAGACTGTGCTTTGCCATCATCTAAACTGAAAATGTTTTAAGAAAGGACTTCTTTATGGCCAATGTGAACAACTGCAGTGATCAGTTTATTTCCCATTACAAACCCTTATGCTTTCAATGTGCATATGGGTTTGTAAGTATCTCTCACAAACTTAAGAAACGTGAACTTCTCATTTAGGTCGTCATCCCAGGATCATTTCAGGTTGAAGGCCAGCAGAGGTCGCTCTTCTCTCCTCTGCCAGGGACTCCTCTTCTCCTCCTCTCCATCATCCTGTGCTGGGTCATCATCTGGAGACGCTGACAGCATTGTATGGTCTGTCCTGAAAGTCACTCCCTCTGCTGTCGGCAGAGGGGGAGGAGAGGCAGGGGATAAGGAAGTGAGTGAAGGCGGTTCCACTTCTATTTGTACCCCTTCTACTCTTTTTCCTTCCAGATTCTCCTGTCCCCGATCCCCACTTTGACCCTCAGATTTTTCTGACAGGATGGGTCCTGGATTACTGTCCTGGGGGCTACACTTTGATGCTTCCTCTTCACTGCCTCCCCCATCAAGATCATCCACATACACCAGCTGAGTGTAGGCCATGGCTGGTGTTGTGTCCTTTGACCTGTTCTTCTCGATCCCTCTATCCTCCGGCTCGGCATCTTTCCCTCTGCGCCCTGCTCTTGGCTCATTCAGGTCCACACCAGAGTCAAGACTGGCATCATTGCTATTGCCGTGTCTCCCACTTCTTGTATTACCCTGCTGACCTCCTGCACCTGGCGTGTTGGTTGGGCACCCTGCCCGCTGGAGGTCGATGTACGAGTGGCGAATGTGAGCATTGGAGCGTCCATCCAGTGACACGAACCAGGCTCGTGGGTGAGGGAGTGGCTTTCCTCCTCTCAGCTCCATTAAAGTCTTTTCAGCTAACAAAGTGTCCTCACGGTTTATTTCCACAAGAGCTGTTTCCCCAAGTGCTGCTGGAATAGACAGAGATTCAGACAGTCCGAGGCCCTCTCCTTCTACCTGCTTGGTGGGACCTTGGGAGAGGCCCCCTGTGGGGGCCTGCCCAAGAGGTTGCTGGGAATGTGAAGCATTGAGCTCAGCCTGGATGGTCTCCAGGTCACTTTGCTGGTCTGTCTGCAACAGGAGGGCCTGACCAGACAAAGGGTGCTCCCCAGGAAGGCGCATGTAGTGTGCTGGGATCACCAGTGTGGGACGCACCCTTGGGTAGCCTTCTCCACCGCTGAGCAGGTCCACAGATCCACAGCATAGCAGCTGGCCGGGCCGGGAGAGTGATGGCGGACTGGGACGCTCCAGGTGGTCCACAGAGCGGGACAGAAGGTAGTCGGGAGCCCTGCACTCCCCTCCCTCCCCTCTACTTGGGGAGTGAGGAGGAGAAATAGGAGAGATGCAGTCAATCCCAACACTGCTCAGTTGGTTAGCTGACACTTGAACTTGATTAGATGATGACAGCACATCAGTAATCTGGTTGCTGGATGAGCAGGCAGAAGTATATGATTGACGATAGCCCCTCTCTGTGCCACAAGAAAGAGCAGTTTTTAATTGGAATGTCTCCACAGACTGCCGGTAGTCTCTGCTGCGAGGTGTCAGATTGCCAAGTGAGGAGTTGTGGTGGCTGCTGTTTCCCAGAGAGGACCGTCTCGGTTTGCTGTGATGGATCAGGCTTGGATGAGGTGGATTGTCGTGGTGTTCATATGAGGAAGGCTTCAGCATTGGTGTGGTCATGTCGGGCTCAGTTGCTGTTGTAACAAGTTCCAGCTGCACCTAAAATTATTTAATTAATTAAATAAAAACAAGAAAAGTAAAGTAAAGCATAAGAAACTTTAAAATATATTCATTAAGTTATATAAAATACATAACATAGACAAACAGAGGAAACTTACATCTCCTGACAATTAGATTTTTTCCACTTGTCAGGAGATAGTAGTTTTCTAATAATATCTAACTTTTGGCTTCACATTTAATAGTTTGAGACTGGGATCTGGGATTTTCTGCCGAACACAGGATTGTGAAACATCAGGGTCTGATTTAGTATAGCTCCTCCCTGTAACTGGGTGGGATTTTATCTCGCTTCAGGGCACTAGACTCACACTTGGCTTGGACTGACTTTCAGCTCTTAATTTTAAATAACAAAATTCCTCTGTTCAATATTTGACAAGGCATTGTAGATAAGTGATTTAACTCTGAATGTCACACCTCGTTGCTAATGAGGTTTAGGTGGGACATGGAGGTGGCTTGGTCCCTCTTGCTGCTGTCCAGACCAGAGGACAGTGTGAGCTTGCGGTGAGACCCACGAGGCTTCAAACAGCGACGCCTGTCCAGAAAAATAAAACAGATAATGGTTCAATAAATTAAACTAATTAAGTGAAACTTATTTATAAACAAATATTTACCTAAACAATGTCAAGTCAGGAACAAAAATATTAAGCCTAAAACAGTCAGATTCACGTAACCATAAACATAAAGTGATAATGCAACAAGAACCGCCCCTTAACAGTGTATAATAAGCCTGACACAGACAAAAATGTCTTTTTTTTTTGATGTGGGAGACAAAAATCCAGTATATTTTGTGGTATAATAGCTCACAAACCTGCAGTAGTACAACAGGAGACAGAGCAGGCAGAGTAGGATGAGGGCCATGCCTCCTAGTATAGCCAATAGAAACACAGTGTGGTACGTGCTGATGTCCTTCGTGAACAATGGACCTGTTAAAAGAGATGGAGAAAATAGAAAAAGTGATTCAGTGAAAATTAGTTAGAAAGCAAATATTTTTATGGAACTTTTATGATTTCCTGAAATGAGTTTCTCTCACTGTCAGCAATCAAAAAGAGGCACATTTATTCTTTGCTATTGTTTAGAGACTGTAACTATACTTTATAGATTTCCATAAATACGTTCATACAAGATTGTGCAACTGTGAGCACATATGTAAACAGATTATATCTGCATATAAACACTCACCTGAGTGTAGTGGGGACATGGCAGCGATCCAGTATCCCAGCTGAGGGGCGATGTAGGTCAGACTGACCTGGTTGCCCTCCCTCTGCACATGACCCCAACTGCTCTTTATCCAAGCCCCTACACACACACACACACACACACACACACACAAACAGCTTAAAAATTAAAATTTCCAGCGATTATACAGTATGAGAAGCACCTTCCCAGAGTGAATTAGCAACAAAGTGACTACTGACATGCCCTGCAGCATGTAAACAAAGCAGCACCACTTATAGCTGTATTCAGATATGTGTCAAGCGTAATTATTTGTGTTTAACACCAAACAAGTTGACAATGTGAAAGAAGTAAAGGCACCTACAGTGTTAGTTAAATTGAAGAACAAAGTACAAAAGTATAATAAAATCAACAGCAAAAATATGACACAATTATTACGTCAAATTTTCAGTACTCTCTGAGGTCGCCCAACAACAAGACAACCTTTTGAAGTTGCTCAACTATTTTACTGGCAAAAGCCCTGATTACACTTAATTATAAAACCTCCTCCACAATATCAACTTAAAGTGTTAATTGAATTATTTGGCCAACTGTATATAAAGCAGCTGGTACAAACTCTTATAATAATACTGTATACATGCATGAATGCATAACAATTTTGAACTTCATTTAATATCCATTTTAAAACCACAATAATTAAATGAATGCAGCAGACTTGGATACGTAGCAAAACTGGAGAAGAGGGCTGAACAATTGACAATTAATCAATTTAAGATCAACACTTGCCCATTATGAGACTAGGAGCTTCCTAATTAATGTGGATACTGATTGTTAAAGGATGTGGTGGTGCTGAATAAAACTCGGCAAAAACAGATTGATCAGCCTGCTATTTACATCATAACACCCAATAGCCACATATATGAAAAAAGTTATAGCACTACTGTCCACAGTAGGCAACATTTTAGTCTTACTAGTAGTATAATTATTCCAGACAACATGTGTATATACAAAACAACAAAAAAAACTGTCACTGCCTTCTAAGAAGTGCTTAAGACAGTTCATAACTTGCAGAAATTCGAAATAGCTCGAAATCAGTGGTTGAAACTCAGTAGTGTGACACAGGGGAGAACTCTGGCAGTATTGAACACACCCACAGGGAGGCAGCATGCTCCATTGAATATCAGTGGGAGCACAATGGCAGCTTTGACACTGTCATTATGAGAAACCACCACAAAGCCAAAAGCACTGATTGATTGGCTCACAAGAAAACTGCTCCAAGAGGAAATATTTCGTTGTGTCTTTACACTTCCCCTCCTCTGGGTCTCAGGGCTAGCATGGTGAGAGCGACTTTGTTCCTGTGTTTGTACGCAATACTTCAACGTCAAGTAGCAATCTGCGTTGATCTTCGGCAGGGAGGAAACAAACAGGGAAGCAGAGGATGTTCAAGGAGCAAAGGCAAATATGCAAGAGATGGTGAGAGGGAAAAAACAAGGAAACACGAGCAGACAAATGGAACAGATGGATGGAGAGATAAGGGAAAAGGCACATGAGCGAGGCAGAGAGAACTGAGACGGGCTGTGTGACTCAGCACCTCTTTCTGTCACACCAAAGCCTGGGCCCAGCCCTGCCCGGATTCACCCTGGTTCTGTCTAAATAGTTTTCACAGGGGAGACCTCTCTGTCTGACTGACCTGTTTAAAAGTGACACTTCATGACTCTGTTCCCACGCTTCCATACAATGCACTGCTGACACAGTGACAACTGCAAAGACCCAATGCAAACATTTATATTGCAAATGCAGCCATATATTTATTACTTCTGCTTCTCCACCATTCATGCAAAGTCAACACAGCTGACTGCAGAATCTTTTCTTGTTCAGTTTTCATTATTTGCAGATAGTACTGGACATCTATTTGCATCAGACTACTGTTGGGATGAAGGTGTGTCTGTGAATAACACACACACACACACACGTAAATCTATACTTGTGAGGACTCATTGCCATAATGCAATCCCTAGCCCCTTCCCAAGCCGTAACAACTAAATGCCCTACCCTAACCCTTACCCTAAATCTAACCAAAACCAACTTCTAATTTTGACCCTAAACCCAGTGTTGACCAAAAATCCCTTTAAAGTTGTTTAAGTTGTGAGGAGCGGCCAAAATGTCCTCACTCTGTTGGTAAAAAAAAAATGAAATCTGGTCCTCACTAAGTTGTATCTACAGGATCATACACGGGTTAATCTGATATGTTCGTGTGTGACATCATTTCACCTCGTGCTGACTGGACGTCTAACAATACAAGAGAAACAGGTTTTTGTTTGTGAATGTGGCCCATGTGCGCACATTGTAAACAAAACTAGGCTCTTTGTGAGGAAGCCTGACGTATTCCGCCAGACAGATTTCAAAGATCTTTCTAAGAGTCTTTTATCTTCAGTTGGACACAAATATAACTACACACAACACACACATAGGCTCACACATATATTTCACACACTTAACCACTAAGTGAAGAAACTCAATCAGGAGCCCTCTGTTGTGTTACTTATTTGGTTTGTTGCTAAGAAACACGAAATGTAGCCCAGAGAGGGGTCCGGGAATGGCTTCTGTTGTGGAAATACTCACTGCTATAAGCTGAGTGTGTGTGTTCTTTCAGCTTTTATCAAAGCCCACTTTATGATCTGCGAATGTTGATACTTTCAACTCCTGAAATCAGACAGTAACGTTTTGCTTGTTTAGTAGGAAGAGTGAGAGAGTTAAAGTGAGGATATCTCAATACACATGCAAAGGACCAAACATAGTTTCATGTGGAATACATTTATGCCTGTGACAAGTGGCCTATTATTCTTCATGTTCATGTAGTCTGGACTCAACACGTGTGGGCTGCAGGGGTAGACCTTCAACCACTGAGCTATGACTGTTTTCTGCTTCTTGAAGCTTGTGATCTAAAAAAGGGATTTCCGTGGCTTTGTTTTGAATGGATACAGAGAGGAGAGGCAGCTGTGTGTAAAATGTTCCATTTCACTTATCTGTCAGAAATATTTAGACAAGCTCCTGACAAGTCTTATTGGTTTAAGAATATAATTAATGTCAGCTGTCCAATTAACAGCCTTGAGCACAAGGGAATTAAATTAAATAAAATCACTATTATTTAGGTTTGAAAATTGGGAGCCAGTAAAGGTTTGGAATTTTTGCTTGGTGCATAAATAAATTATTTTTATTATATAGATCCCAATAATACTTACTTTATACGAATTAAGTGCAAAAATAACAAATGTCTGACTCAATTCAGCAGCTCCCTCCAACATCATGGAAAGTTTTAGCATTTTTAAGGTCATGTCTTTTGTTGTGAGGCCCACACCATTGCTGCTTTGCTTTACTCTTACTGCTCTTACCAGACGGCTCTAGTCACAGTTCAATTGCTCAGTACTTAGTTCTGTAAAACCCGCACACTACCTGCCTTGCTTAGCATCAAAACAGCAGAAACACAAAGTCAATGAGCAGTGACGGTGAACAAAGGTGAGTATGTAATGCATAAAAGTAAGATATTTATTTAAGAGAAATCAACTACAACTTTGACTAATTATCAAAACTGCTACTGAACTCTGCTGGACTACCAACTGGCTAATCATTGTAGCTCAAGATCAAATGCAGAACATTTTCTCTCATAAAATTAATATTAGCATATCCTAACAGGGCTTTTGTACACTTGAAAAGCACAAGTGTAATGTGGACATACAAAGTAGATGTCAAACTAATGTACACAGATATATGTTTTTAGTTTGCAGACATCTTACTCAATTGATAATCTAATCCCTGTCCTTCAGCTCAGCCTATCCAGAGGGTCTCTGCCAGAGCAGCTGAGTTTTTCGCTCTTGTTCAAGATTTAACTGAGCTCCAAAAGATTATGCATGCTCAGTCAAATCTTGTGATGTGTAGCAGCACTTGTGTCTTGATTTGCAGATTAATGTGGGGCCTTATGTTGGTAATTTTTTATGACCTTATGAATAAATTCATTCATGACTCTGCCACAGATTTACAAATTGTGACCTGGCTGCGCTGTGTTAATGTGCACGTGGTTCGTGTTAATGTCCTTATGCTCAAACTTACAAAACATTTACCCCTACAAGACGGCCCCATTTCCATAAACATAAATATATTTTACCATTAAACTCTCATAAAGTTGAGGTTATTCTTTCAGACATCTTACTGGAGCATATACAGA
Organism: Channa striata; assembly: GCA_033026295.1. Taxonomy (NCBI): domain Eukaryota; kingdom Metazoa; phylum Chordata; class Actinopteri; order Anabantiformes; family Channidae; genus Channa; species Channa striata. The sequence goes on along the minus strand of CM065175.1, from coordinate 16,362,981 downwards.
AAAATGCATACAAAGAAACCGAGCAGACTTTCCTTTGAAAGTCAGAAAAGCTTTTGTGTCTCTTTAACTACATACCTAAGTGAGGGTCAAATCTCCAAACAGGGATGTGATCATTGTTCTTCAGGCCACTGTTGTCCGGCAGCGGCATGGACACCGTGACTGGCTCCTTCACTTGTAGCTCTGATCCATCGCTGGCCAACAAGTGAACAGACATGGCCACTACAGGAGTCAACTCAAACTTCTTCTCTGTCCCTGGAAGAGACACAGGAAAATGAAAAATGCAGCAAAAATGAAAGGGAGTGTGAGTAAGTTGCACAGGAGGGGAAGCAGAGAAAGGCCAGCGGGGGGACTAACATAAAACAGAGAAGATAAAGGAGAGCTGTCAGTGGGGAGACAGACAGGAAAGAAAACATGGGACAGACAGGAAAGAGAGCAAAAAGAAAAGAAGCTGAAAGACTGAGGTTGGAAAGTGTCACAAAGCATAAGTACGCGTGTGTTGCTCATGGGGAGATGGTACATGATGCGAGGAGGGAGCGAGCTTTTGAGGACTATTCAAGCTGAATGAGAAGAGGGACACAAAAAGCCTATAACACACATACACAGACACACACACACACCCATCAAGATGAGGACTGAACAGCCTGAAATTGTATGGAAAGGGGTTTGTGGTATAACATAAGCACACACAGGAGTTATTGTGTTTCAGGAGGTCAGATAGAGAGGTCGCTCCAGGGTTGGCTCTTTCTGCACCACAGCTTTATAGTCTTCACTCCCCACCCCCGTCTCTGCAAGCTTCTCCTCTGTCCTCTTCCAAGAATAGAGTCTTCAGCTGTCTGAAACCCTCCTTCAGGTTGAGCCTCACCTGTGCTGTTCCCACCATGAATCTGCAGGTGGGGAAAGTGCTGGATCTGTGATGGGGAGCTGGCCACGGTGAACAGAGCAGTAATGTTGCTGTATGACGTATTGGAAGGAAGACTCAAAGCTCTGCGCTGGAAATGAACATTGGGCTGATGCTTGACACCTTAAAGAGTGACAAACACACAAATGTTAGACACAATGTTCATGTTGAATTCATATGCAGGGATGCTATGATATTAATAATTGGGCCAACATCAATTTTTGTAAGCAGCTTCCTCAAGGAAATTTTTTGACAGTTTATACAGACAGGATACACTGGGAGAGTCAGATGGAACAAAAATGGGGTACAAGCTAAAATCAAAGCAACACATGTACATTTAATCTTTATAGCAGGTGAAACTGATTTAATCTCTTATTATGTCCATTAACATTTAGCAAATGAAAGAGCAGAGCTCTTTTGCAATAAACTTCAATGGAAAGAGCAAAACCAACAATGACATGGTGCCTGTGCGACTTAAGGATAACATAGCTTATTTTTACTGTCCTTTGATTATCATTGACACAAGAACTGTAGTTTATTTTGATTTACTCCCACATACACTAGCTCATCCCTAACACGTTTGCAAACTACAGTATATGTTTTCAGAAAATTAGTGAGTGGAAACAAGTAATTCCATTTCGGTGACTAAGACTTTTGACTTCTGGCTAATAGCCACATGAAATAGAGAAATAGGTTAGTACCCCCCCACAAAAAATACAGGAAAAAACACTGAATCACACTAAACTGACTTTTAGTGAAAAAAAAGTGTAAAGAAAGACACAGAGGTCCTCACAACTCAGGATTTACACTCAGAGCAAGTGACATTTTCAAGTTTCCCAGTAAACAACGTAAAACAACAAGATGTATGAACATTCACAGTCCAATTTGCACATGTTTTGATTTAGTGTTTCACATTCTGATATTTTTTCAAGTAATTGTTTCCTTTTAATTTCTCCCCATCGCAGCCTCTGCCTGCCATCAACAATTTAAAGATAAAGAGCAATAAACAGTAGAAACTGCATGTAGCTGGGCTCAGCAAGGTGATGTCATTGTGGTCAAACTGTGCCGAGTCCACATTCCTGAGCAGTGAGACAGACCCAGCTGTATAAGAGCGTTCGCTGTGTTTGTGTTTCTAGTTTTAGTGAATTTTTCTTTTGCAACATGACTGCATATTTTAACTTTAAGCTTGTTTTTAAGATTCAGGTAGAAGGATAATTTCTCTTTTGAGGCTGAAAGGAAATGACCGTATTTCAGTTTTTTGTGTCCTCGCTTCCTCAACTCTTCGTGTCTTTTTTCCCTCCACTTTTCTCTCACCTCATCTGTTCCTCCTTCTGTTGGACACTGCTCTGCCCATCCCCCTTTCTACCCTATTCTCTTCAACTGCTCCACCCACAATCCCACTTTCCAGCACATACTGTATCATCCTCCTCTTCTTCTGCTGCTGCTGCTTCCCCTTTTTCATTTTCTTTCTCTTGTGCCAAAAGCCAAGGTTTATCACTCCCCTGGGCAACCAAGTTCACAATATCATAACAAAGTGTGTGTTGGACAGAGGCAGAAATAATGCCACGCTCAGACACGTGCTCCGGGCAGCTCAATGCGTGTGTGTGTGTGTTAAACAGACAACACAACTGACACATAAATTGCTCACTTGTCTGTCACAGACACACAAAGACCCAGCAGACAAAGATACTTGATTGATTTTGCTTGAATAAGAAAGCCTTTGCTAATATAATTGCACACTCGTTAACAAAAGGGCTTCCTCACAAAGACAGACTCATGATGTTTTTGTGGGATGGTGAACATAAAATAAATTAATCTCTGAAATCGTACTCAACAATTGAACGTTGTATGTATAGCTACAAATAATTATTCTGCAATTTCACAGACAAATATATCAACTTATCAGTGTAAATTTTGATTTTTTATGAACAGATGTATATATTTATTAATGAAGTCTATCATCGCAGTAGAAATACCATGAGACTGTACAGAATAGCCATGGTTTAAGCTAAGATGCTAATGCCAGCATGCTAATGCCCCCTTAATGACAATGCAAATATAGAGATGCTATGCAGATATGTTTACCATTTTTGTATAGCATATGAGCGTGCTAATATTTTTTAATTAACACTGAATACAAAGTATTGCTCAAGCTAATAACACCAACAGTGTAAGTATTTGGTCATATTAGGAAAAATAAGCTTGTGTGAAAAATTAGCAATAGGTGTAAAATGTGTTAAAAATCTCAATAAATAAAACTTATCTAGATAAACAATTTAAAAACTGTTAGCTTATCTAAAGGTTATCTTTCATCTTCCTGCTCACTTTTATTAGCCCATATTCTCACCAAAAGATCTAGGTTACTCTGCATTGCAGTGTAATGACTTCTTGCAGCTGGATAAATGCATGCAAACATAAAATTTAAAATGAAATTTTGCAAAGACACACCTTCTTAAAACAGCATTTTTGACTTGTTATGGAAGAAAAGTGCAGGTGTTACTAATAGCATTAACAGTGACCCTGTTTTATTCATGTATTTCAGACAGTGAAATAGTGAGGCATCATGAACAGCAGCTAAATGCAAATGAACCAGCAACCAACAACTTTATTACTTTAATGATTTACTCTTAACACTAAAAGTCATGAATATGTACTTAGGTTTTCTTTATTTGAAAGTATAGATATATACACAATTCAATGTAATATGCACATATACAGCAAACATTGCATTTACCTTGCAAGCCTGAAACAATCTCCACAACATCTTCATACACAGTCAGGGTTGCAGCTCTTTCTGGGAGCAGATCCAGACTGATGGAGGAAAATACTGGAACACAAACAAAACCACACAGTGTGCACACGCCATTAACTGACATAATAAATTCACTATCAGATAGGAAACAAACTGCAATCTACCTGCCCACTTTACTGATCACTATCAGACATAACAAGTCATTAAACCATCTTTATACATTTTAATAGTTTAATCATGCTTTCATCCTGTCTGCTGTGCGGGACTCAAAGCTGACCCAGCTAACTGCACTTCTTTCCTCTTCCTTCCTTTCTTTCACTCCTCCATTGTTCAGAGCTGGTAAGCATGATAATCCAATTGGCTGCCATTCTGTTGGCTCATAATACCCCCCACCACAAACACTCACACACACAAATACACATTGTACCCTAATATAATTGTGAGGACACTGACAACGTATTCTTGCCCTCTCCCTAAACTAAACCGTTCTCTAAAACCAAATCTCCTACAACTCTCATTTGGAACAGATGTCTTCACAATAATGGAACTGGACAAAAAATGTGTTCACACATCCAGGACATATGCACCACAGACTTGGGGGGTACTTGTCTGTGACGGACTGTGTAAAAGGGAAGATAAAATGGACACCTCACTGGGTTTTGAAGTCTATTGTAATAAATTAGTAATGGAGCACTTCACTTACCATTAGCTCACACACAACTCTTTTTTTTTTCATTTCACTCACACACAAACGCACACGTTTGTACCTTTATACGTGTGAGGACACTCACTGACATAATCCAATCTCTAGTCCCTTACCCTAACCTTAACCATCAGAACTGAATGTTTAACCCTAACCCTAAAAGCCAGTCTTTACTCTCAAAAAGCCTTTTGAACTTGTGTGGAAAAGCCAAAATAACCTCAATACAATATTAATGAAACTATATTTGTCGACAAAAGGCTATAAACACAAGTCTCTCACCCACAGTAGGCATTTCGTATAATCTCCATCTGTTTGTCGATAAATATCTATCTTTGTCCTGCAAACAGAAAAGAGCATCACTAAAGGACACACACGCACACCTACCAGGTAATCTAGAGGGAGCCCAAGGTACAGAGTTTGGCACATATCCCTGCTTGGTTGCAGTGACAACCAGTGGTGTCCCAAGGCGGTACGGGAACCGCAGGTAGGTGTTCCCATCAGCTGATGAGGTTTCTGTGGTTACAGAAGTGTGGTTGGCGAAGAGCTGTATGGTGGCTCCTCCCAAGGGCTGGTGAGTGCTGGCATCACTCAGGTGAATCTTCAGAGTCACCTCTGTGAACAAACAGAACACATACTGAGCTGTGTACACAATATCTGTTAATGACTGTGTGAAGAGTAAAAAAAAACTAATAAAAAAACGATGCACAGCCATAAAATAAACTGTTATTATAGCCATTTCTTTAACAGTATTTGGTTTCAATGCCAGGCCCTTTCCCTCCAGTCCACAGAGACAGCATACCACATCTCAGCCAATCACAAAGAGACAGCCGTCTGACTATTTCCTGGATTCTTGCCAATGGCATTTCCCTTCTAAAACAATAGATCATTTCCTTCTCTCAATGAAGGCTTGGACCACATAGGAAAATCTGCGGTTAATATAAACATGCCTTCTAATGCCTGTTGACTGTAGAAAGGCTCACACCTCAAATGACTACAGACTAGGGGTGGACCAACGTCAACAAACTTGATGTCCTCAAACTTTATTTTCAGGTAAATCATTTTAACTTTAGTGATTATTATTAATGTTGATCTGCACTATATCAACAAACAAAAATATATAGCTAAGATATACTACTGTGCTAATTGAACTAATTATCGTTTCCACTGGCTATTTGTTGTTTGTGTTATGAAAGACTTCCATCAGTTACGGGTAACACAAACCACACTAGCCCCTTTGGCAGGTTGAATTTTATATATATATACATATTTTAAATGTAGTCTCAAAGGTGTGTGTGTGTGTGTGTGTGTGTGTGTGTGTGTGTGTGTGTGTGTGTATGTATATATAAATAAAATAACCATGTGACACTACAACACAATAAGTCCAATGAACACCATGAATGAAGCCTGAAGACATAGTACACACGCTGTCCCTTTTGAGAACATGGGGGAGGTTTTTGGCCCATAGGAGATACAGTATGTGGCATCCCATATAAGATGACACAAAACTTGAGATAGAGCTGTTGCTATCATTTCATTATCGACATTTTGTACAAGATATGGACAATTTGTGCCTTGAGCTAAATGCTGTGTAACAGATGTTAAACAGCAAGCTATTAATCAGCTGATTAAACCTTTATCAGTACCTTAAACTTGGAGTGGTAGTTGGGCTGGAACATTTCTTTAACTATCTATTTGATTTTTGTTAGTTAACATATGCTTACAACAAATTTTAAAGTGGAATGTTTTTTACTTATAATTAAACATGAATTCACCTTGTGAATAAATGAACCCACCTTAAATTAAAGTACAATAACTCTGACGTATGTTGTACATATTGTGACATGGTTTGTGAGATGTTGACAAATGCCTTGAATTTGTAGCAAAACATAAAATACTGTTGACCCTATTCATGAAAAAACCAAAAAGGGCCAGAAAAGAAAAACCTTAGTATGCAAAGTGAGTTTTTGAAATTCTGCATCGTTCCATGTTATATTTTGATTGGTTGTAAACCTGGGTCATAGCAGTAGCCACTTTGTGAAAGCCACCAGAAAATTCAAAAACAAATACAAAGTCTGTTTTTAGGTTGCACATAAACCTTCATCATCCTGCAAAGCTTTTACTATTGTACAAAGTCACACAACTCAAAGACTGAATTTTAGCAATATGTCATAAGCTGAAAAAACTGTGTTATATTCATATTTTATATCCCAAAGTTATGATAAAAACAAACTACAAAAACAGTATAATTTCACAACCACAAAAACCCACACTGTCTGGATTGGGACTGTCCTGCACACATGACAACAAAAGCTCCTTCTGACCTACGATGACCTTTCAATTGGAAAGGGTTTCAACATCGCCACCTCCCCCAGTCTCCTTCGACTGAATTTCTACATAACTCTTTCTTGTAACACCACCCACCACGAAACACACAGGCTAGTAACACATACATAACCTTGACTAGACTAAACCCCCTCCCCCCACTTCAGGGATCTTGTGGTTAGCATGAAACCACTCTGACAATATCTGGTAAGAGTTCAGCTTAAGTGTAGGCTCCACCTAAAACCAGAGCTGTGTGCCAAATGATACCTTTGCCTGGGTGGAAGTTGTGTGGAGCTTTGTTGGCGGCAAATTTTGGCAGAGTAACGTCTCAATCTCAACCCAAACACATCATTAGCCCCAAGAGGTCTGGTGTGAAGATCTGACCCTCCACTTCATTCCTCCCCTTTATTACATTCCCTGTGACAGCAGAAGAGTATTAAAAAAAAAAAAAGAAGCCTGGATTTCCCCTTGACAGAAACTCTCCTTTTCATTAGGATTTGGTGTTATCTGTTCTGTTGTGATCATGACTTCACTTCCCGTCCCACTCCCACTGATATGATGTTAGGGGGTACCAGCTGTGCTCACTTTAAAAGAACTCCCTTAAGAGACTTCAGACTGACATGCAAGCATACACAAATGCAACAGTCCCCTCCCAGTCCTCATCCAATAAATCAGCCCTGTGGTGACATCATTGTTAAACAAGCTTGGAGACTCTAGAGGAGAAGGAATATCCAACCAAGACCTTGATTCTTCAGCTAAACCAATATCTCCATAACTGCTTCTAAGTGTATTGGCCTCTTATCTGTGTGCGTATGGACTACCATATGGAGGATAAAAGCATCAAAGAGTTATGTCTGACCTGCGCTGCAATCTCGGACCAATTATCTCAGGCAAAAGCAGCCAAAGCAGCAGGGTGGTTGTGTGTGTTTGTTTCCAAGTAGAATAAGAGGGGAAAACAGTGAGGACAGGTTGGAGGTGTGCATGTGTTTTTCAGGCCATTACAGCTTGAATCAGTACAGGTTTGGATGAACACTCCAACTTCACTGAGAAGCAAAGTATTTCTGCACCATAAAAGTGAGGTGCGATAAACTGGCTTTCCTGCACAGGGTGTGTGTGAGGGGGGTTTGGTGCTTTTCCAAACCGAGAAGAGAGAAGCAGATGCTTTCAGCACGAGGCAACATTATAGCTGCAGCCACGTTAACACTCACTGCTCATCGCAATCACTGGGTTGTCACAAGGTATTGAGTTCATAGTGAAACCGGTAAAAGCCCAAAGTCTTTAGTGCATAATGACATTAAACATTTTTACATGTGTAAAGCTGCGAAAGGTTTGGTGTTGCTATATGTCATGTTTCTATTGATATATTAGGGGTTAATATTTTGTCTACAATGTAGACCATATTATATTGCACAAAACAATATTTGTATGATTTGTAATGTAATTAAAAAAATGGAATCATGTGGAGCTGGAAGTAATTTTTTTTCATAATTGATACATCTGCCAGATAATCAGTTAACTGTGGGTTATAATGTGAAAAAAGTGTCTCTTACAATTCCTAGAGCCCAGAATGACATTTTAAAATATATTTCAATCGTAGGATTTTATGTTTTAAGAGTTTATAAAACAAGTGTCAGCAAGAAAGAAAAGCACCAACCAACAAGAGGCTGGAACCAAAGATTGGCAATTTAATCTTATATATTAATACATATGAAAATAACTGAATATGAAAATATATGCGGAAACAGAAAGCAACAGTTGCATTTTTACATGGTATTAACAAAATTCTATGAAAATGTCTGTTTATTTGCATAAAGAATAAACAGCAACAACAAGCCTACTTTAAAGTTTATAAAACTGCTACAACCTATTTAAAAAATGTTGGCAATTAATAAGTCAAACGACTGGATAACTGAGTTCTAAAGACATTTTATTTTCAGTATTTTCCAGTTAAAAGGCTTTGCTCAGTATTCCCTGGATAACCCAGTACTTAGCTGTGTCAATATCAAAGAGATTTAATTTTTCTTCTCTAAGACCTTTGTACATCAGCTTTGTTATCTATAAATATGGATTTTTAGAATCCAAATTCAAACTGATGATGGCTGTACAATACAGGGACTCAAATGTGGTACATTTTCGTCTAATCCAGAAGCTCACTAGCATTTTTTGGGAAATTACACCAGATCACATTTAGGAAATAATGAGTAACGTTTCTGGGAAATTAGCTGCAACAATTAAAAGACCGTAACAAAAGGGCCATTTCATTATCAAATGCATAAACACATGATTCAGTATGAGAGCAGCTAGAGACGGTGTGACAGAGCAAGAAGCAAGTTGTAAACAATAAAAACATGATGGCACATCTTTAACTAGCCAAACCAATGGACAGTAAATAACGATAAAACTACTACTAAAAAACGTCCATATTTTATCATAACTTTATTACTGGTACTGCAAAAGCACCGTTTTGCATTAACATAATATTATTATATTTAAAGACAGTATCATCTATCCTTGCTGTGGAGCAAACAACAGATTTACCGTTAGAGCACAGCGAACACAAACAAGTTCAGTGAAAAAGACCATGAGAACTAAAGCATGCATGCCTTTTCAAGTTTAAGTGCCAAGAGTCGTTTATGTTTCTGGATTTAATAACTTGTTCAGCCACAGAAAAAGAAAACACAATGACTGAAGCTATTTGTTACCATTGAGACAAATAACAAACATCTGAATTTCAGTGTGCTAATGTTGCAAAAAGGCAAAAAAAAAAAAAAATACATGTGAATACACAAGTCGCACTATGAATCACCAGCAGGGACAAAGGCTACAAAAAACGGCAAAACAACTCTTTAACATGTCACAGCACGAAAGACACAGGTGCAGTATCGAAATAAGACATGGTTCAGAAAAATCAAACACACATACTATTGTCTGCTAAACTACAGCTCTGCCAGTACAAACAAAGAAACAGTCTATCAAAAGGTGTTCGGCCTGCTCTTTTCCCTCCTCTGGATTAAAAGTAAGATTAGACAAGTAATGGTCAATCCTTTTAACGCTGCAGGGGACACGTCAACAATCAGGTTACATCATCGGGCTGAAGAGCGAATGGACTCTCCGTGAATACCCCAGTTCAGATACAATTTCAGGTTCTGCGCTTCAGCTAAGCAGCTCACAGACCCCATCCACAAACACAATGCTGTCTTACAATCTGATGCATCAAGTGGGCTGCTGATGCTCACACCAGCCCCTCCTGTTTAACACCTAGCCTTGTGTTAGCTGGTGACAATATGATTTGATTGGTCTACTTCCTGGCAGCCCTTCTCCAAACTGCAGTGAAATGTTCATCTCTTGGAGATTGCAATGTCATGCCTATTATGGGCAGCCGTAATGTGAGTGAGATCTATATCTGTGCATAAATCATTTGTCTGGCTCCACTCATGTATGCGTCTGCTGAAACAACCAGGAGAAATCCTCACTATCGACCTGAACCCACTCCCCCCCCGGGACAGAGAAGGTCAATCTGAGGCAAAGAGAACCACCAGAAAAATAGCAAGAAAAACCACTGCAATCATGTGAACACTCAACCCATTTAGTTCCTCACAACAGCAAACTCAGTTTAAGGTTAAAAAAAAAAAACTTAAACTGAGCTTGCTGTTGTGAATTAGCTCATTGTCATGCCTGATGACAAGAGTTATGGCCACACTGCTTCAAAACTGCTGAAATAATTGTAAATTATAAAATATTTGGAACTAACTCTGCAACTCTATAAATCTGTGCTCTATTTGCCCAACCCTGCACACAGTACAATAAAGTGACAGTTACTCTAGGTTTACATTCCTACTCCTACTGTAAACACTGAAGGAGCGAGGGGACCAAATGTAGGTCGGCCAAATATGTAAGTGAACACAGACAAATGGGATGAGTTCATGCAATTGAGAGATAAAAGTGATGGAGAAAACATATGTGGCTCCATTTTGGTCGCTGCTTTGACAGAGTGGCTATGAAGCTAGTGAATGAATGAGATGCCAAAAGATTATTGTGAGTCATGTTGGATTTCAAACTTCTGCTGCTGTGGTGAGGGGATACCCTCTGACACACCTCTGTTAAGATCCTGCAAAATCTTGGTCAACAGAAATGACTGAGGGGAAATTACCATCTGGGTGACCGCATCTACTACCTGAAGACACTTCACCTACTACCCAACTGTTTTAGGTATTACTATATAAGCTATAGAACAGCTTTGGTTTTTAATACTTTGCAAATAAAAGTCAGATTATGAATTTTGCAGTTACTCTGTCAGGGCTTTTTTCAATCAATTTTTAATCACTTTGTCCATAAATTGGATAAAGCCAAACGTAGGACACCATCAGATGTCTTTTTTTGTCTAACCAGTAGTCCAAAACACTAAAATATTGCATTGCAGGTTAAGAAAAAAGTACAAATCAACACAATTGATTGTATTTGGGCGGCACAGGTGTGGAGTGGTTAGCACTGCTGCCTCACACCTAGAAGGCTGCAGGTTCTCATCCCGGACCAACCATGGTCTTTATGTGCAGAGTTCTTCCCAAGCATGTGGTTTGCATTGGTTTCCTCAGGGTATCCCGGTTTCCTCCCACAATCTAAAAATATGGATGTTAGGTGAATTGGTGACCTAACATTACCTGTGGGAATGAATGTGAGTGACTGGTTGTCTCTCTGTATATGTCTTATTGTGTTGGCCCTGAAATAGACTAGCAGTCAGTACATGGTGTAGCCCATCTCCCGCCCGATGACAGCTGGATAGGCTCCAGCCCCCCTCTATGCAACCCAAAACAGGACAAGTGGTAACAGATAATGGATGAAATTCAGCTTACTACACTGAATGGCTAAGAGAAAAACAAATATTGATTTTTAGGAGGTTGGAACCTAATCTAATGTTTGGCATTGTTAGTAAAAATTACAAAAAATGATCAGACAATGAAAAAAAATGCAAACTAACCTCTTACTAATTGATTATAAAACTAATTGTTGGAGCTTCCAAACATTTAATATGTTTTAATTGTGTTTCTGTTAAGTAGATGAGTAATTGTACTAGTCTGGTTATTTTCATGTATTTTGGTGCAGTTACATAAATTAGCAACAACTAAATTAGCACCCACCAAAATCTCTAGTTGACACTTCTAAACCTAAGTAATTCCAATATACTTTTGGTTCAAGAATGACAGTTATACAACAAAAAATAATGTTTCATCAACTCTGAAATCAAGTTTCTTTAAAATATTTCGGCATTTTACGGACCAGATGATCAATCACACATTGATATATGATTCAAATAATAATTTGCTGCAGCTCTGGTTAAAATGTCACCTGTTAGGATTAGCTGAGTTGGAGAAACACCTGAGCTGGGCGGGTGGCTGCAGCCTGTGGCACAACCAGCACTTCAACCAGAACATACAATCCAACCAGAACAAACAGTCCAACCAGAACACACAGTCCAACCAGAACACACAATCCAACCAGAACCACAGTCCTTTCAAAAATGTCAGACTACAGCGGAGACCCGGACGAACCGAGCTCGAAGGGCAGCGTGTGTTCGGAACCCCGGAAAATGACAAATCACGGCAGCTGGACTCGTTTTTTCCACGACAGCCTGACATCACGTCTTCAGCCGCTAACACCCCGCTGCAGCACGCCGACGTGAACTGGCTTCACACGCGGTTTCATCCAAGTCCCCAAACCGGGTTTTATTCGAATCGCTCCCGGAGACGCTCAAGTTTCCTGCCTGGCACCAGCTAAGCTGCTAACGTTAGCTAAGTTCAGGTCACATCAGCACCAGGCTAGCAGCGGCGTTAGCCACCGCGATGACCCGGCGGCTAACGAGCCCTTTTCCCGCACAATAACGTCAAATGTGCCGTTACCTGCGGTGGCGGAGTCCTCCGGTAAGGTTTTGCTGTCGGCTGCGGAGACAAGGAATCCCAGCAGACAGAGGACGACGGCAGCGGTCCCGTCCACAGCCCGCATCGCTGCAGATGTGTGTCCACGAAAAACGCTTTTAAAACGGAGAGGAAAGCAAATGTTCCGCCTGAACAAAGTCACTGACCGGACACATCAGTGTGCAGAGCGCTTCTTCCACAAAGGGGGCGACAGTCCATGGGTAGCGGCAGCGGCATTCCGGATTTTGTGTCCGTGAAGCGGCGTGTCGTCGTGTGTCCTGCTGCGCATCCCCAGCACTTCTACCGCTCGGTGGCTTTTTTTTCATCGACGGACCAGGGTCAGGGAGGAAGACGGGCCCCGTCCCTCTGAGCCGCATGCCCCAGAACTGCACCAACAGGCGGCTTCTCCCAAACGCAGCGCCGCTAACACCTGCGGACCTGCAGCGCCACCTGCAGGCAGCCGAGTAGTGGAGACGATGGGTTTGACTTTTGAACTTCCATGAACCAAAGGGTTTGTTTAACTGGAGTGTTTTAGAATATGTATTTTACATTCCACTTTCATAAGTGAGGATCCGCTAAAAAACAAAAACATCCTCTTTATGTCACAATTGTTATAAGTTAGATGTCTTTTTTTCCTTTTTTAGTTTCTCTTATATAGACACAGTTTTTTTCTGTGTGTATCCCTGCACTCACCCTTTGCCTCTGCATTTTTCTGTTTTTGTGTTGAGATTTGTTGTTGCTGGTGTTTCATGGTCCGTTCTGGTGCTTCTCCCTAATGTTGTTTTGCCTTTTCTGATCTTCAGCCCATAAAACTGCTATGAGTCTGCTGATGGTTCTAATAGCTTTGTTAAAGTCTTAAGTTGCTGCCTTTGAGTTAGTATTGTTGCCTCAAAAGTCTGAGCTGAGTGTTACAGTCTCAGGAGTTAAGGGTTTTGTTATAGTTTAAGGTTCTGCCTTTGAATTAATATTGTTTCAACTTCAAGACTCTGAGTATTATAATATCAGTATTTTGTGTGAAGTTCATGAGTTAATAAACCTTTTGCTCTCTCAATGCGTCTCAGCTTCTGCTTTTGGGTCCTATAGTTACAGGATCCAGTTACGGTAACCATTACAACATACTACATTGTTCTGCGGAGGCACAGGTTCATGATGAGAAATTGTGCCTTGTTCTAACTGTAGATATTTTTATTCATTAATGTACTTTATTATATAATTGGGTACAAAATAATTTCTGAACATTAAACAAATGTATGTTTTAAGTAAATTAAATTTACATCAAGAATATATTTTAATACACCTCAATTGTATTGCTATTATATGTTATGCACATTTACAGGGGTTTACTTGAGATGCTTCATTTATAGTTAAACAGTAGTGTACTATTAGTTATGTAAATGTACACAAAAATAGATATAAAATATCCATTAAACAGTTTAGAAAATACTTGTTCAATGCTACACAACTAAGAGAATACTACTTTTAAACATATGCTTATACCTACTACATTTAAATACTCTATGTATTTTTGGTAAACTTGGGTCACTGTTAGAGTGCTTATACATCCACTTTTACAAAATATGGAATATGATGTTTGTCTCTTTAAAATACATTGACACTGTTTGTAAACATATATCGTTCCAATCAGTTTTCTTACTACTCGCGGGTGTTCGGGTACAGTTTAGTGATGACTCACTTAGTACCAAGAATTCCCTACAAATGTATCAGGTTGCTCAAGTTTTTCTCATGATTTGATCATGTGATTCTGTTTGCATTTCCTTGTTGGCCAGAGCTGTAACAAAATTAAAAGGCGTTGCTCATAGTCAACATTCAACAATGGTGATCTCCAGCTCAGACATGAAGCAGTCTGCTCTTATAATCCTGATGCTTAACACCTTCTGTGCCTTCTCACAAAGTAAGATTGAGATTTGAATTTACCAATCGTTGTTGGAGATTTAATAGTAATAGTTTAATAGTAATAGTTTAGCCTAAAAAATAGACCTTGTTAGGCTTATATGAATATGAAACTGAAAACACTTTTTTGCTTCCCAAAATATGCTGTGGCATAGTCATTCATTTTTATCCACTGTATTGCTTTGCAGTTCCCCATGAAGTTTTATATGTTGTGGGTTGCTTTGTGAATGGCACAACTGAGGTACAGTTTGAGTTTGATGCTGAGGAGATAGTATATGTTGACTTCGCAAAGGAAGAAATAGTATACACCGTCCCCGCCTTTCTCGATCCGGATCCAAGTCAGCTTCTGGTGGGTTTGAGTATACTCAATGATGCTCTGGAAAATGAGAAACTCTGTTTAGCATTTACAGCAATTGCCGCAGCTGAAGAAAATTATCCACCAGAACAAAGAGGTAAACAACCTGAACATGAATCTCATAATGTTGTGATTGATGAAAAACTGATTAAGTATATTTAAATTTTCTTTTGACCCGCTAAAGACCCTCCTGAGAGTGTCCTCTTCCCTTCAGAAGAAGTTCAACTTGATATTGAGAACAGCCTCATCTGTTTTGTCAATCATTTCTATCCACCTTCAGTCAAATTCACTTGGACCAAAAATGGTCAGCTGCTGTCAGAAGGGGTGTCACTCAGTCGATATTATCCCAATAATGATCAAACCTTCCACCAGTTCTCGACTCTGACATTTATCCCAAGTGAGGGCGACATTTACAGCTGCACAGTGGAGCACTTGGCCCTGGAGAGGCCCACTACAAGGATCTGGGGTGATTGTTTTATGCCATATATGGAATTAATATACAATTTAACTGTTTTGCTGTGCCTGTATTGTTTCATATTCTTTCTCATGTTTATTCACAGAACCTGAATTTAGTCATCAAAGTCTTGGACCAGATATATACTGTGGAGTTTGCCTCACACTGGGCATGTTTGGAGTCTCAGCTGGAATATTTTTTATTGCCAAGGCACAAGGGCAATAATTTCTTCACTGCTGAATATGGTCAACATTGCAAAACAATATAGTATTGCATCTATTAAAGTTTAATTAAATATGAATAAACACTGAATGATTCCTAACCACACCATTAATAGTTTTTAAACCCTTATTTATGATTTCAAGAGAAGTTACTTAGAGAAGGATGAATGTAAGGAAATAAGAGTAAATGCAACCTTTGTAGAGACACACTGTATGTAGCTCTTTGAGTTTAATGCATTTATTATGTATTTGTTGGTGTTTCTTTCAGCCTGTGAATATTCTGTCTCTAGAGAGTGTCAATAAATCACTGAGGCGTGGTTTTGTACTGTTGTATAACCGTTGATAACATCTGCAAAACAGGTTAGACAGGTCTTCAAACAACCATTTCAGTCAAACACAACAGCAAAGGATGTGGTAACCTCTCTGTTTTAGATTAAATGTATTTGGGTACACATTGTTGAGGATTGTTTCAGGATCAGTAAACCAAATTTATGTGTTTGCTGTTTACTGAAATGATGTGGTGTGTGGCTCGTTGGCAACAACTGTGAAGAAAGTTTGAGCTGTTAAACAACAGCACATTTAATGACGACGATCTCCAGCTCAGACATGAAGCACTCTGCTGTTCTTATCCTGACGCTCAACACCTTCTGTGTCTTCTCTGAAAGTAAGAACCACATTTACATTTACTACTTTTTGTTGTAGTTTCTAATTTAAACACTTTTGTTAAAAATTATCAAAACTTTATTTTTATCGAATGGGGACTAATAACTAATAAAAAAAAAGAAGCTTTTGATTATTTGATAATGTCACATCAGTAAGACAGTGCTAAAAAGTAAATACATTTTGTATGTTTTCAGTTACATATCGGGTAATTTACTTACTTTACTTACTAAGCTGCTTTATGCATAAGAGTATAAATCTTTGCGGGAATACAATTATTCATCAAATTTTGCATTTGTGGTGTTAAAAGATATTTTCAATATACAAATTCAGCTCAAATTAAGTTGTGAAAATGAAGCCTTCTATTTATGGAGATTTTCCAGAAATACTAGAATACTAAAGTTTTACTTCAGCTTTACTTTTATTGAACGTTTTCTTAGATGTTGCCTTATCTACCTATAAATAAAAGGCTTGACCTGACTTGATGAGCTTTGACTTCCTCCATAAATTGCAACAGCACAACACAAAACAAAAGAATTACCGAAAGCGAAACACAGACTGACATAAATGGCTCCACTACTTAGGAAAACTTCATTTGATGGATGGACACACTTCCTAAATTTTGCAGCTCATGCCTCTGCATGGGTTCTGCTCTGTCTCTCTCCCACTCTCCGTCCAGGTTACACTTCTTCTTCAGCCTATTACACACCTGAGTACAATCAGTGCAATGGGTGCGGGGATAAAGAGAGGTAGGTAGACAGGAAGCTAGAATACAGACAAACGAGCAGCGAGTTTTCTCCTTCCCTTTCTTTCCCCCAAGCTGGTGGGTCTTTATGCTACATGCACTTTTTTTTAGTGTGTTACATTAGTTTTTGCCAAAGATTACCAGTAGTTTGGTTATCCCTCTTTTTTGTTTGTTCCCCTTTGTTGTTTTTTTATCATGAGAAGCTTTTTGATTTTATATAAAATTCTTGTCTGCCATGCTTTTTTATATGTTGCATCCTCTGATCCCAAGGGGTTATTTTTTTAATGTTTGGGTCTTTTTATAATTGGAAGGGATAGCACTTTGTATAAATATTTTAACAATCAATACATTTCTCCATTGAGTTTTCTTATCGTTGAATCTTGTGACACATAATGACTCATGCATACAATTTCTTAACTCTCCTCCTGTTGTTTTGGTCATTTAGAACTAAATGTACAGTAGCATTAACAGATAAACGCACTGCTTATTGTGTGGTTGTTAAAATAGTGCAACCAATAGATGCAAGATATGTACCTGCAGGAAGATAAATGAAAAAGTAATTCATATCCAAACGAAACAAACTTCTGGTGACATTTTAAACATCCTATGAATAAATGAACAGCAAATGAATTCATAATAAATATGTGTCTGGTATTATTTTTTTCAGGTGCGCTCTATGGTCAAGCTTTGGGTCGTTGCCAGTTTAGTTCGTCTGATGGTCATGATGCTGTCTACCTGGAGCAATACTACTTTAACAAGATGTTGTTTGCCCAGTACAACAGCACTCTGGGGAAGATGGTTGGCTACACAAAGAAGGCAATGGACGTTGCAGATACCCTCAACCAAAATCCAGAATTTGTTACCCATGAGAAATGGAAAACCCGACTTTGCAAACAAAATTCCCAACTTGCTTTTAAGGGCCTTCTGAGATCAGGTAAATATCACAGACCATGATAGAAATTGCCTTGATGAAAAAAAAATCTGCTCTTTGGAAAATAGGATTCTTCTGAGCATTAGATCAAAAGATCAAAACCACTATATATCTGGCTGTCGAGCAGAGAATTTGTTTAATTTAAAGTGAGAAAGGAGAAAATACAGATCACATACTGTGCACCTGGTTCTGTCCAAAGTGCCACCACTTCTAAAACTTTTCCAAAACACTGAACTCTCCTTTAAAGGCAACACACATCAATGGATTTATCATAAATGCTTAATGAAGATGTGGTAATCTATAATATTACAATATTTTGTGTTGGGACATTATGTTCTAGTTGAACCCTACGTCAGGCTGAGGTCGGCTGAAGCAGCAAGCCGCA
The DNA here is from genome assembly GCA_033026295.1 of Channa striata. Classification (NCBI taxonomy): domain Eukaryota; kingdom Metazoa; phylum Chordata; class Actinopteri; order Anabantiformes; family Channidae; genus Channa; species Channa striata. The sequence continues at coordinate 16,344,735 of CM065175.1, read as the reverse complement.
AACACCCAGCCATGCTCATCTGTAGCATGTATAACTTTTATCCCAAACAAATCATTGTGACGTGGCTGAGAGATGGAAAGGAAGTGACTTCTGATGTGACATCCGCTGAGGAGCATCCCAATGGGAATTGGTTGTACCAGATCCACTCTTACCTGGAGTATACACCCAGATCTGGAGAGAAAATCACCTGTATGGTGGAGCATGCCAGCCTTAAAGAGCCCAAACTCTATGACTGGGGTAAGAGACTGACAGACTCCTGCTTTAATTGTGTTTTATGCTACATTAACGGGGCCTGATTATAGTTCAGTAACACTGCATTAGTTTTCTTAGATGTGTCATAAAAGAAAGAATTCCAAAAATTCATACAAGAGCAAAATATAAATTGTTGTCAATTAAGAAGCAGATATTCTAAATAAATTCAGAGGAAAAACTTCAATAAACTGCCAGTACGGCACGAAACAACTATGATAACCACATCAAACTGTAAAAACATACCTCAATCAAAAGGCTAATATTCAACTATCAGAGATTATTTATATTATACAACTTTTTTGTGTTTTATTGAATTTCTGTTTACTTTTCCCACCACCATGGGACATGTGGATTATGCTCCGGTCAAACTGCTCCAGGTTTGTTTGCCTAAATATGTGTCATGTTATTGCCCTATATTGGACAAAGATGAAGATCTGCAAATGGCATTTGTTTTTATAGTACATTTCAAACTTCAATCATGGACAAAGTTAGCATGTCTTTGTATAAGAACAAGACTTACACTTTCAGTCCCTGAGTTACTGTTTAAGTATAGAAAATAGTCATAACACATACAGTGTAGGACTTCAGCTGCTTGGCCTTGGTCATGCAACAAGACTAAGCAGAGAAACAGTAGAGCATGTGCAGCATTAAAGACTTATATTAGTTAAAATATTAGTTTTTATTGAGGTCATTACAGAAGTCATGTTTCTAGTGTGCCTTAATTGAGTTGTCAGTTCTCTGACTGAGCTGAGAAGGACAAAGATCTGTGGACTAACTGTGAACTTATAGCTGAAGAAAAAGTATATGTTTTATAATCAATAACCATGGTAATTTTTTTTTTTATCTCAGTCACTGCTTGGAACCTGCTGTGTCAGTTGCAAAACGGGAGTGCTGCCACTTACAGGGTTTGCAATAATTGTATTTCCAGAGCCAGCGCCTGATCCAGGGATGCACAAGATCATCATTGGGACAGCAGGACTAGTGCTGGGTCTGTTTTTTTTAGCTGCTGGGCTGATTTACTACAAGAAGAAATCTGCTGGTAAGAATAAAATTTATTATAACTGACTTTAAAATCAACATTAGAATGAATACTTCAGGAGTTTTAAACAGCTTGTATCTAAATGAGAACCCTCTGTGTCTGTTTTTCCTATTTTCAGTGCGGGTGATGGTGCCAATAACTGAGGTAGGTGTTTCTATTCATCAGTGATCATTCCAACAGTTAGTCATTTGTCATCAAAGAATGATCAATCTGTCCAACAGGTTTTCCATCCAGGAGACACACTTTAGGTCAGAGAAGCCATTGAGCAGTTGAATCCAGAGGATCCCAATAGATAATTTATCAATTTAAGACAATTCACAGCGATCTGTTTTCACTTTTACAAGAATTAATGTTTATTTTTTGTAAATAAAAAAGTTCAATTAAAATAAAATATTAAAGTGCCTAACTCTTAAAATAAGTATTAAAAATCTTATTTCACACACCTACAATGAACTAAACTGTCTTTCACAGTGTTTGCTCAGTTTAGCAAAACATGTCTCTTCAGTCTATGCATTCAAATATCTGATGGTCACTGTGGCGGGTTTTCTCCAAAGATACTTTTGTATTATCACTACGTTATGTCTTTATTTGAAAAAATAATTTAATTATGCCAGATAGTACTGTAAGGGCTGATATGAACCAATTTTCAGTAAAACATTGCAGATAAATAAGACCCAATTTCAGGCTGCATGATTTTCACTTTACATGCATTAATTGCTCATTTTTCATTTTCAAAAGGCAGAATTCCAACAGTTAACATCAGCTGAAGCACAGCTTCAGCTGCTCTGCTTGGCTATGGTGACTGAAGTTGAGGTTGTAGTTTCCATGTAGTTAACACTTCAACTCAAATTAAGCTATAAAACAAAATTACATATTTGCCTCAGACATAAAGAAAAACTCTCAAAAAATCTACAAACACTTACAACATCCAATTATGGGCAATCAAAATGACAACATAGATGATAAAAGTATATAAAGAATATGATCAGGGAGGATGTCAAACATCTTCCAGGTAATGCCCCCCAACCACCACAGAGTCAACAGACTACACAAACACACAAGAGACAGAACATAAGCAAATCATTTTCACATCTGGAGAAAGTCATTAACACACTGAATTGGGAGCCAACAGGAAATCAAAAAGTAAAAGAAAGCGAGAGAGAGAATAAAGAATGAGTATTGAATGCTTTATTCTTGTATACTGATTATTGTAAATTAGAATTTTGGTACAAACATAAAATGTTTCAACACTATTTAACAATTCAAATAAAACTGTGATGTGTGTATTGCAAAAATACACACACACTGACGAAACACTTAGTCAGCCTCGTCGATTCTCAGTCATCCGTGTTTTGTTATCCTAAGATTAAATTATGTCTACTGGAATTCTTTCATCATGGTTAGAAACATTTCGCTACGCATCCGTGCTCTCTGTAAACAAGAGAGATGGTTGTCACATCAACTTGTCTGACACCAACAACCATGCCGCATTCAAAGACATTTAAATCCCTTTTCTTCGCCATTCGGATGCTCAGTTTGGACCGTCTTGACCATGGGTACACAATCATGACTGAGGCGCAGTTGGTAGCGTGGGCGTCCACCAAGCTTACAGTTGTTGGTTTGATCCCTTGCTCCTCTGGTCACATGTTAAAGTGTCCTTGAGCAAGGCAGTGGACCACCTGGTGTCACAGTGCAGCACAAACAACCTGACAGTGGAGGGGATTTCAGGAAGGTCCCAGCCCCCCTCCCTGTCATCCTCTCTGACACTCCGGTGACCTCTGTTGAGTTCGTTCACTTCCTGGGCATCACTGAAGACCCCGATAAGAGTTTCCTCTACACTGCAGAAGAAGTTCAGCTGGGTGTTGAAACAGGCTTATCGGTTTCGTCATTAATTTCTATCCACCTTCAATTGAAGTCGGCTGGACTAAAAGTTGTCGTCCATCATCTGCAACGCTTAGCACAAGATCACCTGTTTTTGAAAAGACTCCGCATTGCATCTACAGTAAATCTCAAGAACAAGCGACACACCCTCAAACACAGCGGTGTACACATTTAGTTTAGAGGAGACAGAAATTTTAAAAAAGGAGTAGAAGGTCGTCTACATCAAGTGTAAATATTGGCCAGCTTATCTTTGTAGTAAGAGCAGAACAGACTGGCTCTAATGTTAGTGTGCAAACATAAGCAGCATTTTACAGTGCAACAGTTTTTAAGCAGTATGAGAGTTGATTTACTTTATGATGATATGAAACGTTAATAACAGCAGATTTCACAACACAAGGTTAAACCAATTAATTATTAATTACTCAGATATTTGGAGTCAGCGTCACCTTCAGTTAAACTTATCATACTCGCCATGTTTACGTTCCTCAACTGCTTCAAGATTTGATGTTCTGCATAGTTGGAGATGGTGACAGCCAGCATCAGAGAAAACCAGCAGCAAAGTGAAACATGTACTGTGCATATGCTTCCAGTTATCCACAGGGGGTCCCCATATATAAAATGAATGGCTGTCATCAATTTTGGAAAACAAGAGTTTCTGAAGTGTCTTACATTTTACAGCAAGTACATACTTTTTAAGGCAAGTTCTTGCAGGGATGTGGCCAGAGGGAGGGGCCTGGGGGGCGTTGGCCATTCACAAAATCTGATTGGCCACCCCAGGTGCCACTCCTGCCAGAGAGACAAGAAAGTATTAAACTTTCAGCACAAGGTAAACTGACTAAAAAATGTAATGCATGACAATCTCCCCAGGGCCTGTAGCTCAACTGGTCCACAGGGTCAGTGGTTCGATCCCTGGTCCCTCTTGGGTATGCGTTGATGTGTCCTTGGGCAAAACATTGAACCCCAAGTTGCTCGGGTGAGCACCTGTATGGCAGCCATTGCCACATATATATAAATAATAATTTTTTTTATTAATAAATTATTTTTATTAGTAACTGTAAAGAAGTAAATGTAAGGTGGCTTTATATATTTTGTCACCATAGAATTTTGTAGCAGTTGTAACCAGGCACATTGTTTCTGCAAAGGATATTCCCAACTCTTTAGCGTTAATTGTTTTTGACTGTTTGGAGTTAGTAGAACTTATAAAAAGTTATGCAGTTGTGCATTTGACATTTCTGAAACTGAAGACACTGTTAGCACCGTCAAATTTAAATTTTAAACTTCAAAATAACTTTCAAAATGGGCCACCCTACTTTGAGTGTGTGCCCCTGCTTGGCCACTGCAGTAAAAAACTAGATCCACCCTTAAATCCTTTACTTTTAGTTGAATATTGAGTTTGTGTAGCTCTGTGGCCTCGTCTCCTGTCAGTGGAGTGTTGATGCCACCGTGTGGTTAACTCAAGATTCTCCACACAAAAAGCTGAAGGAAACACATGCAACTACAGTCTCAATACCATAAAAAGGTGAATCGCATAATACATGAAAACACCTCAGAGAGCCCAAATAATTTGCCCATTACCATATACCATCCCAAGTATCAGATTTTTTTTTATATATCAAAGAAATAATTTCAGTCCAATTTTATCCTAAATAATAAGAATTATTTCTACATATATGTAACATACAAACATATCAATTAAAAGCATGTAGCTGTATCTGAGGCTTCATTATTTTTATTATTCCTTAAAAAACCTAACATAAAAACCCTGCCCACCCGACAGCTTGTTTTTGTCCACTGCCACCTTAGTTTAAACAACTTTGACAGATGATGAGTTATGGAAATAAAGACTCAAAGCATTACCAGATGACTCACGCAGTGACAGAGGAGATGACCCTGTAAAGAATGGATGTTTTCTCCATGAACTATACAATGAAAATTAGACACCATTTAATGGCTTGTGACCTAATCTCCTAGTGTCCTGTGGTGCTATTTAATATCACATGACACTGTGCGAACAAAACCAAAAGGCATGAAGTTTTGAAAATGAATATGATAACCCCTATGAATAATATGACCCCTTGATTTTATCATTATTTATTAATATCAGTCAAAATGTATGTTGTGAAAAAGGGTACTTTAATCTGGGCTGTTTGAATGCAAAGTTTACTCCAATTTTACCCACATCTCAGATTTTACTTGTTTTGTGTTTTGAATCTATACAGTACCCACAAAACGTATTTAACCCTCTTTGTCCTTTGACCAAACCCAATCAAAATTGTATTTATAACAAGTTCACAAGAATTTTGTAGGGCCCAAGAAGATGTGGACAGAAGAATGTAATTTAGTTTTTTTACGCATGTTCTAAGTACAAATATGTAATGAATATCTGTACTTAGATATTGTTATAATAAATTATAATAATAATAATTGAGAAGTCATCTATTTGCTTAAAATTGTAAACACAGACCGTTAAAAACACAAATGTTGTTTAACTTAAAAATGTAAGCTCCTCAAGTCTAATATATGAGCTATGAAATATGAGCTATCTGGACTCATTCCTCCGCATTGTTATTAGGCACCACCCGATTTATGCAGCTTGACCACAAACATTCCTGACACTCAGATGTGATATTATAGCCTCAGCTAATGTAGCCTAGGGTCTCGAGCGACAAGCAGAGAGGCCTGATGATCCCACTTGTATTTAAGTTTCAAACCCAATAATTTATTTTTAAGACACACAACACAAATGATTACAAATGAGGCTGTCACATAATGGATGGTGGTCATGTGTTGTTTGTGTGGTTTTCTAGTTATTTGTCGTTGTGGTTATTTTTTGTGTCCTTTCAGGTAACTCAGCTCTGAGACTTTCAAAACATATTTGCTCCGATTTTATACAGTACAGAGTCTCTGGCCCAGGGGTCCTCCAACCTCTCAAGCCCCTGGGCCTTTGCTTGGTTGGCCAATTCAGTAATCCATGCACAAAACCTATAAACAGACTGTGATATTGATACTGTTTCCCTTTATTTTTCTAAGTATTAAAAAACATGAAGTTAATTAAAAAAATGTATTACACTGCATTTATATACAGTGTTTAGCAATGTTTTCCAAAACATTTAGAGCAATATGTTTCTGTAATTAATGAATGATAAGCGCTGTATCATAAACATGAAACGTGAAATCAGCATGGGTGCACACTGGACAGGTCTCCAGTCACACAGTGAGAGACATAAATATTCACACTTACATTCCCACCTACAGGCAATGGACAGCACAGTCCCCACTTAACCCAACTGGCTTGTCTTTAGACTGTGGAATTAAACTGGAGAATCCAGAGGAACCGAACACAAGCAAGGGGAGAACATGTAAAGTCCACAAACTCTGTTATAAGGAACCATGACTTTTTGTGTTCAGCCACAATGTTAATATATTCTAATTTCAAGTAAACAAATGTTTTACCATAATGGCCTCAGCCATTTATGGACATCTCTGATACATCTGCTAAATTTAGTGTACGTCTCCCTCTTGCAGAACTGGTTGGACAACTGTGGCTCGACTGACATTTATCTCAAACAGACGCTGCCTTACTTTAACAAGTGTGAACTCTTAGGACTAGGATTTGATTCAATGTGTTTGTCAGTTCATGTGACAGTTGATATTTAATTCTATGACAAATTGTAGCTTTTGAACAGTTATTGCACAAAAGATACTCTTGGTTTTGTTTTTATTTCCATTTTTTTGTCATTTATAATTTAAAAATATAAATAAATAATGTTTTATGAATCACCTTGCTTTGGAGTACTCCGCCACACACCACATTGCTTCCTTTGCTGACTTTGGTAGCACATGATGTGGTCATGTGGTTGTAAAGTTCATTGTGGAAACAGAAACAGTTTTGGCTTCACACTGAGAGCGTCCAAGGCAACGATCTGCAGCTCAGACATGAGGTGCTCTGCTGTTCTAATCCTGATACTCAACAATCTCTGCGCCTTCTCACAAGGTAAGAGCACAATACATTTACATTTACTGCTTTATTCTTGTTAAAATGTAAACAGAAATATATAGATGAACACATTTTTTTGTTTAAAGTTATCCTCGCCACTTGCTTAGACACAACCTTAATTTTACCTTTCAATCAGTGCAGTCTTTTAAAAATATACACATTTTTTTCATCTCCACATTGTTTTTCAGTTGCCCATGAACTCACCCTTGTTGTGGGCTGCTTTCATAATGGCCCAGCTGAGGTGCAGTTTGAATTTGATGCTCAAGAGTTGGTGTATGTGGATTTTGAGAGACAAGAGCTTGTATACACAGTGCCCAAACATTTTGTGCTTGACCCAAGTGCAATATTGGGGGATATAGGTGATTATAACGGTGCCAAGAAAGGCAAGAATGCATGTGCAGCAGTGGTGGCATACTGCATGGACATGGAGAAGAATATACCAGAGGAGAAAGGTAAAGAATTTAGTCTGAATTTTGAAGAATTTTTGCAGTGATGTCAGTGATGAAATGCTAATTCAGTAATACATTTGTCTTTAAACCCACCAAAGATCCGCCTGAGACTGTCCTCTACCCTGCAGAAGAAGTTCAGCTGGGTGTTGAAAACAGCCTCATCTGCTTTGTAAATCATTTCTACCCACCCTACATTAAAATCAGCTGGACTAAAAATGGTCACCCAGTGTCACAGGGAGTGTCCCTCAGTCGATATTATCCCAATAATGATCAAACGTTCCACCAGTTCTCAACCCTGACGTTCACACCCAGTGAGGGTGACATTTACACCTGCACTGTGGAACATGTTACCCTTGCGCGGCCTGAAACAAGGATCTGGGGTAATTGTTTTATCTTATTAAAATAATACAATGATCTCTTACAAACAATGTCCTTGTGATATTACTGATAAACATTTTCTCACATTCTTCCACAGAAACCAAGTTTAGTCATCACAATTATGGACCAGATGTTTTTTGTGGAGTGGGGCTGATTCTGGGCCTGTTGGGGGTTGGAGCTGGGACATTTTTAATTGCCAAGGGACATTATGGAAGGACAATTCCCCAGTTATAGATGGGAACACTGGAACTTTACACAACATGTTATGGCCCGATTTCGGGTTTAAGTAAGAGTGAATCAGGTCAGGTGGCACATTCAAGAAGGAATTGCACTTTTTTATTTAAGAATATTTACATACTCAGAACATTTGTTCAACACACAAACAAGAAAAACACTACAAACTAATTTAACGTGATACACGTGATTTACATTAACAATAGTTAATACACACAAAAATGTCATGTTTACCAATCTTACATAAAGAATATGTGGAAATTGTATACAAACATGTAGCTCTGACACAGATAATTTTGCTGCATATTATGAACATTTTATTTATGATATGAACACTTTTCATGATGGCTTTCATCATGTGTTATCATTGTTTTTGTGTATTTTATCTATAACTTGTGAAAGTAATGTGAAAAGTTGCTCTATATTCTGCATGTGTAAAGTATATTTATGTAAATTATAAGGCAATGATTTGGGATACTTACTGAACCTCTTGACACTTCTCAGTGAACCTGAGAAAAAGTGTAATATTTCCGAAGGCTGTAATCACACCCACCATAATAAATGAAGAGCATTTCTTGATACATTGGACACTGGATATCTGTTCTGAGGCGTGAAGTGGACTCTACGAAACAGCTCAGAATTTCCACACTTGTGACCCCCAACAGTATGAGCAACGTAGGAAAGTTTCTGCTTCTTTTTCCCATTTCTAACGTAAATTATTCATCTTGTCATCAATGTAAATTTCCATTTATTGCTTTCGGTGGAACATTTTTAAATATTATGGGTGTAGCATTTATCTTAAACTACCACCTTCCAAGTCCAGTTTCAAAATCTGAAAAAGGAATCCTTTTATTGGTGCTGCACCTGCTCAAAAAATGTAGAACAGTCTACTGCCGCTTCTTTACTTCCTCATCTTTCAAGAGAACAATTTATTTGTTGTCCGGTCCTGTTTGATACCATGCATACTCACAGCTTCTTCGCACTACTGTGTTTATTTTTCTTCTTTTCAAGAGCAGGTAAGTAAATTAAATCTATAATTTTCATCTTTTGTCTTGATATACATGTACATGTGTACGTACATACGTACACATGTACATGTAGGCAAACAGAGCCAGATGATGGGTTTAGTAGATTAATGAATAGCTGTCAAGTAAATTTTAAATGAAAGTGACTGAGCTAAATCACCTTAACATTTAGCTGTGGAGATTATGACTTAGATTTCAACGCTCACGAGCAGGGCAAGATAACTGAGGTATGGTCGGGGTCACGTTAGGGTAAAGGAAAACACGTGTACAAAAAACAGTTTTCACTTCCCCAGAAAGATGTAATATTGGATCATGTATGCTTTCAGATCTTTAAAATTTCCATATAAAAATCTTATGTATTAGTATACCGTGTAAGAAGTGTGGTAGCAGAATTATAACCTACAGAACTATCTAAGAACAATAATAATAACAATACAATGCAACTTTCATACATGTGTGTTATTTTTTGTGTTGCCAGATGCAGTCTTTGGTTACAGCTTAATCCGTTGCCAGCTCACTTCCACCAATGATGTTGTTTATCTGATACAGATCTATTATAACAAGGTGCTTCTTGGCCAATACAACAGCACTGCTGGGAATTTTAGCAGCTACACAGAAAACACAAAGGAAATTGTTGACAGCCTCAACAAAAATCCCACCTTTCTGAAAAAAGAAAGAAAGAATGAAGAGACATGCAGAACCAACATCCCAGTGGCATTAGGTTTATTTTTAAAACCAGGTGAGTTTGGTTAACTACATATCAAACTGCGGTCAAACTTCAGATTACATCCTGAGAATCAATCAATATGTATGTGGTATCAATAAATGGGGAAAGGTTGAAAGGGAATTTCCTATTTACAGATCCGAACAATTATTTTTTGTTTATTGTCTTTTATTGGGTACACCTCACAAATGACTGTTATGTGATCAACTCAAAAAATGACATTTTTACCAAATTCCTCTGAAAAACATGACATCAGTATTAAGCGCTGAAAAACGTTATACAAAATGTGGCCAAAGGGATCTTTATATAGTGGTCCCAGCGTATAATAAATATTTATGTTATATAGTTTCCAAATGTTTTTTGCATTTTTTCTGCTGGACTCACTTGAGCGTCTTTAAGGTAGATTTATATAACAATGACAAACAAAACAATACAAAGAGCAGCTTAGGTAAGTTTCAAGTCAAATTTAGAAGTATATTTCAAATACCGTAATCTGTTTCATCCTCTCTGTTTTTAGCTTGGTCAACTCAGTTACCACGCTCAGTTAGTTAACACGCATCTCTTTGTTTGAGAACTAGTTTGTGTGGTGCAACCTGTTTGAGTTAACTGAAACTTCACTGGCTAAACATTTACCCTGAAACTAGGTAACACTGGAAGATCTGACTGCTGCAGCCAAAAGGTGAATAGATAAGCACAGCAAAGTTAAAGGAGTGACAGTTCATCAATGAGCAGAATAAAGCAGAGAAGAGTTTTTGTCATTTTGTTAATCACTGATGCATTAATGTGGAATAAAGACGTGACTTTCACACTACACCCTTCTGACTTATATATCTTTCCCAAGTTGAGCCCTACGTCAGCCTGAAGTCAGTTGAAACAGCGGGCAGCAAACACCCAGCCATGCTCATGTGCAGTGTGTACAACTTTTATCCCAAACAAATCAGTGTGACGTGGCTGAGAGATGGAAAGGAGGTGACTTCTGATGTGACATCCACTGAGGAGCATCCCAATGGGAATTGGTTGTACCAGATCCACTCTTACCTGGAGTATACACCCAGATCTGGAGAGAAAATCACCTGTATGGTGGAGCATGCCAGCCTTAATGAGCCCAAACTCTATGACTGGGGTAAGAGACTGGGGCTATCCTGTTGTGACAGAGTCACAATAAAACTCTGTGTAAATACAAACAAACTATGAATATCTTATTTATTGTTTTGGTGCATGTGTATTTAGACCCAATTTCTGAATCAGAGAAGAACAAGATCGCTGTTGGGGCAGCAGGACTGCTTCTGGGCCTGGTCTTTTTGATTGCTGGGATCATTGTATTCAAGAAGAACAGTCCTGGTGAGTAATAGTTGCCTATAATGTGTGCAATCACATGTTCATTTAATAACTAACTAGCCAAAGAGATGCAATTAAATGTCAATGTCAGTTAAAATTTCACCCTCCTGGAATCTGTTTGCACATGATAAAAGCAGTTACTCTGCAGCACTGATGGGAAATGTTTGAACTGCAGCTGACAGATGTTTGTGCATTGATGCATCTCTCAGAAAAGATTTTTTTTGTATTGTTTTAGTGTCCTTTAAAGCACAGGACATAAAACACCAACAGGGATTAATTTCATACCCAAATGCAGTAGATTTAAAAACATAGTTTCGATAAGAGCCTCTGGAACAAACTGTAGATTTAAAACAGTTTAAAAGAATGTGATTTGTGAGGAATCAATAATGTCAGATTCTGTTTTCATTTTAGGTCGATCATTGGTGCCAACAAGTTAAGGTAGCCTGTCACTTCAAAATGTGATAAAACTGATAAAATATCTCTTCAAAAACCCAATAAAGGACACATACACATGACGTATTTTGGTTGTCTTCTTCCTGCCCTATAAATGTTTATAAATTAATTTAGGACCAGCTGGTTGTATGAAATGACTCGACAGATGTTTGTTTGTGTGCTCAATTATTTCCTCAATTAGATACTTTTTGCTGTGTTATTATTTTTCTTAGTTTTCCCTTTTGGAGTAAGTTTTTGTTCATTTTCGTTCTTTTAATAAGTTTGGCTAGTTTGTTTGTGGGTTCGTATGTGGGTTCCCTGTCCTCCCTCTTGGTATTGGGTTTTTGTTCATTTTGTTCTGTTAATGAAAAACTAGCCTTGATGGATGCCACACAGGCATCTAAGATGTTTAAAGCTGGAGGTCAGAGCCGATTAATCCCCCCCTTTTCCTGAGAGCTTTGTGGGAAACCAAAACCTCAGACCTACCGTTCATTCTATGCCTGAGACCTCAGCCCCAGCCACTCAGACAGAGACTCCCTTACTCTGTACCAGTCCCAGTCCGGACTCTGGTCTTGAACCTGGACCCAGTTCCCAGTGTATTAGCAGAGGTCAGTTAGTTCTGGGGGCTTGCTAAATCGATTTAGGAAGCCCCCAGAACTAAACGACCTCTGCTAATAACCTGGGCCCAGAGAGGCCTGCCAAGGTCAACGCAGCCAGCGGCTTAAAGTGGGCAGCCCGTGTCGGCACATATCTAGTTCTTGTTCACCTGCCTAGATCAGCCGACGCTCGTTTGGTTCCTGTCCGGAAGCCAAGTTCGGTTGATGCCAAGCTCGGTTCCTGTTACTGTTACTGCTCGTCAAGTTCTTGTTTCTGCGCCAAGGTCGGCCAGTGACCATTCAGTTACAGTTTGTTCAGTTCCTGTTCCGAGGTTACCCGTTACTTGTCCAGTTCTTGTTCCTGCATCCTGCCGTCTGTCCAGTTCCTTCTCGTCAAGTTCCTGCTCTTCAAGTTCCTGTTCCTGTGTCGAGGTCGGCCAGCGCCCATCCATCTCCTGTTTCTCCCATTCCTGTGCCGAGGTCACCCATCGCTCGTCCAGTTCCTGTTCCTGTTCTGAGGTCGCCTAGCGTCCGTCCAGTTCCAGCAGCCATCTGTCCAGCTATGGTCCAGCTACCCTTTGCCTGTCATCATCATCACCATCACCCCTGCATGTTTGTATTTAAGGACTTGTGTTGAGTTTTGTTGTTGCTAGTGTGTCATGGTCTGTTCTGGTGCTTCTTCCTAACCTTGTTCTGCCTTTTCTGATCTTCAGCCTTTGATAATGTTGTGAGTCTGTTGATAGCTAGTAGGTTTGTTAGTCTTCTTGTTTACAGTAAATTTCTGTTTGTTATATTAATCTCCTCTGTAAGGGTGATTTTATGTTATAGTGTTAGTCTTCTCATTAAGAGTGAATTTTGTTATAGTTTATTGCAATCTCAGTATATGAGTAAATATTGTTAAATCTTTTGAGTGAATTTAGTTATAGTCCAAGTCTCTGTATTTGTGTTAATATTGTCATCTCCTCAAGTGTTGTGCTGAGTACTATAGTATCAGTATTGTGTGTGATAATTACATAAGTGTTGCAGTAGTTCATGTGTTAATAAACCTCCTGCACTCTAGGATGTGTTCTGTAACCCAGGAGCTACTGCTTTTGGATTATAGTTACAGTATCCAGTCACAGTAACCATTACAGTACCACGGAGCAATTTCTGTGCGTATTTCTACTTGTTTATGTCTTCTTGTTTACTCCACAAACCTAAAAAGAATCCAGTTCAGAAAAAAACTCTACTAAACAAAACAAGACTTGACCCACTTTTAACTCTCTCTCCAGAAACCACTGGTTTGGCAAAGCAACCCTCAGTACTGCTTAACAGGAAAAAGATTGAGTCGCAAGCTACATTAGACAAGTCTTGGCTAATACTCACAAGCAGGTCTAGGGATGGCCCCCTAATCACGATTCTCATAGTGATGACAAGAAGTCAGGCAACCGAAAGTGTAGGTTTTTCTGACGTTACCATTTTTACCACGTTATCACTTCCTCTTTCTTTACCCAAGCCAGAATTAGGAGCTCTACTGGGATAACTCTGCATTTGCATAACAACACAGTTAATCATTAAATGGAATTTAAAAACTTGTCTACATGTTGCCTGAGTAGTTTCTATTGCACTGTATGGGACAGACTGAATTTCTTTTTCAATGCCGGTTCTCTTCCTAAAATGGACTAATTATTATTATATAATTGCTATGATGTGGTCTGTTTAGGCTCTTGCAGCAATTAAATAATTTTATATCAGTCCTGTATTTGTGTGCCCAAGGGCTTTAATATTTTTATGTAACTCTGATGGGAAAAGCCGAAAGAGTAGTAGTAGTAGTAGTAGATGTAATAAAAAAAACACCATGTGTAACAGTAAAATACAATAGGCTTTAAGTATATATTGATTAATTGGTCACAAATAAGAAATGTGACCGTTAATTTTCATTTTACAGAAAAGACAGTAAAATGTTGATGAAAAAAATTGTTTTATAAAAACAAATCAAGACAATTAAAAGATAAGTCGCTAATGACAATTATTCCACCCCTCACGTGCATGTAGATTTTTTATCCCTCTTTCAAACACAAAATTTACTTGGGTTTTTCTATTTATGTATAAACGTAATTGTGTCCAAGAACGTTGGACAAGTAAGTCAGGCACAAGGCTGCCTGTGCGACAGTGCACAGGGTTTCAATTCCAAGTTCACCGTGTTCATGTCTGCGCATGCGCGCCCGGAGAAAATGAGTCGCTTTGGATTTTATTTCATTTTTCTGTTCTTATTGATTAAAAGTCCGAGTTTTATCCTGTTCTTGTGTTTCGCCATTTATGTGTATATTCATTACAGGACGCGGCAATGAAGAAAAACACAGAAATTGATAAGAGCTGCGAAGCCTCTGGGATGGGAGTTCTATTCATAAATCAGTAACTATAATGTCATGGCGGTTTCTATTTGACAAACACGTCAGTGGACGCTGTCCTTGTCAGTGATGGACTGTGCTGTTCCGGCTCGGAGGTCGTCACCAGAACAGCGGCGCAGACAGGGCGGCTCCGTCACCGAGCAGCGATAAGAGCTGCGGCACGCGCGATAACAGCGCCTTATAAACACGGCGTGCGCGCGCGGAGGAGCCAGAGCCACGGAGTCACCGCGAGCGCCGGTAAGACCCAAACCCGCGTTACTTCGCTGCGTCCGCCTGTCTCAGCTGTAGCCGACTGTCTGTCAGCCAGACGAGTTCTACTAAAGCAGTCTGTTGTAGTATTTTGACTTTATACTACTTTACTATAATATAGAGGGATACATTGTTGCCTATATGTGTTTTTATTTCATTTTATTTCTTTCTATTTAATATTTAAATATGGTCATGAGCAAAAGTTAGTACCACCTCATTTTGACATAGCCAAAAGAGTAAAACAAATTACAACTGTTCCTTTGTTTTCAATTAAAGGGGCATGTGAACTTTTGCAGTAAATTTCCGTTATTTGAACATCTTTGTTTGTAAATGGAACCAACTTAACCCTAAACATAAAAATGCAGAAGTAGCACAAAGGGTCAAGGAGTGTAAGCAGAAAAAAAACTTTTAGTAAGCTAATGAAAGTTAAATTAGTGCTACAGTTTGCATTCTCACTGATAATTAAAAAAGAAACTAAAATACTTCTAGTCATGAAAGATTTTTAAGGGCTAATTGGGAATTATTTATAATGTTGGTGAAAGTATTCTTCGTTTTACCCTTTTTACCATTTCAAAATAAGGGGGGTACTAACTTTTCTTTAAACATTAAATAAAATCTAGGTATTCCAAACATGGCCCCACTGAAAATGTTTAAAATTACTGAGTTACTAAACAAACTGTATTAGAGTGAGTCATGCTAGACATTCTTCTGCCCTCCACTTCACTTGTATTCTGCGTATGCTTGTTCTTCACTGGGTTCTACTTCAACATTGTTATCTATTGTCCACCTGTACTCCGCAATGAATTACTGAGCTGAATATGTCACTTAATCATTTTCTTCTTGTCAAAAATGTCTTGTTATTACATTACAAGAAATTACAAGTGAGGGTTTACAACTTTTTATTGTTTTTGTTTTACCATTGTAAATAGAATATTTGAGGTTTTGGACAGTTTATTGAATAAAGCATTTAAAAATGACACCTTTGAATCTAAAGAACTTAATCTGAGGGAATCACAAAGTTCTTTGCAGCTCTTTTCTGAAAAAAAATACTACAGTCAAAGTTATATTAATCAGATTTTTCTTCAATAAATCTGATTAATGATTGTATTTTCCTGATGTTTCACTCCAGTCAACATTTCATCTATCTCTGCTACCTCACCCTCCACCTTTTTCTACTCTACACCACTGACCTGCCCAAATTCTTCATTTTACTGCCTAAAGTAAAGCTTACTCTATTCTGACACTGTATTAAATTAGATAAGCCATATAAATACCACAAAAAGTCAAGCTGACATTTCTTTCTAGTTGTGAGCTACTTGTTCTTCATAAATTATACAAAAATTTAGTTATTCCTTCGTGTTTTTATAATGAATGTATTTTAACCACAGAAAATGTCACAGAATTGATCATATTTTTTAATATCTGCAGTTTTCTGTGTTCTCCACAGTTCTTTCCTGACAACACAAACCCCTAAACTGTACCAATGGGTCTCTCACTGTCAGCGTGGCTGTACAGCAGGGGAGCTGACAGAACTCCCTCCTCTTCATCAGTCTTTGCTCTGCTGGCTGTCCCAACCTCCTCTCGCCTCATGGTCGTTCTGAACTCCTTTCCAGTTTCCCCAGACAATCGATCATACTGGAGCTCTGTTCACCATTCTCCTCACTTTACTCTTTCTGCCTGCAAACAGGAAGCCACACGTTCTCCTGTTGAGCTCAGCAGTGATGGGGTGAGAGCTGAGGTGGGGGTCAGGAGTGGGCTTCATGTGTGGGAGGTACTGTGGAACCCTACCCACAGAGGGAGTCATGCTGTCATAGGTGTTTCCATGAAGGACTGCCCTCTGCAGGCCTCGGGGTACAATGTGCTGGTGGGCAGAGACTCGCAGTCTTGGGGCTGGGAGCTGAAAACCAATGGGCTCTGGCATGGTGGACACAGTCTCGGACTTTACCCGGATTTTAGGTCGCAGTCTTCAGCACACATCTTGACTGACTCAAAGGTGATAGAGACACCTCTCCTAATTCCTGAACGCATCCTGCTGGTCCTTGATGCTGAT
The DNA here is from genome assembly GCA_033026295.1 of Channa striata. NCBI lineage: Eukaryota > Metazoa > Chordata > Actinopteri > Anabantiformes > Channidae > Channa > Channa striata. Next base: position 16,327,701 of record CM065175.1, on the reverse strand, counting down.
GCAGGGACTCTGGGATTCATTATTGATGACAGTTTCCTTGGCGTGGCTTTTAAAGATCTCCCTCTTGGGGTGGAGCTGTTCCCAGTGGTGAGCAGTGTGAGAGGGGAAGCCAGCATAAGACTACGCTACCTGAACGGTACCACACGTGAGTGTCTAATCATTTAACAGAAAGCACATTAGCAATGACAGAAAAACTTGGGGTTTCTGTAACTGATGCATTATAAAACAAATACTGTGAAACTAACAAGTTTTTGCTCTGTGTCATTTTCAGGTCATCCCCCTACCCTGATGGCTTTATGTGGAGTGTCAATTCGCCAGTTTTTAGGAAAGAGAAGGCAGAATCAAACAGACAAACTGCCTTTACCCAGTTTTCTAAAGCACTATCTGCTTTCTAGTCCTTAACACGGACAAACACAAGCACTGAATAGAATTGCATCTTTCCATCATTTGCACAGACTAAACAAAATTACAAGGACAGGGGCAGCACAGTGGTGAAGTGGTTAGCACTGCTGCCTCCGCTGAAGTTTGCAGCTTTGCAACGTGTTCTCCTCGTGCTTGCGTGGGATTCCTCCACGTACTTCAGGTTCATTACAGTGTCCAAAGACACACAAGAGTTTTTATTTGCTTTGCTGGTTTGCATACCAGAGACGATGTTTTAATATGTACCCTACTGTGGTATTATAGTTCATTGCTTTGGGCAGCTTTTGTTGTTATTTGGTGCTATATGAACAAAGTTTGATTTGATTTGATATGACATGCATGTTAGGTCAATTGGTGACTCTAAATTGCCTGAAGGTGTGAATGGTTGTCTGCCTGTGTTGGCTATAAGATGGACTGGAAACCTGTCCTGTGTGTATCCTGCATCTCCATCAGTGACAGCTGGGATAGGGTCCAGCCCGCCCCAGAACTCTGAACAGTTTGCAGATGATGGATAGATAAATGAAAGACTATTTATATGCATGTTAAACTACTGGCTGGAAAGTGTATTTATTGTTCATCTTATTTATTACTGCATATAAATCATATTTAACATTTTAAAAGGGACCTTTTAATATTTAGCATATTTTTTAACTGTAATTTTTTTTGTTGTATCTTTTTTGCATATAAAATATTGTGAGTTGTTTGTGAAAGAAGAGCCAGGACATTTCAGCAGTGTACTGATATGAATGCTTTAATAGAAAAGGGGAAGGCAGGAAAAAGGAGGCAATGATCATTATGAATGATTATCATTATGGCAGTCTTAAGTTTCCCAATAAACGTCTTGCATATAAAATCTTCCAATGCAAAGAGTTAAACAAAAACTTACATCTGCTTCTACTACTTTAGCTACTTTACTCTTTGGTTAATTGCTTGGTGGAGAATACTGTGCTCACACTAATAATTAGATAAAGACAGTAAACGTCTTTAAGGAACAAATAGTTACTATATCATGTTTCTATATGTCTTTAAAAAAATCAGAGCTGAAGACATATAATTTTAACCCTTTCAAAAAACCATCAGTTTATGCACTGATAGAAAAATAATAATTACATTTCACAATTTTGTTTGGTTTAACAATAAACTGAATAAATTCAGTTCTATCTTTAAATGAGCAGCTACCTTGCTAAATTAGAAGTAAAAATGACTCAGTTTTTTGGCATCACGTTGAACTGCTACAGTGCCAGCTCCTTTTAAATTCTAATTACTCTATTAAACCTTTATAGAAAGAAAAGTAGGTCCCCCTATTTTACATTTACCAGTAATGCAAAAGCAGCAATATATTTTCATTTATAAGTAAATGCATTCGGAAGATTTTTATATTGTTATTTTATGTCATACCAAAACATCAGGTGCATCCCACATGGGATAATATGTTACATCCAAACAACCAATTCACTCTTAATCCATTTTCGCACAATATATATTTATGTTTGCTGTACAAAATTGTGTGTAATTCCTGATTTAAAAGGGGCACTAGAAAACTAAATAAAACTTATTTTCTGCACACATTGAACAATTTAATTTTCCTCCCTAGTTTGAGAACTACTTACCAGATCTCGGCTGAGCATAGACCTTTTCGTTTTTGGGTAAATTATAGCTCAACACAGCTATAACACAGTTAATTTTTCATCATTTTACAGGGTCTACAGTTTTGTTGTATAATTATATTACCTTCAAAGTACCAAACAGTTTTAAGGGAACTACATTGCCTTCCCGTAATACAACTTTGTTTTTGATATGTTTGTGTTTCAACACCACTCCATATGTTGTATAACAATATTACATTTTTTGACAGTTATAGTTACTTCTTCTTCTTCTACTTCAGATTCAGATAAAACCTAATTAAACTAATTTGATATTACAGGTGCCTGTAAAAACCATTACAATGTGTAGTTGGGTCCTAGAGCTTTCTACTATTGTTACATCAAAATATACAGTGTTTTAAAAACTCTGCCTTAAAAAACTAATCTTAAATACCTAAAGTAAAAATCGAACATAGGTATTTTTTAGTTTGGTTACACTCCCAGTTTCCAGATTTTGCTTTTTTTTCAAACTTGAATAAATGTTGTATGTTGGTGCCATTGCCTCACACAGTGCAAGTAAAAAACGCACACGTCATATTTTATAAATTATCACAATTTTCCCATTGTAAGACCGAACCGTTAAACCATAAATAAGTTCTTACCTCCATCACTGGTCTGGGCGGGAGTGAGTCTCATTCATAAAAATCATAAGACTGGCCAACATTTAGCCAGACAGAAGGCGCGCGCGCTGCTACGTCACTTTAATTTTCCGCCATTTGAACTTAAGGCGGATTAGTCTTCCGGTAAAAAGGACCAATCCACGGGGAGAGTGGATGGTAGGTGACTAACGTTAGCCATCACGGGTTTTTACAATTACACTTTCTAAAATTAGCTTTTATGATACTATGTGAAGTAATTTAGGTAGCTAATGAGAAAGATAAAATAATGATTATCACCTAATTACACAGTTTGCCTTGGTTTTATGGAGTTTTATGGTGAATTTTCGATACTGCTTTGGTTGACTGTTGCCTCCCAAGTGAAGAGTTTTGAAAGTCACTGTAGCTTCGTACTCAGCTGCAAACAGCACAACACACAAGCTAACGCTACTTGTCAGCTAGTTAATTAGCAACCCACTTAGCCTTAACTGCTAAATGTTGTGGAGCATTTAGCAGCTTGAATGACAGATAATTTCTTTGTGCGTTGATATGGGTCAAAACAAGCTAAGTGAGAGTAAATATTGCATTTACATTGGGCAGATGCCCAGGAAATACAATGCTGCTGTCTGCCAACTGATCCACTATATTTATCATACAGGTGGAGTTATGTTGTGTCCAAAATGTGCTTCCTTTTCCAAATGGCCCAAAAAAGATAATGGAAGGTTAAATATTGTTCCATTCTAATTTGATGCTTCATAGATTTGACTGTTCATGGCAGCAGGTCTGGGAAGTTTGGAAGCAGAAGGAAGGACAATTTTTAGTCCCCTGGGCATTCATGGAGATGAAGAAGATGAAGAAAACTCATCTGCAGTAAGTTGAGACTTGACACTCACATGCAGAATACTAGGCCTCGACAGAAAGTCAGATCCACATCCCCGGTCTTATATTTTTATTTTCAGGTTTTCCTCAGCGTTTTGGTTCAGCGTGAACAGCTGGGCCTTTGCTTCTATGACAATAAGGACTCTTCTTTAAATTACATGGTGGACACTCCTGACAGTCACGAGCTCCATCTGTTGGACAGAGGTAAACAGTACACGACACAACAGACTTGTTCTGTAACCAGATGAGGTTTTTGGTCTTCGTGTAGCTCAGACCTATCAAATGTTTATTAATTGTTCTCCTCACTATGTAGAACCCCTGACTTTGCTTTCTCGTTGTTTAGTGATCCAGGAGGTTAGTCCTCATGTCATCATTACAAGTGCAAAGCAGGAACACTGTATGACCCGCTTCCTGCAAAAACTTGGTGAGACAAGAGTAGTCTGCAAGACAAAAGGCTTGTTTGATTTTACATGGTATGAGACAATTACTTTCTGATTCAAAGGAATGAATGAGATTAGAAATACTTGACACTTTTACCCTGAAAGTCGTCTGATTCTATCGCTTTTTAGACTTTATTATAATAATATTTTTACCACTCTTTGTAGCTTGACAGTTATTTCTAACTTCTGTTAAACTAGTAAGTAAAGTAAAAGAGTTTCACCATTTCACAATTTCACCATTAACCATTTATCTCAGCTTTAAATCCAGACTACAAACCAGAGGTGGTGACTTATCCATATGTTGACTTTGGTAAACAAAAGCACAATCATTACATATTTTTGTCTGAAATTTTGTTTGAGGTTTGCGTAATTTTCCACAATAATCTGCTTTTTGTTCCTTTTTAAATGTTGCAGGTCTGGAACTCGGTAAACAGAGACTGCTCTCTGCCCATCTGCCGTTCCTCCCTACGTCTATTTCAGAGAGAGACAAACTGTCCTACCTCTCCTCCTGTATCTCCTTTGACTCACCCCTCATGGTGAGCCAGCTGTCTACAAATGAACCTATGTGTCAATCCTATGTTCTACAGCAGCTGATGACAAACTGTCCATCATTATCTTGTGTTTTTAAGTTCTTTGTGTGTGTGTGGTGTGTATCTGTTTATTAGCTGAGGGCAGCAGGAGCTCTACTAAAATGTCTGGACAGGAGGAGAGTGGGAGTGGAGCTGGAAGACAGCAGTGTTGGAGTTCCTATTCTACAGTTCCACGCCTACACGCTGTAAGAAACACAAAAATGTCATTATGCACGTACACACAGAAACACATAGACGACTGTGATTACACATTCACACATTTTCCATAATGAGGACACTGAACAAGTTTTCTTCAATGAAGAGTAATTTTACTGCTCTGTATTTAGCTACACAGGTTTTAGTCTGTCAAACACATTTTTGTATTATGTTTTTTTACAGTATATGTCCTATACAGTTAATTTTCCCTTTTACTCCTGTACCTTTACTTTTCTATTCTTTAGATAGCATCTTCATTTTTATGAATGGAACCTCTTAAATCTTTATTGTGCTTCATTCTAATATAGGAGAGGGATAGTCTATATTGATCGTGACACTTACAGGTAAGGATGCAAGGATACAATTTACAAATGTTTTTACAGTTAGGATGATGACCAGTCTCAGGTTTAATATAACATGTGCAGCATAGAGAGAACACTGAGCGTGTCTTCTCTGAGTTTATCGACTCTTCAGAGAATTATTAACTCTCAATTTCCGCGACACTAAGGGCTCCCATGTTTATCTAAATCTGATCCTTACTAAAGGATGACATGCATATTTTAAATGTCTTGTTTCAAAACCAGCGTACTGCAAATATTCAAGTCAGATCGTCATCCCTCAGTGTACAAGCTGTGTTCAGGTGAAAAAGAAGGACTCAGTCTATATGGTACGCAGCTCAGACTGTACCAAATGGAAATAAGCTCCTTTCAGGCCAATGTTATGGTGTTTATATTTGGTATCTGTCTTTATCTGTTACAGGCATACTAAATCGCTGCAGAAGCAAGTTTGGCTCCAAACTGCTACGGTGAGAAACTTGTCTCACTAGAGTCTTTAAATGGTAAAAAGTCTAATATAGCAAAGTACTTTACAATGTTGCTTCTGATTTATTTTCTCTCTCACAGACTTAAAAACTCAAATTCATATTTTTAATTTTGTTTGGACCTTCATAGATATTATGCATTCCCTAGCCCCTTCGCCTATCTATCACAACTAAATTCCCAACCCTGCTGTTTTGCAATTCAGGCACATGATTTCAGTTTGTTTCAGGAATTCCAAGGTTTGCATCATGTTTATTAGTGCTTTAAGCAGTGATATTTTGAGATCTTCACACAATTTCACACAATAATTTTTGTTGTAGTGTATGTTAATGTAAATCTGCCATAGAATATCATTTTTTTCTGCTTTGTAAGTGTATTTAATGTCTCTCTTTCAGGCAGTGGTTTCTGCGCCCAACACAGGAGTTGGCTGTGTTACACAGGAGGCAGGAAGTAATACGTTTTTTTACCTCACCTCGCAACTCAGACATCCTCAGCACCCTACAGTCCTTGTTACGCAACATCACAAACATCCCAGTAATACCTTTGACCATGGTCTCCTTTTTCTCCACATCTGTAACGATTTATCCTCTTGCCTGTTGTGTCACCACTGTAACATTAATGTAATGTCATCCTTTGTGTGTGTTATGTGCACACGTGTGTGTGTGTTTGGGACATGGGGTAGACTCTGCTGCATAGGATGGTGCTTTCTCACACTAAAGTGACTGACTGGAAGAACCTCTACAAGGTTGGAATTACAGTTTTAAAATACACAATATGCTTTGTGTATATATTACAGGCTTAGTTTAGTGTGTACATAAAGGTCTGGGTGTGTGTTTGTGTCAGATGGTGCACAGTGCAGTGTGTATCAGGGACACAGTGCGGCACCTGCCTCAATCCATTCAGCTGTTTCATGAGATCAGTGACGGGTTTTCTAATGACCTCCACTACATCGCTTCCCTCATAAACAGAGTTGTGAGTTTTTCCTCTTACCCAGCAACCTCCAAATGAACTCTCAAATGGAAAGCAATATGCACATTCATACACACATGCACCTACACATTTTTGGAAATCTGGCTTTTTTGCAGCCTGTATAAATACACAACCATCATGCAGCCTTGAATGAGCTGGTGAGTTTTATCCCGTCTCTGATTTGGGTTATGTAGGTGGATTTTGAATCCAGCCTAGCCGAGAACCGCTTCACCATCAAACCAAACGTAGACTCTGCAATAGATGAGAGTGAGTGCATTCAAGTAGAATCAGCATAGGGATTTGCATGACATTTACTTGTTAGTAGAGTTTAACTTATTTGTATGTTCCCTCCTTCGGTCAGAGAAAAGAACGATGATGGGGTTGTCCGACTTCCTGACAGATGTTGCAAGAAGAGAGCTTGAACACCTGGATGCTCGCATTCCCTCTTGCTGTGTTATCTACATTCCACTGGTCTGAGCTTAATGATTACTTAATGTATTGACAAGAAACTGTACACAGTATTTTCTTATTAAAGACCAAAACTATTTATGTTTTCCCTGGTATTAATAAATGTTTGTTAAAAGCTAACTGAGCTTTCTCTGGAGGAACATATATTCAGGATTGCTCCTTTTAATCCTCTTTGCAGATTGGATTCCTGCTATCTGTCCCTCGGCTGCCTAGTATGGTGGAAAAAGAGGATTTTCAGATAGAGGGGCTTGATTTTATGGTGCGTATGGTCTCGTCTTCTTTGTTTGTGTATGTGTGTCAGAATTGCTTTTGTGCTCTTACTAGGTGAATTATCTGATAAGATGTGTTTCTACCCATATGTGTGGGCAAGTTTTTGTCAGAGGATCGTCTGCACTACCGCAGCGAGCGAACCAAGGAGCTGGATGACCTCCTAGGAGACTTGCACTGTGACATTAGAGGTTTCTTAAAAAGAAGATTAAACTGAGAGCGGTGCATCCAGTAATTTTAGAAAGATTGCTGTATACTTTTTAGGATACTTTCTTAAAACATTTTGTTTTTCAGATATGGAGACAGCAGTAATGACACAGTTGCAGAACACAATCCTTGAGAGGAGCAGCTCCCTTTACAAGGTTGGTGTGTGTGACTGTGCACTTCCAGCTTCCAGATTTTAAAACATGACTCCCACTCTGATAAAATGACTGTTGGCATGAGAGTAATGCTGTTATTGTACGTAGGTGGATTTTGTTGTGATTAACAGTGTTTCCTTTCATAGAAATGTGTTGTTCATTTTGATTATGAAACAGGTCGTGATCCCATTACAAATTCTTTTCAAGTGCTATATTTACGTTATTCATACATGCTATAATTTCAATGTCGTTGTGAGGGCAGAATCATTAGCATCAGATGAGGAATTTTATATACAGTGTTTCAGCTGTGGATAGAATTACCTCGCTATTAGGCAAATTGCAACTTTGTGAGTAAACTGCTATAAAAGAATCACTGGGCTAATGTACACACTTGCTGAGTTTCAAATGTGCTATGAAAATATATCCGATCTCAAAAACAATTTGTTAAAGCATCATGTGACATAATCTGTTTTTTGTTGACCATCTTCCCAATGTCTTCCAAATGTTTGTATTTTCATCATAATATTGTTAAGTAGGGAGGTGTAATGGCTTGTGTTTGTTTGGCACTCGCCACCTGTCTGTTTATAAAGAAATCTGCTCTATTTAAGAGAGTGACTGTTTAATGTGTGTATTGTGCAGGTTCTGGATCTCACTGCGGAGCTGGACTGTCTGATTGCCATGAGCAGTGCCTCCCAGGAGTACGGCTACACATCACCCAAGCTAGCCAGCCATAGGACAATAACGATCACACAGGGCAGGTAAACACTGACATCTGAGATCAAAATAATCATTGCAGTACAAGATTTTACATTTCTGTCGTTAATCATTTCTAGACATCCATTGTTGGAGCTGTGCACTCCTGTGTTCGTGGCCAACTCATTCCATAGCTCGGAGTCACAGGGCAGAGTCAAGATCATAACTGGGCCCAACTCATCTGGGAAGAGCATTTACCTCAAACAGGTCAAAATTGATTATTCACTATGTTTTGCGACATTATACAAGCACTTGCTGCGTTATTAATAGAACAATTTAAAGACCAAAGTTATACATTCCACCATTTTACTTGAGTATTTTAATTATTAGAAAAGAAGCTGTGATGTACTTCTTAATCAAACTCCACACTTGGAATATTATACTTTAATGTAAGGGCAATAAAGTTTCTTAATGCAAATAATATAAATGGTCTTCACTGAAATGACTCTCTCCAATTAGGTTAAGTAATCCTTGTTTTTCATTTGGTATTTCTAGGTGGGACTTATTGTGTTCATGGCTCTGATTGGCTCAGATGTCCCAGCAAAGGAGGCAGAGATTGGTTTGGTGGATGGGATCTTTACCCGCATGCAGAGCAGAGAGTCTGTGTCTGTGGGCCTCAGCACCTTCATGATAGACCTGAACCAGGTACCTACAAAGGCTCCTCTCTGTGTACAGCATGTGTCTGTGTGTGGGGGTATGGAAATAACAGACATGAACTCCCAACACTGCTGTCCTCCAGCTCCTCTCCCACTCTCCACCTGTCAAGACATTTTTATAAAGCAACGGCTGCCTACAACTATAACACACTCACAAGCTGACACACAGACACACAATAAAACAGCAAAATGTATTATACTGTAACTGTGTGTCTTTATTCTCCAGATGGCCCAGGCTCTTAACAGCAGTACTGGCAACTCATTAGTTCTCGTCGATGAATTTGGAAAAGGAACTAACACAGTAAGAACAAGTTGTTCCAGCACTTTGTGAAATAAATACATATGTATATGCATAACAAGGATACAGTGTCACTAATGTCAAGCACCAGATACTGCTATCCAGTTTAGAGCTGTAGCACGAGCTGACCTTCAGTTCAGCCTAACATGTGCCACCTAAGTACCAGAAAACTGCAGCAGCTGTTCTGACCTGCAAATATATAAGTGTCAATGTGCGCCATCTACAGGCAGGATCAGTGGCAACGCTTAGCCTGTTAAACCATGTTTAATGAATGAGCCGAGTCTCCCAGTTGTGTGCAGCTGTAAGGACTTTTTTTTTTTATTTCTGATGTAGAACACTGCTGAAGTATGTTTTACACTGTTTTTGTTTATTTTCAGCTGAACACCAACACGTAATTATGGATACTGACAAATAGATGCATACATAAATCATATTACATGCAAGAATAGCAAATAGCAGGACTTATTGGTATTTTTATTTTGGTAACTAAATAAATAGATGGATTTGTCTTTTAAGATTCAGAGATGCTGAAAGCAGCATTTGTTTTGCCACCCCAAAATTGTGAACCCCCAGTATTCTGTGCACCAGCTGGTGCTGCCAGCATGTACAGTGATAAGCCATAAACCTGGTAGTATGAATAATGTAATGGAGCACAAGGGTCAGCATAGCCACTTTGAGCTATCTGCAGCTACACATCCCCATATGCAGCAAAATGTGATCCACTGTTTGCAGAGGTGGTGCACAAAGTGCACAAAACAAATGAATACAACTGAATACTCAATTTAAAGTGTAAGAAATGATTTAAAAAAATTATCCAATACAGGTATGATTTCAAGTCTTTAACACAAGTAAAAGTACTAAGCAAATTATCTGCCTTTAACATCCAACACTAAACTTGTGTTAGGTGTTAACTTAGACTTGTACTAAGATGAGTATTAGACAAATTATTTGTTGTACCTTTGTAAGTTACTGTACGTTAATTAGTTAATAGACAACTAGTTATTAGTTTGATAGGTTAGTGAGTTAAGGTTTTGGATACTCTCAATTAGATCTAGTATTGTGATCTCAGCAAAAACATTTTTTTACTTGTCTTTGGGTCATCCTACAATGATTGAATTTCTTGTAGATGTTCTTTTTTCCTCTTGTAACATCTAGTTTGTAGACCTTTACACCCACAGTAATGTCCTGTTATGAATGTTTTACGCATGTTGTCAACATCCTAATAACCCCCTGTAGGTGGATGGCCTGTCCTTGTTGGCTGCATCGATCTCTCACTGGCTAAGAAAAGCTCCAGTAGATGTTCCCCACCTTCTGTTGGCTACTAACTTTCACAGTTTGCTGCAGCTGGATCTGCTGCCCTCATCTATCCTGCTGTCTGTTCTGGTACTGGGAGATACTTCAAGTCACAAAACATTTGCTGAAGCATTAATGTCATTGTTTCTCTAAGGTGAAAGCAGATACTTCCAAATAACCAATTAACTAATGAGGCTCCTCTTCACATTTGTTTTATCATATTAGAGGTTTATTTTAGAAGCATGTCCTTTCTGTGTGGATGTGATTGTGCCTTTCTGTGTATGTGAGTTAGACTTTGGAGACAGCAGTGGACGGGGATGACTTGGTGTTTCTGTACCAGCTGAAGGAAGGGATCTGCCAATCCAGCTACGCTGCCAACATTGCTTCACTAGCAGGCTTGCCAACTAGCCTAGTACAGAGGGGGGTGGAGGTAAACACACAGAAACAGAATGATAAACAGAAACACACTCACACAGACTGACTTCTTGTGGGGGTGTGTTTGGTCAGGTGTCTGAGCTGTACAGGACAGGAAGGCCCATCAAACGCATTGACAAAGTTTCATCAGACGAGCAGGCAAACAGGTTATTTAAACTTTTATTGCACAGGAAGACAACAGTAATGCACACTAGGGAGCGATGTGTGAGAAACAGACAAGTTTGAATGTGTGTGTGTCACTGACAGGTGTAGGTCTGTAGTGGAGAGCTTTTTGAGCCTGGACCTAGATGACAAAGATTTGGACCTGCAGCGCTTTATGAAAGAGGAGGTCCTGCCCTCTGCTGGAGAGGTGCTGAACCGCAGCTGAACTATTCTGTTCACAGCTCAGCAGTCAGTGTGTCCTTCATCCCTCAGCGTTGTCACTCAGTTTTGGTAGAGAGACGTTTTTAAGTGATGTTCTACCAGGGTAGGAGACATTCACTAACATACATGACTGGAATGTTTTATGTGGTCACTGTAGCAAAACAAAATAGCCATGTTCTTATGTTATAGCCAATAGCCATGTTCATATGTCTTAAATACTGTATGTACTATCAGATGTGACACAAAAACAGATTTGATCTAAATTACTACATTTAATGTGATGGTTATCTAAGTAATGTTTTTTATTTAGTATTGTTTCAGCCCGTACAAAAACATTCCATTAAGCATCACTTTACACTGGTAACAGTAAATAAATGCATTTTGTTAATTGTGATCTGGTGAGACTTCACTGAGGTAGCCAGGTAGTAAAGAAACCCACAATGAGGTACGAAAGAGTGCAGACAAGATGTCTGTGTGCTGTGTTACAGAAGGGTGTGTCACAGCAGTGTCTGGTCATGACAAAGATGGTTTTGTTAAAGAAGAGCTCCATCGTAGACTCCACATCACACTCTTCTGCCTTCACACAACCCAGAGTTTTAACATCCAGAATATCAGCTGAAAAAAGAAAATGTAGTGTTTAAAATACAAACATTTCAAATTATACAGTATTATATTTATTTACACATCCTTTGTATTGTGCATCATTACAGCTTTATTATGATTAGGTGGATTAATAAACACACACCTGCCTTCCCGCGGCCCGTGTAACACCGCTCTCCATGACTGCAGCTGGTTTTGGTTGTGTAGCAGGCATCCCAGAAGCCCAGTTCACATTGGAAACACTCCAACAACTCTTCTCCCTCAAATCTCACTGAATCCATGAGCAGTTTTACGTGATCCTCCTCACCTGCCAAACACCACAAAAACTATAAAAGGCTACTGGTATAAATTATATTCATTTATTTATTTAATTAGTCAGGTTGCAAACAGCTTACCAACCCAAGAACACAGGATGAAAACATGCACGCAACAAGTAAACAAATTCTAAAATACAGTAAGCTAATAGTCATAAACAGTGTACTGTAGATGTCAGTTTAAATAAGAAAGTGAAATGACTTATTCTGATCTTAGGGCATTTATGGAATAGATTGTTGGGGCACATTTGTTACTAAGGGGATGCTCAGCATGTAAAGTTTTGGAGCATTGCTAGATAACATAAAACCGTACTGATGAGCCACATTCTGCTGAGCAATTGAGCATCTCAGAAATATTTTGTTTATTTTCCAGAAGCCTGGAATTTGTTTCTTGGATTGGGTGACTTGTGTTATTTAGAGAGCGCTTCAGCTCTTACAGCAGCATCGTGTTTTTATTAACCACCCAGATACTGGAATTAATAGAAAATGTTGGCAGCAGCGCACAGTGCAGGAGTACTGACTGGAAGCTAAGCTCTTGAATGCAAAGAGGCTACTTCCTAAACGAGTGATTATCGGCATAGTGAAACAGGTAAAACTACACAGTGTGGCTGCAAATCCATTTCAGCACTGTTGTGTTTCATATTCCAATAACTATAAAAATAGACCATTTGAAAACAAGTAGTTTTGGGCATCACTCCTTCCCTGTGTGAGATTTAGGTTTTTAGTTCATTTTCAGGCCACATTCAGTTGCTTAAATGGATGACATCTGGTCCTCCATAGGCAGCTGCTGGGCATATCTTCATCGGGGCCATAAGATGAGTTTCAGTGAGACCCACAATCCTTATCCCCTTTTATCTTGTTAGCCAGTGCTAGTCAGATAAACAAGGACACCAAAGAAGAATGGGGGGTGGGGGGGATTGTGAGGGTACAACAGACTTACTGTGCAGTGTTTTCAATCTGTTTTCAGCCTGCACTATTTTCTACTGTATTACTTTATTAGATACACCTTGTTTAATATAGCGGCCCTGCAATAAGTCCTACTTTAATTAGGCAATAATGATCTTTGTTTAAGTTGTTCATTCATCTTTATATCAATGCTTGGGATGTATTTCTGCTGAATTGTGTTGCATTACATGTCAAAACTATTTTGTGCATGCACACACACACATTTATCAATGTGGTTAATTTAAACTACATTCTCTAAAGTTACAGCATTAAATCAAAATTAGAAAAAAAAAAGAAATATTTGATTGTTCCAGTATCTCACATGAAAACATTTGCTGTTTTTCATTTTCATACATTGAATTTTTATATTGTCAGTCTTACAAAACTAGTCAGTTGTCCCACTGGAGTCTTTGAAACTGCAATATACTGTTTTTACAATTACTTTGAGAAAAATATGAGTATTTATTCAATATTTAAAATAATTATTACTAAAATATGTATAATAATTACACCCCAAGTGTATTGCAAGCCTGATGTACTAGACTTAAATTAATTTTTATGTACCTAATTTATTGGCAACTGCATTTATGTATATATACAGCACTGAGAGACTTTTACCTGTCAGTCAAATCCGTTTTTATGTAACGGAGCAGCGTAACTGCAAGACTGTGGACATTTCTGTTGATATTTCAACAGAAATGCAGTGCACTCATAATTTTAAATAAGTTAATACACAAATCAGTTTAAGGATAACAAAAGAAGGAACCAGATATTTTTATTATTTAGATTCACAGTTTGTGGACTAAAATGCAGATGTAAAGTTCTAGTAGAAATATTGATGATGATGTGTCTACACCTACAGTTAACTCAGATACTCTTACCTTGAGCAGGTGCAAGTATCAAAATAGCAAAAGCACAAAATAATATTCCTCGCATTTTGAGTTGGATACTTCTTCCATTGACAAGACCACGGAGAGAGCTGAACTGACCGGAAACGTGGCTGAAATTGGATTAGTCAGGAAGGCACCTGCTGTGTGTCCTGCACTAATCACAGCTGCTCAAAAGCTGCAGAGGATCACAAACAATGAATAGCTGCAAATTACCAAACAAATACTAATTTTGTGGGATAAACTGTAAAGTTTGGAAATAGGGAAGCATTTTATGTCTTCAGTGGCAAAAAATAGACATATTTTTTTATATTAGCTGCTTAAACTCAGAATACAACTTGAATGTTACGCACAAAACGCAGCTGCTAACTCATCCCTATGTTTCTAAAGAATGACTGTGAGATGACAAATGTTAAACTCCCCCTCAGTAGTGAAAAACATTTCTCAGTCCATCTGGTCGCGAATAATTCTTAACTGCCGTAAATCCCTTTTCCTGCTGTAACAGGTAAAGTCTGTTGGCAAAAGAAAAAAGACTTTCAAAGTCACATCCTCTTCATGTTAGTTGATCCGCAGTCATTCGCATCTTTTTATATAAAAACTGTCGATCATAGCTCCTCTGTTGCTCTTAAAAATACAGCGATATTTCACATGTCCTGAGTCAGCGCAGGGTTAAGCAGCTTACGGCTTCCTCTCCGTCTGCTCAGATATGTATCAATGCACACACAGTGTCTTTCACAGGAGAGGATTCAACACAGTTATATTCTCGACGCAGCATAAATGTGTGTTGCTGAATAGTGCAACACTGCCACACACACTTGGCATTTCGAGGAGAAACTTCAAGAGTTTGCAAACTTTGTATTGCTGCAGTGGCGTGTGTGTGTGTACAGATTTTGAAATTCCCTCAGCACATTGTCATATTCATATCTTAAATTAATCTAATCATCAGCATTAAACTCTATATGCAACGTGTATATGACATAACTTGAAACATATTATTCTTGCGACTGGCTCAAGCCTAATACTTAGGCAGTCACAGCTGAAATGATTAGCCAATTAATGATATTCATCTTTTTTTAAGCAATGGTGCCAAACATTTGCTGGTTTTATCTTTTCAAGTGGGAGGATTTGTAGCTTTGAGACTAAACTCAATATTTTTGTTTGCTTAAACTAAACAAGCAAAGTGAAAATATTACTTTGGGATCTGGGAAGTTGCAATGCATATTTGCTATTCAATGGCATAATGTTTATAACTGTGGAGGTTGTAATTTGTGGTGCTATGTTTCTTTGTCCCACCATTTTATGTCAGCACATGAAGGCTAAATTTAAGAAACACCTTTCTATACAGTGCACCACAAAGTGCTTCAATAAAAACTTGTTGAAGTAAAGTGGATCAGTTTTAGCTATTAGACGTAGCTAATAAATTCAACGAAAATAGACTTGAATAGACAAAACAGACAATAAATGGGGAATGTTTGTAATTAAAGCATTAGTTGCAGCTCTTGAATCATTGCTTCTAAATGTAAACACATCAGAGCATCTCACACTGAGAAGAACTTGTGTATGCGTGAGGGTGAGGAGAGAGTGCGAAGGAGTGCGAGGGAGTCTGCTTGGTGCAATATTCAGGAAAGATTTAGCCAAATCTCCCCAACTCATCCCTGCTTCTGAAATGTTTTACAACCTAAAACAGCTTTCTCTTCCTATGTTAAACGTGTGTGCAAGACATGCGTACTGTTTTTAGCGAATGAAACTGCAACACACTCAGTTGTCTGGGTCGTCATCTGGATGGCAGGATCCCAGCATGGATCCTAAAAACAAGGAAATGCTCTGCAGTCCTGAAGCACCTATAAAATCTTCCAGACTGATCCCCGTGTGTAATTAGACGCTGCAGGAGAAAATGCTGGTGATAATTAAAATCCGACCCCTCTGACTGTTCAAACAAGTTCGCTTGGCTTAACTGTACCTGATGACATTTTACTCTCTGTTGTTTTGCTCCATTTTATGTTTTGCTATTTTGCAAAAGCCACACTCAGATGGAGGATGAAGTATCTCAATAACGTGTGGGAATCAGATGATAGAGAGAGAGATGATGAAAGGTTGTGATGGTGGGAGACTGATGCCTTAGTTACCCGACTCACAGGACCGCTTTTCTCAATTAAGCAGAGTCAGGAATAAATCATACTCTAACAGCCTCACCACATTTTTCTTTTTTTTGTTCTTCCGCTTTTCTTCCAATCCAACCTCTGGTTGAAATTCTTCAAACCATTCTTTACGCTGTTTCCGAAAAGAGAGAAAACTCGGCGAGTGAAGCTGAATTTTTAAAAAAATCTTTAAACTAGAGCTGATGTCCGCACTCGTATGTGTACAGAGCACCAGCTGGTATTTATAGCGTGGCTGTAGGTGTCGAGTGAGAGGAGTGTGGCCTTGCATGCTTCTCCTGTTTATACCAAGACACAATTTGCTTAGATAAAAAGTGGATTACTGCATGTGTGAGATTAGATAAAGACCCATTTGACATCTAATCTGGATCATCCCGTTAACTGAACCTCTCCAGCATGGAAATCTAGATGCTGCTGCAGGGGTGTGTGTGTGTGTGTGTGTGTGTGAGCCAGAGGGAAAGCCAAGAGTGAGCGCGTCCACCTCCCAGTAGGGCACGCGAATAAGTTTTCAGCAATCCTTCTCACATCCAAATATGGTCAAACATGCAGTGGCTTTAAGGATTTTGGACAGGGGTGAGCTCAAAGATGGTGAGATGACATCAAAAGGCATAGCTCCAATCTTTCAAACGTGGGTGAGTCACAGAACGATGTAGGACAAAAACACCCTTCACAGACAGTGACTCAGAGACTCTGCGCCACTCTGAGGCACTAAGACATACCAACAAGCGTTTTATGTTTATTAATGCATAGTGTTACTGGGTCTGCACATGAGTCTTTAAAATGTCTCTCGTCGTGCATATTTCATGAGACAGTGGGGGGGTTCAGTGTTGAGGCGGAAGAGGAGAATCTGTTCTTATGTTGAAGTGGGTCTCGCTAGAGTTGCAGGAGTCTGAGTAGGAGGAGTGAGAGGTTGATGGGCGCGGGGAGGAAGGGTGAGGAGTCGGCTCTTGGTGGTGCAAAACTCGAGCCAGCAGGGTCGACCTTCCCTCCTTCTCCTCCTCCTTTGTGTCCGCTTTCTCTACATCTCCCCCTACTGCATCCGGAGGAAGAGGTGGTGACGGTTTGCTGCTGATGTTGTGTCCGTTGGTGCCATGGAGATATGGAGAAACAGAAGGGCCCCAGTTCTGGTTTGAGAGGGGGAGCCTGTGGGCCGGAGTGGCCCAGGATCCCTGCTCTCCGTCTTTACACTCCCACTGCTCCTGACAGCTGAAGCTGGGCTGCTCCTGCGAATCCTCCCAGTTACTTCCTCCCTTTAAGTCTTCGAGGTCCTCAGGTGTTTCTTGCCTGAGGACTTCGCGGTCGCGGTTCTCGTACAGCAGCGTGGCAGCACATATGAAGATGAACAGACCCACTCCCATGACCACAGGCCCGGCCAGTTTCATCCTCTCGACGTGGGTGCTGCCGCGGCCGCCCACGGGCTTAGGTGCTGCGGACACGTAGCCTGCCACAGCTACGCTCATCCCCACCAGAACCACCACTGCACCCAGCAGGAGCCACACACCTGGGGCAGAGCGGAGGTGCAGCCTGGTCTGCAGGGCTTTGCCTTTCCTCAGGTGTCTGTGGCAGGCTCGGAGGCAAACAGGTGAGGACTGGGCAGAGTGGGAGGAGGTGGGGCTGCAGGCTGGACTGGCTGCCGTCATCCTCCTGCTTCACAGAGAATCAGAGAAAAGAGCTGAGGGTAAGAGCAGGAATACCAGATAAGTGTTGCATGCGGCATCGGTGGGAGAGCACCGGGGGTGTCGGGGGGAGCGTGGGTTACTCTGCATTGCACACAACAGGAAATAGCAGCTTTAATAAGACGCGGCGGAGTTAATGAGATCCCAGCTCTGCAGCTCATTCACTGTACACGGGATTAAACGACTGACCCCTTTCGGGACCTTGTGATTTCACTTGACGATTCCACTGCAGTCACGAAAACGCAGGCACATGAATCGTCTCTGGTCCAACTAAACTCACAGTGAAAGCAGGTGAAATGACGGGAGATTCAACAGGATAATGAAGTCCGATTCGGACGCGCATTTACGCACCCGTCGTTCGAACGCAGTCAGTGTGAAGGAGGTCGGACACTTGCCTGGTTTTGGACGGGAATCCGAAGCAGAAACTGGCTCCTTGGCATTATAAAAAAAAATCAATCCCTCCGAGTTGCGTCCGCGTATCTTCACCACTTTGATTCGCTCTCGGTGCCTCGGACACGCTCGTCCTTCTTGGTGTGTTGAGCCCGGAGCCCGAAGCTTTGATAGTAAATCACGGTCCTGCTGAAGTGGTGCAAAGCTGCTCTGCCTCTGTCTCCTCTCCGCCTGTGAGCCGTGTTTTGGTGTGTGTGCGCGCGCGTGTGTGTGTGTGTTTGTGTAGAGGAGGGGTCGTGGGAATCTGTGGCTGGTCCAGGCCAGTCCCACGCTGAGTCCGGTTATTCTTAGTGATCAAGTGTTTTCAAAAGCTCTGCTGAAGTTCACAAACTTACAATGTAACATGAAAGAAGAATTACTGAAAGGACCACAGTGCAGTTTTACTTCAAGTTGTATCTCTAACTATCCATCCTGCACTTGGCTATTTTTATATCATTTGGTTTTTGGATGATTGTTTTTTCCAATGTGCAGAGCAGCAGTTCTGGTTTACAATTAATCCTCCTATTAGCAGATGCTTGAATCCTTATTAAGGAGGAACTGCACCGTGTTTAAAGTCCTTTGTGGCTCCAGAGGTAAAATTAGAGGTGCTTCGTTTGGGGCTGAACAACTTCAAAAGGAGCCTCTATAAAAATAGACCATGTGAAATGATCGAATTTTGATCCAAAATTATTTGGAAAATCAGGAGACTGCAGAAGTTTGCTAGCACACGTGCTCTGCAGGCCCAAACCATGAGGGCGTTTTTCTAAATGTCTTTCTTAGACTATGTGCCATTGAGCAAATTTCATAGCAGTGAAATTGGACAGAAGATGTCAGAGAGCTGCTGAATTCCACTTTCCAGTTCTCAACACACTCACAGATCTGAAGCCTTGATGTGTTGCCACTTTCCCCATTGACAGTTCACGGTACTGCAGCATTGGAGAAACAAGCAATTCCAAATGCAAAACATCTTTCTTTAATGCTTTTTTAATCCATGCACTATTTGTAAAACTTCCCAGAGTTTTACCAGTGAGCTGCCTCTGACTCAGTTGTTGCTAATGCAGACACCAGGTTTTGATAAGAAATAAGTGACACTGTATAAAAACCTTCTCTTCTTTTGCTACGTGGATTTTGATAATGATTTAAATGCCTTCGAGTCTTGCAAAGTGCAAGGTTAAATCAGATTTAAAATCTGCCACAGTGCTCATAATATTTATTTGTGTTTTTTGTTAGTTTTTTTGTTGTCTGTGTCTACATAACTGTTTCCTGGCCCACACAGTCAACACGTGTGAGCCAGATCTGGGTCACTTTTGGTCAACATGTGATATAGGCCAATAGATACTGTATGTTTAAGCCTGTGGCAGATGAATCATTAGCAGCAGTTTTGATAGTCAGGTTTTGTGTGGGCCACATGTTTGTGATGCACAGTAGAGTGATTTTACATAAGTATAGTGCCTTCTGCACAGACTAGATGTGGCCAACACATAGACAGGTTTGTGGTGAGTCTTTTTTAAGCCAGTTTCAGGATGTAACTTCTCATAACTTTACAATAAATGTAGGACACTTTATAAATGATGATTTTTAAGTTTAAATATTTTTCTGTTAACAAAAATATGTCGACATACATACTGTGTAGGTCCAGATGTTCTGATATTAGAGCTCTGTTGATCCAGTGTTAACATCCAATTGACATTTTTGAGATGAAAATCAGTGTTTATTGTTGGAAAGTTAAGTGATATGTATGTAGATCTTTTGTTTTTTTAATTATTTTCAGGTATTTATTTACTATTATAGCTGTGACTGGTAGTAAAGTAAATCAATGACTAAGAACGTAATAAAACCATCATGTTGCCCTTGAATGTTTTGTACTAAAAATTGATCATGGTCTTAATCATGTTAAAAACATTTTTAGATGCATCTTGTTATGTCAGCTTTAATAAATGATCTCATGATTATGTGTAGTGATGCTGTAAAGGGAAACTTAGAGTGTTTAAGACTAAATGTAATAACTTTCCACAATCAAGTTTAATGCTTCACTTTTAACCAAAGACAGACCAGGGCCTTTATTGCTCTGACATCTATTATCCAGTGGGGAGTCATTTATTTGATTCTATCACACATGTAAAGCTCCATAATTAGCATAGATGAAATTTGGGTTTCACCTTTTCATTATTTAAGTACTTTTTTTCCCTGTCTACAGATACTAAAATGTAAAAACAAAAACCAGAGAATAATATTTACATGTGTGTACGTGTGTGGTAAAATGCGTGAGGTCAGATGAGGACAGCAGGCTGTGTGCATCTCATTTATTTTCACCCACTCACATATTCCATCAAACAGCCACAGCTTCCTTGGAGCCAAAACAGCGTACCACTTCCCGTTAAATTAGAATACATAAATAAAAGCTGTTTGCATATAAACAGTTGCTTGATGTACACATTCCAACTTGCTGAAGTACACGCTGATTTACAAAGACACCGACAAAGTTTGGTTTTTCGACAAATCTATGTAAGAATTGAGGCTCACTGTTTTAGTTCACTATGACGATGTCCTTCCTTGTAGACACGTCAAACCTTTGCATAACCAAGCAGGAGTAAACTCTGATAAGGAGCAAGGACAGTCCTTTTGCAGCTCAATATACTATATACAATGTGAAATATGACAGGTTATTTGAAACCAACAATATGATCAATATCAAAGAACAACTAAAAGCCATTTTTAAACATTCGTGTTCATGTGCTGTCCTCCCGGAAAGAAAATAATAGAAATAAAAAAAAAATAAAACACTCACACACACAGAAAAGAACAGAGCTGGTTGTTTCACCTCAAAAGACAGCAAGTTTCCTTCATTTAACAATTAGCCCTAAGCCCTGCTTGTCACATAACAACCCTGTGACCAGAAAAGCAACACACATGGGCTGGGGGGAAACAAGCTTCTCCGAAACACTTAAGACACATTTGCACGCACACGAACAACACACACACACTAAAGTTTTACCCATCCCCCACCCAATCCAAGCATCAGCCAACTCTAAATTAAGCAAACTCTCTTGATGTTGGGCCTGAGGAGTGGCCCATCTTCTCCATCTAGAGGACAAACACTGAACTACATAGTGCTTCTGCCTCCTCAGGTTTCACATTTAAAAACACCTCACGATTGTATTTTGCAGCTTTTAAAAATCTGTTGCCACGTAAAAAGCAACAGCACAAACACACTTGTTCCATCCACTCGAAGCTCAAGCACCATTTCATTACAGTTCAAATAAAAACAGGAAACGCAACAGTCAGAGCAATATATCCAATTCATAAACTGTACAATGTTAACAAGCCTTAACGCTGCTTGCAGTTTCTTTTTTGTAATGATTCAGTAAACAAACACAATATAAGTTAAGAAATTTTCATGGTATCATGAGAAGCTCTCCCTCAGGTTGAGCAGTGCTGTCCATCATGGAGAGAGGAGGGAGTAGAGATGCATGTTTTTAAAGATGATGACTTCTGCTTGTGTAGCTGCACCATCAACAGATGTAACTTGTTCAGGCTGATTTTGTCAAATGTCTGAGTACTGATGGAGCCAAAGATGAGGGGCCGGTGAGGAGGGCGCCAGGTCTTACTCTTCGTCTGCGTTCTTCAACATGAGAATGGAGTTGTAGATCTTCAGGGCGGGTCCTAACTTAATTGACAGTATCTTGACAATGTCCACTTGAGTGAGCAGCAGGAAGGCCTCACCATCTATTTGCTAAAAAGAACAAAACATTTTCTTTTTTTCTGCATTTCACTTTTTTTTCTCCCAAACAATATACAGAGAAATTGAGATTAGTTTACTGAAGCTGCTGATTCACGGTCACAAACTGGGATCACAAATCCCAAGACTTTAAATAGTATAAACACTTGTTGAACTTACTGAACAGGGAGTGAATGGGGCAAGACGTCCTTAGCACTAAATACATTTCAGGCTTATTTAAAGTTGACATGCTATATGAAATTTAAAAGAGTTTGTGCTATATATCTACATAGGTTTTAGCTTTTTTGAAAATTCAAGTTTTTCCAGGGATGTCTTAATTTTAAAATTTATGAATTTTATGAAAGCCAGGAACATAACATTTCACACAGCTGTACAAAAAAAAAGTACGTGAACTCATGTGGACCTGGAGCACTACATTGAAAGTGTTGGGTATATATTTTTTCAAAACACAGAATTAGTGGACTTGCATTCATGTTTGCTAATTTAAACATAGTTAAACTCTAGTCAGTCACACAATGTAGCATCATTTTTAGGTGCTGCTGCAGGGATTAGCGTATTATTTAATTTATTGATTGACAGGAAAAAAAATGCTTCAGGCACAAATAAATCTGCTTGTCAATGCCTTGGTCAATACAAGCAACTTAAAGACATTCTTAAAATCTTAAAAACTTTGGGAAAGTTTTATTTTGTTTTGATCCCTTGCTTGGTTTGTTTTTACATAAAAATGAAAATAATCATTAGTTAAAGCTCAACTGAAGACTTAGCAAATTAATCACCTTCTTGATATCCTACTTAGTAGAAAATGCTTACCTCTGTTTTAAAAGTAGTAGCATGTTCTTTACATCCAGGAAGTCCTTTGACAAAACTGGCCACCTAATGAGCAAAGAGCAACAACATGCAGCAAACCGCTAAAGACAAGAAGCCAAACTCAGAATGCTTCAATCCTGTTTACGTCCTAATCAAATTGCCCTGTAAGACTTTATTAAACCTCAGCTGTAAACCGGCAAACCCTGAATTACCCTGAATAAGTAAGATGCCTTTGGTGAATGTGGAGTAAAGATTTTCATGTATTGAAACATGCGTTAAAACCTTTCTGACCTCCTCTGAGCTCCAAGTAGCCACTCTCTTGGCAGTCAGCCCCACAACCTCAGGCAGCAGCTGGCAGTGTTTGTCCCAGCAGAGAGCCACCCGGTGTGGAGGGGATGCTGAGATGCCGGGGGAGAACACCGACTCATGGAGGGCTTGTTGGAGAGAGATGGCATCAGGAAAGGCTGAGAAGAGGGAAGAGGAGAGATATTTTTTAGTAGGAGATTAGACTGTGTTGTAGATCCTTTGTGTTCCAGCTTTACACGCACCTTTACTGTCACCAATTTCCTCTTTAACATAGTGCATTTTCAGGTATTTAGGAAGTGGGGCAGTCCTGTAGTAAAGAAACCGTAAGAAATTACTCTTTAATACAAGAATCCGTCCTTGGCACTGAACTTTAGCTGCAGAGTTTGGCGGCATGCTTTCATGACTGGTACCGTTTAGGCCTTGTTCCATTGTGGCTCTGCTCACTGGCTCCACTTGGTGGCTCTGGCTGGTTGTTGCGTCCTAAACGCTCAGCTTCCACCATCGCTGGTTTCCTAGCAACACAAGATAACCCACACTCAGGTACCAACCACTGGATAGAGTTGCATGCTGATAAGAGTCCTCTTGGGACCGTCAGTAGCTTCAAAGTGTCTTCATGTGGTTTTCGTGCAGTGACTTGCTTGTGCGGGCAGCAAACCTGTTCTGGGAGTCCTCAGCCCCTTCAGGCTGCTCTGCTGCAGCAGTTGATTGTGTTGTAGTGTTGGTGTGAGGATCAGGGCGTCGCCCACGGGGATGAGGTCCGCAAAGGGTGAGAGGTCGTTCTCCGCTGAGGCGGTCTGGCAGCAAGCCCTCCTTGTTCAGATTCATCTCAGAGTAAGGACAACTCACTTGACTGCACACGGAAAAACACACAATTTTTAGCTTGGCCTTAAATAAAAATGGAATAATTTCATAACAATGAATGAGACACATTAACTGTTAGAAAGCAAATGCAGCTAAAAGTCAACTTACAGATTTAAAGACTCCCCCACACACAAGCAACACATTTAAACTGCCTGCAGCCTATATAAGTACAAATGACATTTATAAAATCTAAGACTCCCTTTTCTCTGATTATTGCAAACACAGTACACAAACATTCATAAATGTGGCTATGCTTTATATCACTTGAAATCTCAAAAAAATACTAATTGAAGAAATTTTACAGCTGAGCTGATGGGATAGAATAGACATTTAAAAAAATATTTGAGGTATAGCTATATGTGTGTATGAAAATAAAATAAATAGATAAATTAGATAAATTGGTGGAGTGTGTAAAATAAATATTTCAGGTAAATAAAAATGGAGAACAACTAAAACATATTAAGAAACAACCAGAAAGCACAAAAGCTGTCCAAGTGCTACTAACGTGTAGTGGGTCCCATAGCGAGGTCCTCTGATGTGGCCAACCCCGTTGCATCCTGAGGTTGGACATCCTTGCCCGGGAGCGGTCAATAAATCACTAGAGCCTGAAGCAGACACCAACACGCACACACACACACAAAAAAAAGACTTTAGGTCTATTTCCATTTTAAATTAATTCTAAACTTTCCTTACTATATCCAAACAAAGGTAAACTCTGCTGACATATATACCATATATACAATTACAATAATGCATGGCTCGCCTAACAAACTTCAGCTGACCCTAGGGAGAACAATGCAGGACAGACAGACGTGCATCTTACAATTAGGATACTGTAGTGGATGTCCAGTTTTTTGACACCACCCTACAGGGTGCAGGTCAGGGCAGTCTGTCTCCACCCAGTAGTCGTACTCTAAACTCCAGCCATCAAAATGGATCTAGAGCAGAAATAAAAAGAACACAAGCTGAGCACTGAGTCAAGTTAAAGAAAATATTGACGAGGAGACGTGTTCTACCTTCAGTCGGTGATCCTCTGTGTCCACTATAGTGGCAACACGAATGAGCATGGGGTTTCTCTTATCAACAGCT
Source organism: Channa striata (assembly GCA_033026295.1). NCBI lineage: Eukaryota > Metazoa > Chordata > Actinopteri > Anabantiformes > Channidae > Channa > Channa striata. The sequence goes on along the minus strand of CM065175.1, from coordinate 16,302,450 downwards.
TCTACTTTCATCCCAATCTGGAAACCATGTGGAGGCCGCTGCAAAAATGAAGCATTATTTTAAGTAGCCACATGACTGTGTGTAGACTACTGTATACATCTTTGAGTACTTCGTATATTAGCATATACTTGTGAGGCGTACCGGTTTGAAAGCACGAGCTGGAGCAGCTTGTGTGGCCGTCTCTTCCAGATATTTCTCCCATAAGAAACTCTTGGGATGTTTATATTCTAACAAGATGAAAAAAAAATTTGTTACTGAAGATATACCGACACTTCTATTGTAACCATTGTACAATACTACAACTACCAATATATAAAATGTTACAGCAACATGCATTTCAACACTAATTTACTTACAAAACTATTTCAAATGTATTCACTTGCATAATGCATTTAGTGTTACAGTTTGTTCCCATGGCAACAACATTTGAGAAATAACCAAAATGAGTAGATTAGTTTCCATAAAAAAAACAAAACACACACACACACACACAAAACAACACATCTATAGCACATATGAAAATGATTAATCTGTTATCAAAGATTCTTTGTTAGCATATATCTCAGACAACATTAGCTTGGCCCTACATTATATTAAAGTAGGTTATACTGACCCACATGTGTCTTGGTCTGTGTCTTACCAGCTGGAGTGGTCAGAGTTAGCTCAGCCTCTTCACAGTACCCAACAGGATGAATGTATGGACTGCTGGCATCACACCTTAACATTTGATTATGCACAAAAATAGTCTATATCAGAGCCAACACAAAACATACAAAGACCAAAAAACATTCACATTCATCATTCATACCCACAGGCAATATAGAGTCACCAATTAATCCAACATGCAAGTCTTGCATGCAGGAGGAAATCAGTGTCCCTAGAAGGAACCCACACATTCATGTAAAGAACATGCAAAACTCTACACAGAGTTTTGCATGTCGTGTTCTATTTACACTTCACTTGTTCTAACAGTTGCATAAAGTGAATATTATAATAACGGACCTGAACATTATAAGAAAAGTAAGTCACAACACGTAACTAGAGTTTTTGTTGAAGCTTATCAAGACATACATGCCTTTTTAATTTCCTTCCAAACTATTCCCACAATTAACAGGAACCAAGTACAGTTAGAGCCTGTCTTAGTTTGAACTTGTAAAGCAAAGTCATGGGATGTTGGCCTCCACTCACGGTCTCAAACCAGGCAGGAACACAAAAATACGTCAACCAACTCCAGCTCTCACCAGTAATCATATGTGTCATCCCAGTTGTCAAAATGAATGAGCAGGCGGTTGTCAACGACAGCAGCAATGGTTGCTACACAGATTAATGATGGGTTCTTCCTGTCAACTGCCTCCAGCTTCATACCTGCTCTAAATCCAGATGGAGTCACAGACTATAATAAAAACCATAAGACATATACAGTTAGAGCATACAAACCATGAAATTAGGGAAAAACTGATGTTTCAAGTATACAGATTGCCATTTCTCAATACTCACTGTGTTGAGGCTCTTAAAAAGATGTTTAGGGGCCAGTTGACCCCTGCAGTTCTTCACATACATGCTCCAATTAAACTCTCCATCCTTACAGCCTAGAACACAGACTTAACTTTTACTGATTGCCTTATTTTCAAAATTTAGGGCTTGTAAGATCATAAGAAAGCAGTGTTTGGAGTGTGAGTTTTGTGTGACTACCTTTAGGCAACAATAATTTGTGTCCATTCTTCTCACACCAGCCAGCGGGTTTTATATCCCACGAGTCAGCATTAGCCCAGAAGTCATAGCATTCTGGGTAACCATCAAAGTGGAGTCTTACTCTGTAGCCTTGAATCTGACAAATGAGACAAATAAAAGCAAAGTGAAAATTAGAATTATGCATATATTGTAATAAAGACATATCTGGCTATAAACAACTATTAGATCTTGTACCTCTGCAACCGTGAGAACACAGAACAGGGACGGGTGGCACGGGTCTAGTCCCTCCAGCTTCATCCCCACTTTAAAACTGTTCCTGCTTTGTGGAAATGACTGGTGCTGCAAGAAAAGTGTACATCACAGTACATTTTAGTAGAAGTGATGAAATAAACAATCTGGTTATAATAAACAATATCAACATGTGAGATGTATGTAGAGAATTATACCTCTTTGAATAGTTTAACAGGAGCAGCAATGGCCTTCTCCTCTTCCAAGTAAGCAGGCCAGCTCCACGCCCGTTTCTTATTCAGTGGGGCAGTAACTGGATGTGGGTCAAAAAAATGTAAAACACCACATTAATTGTCTGATAGATTATGGTTTGGAACTTTAGCTGACAAGTGGAGGTTTAAAATGTCATTTCTGTATTTTCATGCATAAGATGAAATTAAGATGATACTATGTGCAGTACAATCCAACCCAATTTATATTAACTCGTTGAATTTGCAATCCCAAGTGTGGTTTTAAGATCCTTAAGGCTTCAAAATCAGGTAAAAACAATATCCGACATTTAAAGACAGGAGATAAGGCTATAGTTCTTTCAGTCCCTTTTTCTCTTTACAGTGGCAGTAGACAACATACCCAATTTGCCAATTTTGGCACCTCTCCTCCCTTTTGTTGTCTTGGCCTTTTCCTACAAAGGTGAAAATAAAGAATGTTAAAAAGTCTTTTTGTCATTGTTCTTGGTCTTATTTTTCATATCAGAAAAAAAAATCTAATTAAGGTATTTTATTCACAAAACCCTATTAATTAAAAGTTTCTGGAACTTGAGAGTCCTGTAGCTCTGTAAGACATAATGTAAAGAAAAAACAATAGAGATTTCCCTTACCTCTGGTTCCTCTTGGTTATCTTCCTCTTCATCACCAGAATCCATGTAGATCTTTCTCTTTTTGCGCACACGTTTACCAAGCCTCTCACCCTCAACTGCTTGACTCTCTCTTGTTTCTCCAGGAGATGATCTGTAGAAAAGAGGAGTTTAGCTCATGATGAAAAAATATGTCAAAACAATCTCAACGTTAACAAACAGGTGTCAGATACCACAAGATATTGGGTTTTACCTGCCACTGGAGGGCTGTGCACAAATGGAACTGCAAAATTTGCCTTGCAGGAGGGCATCATGGGGAACACTGCCACCACAAGCTCGGCATCTCGAGAGTTCACCATTTGCACCCACATCAGCAATAGAGTCAACTTCAACACTAGGACCAACCTCCACACTTGGGGCCTCCTCTAAAGACAGAAGCACAGGAGCTGGAGGACAGAGAAGTATAAAAAGGGCCTGATGCTAAGGCTGTTTACTGTAAATAACACAAGTACAGCACAGAAGTAAACAGCACAATTCCTTATAATACCAGTAGGGGAAGAGTTAAACATTCTGCCGTACCTTTACCTTGAGATGATCCTGGCTGACTCTGATTGGCAGGAGTTGCCGCTGTGCTGGTCTGTGATTGGCCTTCGGGTGGAGGGGTGGGGGTGTGAGACGGAGCTGGGTCCAAGGTCTCATGGTTAGGTTCTGCATCCTGCCCTTTGACCTCAAGGTCTGAGACAATCTCAAGAGTTCCAAACTCTGTCATGCGGAACTAAAAGATAAAAAACAAAAAACATACGCACATCAGGGTTTCTCCCAGAAAACTGTTGAACCGAGGTTATGCACCACCACCGACTAGTAGAGGACGACTCTAATTCTCAAGAAATACATAAAATAAGCTGAGTTGTTTTTAGCTGTCTTTCACTTATAGCATAAAGATGAACATTTATCAAGGATGGTTTAAATTTCAGGTGACATGTTTCACCTCTGCTAAAAAAAAAAAAAAAAAACAATTTGTTTCTGTGTATAATTATAGGCATGTTCAAAATCCTCTACACATTGAGGAATGACCAAATGTCATACCCTGATGTCACTCCCTGGCAGGGTGGCGATACCATCCTTCCAGTCCAGTGCGCTTATCATATCAAACTCTGCTCCCTGGGATGGGCCATCACTAGGCGGAGTGTCCGTCATCCCCACTCCTCTGATATTCCCAACCTGCACGGCACAACATAGAAGATGACTATGTTTTGCCTAACAACTTGTGCAAAAAAATGTAACTTGGAGAATAAATAAACTAATAAAATACACATATTACTTAAATATTGGCATTACTGTACCCCTGTTGAGTGTGTGACTTTCACAGTGATAGTGACAATCCCCACGTAGCAACAACGTGCTTCCAAATCCAAATTCAATTTCTACCTGTGCATGTAAACAGCATTACGCAACATCACCCTTAGATGGCGACTGTGTGCTGCCTTGCAGGATACACCATGCACTTCGATTTCAGAAAAAAACAGTCAATAATAATATTGTTTTGCTGGTCAACTAACTGGGAAATATGTGCACAAACGGCATTATTAGGGTGATCCTTCATGAAGATAATTGACGAATATCACGAAATGTGTGTCAACTTTAAGTTAACCAGACAAGTTCATCTTTTCCTTGTTTTAACACTATCTCTTAAAATCGAACGTTTGCCTGGTTACGAACAAAAGATGGGCTAATTTGTTTAACAATCTTAAGGGGAACACTGTTTTCTGCATTAGCTGGCCAAACTTAAAAGGGTTTTAATCCGATTAATATTACGATATAACGTTTTAGTCTTGACGCATGTTCAACACTGAATTAAGGTGATATTTCCTGTTGTCACGGAGGTGGTAACCATGTCAAAAGTGAACAACAGCCCGAGCTAATGGATCCTGATCAAGTTTGACTTTGCTCATAATAGCTCATTTTTATTTCAGCCATAAATAAAGTGTATGTAAGAGCGCCCATGATTAGCATTCGTCTTATACAAAATGGCGGAGCATAGGAAGAGGCCACCAACACATTTAAACTATGTAAATTACTCAAGTTACCAATTTAAACAAATTGTGCAAGGCCGCTACGCATCGAACACAAGCAAATGGTGGCTGTGTAATTTCCCGACTTTTTGTTTTTCTTCACTATCGTTATTTTCTTCACTTTCCCCTTGTCACGGAATGTCAGCCCAGGTTGCTAGCTAGCGCTGACATGAAGCTAACAGGCAGCTAGCTCCGCTGTGTTCAAGTGAACTGACGACTGCTACACAGCTAGCCGTAGCATTGTGACTAGATGCAGCCTGCTAAGGACAATCTGTAATAAATAAGTTTCCCGGTTAATAACAATAGGAAAACGCGTTTTGCACAACGCCAACAGCTCGCACAACATCACACATATTCGCAATAACACCGTGCTACAGTTATAAGCTTCAACATTGTTGCTTGATTAATTTCTTCAGTAGAAACTTGAAAAAACGATTTATTCTCGCCGTTTTAAATCAGAGTGGAAATAATGTAAACTACCACCAATCCGCAAAATAAATGTCGGTTTTTCTAATTTTGCCGCTGTTAACAGCAATAAATGAGTATTAACGGCCGTACTGTTAAAAATTGTGGAACTCACCTCGTTTCTGTTTTAACTCTTATTTAGAGCTGGATAGAAGGATGCGCATGCGCGCAAGATGCGCTGCCTGACAACTTTGGGGCTCGGAAAAGTTCAGTTTACTATCGGTGGTCAATAGCAGGCCCGTGTGCACTCACAACACGCCCAGAACTCGGTTCGGTGCTGGTTTAACTAATACTACCACAAGCCCGGGGCTCAAATTTCATCCTTTGCCCGCAAAAGAAGCATTTCCCCCAAATAATACGAGTGTGGATGAATGGAGCGCAGGGACCGCAGTGTGTCCCATGGCCGTTGAGGAGCGGTTGGTTCCGTGTGGGTCCCCCCCACTTTATACGTTCACGGTCGGTTACCGGCCATTTATGTTCGACAATCAGAGGCCGAAGCGATGAACCGGTTGAACGTGCGGGTGCGCAGTGTAGGATCACACACACCCAGGCCAGTAAAATCACCGCGAATTGGCATTTAAGCCAAAAAAAACAACAACCCGAATAACGTTAAGCTACTGATCATCTCTAACGTTGGAGATTTCAAACAAATCCAGTTATGGTGGTTACTGCTGAAAAGTCAGCGTGGTTCAGGGAAGTCACACAGGGTTTAGCTTAGTCGAACCTGAACAAGATGCCACATCTGGCGTGTTAAATACAAGCAGATAGTTTTGATTTCTTTGTAATCTAACTACCATGAAGCTAATGCAGCATAATGTGCCACTTTTAGGCCACTGGATGCCTGCTTTATGGTTTCAATGTGACAGCAAGCCATTTTAAACTCAATCATGCAATAAGGCTAGTTATGCTATTCCCCAGTGCCATTTTTATGGATTTTAAGTATTTGTTGCGTCGATGCTGGACCACATGTTCAACCAAATGACCGTATCCCCAGCCAACCTTGCAGTATTCAATCCCTCCCACTCCTCGTCGGGAGGCTGTGGATTCTTCGGTGTAACAGAGCTGCAGATCTCGCTGTTTTATCTCTCTATCAATAAACAGCACTCGAAGCGCAAAAATGACAAATCATTCATGATTATGGATACAGTCGGTGGCTACTTGGCACACACAGAGAAAACCCCTCTTTATTTCAGTCAACAAAGGCGGCTCTCATATGAAGTGAAATGAGTCTGTCTTGGCTGTGGAAGCAGCGGCGTTGCGTTGTGCCGCCGGTTCGTCGCTAGATGGCAGCACAAGCCAAGTTTCCGCGGCTTTACCGGGTTAGTCCAGTTTGCTGCAGCCCGGATTATTTTTGTAATATAGCATAAGGTCCAAACGATGATATGGCATTCAAAGGCAAAGCGGTCGACTCGAAGGTAAGAGGGCTGGATGATGGTTTTCTGGTTTGGCTAAGCTGCGCCAGGCGATCCTGTGCACTGTCAGTCTGTCAATCTGGACCGACTGGTGGGAAATGATGTGCGGTACAATAACGCAAGAAGATGGTGTGTTAGGTCTGAGGGGAGCTTCTTGTAATGCGGGTTCACGGTTATGACAATCCACGCATGGTTTTTAAGTAGGACTAGTTAGCAGCCTGCTCCCCGCCCCCTACAATCTGACAGACTGTAATATGTCAAGCCCCGACGTATAGTGGATGTAGTTGCTGGCGTTACCTGGTAAATATGTGGCGTCTTCAACTACAAAGATTGGACGCTGTCTTGTAAAAATGAACTAATTTTCTATCCTAATCCTACAGACCGTGCTCCTCAACCTGCTGCTGTGTCTGGTCATATTTTACTCTCTTTTCTACATGATTGGCAGTGTGTGTTTCGGTGCCTTCAGGTGAGGATCACCCGCACGCATGCGCATTAGCACGTGAGCACGCAAACGCGCTTTCACGCATCCTCCACTTTTCCAACCGAATCCCATGATCAACAGGGTACATCCACATTCACAGTCATAGTCACGATTCAGTGAGGACTGTTTGCTGTGTGCTAATAGAAGTGTACTCAAATCAAAAAGCTTCAGTGTCACTAAAATACATAATCATCACAGATGGTGACGTTTGCAGCATATGTCCTGCATCTTTACATCATAAAGTCATTGTGGGGTTTTTAAAAACTCCAGCGGGGTTTTTAAAAACTCCATATAGTTAAAGTTCTTTTTACATGGTGTTTTTTTTAATAAATTCTAAATAAAAAGTTGTTTTGATTTAATTTTTATTCTGTAGGCAAAATACGATGTTACTTGAAGTATAATTTATTTAATGGGTATTTCCAAGTGATGGGATACACAATGAACACAGGGTGAGAGTAAACGAACAGGAGCTTTTATGCCCCGTGGCTCTACAGTGGGCTAATAAGACCAAGGTTTAAACTTTGCAACATTGTTTAATGTGATTCAAAACTGTTCTTGTGTTTACAATGGAGAGAGATTTAGTTATTTCACAAGTCCACACACCCTGTGGCTTATGTATGAAGCTCCCTTCACCTGATACCACGTAGGTAAACAAAGAGCTGAAATATATTTACACTGACTTATTGCACTGTCATTAAGTTGCAGGTCAGCACAAATCACACACATTTCTCCTCATTTAGGTTGGATCATTTCGATGGACTGATTCCATTTGACTTTAAGACAGAACCGGCTGACTCCAACTCCAAATACTTGGGTGAGGACGCTGTATGTAGCCAACATGATCAACAAAAGCATGATTTTTTTACAGATTTTTTTTTTTTCTTTATCAATCTCCCTCAGTCAGCCTTCTGTCCTTGGAGCTCACCTACTTCTGCAGTGGCCTTTTGTTTGCTGCAGTGGTGCGGAGGCGAGTTTGGGACTACGCCCTCACAGTCACACTTGTGCATGTAATGATCACCAGTCTTGGTGAGCAGAAATCCAATCAAATACCAACCCACGTACACACAAATTAGCAAATGTGTTGTGAAACTGCATGTTAAGTTTTTATGTTGCAGTGATGTTGGAGTTTCCCATGGTGTGGCAGTGGTGGCTGGCGTTAGGTAAAACAAACATGATTGGTAACATATCTGTAAGTTAGTGCAACTATCTTTATGAATTTAATTTTTTTAATGATCTGATTTCTTTTCTTTTGTTTTCTTTGTTTGTTTTCTAGGTAGCGGCTTGTTTCTAATGATCTGTAATGGTCAGCTGATCGCTTATTTCACCTGCCAGAGTGACCAGAGCTATGCCTCCTTCAGCATCTACTGATAGATAGCAGCTCTGTGAATAAGCTGCTTTGAACACAGTCTTGTAAAGTGGGGTAGAAAGGATGAAACCAGCTGCTCTTCCTGAAAACTCTTATCAGATTCTCCACAGTTATGGTGTTTCTCTGGTGGTCACTAAAAAAAAGACTCCTCATCATTACACAGAAATTACACTTGGTTTAGATTTGTGTTTAACTGTGCCCAGAAGACTAGCATCCTGTTGAATTTAGGTAAAAGACACCACAACAAGCATTGGCTGCATTTTGCTTGTGATCCACAATGACTCAATATAGTTGTCACTATCACAATAGGGGATTTTAATATAGCCTGTGAAGTATTTCACTATAGCTCTTGTAGTAGCTGAAATTTTGCAATAGATTGTTCTACATTTTAAAGTCAAACTGTAAAGTGTCAAACAATGAAACAACTCAGATTGTTTACTATTTTATTCTGTTACACACTGTGAAATAGTGACCAGCCTATTTTCACCTTGTGTAATAAAATATTTAAAATAACAATAGTACAAATAAACATATACATTGCTTTGCAGAGTTTAAACAACAAGACATACAGTACATTGGGGCTAGCAGTTAAGAGTTCAAATATTTTTCTCAAGTGTTTAAAATTAAACTTACATTTAAAATGTATGACAAAAACATACATTGTTGATCAAATGTGCACCCAGATGTGTAGATGTTGTTATGAAACCAGCTGTGCTTCCATGTACTCCACTGGGCTCATGAAGGAGAATCCTGGAAAGGCCTCACTGGCCTCACCCACCTGACCCCGCTCATTCACTGAGGTGGGGACAGGCTGTAGGGTGAAAGCAGGGTCGATGTAGCTGATATCACAGGGACTAGTCTGGTGTGCAGAGATGGACAAACATACACTCAGGTACACTGGTTATTGACTCAAAATCTTATTGACTCAAAATCATAGTGTTCTCCATTTGTTTTTGAATCACTCCTACCACTTCTGGGATGAATGGTGGTCTAATTTTCCTGGCCAGCAGATCATCCCAGTTGATGGAAGCAAAAAAGGGATGTTCCTGAAGCTCCAACTGCAAACACAGCATACTTAGACTGCGTTTTATGTGTTTACATTCATTACTGTTTATCTATCTACGCATGTGCACTTACAAGGTCATGGCTGCCGCCTAAGCGTTTGGAGACATCCCTTTCCAGCAAGCCCCCTAACAGTGAGCGTGCAACCAGAGAAATGCTACTATGCAGCTTCAGAGGAGCATGAAGTATATTGTCAAACATCTTTGCTTTGCTCCGGCTGTAAAATGGAGGCTGAGAGGAAAAACAGAGAGACAGAGATAGGTGAAGATGATAACGAAGGCCAGACTTTGAAATGAGCCTCATTCACCTAAACTCACCAGTCCATAGAGCATTTCAAAAAGAACAGCACCGAGCCCCCACCAGTCCACAGCTCGACTGTATGGGTGGCAAAGTAGCACCTCTGGAGCAAGGTACTCAGGAGTCCCACAGAACGTGTGCATAATCCCACCTACAGACACACCTTCTTTGCAAAGCCCAAAGTCAGTCAGCATTACATGACCCTCGCTGTCCAGCAGGATGTTCTCTGGCTTGAGGTCTCTAGCAGAGAAAGAGACAAGACAAACGTGTTGTGTTAGTCTATGATTTCCTGCAAAAGCATATATGTAAATTGCTCTTATTCCTCTCACTTCACCTTTGCTTTTCTTTACTCTTTATATTTTTATGTGCTGCTGAAGGACACTGATGGTTGGTTGGTACCTTTGTGATTTCCCATTTTATTGGGATTTACCTGTATAAATAAATTACATGTGGAATATGTGAAGTGAGCAAGCAGTGAGCCAGAGTCTTCCTTCAACTCTCTTTGCAGTGGTGTGTCTGAACATTTGTATGTATGTACATGTACCTGTACACAATGTCAAGAGAGTGGAGGTAGCCCAGTGCCAAAGCCATCTCTGCAGTGTAGAAAGCAGATCTGTGTTCAGGAAAGGACCCCTCCCTCTGAAGGTGATAGAAAAGCTAAGGATAAACAGATAACTGGTTAAATATAGAAATTTAATAAAGGGGAAATTTACCTAGTTTGATACAACCTAATTTTTGTTTACATAAAATACAATTATTGTGGGCAAAGGGAGACTTATAACCACCCACCCCATTTTAAAAGCTAATACTGGTTGTATTTTTAAACATTATTCATACCTCGCCTCCATTAACGTAGTCCAATACAAAGTACAGAGTGTTTGGTGTCTGGAAAGAGAAGTGGAGTCCCACCAGGAATGGATGTTGTAGTCCCTTCAGCAGAACACTCCTCTCAACCATCACATGCTTCTGCTACAAAGACACAACAGATGGAGTTAGTGCATAGATAGATAGAAAAATAGATAGATAGAAAGATAGAAAGATGGATAGATTACCTCTTTCCTCTTGACAATCGCCTGCTTCTGCAACACTTTGACAGCATAGTAGCCTCCCTGTTTTCTATGTCTTGCCAGCAGCACCTGTATAGATTTTGCATTTTCTTACCACAAAAACAAATTAAGGCAAACACAAAACTGTACAAGAATTTTAAAAATGTTTTACCTTTCCAAAGCTTCCTTTGCCAATAACCTTCAGGTAGTCAAAGTCAGAGGTTTTGTCCTGTTCGATACAAGAACATAAAATATTCATTACAACATTATAGTACTAAATCTATACTCCTAAATTCTGATTAATAATGCCAAACACATCAAAGAGATCCAATAATATTAGGTAAATGTACTGCATAAATAAAAATCACTTGATTGACAAGGGCGTGACTACACTTTTAATTAAAGAAAATGCTGGGTGTGTGAATATCTTTGTCTTTTTAACTATACTGTATCTGGTAACTAACGATGGTGGTTCCCAAGCTTGTGGTTTCCCCCCACATAGAGTGAAAGGGACAAAATTGAATCTTTACTTTTTTAGTGAAATATGAAACACTCCTGGGACTTTGAGGATAAGACTGTCTTTAGGAATCACAAGTCCAAAAGGTTTCAAACTAAGTAGGCAAGCTGCCCATGGTTTGTTCAAACCTTTAACCAGCTACTCCATGTATCATGTCAAATATGCATAAAATACTTTTTTTGTGTGGTGAATATTTAAAATAACTTGCTATTTTTAAAGATGACTTCCCATTAGTGACCGATGATGCAATAATAGCTCAGCAAAGACAACATACAGTACAAACTCTCAAATCATCTTTTGGGTAAGACACTGTAAGGAGTAGTGCACATATGCCATTGCTCTGCTACAGTCTGGGAAGGAAATCACTGGGGAAATAACTTACTCAGATGTTTCTGTGTACATGGAGCTCTGAGGAGAGAAAAGACACAGGTCAGATTTTGTTACATGTCCCGTCAGCACCACAGACTTTTTAAACCCTTTGCCTTTACACTCACCACAGGGTTTTTATCCCCCCTCTCTTTCCTCTTCAGGATTTTCTGCCTGTCCAGGCTTCACAGATTAAACACAGGACATGTGGGCTTAGAAGGTTTCAATAAAACAAATTAAAAAGTTCTAGTTATATATATATATGTATTTTTGAAAACTTACTGCTGACAGAGTTGTCTGAAGCCGACTTTCTTCCCCTTGAGCAGAGCTGTAGGAGAGGTGGGATTTAGTTACTCGTCACACCCCATGAGTTTGAGAAAGTGCTTCGTTGGCCACTTTTATTAAAGTCATGGAACGACTGGAACCAACGTTTAAAAGAAAGAAAGCACCGATACATGACGTCAGAACAATGTTTTACGATGATTCGTATGATTCTGTGTCTTAATATCATGTTTTACTTTTGCTGTGCCTCTCTATGTCTATCATACCCAAATTAGCAGTTAATCTAACGGAACTCCCGCGGCTGCTTTACGTAACGTGTGTCCTCACCTGAGAAAAACGACACGAGCCCCTTCATTTTGGCATAAGTCATCGGCCGGTCTGGAGTCACAGTCATCTGGATGAAGACGGACCGTGGGGGGCTAGTGAAAGTTTGAAAACGGCGACGAGGACAGTGACAGACGTTCCGGGCAGAGCGTCCCGCAGCAGCGTTGTCGCACTTGTCCCCGAATTTCAGCGCGATGCCGCTCACTTAAAGACGCTTGACGTAAACGCAGCACCGGCAGTGACGCGTTTAAGTGACCCCGGATTTTTGCGCAATTATCCGACCATGAGTGATAACGTTAGCTACGTGGACACCGTCACTCTCACGTCTGAGCCGCAGATGGGACATGTCGCACCCTGGTGAGGTATCTGTGCTGTCCCGGGGCAAATCTGAAGTATGTCCTGTAACTGATAAGAAGATGATGCTTTAAATTACAGCCCCCATTTGTTGTACCTACTGTATATCAACAGCCAACAAAGGGGGTTAGTTATAATCATTTTTTATTTATCAATAAGTTATTCAGAATAAAGTTCAACTTATTTAAATAGGTTTTCCATGCTTTGAGGCAATAAAATTAAAAGCATGATTGCTATTTATTTTCTCAAAAAGACTCTCACCTTCCTCTTATCTGTAGTTACACAATAGTTATACCAAAAGTAGAACTAATTAGGGCTGTAATTTATAGTGGAGAGTTTCACCTTCTTTCTATCTGTAGTTAAACAACAGTTACACTCTCAGTATACGCACTTTATTTATGTAAGTATTTAATAAGTACCCATTAACTGCAAAATATCATTCTGTGGGTATTTTTCTTATCCTTAAGTTGTTACCTTATTATTCTCCAAAGTTTGCTTATTGTTTTCAAGGAACAAAAATATGTATCCGTAGGTAATGTGGAGATTCAAAGTTGTCACTATTAGGTCCACAGTAAGTTTGCTGTACTTACCGTTTAAATCTAAAACAGAACACTAACAAAACTAAATAATACATATAACCAAACATGGATAATATAGCTAACAAGTGTGTGATATATGTGTGAGGGTACATTTTAAATTGTCAGTCTGTGAAATGTTGATTTATTATATGTTTGAGTTAGGATGCTCTCATTCTGTTGTTTGAATGGGTAAGATTGCATTAACAGCCTCTGTTTGAATAAACTGTTTTGCAAATTATGCAATTATGTGCTTTTATTCTGTAGTAATGTGGTTATAAATGTTGGCCAACAAAAGTAGGTTATTTGGAGTTAGTCTGGAGCTACAAAAAAAATCTCCATAAAACAGAATCAAAGCAACATTTTTTTTTTATTACATTACATATGGAGGTAAAGGACAAAAAAATTAAGCCTTGCAAGTGGTTGTACTTGCAGTATAGCAGTATTAAGAGTAGAGCAATAGTGAAAAGTCCCTGAATGCATCGCAAGTGTGTCATGCTGGGGAAGGCTACTGCTGGCATTCTGGGCTAATGTTTCGTTATGAAATCCAGAATCAAATGCCGATGAGCTAACAGTGCCACATGGCAATGTGGTCTGTGCAGAAATTAAACTTTTAAAAATCTGTCAACATCTGTAGCTTTTCGATGCGAACAGTACTACATGTGTAAATTCTTGACAACATTCCAACACATGACAACTCTGGAAATCTGACTTCCTGTCTCGTATTGTAGCAGCTGCATGCCTGATAAAGACCATGACATGGCCACACCATCAGCGGTTTCATGCTTAGGATGTATGGCCACCTGTAGCATTTCACATATCATAGCTTTAATGGCCATATGAGTTCTTACACTCATTTTGTGATATTATAAAGTCCAAACATGTGAAGACAGAATTAAATGAGCAGATTTTTTATGGACAAGTGGAAGTGGAAATAGAAAGAGGAACTTTTGAGTCTGGCACTGAACAAACTTTTTTGAGAGAGGCAAAGAGGAACAAACTGTATCTAATGCATAAGTAAAAACAAAAGATGTTAGAGAAAATTCACACAAATAGAAGATACAAGAAGTTTCTCAACTTTGTCAAAAAATAAAATTAGCCCAGGAGTTTAACAAGGCATAGGTAGAATATTCAATAAGCTTTAAAAGAGGATGTGAATCTTATAAATGGGGCATGAACAGCAGACATGGGAATAATGTCAAGGGTCTAAATTTGGAGCCTAAAGGTTCACGACAGAGCTAGCACAGAGTGTCTTAGTTACCATTGCAGAAAGCTGATCCTTTTAAAGCAACAGGGGGAGGTTCCTCACTGTTGCAGTGTTGGCAGGGGGAAGGGGGAGCGAAAGCCCCCGCTACTGGTTTCAGCTTGTGTGACCTACTCCACAACCTCTTGTCCCATTACTCTGACAGTTTGCGAACTGGCTGAAACTGGTTTTGGTTCTCCAGGCAACAGGTGAGAGATAGTGCCAACACATTGATATAGAACTATTATATTGCAAATTACTCCTGAACTCATAATCCTATAAGTAAAAAACTAAATAAGCAATCAAAAGTAGAAGCACTCTTTCTGAAAGAAGAACTCCAGATGATGGCATTGTGGGTTGTAGGTGTCAGACACATTTTACTGTTCTTCCACTTTGAAGTGGAAGTGGTTTTAACTAGATGGTTGGATAATGAAGTCCAGTAGGGTATAACCTAAGAACTGGGTGCTACCAAAGGTCACAAGATAAACGTAAGGAGTCATAAGATGAGAGAGGGGGAAATGGTTAGATCTAAATGCCAGTTGAATATAGTAGAGTAAAATATGATATTTTCTCCAAAATATAATAAAGAGTGGCTGAAATGGAGCCACAGTACCTAAAATTCTCCTCCAATAATTTTGTATATCTACCTAGTTACTAATGCAATCTACCATTATTATAAATGGGGATACAGTCATTTCACTATTTCTTGTACCTTATTAGAGCCTCTCAGCGCAATATTATTTCTTTGGAGTCAAAGTAATATTCTTATCCTGGGTTTTAAGTTTTAATACTAGGGCTACCTCCTTTGTATATACAATGGCTGAAGGTCTTAATTTGTATTATTACACATGCAAATTACTTACACTTGTAGGAAAATAAATTTATTGTATTTGTGAAACAAGAACAATTCTAGTTTGTTGTACTTACATTTACTTAACATTCAGTAATTTAGAAATCCCTTTCCAGAGTATGTCCCAGAAAAACCTTCTTCTTAGTCTGGAAGTGTAATGAAGACCTGTACTGGATTTTCCACGTTAAACGCACATGGGAGCAGCAGTACTTCATCTGTCCTTTAGATGGCGACAGTAAACCACAGGAACTCCTACAGATTGGCCTTTACATTCTTTGCTGTCTGTGTGAATTTGTATGATCATAAAAATGATGTGTCAGTGAATGGCTTTATTCGATATATTATTATTTATATACGTCGGTAGACAATAACTAATAACAAGAGAACTTACAAAAATTAAATGCGGTTTCTTCTGACCTCAAACTTACCTCATTGCACTTTGAAGTAGGTCATCCAAGATTTTAGGGTGCAACGTGCTTGAACATTTAGGTTATTTCATATTTAACATTCCCAGGTCCCAGATTCGTAGATGTATGGACTTTTTTGTTGTAGTTGTTAAATTAGTTGCAATTATATATAATAGGCTGATGTTCTTTGCTTTAAAGCTTAGGCTTAGGTTTTCAGTGTTGATTAAAACAATCCTTTACTTGTGAGCAGGACTTGTACATGTTATGGACGATTTAAAGAACGTGGCATTACAATAATTTCTGTCTGAATAATCCTGCTTTGCATTACTCTGCCCAACGCTCTGCGCTCGTCCTGAGGAGCGCGCATGCCAGCGGGAGCGCGCACGGCGAAGGGGCGGGGCCGCGCGGAGTGAGCGGCGCAGCCAGGGATGAGAAACTTGTCCCGGATATTTACCTAACTCTACCTGGCTGCCCCGACGCTTCCTGGCCAGAGGTTTCCAACGCGGACACTTTGGGGAATGTGACCTGTGTCCGAAGCGGGACGACTGAGGTAGACGTGGATTTCTTTCTCCTTCAAACTCTTTCTTCCTCCCCCCCCCAGAGCTTTAATTTGACCAAAGTTGTAGTCGCGGACCGAAAGTTTTGCCTGTAGCGTGTTCCTCCTTTTGGGTGTAGCTACAGAAAACTTCAGGTTGTCAACAGGTTCCTTGTTCTCGCCGTGGCTCAAAGTACAGCGAGGCCAGAGCACAGCTCATAATCGGCAGATATTCGCCTTATAATCGGAGGTAGGCCGTGTTTATTCATTGGCAGCCACTTTTGATAAGCTGTAGATTTGAGCCTTATCATCTGTGCTAGGTATTTCCATGTCCTCCCTTGCACACTTTGAACTACAACGGAAGCGACTATGGCAGAAGTCTTGATAAATAAGTTAAAAGCATCATAGAACTGTGCAACCCCAGTGTCGATTTCCTCGTTTGTAGCTGTCATGTGGCCAAAACCTCAGCGTATCAAAATAAGATGCAAAAACATCCAGTCAGTCTCCACCTCATGATAAGTATACTTTTCAACTGTAGCATTCACTTGTAAATTCATTAGAGCCCTGCCTGTGAGAGGGCTATTATGGAAAACTGGTAATCAAACTGGGATCAGCTCCGTTTTAATATATTCAGAGTATGTCACTGTGTTCAAACATTAACTCACAACACTGTGTCCCCTTTCAGAAAGAGTGGGAGACAGACTGGCCCTGATCCATTAATCGTTCACCTGGAAACCAGCACAGCACACATGTACGTTCATTAACTTGGATGCATAAAGATGTTTGTGCACACAAACACAGACACACAGATACATTTTTTTAAGAGTTAGCTTAAGGTATTAGCTTTGTGTGCATATGTTCATGCATCAGCAGTGCATGTGTATTTGTGTTTATGATCATGCACCGCTTCAATTATCAGATCTGAGATCGGTCGTGGTGCTGTAGATGGGCGTGTCCAACTCTGAAAATGTTTAACATTCTTATCATTCAGCTGCCTGCCAAAGGCAGAGAGTCTCAGAGGGAGAGCAGCAGGCAGAGGGAAGGGACATGTTCAGACCCAGGCCAAATAATAAAGAATTACACAAACACACACACACACATATACACAGTCACTCCTTCGCATTCACAGTGCATTACTCACTGCAGCCCAGTGTTTCATCCAGTACATATATTACTCACCACACAGTGTCACTCTGAGGGAGGTGCTTTCACTGGAAGACAACAGCCTGGAAACATCTGACACTGTTTTTGTGGTTGTGTGTGTTTCCAGGTCCCCTCTCAGTGACGAGCGGAGGGCAGGCTGTTTGTCTTGAGAAGGAGGCTGAGTTACTGTGGTAACAGACATGCCAAAACCGGACCTGCTCTGCCTTGTTCAGTTGCTGGATGGCACTATCGAGACCTTCACAGTGAGCGTGCGTAATACAAACATGTAGACACCCAGATTCCTATCTGTAGCTGGGAAGATCTAATGTTGCTTTTATCTGTCTTTGTGTTCTGATAATCATCATCATGACATAGTGAGAGACTTTTCTGATTGCCATCGATCCACATCTCTCGTTCAACACAATGACCTTGGTTTGAAGAACATACTTACTTCATGCAGCTTACAGAGCTTGTCACATACACATCATAAGCATATCAAGTCATACACAGCCTGGTGTGCACACACACACAAACACACACACAGGGAGAAAGGCAATAACAATATTGCTTTTGAGGACATCAGCTGTGCAGCATCTTCATTTGAAAGGTAGAATAGCAAGGAGAGAGCTGTGGCTGTGAGAAGAGATTACATGATTAAACTTTCATTTATACAGATCGGTTGTTTCTTGTGTTTAGATTAATTGTTAAGTCTCTGTTTTCATTTTCGAGCTTTTTAAGGTTTTCTAAGATTGACAATATCAGTCTGACCTGATTTTTTGCTTAAGTCTCGTGTTCACAAAACGATTGTGTTTCTTGCCGCAGTGCAAGATCACAATGTTTGCTGCAGTTGACAATAAACATACTCCTCCTGTGATGCAAATATGCTTTAGGTAATGGATAGTGGAGGAGAGACATCAGCAGAAAATGAAGTTGAGATGCAGGTTATTCCTCAGAGTGATTAATAAAACAATGACTAGTCAAAATACCAGTCTTGTACTGCGTATAGTTTCACCTGGATGGATTTCTGTATATAATTCACTAATATTTGAAACATAAAAAACTAAATTATAAGCCCCATCTGTTCATTTAGCACTGCAATACAGTGAGGAGTATATTTACATTCACAAATCCTTAATTGCCACTCAGAGTTTTGGCTGGTAGGAATGTTGTTTGTTGTTTCCACCTTTCAGAAGCAGGATGAAGGTGTGGTTCTGTTGGACCAAGTATGCGACCACCTGGGCCTGCAGGAAAGGCAGCTCTTCAGTCTGCAGATCAGAGACTCCAGCACAGCCATTGCCTCTATCACAGCCAACACACATTCTCCTGTGAGCTCACTCTTCATGTGCTGCACATTTGAGCTGAGATTGTAATGTATTGCACTCACTGATTGCTGTTTAGACAATGATAACCACAGGGCATGCTTACATAAATGTGTTCTAGCCCCAGTTAGTCATTAAACTTAATGAATTTCATTCTCTTAGAGATGGTTGGAGCCTGAGAAACCCTTGAAGAAGCAGATAAAAGGTATCTAACTCCAAACTCACTTTACCTACAATTACCTTTCTATTCATATACTTTTTATGTTTTGGAATTAATTTCAACACATAGCTAAAAAGGAGGTATAAAATTGTGAGGTAGATTATAAGAGGCACATTACAAGGTTGACGTGAAGTGGCCATGGATGCACACCATGTTTGAAAAGATGTCCTTTTTCTACAGGTCTTGTTTCTCCCTTTTATCTGAACTTCAGAGTGCGATTCTTCATCTCCGATCCCAACTCTCTGCAGTGTGAACAGACAAGGTTAGTGTGAATGTACTTCTCTGTTAGGTGTGGTGTTTTGCAAGGAGTGTATATAATTAAAGAACATTCTGGAGAAGTAGCAAGAAGACATTTTGTGTGGCGAAAGATTTAATTTGTGCATTGTTTTAATTTTAAAAAAATTTAGTGCACTAATAATGTTTTGGTCAATGTTAGGCCAAATAAATATATATCCTTAAAAAATTGTCGCTGCTATGAAGAAATTCGCAGCAGTGCTCAAGACTCAGGCTGTACTCATATCACGTCATGTTCAACTTTTTGTAATTACATGTTTACAATTTTTAAAAGCCTCTCATGTGTGAGACATAATTATGGCAAACCTTGTTTTTTTTTAGTGAAAGCTATGATATATTTGACTTGAAGCCTAAGCATGTGTATTGTAAAGATGACGGCTTACATCCGCTACTTTGTCAATGCAGATTTTTTTAATACTCACAGCTCTGTAATCATACAACCTTCTTAATAATGGAGTTATCAACACAAGAATCATTCATATAACTATCCGACTAGTCAAACCTCTTTACAGACATTTCTGCAGGAGACAGACAATGCAGGTGTGGAAGGGTAAAGTTCCTCTTGTCTCATCCCTACAGGCACTTGTACTTCCTCCAGATCAGAAGTGACATAAGAGAAGGACGGTTAGTAACACAACCCAAATACAAGCCCAAGCTCAGCTTCCCATCACATTGTGCACATCTCGTAATAAACTTTGACAATGTTTAATCACTGAGTATGATTGCAGGTTGCAATGCCCACTGAGCGCAGCTGTAGTGTTGGCCTCATACGCTGTGCAGTGTAAGTCTCTTCCCAGCGAAACAAATGATTAATGACTGTGAGTAATTATCCCTGATGAGGAGGGTTTCAATAAGCAGCAGCACTCCTGCAGCCATCCATTTATCAGCGTGTGTGTCTGTGTGCATGGATCTGCTCATGGGTTTTTGTGTGAATGCTCAGTGTTTCTTTCCCTCACTTGTAGCGGAGATGGGGGATCACTGTCCATCCCGGCTCCCTGGGTACCTGTCAAAGTGCCACTTTATCCCAGAGCAGGATGAAGACTTCCTATGCAAAGTGGAGGATCTGCATCCACAGCACAAGTATTATGTTTATTTTATGTAGTTTTATTGTATCCGGTTTGTTGAACAGCTGGTTCCTGTCGTGGCCTGTGTGACTCGTGTGTTTGTGTGTGTGTTCCCAGGGGGCTGAAGCAGAGCGAAGCAGAGCTGTGTTTCCTCAACACAGCACGAACGCTGGAGTTATACGGGGTGGAACTGCATGCTGCTATGGTATTGTGGGTCATTTACATTATCGTTGTTTTGATTCCATTTATTTATGAAACTTTTTGTCATTCCCCCATCTCTCTTTTGTTCTTGCAGGATATCAACAATGCTCCTCTCATGGTGGGTTTGACCTCAAGTGGAGTCGCAATATTCTGTAATATGATTTGCTCCAGTTTCTTCCCTTGGTGAGTGATGATCCCACTAATTACAGGGTTTATTCTTGTATGTTATATCATAACATATTATGATCTTGTTTGGCAGGGTGAACATCATTAAGATTTCATTTAAGAGAAAACGCTTTCTCATACACCTGAAACGTAAACACGTGAGTTTACCCTGTTGTTTCTGTTCTTAATATTTTAAAGATCCGGTATAAAAGAATCCCTCAATTTATTGCTCTACACACTAATAAATCTGTTCAAGTTACAAAGAGTACAGTGATAATTATTAGTCCTTATACTGGGCTTTGTATAAATGAAAACTAGAAATGTTTATTTTTCCTTGCAAGTTTTGTGCGTAACAGAGTTTTACAAGTACTTGGGCTATATAGCGAAAATGAATCATACTACATGTTGTGTTTCTCCCTCAAACAATAAATCGTTCATTAACAGTATGAAAATAGGCAGCTTTTATTGCTGGAAACAAATACAACCTTAGCAGGTCAAGTTGCATTACAGAGATGATGTGATCTTAAATACTGGATTTGCAAAATGAATTATAAGACTACGATTTGCAGGGTGAGACCCAGGACTGTGAGGTGTCTCTGAATCTAACCTGCCCCAAGACCTGTAAGAATTTGTGGAGGTCCTGTGTGGATCATCACTCCTTCTTCTGTTCCAACCGAATTACCAGGAGCCCCAAACACAACAACAGCACAGTTCAGTCCTACAAGAAGCTGATAACTCAACACCTGGGCCTTGGGAACACAAAACCTGAGAGGTGAGCCTCCACCTGTTCTATATTCACATGCTCTTGTCACAAATACAGATCTTTACTACTTTCTTTTCTTTCCTGATTTGTAGTGGTCCAGTGTGTCAGCGGGTGGTGGGAGGGATGGTGTGGAACCCAGTACTGCAAAGGTCATTTTCATCAGAGCACCTTGAGACCAAGAGTCTGCCCTCCAGATCACCCCCAACCACCCCAAACTGGTATGACCTGCAGCATTTCAAATCAAGCTGTGATTATGTCAAAAAATTAAACGCGAAATCTACAACCTTCAAGTCTTAAAAAGTATTCTTCCTCAAAAAAAGGATATAAAGGTCTGAAATGTTTTTAATTTCCTTTATTGGTATGTTGTTTTTTGAAAATACTGTGTAGAAACAGTTTCTGTTCCAGACATTTTTTTTTGTTCATCCATTTTCTGCTGCTTATTAAGGTTCAGGTCATGATGATATAGCTATGTCTCAGATAATCTTAAATTTGCTAACCTTGTAGAAACCCTCTAAAAACCAACGTCACTGTTTTGGCAGGCGAAGTCCTCGAGTTCGTCATGGCATCCGTAAACCTCGACCGTCCTCAGTGGAGCTAAACACTGACCTAAAAGACATGTCAGAGGGGGAGGATGTCTTTTACACATACAGGGCATCTGTGGGCAGCAGCAAGGGCAGTGAAGGAGACACTTCACCGCATCAGTTAGTATCAGTTATCTGGCTACTTAATGACCCAGTTATGATGCTGATGTTTTGTTGTATAGAAGATCTAGCTGGGAAGACAAGAACTTCTGTCTCGGAGAGGCTGAGCTGAAGCGTCTTTCTCTCATTCAAGCAGAGCTGTCAGACAGACAGGCAGCAATGCATGATGACACAGTGGAGTCACTCAGTGGAAAGGACAGGAAGAGCTGTGTGTCATCAGCATAGTATTGATAGGAAAAGCCATGTGAGTGGATGATAGAATTGTGTATGTAATATAAATGGAAAAAAGAAGAGGACAAAGAACTAAGCCCTGTGACACACCAGTAGAGTGGCTATGAGAATAAGAAACCAACCCCTTCCAGGATATCTTAAAAGTTCATCCAAATAAGTAAAATCAAAGCCAAGCCAGATGCCCAAGTCAGTAAGTGCGGAGAGGAGGATATGGTGCTTCACTGTGTCAAAGGCTGCAGATAGATCAGGTAGAATTAGAATTAGGAATTTAATGAACATCAGGTGTACCTGGTTTCGTCCAGGTTCTCTGATTATCTCCAAAGACATACATGCTTTAAATTGTCTGTAGGTGTGAATGGTTTGTTTTCTGTGTGTGTCTTTCTGTGTTTGCCCTGAGATAGACTAGTGATCTGTCCAGGGTGTACCCTTCTTCTCGCCCTATGACACCTGGGATAGGCTCCAGCCCCCCCCTAGTGACCCTACACAGGATAAGCTGTTACAGATGATGGATGTAATTTTGGAAGATAAGGAGTTGTAAATATATTGCTGTATTCCTGTAGAGATTAAAGAGTTAGCCAGGGTTTGAAAACAAACAATTTGACAAATTTACTAAGGTTTAGCTGATTTGGTTGGAATAAGCCTAATGAAAAACTGCTAGTTGTTGCTTAATGAGCATTTTTCCTGGTACCATACAGTTCCAGCCTGTCTCTGTGCTTAATTCATAGCACTAAGAATAATGGAATAAACCTTTGTAATTAAGATAATTAAGATATTAGAGTAGTGATATATCATTAGACATAGAAGCCACATAGTAAACTACAAATCATCTTTTATATTTCTGCACATTGATCACTCTTATGTGAACATTTCTGCATTTGTAAATTTGTATACAGAGCTGTCTCTATTTATTTTAGTATCCATTTCTCAGGATACTAAAGTGGGTTTTGAACCTTATCAACAAAGTCAAATTCTTCACATTCCTCCTATTTTTTAATCTAATCTTAGTGTTTCTGGCACTAATAACCGTGGACCAAATGAGACATTGTTTCAAACTGATGACAGTATTGGAGAGGAGGACAACTCACGGCACTACAACAAGGTCAGATATCCTACGATCTATAAATAAATATATTAATGTTTACCTATTTATGCATTTGCATTTAAGTGCTAATTGTTGTGCTTGTGTCTATTCAGGGTGCCCCTGGTGATGGTGATTTGATGCTAATATGTATTACCCCAGATCATGAGGGCAAATTTGGCTTCAATGTTAAAGTAGGCCTTTACCAACATTACACATTGCAAAGTTTGATGACTTCTCATATTTAAACGCATTTTGTTTGTGTCATCACTCCTTTATCTCCTTCAATTTCACAACGCCTTTCAGGGAGGGGTGGATCAGAAGATGCCTCTAGCCATATCCCAGGTTAAACCTGACTCTCCGGTAAGAATGGACTCAACTGTGTTCACATTTTGATGATGTGTCTATGTCATGTAGAAATATGTTTTTAATGTCAATGTATGACTTTTGATCAGTCAGTTAACTATTGAGATTAACTGATACTGAAAATATTGGTTGGGTTGCGTGTCTAATACCAGAGTTTTGGGTGTAATGGATGCACTTTTTCCAAAACCTATTTCACGCAGGTGTCAATATTTGTCAGGTTTTAAATAACTTAAAATACCCAACATGTTATTTGTAGGCAGGTCGATGTGAGCCCAAACTCCTGGAGGGAGACCTGGTGGTGCTCATCAATGGTCGAGACATTTCTGAACACACACATGACCAGGTCGTCATGTTTATTCGAGCCAGCAGAGAGTCCCACTCCAGAGAGCTGGCCCTGCTTATCAGACGTAAAGGTGAGCGTACAGCCGAGAGAAAAACGAGCTGAAGCTGTGTGTGGTCCAAGTTTGAACATTGTCTGTCATGTTTCTGCGAATACTAATGAAAGCCTTGAACCGTCCTTGTGTTCCAGGTCCTGGCCGGGTTGCACCCATCCTGCAGTTACCTCCTGCCCTCACACTCACCACCCAACCACAAGAAGACAAGCCGCACTCACCCAGTCAGTCAGAGCGGGTCACAACACTGGAGGAATCAATGAGACAGCTGGAGAGAGGAATTCAGTCTGGCACACTGAGTTTCCATTTTGAGGTATTCAGGTGGGAGCTAAACAGTGGATGGGTTTTAAAAAGTGTATTTACACGTAGAAACTAAATAGTAGTTGTATTTATCTTTATTTTAAGCAGGATTTAGTTTGTTACACCCAGCTATTTGGGGGATCATAGTGAACCTTTTAAGTGCTGTGTTTGGGACAGACGCTGGCCCTAATCTCCACTTAGATGCAGTTTCTGACAGTTTAAAGCAAAGATGCCGTGACTAGCCTGGAATTTTTTTGTTTCTGTTTGTGTATGTTTCCCTGTGTGTTTATTCTCACGTGTGTGTCTGTTTGTGTGTTTGCATGGTTGTAATTTCCAGAATTTATACAGGAGAAAGCCTGGCTCGTCTCTTAACTGTGCGCGGCTCCCTGAGAACATGGACAAGAATCGATATAAAGATGTTTTACCATGTAAGTGCTGTTAATCTGTTTCTCCACCCCTAGCTTTTTGCCAACTTTCCTCACCTTGCTTTGGAGCTTGCAGCTGCGGCAACTTGTGAAATTTAATTAGCTGGGCATGCCTTGCATTGACAGCTCTGTTGTGACTCTCACACACCGCTCTCCTTCTCTCCTTTCAGATGATTCTACCAGAGTGGTGCTTCAGGGCCAGGAGGACTACATCAATGCCAGCCACATCACGGTGAACATCACTGCTTTGTGTCTTGTCCCCATTTGACATTTAATGTACAGTATACTCATCCTCTGTGTGATGTTTGTGTGTGTGTGTGTTTTGTCTGTCTCTTAGGTGGCGCCGCCAGTGTCTGGTGTACGTTTATGTTATGTTGCAGCTCAGGGTCCTTTGCCACAGACCTGCAATCACTTTTGGCAGAGTGTTTGGGAGCAACAGACACACACCATCATCATGCTTACAACACTGACAGAGAGGGGACGGGTATACATACTTCTACATATTCATACTCTCAAACTGTAAACAGCCACATTCACACAGGAGGGAACATGAGTAAACAGCAAGGGAAACCCTAATTTATCATAGTATTTAGCAAGATGTTTTAACATCAGTGATTATTGTGGTAGCAAATATTCACATGCTTTATTTGATTACTGTAATTAAAGGGTTCGGTGGTGATGTTTGCACACAAAAATAATCAGCTTGCACAGTTGTTAGTAATTACTGGGTATTCACCATGCAGAGAATAGCTAAATGTGAAGTGTGAGCGGGATGCCACTGAGATAAATAATTTGAGGGTGAATTCACATCCACTCAGACAGAGGCAGCAAGATATTAAGGTTTGTGAGGTCTCAGTTTGCCTGTTGCTTGGCTACCAGATGCTCTCATTAATTGATCATTTTCCTGATATTTGTAAAGTGCCCCGAGTTTCTCTGTATTTGAGAACCTTGAGAGTCGCACACACACACACTCATACACAGCTTGACAGTCAGTTCACATCGTGCTCCTGATGAATTGCCTTTTTTCCTCAGACCACCGAGTGGAACGTACCCTGAATATGAGTTTTATTTCATGAGAACAGATCACGGCTGATGTAGAAGCATTAGTAAATTGTATCCTGATGGATGATTCATGTCAGAAGTAATGTAATATTTAGGTGATGTCATACACTTTGCAGACAAAGTGCCACCAGTACTGGCCGCATCCGCCGGAAGTGAAGGATTATGGGCACATGCGGGTGAAATGTCACTCGGAGGAGTGTAACTTGGCATATGTGACAAGACAGTTCACACTGACACACACACAGGTACAGTAACAAAGAGAACTGCAATTATTCACTGGTAACATAATAATCAGCAATATTTTAAATACACTAATTAATTGTTTAAGTAAGTTTAATTTTTAAGTACAATCTAAACACTTTCTTCTTTGAGCTCACCAAGGTTAAAAATCAGTCACTTTCAATGTTCCCATCTTTATTGTTAAATATTTTTGGATTTTAGACTTTTGGTCTAACAAAACAACACCTTTGACATCACATTGTTACCTGGCGATGGACAGTTTTATTTTATAGGCCAATCAATTAATCAACAAAGTCATTGTTTTTTTTGCAGCTTTATGGCAAAGGTCATACCTGTTTTCATATCACATGATCAAAGCATGACCACTGTCACAAAACGAGTGTTTCTGTTTGTGTGTTTGCAGAGGTATGTAACATGTTTGTGCCATATGTCACATAACTGCGCTCGCCACAGGCAGAAGCCACTTCTGGCAAACTAACTCCAGCCAACATGCAGCCATTTCCGTGTCACTGATATGTGTGTGTATGTGTGGGTGGATGGTCATGTGCATTACAGTGCACTGACAAATGATATGGCAGGTGTAGGTGTGGGTGTACAGGTGTGAGTTTATCACCAAACTATATCTGACTGAGCCTAAGCTGTTTCATATGGTAGATAATTAGGGTAAATGAGCTGTTTGTGTATTAGCTTTCATAGTGAACAGGTAAATAAACAGGTAATGCTCAAGGAGGCATGAAGTAAGAGTGAACACTCATGCATACACACATATTGCAGTCGGGCCCATCTGTTCCTCTAGTGGGGTGAGATAATCCCTGCATGGAGTCACAGGCCACATGCCCATTATAAAGTCTAAACCGAGACCTTTTTCCTGCTCCGGTCATCTCTCCTCCCCACCTGTTTTTCTTTTTTCCATCTCTCTGTATCCCTCCTCACTTTCCAATCTCAGCCTCACCTGCTCTGATTTTCCACCACACCCTCTGTTGTTTTTGTTGCCCAAATACTGAATGACATAAGAGGGTCTCAGTCTGTAATGCTGCAGTATTGTTGGCAGTATATTTCCCAAAGGTTACATGTTTATTGTGGTAAATACTGGTTATGCTATATTTACATTGTCTCTTATTATCTGGCTGTCTTTGTCATTGTGTGTGCTACTGTATGCATGTGTGCTTAGCGGGGTGAGGAACGTTCAGTCACACACCTGCAGTATGTTGCGTGGCCGGACCACGGCGTACCTGATGACCCCTCAGACTTCCTGTTGTTCATCAGCTCAGTCAGGGAGAGAAGGAAAGGCGAAGAGCCACTAATGGTGCACTGCAGGTAACACAAACAGGTTATCCTCTAATTAAACATGTACTGTACTCGTGTTCACTGTACTATTAATGCCGTTCGCATTGAATCACTCTTTCAGCGCTGGGATTGGCCGGACAGGTGTGCTGATCACCATGGAGACAGCGCTGACTCTGTTGGATAAGGGTCAGCCAGTGTTCCCACTGGACATTGTCAAAACACTGAGAGATCAGCGTGCTATGATGGTTCAGACCACGGTACACAGAAACAGAACAGAACACGCATTTGTTAAATATTAAATAATTTTTGCTAGAGAAAAGCTTATGTTGAGAAGTAAGACAAAACCTTTATCGCATCAAAGACATTTTACAGTACATTGTGCCTTGTTTTTGGTTACTTTTTAGAAATACCTCTCAGTTGGAGGAATGTTTGTCTTGGCTTTACATAAGATGGAATTCAAAAGAAAATAGTAATTGCAGAGATGTGCTATTTTAAAATTAACAGAAAAGCGTAAGTTAAAAAATCATGAAGAAGGTTTTGTTATGATTTTAAAATGTATATCTCATTAGGCACACTGCAATTAGTTTTAAATGTCATGTGGTTTAATAGAAAGCTTGAGAGATTACTAGTGAGTGTCATGCTCAAACATTTGTCTGAAAAATCATGCAAGTGGCTCACTCAGAAATATAATGCATGCAAAGTTACTTTTAAAGGCCAGTGTAACAGAGTTTGACATCTGTGGGGTCCTGCTGTATGTAACCTCCATTAATTCACACAAACTTGACTGCCACATTATTAAACATATGCCTGATGAACTGCAAAAGGCAAACAGTGCTCTGTGGCACCTCAGCGGTACTTGTCGTGGGAGATGATAGTGTTTCTCGTAGCTATGCGAGGGCCTGCAGAAAACATAGCAGCTTTCCGGTCACTTGCCAGCTTCTAGGGCACTGCTGCTACCACTATCACCCTTATTTTGAAAGGAGATACATTTCCTGAGGCATCTTCTCTTTGATGTAATTGTCCTGAACAAATACTTTCTCGGGTTTCCCCTCATACACATTTGTGTCTCCGTAATGAAAACATGCACAGTCATAGGACAAACTTTCATGTTAGGGATCTGTAAGGTACAAGATAATGATGGCATTATTCCATATTTTATTAAATACAAAAATCCATAGATTATAGCAGATCCTTGGTGGCCCCAGAATACGCAAGTCCCTTATTCTTTTATTTCTTCTACTTTGCGACACTTGGCCCCAAACCAATTCTTCTTATGATTTAAACTTTGCGATACTCAGGAGATATTGTAAATTAATAATAAAGCTCTTCAACAGATGGAATTGCCCAGTTTTATGTTCAGTAATGCATTTGCATTTGGCTTTTGGTATGATGTGGGATTGACTTAAAGTAGACTGCAGAGGAAGTGTGCCCCCTTGATGTGTTTTTTTAATTATTCTGTGGCTGGACTGGGCCTGTGGTGAGTTGGCCTGTTCAGTAATCCATCCATGGCTTTATTACACAGGAAGTAGCACTCTGCTACACAGACTAGTAGGAAATAAGTCGATTGTTCTTTTCGTGGAATTGATTATAGTAAGAACATTGTTGGTGATATGTTTTACAAACTGTGCTGTTGTCGACTACCTACTAACACTGAATATGTTGTGTGTTTCAGTGTCAGTTCCAGTTTGTGTGTGAGGCCATTCTGCGGGTCTACAAAGACAAACACGAGGGATCTGCAGCATCATAATTCAAACAGCAACAGCGACACCATTTCAGCCTCATCTCATCGAAACTGACATCCGCCGAGGGACTTTTAAAGCGCTTCAACAATTAACCTCTGTCATAGGCCCATGGGACTAGTAGACAGCCTGGGTAAAGAGAGTATAACTAGCTTCAGAGGACAGCTGTCTGCGATCTGCGTAGCCTAGATTCAAAGTGAGAATATGAATTTTACACCTAGTCAGCCTTAGTGTTTACTGTTTTTCTGTGTGCATTAAGCTTGTAGATACTGATGTAAGTCTGACATGAGCTGCTAGTTTCTGTCCATGAGGCCACTCAGGAATGATGCCTCGAAGCTATTTGTGCCTTAGACTGACACTTTCCAGTCCAAGGATTGAAGAGGGCAGCGGGGGGATACCAGGATCTCTGTAATCTGTTGTTAATTTGTGCGTCTAAAGATGGAGAACATGGTATGCTTTAGATCACTACGGCAGATACACATTGCTAACCTCCAAAGGAGCGCCAAACCCACTGTTCACTGTTAAATTATTAAGACACTAAATAAACACACTGATTTATACCAACGTGTCTGCTTTGTCATGTTTTAAAGCACATGCTAACTTCAGTAAAAGAGGGTATGTTGCAATTCTGTGACGTGTTATCGGCAACATGACCGTGTCACACTCCACTGAAGGGAAGAGTGTTCTGCTGTTTTAACCTTTTGCTGAGTGTCTCTAAAGTTGTCATTGTATCAGTGAAACTATCTCAGCATCACAAATCAGCCTGCAATGTCTAGTTATGACAAAATATTGGCTTAAAGGAAGACACCATATTGTGCAGATTGAAGCACTTCTGCAGGTTTATGAAGATAACATTGCTAAGCTTTTTTTTTTTTACACAGATACAGTAAAATACAGGCATGTAGAGTAGGAATATGTATTCTCTATTAATCCTATTACCAATTAAATCTACAACACAGTAATGTATAGTATAGGCCCTTTTATAAATGAAAGCATTAATAGACCATCTGCACAAACATTTTTGGAAAGATTCATCCTGGAGATGGTTCATGTTCTTTACTGACGGCAAAGAGCTGGTTTGTAGCCACACTTGACGACACTCAGGTCGTCTTCTAGTCTACATCTAAAAACATGGCCTGGACATCTGGAGAGCCTTAATTTAATAGGTGACAGTTTGAAAATGTTGCTGCATGTCACAAAAATGCAATAGCGTATAGAATTATACAGGAAACGTATATTTCTCTGTGATGCTGTACACGTAGGTGAAAGGTTGAGATGGATTCATACTGGGCCTTGATTTCCATAAGGATGTTATGGTTTTGTACTTTCTCACAGAACTGTTCTGTTTGTTTTGTTTTTTCATCGTTCATTAATAGCAAAGCCACTTAGTCATGTGTTTGATTCCTTTTGTTTGTGGATTTAAGTGTGTGCAAGTGGAAAATGGTGGGAGTTTTTGTTTGTGATTTCAACATTCCAAAAATTGCAAGTCATAAAAATAACTTACAAATTGGGGGCAATTTAAAGTGTAATTTCAGACTCAGTGTACTTGATTATGTTCGCTTTGAGCCAAAGAAAAATAAAGCATTAAAGTATTTTCTACCAGTATGTTATTCCTGGCAGCACAGAGAGGGATGTTAGACCTTCACACTGGTAAATATTTGGCAGAAAGTTCAATAAATCATTTAGCTAAATATGTAAAACATAAATAACTCAGATAGTTACAAGAAAGGCTTTTCTTGTGTTCTCTAAAACTTAAACCTAAAACCACAGACACAAAAAAAACATTATTTGCTCTTGAAAATGTCACAGCCTCATCTGTTTGATTTGTAGGAGTGTTTTGTATATTTTAGATATCTAAAAACAATTTAGTCTGGTTTAATGATTTTCATTTTTTATGTGCATTAGTCTCCAGTTGTCCTGGCATGGCCTTGTCAGTCATCTATAATGTATATGAGCTGCATTAGCGTGTATGGAAGGTGCCTGCAGTCCTGGCTTTGGCTCTGATCATCTCTGGACCGGAGACCTCCTGGAAACCCCTTAACGACGCCCGGGGCACCTGGACCCCACCCCGAGAGCCACTAACGAGCCGCCGTGATGTCAGGCGCTCTGAGGCCGACAGGGGGCGCTGGTTGACCGGCACTAATGGCTCGGCCAGTCTCCGGGGACAGAAGTTTGTTCTGCGCCGTGTTTGTACGCAGGCGCAGATCAGGCTGTTTGTCCAGTTTCGCTGGTTGACTTTTACCTGAGCGGGATTCCAGTTTCGGCTCGCTCGGAGTCAACACACAACAGCCACCGCACGGGTCCAGTCCAGAGGCGGTGAGAGCTTCCTCCTGCCCGCCGGGCCCCGCGTGAGCGTCGGACGGGAATCTCCCGGATTTCTAGAGTCGGTGCGCAACAGCGAGCTAAGCAGGAGGCAGGTGCACCGGATAGGACGGGGCAGGGGAGGAGAGGAGAGCCGAGCCGAGCCGAGCCGAGCCGCCCGGGCTTCCTGTCGCTCGCACCTGACCCCATGATTGGAAATCAACTGGTTGGACGCTCGCTGCTCTGATCGGGGTTAGTTTCATTAGTATGCGGCTGAAGTCCCCCCGCTGCCTGAGGACGGATCGGCAGCCCTGAAGTCTCCTCCGTGCCTGCTGAGTGACTCCTCGCCCCGGGGAGGACGAGGAGGAGACGGCGGCGGCAGCAGGAGCGGGAGCTCGGCCGCGGACACTGCGGTTTGGAACAGTTTTCGCGGAAACATCACGGACCTTCTCGCCTCGTGGATCGGGAAGATGATGGGCTTTCTGCGCCGGACGTTCAGCCGCCGCTCACGGAACCGCTTCCAAACGAGAGAGAGGGACGAGCGGGACGGTAAAGGGGGAGGAGGAGGAGCGGGAGGAGGAGCAGGGGGGGTGACCGGGAACCCCCTGCTCCTGGCCCACCAGCAGCAGGTCGTCCATGCGCCCGCCGTCGTCAGCGGAGGACCGTCGGTCCACATCCCGGCGGCCGGGACGGCGAGGACCATCATCAGCTGCCGCGTCCTGCTGCTGGACGGCTCGGACGTCAATGTGGATTTGCCTGTGAGTGAGATGACGGCAGCTGTGTGTGTGTGTGTGTGTGTGTGTTTGCTCTGTCACAGTGTGGAACAGCAGGACCAGATCGTAGCCTAGACCAGTGTGTGGACGCCATAGGGACCGTGAGCTGGTTTCTCGTGGCTTCCTGCACTTAGATGTGCAGTGATTTGATGTGAGGAGCATGGAGCCAGGTTTAGGTTTACTTTCAACTTTTGACCTTCGAAAATATGAGGAGAATCTGGAGCCCAGGCTGGTTTGAAACTTAGAAAAGTTCAATGAACACAACCCTGCTTAGAAAACACTATTATTTATTTATTATATTTTCCCCAGCTGTTTACTGTAAATCAGCTGACATGCAGTTCAACTTGGGCCTCGAATAACTAACTAACTTGGTTTATGGATTCTTGGATTAGCAGAAAACTTCAGGGCTGAAACACACTAGTGTCTGTACCTCAGCTCATTTTAGGGTTTAGGACCTTGTTTATGGAATTTCTCTTAATGTTTTCAAACATTTATTTAAAAAAATCCCAAAAATAAATCAACAATGAAAATCCCACTCAGCTGCACCCCAAGTTTACACTGACAACAACAGTGTCTGAAGTTTTATTTCGGGGTGTGGCACACATAACTAAAGTTTAACAGCCTATCGTATTAGTGGCCTACATTGTTTGAGTGTGTGTTTCTGTGCAGCACACACAGCGTCATGAACAGCCAGTTCTTCTCTGTATGTTACTTCCCCATTCCTCAGGGAAATCTAAGTCAGATATACCTGGAGCTGCCCCCTCTCTGTTGTCTCTTGTACAGCATCATCCTTTCACTTTTCTCTTCATTAGTCTGTTTGCTTGTATCCAATCATCCTCACTGAGTCTCTGCTCCCCTCCTGGCTCCCCTCCTGGCTCCCTTCCCTCCCTCCCTCCTAATCTTCTTTTACACTCTCTCTGTGGCCTACTCCCTCACCCATCATCTTACTCTTTCACCCGCGCCCTCCTCATCCTCTTCTCCTGCACTCTATCTATCTCCCTCCCTCTGTCTTCCTCTAGTCCCTGACTCCCTGATCTGATTTACCACCGTGGGGACTCTGTGTCACAGGCAAATGCTACGAGTGTGCGAGGGGTGGGTGGGGTGACGAGCGAGTGTGTGGGCATGTGTGCGTAAGTGGTTTCTCATAAGATGTTTTCATTTTGAAGGTTGTGTGTGTCACCAAAGCTGTTGCGTGCATGCATCACCTCTGAAACACTCTGGCCGTACAGTATATGCTGGGTTATCGGAGTAGAGAGTCTTTCTCTTGTCCTACAGCGAGATTACAAAAAGCCCCGGCATCTGCAGAGTTATTATGGCTCCAGCAACAAAATGACACATGGCTTGTCAAGCTGGCAGCTTAGTCACAGGTGTGTTGGAACAAGTTAGTTCATGTCCTCTTGTTTTCCCACAGGCATTGATACAAATC
Source organism: Channa striata (assembly GCA_033026295.1). Taxonomy (NCBI): domain Eukaryota; kingdom Metazoa; phylum Chordata; class Actinopteri; order Anabantiformes; family Channidae; genus Channa; species Channa striata. The sequence goes on along the minus strand of CM065175.1, from coordinate 16,268,533 downwards.
TGAAACAGAGCCCAAACTTCCCCATTAAAGATTATTAGTAAGTCATTTCTGGCTGAATAAAGCACAAATCAGTAAAATATTCACTTCATTGTGTGACTGAGCAAGGCCATTTTTGACTCCTTATTACTCGTGCATGTGCATCCACGTGATAGAGGCTATGATTTCAATCAGCCTCTCTCAACTACAAGCAGCAGAATAAGCAAGAGTATTCTGGTGATTTTCTTTTTTTTTTCTGTCCCCAATCCCTTAATTCCACTGATTTCCACACAGACTCATACATTCAACAGGAAGTTTAAACTGGTTATCAAGATCCAAAGTGCAGGGCTGTCATCTTTCCACAAACACCCACTGTGTGTTTTATGTTTCACACTGAGGTGGAGACGGTGCAGCTGCTGGTAAACTGTGACAGATAACGTTTGGGGCATTATGAGGAAAGTTGTGCTGTCTCGTGGTCTTGATTGTGTGTGTTAAGGACAAAGGCCCAAATGAGGGTCTTTTCCTCAGGGGCTTGTCCTTCTCTTTATGACCCAGATGCACACACCCACACACAAACGGCCTCTTTCACATCCACTGTAAGTCATTTTGCTCCTGTTGTGAATGCCTAATTCTCTCTCATGCCTCAATTACTTGGACCTTTGTGAGACACATGAATGATGCACATCAGATTGAGGACTTATTTTATCCAGAGAGTAACGCACTCATGTTAGTGCACAAAGGCAGAAAAGAAGAGGAGAAATCCTAAACACACATAAGGGTTCAGAGGAAAATAATTTGCTTTTCACTCTTCTGTTTAGAGCAAATCCAAAGGCCAGGACCTCTTTGACCAGATCATGTATCACATAGATCTGATTGAGACAGATTATTTTGGATTGCAGTTCATGGACACAGATCAAGTCTCAGTGAGTAACAAGCTCTTACTTCTGTAACACTAGACAACCAACTGATATTACCCATACTCACCTTCTTATTTTTCTCCTCACTTTTAGCACTGGCTGGATATGTCCAAGCAAATAAAGAAACAGATCAGAGGTGAGTTCAGCTCAGGCTGGTTTCTAATTAGGTCTGCTTGCGTATGTGTGCAGGAAAATGTGCAGTGTGCATGTAGATGCAGGTAAGTGGGGAGCAGGTGGTGCATTATCAGATGTTGACATGGTGATTAGCACGTGCATTAGGACTCGTACTCTTATTTGCTTTCCAGCTTGTAACAGTAGGATGTATGGTGCAGAAAAGGGGGTGTTGATGTTGCTTTGCTTGTTGGATGGTTCTTTATTTGTTGAGTTGTCCATTAGTTGAAGGAAAGTCTAATCGATGCTGAAGCAAAAGCGGAACATTTTTAAAGTATGTAAATAGAAATGTGAATGAAGAAAGATTTGAGCCCTGGATGACAGTGATGGATGATTGGATGAGCAAAATAAAGAATCAGATAAATTGATAAAATACATCATAAGAAAATATGATTTGAATAAATACATTTTCAGTAAATTACTGCTTCATCTGTCTTCACTTGTTTGTCTTATTTCCTCAAACACAAACACACACTGTCTTTATTTATGCTTTTCCCTCTCGTCTTTGTTATTTAAGATGGGCCTCCTTACAGACTGTTCTTCAGAGTGAAATTTTACTCTTCAGAGCCAAATAACCTGCGTGAGGAATTTACAAGGTAAAAATCCTACACACAAATCACACACACTCACACTCACACACACACACTCACACACACACACACACACACACACATTTTCCTCAGTGTAGAGGTCCAAAGGGGACATGAGGCTAATTACTTTGCTGCTGTGGGCAGATTTAAATCAAGGCCAAACGGACAGAGACTTGTTAAAGCAAATTATGTGTCAGAGATGTGGAAAAGATGGTAATACATCATTTGATTTATGTTCCTACCTCCACAGGTATCTGTTTGTGTTGCAGCTACGGCAAGACATTCTGTCTGGCAAGTAAGTTTCTTTGTCATAATGTGCACATATAACACATAAACATGAACATACACAGTATACTATATGCATATATTTTTGCAAATTTAAGAGAATGTTTAAACATTTTTGAAATTTTGCCTATTTACAGACATTTATATATTCACAGACACACCTACACATATACATAAAAGAAGAACCTTTGCTGTAGACGTGGGAAGCAAATGGCTTGTACAATGAATAAAATTCAAAGTAAATTCAAGGCTGCACAGACAAATGCCATTAAACACATAAAGAATCCAATAACAGTACATGATTTTGATCATATGAATTGGGTACCAGTAAAGATGGATAAATGTAAAGGAGATTAGATAGTAGGAGGAAGTCACTGTATAAGGCTGCTCTTCAACAGATGTATTTGAGGCTGGGAAGGACAAAACTGGTCGGATCCATGGATCCATTACCTGGAGAAAGAAGAGATGGTAGAGGCTGGGGAGAGGAAGTTGGGGAAAGTGAAGTCTGTTTCCCTGCTGCAGCTTTATCCTAACTTTAACATGTTACTCCAAGGTCTTGGGATCTGGAGGAGAGAGGGATGTGGCATGATGGTAAATGGGTGAAACAAACACAAAAGCAGGAAAAATGCAGCAGATGATTATTTAACCAGGATTCAGTCAGTTTGACAGTCTTTGGTTTTGTTGAGGTGTGACTGTGCTCCACATCCTGACCTAACAAGTCACAAAACAGTAAAGAGTAAAAGGTGTGGCTCTGTGAGGTGCTTGGAAAAGTTATGGCTAGTTAACACTAAACAGAAATTAGAGCTGAGGCACATGAGAATCTTTGCATACAAAGAATTGCACTGAGTGCAGTTTTGACCTGATAAAGGTGCGCAATGAAAAATTAACTACCAAAGTATACTACCAAACGAGATAGAGGGACGAGCGGGACGGTAAAGGGGGAGGAGGAGGAGCGGGGGGTAACCGGGAATAGGGGTATATGAATATCTGTAAATGGTCCATCCAGTGGTGGTGAAGACACACTAAACTCTGTGATGAGGCTAGAGGAAACAGTCTGGTCATAATGAAAGACACGAACCATCCTCTGAGTGTCCATCCAACCAGTACCTGTTGACCCAAAGAGCGGTGGTCCTAACATGGCTGAAAATAAGGCGGATAACTCAGAAGAATTAGCAATGCAGATCATTTCTAACTCTGGTAAAAAATCTCTGCAGTAATTGATTTATGTAAGATAACTATTGTTTATTTGAGATGCTACGCAGAGTTAAAAACAAGGTGAAGAATGGTGAACTACATGCAACTTTAAAATATAAAAAGATGCCCCCAATGTATCTACTGTGAAGGGAATTTGACCTCATTACAGCAGTGTAATGTAAAATGAAGGTCTGACTGGTAGAGGTGTGTGTGTGTGTGTGAGTAGTATTAGTGGATACAGCAGTGAAACCCGTGAATACTGACATTATTTTACGAATACATAAAGATAGTAGTTTGTTGTGTATTAATGTAAGTTAATTAATTTAAGACAATTGAAACAAAGCTTTATTTTAAATTGTGTTTCTCAGTTCACAGGGCAAAACAAGTTCTGATTTCCTGGTATTTTCCCCGTTTGTGCAAGAGGTCTGGGTCTCACAAGTAGCATTAAATGTGACCGACAAACACTCACCTGTGTGAGGGTACAAGCGTAGGTCACCTACACTAGAGTTTTAGGGACTTGTGTGCACATTAGCCAGCTTCTTACACACAAACACAAGCCTGCGTGCACATACACACTCTGAGACAGTGTGTTACCCCGTCTCTCCTTCTGGATCTATCTGGGCCATGGATCCCCAGAGTCCAGCTCTATTATAAAGCTCAAGATCAGGAACAGCAGAGGGCTGCTTATTTCAGGAAAAGTGTTGGTCCTCTCCTCCTTGACATGCACACACAGTGCAGGGCATTCAAACACGTATGTCTTTCAAACTCAACACGAACACACCACACCACAAACAGGACAGTGCACTTGATTCGAAACATGAAATATGATCCGTGTTTCTTCTCTCTTCAGATTAAAATGTCCATACGATGTGTCTGTAGAGCTGGCTGCATATTGTTTACAGAGTAAGTAGACTTCACAAATTCACCTTTTATTAATGTATTCTTACTATTACATTGAGAGACTTCCATCTCTCAACAGGCCACAATGTTTCTGCTAGTGAATGTACAGAAGTCATGGTGATGCTTTTAAGTTTATTTAGTTTGATTTACCTTTCAGAAGGAATTGGTTTCCATGTGTGTCATTTGGATATGAAAATCAACATGGAGACTTGACACTTGTATTTACTTCCTTGGTGGTGCTGCTCACCGCTAGAGGTTGCGCTTGGCGTCCATAGCCAACTGTGGCCTTTCTGTGTGGAGTTTGCATGTTCTCCCCCTGCATCCGTGGGTTTTCTCTGGGTACTCTGGTTTCTTCCCACAGTGAAAACACATGCATGTTAGGTTAATTGGTGACTCCATATTGCCCTTAGGTGTAAATGCGGGTGTGAATGGTTGTTTGTGTACATTTCTCTGTGCTGGCAACCCATCCAAGGTGTGACAGCTGGGATAGGCTGGGATATGCTGCTGCAATATGACCTCAAATACAAAATATTTAAGCTTATATACACACATAGGGAGGTCCATGAGTTTTTAAACTTTTTAAAGTTGCACTATATAAACGAACATTTGCTAAGCAATTGTTATTGTGGCCACAAACAGCACTCACTGGATACTGGTAAACAGAAAAAAATATAATGTAGCACTAATACAAGTGGAAAATACTCATTTGCACCAGTGTCTTTCTCAAGTTTTCTAACATTAGTGACCATAAGCTTTTGATCATAACAGACCAAGTGTCACTGTAGTAATAGTGTGTCTTCTGTGTTTGCGGAGGAGTGTGTTGTTTCATCTTTAACAGTACACAATATTGTAGACTATATAAGGTCAGCAGCATGTTGTGTTCAGCATCTGTTTGAAAGTGAATGTTTATGTGATTATTTGTGAGTTGTTTTCTGTGTGTGTCATCATTCAGGTGAGCTGGGAGACTGTGATCCTTTGGAACACTCTCCTGAGCTGGTGTCTGAGTTTCGTTTCACTCCCAAACAGAGCGAGGCCATGGAGGCGGATATCTTTAGCAGGTGGCTGGAGCTTAGGTGAGGAAAAGACATCAAATATTCAAAATTAGGCTTTATCGTGAGCATTTAAAGTTTCACAAAAAAAAACAAAAAACGTTTGACATGCATCTGGACAAGTTGCCACAATACTCATGTGTGAAAGGAACTTACTGGAGGGCTTCCAGTCGCCGGCCATTTGACCTGTTTCTCTGTTGACTTGATGAAAATACTGGGGCAAAATTTGAGCACTTAGAAGAAAAGGAAGTTATTTTCCTGCTTCTTTTCACCACCAGCATTTCTGACGATGACGTCTAAATTTTACTGTCCCTCGTTAGTCTCTAACTCGGCCTCTGCCCCACTCTCACTGTTCTGTGTGAAGGATTAAGGGATTAATCCCTGGAGGGTCTTGATTGATTCTGGGTAGTGTTTAACCCGGCCACGCTCTGATTGCTCCCATCTTGGATTGGATTACATACACATATGCTGAGACCAACTAAGCCACACAAGGACAAACTCACACTGTGTTCGCAGCCATTCTTACACACAACACCCAGACTGAGTGTTGGACGCTTCAGGAGAGTTACTCACCAGGCGTTTCCCTTAGAGCTAACACCAATTACCGGTAGAGGTCATGCAGCAGGTGTTGTTATTGATAGTTTTTATTTCAGAACCAGCTGCTGCAGCGTGTCAGAACTGAGGTGATGGAGTGACTGATGTTTTTGTTGTGAAACTCAACAGGGTGATTTCTTTTTTGTCATCAGGGGAAAGAGTCCGTCTCAAGCGGAGATTTCTTTTCTCAACAAATGCAAGTGGTTGGAACTTTATGGAGTAGATATGCACTTTGTCAAGGTGTGTGAGTGTATTTTACTATCACAAATAACCCTTAAATTGTATAAAAACATTACAAATGTGCATTTTATTTAAGGTGTGTGATGTTTGTTCAGGGCAGAGATGGAGGAGAATATGCACTTGGTCTCACTCCTACTGGGATTTTAGTTTTTGAAGGTTCCAACAAAATCGGCCTCTTCTTTTGGTGAGTACATCACAAATGTCATCCCCACTGTGCTGAGACACCATGAGGTGACTTCAGGACAAGCAATTTTCAATTTTTATCACTATATTCTAGCACCAACACAATGTACGCAGCATTCTTAAATTGCATTTTCAAACTAATCACTCCTGACTTTACCAGGTTGATTAAAGTAATTGTTTTTATGAAATGAAAGTTAATCAATCATAATTGGGATCATTTTTAAATTGCAATTTTTTATAAAAAAAAAAACATTATTCTAAATAAATAAATAAAATGTTATTCCAACTTCTGAGATGAGATACCACAACTATTTTATATTATTATATTATTATTTTATTATAATAAACTGAAGTTTTTTGTTGTTGTTTTGGCCTGTTTAACAACAAAATATTCCATTTAAAATGTAACTTTGGACTCTGCCAAGCTGTGTAAATTGTAATTATTAAGCCCTAAAATAGATGCATTCTACACTATTCTGCAATCATAGCCCAAAATGTAATGTCAGACATGACATTTAATGCTTTCCAATTAAGTGGCTCTGCCATGAATTCTATCTTTACAAGGTTATAATTTCTCAGCTTTTAGGTTGAGACTGTAGATGGTTGACTCCAGAAGGTAATTCCCACCTACTGGAGTCAGAGCCCCAACTTAGTTGCTCCTGGATTTTCTGTTTGGGGGTTTCAAAATGTTTGGAGACCACACCTTCAACCACATTAAGTAACTCCCGAACTGCAAGCACTAACACTGATAATATTTCTTGTCTATTTGTGCGTCCCTGCGCGCTATCTAGGCCCAAAATCACTCGTCTGGACTTCAGAAAGAGTCGACTCACGTTGGTTGTTGTGGAAGACGACGATCAGGTTTGTATCCTGTAACGTGGCCTTATACAAACAAGTGTAGACACTCAGCCATAAGGCGACCAACGGACACCATTTGGTTGTTCTCTGACTGTGCAGAGTCGGGAGCAGGAGCACACATTTGTATTCCAGCTGGCCAGCGCCAAGACCTGCAAACACCTGTGGAAATGTGCCGTGGAGAGCCACGCCTTCTTTCGGCTACGCCAGCCAACCACAGGCAAGGCGAGCCGCAGCGACTTCACGCGACTTGGGTCCCGCTTCAGATTCAGGTAGGGCTCAAAGCAGAACTCACAGTTGGCTCATTCAGGTAGCTGTGCCCAGCACTCATATCAGCATATGGGGAATAGTGTGTCACATGAAACCGAGCTTTTGTATCTATGGTTACAGCGTATCTATGGTTACATGGATCTGTTCCTATGGCGACTCAGATTTTTGCCTTCATATTATTTGTTTTCTTCAGACTATTATCAGAGATCATCAAAGCAAATGCTCACATGTGAAGGGCACTTCCTGTCATATGTTGGAGCAGCTCAGCGGAGCGGTGTGTTTTAGTGTGTATTACAATAACGTGGATACACTCTCAACTTACAGGCACTAGAAGAGAGTAAAGAGTAAAACCTGTCCGGGCACTGTAATGCATCATCATAAACACACTGTACCAAACTAAAGTACATGGAATTTTGTGTCGTTTGCCAGTTTCTGTTTTTGAGTAAATCCAATATAGAAATGAATGAGCAGATGAGTATGCTCAAGAATATGTCCACAAACTTTTAAGTCTTAAGATAATAGCCATGTGCCCATGCAAACCCTCCAAGAGGTTGTCCTTGCTTAATTCATCCTCTTGTTCACACTCACCATGAAAAAGTCACTTTCTGTGTGGAACTTACTCACTAACCATGGTCTTTTGTTCTATGAAACAACATACTAGTATGTGTATCTGAAGGTAACGCCAGCCTAAAAATTAGTACTTAACTTTTGTGGATTAGTTTGTAGCAGAGATGTGCTTCATAACTTATCTAACTAGGGACAGGTCCTGCTGAAGCCTTGAAAAAGACTCCAGAAACAGCACTGTCAGCAATGTGCAGATTTTCCTATCTAAAAGTTTTGAGTGACATTCACCGTTCTAAACGGTCAGAGAAGTATGAATGTTCATCACATAGTAACTTTAATGTGTCTGAATCTTTTCTATTACTAGGCAACAATTGAATCACTACATTTGACCTAACTGCTAAACTACACACAGCTAATTATCTTTAAACGTGTAAATAAACATTCGTCAATTATCTAAATCCGGCATAAAACTTTTCTAGACAAAGAGAAACCTTTGCCTGAAAGTCAGTTAATGGCTTAATATTTTGGGATAGGTTGGAGACAGTTGGACAGTCTGCTGTCATTCATCAGGCCTCACAATTCATCTGACTGGAAAATATAAAAACCATGCTCGAGAATTTTTCACTCGGATTTTAACTGGAAGTGTTCAAGCGCTCCTGCATTAAAATGAAGAAAAAATGAAAATAAAAGAAAAACTACTGTGTGATCAGGACACAAAAAGGAAAATAGTTTTAATCCCCTTTCAGTTACAATGGAAAAGAAGAACTGCCTGCAGCAACTATAACTTGTTTTAGTAAAAATCATTTTATATTCATTTATTTTGTACATACTTCTTCTATTTTGATATTTTATTTTCAATATTTAATATATTTTTGGTATTTGGCTTCTAATTACCCAGTAGAAGAATGATTTAATCTCATCAAAAATATCCATATCCATTGTGACCTGAAACAAACAACCACACAATTAAGTGTTGGGTTAAACCTCTCATCAAAATGTGTGATTGTATGCATATTTATTTGCTAATTTATTTTATGTCTTCAAGTTATATCTTTCTGTCCTTTCTCTTCTTCAGTGGCAAAACAGAGTATCAGGCCACTCATGGAGGCCGACTGAGGAGGGCCAGCACATTCGAGAGAAGACCGAGCAAGCGATATCCCTCCCGCACGCACTCACTGGGCAAAGGTCAGTCTCACTGCAAATACTAAACGCTGACGTCTGACAGCACCTGCGTTGTCTTTTAAATCCATTATCAAGTGCTGGATACTGTTTCAATTCATTGTAAATGAGAAAACTAAATTGCATCTGCTGTACAAATTTACTGTTAGGCTTATTAATTTAGAGATGAAAAGCTGCAGCCTTTAAAATTATCAGCTCTTCCAAAGAGTTTGCTCTAAAATATCTAAAAAATGAAGTGGTTCAAAATGCTTAAAAACATCTCTGGCTATTTTTAAAGAAAGTGCTCCAAATTCTAGGTTATTAGACTTAAGTGTCACCTTTCTGCTTTTGTCAAAAGCACCTGCTGTACTCTTCACTCCTCCATAATTCCCACCTTCTGTGAGCTACACAGGCTCACAGTCCTCGACGTCACCATAATCTGTCCTACAAGCATGATTAAGTGCAGACTAGAGGCCACATTTTCTACAAGTGTGTCAGTGTTGACATCCAAACAATTTTTATTTAATTGGATTTAGAATAGAGCCTGCATTTCACTGCGAGGTTCTAGGAATTTCAAATAATTTCACAGATTTCCACAAATTAAGTACCTATAATGCAGGAAATCCCACACTCATTTACAGCTATGTTAAATAAAGACAACGCATATCATCTCCCCTGTTTTCTAAAAGGCTGCTCAGCCCTCACCTGTCACCTTTGTACATGTGCAAGTGTTTTTGCCATTTGTCTTAGCTCAGTCAGGTTGGATGGGGGTGGACTGTCGGTGGACAGCCATTTTCAGATCTCTCCAGAGATGTTCAATAGGGATCAATTCAGGCTCTGGTTGGGTCACTCTAGGACATTCACAGAGTTTCCCTCAGGCCACTGCTGTGGTGTCTTGGCTGTGTGAAACATTGTCATGCTGGAAGTTAAAAGGTCAGCCCAGTCTGTGGTCCTGAGCACTTTGGAACTGGTTTTCAGAGGAAAGGCTTCCATCTAGCCACTCTGAAATCAAGCCCAGTTGGTTGCCCAGTTGCTACTGTTCTAACCCTAACTTCTGATGGTGAAATTGATGAACACACCAGGTCTGATAATCTGTCAACAACTTACATTAACTGACTTACTTAAACAGGCCAAAATGTAACGTACTGTGTGTGTGTGTGTGTGTGTGTGTGTGTGTGTGTGTGTGTGTGTGTGTGTGTGTGTGTGTGTGTGTGCATGTGAAGCCAAAGATTGTGTAAAGGAGGCATCAATCCTCTGCCAGATGATTTGTTGACTGTGTCCTTTTGTAGCTGCAATTCAAGTTAGACATCCTCTCTAGCAGAACAGCTGGTCTCACATCTGCTTCAGCAGTTAAAATTTTATTTATACCATTAGAATTAATCAATCTAATCAACTTTTAGTTCTGAATCTGGTCTTTTGAAGCTGTGCCAAAGTCAGTAGGAGGGTAGTCTTTAAAACGTGTTTATTAAACATTTGGAAAACCTGTCTCATGCTGCTATGTGAGCAGTTCACTTATTCAGTCTATACTGCTCACTTTTGGCACAAACATGTTTTGGAGAATAATTAAATTCAAATCTAAATTTTGAAATCAGAAATCAGACATACGCTAGATAATGTGTGTTAATAAGTACAGATAAATGAAAATGAAGTGAAGTGCAGTTCTACTTTCCATTAGTTTTTCTTTCCTTTCTAACTGAGCTCATATCTCTCTCTGTCAGCTGCCATTTCTCCAGCCAAGCATCCACATATCAGGTAAAGCAAACACTCATAAACACCTGCAAATATGCATAATAGGTTCATGCACATTTATATCACTGTCCTTCTGCGGAAATTCCAGATATTACACCCATTCCTTATCCCCTAACCTTGACCTTAATCCACATAAGGATAATAATAATCAAATCTGTAGAACTAAAATGGCTCTTTGCAAAAGCAAAGGGACGTGTCTTTGCTCTTAAAACACACCATACAGACACAGAGAATTGTCACGTTCTCGGTTTGTTAATCTGCTATCAATGATTGTTGTCATTCTCTTCCAGCTCTCATGCCAGCCCTGATCCCAGCCTACATCCAGTGAGTGACCGCATATAACCTACTTTCTCTCTCTCGCTCTCTCTTTCTCACACACACACACACACACACACACACACACACATGTGCACGCAGCAGCAGCCACTGATCTGGCTTTGCCCTTGTGACAACATTTAATTTCAGCATCTCTTCAATCCCTCTGCTCTCCTCCCCTTCAGTACCAGCACAACATTCCTATTGGTCACGAGCCGTGGCACCCGCCCCACCCTGCTCTCACACCCCCAGTTTACCTGCAGCCCTCTAGACACACAGCACCGCACAGGTAAGACAGCTGATCACACACAGAGGACACAGGGTTTGAGAATAGTGGAGGCTGTGATTGTAAAATTCAGTCAGGATCTCAGGCTCAACTCACACTGTCTGTTTTTCATGTCATTCATGCATCCTGTGTGGCTGTCTGGCCTCTACACCTCCATGATTGTGTGTGTATGATCCTCCTTCACTCTGTCACATTCAGGCCTTCTTTTGAGGCTGCAAGTCCCGTGTCCAGTCATCCTTCCATCCCAGAAGAAAGCAGAGGCACATTCCCTGGAACCGTCAGTGTGGTTTATAGGGATAAGTTGATGACTGTACTTTGACCTCTGTCTCACCTGGGAATCTGTTTTAAAACCCAGACTCCTAACATTAAAATCCACACCAGCTGGTACCCCAAAGACAGAAGCTTTGTTGTTGGACTTAAAGGAAAAAGTTGTCACCATCATCTTCATCATTGTCTGTCTTCATCCATTTGTCACATCCCCTCACGTGCTTCAGTGTTCATCTTCGCAAGATCCGGAGTTTTCAAACTGTGGGGCAAATGGAGAAACATGAGGCAGAGATACTGTATGAAAGGGACTGGTGCTGGTTTTCTGAAAACAAAATAATTCTTGTAATTTGGCCTGACTTTATAGACCGATCAGTGATGGAGGTGGTTAAGGCACCTGAAAAACCCTTAACTCTATCATTGCTGCACTTTACACCAAAAATCAAAACTTTTTTCTGTCAAGTCAAAGTTTTTTTCTTTAAGTTTCTGGTTTTAGTCCTTAGTTTCAGATCTTATCTGAGAATCATTATATTTTGTTTTTTTCAAAGCAAATCCAGTGATTTTCTGTGAATGTAAACATGATCAGCTAATGGTTAATTTTTGTTTTTACTAGTGCCACACAAAATGTATACAGATAGATGCTAAAAAAGATGACTCAAATTGTAGCCCACTGCTAAGGGGTTAATGTTTACTTCCTGTTTATGTTCCCCATAGCCCCAAAATTACAGGAACAGTTTGCCAATTTTTGGCCAACTAATTAGCAATGTGATGAAAATACGACCAAGAGTAAGTGTGTCACAAATGTAATAGCTTTTTTGTCTTGGATCAGGCTTTTTTAATTTACATTCACTGATGTTCTTCTAATCCTCAGTCACTTTTCCATCTTTTTACATACAGATGAATGGCACCATGCTTTTGGCCATGCCAAAATTAAGACTCTGAAAATGACTGTTTCACCATCCTGTGCCTTTGGTTTGCTTGTGAACATCTTCATATCCATAGTTTGTGTTTTTGTGCCTTAGTATTTTTACTGCAGTCTGCCTGGATGCTTTGATTCACGCCTTAAAAATCCTGTGACACCTAATTTATTCAAATCACTTAAATTAGAGGGAGATGAAGTGATGTCGCTGCTGAATGAGGTAAATCTCAACAAGTAGAAGTGCTCCAGTTAAGCACATAGTGTATGTTGGTTTAGGGATTATGCTGCTTTATGTGAATTTTGTGCACTAGAATCCTACATATTTTAGTGTTTGAGGTTTGTGAATAAACTCTACTTTCATGTGCTGTCAGGTTACATATTTGCTAAATCAGCTGTTTACAGACAATGTGGCCTATGTTTTACAGTTCTGGTGTGTTGCCTTTTACTCGGATGTCACATGATGCCTTTAGAGATGTTGCCCTATATTGCTTCATCAATAAATCTACTCTAAAATGACATATCATAATCTGTGTTTTTCAGCCTTTAGATTGAAATTTTATAACATTGTCACAAAGTTTGATATTTATGATTTATGTAAAATATTGAACTCGGTAAAAAATGACAGGTGACAGCCGAGGCGACGTATTGTTAAGTGTGTGGGGTTGAATCGTGTGTCCTCTTCAGTTTCCCTCTGAGCGGTCCAGCTTCACACCATCAGTTTAGCATCGAGGAGAATGAGACTTCGTATTCTGGCAAGATTCACCACCATCACCGACGTCACACACACAGCCAGGACACGCTTTGCCACACACACACCAAGAACAGTGAGTACTTTCAGCCGGATGAAGTGCTGCCCAAACAGTGTCTGTCTCCAAATCTGTGATATGTCAAGATGGTACACTGATGCTCTTTTCAGTGGTCAGCAGCACACAGTTTTGTTTACGGGTCAGCTCATCCAAATCACAAACCGATGATATTATTTTCACCTAGAGGACAGATTCACAATCTTTCAAGTCTGAGTCTTATAAACAACAGAAAGAAAAGTCTGTAGCACCAGTGGATATAGAAACGGGTTATACTTGCTGTATATCCTTTAATCCCAGCACCTTACTTCCTTTACAAAATCTAGAGACAGAGTTGTGTCAACCCATAGAGATAGATTTAGTTTTACTTGGGCAGATTTTCAAATATCTAAAGATTTTATAAGTGGATTTTTAAATTCAATTCAACTTTATTTATATAGTGCCAATGTAAAACAAAGTCATCTCAAGGCGCTTTACATAATAAAGTCAAGACATTTAAAGAAACCCAACAAATCCCCCTTGAGCAGCTATAGGCAAAAACTCCCTTTAACGGAAGAAACCTCCGGCAGAACAGGCTCAGGGTGGGCGGCCATCTGCCTTGACCGGTTGGGGTGAGAGGAAAGTGGAGAGAGAAAAGAAAAGAACAACAAAAGCAACAACACCACATTGGGCAGGTTGGTAGGACCAGTAGCTGCCCGCTGGAAGACACACGGCTCCAAAGCCGGGGACACCTGAACACAGGGACAGAGTCTTTGTTGCTTGAATTATATGTCATATACTAACAATAGGCAGCACAAAACTCCAGCCCTCCTCCATATAGCTACCTAAGACTAAAAGGAACAATCATAAGCGGGGCCATTACACTGTTTCTCAAAATATTTTGCTCGTTTTCCATCTCCTTTAAATTACATTTTATCATTGTGGTCATGTGTCATCGCTTTTTGGTCATTTTCTGTCTCTGTTTTGGTCATTTAGACAGTTGTATATTGTCACAATGTTTGATTGTCTTATGTCTGTTTTTTAATAATACTTTCTTGTGTTTTTGATGGTTTTTCAGTTGCATTTTATGTTCTAGTAACTGAGCTCTGTGAAATGTGATATACTTTGTGCAGAGACAGTAGAAGTACACAATCTCAACACTCAAGTAAAAGTGCAATTATCTGCCTAAAATAATAAAAAGTACTAAACAGGTCATCTATATTTTACTTAAAGTATAAAGGAAAAAACTTTTAAAAAAAAACTTTGTTTTCAACAATACTGATTATGGTGATTATGGCATGGCATGTAGAATAATTAATAAAATTAAGGCTCAAAGATCATTGTTGGATCTTTAGGTGCTGACAGGGGGATAACCCATAATCAATTCTTGATATTTTTATCAAAAAAATAAAACCACCAGGTGGTGTTGTGGCTGATTGCTGTATAATGAAAATTATAAAATATCCAAACGTTTCAGAGGACAAGACTGAAGCTTAAAGACTGAAAGAATTGAAGGTGTCCATGAAGACGATCACTTTGTGTTACACTGCACAGATGCTGTTGCTGTGCCCGACAAACCAGAAAAACATATAAAGTCATGAAAGCACTAGGGTTCAGTGGGAAAATAAGATGATGTGATTTGGGTGAATTGGCCTTTGGATAATATTTTCTTTATTTCCATCTTATATTTACAGTTTTGATTATGTTCAAATGTTTCTATAGAAACAAATGTAAAAACATCCACAATAAACCCGTTAGAAACTAACTTTACGATCCCCAAGCATCAAACCCAAGCCCTGGCATATCAGCTCTGACCTAAATAACATTTTTATGTCTGTGCAATAACAAATGTAGTCCATCGTGTTTTTGTCTCATGTATGTTAGAACATAGAGCTCCTCCCTGCCCAGCAGATGAGTTGGACATCTCTCAGTGTCTGCTCAAGGCTCTGGAGTCAGACAGTGATTCTCCTCCTTGGCCTTCGTTGCATGTCAACATAGACAACAAGGTCAGACGCATTTCTGTTCACTGTTCAGCTGTCCTGCTTACAGAGCGAGGTCTTTCATGAGTTGGGGTGACTTTCTTCTTGTCCTCACGGCAGGGAGAGGAGAAGCAGCTGTCTGAAAAGTCTCTGCACCCTCCAGCCTCTCCAGCGATGCTCCCCGACCACCTCAAGTGCAACATCCTCAAAGCCCAAATGGAGGCAGCGTTTAGGGTGAGTGCTGTAGTTTGTGTCCATCCAACATCTTAACCATGTATGTCTTGCAGTGTGACTAACGCCGTTTACTGTCTTCCATCATGAAGAAGGAGACTCCAACAACTCCAAGAGTGAGGAACTCAAACGAGACCCTCACAGACAGGTTTATTACTTTATCTCTAGATGCTAAAACCTTTCTCTGCATAATGAATATCTGTGGCTTATTTGCAGTGTGTGATCACTGTGTTCTCCAGGTATCAGAGCTCGTCCCAAGACTCAGCTGCATCCAGTCTGACTGCAGACAAGACGCCTCACCGGCAAGACCGCAATCCAACACCAGAGAGGTTGCAGCCCAAAGCCAACTCAAGCACCAACCGCAGAAAGCGACTGGTCAGGCAGTTCAGCTTGTGAGTACATAGAGGCAGCAGAGTTCAGCAACCAGCACGTGAGCTTCCATGAATGCAAAGTTAAACTGAATACTACATCGAGGAAGAAGCATCGCAATCACCACCGCAAATTTTGGTTCAAACTAATCAGCCGATTCGGTGAGTCATTCGGTTGCTGTCAATGTATTGTTTGTTAGTAACCACGAAGATGAGGACAATCTCCCAGAAGCACTTGCAGCCATCTCCTCCCAGAGTACAGCAAAGTCTGGCTCCAGCAGCTCACTGGACAAACAGATACAGCCATCTATATACCCACAGGTAACACAGACACACACGAACATGAAGAACGCATGTTTGTCCAGGGCACTACAGCACATATGGGGGATTAATGCAGCCTCTCAGCATAATCTGGAAGTAAACAGAGAGATGTGTGTGTATGTGTGTTTATGCATTAATGTCTATTCCAGGTTGATAACATGCCGTCACTGGAGCTGGGTACTCCATGCTGTCCCTCTCCTTTGCCTTCCCCTCATTTGTCCCCTTCCTACTACCGTAGCTCCGTTCCTCACGTGGTCCCTTATCTCACTGCCCATAATGAAAGGTAACACACCTCTGCTCTGCTCTCTGCAGCATGTTTAGACACGAGGTCACTGCTGTAGTTTAGTAAAATGTTGGGGCACTTGCACTTTATTTGCGTATTTAATTTTATGCTACTTATACTTCCTCACCTAAACCAGCGAGTCCCATCCACTTAACTTCTCTGATGATTTCATTTAAATAACTCCTCAGCATCAAAGGAGGTAAAGTTATTTTTAAAAATCAGCAGCAACAACAACAAAGTAAAGATCACCAAAGGTCTTTCAGGATCTCAGACATTTCTGTGCAGTTGCTTTAAAATTATTGTTTTGATTAAACTAATTTCTCTTGTTTCTACTAGATATTTATACTTTTACGGTGTGAAATAGTTCTGCTACAAAGCCAGTCAAAACTGAGTTAAGAAGGAAATCTGGCTTATCTGACATATTCGTTTTACAAAAGATAATATGTCATTAAGGTGAGAAGTTTTTGATACAGCTGATGCTCCAACATCTGGAATTTAATTTAAGATACAACATAAATAAAAAAAATAAGCACAAAATAAAAATAATTAAACTAGTCCTGCTCAGTGTTAACTAGCACAGCTCCCTGACTCCAGAAGAATCATGTGATTTAATTAGAAAGTAAAATGCATTTTATTTTGATTTCATCATTGTCCAAACATTAAGTGTATCGTCGACATTAAAGTCTGTGACAATGATTAATATCCAGCTTCACAAGTTAGATTGATCATCTTGGTTTTTTGAGACTCTGTTTATTATTTTTTTTATAACAGTTATTGCTTTTATGCTCACACCTAGAGTTGGTCTTCCTTTCAAAATACATTTCATTCTCATTTGTACCTGCTTAGATAAGTGAAATTCAGTCGTTCATTTGTTATATCTTTGTATGTGTGTAGCGGAGAGGAAGTGAGGGTGGACAGGGAGAAGATACTAAGAGCCCTCCTGATGACAGAGCTCTGAGACCGTGACCCCTGTGACCTCACCGCCAGACGAAACAACACAGGCATAAACTGGAGGCCTGACAACAGGCACTGGCTGCTGTGTCTTTGTGAAGGAAATTGTATATTTGCATAATGCATTCAGCAGTTATAAATGCACATTTGCATAAAGGCAATTGTTATATTTGCTTAATTGTTGTTTATATTTATTAAACTGTATAAACTAAAAGTGAGAAAGAAAGAAATTCACTCACACACAACACTGACAAGCTACAGATGTGACTGATGCTGCCTGCATGATAAATATGTTACAAAATGAAATGTTTATCTGTTTTGGTTTGGGCTCATGTTTAGGTTTATGTGACTTAACCATCACTGTGTCCATGATCATTTTAATGCAGAAATCGGGTAGTGACTGTTGAACTATTGAAGCAAAAGTCACTTCACTTTCAAATAAATTTGTTCAAAATATAAATACACATTTGAATAAATATTCTGACACTGTAACTGAGGTAGTGTAAATGCTTACTTCCCAATGCATTTATTCTAATGTGAGAAATTCCTTTTGACGTGCCAAAGCATTTACAGCACTTCATCCTGTACAGAGTGAAATGAAAGTGACCTCTGACTCAGTGCAGGGGATGTTGAGACTGGACTTTGAGGCGGTGCAGCTGCAGTCTCAGTGTCTCCACTAGAAGGAGACAAATCAAGAGTCATTGTTCACCCAGGAGCTGAACACACTGATCCTCTGTCACAGATTGTCTCCAGGAGCAAATCTTTGATCGCTTTGCTATTTTTACTAAGCTGCAGGAGGTTTCACCGCAGATCAAATGCAACACTGGTCTCATTTTTCATGTTCTTGGAAATTAGTAAGCGTAACCTTGCTCTAATCAACTTCACTTAAGCCTTTTTTTTTGTTACAGCCACATCTTAGGCAGCGTATGATCTGCCGTCTGCTGTTCTGTGTTGATTGAATTGTTCCTGCCCTCAGCTGGATCTTAATAAAAGCTGCATCATCGGTTTGACAACTCTGTAGCAGCATCTTTAGTCTCATACCTGACAGAGGAATGTGGCTCGGCCTTGCCCTGGGTGCTAGGGTGTACGTAGGCTTCACCCACCCTGTGAGGGAATGTTGTTATAAAGAATATCACAGATTTATCTGACTCTACACACCTAGACACAGAACAATGAGTCAGCCTGTAATTGCACCTCTCTACTGTCCTTCACTGAAGCATTTAACACTGGATAATTCATCTTCAAGGCAGGGTGCAGGCTCACAAAGAATGCCCTGTGAATGTTTGTATCTGAACGAATTCAGGTAAATCTTGACTTTCAAAGCATAATTACATCCTGCTTTGTGTGTTTATTTTCAGGAGGACACTGTATGGGCTTGACTGGAGTTAAGATGGAGGTTGAACCCAACACGATGTTTCACTTTTCAAAAAAGCACATTTCTTCCTGTTACGTCTCACTTGTGTATTTCGTTATACCCCAGATAAACTATTTCCAAATTTCTCAATTAAATCAGTTTTTACATAATGCATATTAGGAAGGGGAAACAGAGTTCCTAAAATTACATTAATACACCTAATGACACATCCCGTTAAGCCAGCATTCAAGCTGCTTTCACTTTTTATTTATTACTATTGTCATCTTTTGATAGCATAGTAGAACATATTACATTCTGGATCTATTTACTGCTGCAAAAAACATGATGGTGACATTTGTCCAGAGAAGGACTCTTTATAGAGATAATGTTTAATCTGTTACAACTATAAAAATCCACTTTTATAATTTCTTAAAACTGACAAACAGGTTCCTTCTAGGAAGTAGAAACTATACACTTACTGGCCACTTTATTAGGTACACCTATATAATCTAATGCAATTCAATACAGCAGCTCTGCCATGAATTCAACTGGCTCTAAAGTTTTGACCACCCTGTTTGAAATGAATGAGGTGACCATACTTCTCCAGAACCACCTCCTCCTATGATGTACTCCACTATGACCTCAATAATAAAGTAGAACTGAGTAGATTTTTCACAGTTTCATCTTAAAAACTGAGAAATTATAACATTGTTAAAGTAAAATTCATGCTTTATTAGGTAAAGTGGCCAGTGAGTGTATATTTGAGGTAACTCAATATATCTTTTTCTACTATAGGCCTCATGAGACAATCATATGCACACCAAAATATAATTCTGGGGTGCAGAAAAATTAAAGACCCTGCTCTTTCAAGCAGACTAATGGCACTCCCCTTAGAGAAGGCAAAAAATACTTATCCCTCCCTGATTTCCGACTCCACCCTGTTTCCCAGTAAATTGTGGATGCTATATTCTTAGGAATACACTTAATTAATTATAAAATTTGATTTATTTTCTCTAATCCGTTAAACCTATAACATACGCACTCCAATGATGTACAAGTGTAACAATGCTAAAACAAATATTTCAAATCTAATCTAAATCCCCTGCACTTAGCTCAGGGTTTATACTTCACGTGCAATTGTGAAATGGTTTTTGACAAATCATGAAATCATCAACAAAACTCGAAATGCCCATGAAGTGATAACAATGATGAGCAAAAAAAAAGTATTCTGGGCTTTGTTGCATGGATACTAACGGGGTTGCTATGCTGGTTTGGACAGTGTGTTTTTTGTGTGATAGAGAATAAGCTAGTGTGTTTAAAAGAGATCAAGCTGGGTGGGGTGCACAAGATTGTATTACACAATGCCAAATCTGCCCTTAGGGGGTCTGATATGGTTTTGTCTGCTTTCCTACTCTCTTCCCCTTCCTGCACTCGTTATTCTTCACTTGTCCACCCTGTGAAAAACTGTTCAGTTTGTCTGAGTGACAAAAGCTTCTGTGCTGTAGTGTGTGTGTCGGTGTGTGTGAGAAACACGGAGGTAATCACCGAGGACAGTGTCAGGGAGTTCCCACTGTTTTGCCTCCAGCCACAGTCTGTCATCACCACAACCCCACCTGTGTGTTTGTGCTCCAGTACTTCACACACCATCCCAGAGTAGACAGCACCATAAGTATAATGCAACAAATGAAATCAAACAGCTGGAGACCGGCAGACTTCACATGTTATGTTTATTGTTTTTTTTTTCAGCAGGATGTCCTGAGCAGGAAGTAAAGTCCCACTGTTAGAACATGTGTACAGTAACATGGAGCCCAAACAGCAACTGTGCAGGGCACAAATGGCAATTAAATTCATAAGATATGTGTCAGAGGTGTCCTTCATTTCCTTTCCTTCTCAACTTTCCAAATGAGCGGGTTAGAAAAATGTTGGACAGAGCAACCTATTTGTTTAATCACATTTCTTAATATCAGCATAGATTTCGGAAAGAAGACAAGGAAAGTGTGATGGACTGATTGATTGTTGTACCTCTGAGTAAAAATACATATTAAAAAATCTGCCAGAAACCACTGCTGGCTCCTGAGATTTACTCAGTAAGCTTAAGGCTTGTGGCACAAATCTTCCTGAACAATGCTACTGAGAACTGGGGCTGCCTTCTGTTGTGGTGCGGAGCCAGAACAATAAAAGGCAAAACGAAATTGACATTACACAACATGGAGACAGACCCATTCAGGGAGCCTGATGTCGGGGACTAATGAAGTGTGAGATGCCACAATTTTTTTTTAAGTAAGTCTGACACAAGGATCAATCTATTTGACAAACTCACAGTGTAACATATTATTTTTCAAAGATACTGCTATTACGTTCATTAGTAGTCTTATTGATTAGCAGTGCATTGATATTTGGCATTTTGTAAACATCTGAAAGTTTTCCTACTCACTTCTTCATGCACTAAAGCTTCCAATACAATCACTGTGTACTGTATCAAATGTATATAAACACATAAAAATGTATTGCATAAAGGTGTTAAAATGTATCCACACATAATACTCTCATCTCTTTCACACTCACATTCATTCTTCACAGAAAAGCTTAAGAAAAAGATTTTGCTCAGTTGCTACTAGGTCATTCTTCTCTAGTTTGGCTAGCAAGTAATATCAGATTGATTACATTATCATAACATGTTAAAATATCTCTATTAAGCTTTTAAAATACACACTGTGCAATATAAGACAAAACTGCTATTTTTGGCTAAGGCCACAATGATTTTGGTATAAAATACAATAATTTCTGTTCTTAAAGGTATAAATAACACGTCTAAAAAGACTATTTTTTTTAAATCCTAGCAATACATTAGAAGTCATTGTCACATGACCCTTGTATTTGTGTAACCCTACAGCAGGGTCAGGTCCAGGTACTGCCCCACCGGCTTGGTCATAAGAGTAGGGAGGGACATGAGAGGAGCATCGCTTCCGCTGGACTGACCAATCAGACTGCTGCTCAGGAGAGAAACCGACTCCACAGGATTCTGGGAGGGTGAGAGGAGTGAGGGTTGGGGGGTAATACAGTGGGAAGAGGAGAGAGAAAGACAGAAGACCATGATTCCAGTGTAAAGGTGAAAAACACAGAGCCCTTACACCAGCACCAGATGTTACCCATCACCTTCTCCACACCTCGACACCAACAGTTAACCAACCGTTCACTGAGTCCCGTCGCCTTAGATGCAATTTCAAACTTTCCTTTCCACACATACGCACTTTACAAAGAACTAGCAATTTACAGTACCCTAAAAAGACTTTAACATCTTTGAAACACATACTCTGTGATTTGACAGAGTAGTAAACTTAGGCGGGTATCTTGTTTTGAAAATAACACTAGAAAAAAAACATTACAGCTATAGCAGGTATAACTAACAACAAAATCTTTGATTTCACAAAGAGAACAAAAAATAAAAAATGATGAATCTGGCAAATCTGGCACTATCCAGTTAATGCATATTGGGCAGGAGCTACAGCGGGGGGAACTTTCCCAGACCCAATAGAGAGCAGCATTTCCTGACGTCTTTGTTATTGTAATCTTTCAGCAATGCTGCTACTAGAAAGTAGTGATTTATATGTTGTCAGTTTTGGTAAGTAAAATTATCCCCTGACTTATATGCCCAAGCCTTGGTTGAAAAGGATGATTTTTATCAACAAGGAAGAAATAAAAAAACAATTTAATAGTTCATTAATTGAAGCAACCAGTTTAAACTACATTTTTAAGTGTTAGTTGGTTGCCTTATTCATTTATGGCTGTTTTAAAAGCGTGTGTTAACCACAGTGTTAAGGCCTGATAGTCCAGGTATTTCTTTCAACACAATCTGTAACCCCTGTATAATAATACAGTTAACTAATAACATTCAGTTAAGACTGCAGCTCATAAACCAGCCGACATGCTGAGCTTAGGTTGCAGTAGATCAACACACTTACACTTTTACAGTGTACGGGTGTTTTCATGTTTAGAAACTCTCATAAAGTGTGAAGGGTTCTAATACAGAGTGCAGCTTTAAATTCACACAGTTTTGGCATGTGCAGAAATTTAAAGTTTGACATTTGCTAAAGTGAAAATCACTGTATGGGACAGGTTTTAGTGAACGGTCAATTATTTCTTTTGGCTATTGCTGTTTATAATAACAATAATACAATAGCCAGTATTAGACAGAGTGTGCTTCCATAAAAGGGTTCTGTAGTTGGTTAGAAGACATCACCTCCTCAAAATGATTCAAAACAAAACAAATGAATTACTAACATCCAAGAAAGTTCCTCCAACCACTCCCTTTGCTATGAGTGGTTAGTGGAAAATCTGCCCTGTTTAAACAGAAAACATCAGTTGTGTTGAGCCCTGTGACCTGCGGTGACCAGTGAAGACCCAAACCAGAGCTACAACCACTCAACTAAATCCCACTCACTGAGCCCTCAAGCCAATCCTTACCTGCCACCTGCCTCAGACACCTTAAATACACACCCATTCTTTGGGCTGCGTAAGCAATGTCCTGGTCGGGTCGTGAGCGTGCACAGCCCCTTGGGCGTGTATGAGAGCATCCTCAGGGACGTACTGTGGTGTGAGGAAGGGGGAGGAATGACAGAGACAGGGGGGCTGAGATACAAGTAACCACAGACCATAAAGGACGTGAAAGTTGTTTCTTTGTTCACGAAAAACATGTAAATAAATCCTCATTCCCAAATTCAATTTAACATAAACTCTATTAATCTACTGTACTATCATATCCCCGGGATTCTTCGCTCTCTTCGAAGTTTAAATAAGGCTTAGTTTTCTTCAGTTCAAGTCTAAGCAAGCAAGCAGGGCATGTGTGACAGAACAGGGAGAGTAGACAGGATAAACTTGTTTGATAGCCTCTGGGCGAACACAGTGGATGCCTAACAATACACACCCACAACAGAAGGAGATTTGAATACAAACTTGGATCTTACAGCGAGGAATGTGAGCACTAAAGGGACAGAAGATCCACGAGCACAAGAACTGGATCATTAGGCAGCTACTGAACACACACCATGTGTTTTGTAGGCTTGCGTTTCATACCTGGTATCCTTGCACTGCATTAATGAGGTCTTTGACTCCATTGCTGTTGTAGGTCAAACCCGGCATGCGCACCAACCCCCCAGGGGAGGACAGGGAGGAGGGGGAGGGAAAGAAACCTAGAGTGGTAGGTGAGCCAGGTGGACTGGACAAATGTGAAAAGACAAGATATCGACAGACTGTTAGTCCCCAAATACAAAACAATACCCCCAGCAGACCAAATTACCAGAATAACTAGGAAAAAAACTTCTATAAATAACTTAATTTTTCACGAGAAAGGGCAGACATAGGAGAAACAGAGGTCGCTGATGTTTACCAAGTTGCCTGATACCTCAGTGTTCAGTTATTAACTACCCTTGTCCCAGTCCCTCTCTCCTTGCAAAGACACAAAACTAAAAAGGTGCTGTGCATATTTTTGTCTTATTGTGCATTATAAGATTGGGAATTTTTTTACGAAAACAACTCCTATACGTAGCACCTCTAGGGACAGCGAGTGTAAATCCAATCCTGGAATGTTTCTGTGCTCTCGTGTTCTTCCAGTTACCATAATAATTGTTATGCAAACAGAAGGCTCAGAAAATCAAACATGTAAATAATCCAGCTTTAGTTACTTACTCAGCAGCAAACAGCACATGAGGAAACACAGTCTGTCAGGCTCAAGTTAGTGTGAGGAAATCTCCTGGCTTTCAAATTTATTTATATTGGTTATGGTTGTTTTTTTGGGGGTGAAAGTGTAATTAGCATGTAGAGCTATTTGGCAAGCATTTCTGATGCTTTCTAATTCTTTTAAGTGCCACCATTGCTGGAATTTAAACTGTCACAAAGAAATGCAGATACTTGAATCGTGATGATATTTTCAAATTGTATTGCAATTAAATCTAAAATAAAGTAACTGACATTACTGAATATGAATATACCTGGGGTAGTAGGCTGTGTAGTTCATGTATAGCTGAGCTGTGCCAGGGTAGTAGGCATGTCCTGGTGGCAGGGGCGAGGGGTCAGCAATACCTGACCAACGGGAGGGTAGAGGGCGGCGGCGGCCTCTGTTGTCAGGACAGGTGGTGCAGGGGTGAAGGAATAGGATGGTGGAGACAAACCTGGAAAGGAGCGATCGGGGGAAGAGGAAAAGACTTAAAACTGAGCAAACATCAACAGAGGCACAAGTTGATGGTGAAGTCATTGTTTGCATCAGAATGAGGGGCTCATGCAAACTTGCAAACAATGACCACCATTACCATTATTCCACAGCTGACACCTAACATAAAAAGGGTGAAATCACCACTGGACTGTGATTCACTTGACTTGAAAGTCTGGCACCTAATCCTCTGTATTACTGTTTTGATTTGTCACTGCCAGGCTGATGTAAAGATCCAACTGTGTTCAGAGAAGAAAGTTGCTCTCATTTTGCAGAAACACTGTTAGGATCCAAGAAGTGGTTGTTAATACATTATAAAAACAAGTTCTAGAATTACGGTCCAATTTAAATACTGTTGTGTCCTCAGAATTGTGTCTTGCTGCTCCCCCTTAAAATGTTTCTACCAACCAACTCCGTATGAGTCTAATGAATTTTTGTTGAGATTCATGACTTCATCTTGTCTCTAGTATCAACACGTGTCTGGCCTTCTGAATCCCAGTTCTGTATTTCTATTTAATCATTATAAAATCTGCACTGTTTTCATTGGAGCTCTTTTCGAAAACTAGAAGTGCACCAGTGCATATGTTTGGTAAAGGACTACAGTCGCAGAGAACAAAGCACATTTCTACGCACCAGCGCTCAGCCCTGCTCACCTTTGCCACAGCTCCTGATTGGACAAGCACCGGAGACGCACACGCCTGAGGTGTGTCAGTTTATTGAGACTGAGCCCGCAACCACTGCTACTAATCTGATAAGACTGGAGAGTTGTAAGCCATTTTGCCACATTGCAGGCTAGATGGTTGTGATGCTGTTTTGCTTACATTTTTCCAACCCTTTCAGATCTTTATGAATTACATCAAATTAAGAATGAGTAAAAAACATACCACTGAGAAGGCAAAACTACAAGGCTGAATGGAGAATGTGTGAACACAGGTGAAAAATGAAAGTGCAGAATAAATAGTTAACATGTGAGGTTTCTCAGTGCATGCAGATGGGTAATTTAATCACACTAAATTAAAAAGAGGCACCAAACTCTCACCAACACACAATCTCACACACAGTTTTGAATCGTCCTAGTTAGACCAGATATCTGTGATTGGAGAAAACCCCAGCAGCCCTGCCCCCACGGCAGGAGCCCACCTACCCTGCAATCCCGAAGCACCCCCAGCTCCCAGCAGCACTTACGTCTGGACTTACATGGCGGCGGGCTGAGGCCTGTCCCACTCCTGCTCCGGTTGTGTGTGTGTGTATGTGTGTGCGAAAGCGAGCCCCCCATCAGCACGAGGCCCATTTCCTCAGCACTGCAGGGAAACACCTCCACGTAGCGGCTGTTAGCCCCACGTTGGCTGGACATTACATGTTTGTGGAGCCTCTGTGAGGCCTGGAGTGCTCGCTCTGCTGAGGTCATCTGAATGAAGCAGTCACCTGACGGACGACCCTGGAAACAGACTCAGTCAGAAATTACCTCGCAACAACTGCAACATTTTGTCTATGGGTGTGTCAGCGTGGTTTGTGCATGTACCTGCTGGTTGAGGACCATGTGCACACCATGTGGTCTGATATCATGTGTAAACTCGCCCAGGAAGGTGAGGATATCCTCTATGCTTGCCGTGTACGGCAGCCCCCTCAGCCTCAGACAGTCTCTCACACCACCAGGAGGGGGCAAGAGAGACATCGCAGGCAGCACTGGCACCAACGGGGCTGGAGCGACAGGGATCAGAGGAGCCGAAGAGTACCGGTTCAACACCTAAAACACACACGACTATAAATAACACACTCTACTTGCGGTAAACAGTCAAGGAGGCAGAAAAGCTCACGTAGTGAAACTGTTTTCAACCGTTTCTCAATTAGGAAGTAATTTCTCCACTTACTCAGATACATTTTAAGAGAAAAATTGTACAATCAAGCATTATGATACACACATACATACTACAACATGAATGTGTAAAAGTCAAAAAGTGTATACACAATGAGACACACAGGCCACGTTCTAACAAACTACTTGTGAAGTCCATGTGTTGCAATGTCAGACAGGAGCTGGCTCATCGCCAACAGGACACCAGCATGTTTGCATTTCTAGACAGGGCCAATAAAACTACTTAGCTTGTCATACAAAGAAAGCATGAGGGAAGGCCTGTGCAAAGATATGCATGTAGGTGTATACTTATCAGCCTGTAAAGATAAGAAAATTAGTCCACATATGCTCAAGTTATGAGGGAGACAGTGGAGCAGTTGAAGATGGCAAAAGACACTAAGACAGGACAAGAGAGAATCAATAGCTACATTAGCCACATAGAGAATGTATGTGTACTAAAGGAAAACACACACACTCCATGTTGTTATGCAGGTCCCCACCCTTAAGCCTTATTCCAGTTCCTACAACTGACTACTGAAAAGACACACACCCACACATTGTCACTCTCAAAAAAGACAGAAATTCTTAATACAGGGACAAATGTAGAAAATGTATGCCAAATTCGACATTAAGTCAGAATTTGCTTCCTTGCCCGTTTCATGTGCAAGGAAGCACACCCACATGCAGGAAGACACCTCGCCGTACCTGTTGTACTTCTGCTGCCGTACTCTTAAACAGCTCAATATATCTTCTCCCCAGGATCTCCTTGTGTTTCCTCAGAGCGCACTGGGCATGTTCCTCACAGGCAAATAAAACAAAGGCATCGCCGGTGGGACGCCCGTCTGGGTAGCGAACAAAGAGAATGCCATCTCTCCCTCCGCTGACCGGGCACGTCTCATTGAGACCCTCCCCCGGTGAGAAGAAGGCGAGCACCTGCTCGTGTGTGGCGGTGAAAGGAAGACCTCGCATCCTCACTATGATTTGGTCCTCGCGTGACAGGAACATTGCTACTTCATTCGACGTACCTGAACACACACACAAATGCACCTTT
Organism: Channa striata; assembly: GCA_033026295.1. NCBI lineage: Eukaryota > Metazoa > Chordata > Actinopteri > Anabantiformes > Channidae > Channa > Channa striata. The sequence goes on along the minus strand of CM065175.1, from coordinate 16,240,674 downwards.
TTAACCACAAGTAAATAAACAGATATGATCGCACTGTAGACTTCAAAAGCAAGATGGTTTTCTTTAGTGAGCCGAACTGTGTAAAACTTTCTCTGCTGTTGTTTGCCCTCCTTAAACTGCAATTGGTGACAATGATACTATATTTAATCCTCTCCCATCACACAACCTAAACCCTCCATTTTTCTACGATAACTTTCAGTACTATGTGGTATTCTAGTTTCCTGACTATTGGACTGAATTGCCAAACCACATAGTAACACTATGTGTGGTTTTGACTTTAAAGCTCCAGTGTTCCATAACTGAACTGATCATCTGCTAACAGATAGATAATATTTATTCATATCTGTTTCATTGGGAGCAGCAACATTTCTAAAACTTTTTAAACATGAAAAAAATGCATATGGCTCACCTCCAGCTATCTTTAGGAAGTCCTCTCCAGTTGCTTTGTAAACCTGCCATTAGAAGTATAGACGTGGGAAATTATAAGGGGGATAAAGAGAAAATTCTTTAAATTGATTTGAACAGTGATTTCACACATTTTAACTTTCGTACTATGGTTCTAGTGTGTATTTCAGCTAGAAGCCTCCCAGCATACAACTACAAGAAGTAAGAATTTGTGAAATTGTCTTTTAGGTTAACCACTGTAGTTGCTTTACTTAATCAGTAATGAGTCGTTGTTCAGACAGGTTACCTCTATGTATCTGTTTCCCATATGGTGTTTGTGTCTCTGCAGCGCCAGGTCTCTGTGCTCTTCACTGACAAAACGAACAAGGGCTTCTCCGTTCCTCCTCCCCTGAGCATTAAGACACAGTGCAGCTCCTCCTCTGTACAACACAACATGCAGAGACGTTCAGCCCCCTGTACATCAGAACAAAAGCTGTAATCACAAACAAGCCTTTAATATACCAACAACATACTTGGCGATGTTGAGTCCTCTGAAGAATCGAGCGATATCCTGGTCCGAAGACTGCCATGGCAACCCTCTGGCTCTGATCACCGTGTTGTCACACACTTTCTCCATCTTACTGCTGCACACAAACACATCCACAAATAGACATTAGCACAGCAGGAGTGGACCTAGAGTTGATTTCATAGGCAGAGAACAAAGGGAATATTTATCTTAAGCAAACTTTTGCTCACCAAGTGCCAGTCTCAAACTTCTCACTAACCCTCTCTGGATGTGAAAACACGTGACCTGTAAGAGGAAAGTTGGGTTTCCAAAATAAGAGAGCTCCCTTATGAAGTCACAAATTAAATCACATAAGTAAAACTAATTATGATACTTTGAAGTTTCCTTCAAGAAAAAGAGCAATTTTCTCAGGGTCTGCAACTTGTCATATTCATTACTGATTAATCTGTGAGTTATTTTCTCAATTACTTTATTCAATGTTGGTCAAAAGTTAAAATCTCATTTTATCAAAGGTCTTGTTTTCAGTTCAAAGCAACTAAGTAATTTCTTTAACTTCTATTCTGTAAATTTGCATAGATACTCACATAATGGGTCAGAAAGCAGAGTGAGAACGATGCCAGCCATAATCTTAACCTGCTCTACTGCTACTTCTGCAGGCAATGTGGCCAATGGATCAAGAGGATCCCACGTGGCGGGCATAGCCACAGGTACACTAAGAGCTGAGGATGAGCCAGTCAAGGACCATGAAAAAGAAACAGTCACAAAATACACCACATTCTAGAGGTTTGGAGAGAACCAAGTGTTTTGTTACGCATTTATATGTATGTAAGTGTCTGAGAGGTAAAATTAAAGAATGTATGTATTAGAAAAATAAAACAAATTGAGAAAATGTAAAGTGAGCAAGCAAGACACAAACTCACACGACGACGTTAGCTGTCGGGTTCCAGTGGGTGTGTGGGGTTTGCACTGTTGGCTAAACACACTCTTTCACTGAGCACTGACTAAGGTGCTGCTATTGTTTCCCTATTTGCATTTCAAAACCTCTAGTCCTGGAGCCAACACCCCGTGGCCCATATACTTCTGTGTGTTTTTACCTTATTATGTGCTCACTAAATCAAGGTAAGCATAAACATACCACAATGAAAGCCATCGAAACTGATCCAGAACCGTCCAAAATACTGTGAGTTAGTACATTACAGTACAGCAGTCACCAGAACGTCACATGTAAACAGACAATGTAGTGAAGGATACGATCTGCCATGATTAGTACGTTCAAGGCCTTGAGGTCAGATGTGGGGTAGTGCTTCTTGAACTCTTTCCGGAGGTCAAAGAATGAGTAGAAACAGTCTGGGACCAGGACGCTCTGCAGGAGGCAGAAAATAAAAGGATGTGAACATGTGGTCCACCAACAGCTGCCTTTCTTATTGCTGTCATTCTGTTGTTTGCTTAATCGAGTGTGACACCAAACACATTTTGACACTGAGACATTTCACCAGCTTCACCGTGTGCGTTTTATAAGTTCGGTATGTGCAAGGGCGTGTGTCATTAGACAGGTTTGCACGAGTGGCTCCTAGCTTTCACTGAAACTTAAACTCCAACCTGCGGCACACCGCTGACACAGCACCTCCCCTTTGTGACTTTTCGGAGGTTCCTGCAGCAGTGAGTGAACACACGCCCTGGCTGCGAGGCGTTCACCCATCCAGCTCGCTCACCTTGCTCGCAGCCTCAGGGTGAATCACTTGACGGATATGGAGCTGCCCGTCTGTACACAAACACATCGAAGTGCCTGCGCCCATGCTGTTCACCTCATTCGTCAATTGTAGATGAAACTGCAAACAAAGGCATGAAACAGTTAAAAACATTTACAATCTGGCCTCAGGCAGTTCGAATACTAGTCATAATTACTGTGTAATAATGAGCTACAGTTTTATCAGGTGATTTTAGAGACATCATTACTAGGTTTAAAGCCGCCTCAAGACTCGTGGCTGTAAAGACGCATTCTGCTCCAGATCCATTCTCCTCCTCCACGCTCTCCTCTACCACATCCTCCTCTTCTTTTTCGTCTGTCAGGTCTGAGAGGTCAGGCTTGATGAGGAGCTCATTCACCCTGCCCAACTGGTTCAAAGTAAAAAAAGAACACGTCAGTCCTGAAACAGAAGCTGAAATGGAAACTCATGGAAGCTCCAGGCTGATGCAACAGCTGTTTACTGTTTATAAATTGATATTGTCCCAAGAGGAGCAAAAAAAAAAAAAACCAAAAACAAATATGAATGTGTTGTTATTCTCTTTATTATTAATTATTCAACCCAAAGGTGTTTTTCACAGATGTGTACCAGGAGGAGCCCTACCAACTTTCACCTGACTCCCTATTTTATTGACCAATTAAGTTATATCTGAACATAACGATGAATACCGATCGGCCACAACATTATAGCCTATACACCTGGAGGTTTTGATCTCGTGGTATTCTGGCCGGTGTCTGCCACACAGAGACTCACCGTGTGTTCTCACACCTGTCGATCACGACCATCATATAATTATCCCCCTGCTGACCCCTGTCCCCCCACCATAAAACGACCGAACGGGTTTGACTTCTTGCGGATCAGTGTTGTGCTGCCTCTATTTTCCCGACGGGAGTTCAATTTACCTGAGCACTCCCTGCATTTCCTGCTTTCTGACGACATTTAAATGCCTCTGGCAACTAATACACAGTAAGATTGTTTTACCTTTTGGTTCTTTACGTCCACAAGCTGCCACACCAGCTGGCCCAGCTCCTTCTCGTCGGATCCCAGCAGCTCTCCGTTCGCGCCAGATGTGGCGGTGAAAAGCACCACCAGGTAATCTACCTGCGCCGTCATCGGAGCTCCAACACAGCCAACAAGTCCACTAATACTACAGCCAGGTGAAGGCCGAACACCGCAAACACGCCGGAGAGGGGACACCGCGGGAGGCGAGCGCTCCGAACACCTTTACGTCGGCACGAGCACAAAGGTGAGCTCAGGAAATCCAGGTTTCGTCGCGTTCGAATTCCTACGTCCAGCCTCCCGCAGTCACCATCTCGGAGTAATGGCTGAACGTTCCCCGTTTTTGTAGCGCATCTACCTGTGCGACCACGTGACCACCCACCTGCCTCCTCCCTCCTTCAGGTGGTTACAAATTAAGACGTGGCAAAAACATATATGCTTTTCAATGTCTGATGTACGATTAGTGTAATTCCATTTAGTCATTTAGCAGACAAGTATTTTTTGTGTAACAATTTAAGGTCTGTCAGGTATTGATTGTAAAATGGTTCCCTGTTACAAAGGCACAAAATACAAAACACAAAAGCGTTTAGACATGAAATTAAACTTCTTTTCAAAAGTTTAAGTTATATCAAATCAAAGTAGACTATGTGATATAGTATGTTTGTATATGGGGTTGGATAGTATTCAGATAATCAGGCTTTACATTTATATTGTTGCATTTTAACTGCAGAAACACATAGTTTATATGAAATGGTCTTTAAAAGCTGTTGTTTATGTTTGTTATTAGCTAAGCAAACATTGTTTTTATTATTAGTTTTTGCTTATTACTATATTGAATTCATATGTTATTTAAAAAGAGACTATTACTATTACTACGACTACAGCTACAACTACTACCAATAATAATACCACCATTACAATACTATGTAAAATACTACTACTACTACTACTAATAATAATAATAGTAATAATAATAATAATAATAATGATATGTTTTAATCTAACTCAAATTACTTTTTTGTTTTTGTTAAATATTCTATCATAAAAATGTAATAATCATATTTCTTTTGTAGATTTTTTTGTTTTTTTGTTTTGTTCTTGCCTGCTCCGGAAGTATTCCCCGTCCCGGAAGTTTACCCCTGGTACGAACGACAGCTATAGCGATGGCGGGGGATACTTCAACGGAGCTTCTTTTTCTAGATACGTTTAAGCATCAGAGTGCAGAGGTAATGCTTCTGATGTTTCAGCCCATGTTTTTGTACGGTGTAAAACTTAATTCATAACTCATATCAGTTGTGTATAAGAGTTTCGGGGATTGATCCTCAACTTTTAAGCTAAAGATGCTAGCTTGCTAATGTTGGCCGTTGTGTCATAACGATTGTTATTATAATACCGCTGCAGTTTACAGCTTTTAATAAAAGCTGCCTTATATATTGTTCAGTTAGCTGAATGCACCAAACATGACTTTTTGTTTAGCCCGGGTTTGTTCCCATAATCATATTGTCTTATACAGCTGCTTTCCTTTGCTTAATTGCGGTGCAGATTATCTGCTAATTAGCCACCGGGTGGGTGGTGCTAACGTTTAAGTCGTTACGAGCGTGCAGCAGTAATCCCTTTTATGGCCTATAATATTTCAGTTAGGAAATACATCGTCTTCAAGTGTTTGTCTTAATCATAATGTGCAATGCTCTTTAGTTAACCAACGTGGATGTGGTGCGGTTTCCTTGTGGGGTGTTGATCACAGAGGTCCGGGTCATTCCTCCAGGAATTAAAGCACATAGCAACTTACCTGACAGCCGAGCATTTGGGTAAGGACAACAATGACCCTCATTCATTATTAGTATTATTATTATTATAGTAGTCCGTGGAGTCTAATCGTTAAATTCGACATAATGTATTATTATTCTTTTCATTTATACTTTCATAACATCACAGATAAACATTGTAAGAACTAAGCAAAGCAGTAGATATTGGCCATAAAGCAAGTAGCTTATAACCCCAAAAAAAAAAAAACAAACAGATATTAAAAAGAATCACCATGCATTACAGATATTTCTGTGTGTACATTAAACACAATCATGACAACACCATCAGCCCTGATATGGCAACACAACTATGTGTATATGCAATTCCACACAGACAAAAATGTAAAATATAATGTGCAATGTAAAATACTTTATGTTCAGAATGTATATTACAAAAGTTACACAGCTAGTATTTAGGCTGGTACTTAGCTGATCAAGTTGCTACTATATACACAGAATAACGCTAAAGATGATGGAATCTGTTTCAGATTCACAGCTCTTGTTGACTGCGACTGTTAAAATAAGCTCTTGCCTTTACAAAGCAAACAAATCAAAACCCTTCTGTGCTTGTCCAATAACTGATTGATGCTTGAACACTTTTATAGAACAATTTTAGTGAAAACACTCATGCTTGGGAGCCTTTGTGAAATAGATTGTTTTAAGTTTTTTCACTTAGCATCCAGATAGTAGAGATACACCAGTCTGATACACTGGTCCAGTTTTACTGTCAGTCTTCCTGATTCACAACGAATGCAGTTCTCTGTCACTGTAATTCATTGTTTTTACTAACACATACATGTATTAATTCATGAAGGGCTGCCATCTTAGTCCATGACTTCCACTTAACTTGTTTTAAGCATATTATTATAACTTGTAATACGTAGATTTTAAACTGGGGAGAGAAGGGAGCACTAGTATTGTGTTTAACTTCAGTATCAGCAGATACCATAATTTGAGGTTAGGTATCAGAGTTGTATTTAGCTAGAATGAATGGAAGTCTTTTTTGTTAAAAATTTATATATGCTTATATAAAAAATATATGCAAAGAAATGCCTTTGCTCATTGACGTGCACTATCCATAGCTATGCAACAGTCTAATACATTCTGCTATGGTAAATTGATTTCTACCATGGCAGAGCAAATTAAATTCTCTTTTACTATGTGACGCTGAAAACTAGTTTCTGTAAATTTCAACAAAAACTTCAAAATATATACACAAGTCTTGGCAGGCCTCTTTTATTCAAATGCAATAGCTTGTACAAATGTACCAAATAAATAATAATATTTTTAAGTCAGTTCATACTGCCCAATCTTATCTTGTCACATAATTCAGTACTCGACTGTCTTTGTGTATCTGTTTTCAGGGAAACGTCTCCTCATGCCTTCCAGCTTGAGCTGTTCTTCAATAATGTCACCAAACCCAACAGCCCCACCTTCCACAGACTGGGCAGGTCAGTCCCCCCTCCTCTTAGCCTCTCCTTATTCTCCATGTATTTGCTTCCTTGTCAGACCTCAAAAGCGCTTAAGATACAGAAGTCTGTCTCACCTGTAGAACCAGTCATGGTAGGATCTGAGCCTTGTTCTCAGAGGCTACAAAGGTAGGTGTGTGCGTTTGCACCCACCCATTCAGGTCTTTTTGTTTCTTTGCTAGCTAACTGGTCTCTCCAGAAACTAAAGCCCACCCACAATGTGGCTGAAAGTAACAAGGAAACCCTAAGGTCTCTGTGACATAGACGTCTACTTGAATGTTGTGTTTTGACTTTTGATAACAGGTGCGAACAGTAGCACCCTAGACTTGTATTTAGTGTAGCATCCATTGTGTAAGACTTGTTGAAAATCTTAAAAGTGACACGCCTATGTTAATATTTCTCCTGGGAAAGTTGGGGTTGGAGTTTTTAGAACCTGCCTGATTGTTCTCAGAATATCATTCTGAGAAAGAAGACACAAAGTATTAGTAGTTAGTTTGGAACAAATTAAGATGATCTAAATTACCACTGTTGTGCCTTGTCATTTTGCCTTTTTGCAACAATACAATTCATTTTCCAAACAATTTTAAAGATTCAGATTGTTGATGAAATGGGGATCTTACAGATTAAGACTATTGGTACCTAACTGTATGGCCAGAAAATAGTGCTATGTCTGTGTGGGATCACATACATATTTTAACAGAGTGGTTCTAGTTCGACCTCACACTGAATCTTATGACTCATATCTGTTAATTTTTATATTTTATAGTTGTGTGAAGAGGCGTTATAGTCCACTACCTAGCTAAGTAAAGGGACAGAATTAGAAACATATTTTTTCTAGCAGAAATGTATATTTTTTTCTGCTCATATATCATGTAATCATCTTGCAGTACCTCAGTTTGTCATTTTAATTTCATGCTTGGAAAAAGTGTATTAGACTGCCATGCCACAAAAAATGTGTACTTTTTAAAAGATGGATATGACCTTTATTAGATAAAAATAAGCTGAGAGGGAGATATAAGGCATGACAGAGGAGTGATATTAGATATAGCTACAGAGCAAGTATTTATATGCTTGTTAGAAAGAAGTTTATATAGGACTTAGTAGGTTACTGGTTAAAATGTATTTTTTTTAAATCTAACAGTTTAAATCTTATCTTTTACTCCTCCCATTGTTGCTTTCAACCTTCAGTCTGGAATATGATGAGAACAAGTCCATCGTGTTCAGACCCAGTGGAAAGGTAAGGGGTCGTATAAATAAAGTAGTTTCATTTTCTTTCCTTTTACTTTGTGAGTCACTAGATTGGTTTGCGTATGCAGGTCAACACAGACGGCCTGGTGCTGCGCGGCTGGTACACCAGTCTAACTGTGGCAGTGTATGGGACAGCAGAGCGCTCACATGGACATAACCAAGACTCACCCCCTCCTCCACCACCACCACCCCCTCAACAGCCTAGCGGACTTAAGAGGATCATTAAGCAAGGTGGGTCATTTAAAGCTGCAACTACCAAATGTTCTTGCCTTAAAATTCACATTCCGATATGGAAACATCCAATAAATAGATTACATTTACATTAAGTCATTTGGGAGACGCTTTTATCCAAAGCTACTTACAAGTGCGGAATCTTGTAAGTCGCAAGATAAGAATTTTATTTTTCCTGATATCCTTCTCATATCCTAAATAAGCTGCACTGCTTGTCCTTTAAAGAATGGGAAAAAGACGACCAGTTTAATGGCAGTCCACCCAGACCAGCACCCAGAGGGCCGCGCACTCCACCTGGCCCTCCACCCCCAGATGATGATGATGAGGAGCAGGTTCAAGCAATGGGTCAGAGCTGTACATCTGTTCTGTGCTTTTTAACTATACCAACCACTGTAGGAACAAAGATTTATCAGCAGTGATGCAGATTAGGTTGCTTTAAATTACAAAGTGCGAACGTTTAGCAATGCTTTTGGGGCAATTTTTGATTACTTTTTCAATCAAGTTAATTTAGTCACAATTAATTCACAATTTAGTCAACTCCTGACTGTTTTTATCCCTAGAAAATCAGTAAAACATTATAGTATTATTTTGTATATTTAAACCACTTACTATTTTTGCCCAGTGTTTCAGAAACAGAAAATTTAAAATGTTGATTATTACTAGATGTCAGTCAATCACATTAAGCATAATGTGTCAGAATATATTTTTCCTTTTATTGTTGGATGATATGGTTGCAGAACTTTGCTGCTGTGGTCTTGTACATTTAAAGGACATAACATTAACTACGATGACTTAAATATCCTTAAAAAAAGTCTTTAAATGCTAAATATCACAATATAATGGAGTTTATAAAATGTGGAGGCTACTGGCCTACTGGGAAAACAACAATTGTTAACTTTTATTGCTGTGCTTTGCACTATTGTTAATTATAATCATTATGTTTGTGACAAAACATGTGAAACCCTTTTTTAAAAATGACTTATATATTTACATACTTAATTCATTCATACATGTATCCTAGGGGAATCTTGGTCATTTTACTCTACATCTGGTCTGTGTTGTGTCTTTTATAGTGGGTGTTGTCAAAGATGAACCTTGTGAGGGCCGTGATGACTACTTGGAGGCCGTGTCACCGGAGAGATCACTGCCCGCTGATGAGACGTACTCGGATGCTGAGCAAGAGGAGGAGGGTGATGAGGAGGAAGAAGAAGAGCAGGAGGAGGAAGAAGATGCCCGGACAGAGGGTAGTGCTCCAGAGGAGGAGGAAGAAGAAGAGGAGGAGGAGGATGAGGGTGAGGAAGAGGAAGAGGAGATGGAGGAAGGTAGGGAAGTTCTTATGTGAGAGTAGGATAGGCAATAATCCCAAATGGATGCTCAGCCCTGAACCCCTTGGTACCATAAACTCCTGACTCCTAGGGGCCCTTGGGAGAAGGGTCCATTTGGGACTAAGTGACAGTTCGAGAGTCTGTGTGCTCTGGCATGCTTTCTCCATTCACAACTGCTGAATCCTCCAGACTACTCGTGGGTACACTGAATGCTTCTGATCAGCATTCATAAGCTGTCATATGCAGGTCTACCTCGCACATCCTTGCAGCCATGGCTGAGCTTCTGCTGTAGTCACATCCTGCATGTCAGACTAACCCTGCATGTTTGGAGTGATGCTGCTGTGTGTGACTAGGTATGTCAGTGTATCTGTTTGTTAAAAAGAAAAGGAATATAAATTAGTTACTGTCCTCCTCATTCTCATTTACATTTTTAAGACCCAGGTAGTCTTTGAAGCATTAGTAGCAGAAGTAGTTAAGCATTTTTCAAATTTGTTCCCTTTTTGTCTTTTCCACCCGACCAGGTGATGATGGCTATGAGCAGATTTCCAGTGATGAGGACGACCTGGATAATGGTAGCTTCAAGTTACCTACCTTTGACATGGACTACACACCTGAGGACCTTGCATCTGTCCCACCTGTCCAATATGACCCCTATGAGCGAGAACTCAGACCCCTGCTTTATTTTACTCCTCCATACAAGACTCGTTTTGAAACCCAGTTTGAGAAGGCCAGTGGGGAAGAGCCCAGGGATGCTGGTGGCACAGAGGGAACAGCAGGTGGAGAGGAGGCTGAGGCTGTTTCACAGCTGAAAGAGATACTAGCTAGTACTGGTGATGACAGAGATGTCCGCTGGGTGACTGCGTTGGAGGAAGCACCCGGGCTGCTGGCCAAAGGGCTGGCTTTTTTAATTAAACAAGGAGAGGGAGAAATTGAGTTTATTGTTGGAGTTTTAGTCCAGTGGGCTCTCCAGGCTTTAAGTATGGACATTGCTCTCACACAGCCCATTGCGCTTAACCTCAGACAACTTAAAGCTGGTGCTAAGTTGGCATCACACCTGGCAGAGTGTCCGCAGGGGCTCACAGCGTTACTGCGCGAAGGTGCTCTGGGTCTTCTACTGGAGTTGCTCCACACAGACCATGTGTCCTCCACACTGAAGTTGAGTATCCTGAGAGCACTGGATGCTCTAACCAGTGCCCTGCTGGGGTGGAGGCCTTTGTACACGTAGGAGAGTCAGAGAAGAGTGGCTATCAGGTATAGAAACTTTTTTCTTTGTTATCAGTTCAATATAACCTGGTTTTATTCTACATTTTTTTTTATCAGGGATTCCAAAGCAAAAATAGTTGCATTGAAAATATTTTGACCTGCCGTTTGTATTTACACTGGAAAATTGAATAAAAATCCCACCCAAACATACATCAGATATCATTGGAAAGGCCAGGATGTCCTCTATTGAGCACATCAGGACCTAGGATAGTTAGCTCAAATAAGTCAAAAGATATAGCAAAAAAAAAACATATATATATATATATATATATATATATATACATATATCCATAACAGTGATGATAGATGAATAGGCTGGAGGTTAAAGCAGCTGTTGTCTAGCCAGAAGCTAATCTAAATCTGACTGACTTGATGCTCATTTACTGAAAACATTCTAAAAACACAACCAGGTGATACTTTTTACTGTTCAGATCTTATGAATATGTGATGCTAAGCTGCGTGTCCTTCACAGCGTCTAGTCCAACTGTTCCTGCGTGAAGAAACAGTTAGGGTCATAACAGCTGGCAACGCCATATTACAAAAAAGCCACATGTACGAAGTGCTGATTGACCTACAGCGAACAGCAGCAGCATGGAGTGAACCACAGCAGGTACACACACACAGACACACACCTCTAGCATCAACACCAAGTTTAATTTTGTAATCATGACTAAGTTTTATCCACAGGAGGAAATGGAGGATGCTGAAAGCCCTATGGAGGAAGAACCAATGCTAACCTCCTCACCTGTAAGCGAGGCAGAACTTGATAGGCTGGCAGGTGTTTTAGAAGAGTTACATCACCTGTTGGAGACGGCCCCTCACTGCATGGTGCAGCCACCTGGAAAAGCTTTTCCCACTTCTGTAAGAATAACAGGACCACAAGAGAGGGATGATCCATACCCAACACTGTATAGGTACTTTAAAAAAAATTAGACATGAATTTGAGTCTAGCTGTGACTCAGTGATTTGATTTGTAATATTTGTTTTCTCAGGTATATGCATGCATGCCGTTTCCTGGAAAGCACGACAGCTGTGTTGTCAGCAGCTGCGGCGGCTGGACACTTAGGTGTGACCCAAGCAGTTAGAGAGCTCCTCCGTTTCCTGTCACTCACTCAGTCAGGCCTTCTATTCCTTCTTGCCCAGTCAACCCCCACTAACTTGTTACTGCGTCTCCTGGCGTCGATGGCAGAAACTGAGGGTGACGAGAGCACGTTCACTGGGGGAGAGGGAGCTCTCACAGGGCCAGGTTGTGGAGAAGAGGGTTTCGGTGTGTGGCTGATGCAGGCGCTGCATGCTCTGCAGGGCGTGTCAGAGCTCATGAGCCATGTGGCCACAGGAGGTGATGGAGGAGCTGGACTAGAGGAAGGTGACAACCCAGAAGTACTGGGCTTGCTCCATGCTCTCTACCTGATGACCTTCACACAGACCGGTCGCAGTGCTGTGGCCCATGTTTTCAGTCTGGACAATAATCTGTCCTGTCTGGTCACCCTGCTTCAGCACCACAGCAAGGATGGACAGGGGTACGGCTGTCTTCTCCTCCTCCTTTTGTCTCTGTCTGCAAGGCTTGATTTTGATTTAGTCAGCCGTGCATTCATTTCTGAGTTTTCACTTTTTTTGTTTCTTTTCTTGTAGTGAGGCCAAGGCTCGCAAAGCTGTCACATACAATTACGCCTGTATGCTGGTGTTACTGGTGGTGCAGAGCTCTAACGAACTGAGGATGATGGAGCAATATGCTGCTCCACTACTAACCTTAGCTAAGGCTGATGACACCAATGCCAAATTACAGGGTAAATATTATTAATGTAGGGCTAACCAACTATATTATACCATTAAAGGAAGTTAAATTATTACTAAATGTGTTTATGTGGTGACCTACAGAGCTCAGCAAATGGCTGGAGCCACTGGAAAAAATTCGCTTTGAGATTGGTAGCATTCCTGCCCTCATAGACTACATCAAACAGGTAACACTACGTGTTCGTTTTAAATAAATGTGTGAGATTTTATCAGCATATGTCATATTACCTGCAGACAACCCTAATAGCCTGTGAGTAGTACAAAAAATTTCTACAATTGACAGTGTTTGGGTTGCTTCCATTGAAGCCTCTAGGTCAAAAACATGTGTTTTATTAATTAATTAATGCTCACTCTCCATTTATGTTTGAAATATTCATATTCAATCTATGTAAAGTCACCAGATAGCTATCCCCTTTGCGATGCAGAGTTTCACTGTCTGAAATCTACACTGTAGCATATTAAAGGAAAACTGTATGCGAGTGATGTACTGTATGTTTATCTGTGTGTTTCTTCAGAATGTGGAGAATGTGTTGACTGCTGAAGGAACCGGGCTGGTCACTGCTCTCAGGGTCCTCTGTCACATTGCTTGTTCCCCACCTGCTGTAGAGGGTAAAGATGGTTTTTATTAAGCCAAAACACTTGATGCTTCTTTTATAATGCATTAGACTGAAAAGATGGTTACTGTGGCAAGTGTTGCCCCTGTTGACGTGACGTGTATTGAAAACAAAACTGACGTGTAGAATATTGTGCATAATTTTCACTTTCCTCCTTTTTGCAGGTCAGCAGAGGGATCTAAAGTGGAGTCTGGCCGGGGTCCAGCTGTTTTCAGGCGAGGGTCTGGATACGTGTGTGCGTGTCCTGCAGAAGCTGTGCAGTGTGTTGCTGCAGCCATGGCGTCTGCATGGACACATGGGTCCCACACCACAGCGTTGCATGATCCTCATTATATGTATCAGCACACTCAGATTGTTGCGATCTATGCTGACGGAGCTTCTCCGTGGGGGAGCATTCCAGTTCAGGGACACTCGTGTCGGCAGTGTGTTGGTGACACTTCACATGATTGTGTGCTCCATCCCTGCGTCTGGACGTCTAGATGGGGAGGAGACCAGAGTTCAGGCGCTTATTGTTGATGTGCTGCTCACCTTCACGCAGGGTGTCAGCGAAGAGGTGGGCTAATAAATGAAAATCTTAGCAAATAAATTAATTACAGAGAGTAGTTTTTCTGAAATAATGTGTGTTTTTTGCAGGTGACTCATACAGAGGAGTCTTTGGCCAGTAACACATGGTCTCTGATGCTGAAGGAAGTTTTGGTCTCACTGCTGAAAGCTCCTGAAGGTCTGTTCTCAGGCCTGACCTTGCTGTCTGAGCTCCTGCCTCTTCCACTGCCAATGCAGAGCACTCAGGTACCCTAACCTAATCTCACCTATTCCGGACCTTGTGTTACGTTTCAAAAATGTTATGTTTATATGTTGTTTTATGTTTTTTTGCCTCTGTAGGTGATCTCAGTCCAAGATGTGGCTGTAGCCTTAAACACACGCAAGTTATGGAGCATGCACATACGGGCACAGTGGAAAGTCTTTACTGAGGCGTTTAGGTGTGTGTGCGCCACCAGCTGCCCTCCTCTTCTGGCCATGCTGAGAAGAGTGTGTGTTCAACTGGCAGACTTGTCTTCACCCACTGCAACACTTATTATGAAGACCCCACTGGAGCTGCTGCTGGAAGAGCTGCAGCCGTGAGTAAAGGAAACTCTCACATTCGTTTCTTTGTAATTATGCCACTAATTGTATTTTTAACTGTAACTATTGTGTACTGACTATAGGGCAGAGGGGAAAGGTGTCTGCTGGGGCCAGGTCCTTCGTCTACTTTCTTTAATGGATGCACTAGTGTCGCAGAGAGCATGTAAGAGCGCAATGTTACATCTGTTTTCTGGATCTGTGTCTGGAGACGAACAACTGGCCGATCTGTTCCCATTGCTTTTGTCCTTGTTGGTTCCTCCAAGTGACCACTCTTTACAGCAGCAGCAATGTAGTGAAGTGGTGGGAACAATATTACAGTCACTGTGTGACCAGGTAAGCAGCATAGTGAATATAAAAGTAAATGGGTTCTTGCAGGGAGAAGAATAAAACCCATGATGTTTATCTCCTTTTTCATCAGGACATTTCTCTGGTGGTGTCTCCACCTGGTGAGAGCTGCGTGTCAGAGGCTGAACAGCTGGCTAATTCACTTCCAGGGCGAGAGATGATGACATCAGTCTGCAATGCCATGTTGGATGTTTTGGGGAATGCAGAGAGCAGTGTCCCACATCTTGTCACCTGTATCAGGACTTTGACATTTCTCACAGAGCATGATTATGGACTCTACCACCTCAAAGTGTAAACAGCATTGCTCTGTGTTTTTTATCAAGGTGTAATTTTCTGAGTCAAACAAGACTTTGATTCCTTTGTATCTTTTTTTAGTGCTCTGAAGAAACACGGTGCGGGTCTGTATTCGCTCTTAAAGAGGCTTGTGATTTCATTTACCAAGGACTCTGCAGATTTGCTCTCAGCTCTGCTTGACTTCCTCAGACAGATTCTTAACACAGAAACAATGGTAAGAACCTGTCTTTTTAATCAGGTTTATGTATTTCATGGCAGAAAATAACAGCTGTGCTATGAATGCACACGTGGTCAAGGCAAATTTTATGAATGAAATGTTTGTGGGGACCTGTCTGTGTTCTAATGCAGTGTGTTGAGGAGGGTCATGGGTCCAGCGAAGAATCTGCCTTCCCCACTCCTCCACGGTTACTGTCCGGCTCAGAGATGAAAGCTCTGCTGCAGTGGGATGAGTCCGAGTCCCACCCAGTTCCCACTTTAGAGAAACAGATTACGGTACTAATGATGCACAAATACTTTAATGATTTTTTTATAATAGAGAGCTTTTTGCATTTTGACTCTTTGCTTTAACTGCGTGTGTTCGTATGTAGAAACTGTGTAAAGAAGATGAGTCACTGGAGACCATGTTGGAAAATGTGATTGTTCTGAGGCAGACATTGGAGACAGCCACAGACACACCACTTGCCGCAGATACTGAGCCAACATTGCCAGCACCTGAGACACTTGGGGCACAGTTTAATCACAGGTATTGTCTGGAGGATGCAAAATAGAATTTATCTACTTTTTTATTTATTCAATATATGTTCCTCCTTGTATTCATTCAGTTGTCAATTAGAGTGCTTAAGTGAAATTAGAGCCAAACCTGATTTATAAAATAACTATTATGACATTGTGAAAATTCAGAGGTATGATTGAACTAATTATTTTCCTGTGTACATTGGTATTTGTAGGACAGTCTTCATTCTGTCAGAAGCTCTGGATGAGCAGCTGAAGGCTCTATGGTTCTCTCCCTTCCAAACAGATGACATAGAAACAGACCTTGACATGGTAAGTACATGCATTGGTCACAAACAAAAACTAACCTTTAAGTAATTGCAGAACTTAATTAGTTACGTGGGACTTCCAACAAACTCTGAAATAAAAAAAAAACAATTAATTACAGAATTAGTTACAGAAACATAAATTGTAAAAACATTGCAGATTATACACAGTCACTTATTAACATATGTCTATACAGAGTGTTTGTGATTGCAATTTTATTTGTGTGGCAGGTGAAAGTGGATCTAGTTGGTCTGGCTCAGGAGTGTTGTCCAGAACTTGACCTTAAGGCAGAGCTGGAACACTCTTTCCTGTCCGAGCCCTCCTCTCCTGGTCACACCAAGGCACCAAAGGGCTTCAGACTGGGCAAACACAAGCACGAGACCTTCATTACATCAAGGTACAGTTTCAGGCTACATTTAATTTCTTTTTTTAATCTTTGGTTGTATCTTTTTTTATTCAACTTACTTTATGTCGTCCCATGTGTGTCTCTGCAGCGGAAAGTCAGACTATGTAGAGCCAGCAAAGAGAGCCCACATCATGGCTGCTCCTCGCGGCCGTGGGGGTCGAGGAGGATTTGGGCAGAATGTCTCCAGACCTCACGATATCTTCCGACAGCGCAAACAGAACACTTCCCGCCCTCCCAGTATGCATGTGGATGACTTTGTAGCAGCGGAATTTAAAGACATTGCAACCCCTCCTGGACTTTTGCCCCCTAAACGCCCACCTAAAAGCTCCCCCAAACCTCCCACCAGAGGACTGTTCACTGGCAACAGAGGCAGAGCCACCTTTCACAGCCAGACTCGCTTTTTCGCTCCACCACAACCAAAAGGTGTACTGTTGTCTGGTAGGTACACAGCAGAGACATCCAATTTTTAAAATGGAATAATACATTGATCAAAATTGCTACATGGTTATTACAAAAAATGCTCAAATTTTGAAGAATGCTAATGTTAACTAAACATTTCCTGATACAATATATTGTCGTAGTTTCGAATTTGAACACACTGCAACGCGGAACCATGTCCTGGCCCGTATAGGTTGAGAAATCCTTTCTCTTTGTTTTTTGTAGGAAACTACACGCGCAGAGAAGGAGGCCGTGGTTCATCATGGAGTGGCCAGGTTCCAACTGTCACACACAGAGGTACCTACAGTGATCCTCGTGGAGGCCAGAGCAACTTCACACGGGGGCCGCTGCCTTCCAGACAACCACCAGCAAGTATGCAGTGCACACTTGGAGAAACACTTGTTTTGGATTTGCATTATAAATTTCTAAATGCTGATCCAAAAGTGTGGTTCCCTTTTCCAGGTGCATATCGTTTGGCTCCACGAGACCGAGCTCCGCGGGGCAGAGGAGGCACTGGACTGTCGTGGCTTAGTGGGGGAGGAGGCGGCGGCAGTGCAGGAGGGGGTGGCGGAGGGGGTGGAGGAGGAGGGGGAGGGAGAGGATCTCAGGGGAGCAAGTTTGGTGGCGGAGGGAGCGGTGGTGGGAGGGGCAGACACGTTCGCTCCTTTACCAGGTAAATTCACCTGGACAATGACTGCACCATTTTGTGCTGGCAATGGACCAATCAAGATACTATATACACCATCTCCGTGGCAACTTGGTGGGATGATGTCACAGTGATATAAAGACTGTGTTGTTTTATGTTTTATCATTGTTGAGTTGTATTCAGAGAATAAAGATGATCATAACGGAGCTTTCATGTGTGTTTTTAAGCAGAATCTAAACCAGCATAACTATCTGCAAACAAACTTTCCTCAGTGCACATAGATTATATAGAAACGTTTTTACTATTTGTGTTAAAGTGGTGATGTTAGGCAGACAGGTGCATATTGCACAACATGTGAACCTAAAATGAAAACTTTGCGTTTGCTGACTGCACTGCCAGTAAATTCCTGCCATCGTTCGGATGTCAAAGATTGTATTGTTAAGTGATACATGTAGTCCTGTAGTCTGGATGGAGACAGCCAAAACCACCACTAAAATCTGTATTTTATAAACATTAAAACTATTAACCAGCCCCTAAAACAATTAATGTATATTTTTTTCTATAGCTAGATATGAACACAACGAAGAATGGATGTAAATTGTGAATTTCCTGCTGGGATGAAAATATGATCAATCTAGTTGAGACTTCAAAAACATGTTTGGTCATGAACACTCAAAAGTAAATTGAGTGTCTATCACGTGGGTCAGTAATGAGAAAAGTAATAAAGCAAATTGCGTTTGTTTTTTTTATTGAAACCTGAGGTAAACAAAATCCTAACGACATTACACAACGATCTGCTTGAATAAATGAGGGGGTTAACTGAACATAAGTTTAAAAAATAAATAAATGTTCAATTATATAATTGCAAGAGTCAAAAGATAATTTCCCCAGTACAGACATGATGTTCAGATGCAACCTATTTAATTTAGATCAACTTTTATTTCATTTATACTAAACTTAATTTGTTGGACTTTAATCATGCCCAAAACTACACAACTTTTTGTAAATGCGTATTACTTGGTGCATGGATTGCATGTTGCCAAATATAAAAATAAACATGTCATCTTTTCTGTTTTGGTTAATACTTCCTGGATCTATTCATACTCAGATGACTGTCACCTCCCGGCTCTTCCTCTTGATGCAGTCCAGGGTTAGACTTCGGGTACTACCAGCCTTGCGCACCCCCCCACTCAGCTGTGGTGATGGTGGTGGTCCTGAGAGATTTACAACCTGAGCTGAATGTAGAGAGTGAGTGGAGGCATGAAAAGACGCTTCTCTCTGCTGGTGTCTTTTTGGCCTGGTGTGTAGTTCCCATCCATATGTCTGCAGGTCCTCCTGATCCTGGTTTCCATCGGCCTGTTCGACAGAATGCTGATTCCTGGTTGGCTGCAGGTCTCTAAGGAGCTCTAGCAGTTCCCTTTTCTCCAGCTCTGCTTCTGCAAACTCCTGTCTTCTTTGACACTCTGCTCCTAGCAGGGCTTGCATGTCACACATGACACGGGACAAATGAACCTTCAAAGAGAGGACAATAAAATGAGATGCATAGATTTTCCTCTTATATTTATAGGGGAAAAAAAGATTTGACATTGTTAATACGTATTTGATATTCATATGTATTAAGTCCTGGGTCAAGAATCTTAAGTATTTGTTTTAGATATATATATATATATTTAGCCACATCAACAACTAAAAGTTCTAATATAATCAGAATTTATTGTTTTATATGTAAAATTTCAGTTTTGCAAATAACACGAATCTTCCTCCACTTTATGTACTTTCAGTAAATGCATTGCATTTTAAAACATTAGAGCACAATATCAGGTCACCTTAATCTCCTCCACCTCGTTCTTCAGCTGCGACTCTTTTTGTACCATGTGTCTCCTTTGTGAGTCCAGCCGAGATTCCATTTCTCTTCTCACCTCCTCCACCTTGCACAACATCTCTGCCCTATTGTAAAGATCAAATAAGACAAACAATAAGATCTGTACAGGTGATACAAAGTGCACAGATCACAAGATGACAAGAGTGAAGATGTTTTCCTGACCACAGACATGCCCACCTGAGAATCTCCAGTTCAGTGCGCAACTCTGCTACGCAGTTATGCTGTGACTGATCACTAGAAAAAATAGTGTGACCACAGCCATTGGGACACTCTCTGCTGCGGAAGTTACATTCTGAGAGGTGAGCCTCCAAATCCCGCCTCTCTACCTGCACAGGACAACCTGAGATGAAATAGTACATGTTTTACTTGACAGAATATGATTCATTTTGTTGGAAAATGCTCAAAATGAATAACTCTCAACGGTTGTTTAAATATGGGGTTCAGCTCCAATAAAACCATGCACAAATTTGTCAGATAAACATTAAAAGGTCCAACATGTTTTTGGAAATATATCTAATTAAAATGCTCCTAATCTTATACTTATAAGTCATTAAATTAACTGCCATTCATTTCCTATAGGTAGCTATAGAAACAGGAATTTTATCATGTAAACAAAACAACAGCATTATAGGAAAGAGAGTACTCAGTTACAGTACGTAAACGTTTCTGTAACTTCTAAAAAAACAACCATTATACTTAAAATCCCTTTAATTTGTTTTATATAGATATAAAGATAAAACTGCCTTTTCATAGAGCACAGCAATCCCAGACAGTGAGAAACATCAGAGTGGATCTAGATGTTGTGCTTATATCACTAACACACTTAAAACTGCCGTAAGTCACACTGCATGCATACACTATACGTACCACAGTAGCAACATATACACTCTCCACCTGCCAATGACAGGTCACAGACACACTGTGAGAAAGTTATTGTATAAACTGTAAACACACGCAAACAGGTTTAAAATGCTCATTAAAGAATGATAGAAATTTGACCCTGAATTTGCTTTCTGTGCATTTTTGGGAGTTGACACTCCCCCAGGTAGACCAGTTTGTGGAGAAGCCATGAAAACAAAAGAGCCACCTGTTGCCTGCCCACACACAGGGGTGTCATATTACTTTTGTGTCACACAGATCCCCAATTCAACTTTACAAATAATATCACAGAAAGTAGTTGACCAGCACATAGACGAGCAGCCTTTTCAGTCAGTGTTCAGTCAGAGCTTTCATACCTGTGTTAGAGCAGGTCACAAAGGCAAATTCGCACTCGTCTTCGTGTGTTTGCAGGTTCTCCAGAGAGCTGACCACCTCACAACCCTGGCCTGCATTTATACAACGGATCTGCAAGCGGTTCAGATCATTACGCATGTACCTGTCATAAAAACAAAAATCCTATCAGAGAACCAAGCAAGGAGGGCACTATATGTGTGTAATCCCACTGAATAGTAGGTGAAAAATAGGAAACAATGAAGAGATAATAGAAGCCACAGTGTTCAGAGATGGAGAACGACCTGTACAGTGGTTTGAGACTGCCTATGTCCAACGGCAGTCTGTCCTCAGGACAGCTGTGGTGATGGACCAGCCAGCTGCTGATGCATGCGCTGCAGTAGGCATGTTCACAGGGGGCCTGGAGGGGGCGCTCCAACACATCTCGACATACACAGCACAGAAGACCCTCATTCACATAACCCACAAACCTCTCAAGATCATATCCCATCCTACACACACAAAGATAGATTAAAGACAAAAAAAAAAGTTGGGGAGAAACATTAAATCTTACAGGGTTGACGCAACTGTTTCTTCTTTGTTGCTTTGTTTAATAGTAATATTAATATTCCCACCTGACAAATAATTTTCACTTCATCCAACAGTTCCTTCCTTTCTTTATCTGCTGGCTTCCGCTCCACTGGTTCCTCCACACAGGTGACCTTCCTATTTATCTTCCAAGTACTACAGCTTTTCCTTCTTCATCCTCTCTTGAGTTGTTACTCTGCATAGGTGAGGGTCTCCTGTTTTTAAAGCCCTCCCCTACACTTGGGAGTGTGTATCCAGGGAGAGGTATCCCTGACAACAAGGGTTCACAGGCAGGCAGCTGTCAGACGAGATCAGATCAGAGAGTCAGACAGAATTACAGGAGAAAAAACACTCACTCAAATACATACTAAAGTCTGCAGTAGTGTGTGTACTCGCTGCCTTACCAGTAACACTTGGTTGTGGTGTAGCCGTCAGAGATAACTGCTTTCAGCTATTTCTATCTGTCTTAATGATGCACCATTCCCAAGGTTTCTCTTCCTGCCTTCTCTCTCTGTCTCTCTGGATATGGGATTATCATAGATTACGCTTTCTCCCTCCCCGATTGGATTACAGACTGCATGACATCAGATGAGACACTCTCTCTGACCATAAAAATCAAAGAGCAACCCAAATGCCTGGAATTATCCCAGAAGTAGTATCAGCAACTTTCACTAAAGAAAATTTAACACAATTTCAAATAAAAAAAAATAGATAGCATGTAATGATTTTTTCCTGGCACTATTTTAGATACAGTACTACTGTACAGCTTAATGTTCTGCATATGACTGCACCATGTGTTTATAATATTTTATTTTTTCTAATCTGAAAAGCATCTACACATTATAGATATAATATACACGTAGCTGGGTGAAATATACACCATTTAGCTCTGACATGAAGCATATTAAATAAATAAAAGTAGCAGAAAACTACAACTACCTTTTCAGGTAAGGACAGTCTGTAGTAAGACTTTCTTGAGTATTTTAATTAATGTTTTTAAATGTTCCACCATGACTGTTCCGTTTCACTAAATATCATCAGAAATAATAACGTATTTCTGATTCTTATATCACTTGACATGAAAGGTAGGAATTAAAATAACATTATATTTAAAGCTGAAGCCAAACTAAAGATCCCTTCACGTCGACGCCTCCTACACGTCAACATTTTCCGGAAGTGAAGTGAAGCCAGCTGTCTAAAAACTACTAGGTGTGTCCGATTTGTAAGATATGTTATGGGCGGGGGGCTAAATCTAAGACAACTGCAAACGGTAAAGTGCGCTAAGGTTGCAAACCAAACGCACCCTAGTCGTTTTGGCTTCCGCCCACTAGCTGGGCTCGACCAATCAGATTCTTCCAACTGTTCAGCGGGAGAAACGGAAAAGAGTGGAGAGTTCAGTGAATGAGAACACATCCGGCGAGTTTTTATTAACATTAGAAAGTCATTTTGTCATCTGAAATATAATAATAAGTGTTTTACTTCTCCTGGGTATGTATGACACACGGCCACACACCAACAAACATGTAATTAAAGCCGATTTTTAGACCGTGTGACTGGTATTCATGTTTGTTGTTAGCAGGCTAGCATTAGCTTCGTGTCTTGCTTACCTGTCATAATGATGTAACGGGTGTGCCGTTAATCAAGTTAAGTTAGTGCTTGTTGGGCTGTTCATTAACTTACTTAACTAGCGCTTGTCAGCTGTTATTTCCATGTCAGGAGAATTTGAGAGATTTTAAAAGGTAGCAAGATAATTGTTGAGTCTTTCCAGTACACGTACCTTAAGTAGTTAACTAGGTCATTAAATATCCTACATTGTGACATATGTTAGTACAGTGGTAATTTTTGTATAAAAGCTGTAAACTGTAAAGTATAATTCTTGTTATTGAAATAATGCCGCACACTATCTCTAAATAAAATACATATAGGTGTCGCTGTGTCCAAGATAATGTATACAGCAGTTATGGTAGTAATTAAGCCTTCTATGTGGATAATGGTATCAACACAGAAATATTACATAGGAATAAACAATAAAGAAAATTAATGGGTGTGGAGTTGCTTGCTGTACTGGAGAATTCTTAGATATATTTGGTGTAAAATAATATGTTTCTTATTTTGTTAAAGCCTACTAAAATGTCCAAATGACAACTGAGTTATTTTTTCATAGTAATAGTAACAAATTATGGTCTAATTTGCTGCCTCTAGTGAGCTGATATTCATTGCTTTTTTGTTGTTTAGGAGACAGATTATAGGAATTAACCATTAGAAGAATGAGGCGTTCAGGAGCTCCCAGCCAGCTCCTTGGCAATGCAATGAAAAAGCCTCGATTTGTATCTCCTGGAGCATCTATTTCAAGTCTTTCTGCTAAATCCAAACCTCCAACCCCTGTACTGGATAAGGTAGGGTTTTGACAACATTTTGATCCCCCACAGTATTGATTAGATCCTCATTGTCCTTCTTCATTTTTCTTTTTTTTCTTCCTCTTCTTTGCAGGTTCAAAGAAGTTTAGCAGGACCAATTTTAAGTAAAACAGAATGTGCTGACCAGCCCAAAGCTGCCCAGCCTGCTCCAGCTTTGTCCAGGGCTCTGGCTCGTGTTCTCAGTGCAACAGAGAGTAAGGAAAATGAAGCTGGAACAGAAGATCCTGAAAATGCCTCAGGAGACTATCCAGAAGACAGCAAAGCTGCAGGTAGGACATAAACAGTAAAGCTGGGACAATACTTAGTTTAGACAAGAATTGTCTTGTGCATACACACAAAACAGAATTGGTATAAGTGTTAAATTAACCGCAATCTGACTAAACATAAGTCTTTTTCATCTTAATATGCATTCATTCTATGAGATGTAGCACAGAGTGTTGGTATCATTTTTAAAACGTGTATAACATTATGTCAAAGAATCAAGAAAATTTTAATAATGTGACCTCAAACTAATGTGTTGTAACACACTTTTTTGAGACAGCCGCTGCAAACAGTTGCTGTTTAATGCTTTTAATTAGACTTCTACCCTCATCAGCTGGAAGTGTGCCTCCCTCTTCTTTATAAAATCTGCTCCTGTTCTCTCTGGTTTCACAGGTACCTTATCCTAAAGGAGCTTCTGAACTTTTAATAGATAATTAGCTGGATTAAGATCAGGTTTTCTTCTCATTCTTGGCGATTTGAATTTTATCTTTAGGGTTATTATTGTGCTAGAGACATGATCTGCCACTGAGACAGAGCTCTCTCACATGGGACAGTTGATAACCTTCAGTGTTCATAGTTTCCTTTAAGTCACGGAAACTGACTTCCTTTAAGTCACGGAAACGGACTTAGCAAAACGGCTGCATAACATTCTTAACTTGGCTTCTATGTTTCCCAGTGAGCCCCATTGTGTATGGTTTTCTTTTCTTTCAAGAGCAGATGTGACAAACCAATAGGTTTCACAGTTCCTCTTAGAAACATTCTGGCTTTCATTTAGAAGTGTTATATGGTGCAACTGGACACCATACACAGCTGTACATTGATCTTGAAGATCAGCTTGTAAGTGTTTTGAAGTTTTCCTTGGTTCTTTGTACAGCGCTTGAACTGTACATCTGTTCAATCTGGTCTCAGTCTCAGGAGTCTTTACTGTGACCTTGCTTGGCAATTCTTTTTTTCTCAAAAATCTTTTCTTTCTCTGTGGCACATAGTGTAGTGAGGAGACTGTAAGATTGAAGACACCCATTATACTAATTATAGACATCAGTCTGCTTGAAAGAATAATCCAATGCTTTTTAGTAGAAGTGGATAACATAAGTATGAACCTGCCTCTTTGCAAAACATATGTGAACATACATATGATAACATATATTTGAATAATCTCATATAATGACTGCTGATTTAATTAGCAGTCAATCAGTTAGGTCTCGATTGAAAAGAGACACCTAATTAGTTTTCCTTTAAATACAGATAGGCATGAAAGGATCCACCATGTGCAAAGCATATGTCAGAGAAGCAAAGCATATGTCAGAGAAATGCCTGCGCCCAGTGTGTTTAAGGAGGTGCTTAATAAGAGCAATGAATATTAAGACAACTTATGATTTGATCTATTTGAAAAACGTATTCATTTAAACGTATTCCTTACTTACTGTCTAGTTTTGCAATAAGTGTACGCTTATTTTTTTAATAGTGTATCAGTTGACTGGTACTGCAAACAATAACTTTATTTGGAATTATCTTCTGCACAAAAAAACGTTACTTAATTAAAACGTATTTATAATGTTTTAGCACGATTTCTTCTTTTCTAAAATGTCTTCCTCACTACAACCCAAGTTTAATACTAATTAACAAACCCCACAACTTATTAACTATTAGAGAGATTTAAGTCCTGCCTGTAACGTCTGGTTGCAGAATCTAATGCAGCTACAGTTTGTGGTTATTGATTCAGATGCCTTATTAAAGTCTTCTCCAACTCAGCACATCGTGTCAGTTCAACACAAAGGCCAGTTTGTCTAGTCACATTGTATTTGTTGGTTGCACATACTGAGCATCGAACACTACACGGTCACAGCAGCGGCGCTTGATCAACTGTGATCCGTCCTCTGCAGCTCAGCTCCGGGTAGATGTCGCTCGTTTGTGACCAGTTCCCCCCCAGCTGACGCTGATAATCTCGCTCCTTCTCTGTTTGTGTCATGCCGCAGTGCCGGGCCGTTCCGTTCCGTCTCTGTGGCTAATAATAACACACAGACAGACAGACAACTCAAGATGAAACCGGGCGGGCGGAGACTGTGTGACAGCAGGTCCAGCATTATGCAAATGAGCGCGACGGTGCGGCGGCAGCGCCGGGCAGATTAGGACTGTGCTCGGGATCAGTGAGCCACCGCTCCGTCCTCCGTCAGAGCAACTAGTGCCTCTGTTTTCCACCGTGGAAACACGCGGCTCGCACGTCCTCTGCGTCTGGCGTTGCACGGGGTTCCACACGCGCCTCGAACACGTGTTTTGATGATGTGAGCCGGGATCTGAGACGATCCGTTCAGATTTATTGTGCACATTCACCAGACCGCTGCACGCGGGCATGCGCAGCGCGCTCACGACCCCCTCTCCCCCCTCACTCAGTTAGTTAAGCCGGCGCTATTTCAAAGCGTCGCTCACTTTTGGAAAATACCCCACTGACCTGTAGTAACCTGTGATCCAGTGTTTGAGGATTGTTTTCCCCATTTGTGCAAGACACTGACACCGTGCAAGTGTTGTACTGTAGAGGCAGCGTGGCTGTGCTCTGCTCTGTGCTGTGCTTGGTTTGGGGTTTAGAGAGACCGAGCTGTAAGTAGGTCGGGCTGGGCTTAAGCGGCTTAGCTACGTCAGCCTAAGCTGGGAGGAATTCATCCAAAGTCCTCCGCGGTAGGCGGGGGCCTAAACGAGGCTGGCCTAGTTAAGCCTGATTCTTATTGTGTGCAGCCTGTTTTTGTTGTGCAACGCAGCTGAGAGGGAGGCCAGCAGTAGTGTATGAAGACATGCACATGTTAGACGTAGCTTATGTTTGATTTAGAGAAGGAAAGAAGACAGGGAGACATGTATGAGTTAGACCAGTGTTAGCCTTACCACTGTGGACCAAGAGAAGCCAACAGAGACAAACACAGACAGGTGGGTAGAGTGTGAAGCCACAGTGGAGACTGTGGTTACTGAAGAGTGACAGCTATAGACCTGACTTGGTCTGTGCGAGTCCGATATGCTATAAGATGGCATCCAGCTCTGTGTTTCTGTCCAGTATGGTGGGCAAAGCTCGCTCCTCCAACTTCACCCTCTCCGAGAAGCTGGACCTGTTGAAGCTGGTCCGGCCTCACATCCGCATCCTGGAGGAGCACACTAACAAGCATGCAGTCATTGTGGACAAGAACAAGTGCTGGGACACTGTGGCGGAGCAGTACAACGCATTAGGAGGGGACAGACCCCACCGCACTGCTCAGGGCCTCAGGACGCTCTACAAGAGACTGAAGGAGTCCGCCAAGCAGGAAGTGATGCAACGGAGACACGCCCAGCCAGAGTACAGAGCGAGCATCTCTGAGCCAACCAGGAGAATTATGGAGATGATCCCTCACCTGTTTCACCATGTGCCCATCCATGAAAAGGACCAGGCACTGCGCAGGTACAGTGAGATAAACCTTCACGAGCACAGACACACTTTAATACAGAGCTGAAGGGATAATGCAACAGTCGGTCGGGTTAGAGTTTAGTTAGTTCAGACATCCTCTTTCTAAATATACTGGTTAGTGGTGGAGCGAAGACAATTGTCAGGTCCACTCATATTACACACTGCACGTAACAAGGCTCAAATGGAAAACACTGAATGTTTCTGCTTTTAATTGGAGCCATGTTTTTCCTTTATATTCACCTATTAAAACATGCATGACCTTGTATAGAGTATGTTGATTAGACACCAGATGAATCATTTATAGCTTTGTTTTTGGTTTAGTTTTTTGATAAATGCCTATGACACATATTCTTATTACCACAAATTCTTTAAAAGTGGTTCAAGATTTCCCTGCCATGAAAGGTGAGAAAATGCTAGCACAAGGCAGCAAGCCGTTGACTCATTCAGTGCATATTAAGAGTCAATTGTATTAAAGACATTTGCCTATGACAAATTAGAGCTCAAAATTCAATGTATTTATGCCACAATTATGTCAAATCTACTCTGATAAGTCTACTAATCCTTTAATTGATTTCATTATCTCCATATGTCTGCACATTGTTCATATAAACAAGGGGCCCACACTCAAAAAATGCTATTGTGGCACTCTCACCTCACTTATTTATGTCCTCCTTTCCTTTTGTAGATTAATATACAGCAAGCACAACTCTCCCATTGAACATCCTGGCAGCAGCTCCTCTCTGGCTGGACTCCAGGATTATTCAGCAGCTGTCCCAAGTATCCCCCATGAGGTGGTCCAGCTGGACTCTGAAGAGGATGTAAAACCACCGCCAGACCTCCCCATCCTCTCCACTCACACAGGGCCAGGGCTGGATGGAGGCCAGGAGCAGGAGGGGGAGCAGGACTTGGGCAGTGTCCATGATTATGAAGCATCTCTGTCTCCCACCCCTTCCTCTGTTAACATACCCCTCTCCACCTCGCCACTGCCCTTACACCATGAACTATACCCCAACGACATTTACCCCCACCATAAGCCTGAGAGGTTTCGCCCGATGCACCTGGCTAAAGAGGAGCATGAGTTGGTGTTAGCCAATCACAGGAAAGTTGCCATGTATCTTGAGGAGAAGCGGGAGGGGCTGAAGAGGAAGCAGGAACTCGAAGAGGAACTTCTTAGAGCTAAGATCAAAGTGGAGAAACTAAAGGCTGCCCGACTGAGACATGGACTCCCAGTTCCTCTATAACAAGCATGATTGCCACATCTTTGACCAGTCCTGGAACGACAAGAGGGTCTGAGGAGGTTAAAGTGTGGAGAAAAGCCTGGCGAGGGAGTCATTCTTATTCATTTCTTATTTTATACCTGAGTCAAGATTTATTTTATTTGATTTTATTTTTTGGAAACATAGTGCCTCATACAGACACTGAAGTCCTGTATGCATATTACAGGATGAGGCTGACTTGTGTGGCTATCAGCCTTGCTTGTCAGTATTACTTATTGATTTTTACTGAAAGCAGAGGCAACACACACAGATGTTCTCTGATATTACTAACACTGTGACAGGCCAAAATGAGTAAAATAAATGTGAAAGTCCAGGTTTTGGAAGGGAATATTTGTATTAGTGACCAACATGTATCTTGCTGGTGCTTTTCCTGCTTAGATCTGCCAACAATATGTATCTATGGTGTTGTTAGGATAGCATTAATTATTTTTATCATCAAAGATTATTAGATATCTTAGGGTAATATCATTTACTGTAGTGATATGCTGGGGTATTAAGAATCTTATCAGGGTGATTGTTTAGTGTCCTCATTCTCTGTTAAAAGACTTTCCTGCTAATCAGGCGTCTGTAATAAAAAAAACATCTGTGATAAAATTAACAGGCATTTTATTTTAGCATGTGTAGGCTACTGAGCTAAGGTTGTTTCTTTCTGGGGGTTAGAAAAGAAAAACTCTCCCGTTAATAATGTTACATTTGGGTGGAACTTGTGATAAATACCAATATTGGACTTTACTGAGCTAATAATAACATGAATTTAAGGCAAAATCAAATATTCAAATTCCTCACTTTGCTAAATTAGTGACCAGATGATTTTTAAAAGAAAGCTGTGGTTTTGTGATGTTATTGTTATTTAATGTATGTAAACACAAAGTTGATTATGTTGTAATGATGGTGTATGAGTGGTTATTTCTTTCACAGTTTGTCCAAATGTCTACTTATTTCAATTAAAACATCCTAGAATTGTCTTGTGTTTATTGCATGTAAGATGTGCCTTTTCCTGATTTCAGCTGTTTTGAGGAACACAGTTTTACACACTCAAATCAGCTGATTACTAAAATATCGCATGTAGCGCTCTCTATCTCTCTCAGCCTTTCTGCTCCATTTCATGTTGATGTGGGATGAGCTAAAGATCGCTCAGGTGGAGGTGTCAGGTTCTTGAGCATAACGGGAAACCGCCGTCCTGGTTCCAGGTCTAGTACATTGTGTATGTGTGGTGTCACACTGACCCCTGCTGGTGGGTTGTGTTACTTGCATTCACATTTACCACTCTTTTGTATATCTCTTTGTTGCAGGAGTGACTGGTTACTCTCCCAAAACTCATCTGACCCCTCGTCCACCTGTAGGCGTAGACTCTGACTGCAATCGGGACGGTGTGCATTACTTCAGCGTGATGTGGTGTAAGGCCAGTAAGAAGAAACACAAGCGCTGGGAGGGCGATGCAGTGCTCGTGACAAGAGGACGCACGGCCACACTTAAAGATATGGAGGGAAAGGATATCGGAAAGGGTGAGACAAATATTATTGTGTGATCTAAATTTCCTTGATCAATTAGAAGCACATTCTTTGATATCTCATTGTTGAACTGAATTATTCAAAATGTATTAGTAAATGCATAAATACTGTTTTACTGAAATATCATGACACACATGATAACACAGAAGAACATTTGAACAGTTTTATGTTGGTGTTGATATTTTCTTGAAAGCTACTTCTATGAATGTAATCTTGTAACACTTCATATTAAAATTATTAGTTCCAATAGTATAGTAAATAAAACAAAAAATTAAACCATTTAGTTCATTCAGACCTCTGAGGTTAATTTCTAGAGTAACGTGCTAATGCATGCATATATAATAGTATGCTTCCTAGTAAGTGCTAAGAAGATCTAACAAATCTGTTTTGCATGTTTGTGTGCAGGTAGTGGCTACAAGGTGTCGGAGCTGTCCTCCCTGTCAGAGGGCCAGACTCTGATCATTGGAGGAAAGGAGGTGGAGGTGATGGGGGTTATTTCTCCTGAGGACTTTGCCAGGGGACGTTGTTTCCATGATGTCGAAACAGACACAGTGGAGTCACACACAAAGTCCCCTCCTTGTCGCTTGGCCTCCAAACCTTTCTGTCCTCCCTCATTGTTAGGAGGAGGAGAGCGTCCCGGAAGTAAAACAAAGGTCGAAATCACATGCAGACCTCAACATGACCCATTGGCACCAGGTATGTAGACTAAAACTGCAGGTTTACTTGTTTGAATTTAGGGTACTCTGGGTGAATTAATTATAAAGAATGCATGCATTTCCATCTATAGCTTTACATATACACCGTTTACCAAATCTTAGAACCTACAAAAAGTTGTCCAAGGAAGGAAAACCGGTGAACCAGTGAAAGGCTCATAGCTTGCAAAGTCTCTGTAGATTGTGAAGGATGGCCACTGTAGTCCACTTTAGTCCCGTATTTTTTTAATATCTTGTGGGTGGCCAGGTGTGTGGGAAAAAGATGCACCAGGATGCACTATGGGAAGAAAGTAAGCCAGAAGAGGAGTGTGATGTTTGGATTAATGGTCTGCCAGGAAACCTTGGTCCTGCCATTCATGTGGATGTTACTTTGTCATGTACCAGCTACTGAAACATTATTACTAACAAATTACACCCCTAATGGAAGCATTATGCCATGGCAGTGGTCTCTTTCAGCAGGATAACACACCCTGCCTCACCGCTGAACTAGTTCACAAATGCTTTGAGCAGCACAAACACAAGTTCATGGTGTTGATATGACTTTGATATTTGATATCATGTACATATTTGTAGGAGCACTGGTGATGCCTCGTCCTTCTCCAAACCATCAGTGGTCTTACAACAAGTCAGGACTTCCTGTATTGGATGTTGTGGTTGACCCTCATCTCACCACTCACCTGCGACCCCATCAGAGAGACGGCTTGCTCTTCCTCTACGAGTGTGTCATGGACATGAGGTGTATAAAGAATTTATTTTGGCTTGAAATCTAGAAAAGCAATCTTGTCACCTGCCTAGAATTAGTTTATTAATGTTTGGTCTGTGGACTTTAGGGTTGTGTGTCGCCACGGTGCCATCCTGGCAGATGAAATGGGTCTGGGGAAGACCTTGCAAAGTGTTGCACTGGCCTGGACGTTGCTCAAACAAGGACCATACGGTGGGAAACCAGTTGCTAAGCGTGTACTTGTGGTAACACCTGGCAGCCTGGTGCAGAACTGGGGGGCAGAGTTTAACAAATGGCTGGGACGTGAAAGGATCAGCGTTTTCACCGTGGATCAGGTAAGGAGAAGGAGGCAATACGGGCTTTTTAAGTTACATGATTGACACATTTACATTACATTAATCTGGAATGTACTAACATTTTGAATTGCATTTTGTTGACGCACGCATAGGACCACAGGATAGAGCAGTTTGTGTTATCCCCTCTGCACAGTGTCCTTGTCATCAGCTATGAAATGCTGCTGCGCTGCCTGGAGCAGGTATGTTCACCTTGTGTCTCGCTGTTATTTGAAACAAACATATTACAAAGTTTTTTTCCTGCCAAGTTTTTTTTTGTATAGCTTGTAAAGGTCCATCCTGGAAATGTGTGATCTGTGAAATCAAAATATGTAAAGCTACGTTTGATTAGTTTTGTATTGTTCTTGTGTTTTTAGATACAGAAAGTGGAGTTTGGTCTTGTAATCTGTGATGAGGGTCACAGGTTAAAGAACAGCAGCATCAAAACTTCCTCTGCCCTCAGCAGCCTCAGCTGTAACCGCAGAATCATACTTACAGGTACACAATGCTGCTGAAACACAGAAACAGAAAGAGATGGACAATCTTTAAGGAGTCTCGCAACAACTACTTCATCTCTTGCAAAGCTTTTAAAATAAGTTGTCTTTTTGCTTTTGAAGGTACTCCCGTGCAGAATGACCTTCGGGAGTTTTATGCTATTATAGAATTTGTTAACCCAGGGATTCTTGGCTCATCCACCGCTTACAAGAAAGTTTATGAGGAACCGATCCTCCGTTCCAGACAACCATCCTGCACAGAGGTCATGTTCCTGCTGATTCTCTTTATATGTTTTCATGTCCAATTTATAGAAATAACTTTATTAAACTGAACCAGATCTTACATCTGTCTTACCAACAGGAGGAGAGAGTTTTGGGAGAAGAACGAGCAGCTGAGCTCTCTCGCCTGACTGGCATGTTCATCCTGAGGCGGACGCAGGAGATCATCAACCGCTACTTGCCACCACGTCTTGACTGGACATTGTTCTGCAGCCCATCTCCTCTGCAGCTCAGCTTGTACGAGCATCTCCTTTGCCATAGAGTATTTAGAGCGTGCCTTCAGGGCTCTTTGCAAACTCACACGCACCTGGCCTGCATCACTGCCCTGAAGAAGCTCTGTAACCACCCTGGTCTGCTCCACTCTACTGTCAAGGTTATATTTGTTACTCTTCTGAACTCTGAGCATCACTGTTCATGTTAGATCTATGGTAACATGAATCACTCCCTTTGTGTGTGTGTGTGTGTTTGAGGCATGATGTAATCCCAGCCCTAACTCTGAAGTTTTTTGCTTTGGGTTTTTGTTTTATAGGAAAGAACAGACCACGGATCAGTGGAGAGTTCAATATACGAGGGCCTGGTGGATCTATTTCCAGAATCCTACTCTTCGGGTGGATTTAAAGCTGCTGACTCTGGAAAACTCCTGGTTCTCTCAGACCTCCTGACTGCCATCAGAACGCTCAGCCCTTCAGACAGGTGAGAGAGTGAGTGTGGGTGTGTGTGGATGGTCTGGAATTTGCATCTGCTGTAGAGTTTTGCCTTTACATACTGTGCATCTTCTGATAAGACCTGTGACCTGTGGCCCTGCAGGGTGGTTGTAGTGTCCAACTACACTCAGACACTCGACATGCTCCAGGACCTGTGTGTACATATGGGCTACACATTTAGTCGACTAGACGGACACACTCCTACTGGCCAGAGACAGCGACTGGTTGACAGTTTTAACAGCCCCTATTCTCAGAGCTTCCTGTTTCTGCTCAGCTCTAAAGCCGGTGGGGTGGGACTAAATCTGATAGGTGCATCTCACCTGGTGCTGTATGATATTGATTGGAATCCTGCCAATGACATTCAGGTAAGTTAGACTCACATACACAATTCAGAGACACACCAATAAAGTTTGAAGTCTGAAAGTAAAGTGATTATAATTTAGCTGTGTGTTTTTTAATTTTAATTTCCCCTATACACCCACTTAGCCTATTAACTATTTGGTGTAGACCACATGAAACAAATTAGATGTGTGAAATCAATGAGAAACCAGTTACATGACTGCACATCCACCAGGTGGTGCTGTGTATTTGTGTGTCATTGTTGCTTGACAAAAACTGTACCCCTCTAGGCCATGGCTCGAGTATGGAGAGATGGACAGAAAAAGACTGTACACATCTACCGTCTCCTCACTTCAGGTGAGAATATACTAACACACAATGAGCCAAAATGCCAATGCATGATGAATCAGACTAGTTTTATATTGTATGATTTTCTCCTTCTTAGGCACCATTGAGGAGCGTATATTTCAGAGACAGGTGTCCAAACAAGGGCTCTCTGGCACTGTGGTTGACCTGGGCAAAGGGGCAGAGCACACCAGCTTCTCCATCAGTGATCTGCGAGACCTCTTCAGCCTGACAGACACCCCCTCTTTAACTCATGACCTGTTAAACTGCAGCTGCAGCATGGATGGATCAGTCCCAGGTAGGCACGTAAGCAGCGCCCCACACTGACAGCAGCATTTAACCCCACTCATCAACTCATTTTTGTCTTGCTTCTCAGCCATTGTAGAGGAACAGGAGAAGGCTTCTGATAGACCGTGCCAGCTCGGTCGTCAAGGTGACCGTGGAGGAGTGGCACAGAAGCATCTCAGCATGTCTGAGCTGATGCAATGGAGACATTTCTCTGGTGACACACACACCTTTTCAGACCCCTACCTCGATCATGCACGAAGCCACATCACCTTTGCTTTCCAGACCACCATCTCTCACTCAGGCCAGTAAACACACACTTAGATGACTCACATACCTTTCTTTTACTTGTTTGGCTTTAGGGGCTCTCTGGGCTTTGTCTACAGCCTGACTGCAACATGACTAAACACTCAACTTTATGTTAACCTGCCAACAACAATATAGTTTCCATCAATTTTAGCTGACACTGTTTGTAACATTCTTTTTGTATTTTTTATTTATTCAAAGAAATGTACTGTAAAGTTTTATTCAATAAATGAAAAAAAGTTGTCTGTAATAGATTGTGAGGAAGCTTATTAATTGAAATATTTTTTTTTTGCAGAAAGAAGTGCATGTGTATTCATTCAAATTGTAACTGTTACTGTACCATTTAGGATTTATATCTACATAAAAGGTAGTTCTGTATTATAGTAACATTAAAGGTCAAATAGAGGATTTATGTTGTTCTGAGACATGTTTAGGTGACATAAAGCCGGTTTGTATGATGAGAATGTGTATACAGCCATCCATTCATATTTTATTTCTCTGTATAGAGAATAAGAAACCTAGAGCTGAACTTGTAGATAGAAAAATGAAGGCAATTGACGGCAGCTCTGTTTAACCTAAATATTTGTGCTTTTACAGTATGTGATGTAATAATCTTACTGGTGTCTAGTAATGAACCGGGTTCTAGATGTGGGACATATCACAATCAGTTCAGTCTGTTATTTTAGATAACACTGGTCTGTTCATGCTCTTCAACACAAAGCTGCTGCGTGGGAGTTATGTAGTTTTGTGTGCGTGTGCGTCCTGCATTCACATATGATTTGTGTTTGGTCCTGTCAGATTGACTAAGCTCTAGGACAATGTGCATCTTTACAACGACAGGGTAATTGTTATTTATCAGATGATCACCACTCTGCGTGATTGTCTGCACAGTGTTGTTGTGTAATAACTGGGTCTCTGGGATTTTAAACTTTCCCTTTATACGTATGACAGTTGAAGGGGTGCGACACTTTGGAGGCAGTGTGGCGATTATACAGACACCTGCTGTTTCTCTGTGATCACGGTGTGAATTTAAACTGTTAATGCCATTCCAATACCATGACTCATGAGATTTCAGCCTTATATCAGCCTTACATATTGCATATATTATTCATGTTCTTCTCTGAATGGATTCAAATGTGGGTTCATCAGTTTTAGATAGTAAAAGTAAACAGAGTGTAGCTGTTGAAGGAGTGTGAGGCTGATCGTGAGCTTAATACTAACATGTTAAGTACAGCTGCACTAACAAGTCATTTGGAAATATGAAGATTTTTTTCTTGTAGATGAAATGTGAAGTACAGTAACTTCTGCATGAGGCATGAATGATGATTGGATTTTCACAGAAGTACTGAAACTAAATCAAAGGAACCCAGGTAACAAATGAGCCACAAAGCTGTTACAAAACCAAAAGAAATATATTAAAAGTCTTAAATATTTGTGTGTGGCAAAGGAATGTGAACACACTGACGACAAGCCATTTTGCAGCATTCCCTTCAACTAAATGTCTTTGGTAACTTTGACACAACAGCTTGAACTCAGGGATTTTGCTTGGCTTCCTTATATGAACTGTTGCATTCAGGCCTCCGACTGAATTTTTATAGTGTTAAGGTCAGAACTTTGACTCTGCCATTGCAAAACTTGAAATTGCAAAACATTCCTCAGCACAGCCAACATCTACTTAAACCACCTGGCCTTGAGCAAACTGTAGAGAGGCAGCAATGTTCTTTTTGGATCGTAATTCTTTCTCCTTGTAAATATGCCGGCTCGCCCATTAAGCCACAGCTATAATATTTGTCACTGTTACTTAAATGTCACCCTAGGGTTCCCTCACTACACACATTGATCCTGGTATGATCATTGCTGGTGAACCTACTGAAACAAGTAATAAAATAGTACTGTGTATTTTTCCATTTATACTTTGACTGACTGGATCCAAACTTTTTAGAAGTTCTTTTCAGCCTGGTGAGAATAAACAAGTCTTTTTTGCTAAATATGTGAGATTTGATCATTTTCCCTGTTACATAAATGAAAAGGTGTCATTTTTGTTTCCTTTGTTTGATTGGGTTCCATTTTAGGTTATGATAATTTAAGTCCTTTTCTTTAGCAATAATAACAATTCATAAAGTTTCAAAAATGTTTAAGTATAAGTATGTGAGTGCAAAGTTTTATTGCAGTTTTCCAGACACTGGTTAAGATGCAAGTATGCAAGCTCCCAGCATGGCCTAAACAATGACTGCATCTTTAGCACATTTTAAAATCCATGAATCCAGCCTCCAAGACACCTCAACTGAAAGCGCTGGTGCTATAGCAACTGTCACCAAGCAACTTGTTGCAGCTACAGGCCCGGCTTTGACAATGTCAGATCCAGTTTGTTGTTTTCATAGCATTCCCGGTTTGAGTTGCAGCAGGTCTTTGGTACTTTGTATCGGACACGTGTTCAACAGACGAGTGTCACTCGCCCAAACAAGATATGGATCCAAATCACTTCTCTAACAGTTTCTGAGGCCATGTGCTGGTGGGTGCATGAGGTGGAATTTGTGAGTCTGTGTAAAGCTCATAGTAGCGGCTGCTGGCTGCACTGTCGATCCCCCTTTTAAGCCGTGCATTCAGCTCAAAGAGCTGGCGTATGGATTGAATGAATGACTACACGAATGGAGGGGGAGGGAAGGACACAGTTGTTTTTCATGGAGCGACTGAATCATAGATTGGATGTTTATTCCCTGTGATCCCTGGACCTCTGAGGAAGAAATGAATCTTCTGTGGCTGCATCTGCTTGCCAAGACAAGTAGATGTAGTCTGTATTCCACAGGCTTTGAGGAGATCAGTTGTTTTTTTGCCTTTGGACCTCAGGATCTTCAGGGTCAGTAACACCAGACTGGAGACACTAGCAGGCTTGTGCGGCTATTTTCTAGAGATAAGGAGTTCAGACACAGCTGCACAGAGGATTTCATATTTGATATCCTACTTTTGTATAAAGTGCTCAATGCCCAGTTTAAACACAAGTTCAGACTGAGTTTGCTGGATTCACATCCCTTTAGGAATATTGGATTGTGATATTGATTAGCCTAATTATCCATTGTGTCACGCTGTGTTATTAATTTTTTCCCTTTGTAAATAACATTCATGAATTCAATAGGTTAAAACCAAGTGCATTAAGGGTAGAAGCTCTTTACCTCCAGTTGACTTCAAAGTCTCATTATGTGCTCATGCAAATCCAGCAGAAGTCTTTCAGATTTACACAGAATGTGGACACGATACGTCAAGACAAAGAACATAAACTAAATTAAAACTTGTAATTAGTGTATACACCCATCAGACATTTGAATTCATAACAAAAGTGCAAAACTCACTATGGCTATATCTGCAATTAAAATGTCAAAGCCAAAAATGTTTCTACTTCTTTATTTGGGATATTTTGGTTTAGATTCTGCACTTTCTTTAATATAATGCAGTTGCTATGACTATGCTATCCCCTGGTATTTCTAAACTTCCAGCCTGACCCTGAAACACAGCACTTCACATTTAGAAAAATAAAGAGGTCACTCACTCAGCTTCAATCTCTAGCATCAACATCATCCTGCCAATGTCCAACCAGCCAGGGCACCCCCCCCCCCCCTTGACTCTGGTCATGCTCCAGCACTTAACAAGGATTTAATATCACCCCATCATCTGTCTGGCAGATCAGAGCTGTAATACACAGCAGCAGGTCCCACAGATAAGGCCACAACCTAATACAAAAGTCCTCAAAAATAACAGCCGAAATAGCAGCATAATCCCACAATTACTGTAATAACCCTCCCCGTTCTTTCTCTCACACACAAAATGCTTTTGTGAATTAAACCCACATGTTTAGGACCAAGGGTGCGCACAATGTAATACAGGCGAGGACCAGTTTGTGGTTTCCAATCTATTAACAAGATGCTGATCACAGTGGATGTCGACTGTTAAGCCTTCTCTGAAAGCTCCTTGCAGCTCCTCAACTCTTCAACAATAGCTTCACAAACATTACAAGTCTGTCTTTAAACAATAGTCATATAGACCTCATAAGACCAGGCCACATCTTCTATATATAGATCAATGGAAAAGATGGGGGACAAAATTTAAATTGTTCTGGGTTATAAAATGTCTATCTAAAGCTGTAACACAAGCCTTCAATTGACTTGCTCAATCAATTTAAGTCGCTAGATTCCTAAAAGCTCCATTTTCAATGTAGAAAGGTTTGAACACACGGTGCCATCCTGGCATCGAAGACGTCTAATCAGAAAATGATGTGCTGTAGGAAGTTACTAATTATATATTTTGTCAATTCATTTGGAAGGCTTGATGATCACTTCGAAATATTGTCTTTTTCTGCTTTCCCCACATTTATAATTCCTCTTGACAACTGCCTCTCGACATGCTGAGTGTTAGAAATGTAGGTGGAGAGAACAATGCTGGCAGCAATTCACTGGGTTTCTACTTGTTACCGTAAGCAGAAGTTGGATGAGTGGATTATATTTAATTTATATACATTTTTTATGTCACATCCAATAAAGTGACATAAAAACGACAACATTACTCCAGAAATGCAGCGAAGTCAAGAAATAAAAGACCATGAATTAGAAATCAAAATAAAGTTTACTGTGGGTAAAGTGGGACTATACTGTAACAGGACAGACACTAAGAATATCAAACCAGACAAAAGTAAAGATAAATCAAGCAGCAGAGCATTTGATTCTTGTAAATACTTCTTTTTCTTTGTTATTTCTGCTCTCAAAAGTAGCAGACTGTCTTAAAGTGAAGTAATCACAATGTCCATTATTGCAGCTCCTTTTTTCATCCCAGAGAGCATCATGCTGTGTGATGTGAGCTCTTGGTTCTGTGTTCCACAGTTCATCACTGTCCTGGTGTAAATGGATCTGAGCAGTAACCCACACATTCATGCCCCCTCCCCTCCTCTATATAAACTGCAGGGAAACCCCAGGAGAGCCTCAGACTCACTCTGGAGATTATTGAGACACATCAAGAAGACACCAGCTGTATATTCTGGACTTTCAAATGTTTTTTTTTATTATTATTGCTGGATATTGGACCTTTGCATTTAAACTCTGTCGGACTGACTTTTCCCTGCTGTCATTTCACTGTGGGACAGATCTTTGAAGTGGATCACAAAACCAAAGAGACTTGGTGAAACGCATTAAGTCGTTTTTCTTGATTTTAATCCCTCCTCCCGCCGGCATCATGCTTTCCACCGTGCGCCGGCACAGCCTCCGCCTGCAGACTGAGCTCCACCGGTGGAGCATCTGCGACCCCGGCAGTCACCTGCTCCCGGACCGGATCCTGGCCCGGGTCCCTACCTGCATCTCCAGATCCAAGTCGTGCGCCAGCTCCGCCGGGGAGTCGGACGGAAGCCGCGGGAGCTGGTCGTCGTCAGACTCGGTGATCTCCACCGATTCTGCCGGTGAGGCGGCAGAGCCCGGGAGCTCGTACCGGGTGGTTCTGTTAGGGGCCAGCGGGGTGGGCAAGACGGCTTTCGCCAGCATTTTCGCCGGAGCCGCGGACAGTATGGACAGTGACGACTGCGAGCTGTGTGGAGGTGAGAGAAACTCCACAGACACGGTGAAACTTAGACAGCTTCTCTCTGTTTGGAAACATGTGTTTAAGCATTTAGTTTTTAAGTGTTTTAAGTTTTAAGAGCTAAAAAAACACATGAGAAAATATGAAAAGCTCACTGTAACCTGCTGTCCACCATGTACAAGTATGTCCAGCACATTGTTCTCTTCAAAGAGATTCGAAAATTCATGCTTTCCTTAAAATGTTATATATATACACACACACACACACATATATATATATATATATATATTGTGTATAATTTCAGATGAGATGTGTGAAAAGGTGATTGAAGTGGATGGAGAAGCTGCAACTGTAACTCTGCTGGACACATGGGACGCAGAGGTGAGAAAGATGGACACCTGTGAGCATCAGAGCAGAGAGCACATCAGCATGAATCCGAATGGATGGATCTATGTGTGTATGTGTGTTTTTCAGACTGACAGCGGATGGGCTGAGGACTGCCACATGCAGACGGGCGATGCATACCTGTTGCTCTACTCCATAACTGACCGGGCCTCGTTTCTCCGGGCCTCTGAGCTCCGCATCACCCTGCGCCGCTTTCGTCCTGCCCAGCACACACCAATAATCCTGGTGGGGAACAAGTGTGACCTGGTGCGCCGCCGAGAGGTGTCAGTCAGTGGTGAGGGGACACACGTCTTGTCCGTGATGAGCACACTTTAGTTTTGGAAATGCAAGCACTGATCCTTTGCCTTTCTGTTTCAGAGGGCCGGGCCTGCGCTGTTGTGTTTGACTGCAAGTTTATCGAAACCTCAGCCGCCATGCAGCACAACGTCTGGGAGGCTTTTCGGGGCATTGTGCGTCAGCTGCGTCTACGCCGAGACTCCAGGGAGGCCAACAAACGTCGAAGGCACATAAACTGCAGCGCACGGCGCGAGAGTTTCCCTATGAAGGCCAAGCGCTTCTTTGACAAGGTCGTGGCAAAGAACAATCCGAGTGTGGCCTTCTGGCTCAAATCCAAGTCCTGCCACGATCTGTCTGTGCTGTAGGGGCCCGGCAGACACGTTTAACTCTACCCCAAACCTTTGAGCAGGTGAACGAGTTACAGCCTGCAGAGCAGAGCGAGCAGACGTGTGTGGGAGGCCGGCTGCAAAAGGTCTAAAAGGTTGGATGGTTCAAACCGAACCCTGAGAGTTCACACAGTAAGGACAGTGTCCTGCACACGGGAGGTGTTGAAAACTGCTGTTCTTAAGGTGCAGTCCTCACTATGGTGGGCTGGGTTCAGTCTTTCAACCTGTGCCACGGTCGGGCAATCGTCTAATAAAGGGACATTTTGGACTCATTGGGTCGTGTGTGGAGGATAGAGATCCGCGGATGGACGCTGAGCAGAAGACGTGGTGTTTTCTGTGCTTTCTTCGCTCCTCCTTTTGTTCTGATCCCTGGCAGATTTGTTGACTGTCAAACCTTCCAGTGCGAAGACTAGCAGCTCTAAGCTATTATTGATTATTTGTGATTTCTGTCTTCATTTTTGTATAATTATCGTTTAGAAGTTACTTTGACATTATTTATAACAGAACGTTGTATTTTGCATTTATTGTGAATCAATAGAACATTGAATTTAGCATTTTGCAATTTGGAGCTGGTTTCAGTGCTGCCTAAAATAAAGTGACGTAACCTGATTTGGGGGGAAAGCGTGTCTTTTGTCCGTCATTGTGGCCTTGATAATGAGATGTTACTATGTGTGACTCAGATTTTACACAAAAGAGACAGTTGCACAAACAGGATTTAACAACAACACAACTGATGTGATAAAAGAGATGAGTCAGCTGAAGTTTCAACAACAAAATGAGAGTGAGAGAGAGAGAGAAAACAGGCAGAGTGGGTACAGTGATTTGTCTGCTGAAGGACTCATCTAAGATTTGGGTCACAGTGTAACACAGACCATCGCGCTGAAACACTGTTTGCTCTGAACTCAAATCCAGTTTTGCTGAAGAAGTGGTAAAAAGCAAGGAAATGTGTTGCTTAGGTAACCTTCAGAGTGTGTTTTCAGGGAGCAGCGGGCAGATGGTCCTGGTGCATGCTGGCCACGATATCTCTCAGTCTGCCTGCACACAGGATCGAGGAGGAACAGTCTTTACATAATGGAGTCACTTCCATCTGAATTAATGGCTCCATCCGCTCAACCACCATCACGCAGTCACAGGTTCTGGTTAAACAGCAGTCCTGTGAAACGGTGACTCACTCACAGCCTGTTTTCCTACAGTTGCAGATTCACACTGTCTGCTGTGTTTCCACACAGCTCTCTGTGGCCCGTAAAGCTCCCTGCTCTCTCAGCTCAGGATGCCAGTGTGTCCATCGGGATGTTTGGAAGATAATGTCCGTGAAAGTCAGTCAGGAAGATAATGACCAAAGACACACATATTTGCGAAGGCTGATAGCTGGAATCGAACCCGCCCATTTACTGCTGTTAGTGTGTACGCCTTGACACACTAATTCACCCGGATGAGCCCATAGCTGAGAAGTGTCTGTGTAATATATCCGTCTTATTGTCTACACACACAGGTCCTTATCAGGCACTGCCGCTAATGCAAAATCAGACAAGAAACAGCGGTCGAGGTCAAAGTCCAAGGAGAAATTAGAAACTTCGATTCTGAACGGCAGTTTTAAAAGAAATCTCCTCTATGCTATAACAATTTCTGTTCTATTTTTTCTCATTTCTTCACAGTTTCACACACATGCAGTTGAAAAGAAACACGTCTTGACTATTGTTTTGAGCTCATTGGTGTTTCGTTGAAATAATTTCAAACTTAAGCTTTCAGAGATTTTTTGTTATTAATAAAGGATAATGAATTTGTCTTTCATGTTACTTTATGTATTTATGTATCATTGTTCCTCTCATTTTTCCTTGTCAGCTACTTCTCCATTGGCTAGATTTACATGAGGGCAGGCTGATTAGACAATCATTAGATACAATAAAACATTGATGGTTAACTCTAGTTAACGTTTGACCAAACAGGATGGAGTGTTTCGGTTCACTCTGAATTCTGAGGAGTGACTCGCTGGATCTCCCGAGTAAGGTAAGTCTCTTCACACTTGGGTCTCTCTGTTTGGGATTTGTTGGGTGATTAAAGACAGTGTCTGAAGTTTAAACAGACACAAACAGGACTACCTCATTTGGTTTTTATTGGCCGTGGGATGAGGGTGCCAGCTTGTTTATGAAGTGCTGTGATCTTGACTTGACTTTGGGT
This sequence comes from Channa striata, assembly GCA_033026295.1. Classification (NCBI taxonomy): domain Eukaryota; kingdom Metazoa; phylum Chordata; class Actinopteri; order Anabantiformes; family Channidae; genus Channa; species Channa striata. The sequence continues at coordinate 16,197,097 of CM065175.1, read as the reverse complement.
GGACCTTTGTTTCAAGTGTTGCCATATCTATAAAGCAGCCATTAGCCACAAGTGGCTTCCTGAGTTCTTCCCTGTGCCTGCATAGAGGAGAAATTACCCATATGGGACGCTCGATTTAAGATCATAGCTACTAAAACTAAATTTCACAGAGGTCATCGGGTCTTTAATGGAGAAAGTGAGGCCTGTAACTCCCAAATCACAGCGTCTCAGCTTTGTCGCTGCTTGTTTGACAGATTTATAAAAAAAGACTTTCCTCACCCTGTAAGTCACTGAAGTTATTGTTAATGGAAATCTGTAAGATGGAAATCGTAACAATGCCTTGTCCTTTTGTCAGTCAGCAGAGACAGTGTTCAGTGTGAGGCCAGAAATGCCGGTGAGTGACAGTAGAAAAAACAGTGATTTAAAGTCAAACTTATCAGTATATTATCAGTAGGAGGACTGGTTTATGTAGGTGACATTAAAACTGTGCTTTGCTACAAAAAGGTCATTGGCCAAAAGTCAATGTCACCTTCACGTTTTTCCAGGAGAGTTAAGGAAATGTCCAACTTCCTGACATGTTTCTTACACACAAATTTGTTATTTTGTTTAAACTCCATTAAAATTAGTCACATTTTGTCCAGAGTTGATTTTACACTTGAAGCTGAGACCTCAGGTGCAGTGCCATGACAGTCAGTCATGTGCGACACACAAAATAATCATTTAATTTTCATACGATGATAGAACCACAGTCTTTCAAACATGCAAAATGAAAAAAACGGTAGAGTCTTAGACTATCACAGTCTTTATGTTAAACTATAGATTATAGTCCCAGGAGTTCCGTGCTTTACGTCAACCTTTCATTCAATGGGACGTTTTCACATTCACTCATATAGTTTCAGATTTAATTAAAGCTCTGACTTTCAGTTTCACCTTGTGCACACAGACGGGTGTTGCACCTGGTCAGGTAGGTGGGGCTGCATGTGTAAGTTCTCGTTCAGCTCAAAGTGTAATTCACAAAGAGAAAGATAGCAGAGGTGCATTCTCAAGGACAGAGGACAACTACTCTTGCCTTTGTGAGTCAGTGACACATTGTGCTGTTTAAAGAAAATCATTTACTGAGGCCCACTGGGTTTAACTGTTTCTGGACTCACTGAGTAATAATTAGAGTAACAATTTCCATCTATCTGTCACAATTTCGATAAGTATGATACATGAATGAGCAGTAGACTGCAGTGACTATCGTGCTTTTGTAAACTAAATACATTTTCTTCTTATCACCTCTCTGCCTCCTCAACCTCCTTCACCATTTTTTCTGACTCCTCTCCTCCACATCTCCTCCTCCTCCTCCACCTCTTCCTTATCCTTCCCAGACTGTGACCATGACACCCATGGTGCATCTGTTGTTGCTCCCACTCCTGTTCAGCATTGTGAGTACATAGCGGTGCCAAATGCCGCTGCAGTCCTTCGATGCATATTCATAGTAAATGGTCAAATACATGAAACTGTTAAAAGGTCTGAGGAGCTGTCACTGTGGATTGATGCTTAGATTTATTCATATACAGGTTCTGGAGAGGGTCTGTTGCATATAAATGTTTGAAGCAGCCAAAGCAAATGTTGATAACTGAGAATGTATTTTATGAATTAATCTCTTAAAATGAATAATGAAGTCTTAATAAACTAGGCTTTAGTCCTTAGTCTTTAGACTTTGCTCTTCTGTGCAGTGGAATATTCCCCACTTCTCACATAAGTTCTGGGTCAATAAATAACAGCTCTGCCATCAATAGCTGACCACATGCAGCTACAGCCACAAGGGCAAATGTGGGTGTGAGTGGTTCAATTTTACCTCAGCCTGTACTGTATTTAGTGACCTTTGACCTCTGTTTCTGTGCTCTGATAGGCTGGGGGAAAGAACCTCGAGGAAAAGAAGGGCCCGTATGAGAACACAGTGCTAGATGTGCCTGAGGGGACACCAGTGCCATATCCCATACATCAGGTATTACACACATGGCAGCAGCGGTGAAAAGAGAACAGTTACTCAAGTACTGCATCTTCTAAACTGATGACACAGTTTTATTTAATTGATTAGTTGAGGCATGAGCAGTTGAAATTATCCAGTTAATTTCCCAGAAATCACTGGATGAAATTACCTGATATACTGTAACTAAAGTAGGTATATAAGCGCAGAAAATCTCTACACACCTAAAGTGCTTCTTTCACATTTGCTTGGCACACATGGATCACTATCACATGTATATAAGGATTTCAGGATGTCTGTTCACAGAACTTAGCTGTGTTCTTAGTCCTAAAAAGGCTACCAATGAATCTGTTATTGTCTTCACATTTTTCTCCCTTTCTTCCTGTTTTTTGCTATATAGTTTCAGGTGACTAATCCAGGGGTGAATAATTTCAGGCTGAGTGGAGAAGGTAGTGAAGACATTAAGATTTCAACGGATGGCTGGCTCTATCTGGAGAAGCCGCTGAACTGGTCCAGGGAGGACCATTACATAGTCAAGGTGAGGTGGTCTTTTTTCTTCTTATAAACACACAGAAACATTATATTCATGCATCACAGGAACAATTAAACATATATTTATATATTGTCTCTCATTTATATTTTGCGATATTTTTGTGAACATGTCCAGGTGGAGGCACTGGCAGATGATGAAGCAGTGGAAGGTGCAATTTATGTAACTATAAATGTGTTGGACATCAACAACAACGCTCCGTACTTCAACCAGAGTGAATACATCGCTGCAGTCAGGGAAAACAGCGCAGCAGGTGTGTGTGATATAAGAACTCACAGAGGAGGAGGAGAAACATTTGTAATGCAAAAAGAAAATGATAAAGGGAAAAGTGGCATAAATAAAAGAAGAAGCACTTAATGTGATTAAATAACTTGCTTTTTGCATGTTTAAGCCCAACCAGAAAAGATTAACTTAACATCACATCAAAGATTTTAACATTGATTTACTACTCTAGATTTTACTATGATTTTAATATGTCAAATCATCCAGCAGATATTAGTATGTTAAACTGTTATTTTAACACTGGTCAAACCAAAATTGGTTAAACTTTTTTTATTTTAAATAGAAATCCAGACACTTCCAGAGCTTCCTACTGTAGGCCTTAGGGCTGAAATATGGGAAAAGGCATTTAGATTTTAGTTTTTATTTAATGGAACAGTAAAGCCATCATGTATGTAGCATTAATTATAACAACAAATATGAATTAATTATATATGATGCTGTCAGACAGTGTCAAAGAATATAAAATTTGACATCCTTGACACCCTAAATATTTTAAATGTAATAGAGAGATTTGGATGATGAAAGTTGAAATGACTGTAAATGTGCTTTGTGGTAACGCAGCATCTCTGCATGTTCACTGTGTTGGGACACCACACACCTCTGTCTGAAAGCACAAATCACTCTGAGACTTTATCAAGAGTTTGTTCTGTTGTTTCAGGTTCCCCATTTACCAGAGTGTTTGCGTTGGATCATGACGACCCAGAGACTCCCAATGCTCATCTGAGCTACAGCCTTGTCAGCCAGATCCCCAACAAAAATGGCGTCCTCTTCTTCCAGATCAACCCCAACACTGGAGAGATCTCCACCACAGAAGAAGGTAGCGCACAGCACACACAACTACATGCACAGACATGAGCTCAGACGTAGACGCACAGGACAGGGTCCAATGTCCATGGGAAAGTCTATAATCTCTGCCTGTAATCTGGCAGTATAGTGCCACTGTAAATCCAGATTACACAGCTCATCTTGTGCGCTCAAGATTAATGCAGATTGGAGGCAGATTACCCCAATGTGTCGCGTGAGTTGACCACTGATTACTTAGAGTGTGTGTGTGTGAGAGAGGAAGAGAGAGCATGTGAATGAGTCTGGTTGAAGATGTCTATTCACATCAGTGCCCTGTGAGAGAAAGTCGTGCTACATTCCTGAGTGCAGTGATTTGACAAAAACATCTATCAAGTGACTAAATGTAGATGAAATATATTTCATGTATTTGTGTCTGTCAACAGGGCAAAAGATGCTGAAGGCCAGAGATGGCATTCAGTTTAGCAAAGGAGAAGTTCGGAGTATTGACACTCTGAAGACAAAGTTTGATGACTACTGTCCGGGGCAGGATAAGCCATATGAACAAAACCCCTTCTTTACCTGTGTGGAGAGAGCAGGTTTGTATCTTTGTTTTTAATCTAAAAATGACAAAAATGTACCTGTTGCATCCTGTTAAATATGATTATCGTCTACAGTAGTTATCTTCAGCTTCTGTGACAGTAAATAAATCTTTGGACAGCTTCTCTAATAATCAATGTCTCTGACTTCTATAAGAGGAAAAATAAATTGTTTATAGAAAATTTTCTGCACATTCATGATAATGAAAAGTTAGATGCAGCTGTGGTTTAGACCCAGGCAATGAACACTGGAAACTATTCAAGATGTAAAGCATTTGCAGGAAAAAAGCTATTTTCATATTAAATTGCAAAGCCTTACGAAGAGTTAAGATTTGCTGATCCACTTCTGTTTGTGACACAACTGTTTTTGAAAAGCTGAGCGATCCCAGTCCTTTGTGGTTTGTATTAAACTTAAAACCTGGAAGATTTGATGACACTGAGTGATGTATGTGTGTTAATGTAAACAACACGAACTGAAAGGAAGAAACCGTGAAGGATTAGTCCTGCTGGACTGATTTATTGGGTGCTGACCCGATGAAGTCAGCCGAGGGGAGAGCGATTAATCCAAAATCCAACTGTGACTCAACTTTCCAAAATTAGACCTCTGCTGAAATGTCTTTGTGATGTGCAACCCCCGGAAGTTTTTTCTGGCTCTAATTACAACCTTCATTTTCCTTTTGTGGTGTCAGAGATGAGGAGGTGGAACGTGGACCCCGTGGAGGACCCTGACTACATCCTGTTTGTGCGTGTGCAGGATCTCGGAGGAGCGTCAGTGACCGCGCTAAGTGGAAACGCCAAAGTTGACATTGTTGTGGAGCAAAACCTGTGGGTCAACCCTGGACCCATAACCATTAAAGAGCATTCAGAGGAAACATATCCTCTGGCCATCGCAAAGGTGTGGTGGTAAAACTTAGACACGTCTGCACAAAACAATACTAAAATTAAATGTTGCTAAATCAGCTACTATACCTACTCTGTTCCGGTTCTTCCTCTCTTTGGATCCAGGTCCAGTCTAATGACCCACATGCCATCTACAGCTTAGTGCAGAAAGAGCGAGCGCCGAGATTCCCCTTCCAGATCTCGTCTGAGGGAGAAATATTCTTGACAGAGCCACTGGACAGAGAAGTCAAGGACATGGTACACAACACACACTTAATCTGCTCTGAGCTCATGTAAAAATAAAAAGATGACCTTCTGAGGATTATTCTGAAACTTGTGCTGGTTCTGCTTTCAGTACATCCTGGTGGTTTTTGCTAAGGATATTTATGACAACGAAATAGATCCTCCTATGGAGATTCATGTCTTGGTGAAGGACATAAATGACAACGCACCTGTGTGTGGGAGTGAGGAGAGTATTTTTGAGGTGCAGGAGGATGAGCCTATAGGTAAGATATATGTGTAAATATTATATAACTCGTTCAAAAATAAAATTTAGTGTAGTCTCATCTGACCAAAGTATAACTTTGTCCTGATGTTGTCTCATCAAATCTCTAAGATGAACATGCCAAATCTGAAGTAAAAATAATAATAACTGTGAAGAATAAGACATGTATCATGTAACTTACCACTTTATAAAATGCAATTGTAACTTTATAGCTCAATCACACGATTAATCGTGGATATTCAGAGTGGATTGAACAACCAAAAAAATCTACCCTACAACTGTCTGATTGTTTATACTTTAAAAACATTCTTGATGATATTTAAAAAATTTTGAATCATATTTATTGGCCAAGTATGTTAATGCATAAAAGGAATTTGCTTTGGTCATTTGTTATTGGTAGTTCTTGAGGATATGCTCAAAGAGTATCAAGTATTATTCCAGTATCCTTGTAAATGTAAAACTGACAATATTAAAATGTATTTGCAGTACATACAGTAAATAATAATTTCTTGCCCCTCACAGAGGAACATATATAGATAATCTAATGCAATGGTTACAATGCAGACATGAAAATTTTATTTTTTCGAGTTTTGCATCTAAAACTAAAAAACAAAAAGACCTTTTTTTGATTATATGTATTGCTGCTCACATTGTACTGCATTTAATATGTTCTGAGCTCCAGTGATGTAGGATTTACCCTGATCATTTGTCAGTTTTAAGACAACTTTTCTTTGTGGTTCCAGGCAGCCCGATAGGACAGCTGTTGGCCTATGATGACGATGAAGAGGGGACCCTGAATTCTCTGCTGACTTACAGTATCTTGTCCCAAGAACCTCCCACCACTCCCAACGCCTTCTCCATTGATGCTTCTGGAAAAATCCAGTCTTTGCGCTTGTTGCAGCGAAAAGACCATAAGATCTATAACCTTAATGTCAGAGTCAACGACCCAGGTAACACCCTGCATGTTCAAACACACCTGCGGGTGGAGTTTAGTCCCTTCTCACTCCAAGCTGTAGCATTCACCACTTCTGTCTCACAGTTTTCAGCACAGAATGTAAAGTCACCATCAAGGTCATTGACGTCAACAACGAGATTCCTCTCTTTGAGAAGAACGATGTAAGTATCTGAACCAGTTGTTGAGTTCTGAGTTCTTCTGATGCGGGCAGCTTGTTTCTCTTCATGTCTCTGTGTCTGTGTGCAGTATGGTAACCACTCTCTCACAGAGGACACCCCGGTTGGACACACGGTGCTGACCATCAAAGCAACAGATGCTGATGACCCCGACAGCGGCAGCTCCAGGATCCAGTTCCAGATCACATCTGGCAACGACGACGATGCTTTTCAGTGAAAACAGACGGCAGCGGTGTTGGCTATGTTGTCATAAATAAGGTACAGTTTCTCTATTTTCCACGTGTCACACATGTACGCACACAGGTGGATGGCTGTATGGATAGAAAGTAAAAATGCCTTCTCAAGTTTTCCCAACCAAAACGTCACAAAGAATAAATAATATAAAGCACCACAAGCTGCAAACTCTAATTTGTGGAAGCTGAAAACCTTGGCATTTGTTTTTGATAAATTAATTAACACTTGTAATTTTAGTCCTACAAGTCATGATACTGCTGGTTTGGGACAAAATTCTTGCCTCACAGTTATCGCACATTTTATGGCCACAAGTTGCAGTAAGAAAAGACTCTGTGACCTTCAACATGTTTTTTCTTCCCTCGTCCCTACTGCTCCTTCATAACTGCACCGCTTCTCTCCCAACAGCCTTTGGACTTTGAGTCCTCTCCCTCCTACAAACTCCAGATTGATGCTCGTAACCCAGAGCCGCTGACGAAAGGCATGGAGTATGGCCACGAGTCCACAGCCTTTGTCTCTGTGTTTGTGACTGACATAGACGAGGATCCAGAGTTCAGTCTTGACATCTCGGATGTGACTGTACCTGAGAACACCACCAAAGGATCAGTGCTGCTCACTGTGGAGGCAAAGGACCCAGAGGGCAAGGAGATCGGGTAAACACACACCAACAGCTGCTCCGCACCCCAGTCCAACCTAGTTTAAGTTCCATAGCTGCACACAGGGTTTCACTTCACTTCATGCAGCAACAGATACACACAGTGGAGCATTAAGCAACAGGATCACACAGTCAGTTACCAAGGACTATGGGTTCTGGGGTTTATTTGTGTGTCCATCCACAGCTATTGTAATAAATTTACTTTCTATCTTGTTTTAGACAGGACTGTGCTTTTTTAAAGATGATTATTTTTATCTCTTTAAAGATTGATTTCTTCATTAGGAACTAATATGAACTGAGCAGAGATGTCAGAGTCGGCCGATGTTTGTTTGGGTCTTTGCATGGGATTTGTTGGCAGAAAGCAGAAGAAACATAAAATAACTTTAGCTTCATACCTAAATGAGCAATTCCTAAAAAAACACTAGATTCTTGGCACCAGAAACCTTTTACAGAATTGATTATAGCTTTGACCGATTGCCCGTCTATGACAGGACCAACACAGAGAAACATACACAGACAGACAATCGCTCAGTCACAGTGAACCTAACATGTATGTATTTGGACTGTGGGAGGAATCTGGACTACACGGAGAAAACTCATGCAAGTTCTAGACATTATAGGCCCCATATTACTCTTCTTTACATTGTTTAATAGACCCATTTGTATGTGCACATCACGTATTCAGGGTAAAACTGAAAACGCAACTTTTTTTGTAGGGCCTAACTCTGCACATACATCTTTCTGAGTAAAAAACTGAGGACAGAACAGTGAAGTCAAATGTAAGCAAAACACATTTTTGAGTGAAGAGGGATTTGTATTTTAGACTTTTCTTTGGCTGCAGTAACAGCTAAGAAACTGTGTCCATGTTCCTCTGCAGATTATGAACTGGACTGAGATAGAAGACAAACAGTGATTTTATGGCTTTGGAATTGTTATTCAACAATCATGTTACTGATTCATCTAACAGCTCTGATGTACATAAATCGATTATTGATTTGTTCTGACTTTATTTCCCCTGACCAACCCTGCAGACCACCAGCAGCATCACGGATGATTTCTAATAGTCCAATGCGTGTGTGTGAGTAACTGCTGTTGTTTTTTTGTACAGTTTCAAATTGGAAGGTGACACTCAGGGCTGGCTGGAGATCGATGCTGCCACAGGACAGATCAAGACCAAAGACAAGCTGGACAGAGAAACCCTGGAGTCTTTTCAAGTCACGGTCACTGCCTTTGAGAAGGGTGAGATAACGCAAAGACACATCCTCCAGATTGTCCATTATTACTGAGTAGAGGAAGTTGGAAGCAGAGAAATCACCTGCATTTTTGTTAACATGAAATCATAATCTGCTCATGATCTTTGACCTTTACAACCCAACCACTATTTGCTTCTGTATAACTAACTAGTCTTGAGTCAGTTCACGTTTACATGCTCTCTGGTTTCCCTCTGAAGAGAACCCCAAGAAGTTTTCTGAGCGCGTTGTGTATGTGAGGCTGCTGGACGTGAATGACAACGTCCCCAAACTGAAGGAGATCCAGGCCTTCATCTGTGTTAAGAAGCCCAAACCTGTCATCATTGAGGCCTATGACACAGACGACGCCCCCTTCTCCCAGCCCTTCGACTTCACCTTGGCCCACAGCAGGAAATCTCCCAACTGGGAGCTGCAAAGAGTTGACGGTATGCGTTTCAGATTCAAGTAATATTAAAAGACGTTAGAGAAGTTACAATTTGTACTTTGTACCCAGATGGATATTTTCTCCATGTTTTCCAATGTGTTATGTAGGAACAAAAGCTAAACTGACCCTGAAGAAAGCGCCAACTGAAGATAAAACCTTCATACTGCCCATCAACATTAAAGATAACAAAGGAATGGGAGTCACACAGTCATTCCAGGGTAAGTTATTTCTTTAAGTTAAAAGGATTATGAAAGAATATGAAAACCAATGATGAAGAATTATTTTTGCATATTTACAGCTTTATGCAGTGTATCTCTTTGAGCTATAGAGATCCCTGTCATGTCAAGACAATCACAAATTCACTGCTCTGGTTCTGTTAACACTCACTAGGGCAATTATGTATTAATCCACCATTAGAAACAATTGGCTCTTTAAACAATAGTGTTAAAAAACTATACCACCCATCTATTTAAAATTTTAAATTAAAATGTTTAAGTGACAATTTGGGTTTTTTAAGATTTATGTCCATATGAAGGACAAACCTGCTTAGGGCTTAGTTCCCATGCAAAAGAAGGGAAATGTGTACATTTTAAGATTTTAAAGATTTAAATTTTAATAATCTGTGCATCATGATAATAGTTTGACCCATGTGTGATCCTCTCCTCTCTTAACATGTCAGTGAGAGTATGTAACTGTACAGAACTGGGTTACTGCTACATCGCGCCCGTTGATCATAGCTTCAGATTTGGAATGGGACCCACCATCGGGATCCTGGCTGGAACTCTGGGATTCTGCAGTAAGTCTGACAAACACCATATTAGAAGAGTATCAGCTAAAACCAGTATTCAATATACAGTTCAAACACGTGGGACTGTCCAGTTCTCTGTCAGTGGTGTTGACTCCATTTTGTCGTGTTTTTGCAGTTATTGTCTTCATCATAGTGATCAAACGCATAAATAAAAAGGGCAAGAAGACGAAAACCCTGGCTGAGGAGGAAGAGAGGAGCATGATGTAAAAACTACAAGTACATATATAAATATGTGTGTGTGTGGATATTGCAAGGACCCTCAGTGATATAGTGCATCTCAAACCGTATCCTTAACCCAACCTACAGTTGAAACATCGACCTGAAAACAATGTCTTCATTCATAGTCATTACTTTTATGATCTTTCAAACGTCTGTCCAGAGAATTCAGTTAAGTTAAACTTCTCGGCTAGTTTTGGCTAATGTGCAGTATTTTATGTATAGATTAGTAAGCAAAAAATGTAATCAAAGAAATTCATAAATAAATCATTGGACAGAGTTGAAGGTTGAACAGATGTACTCACTTTCCAAGTATATCCTCATTTTCAAAGCCTAAATCTCATATTAGTCTTCACAGAGACACTTTAGCTTATTTTATTTTATTTACCAGAGTGATTAATAGGTGCTGTGCATACTTAATTGAAATGTCACAGGGTTCTATGCTAACTACACATTTATGAAGCTCCTCCATTTAATTTATTAAAATGGAACTGCCAGCCTTGTGTTGTTTCATTAGCACTTTCATTATCTCACATACTTCAATTCATTTTTGGCCTAGAGCTTGTTTATTATCCTCTGCTGCATGAAGGTTTGCCAACATATGAATTTTATGCACTGTTGAAGAAATCTTTAATATTAAGCAACATCTCGCACACAGAGACACTTTTGCCACAGCACTGTCTGTGTAATGAATAATAATTACGTTGTTTTGTAACGAGCGATCGCTGCTCTGTTTCCCAATAAATAAAGACACTGGGGACCACTTTGGTTTTCACATCATCCCAGTGTGTGTCTGGCTGTGTGGGTGTGTGCAGATGCGTGGTGCTGCAGGTGATAGTGACATGAGATATGAGCATCATCAGCATTCTTGCTTTACATTATCTCGTGTTGAGATTTCTGAAAAACATTTACTCTTAAACACTCATACATGTACACATGCATCGTCATTCTTCCCAATCCTCGCTATCCCCCGCTGGTCAACTGCTGAGCATCCACGGCCACAGAGCTGCCGCAGAGAGTTATGCTCTGATTCATCTCTCTGACAGTGGGGGATAATTGATGGCATGATTGTGGGCTTTTATGCAGCACAAAGAGGCCACGAAACACAAAACGAACACATGTTGAATGTGGGTGCCCCATGTGCTGCAACAGCCATGCATCCTTCCAGTCCATGTGCCATGTTGTGTTGGGGATGAGTCATCCAACCACCTGCTACTGCAGCTTCCAAAAGTCAAACAGGAGAACCAAACAGTGTCAGAGGCAGAGCAGCACACTAAGCTATAGCTTCATAACTGCACCCTTAACATGGACCTTCTCCAGTGTTTATGTCTGCACTTTCTCTTTGCCTGTATCCAAGCAACACTTTCCACAACAACAACAACACACACACACACACACACACATGCATGGACAGTCCCTGAGAACTTGTGTGAGAAGTTGACAAGATGAAGTACGTAAGAGCAGAGCCAACCACTTCTGGATATCAAACCTCACCATCACCATCACCAGAACGCTTTTATCCTAATATAGAAATGTTGAAATATTGATAACAATAAATTAAATGACCCATAATTATTTTTATGACACCTGTGGCCCTCAGTTCACCTCCATTTTGAAATTCACTGAGGCAGAAGTGAACCTACCCCTCATTTATTTGCAAGATTTTTACTTCAATTTGATTAAGAAACTAAAAGTCACGTTTTAAAAATCTGAACTTCTGGTCCTTATTAAATGTTTTTTGGGAGCAGACAAGCCCCCAGTCACTTTGATTATGTGTGAGGATTTTAATTACACACCGTGTGTGTTAATCCCACGTAAAAGTAAAAGTGTGTAAATAGATTCCATGAGCACCTCAGTCTGTCTGGTTTAACAAACTAGTCCAGGAAAAAACTGCAGCAGACATGAAGAGTACACGTGATCAAATAGTGATGCGGATGTGTTTATTTCCAGTACACCCGTTTGTCTGGTTTCTCACAATATGTCAAAGTGTCATAGGCTCAGAATTATGTGTATAATCTCCCTAAATTAACACCACATCAGGACAAAAAAGATCAGGGCAAGTGTATAAAATATTTCAAAAGCTCTAATTTCCCCAATAATTGTGACTCAGAAGAACCACCAGGATCCACCAAGTCTCTCCAAGAGTTACCTATCAGATCGAACTTGGTAAATGGATCGGAAAGACCTTGTTTAGGGAGGTGAGCAGTATCCTAAACAGATGTTTAGAGGTCCTCTGCAAAAAAAGAGAGAATGTGACAGAAGGATGAACATCTCAGTGAAAGTTCCATACATCAGACTGTCAGGGTTAAACATACATGATGACATAAATATACAGTTTCAAGAACTCTGTCTGGGGAACATCAGGCACTACAGTACCAACCCTCTGGCAAAGTATGGTGGCTTCTCAGCAGCAGGGACAAGGAGACGGTCACAACTGAGAGAAAGATGAGCACAGAGCGTAAGATCTAGGACTGGGCTGATAGTTCAGTTCTGAATACAACAATGAGCTGAAGCAAATAGTCAGGACAACATTAAAATGGCTTTAAAGTGAATTTATGGAGCAAGTCTGCATTTACAAATAAATACAGATGAGGAATTAATAATCATCAACATTGTAATTATTTTAATATTTATTTTAAAATTCAATTTGACTACCAAGATTACTTGTTGCTAAATAGTTTAGCAAAAATGATTGGCAGTTTTTAACCTCTCTTATTGGATTCTGGTGCTATGGCATCATCTAGTGGTGATGAAACTTCACAGGTCAAATCATCGTGCGACTGTGCCGCTTGAAGTGACGTCCACATGTAACTGACGTGTGCTCAGCAGTGGCAACTGCCAAGGACGCAGTGACCCTTCAACTCTTAACATGAGACACAGTAACCTCCCAGCTGTTTGTAGGTTAATGGGTCTTCACATCCACCACGACAGCTTGTGACGGCCAAATCAAACAACAGCACCAGGTGGTGTGTACTTAGTGATTTATTAAAGCATTCTATGTACAAAACAGACGCCACTTAAGTTAAATGTTTCTGTGTATAATGTACAGCTGAAGAGAAACATGAGTAACAATGCTAAAGCTGAATAAATAACCTTTAATATTCAAACAGCTTCCTTCAAATGTACATTCGGTTCATTAATTTGGGATTGAATACACGTTCTCACACAGCTATTGCATTTATGCAGAAGTGATTAGTGTTGGAGGGGTACAGCTGATGTTATGAATGATAAAATTCTTTAACTCACTTATTGACCTGTCTGGGAGTGGGACAAAAGTCAACATGAGTTTACAGTCACCCTGCAAAGCCAGGAGAGCTAACACTCCCATTTTACTCCAACAGTTTAAACACACAAGTTTGCAGCTGTAAACAGATGTCATAACTATGGCAAAGTTCATGCACGTTTGTTTAAAGTTCACTTCAGATAAACTGATGTTGAATCTACCACCATCACTCCAGCTAAAGCAGTGCGGTAAAGTGGCGAATGCTTGACTTTCTTTCATTCAGCTCAAAGGCAATAGTGAAGTGACAGTGCCACAGAACAGTCGGCCTACCTGTGCTCCAGGAAATCACTTGCTAAAAATACAGCACAGTCAGGATATATTTGGATCAATTAGTTTTGGAATTTTACTCACACATTGGATTTGAAATAAAAACAATCAGTATGTCAGTTATTTCCAACCTTTTTAAACCAACAACGTCTTGTTTTCCCTGTTACACTTTACTGCCAATTCAAAACTTGACTTGTGAAAAATTAGACCACATTCTTTCTCACATTGTTATATTCAAAGAGTTTTTAAAGCTTAAAGAGTTTAATGTATCCAGTAGTTAAAACCTTAAAACACTCTGACATGATTGTCACTGTTTCCAATCGATTATCATCATCATCCTGCAGAGTAAATACAATTGTATACGTGTATATTCAGACATTAAAAGAATACGTTGTACAGACACAAAACATAAAAATCAAACAGATGCAACAGCCCATTGTCATAACATCAGTACAGGAAGTGAAAGAGATTGTGGCTGGAATACAAGTATCATAACCAGACAAACAAAGAATGAGAGTTATGACATGTTATGATGACTGGTTGAAGACCATATCAGAGACAAAAAAACAAGATGGGTAAGTCCTGTGAGGCCCTTTCACTTAGAAAGTACTAACCTTCACCCTCTTTGTAATTTTTATAACTTCATGCCTGAGTCTCTCAGGAGACAAAGTGGTTGAAACTTGGCACAAGAATCAGTTTGTAACAGCATCATATCCGCCATGAAGAGAAGTGTGAAGTGGTTGCCAGATAACATGGATTTGGAAAATTCATGGAAATTTTCCAGATCCCTGATGGAGTACGTTTTGTAGCAGTCTGTACAAACATAAAATGTATTATTATTTTTACATAAAATGAGGTAAAACAAACTCATTCAGACTGCTGAACAGATTTTCCTCCTATGGCCTGTTTGTCGACACACCGTGCATACATACAGTGTACACACAGTGTGTTTATACATATGCATACTAAGTAGTATTGTTTACGTTATTTATGAGTCAAAGTAACATGTCAAGTGTCACGATCAACATTTCTCCCATTTAATAAAAGATTCCTTTCATAGCGGGGGACTAAATATATTGTTTCCACTGGAATCGAGATGTTCATATTCACCTGGATGTCACGCCCACTGCATCAGAGGACGTTTCCATAGCGAAACCAAACCCCTGTTTAATTCACAGTGAACAGCAGCTGTCGCTCTCCAAGCTGCTTTTCGTCCATTTGTACCAACGGCCAATAAGCACGTGTATTCATCAGAAAGAGACCAGTGGACGGCTTTAATACTGCTCAGGATTGTCATTCCTGTCTGTGTGCTCCAATCACGTGAGGATTGAACTGAGCAATGATGATGGTGATGTCATCACGATACATGCGAGCCAGCTCCTCGGGCAGAGACAACATTTTCGACAGCCTTTCGTGGTCCACTGTGCCAAACTCGTTGTTTCCTACTGCATGACGCATCAGGTGGGTCGCTGAGTTCTGATCCTCGAAGGCTGACGACACGCGGGCTTTCCTCTCTTCGAGCAGTGCCTGCATTTGTCCTAGTGTCACCCTATAACCTCCAACTTTTAGAGGCTGACGCTGATGCACCCCTGTTATATACTCACCCACAATACGAACCACTTCCTGACGGTGGAGGGTCTCCCACAGGCCGTCAGAGCCAATTACCTGCAGGGTGAGACAGGAAACACTAGTTACTCACTCACAGATAAAGAAGTGAGAGTCAACACATCTCTTCTGGGAAATTCTGCTACTCGAAACTTAAAGTACATTTAATATTTTAATATGTCTATTTCATTTTAAACCAACCAGAGATACAGCTGAGAACAAAAAAAGGGAAAATGTAATAAATTATTTTAATGTTAATGTAATCAAAATAATATTTAATAAACATTCAACTAGTACAAATGTTCCATTAAGGACTTGAAGTAACAAAATATATTTTAGTAAAATAATTAAATCATACCGAAGTTTGCATCCTCTCTCTATAAAATTTTAAGGCCCATTTTAAATATAGAAATACACTTGACCATTCACAGATTTATAGGTAGTCTTAAAGAGGAGGATTTCAGTTTCCTATATTGATAGATATTGCTTACTGATCCTGCTACAGAATTTATTAAAGTCATATTTGGCACGATATATTTTTATGTGAAAATGTTAAAAATAAGCCTCCTTAATGTCTTTGTTCATTTTTAATAAATATATACTAATGTAATAATGTGATTTTCTGATTGAAGAAGGTTACACAAAACATTTTTTAGAGTTTCTTGTGTGACAAATTCATGTGGGTATCACATGACTGCAGAACAGGAACAATGATGGGAGGCCATCAGCAGCAGCAGCACTCGTAGTCATGGTGTCGACATAAACTCCACCCACTGGCTGAATCCCTGCTACACAACAGATAAAACATGCAAAGGAAACCACACCGCAGCATAATTCAACAGAACGGACCAGAACCGAACTCCCCACAATTCCTCAGTCTCAGAGACCACTCGCCGCTACATTATAACATAATATAACATTTAATTTACTAGAAATAAAAATTTAAATTCAGCAATTATTTATATTTTTACAAAATAATTGTAATTCTACTAATATAAAGTTTCTCCTCTGGCTGCTGCTGATGGGGACTCTGCTATCAGCTACAGCTGCTACAGGGTCCTGTCTGGTTTTTGGTACTGTGTCCAGAACCTGTGGCACATTCGGAACTCTAAGCTAATGTGTTTGTAGCAGTTAGTGACTGGCCGACAAGCTTGTTGTGGTGAACACATGACTGCAAAGCTGAAATTATCGCTTTTCTAAATGTTTCTGAGTGTTTAACAAGTGTTTGGATCATTTCCTCTTATAGATTGTTTATTTATGGAGTGTTTTTATTTCCTCTTTGTCTGTGGTGTCTTGAATAATTTATATCCATATTTCCGGAACACAAATATTTAGATTTCTGTGCTCTATTTAAGCTTTAACAACTAAATGCACTGTGTAGTAATTTCTTTAATGTCCCAAAATTGTCCCAGGCACCAAAACTTTGTGTACCTTTAAGTTTATGGGTCAACCTATAAGGCATCCACATATGTTTCATAAATTGGTTAATTTTTGTATTTGATTAAGTCTGTGAATCGCCCCATCCCTAAACAGGTTTATACAGCATTTGTTGGTGATGAATCTTTTCTCTCACCAGGAAACGATCCTGTGGTCGCAGTTTGTGGTAAGTGATCTCAGGCTCAGCAGTCAGGTAAGGAGGCGTGTGATAGTTCGGGGGGATAAACTTTGTGTGCTCATTTTCATGGAGCTGATCGGGTCCAGACTCCAACACACGCTTCTGCAGCTCAATACTCCATTTGAATTTCACATCCCCAAATGCACGGAATGGCATGAGGAGGCCCAGCAACCGGTCCTCATGGTAAAGAAACAGACGACAAAAATAAGGGAAGAGTTCTTAATAAACACTGTAATAAAACCCACATTGTTCAGATCAGTAGGTCAAGTACCTGTCGTATAACAGTTTTTCTCTCTGATGGAGGGTGTTCACCACGTATTCGAGACACCTCATCCTCGTTCTGGGCGTTGTGGTCATTGGAGAGTGTGAGAGCACTGAACGAGCCGTCCTCCTCCTGCACCCCTAACACAGCTCGAGCATCCCCTGCATTGGCTATGAATCTTTAAAAGTAGAAAAAAGGAAGCAAGGCAAAAATTAAATAAGAATACTTAGTTAAGTTGGGAAACATCAGATTTGTTCAAATGCATGCATATATTCAGTATCCTGTATTGTACATACAGATCTGATCCATCGATGTGAGCCACACAGGCTGTGGCTCCAGAAAACGCCACTCTCAGAACCCAGTAGTGCAGGTAAGCGTTTGAATCTCCAACCTGCATGACAAAATAACACAATGAGCCTCCAGACAGACTGTATACATGGTTTAAGATCCATGCAGGGAACAATACACCTAGGCACAGTTTACCAGCTATATCAAATATGTATCCTAACACTCAGTAGCAAATGTAATGACTTTTTATTCAGCCTTAAATAATGACCAGAACTTTAAAATTATTAATAAAACTGTAATTAAGAATAATATCAACATGTCAACATTATGTTTGAATTGTGCCTTGACATTTAATTATTCAATACAGGCTAACAGTACATCCAGATCAACTCATGTGAAACACTATGCAACATGTGTTGTGCAGATTGTCATATGTCATGTGACAAAATAAGCCATCACTTACACTCCTACTACAAAGAGCAGTGTTAAATACAGTTCAAAACGTAGAAGAGCATGTGAAATTAAAGACAGGCCTTAAGTGGCAGCTGATTTAAGTTTTACTACTCAAACACATCAGTGTTCTCCCAGGGCTATTTCACAACACAAATTTGGGCTGCTGCAGCTTAGTTGGTACAACAGGACCTACGTGATCTGTGGTTCAACTCCCAGTCCCTCCTGGCTATATGTCGAAGTGTCCTTGGGCAAAACACTGAATCCTAAATTGCTCCTGTGAGTCATGTGAGCAGCTTCATGAATTCTGTTGGAAAGTTATGACCTCAGTCTTTAAAAACACAGCTGCCGGGTTTCAAACTGATCAGGTCGCTGTATATACCGTAAATTCTGGACTATAGAGCGCACCTAAATTTAAGCCGCCCCCGCTAAAATTTAAAAGAAATATATATTTTGTCACATATAAACCGCATCGGACTATAAGCCGCCAATATCCAGGCTGAGAAATAATATCTGTTGTATGCGCTCCTACTCATTGTTCACAGTAGGCATGAGGATGTTCTGTGCGCTGTTTTACCGGCATTACGGTAAAGAGTGCGTTTACGTGTATGTGTAGCTGAATGTACATAATTAAACGGCTTGTTCCATAGCCAAAGGAGAAGACGCTCTTATTCTTCACGAATTAGTTGCTGCGCTCAACAAAAGATTTTGTACCATAAGTGTTTATTCATACACCTGAACCTGAATGGTTGTAACACGGCAGTAAAAGTGCTGATGTTTGCTGTTGTGCTCTTGTTGCATTTAAAAACTGGCTTTTGTTTGCACTGACTTCCATCTACAGCGCCCATCTGAGGGCTGCAGAAAAATTCATAGAAAAGCCTCATCTCTGTAAAAGCCGCATGGTTCAAAACGCCGGAAAAAGTATTATGGTCCAAAAATTTTTAATGGTAGCACATGCACACAGACACTGAATAATAATAAAAAAAAAAAAATCAAAATACTATTTAGTGAGCACTGTTCCATGGAGTCCTGAGTTGCCCCATATACGTGAGCTGCCTTCGCCATTATGGTGTTAATCAAGTGCCTCAGACAGTTCCTACCTGAGCCTCCAAGGAAATGTCTTGGTCCAGCCTCTTAAAGGCACTCAGCAATGCTTCACGAGTGTCTGGAACCTCGCCTGGGCTGTGAACAAGAGAAAAGGGAGAAGACAGAGGTTGAGAACCGAGACAAATAACATCACTATTGGCAAAAAACAGAAACTGCTTGATGTGGACATCTTGTTACAGAGCACACGTGAAGGAAATAGAAAGTCCAGTTTGAAACATTTGTTTCACATTCTTCATTGTATATTCCAGTCCTCACCTGGTTAGATCTATTAACTCCTGCCAGTAAGTTCGAAGGCTGCTGAAATACAGATTCTGAGCTTCCCTGCTGAAGTAGTCGTTTGGGTGTTTGTGCCAATGCAGAATGGGACTAAGGGCTCTTCCAGCCTCCACTGCTGCCTCGAGCTCACAAAGAGTGTCGTGGGGCAACAGAGACACTGCTATGTAGTAAAACAACCTCTCACTTAGTGCCTGCAAAGAGGAAGACAGATTGATTTTTTAATCAGACAGAATCAGGTTTCACAGTACTAATCACAAAAAACATGTGACAACACCACTCAAGGCAGATGGCCGCCCCCCCCCTGAGCTGGCTCTGCTGGAGATTTCTTCTGTTAAAGGGAGTTTTTCCTCTCCAGTGTTGCCTATGGCTTGCTCAAGGGGGATTTGTTGGGTTTCTCTAAATGTCTGTAAAGTCTTCACTTTATTATGTGAAGTGCTTTGAGGTGACTTTGTTGTAAATTAGCGCTATATAAATAAAGTTTTATTGAATACTCAGCTTTACCTGTGCACAGGCACAGCCAGCATGGCCATCAAACACACCCAGCAACATTCCTCGTGTCTGCAGGCATGTGGCTGCACTGCGACGGTCCTCTATAGGGGCGTTAGCTGGTAGCTGATTACTCTCAAAACCCATCACTGAGGACACGTTCTTCCCATCAAACTCTGGCACCTAGAACCATAACACATAACAAGATAGAAACTTGACTCTGGTCATTTCCAAAATGAGTCCTATTGTTAAAGATCCCTAGAAATGCAGTGATGGTCAGATGGAGTTTTTGGTGTACATGAATGATCCACAATACCTTGAAGCTGTACTCATTGGCTTTGAGAATAGAGTTGACCTGAGGAGGTGTGAGGATGTAGCTGCAGAGTGCCGAGGCTGTCTGGTAACTTCTCGATTGATGGTGAGTAAGCCGCATGTGGGATGGCCACCTCGGGGCATGTTGGTGACTGATAGATGCCAACTGGGACTGGAGTTGGGATGGTAACAGACTGGAGGCCCAGACCCTGGTACGGGGCAAGTCCTTGAGCAGCTGAGATGTTACTCGCATGGTTGACGGCCCACTGCAGCGACACACAAATTGACCTGTATGCACCTAATCAAAAGGGAAATACAAACAGAACTCAGAGGCACGGCAATCAGAGAGCAACAGCTGGGGCTACCGAAAACAGAATGTACTTTCCTTGCATCATTAAACAAATAATGTGCAAACACAAAGGTTAGGTGATGAGGTTAGAACATACGGACTGTGAAATTGGCCTGCAAAAGAAGTTGAATAAGCTAACAAGAAGGCCACCACAGTAACCAGGCATTTGTAAGTTAAGCATTACATCTGAACATTTATATGATGTTCAAGCTTCAATATTTGGCTCCATCCCGACTGGCCACCATTTACGTATCTGGAGCACAACCTGTTCAGTTTATATCAGATTAATGGTTGAACTGATTGTTAATTAACTGCTTGTTGTACTGGCTCTGTGGAAACCTCAGCTTTTAGCCAACTGGAAAGATATCAAGCCTAATATTAGACTGAAACTAGTGTCATTACCATGTGGTGAAACAGATCTAAGGATATTAAACTTGAAATTTAAGACCCCCCCCCCAAAAAAGCAGCCTGTAAAACAGTGCAATTTCCATCACAATTTTCCTTCTGCCTTTGGCAGGTCATGTGAGGTCAGTCAACGTTCAGGTACCAAATGGGAGGAGCGAAGAATGGAAACAGAAGAGAATATGATATTATTTAAAGTACATAGTTTTTTTGTTGATTCCCTTATTTTGGTATTTGATGTAAAATGTAGACAACCTGCTTAATACTTTTACTTGAGCAAAAGATTTGTAGTGGTACTTGCGATGGAGAATGTTTTTAGGCCAATAATTTTTTTGACTATTGAGTTTGTGTATTTCTCCCACCTCTGCACACAGTGGATCACATTTTGCTGTGTGGCTGCAGACTGCTCAGTGCAGCTTTGCTGACCTTTGCCCTTCATGACACTCTGCAGGCCAACAGTACTAATGTTCAGGCCCATCACCGTTTCAGATTTGGTGAAATTGTCAGAAACATATAAATTCAATTATACATTCTGTACTTAAATGCAGTGTGGTACTGGGCTGCAATGTAGTTTCTATTTTTTCCCCTGCCAATTATATGCACACGACAGATTCTAAAAGCAGAACAAATAACAGATGTGAATGTCAACGTTGACGTCCTGTAGTCGAGAAAAAGTGTGATACCGCCACCGGGACATGTCCTGGACCGGAGTTGTAAATCTACACTCCTCTTTAGCCACAGGCTGCTCGCATTGCTAAAAATAGTTGTGGCATGAATTTTCGCCGTGACATTTTGATGCTAAAAATGTCATGTCAGTTCATGACCCCGTGAACGGGATCCTGGCTGTGTCTCCACATATACTCTGTGTTCATTGCACAGTCCATCCACGGCAGCACAGGTGAACATCCTGCAAGGACTGATCGCACTATGCTGAAGCAAACCGGAGAGACACACAGATCTTCCCAAAGCCGAACGCTGCGTGAGTCACACTGACCACAAAGGGCCCTCCCAGTGCCGATCTCCAACAAAGTTGCCATGTTTGTTGATCTCACTAGCCTTTTCGTGCTAGCTACAAAGTCTGCAAACCATCAGATAACAGAGCAGTTACCCGGAGTTGGAGTGCTGAACATCGGCCTCACGACTGAGTAAAGCAGCCACACGGCGCCACTACATCACATGAGGAGATCGTGGTCAGATTAAATGGTCAAACGTGGACGAAGTGCGTCAGTCAAACGGCCAGCGCAGCCAAATCTAAGCTAACACTGGGACTGGAGGAGCGGCGTCTGGGTTACACCCACCAAATACCGTCCATCTGGAGTGAGTCTTTTTCCATAGAACCCCCCTGCACCAGCGGAGCCCCCCGAGACTCAACAACATGCAAACGAAACATGCACAAGAAAAAAGAGGTAGAACGAACCTTAACCAACGGATGTGCAGAAGTTGTCGGAGATCATGACTTCACCAGCAGCCCTCCTGTCGGTCTCATTGTGGAGCGCTGCACCGCGATCTGGAGGCTGATTGGCTGACTACGGACAGCCGTGATGTCATCACGTCGAACCAATCAGAACGACCAAAATGAACGACAGGCTTTCTGTAATAGATAAGCAGATGTTTACAGAACTTGAGCATTTGAAAGGTCAGAAAACATCAAGAAAATCTCTGCAAGTTGCCTCATGAAAAGTTTTTATACGGTTACGTTTTATTTGTGTCCTATTATTTCCACATAGAAAAGAGTGTGTCCTCTAATAGCGCCTTTAAATGAACGTATAATGAAGATATTTTATTCTGTAATTTATCATAGCTATTCCACGATTACCATAAAGCGTTTATTCAATGCATTTGAAACGACTGCGTTTTATTAAAATGACATAAGAATAACAACACTGTTTTTCGTATGAAAACATTTTAATCAATAAAATATCAACATCTCTGAAAAAAATTGATTTACATCATGATACTGTAGTAAAAATGCCATTTATGCAAGAAAAAGTACAAAAAAGAGTTGCACAAGCCATAGGCAGTAAACATCTTTGAGAGAAATGCCATTAAAAAGCACTATTATTAATCAGGACATTTTATATCAGAAATCTTTCATCCACTAGAGTCTTGCTGACAAGGTTCTTCCTTCCAAGAATGTTACGGATCAAGCAAAATATCTGTAATGAATGAGACAGTTAATACATTGTATTTTTAGCACTGTGAAAGCAACATACTGTATTTACACTAAATACTGACCGTTTGCTGTACGTATGTAAGCACAGCTGCAAGTATGAAGCTCTGAGATGCTAGGTCGATGATACAGAAGAACAAAGTGTCAAAAATCAGTAACGTGGCCTCATTTCCATAAAACAACACATCGCTGAAGGAGTGGGCCTCATCTGCAGTGAGAAAGACAAAAAGACTTTACATACACACAGAAACACATATGCATATTAACAAACTGGAATCTGCAGCATGTGTGGACCAAAGGGTCATTACCATTATAAAAGATGCTTTTGTCACTGGGTTCAAGGAATTCCATCCCTATGACCCTCTCAAACATGAGCTTGTCCTTCACTATATAGTCCATGTCAGGGTGGGCCTAAGGTAAATAGGGCAACATGAAAGACAAAACAGGTTTATCTGAGCCAAATATGTCTGGACAATGAAAACAACTCATACACATATATAACAAAACATGGATATACACTCAAGTCACATTTTCTTTATGACCATCTATACTAACATGGTCTATAATGGATCCCAGGAAGTGGTTCATAGTGTAGTAGGCTCTGACGTTCTGCTCAAAAGTGTTGGGAATAGATGAGTCCATCAGCCGTGATGGGATGTTTCTCTGAAACACAGGAAACAATTACCTATTTTTTTTAAAATGTGAGTTCTTAGAATAGAATAGAATAGAATAGAATAGAATAGGACTTTATTAATCCCACAGTGGGGAAATACTTGTGATTTAGCAGCCATGGACAAGGACACAGAGTCTGCACAGAACAATGTGCATTATAGTTTAACAGAAAAAATGCAGTAAACTTAAGAGTTTATAAGTGAGTTATAAGCCTGACAGAAGCAAATACACACCCTGAGCGGCTCCCGTATCCTGTCATACTGTGACCGAAGACGGCTAGTAAGAGACACCTGAAAGGTCTGAACGTCTGTGTTGGGAAGCAGTCCTCTTTGACCACACAAAGACTCCTTGTGATAGAAAACATGGGGGGACAGAGAGAATGGATGGAAAGGTAAATTAATAAGGTCATAAAATATGCAAAAACTACTAGCACAACATGTAGTCTGTTGGTGTACATACAGCTTCTCTCTTTAAATTGCTATTCATTTCCTCCATGTTTGTGTCTGCGTGTCCATGTACTGACCGCCCATGAATGTAGTAGCCAAAACAGCGTTGAGATAAAAGCAGCACAGAAATCTATATAGAAAAACAGACAAAATTTGTCATGTTGGGCTATATAAATAAAATTTTACAAAGTACAGATATTTAAAGCATCACAGATGATCGATCTAAGACATAGTATAAACATTACTACTTACATTGCTGATTGAGCAGAGGTCTACAAACTGTCGGATTTTGTCCTCCACAAAGTGCTCATAAAATATAGTGAAGAAAATCACCTGTAGGGTCAAATATTCATTTTTATAGGAGCCCCTCCTGTGTATTTTCCTCATAAGAGAGACAAGAAGAGCTAAAAGGTCAACGTAAAGAGAGAGAAGGAAATGTTGAGAGCAAATTTTACCTGCAGCAGTCCAATACAGAGCCACAGAGTGGCTGCCAGACCATAGCGTAGTGTCAGGCTGTATGAAGGTGTGTAGTCCTGTGAGGAGCGTTGTAAAGTCGGCCAGGGGTCCCTTAGGGCCAAGTTGGAGAAACCCAGCACCTATATACAGGGTGACATGTCAGTAAAAAAAAGGGACATAAAATCTGTGTCCCCTCTATGAAGTGGATGCGTTGCTATAAGATGTACTTCGAGAAAGAAGAGCACAGCCACGATCTGAAATGTTGGGCTGATCTTGCGGATGGTCTGAATTTCATTCCATTCATTGGCCACAAAATAAGTCCTCCAGATGCTGACTGGGGAAGTCTCACGCTTCGACTCGCCAGCAGCTGCAACAATAGAGAATATGGTGAATATAGTATAAAAATTTGAGTACTCATTTTGATGACAACAAAGTAAAAGCACAGAGTAAATGGGCTTGTACCTGGTAAAGTCCGGCTGGCTTTGCTTCGTGGTCTCTCCCAGTCAATAAGGAATACATCAACTGATACCTGAAGGACCAGCTTGTGAAGAAACTGGACAAGCTGCATTTAAATACACAAAAGGAGAGTTTTTCATTCCAATAGAGGTTTCAAGAACAATTCTGCTAATATTTAAACCTGTTTAGGAGGTGTCTGACCTTGAGAGCAAAGGCACAACCAATATACGTCACAAACTGCTCCTCCTGAGCAGGCAGTGGTAACAGCACTGATACAAACTGTTGGGCCTAAACAGACACATACAAAAATTAATCCTAGAAAGCAGCCAATGATAATCACACCTAAATCTAAAAATTCCCCAATAAAGCAGTAAAAAAGCAGTAAAAGTGCAAGAGGAAGTAAAGTAGGAAAAAGACTTGCCTTTAATGTCTAAAGAGTACAGAGAGGAAAGGTCCATGCAAAGAAAAAAGAAATTCTTTGTTTTTGCCAAAGAAATTAAAGTAATGAAGGATTTTTGTTTTAAAAGGGAATGAAACTAACCTTGTAAAAGATGAGCCAGTAAAGACCTGTTCCTACAGTGACAGTGAAGAAAACATTGGCGAGATCTCCAGCATAAAACAAAAAAAACTTCAGCATAGTCTGGTACAGAAGGAGAGAGGACATTTCTTTCAAAATGTACAAACACAAACGGACGTGGCTTCAATTGTGATATGTTACCATATGTACCTCCAGATCTATGAGTGGAGAGGCAATTCTCCTCTTCCAGCTGATTGTTTTCAATAGAGAGTATATCACGGCCACTCCACCCAATACACCAAGAGCAGTCTGTGTAAACACAAAAATATATGAGCGACAGGTGATGCTACATACATGTGCTGGAACATAAACGTCTTAATGTTTCATTCATACTTGCACTCACATCTGTCTTCATGCGAGCTTCACTCTGATCCATCTCATATTCTACAGCAAACGTTGTCTAAACACAGATAAATAACACATGAGAGAACTTAGAAAGAGAAATGTAAGTGTGCACACTTCTGTATTTGTGTGTGTTTGTGACCTACTCACAGACACAGTTTGCGTATTGATATTTGTGATGGGAACATCACTGTACGTCACAATCATTAGAGGAGGATACACTTGTCCTTCACGGGTTCGTGGAACCAACAGAAACCTATCAACACACACTTTTGTTAAAAAACATCATCATCTCCTCACCAAAGCAAGCTCTCACCTTTGTTATTTTGTCATTTATGTTCTTTATGTTCTGATGGTTTGCAAACTGGGAGCCCACCTAATTTTGATACTGCTGACCACACGGATGACTTTAGGCAGGACACTCAGGCTCCTTTCTCTTCCACTCAACGTGTCAACAAGAAACATACGACGGGACAGATACCAGCCCTGCATGTTCTCTGTATACATGACAAAATATGTTAAAATAATGCTCATACACACATGAACACACACTTTAAAAAATAAGTAGCACCTTGGTTGATGAATCGTCCATTGTATTGCTGGTTATAGACTAATGTTGGAAGGGGAAGAAGTTGCTTTTTCATTTCTTCACCAAGGTCCATATATACATCGTAAAACAAAGGCTCAGGATGTGCATCCAATAGTTGTGCTACTGAGAGATCACACTACATACACACACACACACACACACACACACACACCGCTTTAACACAAATGGGCATTACAGGAGAGTTTGTGCATGTCTCTGAGCTAAATGAAAGAAGAAACACTTACGCTTTCTTTATAAGCTGTTCCAAAGGTGAAGGCCGCTGCCTGTTTGCTGGCTGTTTCTGGACAAAGCTAGAGGATGGAGAAAAAAGTAATGCAGAGAATTTTCCAGCCTCTTCTATGAACCACGAAAAAAATACCCAATTTAGTCAATAGAAAGAAAGTTTTTGTTGTTTAGGTGTGGTGGGCAGAGCTGATTGTGAGGCACCACTGCCAACCAATCTGGGTGAAACAAGCAGGCTTATATATATTTTATTTACAAGACTTCTGTGTGTCCAAACTGTCTTTCTAATTTTATATTCATTTTCTTGACATCTTACCTGAAGATTACCTCTTACATTCTCCCATCTGAGAAACTCCCCTCTGACATTATAGACAGCTGCAATCAGCTTAATGTTGGTGTTCTGACAAACAGACAGAATACATTATTTAAGACAGCATTGTCAGTACTGTGTAAGGTATTATGAAAGTACTGTTTAAGTTATAACTTTTTGATTATTTTGTATTTATTTATTCATTATTTTTTTTACTAGTTCATAACTAACCTTTTTTGTTCCTCTAAAACTGAATCCAGTGGGAACAGGACTACTCTGAAGCACTCGACTGGCCAGTCCTGGTTCATCACCATAGTAAAGCCATGGAAGATTAGCTCTCCTGGGGACAGGGTATTAAAAATGATTAAATTACAGCCTTGTTGAAACTGTACAAGTAGCACTTGTTCATTTAAATAAAACTTTGAAAATAGCCCAGTTTATACATATGCAAATTATACAATTACGGTTTACCAGTAGGAAATGTCATGTGTTGAGCTTGCAGCCCTTGATCTGTAAACACTGTTAAAGAGACCACAGGCATCGGTGGAGAGGCCACTGAGAGTGTGCATGTTCATTACACACATGTTCCCAAGAGCCTGGCATGCCGTCAAGTTTGAGAAGGCCTGTAAGCACACAAAACACAATTCATTTCATGTAAAAAATCATAGTGCCCTCCAATACTACTATTAACACTGTGGAAAGGTTGGCAGTATATACAAAAATCTCCTTAGATTTATTCCAACAAAGGGACAATATTTTCTAAATATATGTGTTTATTTAGAACATGTAATTTGGCATAGATTGCGGTTAACCTTTCTATTAATTATATCATAAACAGAACATTCTGAAATCCACAATATCTGAATATAACAGTGTATAGAACAGTAAAGTATTGTATTTTCAGTGTATAATTATTGCTCCATTCTGACTTCTACTCCTATCTTGTTAATTATAGAAACTTTTTTTGAAGGTAACAAAAGACATTAACGTACAAGGCATGCTGCTGTCGAGGAGTAGAGGTTTTTCACAAACCAGGCTGACTGCACATTGAATGTCTACAAGGCAAAAAGAACAGAAAACACAAATCAGAACATCGCAGAAAATAAAAAGACTACGCGAGAGAGAGGAATGAGACTCACCAACTGAGCAAAGTTGACAATGGGATTTACATTGGTTGAGAGAGTGTCTGGAGGGAAGCATAATCCTCCTCCCTGGAATATCACATATGAGCCACTGATGATACATGTGTTCTATGAATCTGTTACTGAATGGTGTTTGAATGATGGAGGTTAAAGAGGGTAGAGTCTTGGCTGAACTTACCAGGACATTAGGAGGGTAACACTCACAGAATGTGTTTATGAAGGAAGCCTGACATCTCTCACACCTGAAAAGGCAATTTGGGAAACTTTTCTATCCAATGTATACTGTAAATGTAATGTAATGTAAAATGAAAGCCTGTAATCAAGCCAGCCTTTCCTCACTTCACCCTTAACCTCACTGGTGTAGAGGGATAGTGAGCAGGCATGTTACTTGTCAGAGGAAACAAAATGTGTCATGGTACCATTAAAATCCTGTAATGATGAGGGTCATGAACTAATATATTGGGGACAGAGGAATGAGGATAGGGAAAATACTCTGTGGATAAGAGAGGGGAAACAAGCCAATGACAACTGCCAGAGAGAAAGAGAAATGACAAAACTGACAAATTACCTGTTAAAGGGATTTAAATTTTCTTCAACTTTCACATTCTTAAAACGTATTGGTCTTTAATTCGTAACACATTAGGATTAGCCTAATAGGATTGCAAAATTCACAGATTTAGCTTCTTCTAACAGTACAGGATTCTGATAAACATGCTCTGCAATACACTTAGTTAATACCAACTTCAAGAACAGCCCGTTCATTCTAAAAATGAACACAGTTACCTTTGGTTTGCATTAGTAGAATTACCCTCTGTAATAATAATCATCCATATACAACATTTACGAATCCATAATTATAATACTAAAAGACATAATATTTATATGTTCTAAAATTCCCTCTATAACGTAAATTTGAATAAAACAGCTGATTAAATTTCTAATTTACGTACCTGTCTCCACTGCTGTTTGGTACAGACCAAGCAGAGCTATTTCCATTACACATTTCACATTTGGCCTCATCCAAAAGGTTTCCATTATTATCTCTCTCCACTGTAAAACACGTTATATTCAGCCATTTTTATATAAAATACACAGTTATCAATGCCATTGGATGATTGTGGTAAATTTGCAGCACATTCAACACCATATTCTTTCTATATCTTTCTATATTATATATTATCTATATATTCTTTTTGGCACTTCATAAATTAGCCTGGTCATTCACTACTCACCCAGGATGTTGCCTGGTTGGCACTTGCAGGTGCCATCATCATTGAGATTGCCAGGACAGCGAATACACCCAAATCCATCTTTAGTTACAGCCTGTAAAAGAAAAAAACAACTTGTCAACAGGGCATCACAAGTTATCAGTACAATGTGAAGCAATGTACATTGTACATACAGGCTTGTCAGTAGGACACTGATGACAAGTAATGGATGCCTTATCAGTGGTAAGTGTTTGGTACCCAGTGTTGCAAATGCAGCTCAATCCTGGAGATGGAAGAGAAATACAGAGTTAGCAGACACACAGGATGGTGTTGAGTTTAGAGCCGTCTGTTTATGCCTAATAGCAATCAACACTGAGTAGGGGATGGAGGATGCAACCCCATTTACCCCATATTCGCCAAACCACACCACTGACAAGGTAATCGAAGTCACCATAACCACCCGGCAACACTGCAACACTAAAAATTAGACAGAAGATTATGAAGGATAAAGACTGACAAATGTTCCCTGTGCTGCACATGAACATACTGGATGTGGACTTGGGTATGCACAAATGGCCTTCAAAGGACAAATACACGATCCCTTCACAGAGGCTATCACAGAGAATAAGGCAGTGCAGGTGGGGATAGGTGGATCAAAATGAAGAAAACAGATCCCAGAAGGCTAAATGATTTATATAAAGTAACGAGAAATTAGAAAATACAAGCATTTACTATTAAACACGTACAAGAGACTATGTAACACAACTACGTTACGAGAAATGCTAATCAGTGTTGGCTTTAATTTATAACCATCTGACATTGCTATAAGAAAGTGTTTATAACTAGTTGATATAATTAACTATGGACACTGAGAAATATCTGAAGGGTAGATATCAGTGTTCAAGACTGACCTTACAAGTCAGTTTGTTAGTATGTTTGTTTGTTTCTTGCTCTGTCAACAATTATTTTATAACATTTCTACTGTATATTTTACTTTCTGAAAACTACAGATTTTATGAAACTGGAAAACTATGAAATGCACTGTCATGCTGTTACATTGGAGGGTTGTTCACAGTATTTGTCTAACTAGCTTCTTTTAATCTTGGTTGCTATTCAGTTACTTTGATGACTGTAGGCAAATCTGACTTAGGTCTAAGAAATTACAAATGTTGTTACTAAAGTTTTCAGACTTACATGATATGTCAATCAAAAAATACTCTGATCAGTAAAAGTAACTTTTTCAGCAACAATACCAAACATTCCCTAGCTTCCACTGTTCGCATTTATCTCATGTGATCATAAATTGACTATCTTTGGTCTTGGACTTTCGAATAAATACCCCAGGTGACAAATCAACTCAAAGTCATTATATGTTTTTCATTATCAATACATATACCTATTATTTTCTCAACTAAAAAACTATTGTTTTATTTTTTAGCCTGTTGAGTTAATGATGGATTCAGCTTCTTGCTGGATCTTCCCTTTTTTAGCCATGTTAGCTGAGGGCTAACGTTAGGTTTTGAACTGATGAACTCGCTGCTATTATTTGAGCTTTCTTTAAGCCCTTAGAACGTGACCACCTTTTAGTTAGTGATTTTTAATGCGAGCAGGAGCTAAAGGCACTTGAAAGAGTAATGTGAACGTCAGGTAGCATCAGGAAATCAGCACCTGTGATGCGGAACAACTGACCTGTTGTGCTCTGCCGCTGATTTGGACCGCAGCTTACACACGACAGACTCGAGATATCAAAAAAATCTCCCACGCCACAATCTGAAGGAGACTTAAAGGGGACGATAAACTGCTGGCAGTGAAGCAAAGGTATGTATAATAAGAGATTTAATGTAATAGGCACTCTACATCTGTTAACAACGAACGATAGCGTCCTCGTCGCCATGGTAAACAACGGTCTTCCGTTCCTACCCACAATCCTATTCGTCTAGGGTGATGACGTTGCAACCAAAACCACACGAAAAGCCAATGGGGTCGTTAGAAATGAGCGACGTCTGCGCCGATTGGATGTCTGGGAAACGGCGCACAGGACGCATGGATGGACTGAGAGACGTGCTACGGCGGGAACGTGAGTCTAACTTTCTATAAAGATGATGATT
This sequence comes from Channa striata, assembly GCA_033026295.1. Lineage (NCBI taxonomy): Eukaryota > Metazoa > Chordata > Actinopteri > Anabantiformes > Channidae > Channa > Channa striata. The sequence goes on along the minus strand of CM065175.1, from coordinate 16,165,412 downwards.
TTGGTGTTTATATATAGTTTTTATTGACTGCAGCCTAAAAGTGGATGGGAGCAGCGATGACAAACAGTTGCAGTCAAAACAGGCATTTTCACACGTTTTTAAAAACATTTTTATTTTCTAATATTTAAATATTTTACCAAACATCCTTGGTCCAACGCTCTACAGGACTTTGTCTATAGGATGGGAAACGTTCTCCCTCTACACAAACAATGACACATCAACCGACCCAACAAGCTCCTAAAGTTTGCAGACGATACACCTGTTATCTGCCTCATCTGAGATGATGATGATGAGACTGCCTACCAACCCGAGGCTGATTAGGTGGTGCTGTGGTGCACAATCTCACATAACTTGCGATCTCACATAGCTCACCATCGGATGTATTTCCTACGACAGCTGAGGAAGTTCAACCTGCCACAGGAGCTGCTGATTCAGTACTACACTGCAAGCACTGAGTCTGTCTTGTGCTCATCCATCACGATTTGGTTAGGAGTAGCCACCAAATAGGACAAGAACAGACTCCAGGGGTTAATAAGAGCTGCAGATTAAATCATTGGTGCTCCCCTGCCCACTCTCCAGGGCTTGTACACATCGAGAGCAGGAAGTTGGCAAATAAAATCACCACTGACCCCTCTCACCCTAGACACAACCTTTTCCAGCTTCTCCTCTCTTGCAGGCGCTACTGAACTCTTCCTGTCAAAACCACAAGACACCAGAACAGTTTCTTCCCTCAGGCTATCCATACTACTGCATACACTGGTCACACTAATACTAAATCAGTACATGCTGCACAATTACTTTTGGTACAAAAGTAATATTAACCCTACTGTACAAAACAATCCAAACATAACAATTACTTTTGGTACAAAAGTAATTGAATATCCAAAGAATATTCAACCCGACCCTCTCGCAGGGCATGAGGAACTAGGAGTTGCAAGTGATTCAACCTCCCCCCCATAATCACCTGTAGAGGATGATGTCATGCAGCTCCAGGCTGAGCCACTGAGAATGGAGCACCTTGACCTACAGCCCCTTCGCTGACAGAGCCGTCCAGTCCGGACGTTGCCGTGTCTCGAGGCAGTGTGACCCCAAAACTGTAATAAACCAAACTGTAAATTTTAAGGTCTGTTTCACCCCTACAGTGTGTATAATATTAAGCCATGGCCTGCGATAGGTGTCTGTTCACTTGTAATTAATCTACAAAGATGATTTTATGACTTCACATGAGTCACATTATATTTAGAAACTGAGATCAGAAGAGCTCATCTATATGGACAAATCCCCCTTAGAGATTACCTACTCAGGTCCCTCACTTTATTCACAAAAGCGACTTGTCCAGGAAACCCCACTGTAATGTCCCTGAACTGGTATGTGACATTTAAGCTAAACAGGAAAATGTATTTTTGTGTGTGAACCATCTATTTATGCATTTGAAAATCCACACAAATAAAGAAACCAAACAAAGTATCACATTGAAAATCTATAGGACCATGCTTTTTACTCCCCAGCAGCAGATGCCTTGTAATTTGTTCCAAAGACTGATATGTGTTAACCACACAATTCAGTCACCACAATTTGACAATGTGACAATTCAGTCAGACCACAATGTTTTTGCTTGTTTTATGCACTTACCACCAATTACAAGTGTACCGGATATGCAGATGAAAAATGATGCACAATTTAATAGATAATATTTCTTCAGCAGAGCAGTATAGTCACTAAATAAACGGATGACAAAAGTGATTAATAGAGTACTTGACTTATTAAATACATTTGTTTTTTCAGATCCAAAGCTGAATTTTTTTCATATACTTAGAAAAATAGAGAGTAGAATAGCATATGTAATGTTCGCTTATGTGAGGAAATAAACCTTTTCAGAGTAGGAACTGGGATACCTGCAGAAAGATAAGATTTTGTTTGATATTTTCTTCTGGATTATATTCAGATTCTGATGTAATTTTCCACAGCAAGTATGAGTCAGAAGGGACTTTTGGCAGGAAACCTAAACCTTGCAGCTGTTTTTCATTCACTTCCTGACAAAGTACATTTGCATGGTCCTCAAAGGAAACAGAAACACGCATTTTAATTAGACCAAGTAAGTAAGATTTTGACATTTTAACAACGTTACTTGATCTTAGATGACTAGAGTAAATAAAATGTGTGTAAGAAGCTATATAAAGCTAGTGAGATAATTCAGGAGGAAGGTGAGAAGAGAGCAATAATCTGTGGTAAGTTCTTTAAATATAGTTTATATATATTTCTATATTTCATTTATTTATTAGTTTGGTGAGAACAATGCATATTAATAAACACTCAGTACAAATACATGTTATAATACATGTGTAAATATTCCTGATTTAGAAGCTAATGTTCATCCCTAGTCCTCAAACTACAAATAGACAAACAATGGAGTTTAAAACAACACGATACAAGAACACTAAATAAATAGAACAAATAATAAATAAAAGACTAATGTAGTTGTACACTTTTATGTAGAGTCCTGTGTAAAAGTGCCGATACTGTATGTTCACAGGTGTTTAACCATTTGAGCTGTTTTTTAAAAGCAGAGATTGTAGGACTTTCTTAAATTTTTGTTGGATATAGCATGTCCAACCTATAAATAGCAAAATATATTTTTGGACATTATAAAATTAGACTGAATAACAGTTTTGTGAGAATTTCTTTCTTAAAATGCTTTTAATACTGTGACTTTAGTAATATATGTGAAGCTGGTATCATTTATCATAGCTCAGTAATAGTTCAAAAATGAATAAAACATTATTGCTGTCACATATAGAACATACATATAGCTGCAATAATCCCCTGTATTTGTTTTAAGATTATTAGTGCACCGTATATTATTGCAAAGATGAGTTTACTTCACCTTCAAATCAAAGACGAGTCACTCGCTCAATGACACTCCAGTCCTGCAGGTGGCGGTAATGCACCAGCACCACGTTTCAGGGTAAATTAACATAAAGGGAGGGAAAGTTGCGCATTTTGGAACGGGGAGACAATCTCTCATTCCCGGCGAACCTCAGACAGGTCAGCAGCTCACTGACACACGGTAAAACATTCCCCATTGTGCCAAGCTGTGGTGAGTATTTATGCCGTTTTCATGGAGACAGAAAACTTTCTTCTCCACATTGTACCTTGTTTTGTCCTCCTGGTGTGGTGCACGTGTTTCGTGTGGGTGAATATCATATGGGACACCAAATCTTGTTTTATGTGTTTTACCATAATTTCCTCAAATTTCAGACACCAGACCTGGAATGAAAAAATGACCGTAATCCTGCGTTTGCAAGGTCTGGATGTAAAGGCTGGTACTGAAGATATAAGACAATTCTTCAAATGTCTCCAGATACCAGATGGCGGAGTATACATAGTGGGAGGGAGTCTCCAAGAGGCTTTTATTGCATTCGCCACTGAAAGAGATGCCCAGCTTGCCATGGGGTTCACTGGGAATCTCCTCAAAGGGTCGAGGGTGACTCTGCACATAAGCAGCATGGAAGAGCTGGAGCACAAATTGGAGTCATTATTAAAGAAGAAACAACAGTCCTCCAACCGGCTTACTGCCAAGAGACCTGAGCCGTCGACATATAAAAGCAGGCCATCTTTGAATGCATGGCCTCATGATCACAATCCTGGAATTGCGCAGACTTCTGCTGCATGGCCACTGGACCCCAACTTGGCCAGTCTGCCCAAGCCTCTTTATTATAATACCACAAACTCACAAACTTCACCTGCACAGTCACTTGATTCCAATACTGCATTTCTCCTTGGGATGTGCACAGTCCTTCAAGGACTTCAGTCATCCCAGCAAACACAAAACAAAGAAGAGCTGCCAGGAATTGATCTTCCTACAGTTGACAACACATTTGTGTCTGATGAGTTAAAGACATCAGAGATAAGTCTGAACACAAGGCCAGGCTATGTTAGACTGTTTGGGTTGCCATTCTCAGCTACAAAGGAGGACATCTGCCATTTTTTCAGAGGGTTGACAGTGCAGGAAGTCATAGTGAATGTGAAGCTGGGACTTGGGTACGGCTGCCTTGTGAAGTTTGCAAACATGCAAGATGCTTGTGATGCACTCAGCTTTAACCAACAGTTAATGGGCACCATTTGTGTGGAGGTACGTGGAGCAACTGAGAAGATGTGGAATAGTGCGCTACAAGAATGTGAGAATGAGAAGAGTGTGAAATCCCATGAAAACCCTGTTAGGGAAACAGCAAAACACAGACCCACTCCTGCACTGCGCCTCATTAGGCAGTCTGTCAACAGGCTGCCATCTAAAGGACCAAAACGGCCAAGACCTGACTGTGACTCTGGTACATTATCACATCCTGTGGAGTATATTGTGATGGTCAGGAATCTGTCCAAACAGATGACAAAAACTGAAATAAAAGAATTGTTTAGATGCCCAAACATGTCACACAAAAAGGTACTTCATCTACTTGACAAGAACAGCAAAAGAACTGACACAGCATTTTTAATTTTTAATTGCACTGATGACTATGACTATGCCATGAATCTATCTGGCTGCCACGTGGGCTCAGACATTATTGAGGTATCGTCAATCACTAAGGAAAAGATGAGGGACTTGATGGCCAGAACCCTTCCCAGGAATATTAAGGCCATAAGGAAGCAGCCAAATCTAAAAAGAAAATCAATGGCAAAGGTATAGGCGAGGCTGTGGTTAGGGTAAATCAACGATGCATGCTGCTCTGGCTCAAACTGCATGGATGAGACATCCTTGGGTGACAAGTGCCTCTTACTCCCATAAATGAGATGCAGATGAACATCTTGGCAAGACATCGTTGACGAAGTTTAACAATAATACTCAAAGGCAGACACCAAAGTGACCCAAGACATTCCATTTTTCCCTTTTTTATTTTGAGTTGAAGATGTTTCTCAATTCGATTGAATTTGTATGTAATGAAATTGTTTCAATAATCAATGTTGAGTTTTTCTTCAGTCACTCTGAACATTCTGTATATTTTAGAACAAATGTTTACAGCTTTTGCCTAGTGTTTTAACCATTAACAATGGCACTGTGGACCGATACAGCAATCTGCATTATTGGAACAGGATCCGCTTTGAAACTACTATAGAAATATACATTGTACATAGTAAACTTACTGAAGCTTTTCCCATTATTGTTCTGTGTCTAAATGTCTTAAAAAAACAGTACAACTGCAGTCACCTTTTGAAATATATTTTACAAAATTTCTATTAATAGAACCTAGTGAAATGAATGGTCATACAAGGGGCATCCTTACTTACAACTGCTGAAAACATGCATTTAAGTTATTTTGTGTAAAAACTTTTCAAATTAAAATCTTCCAATAAGGTAAAGAAATCAAAACCAAAAAAGAAGAAAAACTACTAGGTAGCTATTAAATGCCTAAAAATCAAAGTTTTCAACTCTTGGATGTCATAACGGATGGGCACACAGAACAGAGTTGAGATGACTGAGGTGTGACATCTTCAGAGGTCATTTGTAATACCTGGGTGGACCTTCAGAGTATCTAGATGGACCTGCAGAAAAACAACGTACAGAAATACTAAGCAAATAATAAGCCACATGTTGTAGTACAAGCAAAAAAGAACATGTTTCAAGTGGAAAGAGAGAAAGGAGACAGTGCTTATTTACCTGAGAGACTACCGGAATATCTGTCACCACTACTTTGCAGTCGTGAGGGTGTGGAGGAGAAGCCTGCAGAGCTCATGGATAAGCTGTTTAGACTAGAGCCCTGAGAGGGAAATTGAAAGGAGAAAAAATACACGTCAAATCCACTACTTTCAAATGAGTTTATCTGAAAGTGATAACAATTCTGAACACACATATTTTTAAATCTTCACAAGCTAAACACTCACAGTGATTATTAATAGAGAAAAAACATAATAGACGAGGGTATATTTAAAGGCTGAACTTGGATAATTCTAACTATATAAATAAATAAATAAATAAATAAATAAAAAAAAGTATTTGAGAAAAGATTGTTTTCTTTCATACCGCTGATACACTCCTCAGTCTGTACTCCATAAGCACATCTGTTAGTTTCTGTGTCACCTTCAGCACAAGTTGTGCATCACTCTCATTTTCAATCCGAAAAGTATCCTAAAAACACATTCAGACCCCAACAAAAATTAATGTCAAAGTATAGATGTAACAGTTGGAAATTTGGAAAGAAATAAATTGTGAATAATAAGACACATACTAGGTAGCTGAGCAGTGTATTGGAAAGGTTGCTATTTGCTGGACCTGCTCCCATCAAGCCTGGCCTGTCCAGTGGCTTGTCCATTGTTCTGTCCATTAAGCTACTACCCATTTGGGCACCCCGGAACTCATCAGGATACATTCTGCCTGGGCTATCCTCCAACAAACTACTCCGTCCGTAGCCATCTCTTCCAGCAACTGGTCCAAAACCATCTCCTCCTCTAGTTGGGCGTTGACCTATACCATCTGGAAAAGGTCTACAATCCATACCAGGGTCAGGGAAATCTGACCTGGTTGAATAGCCTCCAAAACCAGGCTCCTTGTATTCTCCAATTGGAAAGTCGCACAAAGGACCACCCTGAGGAGGAAACCTTGGCTCAGAGAACCTGGGACCTATGCGATGGACATGTTCATCACATTCAAACAAAACACTGCAGATAGATAGATAGATAGAAGAAGGGCATACATACTTAGTGTTACACAAAAATGCTTTATATACAAAAAAGACTCACCAAAAGGTGGTCCCTTTAGACCCATCCCTAGAACAGGTGGAGGTGCAACTTTAGGAGCAGCAGAACCTAAGAGAAGAAGCACAGGTACATAAACAACATAAAGCATCCCACAGGAAATAAGGTATTGCTGGATTAATTTACAGTGGTGCATCTTACGGAGTCCTTTGAAGGCAGGTACGTCACAGGGCTCCTTCAAAATCACCTAAAACAGTTTTTTTTAATTATGTAAAATGTAGTGCCAATCTGTGTCAGCCATAAATCACTCCAAAACACTTCAACTGTAGGCGAGAAGATCTAGCGAATATTTCAATCTCAGGGTCTGGCACTCACCTTGATTTGTCCCCTCCCCTCTGCTTTCTCCACCTCAGCAGCAACATCTTTAACCATCTTCCTTACAGAAGGGTCTTTGATGGCCTCCTCCTCTTCACAGGTGACCTTGTCGGGATGGACTTTTTTCTGTGTGTGTATTTTATTTTAAATTTATATGTGTGTATGGATGGATGGATAGATAGATAGATAGATATATAGATAGAATAATTCAGCAACATCATACCTTTGAAACAGACTCAAAAAACAGCAGTACTTACCAAGTATCTGAAACTGTGTTTCCAGCCCTTCACATGGGCAAGCATATCATGCTGCAAGCGGGAGACGGCACAGAGTTTGCACTGGTAGTGTGGCGGTACAGATTTACTTGGGCTCCGGTACTCCCACACATACTGAAGACCTGCAAACGTGATGAATAGTTGATTCGTTTCAACTTATAAAAAGGGAAGAAGGCAATAGTAGAATACTGAAGAAAACAGCTCCTCTGCTTACCAATAACACACTCTGTGACCCCCTTCAACTGTTTGCTGAGAGAAGGCATGGTCTGGATAGATGTCCCTTTTGAATACACTGGAAAAACAACATTGTTCAGCACAAAGCAAACTTTAAAAATAATCCACAAGCGATGTGCAAGTGAGACAACCAGCTTCAATTCACTCACGTACAACAAATCCTGGAAGAAACCAGTATTTAAAACAACGAATGGCAAAGACGAGTGTTGTGTTCTTGCAGTACTTCATTGTAATTTATTTATCTATATTAAATGAAAACCAACAGAAACCCAAACTCCTCGTGTAATTTTACACCCGGGGGCAGTATAGGAACAGCAGTTCTCTGTTAACCCCCATTTAGGCCCCAAATAGGCTGCAGACATCAGCTTTTGTGATGCATCATTGCTTCTCACTGTCCCAACAAGAGAAGTATCACTTCTGTGCTGCACTAATGATGCAGCTCAGATGTAAATGCTTAATTTATTAAGCAAATTATGTTTACTTGGATTATTCAAAAATGTAATACAATACATTTTCACTCCAGCCAGGGTAGCACAAGCAACTGACTGTTTATACAACCATCAGAGCACTAAAAGTGCATTAACACATCAGCAACCATCACCGATGGTTGTCCCACTGTTTTAAGACCACATGTAGTTGTCACTAGAGACTAATGGAGCTTAGGGTGCTTGTCTTCAGCGTATAATGATCTTAGAAGAATTGCTTTACATTTAAAAAAATTTATATGCACTCAGTGGCCACTTATTAGATACACCTAATTAACTGTTCGTGAACACAAATATCTAATCACATGGCAGAAAATCTAAGCAATGATTCTAATCAATTTGAATGTTCGATTGTTATTGGTGCCACATACTGGGGGCAACTGTGACACTGTGGAGTTGCTGGTTCGATCCGTGGCTCCTCTGGTCACATGTCGAAATGTCGTTGAACAAGACACTTAACAATATCACTTAGTTGCTACTGGTGAGCGTTAGCCAACTGCAAAGCAGCTTCCCCTGAGTGCAAATTAGTCAATAAGAAGCAGTGTAAAATACTGAGTACCAACAGGTAGAAAACTGCTATATGAGTGAAGACTATTTACCATTTTATATGGGCAGTCAGGGTATTTAAAAAAAAAGATCTACTGCGATTCTCAGGCACAACTATCTAGGTTTTAAAGAGATATAGCCATATAACGACATATAAAAATATCTAGCAAGCAGCAGTTCTATGGGCAAAAATACATTGTTGATGCCAGGTCAGAAAAGAATTCTTTGAGTTGACAGAAAGGTCCTAGTAACCCAAAAAAAAAAGCATTTCTTATAACCAAAGTATGCAGAAGAGCTTCTCCGCAAGTCACAGAAGTACAACATCTACAGAAGTAGAACATCTGACCAGGTGCCACTCCTGTTAGGTAAGAACAGGAAACTGGGGCTACAATTCGCTATGGATTGCCAAAATTGGACAGTAGAAAATTCCAAAAACGTAGCCTGAATCGATTAGACTTTATTTTTGCTCTGACATTCAACAGCAATAGCATGATGCTATCACGTCACCATCGACCAAAATCTCAAAGTAACATTTCCAAACCCAGTTAAACATATGCTCCAAAGAATGAAGGTGGCTCTGAAATGAAAGGGGGGTGGAGGTGGGGGATTTACCTGGTAATAGATAGGTGCGCCTAATAAAGTGGCAAGTGCATTTTTTTGAACCATTGACATAAATTTAGTACATAGAAAATGTGTCAAAATACTGGAAAATATTTAGCACAAATTATTTCCGTATTGACTATCTGAAGACTGAAACCGTAGATCGCACCACAACAGCCCCCATCTCTGAGAGTGTGGGTCTCAAAGAGTGGTGAACATGCCACCACCCATGACATGAAGCAAGGAACTCAAGATCTCAAGCTTCAATTCTCAGCACTGGCAGTGCCACCGTGTGTATATAGAACTTACCTATATCAGCAGAATACTGCGGCTGCTTTCTCTGTCAATGGAGGGAATAAACCCACATGAAGGAGAGAGACACATACAGGCATTAGTGACAGGATGACACTTAGCAGAGGACTGAACTCCTCGTCCATGTCCGCCACGCTACATGCCATTTTCGTAATTCCTTATGACCACTGCATCAAGCAGTGACAGTCATAGAGACAAAAATATAGATAGTCTAAAATCATGTAGTCTTGTCCTCAGTGTAAATTCTCATTAAATGAGAATATGGAACAGCAACACTTCTTCGATAGTCAGAAAAGAAAAAGTATATATATTGAATTCAATCTACAAGACAATGTTAAACATGTGAACATATCTATACTGACAACATTAAAGAACACTGAGGTCAAGACCTCAGTAGAATGAACTGTTTCTAAGCTCTTCTTCAGCTGAGTATTGTGTTCTTTCTGGTGCTAAAGGTAACAGGTGAAAACCGCAAACAACAATTGATGTAATAGCAACTTAGCATTTTTCTTCTTTTCAGGAAGAGTAAAGAGCAGAGGGGTGTCCGTTTGGATCATAAGCCAAACTGTGTAACAATATGGAATCAGTTCTTGCTATATTTTTAGCCTGATTTCTGTTGCCCTTTGCCATAAACGAGCTTCTGAGCAACATCATCAGTGAGAAGCATCATGTGCAGTGCAGGAATGGGTTTAGAAAAAAACTGACATCAAGATTAAAAGGGTTTTCTTTGCAAATTTCTGCACAAATAGCAAACTTAATACATTTCTCATTCAAAGATGCAACACTGCCTGTTAGCTTAGTGTGTTGAGATAATGACCAGCAAGCTGCTTTACTTCCAAACAGTCTAAGCTAAAAAACTAAAACTGTGAACATGAAAATGTCTTCTACAACAATGCTGTATGGCATTCTGTTTTTCCTAGCATGTTTGGTGAATTCTGCTTAGTAATCTGCCATTTGAAATTGGTTCAAAGAACCAGGTTCAAATCACGTATAAAGCTTAAAGTCAAATAGAGAAATGAAACTGTTTCAGAACCGCAAGGGCCTGCTTTTTTTCATAACATACAAATTTTAACAAAGAGTCTAAGAAATCATGCCACGGGTGAGAGGAAGACCAGTGAGCTGAGTCTTCATCAGCCACAGGATAAATACAACCACGCCTGAGAGCACAGAGGCTGGCACCCAAGTCCACCAGCCCAGGACGGCTGCCGCCTGGCTCTCCATCAGGCATCGCAACAGCCAGTGAACAATGTCCTCCATGAAAACAGTGTGAAGGAGGAGAGCTCCGGTGTGATCGCCCCAGCACCGGACAGGTGAAGTTATAGGATGTGGATGTGTGTTAGTGTGTGTGTGTGTTAGTGTGTGGGCCCTCGGTGTGAATCATACCTTGGCATTTCTCTTTTGATTCTGCTGCGGCCCGTTCTTAGGTGAAGGCTGGTTCACCGGAGTCTGAACCTCCATGTTTTCAGGTTTTCTACTGTGACACAAAGGAATAGAATGTGTAACAAGTATTAATAATACACATGAAACATAATTCCCCTTTGAGAGAGAAATACGCTATTGATAGTGTTCACTGTTACTACGGGATTACAGCTCTGACAGTAACAAAAACCAAACTTTGTTTCGTTTCAGGCCCTGCCGAGCATCCGTCTTACAGTTTTTATGAACATCACGGTAGCTGTGAAGTACACCTAACCAAGCCCAAACGCGCATAACGTATAGCTCCACCTGAGTTAAATGGAAATATATAATTACCTGAAGAACCCGTGAAATTTTAATCGAATCTGCGAACTCCTTAAAATACAAGGTCGGCAAAATGCTCTTCTTCGACGCCCCCTCGTGCTTCTTTTCCTTCTTCTTCTATTCGTTTTTTGACGGTAGGTAAACCTTTGTAAAAGATGTGCGCTGCCACCTACCGGAGGATTTATCCAATTACTCTATTTCAATGTGCTCTGGGTGTTTTGTTGATTTACTGTCTCCCTCAGGTTTTAGTTCTTCTCAATGTATGCACTTTTTAGCATTTATTTAATGATTGATGGTAGACTGAATGAATCTACAAGGAGCAGGGCACCAGGGAATGTCTTGATTTGCAAAACACTGGCACATAATAACTTAAGTAAAATATTGGAACAACTGCAAAAAAAAAACAAAGAATCATACAAACAAACAAAAAACCCTCAGAGATGCTAAAAATCAACACAAAGTGACAATTGTCTGGGTTATTGTCTTGTGTGAAACATAGGCTACACAGGCACTCTCTCATCTGCAACAGTCAGAATACAATGTCTAGTATAAAATAAAAAGGGACACATTAACACAACCATGAGTGTATATACATCAATTAGCCTCAACATTATCTAACTGCACAATCTAGTGCAATCAAATATAGCAATTTTATTCCGTAAATTCTACTTTACAAAAGTTTAATTTCTCAAACATCACTGCAAACATTTCCGGTTTTCTATGAATCCTGCATGTGTCAGGAAGACTTGGAGAGCAGTAATTTCGCCAGTTTAAAAAAAGATTAAATTGAATATCATTAATCACTAATCCCTTACAACAAAACCAAATTGAGCAGACACTAACTATGTATCGTAATTAAAACAAGTGCACATACAACAGCACATCGTTAGACGACGTTACGCACTAACGGAATATTAACAGGCACTTGCGTAGACAACTGCATGCGATGCGTTGGTTTTATTCACCAGGGTTTACCGTAACACTTTTCTGGAAAAACTTGAATGATATTATTAAAACGTTGATGGCACATAGGGAGGGCCTTTTTATTTATTGTCTTATATTAAATACACACTAGTAAAATAAATGTTTGAATGTCTTAAAAATCTCCAGTGGAGCCCCAATAGGGAGGTTTTATTATGACTTCCGCCGCCGTCTGGACACGTAGAGTCTTGCAAACGTACACACAGAATTAGGACCCGCAGCAACGCGAGATGGAATACATGTTTTCCTTTTGTATGTATTGGTAGGTTTTAGCAGGGTGGCTGTTCTTTGCTATCAGGAAACCCAGTGCCTGTTTGATGCTGTTTAATCACCTGGCAGTAGAAGTCAAAGGTTTTGACTGGTAAGTAACGTTACAACAATCATGGATGATGCTGAACCAGGGTATAGTTAGCTACAAGCTAGCTAATTTAGCCTTCGTTAAAGTAGGTGCAGCTGCCCCGTTGTACTTATCACCTAACTTGTATAATTCCCCAATCCGATTATTCCGAACAGAAAAGGAATCTAAACATTTTTTTCAACACTTCAGCCTCCAATGATTTACAGTTCAAGCATCATTGATCATTGATTGATTGCTTATATCACACATTTATAGACTGCGGAGATGAAGGCGAAGAAGAAGAAGAGACAGGATGACTTCCAGAAGGTCAAGTTAAAAGTGGGGAAGAAAAAGCCCAAAGCTGATAATGCTACCAACACCAGCTTTCGCTCAAAGGGAATCCACCTACCTGAGCAGCTGAAGAGAGACACAAGTGGACCCACCACACACAGACAACTTGGAATCAATGTAAGACCTCAGTCCTTCTGTTTCAACTGTCAGACAAACATACCAGCCTGCATTCACTGAGTTACATGTTTTAAGAGTATCGTTTGTGTTCTTTCTCTTCCTTTCATCTACAAATTTGTTGTACCCACTATTGAGCAATAACATTAAAGCCTATTAAATTTTTTTTCTATCACGCTTCACCAGGACCTGTTGTCACAGCTTCACCATTACAATGCCAATGTGAAACACAGTGCCTTGCTAGGTTTGAGAGAGTTGCTGTCCCTTAATCCCTCACTGTTAGAGCAGCATCTCTCTCGTTTGCTTTCTGAAGTGGCAGCTGTTTTTACAGACAAAGATGGCAATGTTCGTGTGGCTGCTACACGTTTGCTCAGGTCAGAAAAAAATATTGCAGAAATACCTATAATAACACTATAATAAGAACATATGACCTTTGTTCTTATCTGCAATAACAGTCTAAAACTGTTTCCAGGTTCATTGCACAGTCTGTGCCAGCAGAGCGAGTGGCCCCATTTTTTCCCCTCCTCAGTGCCCACCTATCTTGTGCCATGACCCATATTGAGACAGGCATCCATGAGGATGCAATGAATGTGCTTGATGTGTTGCTGGAACACTACCCTGCTCTGCTAGCAGCGCGGCCTGCAGTACTCCTCACTAACTTTCTAGAGCTGATATCTCACAGACAAAGTAGTGGAGGAGCCAAAAAGGCCCAGGATACTAAGGGGAGAACCTGGGCTCTGTCAGTCTTTCCTAACAGGGCTGTCACTAGTCAACAGTGGAGACTCTCTGTGCTTCTCAGGTACAGGGAAAACACAACAATATATTCTATTAAAAACTCTAATAAAACGAAAATAATTCTGGCTAAAATCCTTTTTTGCTTATTTCACATTTTCAGACTTGGACGCTTTCTGCAGGCAGTAGTTGAGGAAAGGCCATCGGCAGTTGGTGACATTTCTGTCTCAGCAGAAGGTGTGTTTGATTCTGGTAGAGAGGGCCAGGTTACACCTCTGTACCTAAGTTGGGAAGAACTCACCTACAGCAAGGTTGGAGTTAAGGTGTATGAGAATTCTGGGTCTAAACCTACTCCACATTCTACCTTTAGACTCAGGTATGATACCATAAATTGTGAATATCACAAAGAGAATATCTATGAACAAACAATTGAACCTCAATTCGGTTGACACATTTTATTTTTATGTGACTGTATAGGCCTGAAGTAGATCGTGGAGCCACAGTAGGAGAAGGTCTGGACTCTGTTGAGGCAATTCAAAGCTTTGCAGCTACACTGGTTCCTCTTCTGCTGGAAGTGTGGGTTGAGGCCAATGCTAGTGACTGTCCCTGGAACAACACTGAGGGTGCTCACCTGCTTACCCCAGATACCATGTCAGTAATGTTCCAGGTGTTGTCTATTCTGCAGCTACTGAGAAAACTGGCACCACAACAGGAGCACCAAGATACACTGGTGAGATAAGAACTACAAAGTGTCATTGTTATTTATTTATTTTGTTTTTAAAAAAAGGATCTCTAAAAAATGACAATCTTCCTTGTCTTGATGTAGGATGCATGGTTTCGTAAAGAATACCTGGGAGATTTTAAGCAGCATTTCATGAAAAACTTTCCCTATGGTACTCGGGACACACCCAAACATAAAAAGAAGGGGGATCTTAAAAGGTAAACAATATCAGTATTAATATGTGAAGTAAAAATTTAAAGAAATGATTGAGTCAGAATGCATTGTGATAAAGAAACGTGACCCGTGATTACATTCATGTTACTGTCTTACTTTCAGGAGTAAACAGACTACACCTGTTCCAGGTCTGACTGTAGAGCCTCTAGCCTTAAATATCACAATTTGCCAGGTCATGGTGTCACTCTGCCAGAGGCAGGGACTTAGCCGAGAGACTGATGGGGACTGGATGACACCACTAAGGACGTTTGTCCGGGACACACTGGGTAGTGGAGTAAAACTTAGCTACAGACAGCTGCACATGCTGCTGCTTAGTGTGTGGAAGATGGTGCTCACACAGAGGAGCAAAGGTAAGCATGTGAAGTGTATTTGTGCGTGTGTGTCTGATTTAATACACATAAGCAGAAATTCAGTGGCAATTTAATTTGCAGTGCACAGCCACAAATTGCATATTGTTATAGTTGAGTGTGGCAAGATTTTGGGTGTGATTTTTAGATACTTGTTTGCGAATAATGAAAGAATATATAATGTTCTGTCATTTAAAATTACCATCAACTTGTATTTTTGCAGCAGTGACAGAGGACCTGTTGGCGGCAGTATATATCTACTATAAGCAGAAGAACCTGACTCTACAGACACGATCTCTCTTGCTATCTTTCTACAGCAAGCTCTACCTGCAGGAACAAGGACATGCACACATAGCCAGGTAACAGTCTTGAAACTTAAGAGTTTCACTTTTTGCGCAACAGTAGCCCCATGTTGTACGTTCAAGTATGAATTAACTGTTTGGAGTAAAGAATCATTTAAGAAATCTGATTTGATAAAATGATGAGTACTTAAATCGAAAAAAGGTCATGCCACTCCAAAACCTTATCAACAATTGTTTAAAATGTATTTGTATATAAACTGTAGCATGATTATAACACTGCAATTCTTATTAATTATATGGAGTTGATTCAGAAACCCCCAAACATTTTCAAAATACCCACAATACTTGTTTTCCGTTTAAACATTCTCTGCACAGACCAGCAACTGTTGAGAGAACAGCTTGTTCATCAAGTCAAATGCACAAAGGGTTGATGGTGATCATGTGTTGTAGACTCTACATGAAATGACGTGAAACGACAAGGCTAATTGCTCAGTGTGATCTGGCACCATCATGGGTGCAAGTAAAAATGATAGAATAGGTCTGCCAGGCCATAACATCTGCGGTCCCCCTGGAAACAAATGATTCCTATTTTTGCTTGTAAGTGAAGAGCAAATAAACTCAGCTTTCTACCCTCAGGGTTTGCAGAAATTAGTTATTTTTTATTTCAATAAAACCGTTTTCTAGTCTCTCTACTACTTTTTAGGCACATAGAGATGTAAAATCATTATGTACATTGGCACAGTTTGTTGTGCTTAGCTTATTAAAGCCCACATGAAAATGTAAACCCTTTAGCTGTGTATTTATATGAGAGCATTTGTTTCACATGTACTTCTGTGTTTCCTCCCATTGAAGGAGCAAGGTACTGTGTCGCTGGCTGGCTTCTCTTCCCGTGCAGTTGTCCCAGCTGGGCCACCGGAACTCTGCTTTGTCTGCGCGACTTATACTATCCATCCAGGCTGCTGCATCTCGAGGAAACAAGGACCTGCTCCACAGTCTGCAGACACACGCCTGCAGGCTCTACGGTATACACACTCAATTAGATAGAGGAACAAAAAGATGGTGATCACTGAGGCAGTTCATCAGATAAATACAATTTTGCTAAACCACATTCTTAAAACACACACACACACACACACACACACACACACACACGTTTGTACCTCTGTACTTGTGAGGACACTCATTGACATAATGCAATCCCTAGCCCCTTACCCTGACCCTAACCATTACAACTGAATGTCTAACACTAACAAAAACCTAATTCTAGCCCCGACCCTAAAACCCATTCTTGACCCTAAAAAATCCCTTTAATTAAAGCAACTCACCCAGGACAGACCATGTCTATTGTACTGACCTTTGTCATTAGTTCCACTCAGCTGTGGCCTATTAGGTAGTATTCATCACCTTGTTGATGCCTGATGTGCCACTGCTGATAGGGTTACAGTCAAAGGGTGGTGCAGGTTTACAAATTTAAACCAACAGCCATGCAGCAAGTATTTCCTGCTCTGGGCTTGTCTTGAATTTGCCTTTATGTGCCTCATTAAACATGTTTCCTGCTCAAATTCTAATTTAAGAACTTTTAATACAAGTAAGATGCCGTAAGATCAAGATCTGTTTCCTGTTCTGCTTTGAAAGAAATAAAAAAAAGTGCTCATTACAAAGAAGAAAGTTTCGCTGTACTCTACAGGTGGTGGTATAACCCTGTGTTATCCATTCCATATAATTTTGGAATTTGGAACTGCAACCACAGCAGTAATAAGACTAAGAGGATGGCCAGATAGTTGGGCTGGTGTGTGCCTGGGGGGGCAGGGGGTTTGGTCGGGTTGGTGCTCTGTATAGAAACCGCCGCAGAGCCAGCATTTCACGATCACAAGACTCCTTTTGTCTGAGGGCTTCTGACATCAGCATGTGCGTCAGAGACCAACAGAACACCATGCACACACATCTTAGCCTTCACTGTAGTGGCCATGCCTGTCTGCCACTTTCTTTTTTTTTTTTTTTTTTTTTTTTTGTTAAACTGGTCCGAAACATTGGCTTGTCCCATTCTCTTGATAGGTCTACATTTTATGTCCCCAGATGGTGCTGTATATTGCTTTATCTCCATAATTAAAACTAGTTTGTGTGTACAGATCCACAGGAAGGAGTTGTGGTGCTGTTACCAGCAGAATCGCAGCAAAAGATGGTGCAGTTGCTCTATTTCATAAACAAGATGTCCCAGTCTCTTCTGGCGAACTTGAGCTCCTGCTGCACCACCGGACGAATCTCTGCCAGCCTCGCTGCTTCGCTGATTCGTATCATACACTTTAGGTGAGCTTGTAAATCCCCACAAATCTATTAAGAGTACAGGAACTCAACTAACTAACCATTACTGTTTGGGATAAATATGTTTAACAGTTGATAAATGTTCTTACTATTGTATTTAAACCTTAAGCTTCTTTGAGCACTCTGATGAGCCTCCATTAGATGGCAGTATTGCTCTTTCACAGAGGAATCACTGGCATTTTCTCCAGTCCCTTAACAGGCACTTGACAGGTGCTGATGTTGATGCCCGTAAATTAGATATTCATCTTACTGAATATAACAAAAGCATTTTGTCCCATTACACGCTGACTGCTTACTTTTGCGTGTGATAGTGTGTATGGGGCTATGTGCATTTGTATGTCTGACCTTTTGCTTATGTCAGTGGGGCACTGTTATACAAATTTTGAGTGGATGGAGTGCTGAGTTCAAATAGGACTGGATGTGTGTAGTGGCTATGATACAAAGAGCTCTTTGGGAGGCTGGAATGCAGCGTCGTCATGGAGTATTGAGAAAACTGTCTGCATGTGCCTCTCGGGCTTCACAAAACGCACTGTTATTTACGCACATTTCCCACTGTTACAGATCTATCCACCCCTCAGGACAAGGAACAGTTTTCATAACTTTATTTCAGCGCACTATTACGCTTAGTATTGTGCTCTTACAAAACACAGCATGACTAAGCCTAGGACATGTAAGAAAAGTTGAAAACCATTAGGAAAAAAAGTGGTGTGACGACAAAATGTACAGTTCAGAAGAGCTCCATAAATTGAAAAATGCTAAAACTTGATGGTCAGAAATATGTTGCTTTTTTTTAAGTTTATTTATAATTTGTAATTCTTTATTGATTGTAATTTTTTACTGATCATATTCTTTAGGTCGTCCCTGAGCGGATGGTCAGTTGGGAGCAAAGAAGTGGCTTTAGAGGATGTAGACTATGTCAGCTTCCTGTTCTCCACCCTCACAGGCTTCTCATCTGATAAGCTCACCTCTCTGCAGGGGGCCGACGACGAGAGTGCCCTGCCTCGCTCTCCTCTCTCGCCCCTCAGCCTCTTCCTTACCCCGCTGGAACAGTTCACACACCACTGGGACATTGTTGAGGTGCATTTACTGCGTTCACTATTCCCGAAATCTCTCACACACACAAAAATTAAATTAGAAGGTACAGCGACAAGAGATTAGGAAAATGAAGAAAAAGACATTGTTTTGAAAATTAAAAAGTGTTGATATTCTGGACACAGCTGTGGTCTGTCAGTCCCCCCAGTCTCTCTGTCTCTCTTATAGAGCTCAGAGGATGGAAGGTTTATCGAGGCTCTTCAGCTGAAAGGGGAACCTTTATCGTGTTGCACAGGTTGTAGATGCGTGGTTATCGGGCAAAGCGGATATGCACAAATGCTAATGAGAGCCCATGGCATGATGGAAGTATGACATTTCTGCACCGAAATTACCCTTAACATAACTATACCCTGAGGCAAGTGTATGTGAGAAAGTGGGGGCTTATAATCACTAATTCAGCTCCTCAATTAGGCCTCAGATCCTTCCTCTCTCATCTCCCTGTCTGAGTCAATCACAAGCAAGAGGTGGGATAGAGGATGGAGGGGGCACGTGCAGGGGGTGGGGCGTTGGTTAGAATCAAGGGACGGACTGTGTCAACTCTGATTTGTCTAATGATACAGGATTGTTTTTAATGACAAGGAGAATGCCAACAGGTGCACAGTCCTCACACACTCTAGGTTACACTCATCCATGCACACATACACATAACTCAATCTGATGAATAACTAATGAGAAATGTGATTTGAATTTAAAGTTAAAGAGCAAAAGTTAGAAAAAAGTTTTTTAGTCTTGGAACAATTCTTGTCTCCATTCAAGCAAAAACAAACGTTAGTCATTTCAGTTAGTCCAGATTGGACTGTGGTTAACATTTGTGGATCTCTTGTACTCTGTCATTATTTAGCAGTAATGTGATTTGTCTGAAATTCAAGTTAAAGCTGCTTCAGACAGATGTTTTTTTTTCTGCTCCAAAATATGAATGAGACCTTCCAAATTCTCCAGCTGGAAAGCACAAACCATGTTTTCTAAATGCTGGGATTATATTGCACTTCCTTAAACCTAATTTTCTATTTTTTTTAAACACAGGAATTAAAAAAAAAATTGTCTTTTTATAATATTTTTTATTAACAGTTTGATTCATTGATAGGAAGTGTGCCACTGTCTGGAAACTCTGGGTTCAAAGTGTCAGTGCTTTGACATTCTGCAAAATGGCATTTGCAAATATCTGGTAAGAATTTTTTTTCAAGCAGAAAACTCCAGCATATTTGGTTTATTGCTTTAACTACGTTTTATGTTCTTGTCCCATTAAGTTAAAAAGATTGTGCATATGCTTGTGTGTGTCTCTCAGACTAAATTGGTGGTAGTTCCTGACAGTATGGCTGCTGGGCTGCTCAGAGCGGTGTCCAGGTTACTGGACCTGTCGGTCCTGCCCATTGAGCCTGTGCTGCGCTTCTTGTCTCAGTGCTGCCTTAGTCTGCTGGCTCTACTCATCGCTCTGCAGCAGGAAGCGCCTACTGAAACCAACCACAGAAGGTATGTGTTGAATGGCTACAGTCCTTCACTCGTCTGTTACTAATAATGAATCTTGATCGTAATAGTAACAATTTGCTTCACAGTTAATTGTCTCTATCGTTTGCAGGGAGGCAATTTGGGGTGCTTGCGTGTCAGCGCTGAGCACCATCCCTCGCTTGTTGCGGATGGTCCTGCAGTTGTTGCGTGTTGGAGATCTCAGTGAAGAGGAGCTGCCGCAGCTCGGACAAATCCTGTTGATGTTGCTGCAGCACACGCCACTGCATAATCAGCTGCTGACCAACGGCACTCTACTGCAGGAGATCATTCAGCAGCTCACGGTACACACAGCAAATGCACATGTAATTCAAAGAATGTGTATTTGTACATCGAGTGACTGAACTTTGTGTGTATTTCAGAGATACTCCAGAGGAGCAACCAGGGAGCAGTGGATGACGGACTTGCTTTACAGTTACAGCATCACTGTGGCCCACAGCTCTTCATCTCACCGTGGAAATCTGGGGCTTCGAGACATGTACTGACACTCACCAGACAAGTACTTGGTGTGTTGCTCAGTTCACCTCACAAAAATCTTACAGTCATTTCGACAAACACCCACAAAATAGTGATGAGGACATACAAGGACATAAGTGTTTTTATTGTGAGCAACAATGAACATACTCCACATTCTTGTTTTAAGAATCTTAAACGGCTTCTTTGTTCCTTCTTCTTTTGCCTTTCTGAGTATTACAATGTTGTGAAGTGCTAACTGAGATACCTGGTTACACAGACACAATAAAGGCAAAATAAATCCAAACCACAAATGCACAACCTTTTGTTTCAATTTAAACATTTTTAATACAATAAAAAACAAATAGTGAGGTATCTATATAGTTATAATAAGGCAGTAAGTATTAATACTGTGTAAATAAAAACTGCATAGCTAGGAAAGACACCTTTTCTTTGAGAGGGAACACACTTAAAGACCACACTGATGTGCTGAGAGTAACACTGTGTGTGCGCGAGTGCATGCGTGTCTGTCTGTCCGTGGCTGCAGGTGGGCTATCTGTATGACCGGCTGTTGATAGACTGCCTCATTCTCCACAGCAGGAAGAAAGGTTATCTCAGTGTGTGTGTGCGAGAGTGCTGGAGCATGGGGTGGGGGGACGGAGTGTGTATGTGTTCTTTCTACAATAGATGAAAGGTTATCTTTTACACACCATTTCTGTAGACTTAACCCCTCCCTGTGAGGTCATGGCTCTGATGTCATACGACTTAATTTTAGAAATCTTGGCACATTGAGCGAACAATGTGTATAATAATTCTATAGAGCTATGGCTGCCAGCCAGCTGAAAAAACATCAGAGAACATGAGGTGTGTGTGTGGGTGTAGCTTCAGTGCTTTCCCCGGCCTCTGGTTCCCTGTCCAGCACTGTGTGGTCTCAGGTGGTAAGAGTACTGCTTGGCTTGATTCACCATGTCAGTCAGGTGTACGCAGTCAATGCTGCTCACTGTAAAACAAGCACAAGAAATTGTAAAGATGTAAGCTTCACATTTAAATATATTTTGGTGTGTTTACACATCCTTACATTGGCTCTGGGTGCGTAGTGGCATGTCCAGAAGCAGCTGAGACTGTGAGCCCTGAAGTGAACGTCCTCGTCTGGCCATGGAGTTGCCTAAGGACAATAAATATGTAGATGTCAGCTCCATTTACTCCATCATTTGCTAAACCATGTGAACTGCTCCTGAATTCCAACAGGTGCGGCTGTGTAACAAAGATGGGGACACACCTGTAACCAGTTGATCTAGTCAGGTCACATGCCCAGAGTTGTTTGCTGTGCTTTATATTCAGATGTCGGTATAACATTTCCAACAAAGGCCCTATAGCTCAGTGGTTAGAGCACTGGTCTTGTAAACCAGGGGTCGCGAGTTCGAATCTCGCTGGGGCCTAACATTTATGATAATTTTCCTATTTATGAGTGTTTTTTTGTGTGTCATGCATAAATTCATTTTTCTCTGCCTCTGGGTATTTAAGGGAAATGCATAAACCGATATGTACACATTTGAAATCAACAGTTAAAAAAAGGTTTGATGATTAGGCCAGTATTGTGGCCTGGTCTACAAATGTGTGTCACACGTTGCTGCTTTTCTTCATTAATGGAAAGGGAGTGAGTTTTGTGTGCGTGTGTGTGTGTGTGTGTGTGGATAGCTCTACGCAGTGGTCTGACATTCCCCCTGACAGCTCTGAACTTTTCACAGTGCCAAGACTGTCAGAGAGAGAAGGAGAGAAAGACAGAGACGGAAAGAGGTGAGGTGAGAAGGGGGTGGGGAAATCTACGTCAGAAGGTAGAGTTGGAACAAGGAATTGGGGGTGGGAGTGGGATTTATCTGTCTGCTGTGAGCAGAGATGGTGTACGTGCTTGTATGTTTTGGCACGGCAACGTTTTTGCGTCCTCCCATCATCACCTGGTGATGTGTGATGAAGGTCAAGTCTGTCTGGGGGCAAAACCCTACCAGAGTTTCCATACAGACACCCAGGGAGATCTGGTCCTGGTACATGGACTGAAGCGTCATCCAGACCATTACACGGGTTCCCGATCCTGCTACTAGTGTCTTACAATGTGTTCTACTCTGGTAATGACAACCATCCTGATTTCCAGCTACTTGCTTTAATCTCACTAAGACTGTTTTTAGTCCAATTATGCGGTTTCCCGTAATAAAGATGCACATCTTACAGGATAAACAACTCGATCGTGGGGTATAAACTGCTGGATGGTTTTGTTGCTTGAAACTATAATACATCACACTACATCCTTATTCAGTCTGTGGTGGCCAGTTGTGTTCAGTGAAGCTGTCTTCAGTTGTAAAGGATTTGCTGAGCACTCTCACCATAGGGTTTTATGAAATGAATTTAGCCAGAGACTTTTGTCGACTAAGATCAACGGCTTTTGGCTTGTCCCTTTCAAGGACTTTCACGTTGATTTGGCATGAGTTGATCTTTGGTGGTTGGGGTGGGATTCAAGCTCGCTGCCTTCTGCATCCCCACCCAGTGCTCTTCCACTGAGACACCAGGCCCCCACCAGAGGCCTTCGTCAACTACTACTTTTTATTTACCCTGATTTCTCATCTCTGTTCTTCTATCAAGTGTCTAACAAAAACAGGATCGGTCAGTGCTGGTTTACCATGATGTACGTTCCCAGTAGCATCACTGTCTGGAAACTATCTGCTCATGTTCCTATTAACTTCATTAAAAGCTTTAGTGCATTCAGCAGGCTCACAGGTCAGAGCTCGCATTTGTTAAACAGAAATAATAATGCATTTCATTCAGACGCTAAAGTAATTTTAGTTTTGTACCATTACCTCATTGCTATGAAAAACTGTTAAGCATCTTAGTTGAGTGTTCAAAATGTATCTCACACCTTCTTACTGTGACATCATATCCTCTTTCAGTGCCCAGTGGGGCATTGACCTTCACATTGAAAAAGTGTAGGGTTTTCCCTCGCAAACAAAACAAATATAAAAGTATGTGTGTGTAGTTTGTAAATGATCTCACCATAGATACTTTGGAGCACCGAGCTCTTACTTGATCCTGGTTTAACAGGTGGAGCTTTGGTTTCTATCTTCTTCTTGTTATGTACATAGTTTGAACCACTTAACTCCATCTCGTCTTGGGCCGTATCTTCCCTCTTTCTGCATGTGTGAAACCTGCAGACACAAATTTATGCAAGTGCATACACATACATGCCATTCAATAAAAAAACAACATCTCAGACAGTGTTCAAAGCTCTAAAAGCTGGCAAGCCTTCCCACTAACGCTCACTAAGTAAACAGTTTATTTAAGGCAGTTAATAGGCAGCACATACAGAATATAATTGTGAAGCCCTCTGAGTGGAAACAGAGAGCCTCCTGCGGTGCACTGGCAGCCTCTTAGAGAAACACAGTGTGTAAGAGGGAGAGAACAGCTAAGGGATGCTGCTGGTAACTATTAGAGCAGCACGGCTGAACTTTTAGCCTCTTGTTAAACCAGTATAAAATCTGTAGATTATAGAGCGTCTGTCCCCTGACTCCTTGTCTCACCCATCTCTCACGATCTGAGAGGGAGGGCACATGTGGGCACCACATGGAACTGACAATCCCCCACAACCGCAGAAGCTTCAGCAACCAAGCACCCCTCCAGGTACAAACCCAAGCGCACACACGTAGACTAACCTTCGCCAAGCTCGCTGGATGATGCGTGCAGCCTCGTTCCTCCTCCTGCGCTGCTCTTTGTCATATTCTCTGCATGTGGGGTTGAGACTGGGGTTTGTGTGGCACACTGAGTCTTTCTTGAAGAGCTTTTGTGGCCTGAAATGTAAGTTTGGTCTTTGGTAGTGGCCCTCTCTTTGTGGCTTCTGTGCTTTTCTGGAGAGATGTTGTTATCAGTCTTACTAGGGGCACTCTGTACACGAATATGAGCATCTCTTTTTTTTTGAGGAATGCACTGAGTTTGGTTCATAGTGGAGACACTTGCGGAGGGGGCACATGTGTTCGAGGAGGGCCGTTCCCTGACTTTGGGCATTGAAGGGGGTCTGGGTTTGAGGCTGTGTGGCTGGCTGCAGCTGACAGGTGAAAGATGTTCCTTCAGCCTGGTGGTCTGTGGCGCTCCAGGCATCGTGTTAACAGCCATATGACTGTGGTGGCTCAAAGGTTCAGGAAGCCCCTGAGGTTCATCTTCTTTAACTCTTCTGGACGTTTTGCTCTTGTGGGCTTGTGGAGTTAAAAGACAAAATGATCAACAAGTT
Source organism: Channa striata (assembly GCA_033026295.1). Classification (NCBI taxonomy): domain Eukaryota; kingdom Metazoa; phylum Chordata; class Actinopteri; order Anabantiformes; family Channidae; genus Channa; species Channa striata. Next base: position 16,140,399 of record CM065175.1, on the reverse strand, counting down.
AAGACAATTTTCTGACAAAATCTGATTTTAATCTCTAATGCTGAAACATAATAACAATTTTGATCAGAATTCAAATTGCATGTTGCATCATTGTAACATCTTTATTCTTTCATTATTTTTGCTCATTTATACCTGTGTATCTCTTCTCTTTGTTCTTAGTGCGTTCAGCCTTGGATGCCTTCTTTGGTTCATCCAAGTCGTTTATGGATAAGTCCTCTATAGTGTTCACTAAGGCGAGCTTCTCCTGTTCCGATTTCATTAGTGAAACCTTCCTTTTCTCTGCAGTAGACACTGAAAATTGTTGCACAGCTTCTCGTCTCCGTTGTTCTTCCTCCCGTTTCCTAAATTCACATAAATTATAGACCATGATGATAAGTACAAGAATACTCTACATTTTGTCTAATTATTCTATTCATTTTCAAATTTTAACACTGTTAAAGAACACAGGCAACACACTTTAAGACAGTAACATTTTTAGATAGATAAGAGTTCAGATAATAATAGTATTATCAGAATTACAGTAATAATAGATAATAATGAGAATATATGACATTGTAGATTTGTATATTTAACTGCCCTATTTTACTATGATATCAAACTTAGTTTTCTATACAGAAAAAAATAAGTAGAAGAAAAGATATCTAGAATATTGTAAATTCTCTGCAAGAACATTGTATATCTCAATAAAACTACCAGTGTTATAAAGCTAGAAATAAGAAGCCAATCTTAAAACAAACTTACATTTCAAACTGTTTAAGACTATAAAAGTGAGACTGGTGAGCAAATGACAAAAGCGGGACAGGATAAAAGACAAAGACAAGGGGAAGATTTATGTGTGTGCATTAGTGACAGAAAGAAAGATAGATATGGAAAGAGTGTGACTACTCCTATATGGGTGAGAAAAGAACGACAGAGACAGATAATGAATACAGAAACAAGATCGAGGGAAGGACACAGTGCATGCAGAAAATAAAATACAATGCAAGCATCTTAAAAGCATGAGGCCAGAGTTTATGCCAGTTCTCAAACATCTAAATATCATGTATATATATATGTGTGTGTATACTTGTTACTCACTTGGCTGCATCCTTGCGCAGCTGCTCGTGCCTCATGAGGAGCTGCTTTCTCTCCCTAAATGCCTTGCGGACGGTGTAGCCTTTGTAGACAGCCTGAATGGTAGCGGCAGCGATGTCCTGGATGGCTGCTATGGACAGAGCACCGTGCTCCAGCATGAACTGCGTCACCTCACTGTGTCCCCCCAGAAGAGCGTAGTCCAGGGGTGTGTACCTACGCAGCAGGAACACCATTGTCATGCACAGATTTTATGAAATTCTTCTACTTACTTTACTGACTCCTCAAACCTGCTACCTTAAAGTCCAGCTCACCTCTCTTCAGTATGCTCCATGTGGTTAGGAAAGGCATTGTAGCCCAGTAGCAGCTTCACAGCATCCAGGTAGCCATTGTTACATGACCAGTGGAGAGCAGTCCGTCCCTACGCACCCATAAACAAAGGTCTGTTCATGTTGTAATTGTGTCCAACACATAGAAAGAAATGTTGGTGCATTTTTGGACATATGACAAGATCCTTACCTCTTTGTCCTGTATGTTTGGATCGGCATTGTTCTCTATGAGGACGGCCATGCAGGTGATGTAGCCGCCATAAGCAGCACACTGCAAAGGAGTCCGTCCTGCCTGGTCCTGTCCAGGGGTTGTCACATATTTAACAGTCAGGTGCAGAATAATTAAAACTGTAGCTCAGGATTTATGAGGTTGATCCTGATTATATACTAATAGCTTGTGTAGTACACGGGAGAATTTAATCCACATTTATAATGATTCAGCCATCTAGCTAACTGTGTTTCAGTTAATCTGGGGACAAATGTGCAGTCCTAGTTTAGTGGACAGAATGGCCACTACGGTGTAGCCAAAAGTGAGTAAATTTGTAAATGTAGTTGCATTTATCAATAGCTACTAATTATATGCATTTTATTATATTCAAGATGCAACAGCTGGATGCTGAAAACGTTTTTTTAAATAAATTGATGTGAAGTGACCTCCCAAGTCTGCCATGACAATGTACTGTTTGCATTATGTTAAAAAGACCATCTTATGTACTTCCCAAAGATTGCTACTACAAAGGTAATGTAACAAGCCAAAGCTTTTAAAATTATATTTGTGTATATACGTTAGTACCTGAACATTGGGACTAATGCCATTCTCCATCAGTATCTGGCAGACTTCAGCGTTTCCTCCTAGAGCTGCCCAGTGCAGGGCAGTGTGACCATCCACGTCCACAAGGTCCACACGGGTAGAACCTTTATTGACAATTGCAGGACATTTCACTTAAAACATTAAAGCGATACACTTAGTTTGTGCTACAATCAGACCTCATTGCATACATTATTGGGTAAATTACTCATGATGACTCAGTAACTGAAAGTGGGCATAGAGAGCTAATGCCTGCACATATTTTATTTAGCAATAAATATTTTGGCACGTGCCTTTGATGAGCGTGAGTATGACATCTCTGTGTCCCATTTCACAAGCGCGAAACAGTGGCGTGTGTTTCATCACGTCCAGAGAATCAACCATTGCTCCTCTCTCCAGCAGCAGCTTCACTGTACTCACATGCCCTGACAGGGAGGCCGCGTGGAGAGCTGTGTGAACGAACACACATACACACACACACACAAAAAAGAGTTAAGAACACAAGGTCCTGAATCTTAGCCAGACAATAAACAGCCTCAGAACAACTGCTCCTCCCCCATCTGCCTCTTCTTTGTTCATTCATGGGCTTGACTGCAACTTCCTCTTCGTTTTAAGTCTGGCCAATGAAGGGTTAACAAACCGAGACATTTAATGAGAAGTGATACACTTAAGCCTCCTTATTCGTACCCCCTCCTTACCCTCTCTCCAGTCCCCAGACAGCACAGACTTGAGTCAAGTGCAGGGAAGTGATCTGGACACCAGTCAGCTCCACTGCCCTTCACACCGTTTCATTAGCATGATTTAACTGTCGCATGTTATGCATGCATAAACAATGACCGCTTGGCTGAGCAAAGGGACTATCGCCATGGAGATTATACATCCAAACATCCCCCTGGGTCAAAGCGTGGTAGTAAGTTATGTGTGTCTGCATGTGTGCGTGTGTGTTTGTCAAGAGGACAGTGCTGGCAAGGGTGAGTCTATTCGCCGAGCTTACACAAATTTTGCTGACAGTATCACTTCCCTCTCTCCCTCAGTATCATAGTTCTCTAGAACCTTGGTGGGAAACCCCTGTGACATCATTATCCCCAACCTAAAACAAGAAACTAGCCATGCTCTAAAAAAAACCAGAACACATATAAAAGTGTGCAAGTTTGAAGAGTATTATGACCTGAGCATTTTGGGTGTGAATCAAAGCGGAGATTCAGTTGCCCCTTTCATTTCTCAGATGCTCACCTGTTCCTCCGTACTTGTCAGCCATGTTGATGTCAATAAGAGGGGTTAGGGCTAGCATAGTGCTGATCACATCATCACTGCCCTTCCCAGCAGCCCACATGAAGGCTGTCCGTCCCTCCAGATCAGGTTCATCCTTTACTGAGGGGTGGGACAGAAACACACCAACTGTCTCCTAAATAAACAGAAGGACAATTACGGGAATTTACTTTACTCGACATTAAGAGTCAAATATTATTGCAAATGTAAAGTGTAAATAAAGAAGCCTGACGTTGACTCAGCAGGTCTTGCAGATTTGTGTGTGTGTGTATATGACTCACAGCATTATTGCTCTGAGCTCCATAGTGCAAAGGTGTTGCTCCTTGGCTGTCTGAGGGAATAGTCCCTGATGTGTTTCTCTCCAACAGAAGATGGACGATTTTGGCATGGCCTGAAAAACGCATGTTTACACGAGTGGAATGTGAGATAATAAAAAAGATATGCAGTCACCGGCCTGGAATATTGATCAGTTGTACTGTCCTACAAAGGCATAATTTTATTTTTGACTAAAATATTTTATAGGTAAACCACGAAAGCCCACACCATTGCTGTCAGAGCTTGGCTACAATATGACAGTACATGACAAATTCATACCATACCAAGGAAATTAAAATTAGCCCACATTACAACACCCTGCACCATGCTGCTAGCATGACTATACATAAAAAAATAATAATCTTATCGTATGGGTATGAGCTGGTCCATTTTGGTTATGACTAGACTAACCACTGTAAAAATCCGATTAGATTAGATTAGATTAATTAGAATTGTGTTTTTGGGGAAAGCAGACATATGTATTTCACTGTGTCATTTTGCTTTGCAAGTAGGTCACATTCAGGAAGTCTATTTACTCACCGAGCAGAGCGGCCCAGTGCAGTGGTGTCCTGAAGAGGTTATCATAAGCCGTCACATTGCAACCCTCGTAAGATGTCAGCACCTCCACAACCGCTTGGTTACCATCGGCAACTGCAAAGTGCAGGGGTGTTCGCCCCTCATAGTCCTGCCAGTTCAACAGGGACTCGGTGGGCGCTGCCTCCTTCATACATATAAACACACACCAACCACAGAAGGGAAACACAGGCAGATTGATGAATGATGTTGGAGGATGATGATGGCAAGTTTGTGCGTGCATGTGTGTGTGTGTGTGTGTGTGTGTGTGTGTGTGTGTGCACTATAGTGTATACCAATATACAGCGGACAGTTTGTGTGGCGCTGGGCTCCTGACTGTGCGCAGCCCAGTGCAGGGGGATCTTGCCTTCACTGTCTGGGATTCCAATGTTGGAATCATGCTTAATCAGAAGGCGAACGTGTTCTGGTCGATTATAAAATGCTGACCAATGGAGAGCAGTTTGCTATAAAGAGAGGGAGAGATACAGAGAAAAAAAAAGTGAATTAATTTAAAAACAGAGGGGGCTGTTGTACCACAAGATTTGAGAGTTTCGTTTAAGTTTCAAAAAGTTACTCCACTATGACACGGCCACAAAATATGAGGTTTATATGCCACACAAAGCTCATATTGAAGAACCAACAGTGAGCTGAGATTGTAAACCCGATACTGCCTCCATGACGGCTACTGAGCTATTCTGAGATTTGCTGAAACCACTGTCATCTGACACGATGATGCATATTGGATTATTACAAAACTACTGATGTCAGATACATATCGGTTCCAACAGACAAGAGGAGACTGTGTGTTTTTGTGTTTGTAGTCTTATCAGCAGAACACAGAACAAAGCCACAGATTGTTAAATCGTTCGTGGCTGTGTGAGTTTATGTCTTCTGTCTCTAACAAACTATCTTCAGTCAGTTTCTGGTCTGGCCAGTATCTGACAGAAAGCCATCTTCTAACAACCTATTTGTGCGAGTCTGTACTATAGCACCTTGTTCTTGTCTTGCGTGTCAACCTCTCCAGGGCCGATGTGTTTGAGCAGCAGGGCGAGGGCCTTTGGCGAAGGGTGACGGGTGGCCAGGTGGAGCGGGGTCATCCCCTCTAAATCCTTCTGCAGCCAGTTAGCTCGCTTGGACAACAGCAGCTTCAGGAAACGCACATTCCCCTGCCACACACACATAAACATGAAAAACTTTGCAGAAAATTAGCTCAGACATCACCAGCTCTCCTCAATATTAGTCATGAACCAGCAACAATGACACCCAGACTGACTCTCTGGGCTTGTGGCAATGTCTGATTCAATCTTCAGGTTATCTATCTTTATTCTTTCCTAATGCCTCAGCATGTGAGGTAAGTTGCTGTTGTCCATTCCACATCATCATCATCGTCTTCAGTCTTGGTCTCTCACCAACAGGCCACAGGATTATCTATTGTGCAACCGCTCTCAGAGGACAGCTGTGTGTGTGTGCCATCACTGCATATATGTGTTAGCGTGTTTTGTACATTTGCAACAGCTCCACAGTCTGACAGATCTATCTTGTGTGTGAGCATGCATCTAGACTGTGTGCATGTGTGTGTGTGTCCCTGTCCTCCCTATTCTCAGTCCAATTAGATCAGTAATCCCTGGCCTCTCATGCTGTCTCAGCCACTTATTGATCAGGTGTCAAAGAGACAGGGCTTCCCATCACTAGCATCCCCCCAATGCGTACCCCCCCCACACACACAGACCCCGACCCCAATACCCTATTACCCCCCTCTTTCTTTAGTGGTTTAATGATTGTGCATCAGTACACTAACATCAAGGAAGGTACTGATAAATAACTGAGTTCTAAAGAGATATCAGGAGTACTACATACCTTCTGCTACTTTTGAGTGTGTTTTCATTTATATTTTCCCATCTCCCTGTTCCCAAATCTAGATGATAAAATTCACATTTAACTCAACCTTCCCCAAGCAAAACTATTAATTCACAAAAGTGTAATTTAAATCAAAGTCACAGTGACTGTTGTAACATTTAGGATGCACTGATATGACCTGCAACATGCCCTGAGGCAAAGGGTCCTGCCACAAGGGGGCACTGGCTTCCTACTGGAGTATACCAACAGTTAAAAGTCTTATGAAACCCTATATGAAATCACATCTTGTCTTCATCTTCATCCTTACAAAAATCACACTTTAAGTCATAAAATGAGCAACCACTAGCGTAACAGTCATTATTTGCGTGTGCTCTCTTGTGCATCAGTGTATCTGTGGATGTTCATACTTTTTGGGCTGCAAGGTGCAGAGCAGAGCGCTGGCTGTGGTCTGTCTTGTTGACCGAGGCTCCAGCCTTTAACAGAATTTCTGCACAATCCAGTCGGTCAGCCAGCACACAATACATCAAAGGGGTCCGGCCAAACTGGTCCTCACGGTCACGCAACAAGGGCTCTGCTACACACAGAGAACAAAGCACAGTTGATGGTTTGAGTCACACGGTTAGCATTTGAGACCAAGATATAGGTCAATATGTGTATAAACAATTTCTGGTGAAATGCGTAAAATGCAGCCTTTCACTACTTCAGTTTAATGGGAATTCTAATTCCACTTCCAAATAAAATAATTTAGAGGAGTTGGGAGTCATGAGAAGAAATGCACGACTAACAACTTAAGCTTCATGTTGCCTCCATGATTATCTTCTAAATGATCATCTTTTGTTCTTCATATGTTGCATTCTTTATATTTCTTTAACTGAGCAAAACAATATTTTCTTACTATTTGAGTAAATATCAAATCCTAAATGTACAGAAAATATACTGTACATATACTGGATATACTATATACTCGTCTTTGCTTTCTCTAAAAACTCCAACCAGCTTGCTGCCGCTGGCCCTGTACTTTGTTCTTTCTAGTTCTTTACAAATCAATACAGAAACATGTTATTACATATAATTGTAACTTAAATTCTGTGTTTGGGTCTCCCTGATGTTTAGGTTGTTCTCTACCATATAACAATGCAATGACCTTCTTCTAATTCCTTTCCAAATATTCCCTGTCTGTTCCTGGAGCTATCTAATACAATTCAATTCCGATTCAAAGAACTTTATTAATTGCCTCGGGGAAATTGCTTTGAACATTTAAACTATGTGTAATGCAGTCTCTTCAGATTAATATCTTTTAAAAGCTGACTGCTTGTGTGTTAGTTACCTGTGATAAGCTTGAGGAGGGCGCTCCTATTTCCATTGACAGCAGCAGCATGAACCTGGGAGCCCAGAGAGGTAGGTCTTGGGCTAGATGTCGCTGAGGCCTGCAACACAAACAGACAGAAGGTCAAAACTCAACCTGGAGCAACATACACTTACTTATCAGGTGTTTCATATGGTGACATTTCCTTTCCATTAAGTTAGCTACAAGCACAACCCACAAGTGGACATGGTTAAAATTAAGTAGTTCATGCATAAGTCTGTGTTACAGGCTATGTCAATCTAAAAAAAAAAAAACAATTCAAAGAAATTATTACTTAATTGCCATGTCTGCAGAACAATTTAGATGTTTATAATTTAGTCAAATAGTTCCATAATATGTAGATTTTGAGCTCAATATGTCAGTTAACAATTTCTCTGCCACAGAGCAGTAAGCACAAAAATAAGGATATAAAAACATTTATATTTTAGGCAGTTAAACACCAGTAGTCACCCACATAATATTCAATATCCCATACCGTAAGCTAATGTTTCCTGAATGACAGTAGGGGGTGTGTGTGTGTGCATGCACGCTTGTACATGCAAGCTTCTGTGCATATGTGTGTCTGCTCCTGCTGAGGGGGTTAAATCTCTTCCTGGCCTCACTTAACCAGTACCCAGTGAAAGCTGGGTAATATGTAGACAGGAAGCAGCTGGGGAGGGGGAGATCCTGTGTGAGCATGTAGGGGGGGTCTCTCTTCATGTCTTATTCATGTCTCATTAATACTGCAGCATGCCTTGCTCTGTGTGTGTGTGTGTGTGTGTGTGTGTGTGTGTTTTTTAGAGATGTGGGACAAGCCCTGCGGGGCACAACACAGAAATCAATTCTTGCCCCTAAACACATAAATGCTGGAGGCACAAGCTCATGCCACAATCTGAGATTTCTCCAAGACATTTTCATTAACGGTCACACAAACACATCAAATTCAGCTGTGCATGAAATGTAGCTGTTCAGTTCTGTTTAGTTCAGTGCACTTGAGCTGTATTTGTGTCAACCCATGTGAGCTAACTAAAACAAGTATTTATACAATACAGGAGTGATTGATAAAGTTCGGGCAAGCCGATTGCTTAACAACTCTAGTAAAAGTTAAAAAAAGTTGGAGGGAATACTTCGGAGCCCTTCATCGTTCCTTCTCATCCCCCTTTGCCTCTCTGCCATCACCTCATAAACAGTGTAGACACTGCGTGCAGCATGGCAATTACCCATCATGCTCACTGCTTTCTCACGCTCTGCCAAGCAGTGACGGAGACTTAATACAGGTTAGTTACTACGTTTACCACAAAGTAGTTCTATATGTGCTTTAAGAAGGACAGGAGGGAAAGACCGTAGGTGCAGCACATGAAGGTGTGTGTGATTAATTTATGTGTGCGTGTTTGGCACATGTGCCACGTCATGGGAAGTGATTTTCCGTGAGAGAGAGTTTTTACAGGGGCTTTACCAAAATCAACCACAAACATCTCTAATTTAGCATCATTACTCAGAGTATTGCACACGCACACACGAAATGTGCAAATACAAATATTTACCATATGCAGAATCAGCAAAGATGCTACAGGTGCGCTACAAAAAGGAAAACATTATGCTACACATGGAGCTGAAAAAGACAATGTGATATTTTCGGCCTTTCTTTTCAAGCCCATTCCAAACTTTTCCTTTACACTTGTTGAGTGATTTTGATCTTTTTCAGCAATTGTAGGGTCAATATGAGAGCCAGCTCCAGCTGCCACAATAAAAATATGAATTGATTTGTGAATAATCTTGTATGTTGAAGAAAAAAGTACAATATGGCCAAACGCTGACACGAGGGACACAAGTCAATAACTGAGTCTGTGTGTGGGACATTCATATCACCAAGAGCAGGCAATTAGAGTTTCATGAGGACCTGAGTGTTTTGGAAACACCCATGGTGCATCCAATTTGGCTAAAAAGGCTTTTGCAATGTAGTGTCTGAAATCAAACAAAGAAGGGAGCAAAAACAACACCAGACCCTGTAGAGAGGTGTGGAGCGGACTCATTTAGCCATTCATACGGGTTCCTCAGGGAGCACTCCACTTGTTAATATGAAGACAATAACTCAGAGTAAACCATTGATCATGGGTTGAAGTCCAGACCAAGTGATTGTGCATCTGTATAAGTATTGATTCATGCTGATGCTGACATTATTTAGTCTTTATTCATATTCGGTTTCACATAACCTCAGTGAGTTGAACAAAAAATCTAGACACTCCCGCGAAACCTTTCAGCAACACTACAGGAGTGCTGTGCACGTACACACTATTGCCTCCTGATAAACACACACACGCAAGACGCATTGTGTAACTAACACTTCAATTGATGCTATTGAGACAGATAGGCAAAGACACCAGGGAGTCAAAGTGTGCCGGTGTGTGTGTGCATGTTTGTGTGCAGTGTATTTGTCTATATGTTTCTCTAGCTGTCTGTCACTGTGAAGGCGTCTGCTTTTGATACAGGACAGAGCTAGGACATGCTGGGTAAGCAGTGGGAAATAGAGCCTGAACGCCTGTGGCCTTTATTTCAATCCTAGACAAGAAGGCACGCACACACACACACATACACACACACATACACTGTTTTTTTATATAAATGCGTTTTTATACATTTATAAGTTTAGGGTCTTGGTCAACATGGGGTTGTAACAGGCGCCTTCACCACCTACATGTCTCCATGTGTATCTGTGTCTCAGATAGCAGAGGCTGCAGGGATCGGTCCCTGGGTTTTGACTGACAGGTAAAGAGGTGGGAGGAAGGATAATATCAGCCCACAGGGATGCCCAATCTGTGAAATCCTATTTCTGGAGAACTTCCTGGTTCCCCAAGGACCAATGAGCTGGCTCCCTCAGCTGGGGGCTGAGTCCTTGGGGCACAGCAGGGCCAATCAGCAGGGGGGGAGAAAGTTGAGTGACACATAGATCTGCTAATTTACATCATTACCACGATGCATACTGACAAATGAGCCCCCAGGGTTTGAGCCAATCACCTGGGAGAGTAATGCAATTAGGCGGGACCACAGCTGTCAATCTCACAGCTACTCACAGGGGTCAAGTAGTGAAACCTGTGGCTAAAACACCCCTGCCTGCCTCCTGTGGTTCATACATACATCTATATATACACACATACACGAATTGGGAGGAAACACAGAAATAAGTGATGCAGAGTGTTGAATGTATGAGTGTGTATGTAGAGCAGGGAACACATGAGAGGCTGGCATCTTTCTCCTGAGGGTGGTGGTGGGAGGTGGTGTGTGACTGCTTAAGGGACACAGAGATTGACTTCTGTCCTCTGAGGACTTACACCTGAGTTTATGTGTGTGTATATCTGCATACATCGAGATGTGTGTTTGTGTGTGTTTATCTCTGCCCATGTGTTTTCACCCATTGGGGCTCAGTGTTGTTTACGCTCTGAGTCTGTGCTCTGTGCAAAGGCAATAATGACAACAAAAAGGGGAAGAGGGCAGAACCATGTGGGAGCTAAAAGTGGTGCAAAACAGCCCCTGCATTTGAATGGCATAAAAGTGAGCACTACTGGTAATGAGGCTTATCTTAGTCTCATTAGGTGTAGTGATATCATACTGGAGCACTCCACTGAGTCGATAGGGTTCCGCGCAGCATGTCGTTAATGTTTGCCGCGTTCTGTGTGTGTGTGTTAGGATATGGGCTGGTCGATGCTTCGGTGACTGGCAGCCTGTCAGGCAATGTTGAAGATTTATCAGACACTTATAACACTGTTGCTTATCCATTTTTGGTTTCAGTACCACACAGGCGGAAGAGTTTATAAAGATACACTCCTTTAAACAGACACAACTTCTGCAACAGTGAGCAAACATACAAATCCTGTCACTTCTATGTGAGTGTGTGTGGTGCAGCTGCTGTTCAAGATACTGAGAATTAGGGGAGCTGTGTGTTTTGTGTCATCCCATTATATCACTAATGAGCTGCCCTCAGGAGGGAGAAGAAGAGAGACAGCCAGGCGGACAGAAAAAGACAGACGAATCAAAAGCCTGAGAAGAGGATGGAGGAGAGAACCAGAAGGGGGAAGGGGAGACAGAGACAGACCAGCTTGGGGACTTTTGCCTTTTCTCCCCTCCATTCCCATGTCCCTACACCTCTGAGTCTAATTGGACTAAAACTGTGATCTAATTAAATGTCCAATTAAAGTGCAGAGAGCAATGTGCCCATCGGCGAATCAGAGTATAGGGACATAATCAGCTTGAAAAACAAACAAAAAAATCAATAGGGGCAATTCGAAATCAAGAAAGGTGGAGAAAGCAGAAAAAGAGAGAGAAGAGGAAACAGAGGACGTGGATGGACAGTGCAGGGAGGGTGGTTTTGCTGTTTGCCGCATGTAGTATGACAGGACAAAAGTCAACATACTGCCAAAGAACTAGTCACAGTCTGATTTGAAGATATTGTTAAATAGAGATATTGTTTTATATATTTAATTTTTATTTAACCAGGAGAGTCTCATTGAGATTGAAATATCTTTTGCAAGAGTGTCCTGGGAAGACAGGCAGCAAGCTGGCATATTATATCATTTAGATTATAAATGAACTAATAAAGCCAAAAGTCAGGTCCAGAAAAAGCCTCTTAAAATGGGAGAATTTGCTAGCTTTTGTCTTTGATTTATAACAATGTAAACTGGGGATATTTGGGTTTTGGACAATACACAATTTATAGACCTCTCATATGGCTAAAGCACCATTTAAAGAAACAAGTAAAAATATAAAAATGTTAAGTCCACAGACCAACTTTAGAAATACGAAAAATAAACAGGCTTGAATTAGACCAGCTATGGTTGAAACGTTGGTAAAATTTGTTGTGGAACTTTAGTGTGGAGCCATATGTTTTTCATTTTTGAGGCACATGGTCATGGCCAGCACCTTTGTTGTACCTTTACTCAAGCTGTCTTTTTTAAATACAGCTTTAATTATATGCTTACAGTACAGCTTTTTCGCATCATTTACCTATTTTTTTGGCCTTCAACTGACAAAATGTAACTGTGCAATTCCCATCAAAATAACACTTAAATAAATGCTTCACAAAATGAGAAACATTAACTACGCTGCAACTTTTAGGATTATTTCATTACGGCTGCTTTTCACTTTGACTTCAGTAAATTTTATCATACACTTTTCTTAAAAGTAAAATATGTTACCTAGCTGCCAGTTTGTTAAGCACACCTTCCTAAAACGAATGCACTCTTACAGCCTAAAATAAATCATGTGTTGAACAGTTTTTTGTTATGCGGAGCAGTTTTTATTTTGTCCACCTCATTTAAATCAAATAAAATAGGTTCAATTACACAAACGTGTCTGAATCAATGCCTCTTATCACCTTCACAAAATGGCATTTTGTGCAGGACTGATTTATTAGACTGCATTACTTTTATAAACTGTGGCTAAATTTTTGCTGTATAGATGAGTGATGTGTTTATATCTATTATTATAATTATTGTGTTTTTCATTTTACATTTACGTATGTTAATTAACTGTGTTGTTTAAAAAACAAAAAGGAGAAACTGCACCAGAAAAAAAATCTGGTTTTAATTCAAATTACTGTATACAGTCATTTAATATAAAAGTAAAAGTCAAGTGAATTCTCATACCTCAGCAGACAGAATTACATAATTATAAAATAAAAATAATATAATTCTGTTTATATTGTGCTTTTCTGAGAAACTCAAACATGCTTTACAATATTAAAACCATGGAACCATATAAAATGGCTAAGTTAAGATAAAAAGAAACACAAAAAGGCGATAAAACAAAGATGGATGAAATAAAGAAACAAGTTGCAGGCAATAGAAGAATTTTAAATTAATACTAGTTTTTAATAAAGTTTTTTGGAGAATTGTGATGTTCTTTTTGTATATATTTTCTTGCATTAAGGACTAAATAAGCAAATTCTGCCTTTCTATCTCTCCACCATATTCAGACAGGGAGAGTGTAAAATCTTCCTCTGACTCCCATCTGTAAGCTGCTCACACACTGTGAACCCCCTATGGACAGCTTTAGCCCATAAAATATTAATGCTGGGATTCAATTCAACATTCCACCTTAATCTCCTTAACAATTAGGCTTTTACAGCAGTCTCAATTATGTTTGTTATACGCAGTCTCAATGGTCCCGGCTCTTGAGAGAGAATTACAAACTGGTAGAACAGGGGAGACACCAAAGTAACCAACAGATACACTCAGTAACTACAGAAAATAAAACTCTTCTGGGATTTACAACCTTAAATTAAATCCGGGTAGCTGCTCTCTCTGTGTTAGATTCTTACCATAGCTGCGTTGAGGGGGACACTTGAGCAGATGTTCTCCAGTTTAGTGCATCCTCGGTGGGTGTGGATACACGTCCAGGTCCCCTACCTGCCCTGATCCCGGCTCCTGCTGGGGCAGAGAAACAGGATCACTCTCATACAGAGACCAGCCCACCTGTTCACACAAATAACTGCCAGCATAACACTGTTACTGTACTGATGGTGGACAGAGGGAGGAAACCACAGAGCCACACATTGTTTCCCTTAGTCAATCCAATGCTCCTTGTTTTTGAGCTGTGTTTGAGTAAGCAATGGTGCAAAATAATAAATTTAGTACCATACTCAAGTAAAATACCATTATTGGAAATGACAACATATTACAAATGTTGAAAAGGTTTTGGAAATTCCTCTACTGTATTTCTTTTCAGAGTCAAATAGAGAACTTTTAACTACTTCCACCTGACAGCTACAGTTGGTTGTTATGTTCCCTAAATATAAAAAACGTGGTTATCGTATAAAATGCCATCCACTATTATGGAATAAAGGCCTTGTACACTGACACAGGTGTTTTCAGTTACATGGCAGGTTAGACCCACGAACACTGGGGAGATATGACAGTTCATCTTCAGCACTGATTATAACGGTAACCTGGGCATCTGACTAACTGAAGGTTCTGTAATATGTCCTAATGAGTTTGTTTTTACTCAGTATCATGAAATGACTTGCTAAAGTTTGAAAAGCAGGTCGAACACAGTCTTACAAAACGTGAATAACAATGATGCAACTCTACCCTGTTCACGAGAAATCACTTTAATCACTCCTAGTAAAGAAATGCAGAGAACAGATCTGTGACAATGGCTAACCTGAGTATAGCGTGAAAGCCAGACGTTTTAAATCAATTGTCCTTTCCTTTCTTTTTCGTCTGTCTTATATTTTACCCTTTGACTTACTTTTCTCTCAAATGAAAATCTCTGTAAAGTTTTCTTCCAAGGCGTACCGTTGACTCTCCACCGTCTGCGTAACAAAATACTACAACTCCCGTTACTTTTCACCGTGATGGCCATGTTTAGAGTTCTCTCCACCATCCCGCTCAACCGGTTGAGCAATTTCAAAAACGACATTACCCACAAAGCTAGGCGACTTTCAGGAAGTGTTACTCGCGTTTCCGTGGTCACCGTGAGATTGGCTCGCCATTGGTTTCCTGCTACAGCGAGAAGAGAGGCGTCGAGACAGACTGGAAAGATTCAATACAACCACCACCTCCAATAACGACACTGTACAATGAAACTGTTAGCAATATCAGCAAATCTCGATGTCCGCTTTGTCACGGTTATACTGCTGGTAAGTGTCTGCATCTGAGCCTTGTAACATTCCCTGGAAGGAAGCGGCTTTAAGTAACGTTGATTAGCCTACCGCTGGATAGTTAGCCGCAAGCTAACCGATGAGCTTCTGCTGGTATGAGACGTGGCTTTGAAAGTGGTTAAGGTGACCGGCGAGCCAGCTCGGTCGCTGCTAGAAGTCCAGCTATTTAACAGTTTAACCGAGGAGGCCTTTTGACTGTGTTTCACTCTGCGACTTTCAGAACTAACAAGTTATTCAGCTGCAATGTCAACTTAGCCGGTTGTGTTGAACAACGTTATTATATTGTTATAACAAACAATAATCAATCTCATATAATCAAGATGGAAGCTACATCATACTGCATGCGTCCAACTTAACAAAATAACCAATAGTTCGACTCGGAACAACTTTGTTGGCAAGTGAAGCATCCAGTTAGCATGAGATGCTAGCAGACATTGACGGCAGGGAAATAATTATTATCACCATTAGTTAAACAGTTATGTTCATTGGGTGTATTGTTTTGCGGGTGGATTAATATTTTCTATTGTGGCGATCTACAAAAGTTATTGTTTGACTCTTGCTGTGTGTTTCTCTGGATGATGCTCGCCGGTTGGTGAATTCCTCTGTTGTGGCTCATTCTTATTGGCCGACAACCCGGAAATCGATAGATCGTACTTCGGGCCTGGAATTAAAACTTGCAGCTTCTCTAAGCTGCAGAGAAGTGGCTTCACATGTAGAACCACAGTGTGTGAGCAGCATTCTTTATCAGTCCGCAGCTGTGTCATCCTGTATGGTGACATAGCTCAGTGACAGTTTGTGTCCTACATTGAGATGATTAAAACCTGACTCGGGACATCTTCTGTTGAGCTGCAGAGATTAAAATTAGGTCATTAATAGGTAACTCGTTTAATAAAACATTAAACATTTTCTAAATGTGGAAATTTCATGCAGTCCTTGATAGTAAAAATAGTATCTTTGTATTTTGAATGATTGGTCATTTAAAGACATCACCTTGGGCTGTGGAAATTTATGGTCAGAATTTTTGTCTATTTATGATCAAATGGTCAACAATTTTTTGATAATGTATATACAATTTGTGACTACTACACCAATTAGAATGATTAGTTTATTGTTTTTGATAATCAACTATTATTATTGTATTGTTTTGCCAGTAGAAATCAGAAAATAAATAGATATAGACTAGTTATTTGCAGCCCCAATTTTATATCGGAAACATAAAAACAACACTAAGCCAACAAAGGGACAGCGACTGTTAACCTTTGCCTGCTGGTTTGTGTGTAAGATTAAAGTTCATCCACATAATTTATTAATCCAGTAAAGCATGGAATGGGGTTATCTAGGCCTGTTTAACAGTTTCTGCTTGACACCATCAAGAAAGATGACTGTTGTTAACTATATTCTGTTTAAAGAGGATCTTGAATCAGCAAAGATCACAGTAGATAAGCAATGTGAAGGCACAACTTTAAAGTAGCGTAAGGGTGGCAATGCGATGCAGAAAATTATAGGGTGGTAGACCTTAATGAAATGAGTTATAATGCAATAATGCTGCTTTGATCTCCTGTCATACCGCTTTGTCAAACGTGAACATTTTCCGGGAGTTCATTCCTTGTACAACTGCCTTTTCCTGTCTCTTAATTTACCTTAGGCAGTTGGCACCTTTCTAATAATGGTCTTCTTTCCGCCGTTTCACTTTAAGGTGAATGTCATTGTAGTCCATGAATCTTCTCCGTGATGGCAGCTCTTTTCCGGATTCTTGCTAACAGCAATCAGAGCTGGAATTCAGAAATCCCTAGTTGGTACATCGTAATTGGAAAGTTATTCTTGTTTGAGTGGTCCAGTGAGGACAATACAGGATTGAAAATGGATTTCTGCAAAATGTAATTTTTCTAATACAAACTACTATTCCCCAGGCAATAGCTAATGATATGTCAGTGATATTTGATCATTTACATGGCTTATGATGTGGGCAACTGAAATATATTTATAAATGTAGTGTTTTAAGATTAGTGTATTTCAATGATTTTTATGTCATGGCACCAAATGATTGAATCTCGAAAAACTCCCTGCCTCAAGTACAACTTAAAAATAATTGGAATCCTAATATTTTTTGTATGTAGCATGTTGTGGTTCAAGCATGTCATATAACATAGAATATTTCCATGACACTGACAACTTAATCACTGCAAATAGCTTGAAAATTGATCAGCTTGGTTTCATTATGTTCTTCACTGGTAGAAGTAAGTTTAACACTGTTGTTTATAGTTTATACAGTGAGAGCTGGTCTGTCTGTAGATATGCTGGTCAACAGCATGCTCACTGAAACACGTTCAGTCTTTTTTTCCTCCCACCTCCATATTTTCTAAACCAGCATGTCTGTGTTTATGGTTTAATTGATGATCTGTCATTTCTGTCTGTAGGTGATGGGCCTCTCTACTCCAGGACAAACAGAAATCATTAGTCTGGACTCTGCAAACATTGACGATGTACTAAGTAAGACATTACACATTTTGCTTAAAAAAAATTAAATAATAAGTTTAAGTTTCATCAGGTGGAAAATGTTTGATTTCTTTGTGAAAGTTAAATACCAGGATTGCACCAATGGACTCTCTGCCTAAACCTGTTTTTTATCATAAAACTTAACTATGAGGTAAAGAAGCAAAGTTCTTTTTTTTTTTCTTGGATCACTGTGCTCACTTTTATGTCCATACCAGTTACATCTACTTCTAACTGAGAATACTTTAATTTTTGTCAGAGAAGACATTCATGAAATATCCATTATGATAAAAAAGTAAAGTATTTTGGGATGTGTATGTGTTTCCCTTGCTTGTGACCCTAATTATTCCCCCTAATAAACATTTATTGACAATGGCACCTTCTAGAGCGTGGTGCATTCATTTTTTAGTGAAGATTTACTGGTCATTAGTTTAAGTTACTAAAATAGTCTGGATGTGCTTTCTTTATTTGTTTAAACCCCCATTATTGGAAACAGTGGGGTTAATTGATCTAATATATTAAAACATGTTAAATTTATTTTATTTTGTGTGTGTGTATGTGTCTTCTTCCAGATAATGCTGGGGTGGCATTAGTGAATTTTTATGCCGACTGGTAAGTTTGTGACTTCTTTCCCTTCATGATGCTGATATTTCTTATGAATGCCACATAGCACTTGATGTTTTGTGTCTGTTTTTTAAGCTGTTCAAATTAACCAATTGATAATTCATTCGTTTTAGGTGAAAATTTTTTAAAAAGCCTGAAATATTTAATATATACATTTTTGAGAGTCTTTTGGACTCACACACCACTCCTTTGTCTTCCCTTCAGGTGTAGGTTCAGTCAGATGCTCCATCCAATTTTTGAGGAGGCATCCAATGTGGTGAGGGAGCACTTCCCCGATGCCAAGCAGGTGGTGTTTGCTCGTGTTGACTGTGATCAGCACTGTGAGTATTACTTACCCCAGTATTTTACTTTCTATCTAACAGAGACTACATTATTTATTAAAAGAACAACACGTGGTTGGCAATTAGTATGTACATTTAGAATTAACATTTTCTATAACTTCTTAACAAAAACAAATCACAAGACTGAAACTTTACTTCAGCTAAAACTAAAAAATGTTTGTAATTTTTTTTTTTGTTGCAACTAATGTTGACAAATTATCTATTTCCAAGTAATTATATCCTAATATGTATTCTTAGTATGATGCTGATACCCTAAACTACTATGACACCCAACTTCTGTATGGAGAAAAACAAACAAAAAAAGACATACACACACTTACAATATTTGATGCACATATGTACACATAGATGCTGGGTGCACCAAAGCTCAGACACATAAACCACCAGCCTCAGCCTTTTGAGATAAAGCAAATTAAAGAGAATTATTGATGACCTGCAAACTGTTTGAAGACTAATGACAAAACTGCTGCTTCCTGTGAAGACTGGAGGCTTAGAGACACCCCACAGGGAGATTGACACCTGCCACATGCACACACACACACACACTTATTCATTGTGTGCAGAAAGAATATTTACTCTTGGCAGGGGGCAGCTTTCATGTGGGAGATCAGAGCTTCAAGCTGACTGAAGGCAGTGTTTTCAGACTGAGGTTTAACCATCGTCTCTCTGTCACTGCTAGTCCCCTCATCCACCCATCCCCATGTGATTTTTTTCCCCCCCTCTGCTTTCTCTTCTTATCAATCGATTTGTTCGTCTTTACTTAACTTTTCCTCTGCCTGTGTGTGCAGCTGATGTCGCCCAGCGGTACCGCATTACAAAGTATCCAACACTTAAGTTGTTCCGCAATGGGATGATGATGAAGCGAGAATACAGGGGTCAGAGGTCAGTTACGGCCATCGCTGATTTTATCCGCCAGCAGCAGGTTGACCCAGTGAAAGAATTACATTCAATGGATGAGGTTAAAACTCTCGACGTAAGTGTTGAAAACACACGTCCATTAAAAAAAACTAATGTTACATCCATATCATAATCAAAATGGGGTTTTTTGTTTTGCACAGAGGAGCAAGAGAAACATCATAGCTTACTTTGAAAAAAAGGATTCTGACAACTACCACGTATATGAAAAAGTTGCCAACATCCTTAGAGATGACTGCACATTCTTGGCTGCCTTTGGGTGAGTCACACCTTCTTGGTTAATATATTACAAACTGTTTTATTGTTACTCTGTTGTTCATATTGATTTTCCTAAACCTTTCTTCATCACTTTACACTTCTAGTGATGTGTCTCAGTCTGAGCGTTTCAGCGGAGACAATGTGATTTACAAACCTGTGGGTGAGAGCATTCCAGACATGGTCTATCTTGGCTCACTCACCAACTTTGACCTGACATACGCCTGGGCCCAGGACAAATGCGTGCCTCTGGTCAGGGAGATCACCTTTGAAAATGGAGAGGTTTGTTGCTTGCTTTTATAAAGCATTGTCAGCATGATGGAAATGTGTTACTTCTGGTCTGAATCAGTATATCCAAGGGCGTGTGCTCAAATCTCCATGCTGAAAACTGTCTGAGGGATGTGGGTCTGCTGAGCCACAGGAAGACTTTGACTCCATCTTTCTATGATACTGTCTGTGTTGTAGGAGCTGACTGAAGAAGGGATCCCTTTCCTCATCTTGTTTCACCTTAAAGAAGACACAGAGAGCTTAGAGAAGTTCCAGCATGAAGTGGCTCGCCAGCTCATCAGCGAAAAAGGTGAGTGTTTTGTACCTGTCAGGCACATAAACAGCCTTGTATACAGAAGCTGTCTGTCTGACATTGGTGACTGTGTTTTTCTTTTTCCTAGGGTCTATAAACTTCCTTCACGCAGACTGCGATAAATTTCGCCATCCACTGCTCCATATCCAGAAAACTCCAGCTGACTGTCCCGTTATTGCTATAGACTCGTTCAGACACATGTATGTCTTTCCCGAGTTCAAAGATCTCTCGTAAGTACCCCCATTCACTTTTTGTCAATAAATTGTTTTTCGAACCTATGCACTTTAAATTTATACATTGTCTGCTCTCTCATTTCAAACAGTTCTCTTTCATATGTTCTGCTAAATCTGTTCTCCCATTAAATATTGGAAATTTTAGGCTTCTAACTTTAATGCAACAAAAACCTAATACTAATGAAACCTCCTACATATGCACCTCTGATTAACAAATGAATCATCCACATGTCAGATAAGTACAATTTTGGACGTTTTTGAGAAATTATTACCTGACACTGGTGAACTAAATAATATCATTTACCCTTATGTAAAATTATTCATAACAAATTCTCAAATTAAGGTAATCCATTTACACACACACACACACCACAGTCCACTACGCTGAACACCAGAGAAATGTCACACCTTCTAAAATCAGTCCTTTATGAATGGGCCAGGACACCAGAGCTAATGTGACATGATTTGGCACGTGCAATAAGCACTAAACTAATCCAGTCTAATCTAATTTAATCTTACTTATTCTATCCTACACCATTCTGCCCCCCCCCCCAAAATCATTGTCTGAGCAGATAGACAGGAGCCGCAAGGACTGACCAGCCTCCATAACCTAATTACATCACATTACCACCGCATGTGGCACACAGCTTCTAATTACATTAGCACAGTGTATGTGATATGTATGTGTTTGTGGACGTCTGTGTGTATGTTGCGCTGGGGTCCAGCTCCACGTGTGTAGTATGACAGCAGCTCGCGAGCGGTTGTTAATAAGCACACTTTGCCCTATGACATGGATTAATGCTGCTTCTCGACATGTCTGCAGGGACTAATGTCTTGTCCGCTGCTGTCACAAGTTGTTGTGTCTCATAACAATGTCCAAAGGTCCAACCTGTTCTGTACTTCAGGCAGGTCTGTCTTTATTCCTGTGTCTAGGAATGTCTTTATGAAACACACAGAAAAGCACCTAATGCAAGAATCACTTGTACAAACATATTGTTAAGTGGCAAGTAGGACTGACTGAGGGATTTTCTTGTACTCAGAATTTCCCTTTGGTATGAACATTATTGATGAGCAGTCCATGCCTGTATTTGTCGATATAAATCTTATATACATAGTCCTTCTCTTGCTACTTGAGATTAAAAACAAGTGTGGATGAGCATCTTGACATTTAATTGCAGGGTTGGTGGTTTACTCCCCAGGCTCTGACAAGCAGCCTAGGGATTGAACCACCATAGATTTGTTAACGTATGACTAATTTTGTGGAAAAATCTGTCCACAAAAGTACAGGTTAGTGTAGTTCATTTACCATGGCAGAGTATTCCTTTTTATTTGTTTTTTATTTCAGCTGCTAACTTCTGAAAGCTTAGTTCTTTATGGTTTAGTCCTTTTCATTGTACTTTTGTTTGACATTTTGTGAGTGAGTGGAATGAACTAAGTGGAGCTGCAGTTTGAGGGTGCTGATTTTGGTCATAATTAAACCACTGCTGTGTACCGCTTTTGAAAAGGTGAAAATGTGAAATGTATGAAGGTTTGGATAGCTTAGTGAATCCGAAAGGCAAAAGAAAAAAATGACCAACTTCAAAGACTCAAAGATGCTTGTATTGTCAATTTGCAATATGCAAAGGACATACTGATGAATCAAAAATCAGTTTCTTTCTCACCACAGAATAAAATGCAGAAAAAAAACCCTAAAAACTGTTGCATGATGTTTTAGAGTGTGTTTCTCTTTGTTTTTTGCAGCATCCCTGGCAAGCTGAGACAGTTTGTGTTGGACCTCCACTCTGGAAAGCTTCACAGAGAGTTTCATCATGGTCCTGACCCCACAGACAGCACGCCTGGACAGGTCAGATAGCAGCATCAGCGAACACTATCGAGTCACTAAAGGCAAAAAACAAATTGACATGGGAGAATTAAATTTTTGGTTTTCTTTTTGCAATCAGGAGGTGTTAGTAGGAGAGGTTGCCAGCAGCCCTCCAGAGAGCTCATTCCAAAAGCTGGCACCCAGCGAGGCTCGCTACACCATCCTCAGACGGGACCGTGATGAGCTGTGACCTCAACTGCCTTCCAGTGATCCTGTGACTCAATACCACACCCCGGGGTCAGGGAGGGGGTTAGGGTTGGGACAGGCCAACGGGACAGAACAGCAACACCCAACACCCTTACTGATAAAGAGATGTGGAGAGAGAGGAAAGAAGAAGAAGAAGAAGAAGAGGAGAAGGAGGAGGAGAATAGAGAAGTACAGTCCATGACACAACCATGTTGGAATAACCTTTATTTTCATAATTCTTTCATGTACAATTTTTATTTTGGTCTAAAAGGAATTGGGGATGAGAGAAGAATGTGTGTGGGCAGGGTGTCAGGGGCATTAGGATATTAAAAGAAGTGATTTTACTTTTATTTTTTGGAGCTTGTAAATATGTTTGTGCTACATGGGAGTCTCAATGTTGGTCTAAATTAAATGCAGAGTTTCTTTATTTTATTCCTTTCTTGTTCATCACCCTGCTTTTTGTAGGAAAAAATCCCTCACTCCAGTTGTATGGTTCTTATCTGTGGGTAGTTCAGTTCAGCCTGTCTAATAGAAGACGTGTGTTTAGTCTCACTGACCTCATGGCTGCATCTCAATACGACCAACTCTAATCTAGTTAATTTGTATAGCACAAAATAACAATATGCCTGTTTGAATTAGCTTTATCTCAAAATCTTCACCGCACACACAGTTTGGAAGGAACAGAAAGATATTTTGAAGTACTTTGAGCAATGTAGTTTCACATTATGACTTGAGACAGAAGATAAAGAGACAGAGCTACACCAGCTTATTGAGATGCACCCCTTCGCTCCCTGTTACTAAATGGTAATAGATTATGATGTCTCTTACAGTGCTTATAAAAAGTTTTCACCTCTTCTTTTGATCTTTTTATGTTTCATCTTCAAAACAAAGTGGGTGCAATGGGTTTTCCTACCAACAATCAAATGAAAATAAAATAAACACTTTCTGATGACCATTATGAACTCTAGTACAATGCAGCAGATTACAAAAAACACAGCATCCCCACCATGAAGCCTGGTGGTGGCAGCAATATGCTGTGTGGAGGCATCTCTGCAGCAGGCGGCCCTAGAGGACCTGTGATGGGTTTCTATTAGAAGATTCATATCTAATATAAATCTGTAGTAATTGCATGTGACACTGAAATTAAGGTTTATTATTGTAAGCACCCATCACTGTAACTGCAGTTAAATATGCAAAGGTTAAAGGGTGGTGGATACTTTTTTTATAAGCACAGTATTTGCCATAACACCTCTGATAATGTTTTAAATTTGTGTACTTTAACATGATAGTGATTTTATAAAATGCTGTTGTTTTTGCTGTTACTTGTTGTCAAATGTGTCATCAAGCTGAGGGAGAAAATACTTTCCAGTGTTTTCAAATGCAGAGAGACGAGGGGACAACCCATGGTATGAATGGCCGTCACTTTATTCGTGTCCTCTTAAAACTGGTTTTGGTACGAATCTAAATCCTAGAGATCCACTGAGTGTGAAACTAAAAGCGGAAGCCAGATGAAGAGTGTGGGGACCCATTGCTATTTGTACTGTACGTCCTACCCATAGAGGCCAACAGATACCTGCATATGACATATCAACCCACATAAAGAGGAGCAACAGGGGGGTGTAATGCCATTTCTTAACTTGTCATCTCAGAGGGGAAGAACAGTGAAAAAAAAATGTAAATTAAAGACCATTTTACAGGATGTTGTCTTATCTGATGCTTTGCACATCAGCCTGAACTTTACTGTTGTCCTCTAACATTCACTTCATCCAACAAATGGCAGTTGAAAAAAACT
The DNA here is from genome assembly GCA_033026295.1 of Channa striata. Lineage (NCBI taxonomy): Eukaryota > Metazoa > Chordata > Actinopteri > Anabantiformes > Channidae > Channa > Channa striata. Next base: position 16,115,898 of record CM065175.1, on the reverse strand, counting down.
TTTTATTACACTGAAAACCAGCAGCATTATAATTGATACATGACAGATTCTTAAGACTGCAGTCAGAAGTAATCTGAACTGTGGCACTTTGGTGTGTTTTGTGCAAATTTGCTCCCAAACTTTGCAAAAACAAGTCTGCATTTATATACCATATAATTTATATAAACACTAAAGCATTACTTCTTCAGTTTATACTGTTACATAACTAACAACACAGTGATATTAGAAAAAGACACTTTCCCCACAGATTTAGTGGTTGCAGTAGTACAGCTGTTCACATTGATATTGTTTTGCATATAAGAATATTGACGGATTATTTTAGGTGGACTTTCAGACTGAGCACACAATGATCTTGCTAGTGATAGCATTCGACATAGTACTTATTTTACACTTAATTTATTAGTGTAATTTTAACTTTATTATAAGTTTTTTAAAAAAGCATTTTTGTTTTAATGTCATCACAGAAACAGCATTAGAATTTCACCACCAAGGTATCCAACTCTTAGGTAAGGCTTTTACATACCAGCAATACTCCGTCTAACCTTGAGTAGTTTTTGAGTCTAGTTTGTGCTTTGAATTGGTCTGTCAACACAGGAGCCTCCGGCATCAGCTAGTAGCTGAGGTCAGAGGACGTCCGCGATGTGTTGCTTCATTTGTCTTTGCCCGTCTTATCTTTAGCTGGTGCTTCAAGTTCTTTCATCTGTTGGTCAACTTGGGCTTTGCGGTGTTTCCGTACCATGTTGCCCCCCGCGAACCCCAGGGCGCCCCCTCCCAGAGCGGCAGCTACCCCTGCAACTTTGAATCCAGCCAGCAGGCCAAGGGGACCTCCTATTACACCACCCAGCAGCGCCCCAGCAACCGGCAACACCGCCAACTTGTACCCCACTGCCTAAAGAGACAAGAAGAAGAAATTAATTTAATGCACATACACACACTTTTGCAACCATTAGTGCTTTGTGGCTTCAAGACAGTCTGCGATAGAGTTTGTCTATCCTTTCAAGATCACACACTGACCCATGGAATACGGGCGAAAAAAAAACACCCACCACAAACAAACCTGCATGTGTAAATGTAAACCGACACTTGCACAGCTGCATCAAAGTATTTTCATTATCTTCATTTAGGAGAAATCAGAGAGATGTGGCCTGTGTGTTATTGCGGCTGTTATCATCAGAGTGGAAGGTGCTCTTTGCTGATGGCAATTAATGACTGATTTTCTGACCATCCACACACACACACACACACGCACATGGGGACACACACTTGATTAACACTTCACCATTAAATTAATCTAGTTCAAAAGCTAGCATTGCTTGTCCCCACCCCTGTGGCGGTTAAGGAAATTTTAATTTCATCTGAGCTGAGTTAAAAGGATTCTGGGTACAGGTTACAGAGGATGGAGGAAATGTGGGTGTTGTGTGACTACGCCGGTGTGCGTCTGTGTGTACTGACCTGATGACAGATTACAAGCTTTCAAACATGTTAAAACATCTGACATCCCCTTTCATCTGCTTTATCTTTTCACACCCCACTCGTCTAATGTGCAGCCCACAACATCCACGAGCAACCGTATGCAAAGAGCATCCTTTGTGTTTCAGTATGGGTGAATTTATTTTATAGATGTTAGGAATGGTTTGTTAAAATTGTTACAGTCAGTCTACTTAAATTTTAATGAAAAACCTTTTTTTCTGGTATTATGGTTAACCAGGTAGATTGTAATTAATTTTGCCTCAATTGTGCTATTTCTGCTGCCATCCACATCAATGAAGATTTACTGTACTCATAGTCCTGTAAGTATTAATCAAAATATCTGAAATTATATTACATGACTTTGTTTTTTACTGATATGATGTGTGGATAATGAAATCATACTAGGTTCCAGTGACTTCCAACATTGACAGGAGAAATCAGGGATCAACTGAAGCTACAGTTAAGGTGTCCTGGACAATTTACAGAACGTAGATATGAACAGTCATCACTGGAACTATCTCACTAAGAAAATTTTAATATGGTTTGTAGAAAGGGATGTCACTTTTGATTTGGTAACGTGGTTCTTCAATTATTAGAGCAGGCAGTGGCAGAAGACCCAGTAACCAGGAAAAATCTGTATCTGCATGACTAAATACAATTAGAGGTAAGAGAGAAAAGATATTTCTATGTTTTAGGTTGCATAGACAGCCATGCTCGAACATTATATGTAAAGCTACAGAAATGCTGTTTGTCATTTCAGTTGTCCAGTGTTGGCATTTACAGGTTTTCCTCAGCACACAAGCATCATGACTCAGTGTCATCAACATTGCTGAGTGTCTGTAATTACAGTTAATTAATTATTTTACACCTTCATTATGTTCTTAAAAGTGTGAGCAAAACAAAGATCAAAATAGACTCATTTATCTGTCACATTAGCATTTCTTAACTTTGTTCCCAAATAATATTGAAAGTAAAAAAAAGAAGAAGCAGAAAATGGCTTCGGCTGCTTTGGCTGAGTGTGTGTGAGTTGTAGTTAGAGAAAAACAGGTGATTCACTCTGGGAAGTCCAGACAAAAAGTTCAACATTTCAAGTGTGTAATATGTGTGAAGGGCGCTGAGTTGTCCTCCTGAGTTATACAGTTGTACTGCACAGAACAGAGTGAGCATGTGCCGCGCTGACAATAGGAGTCTGAATGCTGCTCCTGAAAAACTATTAAACAGTCCTTCAACCTCTCCTTAATGCTGCACACACACACAAAGACACTGACGCTCTCTTGTCACCCCTTGAATCCTACCTCTCTATCACTTTTCCTCCCCTCCACTCCTCTCTCTATTTCCTTAATTGCAGCTTTCCTCCGTATTCGAACGGATCAATAGGGACAAACGCTGTGGAATGGCTGGGAGGCAAAGTGCCATCGATCTCCCCATCTCCTAAACACCGCACACACTAACACACGCGCACGTATCAGATCATCATGATGTGCGCACACACATACACACCTTCCCCAGGCTCTTGGTCCCCTCCTCCACGTTGGCAGCGGCTGTGTTGACGTTGTCCTCTATGCTGTCAATCTTCTCCTGCTGGGACTGAGGCACAGGGGTAAGACACACAAACAAATATTAACACACATACAAGCAAGCGCTGATGCATATAGACGTGTGCGAAAGAGCAACCACTTTTTGTGCAGATTTTTTTTTTTATTGCCCAAAGAGTGTGAGGCTGTAGGTATATTCAGAGGAGATTATATTGGGGGTGCTGTGTGTATGTGTGTGTATGAGGCATTGTGTAGATCTCATGAAATATTCAGAGTGGCAGCTGTCTCTCTCCACATGAGGGCTGGATGGACACAGTGTCCAAACAACAACCAGAGCACTTCTCTTCTCCTCTTCCTCAACTTTCCTCAGTTCCTTTCCCTCTGCACTCTGACACAACGCATAGCTTTAACAGGCTGATGAAGACAGGAACGCTACGTCTCCCGTGCCTGAAAAGGCCTAAAGTTCCTGGACAGATTTATCACCTGCTTTCACCAGTTGTCACACACATACTGTACATGTTTTCTTTTTGATAATTTTAAGATTTTAAAGCAGTTGTGACCAGAGTTAGCAGTTTCACATTTCACCAAAATTGACAGATCACCTTTTCTTATTTTCCCATATTATTTGTCACATAAAAGCAAACAATTGTAGAATCAGCAAGGTTGCTCTGCACAGGACATCAAGGAAATGATTCACATATTTCTTATATGTCCACAATAATTTATAGCTTTTATTAGTTTGGTGGTTATTTACAAAACCCACAAAGATCATTCCTGACCCAAAAAAAGACTGAAACAGTCTCACTACAATATTATTTTATCTAAGTGACATTTAAATTGAATGTAAATGAATATAAAATGTAAATATTTTGTGCTACTCGATTAATATTTGATTTTATGGAATAATAAGGTGTGTTTTCAAGCTGTAGCAGTCTTAATACATACAAGTCAAACACATTGAGAAACTTTGAATTTTTAAATAACTCAATGTTCCATTTTACAGTTTTAGCACAAGAAAGCCTGAAAAAACAAGCAAAGAAGGAAAAAACACACACATAAGCACAGAGCCATACAGACAAACACCGGAACAGCCACTCACAAGACGCATGTTCAGACATAACCACACACTCACAGCCACTCAGTATTTCCACTGTGGCTGAACGCTGGAATATTACTCCCCTAACGGCCTCTTTCACCCTAGAGACACCACAACAACATGTCTATGCTCTTTCTGCCCCCCCTCCACGTTTCGTTTTTTTCACCCTAACTACATCTTCACTATCTCTCGATCTCTTTCACTCTTAATCTCTCCTTTACCCAGCCACTCTGCTTCTCCCCTCCATCCCCGAGGATAGAGTGATAATCTGAGCTGCCTGTTCTCCACCTGCTCTGATGGATCCCTTGTTCCCCCACACCCCTCTGGACAAGCTGCCGTCCTCCTTCCAAATCCTTCCTCTCTCAACAGTCTACTCCTCAATCCACCCCCTCCCCCCCCGCATGGGTGGAGGGCCTCTGGGGCCCCAGCAGTAGCCCAGAGCTGATCTGTGTATCCTCCTCTCAGAGGAGACTTACCGGGCAACACCAACACACTTGGTCAAATACACACCACTTCCTGAAACACCTCTGTCACAATGTTTTTGTTGGCAGGGGTAGATTGCACACATTAATAGAGAAATTCATACGTCAAAAATTAAATGTGTACAGCCAGAAAGTAAAAGGCAGTGTGTTTATACTCACATGGACAAGCAGAGAGAACTCGCTCACCAAACCACTCAGCTCCTTCAGATCCTGAGAGCAAATTTTACGGAAATTATTTAATTATGACTACCAAAAAATCTACAGCTAAAGCACGTCTATATTGTTAGTGTGTTAGTGTTAGAGACTTACAATCACAATAACAAATGAAAGTGAATATTAATGTGTGTTATCTGTAATACAGTTAGGCAAAGGGAAATAAGAGCATCTGTTGGAAAAGGTAAAGATGATGTTGGATTGGAGGTGAATATTTTATGTATCCATAGCAACATTTGTTTTAGACAAAGGATGAAAAAATATATTCCTCTACTTTATTTTTAGTGTTTTTTTAATTTAACAAAGGCCTTGTTAACAAAAAACATTTTGACATGTCAAAGTATGAAACTTTGGTGTAAATAATATAATTAATCACAGCAGTTTCAGGACTCTGGTTGTGTGCAGTTTGGAACAGATTTAAATAGAAATTAGCTATTTATGTAATTAGTGACACTTGTGTTTTTTATGTAACAGCAAGTCAGAAGGCCTGTTGTTGGGCATTTTACCTAAATCCCATTGCACAAAATGTATGTTCTTAATTAATATTTTAGACACCCTTTGTTCTGTGACTTTTGTTTTTAGTTACCTCCTTACGCAAGTAACTCAAAGATGTTTTGTCTTCCAGACCACACAAAAACACTCTTTAGGGTTTTTGGAAAATACATCGTTGGCAGCTAGTAGCTGGGGTTTCCATTACCATGTCCTGTATTAGCTAATATTTTAGATAAACATATTGGATGATTAAACGGGCTTAACTAAAGCAATACATTAGCTTCCGAAGTTTCTGATGACATGGGCGTAGAATGGAAAGAAAAATGTAAACATGAAGGTTGATAATATTTAACAACAAATGAGAGTTGAGTAGCACCTGACTTAATTAAATCAGTTTATAGCTGACAGAACACAAGCAGGTGAAGCTACAACTATTTTTCATGCATGACAAGAAAACATTGTATACATTGTACTACTGCATAGTAAAAAGTTGAGTCTATACAAAATGAAAAACTCTAGGGAACATCTGAGTCCAGACATGCGTACCTCTTCCAGGTTGTCCCAGGATTCAGCTGCACTCTGATCGGCAGGGATTTCTGGAAGGCAGAGCTGTACTTGCCTTCCATACATCAGCTCCTCACCCGCCTCACTGTCAGCCCGGCTACTGCTGGACACACAGCTGGACTGCTGATCTACAGCTGTTGGTAGTGGCGTATGCTGAGGCACTGGGTTAGAGTGTAAAAGAAGGAAGTTTTGTGCTGCCGCTGATGCCCTGTCCCTGACGGGCTTAACTAGCGCCTCCAGAGCATCAGCATCTTCGGCACGAACCCGTGTGCACAGTTTCTCCATCTCTCTGATGTTAGCTCTCAGCTGCTGCAGGAACACAAAAGAGCAGATGCTTTTTCTGTGAGAAGTGTCACATCTCAAAACTATTAACAGGGAGACATTTAACAAAACAGACACGAGAGCCTTGACAAACACACACATTAATCAAAAGACAACCAGACAATCGGGTCATTAAATCTGCATATAGTAACTAAAACATTCAACATACAAATAAAATATGGGGTGTAACATCCACTTTAAGCACATAAATTTGTATTGTCATGGTACCTGATAAAATACAGGACAAAGTGACTCAAAATGCACAATAAATTTGCTCTAAATACCAATAAATAATTTATAGACAAAAATACAATTATATAAATATAAATATAAATTAGGACAACTGTGGCATAGCTGGTAGCGTCGTCCTCCACCAATCCTACAGTTGTTGGTTCAATCCCTGACTCCTCTGGCCACGTATTGAAGTGTCCTTTAGCAAGACACGTATTTGCTCCCAGTCAGTGGTGGCCACACACACCCCCCCATCGATGTATGAGTGTGTGTGTAAATGGGTAGATGAGAAGCAGTGTAATGCGCTTTGAGTACCAACAGGTAGAAGAGCGCAATATTAGTGGAGACCATTTACCATAAATAATGTGATCTGAAGCCTCCTAAGAACAGGCGTTCTTGTTCGTTTTGCCCATTGCCTCGTGTTGACAGGCTTGCAAGATACAGTTCTAGTGACGGGAGGCGTGTGCGGGAGCTTATTGAAGTGCAGATACGAGACTGGGGAAAAGGAGCTCTGTCATCCCGCCGTGCCCTGAGGGTGACAGGAGGATTACATCCCAGCCATCAGCCCTCCAGGCCTCAGCATGACCCGGGCTCGGGGGGTCAATGCAGAAAACACAGTCTGCTAATTAAGCAACATGAATAAACATATCTATAAACACTAGTCACCACATACACAAAACAGACAAACACGCTGCTTAACACTAAGACGATCAGGTCAGGCACCTGTCAGACTGCACGTTAATGGTGACAGCATCTGAACTCTCAGCACACACACAGAACAACAAAACGCATATTCATTCACAATAAAAAAGAATTGAATCTGCTCCACTATCTCAAACTTTTTGCTATAATTGCCATGGTAAAGGTGGGGACACAAAAGGACTGTAGGATTACATGACAGACAGTAAGGGGAGAGAGACTGATGTCTGTCTTTCTGAAAGGAGAAACAAATGACAGATGAATAAAACAATAAAGAGGCAGAAATAAAAGGCTGATAAGAGAAACTCAGAAGGACAACCATGAACCAACATACTCTCTGAAAATTAAACATAAGCAAATATTAAACACATATACACATATCCAAAGCAAAGTAAACTAGACCCTACTCTGGATTAACACCATGAAGACATGGGAAAGCACTTTGAGTGTGTCCCTGGAGTTTGTTGGGTAATGGTGAGAGGATAGGTGTGTGCCTGTTTGGAGTTATTTCACCTTCAGAGACATTGTGGCTTCCAGGCAACAGCATCTCTTGAGGCGTTTATACCCACCACGAACAAGAACTTGAGAGTGCTTGCACACACATACACATGAGATGTCTGTATGAAGTTTGGTAGCAGCTCTTTTTTTTTGCCCTGATTTTTTTCTTTATAAGAGCAAATTTCTACAGAGAAAATTAATTTAGCTGACTATAACTTATACAGTATGTATATGTAGTTATATAAAAACAGAATAACACATGAACAAACACCACATTATCTACACATAATTCTACTGATCCCTTCCTACACAGTGTGGTACTGTAATTTGGAAACACCTTTATGATTCTTTAATAACTGACTAAAGCCTAAATGAATAGATTCGTCATGGAGTTGTCATGGAGACAATAAAATTGTTACAAAATGTGACATATATTGAACTGTAGCCTCTATTTTAACAATAATCTCTGGACTTGCATACATATTTCACATGATAAGAAATAAATCATCCCTATGACAACAGACTAAATCCATTTACACAAAAAGACCATGAGATGCAGCTGAAAGATTTGGACAACATATATTTTAAAACAGTGTTAAGGTTTCTTTGTCATCCTGCAGTTTTCATTATGTTTTTGAACAGTGAGTCAAGTGGGTTCTAAAACAGTTGATTCTACTTCACTCAGACACTTTCTATACTTAAAGTGGACAGAGACACCACTCAAACTGGAAAAACCAGGATGCCACAAATAAGGAACCGTTTTTTTTTCAAGGAACAGTTGAAAACTAACAACGTGCTGTGTGTTTTTAGGGCCATGTATGCTCAGAAACAATGAGAGGTGGTGGGCTCTAAACAATTGCTACAGTCACACAACTGTCGGACTTAGACTTACTAATCATAAGCTAAATGTCTCTGTGATCACATTAAGTTTGGTAGTTACAGATTTGAATTAATGAAACTGTAATTTACCAAATAGTGTATTGGTAATATAATAAGACAACATTATGTTGAACCTTACATCTTTAGCTTTTCAAAATAACGAAAAAATATAAATTCCTTTTTTTTTTTTTTTTTTTTTTTTTTTTTTAAGGGGTTGCCTATACCTGAACTGTTCTGCTGGCATTGATGTGTTCCTGGTGAAGGCGATCCCACTGCTGGCTATGTTGGTACTGCAAAAATAAAAAAAAACAAACATCATTAGTTCATCTGTGGACTGGAAGTTAGAGTGCAGCCAGACTTCAACCGTCACCTTTAGTATATTATTGTGGTGTTTTTGCAGCCTCTCCAGGTCCGTGGGTAGAGCCACTTTAATGAACTTGTGGATTGGAGCCTCCAGGCGCCTCAGTGTCAGCTTGTTGCCTTCCTCTGCCATGTGTCCTGCTGACTGCCCACAGCCAACACCTCTGTGTAACTTTAGACACTGCACCTGCTTGGGTTTATCTATCTACCCCCACAGACACTGTAAATATCAGCAGAGTATGATTTTAATAAATAATACATAAATCAAATGAATAAACTCTGACACATGCAACTCTGCCCACACATCTAAAATTGGCACCTGCATAAGATGAATACCTTTTGTTCATGCCAGCATCCTCTTAGAGAAGAGAGTGAGTATTACTGCCATGATATATGACAGCACAACATACTGTATATGATAAAACAATCAATGGATAAGTCAGCAGAATATTAGCATTCAAAAATCTGGACTGTTTGGATAACGGTTTAGTACTTAATCAGGTACAGTTTTCAAACATTTTTAGTTTAGCTTAGCCATGATTTTTTTTTTTTTTTATATATTATTGTACAATAGGCATCTCGTTTTGGACTGTTTTAAGACAAAACTGATTTTCAGTATCTCATATTACATTGGGCTCTTGGAAAAGGCATCTCAAATTAACCATTATGTAAAAAAAATGATAATAATATATTAATGATAAAAACTATATCAAATTAGTTGTAGATACATAATATACTAACAATGTAGGATATATATATATATTTCTTCATTATGAGAGTACGACAACTCTCTTTTAAGTGACAGTTTGACAAGAAAGTTTGCAACCTCATATTTTAAAATGGTAAAGGAGTAAAACAACAGCATTTTCAACAGCATATAATTTATCGCACAGTCAGCTAATACATATATTGAATTAACAAAAATTTATTAAAATTAATTGTTAATCTGTTACCATTATGTTTTTACCCTTGACCACCAAAATAACAAACAAATATCTGTTACTTTAGAGACTTGGGTTGGAACACAAATGGTACAACTGGCAAATGTGGAACAAATTTTAACCTATTAATGTACTTACAGGTGGCGAATCCTGAATAATAATAATAATAATAATTATACATTTTTATCAATATATTATTATTATCATTAATTATTGATCATATTTTTGTTTTAAATAATGATTAAAGCTGCCCTGGAATGCGGTGGAAGCAACGTGAAATGGATATAATACACGTTACAAGATGATAAGTACAAGTTAGTGAAAATTGGGCCTTAACCGTCCGTAGTTTGTCTTCTTTTTTAATAAGCACTTTTATGGGCACGAGGTAAGAAATAGCTCATATGTGAAAACTGACAGTTCTCTGCCTAACACTGACTGAAAAATACAGTAGCAGTCACAGCTCACCTGCACACACACACTGCAACAGCTGAACAGTTGGGTCGTTGGGTCAGTTCAGTTCACTGTTAGCTAAGTGCTGAAGCTAAGTTTCATCTTCCGACTCTTTCAGCCAGAAAACCCTCTGCTAATCACTTTGGTGATAAACGAAAGTAAAAGGACAATCGACCAGACTTACCAGTAAAAGTGCCGCTAAATTACAGCACGTATATGTTCTGAAGACTTCTGTGAGCCTCCATACTGATGAGCGAATTAATATTTAGCCACATTCGCTCATTTTCGGCGAAGATTTCCTTTTTGTTCCTGACAGTTTGTTGTTTGTAAACAATTTTCTTCCCAGTGCGTCCACGAATAGTTTCCGACCTCAAACAGCACCTGCAGCACAGTGTGTTCCTCATAATATGTCCCCTGACAGTGTCAATAAAATCAGTAGTTCCTTTAAAACACTTAAAATATTTTCATGAGGTATTTCTTTGAATGGGGCTATAATTACCACTGAGGCTGTGTAACCACGAATCGGTTTAATGATATGAGTAGTTTCTGGTCTCTATGTCACTAAATATTTTGACTAAATAGAATTTTACGTAAAAGTGAATAAGTAAAGAAAAATCTGTTTAGTAGTTAAATGGTATTTTCTGCTCTGACCATCATGATCATTTGTTTCATGCTGTCTTGTCATGCTGCAAAACTGCTCTACTGGCAACTTTGCCCATGGAAAGAAGTTATTAACCTCCAAGACATTTCTACTTGGTTATTAACAAAGTGTTTTTATGTCTTTTTTAAATATTGTGGCTTGTCAAATATTTCTCAGGTGAGGGTTGTTTTCATTTTTGGGGGCTTTACAAAAGGTGTGGTAACATGAATTAGCATTAGTATTTTGGTATTTTTAAGAAAATTAGTAAATGTACAAATAATTAAAATCAATAATGTAAAAGTAGTAACATTTCAAGTAGTTCCATAATAAAAAAAATCCATATCAGCTCAACATTAGCAAACCCTGATAACACAGATTGTAATATTAAAACACATAATTACACAACTAAGGTAGAGTTACAGAGATGTTATGTGTAATTTAAGTTATTAGTTATATCTTTTCACTTCTTCCATTTCTCTTTTAACAGTTGGCAGCATGTATAAATAGCATCAATCCCGTGGAAAGAATATATATTTTTATCTGTGCTGTGTTTGGAAGAGAGAAAAAGACATATTGGGGTTCCCCCTCCTTCACTCTTAGATCTGCCAGTGTGAGTGGGTCTGTTGCATGTTTCCACTTCTCTTCTTCGGCACCTTTTACCTTTGACATTTAGGCCAACCCCCCACACACTCTTCCCTCAGCGAATGCTCCATGCGAGGGGCCACAGTAAAACACACAGTCCCAAGCTACAGGGGATTTCCCATGGTGCTGTACACACATATTGTGTGTGTGTATGCATTTGTCCACTTCCAGGGGACTCCCAGAGTTGCAGACTGAGGGGGAGTAAAAAGGCTGACAGTGAACATCTAAATAGCAAATCATCAAAAATGTTTGTGCTCATGTGTCTGTCTCTGTATTTGTGTTAGAATGTGTTTGTTTGTGAGAGAGAGAGGCTCAGGGGAGACTCAGGTGCCATTCATTTCGATATAATCCAGGAAGTTTGTCAGCAGGAGAGGAAGCCATGCTGCAGGGAGCTCTGTTCACTTCTTACCTCCTGCATCACACTGTTTCCAATGCAGGTGTGATCAGCACATCCTGCGGCACAGTGGGTATTTTGACATGTCATAGAAGGAAAAGCACATGTGTTTAAATCACTCTAGTATGAGCCAAATTCTATTGAAGTGTCCCAGTAGGCCATACAAGTTTGACAGCGAGCCAGCACCGAGACCACTGAAATTGAAAGTTTAGTTGCCATTCATTTCACTATTACAACTATGACATGTCAAAGTGACTTTTTTTTATTAACTTACAGGCCTCTCTTCATAATCTCATTTTGATTTCATTTCTGCAAAGCCAAATAATAGGACCACTTATGAATAGTGCAAAAATCACTTTGTATTTTCTGTTATTTTTTATATATTTGCTGTACATATTTTTTTATAATATACTGACTGTAACATTTCTGAATGGTTGCACCTGGAGCCAGAAAAATAACAGTTTTGAACGTGTGTGTGCATGTGTGTGTATGCTCTAATGGGATCTCTAATTAAGACTCTGGGGGTATCCGCTATCTGTCAGCACTGATCGATTGGCCGAGGGACTGACAGCTCACCGTGTGGACGCTTGTGCACATATGCACATGCAAATCTGAGCATGTGTGTTTCACTCTTCTAGCGCATGTCACTGCTTATTTTACCTGTCAGTCAGAAATGTTGCTGTCGCATAAGAAAGATAACACACATTCATTTGCAGACAACCACATGTGCACACAAAGGCACTGTCACCACTACTAACATGCCAAACACAGACATCAAATTTTCCTGACAGGAGCATAACTTGTGATGTAGTCACATGCACAATGCTTAGATAGACTTTCTAGTTTTCCTTTACCACCTAATTATAATGTAATTAAGTTTTGTTTCAATGATACAAGTGCAAATATCTTGACGTGGGAGATTATGTGTTGTGTGGTGTCGCAACAGAGAGTTTAAATGGAGCATCAACAGTGTGGTACACTTTTATACTGTACACTTTCTAAACTTTACCCTGATACACCTCTTTTTGCACTCTTTCACACACACACACACACACACACGCACACAATTGTTCACAATTTCACTACCACAGTTACTATCAATCACCTGCCTATCGGGGGGAGAGAGAGAGAGAGAGAGAACGAGAGAGTGTGTTAGTTCTCATTCTGTTGCGTAGGAGGGCGAGTGAGTGATGGCAGTGACAGTATAGACGGCATGTGCTGTGAAATGTCACTGTGGCGATCGATGGTGTTTAACGAGGGTGGAGGCTGATCTGGACCTCATGCTAACATGGAGTTCTCCTCCTCCCCCTCCTCACTCTCCTCTTCTACACTATGCGAGAGCACAAGGGTGCCACAAGAGAGAAAGCGACCAGTCAAGAGCCTTTTGTGTCTCACCACAAACACATACAAACACACACACACGCCTCATTTGTATAAAATCAGCCCGGTGTGGTATTTTGTTTACTTTTCTAAAAACAGTTTTCTCGTGTTTTGTCTGAAACAGTAAATTCATGTGAAAGAATGAAAACACAGGAGGCAGTCGAGCAGAATAATCAGAACTAGTTTATGATTTCAAAGTGCTGAACAGAAAATCCAGTGAACCAAAGAGAAAGAAAAAAAAGTTGAACAGGAAACTCAAACTAAAGAGGGACATTGAAAAAACAGCTTTTTTTCAACTTTTTTCTTTTTTTGTTTCTCTTCTTCAAAAAACAATGCACAACTTGTACCACAATATTTGAAAAAGCTAAAAACACTTCAAAATATTAGTTTTATATATATATATTTATATTTATATCTATATAATTTGCGTTTTTTTCATATTTCAAACTGCTGCCGTGAGTGTGTGAGTGGGTGGTGGAGGCTCAGGGAGATCCCCTTTGAGCCGCAGTCTGTGACACAAACACAGGTCGAGCTGTTTTGACAGGCTATGACAGCTCTTGACAGCTTATAACACACCATGCATATGATCCTGGCTCCTCTAAACGCACACACACAGATAGTATGTAACCATGTCCTCAAACTCTCACACAGCCTCCACAATAGAAACAAATAGAAAAAGAGCATGACTGCGGAATGTTTCACCCATGGACGTACAGCTATTTGTCGAGCACCCTCCTCTCTCAGACTGTCCTACAAGCAAGCAGGTAGGGTGTGTGTCTGTGCCTATAGCCCTTCTCAGGGTGTAAGTGCTTCAAAAGCCAATTTATGTCCATGTCCTTCCTCCAAACCTCTACTGGACCTAGGAATTCAAAACAAGTTAATAAAAAAACAACAAACTAGAGCAAGTTCAAGTCTGGGTGACTCAGTCATCGATCGTTAGTGCACAGTATCTCCTCTGCTGTTTAAAGTCAGATGGAGACTGTCTTCCTTTATTTAAGCTATTGACAGTACAGGACATGTCTTTGTATTAAAATAATTTAGAGTTAAACTGCTCCTTCTCCGTCGCTTCCTTTTGTGATGAGATAGCACTTAAGAAATTGCACTTGAGAAGAGCCCAACTCAACAGCCACTTTCATGTGTTCATGAAATATCTGCGTCGTACTTTTTGATGTTCTGCTTACACTGTGTAACCTCTGACATTTCCGTATGGACAGGCCCTTACTACTTTCAGCAGAGGAACTTGAATACACAGTGAATTGTGATTCATTGGGACATCTTCAGCTTTAAAAACATTCGATCACTGACACCTCCACTTCCCTACTTACTAAAAAGTAGTCCTCAGACTGGATGAGCCAGGCCAAAACACAGATAACAGTACTCATAAACATTGGTGTTTCTTTTTTGCTGGATGAGCTGCCATCCAGATGGAGACAGGACATCAGAAAGTCATTTTTCCATAGTCCATCTCTGTCTTGTCATCCTCCCCCATGGGAAAAACAGGAGGATCAAATAAAAAGTGATAAAGCGTTTGAATAACCGTCTTTTACACTGGTGAAAAGCATTCAGTTGGTTGACCGTCTGAGTAAAAAGGCGTTCTTGATTGGTTTTCTTGTTAAGTGAAAAGCATTAGTTTGGCCTTCTCTGCTCTGTGTCAGACAGAGGAGAGTAAGTCTCTCTTTTCAATGTGTGTGCGGGCTCCTGGGGGGTGGGGAGGCCTGAACAGGACGTGAGGTGGGCTTTTTTACTGTGTGCTCCAGCTTTAGGCTGTCAGTAGGGCAGAGTGTCCAGGAACCTGTCGATCAATTGAGGGGGCGGTACCAGATCCTCCAGCTTCAGGTAGAAGATTCGTTGAAGGCCCTGGGTTCTCTGGGAACGCAGCTCTGCCCTTAAACTCAGAATGCGACTTAGAGGGGGCACAGACTTGGACGAAGAGGAAGAAGGGCCGCAACCCAGGTGGTCTCTGAGACAACAAATCACTTTATTCTGAAGCTCCTCCACGCGCTTCCCATCCTTCAGACCGGGCACTTGCTCTGTGGAAAGACAGACAGCTATGTTAGTAGAATAATTCATTAAACTGCAAAAATTAAGTCAGCTGGAAAACTAAATACACACACACACACACAGAGCTTGGTCAGCTGAAAGAGCATTAGTTACATCTTGTTTTATATTGAATTCCACCTCATTAGCCTGTATGGCTCATGTTCTTAACAGGCCTTAACCTGTCTCACTCACTGCAGATCAATACACAGTCTAACCTAATAAGCTCTCTGGACACTGTGTACGTACACTCACACAACATACATACATATAAACAGACAAGCAGACACAGACACACAAAAACTGCCTTCAATTTAAGACATTGACAGAAACAAAAGTGCTTAACAATTAGCTGATTATACAGCCCTGTGAGCAGCCAAATTAAATGAAAAACATGCACGCACGCACACACACACGCTGCCGCCCGTAGCAACTCCAGTGGCACCCGTACTAAGCTTAATGTGACACTAACTCATTCTGTGGAGAACAGGGTGTCTGCCCCCTCTCTCACACACACACACACACACACACACACACACACACACACATTGCTGCAGGGAGGCTGTCACTAAGACCAGTCTCACTTTGAGGTATCTATTATCTGAAGCATATTTATTGTTTGTTTATGTGGCTTTTTTTGTTTGTTCTGTGTTTGCTGCTGCAGAGTCACTTCAGCCCTCCTTTCACTGTGGCTTTCAGACCTCTCACACACTCCCGCTTCCCTCTTACTCTGCTCTCCCGATCCCTTCTTTCTCTGTGTGTGAGAGCTCCTGTGGAGGGATCGATGACTGCCTTTCTGCACAGGCCACTCAGAAGCGGTCGATCGCCTGGTGGCTCTGGCGGTTCTGTCGTGGCAGTGCGCTGTGTGCTTTGCCGAGGTGGCAGAGCGCCCCTAAGAACAGCGCAGCCGCCATTCCAGAGCTGTTCTCCACAGTGGGCTGGTCGATCAGGCACAGAGTTAAGTGCTCCCCCAGAGAGTGAGGATGGGGTTGGAGGGTTTAGACAGAGGAAGAGGAGGTGGCGGTGGTGGGGTGAGGTAAGGAACCAGAGCGTGGGGGTGGGGTATTTTAACCATTACACATTTATGTACAGATTCTGACTCTGACGTGAAGGTGCACACTTAATTGCACAGGCGTCCTCTATCACTTAGGGCTACATTGGCGATTGACTATTTCTAATGCATTTCTAATGTACTTTACTGACAACTAAACTCTCTTGTGTTGCATGTCAAATGTGTGCTCTCAAAGAAAGCCGTGACTGTCTTTCCATTTTTCACACATGAACACTGATTAAAGGGCCAGGTGTGTGGCAGGTGCAGCAGGTGGTTCTGGGTATCGGGTTCTTGTTTCAGGCAGAGATGCGTGAGAAAACACATGCACGCGTGTGTTTTTCAGTGCATGTGTGTGGTTGTATCCACCTGATCACGGTGACTAGAAGTCGCCCACTAAGGGGAGAAGGTGTGTGTGTTTTTGTATCCATATATCTACATAAAAGCAGCTTTGAGGATTGACAGCGCTTGTATGTTTGTGTTTTTACCTGTAAGCAGCACGAGAGCAGCCAGGCAGGCGAAGGCAGAGGTGTCCAGGTTTAGGCTCTGGAGGTGGGCAGAGAAGTCCCGGATGGAGTCCAGCCACTCTCCGAACCCACGAAGGCACTGAAACCTGTGCAGCACCAAGCCGTTACAGAACACTAGTTTATCTTCTGACAGCATCGACCTGAGAAACAGAGAAAAGACACTGATTAGACCCCTAAAGCAATAAAGCACCGTCTTTTCCCTTATGCATTGTATATATGGCTTGAGATACAAGGGTAAGGAAACAATTACAATAAAAACAATGAGAGAACCTGGCAGTATGTGCACTCACACAAATGGGACACACATCAAACACAGGCATGCAGCTGATTAAGGTTGTGTTTTCCAAATTATAGCATTTAAAAACATTCCTGTGTTTCCTTTTGGCAGGGTAGAGGGTGAAGGGTTAGGGCAGAGGGGTGCTCGTTGTGTGTGTGTGTTTATGCAGATAGGTAAACTGTTTTAATGTGCCCAGGCTGCGGTGTGCAGTGGAAACACAAAAACCTTAATGAGGAAATGAAAAGGCTTCTCAGAAGTATTTAACCATCAGTTACTCACAACTCATAACATCCCACTCTTTTAACATCGAGCACAGAGGGCGAGGGAACAAGCTTTAAATGAGGGAAGGCTATGACTTTATTAATGCCTAAAAGAAGAACAGGGTTTTTTTTTTTTTCAGAGGGCTGGTACAGCGTTCAGTTGGTAGATCTCAAGAAATGAACAAAGGGTTGCATGGAGCCGAGACAGATGGAAGATGCAAGACAAAGGCCGAAAGGCTTAAGTGTGTGTTTGGAAAACAGCTGATGATGAGAATAGACAGAGAGAGGAGAGGAAATTGGGGGAAAGAGTTGAAGCCTCAAATTACACCCTGCACAAACATTGGTTTAGCAGTCATGAGGAGAGGATGAAATACCATTTGTGTCTAATTATCCTTATTCCAGTTTAAAATAGGTTCTCCGCCCACTCTCAAAAGAACACACGCTCACAAATGATTGCACATCACCAGCTCTGTCAATCATACATGTCCGTGAGATTACTACTCTTTCTTATGTGGCAACAAATTAACAATTAACACTAGAGAGCTCAGGACCAAAATGAGATGGGTGAGAAGGAAATGAAGAGTAAGGAGAATAAAGAGTAATGTGATGAGGGAAGGTGTGTATAGTGGGGAAAGACCCATTACCTGTTACTGAGGAAGTGATTTTAATTTCTTTTTCATTTTTACCCTTCATTATCATTTTTTTAGGCTAAAGTTCAAGTCAGCAACTTCCCAGCAGAAAGCTGCATTTCTACCTTTTTGTCAACTCTCATGTAATATTTTCTGCCATTAATTACAGCTGTAAGACCTGTGGTGAACTTGACATTCACCTTAACTCTTCCTTATTATCTGTCTCAGAGGTCCACTGTATTATTCAATGCACATTTAGAAAAAACGCAGTATGGCTGCAGCATTGTGTCCCAGAATTCTTTTGCATATATTTTAACATGTTCCTAAATGTGGCACTGTATGATAAAATAAATGTACATTTGTAAGGTTTGTGTATGGGCAATGCCTAGAAATATTTAAATGGTAACATAGACAGGCAGCTACTTCAAAATGGAATACATTTTCAAACACGTAGGTGGAATTTAATTTGTAAAACAATAGAACAACATCTTGACTAGCACAAGCCTGTTAATAGAGGAGGAATATCATTATACTGTAAGTGTAGGTAAAAGTAGCCAGCAAGATCTGTACTGTAAGTAAAACGTAGCCAACTATGTCTTATTTGTAGCACATGAGCAAAACTACACAGACAGATGCACACACACACACACACACACAGCTGGATGTCTGCCACACATTCCACTCACCCCTGACTACGCTGTCACCACGGTAATCAACCAATAACCACAGAAACTGTTTGGTAACGGGGTGCTTACAGCAATGCCAGTCCAGAAGAGCGGAGCAAATTTACTCTACACACACTGAGCACATACAGACACACAAACACGAACACTAGCCGGCACACACACATGTGTTTGAGCATGGGTCTGCGAGGCATCTGAGTTCAACACGGGGTCAATGCAGGGCCGCATCGACAACGAGATGGGAACGTGGACTGTATCCTGTGCTCTCAAAGAACATGAAGAAAGTAAAACAGTAGAGGGTTTGTGTGTGTTTTCCTCTGTGCCGTGGGAGTTTGGCTGATGGGAAGATGAGCAGTGTATGAGCATGTGTGTGTGTATGTGTGTGTGTGTGTGTGTGTGTCTGAGAGAGGCCCCGATGAGTCTGCAGTTTAGAGTGAGTCAGAATCCCAGCCTGATCCCCCTCCTGCTGGGGCTGTGATGCCACCACCCATCCTCTACCCACCCTGCACCTGGACCTACACTGGGAGGAGGAGAGAAAGTTGGGATTGGACATCATCAGTGTGTGCGCAAGTTTGTGTATGCGTAAGTGTGCTTGTGTGTTTGACCGTGTTGGTTTTCTACCCTAGACGACAGTGCGGACAAAAGGATGAGCTTGTAGCCCAGCCCTCCTCCTCCCCATAAATTTAACCAGCCACATGCCTTACGAGAACAGACCGGTAACCCAGAGCGATTCTAAGGCAACGATGGGCTGGGGCAGTCATAATGGCACCACAGGTATCCACGAGTAAGACACATACATGCTCATTCTCGCACACACACACTCATCCATGGACGCAAGAGGTAAATTAAGTCAGTTCCTTTTTTATTTCAGTCAGCTGAATTGAACACGTATTTGCTTCCATAACAGGCCTTTTCACTTTCTCAGCTGACTAGCCTTTAGATGGAATTGATCCTGTCAATTCGCAGTTCACAATGTTAGCACAGTTTTAGCCCGCTGAAGACACACAGAGCTCTCTGTGCGTCAGATATCAGACGAGCAGAACGGAACTCTGTGGGTGTAGCTGCTGTCATAGCTACAGACTCCATTCATAATTTGGTTCATATGGCGATTACTCAGCTCCACTCCTCCTACTCTGGAGATACACCAACACAGCAGCACACAGTTTTGCCAGCACAGTCACACACTTTACTGTAATGGTAAAAGACGGTAACTGCCTGTTGTTCCTAAACCGAGGTGAGGAGCAACATTAGGTAAAGTTGTTGCTTAAGTCGTAGGTGTGTATTGAGAAGCTTATGATAAAAGAAATTCAAAAACTTGGTTTGAGCATATGACTGAGGATTTGTGTAAAAGTGTAAAACGTGTTCCTACAGTTGTTCTGGTTAAAAAAACATGTTTCAGCTCTTCTTACCTGTGAGCCAATCGCAGGACAAACAGCTCGAGGAAGGCAGAGTCTATGAGAAGGTTCTGATCGTCACGCTGAAGCTCAGAGAAGCCGGGCAGCCGATCAGCCCAGTGCTGTGTGGTCTCCATCGAGATGGTGAGCAGCCTGTAGAAGAGCTGGATGTGCTCGGCATCCGAGGAGGAGGAGGGAGGGTCGGCCGCACTGAACTGTGGAGACAGAACGAGATTGAATAAGTGAACGCTCGACCACTGGCTCAGCTGGGCTACCTGGAGTTTGGCTGAAGGGGCTACCTGGCTGTAGTCGAGTTCACGGGGACTGCTGTGGGAATAGGCCCTGAGCAGAGCGGAGAGCAGGCTGAGGGGGGGAGAAGGAGGAGATGCTTCTGTCTGAAGGGGGCTCTTTGGTTTGGATGGCAGACGGCCCCTGCGCCCCTTCAAGCTATCAGTACGCACCACTGTGGATGAAAAAACACATTAGACGAGAGGCAATAACTGAGGTTTTTCAGATAAATATATGAACATTTTACGGACAACGCAAAGAACTTCTTCCGTTATATATCAGTATCTTACAGTGGGGGCATTACGGCTGTAGGAGTTTGCTTTCCTCAGGAGCTCTCCAACGTTCCCACAATCCCTACACGAGAGGCTAGTAGCCAGCAGATGGCAGTGGAGCAGTTCTAGGGGCTGCCCACACGTGTTTATGGCACAGAGAAGTGTGTGTGGGTTTGTTTGCCTCTCCGCGAGTGCCTGTGTGTATCTGTGGGTGTGGGTATTGCATGTCATGTGAAAGACAGGTGAGAAACTAGGGCCGCTTTAGTGCCACGCTGATCCTGCACATCAGCAAAACACATGCAGAACTATACGAAAGGAACTGAATCTTCCAGCGTTGTGGATTTAGAGGTGTGGAGGATGAAAGGTGTAATTAGTGCGCTGCACTTTCTATCTGTCTCCCTCCGCTGCAGAGCAGAGAGGAGACGCTGCTGCATGGATGTATGTGACGCTGCCACAGTCCAGATCATTACCGGCCTATTAAACCCTGATTGCGGAGAAAAACTTTATCTCCATGGACTGAAGGTCAGTTTTGTGCAGCATCGCATGTACTTCCTGTCCTATTTTCAGCACCAGGTGTGTGTGTGTGTGCTGTCTTACCTTCCTTCACCATGCCAACATTCAGACACTTCTGGAAGCGGCAGTACTGGCAGCGGTTGCGCCTCCTCTTGTCCACAGGACAGTTCTTGCTGGCCAGACACACATACTTGGCGTTCTTCTGCACGGTGCGCTGCAAAGAGAATAAACAAGCACAGCGATAATCAGCCTCCAAACACAATCAAGCACCTAATATTAGATTTGTTTAATTCAATTTGTGTGTGTTTTTTTCTTCCCCATCAAAGAATGAAAGCAGAAGCTCGCAGGTCAGATTTTAATTACGCGCTGAAAGGCGGCGGTGACATCAGTATAATTAGATAAAATTAATTTCCCAACAAGCCTAGCCTGCAGGAGGGACATTTTTATTAGCGCCGGAGCTGACAATGGGGACCGAGCGCGTGACGTGCTGAGGCGGGTCCCGCGAGACAGACGGACAGACGGACACACGCGCTGCGTGATCGGATTGTTTGTGAAGCTCGCAGGTCAGCTCGTGGCACCTCCGGGGCCTCGCGCGTCGCGCCTCTCTCAATGGGGCCCGCGGGAGCAGTTTTCTCCTCTGCTGGCTCGCGCGATTATTACTGACCTTATTAAAATGAAATCAGAAACGGGCCACGTGGGGGCCGGGTGCGGGACCCGCGTGGATGAAAGGCGACAATAACAGAGACGGCGGTGAATTCCTGCACGCTGCCGTGCGCGCGCGAGTCCCACGCGCGGTCGGAATTGGATAAACCCGCGCGAAGAGACAAAGTCAACTGCGATAAATGACAGAACGACTCCACGAAGCAGCAGGCTATTATCACAGCTGAACCGTTACATCTTGTTCACTTTTAAAGTGCAGAATGAAAATCCATTATCAGCCTATTTAAAGCAGCAGTGAACTTATTATGCTTAAAATAAACAAGCCGCAGAACTATAGTCTCATCTGTAACTGGGACAAACCCATTTATCCTTCCGCAGGTGTGTTTGTGAGGGGTGTAAACTTTGCAGGCAACTGTGAAGGATTGAAAGTCCCAGTCAGGCCTTTGCCTGGGGTTTAACAAGGTTTAAACATTTACACCTGCAACAAAATACAATTACACTATAATTACTGTCATTTGCAAAGTGATTTGATAGGCTGCGCTGTGAAGATGTGGCTCCGGAAGTCCACCAGAACAAACTGTGATTTAGAAGAAACGCAACACAAGGGAAGTGTCGCATCTTCCCTTCTTCTTTAACGCCTCCAAAACACATCAAAACAAATAAATCCAATTAGGAACCCCCGCGCCACACATGCCTGTGCCCCCGGGAGACCAATAACACACCAATTATTCCATATGCTCCGGCGCGAGTGCGGAACTGGCGCGTAATGGGCGCCAGCGCCGGATGAGAGTGGTTGCCATGACACCGCAGATCGCTCTGAATGTCTCCCCCGATCCCTTCAATGGTCAGTGACCCATGCGAGGTATAAGTTAGTTATGGTCATTAATGTGGTTGAAGGGCATCCATTTAGTGGGAGTCCAAACTAAGCTCTGCAGGAGAGGCAACACAAAGTTTAAAGACTCATTTTGCTCCCTCACAGCTGTGTGGAGTGATACTTAACAGGACGGAAGGACAGCACTTATATTGATTTATAACTCCGTTATTTGTCTTTTGCTTTAAGAGCTTCTGTAGGTCCTGCAGCCTGTCCGGGGTTCAGATGATAATGGTTTAGGTCGAGTTGACTCTGGTGGTTGTGTGAGGAGGAAGTTCTTTTCCTCAGTGCCCTCAGGCCCTAATTGATAAGATAGTGGGTGCCAAGAAAAGCCAAAGTTTGAAATGATCAATTAGGCTATAATAAACAAAGCTCGCATAAGTGAGTGCTGTCCTCTCTGGTTGGGGCTCTTGTGACTTTGCTTTAAGCAGCTACGAGCGTAACTGACATCTCAGCACGGACACAAAGCAGGAGAGCTAAAACTGTCTATAACTAGTCTCATCAATGGGGTGCCTGTGTGTGCAGATGAACACACTAACACACACAAATCAAATTATACCAATATGATAAATCTGTAGATATGCTCTGTAAAGTACAACACAGTGAGGCCTATAAGGAGGGTGTGAAGGGGTTTCTGAGACAGCGGAGTGTACTTTGTTCTTGTTTAAATCATTTCATATGTAACCTATCCACATTTTAGCTGCAAAATTGCACTCTGCAGAAAAGGAATCATCCTTTCACGAATATGAAATTTTACACAAAGACCTAATTCAAGCGAGAAAAAAAATCACTATTCAGAAACGAGTTGTGTGCGCTAAAAGCACATTCACAAATGAACACATGTTTACAGAAGCTCCAACACTGTGGGTATGTGGCGGCTGGATGGAGGCCTGCTTAGGCAGATTCTTGACATGTAACATGTGCTAATAGCTTTGGCTTAAATTAAAAGCCTCAAGGGACTTAGTTCCCCCTTCTCGTTCCTCTTATCCCCCCACCCAATTTTTCTTCTCAACTGAAGGCAATCAGCCGTTCTGACTGTAGAGAAAGTGCAGGGCTGGTTTGTAGTAAAATAAAAAATGTTTTTTGGTGCAGTGTCAAACTTTACACTTTTGTATGGACATAGTTTGACTTACCTTTTATAATGTATTTAAAGCTGATGGCACATGTGTCTGTACACGTACTGTATGACTGATTGGGAGGTTTGACTGATTTTTAAATGCAAAAATTATCAATGTTTATGTTGATATGATGTTGCCATCCAGCATGTTTTTCAGTCGTCTTACACCGCTGGACTGCCACTTCCTATCCTATCTATAACTTTCATGCCTTGCAAGCAAGGGAAAGTGAAAAATGTGTGCAATGAATTGAGTTGATCGTGTATTTTGACTGATAAAGCACAACTAAACTTCTCTGTTTAGTGTGTGCATAAAAATAGGACACTTTTTTGTTTCTAACATAATGTTTATATTATACTAACAGCTGAGATCTGGTTATTAATTTTAAAAATGTGAATGGATGCCCTAAATTAATGGAAATCAGTGAATGGAACACATTATTCGCCCAAAATAATAAACATGAAAAACTAACCACTTGTTTAAGAGCCACAATTAATTCACATTGAAAATGTGTTTCAAATTGCAGTAATGAAATAACAATAATTTACAGCAAGCCTCTACCATGATTTAATGTGTAATAACTATTCAGGTATAATTAAATATAATCAGGAATTTTTTTTAGCGGACAATAAAACCATCAGGGTAATGGAGGTAATGTGCCTGATAATATGAATATAAAAACAGAGCAGGTGTGTGAAAGGCATGTTTTACATTCTGCTGTGACATCCTGAACTCAGGGCGTAACAAAGTGAAAAATAAGTGCATGCCACTGTATGAACAAATAATGTTTTTCTGTATGTGTGGTTATGTGAATGTGTTGTGTGTTCATGGTTAGATGCATCTGCATGTGTGTGTAAAGGAAACATAGTGAGGTCTGACAGGCTCTTGCTGCTGAGCGCGGCAGCATGCAGACAGCCCGCGGCCTGCTGCCACCAGACGCTGCTCTTGTTAATTACTAAATAAAAACTAATTGTGAAACTAATTGAAAAGAAGCATAATTCATTTTCCACCTACCAGAGGCATTATTCAATTACCTCGGTGTTTGCACCCTCCTTCTTGCTGTCTCTTAATTTCACTCTCTTGTCTTATGCAACCAATAGAATGGTTAACAAGTGTGTTGGAAAATATTATAACTTAAAATCGGCACAATAAGATTACTTCAATGTCACTAAGTGTAAGTTTATTAAATTTGAATGACGTGTTGTAGCATTTGCACATGCTAGAGGTCGGATTTTCTTATTTTCACAAGGAAAGCGAAAAATGTGACTGACTAAAAACAATCTCATGCTAATGCTAAAATATGTTGGGTGTGTGTAAGCACGCGTGCGGTAAAGAGATGTGAGACACCTCGCATAGAAATGTAGGAGTGAATCATTTTATGAACCAAATTTCAAATTGACTCATATCGTCCTGAATATTATTTCAGTGAGTTGTGGTCAATTTTGTGGCCATTGATTCACTAAAAACATGCTGAAAGGAAACTTTGATTTCAAGGAGGGTTTTCTCCAGTTCTCTGAGAAAGATTGTGTTTTTTTCCTCCTGTGTTCACATAACACAACCAAAAACACGAGCACATGCACACGCGTGCGTGCACACGCAAATACACACTTTGCCCACTTGGTTGCTGGGAGAGACGACCCCTGTGGGTGTGCTGTGCTTTCGTAATGACTTTAAAGACGATTTAGAGAACAGAGTAGGGTGAAGAGTGGGAGCAAGGCAAATGCAAGAAAATTGAAATATAGTCAGTTAGCAGACACTTTACATTAGGTGATATTTTAAGGTGGGGGCTGTGAGGTATGAATGTATGTTAGTTTCGAGGGCACAGAGGTCAGAAAGAAGAGTAGTTGATGTAAAAAGGCGGCCTAGAATTTTACAGTTAGAAACCATAAACTGCTCCAACAAAAATGGTAGAGGCATCATTGCAGTATTGATGATAATTTTGTGGCAAAAAAGCTTGAAACAGCAAAAAAGTAATTTATGTGTGAAGGGTTTTTACCTTGAAGAAACCTTTGCAGCCTTCACACGTGCGTACACCATAGTGCTGACAGGCGGCATTGTCCCCACATACTGCACAGGTGCCCTCTCCTTGGGGGCCACGTGGGGGAGGTGAGGGCAGGCTCTCTGCGAGTAGGGGGCCGCAGGGCCCAAGAGCCAGGGAGCGGAAGGCGAGGCTGCTACCCCCAGCCCCACGGTGCAGCTGGTACATGGGCTGCTCCAGGGGTGGACCATGAGGGTGGGAGACTGAAGATGAGGAGGATGAGGATGAGGAAGAGGTATGAACCAATCCCCCTCCCAAACTCTCATAGCCGCTGACACTGCTGCCGCTGTGGGGCGGTGAGTGCTGGTAGAAGTGAGGAAAACGGGGTGACTTGATGGGGCCTGTCTCCAGGCTGGAGCCCAGAGAGTGGGGGTGCGATGGAGGGGCCAGAGAGTGCTCCTCCCACAGGAAGGAGGTGCCAGGCTGAGGTGGCAGGGACGGAGTGGTGGGAGTGGAGGGGGGCGATTGTTTAAAGTACATGGTAGAGGAGGCCATGGCCTCCAGTGGCGGAGCAGTCGGATAGCTCTCCTCCTCCTTCTTGATGGTGGGCCTGTGTGTAGGCATCTGGTAGAGGCAGGAGGACTTGGGCTCGTAGCTCCCCTCTACAAAGACATTGAAGCTGGGGAGGGAGGTGGTGGCAGCAGCCGCGGAGATCTCGCCCCCACCAAGGTCCAGCTTGGTGTAGTCAGGGGTCATGAGGTCAGAGCTGTAGCTGTCGCCCTGGTAACTGAAGGACTGGCCAGAGTAGGCTGAGCCTGGAGGAGCGGGCCCGTACTGAGCCTGCACACAGGGCATGTCTGCCAGGGGAACAGAGCACACACGTAGGTTAGAGCTGGGACACACGTCAGATCACATGTATTCAATCAACTTCTTGTTCAAACAGCTTTTTTGAGTTGTTAGTAGGATACAGCTAATCGACAACAATCATTAGTCCAAGAAGAAAATTAAACAACATATTAGTTAAACACCGATTCAAACAGAGAAGCAGGACATGGAGAAGGATCTTGCTGAAAGAACAGGAGCAACCCTACAGAGTAACTCTACAGGATAAAGGCTTTACTAGAGCCTGCATGTGCATGCAAAGGGACTGCTAAAAATGGAATAACAACAATAATTCAACTGTGAGTGACTAAAAAACTCTGCACAGCTCTATTGGAACAGGCAGTTTTTTCAGCTCGTGAAGTGTCTGAGATTTTGCAGTAATAAACGTTTTCTGAATTCACCTTTCAAGGAATGTGAAAAGCTTTGAACAAATCTTTCCATTTACTGCCATTTACTTAATTTCCTGCTTTAACACTTCTCGCACTTCACTGAATAAGTTTAGTAATATTGGAGCGCACAAACACACACACACACACAACAACTTTAAGCACTGCTGAGTCTCCCACAGTTAGTTCAGTTAGAAAAGCTGCAGTTCATCAGTGTGCAATTCTGAGGCAAAGCAGTCAAAGCAAAGATCCAGTCCAAGTGTTTGTGTGTGTGTGTGTCTGCAAATGTGTGCGTGTGGGTGGGTGTACTCTGGTTAGTCAGATGGCAAAGCAGATGAGATAACATTAAATAATAATGGAACCCCATGGTGGTGCTGGATGCTTGCTGCCTAACCCACACACACACATCAAATACACAAAGTGAGACTCAGACACACACACACACATATAAATACAAACACACATATTTCCTCTAACTGCTGCAGACGCCAGTCCTTATGTCTTGAGTTTTCCCCTTGATTTAATTCTCTCAGAGTCACAGCAGCAGACTACCACCCCATCATCCGTGTGTGTGTGTGTGTGTGTGTGCTTATGGTCTTCCCTTATCAAACCTCGCACGTAATAAACTCTACCTGCGTCTGCGTGCGCGGCTCGTGAGCGGGGAAGAGTCAACACGGCGCGGCAGCACGCGCGCACTGTTCCCCGCGCGTCATGTTTGTCTAGTCAAATACGGGACGTTCGGCTCCTGCTGTTGTTAAGCCACTCGCAAATACCTCCATCCAAAGAGCTCCCTCGGGAATTACAGGAAATTAACTTTTTAACGGCTCCTATTTATATATAATTTATATATGACAGGACTTTTATTATACACACACACATTTATATACACATATATACATATATATATATATATATACGCCCGTTCCTATTATTTGAACAACTTTTATTAATAAGCCACTAATACTAGCCTTAAACGTTTTTTGAGGCATTTACTTCGAACCCTGAATGGAAGAGGGACACTTTAACACAATTAACTCAAACCCGCGGGGCAGCCGGGTTTATGACTGTAGGAGCTCCAAAATCCAAAGACGACTCAGAGCGCTAATTAAATGTATCTACATAACGGTTATTAATTATTCCTTTATGCACTTATTTTTTTCTGTAGGTATTTCACTGTTAATATTTAAAAGGGCTGAACTTTTAGACAGGATCTGATAGTACTTTTTTTTTTTTTGAAAACTGTCAACGCAAAACCACAATTTTTCTAGGTCGCACTAAAGTTTAAGTAGAACCATTTTCTCTAAATTCACAAAATGATAGGCATCATATACGAAAAGATCCACACTACGCCTCAATGAAGTAATAAAGATGCTTTTTTTTTTACTGAGGATATGAGTCAAGCTGTAGGCCTACGTGCGTTCGACGTCATCACGTTTTTTTTCTTTCTACAAGTGACCAGCTCTTCAACCCACGCGGAAAAACACACACACATGCACTATTATGGGCGTAATGGGACCTTTCTGGGCTACACCTAAAGACGTTTGTAACTGATTAGACATCAGAAGAAGAAGGGAGAGACACGAGACAAAAAAAAAAAAAAAAAAAAAAAAATAACCGAGAGAGGAGGAGAGTACAGTGGTGAACGTTGTGGCTCTGTGTGCTGTGTCAGTAGGTCAGGCCTCAGTGTTGCATTAGTTTGTGTTTGGGGGTATTCAAGAGATTTTGCACCTGTCATATAGACTACAGACACGCGTGCGCACACACACACACACATATGTATTTTTTTTCTCTCTGAGACAAGATTTTAAAATAAGGCAATTAAATAGCTGCCAGCTGACAGTTATATCATTTGTCATGTCAGGTGAGAAAAGAGAAAGCTTTTGATGAGTTGTTTTTTTTATACTCACTTGTCTGCACACAAACACGCATAGCGCACAAACACATTTCATCACCACTTATGTTCATGATGTCAACATAAGCCTGTATATGCTCATCCTGCCAATAACATGTGCCCGCATCCTTAGAAAAACCTGTAAAACTGCGTGTGTCTGCAAACTTCTCATCCTGCTTGATGCTTTAAATCTGGTGGTGTGGCTCAACTTCACTCCACCAAACACACATACATACACACACACACACACACACACACAGGCGCACACAAATGTGCACCCTCACACCAGTACAAACTGGAGTGTCTTTATATGACAACTAAGCAAATCTTCACAAAACCTTCAAAAGTCCAACACCACCATTAGATTGCCTTTAATTACACTTGCATGCAAGGAGGTGTGTGTGCAAGCAACAGGGCAGACAACCCGAGCAGAGTCAGACACAGGTGGTGCAGCATAGTGAGGCGGAGGGAAACAGTCTCTAACCTCGAGGTGTGCATTTCAACTGGACAAACTGCAGCTGTTCCAATAACTGAGCGCGCTTGTTCATTGTCAGAATGCCATAGATCTAACAAATGAAAACATTAAGTTGCAGACATACATAGAAAAACACAGGAATTATTCTGACTTGGTAAATTAATTGTGAAATAAACTCTTTGCAAATAAGTGGCCTCTCACACAATGAGCAAAGTGCTTTTCATACATATGCAGACACAAATACGCACACACACAAAGCACAAATCACACCACCAATGATTAAAAGTCCTTAATTAATGCATTTGAGGGGGTTGTCATCTGTTTAACTTACCAAGGTATGCTATTAGGTGGAGGTTGAGTACTGATTTTATGTGTTCAGCAAAATTTTTTGAAGTAACTGAAACAATAAAAAACATGGCTAATATTTGCCCCATTTTAGTCACAAAGGCTTTTGAAGACCCTGTTGAGTCATTAGGAGGATCTCGGTCTATCACTTATCTGATTCGCCCACAGTTTAGGATTAAGGTATGCCAAGTCTCAGAAGTCTCTTTATTTTGTCAGTTTGTCTTTTGATGAAATGTCAAGTCTGTCCACACTTGCCTCCCAACACATACGCACATACAGTATATAGGCCCACACGCATCAGCACCGAAGCTGGAGCGCAGATGCCCAGAAAAGCATGACTTTTTAAACTTACATACTACAGAATTTTGATAAAAGCCTACCGAAAAAACCTTAATATCTCAGATAAATTTCAATGTAATCTCTAGAGATTTTTCGATGCAAACAAGGTTTTTCCCTGCACTGCAACATACCTAAATATGACACACAGTAAGTGTAAAAAACAGAGCTGCACCTCAACAGTCGCACATACGTCAAAAGCATCAGCTGGAGAATCAAGATAAAGTGAAGAAAGAAAGAAAGTGAAGAAAGAAAGAAAAAAGAGAAAAGAAAAAAAAGTCAGCTCTGACCCAGTTCTTTACCTGGTGAGAGAGCTTCGCGCTGAATGGTGCTGGGTATCCGGGATTGAGGGGTGGCGTGGCTGCGGCTGGGACAGGGCTCCGGGAGCGAGGACGACTCGGCGGGCGTTGCAGAGGAAATGTCCAGTCGCCGGGTCTCCAAGCTCGGCTGGGCGCGCTCTTCCGAACCTGTGTCTGGGGGAGACATGTCTGGGTTACAGCCAGTGATGTGGCAGCAGCCTTGATATATAGAGCTGGCACCGTCATCTCCACTCAACTACAGTCAAAACGTGAAGACGCAGAAAGGTGGGCAGTCAGGGATGTTTCACCAATTTTCCAATTACGAATCTTATCATTACATGGCTCCCGCAAACTTTATTTAGCAAATTATAGGCGAGGCTGGACTCTACAACAGTATCAGTATTTGGGCCGAGAGAAATGTTGCCACAATTTAAAACAACAACCAACAGTTTCATTTACATTAAAATTGCAACAAAAGATAAAGTCAGCAATTCAGATAAAAAGAAGCAGATAGATGAAATGACATATAAAGTGTGCGCACACCAGAACCAGATGCCGTTATCCCAAACCGGTATAAACCAAAGCCACAATCCAAGCAAAGTCAGGCAAACACAAAGCATGATTTACACATTTAAATTGAACATAAAGCAATTCTGACACTAGAAATGTCTTTAATTCGATGCTACATACAAAATATTAAGAACCACAACTGAGGACTTTTAGCTCATCTCAAGACTTACACTTACGTGGGCGACAAGTTTCATTTTAGCACCCGTGCACCGTTATTATTAGGCTATAATTTTCTTTCTGCGCAGCAAAACACATAAAGTGTAAACATCTCCTAAAATACAGACCTACAAAGGTGACAACTTTTATAAAAGCAGTCTGTGCCAGTGACTCCAGGCCATCGTTTTTCCTGCCTCTGATCACCACCGTATTCGCCTGCTCGGGGTTCATCCAGAGGGAGAGCAGAAATCGAGTAATTGTTGCGAGTCGGACCCGAAACTGAACCAACGGACTGCTGCGCGCCCTGAGCCTCCAACTCCCTCTCACTGTGGCATTTCATGGCCCAGAGCGCCCCCTTTCTGTCACGCCCTCCCCTACGTGTGTACTACACACACACACACACACACACACACACAGACAGACATTAATTTTCCCAGGCACACAGAGACCCTCTAGGATACGGTCAAGTCGAGAAACCACTCGATCTCTTTATATCAATACTGTCTGCTGACAAACCACAGACCCCACAGCTGAGTCTTCGGGTTACAGGCACCTGCAGTCCGCTGCCATCTCTTATCTTTCATCAACACATCAAACTCACCCAGTTTCTTAAAAACAGCAACCACCTTTTTTTTTTTTTTTGCAAATTCTGAACTTAAAGATCCTCTCTGCGAGTAAACATTGCGGCTCTTTGAACGGTTTTGAGGGTTATTTAGTCGTGAGACGGCTTTTTTTGCACATGGAAATGACCTCATGTTCAAAAAAAAAAAAAAAATAAAAACCAGAGTAAACAAACAAGCCGGGCTGTTTAACGTTGGCTTGATTAGGGTTTATTTGGTACATTGAAGCAATTATTAAATTCTAGTGGGAGCTGTGCGAGTGAAGAAAATACCTGAAAATTATAACTGTGAAAGCATCAGCAAAAATAAGGAATTCTTTGATATAAGCCAAGCAAGTCATATTCAGTAATTGTGTGAATTTAATAGGGTGGTTGTGCGTAAAGGCGCTACAGTCCGAGCCGTTGTGGACGGTTAAACTTGTAAGAAAGCATATTTTTCTGCCAAGAGATGTTCAGCCTTTTTTGACACACGGATTCCCTCTAGTTTTTTCTCGGCCGGTGGGTCTCTGGCCCTGAACGTACCGGTAACCAAGAGAACGACGCAAGAGCAGCAAAGCACGCGCCCCGGAGCGCCGGTAGCCCCCGGTAGCCCCTCGCACCAATAACCCCGGACAGTGCGAGGCTTCCAGCAAACAGAGAAAGTGAAAGGAGAAGGGACATAAAGAAGGGAGCAGAGAAATATGTGAGTACTGTAAATCAGAAGCGCCTGTGTGCGTGCGTAAACCTGAGTGTGTGTGACAGAAAGAAGCAAAGGAGGTGAGACCGTCAAGTTTCTGAAGTGACTTAACTCTGGCAGCTGCTGCAGACTACATGTTGTATGATATGTCTAGGAATATTCCACGGACCTCTTCTAAAATATGATGTGGATTTCCGGTGAGTGGCAGTTTTTTCTTTCTTTCTCCCTTGCGATCAATGGGAGGAGAAGGCCGTGTCCTCACAGAGACAATATGACAGCTAACATTTGTGCCTGACCATCAGTCCCGACGAATTAAGACGATTTGGAAAGCAACGACTTCTGTGCTTAAAAGCAGACCAGAGTCAGAGATCCTGCTCATGTACTGGCTTAATTTGGTGTTGTACTTATGGCCGTACACATGGATGACAAAAAAGAAAAAAAGAAAAAAACACTATCCCACAAACACACCGTGTCATAAATCACTCATTAACAGCACAAAAACTCGTGGCTTTAACTCTGGTCTTACAGCTCCTGCCTGAATGTAGGTTAGACTATTCTCCACACAGACCATTAGTGCGTCTGACTCCACTATTCATTGTGTGAATGAGATGCATCTCATTTCCATGACAACCAGAAAGGATATGATACCTTCCCAGCGCAAATTAAATTCAAATTCAGCTTCATTTGCTCTTGGAGACACCACAAACACACACACACACACACAAACACACGCACACAGGCAATGTAAGCAGCTGTACTGGAGCTTAACATATCAACAGGTTACACGCAGAAAGTTGGCCGGACCACACCGATCCTCATACTACGGTATAAATTCAACATAACATAGGACATATAAGATAAACCATGCATAAAGCTGAGCCATGAGTCTGGTATTCTAACAAGCGGCACCACCGAATATCACTGATTCATTCATTCATTCATTCACAAATTACTTACTGGTATGCCGTAGCGGTTCCGTCTTTACATGTGGTAAAAACCTCGCATTAGGTATCCAAGTTCCATCCAGAGTAATCACCAAGAGTCAACGTAATGTGAAGAAAAATGTATAAAAACTCGTACTGGAGAGGCACAGGTTGCATCGGCGGCAAAAAGTTTCTCGTTCTTCTTCTTTATCTAAAGTACACAAAGTAGAAAAAAAAATCATATACAAAATTGTTAGAAAATGTAAAACTCCCGAGTGTAAGGAGTGTGTCTGCGTCCGTCCCCGTGATCGGAGTGTGTCGGTGCTGTTGAATGCTTTGCAAAGTGTGGAGTTGTAACGCGGGTTTGTTTATGTGCGCCGTCTGAGGGGAGAAAGTCAAATAGTGCATTTATGTGGGCTCTGCCTCCACATAGAGAGCCTGGAATGCGCTACGTCAATGTGACGCCATGGGAGAGGTGACGTCACTCCGAGCAGAGCTCCCTCTCTCTCTCTCTCTCTCTCTCTCTCTCTCTCTCTCCGTACAGTACAGACACATAAGCCCCGCGTTCCGTGCCAGCGACAGGGAGAGAGAGCCGCTTGGTTTGATGGTTGCAGGGGAGGAAACTGAGGGGGATCCTGCGGGCGAGCGGGCGAGCCTCTTCACGGCAAATAGTCCACAGCAAGCGCACTGAGCATGTCCTTAGACCAGTTTTTGGTCTTAGCTTTTCAATAGATTAAAAAAAAATGTTAAAAACTGCAAAACATTGCTTGCTTACACACGATATCATAATAAACGTGCAATTTCTCATTCACCAGGAAGTTTTCAAACTGAATAGGCTAAATAAAAGTAAGTATAGTCATCATAGCACCTTTTCAGAAACAGACTTCACAAAGTGTTTTACAATAAAAACAATGAGGAAACCTATACAGTTAAAGCATAAAGCAACAATCCTAAAAATAGAACTCCTAAATAACTTTAAACCTGCTTTTTTAAAGTGTCTAAAGATCTGAGATCAAATGAGCAAGAGTTTCAATGGACAAATCATTAGTCACCATCATTTTGTACATTTACCTGGGTACTGTATTGTACAAATCTGAGGTGCATGACTATTTGTATTCTATGCCAGCATTTACTTAGATTTTTTGTTACAGCTATAGGCGTTTTGTTACTTTGCAGAATCAGATTTGTACATTGATATTGATATTGTGGTAAATATGATAGCTTTTGTGTACAAAGTAGCTCAAACATGGTTCACAACAACTTTTAAAAAGTGCTTATCAATGTTTGGCTAATTAATACATATCCAACATAATGCTGAGGGAGACCAATGCAGAAGTAAGAACTGCAGAAGTTTCATGTGTCATGTTGCTTTTACTTTTTTACTTTTACTTACTGCTTACACTTACCATGTCAGTCTGCCCTAAGGTGACCTGTTCAGCATTTGTCCCATACTTCAACTTTACCTTGAGCCAGTGTGTTAAGATAATAATATAGGCTTTGTACCTTAAGGCTATATGAAGTCTTTGTCTTCTCACTGACCCACACAATGGAGCAGCAAGATAAATCAATTTGCAAACCTAATTGCTTGGCTTAGATAATACTTTAAATTACTTTTTTGAATCAATCTATAGATATTTAGTTTCAGAAATGATCCAATTAGATGATTTCATTATTTACTTAATGTTTTACACTGTTATGTCATTGTCCATTGCTTTTGTACCTTGTGTCCTAAAATATGCAAAACCTACAGTGGGAGAAAATTAGATTATGTATTATATGAGTGAAATTATTATTTAAAGCCACATTATGCAGTTTTACATACCTTAATGTTACATTAAACAAATCCTAATTTTTCAAAGGGCCTTCGACTAGAGAGCAGTTCATTGATTTAAAGTTTCATGCCACTGGAAGCCTGACTGCCAAAGGTTCCAGATTTTAGTTATAATGTAGGAACTTTAATCACGGAGCTGGATAGTCTATGAAAATGTCTTTACAATTCTCTCAACATCCACAAAAATAGGTAGTTTACAACTAAGGGAAAATGTGAGAATTTTATTTTTTTGTCAGTCTAGGGAGGGTTGCAATCTGACTTTAATTGTTTTTAATTGTTTCAAGTGAAAATTGTCCAAGAGTGAGAAAGCACAGACACAAACTGATTTCAGCAGATATGGGAGGTCGATAGTCTACAAGACGGCGCTGTTGTTGCGGCGTGGCCGACAAACTAAAAATTAAAAAGTACCTCCGGAGCCACTGAGAACGTTAATCCACAACAGCCAATCACGAGATGCGTTTTGTTCAGCCAACGTCCTATTTGTGACCAATGATGAGCTCCGGGGGGCGGGGAAACCCTTGACGCACTGAGGCTCGTGATTGACGCAAGCTTTGTTACTAAATTTAGCACCTGGCCGAGTCCGATGGAGAGTGAAATAGCAGAGATCCCAT
This sequence comes from Channa striata, assembly GCA_033026295.1. Classification (NCBI taxonomy): domain Eukaryota; kingdom Metazoa; phylum Chordata; class Actinopteri; order Anabantiformes; family Channidae; genus Channa; species Channa striata. The sequence goes on along the minus strand of CM065175.1, from coordinate 16,080,059 downwards.
TCATTGTACCGGGGCGGGCCCAACCATTTTAGCGCCGCGATTGTGATCCAGCCAAGCCAAATATAGTCGTAGACAGGTATTTTTAGCCGTTAAGCGTGGCCCCGTTTTTTTGTTCGGCAACGGCGACATGAGCGATATAGGATCGAGTTTAAGGTGAGACGCGGCTCCTACATGAGCCCGTGGTACAGTGGGACACACGTTCACACTCAGCTGATTAGTGAGAGAAACAGCTGTTGGGACTGTCCAGAGAAACTGTCTCTGCCACAGGGCCCGTCCTACCGGGGGCAGACAAAAGGGGAATAAGCAGGGATCTAAAAGACCGTAGTCCCCGGCGACAGACGGCAGCTTTGTGAATGTAACGCCTGCGCCGCTTGTTCGTGAGCGGACCGAGAAGCCCCGGTGTCGCCGGCGGAGACACGTTTGCCGCCGGTGCGGCCGCGCCCGTCCTCTGTGGGAAATCCCTGTCCCGTGCGGCACCTGGAAACAGACGCGCTCAGTGCTGCAGATCAGGAAGCCGCACGCGTTCGCTTCTGTGCATGTGCGCATACGAAACGAAAACGCCGCGCGTCCGCCAGAACAGAGTGACCCAGATTCCCCCCCCCCGAGTGGATCCAACATTCCAGCCATTTGCTGATTTAGTTTGTAACATGCTTGAAGCGTGACTCGGGGTTAATGTTGAGAAACACTGTAGTCAGTCCACATGAGCTGCAGGGCATGCACATCACATGCCGCCAGGCCTCTGAGGTGCAGAAAGATCCGAGATTACGTTTGTAATGTCATTTTCAAATGACCCTTAATTCCATCCCATTTCATCCCCGTGGAAAAACGTATCCTATAGGCATGAATCACAAGTTCTACTGAACTCCATGCACTGTTCTCCTCATGTCAGGTTTGTAAAGCAATGTTTGGTTCACTCAGGCCAAACTGTCATAAAAACATATTTCATAGAAGCCACATTTATTATTGTGTTATCATGGAAGGCCATAACTGTGTTCTCATTCCCTGTCAGTATCTATCCTGTGAGTGACTTTTGTAATCTGGTCCTTCATCTTTCAGAGTGACGGTCCACTTTAACGTGTCATCTTCATTGTTTGTCCCCCTGACTGCGTATGTCACCTGTCTTTCTCCCTGGTCAGGGTGTCAGCTGCTTCAGCTGTGACCTCACTATGGTGACGTGTAAATCCAGATTAACCTGCTCTCTTATTCCGCCAGACGTGGAAGCGATTAGAGATTATGACCACGTCCTTTTAATAGAATTGGAATTGGAAGTGTGGGTAATCAACTGCGTCCACCAACGTTGTGTGTCAGGTGACTCATTCACACACACAAAGTCATTCATACACATAAGCACTTGTTTATGTCGCTGAGAAGGACTTTGCATTAATTTTAATGAATTGCTTGGTGGCTTGCTGTGCTCTAAACTATAAGCAAGAAATGCTCAAAACGAAGCGTAACGTTAAGTTAAAAATTCAATAGTGTACCACGGGACTAGCTTTAGTTCCCTAAATTTTAGGCCCCCCCGCCCTCGTAATGTTATTGTGTAAACTGAACTCCTCTTCAAAAACATTTCGAAACATACATGATTACATTTCCTCTGTGCATGTGCAACAATATTTTTTGGTTTTGATTCACCTTAGCCAAACGTACATTTCCTGACCTCATCAGGAACTTGCTGGTTGCCATCTTACCCACTAGCCAGGTTTGCTGAAGTGAGAAACAATAAACAAAGGAAATGTTAAAGATAACCTGGACCAGGACCACGTGCTCTGTTACAAATCTGATCTGTCTGCTAAAAGCCAGATTTTTGGTTGACTAAGCTGTCGGTTTTGTAGTGCACCATATGATAATTCATCTCTTTTTACATCAAACTTTAAGGACACCTACATGCTTAAAGATTCAAACGTTTCTATAATAAGCCCCAGTTTCACATTCATGCCTCACACTTTGGCTAAAGCAAAATTTCAAAAGACTTGATGGCAAGTGGAAGTGGAGAAACCAGACCTTTCTCTAAGAAAGAAAGAAACACTACCCATTTATCTAATACTTGGTTGGCTGTACCCCATGTCTCTATCATTGCTCCTTCTTTCAAACCGCCACTGTTGCTATTGAGATCTACCTAATGTTTGTTCAGCTTTTTTAGATTTAAATTCAAACAGACTCAGTTCTCTCTAAAGTGAACAAGCTGGCCTCTATGTATCAGACATTTTTTTTTCTGCCTAGATTTATAAAAAAAAAAACTATAATGATAAAGAAATGTCCAGGTCCACCGTCTAATGCCTGCATGCTGAACTGTTAAGCCTCTGCAGCCTTGTCATTGTTGTCAGATATATGACAGAGGAAGTTAGTGTTTTTTTTGTGTGTGTGTGTTTCAGAGGAGCTTGTGTGTCACAGCAGTGGCTGCACAGTTGTTTACAGTGGTCAGGCATCTTTAGGCCTCCTGTACAGAGCTGCTGACTGTATCGTGGACATATTGCACTAAGACAGTCTGAACTCTGTCTTATCACAAAGCAGAAGTAAAAAGTGATTGTGTCAGTTTGAATGAGCTCTCTATGTCTACGGCCAAGGCACCGGCACTCAGCGCTCTGGTGACACCAGAGAAAGAGGAAAGCAGAGAAAGAGAGAGACAGAGGAAGGCTTTTATCTGTGTGTCACCAAATCTGCTCCAACTGTACGTCAGAGTGCAAGCGAGGACGGGAAGGGGTGGGGGTGCGGGGGAGAGGATTGCTGGCGCAATGGCAGGGTGCTCAATGGTGGCATTCTTCCCTTTCTGTGGGGACACATACACACAAAGACAACGTACACATACACACACACAGCAACACAGGGGGATTCCCCCCGGGAGTACCCAAGTGAAGTAATACAACCCATCACTGCCTTATCACACCAGTGCTCAAAGACAGGAGAGAGGAGTGTAAAGAAGTGTTTCCATGAGCCACAGCACAGGAGGTGTACTGTATATCACTCATGGACTGTGGGCTGTTACTTGATGTGTTCTTTTTTTTTTTTCTTGTTTTTTTTTTACATTTGTACGTGTGTCTCGGAAGGATGGTCGGGTAATATGCAGCAGCTTGTGCGTAATGTTCTATAGTTTCCCTCACTTGTTTGATGGCAGATTTATCACCTCTCTTATTATTACCCTGCAGTGAAATTTAACAGTGTGATTCACCGCTTTGTGAAAATTCTGGAGGTTGTGTGACAGTGTGAGTAAAACACAGTCAGGTGTTTGTTTTTTTGTTTTTTTGTTTATCTGTATTTCTTTTATTGCATATTTTTATATATGTGGAGCTGTTTTATGTGTACAGTAGTGGCAGTTTTACAAGACCTCCACCATGTATTTATTTTTCTATAGTGTAAAATTTGAGCAAGCAGATAAAGTGGGATCTGCAGCAACTGCAGTTGCATGGTTACATAGTGAAATAGTTCTCTGAGCTCGTGCATTTTCTGCATTCTTCTGTGGACATATGTGCTGAGTCTCGGTTAATACAGTTAGATGCTTGTAAGTGTCTATATGTGCTGTGACTTGACCCATCTTGCTTTACATCAGCTCAGAAATCTGTCCTGAAGCACTTCTTTAAGAAAGACATGTACAATCTATATCTATACCTCTTTTTATGTATTTATTTATTCATTCATTCTTTTGCTCTTACTTTGCGGGCGGCTTATTCCTTCTGTAAGCTCATTCTCTAAGCCTGGGAGCTTGAGGGTCCTGTGCAGTATCTTAGCTGTTCCTAGGTCGGCACTTTTTTGGATGGAGATGTCCGATGTTGTTCCTGGAATCTGCTGGAGCCTGTCTCCCAGTTTGAGGCTTTTAACACATGTACCGATTATGCTTTCCCCTTTCACATCTTTCCTAACTCTTCTTGCAGCCCTTGGTATTTCTCAAGCTTTTCATGTTCCTCCTCCTAATGTTGTTATCATTTGGAATTTCTACATCTATCACTACGGGCTTGTCCTTCTTTTTGTCCACCACTTTGACCTGAGATATAATTTTAAAAGATTTAGAAGTGGGTTATATATTGATAGGATTCTTAGAAATGAGCATAGTGGTGGAAAACCTAATCATTTTCAGGTTTCGTAATATAAAGATATAATCGCTCATCAGTGAAACTGGTTTGACACCATTATAATCCCTATTGTTGGAAGAGTCTACACCCATCAAGCCGGGGTATGCTGGCAGACAAGGCAGATATCTCCATTATTAGCAAGTTATGTGTTGGGGTGGAACAGTTGTCAGTTGGAGAATGCAGATGCAGACAGTATTCATCCAAATGGGTAACAGTAGTTGATTCATTTTTAATGAAACACTGCAGTAGCGGAAGAATAATAATTACACAATGCAAGTAAGACTTGCATTGTGGGATTTGGACTGTTGATGGATGGGTTGATCAATAATGTCAGTCACACACTGATGAAACAGGCCCTGAACAACAAGGATCCTGTGTGAGTGATGGTGCATTTATGATGTGCAACTGTTGACTTTGGAGGAACACAAACAGCTTAAATACCAGCACATCATACAAATGTAAAGGATGCCTGTCTGTGTCCTGGTCTTACCGACGGAACGGATCCAAAGAAGCAATATTTGCTGTGGACTTTATTCATGAGTGACTTTTGCTTCATTTGTAACTTCACTTGGATGTTGCATAATCACGTATGTTCAGTATATATGATGGTCCAATGTGCATATAGTTATGGTATTGTATAATTATTTTTGCAATGCTTTACATAATCACAAGTAACACCTTATTTGATGTGGAACAAGTGCAGCGAAAGCTTATGACACAAACTAAACAGCACTGACAGCTCTACATTCACTATTCATCATACAGCTCTACATTTGTCTATTTGCTTCTAAAAGTTTTAAGTGAGGCTCTCCTTTCTGACCAGTCGGGAGAGCAATGCTTTTTGCTTAAGTTTATTACCCTTCTCATTTGTTTTACGATGGTAATGATTTCCCAAAGGACCGTGCATGGCATGGTGGAGTGTAAAGAGTTGAAGCAAAGCTGTTTCAGAGCAGGCAGAAGGAGGACTGGGCAGAGAAATGAGAACGGATTCAAATTCTCACTTTGGCACCAGGTTAAGTTGCAAACTGCAGCTTTAAACCATAGAAATAAGCTTTTAACCAACTGATGCTCATGTGTTTCACATTGTCAACCTAATTTAGAGTGCCAGACACTGTAGGTAACATGCTGCAAAGGATAGATGTGCAAATGCGCCTGAAGACAGTAAATGGAATTTTTACATGAAGCAATCTTAGTATTGAGCAACGGCATCAGATCAGACACATACTTCCCAATGTTTTGGGCTTTTTATCCAAAAATGACGCTCTCTCCCTCCTTCTCTTTCTCTCCTTGAGCCACATACGTGTAACGTGAACTGAAACAACACATTTTGTTACAGTACGTTTGCAATTTAACTACTAGCGATTTATTAGTAGTGAACGGTGTGCACGGGCATACTTTGCAAGAGGGTGTGTGGAAATATGGGAACACTGGGTGTATGAGTCACATTAGTGTGGGCAGTTGTTTAAAGGCCATTTTCTAGGAGATGTCAGAAACAGGAATGTGTATCTGTGTGTGTGTGTGTGTGTGTGTGATGTGGTTTCATCTTCTGAACACGGAAGGACTCCCCCCGTTAGCGTTTAGATCAAGATAACAGACAACAAACAAGTAGAATCCCCTCATGGCTCAGATATAGTAGGTGTCCACTTGAAAACACACGCTGTTGATAGTGACAGCGCATTAACTAAGCAAGTGAAAGAGGATCAACCAAATATTTGCTTGCACACTATATATAAACTGAATGTAAAACCTGCTGCTGAAGGCCTAGAATGACACAGTGGATGCTATTTTTAAAGCTTTGGAATTTCAGCAGCAAGCAAAGGTGTGTATTTGTGTTTGTAGGTTAGTATAAATGGATCATCTGTTTATGTGTGAGCAACAGTTGACCTGGAGTTATTCACATCTGGCGCTTCGGGGAGACACTTGTCGTCTGGCTCAGTGCCCTGCACGACTCGATTAGCTTCGGCTGCGATCCTTCCACTTCGATGGCCTCAGCCCAGGTATCTGCTCTCGACAGCTTGTAACTGTTGCTCAGACTGACTTAGTACAAAAGATTGATGACATTTTCGTAGCTGAGTCAGCATCGCCGTCGCCCTTCACAAATTCGTCACTTGAGCAGAATGTGTGTGTCCGTGTGTGTGTGTGTGTGTGTGTGTCTATTCTGTGATTTTCTTTCTCAGCGTATGGGGTCTAAATATGTGGTCGGTGTTTCTTTGCTGTGGCCCAGATGTCATTCTGGGTCACACACTGACCACATGGGCACGCACACGGCACGTACACACTTGCACGGATAAACAAGCGGTTGCATTTCAACATGAGTCACAGTTGTGGGTAGACGTGGAAAGTTTCCTTGTTTGCCCCCCTCCCCCAAAAAGCCACTTTTCATACTTTCTTTGACAGTTTACAAATCATATACTTCAAAACAGGATCCTCTTTAACTGTTCACTACTATCACTACTATTAGCGTTGCTCTTTCTAATAACAGGGGGCAGGCTGTGTCTTGTCTGCCATTTTGTATCCTATTAAGTGTCCAATTGTGTGTTTACAGTTTTACAGGTATTCTGGTTTTTCATGGTTTTGCAAATAACAATGGCTCTGCTTCAAGTGTTGCAGTGAGACAGGAAAGAATAGCAAGTCAGCATTGTGTAGCATCTGCAGTAGCAAAATGGAAATCAGCCATCATTCATTTTATTTTTACATCTGTGATAAAAGTAATACAATGACTGCTAAAGATTTGTTTTTTTCATGATTTCCACAATAGCATGAATTATTTTAACTTATTTAAATACAAGCTCTGAATCTGAGTCTTTTTTATGTAGACCTGCAACAATAAGTACCGACTAATAGATCAGTAAATTGAAAACAAAATTATTAATATTTGCTGCTTCCAAGTCCTTAAATGTAAGGGTTTGTGTTTTACACAAACCAAAAATTAACATTTTCCCCTGATGTGTCAATAAAACTAAAAAATTACTTGACTTCACTCAAGGAGGTTGTTGTCTATTTAACTACTTAGTTAGAAGTGATTGAGCTTCTTGACAAACTTAGCAGATGTATCCCTAAATATGTTTTTTTCTGTTATGTTTGAGAGAATATTGCAGGATTAGTTTGCGTTATGAAAGTTAAAGAGCACCCCCCCCACAGTCCATGAATTGCCTGAATAAGGCTCTTTTTTTTTTTTTTCATTATTCTGCATCTTTACAGTAAAAGGCCCAATTCACAGTGTCTGGTGTATTAAGTTAACACAATTTGCATTAATCTTCTTGCATTTTAGTTTAGTCAGCTGATGTCTGCTCACAATGTCATGGCTCATTGATTTAACATTTGAGATAAATAGACAAATTAAACAGTTGATGTTTGTTGCTATATTTGGTAATTATTTGTATTTGCGATGTTCAGCTGTAAAGACATTTTTATTGGGGGATACATTTTCCCAGGATTAATAAAAATACTAACATTAGCAGCCAAGCTTCCTTTTCTGGTTCTTCCTCACGTCGTTTGAATGGACCAATGGGAGAGTTGTGCGTAGAGTCTATTGTTAATGAGATATGAGTTTCTGCCTCACAAATGGCAGGTATGTGCAGATAGAAAGGGATTGGCACATGAGGGCTTTTAAGGACAATCTTGTTGCATCATGTTTTGGCCTGTGGCTGTCTGCGAGTGAGTGCTTGTGTTACTGTATGTGGATGCTTAGATGTATCTGAAATATAATATTTTTTAACTTATAACTTAGACTTTTTTAAAATTCACATTAGCCTTTTCTATGTTGTGTGTTGTGGGTTTATGGGATTAAAATGTTTTAGTAGTGTCACACTATTACAACTTGTAAACAATTCAATTCAGTTAATTTTATTTATAGCACCAAATCACAACAGAGTCATCTCAAGGCACTTGACCTTAGACCTTAGAAAATTATAGACAAACTAAACAAATCTCCCATGAGCAAGCACTAGGCGACAGTGAAGGGGAAAAACTCCCTTCAAACAAACCTTTGTTGGTTGACATGGAAAATTGTACTTTGAGGATAAACATCTACTTTTAGATATTTTTAGTGGTGTGTGCCAGTTACAGATATGCAAAATTCCTTTTTTTATAATAAAAAAAAAAAAAGGAAAACAAATAATGAAAAAAAATTGCCAGTAGGGTGTTTTCACACTTGTCTATTTTGGTTCGCGTAAATCAAATCCTGAGAAGTCATCAAACCATAAAGTTCCACAGAAACATCGTTTTTCTTAATGTGGTTGCAGTGAGTGAAAAGGTTTTTCAACTGTCCTACGTAAAAAATAAGTTTTCGGACTGAACAAATCTAAATTGGGAATGGAAATGTGCACTTTCTCTGAAATGCAGAGACCTGAATGGATGCCACTGTTTTTCTACTGAATCACCTATCACTAACTTTAGTTTAGACAGTGTGTTTCAACATCTGACTATATGAAACACACGTCAGTCAAAACCAGAAGCGGAACAACACTTTCACTTTTAATTTAGGTCTGATCATGAAAGGTGTTGGTTTTTCACATTTTCAAGATGAAATCACAAATTCATATTTATTATAGATGGCTGAGTATTTAAGTTGGAGCCACAATGAAACCATCGGTAAACTGTATGCTTTAATATATGCAACAACAATTGATGAACATGAATACAAAGGGATGGGGGAAAAAATGGAATCCTACAATAAAAATAGATGTTTGTTTTATGAATGGCTTGGGTGCAGTGTCTCCTTATTGAAAATAAAAGTGATGTTATTTCCTTTTAGGCAAGGAGTGACCTTGAATAACCTTGTGCAGTCAGCCTGGTTATTACCAGTGATTTCATGCCAACATCCTCTTATGTAATTCATTGTTCTTTTTGGGGATTCTTTATCTTTTTCCTTGTGCTTTTTCTTATACTTTATACTTTTATACTTTTGTTTGTACTTTGAGTCATTGTTTTTGGCAAAACCTCAAAGTCATTTTGATATCACTAATGTCTGGCTTGTGACTAACATCTCACTATGGATCCAACGTGAGGATTCATTTTGTTTTAGGTTGGCTTCCCCTCAGTGTTGACCTTTTCTGCTCTAAAGTTCATCACTTATGATTCACTGCCTGTCAACTTTGACATTTAAATTTCTTCTTTTCACAACAGAAACCCGGTGCTCAACAATTATCAGAAAGGAACCTAATACATGTAGCATGGCATTTCATGGGTGTTGCGTGGGCACCAGCAACCAGTAATCCCAATGTACCCCAGGGTGTCATCGTTATCTTCCCACAAGATCTCAGCACGCAGCCAGAGACACTCCCAAGTTTCCTCTGGTGAGAAAGGAATATCAGGACTTCCATTCTGATGCTCGGCCAGCTGCATACCTGCAGAGCAAGAATTTGCTAACACCGCTCCCCATGCCTGGAAGTTCCGTTGTGTGGGAGAGCACGAATGCCGCTAATAAATACTGACGTAATTTGATGCTGATGTCACATGTTCAGAGGGAGTTCCAGCATTGTGTATATTTTTTAACAATATTGGAAAAAAGTATCAGTTCTGTTATTGCTACTCCTACATCCAAACACCCACTGGTCAGTGAAATTACAAAATAGAAAATTATATTAAAAAAAACAATGTGCATCATTTGGACACGCAGACTTTCCACAGCCAGTGTTCTTCTCCACACACACTCAGATGATCACATGATAGTGCTCCAACAAGACTGAGTTCATAGACGGTCAAGGCGCTGAGTCTGAGAGCACTGATGATGTCCTTTCTCTGTTCAAGCCTTTGATACTTTCAAAGTTCTCTGCTTGCACTGATCGCTTAATGAGGTCTCAATGGCAACCCTGGGATCCCCTGTGTGGTGCGTGACAAATAATATAGCAAGTAAGCAGGTAAATTGACTCAACTCTGTCTATTTTGTGCTGTTTTTTTTTTAATCATGGGAAGTCTGTGGCAACATGAGGTACAGATAACCAAGTTTTCAAAGTTATATATTTTTTGTTATTCTAGAATAAACACTATTACAACAATGCAAATCTATTACCAAATCTAAACAGGATGTGGATGATGTGTTATAATCAATTTCAGATATGCCTGTTACTGAAAATATTAGAATCAGTACAATGCTGCTCATGATGGAGCTAGTGAGTTTTTTTTTTATTGTAATGTGCTATGTAATTTCGTTATTGAAGTTACAGAACTCTGACATTTTTTATGTTTGTACCGACCACAGTGGTCAGTAAAGTTGTTGGAGACTAAATTTTAATACAGGCCAAAGTCATTTTTATAATCGGCCAAGCTCAAAAATGTTGAAGCCTACCATTCCCATTATGCAACTTGTGTGTTTGGGGACCTAAAAGCATTATTAAATTTATTTCAGAGCAACGAAAGACATTAAAAAATATCTGAGTAATAGAACATAACAGACGATGCTAATATTGTATCTTCCCAGTGTTCAACAGAAAATGTGTCCTATGAACCTAAAACCAGAAACCAAACTATTCTTACATAAAAGCCACATAAAAGTGTGGCCGTGTGTATCCGTGAAGAAATCTTATGTGCTATTGATCCTGCAGTGATGGTAGGAGGGACCATGTGAGCAGTTTTAACTCTGTCACCGAGACGATGGAGATGGCACTCCTCCCCTCCTTTTGGGTTGAATAATCTGCTTACTCACCGGATGTGATTCACCTAACAAGCGCTGTTAAAAAGAGGCTTCTGTTGTCTAAATGTTTGGTCAGTAATGTTGTGTAATGTTTGGAAAGTTGTGTGCCTGCGACATAAATAAGTTAATTTGAGCCTCAGCTGCTGTGCTGCTCTGAGATCCTGATTGACTACGTGGCTGAGGGAGCCATTAGGAAATGACAGTGAAGTGAGTGAAATTACTGTATAGTGTTATACCCCAGAGAGTTATTTCTAATTGGCTGGAAAGCATGTGTTACCTCTATGGTTTTTCTAACACAGCTGTCCTCATAACCTTAATATGCATAGCACCTCATTTCTCAATGTGGTGGTTTTTTTGACAGAGTTTGACAGAGACGAGACTAGCAAATTGTACCGAAATATGCATTTTTTTTTTTTTTTTAGCTCTATGACAACAAAAGTATATCTGCATTTTATTATAATTACCCTCAAGTGTCTTTGCTGTTAGCTGGATAATTTAATACAAACCTAAAACAATATTTACTATGTGTTACCTTAGGAAAGCCTGGAGTTATACTTACTGTGTGAGAACTGTGAGGGCCTGACAAATGAGTTGCAGGTGGTAGTCGAGCTTCGCACATTTTCTTTATTCAAAGTTTTGTCTTTCTCATTCCAGCCTGCCAAACGCTGCTGCATAGTTTAGCTGTGTAAACTTTTGCTGCGTCGCACAGACAACTGTGCAAATGTGATAGCTTTCCCGAGCAGCAAAAAGCTTTGGCATCGGACCGTGTACAATTCATGGATTTGTTAGTCCAAATACTTTGTGGGTGCCGGGTTATTTTTAGTCCGCATGCCCATGGACTTTTTCCTCTTGTTTGACCTGTTTGTCTTCATTGTGTTTTATGTCTTGCACACATTTGCATGTGCCACACACCCTATGCAGTCATCAAACATGTATGTGTAATCACCCATGTCCTTGTTTGTACTAGTAGAACAAATGAGAAAGGAACATGCTTTTCAAAAGACTTCTCCGCAGTGCCACGGGTGGTCAAAAACCTGCCAGGGGACCTTTAATTTGTTTTTAGTGTTCCTGAACATGATGTCAGAACACGACAGCAAGGATGACAAAGACAGTTCTTATGATCTCCCAGTTGCTGAACTAGATTAAGGTCAGATGTGGGTCATGACTTTACGACTGACCACATGTTGAATGTCAGTAGCCCCCTCTTCCACCCCCACAGCACCTTGTCTGGCTCTTGCTGTCTGAGCACTGTTTCCTCTTTCTGTTGCCCTCTCTGTAAGCTCACCACTCGCTCACTCATTCCCCTGCTCTCTCTTTCCTCTCTTTCCTCTTTCCCTTCTCATGTTCCTTTCCTCCATGAGGGGGAACTTCCACTTCATCTTCTATCCAGGAACAGGCTTCCACTGTGGAAACAGCCCTGGTTCGCTTTCCATAACCAAGCAGGGGAGGGGTGGCCGGATTTTCACAAATTTCCACAAACGCATATTGTACATAAGCACACATTAGATGACCTGCACATTTGTACACACACAAACACACAGTCTTTTAGTCTTAAAAGAAAATATTTTCAAATAGCCTGGCAGCGTGATTTTAAAGGCATTAAAGAAAGATCCCTTTTTAAATCTCACACTAGTGGCACGCTCATTCAAATTACACTTTAACATCCAGTGAACATCCAAAATAAGTGGCAGCATGCAAAGCACAGGTCTATATCTGCCACTGTGTGTGTTATTTTGGACCTTCTCCTGAAAGAAAGCTGCTATAATTGGCCACTTATCAGTGTTAACGGACAAACAAGACACGTAGTCGAGCTGTAGAGCGAGCACTCGCACACTCAGGAAACACAAGAGTCATCATATTCAAAGCAGACAGGAATAGAACAGACTACATGAGGCAGCCACACTAGCGTAAGCAGTAGCCATTACCTCAACAATTACCATGACCAGTAACCTTTATTATGTCCGTGTGCGTGCCTGTCAGAAATGCTTTCCACAATCTAGATATTCCTTTCTCTGTGAACATATCTGGTCTTTATAGAAGGTATGCCTGCGACTTGCATAACTTCTTGGCACTCGATGTTTCTGTGTGTCTCTCCTGAAAGCTTGTGGAACTGCATTTGTGTTGTAATTGTATGCATGTGTGTGAGTCTGTGATGCCTTGGACGTTCTTGGCTGTGATTATGGAAATGCTCCACTGCCCCACACTGCTCAGAGGATGGATGTGGAGTTGGTGCTCAGACGGATGAATGGAGGCGAGGACCTTCGGCCCTGCCATGAAGATAGTGAGGAGAAATGTTGTGCTTTGTGTCATAATGCGACAGGTTTGTGTCATGTCACTTTGTGATTGTTGCTAAGAGAAACATGGGGCAATCCCCTTAGTCAAACATTCCTGTTAAGTATATCAGTAGATGTGTTTGGTGTTGATGCTGTGGATTCCGTGCATGTTGTTTTTGTTGATTTCCTCCAGATCATCGTCACCAAATATAAAATGTGACTTTCCAGTCTGCCACTGTGTTTTGGGTTCTAATAAGCTTTCAACGCATAAATCTGTTCCTCCCTATGAACTTGCGCGTATTGTCAGCAGCTATCAGTTTTCTTGTACTTGTGCGAGTGGAGGTTTTCTTAATAAAACAGTTCCTGCATGGTAACAGTGTGCAGCATGTGCACTTAGTTCTACCAGCTTTTCAGTCTAATCAGTAATTTTGTCAATGGTCTGGTGAATATGACTCAGAATAGCAGGTAAGTGACTAATTCATCTTTTAGTAGTTCTACAGTATTTTCAGTAGGGTCTCAGTAAAGCTGAGGCTTAAACTTTAAGAAACCACAATGCTATGTCTTGTTTCTTTGAAGCTTAGAATATTATAAGCTTCAAAGAAACATAATATAATAACATGAAATATAATAGAAATATAATAACATGTTCAGATTTTCAGTCTATATCAGCATCTCCAATGACCATAGAAAAGAGTCATAAAATGTTACATAATAATAAAAACAGGCAGTTAATATATTCTTTCAGTGTATTTTCATGGTTTCAGTGATTCATTGCTAGTCATAACTTTACCCTACTAAGGTTTTTGCTTAGTATTCAGCTTTTAGTATGCTGTTAGTATTCAGTCTTGCCTTGTGTCAGATGAATTGTAATGACCTTGACATTGTGTAGAAGTCTTAAGTCACCATCAGCTGTTTTACCAAGGTTGTGTTCACAATCCATGTTTATGTCTAGGTCTCTAATAAAAAGATATACAGAAAATATATCATACATGTATATACACACACAATATTAACACTGTTTCTTTCACAACAATGCAGCTTCAGCAAAGCATGCATCATATTTTGATTTCTTTAGCATGAGACTGTCTCGACTTTTTGTAAAGTAATTTTCTGGCATGTTATACCAGGCTTCCTTCAGCACCTACGTGTTCTTCTTTAATCTTTGGCTGGCTTTTAGGTTTTGCGCTGTCCAGGTGATCCCATAGAGTTTCATGTCTGGACCCTGTGGAGGCCAGGCTGAGATAACAGAAACATAATTTCACTGATCGTGGGATTAGTGACATTCTGAAAAAAATCATCATGTTTTGCAAAGGGATGCTCATTCCTTCACCTCACTCCAATTCGTCTTTTCACGTGTTGCTGTTGATTGGACCCCAAATTTTTTAATTCATCATTCCACAATTCTCTGGTCTCCAATTCAGTCAATCTTTTTGCCCTGTTTATTGGTTTATTGGCTGGTGTAGTTCCACAAAGGCCATTCCTGATCAAGCTGCAGGTTCTTGCTGGACCGTTTTTTGGAATAATACATCACCATCAACACTAGCTCAAAGAATCACCAAGAAGCTTTCACATATCTTTAATTAAAGTGAATCTGATCTTGGTCCCCCAGTTTAAGACACTTTAAGACATGCTAAATACGTGGTGAGGTTTAATAGAAGCTCTTTTTTAATACCGTCTACATATTTCCTGTATTTTCTCGTCGTAGTCGTTGCTGCAACAACAAATCTAATGGAGGCCCAAGACTTTTGCCCAGTACTGTAGGTGTTAGTGCACTTGTATTTCACTGTAGTGTGTTTCATTGTGCACAAGTGAATTCTACTGTATTGGAGGGGCTGCCCTCACTTTGCATTATGGGAAGCCCCATTTAGAGTTGTGTCTCAGCGGGAATTTCATGCTTGGTGTGATCTATCACCATGTGCTGGTTTGCTGCAACATCCTGCTTGACTGAGCGCTTATCTGCCACTCTACACTTCACTAATATACCAATAGGCTGCTCGCTGCTTTGCCACTTCTCCGTCCTTGTCTACTGTTTCCCAGAGTACATTAGACAGGAATTCATACTGAGAGGCATTGTGTGTACGTGTATGAGTGTGTGAGTCTTACTTGTAGTGGAAACTGTTTGGGAATCTGTGCCATGGAATGTCTGGGCAGGATTTCCTCTGTTCCCCAGCGGAGCAGATCATTCACACACGACTATCTGTATGGAACATGAACACGTAGCACAGCGCAGCATGGAAACACATGTCCGTTTGTGTGGACTTGATCTTTACTTTGACCCACTCAATCCAACATTTGATTTACGCCTTATTGAGGATGTGTTACCAAATCACTAAAACATAAACTGCCTCTGTCTGCCTATCAAGTCTGCTTTTTCCCCTCTCTGACTTCTGACTTCTCAACTCTCACTTTTACTGACTTCCCTGTTCACTGGAATGTTACTTCAGTTCGACCTTGTGACTCATTTCTCCCACGCTGACCACACAGTACTGTATCTTATACAGACACGTTGCTGACCTGGACTCTCGTATGATGCGCGCACACACACACACAAACAGACGTACTGTTGCGTCACTCTCCTGTGGTGTGGCCTGGAACTACTAGACAGCTGTTCTTGCTTAGCTGTTATGTCAGCCATGATGTCAGGGCTTTGTTGTGTGTGATCGGCTGACGTCTGAGTCCGGCCTGTGTATTTTGGCGACCTTGCGTGGGAGATTGTCGCTGGTTGGGCCACTAAAAAGGCATGATGGTGGAAAAAATGGTCAACTGATCTGTGGCCTCTTGCAGTACGGTATCGCTCTTGTGTCTCTGGTGCTACCAAAGTGTGAAACTCAGTTATGTTTGTAACCCTACAAGGCAAGTCTCACTGCATCATGTTAATTAATTAAATAAACCTAGAAGTTGTGTGTGGTGATTTTCCCTGTAAACCAGTATTACCTTTGACTTCAGAAATGGAAAAAAAAAACACAGGACAGAATGATGAACCTACGTATTGTTTTGTGCTAGTTTAGCATATCTAATGTGTTCAACTATGAAGATACAATAGACAGTCCAGCTGATAATTTTACTCTTAGTATTCTTGTGTTTTTTCAATTCAATTCAGTTCAGTTCAACTTTATTTGTATAATGAGACAATAACAAAATAATCTCAAAGCATATTACATAATAAAGTCAAGACTATAAAGATATGTAGAGGAAACCCAACAAATCCCCCTTGAACAGCACTAGGCAACATTGGAGAGGAAAAACTCCCTTTAACGAATAAACCTCCGGTAGAACCAGGATCGGGGTGGGCGGCCATGTGCCTCGACCAGTTGGAAGAAAAGAAAAGAACGACAAGAAGCAACTACAAAACACTGGCCAGGTTGGTAGGACCAGTAGCTATTCTACATTTAATGGGAAGCTAATGAGGGTGAAATATGATCTCTCTTACCGATTCCAGTCGGTAATCTTTCTGCAGCATTTTGGATTAATTGCCAGATTTTTTGAGAGTTACTGGGGCAGCCCAAAATTGAAGGGAATTACAGTAATCCAACCTAGAAGTAACAAATGCATGCACTAGTTCTTCAGCATTGCTTTGAAGCAGGATGCTCCTAAATGTTTCATAGGCTGTTCTAAAGATTTGTTTTATATGTGAGGTGAAGGACAAATCCTGGTCAAAAATAACTCTTTCCTTGCAGTAGTACTGGGGTCCAGAGTTAAGTTCTCTAGAGTAATGCCTGCCTTAGTCTGGTTGTCCAGGTTGTGTTTCTTGTCCTTTCTATTTGAATAGGTTTAATGCAACCAACTTTTTAAACTTTCTGTTAGTACAAATATCATTATTACAAAAACATGTCAGAAGTGGCATTAATTGATAATTAATCTGCTTAGTAAGATGCCAGAGAAGAAGTTACTTGTTCATACATATTACTGATCTGAAAGGGATCTGAAGAAAGTCAGGTATGGCACAGTAGATTACCAGAATCCCAAATGTGATGGACCTGAACAAACCAAAAAGAAAATGATAGCTAGATAGCAAAATGATCAGTCACATTTCCATGTTTGTTTGGGTTGGGTGTGCAGTTAAAAAAATCCAGTTACACTCATGTACTTGTTTTTGTCTTTGTGGTTTTATTTGTTTGCACATTCATTTTTAACCCTTTTACCCCCTGGTTTAGGAGAAGCCCCATTTTTTTTTTTTTTTAGATTGAACGTGCAATTTCACATTAACTTAACATCTTCATTTTGATCTTCTCCTTCAAAGAGAAGTAGCACTGTCCTTATCAGATCTAGATTTTACTTTGAAAACCTGTTGTCAGTGTCAGGACGTGCTGTGTTCAGAAGAATAAAGATTGGTCTGAGCATTTACTCCACCTGCTCTATGGTGCGATGCTGTCGCGTTCCCTGGGACTTTCTGCCTCCACACCTGTCTAAACTTGAAAAAGGCCTAAGTCAACTGCCAGGGATCAAAGTGTTAACTAATTCATAAAACTGCATCGCGCAGTAGGCTGAAAATTAAACATATCAAAACACAATATATGTTTTTCGACATTTTTATCCGTTTGAACTCTTTGAAAACTTTTTCTTTTTCACTCAGGCAACATGAAATCCACATCAAACAAGAGCACATGGCTAATTTGCATTCAGACCACCTCAGTTCTCAGCACCACTTTAACCCCAACTGAATTTCAATGTTAAAGTAAAGGTATGTAATCCTTTACTTTCCTAATGAAGTAAGTAGTTACTTTACAGCCTTAACATGAATTGGTATTTAATACGTATTTTAGAGTACTTTTCCATTGCCAAAAATGAAAACTCCTTTGTGACCTTTATCATTACTCCACCACCATAAAACCATAATCTGTAAACCACCAACAGCAGAAATAACAGACACATCGCCCCATTTACACTCCTTTATTGTACAGCCTCACATTTAGCCTATTACATATTCCATATGCACAATGTGCATATCCTGTAGGCCTACATTGCATTTGTAATTACACAAACACATACATCAATTTCAAATTAAAGTGATAGGCCTTTTTAAACAGATACATGAATGACTACAATTAAAGTCCATAACAATTAAAGTCCATATGCTTTATGTATTTTGTGTAAGTATTAGATTACATATTTGAAAATGTAACTAAATGACCGAGTACCTAAATTGCGGACCTAATGCATAAAATTTCTAATTCCATTAAAAAAAATCCTACTAATTATACTAAAATAGCTGCTATCTGAATACACTTTATAAGCAGTTAAGCAGATTTTAACATCAGCTGTGCTGTTATACCTACAGCATGTGTAAGAGCTGAAGAGCTGTGCATGTGTAAGTGAGGTATTGTTATTTCTGGTGTCAAATTATTTCCTTAGAAGTCCTAATTTTACCATTGGCTCCTAGTAAATGAAAAGTCAGTGTGGCGGCACATGTGCAGTTAGTGTCTAGGAGGCAGGAGGTAAAAAAAAAAAAAAAGAGAACAGTGGAAATTTTTGAGTTCGGTACAAAACAGGTTTTGACCGTATAGCAAAATAAAATAAGACGAGCGGTTCGAGAAGTCCCTCAGTATTTTCCGTAGCAGCTGGTCCACTGACTCTTGCAGGCGGAATAGTTAAAACTAGCCCACATGCTCCAGAAACAGGCTCTGCTTTTTAGCTTCTTCCTGCTACCAATACCCACCAATCCCTGGTTATTATTATTCTGTGTTTCCTCTTTATTTCTTCTTTCTCATTTGCTTCTCTAAGCAATTTCTCATTTATGTTGCTGGAAAACATTGTTTTGTGTTTTGAATAGAGTGGGAACATGTAGTTACCATATATCTTATGTTTAACGCACGTTGAATTTGGTTGCGAGTGATGAGCTGAATAGGTGGTGCACATTTTGTCCCTGAACAGCTGTGTCTTCACCATCACAGACTATGGGACGGGTCAGAGGGGGACCAGAAAAGTTGGTGGGGGGAACTGTCCACCCCAGCACCACTGTAGATGTGAGCCGGAGAAGTGACCAGTTACACAGCAGCTGTGTCTGAATAGAACAACAGTGGTTATTTTTCACTGCACTTCACAGTTGACACTGTCTCACCTAAAATAAAATAAAATAATCATTTTTCTCTCTTTAATTGAAGCTGACACTAAGCCCACTTGGAGGTACTTAGGCAGTACATACGAGTGGTAGTCTTAGCAGCCAGATGACTCTGATCCTCAGTCAGGTCTCTATTTCTGGGAACTTAGTCAACCAGTTAAGAATGCCTTTTGTTTTCATACAAAAATGTGTAAATTAAAAGGGTTTTTGGTATTGGACTAAAAATCATAAGTAGCAGCCACTGATAAATCAGATCTATTTAGACTGAAAGCCTGTTCTCTAAAAATGGGTCAAGCAGAACTGAATTTGTGTAAAAGGGGGAAAAATAGAAAAAGTGTGTCATTCTCTTATTTAAGAAATATCCCGTTGCATCGGATAAAAATTGTGCTTGTGTGTGCACTTGTGTTTGTCCAGTCATGGTCACCATGGTGAAGTCCTACTAAAAATCGTCATGACAACTCAAGAAATCGACAGCCACATTGTGAGCCAAAACACGTAACTGTCTCCTACGCATCAACACCATTTACACATGCGCTCATGCACACACACACACGCATACGCACGCACACACACACAGCAAAGACGCCCACAAGCCCAACGACGTATACGACAGATTTTAAAATGAGTGTCAAAATAGAGGTACTTGTTTATGAGATAAAATTAGGGTGCTGCTGCTCAGACTGATGCAAGGAATGAGAGATCTTGAAATACAAGTTATTATACAGCTTTTTTAAAATACTGACACTGTTTTCTTATTATTTGTATATTTTTTTAAGCATGCTGACATAAAAAAGTTTCACTTTTGTTTGTTACCAAAAATATCAAACAGTGTATTTGGGATAGAAATACTAGTGGCCTCCTGAAGGCGTCTGCCTCTTAGGGATTCTACCCAGCAGCTTACCCCATCACTTCTAAACACACACACGCACACACACACACACACAGACACACACGAACACAAACATACAAACAAACAAACAATCATGCCCATCCTGCCTGCACGTAAGCTGCTCGATGGTCGAGATAGAAGCCTCCCATCCATTCCTGTATCTGACCCATTTTTCTGTGTACACTGGTGAGCTGCCCTGCCACCCACCTCTCTTTGTTTCCACTGGGGTGGAAAACACTAGTGGAGTGGGGGGGGGTGGGGGGAGAGGGGAGTGGGAGAACAAGGGCAGTGGAAGATGAGCTTAAGGGGAGAGGAAAGTATCAGGGTGAGTGAATGCGTCCATTAACCCTCCTAGAGGTACACCCCAGGGATGCTGGGTGATTGGCGCTTGTTACTAACTCTGTGTGTGTCTGCTTGTGTGTGTTTGCTTACGTGTTAGTGGAAGGTTGAAGGTGGTAGTACAAAAAATATCACTGCATCAAAAATATACTTTCCTGAGCCCAGAACTACACAAAGTTCTGGTTTTCAGCCTCTTTGGCATAAACATGTTGGAAATAATTATTTTTTAGTGTATTAAAAAAGTTTAAAGTTTGGTACTTGGGATGTAAAAAAAAACAATCTTGGTATCCTGTTAGATATGTATGATTGACTATGGTTCATATTTTAAAGCACTCAGTCCTATTTTCACCGATATGCAATATGATAGTAGGGTGGACTTTTACACATGCACATGACAAAATGAAATGGTGCCATTAACAGCATCTTTTTAATTCCTAAAGTCACATCCACATACAGTCTTGGAAACTGTGCAAAAAGCAACGCAGATTCCAAAACAAAAAAGCTTGACTCTCATTGAATACTTGAATGCTAATTATATAAGTCAAGGTGAAAGGGGACGGACCTAGACTAAACTCAAAATAATTCCACCTATCGTGTCATGTGCCAACTGCCTCCCTCAAGGGAGGATCACTGACAAACCTTCAGAGAGTCATTATTATTGGAGGAGTTATTCTAACATCCGCTGTGTTCTTATGCAGCTTTCTTTGCATTATGATGCTTTTGCTTGAGGCGGTGGAACATATTCATTCATTTTCACCTTTTGCTTTATTTTCAATATTCCAACACAACTTTTACATCCGATTCGTCTGATTCTCTTGTTATGTCTAATCTCGGCCTTTCACTACGTGGAGAGTGTGTGTAGGCCCATGTACGACCCCCATGGCACATACATACCTCATTATTCAACTATATCATATCATGTCATGATATAACAATTTATTTTCATCAATATGACCCTAAAGAAATCTGTGGAATGCATCATGCAATGGCTTTGGATTAAATTCCCATGTTTTAAGCATCATTTTAGGCAGAAAAATACAAAGATTGACCCTAAATTACCTTTATTGTCATGTCACAGGTGCATCATCAATAGGTGGTAATGCATCTCCGAAGTATAACAGGTAGGGAGACTTGTTTTATGTGTTTAGCTTCTAATGGGGAACTCCAAATTCCAACACAGTATGCCAAAACGTATCGCAGTTACATCACATTTTCACAGCGTTTCCCCATAACTCTGCGATTCCTCTGGTTTTATTTTCCTGCAGCAAGCACACGTAGCTTGTGAAGACAATGCTTTTATTGCAGCCAAATGTTGAGAAATCGTCAGAGCTTCCTTGACTGCAGTATAGACAGCATTGATATTAGTCCCTGCTCGGAATTTCACTCTACCGTCAACTTGTTGTGAAAAAGAGACGAAAACCGTCTATTGTCTTGGAATAGATGGAAACACAAGTAGAAAGCAGGTAATTGATATAAAATGTATTGTATGCCTTGGAAAATATAAAGGCCTAAAACATGGCCTGCTGTGAAAAAAATCCAAATTTAAAAAAAATTCAATAAAACAATGAAAATGTGAAATGTCAGTGAAAAAATGAAAATGAGTAACTCCTACGTTTCACTCATCACATCGCGTGTGAACCGCAGGCAAATACTCCGATACTCTCACAGTAATGTGAGAGTTAAGAAGAATTAAAATAAAAAAATTCAAAAAATGCCAATGAAACACTGAAATGTGAAATGTCAGTGAAAAAATGAAAATGAGTAACTCCTACGTTTCACTCATCATATTGTGTGTGAACCGCAGGCAAATACGCCGATACCCTCGCAGTCCTGTGAGGATTGAGGTTTAAACTGTCACACTTGCCCAGACAAGGTGCAGTTTTTTCTCTAAATCCTCTGGTCACAATGGGGGCAGCTTTGTGGTCCGGTGATAAGGTAGCAACAACTTCTCCCACTCGAGTCTCACTTGTTGGTTTCAGCGTTTCACCATGTGATGTAAATGGAAGTGAAAACACCCACTCCCCCTTATGCCATGACAATCATATGACATCAGTATTGCAATGACACAGCCTTATTATCACCTGGTTAGTCCTGCGGGGTATTTCAGAGAGCGGGATTAGAAAGTTGCTGATTTGTAGGTGAGGTGATGAGGATTTGAAACAGTACGTAGGTGTGACTTGTAGAAGTAAAGCCAATACCTGAACCATGTGCCTTTGTAAACAGCAAGATGTGTATTAATGTGTTTTCACCTGCGTCACCTACACGGATAAGATGTAAGACCAGGCGAACTGAAAAGCGAGGAAGCTTGGTGGCTGCAGGTTTGAAGAACGCTTCCTGCAAATTATGTTTTTTTCATTTAAAACTTCTAGACATTGCAACAAGTTCACCCCCTTTTTACCGCTGGAAGACTGTGTGGGTGTTTGTGGCAAGGAAGTGTGCACTTTCATTGATTACTCTGTGTGTCTGTGTATGTCTGTATTTTGTGTATTTGCTAATCCTGGAAAGAGAAGTGAGATGGACACTCTGCTAAAAATAGATCTTCCATTGCAGCTTGCATCACTTCCTTTTTCTGACACACTATGCATGCACTCGCGCGCGCACACACACACACACATATGTATGTATGTAACCTAACAGCGCTTAACAATTTCCTTATCTGGCATTGCGTGGTAACCATGCGCGTGCATGTGTGTGTGCGTGTGTGTTTGAGTGGAAAGTGGTTTGGTGTAATGGCACAACGTGTGGGCTGGGAAACAGCTGGTGACTCCAGCTAACACACATGGATGCACGGAGAGCTACAAAATCTTACAATGTACCGAATGTGCATCTGCGATAGCACCTATGTGCATACGTGTGTGTGTGTGTGTGAGTGTGTGACTGTGTTAGTTTGTGCATGTGTCACTGTGTGTTTGAATTACTGAGAAAGAATGACAACTGGAAAGCGGTGTCTCACCACGTGACGTAGATTTCTGGTGTTTTCCAAACCAAAGAAGTGGAACTAGCAGTGACGAGGATGTGATGTCATCATCAGCCTTTTTTTTTTTCTCACTCAAACTGTGGCCTCACGTCTCACACTACTCCTTTGTTTCTTTCTTTTTGTCTGTCTCTATATTTCCATCTCTGTTTGCAACTGCCTTTGTACAGTATCTGACTGGCAGTTCACTTGTGTGTTTCCTTGTCTTCATCTCTTGCTTCTCCTCGTTACACTGTAGGGAGTAGGCGTTCACCGGTTGTTTTTTCTTTTTTTTTATGAATGGGACGTGTTGTTTACTCTCTGACAGAGCTATTTCTGTCAGCGCTGATTATGAACACATACAGTGTGACCACACTAACTTCCTCCTCTATCACTCACCTTCCTCTGATTGGCTACGACTCTCATCTCAGTGGCAAAGACTGTGCGTCTTTGAGATAGCTATGAATGTGTCTTTTTTGTGGGTGAGTGCACGCGCATGTGTTATATGCATGTGGGCCAAAGTGTTGAGGGGTCTCAGTAAGCTTTTTTTTCAGAGATAATTGATAAAAACATCCTGTTTCCAAAAGGGAGAGAAAGCTGTTAACTTTTTTTTCCAAATGATGTCACACAGCCCACGCCGAAAAGAACAAATTTATATTTCATAGTGTGACTGCAGCAGTCTCACAGCTGTCAACCAGTTTGCGCCTTTCCTGATAAAAGGGAAGAGACATTTTCACCAAAATGATAAATCTCAAATTACAGTCACTGAAGCGCTGTTGTTTTAGACAAACTCTATTGAATATATGCTTTTTTCTGACTGTGAGTTTGGTTCTTTTCAATTTTCCACAAACATTACTGGAAAAATGAATGTACATTTTTATTTTTTATTAAATTATTCCCTATTTTTACTACCAAATTAAAAGTTTAGTAACACATTAGTGAGCATTATCTTATCACTGAAGTGTTTTGGTTATACATTAATCTATATTTCACTTCCCCAAAGACTGAAAGCTTAATTGAACAGACACTATATTCACAAATCCACCATAGTTTGGATATTGCATATGTGGAAAAGCTGCAATTTTTAAATAGGAATATCAAAAGACAAGGGCAGTCCTGAACCTGATTACCCTTATAGTGTAAATATATGCATAAATGTGTGCGTAACATTGTGTGTAGGTTTCTGTGGTAACAGCTTGAGTGGGAGGAGATGATTGATGTGTGAAGGAGTTGAGCTTGTTGGGGGTAAAAGTGGCTGCGTCTGGGGGTATAGGGGGGGTCACTGTGACCTTGGCTTCAACCATTTGTAATGCGAACAATTAAATAAAATGCGTCAAGAGTCACACAGTTTCCCAGTAGTGTTATGTTGCTGCATGAATAGTTCAGAGAAATAGCTTGCATGTATAAAAGATATGTGGTTGCAAGGCGCTGACTGTACAACAAGCTTAAAAAGAAACACTCTCACGGGAAGACAAGAAGTATCGGTATCCTCTTCTACGCACTGTTCTGTGACTCATTTAATCACAATGTGTTCTATTGTGAACATGAAGTCCAGAAGGGGTTAACAGCACGATGTATCCCAACTGTGACGCCAACACCGGAGAAACAGGCAAAACTTGCGGAGGGGGAACAGTGGTGCTGATGAAACCACCGGGTTGCACAGATATCACTGCATCACATCTCAGCTATTTACTTTAATGCGGAATATCTGATACTCAGACTCCGATCTTTTTTCTTTCAAGGACAGCTGGACTTAATCTACATCTGAAACACTCCAGGCAGATAAGGTCGTTTGCATTTACCTCTGTGCACACGTGGTTTGAAAAAAGAAGTCATCATTAATATTGCCACCAAAAAAGTTTACAGTATATTTCTTTAAATGTATTTTAAAAAATTAAGAAAGATCCTTATTTGCATAGGCTACAGTGTCTTTTATTTTGTATTTAAATATCTGGTTCTGTGTTGCTTTCACCTGACACAACTCCAGAACCGGGGGTCCTAAAAAGGGCCCTCTGGCTGAAAATAGTTTTCTTGCCTTTCATTGGTCCCTCGTGGCTTCCTGTATTCAGGCGATGGCGGTGGAGTCCTTGCCGCACTGGGCCATGCTGCTCTTCAATGAGTGTCACAATAAAGGGGTGGGATGTCTTGCACAGCAAAGTGGTTGCTTTGTTTCTGCAAAGGCTGCAGCTTGCATATCTGTTGTAATTGTTATTATCTGCTCATGTTTTACCTTCTGCAAAGTCTGACATTAGTACTCTTTATTAGTTATGAATACCCGCTCAGTGTACTTTCAGATGTTTCTTTTGCCAAAATTCAATATTGTGAACCGCACAGAGGACGTCCACGTTGAGTGTTTCTCCTCCGATGCTCTTTCCGGTTGAGGAACAGTAGTTTCTTCTGTCGATGGGGCTCATGGATTGACCCCACTCACTCACCCACACATGCAGAAACTGCAGGATCAAACTAGATTCAGACTTTTCTGCTCTGCTCAGGTGACAAAAGGCGACTTTGCTGTGATGAGTGATGTTCATACAGTAGGTAAGACTGGTCCATATTCACATGTAGCTTATGGTCAGTAAAACTATGTGAGATATAAGTCAGTTTTGGATCTGTATGATGCCACAATAAATGTTAAATTAAACTATCAAGATGTCCTTTAAGCAAAGAATGTCAAATTTTGTTTATTATTTAATAACTTTTATTATTGTTTGAGCTATGTAGAAATGAAATAAATCAGTAACATTTTAGGGTCTCAAAACTATCTGGAGAAAGACCAAACCTTCAGTGCAGCTGTTTGTTTTTCCTGTTTGAGATTTACACACTGATGGCTGATGGAAGCGGAATAAGGGGAATAAAAATGCATTTCAGTCTAAACAAACAGCTAGAATGCAGACAGAAAGGTGCAGTTACAAATTAATTCACTTAATGTAGAGCCGTGGACACTTTATGATTGAAATGATTTGCGTTGTATGTGCCATTCGGGTCATGTGTAAGTGTGTGAATGCACAAACTGGTGCGGGAGAGATGACAGTACAGCTGTGATGAGTTCAGTCCCGAAGCAGCTCCCCCTCGGTTTAGTGGGACAGTGATGGCTTCCTTTACTTATTCCAGCTGACAGTTTACTCCCTTTTTCAAACAGGCTCTTAAAAGGCCAACGGAAAGGCAACCCTTCCCAGTCACGGTCACATCAATGGGTCATTTAAAGCTATTCCTTTGTCTAACCTGGAAGACGTTTGACTGTAGGACGAAATATCCAGGAGAAACCAGGATTTTCTTGTCTTGAGATTTTTTTAAAATGCCATTTACTTTGTTTATTGTCCTTTATAATCTTAAACAGATTCTGAGTGAGTTATGTAATCCTAGTAATGGATTTTGGGGGTGTCCAACACAGCAGGATCTATCCCCCTCTGTCAGGTTTTGGCAACTCATTACCAACTTGTTAACAGCTCACTCTGTTGGATCCTGGCAGATAAATGAGTCTTTCATCTTTGTGTCATTTCCCTTCTTGTTCCTGAGCGTGTTGCTGATGGAATGTCCAACTTGGCCTTAACGGATCATCGGGTCAATAAGGCGACTGGATGACATGTCTTAGAAAGAGACGTCACACACACGTCTTACTCCAGCAGCTTTGCTATACACACCCGGGACACGGTAAGCCGGGGGAAACCCTCACACGTACACACACATAGCCGCACTCACTAATCCAATTAAGACATTAGTTAGTGACAACTTGGCCTGGGCCTCCTCAGACACATGCTGATCCAATTACTAGTGAGGGGATAGGTCGGGCAATCCCAGTGTTTCCCAGCTCTAAGGTGCTTAAGTGGCACCGTGCCACCGCATCAGGAGAACGCCTCATACGCACAATGGATCCCCCTGCTATTTGTGTGGACATACACACTGCCTGCCCGGTGAGTCAACAAAGACGAGAAAGAAGCCAAGAAGGGACTTCCACTCAGTCAGCAGAGTTGCAGAGGGTGAATAGGAAACCCGTAGCTTATCCAGTGTAAGAGACTTTCCCCTACGCACAACCCCATCCGCACAAAACTCCTAATCACATGCCAGGAACAATCACCGACATATACACTCTGGAAATGATTAACAGGAATGCAGAACAATCATCGGATGGAAGACCTTGGGTTCCTGCTTTCACCCATCAAACATGCACTCACTTTCCGTGTGCTAGAAAGCCATTGATACCATTTGTAGTGAGTGTGTGTGGTTATGTGTATTTTCTGAGAGGCTCTTCATTAAACAACACGCCAGAACGAGGCACACTCCAAACAAGGCCACAAGTCCATACGGAGGCTCTTACCTAACACTCGCTGTGTGGTGAGGCTCTGCAGAGCTGTTGTATTCCTTTTCATTCTTTTCCACGCACAAACACACACACACACCCTGCGTGCGGACCGGCGGCTCGTCTCAGGTAGAGTGACTGAGTACAATGGTCTGCTCTCTACTCGTGTGAAGTCTCACACACATACACACTCCAGGTAAACAGACAAATAAATACATGCTACGGTCAGAACCAGATGTCCGCTGAATTTTGCTGGAAGAAAGCTCGTAATCAGGCGACAAACAGTGAGTTGCTTGTTTCTGTCATGTGTCATGTCAGCCCCCCTCTATTCTAATGTACTATTCATTCGTGTCATAGAACGATAATGACTCTCAGCTCAGAGAGGCCGCTGAAGCACGGCTGTCCACTTCACAATCATCCTCTCTGTCTGCGGCTCCACTGTTTGTGTCTCTAAACCTCCAGATTTATACAGTAACTGTTTTTACATGGTCTGTCTGTCCCTCTTTTGTCCGTTTCCCTGTGTATATATGTTTTCTGTCTGTCTTGTCTTATTTTTATCTAATTCAAACATTTTTCTTGAAACTTTTTTTATATCCTGGAAAACTATGCCTTTAAAGTGTTTCCCAATGGAGTGCCAAAAGGTAAAACTCCAAAACAGAGTGCACATTTGCAAATGTGTTTTTGCATATTATCCTTTCCTTTGGGATCGTTATTTTTCCGTTTTACTTTTGAAAATCTGAGAACTGCTGTCTTAATTCCTGTTTCCAAAACATTTTAGATATTAAATTAATGGGTGTGAAATGTGGTCATAGGTTACAGGTTAAACACAAACACTTTGTTGAATAGAGTTTGATCACTAACTTATTTGAGTTTTGGCTTTATTTTCTTATTATTCTGTAAGTAGAATGTTTATGAGCCCTGCTCAGTCTGTGGTGTGACATTGTCTTGCAGGAGACATTGCACCTTTAAAAAAGCTCAGAACACTAAATGGTGTCCTAGACTGACAGCGGTTTGTCTGTGGTGAAGTGTGTGTGTGTGTGTGTGTGTGTGTGTGTGATGCTGTGTCTCATCTGGTCCAGGACAGCTCCCTGTGTTTCCCAGGCGTGCAGCATATGCTAGCAGTTGTCCAGTGTGAGTGAACGGCCTGTCTGACATGGAAAGTGAAAGAAGGAGAGAGACTGAGGTTCCAGCTTGAGGGGATGCGGGGGTATAGCACAAAGCCCTGGGGAGGTTTAGCCATGTACAATGTGTGTGTGTGTGTGTGTGTGTGTGTGTGTGTGTGTCTGCCTGCCTGAGGTGAACTATGAGATGCTGATGCTAATATGTTCTGATGGACTCACACACAGACACAGTCCCTGCCTATGACTCACAGACAAGACGCACATACCCCCTCTGGGACAGCCTGAGGAACACACACACACACACACACACACACACGCTTGCCAGGTTAGATATTTGCTTGAGCCACTCATGGATCTTGTTCTAATGGGAGAGAGGGATTTGAGTGGAAAGGCTTGTGTGATCATTGGGACATTTCCTTGCACTTTTTCATATGGCGAAGCTGCAGCTGAAAGATTTCATTGTGTCTCTGTGATTTATTTATTTATTTATTGCAGTTCATTTCTTTGTGAAATTGGATTGGGTTGTCTTGGGGTTTCACATTCAACCCCTTGCTCACCCTTACATTGGCATAAATGTGTGTAAGCACAATGTTCACTTCTGTCACTTCCTATAGTGTGGGCCGTGAATAGTCCTTATTGAGTGGCTCTGGGAGGGCGAGCGAGTTTTCTGGGTGCATGGCTGACTTCTCTCAGGGCACTGACCAAAGAAGTTGAGGACAGCAACTGGAGGCTGCGGACTTGGTAAAGATGGATGACTAGGCTACACGAGGAAAGCGAGGCAACATTAAAGTCGTAGCTCAGAGCCAAGGGCTTTGCCTCATTTTCTCCCTGACTCACTGCACATAATCAGACATTAAAACATGAGTAAAGCGCTTACATTAGCCATTGCTTTGCTTTTAATCGGGACACTGGCACATGTATTTGGATATGTGTGTGTACATTTGCTAAGATAGAGGAGAAGATACAAACGCACAATTTCGCAGATGCAGGAGGAGCCAAAGGGTTAATATGATCTGTGTGTGATGCCAACCGTATGCTCATTATAATACTGCTGGGAGCCTCCAAGTGACAGATATCTCTCTCTCTCTCTCACACACACACACACACACACACACCACACACACACACACACACACACACACACCACACACACAGTGGATGATCAGTAGGTCATTTTGAGATCAAAGCATTCATCACAAGTGACCGCCCATTATTAAGGAGACAATGACCTTGATATCAGTGTAGTTTTGTCAGTCAGCTGCTTCTGCATTTCTTTCTCTGTGGACTTGAATCCATCAAGTTCTTTAAGTTGTTAAAGGAATGATGTCTGTACTCTGAGCTTACTCTGTGTAATAGTTTGACATTACACATAATTACATTGATGTTCTTGATTGTTAATTATAGCATACTATGAATATAATGTGCAAGATTTAGGAGGATTCTTTCACCCTGTTCCCAAGTTTTCAATAAGCTGCCAGCTGTTCTTGCTTGAATGCAGCTATTGTCCCTCATAGGCCACTGTAGGTGAGTTGTGGGAACTGGTGACGAAGGGATTCTTTCCTATTTGTTCTGAGGGTGAAAGAAACGGACTTCTTGGTGTTTGTTTAACCAAATTAAGGCACTTTTGTCTTCCCCCGCAAGTTTCCAAGGAAAACAACATCATGAATTAAAAACAGTCTTGACAAGGACATTGATGTCTTGCCGATAAGTTATTATGTTTCTGTTCTGATTTTGCCACCATGTGTTTGTGGAGAGGTTGTCCTTTGTTTAAGTAAAGATGGGAGGAATGTCCAGTATTGCCCATCTTGGTTACTCTCCAACAGGGCCTATAAATGGTGTGTGTGTGTGTGTGTGTGTGTGTGTGTGTGTGTGTGTGTGTGTGTCTTAACTGCTCTTACATCCTACTGTGCCGCCCCTCTCGTTATCTCAGCTGACCGTAAGACTGTTCTTAGGTAAAGGGTCAGAGTCATTGTTAACACCATTTCAACATCATAACCAGCCTTTGGCAATTCCCCCCAAAATTTGGAAGCTCAGCACATGAAGAAGAATGAATAAAAAAAGCCAGTTAACATCTGGGCACTCTATGACGTCACCAGTAATATCAGTAAGACCCATGATTGAAATTAAAATGAACTACACCTTGTACTCTGAAAGACAAACCCATATTTGCTTTTCCTATAGAAGGATGCTGAAGCCAATCACAGATGACATTGTGTGAGAGACAAGATGCTCCCAGGAGTGTCCATCACATGACACAGGAAGAGAGAAAACTATTCCTGCTCACATCCACACCTACAGGTAATTTCAACTTACCAGTTCACCAAACCTACATGTCCTGGGAGGAAGTCAGAGTACCTGGAGTAAACCGTCACACAGCTCACCTTAACAAACAAACTGTCCATTGTTAACGTTCATTACACTACACACGAATGGACTTTATGGTGACATACAGTATTTACTATAGTTGTGGTGACAGTTTTTCCCTGACTTGTTAACCAGCTCCATCTGATCATCTGATTGCTTTTTTTCTTTTTGAAAATATAATGTGTAAAAAAAAGTGTAAAACACAATAATAGATAAATAATAAAAATTATAAAGTAAATAAGTAAAGAGTTAAACTGAAGGATCACCACATAATAAGTTGTGGCCTAAAATTAAAAATAAAGAAATTGTAAACGTGAATCCTCCTTGGAGGCCTGGCTTTGAAGCAGTTAACATTTGCTTGCATCTGATGTCAGCACTCTGTAAATGGGTTATGAACTAATAGCTGTAAGCCCGTGTGTATTAGTAATGTGTCACAACTTTAAAAGATTCCGCCTCTGTCCCTCTCTTCGCTTTTCCTCTGCATTCCTTTCATCTGTGAACCGCTTTCTTTTTTCCTCGCCATGACTTCATAAGTGTAATGGCGAACCGTAGATTTTGTTTTACTGCACTGGGCTGCTGTTAGGTAATTGTCTGCAACACTCCTCTATAGTGAGGAACAAACCTGACCACTTAGGTATCTGAGGAATCCACAGCATCATCACATTCTGGTCTGATAACGCTGGAACAGCCTGATTCCAATCACCTGTGATGTTGTAACCGTCTCTATCTTTGTGTGTGTTTATGCGTGTGGGAGTGAGATGTGTTGTGTCCTCATACCATAATAGGCTTCTCCGAATAACTGTCCCATAATTCTAGTCTCGTGAGTTGATACAGCCGGCTCTGGCCTCAAAAGGAATAGAGAGGGGAAGATAGTAGCTGTAACTCACGCGTTAACTCTCTGTTTCAAACACACACACACACACTGGACCCTTTTTCACCCTCTGTGTCAGACATCAAGGTTTCCGGAAGGAATTCCAGGCATCCAGGGAACTATCTTCCCGATTCCTAAAGGCTTAGTATTATACTCATCCTGTCTAGGTCCGCGGCCAAGAAACACACTCACTCGCACACACACAGACCAACTAGCAGAGATATCCAGTAGGACGGGCTGAATTTCCATCGTGACTGTACGGCAGGGAATGCTGGCATAATCCTGGCTGCGCTAAACCACGAGTGATGAATTCCATCGTTGTTGCTGAACTGGCACACACTGTCACTCACGGGAACAGAATATGCACAGTATGTTGACGAGAGGAAGAAAGACAGAAGGAGCAGGGCGACTGATAGGCTGTTTAAAGACGGTCTCACTTAGCTGGAGTATGTACTCTGGAGATGAGGGGGGCTTTCACCTCAGCTCCTCTTACCCTCACGCTGCTCTCATGTCTGTCCAAACCAGACCCACAGGCGCTCAGGTTCATTTTTCCACTGTGACTCGGCTGTGTTTAGACAATACCGAGTCAGCTGATGGAGACACAAGGAGCTCCCGGGGTTTTTACTCCTCAGGAGTATATGGGCAAAACATTTAGCGATTATTGAATAACTCTTTCTGAAACTACTGCTACAACACACTTTTATGCTTTCAGGCTTGGCTTTCCACCAGATTTGGGGCTGCAGAGATTTATTTTCGTTCAACCGCTGATGTTGATGAGGCCCAACTTACAGTGGGAGGTCATCCCTGACATTTTGCAGAGGGGTTTTCTCTTGTTGGCGTGGGAAAGGATCCTCCCTAAACAACTTCTTCTTCTTCTTAACTGGAACTAAAGCGACTAAGCATGGGTCATGCGTCAGCCCCATAGAAAACATATGAACAAATGTAAAATTTGTTAGGTACATATAGGTACTTTGTGCATTCATATAAAAGTATGTCATGGTCTACAGTGTATACTTATGGCCATGCAGACTTATAAATAACGTAAAAAAATTATACTGTATCAGTGTGTAGGACTCACAATAACAAATCCAAGAGTTTTCATGCAGCGGGTTAGAGATTTCCTGGGAGTTCAAACTTAAAATATTTAAAACAAAAGTGGATGTGGGGTTTGTGGGGATACCAGTGATATGATGAAACATGATTCATAGTTTGAATGTTTGTAGCAGCTGCCACACAGCTGCGGTTTATAATAGTTATTAGTAGATCCTTCAGGAATAAGTTATTATAGTGACAGTTGTTTTATTATCCATCATAACTGTCTTGAGGTAAATGTAAGTGTTGGTAGTGTTGTAGTTCTCATCCTCATTCTTCTTAAACTTCACCCAGTTTGCATTTTATTCAGGAGATGTCACTGAGTCTATTTGGGGACTTTGTGTTTGTGGATATGGATGAAAAATTCTCACTCAGTTGTAAGTTTATGGGACTCAGTCAGTCTAATCCAACAGTCCTCCAACACGAAGGTGACAATGTTCAGTTTGTGTTCGGACGCAGAGGAGTCGCTTCAGTTTTAGAGGCAGAGTCTGTGGCTGCTGTTGAACTGTAGCTCAGACAGGAGGTTTTGTTATGTAGCCAGTCCTCATTGATGTACTTTATGCAGTGGACAAATTGCAGAAAAAATGTGTCATAACATGCAGATGCAGCCAAATATTCAATCCTAATATCAGATTCTACTCTAGCTGGTATAACCATTTTTTAAGCTCTTGATTCACCTTCCAGCTCCGCAGACGCAGATACAGAAACAGCTTGATGTTGGAAGTGGGTTATTTCTGCATCCTGAAACTGAACTGAATAGAAATAGAAATATGATAACATGAATATGAATTTTGAAAAAGTCTGATCTTTTAGCCGTTATATAATTAAAAGTACAGTAAACTAAACTGTGTGTTCCAATTGATTTTATATTAAAAAAAGATATTAAAAAGCAAGCTGCATTAAGGAAAACTGATAATATGGTATAGAAATCATAGTATAGCAATGGACCTCTGTGGCAAAACCCTTAAAATATCTTCATTCCTTAGCCAAAGAGATTTTGCCAATATTAGCTATACATAGTATCCAACTGTGTAAATACCGTTTCAAGTGTTTCAGGACATTAATTTCAGTTTTTTGGCAGCTATTTGTCCCCTGGCTGGAGAAGTGACGTGATTTAACATAGCATTAGTTAATAGTGAGGAGGGATGTGACCACTGCAGTGTGAATTTTGTGAATTCGGGGTGACGGGACACGTGGTGACAAATTTTGCATGTGTTCAGCCTCGACACGAACACTACACGCTGCGTGCGGTACTGTTCAGAGCAAAATATGATGTTCTAATCATTAATATCTGTTAACCAGCTTTTCTTCTAATGCACTCCACTACCCACGTCGACCTGAATAATAAACACATAGTAGAATTATCACCTTTCTGACAGTTTTAACCTAAAATCTGAGAAATGATAACACTGTAAAAGTAAACTTCATGGCAGAGCTGCTGTTTTGGATTTGATATTGATTTTGATTGGTGCGGTGTCGGGTGTCAAATTAATCTCTCAGAAAAGTGGCTTGTGTGTATTTGATGAGACTGACAAAATGCCAGTGTACGGAGCATACAGTCAACTTTTTTAAGTCTTTTTAGTTCACCACCATCACCAGACCACCGAATGAGGACGTATCTCATCCCTCTACCAGAGGTCTGATGCCTGGCGAGTCTCTGCCAGGCAGTCCGGGTCTGCTCTGCCAGGTCATGGTGGCACCAACAGCTTATAACACTCATCATGTTAGCGTTTCCTTTATTCGTCACCCACCTCTGTGTGTACGTTGAGCGTTTTTCATGCGCTTGTTTTGTCGAAGCAGCTGAGTTTCAGTGTTTTGAGTGTGAACCATCTGAATATAATCAGAAATATTTCACACTCATTGCCAATTCCCACTTGCTTGCTCACTCAAATTTGAGATCTCGCACTTCATAGTGGACGACGAGTGAGTGAGTGCCATAGAGTGTGCGTGAGTGTGCAGCCGGTGGAGAGCTGTGTCCATGAAAGACTCTTCTTCCCCCCACTCACTGGAAAGAGAAGAGTGGGCTGCCGTGGAATCGAGAACCCTCATCCTCTTCACCACATTGTGAGAGAGCCACTGGGTCTATGCTAAGTGCTGCTGGGCACTATTACTGTGAAAAGGACCCCTCTCTAGGGTGTCCTTTCAAGTGTCTTCTGAGCGGGACACTACTGAGAGCCATGGCCAACTAGTGTGTGTGTCTGCATGTGTGGGCCAGTGTACTCTCTTGTATAATGTGTTGCTGGGAAGGTTTGTGCAGCTGAAACCAGATCAGGTATGTATGACTGCCACCGCGTGAGTGTGCATTTATAGAGCAGCGCGTGAGTGTGCCAGGTTACAGTATTAATAGGCATCAGTGTGTTTGTATAGGCCACTAATAGCCAGATGGTTGATATTAGTGGATTAGTTTCCATCTCGCTCTGTGGCGTGGAAGCGCCTGATTCAGCAGGTGTCCCCCCATGAATGTTCTAGCTGTTCTCTGGCCACTTTGAAAGTGTCTCTGTGTCCTGAGGAGGGTTTGCCTTGTGATGTGGCCTGACCACCGACCTGTGGGGGGTCACATAACTGACGGAATATTCTCTATAAAGAGACTAAAGGTAACGAAGAGCCTCGCAAATGCTTATTAAGTGATTCATCATATTTTATCAGTAGAGATATACAAACAACAACAAGCAAAGTGATTAAAGTGTTGCTGGATTCAATAATTCTTTTAAATGAAAAGTAATAGAAAAACGCATTTTGCAAACACAAAAGAAAATAAAACCGATTAAAATACATAAATATGTATACAAACGGATATCAGACAAAGGATTCTACTTGGATTTCTTTCGTTTTTCCAAATGGCCCTCCATTAGTTTTCTAGCTGCCGCCTCTAAAATCAATGATGTGGAACTGTGGGGCCTTGTCGCGGCAAAGCTTTGCTAATCTGCTGTGAGAGCTCTCTTTGGGTATCGTCTGTGCTTGCCGGCAACACGAACCCTTAAACCCTTCAGGATGGCAGTGATTCATTTGTGGCTGAGGTGTTTTTGGAGTAGAAACTAATGGAGGAGGGGAGGCATCTCGAAGTTAGTAGACAAAGCTAATGAAGTGTGTCTTGATTTATTTGCACAGTGGTTTTTAAATTGGTGAAACAGGGCACAGTGAAGGGTTTGAATCCCAGTATGGGCAAGCAGGATGGAAATGTAAGTGCTCATGATGCTTTCAGGAGGATTTGTGTAGTTTGGATGGAAATCTGACAGAAGGTGTCCCAGTGCTGTCAAATGAAAACCTCCGCTCAAACATTCAGGTTTTCTGCAGGATTGAAAGCATGTGAAACGCTCCTCAGAGAGTCACCGAACCAAAGTATTTCTACAGAAAATAAAGAAATATATTAAATAAATGCAGCTGAAAAAAAAACCCGATATAGCTTCTCGACTACAGAGCATTTTTTTAACCACACTTTCATAATTAAAGAGATAAAAACAGGCATCTTACCATTTTCAATAATATTAGTGTTTTTGTCTGAGTTTTAGACAGTAGTTTTCTTTATTCTTTTCTGTCTGCACTTTGAAAACAAAGCGCTGTCAACGCTCAACTAAACACACTCTAGACAGTAACAAAAGACTCACACATGTCGCATATGAAACTCTTTGTGCAAAGTTTAACACGGCATTGATACAAAACTTTCTCCTTTTGTTAAGATTATGATGTAGTTTGTGTTGCCTTTTGTACTGTGCTATACTGACATGTTTCTATTAATTTGTCCCATTCATACCAAAGTGGGTAGACACACAAAAAACAGACACACTTCTCTTTATAATGCAATGCAATTTAGCTGCAGAACAAACATGATCATAACATCAGCATCTCTATGAAGAGGGATAAATAGCCGGACTGTTGTACAAGATGACGTTAGCATGGTGTACCTATAAAGTGATTGTATACATTAATAAAAACTCAAACTTCTCTGAGTTGTGGCTGTAGACCTCCCTTGTTTTCGGCTTGACGACCGAGCATTGTTGAGTACATCTACTGTAGATGATTGTGTGAAGAAGTTATAAATTTTAGGGTCATATAATTTTATCTCCTCAAATTCAGGACTACGTAGTGTTTCATCTGAAGCTTTAACAGAACCTTTTATTACACCTGGTCCATAAATCTGTATATCAGATGATCATCTGAAAGTAATAACTCGTTCAACTCTTCCACTCTCTGATCCCGGTTGCCGCATTTGTGTGTGTGTGTGTTGTGGAGTGTCAGTAACATTGTAAGAACAGAAAGTCTCTGCAACTTATGAGGAGTTTGACGAGTTTAATCTGGCTCCTGTAATTTGTGGGGGATCATGTTTTCATGCACAGCAGTGACAGGTGGTGTGATCGTGTTCGAGGAGTGCGTGTGCGTGCGTGCGTGCGTGTGCGTGTGTGTTTGTGTGTGTGCATGCTCTAATACACATGGTTGTTACACAAGCCCATAATTACACTGTCAGGAGGAGCCTTAGTGGAAGAATACACACATGAATACAGCATGCGAGCACACATACACACTCCCTTCACCTAAACAGCATCATGAGTTGGCAGTGGGCTCCTTTTCCACCTCGGGTCAGGCTTAGTTCATACACAAAAAGTTTGTGTGACTGTGTGTGTGTGTGTGTGTGTGGTAGTCCTGCTCCAGTTTTATTTTTAAAGCGAGCTCAGACAAAGGCCTCCAGTCAGACCGCTCTGAGAACAGGACCTTGGGAACATGACCAGTGGCCGTTGCGTCATATACTGTAGTGTGTGTGCGTATGTGTGTCTGTGTGTGCGTGAGAGAGAAAGTGTGTGTATCGGACTTTTCTCTTGTAAAGAAGTCGCTTGTTCAAGCTGAAAACGAACAAAGAGGAAAAAGCTCTTGAAAATTCTTGCCAGATGTGCAGGAGCATAACCACACACACACACACACACACACACACACACACACACACACACACACACACACACACACACACACACACACACACACTGTGCCCTGTGAAAATGTCTTAGTGGACATTTGAAAGACATGGGACACCACTGTGGGATTTCATAGGAAGGATTTTATTTGTGACAGGAGCAAATTACTGACACTGACACTGACACACACACACACACACAGAGTGTTAAAGCACAGTAGACACAGTTGCAGAGTTTGCCTACAGACAGATCACACCACACCCAGAATTGTATGAGACTTTCTCTACGGGTTTACAGAAAGAAAAGTGAGGAGAGACGAAAAGGTGGAGGGAAGAATGGGAGAAGCAACGAGAGAAAGGGAATGAAAGGAGAGAAGACGAGATTAGGAGAACTGAGGAGAGGAAACACGTAAAGAGAAAAAGGAGATGAGTGGATAAGAAGGAGGAGGAGATACAAGGAGAGGAGGAGAGATGATGAGAAGGGGAAGGAGGTGAAAAGAGAGGAGAAAACGAGGAGGCGGTCACACCTCCCTCAATACTTGTCTGTGCCCTGTTTGAATGGCGTCTTCTCAAACCGACAGACAGCAGAGGAGCTGGGGAAGCCTGGCCTCAGTTACATTACGTCATGCCCCCCCCCACACACACGCACACACACTTTCACAACTTGAGCGCGTAATCTGTCCCGTAGCAACACCGCTGCCAGCTCCTGTCTTCCTTTCTTCCTTTCTTCCTGTGTTTTCAAGTCTTTTTTTCCAGAGCTTATGACGCACTCTGGCATAATGAAACTGTTAAGAGGAGTCCGGTGGAAGCTGGGGCTGAGACCAAAAGGGGGTGTGGGTGGGTGTAAAGTGACACCACACCAGGGCACTATATTTACAACGCTCCTCTTTAACACACAGCCTATTTATAGCTGCCAGATCTTTTTTCAGAGTCTGCCGCACACTCTCGCACTGTCACAAACACAGGCATCAGATGGCATCGGTGGATTTACTCTGCACTGCGCTGCCAAAGGGAACACGCCTTATCCTCCAGCATGTTCCTGTGCAAACCCGACCTCTCTCCTCGCTTCTTTTCTTTCCTGGCCTATCACAGATCTGTCTTTTCTTTAAATGAAAGGAGAGAAGGGGGCAGGCTTATTCTGTAGTAGGCTGACGTGATTAGACAGGACAGGAAAAAGAGGTGACATAATTGGAAGGAGTTTATATGTACTTAAGGATTACACACAATCATGTGCGGCTTTTCTTTGTGTGATCACACAAATGTGCAGGGTCCTTATTAGAAGGACTAGCAACACCGCAATTTTTTAGATACAGTACAGAGTTCTCAGCTAAATGTCAGTTAAGTAAACATGTCTACATAAAGTCATTCAACTCATATTCCAGAAAAATTGCTACAGTTAAATTTAAACAGATTTATACACTTGTTTTGTAGTTGAATCCACAACTGCGCATCACAATGTATGAATGGACAGTGCTGGGTGTAGCGTGTACCAGAGTAATAATAATATATATTACTTTTCAGAGTAATGCATGAATATAACGCATTACGTCATGCGTTTATTGAAATCATTACTGCTTGCCTAATAGAGTAGGATATTACTACATTCAGAAAATGTTGAAAAATTAGTACCGATCATAGTGGGTTTTAGTATACGGCCAATACAACCTCAGAGCAACAGCAACATTTTTCTGGTGTGGAGCATGTAGGTGTGTGTTATCACAGTGCCAGGAGGGAAATACATAAGTAATGGTCTGAAGAAACAATTTGTGCTGCACATAATTCTGGGAATGAATATAAACCAATTTCCCAACAAATTGGAGTTTAACGTTCTACAGTGAGAAAGATTATCCACAAGTAGAAATCTGCCGGTCTGTCCAGGGGTGGACTTCCCAGCACACTGACCCCAAGGTGGAACCACGCGATGCTCAGAGAAATACAAACCCATGAGCTGTAGCGCAGACCCTGCAGGTCTTACTGAGCATGTTAGGTGTTAAAGTCCAGGAGAGCACAATTAGAAGGAGGCTGAACAAATATGGTTTGTTTGAAGGGATGTCCAGGAGAAAGCCTCTTCGGTTTAGAAATAACACGAAATCACAACTGAGGTGCACAAAACTGCATCTAAACAAGCCACAAGACTCCTGCAACTGTGTTGTATGGACAGATGAGACCAAAGTGAAGTTGTCAATGCCCAGCACCACGTCTGGGGAAAAACAACGCAGCAGTTCAGCATCAACACCTCACGCTCATGATTTGGGCTTGTTTTGCAGCCACAGAACCTGGGCAGCTTCCAGTCATCGGGTCAACCATGAACTCCTCTCTGTACCAGATTATTTTAGAGGCAAATGTGAGGCCAGCTAAAGCTTGGTCAAAATTGGGTCATGCAAAGGACCATGATCCAAAGAAGACCAGTAAATCCACATCCGAATGACTGAAAAATAAAAGAATGACCTAGTCATAGAGTTCAGTCTTTAACCCAGTAGACATAATAAGTCCTTAAAGGACTTAAGCAAATGCCCCTGAAAGATGTGTAAGTGATATTTGGCATGTCTTTTGATAACGTCACAGTTACAGTTCATATTAGAGCAATAGTTAGTTCATAGACTTTTTACAAAAGTAACTAAAGAGTATGTTTGAAAGCAATATAACCAATCAATTAAAATCACTTTAAATGACTCTAATATGTAATATTTGAAATTAAAATTGAAATCACTTTTGAAGTTCATTTGTTTTTTTGCTAAATTCTAACATGTAAGTAGGTAGGTGAATGCAGGAAAACGTAGGAAGAGAGAAAAAAGTAAGAAAAGTGGGGATTTTTGCTATTACACTGGACAAAAAGGATCAGCCGCGGTAATTATAGGGGTTTAAAAGTAGTAGAGGATTACACATTTGCATGCAGCCCACGCACACACACACGCACACACACACACACACACCTGATTCTCAGGTTTGTGGTGTTGGAGAGAGTTTCATTCATATAAGCATGATCGTTCCCTCTGGACTATTTCACATGGTGTTTTGTGTCTTTCAATGCACAAACATCACACACACACACACACACAGGCACAGTGGAGTTAAGTAATACAAGCCAAATTCTTTATTTGCTCACGAAAGGAGGCCACAAATCAAAATTCTCAGAATTTTTCAGAACACACGCAAAGACACTTTTTCCCATCTAATTCTGACGTCCTGAACCCAGTTCTTTCATCAGCCACGTGGCCTGGGGGAGATTCTAAATTTAAGTTTCCTTCACACCATTGCAAAATTCCATCGTGCCCTTCATGTGAGACCATTTAACTTTTTTCCTCAAATTAGAATATTTTTTATGCCTCAATACACTGATTTTATATTCAGCCTTTGGTAACTTCCCTGTCTGGGGCTCACAGTGGTTCACTTTTCTTTAGAAACACTGGTTCTCTCTTGTTTTTGGTGTGTGTGTGGTTTTCTGAGTTAAGAAATCAGGTCAGTATAAATCTACACATAAATTGTGTAGATAAAATTAAATACACTAAGTCCTTTGCACGGTGCTGGGATATGCTTTGTAATGGGAATGAAGGATACACATATTGTATAATGCACAACAGTTGTTGGGTTTAAATGTGTTATATAACTTAAGCAGAATTTTAACCTAAGGGTGTCATGACATTATAAACAGGAGAAATGACTGTGGGGTTTGAATGTGAGATATACCTGCAGCTGAATCTCTAACCTAAGGGTGTCATGACATTATAAACAAAAGAAATGACTGTGGAGTTTGAATGTGAGATGTACCTGCAGCTGAATCTCTAACCTAAGGGTGTCATGACATTAAAAACAAGAGAAATGACTGTGGAGTTTGAATGTGTGATATACCTGCCGCTGAATGTTTAACCTCGGCTGTCATGACATTAAAAACAAGAGAAATGACTGTGGAGTTTGAATGTGTGATATACCTGCCGCTGAATGTTTAACCCAGTTTGTCATGAAATTAAAAACATGAGAAATGACTGTGGAGTTTGAATGTGTGATATACCTGCCGCTGAATGTTTAACCCAGTTTGTCATGAAATTAAAAACATGAGAAATGACTGTGGAGTTTGAATGTGTGATATACCTGCCGCTGAATGTTTAACCCAGTTTGTCATGAAATTAAAAACATGAGAAATGACTCTGGTGCATGTAGGCGTCTGAGTGTGTGCAGGGGCTGTGGTCGTGTCACTTACAGTGTGTGTTTACTCAACACTGGGTTAACGTCAGTCAAGGAAATCGGTGTTTATCCTCACGTGTGTCATGAAACAAACGTGAGTGTGTGTACACCTTTTTGCTTTGCCATCATCTCCCCTCTGTCTGCAAACACACACATACGCATACACGCAGAGAGACTAATGTGTCCTGACTCAGCCGTTACCGAGCCAGTGTTAGTGAATATACTCACCAGCTGGCCCGTACAAACATAGGACAACAGTATGGTGGTTTTTGAGTCTGCTGGACAGCAGAGGCGGGGGGGGGGGGGGGGCTGGGTACAGTTGCTCTGTAGCTTGGGCTTTCCATTGTAATATCTACAGTGGGCGGTGTGAGAGCGTCACCACTGCTTCCTGTGCGCAATGCTACACACACACACAGAGTCATACAGACACAAGATGATTTGGCGACTACGTAGAACAATGTGGCACACAGAGATGGAGAACAGCTTCACAATGCATCCACTAATAACATGCTACACTCAGGGTCATCCCCTATCTGTGACTCCGGCTAAATTCTCTGGGGGGAGGTTTGTGGCCACTTTCCCAGCTCTCCCTCGGGGAGTCTGTTCCAGCTGCTGCAACTCCACTCGGTCCCAAACCTCAGGCCGACTTCGCTGAGTACGGCCGCAGCCTCCCTGCTGACATCATTGTGCAGGCGTCGACGCACGGGCAGGCCAGACCAGCGCATACGCAGTCCTGCAGAGACGTCACAGCCAGGACGCCTGACACGCAGACACATTAATGTCACTCTGTGGAAGTTGTAGTTCCCAGGGCCTGAGAGTTGTAGTTCTCAGGGCTTAAAGCATTATGGGCTGTCAAGTTAAAAATATTTATGCGTAGCTATGAAACACCAGCACATTTGGTTGGACACATGGGACGCACTGACATCTTACTGAAAGCGTATTTACACTGGATTAGTCTGCAAACATGCATGATAGAAAAGTTTTTAAAGCACATACGGCCTACAAGACACTTCAGCTTAGAACTGTATATATATATTTGTTTTCCTTCTGGTTTACTCTCATGACATTTGCATTAAACAGAGCTATTGTTCATGTTAATAACACCTGAGCTTTTCCTACTACGACAGGTCAAAATACTGCAGCAAACACAGCCATTGTGCTGTCAGTCCTGCACATGTGACTGATCCGGGACATATCAAGCAGCTGATTTTACTCTCCTACCCGGTCTGATCTTCTCCCAGCATGCCAGCCACGTTTTCTACTTGGAAGGATACAAAGCTGTGTGTTTGTGTAGGTGGAACTGTGGCATGTTGACTGTTAGAGGATTTGTAGAGGGGATAATCAGGATTGACTGGTAAACTCTTTATTAAACCAACTGCTGTTTGTCCATTGTCTCCATGTTATTTGTACGTCTGTAAAATGTTAAAGGGTTCTTATTAGAATGGACTAGAAAGATGAATTAAGTTGAAATTACTGGAACATATTTACAGTCTGTTGATAATTTCACCATCTTCCTGTACCAGAGGACTAAATTAGGGTTTTTACTTTAGGCTTTTTATCCCGTATAATTTGTGTAAATGTAAAATGTGTAGACCGTGCAATATCACCACAGACTCTCACAATGAAATCAAAGATGTTGTGTTCATGTAATTTCCTTCATGCTGCAAAATGATAAGGTACCATACCTGATGTTAAAGTACATTTATTAAAGACTGTTGAGAACAGGTACCTTATAATTAGCTCGGAAAGTTGTCAGGTCTAAAAACATTCAGGATGAGGACAGCGTGTGAGCTGTGATTGAGCATGAGTCACATTATGTTTTGTGACAAATTGAGAACAGCTATACTGCGTTGGATGAAATTTATGATGAAAAGTCCAGAATACTGTGGAGCGCCAAAAAGATTGAATGGATGTTTAGGTGTGGTGTTTACAAGTTTCAGCACTACAGAGAAACTAATCATGTGAGGAAAAGTGAATGAGTGTCCAAGAGAGACGGGAGAGTGAGACATGTAGCACGAGTTCACACTTGCCTGCATGTTGGGTGTCTGACACTCACCTGCTATTTAATTTTAGCACCTTGGCTCACTCTGTGTTTAGCCTCTGGCTTCACAGCCCTGCCAGTCAATGTGTCAGAGGCACCAGAGGATACCTTCCCTTGAGGTGAACACTGCCAGCTTCCAGTTTTCATGTTCACAAGTCAGTCTCAGCAGAAAAATGTGGCAGAAGGAAAAAAAAAATCGCAGAAATATCAAGAGTGTGGGTTGAAAGGGAAGAGCCTGAGGGGTACAGGTTGTCCTGTATCAGGCCTGGTTGACTCTCAGCATTGATCTTATAAATAATAGAGCTCCAGTGGCCATATGACGATATTAGATGTGACATCCTGGATCTACCACTCCTTAGAGCCAAACGTGTTCTTGCACATATGCATATTTGTGTGTAACCTTTGTGAATATCCGGTTTACAACTGTCTAATTGTAAAAATATTTCAAATAAAAACCGACCGAAAGGTCATTTTTATGTTCCTGACACATGAAGTTGAATCAAGGTTACTTCTGTTTGGCTTAAAATCACTGACTCACAACAGAGTCATCAATATGAAACGGACTCATAAAATAATAACTAGTTGCCTGCTAAACAAGACAAGTGTTTCCTTGTATGTCTCAGCATCTTAATAATACATTGAGAGAAACAGTTAAAATCCAGTGATCGTAGGTAACGCACACACTGCGCCGCTGTCATGTTCCCTCCTCTTTACTGTCTGTCCCTGCTCATCAGTCATTCACTGGGACAAATCTCTGTGAGAAGAA
The DNA here is from genome assembly GCA_033026295.1 of Channa striata. Taxonomy (NCBI): domain Eukaryota; kingdom Metazoa; phylum Chordata; class Actinopteri; order Anabantiformes; family Channidae; genus Channa; species Channa striata. The sequence goes on along the minus strand of CM065175.1, from coordinate 16,035,212 downwards.
TCTGCAAGTCTGCGCTTTTCTTCCCCTGCAGATTGTATCTGTGAAATTGTTTTTTCTCTTTATGTTTTCATTAATTTATTTTTGCGAGCAACTGGTAAACATCAGGGGGGAAGCAGGGGCCCAGAGCAGGTGAGGTGAAAGGACGAGAAAGAAGAAACCAGTGGCAGAGATGAGAGTAAAAGTAAAATTACAATTTCATGGTACTTATTGTGTCCTTAAATAACCCTCAGCATGTTGCTTTATGCTTCTACGCTATAACTCAGATGGACATGTTGGACTTTCTGTACAGCCATAGTTACCGGTCACTGCTCAGACCCAACAAGTAATAAGTGTTTGTAATGTATTGGATGGACCAATCTAAAACCAGCGGTCTACATTAGTTGGGTCAGTTACAAAAAGCAGGATCTACCCGGACCTGAATGAGTTTTTCGTGTTCCACCAAAGACACACACTTCCCCTGTAAAATCCCAGATCACAAAAAAATGTTTTGGCAGATTTATTTTTTCCTAGAGTGTTGTGTTGATACTTGCACTTTAACCACAAATAGAAGGGAGGGAACAAAGTGGGGAAACAAGAAAGGAAAGAGGTTGATTAAGTTCAGATAAACAATGAAGATGAAATAAAAACTCATATCCGTTGATGTCGAAGAACACTAACCACCCACAAACACGTACCTCACCCTGAGGCGATACTGGAGAATTATGACTGGCCCGTCATTATGTTATTATCATCTCGGTTGTCTTTGTTGTTTCACAAGTGTGTGATCACCTAACAGCATAAAACACCCAAAGACAACACAATTGAGCATTATGAGATAATTTCTAACTTATGATTTGTTCATACTCAGCGTAAAATGCCAAGAAATGCGAGACAATGCAAATTGTTGCATCACATAAACAGAAAGATTTGTGCAACCATCAGGGTAATGAAGACTGTGGGGGTGTCCACGTCCACAGCAAAACACACGGAAGACGCAAAGAGGTGACGAAAATTTCAAATTATACACGGACGTCAGCTGTGAAATTCAGATTTTTCATCGAAATTGACGTCTGTTGGTCAGGGTTTGCACGTGAAGGATACGCACAGAACTAGAGGATTCCTCTCCCACAGTGGGTTGTGCAATTAACCTTTACCTGCCTCAATCACCCACAGAACACAGGTAATAACTTGCCCTCACAGACTTGTGAAGCCAGAAAAAAACATGCTTTAGAATGGGAGCCACACATGCTGTTTGCAAATCAAGACGTTTTTCTTGTGAATCGGAGGTTGCACAAAGTGTTTAATCTTCAAAGCTGCGTAATTCATATTTTTAGAAAAACTTAAAACTTAACTTAAAAATACTACATCTTCAAAGGTGCAACGCACAGAAATTGTCACTTCCTCTCACTTTCCCTCCCTTTCTGTGTTGGTTTACTCTCACTGCTTTCATCAGCATCACTTCCAGATGCAGAAGGCAGCAAAAGCTCTGATAAATCCGCTGGATGCGACTTGTCCAGCACCAAACTACAGACGGGCCGTGATAGTAAACAGCCGATCAGGTTAAAGAGCAGGATGTACGACCCCCCAAAAACTTAGAGTGGGCTTTGATTCAGCAGTTGGACATAAACAGGATGAATGAGGTTTTGTAGAATTGTGTCTCAACTTTACAAAGTGATAATATGTCAGAGTTGTGTTTTACAAAATCCAAACAAAGCAGGTATTTCAGCAAACATGAATCTGATAATAAAAGATAAGATATAATAATAATTCCAAACCATATGTACTTAATAGTAGATGGTAAATATTGTGTCATTTGTGGAAGTGGTTCTGTGCGTGTATTAATGACACTGATAATGAAAATCATTCATAACTTTATTCACGGGTAAACAGTGAGTATCTTTTATTAGTTTATGTGAAACCTGTTCTACGTCTGTCGTTCAGACGTGTCTGAAGCTTGTCTTATTGTATTTGATCTCCTTGTTTATTTAAAAGCGGTGTTGCCCATCAACGCTTATGAAATACAGCATAAACACACCATAGCTGTAGATTACAAGCTAGAACACACACATACGGAAAGTTTTTGGCCTTTACATCCAGAATGCATTTTCTAGTTCCATAGCCTTACATTAACATTAATATTTAGTTTCATCAATCCGACTCTTCCCCACCTTGCCGAGCAGCTAAAAAACAACAACATTCCTGACGCATCACCATCTTGGAGAAAAAATGAAATATATTTTTGTAATTCATTCATCACTTCTACAGGAGGTTAAGCCAAGTCATGTTTGTCTGTGCCAAGAATTACAGATAATTTTGCCCTTTAACATTAGGTATTGATCTTAGAAGACGGCTTTTTTTTAAACGTTATTTAGGAGCTCAGCACAGGTGGAGGAGCAAAAAACATGATGAATATCACTCTGAAATCCAGGAGGTTACATGATACCATAAACAGAGAGCAAGCTCAGAACATCTTTCAGCCTGTCTCGATATGCAGTATATTTTTAAAGATAAAAATTTAATATTCCAGCCAGGTGATCCCTGTTCACCTCTCCCCTCTGCCGCTACCCTGGAGCACTGCACAAGGAGTGGAAAATACAGTGACCTAAAAATACACTGCACATAAACAGCACACTCACAAACACATGGGGACACTACACACACACCCTCGCACACACAGGCCAAGTGGCTTTAATATTAGAAAGCACAAGGCTGACACCTGAGACACTCAGCACAGCAGTGTCACCCTCCCCTCCTCCCTAAATTAGTCTAGCCGCGGAGCAGTGTGTCCCTGAGGGTTCAGTCTGATCTGTTCTGCTGCAGGCTGCTGTGGCTCGTGGTGGAGGACATGCCTATGACATCACAGCCCAGTTGGCCCAGCATGACTGTGGCAGTCACACGGGCTGTCAGCAGGCCCGACGTGGCCTCGGCGACGACGGGAGCGGACGGGATCCTCCTTATCGTAACCCTACCCAGCCCCTGTGTACACACAGAAAACATAAAGCAGCTTTGACAGAATCCCGAAAAATCGTGAGTGTGCGGGACATTTCAAAAGCCGTTCGCCCAGTTGAAGCCGCCTGTTGTGTTTGGTTTGTCTTCGAGCTTATTCCTCACGCTGGGCTTCCTGTCTTCTCAATGTATTATTTGCTTTTCCCTCCTGCTCCTTTAAAGTTTTATTTTCCTCTCATCTTTGTCTCAAGCTGAACCTCCACATTGTTCCATTCTTTGCTTATAAACCTGTTAAATTTCTTTTGGTTTTCTCCCACCATCGACTGTCTTCACTTGTTTCCATCTTCCTGTAGTTATTCATAGCTTTTTTTCTCCAGCGCCTTTTCTTTCTTCTTTTCTCTTTGTTTTACCTCTTTCGTCAACTCTCTGTATATTTGTTTGCTTTCTGCTTTTAACCTCAACCGTTGGAGTTATATCCTTCCTTACTATTTTTAAACAGCGTCTTATCATATTTGTCAGTTTATTTTTCATTTTTTCTTTTTCCTCTTAATGTTCTTTGTGTTTTAAAACGTTGGTTTTTCTTCATGAATATCTTGTATCTCATCTGATACTCAACTGAAACACAGTGGATGTAATGCGTTTGTTGTGCAATATTCAGCTTAATCTCTTAATTAATAAGTATGTGAGTATTAATTAATAAGTATCATCAAGTCAAAGCATTTTAGGTGCTGTTTATATGAGAGTGGTGAACAGGATTTCAGGCACTATGGAATACACCCCTCAGACAGTATAACACAGACGCGTCAGCTGTCCAGACATCAGATATGACATTAATTTGCCAAACACCAAAGCTAAAGGAATTCTAAACTTTACGATCTCAGTTTTCAGAAGATTTTTTTCATTTTTTTGGAGCAGAAGTTTGAATATGTATAAAAAGTGGATTTAGCTGTCAATAGTACAGATGTACAGCACAGTGATTTTTACATTTTAGGGGCAGTTTAGAAATGAAAACAAATGATTTTTTAAAATTCTTACAACTCTCTGCACAGATGTAGAACATGTGAGTAGATATGTAAGCAGACTATTATGAAGACTTCTGTCACACCTCTTAGCTGTATGGGCTCTACGCTATTCTTACATCTTTCATGCACTAAGCACAAGCCGAGTGTGTGTCACACGCAGGGATAGTGAGTGAGAGCAGAGGTACTGACAGATGTAGAGTCAGCTCTGGCCACAACTCTGACTATCTTATTTCTGTGTGAAGGAGCATCTCAGTAATCCAACAAGATCAGATCAGCCTGAATGTGTGTGTGTGTGCAAACACACACACACATTCAGAAATTCTCTGTGTTCCAGCTTCCTTCAACCCTCCTGACCCACATACGGTTTATATGACAGAGACCATGTGATCTGGATTTGCAGAATATGGAGTCAGATTATTTTACAGCGAACAAGCTCTCACCTCTCAGCAGATCAGGATGTGCTACTGATCACTGGCCATCAGCAGAGTTCGCCTTTTGGCTGGAATCCTAGAGACTTATCGCAGCCTGATCATTGGTCTTATGATCACAGTGACCAGACCAACATATACGTTTTATTTTTAAACTCTTTATGTCTTTCCTGACATAAAAGAAGAATTCAACATAGGTACAAAATTATGAATATAAGAAAAAATAGCACAGATATTAGCTGTGTAAAAACAGTTTCAAGATCAAAAATAAATGTCAGTTTATGGAGGTGCCATTAAAAAAATATAAAAAAATAAAAATATTGTTGATTTTCCCCCCACTATATTTCTCTATAGGCCATAGACACTTTGCTGTTATAAGTAATTTATTTTATGTAATGTACAACATAAACCAAGTTTGTCCTCTGTTGATTTGAGCTTAAGTTTTAGTTTCAAAGGAACCATCACATTTTTTAGATACATCTTGCACAATATTAATAATAAAGTACTTTAACGTCAACCTTTTATTTTGAGAGAAAAATTAAACGTATTTGTGTTGGACCAATGTTGTAACTCCCAATCCCTGAATTGTCTCCAACTATCTGAATTTTTTGGGACAACCCTCAGCATTCACTTGGTCAGCGAGCGTGGATCGATTCCACTCGTCTCGTCATTCATTCCATGCTTTACCAACCATGTGATCTGTTCAAAAACAATGGACGCACGTACTTGACATATAAGACTGGACAATAGAAGGACGATGAATTTCAAGTCACTCAGCTACCCCTCATATAATGCAGAAATGCTGCATTGTATGAAGCTAACCTGAATCATAACCTGAACCTAAAAGACAAATTGAGGAGTTATCAACATCTCTTAACATTCATTAGATTTATAATTCTGCAAAAAACACATTTTAATTGTCATCATCTTCATGTCACTCATTTTAACACCTGAGGCCGGAAAATCCATTAGGTAGAAATGTAACAATAATTCACATTTGCCCAAACATTTTGGGCTATAAGACTTTATAATCATAGCAGGAATCAGGCTCTGACAATTTAATTTGACAATTTACAAATAAAATGCCAACAACACTGACACACTGAGCACAATAACAATAAGGAATATATATTCTAAATGAACATAAAGGTGTTTGTCACTGTTTTAGAAGCAGGTGAATGGAGGTTTTAAAAAAGCACACTGTGCCAACCGTGTTACTGTCTGCTGTATTTTCATTTGGACTTTTTCAGAGCACTAAAGTCTGACTGAGAGCGGATCCAGCCGAGCCGTCGTCAGCAGACCAAACGTCCCCTTCAGACGATGGTTCAGAGGAACGTTGTCTCTTTTTGTCTTCTTTCTTGGATACCTGTTTGCATCTTCAGTGCAGGGGGGCTGATGTGCACAGAAAAAGGCAAAAGTACGAGACCCTGGATGCTCACTGTACATTATCAGACTTTTGGGATGTACCCATAACCACTGAAAAATAAACGGACTTAAACAGTTTCTTTTTCATGCTAAACCACAGAGCAGTATGTATCAAGCAGAACAGAAAAAAAAAAAACATGTGACCTATTTACATGTCTTCTCAAGTAAGAATGTATATGTGTGTGCTTGCGCGCACATGTGCATGCTCACTTCTGTCTATGTGAGGGACCATCCCTTGTAAAAGCGTGCGGTTTCCTCACAGGATATGGGTTTCTGGCACAGAGACACAGAGGCAGCTTAAAGAAAGCTTGTCGTTTCTTAGTCTCTCCCACTATCTCTTGCGCCTGTCTTACCTTTCACAAGACAAACATTATCTCTCACATCTGCATGTTCAGGATGATTTATGTAGAATAGAGAGATACACAGGCGGCTTCACTTTTTTTTGATACTTTACATACACTAATAAGCTAAAAACTCTTGAGATGCAGCTTCGATGTACTGGAAAAAATATATATCCAGACACCTTTTTATGAAATAGTCTTATCTGTAGTCAAGAGCTGTTTAACACCATTCTGTCCTTTTAATGTTACGATGTGCACACATCTAAGTTTCAAAAGCTGCCTTTCTCTGTCTCACTTTTACGAATACTACATGCTTATTGAATCATTTCTGAAGAATTTAAGACATGCACGCCTGTTTTACTGCTGGCGCACTAGAAACAGACAACTCAAATGCTATTTATTTATTTCAGCTTTTAAAGCCTAGATATTTCTGCAAAGCCTTCTGCTATGTAATGTGTTTTAAATCATACCAAGGAAGGACATACCAAGCCAACATAGAAAATATTTTTTTGCTTACATACTGAGAGATGTATTAGTGTTACAGGTGTCTCTGTCCGAAACAGAGGTTGCAGCATTAGGAGATCAAGATTTCTACCTTATTTTTGCCCCTGAAGAAACACTGATTTGTCTTGTATAGACAGTGTCAAGAGGAGTTTGGAACTACCGGTTGCAGCAGCTGGAGGGTCACAGAGCTCCACACGCTGCCTGGGCCCGTTTGACTCCTGAACGCGGAGGGGACAGCTTCTCCACGGCTCCTTCATATTTAATTGTGATGTTGAATTATTCTGGCTCACTGCCGTGTTGTGCCACCGCGATTTGGGCTGTGGAGTTTGCGAGCGTTTCTCAGTGCGCGCATGTGTGTGCAGGACAGGGACAAGAGGGATAGTGATGTGGCAGCGGTGCCTGAGTTTTCCATGAACACTGGAAGCTTATGGGAAAGCTGAGCCATAGCAACAGAATGAATTAATGAACAGAATCGGGACGCTAGGTTTAACACAAAGTACAAGCACACATGCTATGCCAGCTGGTGGTTTCATATTCAAAACAGATAACCTGGTGATGCAGATTTGGTCAGACCTACTTCTACAACTCCAAAACATCCAGCCAGCAGCTCACAGCCTCCGCCACTACACTGAACATCATCTCAGATCTCCCTCTGGGTTCCACTGTTTAATAACTGTATTATCATTTCTTGTTAGTTTGTTCCTTCTAATTTAGAACAAATTGACTCAGCATTAAAAAGTCTGGTTAAGAAGCCCTTAATTATCAAACTAACTTCATCATATGACTACACTGAGGCAGCTGAGTGTGGTTACACAAACATGTTACACCACATGCTATTATAATTATTTGATTTAATTTGATGAGGTACAAAACATCCACATGAACATGTGTTCATTCCCGTCTCTCAGTGAGGACAGGAATCCTCTGAGCTGGTTTTATTTAGAAAATAGTCTGCAGCCCCCCCTTCAGGAGAACAAAGAACAACACTCGAGGACAATTAAGATGACTAATATTGAAGTTTTCATTAATTAAACAGGCCAAAACTCACTGCATTACACTGATTATTCTAATTGGCCATCAGATTAACATTGACACAAAAAGTGCCAACAAAGAATGTACAAGAACTTCATGATGTGAAGTTATTTAGACAATGAACAAAAATTTGTCCTATGCTTCATAAGCTTTCCTAAAAATCTTTTCAACTGTTCAGCCTCTGTTCTCCGGGATGCAGTTAACTACAATTAGATGGAGAGGAGAAAACTGTAATATGTATATATGACGGCAATTATATCAGACATAATCAACATAATTTATAATGTATATTGTATGCCTTCTGGTATATTCTGACATTACGCACATTTTACTTATTTTCTAAAACTAATTTTGCCTGTCTGTAATTACAGGAAGCATTGCTAAAGGTAATGATAAACCCTGGGGCAGGTCATGCTGAAGACTGCTGCCTCTGCACCTTTAATGGAATATGCAAACTGACAAGGCAACACTTTCAGTCAAACTTCAATTTTCAGCAGCCAGTACACACACACACACACACACACACACACACATAGACAAGTCTGGGCTTTTCTGCCCATGTAGATAAGATGCTGCATAGAATGTGTGCTGTGTAATTTTTGATTCAGGATTAGTTTGACAAAGTTAATTATATAATGACACGCAACATTTAAAATGATTCCAGATGAAATAAAATGATTACTACAAAATTACAGAGTGATCGGGCCCCAACCAGCACCATCGTACTGGAAATTTTAGCATTAACCAGGTTTGCAGCTTTCAGAAGTCTATTAGAACTTACAGAAAGTTCAACGTCAGAACACTAAACTACTGAAAATACAGAGCTGAGAAACATCCCCTCCCCCCCACTGAAGATTTCCAACAAGGTTTACTGTTTCACGCATAGAGTTAAATATCAAACAGAGTTCAAATTTAACTTTTTTTTATTGTACAATATTACAATGACATTTTGTACAAATGTTAAAAAAATGTAAGTCAGGCTACAAGGAGAAATGTTTGCTGGGGGCCTGAAAACAACAATGTCTTTAAGCACCACACAGAACCTTGCAGTGGCTGGGACATGTGCTTCTGCTTGAAGGAAGGACACATACACATGCTGAGGCGGGCCAGCATTGCTTCCTCACATTCACCCAATCAGATGTTCCAAAAACAGAACGGGTAAAAGCAACAACATCAGACGCAGATGGAGATGAACTGAAACAGCTGCATAAAAAAAAAAAAAAACCCAAACAGTTTGTGTGTCTGATTGTTGTAGTGATAATGGGAAAGAGAACTAATGATACAAGGTTTTTGTTCACTTTTTTTGGTCCAGATCCAATGTGTTAAGAAGCCAAGGTGAAGATCAGAGGTCATCAGGTGGGCTTTAGGAGCGGGTGTACTTCCCCCAGATGTGCAGCATGAAAACCGAAGCAATGAAAAGTAGACTCATCACCAGCACTGGCACCGGGCCCCTGTCACAACAAAGAGACACTGATTACCACACAAACACAAAACACCATCTGCAACTCCAACCACAGTGAGTCTTAGTGGAGTGGCTGATTTTATTGATGAGGCTCAGAAACAAGGAGGGGCTCTCATCTCTGAATAAGGGTTTGAGTGGGGGATGGGTTGCAGGGGTGCAATCGCTAAGCAGCAGCATTGCCATGCCAACCATCTCCTCTGCACCCCACTACCCCCGCTCCCCTTGTCAGATGGCTGTAATTGAGTTGACCTTTCAGAGTGGATCCTTTAATGAAGCTTTAAGGCCGACGTCTAACGCAGAAACAAACATGCACCCGATATACAGCACTGTATAGCAAGTCTGCCCTCCTTCGACTGCTTGAGAGACACACTCAATAACCACCTCAGCACCATCGATCAACCACGCTGCAGCTATGGTAGCAAGACAGGACGCCTAATACTAGGAGGCAGCAGAATAGAAGTTTGCGGTAAAGAGTTTTCTAAATATTAAATTAACACCCAACTAAATCAAGCTGATCCACACCTCAGATATTTGTTTTGCAGCAGAGGAACATGTGCTTACTTACCCTCAGACATACCTCTCATTCTGCTTCAGAAACATAGATAATAATTGAAATAATATGCGGCTGATTATATAATGGGTACGTTTATGTGAGTGGCTGTAAGTTAAATGTCAACAGCTATAATTGTGAGTGTGTATGTTCATAATTTCACAAGAGCCCATATGAGTATTAAAGCTTTACAGCAGCTGCTTTTATAAATTGCACTTACACTTTAAGTCCTGGTGAGTCTTCTGTGTAAAAACGCCACATGCCCCCAGTGCCTGCTGATCCTGTGGTCCTGCCACCGCTGCGTGTACCGCTGCTAGTTGCTTTTCTGTGAAACACACCAAGTGAAAAATAAGTTGAGGCAGTAACCACGGTCAGACATATAAAATGTTACTGTTAGAAATGTCCTCCAGATCGTATACAAGTTGATCTCCAGCTGTCAAATGCCTAAATAATAAATCAACAAGTTTTACTCACAGAAGTTGATTTATTTTTTTTAAATTAGTTGTTAAAAGTTTGAATTTAACACTATGCGATAACAAATTCATCTAATCCCGACTCCAACCAACAGTTTGTAATCCCACTCCTCCAACAAAGAAGAGACTAAGCAACTAATTGTTTCTTATGAAAAATAAAATCGTGCAAGGTTCCCTCTTTAAGACTGTACCTTTGCAAATAGAAAATAAAGAATTTAAAAGAAAATTCCAATTTAAAGGACAAACAACTCAATCTTGTGAAATTTTGGGTTTTTACTCATCAAGTAGATTCTCAAACAGGAACTTTATATTCTTACAAATGTCAGAGTAACCCAGCTTTAGGTCATTCCTCTCCTCAAAATGTCATTGAAAAGAAAATGGCAACAATTTGAGAAAGCCATTTAGTCACCATCCACTGGAAAACAATCTGTGTTGTTATATGCAACATTTTGAATGCGGATTTAGCTACAGTAGCTGGTGATGAAAGAGTGATTCATGGATGGTTCACTCATGATGGGATTAAACTGAGGTTAATGAGGTAATGAAGAGGGTGATAGTAATACGCAATTAATGACAAAGATAACAATGAGCCTCTGATTGCACACTGATTAAGCCTAGAGCACAACATCTATCTGCTGTTCCACTCTACAGAGGCCACACAAATATAAAAAGCCGGGCCGTCTAAAAATCAGTGACTTTCATGAACGATGAATAGGCAGACAGGTCAATGCTGGGGTTTTCTGGAAAATAATTTCCAGACTGTATTCAAACTGACTCAACGTGGGCTTCTACTTGTTGGTAGTCTCTCTCTGAAATGAAGTGATGGACATATTTTTTTTCCCAAAAGGATATTAATTCATTTTGTGTGAATGAAGAATCCTGTAACCCATCAATCCAAAATCGTGTATGTCAATTGCACTGAGATGAGGTGGCTGTAAAGGCCAGAGTGTCACATTGGACTCCTCTGCTACTACCTGGGCCATTCATGGCCTGCATCGAACTCTATTTGTAATATTCATCCACAAATTTTATTTTTTGTTTTTAATCAGTCATATTGACCTGTGTGAATTATTCGCTTGGATAAGTGGAGATTGCAGATGTAAAAGTATGGTTATGAGCTTATGATCGTTTACCTCTGTCTGACCGTGGAGCCTGCTGCTCGAGGGGCCACGGTCTTACTGGGGGATCGTCCAGATGCCCCAACGTTGGCTGCACTTGCTGCTGGTCCAGGCTGAGAGAAAAGCAGAGAGTTAATAAATCATGATTCAGCTCAAACTGATTACAACGTACTCCTGCATACACACTCATAACTTCAAAGAAACAAAATAGAAAGTAGTAAAGACTTAATGGAACAGCTGACTGTATCTGAATCTCAACTGCACAAGTTGTTCTGTTTCAGAGACTTGAAGCAAAGGCATAACGTTATTCTATTGGTGTGTACTATTCACATCATAACATCATAACATCATACAAATCATACACATCATCGTGAATACAGTGGTGGGTCATCTTAAACGGGGCTTTTTAGGCTGTTTGAGCTACTGACACGTTTACATATGTTTAACTTAAGCTAACATTAGCAGGGTAGCAATCAGACAACAAAACGTCAGCAAGTCCAAATTAATTACGCAGAATATTTTAGCTCCGACAGCAGTAAGAGTTTCGTATAGAGATGATCTCCTTACCATTTTGTCTATGTGGGTGCGATCTGAAATCCCGAATCCCTCTTTAAATCAATGTCCACGTCAGAAGACCAGCCGGATAATCGGTGTACGGAGCTGCAGAGGAGGTCCCCCAACGCTGACGCTCTTCTAAGAAGGACACGACGGCAGAACGCAGGACCCGCGCAGGCGACCGAGCAGAAGCCTGAACGGCTGGTCGCATTCACCCCACAAAAGAAGGAAACTAGTAATATTTAAGGACTTTAATTTTGTGTTATTCGAATGACATGTATGTTACAGAGACACTCAGTTTTTGCCGCATTGAACTTATATATTTATTGAATTTAAATTTAAAGGCAAATTAACGGTCGGCTTGGGCTTTAAAGGAGACGTGTCTTACAGGAAGTGCGTCCCCTACGTCGATGAAACAAGCGCCATTGTGGTTCAAACTCGAAGCGCCAGTATTCGGAGCGTGTGGGTTTACGTGAGCCAACATGGCGTCCACACGGTAGAGTTTCAACACGCTTTTTGCTGCTACCGGCAGCTACACGAAAGCAGTCACAGGTTCTTAAACTTGGCCAAGGTAGAGACGAGATCTGAAGGTAAAGATCGCTGCAATAACACTTAATTGTACTGGCATTGCGTTGTGTGGTTGCTGAGTTCGTTGTAAAAATGAATGTCAACCCAGTTAGAGAAATAAACCAGCTACATAAGCCAGTTAATAACAATCACAGGATCACTGTAGTTAAACGCACATCTACTAAAGCAATCGTGTGATCATCTGCCCTCAGTGGGATTTCAGTGCCAACAGTGTTTGTGAATTACATGCCATGAAGGGATTTAAGGGGTAAAAGTTATAAATTCAATTAAGTTACAGAGCCACAAGGGCAGATTCTTTGGGTTGATTAACAACACAGCTCTGAAATGTTTTTGGCATTAAAGTAGATGTATGAATCTCTCTTGTTGGAAATAGTTTTCAACAACATGAAGTTCAAGATTGTTTGAATGCCACTGAAAATGACATTTCTCTTTTATGTTACATTTGAGTTAAAGCTTTCTACATCAAATAATGGCAATACTCATTCAAAATGGTAAAGTGATGTTTCATGTGTTCTACACTATTTTGAACCGTGTCTACAAACCAGCATTGTCTTTTGGGGAAATACACTTCCAGATTCGATTAGGACTGTGTTCACTTTTGTATACAGGATGACACGGGTAGTGTTCCTCCATCCGGACCTGGGCATTGGCGGAGCAGAGCGACTGGTGGTTGATGCCGCTGTCACTCTAAAGTCTCGGGGTTGTAGCGTTCAGATCTGGACAGCTCATTATGATCCAACGCACTGTTTCTCAGAGACTCTGGATCCAGATCTGCAAGTGGTATGTTAACAAATACCTAATTATATAATATTGTCACTCAAAGATTCAAAAATGAGACAAAGACTAGTATAATTCTCACAGTTTACATTACTGTTCAAATAGATATGTGCGGGTGACTGGCTTCCTACCAGTGTGTTTGGTTACCTACATGCCCTGTGCGCATACCTGAGGATGATCTACGTGGCCCTCTACCTTGTCTTCCTCAGCGGGGTGGAGTATGATGTTGTCTTCTGTGACCAGGTGACGTGTGTCATACAATCTGAGCTTTCTGTGTCTTGTAACTGACCTCGATTGTTCGGTATTTTGCGTCTTCGTGTTTGTGTCACACCCTTTTAGTATGCCATGTCATACAGCGGACACTCCTTTGCTTGCTTTCTACCGTTTGTCTTTTACACCAATATATGCAGAAACCACCCTTCAGAGAGAAAATTCATTGTTTGAATCATCTTTCTGTATGTGTAACACTAGAAAAAGCTTCACTGCCTAAACAAATAAGATTAGAACCAGCAAACATGTCTGGGAAAGGTCACAAAAAGTGACTGTGTTTATTCACTGTTTAGATACATGATTAACGTCCTACTTTTTTCCTCCGACAAAGTTCTTTGCCAGTGGGTTTTGGATCATTTTCTTGCTGCATGATGAAGCAGGACATTCCAAATAAATGTATTTACCATGGCCAATGTTTGTGCTATGTTTTTCCCGTCCTTTTATAGATGGCTCTCTGGATTTCATGTAAAAAATTTTAACAACAAATCTAGTCTTTAAAGGTAAAAAAATAAAGACTGGTCATTTAGAACAATTTAGAACTACTATTGTTTGACAAATAATTTCACAGGACAAACACTTGACAGTCACATGTTTCAATACCTTTGGAAGAGATCTGACACAAAAATGTGTTCTTCTGTGTTGTTTAACATACAAGAATTCAGTGTACTGCAACACAAATGCCCTGGCCTTGCCTTTCCAAAATGTTTGGAGGGGACTGTATATGAAGAATTACCAATAATTTATATTTCTTTATAATTATTGAATTACATTTAGGTATTTTTATGTTTATTTTGATTTTCCAAAAATACCAGGTATTACCTAGTTATGTTCAAAGTTATACTTCCTTTAGTACTGCCGGCCATAAATGCAAAAATGTTTTTGTTTAGCCAGGAAAAGGCAACAATGTTGGGGAAGATGTGTATATTTTTATTCATGACCTTTTCATTTAACCTCAGGTATCAGTGTGCATCCCAGTGCTGAGATTGTCCCGACATAGGAAGAAGGTTTTGTTCTACTGTCACTTCCCAGACCAGCTGCTGACGCAGAGGAAGTCACTTCTGAAGAAGCTTTATCGCGCACCCATCGACTGGTTTGAGGAACGCACCACGGGGATGGCTGATATGGTATGTAACAGCTGGGAGTGGGAGGCTGGATCATACAACAAGATGTTCATTGACACATATTTCATTTTTGATGAAAAAAATTACATTAGATCTTTCAAGAAGGTGGTAAGGAATGCTAAGCTAGCATTGACCCAAAATCACATAAAATTATTTTTTTTATTTAGTATTTTTCACACAAATCTAAACTAAAATAATGCAAAATACTGTTTGACTGAGAATTGATCTGAGTTCCTCAAGTGGGGTTTTTGAAAGGATTTTTATTGTAAATGCTGAGTAGCCTTTTGTACTAATTTGAGGATATCTAAAGGGTAAAGTCTCCACCAAGCTAATAACTTTCTAACTATTAAGATAATTTAAATATTTTTCTCTATTATATTTGAAAGTAATGTGTATTCAGTAATGTGATTTCTTGTTTTAGCTGTAGTAACAAGACACCTTAAAATATACATAAAAGATAAATGCTGAGCTTCTTGAATACTTTCCAAATGATGTCTTTATAATTTTGTCTACCTCTGATGCAACTCTGTGTTGCTCCCCCATCCAGATGTTGTTTGATAAGTTAAGAGTTGAGTCCCTTCCTAACAGGCTTGAGTTGGGATCTTTGTAACTACAGTGTCAAGCTGAGGTTACAATACTGTGCACAAAACAAATTAACATGCTGCGTCTTTTGGTTTTCGTTAGAATTCTTAAGTAAATTAAAGTGATTATTTAAAGCGTCATACAACCCGATCTTCACAAAAAGACATTTCAAGTTTAGTCTAGACTTTGGGGCAGTCAGAGACCTCAGGCTGCTCCACTCATAGGGAATTAAATTCCTGTGATATATGTGCTATCCTTGTGAACTAATCTCTTTTTACTTGCTCGTAGATTCTGGTAAATAGCCAGTTCACTGCAGGCATCTTCAGGGAGACCTTTCACAGTCTAAGCAGCATCCAGACAGACGTCCTCTATCCCTCCCTTAGCACATGTACCTTTGACCAGCAATCCACTGCAGCACAGGGCCTTGAAGGGCTGCTCCCTGAAGCAACCTCTTGCCTGTTTCTCTCTCTGAACCGATATGAGAGGAAGAAGAGTCTTGGTCTGGCTCTGGAGGCTATGGCAGCCCTGAGGAGCAGCCTTCCTCCAGGCCAGAGAGCAGGTATTCACTTGGTTGTGGCAGGGGGCTATGATGACAGAGTTACTGAGAATGTTCAACATTATACAGAACTGAAAGAGCTCGCAGCGCAGCTACGCTTGAAGGACTGTGTCACATTCCTGCGCTCCCCCTCTGATTCACAGAAGGTTGCGCTGCTAAGGGCAAGCACTGCTGTGCTCTACACCCCGAGCAGAGAGCATTTTGGGATAGTTCCTGTCGAGGCCATGTACTGCTGCTGCCCTGTTATCGCTGTAAACTCTGGGGGCCCCTTGGAGAGCGTGGCAGACGGGGAGACAGGATTCCTGGTCGAGCCCACGGCCGATGCCTTCTCTAAGGCCATGGAGAGGCTCGTCAGGGAGCCACAGCTACGCAGGGACATGGGACAAGCTGGGAGGAGGCGAGTACAAGATAAGTTTTCTCTTCAGGCCTTCTCAGACCAGCTATATGGGTACATTGCCAAGCTGAGCCAGTGACGTAAAGGCTGGTTGAGGGGAAAGAGAAAACCAGTGGGACTGTGGAAAAATCATCCTTTACTGAACTGTGAAACCGACTGCGAACAACTGGGTTCTGCAGAGAGTTGAAGTCTTCTAACAGAAAATGTATACGTGCAGCGAGGTGATTGGATGTGGTGGTGGGAGTATTATGAGGACTATAAGGACAATTAATCAGCATTCCCCTGGAGGGGTTGCCGAGAGGAAAAAAGGACAGAATCTCTGTACCAATTAAGAAAAGAGTAACGAGTTTCCCTACTCTGTCTCTGAAAAAAATACCACACCTGCAATTGTCTACGTACACTTGTGTGTAAAAGTGCATGTGTAGTGGTGCTTCAACCAAGAGCCCAGCTAAAGGATTGATTGTGTGAAATGTTTCGCTCCGTGTATGTCTTTTTTGGTTCTCTACAGTAGTCTTTGTCTTTGTGTTTGGGGGATGAAGGAGAAGAATGTTGTTACTACCATCAGGCAGCTCAGTCCCAGATCGATAAACAGGATGCTTCTGACTACTTCCTGTCCGCTCAGAGCTTTGTTCCCCTCCGTGCATTCACAAGACGCTGACCTGCCCATGACTCTTGCTGCTGCTTGGAGGTTATTAGCAGATGATAGAGAGTGTTTGGCTTTATTAGAGGTCTGGCTGATGGGCAGTGTGCCTGTGTCTGGGTCATTATCAACGAAGAGAATAGCACAAAGTCATTGTGTCTGCGTGCTGGCCTTCTCAGCCCTCCTACTGTATAGAAACACTCTTATTGACATTCCTGAAGTCTTAATAAACAAGAACACACATAGTTTCCCGACTCTTATGGGCTTTGCTTTGTTGGTAAGTTTTTTTGGCCTTTAATAGAGTTTGCTAAGGATTTTGTGGGTGAGCATAGAGTCACAGAAACATTGTTAATGTTGTGATTGTGGCTTGAGTTGTTAAATGAAACATTCTCAGACAAAGTAATGGCAAAAGTTTTTTTTTATTTTACTGATTACCAAAGTTAGTGTTGCAGAAGAGGCATCACAGAAGATGTGAAGAAGTTTCTGTCTCCATCCGTTGCTGCATTATCATTTGCAGAGTTTGAGTTGTATCCATATGTGCGTCATTTCTTTTTTTAAATGGAATCTAAACATGAGTAAATAATTAGTGTTAAAACAGAGTAGCAGTTAATGTTAATTTTTCAGTAGCTACTTTTGTTTGGTATAGAAAGAATCACGACAAAGTGAAGTTTGCCCATCGCAATATCCCAAAGCACAAAGCAATATTCTGTATTTTGAGCAATATTCCATCATATTTATTACTTTTCCAGTAAGGTAAAATCAAAAAAGCAGCAAATTTTCATATTTGAGAACATGTAGTGATTAAATGTTTGACAGTTCCCCTGAAAATTTTCTTTAGTTGATCAATTGTGTGCAAATCAATTTTATGTCTGTCAACAATTTATTGCACTTCTACGAAAGGTGCAGGTTGATTGGTGGTTCCCGTACATCGCGGTTGACCTCACCTGGTTGCACACAGCTTGGCCATATCGAATGAATGTTGCGAAATGCTCGCTGTTGAAGTTCAGCAGGTCGTATTTGAATTCCTGGTGCAGAAAAGTGTTACAACGATGCCTCATCGTTTCCTGAGAGGATGGAACCAGGTTGTGTTTGCTGTTGTTGACCCTGATTTGAGTTCCTGGAGGCACTTGAAGCTCGTCAGTGCGTTGTCTGCAGATCTTGGTTTTCTTTAGAACACAGTTGCGTTTAGACTTTGGCACCATGTACTGAAGGAAGCTGCGGCAGGCTTTCTCTATGATGTTCTCATCTGACAGAGAACAAGAAGATGACGAAAACTCTCAAAAAATTTGTTTTAGCTGTGTGTGAGTAACATTTTAAAATAATTCATGCAAAAAAAATAAAGTAATATTTCAACTCTTACCTTCCAATCCAAAATGGATTACATGACCTTCTCCCGCATAAACAGCCCAAAGAGAAAATCCCGACCATGGGATCACAAACTCAATCAAGTCTCCAGTCTCTGCTGTAGCCACACTTTGATCCATCTAAAAAGAAAGGAGCAGCATTGGAGCAGCCGGTTTACTTACGGATTTCAAATATCAAATATTTCATATATTCACCTGTGTCCTTGTCATTTGGGAGAAAAGGCTGTTCCAGTTTTCTAAAACGTTCATTATTGCTCTGACCCAAACTCATACCACAACAGACTGACCAGGTTGTGCAAAAGTTGAATCACGTTTATTAGTCCTGTTAGCCTTGACTGTGATAGATTTGAGATGATAGGCAGTCCAATATGTTACCTATTAATCTAGGGCTTTATTGTCTGTTCAGATATTGTGAGCTTCAGTTGCATTCTGTCTTTTGTCACAGTTTGTTTTTAATGTGTGGTTAACCTGCATTGAATTTTCAATTCCCAATTCTCATATTGATTCAGACATTTCTTAAGTCAATTTCAAAAACTGAAACACTCTGAAATCAACAGCGATACCACTTGTTTTTCAAAACTGCAAATTAATTGTCCCTGTAGGTCCAATTAGTGCTGGTGGCCTTGGTTTCATCTAAAACAGATACAAAGGTCTAGCGTTTGGGATATAGTGACGAACGTCAGTCAATTAATTTTTTTATAGGATCCTGGTATTTTTCATGTACATATACAATAAATAAATATATATTTAATTATAATTATCTAGGATCATTTTAGCCTAAGGAGTCTCAGCTTGATTCGTGTGTAGTTGTGAAATTTGTTTTCTTGTGGGTTGTGTAATCTGTCACTGTGTGGTAATTCAGTACTATACACGATTCTTAATCTTACACGTAAATTACTAAAATAAAAAAAAAAAAAAACAGAACAATACACAACATTACAAAAAATGTTACACTGCATGAAGCACAGTACATTGAAAATTAATCTGTATACTGTGTTTCATGCACAGTATATTGGGAAAATGTGCCAAACAGGTTTACTGAGTGACCTAATGAAATCAGTATTTGTTTTGAAAAATATGTTGAATTTAAATTTCATTCTAAATGGAAAAAATGAAGCTTGCATAGCTGTTAACAGTTAACAGTTGAATAAATTAAAAAAATGTGCAATACACAAGAAGAAGATTTTTTGAGTAAATTGAGTGAATTTGAATAAAAAGACTAAAGTGGGGGGAATTATTAAAAGTAACCAGTTATTATGTTTGTGTTCTTGCAGTGTTTTTACATGCAGTTATATTAAAAGCGAATGATGAGAGTGTAGCTGCAGTGATTTATGGGCCCTGCTAGGCCAGATGATATAAAGGCCCTGAGGAGCCTGTAAGAAGGCGAAGAGACACAAACAAAAACACAGCAGTAAACACTCATCAGGCTCCTCTGTATTAGTTCAGTGTCCCACTTTACTGCCTTCACAGAGAAATGGAGTCTGAAATCTCTTTCCTGCCTTTTCCTCCTTCTTTTGCTCTTTAAAGAAACCATCTGTACCTCAAAGTTGAGAAAGAAGATGTCCCTGCTCTTCCCCTCCTCCCCCACCTCCCCTCTGTCAGTGGCCTGCGGTGGGGTGGTTATTGAGATCATGGTGTGTCTGAGTGGCAGTGATAACCGGTACCCAGGTGCCACTGGCACATGGTGTTTAATTAATTAATGAGACTGCAGGGTTGGTTTTTTAATTCCACCTAGCCCACACCGAGGTGTGGGGGAGATAGCCATAATGTTTAGGTGCGTGTTTTCAGGCGAGGAAAGAGGGAGATGTATGTGGGAGTGTGTGTGTGTTATGGGTGTATATCTATTTTGTTGGCAGTTTGGGAGCTGGTTTCCTTGTTAGTGGAATATTAAATATGTATGGAATATTTTTACTCTGACTTTTAATCCCGCCTCATGATTGGAAGTTAATCATGGGCTAAATGAAGCTGATGATGAGAGAAACACAGTTAGTGTTAATCCATCAATCTGAACTTGTCCTCTTCTACAATAACCAGGTCATGGACTTATTGCCCTAAAAACTAAGAAATATACAAAAAGTATAAACCAAAACCAGTAAATGGATGGTGCTTTATTCATTATGTGGTTTGTGTTACGCAGATTTAAATCTAATGTATCTGGATTTTACTCTCTTTAGATTAAATAAAGTTTAATTATAAAAAACTAGCCAATGTCCTTACTTTTATAAAATGTCATTTATAAACCTAATATTTTTAATTTCCCTTTACATGTATTAAAAGTTGTTAATTAGTCCTCAATAAAAAAGTGAATCGAAATAAGTTCTGAAACAACACCACAAGCTTATATTCCTGTTTTCTATCATGTGCTGTATAAAGCTTGATGTACAGTGTGTCAGTGCACTCGCTCCCTTCACATCCTGTCTTTACATTTCACAGGATTAATAAAGTTATAGGACGTATAAAGAGGCGAAAAAAGCCGCCTTTATCAAAAATGAATGAAATATGCTTAAACAATAGAAAATTTCCATTTGTATTCACAGCTCATCTTTAAGAGCTGTTTTACATGCTACATGTTAGCAAATTATGTATTTCCCACTTTACTGCTTCCATAAACTATTCAAATATATTAGGTTATGCCTCATAAATGTTATCACTGCACAACTCTGCTGGAAAACAGTCACTGGATCTGATATCGCCAAGAAAAGCAATGATTTATTAAAGCAACATAAAACTCTTCTCTCTGTGGGAGATCACAATAAAACTTATATAATCTCTGATAGTAGAATATTATAGATAGCCTCTATAAAAAAAGCTTTATGGAGCAAGAGCATAACGACTTGTTCTACCCTGTGTATTGTGGTTTATACAACCTTACAGCTCAAAGATAAATGAGTCCATAGATTTCCCACATCAGATGTAATTTAATTCACAGTAGGTTTATCAGTAAAAATGTTAGAATTATTGTCCACCAGAATTGAAGGGGTGCAGTCAGATAATAATCACAAAATTCCACTAAGAAAAAAAAAACACAGAAAAGTGGGTTACACATGAACTTGAATGTTATAATGATAAGATTAAAAACTTCAAAATGTTTACACAGAGCAATGATATATCTCAGATTGTTAATTACAACTTAGACCACACACATTCATTTTTTTCTCCTGTTAATTTTACTTGATCCTTGGTTGTTATTTTTTGGACCCCTACTCCATATACTTAATGCTGCTTTATTTTATGCAAAATCATGTGAGTGTATTTGCTGAAAGAATTCAGAGTACATCTGTTATTATTGGGCTGTTTAAAATCTGAAAAAAACCTGGATTTTATACATTCACATCTCAGTCTTGCACCATTGTGCATTCACAAGTGCTGCCCCAAAAGATTCTTGGTGTTTAGTAATGAAGATAAATGCAAACTACTTTAATGTAGATTTATTAAAACTTTCAAGCATAAATAAGCAAAAGAGAGGAAAAGTCAACAATTTGACTGAGACTTGCCTGTCAACTGGAAGTGATTCTGCAAAGACAATGATGACAATGATAATCAAACATGTTTGATCATCAAGAAATTATTACAGCATGTAACTCTTACCTAAACCACAAAATGTCACTTTGTAATCAAACACAGCACAACATGGGAGATATTAGACTGAGGTGTTTCTAAGGGGATTTTGTTTGTGCTTTTCAAAGTTATGATCACTGATAGATCATCCTGTCAGAGTTTTGAAGGCGGAATATGGACACTATCATCTGAAATCCACTGTAGCTAAAGATCAATACTGCAAAAAGTTCAAATTGCATAGACCAGATTTTGTGACGCTGTTCACATCAGCTTTCTAAAATGGTGACAAATACTAAAATCTGATATTAGCACCATGATACATTTCATGGACTTCATTTATAGCTTTACACAGGTTGTATACACATATGGATAGCTATCAAAGCACTATATTTATTTAAGATGTTACACTGAGAAAAAAATCACTGTAGTTGCCCCACTTCTGTCTGATACTTCTACATACTAAAACATGAATCTATAGATAAAAGCAAATAATGGTATTTACCTTATTGTTGAACAATACCTTTAAGGCACTTTAATGCTGAATCATTTCAATATACTTAAATAATGGTCAAGTATTAGCCATAGTAGTGATATTTAATATGATATTCTGATGATACTATGCTATGACACACCTGCTATGGTAAATGTATGTCCCAGATAAGGCTACATCTGAAAACACAGAGATATCCTGGCACCCTGGTTGCTCTTCCTGGAGCAGCAGGGTGATGCATTGGAGGATGAAGGGGGGAGGAGGAGAAGGCAGGGAATCAGACAACAGGAGAACAGACCTCCCGTTGAACTTGGCTTGCTTCCAGCACTTATTCAGGGAGTAATCAGCTGTGAGTCAGTCATACAGACTTTAAACAAGCACATTAACATTTGAGTGCACATTACATAGGCGCATGCACAAAGATGCACAAACGCATCCTGTCATTGCGTGAAACACACAACCACAACCAGTTTAGCTACCTGAATGTTTCTGCTCCATTTTATGGATTTGTGTTCCTTTTTTAGATATTTGGCCTGTGGGTGGTGGGTTTGGTGTCAAGTTAGTCTTGACTAGCTCATAGGATGACCAAGTCAGGGATCTTGATGAGGGTCTTTTGATAAGGGTGATGGGATGGGGTACACAGCAGTGCATTTGCAGTATGTGTTCGTGCAGGTAAATGCACATTGGGAGATTGACTTGGTATACGGTGATGAAGGGGCAACATCGCCCACCTACAGCACAGAAGGAACACACTGGCCTGTGGCTGTGACGCTGCAGCGCTGCACAGAGGAGGCCATGCCAGACCCCCACACAGCTGGGGAGGACAACCTCAGAGATTGGACTCACAGGGGTGAATGTCAATCATGCTGTCCGCCTGAATGTGTGTGTGTGCCTGCATGTGTGAGACAATGCTCCAAGATTGTTGATGCAAGTTTGCTTTATGTACAACTAATCATTCCTAATGTGTGTGTGTGTGTGTGTGTGTGTGTGTGTGCGTGAGCCCGGTGCCCAGTGATGGCCTGTTAGATTGAGCTGTCAGTCGGCAGGCAGCAGATGAAGATTAATGGAGCATGCAAACAATGAGAGGCTGGCAATGATCATAAATATGCTAATGGCCATTATCAATACACACTCGCTGACATGCACGTGTATGTGTACAGTATTCACGCAAAGATTTGGGATGTGAGGTGATTCAGGTTACCGAGTTAAAAGCATTCACCCTCCCCTTGGGATGCACACGCATGCACACACACACTTTTCAATTGGCAGCGAGTTGGCTGGCTGATGGACGGTCCCTTGTGTTATGTTTGGGCTGTGCGCTACAACGGGGAGGGGAGGGAGGCTCATTGAGTAGACGACATGATTGGTATCACATTAAAATGTGTTTATTTAGTGTTTGAGCTGGTGTGTAGGCGTGTGAGAAGGGCATTGGATAGTGATGATGTCTGTGCCAAGCTTCTGATTAAGACTACAGGTTCGACTAATGGCACAATGAGAAGCTGATTAAGAGAGGAAGCGATGGTGGAAAAAAGAGAGCAGAGGGAGATAAAGGGGATAGATAGACAGATCTATTCACTAAACTGATGATGGGGCCCTTTGTTGTTGCAGCCCATTCTGTGGTTCTCTGGGGTCCTGCTTGTGTCTGCACCACACACTCATTTTCAGAATGAAAAGCCTCTTTCTTTATCTCTCTCTAGCTCCTCTTCCTTCCTGTTTTTCTTCGTCAACACCCATCTGGGTCACACAGCACAAAAGAGCAGTACAGGGACCCCCGAACTGATTCTTGGTCATCTACTTTATCACCTGAAAACACATTCTTAACCTCCGTCAACCTACTTTTCATCTCAGGTCATTTCCTCTCCCACTTCCCACCCTCTCGCTTCCGCTCTATGAGGGTCTTGAGAGTCCACTGGGACATGGTGAGGGCCCACGGGGCTCTCTGACCTTCCTCGTCCTTGAGATACACATGCACCCCTGCAGTCACAGCCACACACACTATCTGTCCTATCCTGATGGAGAGTGTAATTTGTGTGTAGCAGGGTAGCGATGGATGGAGTGTGTAAAGGCGGCATAGGGAAGTGGTTATGATTGGGGCTAATGAGCTCACAGGGGACGCTGGGATAGAGCAGGCTGGCCAATGGCAGGCCTGGTTTAGATGCACCTCTGTGGAAGGTCCCTGCTGAGCTGAGGCCCGTCGGGTCCCTGTGGGAATTTGTTTGTATATGCCTGTGTGTGTTTGGGTAGTTTCCGCTTGAAAACCCAACAGTCCCTGTGGTCATTACACACTCAGTCTGCTGAGCTGGTTATTATTTCGCTTCTTGGACAGGGGTAGTTAAGCATTTAGATGTTGAATCAAATCGGTCATTAAGTCAAGGTCAGTGTTAACTGGTGGGACTCAGAGGGATGTGTGTGTTTTTGGAGTGTTGTCGAGTGTAATATTGTGCTCTTAACTGCGGAGCAGAGCAAACTCATAGAAACACAGTGATGATTACTAGCACTGCATAAGTGGGAAGTGTGGGTGTGTGCGAACAGGTGTGTGTGACAGTGTGTCATCCCGTGTGTGTCTCATTGCCATGCATCGTGTGTCAGTGTTGTCCAGGAGGCTGAGCCTCTGCGCAGTGCTCGAGGGGAGAGTTATAGATTACTGGCTGGAGCGGGAAGGGGCTGGGGGAGCCACTGGAGCCCAAACCAGAGAACTGTAGGCTGGGCACGGCTCTCAGCTCATCAGCCTATCTCTTGAGGCTGCGGAGCTTAACCTGGAGCAAGGCTCTGATTAACCAGACTAATGACAGTGCAGCCCCCAGCTCCCACAGCCCAACACCATAATCACTGCTGAAGGCCCTGGCCAGTCCGTGTGTCTATATGGGGAGAGAGCAGTGTCACAGCTTAATAGATAAGTCTACTGACAACAAGATTTTTAAATCAGCTGTCAATACGAGCTTTGGGAGGCCCTGACATGACAGGGGACCGATGTACGAGAGGCCGGAACGAGCTCAAATGGATTCAAAGCTTAAATAATTTTTCTGTTTGTCAGCTGTAACATGCAAGCAGCTGAGTGTCCATGTAAATGTGGGCCTCTGCGTTTGTGTCACCACAGTTGGAGGTGTTTAATGAGTGCTGATCGATGTCTCATCTGCGCCTGCTTATCTCTAAAGCAAACATTTCATCAGCACAATAGAACCTTTGAGCCTTTGGTACACATAGAAAAACCCAACAGACAAACAACGCAAACCAAACAAGGTATGCAAATAAGACAAAGTCAGACGTACTTTTGTTCATATCCCACTGTCACAGGGAATTACCACATAAGTGCAGTAAACATAAGCCAGGAGGGATGTGTGTCTTTGTGGGTGTGAAGCTGGGAGGAGTGGGCTGGAGGGTGTGTTGCTCTGCAGACAGAAGAACATGCCAATAGTGGTTACTGTCCTCTGTGGGTAAAGATATGTCTGACAAGTCCTAAATGAAGCCCTGCGGGTGGAGGGGCCTGTGGCTAGATCAAAGAGCCGCTTTATGATTGTTGTGTGTGTGCGTGAAAGAGTTAGAGACAGAGGTAATAGCTTGGCGTTATTACTGGGCTTGAGTCGATAAGTGATCCAGCTACTGTGTAACAGAGAGGATACGGTGGGAGGTGTCCAACATAGAGTTTAGACGCTGGAATCAGAAAACAAATCTACATCAGCAGTTATACAAATGAATGAAATGATACCTCTGTAATTCTGCTACGCGCACAAATAGTTTAAAGCTCCACGTGAAAAGAGTAACAAAAAATAAAGAGTAAAAGGAAAAAAACTCTACAAAATATACATAAAGAAACAGAAGGCGGATGTAACAGTATATTCAATGATAAGAACAAAATCAACCTCACCTGGTGGGTCTTACAGATCTTCTATCCTTCCATTCAATCCAACTGACGACAAAAATAGGTCACAAACAGCTTCGTTGTTTGAAGGGCTGCAAACACAGGTAGATATCGCATTTTTGAGGGACTATTTTCAGGGAAGGATAATTATTCATTTAGCACGCTATAGCACCAGCTCATACATCACAGAGCAAAGCATCAGTTCTTTTGTGGAAAATAAAGACCTGTCAGTCTTTGGTAATCCCAGAGTAATTTAAAAGTACTTAAGTTATTTTGAAGTTTTTTTTTTCAGAATCCTCCTTCTTCTCTAACCATCTAGGTGAACAATGTACCATAATGTGCACAAAAAAAACTTTTGAACCAAAGTTGTGATGATATCTGCTGTCTGGAAAAGTGGGAAATGTACTGTGTTGTTGCAGTTGTTGTGTATTAAATACAAAAGGCATATGCATTTTTTTATGCAGAAGCAGATGTTTAGACAAAATGTACAATTATAGTTGGTATTGACTGAGAATAATGCCCTTCTTTGTCCTGATGCGGTAATGCATCAGTCTTAGACATTATATTCAGTTCTTGTAACACAAACCAAACCATAAATCTTTCTGGCTTTCGGTCTCATAATGTTGTTAACGATAATAAAAATGTGGATAGTTCCCAGACTTATTGACAGAGGAAAGACCCGGTGGCAGAGAAGATGTGAGCATGCATGGCTTACGTTCAGTTGGCCTGTTTTCCTGAGTCTGCAGGGGCTGTTATTGACTGACAACCCCGACTAAGCCGTCCACATTGCTGCTGATCCCCCATAACATCCAGGGCTTACCTTGTGTGACCGGATGTTGTGTGTGTCTGCACATGCACCAGCCATATGTTTTATTTTATTATTGTGAATGTGTGTGTGTGTGTGTGTGTGTGTGTGTGTGTAGGTGTTTAGTGCTGCCTTTACAAGTGCCAGCTGATGGCTAAGCAGGAGACAGATCCAGGCATGCACTCACAGCAGCTGTGTTTCTGAATGGATCCAGCGGCCATTGTTCTGCTGTCACTAACTCGTCTCTCAGGCCCAGGAGACACACTGCTGACATTTACCACACTCCCCCTCTACCTCTTGCCATCCTCTCCCACCGTCCCCTTCTTCTCTCCTGTCACATTTTTTTTCTTTCACTCTCTCCTAGTTCTTCCATCAAGTCCCTCACTCAGTCTCTCTTTCTGTCATTCCATCTCTCTCTATGGCATAATGTGAAGGGACGGATGGAAGTGTGGATGTGTGTGTGTGTGTGCGTGTGTGTGCGTGTGAGAGCCAGAGTGAGTGTTTGTGTTAATGAGTGGTCCTTTAAGGCTATTAAGATAAGATTGGTAAGCCCAGAGTCTCTCATTACCCAGCAAGCACTGCCCCCTATACAGAATGGTAATTGGGAAGGAGAGAGTGAGAGACAGAGAGACGGAGAGAGAGAAGGATGGAGTAGAAGTGTGGAAATAATAGAATGATAAACAAGGGATAATTGGGCAGATGGAGAGCAAGAGGTGGGATTGATCAGGCTGATTTGTGTGTGCAGAAAGATGATGAGAGGAGTGGTTAAAGGTCACACACTCCTATCTATACGCATACAATGTATGTGACACAAAAACCATGTTTTCCATGGAAGACTGAATCCTCTTTAGAAGTGGACACAGTCCAACGTCAGCCTAAAAGCAACGGATACACTCATGCAACACACACATGGTGGAGTGCAAAAGTTATTATTTACAATTTTACTGACATTATCATTGACCTTTTTTCTATTGAGCTTGGTCTGATTGGGACTTTTTGAACCACTTTTGTTGCTAGGCTGTGTAATTGTGTTTGTGTGTGTGTCTTTTTCCCTGTGTGGATGATTATGGCGGTCAGTCTTTAATCTCTCTGACAGTAATTGTTGTATATTTACCCTTTTAGACTGTTCCACTCTGCATAACACCAGCATCACCTACAGGATACAAACACGAACAGCAAAGTTCTCCAGTTCTCGCTGTTACGAAAGAAAGCAGCAATTTTGGAGAGTATGTGGACTGTCTCCTCAAATTACAGTCATATCAGTATAAACGTGTTCAGGAGACTAGAAAAGAATGACGATCAAGCGTAAAAAAATTAATTTCACTTTAGGCATTTCTGTCTTAAAGAGTCTGGAGCATTTAGAATTTTATAATGTAGTAAGAACTGGCTTGAAATGCTATAGATTAGAGAGATTTCGTCTGTCCTTCTATGGCAGTGAAGTAGGATTTACATGATTTACCAGGTTTTTGTGAAGTTTTTTTTCATTAGTGAACTACTTCAAAAAAGGAAAGATGATCAGGATGGTTGGTAGCTCAGGTGAAATCCTCCAGCCTGAATGTGAGGCTAAAACTGTGGCCTTATATCACCATCAAGTGGCAGGACCAGGTACATCCACCACAAACAGCTCCAGGAGGAAAAGTGACGAACCGGTGATTCTTTTGAACCAAGTCATGCAACAAATCTCAGTCACCCATTGAAATGATCTGCACAGTCACGTGCTCCCGGTACCAGCACCTGCAGTGGTTCTGGTTCGTAAGACTCACAGACACAGAGGGACTAAGACAGCAAGAGTAATTTAACAGGTAGGTTAACTGATTAAAAATGCATTCAAAACAGTTTTTATATTAGTTAGGTTACTTAATGTTGGACGGCTGATGAGTGATGCTATTTCCAACCCTTTATTTTTTCGTGCTTCTATTTTCCAATATTGACCTGGAGCGTCACATTTGCGGGGATGAATATTAAAATCACCTCTTCGGGGCAAAAACCCCCCGTTTGACTGATCGTGATGACGCACGTTGCGGCTGCTCATTGGACATCACGGTGATGGACGGACGGGGCCGAGGAGAGGGAGGCCGGGCGAAACCATTCATCCGACCAATACACGTCCGAAGATTACCGAGCTTCACAAAGCCTCCGGACTCAGATTTCAAAGAGGATTACGGGCGTGTCGTTAAATGACAGGATACGATTATGAATCGGGGTAATTTAGAGTCGGATTAGCCTCTGAATCACACGGTAAACCGCGGTGACCCCCCCCCCCCTCCGCATCCCTGCGAATAAACAGCCGAACAGCGGACCGGGATGCGGGGATGGTTTCTGTGACGCTGCCATGGAGAAGATGCCGGAATGAAAAGCAGAACGATCCGATTTGATGTCAGCTTTGATTAGTGCTTTGACATCGGCTCCTCTTTATGTTTTCGGTCATGAGTGTCGTGCATTTGTTGGTGCTGCTGGTCCAGGTCGGACGGTGGGGGGTCGCAGCGAGCCCAACGGATGAGGGCGCTCTCAGGACCGGCCACGGGGAACACGGAGATCCAGGACATCAGGAGGCTCACAAGGACTCGTACAGCACCTTCACCTCCGAGTTCCTGGAGTCCAGATATCTGTCTGATGACGGTAAGGATCGAGCTCAGTTCACCGAAGATTCCCACACTGTGTGTTCAGTTTACATGCAGAAAACATCACAGCACAGACCAGATGCAGAGAAGAATCTGAAGCTGAATCATATGATGTGTGCTGTTTACTTATTTTCAAATCCAAACTGTCTCATCTGCACAAGGCCTTTCAGCATCCAGGCCAGCCTCCTGTGGTAGCTGCACAGCCTCTCTTCCTCTCTCTCTCTCTCTCTCTCTCTCTCTCTCTCTCTCTCACACACACACACACACACACACACAAACACACACTGTACAGATGGTCTCTCCCAGTTTGCCCATTGACTGTCTTGAAAATACCCATCTTTTTTTCCAGGAACCAACAGAGTTGCTGACTTTGTATTTTGTTTGCAGGTTATCCTTTTCCAACGGCCCCACCAGTGGATCCCTTTGCCAAGATCAAAGTCAGCGACTGTGGAGTAACCAAAGGCTGCATAAGGTGAGAGGACGACGAGTGTTGCCAGTTCTGTCCTGCTGAAAACAGAGCTGCAGCTGAATTCCCTGGGGTTTCTCTATCCTTTAGAGAGTTGGGGCTAAAATTGGAATCTCTCTGCTGTCTAGTCTTTGAAACATGATTGAAGTGATTTAACTGATGCTCTAGACTCCACTGCTGTAATATTCTAAACATTGGGAAGCAAATCTTCTTCGTCGAGATCTGTTTGATAGTTTCAACTAGTGATCAAATTACTGCTTGTGTTTGTCCAGATATGGCAAGCCAGGGTGTGATGCAGAGACGTGCGATTACTTTCTGAGTTATCGTCGCATCGGTACCGATGTGGAGTATGAAATGAGCGCAGACACAGATGGCTGGGTGGCCGTGGGTTTCTCCTCTGACAAGAAAATGGTGAGCATGTCTCATTAAGCTAGTCTTGTGTCTTATTTGGGACAACACAGGAGAAGAACTTGTAGTCTGTGCAAAATAACAACCACAAAACATTTACATGAACTAATGGATGCTTTTAAATCATGTTTTATTTAACTTATTAGCTTCTATACAATAATTGTATAAAGACAAAAACAGAGCCTCCTAGGGGTGCCAGTAAGGTGGTTGGCCATTTCATGCCATTTAATCCTAAACACAGAATTCATACATCATCATGTTTGAAGGCTGCAGGGGTCCCATTATACATGAAGGCTTGCAGGATCATTCGAATAGAAAAATAAACCTGTAATTTCTTTAATGTTTATTTATAATGACCATCTTATAATTTTTTATTATCGTTCTCACCACTTTTAAAGTCACTGTACCTGTGATGAGGCTTAACAATTAAAACAAATATAATTTATTAATTTTCATGCAGTGGTGCCCCAAGGCAACAATCACAACAAAATATGTGATATTTTGAAGAAATAATGTGAGAATTTGTAGATGGTAAATGCCCACTTATGTTAACGCTTTTATCCAAAGCACTTCACAATGTAGCTTCTCATTCACCCGTTTACACACACACACACACATTTGTCTTTCTATGACCCTAAAATCATG
Source organism: Channa striata (assembly GCA_033026295.1). Lineage (NCBI taxonomy): Eukaryota > Metazoa > Chordata > Actinopteri > Anabantiformes > Channidae > Channa > Channa striata. Next base: position 16,004,233 of record CM065175.1, on the reverse strand, counting down.
TCTTGACCCTCAAAAAGCCTTTTGAAGTTGTGTGGACCAGCCAAAATGTCCTCAGAACAATGGTACTGAAATTTGTCCACAGAAGGCTAAAGACATGTCCACACACACCCAATGGCAATGGCTGCCATGTAGGGTGTTCACCTGACTTACCAGGAGCCACGTGGGGTTCAGGGACTTGCCCAAGGACACTTTGACACACTGCAAGGAGGGACTGGGGATTGAACCACTCACCCTGTGGTCAGCGGACCACCGACTGACTTACAGCTGCTCCCCTAAATGTAGATTTAGAAACACAGGCAGCTATGGCATGATGACACGATTCTTTGCTACTTGTAGGTCAGAAACCAAACATAAGCAAATTTGTGGCCCATTGCAACAGCTGACCTGATGATCTACAATATATCAGCACTTTAGAAGGTTTGGCGAATGCTGCTTGCTTCTGTAGTAAGGATCACTATCGAAAAACAGAAATTGCAAATTTGCTTAAGAATAAGATGATCTAGAGAATAAGTTGGAGAATGAAAATAGTTTGTCTCCAGTCTGAAGTTGCTCAATTACTATGGGACAGGAATGACAGAATCTTCCCTTTAAAAATAAAAAAAGTAGCAATAAAGAAAAAAATCTCTTCATAACTTGTTCGTGTTTCTTTAGGGAGGAGACGATGTCATGGGCTGTGTCCATGATGACAACGGTCGTGTCCGGATTCATCACTTCTACAATGTCGGCCAATGGGCCAAGGAAATCAAGAGGAACCCAGCCAGAGATGAAGAGGGTGTTTTTGAGAACAATCGGGTGACCTGCCGTTTCAAACGTCCCCTGTATGTCCCCAGAGAGGAAACGCTTGTGGACCTACACCTGTCGTGGTATTACCTGTTTGCATGGGGACCTGCAATTCAAGGTTAGCAATCAACCACCTGCATAAAAATAACATTTTTTTTTCCTACCCTTAATGCCACCTTACATGCCTGTCTTAACATTTTAAAACAGGTTCCATCACGCGGCACGACATTGACAGTCCACCAGTCAGCGACCACATGATCAGTATCTATAAGTATGAGGACATCTTCATGCCTTCCACAGCCTACCAGACCTTCAACTCTCCCCTCTGCTTGCTGCTCATAGTAGCCCTCACCTTTTACTTACTAATGGGAACACCATAATGAAGCAGAGCTGAGCACAGAGAGGAGAAAGGAAGGAATGAGAAGATGGAACAGCAATAAAAAGTTGCCATTTCTGTCAGATGCCACATTAAATCCTGCACTTTTCACAGAGAGATATTAGAAGGGGTACCTTCTATGAAAACACAGAGGATCTTGACACATTACTAAACCTATAATGTAGATGTGTCAGTGTAAGAACAAAAAAAAGACCTGATAAAACTGTAGTGTTATATTATAAATAGGCTAATTATTTTCAGTATTTATGACAGTTTCCAAGTATTTATACAATATGAGAAGTACACACGCCAATAAATATCATAAGTCTATAAAAATACTGCATGTACTGGGAAATCTGGGACTGATTTCAAAACCTCAACCCTTCACTGATGAGAAGACAGTGCCTCATGTTGAACTTGGCTAGAACACAACATTTTCAACAAAGGACAAAAGAAACTCAACAGCTTGCAGCTGTTTGCAGTAACCTCCTGTCCCTTTACTTGTGTTTATACGGTCAATCTTTGCCGAAACTAAAGGTTATCTGGTGGATTGTACTATCAACTATAGTTTCAGGTTGTATGTTGTTGTCGGATTAGCCTCTGAATCACAGTTGTCATTTTAGGAACTGCCTACATTATGCATTTACCATGTGAAACATTTCCAAAGGGTTGGTAGTTTTTGTCATGTTACTTATCAGTGTTTTAATTTATTTTTATTTCATTTCTCAACCACAGCAACAGCTGGGTTTGTCTGTCATTCCTGTGGCATTAACGGACAAATAGGGAAAGAGACTGCTAGATGAATATTGCCCACATGAGCAATACCACAGAGAACAGGAACAAACTGATGGACATCAGCTGATGGACATCACCTGATGGAACATTTTGCTTAGACCTGGACTGTCACCTGGGTAGTAAATGTAGCCTTTTGATCCATATTAATGACTAGATGGAATATATGGAAATGAAGCATACATCCGTAGTTGAGTTTATTAATAATAAACCTTTTTTTAAACAATTACAATAATGTACACAGAAAATACAGATTCTACTTTGCATGAGCAGACAGCTCATGCAGTCATGCAGTATAAAGCCACTGGACAATTAAAGGGCTGTAGCCGATGCTGAGTGCACTGAGGTCTCTGGCATTTTCAGTATAATTTAAATTATTAAATATTAGCTTTTAACCACATCAAAACATTTCCTATCTGTAAAAGCACATGAATTTGTTTTTATTATCTCAGTATTTGAAAAAATAAAAATGATTATTCCTTCTTTGAAATTGTTATGCTGGCGAGGGTGCTGCTTTAATAGTGCCACCACTATGGGGCAACAAAATCTTAATAAAAAACATATAATGGCTTTTAAATTATAGAGACAGATTACTGAGTGTGACACCTAAGAAAAACAGAACAGTAGTTATTGGATATTCTAAACACGATTTATGAGAAATAACACGCACTAACAACAACAAAAAATCTATAAACACGACTCAAACTACTTTAAAAAGCAGGAAGCGCTCTGTGCGTGTGTACACTACATTACCCACAATCCCCTCGGGCACGTCTAATGTTTTCCTCCCTCACGCGGCGCATCCCCGGGTGGAGCCGAGCGGAATCCGGGAACATGGCAGACGAGGAGGACTCGGCGGAGCCGGCAGCCGCCTCCCCGCCGAGAGCCCTCACGCCGGGCGGCCGCACTCCGTGTCCTTCCCCGAGAGCGTCCAGCCGGCCGTCGGGATGGTGAGCCAGCTGCTCAGCCACCCCACCTCCCTCAAGTTCGACAAAAACATCAAGCAGGCCTTCTACAACACCGGGGCCATGATCTTCGTGGCCATCTGCTGCGGGGCAGCCGTCCTGGTCTACTTCATCCTGGAGGCCTTCCTGCGCCCGCTGCTCTGGGCGGTGCTGTGCGGGACCTTCCTCCACCCGTTCAAGTACTCCCTGGCCCGGCTCGGCCGGCGGTGGCTCAGCAGCCTGCAGGAAACCCGGACGCCCATCGTGGTGGGGACCCTGCTGGTGCCGGTGCGGTGCGTGAACTGCGGGGTGGAGGCGATGGGCCGGCTGGTGGTGGAGAGGCTCACGGTGCTGCTGGTGATCGGGGCAGGGGCGCCGCTGCTTTACTTTCTCTACCTGTTCTGGAGCGTCGTCGGCATGCAGGTGATCCTCGGCCACGTCTGCGGGATCATCGGGGCGGCGCTCGACTGCTTCCACGCGGTGTGGGTGAGTGAGTGACCGACCGGGGGTCGTCGGTGTGAGGGTGTGAGGGTGTGCGAGAGGTGACCCCACACAGGCAGCTGCTCAGAATCAGTGTCGCTCTGTTAATAAGAATATTTCTCCCAATATTTATATCGTATCCACTGGATGTGGTGAATGGATGCAAACACACACGAAACGCTTATGACCGGTTGAAAAAGTGTCACAGTTCTGCTGTGTTTAAATGATGCTTCACTGATCATGAACTTGCATCTTTTTTTGTTCAAGTTTGGGCAGGACATGCCATTAATCTTCCAGTTGACTTCTCTATATCAAATATTTCTACTTCTTCCTGAAAATTGACTCCAGATGACATCACTTGGAGGAAGCTTCAGTTCAGATTGTGTCATCTTGTTCACACCATGGAGTTTGTAATCATGTTCAACCTGCTTTTCCAGAGCTCCAGATGACATCATTCTAACTCCTAATGATAAAACGTTTCAGCTTTTGACCTGTTGTTGTTTTGTAAAACAAGCAATTACGTTTTCTTATGGAAACAGATTGACACCTTTTAATCTTATCAAACTTTTCATACACGATAAATATTATTGGCAAAAATTATTTGTGATACTAAAAGCAATTATGAATAATTCACGTGTATATTAAAGAGATGCCACAATATGCTCATACTACATCATGTAGTGTATATATATCTAATAAGCCATATAAAAAATTGTGCAGAGTATTTGCTTGAATATCTCAAATAACGGCTGACTTTGTTAACCTCCATGCTGAAAGTATTTTTCTTAGAAGATATCCTTAAATTTGAATGTCAGCTGATCTAATTTCTCACAGTTCCAGTGTCTGATCGATCAATACCTTATTATTTGCAAACCGCTCTGGGGTCGTGAGCCCAGCCTCACTTTGATTAGACACAGATTGCATTCAATGTTGCTCCTTAGACAGCCTGTCCTTTCTTTAAATGCAGCGGTAGACTGACACAGGGCCCTTGTATATTAATAGAAGGGAGCACACTATATTAAATTACATTGAATGATGTTTTTGTGTTAAGTGGATCCAGCCAAAGACCTTTGTGACCAGCTGATTGCACACTGGAGCATCATATTTCATGCTTTTACCAAAAACAGCTGCGGACACTGCAGGCTGTTGATTCATAGAAAAGCCTAGAGAGTGCTGTGTGGTGATATTAGGGTTCAGAAATATTTTTTTAAAAATGAGAAAGATCAGAAAAGTATCAAATTGTTTGTGTGACATTAATTTCACTCTCAACTAGAGACTGACTTTTTTTTTTGATCGGAATCTTTGACTGACCTAGTAAAACCTGAATACAAAGCGAACGATGAAAAATAGTTTAACATTGTTGCTAGAAGCAGTAAGTGAATGGAAGTCACCTTATCTGATTGTACCTCATAACAATCTCTTTGTATTTCTGTGTTTTTTCATCTCAGGTGTGCACTATAGTGTTTGGCTACTTGCTGGCAGTTTGTTTTAAGTGGAGTCCTCAGACGGAGTGCTACCTGAGGGCCCTGGCTCTTCCTGTCTGGGCCATCCTGCTCTTCTACATTGGTGAGTTAATAGGTGGAGGACGAGGAGAAGCTGCCGAGCAAGCTCAGACACCTTCTGGGCTTCATTTAATTTGATATATGTGACATATAGCTCAAGGGGAACTTTAGAGAAGAAAGCATTTCTCTTTTGCTAAAAGGTGAAGTAGTTGAGTTTTCTGCCTCTGCAGGTCTGTGATTCCATTAAACAGAGCACATGCAGAGCAGGGTTAAGTATTTTTAGCACACACATTCACGGCGTGCTGAAAAAAGGTGTTGACCTTCAAGTGTGAAATTGTAAAAGTGACTGATGGTTGTTAAGAAGTTCTGCTCAAGAGAAAAGCAAGGGAGATTGTTTTCTGCAAATTATAGATAATAACATCAAAGCACAAACAATATTTAACCCTTACTTAATATTATCTCATGACAAAGCATTTTAAACTCCAGTTTAAGACATCAAGATAAAGTTGTGCATCAGAGGTCAAGATTTCTGACCAGAAAATAACCAATAATGTCAGCACAAAAGCATGCATCAAAAACACAAGTACATACAGTATAAATCTAAAATCTTCTTTCTGTTTATAGCATCTCTGACTGGCTCATGGAGAGTACCCATATTTGTAGTTGTGGTGATACTCCTCATCGTGGGCTCTCAAGAGAAACCACCTGTCCCTGGCAGAGGTAACGATTTCTGGACACACACACACGTTCATCACAGTAAGAGGCTTTTACTCCCCATCAGCTGGACCTTTATTTTAAGCAGTGGATGTGCTGGTACAGTAGCTGGGTGTTGTTACCGTTGGACAGAGACAAGTAAGCTGTGTCCGTCTGTTTCCACGCTACGCTAAGCTTTATCAATCTACTGCTTTAAAAGCCAAAGGGTCAAACAAGTTTACAAAAAATGTTCTTAGGTCAGGTTGGCCTTGATAGTGTCTGTAGGTGAACAGCCTGTCTCTGAATAAGTGCACTCATGTCATAAATAATGTCATAAATATCTGTATGGAGAACACACACACACACACGCTTGTATTTTGTTCTTTAAACCCGCTGCTTCTGTTAATGTCACTTTCTGTCTCTCTTCCTTTTTGTAGGAGAGCTTTCTGGGCAGGTGCTATCATTTGCTGCTAATACAATTTACATGGCAATATCCTGTAGTAACTTTCAATTGAAAACTGAGCCCAGTAACAACTCCAACAGAGGTAAGTTTACAATTTGGTCTATTCAATTCAGTATATTACAAACGTTATAATCACGTTAGGTACAAGTCAAAGGCTGCAGATGATGTAAGTGTTTAGTTTCTGCGTTGATGGACATTACTCTTAAATAAAATCGCACGAAATATATAGAAGAATCCAAACAAGCGGTTGAGTATGCAATCATGGTATAGAGATTTTTTCACACTGTTAACATATTATTAGACCCCTAAAGACGAAGCTGCTTTGGCCTCGGCATGTAGCTATGGTGCTTGAAACTTGGAACAGTTAACCAGTATTCATTGTCATTACTTTGTATGTCGTTTCTTCTTATATGCTTCCTTCTTTTCCCCCCTCTCGTCTCCCCAAGAGGGTGTGCAGTCTGTGGGTCAACTTCCTGCCACCCCGGGGTTCCCTCAGGGCTCACGGTCGTTACCTGCAGGCCTCTTCCAGAAAGAGAGAACTTCCCACAGAGCCAGTGATATATATTTCATTCTGCTGGTCTGGGCGATAGTGCTTGTTCAAGTCTGGCTCAACCTCTGGATCCTGCAACTGCTGCCAATCCCTGTGGCTGGTATCACATTAAATTATAGCATAAATACATATACCCTTTGATATGCTGCTTCTTTTAGTAAGCTTCATATTGCATTATCATATCAGTGTGGGTGCTGAAGAAGCTGGTGGTCCATTTTGGCATGAAGAGTTTTGCACAACAAACTCTCAGCTCGTGGTGGACGGTGCTGGAGAAGTTTGGACGTGATCGAGAGGAGGCCCTGCTGCCCGGACCAATCAAAGGCTTGGCTCAGTTTCTACTCCGCGTTGATACCAAGGTAACATGTCAAAGGAGCCAAACGTACTGCTGATGTAACTGCTGTTCTTATTTCCCCTATCTTTATTTTCACACATCCTCATTCAGACACAGACACATGTTAAACTGGTTCACCACTCTGCACTCAGCAGATTAATAATTACTGAAACTAAGACAGGCAGGATATATTCATGGTATTTCTTAAGGATTCTGTAATTGTCAAACTTAGAGTGCAAAGGATCACTAATCTAAATCTGCTAATCTAAAATTATTGTTTGGTGTTTATTGGACTAATGTTCTTTTGCACTTAGTGTCCAAGATCTATTCATATTTCTTTAAGGTGTGAGAGATATATAATCAAATTTTCTATGATTTGTTGTGCTAAGAATGTGTGAGGTGACAGACATTGCAAAACACAGTGAATAACTTGCTTTTAGTTGACACATTCACTGCTTCCTGTAGCCTAGTCAGATAGAGGGTTTCGTGTACGCACTGAGAGAGAATGCAGTGTGTCAAGGAAGCACAATATGCAGCTACGCTAGTTAACATAACTGCATAATGAATTAGTTGTGTTTGATGTTTTGCCGTCTGTGAACCACCGTGCGGAAAATTATGAATATTAAAGTACAGGAAGTTTCATATTATGCCAATATTGACTAATTTCTGTCAATGATAAGCTTCCAGAAAATATCTATACATTTATTGGCAATATCATACACCCCTTTTAAAGGTATAGTCCATGATTCTAATACATTACAGATTTTGTCATGTTTCTTTAGTTTCTTGGAAACAAGAGTTTGTGCTCAGAAAACTGAGTGGGTCAGCTGGGTAATTCCAGCTAACCCACACAAAGAGCAGGCCAGAGGGACAAAGGCAGCAGAAAGTGGTGATTGGAGTTGTTGTTGGTGCCCACACTAGACCAGCAGCGACAGCACAGCGCTCTAGTTTCTGTTCAACAAGTCACAAACAGTCACTTTTTTAATCACAGACGTTCAACGAACTTGCCAGTTTGCAAATGTCTGCTGTGGCTGTGGCACTAGCTGCAGCTACTGGAGAGTTTAGTGTGAGTCTATCGCGAGAGAGTGTCATAGATCCCATGTTTTGTATTTGGCTCTGTTTGATGTTTATTTAGTCACATTTCATTTTGTCTGATAATAGTGTAGTTGGATTGCTCTAGCTTATAGCTGCTTTCAGCACTGTGGCTACGTGCTCTCGTGAATTGTTGAAGAGAGAGAATTAGTTTATGTGCTTACACAATGAATAACCATAGACTCTAACATCAAAAAGTTATCATGAAGAATCATGAACTGTATCTTCAAAGAGTTAAAAAATAAGTAAATAAAATCTTCTGAAATCACCAACTCTGGAACTGAATCTGAATGTGAAAGGTCTCGTCTTTATATTACTCAGGTTACTTATAGTGACATTAATGTCATCATTGCTGACATCTCTTACGCACAAAGATGTCTTTGTCTTGAAGGTTTTGGGATCTGGTTATGTTTGTGTTTGTAATCACACTGATTTGCATCCCACTGGATAGCCAGCCCACGCTCCCTATAATAAAACCCTGCCTGCCACTTTCTGATCCCTCACTGCTCTACCCGAAAAGGAGTTTTGTGTTCTTGTTGCACGGGTACATGTGATGACTGCTGCACAGATCTTTCCAATAATAATCCTTCCTCCCAATGTCTCTTTGTCTCCTCCCCAAGCTCTGGCATTGGCTTAACAAGCAGGTAATGATTTGGAGGAGCAGAGTGCTGAGAGAAAGAGAGGCTGACAAATGTGTGTGTGAGAGAGTTTAAGGATAAAAAAATAACCTGGATATTTGTGTGCGTGTGTGTAGTATGCGAAAGCGATGAGAACACATTTTTAGTAGCTTGGACTAGCATTTTACCCATCCACTGTCATCACCCTCTCATCCTGTCTTTATGTCTGTCTTCATGCTGCTTTCTGCTTTTATTTTTCAGGAAGCTACGCTCAGGGAGGTGGGACTCTTCGGTCCCTCAGCCCTGCACGTACCTTCCCTGCTGCAATGTAACTCGCAGGTTCGGCTTGGGAGTGTCTGAGCTGCATGGAAATATGACTGATGTAGTAACAGTGGGGCAGAGTTGGAGTAAAGGACAGTAATCTCCATTAAGAATTTGGTCTGACTGAGCAGATGTGAATATGTGTCAGGAGTTTTGTTTTTTGGGGAGGAGGGCTGTAGGGAAAGAAGCTGGGCATGAACAAAAAAATGGAAACATCACACAACTTGTTAAACTAACTACTTAATCAATTGTACCAACTTTTAAATTTAGAGGAACTTCATTTCTGGCCAATTTATTAGGTACACCTGCACAATCCTCTGCCATGAACTCCACTTTTACAGTTTTTAAGTTGAAACCACCAAAAATACTGTGTGTTTATTATTAAGGTCATAGTGGTGGTTCTAATGTTTTGGCCCTCAGTTGTTTTAAATAGTGTGGCCAAATCATTAAAACCACCTATATGACTGACTCCATCGGCCACGTGTGTACACATTGACGTTTTCCTGCTTGTACAGCTGAGAACATGCAAATGATGGCAAGTTATCCTGCTCCCAGTAGCAGAAAAGCTGACTCAAAACATGACGCTGCCATCACCACGTTTCATATATAGGATTAGTTTCCATAACTTTCTACCACTCATGATGAGTGGATGGTGGTGTGTGTTCTCCGTTTGTACATGATGCCTTACAGTGGACAGGTAGAAGCCAAAGTCTTTAGAAAATATTTGGTTGCCATTTATAGCCTGATGAACTTCAGCAGCTCCTCTTCTGATGTCGTCAGAAATGTCCTTTATTTAAACCATGTTAAGATCAGACTTTGCTGTTGAAGACTCAGTGTTCTCTTCTTTACATAGGCAGGACCTTCCCAACACAAGCATGATTGTCAAGACTCTTATTTCCCCTTCAATTGAATAGACAGTCCTAGTGTTTCATATGTATTTTGTGTGGCAAGATACGACTTTCCAATTAAATACATAGTTAAACTTTTCTGGTTGTATTTAAGCTATTTTAATTATTTAAAGAAATGGAGAAAACTCTATGGGTGTTTCCATCTTTTTGTTAACCAGTTTTTCCATTTTTATTACCAATTGTTTATCTGCCAAATATTATTCTTTATTCTACATTTTTATACATTCTAAAAAAACTTTATATGATGTACTGACATCATTTCATCATTCACATAATGACAAACCATTAGGACATGGCCCTATGAGAACAAGGTGCCCTGCACTAACAGAGCCTTTTTCCAGTAACTCAATATTTAACACGTGGTTTTTGTGACATTAACATACAAATACGCACAAATTACAGCTGTTGCTAGTTGGCTGGTGATGACTTTTTGAGCATTGAGAAACCTGAGTTAAGGACTGCAGCACCTTGCAACAGAATAAAGGTTTACCTCACATTACTTCCAAACTACGCAGGAAAGTCGTACATACAGCAGCACACAGGCTGTGAGTTTTTCACTTGCACATTTCAGGGCTAAAGTGCAAACGTGTGTGTACTGTATGTGTACTGATATCCTGCCTGATGGTTCAATAAATCCGCCACGTTATTGCCCTTTATTGTCCTCGGGGCCCCTACGGCAGCTTCAAACTCAAAAGAAGGACACAGGTTTCTCCATGTGTCTGACCACTGTATGTTTGCACCCGTTAAGCAGCACTGACTTTGTCTGTACTCTTCCCTGTTTCCCCCCATTTTCTGTCTTTGTCGTGATCCTCCCGTATGCAGATGATCGTATGGTTGGAGCGATCTCTGGATAAAATCATCAGCATCTTCATCATCTTCCTCCTGGTCACGGGGACCCTGCTCATGGCTCTGCTCCTCACAGCTATGGTACGGATTTTGTGACTTTACTGCTGCATTTTTGTTGACGCTAACATTTCACTGGATAACAAATCAGCTTTGATTTTTGTAGGTTCACAATGAAAGCGTCCACATCATTGAGGTGACCAGTAACCTCATAAACGAGACTGTGTCTAACCATCCAGAATGGGCCAAGTATGCAAGTTTACTCTTCTTTTTTTCATTTTAGTTACAATTTCTCAGCTGCTAAAGAACTAACTTACTTGAATCGTCCCGATCCAGTTGGCTTCCAGAAGCTCGTGTCGTGCAGAAGGCTCTGAACTCAGCCGCCACTAATGTTTATCAGCATGGCAGAGAATGGATAACACAGAAGGTGAAAATGACCCCACCTCTCTGATTTCTCTCACATTAAAAATATGAGAGCTATGAAACTTTGATAATCAAATATGTAACAAATCTTTTTTGTGTCTGCAGCTTCATAAGATGCTAGGGGACAAGGTGAACCAAACAGCTGTAATTGAAAAACAGGTTTTGGAGCTTTGGGACCGACTGTACCACTCCTGGTTTGTTAAGGTCAGGCCAGTCCACTTACTGTCTCGATGCGGGGATAGATGTTCACAGTGACTACAAATATTAAAACAAGTAATTATTCTGTGCACTTTCCAGAACACGACCCATTCTGGACGCCAGCGAGGCCAGAAGATGATGGCCCAGAGACAGAACAGCTGGTTAGGTGACATCCTGGACTGGAAGGATATCGCTTCGTTTTTACAGGAAAATATTGAGACTCTACTGTCTGTAAGTATGTTTGTGTGTTTACAGTATTTGATGTATGAGGAAGCTCATTTGCATATATATTTTTTCATATCGGTTAGTCTATTGCATGTTATACCACAGGCAATAATATTAATGTAAAAAACACTGCCTTGACAATTGGCATCATAACAACTGCATGTCATAAATTCGCTGGCATATTTATGACTCTGAATGACATGTTTACTGTTGCTTTTAAGATCCTGGAGTCCCTGTGGGTGGTAATGAGCAGAAATGTCAGTCTTCTCATCTCCACGACGACCACTCTCCTCACAGTCTTGTTCCACAGTGGCACAGCTCTGCTCAACTTTGCCCTGAGTCTGGTAGGAAACATTGACCGCTGTAAATCATTTAGCACGAGGTGTGGGTGTGTTTACAGGCAAGAGTCACCCGGCTCAGGTTTTCGAAGTTCACGTTCGTTGCATTTTTATTATGTTGTAAAGCAGAAAACACAAAAAGCCATGAAACTTTGAAAAAAGGGGATGGAACAGTTCTCTTGTTGGTGTTTGCAGAATCCAGCAACATTTAATGGTATTTTCTGTCTTGTGACACACCACAGTGGACTTATTATAGCAGCAATCATAGCAGTACTCTATATATTCTAATTACTAATATAATAGGGCTGCACCTAACGATGACTTTTGTTTGATTAATCCCAAAAATATGCAATACATTAATCGATTAATTTGTAAGTTATTTGCCCATTCCGATTTGTAATTTTTAAATTAATGTAACAATTAATTTAATGAACATAAAAAAATAATAACACAACAATCTTTTATTTCAATGTTTTATTCAATCATTATTATTTATCTTTGTGCTGATTTCTGTGTGTATGCAGGTGATCTTTCTGACCACTCTCTTCTACTTGCTAAGCTCCAGTGAGGAAAATTATAAACCTGTGAAATGGGTGATCAGCCTGACTCCTCTTTCCCAACCTGGCCCTTCCTCCATAATCATAAGCCAGTCTGTGGAGGAGGCCATCAGGTAATCATTACACAATCATTCTACAAAATCTAAAACCATATATTGTATTTAACCTTGCCTGTGTGTGTTGTAGAGGAGTGTTTGATGCCTCTCTAAAGATGGCCGGCTTCTATGGCCTCTACACTTGGCTCACTCACACCATCTTTGGCATTAACATTGTCTTCATTCCTTCTGGTGAGTCAGCGTGTTCACAGCAGCTCTCGCTGTCCTCGTACCTGCACATGCCAAACCACATTTGCTTCTTTCAGTCATTGATTCCTTTTCTTCTGGCCCGAAGCTCTGGCTGCTATCCTGGGTGCGGTGCCATTCCTGGGGACCTACTGGGCAGCAGTGCCAGCAGTCTGCGACCTGTGGTTGGTGCAGGGAGAGGGCGTCAAGGCCGTGTTGCTGCTCATCTGCCATCTGCTACCGACATATTTTGTAGATACGGCCATCTACTCTGATATCTCAGGGTACGTATGTGTGACACTGTTGTTACCAGCGTCTGTGTGTGTACGGTTTGAGCTTCCCCTTGTAGTGTTGCAACATTTGGTTAACAAATTACAAGAGACCGCCTGTGACAGTTAATGTAACGCGTACAAGCCTGGTTGATGTCCTAAAAAGGCTTTGATATGAAACCATGTGTTTGCTGAAGTCAGTAAACAGTGTGTCCATTTGTTTTAGTCACTTTCATAAACTGTCAGGTGCTGGAGATGAAATGAAAACGACACCAGACGGCAGGCCGCTGCTTCCTCTGAGCGTTTGATGAAACCTAGCTTTGTGCTGAATATTTTTGACTGTAGTGCGGGGCTCCTTGGTCAGTTAGGCTTAGGATGGCCTGAAACATGTGTGCAGAATTAAACATGCTGAATCAAACTGCAAATGTTTTACCACACTGGGAATAGTTATCTTTAAAGGCATAAACTACATGGTTATGTAAGTTTGCAGTGAAACTTAGTCATTATGAACAAATGTGTTTTGTTTTTTTTTTTATCTGTTATCTTATCGTGAAATAACTGTCAGTTGCAGTTTCACTTGTTTGTGATGGTGTTTTCAGCAGCACTGCAGCACTCCAGTATTGATACAGGAGCCGCCTGCCAAAAGGGTTTCTGAACGGTCTACATCGAAATCAAGTCTGAGTCAAACCAGCTCTGCTGCAACTGCATTACATATGTAATTTAATATAATAACAATGACCCTAAAGCTTTTGGCGTAGGTGTAAAATATACAGTGTTAAGAGTCAAAGAATAAATTGGCATTTTGGCAAATACCTGTTAATACAATAATTTGTTGAAAGCCTAAGTCACTGTTATGACTTCCTGTATCCATAATTGGCCACAAGATGAGTCTTGTGCTGTAATATGTATAATATATAAGAAATGGGAACATTTTAGGGCAAACAACTAACATAAACATACGTTATATCAGCTCAGCATCCACATATTCCTATAGTTAGGGTTAGTGTATCTATCAGAAAAAAATCTGTTGTGGCTTAGCATCGAATTTAATAACTTGAAAATACTGGAATACTGTAAGTCAACAAAGTTCAGATTGTATTTTTGCATAAAACAAGACGTTTGGATTTTGCCCTCCATTTTTTTTACAGCATAGACATGGTGTAAGCATTGATCACTTTACAGCTAGAAATAGAAAATGAATAGAATTACAATAGAAATGATGAAACACCCAGTGTGTGTAACCTTACCAAGCCAAAATTAGCCCTAACCGTGACCTTTTCTTTTCTCTGTGCTACAGGGGTGGACATCCATATCTGACAGGTCTGGCAGTGGCTGGCGGAGCATATTATCTGGGTCTGGAGGGGGCGATCATCGGGCCTATCCTCCTCTGCATCCTGGTGGTGGCAGCAAACATCTACAGTGCCATGCTGATGAGCCCCAACTCTGCAGTGCCAACACCAGTGCAGTCAACCTGGCCCCTCCATCCGATGAGGTAAAGTCGACACCTAAAAATACAATACACTCAGAGAGGACTTTTTCAGGAAAACATAACCAAACATCATCTCATCTGTCACTCTCAGGCCCTACGCAGACTCCACCCCCTCTATTCTGAAGAAGACCAGTGAGTAAGAGATGGAGGATGTCTCTCTCTCTGTGGAACTTCATCTGGCTTCCTATAGGCTGATTCCTCGGGGAAGTGCTCTCCTCCCTGAAGCTCCGACCTCAGGAGTCGGCGGCAGCAAAGAGGAGATGGCAGTGTTATGGCCGTCTGTCTCACAAATGTGTTTCTCTGAGCAATATGGCAACAGCTGCTCTTATTCAAAGCCTTTAAGTTACAAATGCGAGCGAACGCTCTGATCCCAAACTGGGACCAGTAGCATTTATGACTATGAATGATGGAGATGTTGATGCTAATCACGTTATCTTTTAGAACTCAGTGCCTAAATTTACACAGTTCAGCCACAACATTAATACCACAATTGAATTGTTTGTGTGTAAGTTGTGGTTGACAGTGCTGACCCCTGTCTACATGAACACCACCACGTGGATGTAATGTAGTGGCTGACTTACAAGTTTTCTAATCTTAGCCAGTTGTTTTGAATTGTAATATTTAATCTACAAAGCTCCTGATTTCCTCCTTGCACACACCCTGACTGTCTTCATGTTACAGTATGTGGTTGTGCAGTATTTGTTCTCTCTACTTTCCTCCTTATGGAGGCTCGTGTAGAGTTCGTGTGAAGGTGAACTACATCCTCCATGCAACAGAGGTCGTCATGTCTGACTGAAGAGAAGGACTTGATGACTGTAGTTTACCTGACTGTCACTGACATCTCAGTGACCGTACAGTAGCTGTGAGTTACTACATTATCGCTTTAACAAAGGTTTGAATGTGCCAGTGTTTCAGTTTTCCAGTATCTGTATGTTGAATCGTAGCAAATGCCACTGCTTATTTTGTTTTTAATAATTTCAGGTTTTGACTGATGATGACTACTTAAGTGGTTTAGACTGTGAAAGCTGAGGATTACTGAGGGATGGCTTTTTGTTTTTTTTTATGCTGAGTACACATGCACACATTCGGTACCAGTCAAATGTTTGGACACAATATTCAAAGGTTTTTTTCGGCCTCTTGGAAAAATACTGAAAACATCAAAACTGCGACAATAGACATTGAATTTTGTAATAACAAAAAGCAAAGCAAAATGTGAGGACTCCCTTGGCGTGTGGGACACGGTGGCTGGAACCAAAAGTTGGATGTGTTTTCCTTGTGTATTTTGGCCCATTTTGTTTCTATTGATCCCCATCTTTATTAGATTTTGTAAGGGCACATGTGATAATTAAAATCTCTACAAGGAACTGACTTAATGAAGCTGGTAAAGACATTGCAAACCTGTGATCAGGGTAAACACTGACTTGTATAAAATCCCTTGTAATTAAACACAGTAAGTATGAAATAACTTTTTTTAACTACACTTTTCCCGGTATTATTCCATAGCTTCAGTATTGATCTACCATTTGGAAATAACCTTTGAATAAGAACATGTGTAAACATTTTACTGGTGCTATAAATGCAACCAAACATTTTTAACAGACCTTGTTCATTCATTAGTGTTGACTCACGTTTAGACTATTAACACATTTGAGTATTTTTGTGAACACTTAACCTTTTTTTGTTGTTTGTTTAGGTTTTTACAACTATGACTTGCATCCCTCAGAACTGTCCTGTCTAATTTCTACTCACTTTTTGCACTCTTGCACTCGTCCACTTCATACTTTATTTACAGTTGGAGCACTTTTCTGACATAAGAATATGAAGCTTTAATAAGTTATGCAAATAAATTGTGTATGTAATGAGACAAACTGATCATTCACGGCTACGGTGTTAGTTATCTGAGGTCAGTGATGTGATCAGGTTGGAACAAGTGTGTCGTTTGGCAGTGGATTCATTAAAATACTTTAGTTTTCATTTAGTACTTTTGCTGTTTTTTTTATTAATGTATATGCACTGACACAATAAACGTTAGAACTGCAGCGGCTTTGTTGGGGACCCAATTTGTAGCAATTAAAAATTTTCTTTCATTTTTAAAACATAATCAAATATTCAATATTAAACTTGTCTGGAAATAGTAAAAAAGTATTAATAGTGTATCTCAGAAGTGATATATGTTATATATCAGCCCTGCACCTCAAATGCCCAAAGACATTAAATTTATAATGCTATATTTTTTTCTAAAATAAGGAAATAGTATTTAAAATGCTGTTCTAGAGATTTGAATGTTTAATCAGTGATATAAAAAAACTTGATTGCTGCTATACTGCCATTATGCTTCAATAAAAGTATTAAACTTGTACATACGATTCTCATTATGAAAATTAATTTTAAACTGGCAGAGTGGTAGCTCTAGTTCTGCAGGCAATTTATGAACTTGTGTGTGAGAATGTAGAGCAGGCTACAAACTGATCAGCAATTCAAAATCCACAGTGGACACTCTTAAGCATCATACAGTATCATCTGTTCCGTGGAGTGAGAAGCAGCTGGGGATAAACAAAAAGCCATCCAAATATTTCATATATATTAAAATGTATATTTGATCTATATAGTGATTAATGTGGGACACCAGAAAACGTAGGACATTTTAATATCGTACTGTAGACTCAGGTAATTGTGAAGCTACTTTTAGGACACCAGTATAGGAAACATACATACCTGATGTGCTTGCAGTGAGTCGTCAAAGCAGAGAACATGTAATTCTACCTCAGAGCTGATGTTTTCCAAGTGACTTCACACAATCTGTTTACAAAAATAAACCAAAGATCTGATTGTTTCAAAGTGAGAGAATTGGTTCAGTTCACAGAGGAAAAGGTAAAAACAGAATTTGATTAACCTCGATTGTAACTCTCAGATTTATTAAAAGATCCTGGTCCCACAATGTCCTAATCTCTAAAACTCACTCACAAAATATAAAGTTAATTTAACAAACAAGGATCAATAAACCACTGAAACAAATAAATTAGATGGAAACTCACTTCAAAAAAGAGAATATTCACTCTGTTTCTCTGAACATGCTTAAATATTCTGTCTTTTCTTGAAGTTTCCCTTTGGGCAGGAGTCTGATTCGGCTTTGATCCATTTCTTCAGATCAAAGACTTCACAAAGCTCCTCTGAAGTCCGCAGCACATAAACCAGAGCAAAGTCTTCCTGAGCTCTAAATCTCCTTTACGGCAGAATCATTCATTTCACTCGCACAGAGGAACAGAGTGAGGTGTGTCCTTGCAGAGGACATTTCTCGGATCTACACAGCAGATTCATTTTCACTGAGGACCAGAAGAAAGTAGAGAACAGGACCAGGTTCACACTGATTTACACTTTGACATCTGAGTTCTTCCTCTCTGACCACTTAATAAATAAAAGCAATGCAGTATAGTGTGATAGACATTTGCTTCAGGACATTATTTAATCTACATTCAGTCACATCTGAAGCCAAATTACATTATCAGTTATAAACGAAAAAGTCATTTACTAAAGTAACAATTTAATTTTATGTAATTATATCTTTGGACTTTAAAGTGTAAAAACTTGTAGACTAGAGATTTTAGTTTTTTCAGCTGACCCACTGCAGATTACGTGGATCAGCTGTGGGGGAATTCGAAGTGAACTGGTATGTTTTAGCTTCTGACGGAATGAACGTGGATGATCCGTGTGTGATCAGTGGGTAAAGCAGGGATAGAACGAACAGAGCAGGGGTCCTCGAGGACCAGGTTTGAAAACCACGCATTGCAAACGAGCTCTATAGCACAAAGTGTGAAAGCGAAGATGTCTGAATACCACGAGTTATTCAGAGTACTTCATCAGATGGAAATAGTTGGTCATCCTTTAACGAGAAGACATGTTTGCAAAAACTGCATAATTCAACAGATCCAGGGACTTTGATTAATCCACTGTCCATAAACATATTAGTGAGTCAGCTGCCCGACTCAATTACCTTCACTCTGCTCTGCTGTGACAAAGTCCCCACGAGACTTGTTTGTCTAGACTCACAACTGCAGCAACGTGCTTCTAACTATGAGGAGATGAGAGAATAACACCTGCAGGTCACGCCATTCACCCTCTTCCTTCCCTGGAGACGAAACAGAGCCAGAGTAATAACTCAGGTCAATAAATTAGTTGAAATTAGCTCATTGTGGATATATGGATCAGTGTACATCTGTCAACAAGTAATAAGAAATGTCAGCCAGATCCATTAATTATAGTTTGAATATCCTGCTTATCGCACCACAAATAAACATTTTCTGTACCAGAAAACATGTCAAGAAAGGATCCACTAACCTGGCAGCTCTGGAGGTTTGATTTTACAAGTGGGCCCCTGTTTCGTTTGTGGAGTTGAAGCTCACGAGGATGAAGGAGTATGATTTTACACGAATCCAGAAAACGTAGCACTGGCTCAATAAAACCAGTGAATATGACAAGGTAGTTAACATGAATATATAAGTCGAATGATTTAAAAGCAAACATCATCTGATCCTCATTTCAAACAGCTGTTTGACTCAATGACACACGTGACACTTTTTGGTCAGAAGAGTCTGAAGATAAGTTTACAGAAAACTGTACGACACTTTAAAGAGAGATGTGCAAAATGTTTTTTTCCATTAATATTAATAAATTAAGGTTTGCACTATACAGTATTGTTCATGAAAAAAAATATTAAGCGAAATCTGTTATTAATATAATATTTTTGTTCTCAAACCTTGATATTGGCTTTAGGAGTTCAGTATTAGGCCATTCATCACATTTCGTGTAATAATTCACCTCATATGTCACGTGTCCTCACTGACCTTTAGACAAAGGAATGTGCAGAGAAAGGAGGCAGAAAAACCCACCAACTGTTCTGTAAACTTTGTCTCCTTTATTTTCTACATTTGGATCAGCTCAGTGTGGAAGCCTGGACACGTCAGTTATCGCCCCCCGCCCACCCCCTCCTCACAAAACAAACAAACAAAAAACACAAACTCGAAACAATTGATAGACTTCCTGTGTCTCACAGTCAAAAAAAAAAAGTTCACATCTTCACCACGCAGAGACTCTCTCAGACATGACAGACCAGTCAGTGGCCGCCTCTTGGTCCTGTGTCCACAACAAAGATGAACCAGTGACTATGTTTAAACTCTTCCTCCACTGGAGGAAGATGAAATGGATTAAAACCTTTATGACTCCTGGCCTGGCCTGCAACTGCAGGAGTGATACGATAAAAGCATGAAGTTTGAAATGATACTACCTGTCTGGTTTACTTAGATATGAATAGAAAAATACAACAAATCAGCATTTAAGTTGAGATATGTAGTAATGGTTTAAGATATGTCGTCTGCTGCTGCTGCTGCTGTGCTCTTTGTTCAACACTTTCACTCCCTTTACATTTTACTCTGTAGCTGATTGACTAACACACTTCACCCACGTCTCTTTAGTATTCTAACACAGATTTTCCAGGCATGCTTTCCAATTGTAGATATGTTCTCAGGACAGTGCGGAGACTTGGCGTCGTTTACAAAATAAAAGCAGCTTTTTCCCCCCCGTGTTCAGTACAGTGGAAGCCGGAGCTGATCTGCCGTCAGCCTACGCTACGAGCTCTTGGTTGTCCAACAGCGAGGAATCTGAGAACGGTCTGTTCCGGTAAACGGGGAGCTGATGGACCGGGATTAGTACTGCAGACGCTCACTCGCACATACAGACACATTCGTCCACACTCCACTGGAGGAAAGAAGCCCTTGGAGTGTATAGTTTTGTAAGAGGTCATTGAGAAGTAGATGCTTTAAAGTTTCAGGCTTGTGCCGCCATTTTGCTATTTGTATAAAGGATGTGCGTGTGTGTGTGACTACGTAGTGCCTGATGGGAGAGTCCCCTATGGTTTTAACACTACATTAGGCAGTGAACATCAGTTACATATGCAGAATCATCTCTGTGTGTGTGTGTTAGCTCTATGTTAAAACATCTTATAGACACCAGAGACAGACAGACTATGGGAGAGACTAGGGTTACTGCTCTGTGGCACTCTCACAGGACTGTAGAAACAGACACATCCATGTAAAAACTGGACATACAAATCTCAAGATATAACAAACATCAGTTTTCTCTATCTCTAAGTCTCTGCTGATGGCAGACGTCAGGTCCTCCTGTTCGGTCCACTCGTCTTTTTTTGTGTTTTTCTTTTTGTTTTGTAGTTGTTGGTTTTGTTTTTTTGTGCAGTCCCTTGGAAATTCCTCGGGGAGGAGGCTTCAGTCTGTGGGATGAACTTCTGATGAGTAACACCAGAGGGAGACATACACTGCTGCAAGACTGGAGAAGGGGCTTGGACACCGTGAGAGTCTCACACATACACACACTTTCCTCACACTCTTCAAAATCAATTAAAAAAAAATTAAATAAAAAAGAGAAACGAACAAGGAATTCAACCTCCATTTCAAAGCATACATTCATCTCAGAGTGTACACGCACACCCACACACAAATAAGTGCACACACTCTCATAAGAGGCAGTCAGTAAACTTAAGTGATAAGTTGAGGGGTGGATTGCTTTGTCCAGAGAAGCTGTGAGAGCGGAGCCTCCACTTCATCCGCCAGTCTTATACTCACACACAGGATCAAGTCTCCATCCACGGTAAAATCTCCTTAAAGAAACAAAACTAATGAAAACCAACAGCCGTCGTCTCCTACAGAGAGTCTTTCCTCTCGTCTTATTCTACGGAGGGTCAAACACACTCCTGTCTCTGATCTCTGGCAGAGGTAGTACCGTCCAATCCGTCCTCCTCATCCTAAATCTCTTCACGGGACGTCTTTCCTTTCCTGGTCCCCAAATCTAATAAAACACGTCCGCTCCCCTGATTTCTTACTGTGGGCCGCTGTGTGTGTGGGTGTGTGTGAGTGTGCATGTCTGTGAGTGTGCAGAGTACGGTCAGAAGACCTCCGGTAATGTGACGTTGCGGAGCAGCCACTGTTGGGAGCGCAAGTGTGTGCAGTCTCTGACGCTGGGCACCTGGCTGTCCTCCTCACTGGCTTTGTCCAGACACTGGTTGC
This sequence comes from Channa striata, assembly GCA_033026295.1. NCBI lineage: Eukaryota > Metazoa > Chordata > Actinopteri > Anabantiformes > Channidae > Channa > Channa striata. The sequence goes on along the minus strand of CM065175.1, from coordinate 15,982,688 downwards.
TGTTGACGTGGACCAGAGTCAGCTTCTGCATAGCGGACAAAAAATGGACGCGTGTAAGAGGCTGGAAAACAGGCTGTTCATTTGTATGTCTGTATTTACACAGATATGTGCAAAAGTAAGTACCCCTTATTATAATATGGCAAAAATAGATACACGTTTTTCATCAACAACATATAGATAAATTAACCTTTATTTTTTTATTAATTTATCAAGAGCGATTTTACTAAAACTCTTTTTTATACTACCATTTTTGGTAGAGCTAGCTAAGTGTACACTCATCGTACAGGTTTACAACTACTAAAATCATCTTTTAAAAATGTTACTTGTTATTTTCTGATGAAGAAAATTTGTAAAAGCCAACTGTGCCTAAAATTATGTTGATGAAAAATTTTTTTGGGCTCTTCAAAATAAAGGGGCACTAGCTTTTGCATATGACTGTATTTAAATTCATCTTCCCTTACGTACGCCCATACACAAGGTTTTTATTTCAAAGTGTGATTTTTTTTTTAGACTTAAATTTTGAGGCACAATTTATTTTGACTGTCAGTGTGGGAGCCAATTACCCAACCACAGATACAGTGACTGGGTGGGTGATGTGTCAACCAGTATATATAGCTCCATAACTGACAATAAAAATCCCCCCTGACTAAAATGACAGTTGGTCTAAAGAATGTGCTGTTATTGGGAAAAACACTGGGTTTATTATTTTTCTAAAAAATCTGGGTGTTCATCTTATATTTTTTAAGAAACTATTGAAAATCCTGGGAAAACAGAAAAAACTAAACATATATAAAAGGTACATGGATAATCACCATCAACTTAAAAAAGTGTTTCTTATGAGTTTTTAACAACTGGATGCGTTTCTTGATTATTTCTGATGATCTTTGAGAACAGAAGCCTTTACATGTAATTATAACGTTTTTTAATATACTTACCACAGGGTCGTACTCCCAGAGCTGGTTGCCTTTAAGATGGTGGCACTTGAGCATCATGACGGGTCCGTTTAGCTTAGACACATCTAGACACAAGTCGTCCGTCCTGATCTCCTTATTGGCTGTGTAAGAGAAAACCTGCAGTACACACAAACAGTTCCAAGATTACATATAGAATAAATTCCTTTACGGCCTTTGCTCTGTCTTAGTCTTCTGTTACCTGGTTGCCTCCCATGCCGTGGCAGTTAAAAATGCCGACCTTCTCATTCTCCTTGCGAGCCATGTTGTCCAGACACTGATTGGTCTCCACGTTACGGATCTGAGCCAAACACCCACAGAAATCACAGTAAGAAACAAAGGTAACTAAACATTTAAGTGACAACGGATTAACTGACGGATTTAGAGGCTGCACCTCTCCCAGGGAGTAATAGTGCCTGGGGATCTGGGAGTCCGGGTAGATGTTCTCCAAGTACCAACTGAAGGGTTTACACTGAAGCTTTTGTCTCAGAGCTGTGCGAGACGTGATGTCACCATAGTCCACTTTGGTCACACCTGGTGAAACACACACAGAAACATGACATAAATGGCACTGACAATTGAATGTATGGAGTTCTATGTTTATTAACTGGCTGTTAACTTTGTTTCCCTATACAACCATCGTGTTACGCGTGTCACTGGAAAAGTAGAACAAGACAAAAACATTTGTCTAAAGCAAAACGGGACAAGTAAAATGTTAAACTGAGAGTCAAGTACTAGAAAGACCTTGATGCTGAAGGACTACAACAAAAATCTGTTTGAGTTGGAAATTGTTGTTAAATTTGGTGGAACTTGCACAGCTGTACTCAGCATGCAAGAAAAGATTTCACTGAATGTCTGGTTCCTAGTTTTGTTAGTCTAAACACTTTGAAATCGCAGCAAAATGATTCATTCCTTTTTCACCACTTTGTGAAATGCAATATAAAATTTGTGCTGTTCTTAAGAGCAACAGAAAACAGAAACCAGAAACTAACATCTTATTCCATTTGCAAATTAGATATGTGTGACAACAATATAGGGGAGGCAAAAATGTTCATTTTGTTTTGCAGTTTTTTCTCAAGTGAGGTGTGAATTATTAACTATCAGGCCACATTCTCTAGTGTTTCTGTAGATCTCATGCAGGGCGTTAAGTGTTAAAACTTTAACAGCCGTTCCTTTCTTTGCCCATATAGAGGGATGTCAATATATCTACATGGGAAGGTCTAAAATGAAAGTGGTTGTGTTAATAACAAATTCACGAGGTGCTTCCATCTACAATTTTTTTTTTTTTTTTTTTTATCTAGGGGAGTTTTGCTTTGCTTTTGATTACTTCCGCTTTGCTTGTGTGTGTGTGTGTGTGTGTGTGTTGTTAAATGATGCTTCGTAGCATGAAATTACTTGCCAACCCCATCGTCTTGCACTGCTGGGTCACCAATTCTTTATCACTGTCACTTGGTTAATAGACAGAGCACACCTGCTACAAAATCATCCTCCACACATGAGCATACGCAGTACATGCATACTTTTATGCGCACAAACACCCTCACACACGGTCCAACTCACCAGGAGAGATGATGTAGAAGAAGTTTTTGAATTCATCCATCCACACTTCTGCCAGGCGTCGGTTGTTCTTGTTGATGATCTGCCCTGTTCCTCCGGGGAAAGTGTAGGGCGTCGCCTTTCGGAACACGTGACCCACATGAGAGCACGTGACAATTTCTAGAGTCCCACCGCACTGCCAGATCTGTAAAGGGCAACACACACACACACGTAAAGTAAAGGGTGTAGGACATCCTTACTGTGAAGGCTGATCGCCAAATGAGCAAAGGATGAAGAGTGAACACCACTGGGTGATGACGTGGATCGAACCCCGTCTGCGTCGTGACAGTCTGAAAGTTTGACTGAAAGTCAGGATGCTGCCTGACAAAGTTTTAATTGAAACAACAACTTTGTTGAACAGTCAAGTTAACATGCAAGATTCTGAGCCCCAGCAGTTACTGCTTAACGAACTCCTGCCAGGGAATGGAGGAATACAGTCTCGCTAATTGGCTGTGGGTGTGTTCACTCACTCTGAAAGAGATTTCCAGGTTCTCTCCACCCCAGATGTCCATGCCTGCGTCATATGTGCCAATCTCCTGGAAATAGTCTCTGTCTATTGAGAACAAGCCGCCTGCCATAGTGGGAGTCCTGGGGAGAACGAGACGAGCAGGGTAAATTAAGGGTGAGGTGAGTCAGTGCCACTTAATTCACTAAAGGCCCGCTTTCTAAAGGTCACGCAGTATCTGCACATCCCATCAGTTTTATATTTCACCGCTCTCACTCCGTTCTTTGCGGTCTTCCTGTTTTTCATTTGCCGTTTTTCTTTTCACTTCTCTTGTTGTGATGGTCATGTCAGCATTCAATGACCGCAGGGCTCTGCCCCCATTTCTCGCCCCTAAGGAACAGTTTCCTCTATTGTAGCTCAGGATTATTTTCCTTCACGGCCTGTTTTTGCTTTCATTTAACATCTAAGTTCACTTACCAACACACAATAGCTTGCGTACACCATGAACAAACAGATGAAAACATATCCTGAGATTACATGGGGGGGATCGAAACAATAAGCAATGCAGAAAAAAAGAGAATAAAATACATGTTTAACAACATCTCTGCGTTGTTAACATTACAGATAATTAACAAAAACAAACCCATGAATTAAGTCAATATAAATAATAGATGTGTGTTTTTCTTTTTACCATAATCATATCAACTCTTCAGCTTACAACTAAAGGTCTATTTTTATGAGACCCAAACATATCAGAGTAAAACAAATAAAACCTACAAATTTCCTTTGACATGCATAGTTCAACAAACGTAACAATGTGTTTAGCACATAAAACACAGTTTATTACCTAAAACAACACAATGACACTGAAATAAACACAGACAACAATAAAGCAATAGAAACTGTAATTAACGGTTTCCATTTCGTACAGTCTTGTGGTAAGTTCCTTCCACTTTCTAACTGAAACAGGGACGTTTAATATGTTCAGAGGATTTTTCGCAAGACCTTGGACACTGTTTTTTTTTCTGTCCAGTAGCTATAAAGAGAAATTTTCCAAGTGACCTCAGAATTTTGCACAGTACTGTAAATTACAAGGCAGATGAGCCCGTAACAAGCTGTTAGCTGTTGAGGTTTCCTCCTGTACCATCGCTCTCCGAGGCTTCTTGGGGTGAGAACCACAGGCGTTTAGTTTGCTGTGCATTGGCCAATGAAGAGCCCATGTCTCAATAATCATCTTATCAACCATCTAACAGCAAAAATTGAGACGAGTGAACACTTGCTTATTCTAACTCTGTTATCTACACAGACAAAGATATAGACAACGATTACACAAGTTTCATTCTAATATCTTTGTTGCACCTGCACAATAGGCTTCATATTTAGGACAGTATAGGCTTCATGAAAATAACGTCTTTATTTCAACCTTTTTTTTTACCCTGACACTACATCTGACTTTTTGTTTTTTAGGTCACTCAAAGGCACCCTTTGAATAATTTTGTTATGCATAAAAGTGAACAACAACTGAAAACAGGGGCACAGATAGTTATATAAGATATATTATGTGTGAAACCTTGAATAATGGTGTCAAGCAGGCTTAGAAACAAGAGCAGGAAATAGAGATGACAGACAGGCTGAAATAAACTCTTGATTTTACCTCCAAGGTCTAGGCAAAGGGAAACAATATAAGGAACTGAATTTTATATAACCATCATGACTTTAACTACAGGGGGGAGTTCACGAACCTGAACTGTTTCAACGTTCCTTTCAAGTCAAACAGCAAAGTATGATTTCAGTTTGCACAGCAGTTCTATATGCCTGTCGGTAATGTTGAAGCTCACAGGATGTACAGTGCATTCAGAAAAATATCTGACCCCCTTTGCTTTTTACAATTATGTTGCAGCCTGATACTGCATTTGTGCACATAAATTTTTGCCATTGAGGATATCTCTGTTCAGCTTTCCCTCAACCTTGACCTACTGGGCAGGTGATGAGCAGTGCCTGGTTTCCTCCAGATGTAAAATACAGAATTAAATCCAAATCGTTCAAGCTTGGTTTCATCAGATCAGAGAATCTTGTTCCTCACGATCTGAGAGTTTCTCAGGAGCTTTTTTTTTTTTCAAATTCTGGGCAGGCTTTTATTTGTTTGGACTGAGCAAAGGCTTCCATATAGCCACTCTGACATCAGTCCAGATTGGTGGAGGGCTGCAGTGATGGGACAAAGTACCAGAAGGACGACCGTCTCCACACAGAATGTCTGGATTCCATGTGGAGATGGAGATGGATATAGTGAGGTGTGTGCCTTTTCAAATCATGTCAAAACAATTTCATCTCAGCAAACATCAAGAGAAATCAGAAGAATCAGAGCTAAATTTTAATTGTTGTTGCAAAGGGTCTGAATACTGTACTTAGACTAATTTGATATTTCATTTTTTTCTTTTTTATTACATTTACAGACAGTTCTAAAATTCTGTTTTCACTTTTCCATTATGGGGTACTGAGTGTAAATTAATGAGAAAAATTTTATTAATTTGAACAATTGTAGTATCAGGAGGCAAAATAATCAAATAAAAAAAGGGGGGTCATATAGCTTTTTGAATGCACTGTATTACAGCTGACTATCCAAGTGTAATTATCTGCTATGATACCAAAGACTTATTGTTCCCCTCACTGGCAAATTGTCCTTCCTTTTTTTGTCCCAGGAGGGAGGTCACAGGTCAGCAGCACACCAGTACCCCTGGAGCTGGCAGAGACTGAAGAGTCTGCTGAAGGACAATGAGATAATGCAAGTCAAGTGGTGCTGAGGTTCATCCTGAAAGATTACTAACCTCACAGGCAGCGTGCGGTCTCCTTTGCGACGGTCCATCTCTCTCTGGGGTACAGGATACCAGCGGAAGTTGAGTTTCCAGTTGAAGCCGCCATATGTCATGTCAGACCCTGCCATATACTCGAATGTATCGTCGCTGATCACGTCGATGATGGGGCATACCACAGTCCTTCTACAGAAAAACAGCAACACAAACACTTTAACACAGACATAAGCACACGCAGTATGTTAGTTTGCTGTTTACAACCTTAGTTGTGACTGATGAAGGTCTAAGTGCTCATGTGCTGGAGTGTGAGAGTGTGAGAGGGGAAAACCTACTTGTGGGAAGCATTATACAACAAATGAGTAATTAAGAATCAAATAAACAAAAGGGCAAGGCCCCTGAAGGTTTAACAACAGTTTATTGATTTTTTTATGTGCTTGCCAATGGTGTGTGTGCGCACGTTTGTGCATCTTTTGTGTATTTGTGCGTCTTACTTGTCTTGCTTGATACGGGCCAGCAGAGGCTCTAGCCAACCTGTTGTGCATTCACAATGAGCATCTAGGAAGGTTATGACCTAGAAACATGGAGGGAAAACGTTAGACCAACCCAGCAATGAACCCACCATATGGAGTAAATGGCACGTGGACGCACACACACACACACACACACACCTGGCCAGTGGAAATTGATGCTCCCTTAAGGCGAGCACGAATAAGTCCTGATCGCTGCTCCATCCTCACTACTCTGACAGGAACCTCAAGTTTTTTGACATATTGCTCCAATTGACGCTTCAGGAAATCTGAATAAAAGAAAAAAAACATAAAGAAATAAATATAAGACAATATACATATGCCAAAACCAAATACAACACCACAAATCAAAGGCTGAATTGTCATTTGACGTCTGACAATCAAGTTTTTTCGTTCTGTAGCAGCAGAGGTCAGAGGTAAATATGTGCAGCTGCCTTTAGCATGTGTGCTGACATCCCTCCTACCTGCACAGATTTCCCCTTCCCTCCCACACACAATCAGAGACACCCAACAACCTCAAGTCCCATAGGGTGATATAGTGCTGTGTAGTGGTGAACTGTATATGTGTGTGTGTTCGTGTGTGTGTGTGGGTGGAGTTGATGGTAATAACAGAGTGTAATCCCTCCGGCAGGCGAATTAAAGACCTAATCTCTCCCAAAGAGGGATTAACAGCATTGCACAGAGTGGAATGGCACACACAGCACATGTATGCTGACTGGTTTTGGGGAACGAGTGCGCACGGCCGCACGCGAACCAGTCAAATCATACAGTAGCACTAAAACAACAACAAAAAAAAAAAAAAATAGGCTAAGCCTCAAATAAGAGGCACTGAAGGAATTATCTGCAGCGTGTGTTAGAGTCCATCCCTACATACTGTACCTCGCTCACTGGCATCGTCCACAAGGACAATCTCCTCCAGCAGCGTGTGGGGAGAACGGTCAATGACAGAGTGGACAGTTCTCAGCAGCGTGGTCCAGGCCTCATTGTGAAATACTATCACCACACTGGTACGAGGAAGATTATCGGGGTATAACTTGTTTTTGCATCTACAGAGAGAACAAAACAATCAGAATTAATTATTTAATGGCCCCAAACCAGATCTCATCGTAAAATTATACAAAAATCCTTCTACAACAATACATATAATTGTTCAGACACTGAAATCAAAACAACAAATTTCACAATGTGTAGGAAGTATTGTGTAAAACGTATAAAAACCCAACAAAGACATGGTTAGACAAAGACGTGCAAAACATGAAGCTGTATAAGCTTTGCACACAGACAAAGCTGAACTGACAGAGAAAGAGGGAGAAAGGAGTAAACACTCTAATAAAGACAGCACAATCCAGCGTCTGTCTGATTGTAAGAGACTGCTAGAGACAGACCTGCAGCTGAAGTGAGTCTATACAAGAAAGAGCTAAACAAGGGTGAAATAGCTGAGACTTAGACATCAATTAAACTCCAGTTTTTTTTTTATATCACTGATATAATCAAAACATTTATGGCCTTGTGAAAAATCATGTTTTTATTGAATTCAAACAAAGAAGACTAAGGGTAAATAATGGGCAGGCAACCAGCGTATATGCCCAAATTTAGGACAGACAAAAGCACGTACACACAAATGCAAACGCCCACAAAGAAATAGTGGGTAAGCAAGATGACTAGAGATGATTAGAATGCTGTTCAGAGTGCGAGTCCTTATCGTGGCAGTGTGAAGCACACGCATCAAACTCTCTCGTGGGGAGACAGAAAATGATGTGTCTCAGAAGAGCAGTCATGACTGGACAGACAGGAGAGGATGGATTTATGTGACATGAAAACTGTGACCCATTGAGAATGTTACAGTACCCTAAGATCTTCTTGTGGTATGATGGAAAGTTCATCTTTGTTGCTTTATGTCACTGAATACAACGTTTATGTAGTTCATATGATATAGGCTAAAATTATACTACTATCTTGTCCATCTACCTGTTTGCATGTCAAAGTTTAACTGTCTACCTTGCAGACAGCCAATGATTATTATTTATCATTATTTTACTATGAAAATCCGCTGGCAGATATGTAAATTTCAATTTTTAAAAGATCAAGGTCTATTCATGGTCCAGTTTATACGAGGGAACTGAGTCATTTTAGATGTTTAAATGCTTAAATTTAGCATTTTTAGATATATAATATATTCATAAAGTAGACTATATTCAGACCAACTCACCCAAGGTTGCAGTTTGGAAACATTGGTTTTAAAATTAAACAAATCTAAATTAGTTGGTTCATAGAAAAGTAGGACTGATTTTTTGACATTTGACATAGTCAGCAATAGTTTCTGCATACTGTCCATACTACGCAGCAACACTCAGGGAAAACTACAAGAGCTGGAAAAAGTAAAATGATATTTGACCAAGGCACATTGTCACATAGCCTCAACCATTTATGGATATGAGTTTTTCATAATCATCTCAATAAGAAAGTTAACAATTCACTTTCTGCTACTTTAGCATGTTATAATCATTTAGAGTAACACACATAATTGAGGTTGAAGAACAGATGGCACAAAATATGGACTCATGAAATGCCAAATGATTGTCAAATCTTCCTTTGACAAAACGTTTTACTGGAAAAAACAAGACAGAATAAGTTCAAGAAAGCAGTTTCCTGCCCTGATGCCTGCACCCAAGTTCTCTGAAATCTGCCTCACAATCAAAGTGATTTCTTAAAAGAAACAGCCCAAACTGAAAGTCAGTTCCTCTCTCTGACAGACTCAACTTTCACAATAGCCAAAAGGTATAAAATGTGAACTTGTTCCCACCCCGTGATCTTTTACAACACTTTAATGCTTCCTCTCTCTGCTGTTGACTCTGACAGAAGAATTGGAGCAGTGACGGAGGAGAGGAGGTTAAGAATATACTCCATCCTGCGGCTGCCTCTGGAGCATGTTAAATAACACGCATTGATTCTCAGGCTGTGGTGAGCATGCTCCTGCTCTTTAGAAGGAAGGGAGGCTGATGAGCACACAAGATGATTCATTGTAAAAACAGAGACACCCTTGGAGTCTTTCAAGTTTCATACACTTCATTTTTTCTTTCTCCCCTGTTTCACAAACACAAACTAAACACTGAATAATGTCCAGCCTGCAGACATGATCTTTGCTGTGTAGCTCGACGAAAAACAAGATCTTTGTTTTTACCAAACCAACATATGCTGACACACCCACACATACACACATGTCAGTGTGTCACATGATGCAGATTTCAGAAACCGCGGACTGGTTGTGAGTCCTGTGTATCCACACAGTAGAGCAACACTTGGCAACAGCCGAGCAGGGTAATGAATTACAGTCTGTTTTTTTTTTCCATCCAGAGGATTGTGGGGATAGTTAGGATGGTTCTGATTAAGCATCACCACTCTCGCTAAGCCCCTCCCCCTCCAAACACACACACACACGAACTCTCTTAATGTATGTTCTCTAGAAAACGCAGCAGTCGAAAAAAAATTACGGTATTACCTGAGTGGTCATAAAATCACAGGCATTAACACAAGCATGAAAAATCTTTAAATCTGGATCTAGAAACGGAGAAATTGTTTTGTGAAAGGTGTGGTAATGTCGTCAATTTTGTAAGCACTCTACAAACTGACTGCTAATGATAATGAAAGCAATCATATGTGAGCTCTCACAGTTTTACCTAATGGTGACCTGCTTCACTATGATGAATTCATTCCCTTCTGATCCACACACCCACCCACCCACAAACAAAAACACACACACACACACACACACACACAGGCTTGATATTGACTCTGCCTTATCTCCTAATTGAAAAAGCAGATAGACGGAGAGAAGGCTGAGAGAAAACATACCTAGTAATCAACTCTCGTTCAAAGACTAAAACCCATTTCACGGATCAATGTCCTCTTTCTTTCCTGTCTGTCTAGTGTGCATGTGCCCCTGCCTGTCAGCTTTCTGTCTGTCTGTCAGTCAGTCTGTTTGTCTCTCTGAAAACCTTCATTGCTGATCTGTGCATGTTTCTATTCCTGAAGTCAGAAAAGGTGGATGCCAGGCTGAGCTGGTATCCATGTGCTTGAACTAACCTTGACACATCTTCCAACCGGCTGGCTGTCTGCACGCCTGTCTGCACGCCTGTCAACTAACAACTTGCAGCCAACAAACTGAAGCAGAACAATAAATTCCTCATTATAGAAAAGGGCATGTATAACTTAGCTTTACTACAGCAAAATAATAGCAACAAACTGTTTACTTTTTTCTCTACTAATTATTATAATTTATGTTCATTTTGTTTGATGTTTATTTCCATAATCTCTTTGTAAACCTGAAGTGGGTGGTGCACCAGAAGTTAATATGTGCCCTTATCTTCAAGGTCTCATGAAATGGCATCATTACTTCCTTAATGTGATGTATTTTCTGTAGAAATGGGACAGTGAAAAATAATTTTTCAGGGAGAACCAATGGGCTATTATTTATGGGGGAAAAATTGCTTGGACCTTATTGGACAGGTAGTAAGGTGGAACTGTTGAAAAATCTGTTGGTACTTTAGTGGCTGCTTTATAGGCTTTGAATGTGCAGTGTGTTCAAACCCATAACATACTGTAATAAATATATTCTCAAGACAGTCACAGGGATTATTAAGGATACTTTCCTTAGTCAGGTTACCTGCAGTTGGCACCAAACTATAAAACAAACTCAAATGTTGCCTTTTCATATTCATATAATTCATGTGCGCACATAGCTTTTTATAAAGTCTAAGTGTGAAGATATACAGACTATGATTTTGACCATATGCTGCACTTTAAAGCTCCTTGTATATTTATTTTTGCTCTTTTGTTTCACAGGCCATGATTATCAGTTTTATAAGACAAAAACGGCAATGAAAAATGACACCTAAAATATATAAAGGGATACTATGATCAATTTGGAGGTCATATACTTTTTAGAGGACTTCAATGACTAATACATAACTATTACATAAAGAGAGGGATACAGCACTAAATATTTTGACTGTCTAGTCTAATGAACCTCTAAAATCTATAACACAGGTGACACATAAGATGGTTTTACAATTATTTACATACTGTGTAGTCTTCCAGATTTAATATTTCTTTGTTAATCGTTTGCCTGTTAATATTTTTAAATGAAATTCTCTACACTGTGTATATTTACACTGCAAATGCATACATTGTGTATTTTAGGTTATAAACATGCTGATTAATACGAATGAATACATTAATAATACATAAATTAACATTAATACAAACTATTATCCTAATTATATTTCATCTCCACGCCAATTCAATGTATAACCCTGCTTTCCTGGCAACAACTGGTAGCTATTTAGAGCCGAGTGTGTGAAAGCAGAGATGATTAACTGTAGGCAGACGTCTCACCCTTCCAGACGGACGTCAGGCAGTGAGCGATTGAGAGCAATCATCTCCGAGGCCATGAGGTTGAACTGGTTGATCTTAAACATCTCCCTCATCTTCTCCTGGTTCTCTTTTGGGATCACCACTGGCTTGCCCCCTTCCCCGGGCCCATCCCGCGGCCTGACCAAGGCATCTGCAGTAGATGCACATACATATAATTAATCAGAAGACGGTGGAAGATATGAGAGTGTCTCCATCATTAGCTGACAATATTTACCAACCTTCTCTGCCAGGCAGCCCTCTCTCCTTCTTGTCATCGCACTTGTTGCACTCACTGAAGTAGAGCAGAATGAACATGTCCAGCATCACCCACACCAGAGAGGTGGCCAACACCACCTTACAGTAGGCGAACCTCCGCATCCTAGACATGAGTAAAAGAAAATGGAAAGAGAAACATGAAATCTCTAAAAGTGATGAACACTGCACACATATTCTAAAATTACTCTACAGTTCTTCTCAGGTCCCCTTTTTTCCCCTCTAAGCATGTTTGTATCCATAGCGTGTGTATCCTTCTTTTGTGCTTACATTCAAGAGAAAAAATAGAAAATCTGTGAGGGCATTTCTATTATAAGCAAAGTGAAGAGTGCCATTTGTGTTTTGGAGTGGATATTTACACAGTTACATGCAGACATAAATACAAAATCTACTGTATCAACGTTTCCAAATGCCCTGGAGTCTACAAGCCAATCTACTCTTTGTAGGTTTAACATAGCAAATCCCTGTGTGCCAAAGTGTGGTCACACACACACAAACACACACAGGGGAGCAGGGGGGAGAGCGGTGATAGTAATTGCTTTTCTTTACTAGGCACTGAGAGACAGACAGAGCCACATTAAAATTCCTCTGCTCCCCTTTCCTTCTCTACTCCAGCACCATGTCTCCTCTCTTTGGCTGATTCTCTGCCTCAATGATCCCTCAGGTTGCAGCAACACAAGCAGAAGGGAGAAAATTAATTTGGCCACAGTGATTTCTCTCATGCCCCCGGGAAGAAAAAAAAAAAGGTGTTTGTGCACAGCTAGCTTAGCTTAGCTTAGCAGCCAAAGAGCCTGGACGACTGCAGAGCAGCACTTCTGAATTCCACCTGATAGGATTCTGGTTGCACGAATTGCTATCAACAGCAGAAAACAATAGTGGAGATCTGTTTGGTGCCTGAAAGTGTTTCTTTGCTCAGACTTTTTTAGTCTGCAAAGCCAAATAAATGTCCTGACAGTCTATGTGAATCCGATCCACACCAACGTATATGCTAATGGAGGGCAAAAATAAAATAGTGTTTTTCTTCTAGATTATTTCGAATGCATGGTAGCAAGAGGATGTAGGGGATTTGCATGCACGCACAACGATTGTTAAGTCATTTATTTCTCGTCAGGCACTTTTGGTTGGTAAATTCCATGTAAAGGTTAAGTAAAACAAAGTAAAGAATATTAATAGGATGTGTTTATTGCATGCAAATCATTTCTCAGTGGGGGGCTCAATTAACCCCCTTTGGGCTGTTCTTCATGTTAACTGGCTTTTTATGCTGATGGCATATACAACAGCATATTCCTAGTAATCAAGATTGTATCACTTTTATCACAAAGGACAATGTATAACTGTCCTATTTTCATAAAGATTGTTAAGAAAAAAATGAAATTATTATAAAAATAAGTTGAACATCTTTCTGTTTAAAACTTAGTTTTACATCTAAGAGACCAACAAATTGAAACTTGCATGGGTAGTCTGACATATCTAATTCAAACATCTGATCAATACATTTTACTTTTTCTTATGTGTGGACTTTGAACAGCACATTATGTTGCCTGACTTATTGTCACTACTTAGCATTGTAAACATCATATGGGTTGATTTTCAGGTTTGACTCTCTGTCACTGACACGGACACACACACATTTGCATAGTATTTACTTGTGAGGACACTCATTGACATAATGCAATCCCTAGCCCCTTACCCTAACCCTAACCACAAAGTAATCCTAACCCTGACCCTCAAAATTCTTTTTTAGGGTCAAAAATTTTGAGGACTGGCCAAAATGTCCTTACTTTACAAAACTCTTCAATCTGTTGGTTAAAAAATTATTTGGTCATCACTGAGAATGCCATACAGTCTCACACACACACACACACACACACACACACAGTGCTTCATACTTCTCATCGTTGCTCTTTCTTACATCTACCGTCAGTGATACACTGTACAACTACAAAAAGACAAAAATTCTATTATTCCTGTAAGCTAATGCTTTAGAAAAGCTTGTCCCAGATTTCCTCCGAGACTTCCTCCAATTGCCAATCTCGCTCTTGCCTCTCAAATTTCTTGAAATTCCAGGACCAGCGGGAAGCTTGAGATTCTGTCCCCACTTTCTGAGCTCTCTCCTTTCTGTTAGTCTGACTGCTGCTGGAGTGTACCAGCCTCACTTGGCCTCCGCGGAGTAATCAGACACAGCCTGATAACACAGCAGAAACGCGGACATGTCTTACCTGGTTCACAAACAGAGCTAGCACATATGCTAAAAAGTGCATCGACAGGGACACATAACTGTTCATAAAGTCATATTAAAAAGCTGTTTGATCACAGCAAATGTGAAGAGGAAGACAGCAGTGCTCCAAGCAGCAGCAGAGAATATTTATATAGATAATACACTGACTATTCACGTGCACACACACACACACACACACTTTCCCATCACTGTCTCTCAGCCATTTCTAATCAGGCACGGCAGAGGACACCTCAGGTCTCACTGCGGCCTCGGGCCCTGCTCCTCTCTCTGTGTGCAGCCTGTACGTGAGTGTGTGTCAGTTTGGTTTATGTTGGGTGCTAGTCTCTTTGAAGTCTCTTTTAAACAGTCTGGCTCTCTATGACATTAAACAGACACACAATTCTCCACATCTCCGTCTCTGTGCTCTCTTGCTAATCCATTAACATATCACAATCCCTCATTTTTCTTTTATATCTCCATCCCGGGCATCTCACTCATTCTGCCCACCCCCGCTCCCCCCGTGTTCATCTCTTAGTTATCTCTTCTTCTTTCAAGAACCGTTGCCATCACTACTTCCCTATGAGAACACAATTTCCCCCCTTCACATCCTTCTCTGTGTGTCTCTACATGTCCCCTCCCTCTCCCCTTCTCCACAGGATTAATCCCCCTTTAGGGTTTTCACAACCAGCATTTCTCAAAACCACTTGGAAAAAAATCGGAGGGAGCAAGAGAATCCAGGGCTTCACTTCACAATTTATGACTGAGAGCATGGAGCCTCCCTTTTGGGGAAATGTTTATATGCGTAAAGAAAATTAAGAGGACGGCGATGAGGGAGATGGTATTTATATGAGTGAGTGCCAATGAGAGAGGAGAATTAGTGTGTTACTAATCAACAAAGTTTGTGAAGCTAATTCATATAATAAACTCCTAACAGTTTATTTATTCTCTCTCAACCCTCTTATTTGTATTTCTTTATAAAACCACGTTTCTTTTATTCTAACCATGTTCTCCACTATAAACAAGGGTGTAAAATTCATCTTTGAAGCCTCTTCAATGAGAAAACCAGGGATGATGCTCTTCAAGTGTGGGAGCTGTCCTTGGGTCATGCGGGCTTGATAAGCTCAACAGTTTCCAAGACAACGCTGATAAGAGTAGTGATTTTCTGAACAGAGGCAATGCTTCGCTCAACTGGAGCAGAACAAGGCTCAGGCTAATATTAGGGAAGTAATACAGAACAAGGTGGCCCGAAGCCCCATCTCCATTGCTCTCTATGGAGTAGTTGAGGTACATAGTTGCTTCTGGCAAAAATGCAGGGGTCACTTCATTTTCAGGTCACAACCTTGACTGCAGAACACAGAGTTGTCCCATAGAGAAAGAGGAGAGAGGAGAGAGATGAGGACAGGAAAAGACAGAAAGAGTGAAGAGAGAAAGTAGACTTTATGTGTCCGTGGATGTACTCATAACATGTACACAATATGAATACAATAAATACATATTTCTGTATTTTTTTTTCGGGATTTTAACTTCAAAAGCATCTATCTTAAACACATCTATCAAATAAAACAAACTTTTAGTTGAAAAAAAAAACAGGGATTGCTTTAAAATTTCACGCACTGCTGACATTGCGACTTCCTCCTAAACAATGAGAATTTGCATTATCAGTCTTATTTACATTTACATTTAGTCATTTGGCAGACGCTTTTATCCGAGGCGACTTATAAGGTAATTTAGTGCATGAATACACAGTGGCGATGGCTGCCATGCAGGGGGCTCATCTGGCCCACCGGGAGCAACTAGGGGTTCAGTGTCTTGCCCTGGGACATTTCGACATCCAGCAAGCAGGGACCGGGGAATCGAACATCTGACCCTGCGGTCCATGGTCTCATAACTATACTCTGTTTGCTGCTCTGATCCTACATGTAATTAATATTTCTTTGACTCTATAGACGTTACAAAGTCAAGACAACATTAACAAAAGCATTTATAGAAATTTATAGGACATTAAAGTAATTATTTTAATATGCCTATAAAAAAATCACTATATAAAAGTAAAAGTGTAAAACTAAAAATTTAAACGTAAAGGTAAAATTACCAATTGGATGCCAATGCAAACACTGGCACAGACACAAACTCGCCCAGCTGCCTGACTATACCAGCAAACAAGAACACACAGGAGAAAAGCAAATACATAAACATGTATAAATTATAAGACTTAAGAACAGAGGAACCACAACAACATGGCTTTTGGTTTCTGTAGCCGTGTGTGGCCAGTATGCAGCAATTGCTTTTTTAATAACTCATCCCGCAATCCCACATTTTCCCCCCATCCTTGTTTATTTCCAAATCACCCGGCTAAAAGGTGATTTATTTTATTTAGGACTTTCACTTCAAAACTATATATCTACCACACATCTATGAAATAAAACAAACTTTCAGTTGATCCAAAAACTGAAGGATTACTTCACACAACAAATGCCATTTTAAAATAAGTATGCCATTATTTAAAGTATCTATAACAAAATTGCACATGAGTCAGGATCTGCATGGCTTTAAAATGTACTCACTGCTAACATTGTGACTGCTAACATGTTTATGTTAGGAAAAAGCAAAATTAGTTGATGCCGTGTTAATCAACATCATACAACAGTTGTTTGACAGGTCAGATTTGTGTTTGAGTCCTCTGCTGTACAGTATGTCTGCTGTTTTCACATCTGATGCCAACTAGGCAGGTTTTATGAGACTCTGGCAACACATCAGGGTTTCGCTGCTTACTAATTGCTGTAACAGTCTACTTAGATTTTTTTCTCAACATAAGAATGTGAAAAATCTGAACAAGAGAACTTGTTCTAGACAAGAATGTGTTGTTTGGGGGGGGGGGCTATTTACAGTAACTTTAAATCTTTCAACAATGCAGAGACAAATGTTCCTGAATCTAAGCATTAAAATTTAAAAATAAAATCACAGAGGTTATTTAAAATAACATTTCTTTAAATATTGTTTACTATTCCTTATGCCAGATAGTTCTGGAGTGGCGCATAACTCATCATAAGTCAGTATAAATATATATATATTTTTTTTTTCCATGTGTCACTCACCACCTCCCACTACAGCTTTTATCTAAATTAGTTTCATTACATCCAAACACAAGCAACACAAAGGAATAAGGAAACATGTTTTGGAAATGTGGTTCTTTGGATGTTGAGCTATGTGTATGCTCAAATACTCTCTGCATTTAGTCCTGTTTGAAAATGCACTGTGAAATTTAGCTTTTCCCATAAATGCGTCTTTATGTTACTATTCCTATAAAACATCTTAAAAAGGAAGTAACTTTCCCAGGGAAAGGAATAAGTAGGGGAAGGTAATGCTAAAACAGCTAAAAGTTTTAAAATGCTCATTACTTTCAACTAAACAGAACCTATTTTTACGCAGAACAAGGACTATGGATCCCTTTTGTCTTTAAACAGTCCTCTGTGTGGCAAGTATGAACAGGAGAAACACATAATGTATGTAGGGGCCAGTGAGCTCCATCATTTAATTCTGTACACAAACCTGTCCAAATGTTGACAGGGGTCTCTTATGTGCAGGGTGCTCCACCAGCAGAGGGGCGGAGCGTCAGAGATCCGACTTCCTCCTTCACTTGTTACTCAAACATGCTCCTTGAAAGAGAAACACACGGGATAAGAGTACGGTTTTGCATCAATCACACAAAGTTACACAGAAATGTTTAACTTTTGTGTCATTCTGGAACTAAGTCAGGAAATACTTCTAAAGGAAAATGTGTCTTCCTGTTCATTAGTGCTTTTAACATTCCAGTTACAGTACATGGATTGGGGACAGTTTTTTCTAAACTGCCTGGAAATGGGACCAGATGCATTCCGACCTAACCACAGAGACACAAAACTGCGATGTGACCACAGGAAGACAAGATACTCATATATTCACATCGTAATGTCCCCACGTTTCCAGTTGCAGCTCTTCCCAGTATTGGTGGAAATGATAAACATAGTGGACTTTGGAAAGCTGTCATTCATTTCCTTCATTGTTGGCATAGCTCTATATTTCTTTGTGTTGTGTAAATCCATAAACCTCCCCCTCTGAACACTTACTGGACCTAAAGGTTAAAAAATAACCAAAGATCCTCTGCCTGCCTTGAAAAAGGATAAAAAAAAAGAGTGATAGATAAGTCAGAAGGCCAAAGGGGTAGAGTGAAATTGGGATGGACAACTGGCAGATTCATTTTACTGGATTAATCTGCTATTTTTGAAAAATCCGCAGAGAATGGAGATGAGTGTGAATATGACTCCGTGTGAGAATATGCTATGCGTGTGTGTATGTCCTTCAATCTGGTCCTTGGCCTACTTTAAAGCCAAGTCATCATTCTGGTCCGCCAGGACTTCATATTGCCAGTGCGTGTGTATTAATATAGTATGTATTACAAGAAAAGCCTGACCATAAATCTCTTACTGCTATCCCACACACTCCTGCATTACAGAGTATGAGGAGGCTGTACTGCACTGCAGGTACGCATCAGTATGTAAAGAGTCCTGGGCACCAAAGCTGTCTCCCTGTCTCCTTCTAGGTGAGTCATCAGTCCTTGTTTCCTCCTTACCTTTCCCTCTGTCCCTTCAGCTGTATTACACATATCACAATCTGCCTCTGTCCATAACTTTAGTCTCCTTTCATCTTACTCACACCTCCACAAAGTACGAGTGGGATGTAATACCTCTGCAAATTGGAAGCAGGACAAGTAAGAGCTTCTATAAATACTCATCAGATTCCCCTGACAATCAAAAAATAAACCGACAGAACCACACACAACACTGCAGTGCAAATAGAAACCTCGCTCTGTCTGCAGAACAAGCCTCTCCCACTTCTAACTGTTTTCTGCCTGCCTTGTGCCGTTAGTCATTCTACGAGTGCCATACGCTGAGAAAGAACAAGACCAAGACAGAAACCACACAGACAGACAAGACAGGAAGAGGAAAACGTGTGCACACTGTAAAACAAAGATTTGCACTACTTTACTTAATCGTTGTGCTAATACCTTGTATCTCTGAATGAGAGAGACTCCCTGTTTGTTTAACAGGGCTTCTGTCCAGCTGTGCAGCAAAGTTTGGAGGCCTTCAACCTCGGCTTTTCCTAAACTTAGGCAATAATTGTAATTCTTCTTTAAATGCAAACTGACCTACACCTATAAAAAAGCTAAAAAAACTACCGAAGCTCTAAGGCAGGTCTGATTTTAAACTGTCACGAATATATTATACACCTTATACGCCTAGAAGATGCACACACACACAGTCTGCGCTTAATTAATTTCCTACATTCTTATTTTCTGTAGGGCTGCATCAATCCAACCAATGTCAGTACTGACCCAAGAGGACCAGCCACTCACAAATTGTTACCAAATTACATGAGATGCTCTTTAGCATCATTTATTCCTAGCAATGAGACACTTTTGTTGTGCTTTTGATGTTTTATATGGTTCCAAATTCTCTCTAATGTGTAATATAAATAAATACAAATAAATATATAAAACATGCACAAAAGTTGCTACAGTTAAGTAGCTATGTCACAGTTATAACCTACAGTAACTTACATCAAAATGATATAATATCTGTGTTGTGAGGAATTATTATACTCTATTGATTTAAAATTTGATAAATGAGACCATCGGTGCTGTAGTTGTATACTGTGCCAGATACAAGAAGTTTAGGCCTCAGCCTGTTATTGGGGTAAAAAAATAAAAATATTATTGCAACTCCAATTCTCATCTTACAGTCTTCGTCATTCCTCCTCATTCTGTTTCCTCCAGCTGTGACCAGCTGAGAACCAACAGAGATCGTTGCATAGCAGCCAAGAGGCTGGGCCCTCATTATCCCAGCCCAATCTTGCCTCTATCTGTTCCTACTTAACACTCTGTGTATTAACTGCCGGGGTCTCGTCACATGGCGACTGCTTTCCACTCACTGAGATGACGTAAATCCAAAGGTCCAAAATGCAGAGGTGCATGAGCTCATGGGTGAAATAATTAACAAACGTCTGCTAGCAAGCACAAATCTTTTTTTTCAGCAGGCAGGAATGACTTGAACCCGACATTATGTGGCTATATAGGTCTGCACTCACAGAACACCTTGCGTGCTAGAGCTTGAGGCTTCAAAGCAGGACTGAAGCCAAACAAGGTTGAGAAGCTCTGAAACAACCTTTGTTCGGGACAATTTAGAGGGTAGTGTGGGCTGAGCTAAAACTAACAGACATTCAAATCAGTCCTTCACAGTTCCCCAAGCTCTGTGTGAAAAAACTGTGACCAAGTAGCCATGGCCAAGCATTAAACCTAACTGTTCCGCTTTGTCTCTAAATCCTGCCACAGGAACAGAGACACGAAGGAGAAATGAAACTGGCTAAGAAAGAAGGAAATCTCTCTCTTTTTAAGACTGTGTGATTGCTGGTTATGAGCATGTATGTGTGTTTGGTCCACAGCCAGGTTTTCTCTATGTGTTATGTCACTCTGTTTGAAGCGTATGTTGTAACAGAGGGAGTCCAAGATGTCATCTTTGGACTCCCTTAGCAACAGCACAACACTACTATGCCACTTGTGTAACAACCTCCACCTCTTTTAAGTCTTCCCGCATCCTCCTTTCCTATCAGACACCTCATGTCTCCAGTGCTGTGGGAAAGGAAAACTTTGAGCAGTCTGAAGCACCTTATAACGACCAAAATTACGCTACACAGGGACTAATCGAAAGGCAACAAAAGATGGCAAAAGTTTCACTGGAAACTGCAGCTGCAGCTCACCATTTCTGACAGCTTTCCAGGGGAAGCCCAGAGAGGAAAAGCAGGAATTCCAGGAATAGAGCAGGGAGAAAATAGGTAAGGAGCAGCTGGTCCAAGCTCACTGGACACGGCACTATGTCATAGTTATCCCGGATGAAACGGCTCACACAACAGCTTGTTTTGCTTTCACAATAAGGACGTACTTGGGGGTTGGGGGCCCAGCACTACTATAAATTTCTAGACGTACTCTGCAAACTCCCGGAGGGAAGTGGGATAGGAAGAGGAATGAGTGGGACTAAAGAACAGACAGAAAAGGACAGATGAAAGGAGAGTCACGGAGAGAAAGAGAGATCTGTTTCCTGTTTACGGAGAGTAGAGAGCACAGGAAACAGAACAGCAGGCCGCTAGAACACTGTTAACGGGAATGACGGTGATGACAATGCACACACATTCTCACTACCTTCCCTCTTCTGTGTCCTGAGTGATTACACAGAACAGATTTAGCTCACAACTTTTCCATCTATCCGTGTCTAGCTGACATCTAGAGCCTTGTGATTTGTTCTTGGTTCCATATCTCCCTGCTGTTCGAGCTCTGGCCAGCAGCCATGTTAACAGGCTCAAGCTTAAGAGTGTGCATACCCCCAGCTGTGCACTCAAACACTCCAATCTGGGACAAACTTCTTGCTAGTTCTACACAGCAAGTAACCTCCTGTAATGTGGTGGCAAAGTGTGAGTTGACAAAAAGCAAAGTGTGTAAAATGTACATAAACCACAGAAAAACTAAATTCAAGAACAAGAAACCAAAACTTATTTAAAGAAAAATATCTAATTTTAGCACATGGAAATTCTTCTTTACTGCTATTTTGTTTTTTATGATTTCAATCCAGTAACTACCATTTGACCTGATTCCATCCAGTAACTACCAATTTTTTTTAATCCATGCTGCTAGAATATATACAGGGGCATTTTGATGCATTTAGTATCATTTATTTAGTTTTATCTGCTAAAAAAAAAAACAATCTGGAAAACAATTCTCCTACTCTGACCAAATTCAGTCTTTACTGAACAGAACAAACAAAATGCCATTTAGTACAACTCGCATGCCGAGGGTTGCCTACATAATACAATGCTTTGTTCTAAAGCAAAAAGAAGATATGTCAACGAGTGAGCCAACAGCAGTGAGACACTATTCATCTCACTGTTTAAACAATGTCATTAAAAGCCCCTTATCAAAAAAGAAAGACAACCTCTTAGCCGCTGTCCAGCGCCTGTAGTCAGCGGCATCATGTATATCCTACCTGTCTGGTTGCACAATCTGTCCTCATTAATCGCACTGTTTACACTACTGAGTCAGTTTAAGTGGTTTGATCTATAAGACTATATTTCAAAAAAGGGACACTCAATTGCCTATTGGCTGCTGCAAAATGCACAATCAATCACTTGGCAAAGATCTAAATACACATACATCAGGTTAATGCTATCAATACTTCATTTAAGCGGTTCCGTCACGAGGTCAATATTCCTTGCACACATGCAAACACAGACACACAGAGCACACACGGTGCTAGTCACACTGCATGCTTTATCCTGCAAAAACGCTTTGATTTCAAGTTCAAGTGTTCAGCAATACCTTTGGCCTAGAGATGAAATCTACTCTGAGCCCCAGTTTTTACCAACGTTAAAGAATACAGAATTTTGCTCTGGTATAAATTATCAACTTTTTGTCTATCATTCTGTAAATAAGACTGTGTTATAATAAAGCTGTTTCCACACACGTACAGATGAACACGTTTTCAACCATATCTCTCTGACTGCGCAACCTAACTAAAAACTGCCAAACGCTTTAGTGTAAGGGTAATAAAATACACAAATGAATGAGCAAATGAAAGAAAGGTCCAATTTCAAGTGCTGGCTGGGCCATGCTTCACTTTGCTGGCCACCCTAGTTCCCCTAAAGCAAGTACAGAGGCTGCATCCTGCTGCTGTATCGGTCTGCCTACAGAGCTGCAACCACATTGACCCACATCTGGCAGATTACATTGCTGCACATAACACACACCAAGATACATAAGCATGGTGCATTGGACATTTGTGGCTCAGAGAAACTCAATTTTTGATGGCTTAGTGCACATGCACATACAAAAGACACGCACACTCTTAAGTAACAACAGGCACACTGTTCTACTAACTGTTGATATGGGCATCAACGTGACCAGGCCAAAACAACTCCACTCCAAGGGTCTTCAGACACACATGCAGACCCACACACATGCACATACACATGCACAAGCGGAGTAGCAGCCTGGTAGCAGATAAAAGTAAAAGATGGATGGTTGTGTGTACACTGGCCCAGAGGAGAGTGCTGTACCTTGGTCAGGGTGAGCCTGGGGCTGATAGTTCACTCTGTCACACAACAAAGACAGAGTCGAGACCCCCAGAGCAGGGACCGGCCCTTTCTGTCCTCCTCTGGCTCTCTTTTTTCTTTATTCAAAAGTTACAGGCGACACATAGTTTTTTTATACAGAAAACAAATTTTGCTCAGAGTCATGTTGACAATTTCATTGTCTAAACAACCTTGACAGTGCAGTCACACTTCTGATTTGCTTTCTTCGTGGAGAGATTTTACAATGTTGCACTTGTTTGGGTTCACAGAACTAATTAGAAGCAATCCTAGGTAAGTAAACTGAAGCTACATGTTCACTCAATGCTGATCTGATGCAACACGAGCATAGGTAGGGTGACGTCAAATTAAAATTGGTTTCCTTGCAAGTAACTAGTTAAAACAATGAATTTGATTGTCAATGGTGCTGAGAACAGATGAAAAAAGTGCTGAATGCCATCACAAGTATTAGCTCTCTTTTGTGAGAAATTGTTTTTACCACATTCCTATAATTTAGTAGGGCTTGTTAAATATAAAAAAGAGTAATGTGACCGTCTCAAATCTCTTTGGACTGTCTCTGATTGCCTCTGATCAACAAGGCCATAAGTTTGATATAATACAATATTATAATGTAATGTTAAGTATATATATTATATATATATTATATAATATAATATTACAAGTCTAGTACTACAGTAGGTCTAAACAGTAGCGATGGACCTGCTTCAGTAGGCATTACTCCTGTTAGTGCCCTGGACTAAGACATTGGCTCGTAGACTTTATGTCTGCAATGTACTGTGGCTGCCAGCTGCTCCTATATGGAATCATTCTTATTCTGAAAACAGAGATAAGTAAAGTGTAACTTGGTCAGTCTGTCATTCACAAAGAAAGTTTCCTATACACTCTACACCCTGAACAGGTACAATGTTTTAGATTAACCAGTACACAAGAAAACCGAAATTTTATGCCATCATTCCACTCTGACAACACAAACAGGCCAAAGGGTTAGATGGAGAAGAAAAAATACCTCTCATAAACAAACAAGGTGAGAAACTATTTTAAAAAGCATAATTATTCCAGGCTGGAGCAAAAAGAGACATCTGCTTGTAAGTCTGTGTCACAAAATTGTTTCTCTGTGAGTCAGCAGAAATTGGACATATTCCACTTCCTCTTTTGGTAGGTTTTGGGGGGATGGGCAAGGACCAGGGCTGTCACCATGGAAACTATGTCTTTTCCTGTGGGGTCACGTCTCAGACTGAAACAGATGCTGTGAGCAACATATGGAAGCATGAACAGCAATGCTCCTACAAAGAAGGTAACTACTGCACTGAGCGGAACAGAGCGTGTAAAGTTACTCATGCTACCACCTGGTAGCTCTTGACGTCCATATTACTTCCGTCTATTGGTGTGTTCAAGGTGAACCTCAAAGCTTTGTGCTATCACCACACAAGATCTGTTCATAAGTTCAACCGCCATGGTAAACACCAGTTACAGTTACATTACAGGGAGTCAAAACCAACCGCTTGCAAGTGAATTTCATTTGCAGACTTAATTGGATTTTATTCAAGCTAACAAATTTGCATCGACTAATCCAGGTGTAAGCAAAATGTGGAAAACAGGATTTGCATCCTGATGAGAAAAATTAAAGTAGGTTTCACCATTGACAAGTCTGCCCTGTACAAAATGCAAGAAAACAAAATCTGCTTTGTCATTTAAAAAAAAAAATTTAATTTGCTTTGGTATTAAAAACAAGAAGTTTCATCCTGTTTCTGTTTCTGTAACTTTCAGAAATCAACAGTGGTTGATGTTACTTCTTTCCATGACTGGAGAGCTGTACGTGGGTGAGAAGGTAACCAGGATTAAGAATTCAAGCTTTCTTTGTCATTATCTACACTAATATTTTTTTTTTCACTTCATTTTTAATGTAAAAAAATAGCAGAACTGAGACTGTGATGCAGGAGAGATTGGCAAAATGCAATATTATCCCCATATTTAACATTATCAATAATTCTTTTCTCTATTATGGCAGATGGCTTTAAACCTTGCCATGAATTGTGGCCCATCAAAACATTTAGAAATCCCTATGATTTCAGGGTGGTCAGACAACACATTATAAGAACTAATTCTGAGAATACACCGGCCATTACAGTCTCTTCATAATGGTTATGTGGACACTTGGAACTTGAGACTTACTTCTTCAAAATATTTCTGTATTCCAGTCAACAATAATGCATGAGAGACATCAATTCATCCAAAAAGTTCTTTCTGGAACTGTGAGTTGTTCACAGTCCAGACTGATCAAAAAAAGGCTGTGTAAAAAGTAAATACAGATTAGTATTTGCTGCTGACCACGTGAAAGCAGGCTCATTTTTACAATTACATCCACAAAACTTTCTCAGTGTCAGAAAGTAACTTTATAACACTAAGCATTGTCTCATTCGGATCAACAACTTTTATTTTTATTCGATAGAAGTTAATTATGTTTATATTACTGCCAACTTATTACCTCACGATATCACCTCAATTCAACAGAGAAACAGGCAAGAAAATAAAGAACAGAAATAGACCATTAATTCTTTGTCAGAGGAGAACCAAGGCAGAAAACAAGAGACTGAGCTAGAAGATGAAATAAACCTCGTCTGAATACTGGGCTAAATCCTATTTCCTTATCATTACGCCAGTAGAAACACTGTGTCCATCCAGCTGAGACACACCAAGTGTGACAGGCTCTGAATCATCTGTACAGGCCCTATATGCAGTCTACACATGCTGCGCCCAGCTTAGGATGGCAGCTCTTTGCCTTTGCAGATTTACAATATTTCTGCTTACAGGAAAGTTGTTTATGAGGACTCAATGTACAGCGAAGCAGTGAGGGACACACACCACAAGTTGAACCTCAAACAATGCAAACATACGTCCTGTATGTTTGTGCAGGCCTTTAGGAGCTTTCGGCCTGAGAGGGAGCAGGGAGCTGGCAAGATTCCCTAGTGGCACTGGCTGACCCACTTCTATGCAACTCTATCCCTAATGTGACCCGTTAGAAAGCCAGAGGATACAAACTCATAGGCAAACATACATGCACGCACACACACACACACACACACACACACACACACACACACACACACACACAGGAACTGCCAGACTACAAATCCTAGAGGAATGAGAGGCAGAAAGAAAAGCGCTAAAGGCTATCTTTCTCTCCTCCCTTTCTTCTCCGTTTCTCTCATTTTGTTTGAAGATCAGCCACTTAACATTTCTGCTATCTGATCAAGCTAAACTAGCTATTCGGTGTGTCCTCTCTAATGTGCACACTAACCCTAAATGTATCTCCAGTGTTCAGAAAAGCTGATTTAATAAAACCAAAGGCAAGATAAGCAGATTTAGCACAACCATGTCTAGAAATCAAAATAATTGAAGCAGCGATGATTTGGGTTTAAACCTTAAATCAGTCACATCACACGTTTATTCTACACTGCCAACCAAGCAAACTAAATAATGTTTATTGATATGTGAGTTTTACTGCTAAGATTATAGGAATCAGTGGAAAGGTAACTTTACATTATGTGGAGCTGTGAGAAGCAGATTCTGTTGCACCATCACATTTCCAACACTAAGGAATGTATAGCATGACAATAAGTATAATGTGTGTGTAATCAGATATTATTAAAAACACCCTTTTTATACTGAATAAGGTGGTCAACACATTACAATCACCTCTTCGTCTAAAAGATCTCCTAGTACCATATCATCCTACTAGACCACTTTGGTCCCAAAATTGCAGGCCTACTTGTGGTTCCAAGAATATCTAAAAGTAGAATGGGAGGCAGAGCCTTTAGCTATCAAGCTCCTCTCCTGTGGAACCAGCTCCCAGTCCAGATTCAAAGCAGACACCCTCTCTATATTTAAAACTAGGCCCAAACCTTTGATAAAGCTTATAGTTAGTTATAGTCATGCTGCTATAGGCTTGGACTGCTGCGGGACCAACCCCTGATACACTGAGACACTTTCTTCCTTTTCACAACACATTTATATGTCACCACTGTAGGACTTAACTCTTATGTCTTTCGGCCGTAGTCGGCTTTCTCCCTCTCTGTGTCGATTTCTCTGTCCTTGTCTTCAGGTGTCCACGGTTTTGAAACTGTGTCTTTGAGTGTGCAGCTACTGGTCCTACCAACCTGCCCAACCATTCCTTGTTGCTTTTATTGCTCTTTTCTTTTCTCTCTCCACTTTCCTCTCACCCCAACCGGTCAAGGCAGATGGCCGCCCACTCTGAGCTGGTTTGTGCCGGAGGTTTCTTCTGTTAAATGGGGTTTTTCCATCTCCACTGTTGCCTATAGCTGCTTAATGGGGGTATGTAAATGTCTGTATAGTCTCAACTTTATTATGTAAAGTGACATGAGATGACCTTTGTTGTGAATTGACACTATATAAATAAAGTTGAATTGAAAAAAGTTATTATCATGCACTCCAGCACAACTCCACATCCCACTATGACCTCAAAATTAAACACGTAGAATTATCACATTTCTGACAGATTCAACTTAAAAAACAGAGAAATTAGAATCTTGTAAAAGTAGAATTCATGACAGACCCACTGTACTGAATTGTATTAAACTGCACAGGTGGTTATAATGTCATGCCAGATTGGTATATGTTTTTATTAATAAATAATATTTAAATTTCAAACCCACAGATCTTCATCATTTCTTTGCATTTAGTATTTTCTTTGCAAAGTATTTTCTTTAACCCCGTTTGATGGGGTTGACCTACAAACCTAAAACGCTTTCCATGTTTGTTTTTGGTTCATTTTCTGTTATTCATCTAAGTGAATGATTGATCCGTTGTTTTGGAACCAGTTGCATTTTTACTAACTTCATCTTGTCACTCACTTCATGTGCACGCATTAAGCCTTAAGCATGATACAGATTATCAAGTTAGCTAAAGAGCAATAGGAGCAGTAATGGAAGTTTGATATGTGTACAACTATTAAGTGTTTTGCAGCTAAAAATACTACCCAGTCACTCAGACAAGTGTTTTGCCCTACTATTAATGTCAGGTCTCAGCAGGAGAGCTGCAGGCAAAGGCCTGATGTTTCACTATTACGTTTATGTAAGATTTGGGGAACGGGCAAACTATGATCTCTTACAGACGGCGTATTAAGCATGTGTACATGCATGAATCTGTTTTTGTGCATATGTGTTAGCATGTGTGTCTGATCTGGCCATGGTCTAGCAGGAGGAACAATGGCATTCCTGTCCTCTGAGCTCCAGGTGGCTGTGGAAACCCAATCCCAAACCAAGCTTTGCTGGCACACAGAGCGCAGGGAACGCCGAATGCTGCTGCCTCCCTCTGGAGACCTGGGTCAGAATAGAGCTATTGTTCATGACCAGCTCGAAGCAATAAATGCATTACAGCCACCCTCTTTGACACACACACACACACAATGCAAACAGAATCAGCGTTAACATCAGAAATATACACCTTTACATCCTTTGCAAAAAAATTATAAACAAGAAGAAGTAGTCCACTAATGACATGCACGTGGTTTATAATAAAGGACTGTGTAAAGATTAAATTAATTATATTTAATTTGATGTAATTACCATGACTATGACCACCCATGCTATCGTGTCACCAAGAGATGGCTTATTACTTATATGCCTATATATTAATGACAGTACTCACATAGCTGCTTTATATGAGCTAAAACTATAGCAGTGTCCTTAAACACACACACACACTTTTATTTTTATCCACACTTATCCCTCATCTGATCTATTTCTTAGACAATAAATTTGAATACAGCTGAAGTCTAAAAACATAACTCCTAGCTAATTCTATGTGAAATAGACTGACCAAAAAATTTGCAAAGGTCTCAATTGAGACCTCAAAACTGTGTAAGCAGAGGGTCACGAAAACAGGCACATCTGCCGAGGCCAGAAAGTCAACACACACAAGGCAGGAAACACATCATCGCGACTTCATGGCCTTGAAATGAGGAATATGATTCACTTCCTTTTAAAACTGGATAGTCACACCATAACACATGGCTGAGTTCAAATATACAGCTCAGAGCAAGCTACTCAACATGACACATACAATTAGGGTCAGAAATGATGTTGCAAGTCACATGTGCAGTCTACACTTTAAAGCTATACAGTAACTACTATGTTTTACAAGACTCAGCTCCTACACATGGTCATGTCCCTGCTTATTGTTTTAAAAAATAGCTGCACTACACAGATGTTCATGCTCAAAAACAGGATCAAAGTCACCTGCTCATGTTCAGGCATTAAAAGACTGATGCTACAGGTAGCACACAGGTACGCAGTTTTCCTTCAACAATGCGGCTTATTGTCCTACTGCACACGTACAGGCAACACCACATATACTCTGGGGATAAATAATACGCACATCTCATTTCTCTCCCTTTATGGAACATGACACATTAATTTAATGGGTTCACTGTCAATCCTACATCTTTATCTGCTGAGTCTTGCAGGGTTGTAGTGAATCCATTTTCCTATCGCTGGAGATAATTACAGCATTGTTAATGCATGCTCACTTGTCCACGTTCATTCTCTCTTTTCACTCACCCAACGAGTCTCTCCTCTACACAGACATACAGGCTTCGACCAAACACTCTAAAGGTTACATAGCGATTAAATTACATGTAATGTGATTAACCTCTGTTTAACAAAGTAGGAGGAGGGCCCTCAAAATGTGCAGTCCTGCGAGGAACCTAACGAGGTTATTTCTGGCCACTATCAGTTTTTCTTCCTTACATGTATCATGCGGAGAACAAAAAGTGACTTCCTCTATAGTGAGAAGCTGCAGTTGTCAGTCAGGACACAGGAGACAGAAGCAAGCAGACGTAGAATTCCTAGTGCACGTCTCATTTCTCCAGGTTGTGATGCAGCACTGAAGCTGAAATGCTGAGAGACAAATGAATGAACCTCCACCATCAGACCAATCCACTGCAACCACTAGCATCCACTTTGAATGACAACTGCCTCATAAATATATTTTTGAATGAGTGACAGCCTGGTCGTTAATTGTCGGAACACTCTTACCTAATGAGGACAGACTTAATTTGAATGGACTCCGCAGTCAAATGCGGCAATGTGAGATTCTGTTAACCTGCCAGTGGCCCATTGACCACAGAGTCCAGAGTAAGCGCCAGTTGAGTGGATGACTGGAAAAGTATTTCTTTTAATCATCACTGGTAAAAAATGGTTTCACATCACTCCATCGTGTATCAGACAGCAATCGTCGGTTTATTAGTTGCGCAATAAGTGACAACGTGTGTGTTTAACGGTGAGTCGCATCACATCTCCGTTGCTTGGCTGCTTCTGTCAACAAGCAGCCGACAGCTACCTCAGTGCTTCAGTGGCCAGAAAGCACAACCACGGTGGATAATGTGGCAAGAAAAAAAACAAGACAAGCACAAGCTGTGTGTGTATGTGGCTTTCTTACCCAGAGAAACGGGGCACCCCGATCCGCCGCTGCGCCGCAAAAGACCGCAGGCTAGCTCCGAGGCACCGAACTGACGCCGATCCGAGTAACGTTATCGCTGCTAAGTTAGCGGGCTAGCTAGCTTAGCGAGCTAACGGCGGGCGGGCGGAGGGGGGGGGAGTGTGATACTCTCCCTGTCGTCGAGACAGTTTCCTCAAAAAAAAAAACCAAGCCGACAATGAGGCGTTCCTCGCGGGGAACGCGATTACAAGAGCGCTGGCCAAGTGTCAGAAGAGGGTATCGGAGGAGACATCCATTCGGGAAAGACCGTGAACACGCCAGCGGCTGGAGTCGGCAGCGGCGCTATGCGGCGCGGTCCCTCTGTCTTCGGGCGGACGTGCTGCCTCTGCCTCGGCGAGCCTGACTGAGGGAGGTTGGCTGCTGATGTGCGGAGCCAACACAGGCAGCATCACTGCTCATCCCTCCCTACACTGTCAACCCGGAAGAAATACGGCGGCGGATCCCATCTGTCCGTGCGCACAACCGCATCCACACGAGCGAGTTAGTCGAGGACGCCGATTCACACAGAACTGGGGTCGGAGGGTTAAATGAGAAAGACATAACTAATTTATGGCTTTTTCTTATTACTAAAACGCATTTGACAAGAAAGAGCTAGAGTAACTTCGTCTGATGAGTTGAACTGTAGAACTACAGGCTGTGTATATAGACTAATTGAACTAATGATAGGAATAAAAATAATCAGTCAAACAGCAAATTGTCATTAAAATCTCTAACTGGTAGACCTAACATTTTATCTTCTAAACATATAATCTAAAGCGGTTGAAGTGATTTAAAATTTCTTCAAACTTTTTTTGAACTCTCACATTCCAGAGAAACACAGACTAAACATCATTAAACATTCCGTATGACCTTGCTGTAGCCAAACCATGTGAAAAGGGAGCAGCTTAATCTCCCATTTAGTATAGTTTTAATTGTTTCATAAGCAATGCAGTCGCAAGGATTTTTGTAAACCCGATGGCACGGCCACTCCTCCATACTTGACAAAAAACACACATTTAGAGCAAATAACTTATACTATTAAAATGGGGATTTCTGAATTTTTGAAACAGAAGTTCCCATAATCTTCAGACATTTTAAGTTTTGAATGTCAAAGCAACAATGTTTAAAACTAGAGACGGTTGCCCGACAGGAGGATGCATATGCGTGCCTCAGAGACTTTTGTTTGTTGTGAAGACAATCACATGAATGACCCTGGATGCAGTTACAACTTGACATATTTTGCTATGTATTCAGGATGCAAATTGGACTGAGCAAAAGGAGGAGGTAGATAAAAGAGAGAGGAAAAGACAAATGTCTCCTCTTTTACACCACAAGGAAAAGGACAGCTGTTTATGGCAAATGGGATGCTTTCACTTACACGAAGCTGTAAATAAAAAGTCAACAGTATTGCTCACTATTACCTTTTCCATCAGGGGAGTGTTTAAATGTCATGACTGTGGGCATTACGTTTTTCTTTATCACACTTTATCACCAGAGTAAGAGAAACGCTTGGGATAGCTCAGTCTGTTGCCAGTACCAGGCAGAGCTATGGGTCTGATTCAGTGAGTTCATTTTATTCAGTTGATACCAATTTATTGACTGCTCATTCACAGAGATGGTAAATTTTGTTTCGGATTGGCAGCGCAGCTCAGGGTGTAATTCTGTGAAAGATTCTCTGTGGCCAATATATGATGGGCAAGATATGAAGTCAGTCCAATTTCTCAGACTTACAAATGCAAATTGGTTTGTGTCAGCATCACTGCCAAACCCCTGTTGCACATAATGAAGTCAGCGAGGAGCCGTGTCTCATTTTTATGACTCCACATTCAACCTGCACAGACAGAAAACACTCTATCTCAACTTGATGTGAATAGCAATATAGCTACACGTCTAGGTCAGGTCATGCAGAATGTGTTCAGGAAGCAAGATTCAGCATAGTGAATGATTCAATATGTGATACACACAACCTATTTGCAGTCCCCCCTGACCAGCTTGCAAGCTTGTATTAGTCATTATACAAATGCAAAATGCTCTCACTTTTTTTTTGTTTGCCTCTAATTTTATCTTTTATTCAGAGGACGAAACCTAGTGCTGACAGCACAAAACCCACTTTACATTTGCGCAGGTATATTAGGCAATTTGAATTCATCATCCATTATCTTCACCGCTTATCCTGTTTAGGGATACAGAGGAAGCCTGGACCTTATCCCAGCTGTCACTGGGCAAGAGGGGGGGTAGACCCTGGACAGGTCACAAGACCATCTCAGAGCAGACAGCAAGTCAAAGCTATGGGCAATTTAGATTCACTAGTTAACCTAACGTGCTTGTCTTTGGACAGTGGGAGGAAACCCACGCAACAAAAAAACTCCATACAAAAAGGCCACGGTCATGTGGGGGGACAAACCCACAACCCTCCAGCTGTGAGGCTGTATTGCTAAACCGACCACTACAGTGCTGCCCTTAGGAAGACTTGGGATTGAAAAGAAAAAAATACTTAAAAACACTAATCAGATGAGAAAAAAGCAAAGCTCTGTACACAAAGATACACCTTTGAGTAATGCACTAAACCATTCATAATTTATCAGACATCGAAATCAACTGAAGTGATGCCTGCTAAACACAAAACAGCCAGGCACGCTCAATTACCTTTCTATTAATAACTGTTTCTGTTGTGAAATATAAATCTTGCATATTCTTTAAATATTGCAAGTGTTTTCAGCTGCAGTTTTCTCATGTAATTTGTCTCTCATTACCCAAACAGACATATTTCAGTCATTTTTCCTTTTAATACAAATGTCATCAGACTAGACAGGGTCTGCCAACACCCATGCATGCATGCATTAACACATGTCAGAGGCTATCCATCCCCATTACAAACACTGACATATATCCAGCACCAGTCACTGACCTACTGGTACAGATCAATAAGTTATGCCTCAGGCTGTAGCTTACATGTTGGACAGAGTGACTACAGCAGAGTAGTGCATCAACTTTTTTTTTTTTTACATAATCTTCTTTAAAATCACATGCCTAGCAGCATTTGTGTTTCAATTTAAAAATCAATCTTGAATTGTATTTTTCTGAGTTTTCATGCCTGAAACAAGACAGTTGTGAGAGCAAAACAGGCAGCTGAGAGTGAACAGAGAAGCTTTCCTTGTTTGACAAATGGTATCTGTGTGACACCCAAGTGTTAGGACTGTAAACCCAAGTACAGTTGTTTCAAAATCTTTTCCTTTATGCTGCTGCAAACATGCTGTCTTTCTGAATACAATGATATATTCAAAAAGAATGTGTGTGTCCAATACCCTACAGTAAAAAATCATAGTTTAACTTCACCAATAAAACATTCATATCTGTTTGCAATTGAGCTCACACAGAGTCTCTAGATATACTTTATTCATGTAGCTGGCAGCTGCAGTGTGCCAGTACTGAAAAATGAATGAGACGTTTGGAAA
Organism: Channa striata; assembly: GCA_033026295.1. Taxonomy (NCBI): domain Eukaryota; kingdom Metazoa; phylum Chordata; class Actinopteri; order Anabantiformes; family Channidae; genus Channa; species Channa striata. The sequence goes on along the minus strand of CM065175.1, from coordinate 15,948,334 downwards.
GACCTTCCTCTAAATCAGCATTTCCCCTGTGAATGCGGTCCTCTAGTCACTATAAAAACAGGACAAGGACGGCAAAGTAGGAGCGAGGCTTCTGTGTTTGTGTGTCAAATCCCCTCCCACACATACAGGTATAATAGCAGCACCAGTTCACCAGGGGTCTCGGCTGTAGCTCACAGGGCACCGTGTTGAATTTGGATGTGGTATTTGTGGATGCTGACAAGGCGCTCCCTGCTGGGCCCGCACAGACTGATGGTTATGCTAGAGGCACCTCTTTCCTCACAGGTGTCTGTGCAACACACTGTGACTAAGGGGCGAGAGAATAACCATGTACCTCCTAAGGCATGGCATCCTGCTCTAATCAACAAGCAGATTACAGAAGGCCACCTCAGCCTGCAGAGGTAAAATGAGCTTGTTTAAATCTTTGAACTACCCTAAAGAACCCTGTAAGGTAAAGTTTTTCGAAGTTGCACTCTTTCAAAGCTCAAAGCAAAAGAATACTTTCTTTAGATACTGGCCATCTCACATACTGTACTGAACAGGACAAATACTGTTCTACTGCAGGGCTTCCAAACCTGTAATTTTTAACCCTGCATGATATTACAACACTCGTATTGCATACAGTAAAGGGGTTGTGAAAACAGCAGTAAGACAGGAAAAACTGAGAAATAATGTGTTTTTAACTGGGCTCTGGACTGAATTTTTTCTTTTCCATTTCTTTCATTTTCCTTAGTTGCCCACGTTTTCACAGGGCAAATGATTTAAATGAGTTTGTTCTTTGGTTATTTTAAAGTTCTTTGTAATTCGCTCTGAGCTCAAAAATATCAGTGAAATTACAATTAATTATAGTGTGAGTAGTTTGTTATCATTTTCATCATAAGCACTCATTACAGAATTTGTCCTGTGTTTAGACAAAGATTTACCTGTGTTTGGTTTAGATGTACTTTTTAAATATTTATTTATATTTAGAACAATGGGAATATTTATGTTGGACTATGTCAACATCTGGAACTGGAGAAAGATCATCAACATCAGCCTGCTTTAATTTCTGACTAAGAAAATACAGTCGCACTAATAAGGCCCCAGATGCAACTAAGTATTGGTAACTGCTCTATTTTTTTAATATATACTATAGCATATAAAAACACATAAATTTATCCTATATATTTACAATAAAAAGTGGAGTTACTTTGCAAGTCTAATAGCTAAAAACTAGATAAAATAAGTATACTGTACGTTATATGAAGCTTAGCAGATATATAATGTTGGCCCACCAGGAAGACAAAATGCAGACTGTCTTTTAATCTTTTATGTGATCATCTTTTTAGGCAAAAAGTTGATGAACCTCGAGTTAACCACATGGTGTCAGCAACACTCTACTGACAGGAGCAGAGACGGCAGCTAAACACAGATTCAAATAGAATTGCTCTGGAAATAGACGTACCTCTCCAGATTTAAGTTCTATTCTCAAGTTTAAGTATAACGTACATACACTAAAATGTACAGAAGTGCACATATATTCCACTGAGATACAGATTCTCTGGCATAAAAGACTTACCGATAAAAAAACTAATAAGCTTAATGCTGTTGATAACTTTAGCGCTCAAGTCTTGCACATGCACCTTCTAAATAAGGAAAACTCCAAAGTTTCAGTATAGTCAAATACTGTATTTGCTAAAAATAAAGGTGTTGATTATTATGAGTTGACCCACATTGCACAAAACTTTCAGCTCATGTTTGAATAAAAAAGTCAACAGCTGATGTGTTTGGATCAAAAACAGATATGAAACTAACTATCCAGACTATATTTAATATTAGTACCTAATCACTTGCTGAAATGTGTTGAACAAATATCAGAAAAGTATAAGAATTGATTTTAAATTCTGCGGAACAAACTAAATGTTGTATAACCTCAACAATCTTTTGAAATGTTAAACAAAGGCATCGACAAAAACCATCAAGAAAAAAATACAGACATCACCATTAAAAAAGACACATTACTGTCAATCCCAAAAGTTGTCAATGTGAAGTATTAAACAATTCTCTCTCACTTTGAGGAACCATCACACATAAAACAACAGAGCAGCACCTGAGAGAGCTGCACCCAGTAATGGACTTTCTGCCCAACAGTAGGTGAGACAAATAAATCATTAACATCTGTAAAATTCTGCTGCCAGGTTATAGGTCAGGCAATGTGCAAGATTTGAGATTGCGTTGCCACTTTTTATGTGTCTGTAGATTTTGTGCAGGAGAAATAACCAAATTTTTATATTTTTTCTCTTCACGGCCACATCTATGCAAAACTATGTTCCTGTCAGTCACTATCACCAAAATAACACAGGAGGAGGAGACAGAATATCAACATCTGGATGCAGCTCAAAGGAACGATACCGTAGAAAGGAGGATAAGTTTATTTGAAGGTGAACCTGATGCCAAATATCTATAAATAATTAATTAGTTTACCCTAGTGTTGTGGAATTTGCAGTTATAAAAGTTTCAGGAGATTCATTGTTTTATGTTGGTGGGTTAGTGGCAGGGAAGTCAGTGAGGCAGATGAGGGGGTGGGTGTGTGGACCTTGAGAGGAAGACCCTCTCTGCCACTATAAAGGATTTGTTGAACATTTATTTATTTTACTACTTCTTTAAATTCAAAGTGGAATAAAGCTGATACTATTGATACTATTACTGTCAATCTAAGGCTGCCAATTTTTTAAAGAAAATTTAATCAAATTCCATTTGTCACTTGACAAGTTTACTGCTTAACATGTTTATTATCTACAAATAATTAACTTGTTCAAATACAAACAAGTGAAAGCACAGACAGTTACCTAAAGAAAAATACTTCACTATAAGCAGAAGTAACTTTTTTTTAGTCAATTTTAAGTACTAAGTACATGCATGTACTATATTTTATGCTATTCATAGATTCAAAATATAAATCAAGATATATCAAGTTCTTTATCAATAACTTTATATCAAACTTTAAAGGTAAAACTTTTCTAGAACTTAAAAAATTAGAAAAGTTCTCGGTTTGGAACAAAAACAAAAACTGATGGTCCCAAAAATGATCCACTCCAGAGATTGATGTAATAAAATGTTGCACATTTATTGAACTGTGTTTCACAGTACAGCTGATGACAATAGTTCTGCAGATCATGTTGATATAATATCTAAACTTCACGAGCACAGTAAGAAAAACACTGGCCTAATAAACTCAGTTGCTGCTAGTCTCTTTCTAACAACCGAAATGCAACAGAAACATTGGTTTTCTTGACATTTACTTTACAAGCTTAGAAGGCACCTATCTGATGTCGTAGATGATGTTATTGGTGATGTACACGTATTAGCTATTAGTTTATCTAACTCACTGAGGCCCTACATGTCTGCAGGAAAATACAAAGTAGGGAACAAACACTGAGAAATCTATCATTGGCTCGTACAGTGTCGATCTGTTTGGAAGATAAACGCTATGGGGAGAAGAGGATCAACTATCAACAGTCTTCCGAAATAGTTTATTATATTGGAAGTATCGTTAGTAGCAGAAGCCACAGGTGTTGAAGTGTTACACCTGTGGCTTTTTTTCCCACCACTTTCTTCCTCTCATTGTCACAGTTGACACTACATCTGCATCACTCCCATTCAGCAGATAATAGCTGCCACGACAGCTCTGCCAACTTCACTCCATTATGCGTGAGGCTTTTAGTTGTGTATTTTTAAATATTCTTTTGTTCCTGTTTCAATACATATGTAATGGACTGAGTGCTACGACCATGAATAGCAACTGAACAGGTTGGATGTTTTACTCGAATGGTCTCAACCCAAACACCTCAAACCCAGAACTACAATTTGTTATCACAATTTTATTTTCAACTTTTACAGTTGGTAGGTAAGCTTAATAATACAATTATTTTCCTTCAATGTTACAGCTTTTGTTGTTCTTAGCATTTAAAGGTAAGTAATATTTATGATTTTTTGTTCCTTGTAAGAGATTAACGCACAATATCATTTTAATCTACGAAAGAAAAAAGATGACTAAAGACAAACCTCCCTTAATCTGTATGTTTAGAATTTTATTCCTCCAATATGTATATTTTATAACTGTGTTTCTTTGCTATGTCCTTTTTCACACAATGAATTGACATAGGATCATCTGTAGGGCTCCACAGAGGCTGGAGAGGAATGTTGCATTGCCTTTCTTGGTGAAGTTACTTTATCTGGTAGATATACTCTATGGTCCTATCAAAAAAACTCAGACTGGGACATTGGACGACCACACCATCAAAGTGGCCAAGAGCTTTCCTCTTTAGGTTGTTGATCGGCTTCCAGTCATTGTCAGTTATCCATGGATATCCAGTTCTCCACACCTTTCTCTCGAAATACACAAGTTTTATTGTGGGACACTTCAAGGAGCTGCCTCATATCTTGATGCATTCCAAGGGCCAGGTCCATTGCAGATACCCATCCAGTGTGGATTAATAAAATGTCAGGGGGAGTCTGCACCTGGACAGCTTGTGGTACATCCTGGGAAGGACACTACTTCATCTCCTGCCCCCTTGGCCAAACTCCACTTTGGCATTTAGTCCAAATTCTCCCCAAAGATCTGATTGGCAGCTTCCTCACTAAATGCAATCTGACCCAGTAATCCATACCTTGGCCAGTTTTTTTCTCCGTATTGAGAGGTATTGAGCTCTCCTTTTAAAAATTATACATTTTCAATGTAGCTCCTAATACATGAACTCTTGTAAATCTAAAATAGCTCTGGAATAAATTTACACATTTACACCATCACTTGTTGTCGGCAAGGTCCCATTTCACATTTTTATTAATACTCCTTGTCCCCCACCCATTAGCAGTTTCAAGGGGTAGTGGTTGAAATATTGCTCTACTAAATGGGACAGTCCTTTAAAACCCTATATGTGGCATTAGAACAAAATTAACTGTTTCCTTAGTAGAGGAGGTACTGGAACGATGAAACACAGGAATACCTGAGCAGCAACATTCACATACACTGCCTGCCTGCAGTAGTTTTAGAGGAACAACCTTATCCATTATAGGATTAAATCTGATATGGAAATGTGAAGGTAAAATTGATGGACTTTTAGTTAGGGCACCACCGGCACTAACTAAAACCTTCATATTTCTATCACACACAGACTATTGTCATTGTTTACAATGACAATAAATTACCACTAGTACTTTGGCTACAGATGAAAACCTGTTCTCTTAGTCTGAGTGAAAATGCAGGACTAATCACAAATTATCTTCACAACAAGCTTGTGAAGGCCATAATGTTAGTCAACACTAGTTCGCCCTTAGGAGTCTTGGGTTTTTAAAAATGTTTGATTTCATCTTCATGCACCACATTACACATGTTAAATTTCCCAGTTCACCACTGAACCTCTCATGTAACTTCATCACGCAGGCCTGATCCAAGACTCCAGAGGACTGGCTGGCCTATTGACAGCAGGGGGGTAAAGAAATACTTTTATTATTATTATTATTAATTTTCACATAATATAATAGAGACAATACATGAAATAAAATTGATGATGGTCAAGCAAAGTAAAAAAGCCCTTAAGACATTCAAAATCTTGGAAATTTTATTTAGTCCTAATCCTTATTTTGGGTCTTAATCACTTGTTTTCTATATTTGCTGTTTTCTGGTATCCAAACATGTATGTGCAAATGTATTTGTGCTCAGTGACGAATAAAGGTTGTTTTTTCTTCTTCTTCTCTTGCTTCTTTTGTGTTATATAATTTATCTATATCTAATAACTAATACATTATTTACATAAGATGTAAACATGACTTTTCTGTTAAAAACTCATGTACACATTGACAAGTAATATGTTTGTTGACGATATTATAAATAAAAGGGGGGAAAAATAAATTACATTATTTTAACGGAAAGCGGAAGTTAACTCATTTCATATCCGGGTCAGGCGATGTTTACAGTCCGGACGGTCAGCTGTTCATGCTAACTTTCGAGTGCAAAGGCTTTTCGAAACACCGAACTCCATCACACTGCGGCTAAATCGACGCGGGGTCCGGACTAATGGCATCTCAGCTCCCGCTAACCGCTCTCCGGGGGAAGAAACGTCCCAATAATCCGCCGGTTTCCGCCGCGCCGCCGAACCCGGGCAGCGGCGGCAAGAAGAAGAAGGGAGCAGGGACGGCGACACCGGCAGCGCCGACACATGTGACGGTAAAGAGACATACACAGACACGGCCACGGCCATCAAATCTGCACGTCAGCGTCCAGTTTAGCGCTTCAAGGACACGGTCAATGACCAGGTGTTAACTCCAAGTCCCTTTACCCATATCACCATCCTGTTATTTCAACGGTTCCCATCTTTCTTTTACATTTTACATTCAGGTAATGTAAAATATTTCCTGTTATGATCTTGGTAAGACTTAATTTCAGAGGAGTTTACCTTTCCTAAATGGAAGAGGTAATCATAACCTCATGAGCATTTTTCACATTAGCATTGGATTTTCAAATGCCTAAACCCCCTATTTTTATTTCAATAAATGATTGAGGCTTTTATTTAAAATTGAAATATTAGCAATGTTATGCTTCCATCATTCCCTGTTTGCTTTTTTTAATATAACTGTTCTATGTAGATTTTTTAAAAACAAAACAACAGTAAATTGAGAAAACATATGTTGTCTGAGATTATAAGATGAAAACTCAAAACCTCACAGTACAACAAACCCTTTATCTTTCAGGTGACACTTTGATTTCCACATTTGTCTTTTGTGTTTCATCAGGTAACCGCAGTAGAGACGGGGGCAGAGGTAAAGGCAGTGGGAGCTGTCGACAGCGGTCTGCCGGCCCCTTCAGAGTCCACGGCAAAGCCCCCTCCATTCAAAGACCCCACATTTATGGTCAGTGTCTCTCCACTTGAATTGAAGTTTATGTTTCTGTTATTTGCACATACATTTCTGTTTCATGTTTTTCTGTTTCTTAATCTTGGCAGCATTCTGGGATTGGTGGAGCAGCAGCAGGTAAAAAGAACAGGACCTGGAAGAATCTCAAACAGATCCTGGCTTTGAGAGGACGCTACCCTGGAAGCTCAATGACCCTAACTGTAGGTGTTTGTGCCTTTTTCTAACCTGGACCTGGTTTAGTATAAGGCCCTAATTAAAAAAAACTGTGCACTGATAATAATGGGGAAATACATTTTGATTTTATTAAACCAAAATGTTTTTTCATTCACAAAAGAAAGTTTTTGCCATTTTCTCAGTTGTTGGAAAAAAAAGCCTATAATGATTCATAATAGGACCGTTCTGTGTTCACAGATTTCAGCATTGATGCACCTCCCTCCTTAAAGCCGGCCAAGAAATATTCTGACATCTCCGGACTCCCAGTCAGTAATAACATAAAGTAGCTAAAATCCACATTGTATGATAATCCTGTGTGAAGCTCACACTGAATAATCTCTTGTCTTTCCTCAGTCAAACTATACAGACCCTCAGACAAAGCTGCGCTTCACGTCTTCTGAGGAGTTCTCCTACATTCGCCTCCTCCCAGCTGATGTTGTTACAGGCTACCTGGCCCTTCGAAAAGCAACTTGTATTGTACCCTGATTGCAGAGCAAGACTGGAAAACTTAAAAACAGGCTCAAACCAGAACTGAACTCATGTAAGCTGGAGGCTGTTGGGTCAACCAGGAGACTGAGCGCAGATGCTGCTCAAAGAAAGGCAACTCAGTGGTGAACATCACTGGAAGGCGGACCTTTGCTGTGTAGTATTTAAGAGTCATAAATGTTACTGTGTGACAAATGTGATCTGTTTTCTAATTATATGTTATTTTTAAAAAAAATACTCCGCCCTCGGTGTGAGTGTGTGTGAAAGGGTGAATGAGAAGCAACACTGTAAAGCGCTACATAAGTGGCCATTTAAAATATTGTTTAACTTCAAATGTTTGTTTAAATGTAAATAATCAGTTGCATTCTTGCTATTGTGTTTGAATAACAGTTTTTTGAGCTCGGGATGTGCTAGTATTAGAGTAAAATAATGATGGACAGTTTTTCATCAGCCAAAAACAGTCATTACTGGCTAGAATGCTGTAGGGGATAAATTATCACCTGTATGTTTTCCATCAAAGAGAGAAGTAAAGATGAGAACAGGGAACGTGAGGGCTGATGCTGAGTCTCACGTTAGCACAAACTTAAGTTGTGCGGTAATTCAAATAGGAAGTGGAGGGAGCGCCGTGGTAACTGAATGGCACGTGGCATGTATGTCCCATGTGAAAGCCTAACTTTGGACCGTACTTCCTGTCTTTTCCCGTGGTACATGTCCACTTCTCTATATATCTAAAATCATTCAAAAGCAAAAAAAAACAAGACATCTTAAGAAAATGAAAGCAAAATATTGAAATTAGTTTCAATCTGAAATTGGCATACAAAAACACACTTGGCAATAAGTGTCTTACATGATCCAGCTGCTTGGATATTTACTTGTTTGTCTGATCTTCTGTTGCATGCTTGTAATTTATGTAAATCTAACTGGGCCAAATATGTTTTGTTTTTGGCCTTGAGTCATTAAGCAGCTAAAGGTCTGATTTAATTCTGTAAATGAAAAATTAGTTCCACATGATTTTAATTCAACAGCTGCATTTGATCTTGCTTGTTGTCTGACTGGTTCACAGGATAATTCCCACAGTGTATATGTCATGCAATTTCTCACAACGTTACGGAACAGTCTAATTTATCCCAAGTAATCCAGTAAAAGTGGCACCTCCTCAAAAGCCATTACAGGCCATCAAATCACCAATCAAAACAACAATTCTCCATATTTTTTTATATACACAGACACAGAGTCTGTCAGTGCAATGAATTGTTTTTCAGAGGCTGTGTTTTGGTGACAATTTCCAAATATAAACATCACTATTTATGCAATTGATCAGTTACACATGTCACATGAGTGTAACGTCTGCAGCCCTGTGCTCTGCTAAACGCCAATGACAGCAGAACAGCACATCTGGGAGTGTCCACCATTTCTCGTTACAGCATTTAAACATCAGTGTGATTAATGGACAGTGCCACAGCTTTCTGCTGCTGAAGCACATGATCCAGTAGAGTTTGTTTATATGTGGAAGAGTGTGTGTTCACAGTCCTGGCACTTCCTGCAGTGTGTCTACCCAAGAAATTATACAGTAGTGGTAGAAGTTTACTGTTTTATGTCAGATGTGTTTAAAGTTGGAAACAGGTTTAAGGAAAACTGTTACCACAGTATCAGCCTGATGTAGGGTCATGATATACCTTCTATGAGTGTCCATATATGTGTGTTTACAGTATATGTCTGCCTTTTCCAAAGGAAACAGACATTGAACTCATTCTTAATGAGCACACAACCAAGGAATCCTGCAGGTAAAACTGTCTTTGCAGTCACACGCTGTCACCACCTGGGTGTGCCAGAGCTCTTTCATCTAACCTTGCTGGACGTGTTTGCTGTATCTGGTTCCATGTTGAGTTGGAAAAGTCATAGAACTTTCTTATCAACAGAGCCCAGGATTTATTCAGTTTAACTGATGCAGCAGAATTGGTTAGTCAGATCTGACTGTCTCCTCAAGTGGCGGTTGATGAATATCAGCCATTGGGTAAAATGCTGTCATCAGTGAAGTCAGTTTCCTAAAGAAATATGATTAACATAACTGACTACCATTATACACCTTCATAAAAGTGGCAATGCATATGAAAGGCAGTGCATATACTAATATCCATAAAAAAACGATAATAAAATGCGAGCATGCTGATTTAAACAGGCTGATGACAATTACTAATTTTAGCATGGGCACGGAAATGGATGTAAGCAATTTAGGAGTACAGCTCTATCATATAATAACCATAATTAAGAAATTGAGGGTGGTGTGCATAATATGGCTCATCCTCCTTTGATGGAGGATTTGGCACCTGCTGCATTGCACAGGATGTGCGTTTCCAGAGAGCACACACACTGATAGCAGAAATCAATGAGCGGCTCCTCTGTCGATTTTTTGTTTTCCAATGCGCACTTTGCTGAACTACTGCAGGCAAGTTTCTCAGACACAGTGGAGATCCACTCTATGAAACTAATGTCATCTCGGTGCTCATTTAGGTCCTGTCTGCCCTCGGGCTTTTGTCATTGTAACATTTTAGTGAAGATGGAGGTGGCATCTGTGCTGTATAATGCCTACAGACAGTAATTGCATTGTTTCTCTCACTTCCCAGCACATTTTCTTCCTTCCACCTGTGCCATTGGACTTAGTGGCTCTACCAGCATCAAAAACATTATATTTGGATAAATTTGGATCATATAGAGGTGGGTAGTAGTGAAAAGCTTGCCATACTGCATGCATGTTGGCTTATACTGTATTATTTTTGAGTGGCCAGATGAGATACATGACTACATTGTCCAACAAGTTGCATCAGATTTAGGGAGAAACTGAATCACACACGAGACCGGCCTTCCACGGTGAGCTTATCAAAGTTTCTTGATAGAAACTATATTGTGTTACTCATCTGACATGTCTTCCTTCCTAAACTATATTTAAACAAATTCTCAGAAATACTGTGCAATATCAGGTCAGAGAAATGGACCGCACCACAGGCTGTGTTGAGTTGATCAATAGCTCGACTAAACTCCAGTGTCTGCTGAGCCAGCAGGGGAACTTTCATATTTATGTTTTTGACCTATTGGAGAAACACAAGTAGGATAGTGATCTTCTTTACTCCCTGCTAACATCGATATAGCCGTCTGATCCTACTGAATGCTACATATTATTAATCCAGTTGCACTAGTGAACTTCAGTTCTTCTTGAACATGACGGTGACCTCCTTCCTGAAAATGATCTTCCCAGTGGTCTGCCTACAAACAAGGACCCGGTTTGCAGAAGCTGATCTCCAGGTAAAGACGTCTCGGACGCTTCCACTGACATGCTGTTTTACAGCCTCTTTGTAGCTTCCTAATTCCAGCTCTCCCACTGCTTATATTCACTTTTGCAGATAAATGTGAAGAAAGGGCAGAGCTGCTACTGCTCTCGAATGTTAGTCTTTACAATCCTCAAATAACCTCTGTGATAGAGATGGAGAAGTGCAGCTGAAACCTAAACTAAGTTTTGCCCAGAGATGACGGAAACTCTCCCCTCACCACCACAGTGGTTTTAAATCACACTTGCTCAGCTCAACACACCAGGAAATATGGCTCCTAGGGCACTGTATCTGTAAATGTAATTTTTAAAAACACTCTGTAGTGTGTTCATAGATCTCTTGTACTAAGTCCTACTTCCACTTTATAATCCACTTTGTTAGACAGTGTTTACCTCATCATTCTGAGATTGATTTTGAGTTTCATGCAACAAACACAGTTTCTCTCCTTTGAATGGACATTTTGAGAACTACATGTAACAAGGTCAACTGTTTAATGCTCATGTATCTGCTGATAGTGACTCTTTCATATTACAACTGGTGGATGATTATGAGTATTGTACCTGAGTGGTGTTATATTCTCCCACTTCTACAATACGCTGTAATTCTGCAAAGTTGTAAACTGAGCTTTAATAGTTCTCCATCGACTTTCTTCACATCTGACCATCTTTTTTTGGTTCCTGCAGTTACATCTTGTATTTTTGCCTTTTAGGAAACATTTTCCCTTAAATTCCTTCACAGTTGCACTGTTTCACTGCTTGTATGATGTGTGTGTGTTTTTTTATAACAGGACAAACCACATGAAAATAGTTTTTTTTCACTGTTACTATGTGCGTTGCTGCACGTTCGGTGACACAGTTTCAGGATTTATTTAGCTGAGAACAAGCGCGGAGCACTGCCTCGAAGAAGTCTTCAATGTTATCTGGTCTCTTTATTTAGATGCAGCCCGAGAAAATGCGACGGGTCACCTGTTGTTATTGGTCTGTGGAGGTCAAACACTAAAGTGTTATCAGATCGCTAATCAACTCATGGAGATGTCATTACACTGGGCTAAATCCCCGTTAAAGCCACTGAGGATTCAATCAGTGCCCTCTCACAGGTCAGCATGTTCCTCTGTGTGCGTGTGCGCTCGCATGTAGGCATTAGGGACAGCGAGGAAGGTAATTCTTCATGTTGATAGACAATGATTGTCCTTCAAAGGGCCACATCTACTGTCCTTGTCTTCGCTTTCCTATCCTGCCTGCACCTGTTTCACCCTCACCTTCTTTAATGCCTCGTCTCTCCTCACCTGGCTCTTCTTCTGTCATTGCTGCATAGAGATTAGCAGATCTATTCTGCTATTCTCTAGATCTCTTAGATCGATCTATCTATCTATCTATCTATCTATCTATCTATCTATCTATCTATCTATCTATCTATCTATCTATCTATCTATCTATCTATCTATCTATCTATCCATCCATCCATCCATCCATCCATCCATCCATCCATCCATCCATCCATCCATCCATCCATCCCACCACCTTCATCCACATGCTCTCTGGTGAATCAAGTGTCACAGGACACATATAGCCGTAATAGCAGGGATGTGACCCTGCAGCCCCCTCCAGGACAGATGGAACCAATCTCACCAATCCCAGACATACCATCTATCCATACTTACCCACCATGGTGTGTTGGTGTGCGCTTGTAATGATAGTGCCCATCCATTCACACTGCTGCTGGTGAGGCAACTCAATGCCTCACCGTGGTTAAAAGCTATTACATGTCAGGGCTGTGCACTTTCAGGTGTGTGTTTCTGTGTGTGTCTCACACCTGATATTTTATCAACAGCTCAGCTCCAAAAGCCAATTTACTGTCTGATGGTTGTTGTGTGAATTTCAATTTCCGACCTGAAAAGTAATCTTGGATGACTTTGAATGAACTTGTACAGTAAATGTTCTGTTTCCCCCTGGGAGTGTACAGCGCTGATTTTGAGGCCATGACATTTTACATACATCCAAACATTAGCGAATAAATTAATGCAATTTATGTACTGCATGTATTATACAAATAAAACTAGTTTTTCAAAATCAAGTAAAAGGAAAGGCCTTTCTGTGACTTCCTCCACCATGGAGATAAAGTTTATATCTATACTGCAGGGGCTTTAGTCTTGAATGTTCTCACTTCTCTCTCTCTCTCTCTCTCACACACACACACACACACACACACACACTTTACTGCATGTCTCCTAGCCATATTCATATATTGGATACACCGCAGAGAGAGAAAAGAGGTAATTGCATTGACTTTAGAACTAAAACAACAGCTATAAGCTCAGTGTGTGTGTTTGTGTGTGTGTGCTTAAACCTTTTTATCCATCCATATCATTGTGCCTAACAGCTCTGGTCCATTCTGCCTTCTGTTCTCTGCTCGTCCTTGGAGAACAATACAGTGCCTATTGACTCCAGCAGATATGGGCTGGTGTCTCGTTCACTATCATTTACCTTTTAAGCATGTGTGTGTGTCTGTGTGCACACTTTGTTTTTTAGTAAGACAAGCAGCATGTATTTGGAGAGACCCGGAGCACATGCACACATACAAATGTACACCCCCATAAACACACACACACACACACACACACACACGCACACGCACACACAGATGCACAGTTAGTGTTTTGGGAGAGTTTGATGACAAATGAAGCGTGAAATGAGAGTCAGAGATGTTAGAACATTCCTTCCCCAGGGAATCTCTACAGTGGACTGACACACACCAGGACAAGATAGATCAGGCCGGTCAAAACCAACCCCTTAGTCTCCCTGCATTAGTCCGTCTCCTGGTGGGTAGAGCTTTATGTCCTCACTAACTAACCCTTTCTGACTGTATACAGTAAGTGTGGGTACAAAATCTGAGTCACTATCCTGTTTTAAAATGTTCTATTACTTTATTATTTCATTTGTGAAATTACAACGGTTGCTTTTAATGTTCTCATCCCATTAAATGCTTAATGGGATGAGAACATTATTACTGTTCAGCAGGGGCAAACTGCATCTACATGTTTTTAATATGTGTTGCAGTTTTAATTTTAACCATGACAACACAAAGTCCAGACAATAACAGTGTGATCTGACTAAGAGGTGGAGTATGGCCCCATTAATCTACATCTACGATACTACATGATAGCAGCCGTTTGTTGGGTTGATGTTAGAAAATCATTGTTCATTTTGAGATTTTCTTTTTAACGCTTTTTCTTTTTCACTTACTGAAAACTTTTTAGCTCCTAACCAATCAGCAACATGCAATTTTTTTCTTTTTGTGCTTTTTTGGGCTCATATCACATGTTGGCCTGTAGTATGAATATGCTGATCTCACAGAGGTGCCTTTTTTCTGCTATCTTCTTTAAGATATCAACAGCTCTAATTACTTAGTTCTTTTTCCAACCAGGCAAACGTTCACTGAACAGGACAGTAAATGAGAAGTCGAGAATAACAGAGAAACACCCCCTGTCAAACCACAGTAGCATGTGACTTGGCCATTACTTTTTATTAAAAAGCTGATCATTCATCCAAATTTTTCTGCTTGTCTGAGCCTACGTCACAATGGCAGTGGGATGAAAAAAAATACGATTTTTATCTTGTAGACTGCAAATCTGAAGCTATTTTCCTTTTGACAAGACATGTTTAGGCACTGCAAGAAGACGTGACAAAAGAAATTGTAATTTGTTATGTCAAGTGCAGTAAGTCTGTTTTTTCTGCCAACTGAAAAGTCTGAGAAGTCTTTATGTATTTTATAGTAAATAATACCTATGGTGTTGTTGTTTTACAATACCAAGGTTATTAGCTACTTACCTCCAACACCCTGCAAATCGTTTTCTAAATGATATGTATCTATGAGAAGTGTCCTAATACAGACCTCAGCCATATGAGTGACATTCTCCAGCATTAAATGTAAGTGGTATTCCCCTTTAATGGCCATTATTAACGTTATTATCCCAGACTTTAGTGCTGTAGTAGGTCACCTAATTCTATTGGCGACAGCCTCCGCCTTTCTCTCCTCCACCAGAGTGCATTACTTTCGGGTCTTATCTGCTCTAATATGCTCTGCTGTTAATGAACAATCAGTCCTGTTAATGTCCTGCTAATTAATGGCCCATCAGCCTCTTCAGAGTGGTAATTAAGTGCCAGTTGAGGCGTCTAATTGGCATGGCTTCTGATTGGATCGAGTCACGCTCGACCCTGTGGAACACAGGAAGTGAAAAATAGTCTTGTCATCGTTGTGGAGAGGACTTTCACAAAGACTGCTGACTTGCTTGTTTAAGAAATAGAATCATCTTGTTAACCTGAGTAGAAGAGAAGTGAATGACAGTTTCACTTGAGTAACTCTGTCAGAGGGCAAACTGTCAAATCTGAATTGAAGAACAATCAATGACAGCAGCCAGTTTTCCCCCCACACTTCCTAAATAATTGATTGAGAGCTGTAATGCATTACCACTCGATGCCTCAAAAACAAGCAGAGTCCAAATAGTGAAACATTTGACATGTTTATTATTCAAAATGTGTTGATAAATTTGCATTAAATGATTTCTGACCCCTTCATGGAAGGAAAAGCTGTGAGCACAACACATAACAAACACGTTCACAAGCAGTGGCTAATTTATATTCAGTTCAATTCAACTTTATTTATATAGTGCCAATGTACAACAAAGTCATCTCAAGGCACTTTACATAATAAAGTCGAGACTATACAGACATTTAAAGAAAACCCAACAAACCCCCATTGAGCAGCTATAGGCAACAGTGGAGAGTAAAAACTCTCTTTACCAGAAGAAACCTCCAGCAGAACCAGGCTCAGGGTGGGCGAACATCTGCCTCGACCGGTTAGGGTGAGAGGAAAGTGGAGAGAGAAAAGGACAGAGCAACAAAAGCAACAACAAAATGTTGGGCAGGTTGGTACCTGATAGACCAGTGGCTGCGCACCGGAGGACACACAGGGACATACAAAGACAGGGACAGAGAGATGGACACAGAGAGGGAGAGAGACAACTATGGGCGAAACACACAAGAGTTAATGTCCTACAGTGGAGACATATAAATGTGGGCTGAGAGGAGGAAAGTGTCTCAGTGCATCAGGGGTTGGTCCCCCAGCAGTCTAAGCCTATAGCAACAGGACTAGAACTAACTATAAGCTTTATAGATCTTTATAGATTTGGCAAACACAGAACAACATTAGTATTAATGCCATGCACCTCTGCTTTTATCTCTGTTTCTGTTTTCCATCAACCTCCGACATTTGGCGCTTTAATCGCTGAAATTCTGCACTGTGTTCACTGCTTTGTCTGTCTGCTGTTTGCTGCTGGACAGATAGTGTGTCCAGAGTAGTGCAATGATAGCAGTGTGAATGAACAGAAAATGATAATTCATGGCCCCTTAAAATCAAAACAATGATCTGCAGGATGCAGAGCTGATGGGAACAACAGAGTCAAGTGATAATTATCTGTAGACTTACTTTAAATTTACATGTACTGGTTTAATTTATTGTTAATTAACTTATGTAGATTATAATAATGATAAATGTTTGGGTTCATGAAATAATATATATATATATAGAACGAACGACATGCAAACAAAAGCTCATGGGTATCACAGGTACAGTTCAAACCAGGCTGCAGAACAGGCTTCACACATGGCTTAAGGTGAGCTCCTCCACTAATGAGTTACACCGAGGCAAAAACAATAAAAATATTTTAAGGCAAACACAAGTTGAAACAAGCAGGAATTGTAAGATAGATTCACATATGGCTGGATGTTGGCTGCGCTGTTAATTAGTTTGACTGTTAAAGAAGAGTAATAGGCAAAGGTTTAGGGCAAAGTTTAAGGCAAAGAGCAGACTCAATATAATACAAGCTAACAGTGCGAGGTGACGGTTTTCACTCACATATGGCTGACTGGTTGCTGCAAGCTGTTGGATAATGAGCGAGAGAAAGGTAAAAAGACAAGAGGGTGGGTGGGGTAGAGAGGAAAAGGAGGGTGGGCGTAAAGGGGGAGACGAGGGCAGTGGGAGAGAACGAAAGAGGTGAGAAGGAGAGAGGGGAGAGAGAGGGGTGAGAGAGGGGTGAGAGAGGGGTGAGGTGGTTTTTATAATGAGGGGACAGAAGAGACAAACACCTAAGTAGAGAACGAGTGAAAGAAGGTTGGAGGCAAATAAAGACTCCATTTGGCAGCTACTGTATACACACACAATCACACACACACACACACACACACACACACACACACAGAGGGTACACTAGTTGCTGGGAGCAGCTTGGGATAATAAGAAACACAATAAGATGGTTTTTATAATGAGAAACAACAGCTAAACCACCGACGGCAGGGAGGAGAGCGTGGAGGGTTGCAGGCAATGGACCGCTCCACTTACTGTACAAAAGATGGTTCTGAACAGAAATAGAAAGTTGTTATATGATACCTGTACTTACTGAACCCAGTATGGAGATGCAGCTGCGTGCTGCATCTTTGACTAAAAGATGACTGCCCATATGTATGATCGTACGTATGACGAAAGTTTACTGATGCATCATCTTTAACAAACGATGGTGCCAGGTGGCAAAGCTAACAAGATGTAGCATGCAGTAAATGTGGGACAACAGAAATCTGTTACGCCTTCACCATCTGAGCACTGACTGAGCCCCCTGCCGGTGTCTCCACTCATAATAAAGTTATATCTGGACTCACATTAGTACATGCCATTAATAGCACTGGGTCATGTGCCCTGCATTATTTATGAGAATTTGAACATTTTAACCTGTGCTGCTATGTATTAATATACAAATAAAATGAAAAGACATTTCATAGTTTCATTACTTTCTGAATCAACATGAACTTAACACAGATTAGTGTAGAAAAAATACAATTTATGTGTAATGATCATGTCATTAATCATACAAGAAAATAAAACAAGGAAATTAATTAATGCCCTTGTCTGCCTATTTTTAGTGTTTAATTATTGTTTGTAGTATCGGTATCATGCAAACAAATTAACATTAGAGTTAACAGATTTTTCCTAGCAGACATTGCTGACTCGTCGTTAGAAAACACAGGTTTAAAAAATATTAATGTCGGCTCAGTTCTGCTCATTTGTTCCTATAAGCCACGATAGTGTAAAAGTTAGCAAACATGAATGGTAGGATCTGAAATATTAAGGATGGTCTGTGATCATAATGAGCAGATTTTATCGTAGACCTTCATCCAAACCGTTTTATTTTAGCTGTTTAAATGTACAAATTGATGACTTGACAAGCAGGGGATCAATAAAGGTTATATCAGTTTATGAAAGAATGAGATGAGGAGGCATTGCAGTGAGCGTGTCAGTGATAAAGACAGAATGATCTGCATCTGAAAAGGTGCATACACAAGTTAGGACTCCATGTGAGTCTATACCGGTGCTGACATGATTGTGTGTAGGACCGTCTGTGTGCGTGTGTGATCACCGGCCCTGCGGCCTTCTTTTTTTCTCCTGGATAAGCACTTTGTTGTCCTTGGGAGACTGTTGGTGCCTGGCTTCTCGTGCACAGTCACCAGGCGCTGTTCCACTGAGCCGTGCACATGAGGTGACCTTCCTTTGCCTCTGGCTCAGTCACGCTTCTGTGCACCACACACACATGCGAGCCCCCCCCCACAACACACACAGACACACACACACTTTTGGGACCTCAGAATAACATACACTTTCCCCTGTGATGTTTCAAACTGACAGACATCCTATGTTGTTCACTGTAATGGACCAATAGAAACACAAGCAGCCACATTTAGACATTACCTTTCACCCACCGCACGCACAAAGTCACAAAGACACACATATACAGTATATAGACACCATATACCATCCGTTTCCAGCTCCCAGCGCTTTAATCTCTGCTACTTATGCACACATCCATTTAAAGACATCCGATAACTGTACACACACAGACACATTTTCATGGTTTTGTCCCTCTTCTGTGGGTCTTTTTAATGACATATTTGCAAAGTTGAATTATTTCCATGATAGACTGACAGATGTTCAATGTGAAATATTGAGGTTCTAGCACAGATTTTATTTACAGTTTTAGAAAATCTGTCAAACAATTTTGCCAAAAACTAATGTGAATGTGAGATTTTGAAGTCTTAACGCTTGCGTTTAGTTTAAAGTTGCTTGGGAAGAACACATAACACCAACTTGTTAGGTCCCAGTTGGCTACAAGTGTGTCTGTTTCCATTTCACTTTGTCACATTTTATTTATTGCATGTCATTTTCTACCATCTTTACACCGTACACTCGTCATCCACGAGTTTAACAAACCTTACACAGTTCGAGGACTGAAGCAGCTTCACCAGGGGACAGAATCCATCCAGAAAAATCAAAGTAGAAGTCTATCAAAGTAGAAGATGAAGATCATTTGTGGGAGACAAAGTCTGCCAGTGTTCTCCATGTTTGCATTCGGTTAAAGCCTTTTAACGACAGCAGTGTGAGGGTTGTTCTTGTAGCCCAGATGTTGACCTCACTGCAGAGCCTCAGAGCTGCTGTGAGCACGGCAGAAAATCACCCTGGGTGTTACCATGGTTATCAGGTCTGTCCTGACAGATGTTCATTAGAACAAACAAGCTCACATACAAACAAACATGCCAAAGAGCACGCACACACACGCACACACACACACACACACTGTAACTTTTTGAGTGTTCGTTACTTAAATAGTTTATAACTCCTCTCTTTGAGATCCCCAGATGACTCATGTTCAATTTCAAAACTGTGATTGATTAAGGAGCAATAACATCTACTAAATTTAAAAAGAATAAAATGTGACTGTTGCATGCATGTCATGTAAAGAATATGTCTAAGCTGTTTTGAAGCTGTGTTTGATCTTTCTTCTTCGAATGTCATATGTCAGTCATTACTGTAAATTTACAACCAATAATCAGGCTGGGAGTTGGGAGGAACCACCTCTTTGACTCACACCCACACCTCACATCTATGGCTCCCACAAGAATGATTAGAAACTGACACGTTGTTTGTTTGCTGCCTCATTAATTCAGTCTCTCAAATGTTTGATTAACACATTTCACAGACAGATTTCAAGTTGCACTTGTTGGTTGTTGTGACTGTGATTTGTATTTTAAAAATGCCTTGTGTTTAATTTAAGATTAATTCTTTTAAAAATGTCAGATATTTTGTTCCTGTTGGTGTTGCAATGTCCCTGTTTTTCTCCATGGAGATTATAAAAATTGAATCTTCTCTTCTCTTCCTTGTATTTTAGGTTAAACACATATTAAAGCAGTAGTAGGGATACACAATTTAAAATTAGAACATATATTATGTACATTCACAAATAAAGTAATGGCACTGTTTGCAATTTCTAGATTTTCTGCATAAATCAGTCAGTAAATGTGATGTGATTTTCCCAAAAGTCACAAATATTAACACAATATTTTTACGTGCATTAAACGTCTGACACACACATTAAAAATACAAAATGAAAAAGTATTGACATTGCTTCTGATGTAACTAAACATTGATTGGAGCCTGGATTTACATGCAGCATCAGCTGATGTGAGAGATCTCTAAAAAGAGATCTTAGAAGATCTACGATCAAAAGTTGTTCATTCTCGTGTAGCAGAGTTACAGAGGAGATACTTTAGATAGTCATCAGTCCACAGTCTGACATACAGTCGCAGCCAAGATCACTCAACAACACTACTGGGAAAATGTATTGTGAAGAGATCAAATGAAAGTAGAATAGTTTGGGAAAAACTCAGAGAACTACGTACTGTAGGATGTGAACTCAACTTATTAGAGATGTTGTGGAATGATGTCGAGCGACCTGTTCACAGAGCTGAGCTGAAGCAGGTCCTGTGCGGGGGTCTAATCTGCAGCTACGGGAAGCACTTGCTTGTTCTTAAAAGTCTTTCCTTTCCCCACCATCACTTTGTGTGTTTAATAGGTGTGTTCAATAAAATAAAAAAGGATTAGTGCCGTTTGCATTTTATCAGCTCAGAAATATTGTGTTCGATTATATTAAACAATTTTGCAGTTTTTATTGAGAAAAACTTTTTATTGCAACTGCATTTGTCCTGAAGAGGATAAGACAAGAATAGCCGGAGATGCGAGCATTATTTTCTTTAGAGGCAGCTCTATGTATTCATAGATTCACTTCATCAATGATTAATGCCATAGTGATTTTTTTGGCCACCATCCTATGACTGAATGTGACAGTAAGATTCTTTAGACTTTTGATCTCGTCTGTGCATCTTCACAATACACCGGAGTTTCATTATTCTGCATTTAAAAGCTACCAGCAGGTCATAAATGTACAAGCCATTAGCATACAGTAGTGGTTATGAGCAGGCAGACAGGTGTTAATGATCCTCTGAGGACTCGGATATTTATTCATGGATTCACTTCAGCCTAATTCTGCTTCTATATCCAAACGCACCACGTGGGCCCACCCAGTGTTCTCTGTGTTTTGATGTACCTTCACTGTATATCGGGCAACGTATGCAGACAGAAGATGTCACATTAAATCTTCATCATTGTTTTACAGCGGAGGCTTTTAGCTACATATTTACCATAAAAGCAGAAAAGCATGAAAAAAGATTTACTGAGCTTCTGAACATTTTTGAAAAATGTTTTCACTCTTGACATAGTTCAATTGTTCCACTTCATATAAGGTATAACTTAAAATTCTGGTTACAATGTACATTTATGAGGGACAAAAATATGTAATTATAAGATTTAATTTTTTGTTAGAGATTTAATTTCATGACAATACAAAACTAATAGATTGGGATCTATGAATAATTATTTCTGGGACTTATATGGTACTCACTAATCTGTGTCTGAAGATTTCTGAAAACTGAGAACAAAGTCATGCGCTTTTCATATTAGATGTTTCTGAATTTTAATGATTATTTAATCAAGCAAGTTCACAAAAACACTTTCTTTTTAAAGCCTAAGGGAATGTTTTTAAATTAAGTGATTGTCTTCTCCAGAGATTTTCATAAAAGTTTTAATGTTTGTGGTTTTAATTAACTAGAGGCTAACATCTAGTAGACAACAGACAGAAATAAATCATCTGTGGACTGTTATTATTATTTGTTATTATTATTTTTACACATTTAATATTTTTGTAGGGATTTCAAAATCTAAACATATTTATGAGGAAATCTGCAAATGATTTACTTATTTTTCTCTGTATTGTATATTCTGTTAAATGTGCAAAGGGAGCCACAGAGATTGAACATTTTTCAGTTTTTTAATAGGGGGTCACCTTTATTGTACAGTATGGCACAGTAAGCAGACAGACGAGTGTAAATAATCCTCTGATGCCTCCCATTTTTATTCATAGATTCAGTTTACTCTAATTTTGCCGGCTCATTGTTGTGTCTGTTGCAGGCTCCTCCCTGGCGGCGGCGTGACTCATGAATATGAATGATGTAAATTTGCATAATTAGATGCAGTGTTATCACAATAATAGGCCTACAGTTTATTGTATCTGTAAAAGCATCCTAGACCTCAGATCAGATCTTTGAGCTTTGACCTAGAAAAGAACAAAGATGACTGCGTCGCCCAGATCCCTCTTTAGATCCGCAGCCACGGGCAGCAAAAGGCACAGACGCGCAAAACTTATTTGTCTCCGTGTGCAGGACACACAGTAAAGCTGAGATGCTTTGTAACAACATTTATCGGGAAAAAAGTTTTACAATTAACATAAAAGATTTACAATCAGTTATTGATGCCGTCTGGCCATAGTTAACACTTATTCTGGGGTTTTTGCCTTTCACCTTCTTCTTCCATTTCCATCACTCCTGTAGCGGTAAATTCCGCAGCTCTCCTTCCTTCTTTGTTTCTCTGTGTTCTTTCTCTCTTCCTTCACTTCCCTTTGTCCCTCTCTCACCTTATTATGTTATGATGTTCAATGAAAGGGGGGATATTGTTGCACCACACACCCACACACACACCCACACACGCACCCACACACGCACCCACCTACACACGCACACAGTGATGATAAATATCAAACCCGCAGGGGTGTTTCATATTTACTCCAACACATGAGTCCACTGACTTATATAAATACAGAAAAAAAAAACATGCGCACAGTTACACATGTGCACAAAAACACAATCAGACACACATGAACACATCCCCTCATGATCTTGTATGGTCAGATTTTATCCACGTCTGTGTAGAGACACACATACACACATAATATACAATACATACATGTGCAAATAATCCCCTTTACCCCCCTCTGTCTCTCACACACACACACAGACACGCACACACACGTGTACTCGCTGGCTGTGTCCTGTGGTCTGTGTGTGCTGATAAGGGTTTAATCCTGATTGGAGCCTCAGTAAAAGGCTTTGTTATGAACATTAAATAGACTGGCCCTCGGCGAGCACACTGGGACGCTGCTGATAACATATACACATGTGTACGGACACACGCAAAATGAATGCACAGAAAACACATACATATACACGTTTGTGCACCGTGTTCTCATACCCACAAAACACAGACGCTATTATATATGTGTACAAGTTTAAACACACACACTTATAGGTCATCGCGACTATTACATAGTAAATACATGCCTGCACACACAAACACACACACACACACACGTCATAAGATCACTGCATGAAAATCATGCGCATGCGTGTAAATTTGTGCGCGTGGACTTTATCAATGACTCGATGAAGCTCAGGAGAGCAGTAAGTGTTGGCAGACTTCAGACAGAATATGCTGTAAATAGACTACTAATAGAGAGAGATTAGAGGAGTGGAGGAGAGGACAGTAGAGGAGAGATATGAAAGGGAAGAGCAGGAGCAGGGAGGTGAGGGAGGAATAGTAATGTCAGCAGAGTCACATTTTACGTCAGCGTTTGACCAGACACGGGAGGAAGCCCTGCCAGCTCACACCTGTAGAAGGACAAAATATGATTATTACTTCTATGAGTTTCTTTCCGTTTCTTCTGTGTTCTGCAATAACCCAGCGTTTCTACCTTAAAACACCCAGCAAGCTGATTTGCATCAAGTTGTCCTTATTAATGAACTACTTTTTAGTCATTAAATGTGTAAGTATGATTATTAAGATCTAATAAGAACAATGTGACAAGCGGTTGATATCAAACCATCTTATTTCATTTTGATTCAGTACTGTGAGAAACGCCATCACTGATTCTGACGGCAAATCCTCGCGTTTTTAAGGCTTGAGTGGATCATTACTCGGCTACCACTACTACAGTTCATCAAACATTTTTTATCTCATGGATGTTCCATGTGATTTCAAAGGGAAAATGCATAAGTAATATTTAGAGTTTGAACTCACAGACTCTTGATGTGTCCAGAATATGACCTATGGATGAGATCTTACTCTCCCTCCATCCTTCTGTCCTTGTTTTAAATATGGAAATCCACCCGGCCCTATTTCTTCTTCCTCTGAATTGACCATCCAGTCAGTTAATCAGCAGGTCCAGCCTCTTCCTGAGGTCACCTTTGCTGTAAGGCATCTGCTCTTGACCTTTCATCAATGACTTTTCTGCAGCCCAGAGGTCATTAGATGTATCCCAGTGTGATCACAAGTGTCCCGTGAGGTCAAATTTGAGGTCAAGGCTGCTCCTAGAGGTCAGAGGTGAAAGGTCGCTGCTCTGTCATCAATAACAAATGGGATATAAGGTCTATTGTCGCCTACATGTCGTGACAGGCAGAGATGAAGGGGTCTGGTCCCTCGAGGGTACATCAGTGGGATCTGGAGTGTAGCTCGGCTTTTGTTTGTTTGCGTGTGACAGTTTTTAAAATTCAGAATACATTATGTTCTACAGCTGCTCTATGTGTTGCCCTTTTGGTGTTGAATACACTTGCTTAAGATGAATGTTCACCTTGTGCAGTTCAGTCAGCTGTGGTAGCTTTTTCAGGCCTTGCATACAAGCTTTGCTGATTCAGTCCACAGGTTTCTTGTTTTGTACCAGCTCGCGCTAATACACACATATAGAGCCGGGTAAATACACATCTTTACTGTCTGGATCACTCGCTTTCACTGCCTCATGTCCTCAATGAATAATCCTGTTTTTTTTTTTCCTTTTTGGCTTCCCGTCCACTGAATACTAATGTTGCTCAACGTGAATAAATCTGAGAAGGCCGGTTTGCCCTCTTTATGGAGAGACGGGGCTTTCAGAAGTGCTGACGTACTATTGCCGTTTGATCCGAGACGTCTGATTGTCAGGTGATCCGCGGCCGGGCCCCACGTTAAAAACGGCGCTCGGGAACAGTCTGCACTTCACCATCACGCTGTCGACAACAAACAAGTCTTACTAACCGAACTGGCCTGTACAAACCCCACAGAGTGTTTTCACGCAGTTTCATTGCAGACAACAAGAAAAATCGTAAACAGTTTCTGTGGATGGAAGACTTTGGAGTGGTGTTTTTGAAATTGCGGACACGGCCTCTATCACCTCCCTGCTAGTCGCAACCCCGGCTTTGTTTGTTTCTCCTCTTTTCTCATTCAGCTTTTTCTCCTGTTTCATTCTCACCTTCATTTTCTCATCCCGTTCTGCCACGTCTGATTCTTACCCCCTCCCCTCCCATCCCACCCCTCCCTCTGTGTAACCTTGCAGGGTAAAGCTCCATTGACATCTGCTTCATAAGTATTCAGGACTCAGTGCCTTTGACATTAATCAGCCTACAGTACATTATCTCCCCACCCCTCTCTTGTCCCCCTCTCCCCTCTTTTTGCCTCCTGCTCTTCCTCTCATCCCTATCGCCCCTTTCTCACCTCTCATTTCTCCCCCCAGCTGCCTCCCTTTGCCCCCCTTTTCCCTCCTTTTTGCTGTCCTCTCCCCCCCTCCGCCTGTTCTTCCTCCCTTCCTATCAAGCTACTCAGCTTTCCACCTGCTGTTTTCTTATCACGGTGTGATAACCAGAAGAGAAAAGGGCATTACTAAGTATGTATGTTGCCTACCTGAGTGTCTGGCTATCGAGATACATTTGTCTATCTGTTTGCTTGCCACTCTTAAGAGTAAGACAGCAACTTTAATACAGCAGTCACAATACAGCAAGGTCACACAGTAAGTTATATTCGACTTCAGAAAACCCAAAACGGAACAGGATGGGAGCAGAAACAGAGAAGCAGATACTGATCTTAGGTTTGACTGGACTGAGATGTCTGTGACTTCTCTTAAACTCCAGACCTATTCGAAGTGTCCTCTGCTTGAACAGACCCCATCAAAGAGCAAGTGGGTGTAGAAGATGGGTGGATAGATCCATGGATGTGATTCACATTATACAATAAAAGGAAAGACAACACGGTTAATCAAGCAGAGCTAAAGAGGCATTTAGACCTTTATTAAATAATAAAGAATAAATTTAAAAAAGAATAAATCAAAAATAAATTAATGGCAAAGAGGAGGAGACACAATAGGGTTGAACTTAGCTCTAGATCCTGGAGAACACCACACAGCTTCTAGACAAAAGCAGTGACTATTTTTACAACTGAGAGTGGGTTCAGATTTTTCTTTTTTACTCTACAACCCTGAATTATCATTTTTTTGTCAGAGCCCTTTATAAAGATGCATATAATTCAGTTACTGACCTGGTATTTTTGCCTTGTATTTTTATCATCATTGATACTGTTTGCCGAATTCCTTTTAGGACTAAAAATACAATTCAGGGAAACTAATTGTATCTGATTAATAAGTGAAATAATCATTATCATAACTTGTGCTTCATTTCAATGTGAAAAAATCATTGGACATGTTGTTTCTTAAAGCACATCCTTCTGGTCAAAGTAGATACTTAGGTCAAGTTTTGGAAAAAATCAGCTGAGGGGAGACTTTTGTGTATTTAGCTCTGCTGCTCAAGGGAATACAACAGCTCTCCCTATAGGAAAAAATCTCTGATCTGAGTAAAGACTTTCTTCTTTTCTATATTTTCATGGAGAATAACTCAAGCACATTCACAAAAACAGTGGAGAACAGAACAAAGGAAATATTCGTCAATGGATTCACACAAGGTTGGTCTGAACTTCCAGACAAATGCAGTCGCATTTAAGAAAAACTGAAATTCCATAACATTACATCAAGTTCAAATTGTTCCTGTAAATGCATTTGATCCCCACAAAAAAAACCTGATATCAACACACATATAAATTTCCTTTATATATATATTATATATATATATACATATTGTTGTCGGCTTAAGATGGAAGGCAGATGGTCCTGACATCAACTGTAGTAGATATATACTCCATCACTCTTATAGATATATAGAGCAACTTTGGCAGAGGGAGTAGATTATGGGAGTAGATGAGGACGAGGTGTGTGGCTGTCACACAGGGTTCAGATTAGCATGGAGGTGTGATGTATGCCTCCGCCGCTCGCTAACAAGGGATTACAGAGCTGCACATAATCTCGGATGGGTGGGCCGGCTCAGGACTCTTACTGTTACTGCATTAGCATTAAGCATTAATAGTGCCCTAGCATTAGTGTTAGCAGCTAATAGTGTCCCAGAATACATTAACAGCTAATAATGCCATGCTGTAAGATTAGCGTTAAGTTATTATAATGCTGCAGAAAGCATTATGAGCGTGTGCGACCGGGCGTGGATGGGCGAGTGCAGTGCACAGACGTGTGTGTGTGTGTGTGTGTGTGTGTGTGTGTGTGTGTGTGTGTGTGTGTGTGTGGGCCTGCGGCTGTTCTGCACGTGTGTTGATGCATGTACCCGGGGTGTGTGTGTTGAAGCACGCTTTTTGCAGAAGATAGGAAAGTAAAGACATGATGCTGAAGGAAGGAAGGAAGGTAGAGTCTGGAAAGTGTGGAGCAAGACGCGTTAGTTACAGCAGGCACTGATGCAGCAATCACACACACACACACACACACACACACACACACACACACACACACACACACACACACACACACACACACACACACACAAGGTCATTCAAGGAAGGATATGTCATTTCCTCACGTCACCAGAAGGTCCAAATAGCGTAGAACAGAACCGGATCTACGTATGTGAGGACACCGTAAGAGCCGGTTCAGCAGGGATATTGCTGAACAATTAGGCGAAACATTTACATCCCAAATCAGTGTATAAGTAGTTTGTGATCGAAACATTCATTCGCACAATGTTGTTGTTTGTCAGTGTCTTCCAAAAACCAGCGCAAAATGATTCATATGGTCATGTGGATAATGAACTCTGGAGCTGTCAATAAGGAAAAGAAAGAGCTGGAGAGCAGACAATAAAAAAGAGGAAGAAGCCACAGAGAAAATGAGAAAATATTAAAAGCTGAATGAAAGAAAGAGACAAAGAGATGCAGACAAAAATGCAGAAGGGGGTAAAAGACAAACATCTCACAGAAAGAGGTATAATCATGCAGCTATTCAGCAGAGTCATTATCGGGCTGCAGGCTGTTCGGTTCTTTACAGAGTCACAGTAGGGGTTCAGAGGAGCTTCTAAACCACCCACAGATACACACCGAGAAAGGTCCTGCCAGCTACACAGCTATCTTTAGCTGCAATTTTTTAAGTGGCGTATCACTCAATCTCCCATTTTCTTCCTATGACCCAAGGAAGTAGAACCGGCATTTGCGAATTTTCAGATTAAACCGTCTACTCCTGAGGAGGCGTTGAACTGCTTAAGTGGTGGGTTTGATGCTGCCGTCTTATGTTCTTAAACGATTTAAGGACAAACAGGCAGAGAGAGGGAGAGAGACAAAGAGCCAGCGACAGAGACAGATTGATTGGGTAATTTTTGGGTATCAGATGTTCACGATAACATATGTTAATTACTTCTGTTAATGATGCCATAGATTACAACACGAGATGACACAGGTTTACAGCTGAGACAAAGGGCAGCGTGCGTGTGTGTGTGTGTGTGTGTCTTACTTTCACCTCCCAAGGTGCCTGGCATTACAGTGCTATTAGAAGTAAAGTGTGTATGTGTGTGTTTAAGTGTGTGTGTGGAAAAAAAATCCAGTGTAATTGCCCTGTCTGTCCGCAGCCGCCCACAGCACCATGTGGGACCCAGCCTAAAGTAGCTGCCACTGCTTTAGAAACAGTCGCCTAAATGGCTGAAGGGAATACCCCATTGTCCTGATGGCCACACAGCCCGGCCTTATGGGACCCATTTACTCACTCACTCCAGCAAATAGAGGGCACAGCAATTCTTTCGTCGGGCGACATGTGTTGGATTTTCAGGCGAATACATCGCCGAGAGTAAATAAAGTTTTCGGAGGGACATGATTAGAGCTCCCATTTTGCACAGTAGACCTTTCACGTAATCCTCCGAAATCTCAAGTGACTGGTCTGCTGAACAGGAAGTGCACAATTTGATCACATCTGCCTTATTAAAGGCACATCTTGACATTTTCAAACTAACTTGGTCGCTTTAATTTGCAGGGCAAATTGAGGGAAATGTTTCTACTTTAATTTGCTCCTTTACCCCCAAATGTTTGCTATTGCTAATAAAACACCCATTGATATGATGTGAAAAATCTAATTCCTGACAGTTAAATGTGTGTTTATGAGTTTAAAAGTTTTATTAAGGGGCTAAATAAACCCTGAATTCATATACTCTGGTTGGCACAGTTGCCGTTGTCGGCATGTTAGGGAATCGTTTGGTAAGAATCAAATTTCAGATCTTCTCAAGAGAAGTTATAAAATGAGACAGCTAAGTGACAAATATGAGAAACACATTTTTAAATAGGCGACATACCTCTTAAAGGAATAGTTCCATATTTTAGAAAACATGCTGATGTGCTGTCGTTCCACATAACTTTCATGTCTGCTCGTTAAAGCTGCTGCTAGTTTAGAACAGGAAAAATATTTAAGCATTTTCCCAAGATGGCTGGTGACACTATCACACACCCAGGTTGTGCGGCCACAGACACTTCAGAGGTAAATGTGCTGCACATATAATGAGCTTTTCTATATTAGCTCACACAATCACACACCAACGTTCAGGTTCCAGCCCAAGGACACTTGGACAAACTCTGTGGACTCCGGAAGAAGCTGCGAATGATGGACGACGCTCTACCTCCCGAGTCACGTCCACGGCACGTTGAAACACGGCACAGAAGACAGTGGGATGCATTGGAGGGACTGTGGTGTGTTTGTGTTCTGGTGATACAACGACATGAAGTCCAGTTTGAGGGCGTGTGTGTGGCTGCAGAGCTCATTAGATGTCAGTGACTGTCCAGCCCTGGAAACAGACAATGCTGTGACGCTTCTACTCTGCTCGCAATTAATTTTTGTAGTGGTTACTGTGTTTTTGAGCCTTTTTTAAGCGCCAAGAGAACTCCTGCACAATCATAGTGGCAACATATTTTTCAAGAAATCTCATTGTGATTTTGAAATAAAATACAGAACCCATGTTACAAACTAATAAATAATAATAAATACATGCATGCATGCACGTGAGTGGTCAAGGCACTGTTTTGTAAGATTATGTCATGTCAACTAGATCAAAAATTTGTTCCCACATGCTGCTGCATTATTTCCATGGATCACCCTGAGGTTTAAAAAAAAAGCATTTTATTATTCATCCGTGTTTCTTTCATTTTACTCTTTGCTCTCAAGACATAATGAGCCAGTTTCATAAAGCACACACACATACACTGAAACCCTTGTTTAATAAGTAAATCCTCACTGTGACTCTCAGACTGGGTTTATCTGCTGAGTATTTGCATCCGAGCAGAAGTATGTGTGACTTTGCCTCTAATGTGGATCATTATGCATTTTGCTGAACATCAACGGATACACACCCTCTATTAGAAGTAATTAATCAAATCCTGTCACCAATCTGTAATCATTTACATGTCTGCTGCTCACTATATGTCAGTCTGGCAGTTCGAATGTGTGTGTGTGTGTGTATAATTTGTCTGTCTGTGAGTGTGTGAGTCGTCTACACCACCTGGAATATAGGAGCGTGTGCACAAGCATGTTGCAGCGCAGAGGGGGGTCCTCCGAAAAACACACAGACTCATTTTAACGTCCGCCTCAAGCTGCAGCTCATATCACGCACAAAGGAACCCGCACAGATCTGTGTGTTCATTACTAATCGTAATCACAACCTACATCTCACACCTGTCTTCCAGGCTCCGTTTTCTGCTTGGAGCTGTGTGTCCATGTCTCTCTCTGTGTGTGTGGAGAGAGCAGCTCAGAAAGAAACACTTCACCTGCAGATCCAGACCCATTTCTACCTTTAAACGAGTGGTTTTATTATTCTGCTGTTAACCTCTGAGGTTAGACAGCTGACCTGTGTTCGAATGTTGTCTTTTGGCCTCCTCTGGACTTGTTGCATTTGTTGAGGCCAATTGAGTTCTTCTGCTCATTTCCTGTTCAGGGCAATTTTTTCAATGCCTGTCTGTTGTAAACATTTCAATAAGTTCGGACAAACTATGATTACAAGCAAAGACCAAATATACGACTAAAGGAGTCCACTGATGGAAGGAGACGTGCTCTGAACTTCAGCATCAGTAAAATGAAGGCAGCATGAGTCGTTTTCCTCCCAAACAGATTTAAATTCTGTGCAATGTGCAACATGCCTCAATGTCCTTGGACCCTTGGTCAGATCTATCAAAACAGACACTTTATTGTTCTGTTCGTCTGCCGATTAAAGCTTCCTGACAACAGTATCATCAACAACAAACAAGAGGTTAGAGGATGTCTGGCCGCGTGTGCAGGCGCGTGAACATTTTTTAATTCACCGGAGCTGCACAGACACTAAAGGTTTGCTCAGCGGTGCTCACAGAGATCTGAAATGTTGAAAGAGAAGCCAGCATGCCTTTAATTTAGTGAAGTCCCACGGCAAGAGAGAGCTTAGCTTATAGGGGGATGCAGTCGGAGGCAGCATGCACACTCAGGACAATAACCTTGATCACAGGCACTCTTCAGAATTCATCACTGGTTGAAAGTGTGATTTATGTTTCAAAGAAGATCTTTCAGGACGCAGAGTGAAGCAAAGGAGGATGCACCAGTCGCAGCCTGGAGGCAGGGGTTCCCCTTGTGCACTTCTCAGAGAATACACTCAGTAATATCATTACTATAATCCAGAGACTTGTTCAGGAGCAGTTTTAAATGAAAGCGCCGCAGCTGTGATGTTTCCTCTTAAAATCAATGCAGCACAGAAAATAACCTCGGAAGACCAGAGCTGAGTTAAACTGGGAGGTGAAGCAGATGCCTCTGCTGCAAATGTTGTAGAGTGTTACGATGCTTCAAAATGACGACTAAAGACGCCGGATACAAGCGGCAGGCCGCAGACACCGTAGAAATAAAGCACGTCTGTTAATCACGCCCTCCAGGTTTTTGCCAATTGTTGCAGCCCGAGCTTTTCTGAAAAGTTATGATGAATTTTGCGATGCTTTTGTGATGCTTTTAATTGCAAGGTTGTGCAGAATTCATGGGGGATCGGTGGAATTAATTGTTGTGATCGCAACATTGGGACTTCCTGAGGGGAACTGATCAGCAAAGAAAAAGAAATGAGGGATGCTTGAAAGTGTTTCACCAGATTTTCAGCTTCAGGTTTAAAATGACCAATCCACTTTAGTACAGTAACTCCTTCTTATACTGTTCATGCTGAACCCGACCTTTGTTGTTCAGTCACATTATTATCTTTACTGTGTATTAATGTACCGCAAATGTGTGTTGGGGAGTGTGGGGGGGCATTATCTACATGCAAATGAGAACGCACACAGCCCGTCAGTGTTTTGTGTGTCTGTGTGTATACATGCTTGTGTGTTAATGTGGTATTGTTAAAATGTTAATACCACCGATGCCGTTCGCTAAACCTCCTTATAGTTCCATATGGGGAGTGTATGTGTTTGTGCGCGTGTTATTCAGAACAGACGATCTGTGTAAATCCTGCCATTGTGTTTGACCCTCTGTCAGTCATATCAATGACCCTGCTGAAGCCGAACCATTCATTTAAATACAACAAAACTGAAACTAAGAAATAAACCAGCCATTCTGTTTATTCTATTAGAAGCGTTATGTAATAAAGGTACTATTTCATCCCAAATCTAACATTTCTTTAAAAAAAGAAAGAAATGCAATTGCATTGTGATTTTCCTTGTAGTTCACTCAGCGTAAGTGCCAAGGCCTTCACAGTTTCCCTGAAGGATCTGCAACAGCATTTGAACTGTTTCAACGGAAATGTCTGTTTTTTTCTTCCAAAACCACACATGCTTTTGAATTGCGATTAAAATATAAGAACTGTTTAAAATTTTAAAATTTCAGTTTTTAACCTATTATATATTTTCCAACAATGCTGCTAATGATGATTGATGTTGTACTTCCTTTTCCTTTTGATTAGAAATCCTGCTACTAAAAGAAATATTAAGTAGGACGTACCCACAGTCCACCACGTCACCTCAGCCCGTCTGCCCTGAGGCCGGCCAACACCGCAAACTGGAGACATGCTGTAGGATCCACGAGGCAGGCAGATGGGAGCACTGCAGCAAGTGAAAAGGAGGAGACAACAGGGCCAAACTCTTTTTCTTTGGTCTTCGTGTTGAGAAGAGGAAACATATTAAGGACAGATTTAATCACCATCTTATGAGCTGGACAGTTTTGTAGTTCACAATTTTACACCCCTTCAAAATATTTATCTAAACTAAACAAAATAAATGGTGTGTGCAGATAATGCAGAAAACAGGAATAAAAAAATAAATAAAATGCATTTAGTAATAAGTGCTTATAGATGCTTCAAAAGTTGAAATAATATCACTGTGATCCAATGATTTAAGATAATTACTTGTTCAACATTATTCTTCTGTAAGCTGACAATTGCTCTTATAATGACTGATTAGCCCAAAGTAACAACTGCTAGAACTTAAATCTTTTCATTTCATAAAGCTATTAATTGTAAGCACTTTCATTCTAATTGGACTCTTAATTAGTGATTTAGTGGAGACAGGAGAGCCGGAAAGGTCATCCAATTACTGTATATTAGACAGGACTAGCATCACAGACAAATATGCACAATGTTTTCTGCTACAATTGCCTTATTAGAGTGATTAAGATGTAAGCTACAGTATATTTAGAAGATATTTATTTTCTTCAATCCTCTATTCTTTGCTAATTTTCTCTACTTTACAACTTGCATGAAAAAAAAAAAAGGCACTCACAGTGTGATCTACAAATGGCGAATAATTGATATTATTCAATCTTTTGGGATTTTTCTGAAACATGATGAGAGAGTCTGCAGGAGTGTGAAAATGAAAGTGATACAGATAAAGGAGAAGAATAGATTTTACAACTGCTGAGAAAGGAGAGACAAAAATCAAAGAGCATTAGCATAGCCGCTCTTTGTCTCCAGTCTGTCTCTTTACCCTCTGAATCTAATGAGTAACCAATGGTCTGCCAGACAGAGATAAGGTGTGTGTGTGTGTGTGTGTGTGTGTGTGTGTGTGTGTGTGTGTTGCAGTATTAGCTTGTCTCTCCCAATGGACTTTAGCGTGACAGTTGGATGGATGTTCCTCTCCAACGCCAGCTGATTACTACACATGCAGTCAAAACATACGACAGCAGAGCAACAACAGAGCCGAGCTAAATGACCACGTGTCAGAATGTGGTGCAGATTCATTGTGGTACTGTTGACAGTCTGCTTTGAACCTGGTGCGCTCTGACATTTGTCAAGGTCTACAAATCACTAAGATCTAGAGAACAGGGACATTTAGAAAGCCGGAGACAACCGGGGAACAATCTTTTTTTTTGGACCATATCAGCACACTTCCCCTCACCAAGCCACGAGCTTAAAAGCTTCTGGAAATCCTGGCTCAACCTCATAACGGGAGACTTTGACCTTTTCTGGACTGGGGAATAAAAAATAGAAATCAACTTGAGAGGAAAAGGGAATATTGGAAACAGTGTTTCTTAAGGTAAAACAGAGAAACTCAGACAATAATATATGATTTTTAGTACGATACATACATAATTTTAATTCATACATGCTGCACACACACACCGCTGCCCACAGAGTGAGAATGAAACTGCTGTCACACAGAATGAGGGATGACTTCAGTGTCGCTTAACTGCAATCACTCCTGTAGAAGTTTTTGACTTTCCCAAGTTATTTGGGATTTTCAATCTGTCCTCTGATTGATTGGAACAGTTGGCCCATTAGCCGTATCCATAAGTTAGGGTGTAAGTGAAAGCAGAGGCTTCGTCTAAAGCCAACGACCTTTTTCTGAGGGAACCCATTGTTTTTGAAGAAAACACACATAAAGTTTGAACTGTCCCTTGCAGCAGTACAGTAATTATACTGGATGGTTTGACTGGACAACAAATCAAAATTATCAACAGAGCTTCTCCACACCAAGAAGGATTTCTTCCTCTACATATGGCGTCTCCATCTGGAGACTAGGATACAGGAGACAGCTAGTTATGGAGCTCTCACAATCATTGTATGGTTGCTAACTGCATCTGCAACTTGACAGGGCTTGTACAGCAGGATTTTCTCTCCTTTGAAATCACGCAGAGCATTTCAGTGCACACGCAACCTCGTTCATCTCAGCACAATTACACAATTTCACAATGTGAAATCTTAGCTTATACTCTATCTCTCATATTCTCATTTATCAATTAAAAGATATTTCTTCACTCAAGTTCTTCTGTTTATTTTACTAAGAAGAACAATCATTTTGATGTCAATCCACAGGCAGGCTTCACATTTTTTGTTTTTAATTTGATTCTATTTATATGCATATGCATTTCATATAATGGGAACACATTGAAACATAGAACTTTAATAGATTTTAAAATCTTATTTCTCTGGCTGTGCTAGATGAAGAACTAGTTCTTTTAATAGTCACATGGTAGGAGTCCAGATTTTGCCCAGATGACCTTCATAAATTAAGCTTTAATACATTTTTAAGCCTTTGCACAGTCTTATATATAAAGATAGTCCACAACATAGTTGTATTGTTACGTAATTATGCACATCTCTCTAATATGTAAAGCTATCACAGAAGTTATCTGGCAAAACTAAGGAAGTCCTCAGTAAAGGTCTTGGTTCCTCCGTTTTGGTTCTGCAGGAATTTGTCATGATATCAGATACATACTGCCCCAAGATTATGGAAGTAATGTGCGCAAATTCTTCTCTTTTTAATTGGACATGTCCTTGGTGTGAATATGAAATTCAACAGTAGTTTCAATTATGAGCCATGTGCAGCAGAGCAGGCGGCATGGCTTAAAGCCAGCTGTCCCTTCTGCTCATACGCACAGGGCCAACAGCCAATTAAAAGCCTTGTTCAGGTCTTGGGCCAATTAGAGTCACAGGTCAAGACTCTGGAAGAGAATAAAGTAATGGTCAGGGTTTTAGCCACAACTTCAGCACTGCATTCAAGATTTAGTTTAGCTAGACTGCGCATTATTATTGTCGGGGAAGGTGATAATCACACACCACAACATTTTACACAACAATATCGAAATGTTAACATTAAATGTTATAATTTAATTACCATAGAAAGGAAAACTAATTGGAAATGTGTTTTATCTCGCAGTCCCCTTAAATGCGCCGAAATGTTTCGAATCTGCACATGACGGTCATGTTGAGCCTCCCCTGTTTGCTCTTCCTGTCTGCTCTTGTTGTGGAGAGTCTTAGGTCGAGGCTTTTAGCCAAGAGAAGAGAGAGCCATCAGTCAGCAGCTTAAGCCAAGGAGACCCTCTGCTCTGCAGTTGAAGCCAGACAAAGAGGTCAGGCTGGGGTCAGGTGGTCAAGACAGCAGGGGTCAAATGTCAACAGACTCCCTCAGTGACCAGCAGTAATAAATGTCACACACACACACACACACAGAACTCATGACTGCCAACCATGTCCAACAGTGGCTGATTCCCTTTGATGCCCACACCCTCATTTATCATATGCTCATATGCACTTATTTGAATGAGCAGCTACAAAATGTGGACGCTGCTCCTAACAGCTTATTAAAGTGTTCACCACAGTGTCAGAGATGCTGTATATTTGTAATTACCTGAGTTAGATACAGTACATGCTCACAGAAATCAGAACGAGATAACAAATGATGAATGGTGATGTACATGAGGACGAGAGGAGAGACTTTGGTTTGATGCTAATCTTTTTCTCCCTCCTTCAGGTGGATTCTCCCAACAACCGGCCACGGACACGAGCAGCATAAAAGAGCAATCACAGAACAATTTAACCTCTCGTGCTTCTCTGCTCACACTCTGAGCACGTGTGACGCCACAGTAGAAGTGGCAGTAACTGCCAATTCACAAAGCTCCCACTCGACGAATTCCTCGCAAATGATAACTTTTGGGCTCCCCAGCGATAAAGTAATTTCTCCATCTCTCCTGTCGGGGGCTTTGGGGGACGGCAGAGGACTGTGATAATCTCATAAACAGAAGCTGTGTAGATATGGGCCGTCTATTATGACCAGGAACAGTAGCGTAGATAGCAGCATTTATTATCTGAGACAGCAGACAATACATTCTCATTCTGTGATACTACTGCTGACAGACACAGAGTGATCCATCTTCACCGAGTGAGCGGTGAGAGAGGAGGGAAAATAGAGGGAGCGACAGATGGAGAGTGAGAGAGGTACAGAGAGAGCGAGAGGGGAAGGACAACAAAGAGAAGGTGACGAAGTTAGTGTGTGTGTGCAGAGATGGAGAGCCGTGCATGAATTATTATTTATTGCTCTGCTCTGCATTAGCTGTGCGTCTGTCTGTTCCGTGTGTTAACAATCACACAGACTCTTTGCACGCACACAGGGACCAGCATCTCGTCCCCATGAGGAACGTCCCCACAAGTGAGCGTGTAGCCGGATTCAAGCCCCCATAATGTGAGCAATACCTGGTACACACACACACACACACACACACACACACACAGAGGGGCTTTTCCACTGGCTGATGTACAGTAGCTGACAGTGAACCAGTTTGCTGCTGCCTGAGGCTACAGCTAAATAAATAAATAGGTAGATAGAGTAGTTTTATGGCCAGGCTGGTATTTTAGTGCTAATACTAATATTTTAGTATGAACCAACTGGCCACCCAGCCTCTGTCTCAGCCTCTGGGATGAATTCCTGCTGTTTTCCTCAATCGCAGCATCTGTATTTGAAGTGGTGCTCATAAAGCTCTATCGAAAGTCATAATTAATATTATAGAATAATGCACGTGTGTTTAAGGCGTGTGCTTTATGGGG
Source organism: Channa striata (assembly GCA_033026295.1). Lineage (NCBI taxonomy): Eukaryota > Metazoa > Chordata > Actinopteri > Anabantiformes > Channidae > Channa > Channa striata. Next base: position 15,910,245 of record CM065175.1, on the reverse strand, counting down.
CAGTTTTGCCTGTTTGCATGATGAACATTGATGAAAAACATTTAAGTGCTTTAAGTGGGACTTCCTCTTCATTTTCCTAGAAATGGATCCTAGAGTAGGATGAATTGTTTTTTGGCACAGTAGGGAAACAATGTCCTGCAGACACTGACGGCAGCATGAGGGCAGACTATATTTTGTATTAGATGGACATACTGTATCTTCTTGTTGTGTTTTTTTAGGGCTTCTTGAATAATGCTTCATTAGTTAAATAATTAGAGTCCAAGCAATTTACATATTTTGGAAACTTTAATTTGCTTTTCATCTGTTTATTCTGTAAAGAACTTTGTAGTGAATGAGGAGGTCATGGGGTGCAACCATTTCACAACCTCTCCACCTATTGCCCGGTGACCTTGAGGTGCAAACAATAATCCCGGCTTTTGTTTGCCATGTAGTTGCAACTTGGTGTTTGTACAGCACATTTTGATTTTTCTGGTTGTGGTCAGATTAAACTAACAAGACGCAATGTGTCAGTGACATATTCCAGTATTTATGCTAAGCTGATAACGGGGAATAACGGGGATGCCTCGATGCAAATTTTCCCTGGATGAGTAAATGTATAAGTACTTACCTTGTGTCCTAAACTGTTTTGCTTGTTTGAGTAGACTGTAAAATTCTCATCAATCCACTGCAGTTAAGCGAATCCTGTGGGAACAGAAATTCTCAAGTCGCAAATATTAAACACGTTTAAAATAATCTTGAGAAACATGAATGTGACTTTTAGTAATAGGATCTGAAGAATTTAAAAGAGCAGAGCTTGAAATCAGCTTTACTTTTGCCATTGTTAATTATCTTTTTTAAAGACACATTTTTCCACCTCTGACTACCTGCAGAGGTTAATGTACTATCAAGTGTGGCATTGAAGTTTTTTGAGTACAGGTACACAAAGGGAGAATCGGACCTCACGCCCGATACTGGTATCAGCATTGAGACATCCCTAGTGGATGTTAGTAAAGTATTAAAGTAGTAAAGTATTAATTAATTAACCTGCAGTGACATGGCTCTCTGATTAATATCTTTCACTCTGCCATGTGGATTAGCCTTTTCATCTGTGCCATAGATGTCAGCTGTTGCCCAAAAAAAAACAAAAAAAAAGATAGAGAACACATCACCACTAGGTAACATGCTTTTACATTCCTAAAACACACAGTAAAGCATGTTTTAACAAATTTTGCCCCAGTTTCTCTGAATTGCCATAATTCCCCCAGGAGAAAGTTACTTACTGTAAAAAGTTATGGCCAGTGGGAGTTTCTGGGGTAATATTTGTTATAAAGTTTTAGAATGCAGAAGTGTGTCACTCAGTGGAACAGTGCGTCTGTCTGAGGTGGTTTTGGATAACAATCACGGTCTACAACACCGACAAATAAGATGATCCAAGTTCCAGACTCACTGTTGGTTTCAGTGTCTGTACAGGGATCGTTGACATTCTGGATAATTTAGAAAACGACCAAATTTTCCTTTAGGCACTTTGCAGTGCAGTATGAGGCCTCACACCCCTTGCGACTTGCAAATAATACACTTTATCTCTGCAGGATTTTGGCATTCATGACAATGTTATGAAGGACACTGATGTGCTGGCAGCCGACCTATGCAGCATCTTCAGAGAGAAGGATCAGAAAGAAGGAAGTAAACAAACAAACAACTATAAAAAGACAGGTAATAAAAGAGAAGTTGGCACAGAGAGAGGAAAATGGAACAAGTCCAGGTAATATTTTTATTTGTTTCTCAGGTCCTTCCATTAACTGAGAGGTTTAAATAGAGACAGTGGACTGGAAGAGAACAGGTATAAACACACAGAGAGCTGTGGCTTATTATCAGTGTGTAATGACAGATGAGAGGAGATGCAATTAGAATGAGCCATATGGATGATCATATGGTCATTTTATAATTAGCACTATTTTAAAATAGAACACAGACTTGAATAAAACTAAAGAGGAGAAAGTGGCGGTTGATTCACAAATAACTTTTTAAAGAGAGATTTGATTCAATTAGCAAGCAATTTTCAAATGGTATTACACAGACATCCTTTCTGTCCATGACCCGGTCCTGTAATCACTCATTAACAATCAGAAACTTTTCAGACATCTTCTAAATTGGTTCATTTGTCAAATTATGAGCTGTCCAACCCACGTTTAACTGTTTTGCCTTTTTTGGGATTGACCTCCAACATTAGGCACAGTTTTATCTCTTGAGTCTATTAAAATTTAATTTCATTAAAATACAAACATTTTCCTGAACATATTGTTAATTCATTTTACATATGCTATTACCAACTACTGTTGAGTTAATGTTTAAACAAAAAAAAAAACCTAATCTAGACACCACTGAGACTGTGAACTGTTTTTGTGTGTAGGCAGCAATAAAATGTAATTAACACATTTTATATTAAGAGTTGCAGAATTTGCAGTATGATATAATTATGATCCCCACTGTTTGGAATATAGTTTATCCTTCCTTTTTTTTTATTATCACTTCAGTTATCTTGTGAACAAACATTTGTCTGTGTGAACAAGTGTTTCCTAAATGAGAAATAAGCAACAATGAGGAAAAAATTGACCCCGTTCTCTCCTTTAAAGGACACAGTCCTTTCGACTGCGTCTGTAATATAGTGCGAAGGAGACGGGGCTCCCATCTGTGTCACATGTGAAAAACTGGCCGACAAATGCACGTGAAACTTTAAGCATAAAGGCTAAAACCTGGATAGGTGTGTTCTTCTGTCCCTGGGTCCCTCCCTGTTGGTCTTAGTTTAGTCACATCACAAAGAAACTCTGAAAAACCACGACAAATGTCATTTTGGTTACTAAGGCAAATAACACATGATCACCAGAGGAAGCAAACCGTATCTCCATAAATAATACAGGACAATTTGTATTTTTCACTACATACAGTACAACAGAACATAATTTACTTCCAACAACACTGTTCATTTTGTAGAGTGGAGCTCCTGCATCGTTGTGATCCATAAAGGTCACTGCCACACAAACTGCACTACAGCAGCGACATTTTCACACAACACTCTCCAAACACTGGAGGGAAACCCTGGAGATAAACCTCACTGCCTGCGTCCCAGAATTAGAAACAGCCAAGTCCTCACTCGGCTCACCTTTACCATTAAAGCTTTCCACCTCATTTATGTAGATGGATTTTATCCTTTTATATTTCCCACGTGTCAATTCTTTTTGCGTAATTTGTGAACCATGCAAAAGTTTATACATCTTTACATTGTGTGTTTGAGTTGTGAAATCGGAATCAAGCAGAGCACTGTGGCGTCTTGTTGAGCTCATACACAAGCTATTGTCTGCGGTACTGTTTCATAAAGCAAAAAGAAAAATAATCTCAGAAAATGGACAAAGGTCTTAAAAACACATTATATGGGAATAAAAAAATATGATCATGTAATGGGTTCATTCAAAGTTCATTTTATTTCCTCATAAGAGAAGTGTGTTTGTAAAGTGTTTGTCCTCTGGGGGCAAATAAAGTTGATTTAGCAGTATTGACAAAGCATTACAACATTTGAACAGTAGTGTGTTGGAATAGTAATAATGTGTTGTCCTGCTACTAATGCTACAGCTCAGCCTCAGGGACGGACACATACATACATACAGCCTGCGTGTGTGTGTGTGTGTGTGTCCTGCAGGGTGGTTACGTGTATATGTAATCATGTGAACATGGTTTAGTGTGTGTGAGACAGTGTGTGTCTGAAAGACAGATTGCTTGTGTGTGAGCTGAAAAAAAAGAAAGCAATAGAGGTGTGGACGGGGAAAAATGAAAATGGAAACACTCCGAGATGAAGGAGGAGGAGGAATGAGGTGAAGAAGTATCACCCGAGGAGCTCTCATCTTCGCCTTTTTATCAATGCAGAATCAGATTCAGCTGCATTGAGATCATAGTTTACAGTGCTGGAAGTGAGGGAAGAGAAGTTAACCAATATTTTTATTAATGCAGCATAGATTTTTTTTCATTATTGTTTTGAAGTAAGGAATCAGAAATCAGCAGTGAAAACATCATAAAGTCCTCTGTGGGTTTGTCTCTACAAGTGGCCTCTACACACACCAGTAGTAAAGAAATCTATTGTTAATATGAAAACTATTGATTGTAGCAGCTTTAACTTCTGAATGCATTTCATTTAAGCCTATTTTTGTTCCCAATAAGTCTGGAGCTGCTGACAGATCTGACAATCAACAGGAATTTTTGGCTGCAGCATAAATTCGCTCATGCTTTGTGATCATGTGATCCAATTGTGGAACAAACAAAACCTAAAAACCTCAACCTGATGATGCCTTTGTACTGTACATGAATGCGAGCTAAATAAGTAATGTCAGCTTCAGTGCCAACGCTTGCATGTGCATTACACTGCTGAGACTCTGTGTGTGTCTGCTGCTATAATTTGCTTCACAATATTTCATTATTTGCTTGATATGCTTGATCTTACCATTGAAGAGGTTTAAGCAGAGAGAATGGACACAAAACTGAAAGAAGAAGTGGGTTTCACATCCTTTGAGGCCTCGTTTAAACTCTCCATTGTTTTTGCCTTTGTCAACCTTTTGTCCCGCAAAATCAAGGAGTTCAGGATAAAGACATAACACTTCTCTGCCTCAATGATAGTATTTCAATTTATTTTTTATTGCTCTGGTCGATTCTCCAAAATTACAGAATAAATGGCTCAATCCGTGAAACAAATCAAAATGTTACCGAGAACATTTTCATAACTCTTTGTCTTAACTCATCGCTCTGTCTCACATCCCTTCTTTCATTTTTTTCCCTTCCTTCCCACCTCTTCCCCTCTCCGTGTTTCCGAAATATGTCTCTCTTTATCGCATGTGACATCGCAGGATAGCCCTGTCTGAGGCAGGTAATGATTTTTTTGTTCTTATTTCTGTGTTGAGAGGGATCAGAGTAGTGCTGGTTATCAGGCCATTTATTACCCTGCCAGCTCGCCACTCAGCTGTCTGGGTAAATGCAATCTCTCCTGATTCACACAATTACCCCAAGATAGAGAGAGGAAGAGAAATATCTCTTGCAATAGCACTGTGGGTCAGGCAGAGTTTAGGGAAATACACAGAGAAAAAGAGAAAAGCGACTTTGTGGCATTTCTGACAAGACACGCAGTTTGTCTGTGCAATAGGATTGTTTGTTTCCAGAGTGTGAATATCTACGACGGAAATAAATGTCAAAGGCATTAATCTCCGCTCGGCTTTGCCAACTGTAAAATCTACTGTTATGGGTTCATTATGAACATTACACAATTACATTTTAAAAAGGAGCTCGTGTGTTCCTAAAGAGCTCAGTAATCTTGGCCGTTCAACTAATAAAGAAATATGTTAGTTTCCCACTTCGGCCCGTTAAAGCTGAATGTTGTGTTTCACACTGAGTAATTCAGCGTGTCTGCTGGGTCAGCCAGTGCCAGCAATTACAATTTTTAATGTGGAAAATGTTAATTTACTCCTTGTGCTTTAAATAAATTTACAATGTTAAGATATTGCAAATGGGCTCACGCTTCTAATTGCTATATAATCTATATTACAGTGTCAATATTGGCAGCTGACAGAATAAGAGCCTCCCTTGAAGGTCCGCTTTGCTCGCTTTCATCGCTAATGAAGATGGTGTGATACAGTCAAGAGCTGTGTAAGCTGCGTAAGTGCGGTTTCCAAGGTTAACAATAAACTAACAAGCTCAAAATTACAAGTAAACATAATCAAGACTTCCAAGGGCTCATGGTAATGGGAAGTTTGAACACCTACAGTTCAAAGACAACTGTGCAATATTAATAAAGACAAAGGGATACTGTTCCACTGCGGGCGAGTAAGTAGATTTTGAGTGGAGATTGTTTTGTCAACAATATCAACTATTTTGTCAGATATTTAAAAAGAGATTTTCCTGATGTAAATGCCGTTGCAGTTTGTACCTTCTCCTCTCCTCTGTTTTGGGACACTCTATCCTGGGCTAATGTACGCTGCATTCTGTTTCACCAGTACAGCGGGAGTCATCAAAAACTGCAAAGAAACAGGCCACATTTCTCCCCTAGCCCAGCAGTTCTGCGTGTCTGCAAATGTGCATGTGTGTGTGTGTGTGTGTGTGTGTGTACTGTAAGTGTGTGTATGTGCCTGATGAGAAGAGCTGCTCAGCAATATTTAGCGTTACTGCGACAGAACAGCTTTAGGACAGAACAAGGCTCACCTTCAGAAAAGACGAAATGAGAGGAAAGACAGAGGGAAAGAGACAGAAATACATTTCAACTTTTGATGCTCTGTGATGAAACGTTTTGCTTGAAGTAAAAAGAAAATATCTCACTGCTAAATACTTAAACCATCTGCATTTGCAGGGAAAAAGAAATAAACCTTAATTTGGCCTTGACTTGCCCAGAAACAACATTAGCAAAATATTAAACTTGCAGTAATTGAATAAATGTGGGTCTAATTTTCTGCGTCATGGATATTTTACACTATGTGATGCTGAACATCTTCTAATACTGCAGACATCCTTAATTAATCCAGTATGTCAGTGCATGTGACGATTAAATACGACCCTACCAGGCTTTGTGTGTGTGTTGTTGGGGGCGATGTGTGACAATAAGTCACATTTAAGTGTTTTCCACTGGACCATTTGGGGTGTAAGATGCAAGGGCTCGCAGCAGCTGCCTGCCTGTCACTTTCACCATGCACCATATACAGACCCACATCCACCTACACACACACACACACACACACATGCATGGAGCAGCTGGGCAGCATCTCCGTGTCTGGCGTCGGCCTACAACGTGGCACTGCATCAATTAAGCCAAACAGGACATCTATCACAGCTAACCTCAGAGCAGCGTCTGACACACACGCACAAAGCCGTTATTCCCACATTCCTCTCAACCATGAGCATATTGTAAACTGTACCGTGAGAGAAGCCGAAAAACACAAATTACACATTTGCCGCAAAGAGCTTTACAGCTTCCGACTTAAAATGCCCTCTTTCTTGGATCTATAAGAAAATAAAAATATAATAAAACAATAAATAGAAATAGAAAAAGCTGAAAAGTGATGGACCTCTCCATATAAAAACTTATACTAGTTGCTCAATGTTTCACTTGCAGTTTGTCTTTCAGTCGCTTTAACGCTGTTGTAGAAGTAGGTATTGTTCAAACACTGATATCCAGCATTAATTAATAGCAGTAGCAAATATGTATTTGTGTGGCCGATCGTTTTGGTTTGCTAACAAAATAAAAATCTCTTTTCTGTCCCAGAAATAAAGTGTGGTGCTGTATGTGAAGCGTGAGGATCACGCCAGCGAGAGAACACCCAGAGCTTTCCACTTTTGGCTGCAGTTCACACTCCTGTGCAGTGCACTGAAATACTGTCCCATCTTTAGAAACGACTCTCACATCCCCAATCTGACACAGACACAATGAGTAACTTGGTGTCAGTTTGGCACTTTCTCTTTATACAGAGGGTCTAATTTTGAAAATCTCAGATTTCAGTGACAAGAGAATGTTTTAATATTGTTGTCTTATTTGTAAAATCAGTATGTGGTTTGGTAAATACTGTGAGTGAACAGTGTAGTGGTGAACTGTGTGTGATCTGTGTGTGTTTGAGACCCGTGTGTGTGCATCAAGTCTATTTGTACGTGCATACATATTTTTGTCTTTGTCTAGCAGTTGTGTGTGTGTGTGTGCGTGTGTGGATAAACATGCCCTCTAATAATGATGAAATGTGCTGTTGATGTGGCAGGTTATTTTAGTTGACTGACAGTTGTAGAGATGAGTGTGTGTTGACTCTGTGTGTGTGTGTGTGTGTGTTTAATTGGACCTCCCTGAGCCAGTCTCCAGGTGACGGAACTCATCTGCTCTTTCCCTGATTAAGGACAACAGATGGACTGGTACCACAACATGCTTGCGTGCAGGCACACACACACACACACACACACACACACACACACAAAGTGCTTACACATCATCAAACACACTGACACACATATTGTATGAGTAATGTGGCCTGTAATCAATACTAAATACACACAGAGTGGAATCTTGAACTCTAACACACTTATTACTGTCCATCTGACTCTTCTTACGGCACATATCCATGCATCAGCTCAAATGACCCACATTCCTCACTCACTTCAGTCTTCATCATGTTGACTTTTCTCATCGTCACTGTCAGCTATGTAAGAAAAGCCGGTATCTCCCTCATCCTTCCACAAATCATCCTCACGATGCCTCTTTAACTTCTCCACTGTCCTTCTCCATCGGTTTGACGGACACAGATTATGACTTCATTTATTTAGCCAGTAAGGCTAAAGATTAAAAATAAAAAGTCTCACTTGAGAAAGATGTGACTGAATACTAACAATGTCACTAGCACAGAAATTGTCCTTCCTTTTGCAAAGTGAGTCATATTTTACAATGACAGTAACTTTATAAATATTCTAAATACTTAATGTTACTTAATTTTCATTTAGCAATAGTTTTCCTCAGCAACTGTCATGAACAAATACAGTAACACGATGACTTCTTCAGTTCATAACCTACTGTATGCATACATTTTACAGAAAGAAAGAAAGGAAGAACAAAAGAAAAAAGAAAGGAAGAAAAAAGTCAAAGTATTGATTTAAAAAATGCAAATGAATCAATTACTGTGTGGTTACTTATAGTTTACAGCTGAATTCATAATTTATTTGTTTTATTTTGACCTAGAAAATTTCTCCATTTAGTCTAATTTCCCACGGATGGTGAGTCACTTCTCAAGCTAAGTTCTCAATTCAGAGAGACCATCTTTCTCCAGAGCCGAACCACATTCGCTCCAGTAAACCCGGAGCTCCACCGTTACTTTGAATGCCTGATCTTTAAGTGGTTCCTTTATAGATCCGGCTCATCCGCTGAGCTCCCTCTAACCTTTAACAGATGTTCAGCAACTTTCCAGCAGCCCACAACCTGAGTCAGTGTGTCTGCTGCACTGCACCTGCCTCATTAAAACATAGTGAGACATTTTGAAACTTGTAAAAACACAAGTGCGGTAATGTGTACTTTCACACCCTGGGACTAATTAGAACATATTTATACACTGTCAGTCCGCGTTTCAAACTTATAACGTGTGGTCCCTCAGACTGTGAACCACTTCAAACCTGCCAGTTTTAATTTCAGGTCTCATGACAAATCACTAGGAAACTTTAATCAAGCTGTATGGATTATGGCAAACACATGTTTTCTCCAAAATTAAATAGTATTAAATGTACACTTGGGGATGGAGAAAGGAACAGAGGGTAACTCTGGTGATTCAGGTGATTCATTAAATCTCTCAAATTATCTTTGCTGTTACATAATATGGACACACAGCAGAGACAATCCTCCATCTTGCAGTAAAACTTGTCAGTGAACCCGGCGCGACCCTGGAGCAGATATTACTCCACTCCCATATTAATCCGGCAGTCACTGTAAAACACTCCATTTGGTCGACACCCATTTGCCTTCGGGGCCACATTAATGATAATTAGGAGGCTCTCAGCATGCTGGTTAATATTCCCCCATAAAATCCATTTCATCGGGAAAAAAGTAAAGATAGAATATGCTTAGCAGGTGATAGCCTGGAAGAAGAGGAAACACCAAGAAAAAAAAAGTATGTAGACACTCAAATATCAAGCACAATGGGACAATATTTAAAATTCATGTTACACGCTGCGATAGCTGAATCAAATCGATGAGTGCTTAAAAAAAACATAACAATAATTCCCATTCTTATCTCCCCGAAACATGGCGCCTCGCCTCACACACACACACTCACACACACACACACACACGTTCAAAAATTGAAGAGAAAGGGAGGAAGGAGGGAGAAGAGAAGGAGAACGAAAGACAGAAAGAAAGAAAGAAGAGAGAGAGAGGGGGGTGATAACAGCTTCAATAAATCATCCGGACCAGTCGTCGCTCCCCGGGGATGTGGGATGGATTAAATTAAGCACTCCCTCTGCCCGTGTGTCCATCCATCCATCCATCCCTCCATCCTCCCCCCCACCTCCCTCCCTCTCTCTCTCTCTCTCTCTCTCTCTCTCTCTCTCTCTCTCTCCCTCTCTCTCTCTCTCTCTCACTCCCTCTCTCTCTCTCTCTCTCTCTCACTCCCTCTCTCTCTCTCTCTCTCTCTCTGCGCCGTATAAATGCCAACAGCTGATCCGGAGACGGCGCACACTCACTCACGGGATCCGCTCGCTGCAGGAAGAGAGAGACCGAGGGGAAGAGAGAGGGATCCGGAGAGAGACCGAGGGATCCGGAGGAGACCGAGGGATCCGGAGAGACCGAGGGATCCGGAGAGAGACCGAGGGGAGGCTGTTGATCCTCCGGCCGGCGGCGAGCCTCGATGTGGGTTTTTAGCCGCTGTTAACGGGGATTAAGGAACTACTTCTGTGGCACTGAGGGAAGGACGAGGTGTCCGACATTTTCTTTTCAAAAGCTTCCAAATTGGTCCTTTCATTTTTTTCCCCTTTAATTTTCTTCACACCACCCCCCTCCTCCTCCTCCTCCTCCTCCTCCTCCTCTTCCTCCTCCATCTCTTCTTCATCTTCTTGAAAGAGGCCCAACAGTCGCCCCAGCAGGGCGCCTTCCGCCGCCGGGTGTTTTCTTTCTTTCTTTCTTTCTCTTTTTTGATCCCCCCCCCCCCCGGAGGGAGCTGTCCGGTGCTGAAGTTGCATTTCTCTGCTCGGCTGAAGCGGGGACCACGGCGGGGAGACAGAGGACAGTCCGACACCAGAAACTGTAGATCCCCGGGATCAACTCGCACCTCGCTCTTCCTCCGGAAACCCGAGACGATCCCGCTCCGGTTCTCCGGCCCCGTCGTGTCGCTGGGTACCGGGCCAGTCTCCACGCTGGCCAGGCCGTCGGCGATCGGCCGTGTTAGAGAGCGTGTGCCGCCGCTGTTCGTGAGAGTGTGTGTCGGTGTCGCACCACCATGCCAAGGTCTTTCCTGGTGAAAAAGGTGAAACTGGATGATTTCTCCACCGGGGCGGATTTGGAGAACGCCTACCGGCACAGGACAGACCTCAGCCTGCGGCTCCACGACAAAGGTAGGTCAGGCAGGCTGCCTACACGCCGAGCACTAACAGGTGTCTCAAATCCAAGTCAAAGAGGAGGAGGAGGAGGAGGAGGAGGAGGAGGAGGGCAGGGAGGCAACATCTCTCCTAAAATAAGCTCATACTGTATGTGCACAGGACGTTTGGCTGCTGTGTCTCTCTGGGACTCACACTGGGCTTCACAGAGAGGTGCAGACCTGCAACTCTTCACCACAGAGAGCTGCAGGGTTCACGCCGAGTGACTGGTGCTCAATGTGTATCACAAGCTTCGCCTGTTTTATTGTTGCATGTCGTGTTTCATCGCCCATGACACCGCCTGTTCATAAAACGTAGTAATACATTTATAACGAGGCTCATCTGCAGTCACCTGAACCCGAGCTGCTGGCAACCTGTGGGGTGATGTGGGTGTAAAGTGGCTGTAATCATTGATTACAGAGCGGCAGCAGACGGCACAGAGTTATCACGCAGTTGTTACCTTTTCCCACGGGCGATAAAAGCTTCAAAGCGCCGCAGTGCTCTGCAGAACATGCATTTCTCCATGACTCCAAAGAACGATCAGTGCAGACTGGAGCAAGAGCTGCAGGAAGTTCAGAGGCTGCCAGGATCAACCAGTGTTACCACACCACAGGATCCGAGGCTTTGTCCAAACCACGTCAGGCTGCAGGTTAAACCTTGAGTTGAGCTGCCGCTGAAGCGGAAAGGTCACTGGAGAAATCAACTAAATCCAACGCGACCCCGGTGAGGTTAAAGGAGATAAAGACTGGACTGGTTTAATAAGATCTTGTCGTCTTCCACTTGCTTTTGTGTGGACCACAGAAGACCAAGCTCAGTCTAGATGTTGAGTAATCTCGGTGTGGTGCTTGTAATTAACATGTTGCACGAAAACTACTAAACCTCGATCAAACAAAGTCACACTTTAAATATCGTGGTGCAGTATTCGTGCACCAAGCACCTGCACGTGAAGCACAAATGCGCAGCGGTTTAGTTAACCTGTGTCACACTACATAATCATCGCCAATGATTACATGTCGCCTTGGTTTGTTTTCCCTGATTGCACATAAAATCTGCCACTAAACAGCTTCATATTTGAGATTCTACAGTTTTTGCATTGTTGGTACATCACCTCACCTTAGATTTTCTAATAACTATGTCTGCATGTCTATAATAACAGCTATGAAGCCATGATCACATTAAGTCAAAGAGGATCATAAGAGACCTTACCTCACACGACAGTCACAGATAAACTGTGAATCTCATTAACATTTCTCCCATGAAGGGTCATTTTCTTTGCATTGTCTTTGTATATGTTGCATGTGCATCATTTTTATCTTAAGACGCACTTTTAGGTGTTTTACGGTAAGGCATGGCCTTGCAATTATCATCACTGTGATTCACTGTTTTGTGAAGCTGCGAACTTCCCCCTGTAACTGTGTGCGTCACATTTTACTCAAACACAAAGCAAACAAGCCAAAAAATACCCTTTCCATGTAGATTCAGCCCCTGCGCTGCGTCCGTCCTAATGTCGCTGACACTTTGCTGCACATCAACATGTGTATTCGCTGCCCGGTCTTCCTTGTGTTTCTCTGCTCAAAGCAAAAAGCTGTCAGTATTTATAACAAGTCTCGCTCGCCTTGACACGAGATCTGCCGCCACAGCAGCACCGTCCCGGCCACCTTTCGCCTCCATCCCTAACATGGAAACAGTTTAATGCGGCTGCTCCCTCCACAACTGCAGCACGATGGGAACAACTTTCTGCCTGAATGAAGCGGCTTTTGGAATAATTCATGTTCCAGCCGAGCTCCGTATGTTGTGTGTGATGGGACTGTGCGTTCACTCGGGACGCTGGAGCAGATGATGAAGTGGCTGTTATCGTATGTAGACAGATTTGTGGTGTCACATCGAGCTCGTTTCTCCTGCATCTCAATCAAAAGTCCTCAGGCAAATTGGATGAATATGAATAACAAGGATATAAACTTAAATACCACATTTTGTAGGAATCGAAATTCATGTTTGCAGTGATACTGTCTATAATGAAGAACATCTGTCCTTTTAGAAAACGTCAGACACGTGTAGAAAGAGAGCATCAAGTTCAAAATCATAAAACAAGTGGTCAGACTGATCTGAATCAAGACATTACTTTCCCTTGTGGTCAGGCTGCTGCTTTCTGGTTGGCTCAGCAAGTTTCATGATGGGTGGGCTTAAGGTGTTTATGAGGTACATGTTCAATAAAGAGAAAAATAAACAGCTTGAGTTTCAGATTTATGTACATCATACAGGGGGATTTATGGATGCCACTGTTCAGATAGGTTGAGTCTGTATTTGCACTACTGACTAGTTAATTATGCGCATAACCAAACATATTCTTTCAAACTCTGAAAAGATTCAGGTGTGTACAGCAGTACTGTAAGTAATAACACTACTGTTATTTTCATTAGATTCTTCAAAAAAAAAAATACAAGCAGAAGTGAAAAGAATTTGCATATTTTGAGATATGGATGTAGGTAATGGGAGCATAATCTAACCTGCTGCCGTGCCTCCGTACTATTTTACAAGCCAAATAAATTCCAGTTACTGCGTTTTGTCATGCGAGCCCCCGACCCCCTGATCTGTAAGAAACCCCCACCACTGCTGGCTGCTCCGACGGAGCCTGTGCAGCAGCTCCCGCTGTCACTGTGCCATCGACCTGCACTGCACTGGATCTGTCCATGGTGCTGATGCTCATTTTCGCACGCTAAATCAGCTTTCTCAAGTTCAGGGTCAGCCCGTGCACATTTATCTTTCACTGGGGAAGTGTTTTAACTGCAACCTTTGAGGGCTGAGAGGAATTATATTGCTGAATTATAGTTGGATACTGCAGGGCTTTTTTCCCTTTCTCTCTCTGTCTACACGCCACTGTGGGCTACAGGTGTTTGGGGAGAGACTGAATTTCTGTTGACAACATGGCAGTCTTTCACGCGCGTTAAAGTATATTAAGATTTGTCGTTGTCGCTGCGGTTGCTAACGGTGAATCGAGAGTCGTCTTTTACCAAGTATGCACGGTAACGCAAATGTGACTTGGCCTTGGCCATAGTTGCTGCAGTATTACTGCAGGGCAGATGCACAATGAAGGACTGCAACTATTACCATATGATGAGTACTCTACTCCTGTCTCTTCATATTTTTATCTGTACATTCAAAGTAAAAGCAGCTTAATGCCTTTTATTTCTGATTCTGATGGTTCTGGACCTACATGATAAATTGCTGACCCAAGATCAGATCCTACCTGAAACTTCTGTGTCACCTACGATAACAGCGTCTTTTTTTTTATCAAAATCTTTGTACTTTACGTCAACCCAACATCTCTGTTCTGCATCATAATAGATCTACTTAAGTGGGATCAAAATAAAAAAAGAGTCACTAATACAGTTTATTATATGTACACATGTTCATGGAATTTGTGAATTTGTCATGAGTCAAGACCCTTAGTAAAAGTTATGATACAGCAAAGTTGTATCCTTTACCACCTGTAAGGTGATGTTGCGCCTGCAGCAGACAAAGTGTATATCGGATTTGTCGTACTGTATTTCTGACTCCCATGCTGCACTGCAGACACACTTTCATTAAACTGTAACTTCAAACTCTGGATTCAAACTGAACATTTGCATAACCTAATATGGCTTTCTTTTTTTCATATTAGCTGGTTACATCAGTGACTACATCAGCCCTGTCGTGTACGATGGTGAGAGCGACAGTGGGATCAAGGTGCCCTCCCCCGACCCCCTCTATGATGGCATCCACAGCGACTACGGGGCCCCTGACTCGGAGTCTCCTGACAGTCCCAGCTCAGAAATCACTGATGGTTACATCAACGGAGATGCGGCGGTGAGCGAGGGTTACACGGTTGATGCCTTTTTCATTACCGATGGTCGCTCGAGGAGAAAAGCTCTCGGCAGCCCGCGGAGCATTCAGAGGCACACCTGCAACGAGTGCGGCAAAACCTACGCCACGTCTTCCAACCTGAGTCGGCACAAACAGACACACCGCTCGCTGGACAGCAAGCTGGCAAAGAAATGTCCGACCTGTGGGAAGGTGTACGTGTCCATGCCCGCCATGGCAATGCACCTACTCACACACGACCTCAAGCACAAGTGTGATGTGTGCGGCAAAGCGTTCAGCCGACCTTGGCTTTTACAGGGCCACATGCGCTCTCACACGGGTGAGAAGCCGTTCGGGTGCGCCCACTGCGGGAAGGCCTTTGCAGACCGCTCGAACCTCCGCGCTCACATGCAGACCCACTCGGCCTTCAAGCACTTCAAGTGTAAACGTTGCAACAAGACCTTCGCGCTCAAGAGTTACCTGAACAAGCACTATGAGTCTGCCTGCTTCAAAGGCCCCTTCTCTCCTCTTGGCCCCCTAGATGCATGACCCCCTGCTAAGATAAAACCACGGACAAAACCGCAGGCATAACTTATTACCCCTACAGACTGAACTGCAGACACAAACTAATCTATTTTTGGTCAGAATATGACCTTGCTTTCTCTCCTTTCCCTCTCTCACCCCCCCACCAACACCTTACTTTCCTTGGAGCCTATTCATGATGATGACGATGATGAAGATAGCACAATTTTTCTCCTTGAGATTTGCCCACTTAAGGATTTAACTGATTGACGCATGCACTTCCTCGAAAACTCTTCACCTCCTCTTCCTCTGTCTGTTACGGATAGAGACAATAATCTCAACTTGGCTTCCTTCTGGCATCTAAATACATATGACACCATATATTTCAAGACGCTGATGATGAGGATGACACAGACAAGTCTAAGCCTATAGCTACTGGGTTCCTCCCTGCACTGAAATGCAGTGAAAGAGTTTTTCCCTCGGAGCTTGTTTTTTGGGGGGGAATAATAGTAATAATAATAGTAATAATAATGATAATAATGTTCTGCTGCACCAAGTGACCATATTCTCTCCACTACTGAGGTAAAATATAATTTATTTATTTATTTATTTGACCATTTTTCTTTTTTATTTGTTGTAAGTTCATACTTATTTGATAACAATCGTTATTTATTTGTTGCACTTATCTGTATATGTATGTAGAATATTTGCCAATCTTTTTTTATCACTACAGGCCAAAGCATACGCCACTTTTTGAGTACAATTGTTTTTCCTATTAAGTTGTTTACCTTTTTCTTATTAACATTATTGCATGCAAAAAGAAAAAAAAAAGAATCTATGCCAACATCATAAAAAGCTTATGATTTTTGCCAAAATCCTATAGATAGAACCTGAGGGCAATATTTTTCTCTTGGAGCCTCTGTAGGACTCTTTAAAAAGCAATAATCACCTAATGCATGGTATTTTATGATGAAGTTATGAAGTATTACCTACTACTGTATAGCAGTTTAAAATCAGGTATGTTTTACTTCACCTATAGTCATAAACAGAAAAATACTAATATTACAGACATCAGGGAACATGCCAATGTAGTGTTAGAATAACAAAAAGAAAAGTCCTGTCTTTCCTCTCTTGTTATGCACTGCCTGCCTCTTAGTGAGTAGAACAAAAGTAGGATGTAGGCTAGAGAGGCTGGGGTCAGCTGCCTGCTGGGTGTGAGGCCTATCGTAGGATAACTATAACCCCGACAGACCCGCACAAGGCTAACACTAGCATGACATTAGCCTGCTAAGAATAACCAGGAGAGGCCTAACTTTGGATTAGGCCTCTCAAAACTTTACTCAGATTGGATCTCATTGACCATTCATGAGAGTTCGGTGTTTTTTAACGTGCCAGGATGTTAAAATGGCATTTAAACATGTTTTAAACATCTTTTATTGCGTCTTGCAGCCAAAAAAACTGAAGGTGTTAAAGAACCTTTTAAAAATGGCAAAAGACATCTCTTTCTCTAAGATGAGGTTAATAAAGCCATCGGATTTTAGAACTGTGCAATGAGATGTGCACTAACCCGAAACGATAAGTAGCATACGCGATGTTTGGCAACGCTCTTGCTAAATCCGTCGAGTTTGGTGCATTGTTGAAGTTGGGCTGAGGTCAACTTTAAATGCAATGCATTATTCAGCCACCCTTCTACTGCACTTCCCAACCATAAAGCGTGCATTCTTAAACCACAGAAAAAGCATGCACTTTAGCTACAGTAGATGGTCTGATTTCAGCTTAACCCCTCCAGTCCCACGCCGTAGCTACGAGTCTGAGTCCTGAGTATTCTGCAGTAGACTGCATTCATCCCTGCTGGGCCGACGAGCTAAACTCCATGAGTGATATACCCACAGACAGGCCAACTCGAATCGAATCAACCCGGACCCTGCAGATGTTTTAACCTTTGGTCCAGCTGGCCAATACCAGTGTCGCTGAACCCAGTTCTCAGCAGCTCAAAAACCTTTTCTACAGATTCACAGAGCTTCCCAGGAGACAGACTGAGGACAAACAGATCAGTACAAAAAGTGCTTTTCATGTTCATTTGCAATACTGTATATCCACATGGAACCTTCACTTTAATACATGTATTTGTGTATATGCATAAGTGCACGCTCAAACATGTCGGAACAAAGCCCCTGCTGACGATTTGTTCGTTGTGACACAATCTGCGTCTCTAGCAAAGCTTTCAACAAATCAACAGCATTTAGATCATTGCAGTAATTCATCAGACATGATAAAACTCAATTTGAAATGTGGTTGATCGATATCTAATACCATCGAGGGTTATGGAGACAAAAAAGGATAGTGTCACACTGACCTATTACCTATTACATCTCAGAGATAAGTGACATGGCTGCATGTGACATAGAAGATGATCATATCCGAAACAATGAACTGAAATCAAACAGGCTCCATTTTGCTGCGTAATAAAACAGAGTTTTAAGGAGAAGCAGCAGCTTATGTTTTTGACAAATGCAGCCCCATGTCAATAGCAGTGACGCACATTTTGTTGTGACTGTAACAATGAGCAGTGAGTCAACAAATTGCAGGTCTTATCTCTCACTGGGATGTGTGAACTAGATTGGAGCTGCAATTATTTAATTCATATCACACAATTAGCTTCAAACTGTTAGGGCTTCCATTTTTGTTTTTATCATGTTTTCTTCTTTTTAGCTTTATTAATACATACAGTAATAAAAATCCCAACAACTACTGTATACATAAATTAAATAAATCTTACACTACAAGCAGAAACTGCTCATATATGAACTGAATATTAAAAGCACAAGTATGACTATGAGAGCATTTATGCAAAGAAAACTAAGCATTGCCTTCCTGTTTATTAATACATCTTGGAGACATTTCTCTGGTGACAAAAAAAAACTAGAACCCATTATTTTAACCAACTTCAAAATAAAATTGTACTTGACAATTCTGCATAAATTCACATAAAACCACTGTAACAAACCACTGTGAGTATCTCTTGCTGTGGCGTCTCTGGTATCACAATTTGTGTCGCTGTACATCAAAACGTCTGGCAACTTTGCACCGAGGTCTGAACATCGTAAAGGTATTTGGCCAAAGTTTTTGGTTTTGCGGCCACTTTGGGCCTTTAAGTCACAAAATGAGTTCTTCTGTTTGTCTTTGTGTCTGTCGGCGGGTCAGCTCCAGTTGGTCTATTCTCTCTAAGCACTTCCATTTTAGTCATCTCCACCTTAAAGAAAGTAGCACAATGAACCTAACTAGAATTCAGGTAGAGAACAATTAAAAAACCTTGTACTAGCTTGACCTCTCTTCTTTTTTTGTATTTACAACTTAAAGAATGACGATAACCTAAATAATCATTTATTGCAAGAGGGTTTGTAAGGAATCCTTTGGATTGAGACATTTTTACTGCTGTATATCTGACACACCTTATCTCGGGAGGTTTGGATCTCTGTTGCAGAGAGACAATCTCCTGGGTTTTTTTGAGCCAGTATTCAGACAATGTAAGCACAATGAACACAAAGCATTTTGTGGCACTTAATAATAAAGAATAATCTTAATCAAGCAAAGCAATCTGTTGTACTTTTCTGTCTTGTCTTCTATCACGATAAACACACATCTAAAAGACTATTGGGGCTGTTAAGCCGCGCTGGACTGGTGAATAATGTATTTGACTCCTTTTAAAGCCTTTTGTCCTCATAATTTAAGTGGCCTTTCACACAATTCATGCTAATAAAGTAAGTTTCTATTTAAGTTAAAAGGTTCATTTACATAGTATAACACTCACTTTGGACTCAACAGCCTTTCCTTTGTATTAGCTTTGTCAATGCTGTGTGTTTGAGGAGGCACTGGGTTAACACTGGTGCACAGCGTGCTCATTAGCACTCTTCAGGCTGGAAGCTATCTCTCAGTAATGGGCAACGTGAATGGCTAAATACAGCAGTTACTTAATCCCATATTTGGACATTTTTGCAGTGTTTATCTTAAACACCCCCAGAAACTTTTTAAATATTTCTCCAGAGCCACAATTATGAAACAATCAAAGTTTTAAAAAGACTGTATGTTTAAGCAATACGTATGGTGCCGATCAGATTTAACTGAAGCCATGTCACCAAGATAAGAAAGCCACTAACTGCATCACCTTCTGATTCAAATTTGCTAAAGGAAACAGAAAGAATATGTGGCCAAATCCCACTTGTTCTCTAGATGGACTTTAGAAGGTTTCCTCTCTCGCAGTAACACAAATTAATGCTGCTGCCACAGAAAGACTGAAACTGAAAGGTCCTGAATGACAGCTGAAATTATTACTACACTTGTTGGACTGAAACTCAATCCTTATTTTTTATGCATGTCAACAACTGAGGGATGAAAACACAGGAGCGCGATGATGTTTCCTCGTCCTGGCAGCGGGTCACACTGCGCTGCTACAGGTGCTCTGTGGAGCTGCAGTCACGTGGGCTTCCTGTGACATTGCAGAACTTTTGGACAGCATATGAAATGGAGCGACAAACCTTTATTTTGCAGTGACTTTGAATTAAAGGTGCCCTGAATTTGCATCATTTTTGCCAATGACAATTTGATGAGCCACTGCAGAAGCTGAGTTGCTTCGTATTGGAATGAAGTTTCTGTTAAAGTATGCAACCATAACCCAGTGTTAATTAATACCTGTGGTTTTATTTAGTTGTGAACGTTTTACACATTTAGTGAAGTCGTTCATCCTCATTGTATCACATGAAATATAATAGCACAACATAATCACCTGTTACATGATATAATGCACTCTGCAGTCTATTGCTGTTGCAGTCCAACCTTGTTGTTAACTCCCAGTAAGCACACAGTCCAAATCTATCGTTGCTATGCCAACACTTGTGGTATCCAAGGCAATAAACTATCTACAGTTTCTATAGTACTAAACAATCTGAACTGCCTCAACAAAGACACAATGCAGCAGTCTGCAGCTTTATGAAGTACAGTATATCTCCCAAACCTAACCAGAAAATTGGTTTCACAGCAGTTGCAGAAAGACAGAAAAGTGACTGCCCTCACCGATGAATCACCTTCTCCTCGCCTCGTGTCTTCTGACTTCTCTTCCCCTCATCTTTTAACCCTTTCCGCACATCTGGTTTTCACTGCCCTCTCTCTCTCTCTCTTCTTCCTTCCATCTCCATCACCTGCTGGATTCTTCCTCCCTCCACCCTTTCTCCACCAACCACCTCTTCTTTCTCTCTTCTGCCAAGTCAAACCAGGCCATCAGGCCTTTGAGGACCTGAAAGTCATTTAACTCCTGGTAGATAATAAGTCTTAGAATATAGCTCCCCTCAGATAATAAGCTTTATCACTTGATTGCTCTGCATGCTCCCCACTGTCTTTAGATTCATGTCCAGGGACCTACTCAAGCGAATCACACTATTTCCTTCCTGGCAAGTCAAATTAACACTGTGTGTGTGGCTGTGTATCAACCACTACTCATAATCGGGAATCAGGGAGTGCTGAGGGTGCAAAACAAAATCAAAACAGAAAAAGATTACGCTCCAATATTGAGCATGTGTGATTGCTGAAAATAGTTCAACAGTTAAGATTTTACTGCCCACAAATGTCACATTAACCTCTTTACTTAACCTCATGCTGACTTTAATTTTGATCAGCTTTGATAGTCCCATTGAAATCTGTCTCCCAAACTGTCGTCTTTCCTTTCCTGATCTACTTTCACCTCCTATCGCCTCTTCTCCTCTCTATCTGTCCTTACATCGATGCATAGGTGCATACTAATTAAAAGCGAGTGTAACACTGAGATTTCAAGCAACTGTGGAGGCATTTCGAAGCCTGAGTAGCCTTCAACTTTGAGTCTGCAAACTGACCAGCAAAGATCCATACGATGGACTTACATGCAGAGCAGCTCATCAAGCTGCTGTAGGTAAAATCTTTTTTCCTGACTCATGCAGATGTGCAGAGAATTAAAGTAAGATGTAATTGGGACTCGCACCTCTACAAATGTCTTTATGACTAGAATAATCCAATTTGTAAATCCTCTGGAGTTGATGAAAGCAAAACTCCTCCGCTAAACTCGTTCTTTTTAACTAAGCCGGTTGTCCCCTGCAGAAGGGTGTCAGAGGGCAACGGTGTTTAATATTATGAGAGCTGGTGAAGTCATGGTAATAAAGATGACCTCAGATTTGCCTGGAATCAGCTGTGGGAAATGTTTTGCAGGTTGAGAAAGCAGAAATTTAATGAGCACATCAGTCATCCTCTCTCTCTTTCCTCTCCTTTGCTCTTCTCTCGTTGTGTCTCCTCTCATTCATGTCACTCCGCCGACACCAACCTCTGCGATATTAGGCAAAGCGGTAATAAGTCCGGCTTCCTCTGGGTTCTGTGATGTCATCTGTTAAAGCAGGCATCATTATGTGCCTTATGAACTAAATCGTGCCATGCTGTGCCGGGGTAGCACATATCAATTTTGACAGTCTGTTAAATAATGAACACATTTGATAAACCAAATCATTTGTCTATAATATTTTTTATGTACTGCTGCTGTTCAATTTCTCCTACAAAGTATCCGGGTTAACTGAAGCTCTTCTAACTAACACACAGTAGCTGAATGTGATACACTAGTGCTAGTAAATATGCATATGCATATGCAGTACAATTTGACAGTGTTGAGCTTGTCACTCACAAAAGTAATACATTAGTTATTACTCATTGCTCTTTTGAAAATTATATTATTACTTCACAAATGGAAACTTTTTTCTGTATTTGTCTGCTCCTAATATTAAGGGAATTTGTTATAAAGCAACAGGTAGAATAATTAAGTTGAGCAGTGGTCAACAGTGATTGATTGGTTGCAGCCACAGAGGTCATCGCAGTACTAGTCCACCCCCCATCCTGCCCCCTGACAAACACTGCAGAGTCTTACACGTGTTGGCCTTCCACACACTACATGTCATCAAACGGTACTCTGAACCTGTTGGTCATTTTTGGCGGCCTGTACAAATGACCTATTCCACAGGACCGACTCTATTGCGGCATGTTGCCTGTCACAAATCCTCAAACCATGGCTGTGTTACACAAAGAAAAGTGGTTGTGCAGTTTGTTCCATCTGAGTGGGAAACCAAATGTGAAAAGCGTCTAATTAACAAAGAAAACGTGTCTGTGGTGTTGCCGTGCTGAACGGCGCCACGAAAAGCAATCTCCACGTCGACGCCCACCAACCCCCAACCCCCACTCCCCCCTCCGTGTGGCTGGACTCGCACCAAGTTGGAGGAGTTTCCTACATTATGTTGGAGAGATAAACTGCATGTGCATCTACTTCACATATTTGACGAGTACGCTTAGTGTGTCTGTAGCCAAATGCAAAAAGGTAACATTTGGGAGTCTGTCACTCTTACACCCGGCGTTGTAGACGTTGAGAGTAAAGCAGTGTAGGACAGGGCTGTGAATGTTCTTGCCACATCCCAGGCTATTTGTAGAGATGGCTGCTGTCATCAGAAATATCAACAGGCTGGAGACAAGTGCTGTTTCACAACTCTGGTAGGTGGAGGTGTGGAATGAAGAGGGGGGGATGTTGAGCTTGTAGATTTATCCTTTTTATATAATTTATCCTTTTTTAACGAAATAGATTTAAATTGGCTAAGTGTTGTTTTTTTACGGTGCAGCTTACTGTGCAAATATGCACAATTTGTACAAATACAAGATCACAAGTGGAAAAAAATTTATTGATTTCTTTGCTTATCTGTCTTGTTCTGTAAAGTTTTTTCTTTACAGTTTTAACATAACAGCTAACATACTGGACAAGTCACACATTTATTCCAGTTATAGTTGCTGTAAGAAAACACCAGTAGTGCTTTGGCAGTAAAATATAAAGGGCTAGAAAATAAACTGCCATAAAGCAAACCTGGGGTATTCATCTCAGTGTCAATCAAATCATTTCATTATTTAGAAAGCAGCAAAAAAGGTGAAAAAAACAAAACACGATACATTAGACTAACGGTTTAAACACACACAGACACACATCACAACTTGAGTTATTTGTAGCTCCTAATTTGATGCTTCTGTGGTGCACTGCAGGCAGCAGATGTGAAGTGTCAGCAGCAGCACTACCTGTGCTACCTGTGCTAGTGTGCGTGGAGCAGATTCATTTTACATTTCCATTTAGTCATCAGGCAGTGTCCAGAGTCAGGCACTTTACATCAGGCATAACATTATGACCACCTGTGCAAAGTAATACAATCCAACATAGTGGCTCTGCCATGAGTTCTGCTTTTACAAGGTTGAAACTCTCAGAAAGGTGATGAAGGTATCATGTGTTTATTACTGAGGTCAAAGTGGGTAGTGGTTCTAATGTTTTGGCCCAGTCATTCACGTTTTGAGGCAGCTTCTGTTTTATTGAAATAATAATGTGAATATGTGTTATTCAGCAGTATTTGGTTAATTATTGCCTTTTTAGCAAATTATGTTTCTTCCTTTTTCTTATTAAAATCTCCAGCACAAACATACTGTAGCATTGTTGGCTCTATTAGGAAATCTAATCACTTTAACCAACAAATACATGAACAGAAAATTGACTGTAGAGCTGCCATGAGTGCTTGTATGAACATGATTGGTTGTTACTAAACAGCTGGTTGACAGGCAGCTAAAGTATGATCCAATAACTGTAAAGCTTGATTGAAGCAGGTGACGGCAATTACCTGAATTAACACAATGCTCTTATTAGTAAAAAATGACATCAACATAAAGTTGTAACATAAAATCTAGTCTCTCGCTTCAACACACACACACAAATAATTCATTGTGTCTCAAAAATTTAAAGGCAGCTTCATTTGACTCAGACACTGGGTGATAGCACGGACCTGCCTCTGAGCTTTCCAGCTAAGTAAATACTCCTTCAGACAAAAAGAGAGGGAGGGGAAACAACAAAAGAAAGTCAGAGAGAGCGAGAAACTGTGAGGAAAGAAAGAAAAGAGAAGGCAGGTGGGGGAAGAGGAAGAAAAGGAAATGAGACAGAGAGCATTTAGGGAGTTGAGTAGAAAGAGTGAGTGAGTGGGCAAGAGAGAAAGAGCGAAGAGGAGTAGGAGAGGATGGAAGGATAGAGGTAGCTAAGGGAGCATGGGAGGGAGACTTGACCCAGATTGGGAGTCTAACAGCAGCAGCAGCAGCTGAGTGAGGTGAATGTTTAAAACCGCCAACCACTTGCATGCTGACACTTCACACACGCGCACGCACACGCACAGACACACACATGCACACACATCCATCCACCCCCACGCACACAGAAACAGACAGACACTGTTGACTGGGCCTCTTGTTGCTGGAGCTCAGCTCAGGCCTGTTGAATTACTGAGGTGCTGAAGTGATTATCTATGTAATTGTGTTGTTGTTGTTGTTGTTGTTGTTGTTAAAGGGCGACTTCACTAAATTTCAATTTGCTTTCTGTGTCTTTAGTTCAAGGTGTAAATGAACATTAGTGCTTTTCATTAGGATTTCAGATGATGTCATCTGGAGGAGCTCGGGAAAAGCTGGTTGACAATGATTACAAAGTCCACAGTATGAGCAACGAGGTGACGTAATCTGAAAGGAAGGTTCCTCCAAGTGATGTCATGTGGAGGCATTTTTCAGAAAGGAGATATATTTTAATATAGTGAAGTCAGAAGATTTAATGGCAGTTATTTACATCTAATACCTAAAAAATCAGTGAAGGAGTCCTTTAATAAACCTTGGTATAATACAGTCATTAAGGAGACACGTGTGTGCCTCTTACTAGTATGTAATTTGCCACTCAATTTACAAAATGTTTGCATCTTTATTATGCTCTGTTGAAGGAGGCTATAAATCCTTTAGTGGAGCACCACTCTGCTTGTGTGTACTCGAAAGAAGTCTGGTCGGAAGAATCTTTTAACCGTCTCCAAGACTGGAAATGTCTGTACTCACCTGAATGACCTTATGTCTGCAAGTCATCTTTAGTGAGGACTGGAGGGTTATTCCCCAGAAATCAATTCTGATCCAGCCAAATAACTGCAGTAACTAGGGCTTTTAAATCTGTCAGAAATACAACAACAGAGTGAAACCCCAGTTTTTACCAAGAGGACCTAACAGGATATACTGTGTTATACAATATACAGAAATAAGAAAATAAGGAAACTTAGGCTTTAAGATTAAAAGAAAGAATATCTTTATCACAGGTAAGTCACGCCCTGCACAAGAGAGCGTGAAATCAGAGATGGGGACGCAGTCTAAGAAGTGTTTGATTAATTTTAATGGAGTGTCAGATCTTGATTTTTCTGACCAGCTGAACACTTTTAATAACCGTTTCAATGAACGAGCAGTCTTCGATCAACTCTCACATTTCTTTTCTCGGAACAACCTCCTTGATGTGAACCAGTCTAGCTTCAAGAGCGGTCAAACAAAGTAATGGCACTGGATGGCGGTGGAATCCCTGTGGGCTGCAAAAGCTGTGGCTAGGCCTTCTGTCCTAATCCCGTTTGATCTATCTGCAGCCTCTGACACTGTAGAGCCACCATTACTCCACTGCTTCCTGCCAGCAAACAGCATCTGCTGGTCCCTTCACCACACAACAAAAGACCCCAAGCGAAGATCTTCAGCTCAGTGGTCCCACGATGGTTGGAAGGAGCTCAATTGTCTCACTCGCAATATTAAAAAAATCTGTTGAAGACAAAACTCTTCCTCAACTTCCTGTGCAGTTAAATCTTTTTCCAATCTTGCCGTTACATCTCACTTTACCTCTCACTTTGTTTAATGTTTTCCCCTCGACTCAGATTTTTGCTTGCCTGGTACCTCACTTGTAAGTCACTTTGCAAAAAAACGTCTGCTAAATTAATAAATGTACATGCAAATATAAATGTTTACGGTTCATTATTTTTATGAAGAGGTAATGGCTTTTTAAGATGTTGCTCAAGATCAGCAGACAAGTGTACAAGGTGAAATGGTCCTGAAACATTCACGAGTTTGTAAAAACAGAGGAAAAGTCCAGGCCCTGGCAGCATTGGTGGTCCCATACTGTACATAAGAACTGGACGATATATTTTATTTTATTTTTAAATTATCTGCAGATACACAACTTAAAACTTGCTTGCCCTTGCTGCTTAGTCTTTTAAATTAAGTAATGTGATTTTTGATTAGTTTAATGTTTCACATTTATTATTTTAAATGTGGGGCTGTTAGATTGCCTCTGCTGGATGTACAATGGTTTGCCCCTTGTGGATTAAAGTGTAATCTATTGTAATGTGATCCAGTCTGATCTGATTAAATCTGATCCAATCTGATCCGAATCTGATCTGATCTGCTCTGATCTGATCTGATCTATATTGCCTACACTTGATTTACTGCTCCACACTGAAAATGACCATGGCACTAAAAAGATGTTAAATGTGAAAGTTAGTTGTTTATTTTGCATTAGCACCACAGGTACCATCACAAATTCAGTGATAACCATAAACCTTCACATAACTGTAGACTCTGCTTTATACATCGCCACAGGTTGGTCCTCTGTTGAGTGAAATATATTAGTTCCAAAGCAGTCACTAATGAAAACATCATATGCTCATGTTTAAACAATAAAAACATTTCTGGAAAAATGTTATAGTAAAGCATCATTAGCTTCATTGCTATTTATGTGTACTTGCACGTTATTACAGTTTCTCTGCTGAAAAAATAAATCATCTTATAAAGTCTAATTTTCCTATAATGAAGCATATATTAAAGTATATTCTAAATACTAACCAGAGTAATTTTAGACATAGCCTTGGGTTGTTTCATAGCAGATATTTAGACATAGATGTTACCAACAGTCATAACCTAATAAGTCATGACAGTGTGACATTAAACAAGCATGTACGATACCAGTATCGGTCGTCAGGCCTGATTCTGCCGTTACCTGTACTTGTACTGTAAATTCTCTGCCACATTAGCCTCCGCAGGT